>OV702287.1:573958875-576503875 GCA_916181665.1 Avena sativa
GCTCTTATACTAAAACCAGCACTAGAGTCATTGCATGTGTGTTCTTTTCACAAACCACACATGGATCCACCACTGTCATTGCATGTGTGTTCTTTCCACAAACCACACATGGATCAACCAGTGGTCATTGCATGTGTGTTCTTTTCCACAAACCACATATGGATCAACCAGTGGTCATTGCATGTGTGTTCTTTCCACAAACCACATATGGATCAACCAGAGTCATTGCATGTGTGTTCTTTTCACAAACCACATGTGAACCCACTAGAGTCATTGCATGTGTGTTCCTAAAATAAAACCAGCACTAGAGTCATTGCATGTGTGTTCTTTTCACAAACCACACATGGATCCAACATTGTCATTGCATGTGTGTTCTTTCCACAAACCACATATGGATTAACCAGTGGTCCTTGCATGTGTGTTCTTTTCCACAAACCACATATGGATCAACCAGTGGTCATTGCATGTGTGTTCTTTCCAAAAACCACACATGGATCAACCAGTGGTCATTGCATGCGTGTTCTTTTCCACAAACCACACATGGATCAACTAGTGGTCATTGCATGTGTGTTCTTTCCACAAACCACATATGGATCAACAAGTGGTCATTCCATGTGTGTTATTTTCCACAAACCACACATGGATCAAGAAGTGTCATTGTGTGTGTGTGTTCTTTTTACAAACCTCATATGGATCAACCAGTGTCATTGCATGTGTGTTCTTTTCACAAACCACATGTGAACCCACTAGAGTCATTGCATGTGTGTTCTTATACTAAAACATGCACTAGAGTCATTGCATGTGTGTTCTTTTCACAAACCACACATGGATCCAACACTATCATTGCATGTGTGTTCTTTCCATAAACCACACATGGATCAACCAGTGGTCATTGCATGTGTGTTCTTTTCCACAAACCACATATGGATCAACCAGTGGTCATTGCATGTGTGTTCTTTCCACAAACCACACATGGATCAAGCAGTGGTCATTGCATGTGTGTTCTTTTCCACAAACCACACATGGATCAACCAGTGGTCATTTCATATGTGTTCTTTTCCACAAACCACACATGGATCGACTACTGGTCATTGCATGTGTGTTATTTTCCACAAACCACACATGGATCAAGTAGTGTCATTGCGTGTGTGTTCTTTCCACAAACATCATATGGATCAACCAGTGTCATTGCATGTGTGTTCTTTTCACAAACCACATGTGAACCCACAAGAGTCATTGCATGTGTGTTCTTATACTAAAACCAGCACTGGAGTCATTGCATGTGTGTTCTTTTCAAAAACCACAGATGGATCCACCACTGTCATTGCATGTGTGTTCTTTCCACAAACCACACATGGATCAACCAGTTGTCATTGCATGTGTGTTCTTTTCCACAAACCACATATGGATCAACCAGTGGTCATTGCATGTGTGTTCTTTCCACAAACCATTTGAGTCATTGCATGTTTGTTCTTATACTAAAACCACAAACCAACACTAGACTCATTGCATGTGTGTTCTTTTCCACAAACCACGTATGGATCAAATAGTGGTCATTGCATGTGTGTTCTTTCCACAAACCACTTGAGTCATTGCATGTTTGTTCTTATACTAAAACTGCTAACCAGCACTAGACTCATTGCATGTGTGTTCTATCCACAAACCACTTATGGATCAACCAGTGGTCATTGCATGTGTGTTCTTTCCACAAACCACATATGGATCAACCAGTGGTCATTGCATGTGTGTTCTTTCCACGAACCACACATGGATCAACAAGTGGTCATTGCATGTGTGTTCTTTTCCACAAACCACACATGGATCAAGTAGTGTCATTGCGTGTGTGTTCTTTCCACAAACCTCATATGGATCAACCAGTGTCATTGCATGTGTGTTCTTTTCAAAAACCACATGTGAACCCACTAGAGTCACTGCATGTGTGTTCTTATACTAAAACTAGCACTAGAGTCATTGCATGTGTGTTCTTTTCACAAACCACACATGGATCCACCACTGTCATTGCATGTGTGTTCTTTCCACAAACCACACATGGATCAACCAGTGGTCATTGCATGTGTGTTCTTTTCCACAAACCACATATGGATCAACCAGTGGACATTGCATGTGTGTTCTTTCCACAAACCACATATGGATCAACCAGAGTCATTGCATGTGTGTTCTTTCCACAAACCACATATGGATCTATTTGAGTAATTGCATGTTTGTTCTTATACTAAAACCACAAACTAGCACTAGAGTCATTGCATGTGTGTTCTTTCCACAAACAACACATGGATCAACCAGTTGTCATTGCATGTGTGTTGTTTTCCACAAACCACATATGGATCAACCAGTGGTCATTGCATGTGTGTTCTTTCCACAAACCATTTGAGTCATTGCATGTTTGTTCTTATACTAAAACCACAAACCAACACTAGACTCATTTCATTCGTGTTCTTTTCCACAAACCACGTATGGATCAAATAGTGGTCATTGCATGTGTTTTCTTTCCACAAACCATTTGAGTCATTGCATGTTTGTTCTTATACTAAAACCGCTAACCAGCACTAGACTCATTCCATGTGTGTTCTATCCACAAACCACATATGGATCAACCAGTGGTCATTGCATGTGTGTTCTTTCCACAAACCACATATGGATCAACCAGTGGTCCTTGCATGTGTGTTCTTTTCCACTAACCACACATGGATCAAGTAGTGTCATTGCGTGTGTGTTCTTTCCACAAACCTCATATGGATCAACCAGTGTCATTGCATGTGTGTTCTTTTCAAAAACCACATGTGAACCCACTAGAGTCACTGCATGTGTGTTCTTATACTAAAACCAGCACTAGAGTCATTGCATGTGTGTTCTTTTCACAAACCACACATGGATCCACCACTGTCATTGCATGTGTGTTCTTTCCACAAACCACACATGGATCAACCAGTGGTCATTGCATGTGTGTTCTTTTCCACAAACCACATATGGATCAACCAGTGGACATTGCATGTGTGTTCTTTCCACAAACCACATATGGATCAACCAGAGTCATTGCATGTGTGTTCTTTCCACAAACCACATATGGATCCATTTGAGTAATTGCATGTTTGTTCTTATACTAAAACCACAAACTAGCACTAGAGTCATTGCATGTGTGTTCTTTCCACAAACAACACATGGATCAACCAGTTGTCATTGCATGTGTGTTGTTTTCCACAAACCACATATGGATCAACCAGTGGTCATTGCATGTGTGTTCTTTCCACAAACCATTTGAGTCATTGCATGTTTGTTCTTATACTAAAACCACAAACCAACACTAGACTCATTTCATTCGTGTTCTTTTCCACAAACCACGTATGGATCAAATAGTGGTCATTGCATGTGTTTTCTTTCCACAAACCATTTGAGTCATTGCATGTTTGTTCTTATACTAAAACCGCTAACCAGCACTAGACTCATTCCATGTGTGTTCTATCCACAAACCACATATGGATCAACCAGTGGTCATTGCATGTGTGTTCTTTCCACAAACCACATATGGATCAACCAGTGGTCCTTGCATGTGTGTTCTTTTCCACTAACCACACATGGATCAAGTAGTGTCATTGCGTGTGTGTTCTTTCCACAAACCTCATATGGATCAACCAGTGTCATTGCATGTGTGTTCTTTTCAAAAACCACATGTGAACCCACTAGAGTCACTGCATGTGTGTTCTTATACTAAAACCAGCACTAGAGTCATTGCATGTGTGTTCTTTTCACAAACCACACATGGATCCACCACTGTCATTGCATGTGTGTTCTTTCCACAAACCACACATGGATCAACCAGTGGTCATTGCATGTGTGTTCTTTTCCACAAACCACATATGGATCAACCAGTGGACATTGCATGTGTGTTCTTTCCTCAAACCACATATGGATCAACCAGAGTCATTGCATGTGTGTTCTTTCCACAAACCACATATGGATCCATTTGAGTAATTGCATGTTTGTTCTTATACTAAAACCACAAACTAGCACTAGAGTCATTGCATGTGTGTTCTTTCCACAAACAACACATGGATCAACCAGTTGTCATTGCATGTGTGTTGTTTTCCACAAACCACATATGGATCAACCAGTGGTCATTGCATGTGTGTTCTTTCCACAAACCATTTGAGTCATTGCATGTTTGTTCTTATACTAAAACCACAAACCAACACTAGACTCATTGCATTCGTGTTCTTTTCCACAAACCACGTATGGATCAAATAGTGGTCATTGCATGTGTGTTCTTTCCACAAACCATTTGAGTCATTGTATGTTTGTTCTTATACTAAAACCGCTAACCAGCACTAGACTCATTCCATGTGTGTTCTATCCACAAACCACATATGGATCAACCAGTGGTCATTGCATGTGTGTTCTTTCCACAAACCACATATGGATCAACCAGTGGTCATTGCATGTGTGTTCTTTTCCACAAACCACACATGGATCAAGTAGTGTCATTGCGTGTGTGTTCTTTCCACAAACCTCATATGGATCAACCAGTGTCATTGCATGTGTGTTCTTTTCAAAAACCACATGTGAACCCACTAGAGTCACTGCATGTGTGCTCTTATACTAAAACCAGCACTAGAGTCATTGCATGTGTGTTCTTTTCACAAACCACACATGGATCCACCACTGTCATTGCATGTGTGTTCTTTCCACAAACCACACATGGATCAACCAGTGGTCATTGCATTGTGTTCTTTTCCACAAACCACATATGGATCAACCAGTGGTCATTGCATGTGTGTTCTTTCCACAAACCACATATGGATCAACCAGAGTCATTGCATGTGTGTTATTTTCACAAACCACATGTGAACCCACTAGAGTCATTGCATGTGTGTTCCTAAAATAAAACCAGCACTAGAGTCATTGCATGTGTGTTCTTTTCACAAACCACACATGGATCCAACATTGTCATTGCATGTGTGTTCTTTCCACAAACCACATATGGATTAACCAGTGGTCCTTGCATGTGTGTTCTTTTCCACAAACCACATATGGATCAACCAGTGGTCATTGCATGTGTGTTCTTTCCAAAAACCACACATGGATCAACCAGTGGTCATTGCATGCGTGTTCTTTTCCACAAACCACACATGGATCAACTAGTGGTCATTGCATGTGTGTTCTTTCCACAAACCACATATGGATCAACAAGTGGTCATTACATGTGTGTTATTTTCCACAAACCACACATGGATCAAGAAGTGTCATTGTGTGTGTGTGTTCTTTTTACAAACCTCATATGGATCAACCAGTGTCATTGCATGTGTGTTCTTTTCACAAACCACATGTGAACCCACTAGAGTCATTGCATGTGTGTTCTTATACTAAAACATGCACTAGAGTCATTGCATGTGTGTTCTTTTCACAAACCACACATGGATCCAACACTATCATTGCATGTGTGTTCTTTCCACAAACCACACATGGATCAACCAGTGGTCATTGCATGTGTGTTCTTTTCCACAAACCACATATGGATCAACCAGTGGTCATTGCATGTGTGTTCTTTCCACAAACCACACATGGATCAAGCAGTGGTCATTGCATGTGTGTTCTTTTCCACAAACCACACATGGATCAACCAGTGGTCATTTCATGTGTGTTCTTTTCCACAAACCACACATGGATCGACTACTGGTCATTGCATGTGTGTTATTTTCCACAAACCACACATGGATCAAGTAGTGTCATTGCGTGTGTGTTCTTTCCACAAACATCATATGGATCAACCAGTGTCATTGCATGTGTGTTCTTTTCACAAACCACATGTGAACCCACAAGAGTCATTGCATGTGTGTTCTTATACTAAAACCAGCACTGGAGTCATTGCATGTGTGTTCTTTTCAAAAACCACACATGGATCCACCACTGTCATTGCATGTGTGTTCTTTCCACAAACCACACATGGATCAACCATTTGTCATTGCATGTGTGTTCTTTTCCACAAACCACATATGGATCCACCAGTGGTCATTGCATGTGTGTTCTTTCCACAAACCATTTGAGTCATTGCATGTTTGTTCTTATACTAAAACCACAAACCAACACTAGACTCATTGCATGTGTGTTCTTTTCCACAAACCACGTATGGGTCAAATAGTGGTCATTGCATGTGTGTTCTTTCCACAAACCATTTGAGTCATTGCATGTTTGTTCTTATACTAAAACTGCTAACCAGCACTAGACTCATTGCATGTGTGTTCTATCCACAAACCACTTATGGATCAACCAGTGGTCATTGCATGTATGTTCTTTCCACAAACCACATATGGATCAACCAGTGGTCATTGCATGTGTGTTCTTTCCACAAACCACACATGGATCAACAAGTGGTCATTGCATGTGTGTTCTTTTCCACAAACCACACATGGATCAAGTAGTGTCATTGCGTGTGTGTTCTTTCCACAAACCTCATATGGATCAACCAGTGTCATTGCATGTGTGTTCTTTTCAAAAACCACATGTGAACCCACTAGAGTCACTACATGTGTGTTCTTATACTAAAACCAGCACTAGAGTCATTGCATGTGTGTTCTTTTCACAAACCACACATGGATCCACCACTGTCATTGCATGTGTGTTCTTTCCACAAACCAAACATGGATCAACCAGTGGTCATTGCATGTGTGTTCTTTTCCACAAACCACATATGGATCAACCAGTGGACATTGCATGTGTGTTCTTTCCACAAACCACATATGGATCAACCAGAGTCATTGCATGTGTGTTCTTTCCACAAACCACATATGGATCCATTTGAGTAATTGCATGTTTGTTCTTATACTAAAACCACAAACTAGCACTAGAGTCATTGCATGTGTGTTCTTTCCACAAACAACACATGGATCAACCAGTTGTCATTGCATGTGTGTTGTTTTCCAAAAACCACATATGGATCAACCAGTGGTCATTGCATGTGTGTTCTTTCCACAAACCATTTGAGTCATTGCATGTTTGTTCTTATACTAAAACCACAAACCAACACTAGACTCATTGCATGCGTGTTCTTTTCCACAAACCACGTATGGATCAAATAGTGGTCATTGCATGTGTGTTCTTTCCACAAACCATTTGAGTCATTGCATGTTTGTTCTTATACTAAAACCGCTAACCAGCACTAGACTCATTCCATGTGTGTTCTACACACAAACCACATATGGATCAACCAGTGGTCATTGCATGTGTGTTCTTTCCACAAACCACATATGGATCAACCAGTGGTCATTGCATGTGTGTTCTTTTCCACAAACCACACATGGATCAAGTAGTGTCATTGCGTGTGTGTTCTTTCCACAAACCTCATATGGATCAACCAGTGTCATTGCATGTGTGTTCTTTTCAAAAACCACATGTGAACCCGCTAGAGTCACTGCATGTGTGTTCTTATACTAAAACCAGCACTAGAGTCATTGCATGTGTGTTCTTTTCACAAACCACACATGGAGCCACCACTGTCATTGCATGTGTGTTCTTTCCACAAACCACGCATGGATCAACCAGTGGTCATTGCATGTGTGTTCTTTTCCACAAACCACATATGGATCAACCAGTGGTCATTGCATGTGTGTTATTTTCCACAAACCACACATGGATCAAGAAGTGTCATTGTGTGTGTGTGTTCTTTTTACAAACCTCATATGGATCAACCAGTGTCATTGCATGTGTGTTCTTTTCACAAACCACATGTGAACCCACTAGAGTCATTGCATGTGTGATCTTATACTAAAACATGCACTAGAGTCATTGCATGTGTGTTCTTTTCACAAACCACACATGGATCCAACACTATCATTGCATGTGTGTTCTTTCCACAAACCACACATGGATCAACCAGTGGTCATTGCATGTGTGTTCTTTTCCACAAACCACATATGGATCAACCAGTGGTCATTGCATGTGTGTTCTTTCCACAAACCACACATGGATCAAGCAGTGGTCATTGCATGTGTGTTCTTTTCCACAAACCACACATGGATTAACCAGTGGTCATTGCATGTGTGTTCTTTTCCACAAACCACACATGGATCAAGTAGTGTCATTGCGTGTGTGTTCTTTCCACAAACCTCATATGGATCAACCAGTGTCATTGCATGTGTGTTCTTTTCAAAAACCACATGTGAACCCACTAGAGTCACTGCATGTGTGTTCTTATACTAAAACCAGCACTAGAGTCATTGCATGTGTGTTCTTTTCACAAACCACACATGGATCCACCACTGTCATTGCATGTGTGTTCTTTCCACAAACCACACATGGATCAACCAGTGGTCATTGCATGTGTGTTCTTTTCCACAAACCACATATGGATCAACCAGTGGACATTGCATGTGTGTTCTTTCCACAAACCACATATGGATCAACCAGAGTCATTGCATGTGTGTTCTTTCCACAAACCACATATGGATCCATTTGAGTAATTGCATGTTTGTTCTTATACTAAAACCACAAACTAGCACTAGAGTCATTGCATGTGTGTTCTTTCCACAAACAACACATGGATCAACCAGTTGTCATTGCATGTGTGTTGTTTTCCACAAACCACATATGGATCAACCAGTGGTCATTGCATGTGTGTTCTTTTCCACAAACCACATATGGATCAACCAGTGGACATTGCATGTGTGTTCTTTCCACAAACCACATATGGATCAACCAGAGTCATTGCATGTGTGTTCTTTCCACAAACCACATATGGATCCATTTGAGTAATTGCATGTTTGTTCTTATACTAAAACCACAAACTAGCACTAGAGTCATTGCATGTGTGTTCTTTCCACAAACAACACATGGATCAACCAGTTGTCATTGCATGTGTGTTGTTTTCCAAAAACCACATATGGATCAACCAGTGGTCATTGCATGTGTGTTCTTTCCACAAACCATTTGAGTCATTGCATGTTTGTTCTTATACTAAAACCACAAACCAACACTAGACTCATTGCATGCGTGTTCTTTTCCACAAACCACGTATGGATCAAATAGTGGTCATTGCATGTGTGTTCTTTCCACAAACCATTTGAGTCATTGCATGTTTGTTCTTATACTAAAACCGCTAACCAGCACTAGACTCATTCCATGTGTGTTCTACACACAAACCACATATGGATCAACCAGTGGTCATTGCATGTGTGTTCTTTCCACAAACCACATATGGATCAACCAGTGGTCATTGCATGTGTGTTCTTTTCCACAAACCACACATGGATCAAGTAGTGTCATTGCGTGTGTGTTCTTTCCACAAACCTCATATGGATCAACCAGTGTCATTGCATGTGTGTTCTTTTCAAAAACCACATGTGAACCCACTAGAGTCACTGCATGTGTGTTCTTATACTAAAACCATCACTAGAGTCATTGCATGTGTGTTCTTTTCACAAACCACACATGGATCCACCACTGTCATTGCATGTGTGTTCTTTCCACAAACCACGCATGGATCAACCAGTGGTCATTGCATGTGTGTTCTTTTCCACAAACCACATATGGATCAACCAGTGGTCATTGCATGTGTGTTATTTTCCACAAACCACACATGGATCAAGAAGTGTCATTGTGTGTGTGTGTTCTTTTTACAAACCTCATATGGATCAACCAGTGTCATTGCATGTGTGTTCTTTTCACAAACCACATGTGAACCCACTAGAGTCATTGCATGTGTGATCTTATACTAAAACATGCACTAGAGTCATTGCATGTGTGTTCTTTTCACAAACCACACATGGATCCAACACTATCATTGCATGTGTGTTCTTTCCACAAACCACACATGGATCAACCAGTGGTCATTGCATGTGTGTTCTTTTCCACAAACCACATATGGATCAACCAGTGGTCATTGCATGTGTGTTCTTTCCACAAACCACACATGGATCAAGCAGTGGTCATTGCATGTGTGTTCTTTTCCACAAACCACACATGGATTAACCAGTGGTCATTGCATGTGTGTTCTTTTCCACAAACCACACATGGATCAAGTAGTGTCATTGCGTGTGTGTTCTTTCCACAAACCTCATATGGATCAACCAGTGTCATTGCATGTGTGTTCTTTTCAAAAACCACATGTGAACCCACTAGAGTCACTGCATGTGTGTTCTTATACTAAAACCAGCACTAGAGTCATTGCATGTGTGTTCTTTTCACAAACCACACATGGATCCACCACTGTCATTGCATGTGTGTTCTTTCCACAAACCACACATGGATCAACCAGTGGTCATTGCATGTGTGTTCTTTTCCACAAACCACATATGGATCAACCAGTGGACATTGCATGTGTGTTCTTTCCACAAACCACATATGGATCAACCAGAGTCATTGCATGTGTGTTCTTTCCACAAACCACATATGGATCCATTTGAGTAATTGCATGTTTGTTCTTATACTAAAACCACAAACTAGCACTAGAGTCATTGCATGTGTGTTCTTTCCACAAACAACACATGGATCAACCAGTTGTCATTGCATGTGTGTTGTTTTCCACAAACCACATATGGATCAACCAGTGGTCATTGCATGTGTGTTCTTTCCACAAACCATTTGAGTCATTGCATGTTTGTTCTTATACTAAAACCACAAACCAACACTAGACTCATTGCATTCGTGTTCTTTTCCACAAACCACGTATGGATCAAATAGTGGTCATTGCATGTGTGTTCTTTCCACAAACCATTTGAGTCATTGCATGTTTGTTCTTATACTAAAACCGCTAACCAGCACTAGACTCATTCCATGTGTGTTCTATCCACAAACCACATATGGATCAACCAGTGGTCATTGCATGTGTGTTCTTTCCACAAACCACATATGGATCAACCAGTGGTCATTGCATGTGTGTTATTTTCCACAAACCACACATGGATCAAGTAGTGTCATTGCGTGTGTGTTCTTTCCACAAACCTCATATGGATCAACCAGTGTCATTGCATGTGTGTTCTTTTCAAAAACCACATGTGAACCCACTAGAGTCACTGCATGTGTGTTCTTATACTAAAACCAGCACTAGAGTCATTGCATGTGTGTTCTTTTCACAAACCACACATGGATCCACCACTGTCATTGCATGTGTGTTCTTTCCACAAACCACACATGGATCAACCAGTGGTCATTGCATGTGTGTTCTTTTCCACAAACCACATATGGATCAACCAGTGGACATTGCATGTGTGTTCTTTCCACAAACCACATATGGATCAACCAGAGTCATTGCATGTGTGTTCTTTCCACAAACCACATATGGATCCATTTGAGTAATTGCATGTTTGTTCTTATACTAAAACCACAAACTAGCACTAGAGTCATTGCATGTGTGTTCTTTCCACAAACAACACATGGATCAACCAGTTGTCATTGCATGTGTGTTGTTTTCCACAAACCACATATGGATCAACCAGTGGTCATTGCATGTGTGTTCTTTCCACAAACCATTTGAGTCATTGCATGTTTGTTCTTATACTAAAACCACAAACCAACACTAGACTCATTGCATTCGTGTTCTTTTCCACAAACCACGTATGGATCAAATAGTGGTCATTGCATGTGTGTTCTTTCCACAAACCATTTGAGTCATTGTATGTTTGTTCTTATACTAAAACCGCTAACCAGCACTAGACTCATTCCATGTGTGTTCTATCCACAAACCACATATGGATCAACCAGTGGTCATTGCATGTGTGTTCTTTCCACAAACCACATATGGATCAACCAGTGGTCATTGCATGTGTGTTCTTTTCCACAAACCACACATGGATCAAGTAGTGTCATTGCGTGTGTGTTCTTTCCACAAACCTCATATGGATCAACCAGTGTCATTGCATGTGTGTTCTTTTCAAAAACCACATGTGAACCCACTAGAGTCACTGCATGTGTGCTCTTATACTAAAACCAGCACTAGAGTCATTGCATGTGTGTTCTTTTCACAAACCACACATGGATCCACCACTGTCATTGCATGTGTGTTCTTTCCACAAACCACACATGGATCAACCAGTGGTCATTGCATGTGTGTTCTTTTCCACAAACCACATATGGATCAACCAGTGGTCATTGCATGTGTGTTCTTTCCACAAACCACATATGGATCAACCAGAGTCATTGCATGTGTGTTCTTTTCACAAACCACATGTGAACCCACTAGAGTCATTGCATGTGTGTTCCTAAAATAAAACCAGCACTAGAGTCATTGCATGTGTGTTCTTTTCACAAACCACACATGGATCCAACATTGTCATTGCATGTGTGTTCTTTCCACAAACCACATATGGATTAACCAGTGGTCCTTGCATGTGTGTTCTTTTCCACAAACCACATATGGATCAACCAGTGGTCATTGCATGTGTGTTCTTTCCAAAAACCACACATGGATCAACCAGTGGTCATTGCATGCGTGTTCTTTTCCACAAACCACACATGGATCAACTAGTGGTCATTGCATGTGTGTTCTTTCCACAAACCACATATGGATCAACAAGTGGTCATTCCATGTGTTTTATTTTCCACAAACCACACATGGATCAAGAAGTGTCATTGTGTGTGTGTGTTCTTTTTACAAACCTCATATGGATCAACCAGTGTCATTGCATGTGTGTTCTTTTCACAAACCACATGTGAACCCACTAGAGTCATTGCATGTGTGTTCTTATACTAAAACATGCACTAGAGTCATTGCATGTGTGTTCTTTTCACAAACCACACATGGATCCAACACTATCATTGCATGTGTGTTCTTTCCACAAACCACACATGGATCAACCAGTGGTCATTGCATGTGTGTTCTTTTCCACAAACCACATATGGATCAACCAGTGGTCATTGCATGTGTGTTCTTTCCACAAACCACACATGGATCAAGCAGTGGTCATTGCATGTGTGTTCTTTTCCACAAACCACACATGGATCAACCAGTGGTCATTTCATATGTGTTCTTTTCCACAAACCACACATGGATCGACTACTGGTCATTGCATGTGTGTTATTTTCCACAAACCACACATGGATCAAGTAGTGTCATTGCGTGTGTGTTCTTTCCACAAACATCATATGGATCAACCAGTGTCATTGCATGTGTGTTCTTTTCACAAACCACATGTGAACCCACAAGAGTCATTGCATGTGTGTTCTTATACTAAAACCAGCACTGGAGTCATTGCATGTGTGTTCTTTTCAAAAACCACACATGGATCCACCACTGTCATTGCATGTGTGTTCTTTCCACAAACCACACATGGATCAACCAGTTGTCATTGCATGTGTGTTCTTTTCCACAAACCACATATGGATCAGCCAGTGGTCATTGCATGTGTGTTCTTTCCACAAACCATTTGAGTCATTGCATGTTTGTTCTTATACTAAAACCACAAACCAACACTAGACTCATTGCATGTGTGTTCTTTTCCACAAACCACGTATGGATCAAATAGTGGTCATTGCATGTGTGTTCTTTCCACAAACCACTTGAGTCATTGCATGTTTGTTCTTATACTAAAACCGCTAACCAGCACTAGACTCATTCCATGTGTGTTCTATCCACAAACCACATATGGATCAACCAGTGGTCATTGCATGTGTGTTCTTTCCACAAACCACATATGGATCAACCAGTGGTCATTGCATGTGTGTTATTTTCCACAAACCACACATGGATCAAGTAGTGTCATTGCGTGTGTGTTCTTTCCACAAACCTCATATGGATCAACCAGTGTCATTGCATGTGTGTTCTTTTCAAAAACCACATGTGAACCCACTAGAGTCACTGCATGTGTGTTCTTATACTAAAACCAGCACTAGAGTCATTGCATGTGTGTTCTTTTCACAAACCACACATGGATCCACCACTGTCATTGCATGTGTGTTCTTTCCACAAACCACACATGGATCAACCAGTGGTCATTGCATGTGTGTTCTTTTCCACAAACCACATATGGATCAACCAGTGGACATTGCATGTGTGTTCTTTCCACAAACCACATATGGATCAACCAGAGTCATTGCATGTGTGTTCTTTCCACAAACCACATATGGATCCATTTGAGTAATTGCATGTTTGTTCTTATACTAAAACCACAAACTAGCACTAGAGTCATTGCATGTGTGTTCTTTCCACAAACAACACATGGATCAACCAGTTGTCATTGCATGTGTGTTGTTTTCCACAAACCACATATGGATCAACCAGTGGTCATTGCATGTGTGTTCTTTCCACAAACCATTTGAGTCATTGCATGTTTGTTCTTATACTAAAACCACAAACCAACACTAGACTCATTGCATTCGTGTTCTTTTCCACAAACCACGTATGGATCAAATAGTGGTCATTGCATGTGTGTTCTTTCCACAAACCATTTGAGTCATTGTATGTTTGTTCTTATACTAAAACCGCTAACCAGCACTAGACTCATTCCATGTGTGTTCTATCCACAAACCACATATGGATCAACCAGTGGTCATTGCATGTGTGTTCTTTCCACAAACCACATATGGATCAACCAGTGGTCATTGCATGTGTGTTCTTTTCCACAAACCACACATGGATCAAGTAGTGTCATTGCGTGTGTGTTCTTTCCACAAACCTCATATGGATCAACCAGTGTCATTGCATGTGTGTTCTTTTCAAAAACCACATGTGAACCCACTAGAGTCACTGCATGTGTGCTCTTATACTAAAACCAGCACTAGAGTCATTGCATGTGTGTTCTTTTCACAAACCACACATGGATCCACCACTGTCATTGCATGTGTGTTCTTTCCACAAACCACACATGGATCAACCAGTGGTCATTGCATGTGTGTTCTTTTCCACAAACCACATATGGATCAACCAGTGGTCATTGCATGTGTGTTCTTTCCACAAACCACATATGGATCAACCAGAGTCATTGCATGTGTGTTCTTTTCACAAACCACATGTGAACCCACTAGAGTCATTGCATGTGTGTTCCTAAAATAAAACCAGCACTAGAGTCATTGCATGTGTGTTCTTTTCACAAACCACACATGGATCCAACATTGTCATTGCATGTGTGTTCTTTCCACAAACCACATATGGATTAACCAGTGGTCCTTGCATGTGTGTTCTTTTCCACAAACCACATATGGATCAACCAGTGGTCATTGCATGTGTGTTCTTTCCAAAAACCACACATGGATCAACCAGTGGTCATTGCATGCGTGTTCTTTTCCACAAACCACACATGGATCAACTAGTGGTCATTGCATGTGTGTTCTTTCCACAAACCACATATGGATCAACAAGTGGTCATTCCATGTGTTTTATTTTCCACAAACCACACATGGATCAAGAAGTGTCATTGTGTGTGTGTGTTCTTTTTACAAACCTCATATGGATCAACCAGTGTCATTGCATGTGTGTTCTTTTCACAAACCACATGTGAACCCACTAGAGTCATTGCATGTGTGTTCTTATACTAAAACATGCACTAGAGTCATTGCATGTGTGTTCTTTTCACAAACCACACATGGATCCAACACTATCATTGCATGTGTGTTCTTTCCACAAACCACACATGGATCAACCAGTGGTCATTGCATGTGTGTTCTTTTCCACAAACCACATATGGATCAACCAGTGGTCATTGCATGTGTGTTCTTTCCACAAACCACACATGGATCAAGCAGTGGTCATTGCATGTGTGTTCTTTTCCACAAACCACACATGGATCAACCAGTGGTCATTTCATATGTGTTCTTTTCCACAAACCACACATGGATCGACTACTGGTCATTGCATGTGTGTTATTTTCCACAAACCACACATGGATCAAGTAGTGTCATTGCGTGTGTGTTCTTTCCACAAACATCATATGGATCAACCAGTGTCATTGCATGTGTGTTCTTTTCACAAACCACATGTGAACCCACAAGAGTCATTGCATGTGTGTTCTTATACTAAAACCAGCACTGGAGTCATTGCATGTGTGTTCTTTTCAAAAACCACACATGGATCCACCACTGTCATTGCATGTGTGTTCTTTCCACAAACCACACATGGATCAACCAGTTGTCATTGCATGTGTGTTCTTTTCCACAAACCACATATGGATCAGCCAGTGGTCATTGCATGTGTGTTCTTTCCACAAACCATTTGAGTCATTGCATGTTTGTTCTTATACTAAAACCACAAACCAACACTAGACTCATTGCATGTGTGTTCTTTTCCACAAACCACGTATGGATCAAATAGTGGTCATTGCATGTGTGTTCTTTCCACAAACCACTTGAGTCATTGCATGTTTGTTCTTATACTAAAACTGCTAACCAGCACTAGACTCATTGCATGTGTGTTCTATCCACAAACCACTTATGGATCAACCAGTGGTCATTGCATGTGTGTTCTTTCCACAAACCACATATGGATCAACCAGTGGTCATTGCATGTGTGTTCTTTCCACGAACCACACATGGATCAACAAGTGGTCATTGCATGTGTGTTCTTTTCCACAAACCACACATGGATCAAGTAGTGTCATTGCGTGTGTGTTCTTTCCACAAACCTCATATGGATCAACCAGTGTCATTGCATGTGTGTTCTTTTCAAAAACCACATGTGAACCCACTAGAGTCACTGCATGTGTGTTCTTATACTAAAACTAGCACTAGAGTCATTGCATGTGTGTTCTTTTCACAAAACACACATGGATCCACCACTGTCATTGCATGTGCGTTCTTTCCACAAACCACACATGGATCAACCAGTGGTCATTGCATGTGTGTTCTTTTCCACAAACCACATATGGATCAACCAGTGGACATTGCATGTGTGTTCTTTCCACAAACCACATATGGATCAACCAGAGTCATTGCATGTGTGTTCTTTCCACAAACCACATATGGATCTATTTGAGTAATTGCATGTTTGTTCTTATACTAAAACCACAAACTAGCACTAGAGTCATTGCATGTGTGTTCTTTCCACAAACAACACATGGATCAACCAGTTGTCATTGCATGTGTGTTGTTTTCCACAAACCACATATGGATCAACCAGTGGTCATTGCATGTGTGTTCTTTCCACAAACCATTTGAGTCATTGCATGTTTGTTCTTATACTAAAACCACAAACCAACACTAGACTCATTTCATTCGTGTTCTTTTCCACAAACCTTTTATGGATCAAATAGTGGTCATTGCATGTGTTTTCTTTCCACAAACCATTTGAGTCATTGCATGTTTGTTCTTATACTAAAACCGCTAACCAGCACTAGACTCATTCCATGTGTGTTCTATCCACAAACCACATATGGATCAACCAGTGGTCATTGCATGTGTGTTCTTTCCACAAACCACATATGGATCAACCAGTGGTCATTGCATGTGTGTTGTTTTCCACTAACCACACATGGATCAAGTAGTGTCATTGCGTGTGTGTTCTTTCCACAAACCTCATATGGATCAACCAGTGTCATTGCATGTGTGTTCTTTTCAAAAACCACATGTGAACCCACTAGAGTCACTGCATGTGTGTTCTTATACTAAAACCAGCACTAGAGTCATTGCGTGTGTGTTCTTTTCACAAACCACACATGGATCCACCACTGTCATTGCATGTGTGTTCTTTCCACAAACCACACATGGATCAACCAGTGGTCATTGCATGTGTGTTCTTTTCCACAAACCACATATGGATCAACCAGTGGACATTGCATGTGTGTTCTTTCCACAAACCACATATGGATCAACCAGAGTCATTGCATGTGTGTTCTTTCCACAAACCACATATGGATCCATTTGAGTAATTGCATGTTTGTTCTTATACTAAAACCACAAACTAGCACTAGAGTCATTGCATGTGTGTTCTTTCCACAAACAACACATGGATCAACCAGTTGTCATTGCATGTGTGTTGTTTTCCACAAACCACATATGGATCAACCAGTGGTCATTGCATGTGTGTTCTTTCCACAAACCATTTGAGTCATTGCATGTTTGTTCTTATACTAAAACCACAAACCAACACTAGACTCATTGCATTCGTGTTCTTTTCCACAAACCACGTATGGATCAAATAGTGGTCATTGCATGTGTGTTCTTTCCACAAACCATTTGAGTCATTGTATGTTTGTTCTTATACTAAAACCGCTAACCAGCACTAGACTCATTCCATGTGTGTTCTATCCACAAACCACATATGGATCAACCAGTGGTCATTGCATGTGTGTTCTTTCCACAAACCACATATGGATCAACCAGTGGTCATTGCATGTGTGTTCTTTTCCACAAACCACACATGGATCAAGTAGTGTCATTGCGTGTGTGTTCTTTCCACAAACCTCATATGGATCAACCAGTGTCATTGCATGTGTGTTCTTTTCAAAAACCACATGTGAACCCACTAGAGTCACTGCATGTGTGCTCTTATACTAAAACCAGCACTAGAGTCATTGCATGTGTGTTCTTTTCACAAACCACACATGGATCCACCACTGTCATTGCATGTGTGTTCTTTCCACAAACCACACATGGATCAACCAGTGGTCATTGCATTGTGTTCTTTTCCACAAACCACATATGGATCAACCAGTGGTCATTGCATGTGTGTTCTTTCCACAAACCACATATGGATCAACCAGAGTCATTGCATGTGTGTTATTTTCACAAACCACATGTGAACCCACTAGAGTCATTGCATGTGTGTTCCTAAAATAAAACCAGCACTAGAGTCATTGCATGTGTGTTCTTTTCACAAACCACACATGGATCCAACATTGTCATTGCATGTGTGTTCTTTCCACAAACCACATATGGATTAACCAGTGGTCCTTGCATGTGTGTTCTTTTCCACAAACCACATATGGATCAACCAGTGGTCATTGCATGTGTGTTCTTTCCAAAAACCACACATGGATCAACCAGTGGTCATTGCATGCGTGTTCTTTTCCACAAACCACACATGGATCAACTAGTGGTCATTGCATGTGTGTTCTTTCCACAAACCACATATGGATCAACAAGTGGTCATTCCATGTGTGTTATTTTCCACAAACCACACATGGATCAAGAAGTGTCATTGTGTGTGTGTGTTCTTTTTACAAACCTCATATGGATCAACCAGTGTCATTGCATGTGTGTTCTTTTCACAAACCACATGTGAACCCACTAGAGTCATTGCATGTGTGTTCTTATACTAAAACATGCACTAGAGTCATTGCATGTGTGTTCTTTTCACAAACCACACATGGATCCAACACTATCATTGCATGTGTGTTCTTTTCACAAACCACACATGGATCAACCAGTGGTCATTGCATGTGTGTTCTTTTCCACAAACCACATATGGATCAACCAGTGGTCATTGCATGTGTGTTCTTTCCACAAACCACACATGGATCAAGCAGTGGTAACTGCATGTGTGTTCTTTTCCACAAACCACACATGGATCAACCAGTGGTCATTTCATGTGTGTTCTTTTCCACAAACCACACATGGATCGACTACTGGTCATTGCATGTGTGTTATTTTCCACAAACCACACATGGATCAAGTAGTGTCATTGCGTGTGTGTTCTTTCCACAAACATCATATGGATCAACCAGTGTCATTGCATGTGTGTTCTTTTCACAAACCACATGTGAACCCACAAGAGTCATTGCATGTGTGTTCTTATACTAAAACCAGCACTGGAGTCATTGCATGTGTGTTCTTTTCAAAAACCACACATGGATCCACCACTGTCATTGCATGTGTGTTCTTTCCACAAACCACACATGGATCAACCATTTGTCATTGCATGTGTGTTCTTTTCCACAAACCACATATGGATCCACCAGTGGTCATTGCATGTGTGTTCTTTCCACAAACCATTTGAGTCATTGCATGTTTGTTCTTATACTAAAACCACAAACCAACACTAGACTCATTGCATGTGTGTTCTTTTCCACAAACCACGTATGGATCAAATAGTGGTCATTGCATGTGTGTTCTTTCCACAAACCATTTGAGTCATTGCATGTTTGTTCTTATACTAAAACTGCTAACCAGCACTAGACTCATTGCATGTGTGTTCTATCCACAAACCACTTATGGATCAACCAGTGGTCATTGCATGTATGTTCTTTCCACAAACCACATATGGATCAACTAGTGGTCATTGCATGTGTGTTCTTTCCACAAACCACACATGGATCAACAAGTGGTCATTGCATGTGTGTTCTTTTCCACAAACCACACATGGATCAAGTAGTGTCATTGCGTGTGTGTTCTTTCCACAAACCTCATATGGATCAACCAGTGTCATTGCATGTGTGTTCTTTTCAAAAACCACATGTGAACCCACTAGAGTCACTACATGTGTGTTCTTATACTAAAACCAGCACTAGAGTCATTGCATGTGTGTTCTTTTCACAAACCACACATGGATCCACCACTGTCATTGCATGTGTGTTCTTTCCACAAACCAAACATGGATCAACCAGTGGTCATTGCATGTGTGTTCTTTTCCACAAACCACATATGGATCAACCAGTGGACATTGCATGTGTGTTCTTTCCACAAACCACATATGGATCAACCAGAGTCATTGCATGTGTGTTCTTTCCACAAACCACATATGGATCCATTTGAGTAATTGCATGTTTGTTCTTATACTAAAACCACAAACTAGCACTAGAGTCATTGCATGTGTGTTCTTTCCACAAACAACACATGGATCAACCAGTTGTCATTGCATGTGTGTTGTTTTCCAAAAACCACATATGGATCAACCAGTGGTCATTGCATGTGTGTTCTTTCCACAAACCATTTGAGTCATTGCATGTTTGTTCTTATACTAAAACCACAAACCAACACTAGACTCATTGCATGCGTGTTCTTTTCCACAAACCACGTATGGATCAAATAGTGGTCATTGCATGTGTGTTCTTTCCACAAACCATTTGAGTCATTGCATGTTTGTTCTTATACTAAAACCGCTAACCAGCACTAGACTCATTCCATGTGTGTTCTACACACAAACCACATATGGATCAACCAGTGGTCATTGCATGTGTGTTCTTTCCACAAACCACATATGGATCAACCAGTGGTCATTGCATGTGTGTTCTTTTCCACAAACCACACATGGATCAAGTAGTGTCATTGCGTGTGTGTTCTTTCCACAAACCTCATATGGATCAACCAGTGTCATTGCATGTGTGTTCTTTTCAAAAACCTCATGTGAACCCACTAGAGTCACTGCATGTGTGTTCTTATACTAAAACCAGCACTAGAGACATTGCATGTGTGTTCTTTTCACAAACCACACATGGATCCACCACTGTCATTGCATGTGTGTTCTTTCCACAAACCACACATGGATCAACCAGTGGTCATTGCATGTGTGTTCTTTTCCACAAACCACATATGGATCAACCAGTGGTCATTGCATGTGTGTTATTTTCCACAAACCACACATGGATCAAGAAGTGTCATTGTGTGTGTGTGTTCTTTTTACAAACCTCATATGGATCAACCAGTGTCATTGCATGTGTGTTCTTTTCACAAACCACATGTGAACCCACTAGAGTCATTGCATGTGTGATCTTATACTAAAACATGCACTAGAGTCATTGCATGTGTGTTCTTTTCACAAACCACACATGGATCCAACACTATCATTGCATGTGTGTTCTTTCCACAAACCACACATGGATCAACCAGTGGTCATTGCATGTGTGTTCTTTTCCACAAACCACATATGGATCAACCAGTGGTCATTGCATGTGTGTTCTTTCCACAAACCACACATGGATCAAGCAGTGGTCATTGCATGTGTGTTCTTTTCCACAAACCACACATGGATTAACCAGTGGTCATTGCATGTGTGTTCTTTTCCACAAACCACACATGGATCGACTAGTGGTCATTGCATGTGTGTTATTTTCCACAAACCACACATGGATCAAGTAGTGTCATTGCGTGTGTGTTCTTTCCACAAACATCATATGGATCAACCAGTGTCATTGCATGTGTGTTCTTTTCACAAACCACATGTGAACCCACAAGAGTCATTGCATGTGTGTTCTTATACTAAAACCAGCACTAGAGTCATTGCATGTGTGTTCTTTTCAAAAACCACACATGGATCCACCACTGTCATTGCATGTGTGTCGTTTCCATAAACCACACATGGATCAACGAGTGGTCATTGCATGTGTGTTCTTTTCCACAAACCACATATGGATCAACAAGTGGACATTGCATGTGTGTTCTTTCCACAAACCATTTGAGTCATTGCATGTTTGTTCTTATACTAAAACTGCTAACCAGCACTAGACTCATTGCATGTGTGTTCTATCCACAAACCACTTATGGATCAACAAGTGGTCATTGCATGTGTGTTCTTTCCACAAACCACATATGGATCAACCAGTGGTCATTGCATGTGTGTTCTTTCCACAAACCACACATGGATCAACAAGTGGTCATTGCATGTGTGTTCTTTTCCACAAACCACACATGGATCAAGTAGTGTCATTGCGTGTGTGTTCTTTCCACAAACCTCATATGGATCAACCAGTGTCATTGCATGTGTGTTCTTTTCAAAAACCACATGTGAACCCACTAGAGTCACTGCATGTGTGTTCTTATACTAAAACCAGCACTAGAGTCATTGCATGTGTGTTCTTTTCACAAACCACACATGGATCCACCACTGTCATTGCATGTGTGTTCTTTCCACAAACCACACATGGATCAACCAGTGGTCATTGCATGTGTGTTCTTTTCCACAAACCACATATGGATCAACTAGTGGACATTGCATGTGTGTTCTTTCCACAAACCACATATGGATCAACCAGAGTCATTGCATGTGTGTTCTTTCCACAAACCACATATGGATCCATTTGAGTAATTGCATGTTTGTTCTTATACTAAAACCACAAACTAGCACTAGAGTCATTGCATGTGTGTTCTTTCCACAAACAACACATGGATCAACCAGTTGTCATTGCATGTGTGTTGTTTTCCACAAACCACATATGGATCAACCAGTGGTCATTGCATGTGTGTTCTTTCCACAAACCATTTGAGTCATTGCATGTTTGTTCTTATACTAAAACCACAAACCAACACTAGACTCATTGCATGCGTGTTCTTTTCCACAAACCACGTATGGATCAAATAGTGGTCATTGCATGTGTGTTATTTCCACAAACCATTTGAGTCATCGCATGTTTGTTCTTATACTAAAACCGCTAACCAGCACTAGAGTCATTGCGTGTGTGTTCTTTTCATAAACCACATATGGATCAACCAGTGGTCATTGCATGTGTGTTCTTTCCACAAACCACACATGGATCAACCAGTGGTCATTGCATGTGTGTTCTTTTCCACAAACCACATATGGATCAACCAGTGGTCATTGCATGTGTGTTCTTTCCACAAACCACACATGGATCAAGCAGTGGTCATTGCATGTGTGTTCTTTTCCACAAACCACACATGGATGAACCAGTGGTCATTGCATGTGTGTTATTTTCCACAAACCACACATGGATCAAGCAGTGTCATTGCGTGTGTGTTCTTTCCACAAACCTCATATGGATCAACCAGTGTCATTGCATGTGTGTTCTTTTCACAAACCACATGTGAACCCACTAGAGTCATTGCATGTGTATTCTTATACTAAAACCAACACTAGAGTCATTGCCTGTGTGTTCTTTTCAAAAACCACACATGGATCCACCACTGTCATTGCATGTGTGTTCTTTCCACAAACCACACATGGATCAAGCAGTGGTCATTGCATGTGTGTTCTTTTCCACAAACCACATATGGATCAACCAGTGGTCATTGCATGTGTGTTCTTTCCACAAACCATTTGAGTCATTGCATGTTTTTTTTTATACTAAAACCACAAACCTACACTAGACTCATTGCATGTGTGTTCTTTTCCACAAACCACATATGGATCAACCAGTGGTCATTGCATGTGTGTTCTTTCCACAAACCATTTGAGTCATTGCATGTGTGTTCTTTTCCACAAACCACGCATGGATCCACTAGACTCATTGCATGTGTGTTCTTTTCCACATACAACTTATGGATCAACCAGTGGTCATTGTATGTGTGTTCTTTTCACAAACCACATGTGGACCCACTAGAGTCATTGCATGTGTGTTCTTATACACAAACTAGCACTAGAGTCATTGCATGTGTGTTCTATCCACAAACCACACATGGATCCACCACTGTCATTGCATGTGTGTTCTTTCCACAAACCACACGTGGATCAAGCAGTGGTCATTGCATGTGTGTTCTTTTCCACAAACCACACATGGATCAACAAGTGGTCATTGCATGTGTGTTATTTTCCACAAACCACACATGAATCAAGCAGTGTCATTGTGTGTATGTTCTTTTTACAAACCTCATATGGATCAACCAGTGTCATTGCATGTGTGTTCTTTTCACAAACCACATGTGAACCCACTAGAGTCATTGCATGTGTGTTCTTATACTAAAACCAGCACTAGAGTCATTGCATGTGTGTTCTTTTCACAAACCACACATGGATCCAACACTATCATTGCATGTGTGTTCTTTCCACAAACCACACATGGATCAACCAGTGGTCATTGCATGTGTGTTCTTTTCCACAAACCACATATGGATCAACCAGTGGTCATTGCATGTGTGTTCTTTCCACAAACCACACATGGATCAAGCAGTGGTCATTGCATGTGTGTTCTTTTCCACAAACCACACATGGATCAACCAGTGGTCATTGCATGTGTGTTCTTTTCCACAAACCACATATGGATCAACTAGTGGTCATTGCATGTGTGTTCTTTCCACAAACCACACATGGATCAACCAGTGGTCATTTCATGTGTGTTCTTTTCCACAAACCACACAAGGATCAACCAGTGGTCATTGCGTGTGTGTTCTTTTCCACAAACCACACATGGATCGACTAGTGGTCATTGCATGTGTGTTATTTTCCACAAACCACACATGGATCAAGTAGTGTCATTGCGTGTGTGTTCTTTCCACAAACCTCATATGGATCAACCAGTGTCATTGCATGTGTGTTCTTTTCACAAACCACATGTGAACCCACAAGAGTCATTGCATGTGTGTTCTTATACTAAAACCAGCACTAGAGTCATTGCATGTGTGTTCTTTTCAAAAACCACACATGGATCCACCAGTGTCATTGCATGTGTGTTCTTGTCACAAACCACACATGGATCAACCAGTTGTCATTGCATGTGTGTTGTTTTCCACAAACCACATATGGATCAACCAGTGGTCATTGCATGTGTGTTCTTTCCACAAACCATTTGAGTCATTGCATGTTTGTTCTTATACTAAAACCACAAACCAACACTAGACTCATTGCATGTGTGTTCTTTTCCACAAACCACGTATGGATCAAATAGTGGTCATTGAATGTGTGTTCTTTCCACAAACCATTTGAGTCATTGCATGTTTGTTCTTATACTAAAACCGCTAACCAGCACTAGACTCATTCCATGTGTGTTCTATCCACAAACCACTTATGGATCAAGCAGTGGTCATTGCATGTGTGTTCTTTCCACAAACCACATATGGATCAACCAGTGGTCATTGCATGTGTGTTCTTTCCACAAACCACACATGGATCAACAAGTGGTCATTGCATGTGTGTTCTTTTCCACAAACCACACATGGATCAACTAGTGGTCATTGCATGTGTGTTCTTTCCACAAACCACATATGGATCCATTTGAGTAATTCCATGTTTGTTATTTTCCACATACAACTTATGGATCAACCAGTGGTCATTGCATGTGTGTTCTTTTCACAAACTACATGTGGACCCACTAGAGTCATTGCATGTGTGTTCTTATACTAAAACTAGCACTAGAGTCATTGCATGTGATCTATCCAGAAACCACTTATGGATCCACCAGTGTTCATTGCATGTGTGTTCTTTTCCACAAACCACTTATGGATCAACCGGTGGCATTTCATGTGTGTTCTTTTCACAAACCACACATGGATCAACCAGTGGTTATTGCATGTGTGTACTTTCCACAAACCACATATGGATCAACCAATGGTCATTGCATGTGTGTTCTTTTCCACTTACCACATATGGATCAACCTGTGGTCATTGCATGTGTGTTCTTTCCACAAACCACACATGGATCAAGCAGTGGTCATTGCATTGTGTTCTTTTCCACAAACCACACATGGATCAACAAGTGGTCATTGCATGTGTGTTATTTTCCACAAACCACACATGGATCAAGCAGTGTCATTGTGTGTGTGTTCTTTTTACAAACCTCATATGGATCAACCAGTGTCATTGCATGTGTGTTCTTTTCACAAACCACATGTGAACCCACTAGAGTCATTGCATGTGTGTTCTTATACTAAAACCAGCACTAGAGTCATTGCATGTGTGTTCTTTCCACAAACCTCACATGGATCAACCAGTGGTCATTGCATGTGTGTTCTTTTCCACAAACCACATATGGATCAACCAGTTGTCATTGCATGTGTGTTGTTTTCCACAAACCACATATGGATCAACCAGTGGTCATTGCATGTGTGTTCTTTCCACAAACCATTTGAGTCATTGCATGTTTGTTCTTATACTAAAACTGCTAACCAGCACTAGACTCATTGCATGTGTGTTCTATCCACAAACCACTTATGGATCAACCAGTGGTCATTGCATGTATGTTCTTTCCACAAACCACATATGGATCAACTAGTGGTCATTGCATGTGTGTTCTTTCCACAAACCACACATGGATCAACAAGTGGTCATTGCATGTGTGTTCTTTTCCACAAACCACACATGGATCAAGTAGTGTCATTGCGTGTGTGTTCTTTCCACAAACCTCATATGGATCAACCAGTGTCATTGCATGTGTGTTCTTTTCAAAAACCACATGTGAACCCACTAGAGTCACTACATGTGTGTTCTTATACTAAAACCAGCACTAGAGTCATTGCATGTGTGTTCTTTTCACAAACCACACATGGATCCACCACTGTCATTGCATGTGTGTTCTTTCCACAAACCAAACATGGATCAACCAGTGGTCATTGCATGTGTGTTCTTTTCCACAAACCACATATGGATCAACCAGTGGACATTGCATGTGTGTTCTTTCCACAAACCACATATGGATCAACCAGAGTCATTGCATGTGTGTTCTTTCCACAAACCACATATGGATCCATTTGAGTAATTGCATGTTTGTTCTTATACTAAAACCACAAACTAGCACTAGAGTCATTGCATGTGTGTTCTTTCCACAAAC
Organism: Avena sativa; assembly: GCA_916181665.1. Taxonomy (NCBI): domain Eukaryota; kingdom Viridiplantae; phylum Streptophyta; class Magnoliopsida; order Poales; family Poaceae; genus Avena; species Avena sativa. The sequence goes on from OV702287.1 coordinate 573,986,181, forward strand.
AACACATGGATCAACCAGTTGTCATTGCATGTGTGTTGTTTTCCAAAAACCACATATGGATCAACCAGTGGTCATTGCATGTGTGTTCTTTCCACAAACCATTTGAGTCATTGCATGTTTGTTCTTATACTAAAACCACAAACCAACACTAGACTCATTGCATGCGTGTTCTTTTCCACAAACCACGTATGGATCAAATAGTGGTCATTGCATGTGTGTTCTTTCCACAAACCATTTGAGTCATTGCATGTTTGTTCTTATACTAAAACCGCTAACCAGCACTAGACTCATTCCATGTGTGTTCTACACACAAACCACATATGGATCAACCAGTGGTCATTGCATGTGTGTTCTTTCCACAAACCACATATGGATCAACCAGTGGTCATTGCATGTGTGTTCTTTTCCACAAACCACACATGGATCAAGTAGTGTCATTGCGTGTGTGTTCTTTCCACAAACCTCATATGGATCAACCAGTGTCATTGCATGTGTGTTCTTTTCAAAAACCTCATGTGAACCCACTAGAGTCACTGCATGTGTGTTCTTATACTAAAACCAGCACTAGAGACATTGCATGTGTGTTCTTTTCACAAACCACACATGGATCCACCACTGTCATTGCATGTGTGTTCTTTCCACAAACCACACATGGATCAACCAGTGGTCATTGCATGTGTGTTCTTTTCCACAAACCACATATGGATCAACCAGTGGTCATTGCATGTGTGTTATTTTCCACAAACCACACATGGATCAAGAAGTGTCATTGTGTGTGTGTGTTCTTTTTACAAACCTCATATGGATCAACCAGTGTCATTGCATGTGTGTTCTTTTCACAAACCACATGTGAACCCACTAGAGTCATTGCATGTGTGATCTTATACTAAAACATGCACTAGAGTCATTGCATGTGTGTTCTTTTCACAAACCACACATGGATCCAACACTATCATTGCATGTGTGTTCTTTCCACAAACCACACATGGATCAACCAGTGGTCATTGCATGTGTGTTCTTTTCCACAAACCACATATGGATCAACCAGTGGTCATTGCATGTGTGTTCTTTCCACAAACCACACATGGATCAAGCAGTGGTCATTGCATGTGTGTTCTTTTCCACAAACCACACATGGATTAACCAGTGGTCATTGCATGTGTGTTCTTTTCCACAAACCACACATGGATCGACTAGTGGTCATTGCATGTGTGTTATTTTCCACAAACCACACATGGATCAAGTAGTGTCATTGCGTGTGTGTTCTTTCCACAAACATCATATGGATCAACCAGTGTCATTGCATGTGTGTTCTTTTCACAAACCACATGTGAACCCACAAGAGTCATTGCATGTGTGTTCTTATACTAAAACCAGCACTAGAGTCATTGCATGTGTGTTCTTTTCAAAAACCACACATGGATCCACCACTGTCATTGCATGTGTGTCGTTTCCATAAACCACACATGGATCAACGAGTGGTCATTGCATGTGTGTTCTTTTCCACAAACCACATATGGATCAACAAGTGGACATTGCATGTGTGTTCTTTCCACAAACCATTTGAGTCATTGCATGTTTGTTCTTATACTAAAACTGCTAACCAGCACTAGACTCATTGCATGTGTGTTCTATCCACAAACCACTTATGGATCAACAAGTGGTCATTGCATGTGTGTTCTTTCCACAAACCACATATGGATCAACCAGTGGTCATTGCATGTGTGTTCTTTCCACAAACCACACATGGATCAACAAGTGGTCATTGCATGTGTGTTCTTTTCCACAAACCACACATGGATCAAGTAGTGTCATTGCGTGTGTGTTCTTTCCACAAACCTCATATGGATCAACCAGTGTCATTGCATGTGTGTTCTTTTCAAAAACCACATGTGAACCCACTAGAGTCACTGCATGTGTGTTCTTATACTAAAACCAGCACTAGAGTCATTGCATGTGTGTTCTTTTCACAAACCACACATGGATCCACCACTGTCATTGCATGTGTGTTCTTTCCACAAACCACACATGGATCAACCAGTGGTCATTGCATGTGTGTTCTTTTCCACAAACCACATATGGATCAACTAGTGGACATTGCATGTGTGTTCTTTCCACAAACCACATATGGATCAACCAGAGTCATTGCATGTGTGTTCTTTCCACAAACCACATATGGATCCATTTGAGTAATTGCATGTTTGTTCTTATACTAAAACCACAAACTAGCACTAGAGTCATTGCATGTGTGTTCTTTCCACAAACAACACATGGATCAACCAGTTGTCATTGCATGTGTGTTGTTTTCCACAAACCACATATGGATCAACCAGTGGTCATTGCATGTGTGTTCTTTCCACAAACCATTTGAGTCATTGCATGTTTGTTCTTATACTAAAACCACAAACCAACACTAGACTCATTGCATGCGTGTTCTTTTCCACAAACCACGTATGGATCAAATAGTGGTCATTGCATGTGTGTTATTTCCACAAACCATTTGAGTCATCGCATGTTTGTTCTTATACTAAAACCGCTAACCAGCACTAGAGTCATTGCGTGTGTGTTCTTTTCATAAACCACATATGGATCAACCAGTGGTCATTGCATGTGTGTTCTTTCCACAAACCACACATGGATCAACCAGTGGTCATTGCATGTGTGTTCTTTTCCACAAACCACATATGGATCAACCAGTGGTCATTGCATGTGTGTTCTTTCCACAAACCACACATGGATCAAGCAGTGGTCATTGCATGTGTGTTCTTTTCCACAAACCACACATGGATGAACCAGTGGTCATTGCATGTGTGTTATTTTCCACAAACCACACATGGATCAAGCAGTGTCATTGCGTGTGTGTTCTTTCCACAAACCTCATATGGATCAACCAGTGTCATTGCATGTGTGTTCTTTTCACAAACCACATGTGAACCCACTAGAGTCATTGCATGTGTATTCTTATACTAAAACCAACACTAGAGTCATTGCCTGTGTGTTCTTTTCAAAAACCACACATGGATCCACCACTGTCATTGCATGTGTGTTCTTTCCACAAACCACACATGGATCAAGCAGTGGTCATTGCATGTGTGTTCTTTTCCACAAACCACATATGGATCAACCAGTGGTCATTGCATGTGTGTTCTTTCCACAAACCATTTGAGTCATTGCATGTTTTTTTTTATACTAAAACCACAAACCTACACTAGACTCATTGCATGTGTGTTCTTTTCCACAAACCACATATGGATCAACCAGTGGTCATTGCATGTGTGTTCTTTCCACAAACCATTTGAGTCATTGCATGTGTGTTCTTTTCCACAAACCACGCATGGATCCACTAGACTCATTGCATGTGTGTTCTTTTCCACATACAACTTATGGATCAACCAGTGGTCATTGTATGTGTGTTCTTTTCACAAACCACATGTGGACCCACTAGAGTCATTGCATGTGTGTTCTTATACACAAACTAGCACTAGAGTCATTGCATGTGTGTTCTATCCACAAACCACACATGGATCCACCACTGTCATTGCATGTGTGTTCTTTCCACAAACCACACGTGGATCAAGCAGTGGTCATTGCATGTGTGTTCTTTTCCACAAACCACACATGGATCAACAAGTGGTCATTGCATGTGTGTTATTTTCCACAAACCACACATGAATCAAGCAGTGTCATTGTGTGTATGTTCTTTTTACAAACCTCATATGGATCAACCAGTGTCATTGCATGTGTGTTCTTTTCACAAACCACATGTGAACCCACTAGAGTCATTGCATGTGTGTTCTTATACTAAAACCAGCACTAGAGTCATTGCATGTGTGTTCTTTTCACAAACCACACATGGATCCAACACTATCATTGCATGTGTGTTCTTTCCACAAACCACACATGGATCAACCAGTGGTCATTGCATGTGTGTTCTTTTCCACAAACCACATATGGATCAACCAGTGGTCATTGCATGTGTGTTCTTTCCACAAACCACACATGGATCAAGCAGTGGTCATTGCATGTGTGTTCTTTTCCACAAACCACACATGGATCAACCAGTGGTCATTGCATGTGTGTTCTTTTCCACAAACCACATATGGATCAACCAGTGGTCATTGCATGTGTGTTCTTTCCACAAACCACACATGGATCAACCAGTGGTCATTTCATGTGTGTTCTTTTCCACAAACCACACAAGGATCAACCAGTGGTCATTGCGTGTGTGTTCTTTTCCACAAACCACACATGGATCGACTAGTGGTCATTGCATGTGTGTTATTTTCCACAAACCACACATGGATCAAGTAGTGTCATTGCGTGTGTGTTCTTTCCACAAACCTCATATGGATCAACCAGTGTCATTGCATGTGTGTTCTTTTCACAAACCACATGTGAACCCACAAGAGTCATTGCATGTGTGTTCTTATACTAAAACCAGCACTAGAGTCATTGCATGTGTGTTCTTTTCAAAAACCACACATGGATCCACCAGTGTCATTGCATGTGTGTTCTTGTCACAAACCACACATGGATCAACCAGTTGTCATTGCATGTGTGTTGTTTTCCACAAACCACATATGGATCAACCAGTGGTCATTGCATGTGTGTTCTTTCCACAAACCATTTGAGTCATTGCATGTTTGTTCTTATACTAAAACCACAAACCAACACTAGACTCATTGCATGTGTGTTCTTTTCCACAAACCACGTATGGATCAAATAGTGGTCATTGAATGTGTGTTCTTTCCACAAACCATTTGAGTCATTGCATGTTTGTTCTTATACTAAAACCGCTAACCAGCACTAGACTCATTCCATGTGTGTTCTATCCACAAACCACTTATGGATCAAGCAGTGGTCATTGCATGTGTGTTCTTTCCACAAACCACATATGGATCAACCAGTGGTCATTGCATGTGTGTTCTTTCCACAAACCACACATGGATCAACAAGTGGTCATTGCATGTGTGTTCTTTTCCACAAACCACACATGGATCAACTAGTGGTCATTGCATGTGTGTTCTTTCCACAAACCACATATGGATCCATTTGAGTAATTCCATGTTTGTTATTTTCCACATACAACTTATGGATCAACCAGTGGTCATTGCATGTGTGTTCTTTTCACAAACTACATGTGGACCCACTAGAGTCATTGCATGTGTGTTCTTATACTAAAACTAGCACTAGAGTCATTGCATGTGATCTATCCAGAAACCACTTATGGATCCACCAGTGTTCATTGCATGTGTGTTCTTTTCCACAAACCACTTATGGATCAACCGGTGGCATTTCATGTGTGTTCTTTTCACAAACCACACATGGATCAACCAGTGGTTATTGCATGTGTGTACTTTCCACAAACCACATATGGATCAACCAATGGTCATTGCATGTGTGTTCTTTTCCACTTACCACATATGGATCAACCTGTGGTCATTGCATGTGTGTTCTTTCCACAAACCACACATGGATCAAGCAGTGGTCATTGCATTGTGTTCTTTTCCACAAACCACACATGGATCAACAAGTGGTCATTGCATGTGTGTTATTTTCCACAAACCACACATGGATCAAGCAGTGTCATTGTGTGTGTGTTCTTTTTACAAACCTCATATGGATCAACCAGTGTCATTGCATGTGTGTTCTTTTCACAAACCACATGTGAACCCACTAGAGTCATTGCATGTGTGTTCTTATACTAAAACCAGCACTAGAGTCATTGCATGTGTGTTCTTTCCACAAACCTCACATGGATCAACCAGTGGTCATTGCATGTGTGTTCTTTTCCACAAACCACATATGGATCAACCAGTTGTCATTGCATGTGTGTTGTTTTCCACAAACCACATATGGATCAACCAGTGGTCATTGCATGTGTGTTCTTTCCACAAACCATTTGAGTCATTGCATGTTTGTTCTTATACTAAAACCACAAACCAACACTAGACTCATTGCATGTGTGTTCTTTTCCACAAACCACGTATGGATCAAATAGTGGTCATTGAATGTGTGTTCTTTCCACAAACCATTTGAGTCATTGCATGTTTGTTCTTATACTAAAACCGCTAACCAGCACTAGACTCATTCCATGTGTGTTCTATCCACAAACCACTTATGGATCAAGCAGTGGTCATTGCATGTGTGTTCTTTCCACAAACCACATATGGATCAACCAGTGGTCATTGCATGTGTGTTCTTTCCACAAACCACACATGGATCAACAAGTGGTCATTGCATGTGTGTTCTTTTCCACAAACCACACATGGATCAACTAGTGGTCATTGCATGTGTGTTCTTTCCACAAACCACATATGGATCCATTTGAGTAATTCCATGTTTGTTATTTTCCACATACAACTTATGGATCAACCAGTGGTCATTGCATGTGTGTTGTTTTCCACAAACCACATATGGATCAACCAGTGGTCATTGCATGTGTGTTCTTTCCACAAACCATTTGAGTCATTGCATGTTTGTTCTTATACTAAAACCACAAACCAACACTAGACTCATTGCATTCGTGTTCTTTTCCACAAACCACGTATGGATCAAATAGTGGTCATTGCATGTGTGTTCTTTCCACAAACCATTTGAGTCATTGCATGTTTGTTCTTATACTAAAACCGCTAACCAGCACTAGACTCATTCCATGTGTGTTCTATCCACAAACCACATATGGATCAACCAGTGGTCATTGCATGTGTGTTCTTTCCACAAACCACATATGGATCAACCAGTGGTCATTGCATGTGTGTTCTTTCCACAAACCACATATGGATCAACCAGTGGTCATTGCATGTGTGTTCTTTTCCACAAACCACACATGGATCAAGTAGTGTCATTGCGTGTGTGTTCTTTCCACAAACCTCATATGGATCAACCAGTGTCATTGCATGTGTGTTCTTTTCAAAAACCTCATGTGAACCCACTAGAGTCACTGCATGTGTGTTCTTATACTAAAACCAGCACTAGAGACATTGCATGTGTGTTCTTTTCACAAACCACACATGGATCCACCACTGTCATTGCATGTGTGTTCTTTCCACAAACCACACATGGATCAACCAGTGGTCATTGCATGTGTGTTCTTTTCCACAAACCACATATGGATCAACCAGTGGTCATTGCATGTGTGTTATTTTCCACAAACCACACATGGATCAAGAAGTGTCATTGTGTGTGTGTGTTCTTTTTACAAACCTCATATGGATCAACCAGTGTCATTGCATGTGTGTTCTTTTCACAAACCACATGTGAACCCACTAGAGTCATTGCATGTGTGATCTTATACTAAAACATGCACTAGAGTCATTGCATGTGTGTTCTTTTCACAAACCACACATGGATCCAACACTATCATTGCATGTGTGTTCTTTCCACAAACCACACATGGATCAACCAGTGGTCATTGCATGTGTGTTCTTTTCCACAAACCACATATGGATCAACCAGTGGTCATTGCATGTGTGTTCTTTCCACAAACCACACATGGATCAAGCAGTGGTCATTGCATGTGTGTTCTTTTCCACAAACCACACATGGATTAACCAGTGGTCATTGCATGTGTGTTCTTTTCCACAAACCACACATGGATCGACTAGTGGTCATTGCATGTGTGTTATTTTCCACAAACCACACATGGATCAAGTAGTGTCATTGCGTGTGTGTTCTTTCCACAAACATCATATGGATCAACCAGTGTCATTGCATGTGTGTTCTTTTCACAAACCACATGTGAACCCACAAGAGTCATTGCATGTGTGTTCTTATACTAAAACCAGCACTAGAGTCATTGCATGTGTGTTCTTTTCAAAAACCACACATGGATCCACCACTGTCATTGCATGTGTGTCGTTTCCATAAACCACACATGGATCAACGAGTGGTCATTGCATGTGTGTTCTTTTCCACAAACCACATATGGATCAACAAGTGGACATTGCATGTGTGTTCTTTCCACAAACCATTTGAGTCATTGCATGTTTGTTCTTATACTAAAACTGCTAACCAGCACTAGACTCATTGCATGTGTGTTCTATCCACAAACCACTTATGGATCAACAAGTGGTCATTGCATGTGTGTTCTTTCCACAAACCACATATGGATCAACCAGTGGTCATTGCATGTGTGTTCTTTCCACAAACCACACATGGATCAACAAGTGGTCATTGCATGTGTGTTCTTTTCCACAAACCACACATGGATCAAGTAGTGTCATTGCGTGTGTGTTCTTTCCACAAACCTCATATGGATCAACCAGTGTCATTGCATGTGTGTTCTTTTCAAAAACCACATGTGAACCCACTAGAGTCACTGCATGTGTGTTCTTATACTAAAACCAGCACTAGAGTCATTGCATGTGTGTTCTTTTCACAAACCACACATGGATCCACCACTGTCATTGCATGTGTGTTCTTTCCACAAACCACACATGGATCAACCAGTGGTCATTGCATGTGTGTTCTTTTCCACAAACCACATATGGATCAACTAGTGGACATTGCATGTGTGTTCTTTCCACAAACCACATATGGATCAACCAGAGTCATTGCATGTGTGTTCTTTCCACAAACCACATATGGATCCATTTGAGTAATTGCATGTTTGTTCTTATACTAAAACCACAAACTAGCACTAGAGTCATTGCATGTGTGTTCTTTCCACAAACAACACATGGATCAACCAGTTGTCATTGCATGTGTGTTGTTTTCCACAAACCACATATGGATCAACCAGTGGTCATTGCATGTGTGTTCTTTCCACAAACCATTTGAGTCATTGCATGTTTGTTCTTATACTAAAACCACAAACCAACACTAGACTCATTGCATGCGTGTTCTTTTCCACAAACCACGTATGGATCAAATAGTGGTCATTGCATGTGTGTTATTTCCACAAACCATTTGAGTCATCGCATGTTTGTTCTTATACTAAAACCGCTAACCAGCACTAGAGTCATTGCGTGTGTGTTCTTTTCATAAACCACATATGGATCAACCAGTGGTCATTGCATGTGTGTTCTTTCCACAAACCACACATGGATCAACCAGTGGTCATTGCATGTGTGTTCTTTTCCACAAACCACATATGGATCAACCAGTGGTCATTGCATGTGTGTTCTTTCCACAAACCACACATGGATCAAGCAGTGGTCATTGCATGTGTGTTCTTTTCCACAAACCACACATGGATGAACCAGTGGTCATTGCATGTGTGTTATTTTCCACAAACCACACATGGATCAAGCAGTGTCATTGCGTGTGTGTTCTTTCCACAAACCTCATATGGATCAACCAGTGTCATTGCATGTGTGTTCTTTTCACAAACCACATGTGAACCCACTAGAGTCATTGCATGTGTATTCTTATACTAAAACCAACACTAGAGTCATTGCCTGTGTGTTCTTTTCAAAAACCACACATGGATCCACCACTGTCATTGCATGTGTGTTCTTTCCACAAACCACACATGGATCAAGCAGTGGTCATTGCATGTGTGTTCTTTTCCACAAACCACATATGGATCAACCAGTGGTCATTGCATGTGTGTTCTTTCCACAAACCATTTGAGTCATTGCATGTTTTTTTTTATACTAAAACCACAAACCTACACTAGACTCATTGCATGTGTGTTCTTTTCCACAAACCACATATGGATCAACCAGTGGTCATTGCATGTGTGTTCTTTCCACAAACCATTTGAGTCATTGCATGTGTGTTCTTTTCCACAAACCACGCATGGATCCACTAGACTCATTGCATGTGTGTTCTTTTCCACATACAACTTATGGATCAACCAGTGGTCATTGTATGTGTGTTCTTTTCACAAACCACATGTGGACCCACTAGAGTCATTGCATGTGTGTTCTTATACACAAACTAGCACTAGAGTCATTGCATGTGTGTTCTATCCACAAACCACACATGGATCCACCACTGTCATTGCATGTGTGTTCTTTCCACAAACCACACGTGGATCAAGCAGTGGTCATTGCATGTGTGTTCTTTTCCACAAACCACACATGGATCAACAAGTGGTCATTGCATGTGTGTTATTTTCCACAAACCACACATGAATCAAGCAGTGTCATTGTGTGTATGTTCTTTTTACAAACCTCATATGGATCAACCAGTGTCATTGCATGTGTGTTCTTTTCACAAACCACATGTGAACCCACTAGAGTCATTGCATGTGTGTTCTTATACTAAAACCAGCACTAGAGTCATTGCATGTGTGTTCTTTTCACAAACCACACATGGATCCAACACTATCATTGCATGTGTGTTCTTTCCACAAACCACACATGGATCAACCAGTGGTCATTGCATGTGTGTTCTTTTCCACAAACCACATATGGATCAACCAGTGGTCATTGCATGTGTGTTCTTTCCACAAACCACACATGGATCAAGCAGTGGTCATTGCATGTGTGTTCTTTTCCACAAACCACACATGGATCAACCAGTGGTCATTGCATGTGTGTTCTTTTCCACAAACCACATATGGATCAACCAGTGGTCATTGCATGTGTGTTCTTTCCACAAACCACACATGGATCAACCAGTGGTCATTTCATGTGTGTTCTTTTCCACAAACCACACAAGGATCAACCAGTGGTCATTGCGTGTGTGTTCTTTTCCACAAACCACACATGGATCGACTAGTGGTCATTGCATGTGTGTTATTTTCCACAAACCACACATGGATCAAGTAGTGTCATTGCGTGTGTGTTCTTTCCACAAACCTCATATGGATCAACCAGTGTCATTGCATGTGTGTTCTTTTCACAAACCACATGTGAACCCACAAGAGTCATTGCATGTGTGTTCTTATACTAAAACCAGCACTAGAGTCATTGCATGTGTGTTCTTTTCAAAAACCACACATGGATCCACCAGTGTCATTGCATGTGTGTTCTTGTCACAAACCACACATGGATCAACCAGTTGTCATTGCATGTGTGTTGTTTTCCACAAACCACATATGGATCAACCAGTGGTCATTGCATGTGTGTTCTTTCCACAAACCATTTGAGTCATTGCATGTTTGTTCTTATACTAAAACCACAAACCAACACTAGACTCATTGCATGTGTGTTCTTTTCCACAAACCACGTATGGATCAAATAGTGGTCATTGAATGTGTGTTCTTTCCACAAACCATTTGAGTCATTGCATGTTTGTTCTTATACTAAAACCGCTAACCAGCACTAGACTCATTCCATGTGTGTTCTATCCACAAACCACTTATGGATCAAGCAGTGGTCATTGCATGTGTGTTCTTTCCACAAACCACATATGGATCAACCAGTGGTCATTGCATGTGTGTTCTTTCCACAAACCACACATGGATCAACAAGTGGTCATTGCATGTGTGTTCTTTTCCACAAACCACACATGGATCAACTAGTGGTCATTGCATGTGTGTTCTTTCCACAAACCACATATGGATCCATTTGAGTAATTCCATGTTTGTTATTTTCCACATACAACTTATGGATCAACCAGTGGTCATTGCATGTGTGTTCTTTTCACAAACTACATGTGGACCCACTAGAGTCATTGCATGTGTGTTCTTATACTAAAACTAGCACTAGAGTCATTGCATGTGATCTATCCAGAAACCACTTATGGATCCACCAGTGTTCATTGCATGTGTGTTCTTTTCCACAAACCACTTATGGATCAACCGGTGGCATTTCATGTGTGTTCTTTTCACAAACCACACATGGATCAACCAGTGGTTATTGCATGTGTGTACTTTCCACAAACCACATATGGATCAACCAATGGTCATTGCATGTGTGTTCTTTTCCACTTACCACATATGGATCAACCTGTGGTCATTGCATGTGTGTTCTTTCCACAAACCACACATGGATCAAGCAGTGGTCATTGCATTGTGTTCTTTTCCACAAACCACACATGGATCAACAAGTGGTCATTGCATGTGTGTTATTTTCCACAAACCACACATGGATCAAGCAGTGTCATTGTGTGTGTGTTCTTTTTACAAACCTCATATGGATCAACCAGTGTTATTGCATGTGTGTTCTTTTCACAAACCACATGTGAACCCACTAGAGTCATTGCATGTGTGTTCTTATACTAAAACCAGCACTAGAGTCATTGCATGTGTGTTCTTTCCACAAACCTCACATGGATCAACCAGTGGTCATTGCATGTGTGTTCTTTTCCACAAACCACATATGGATCAACCAGTTGTCATTGCATGTGTGTTGTTTTCCACAAACCACATATGGATCAACCAGTGGTCATTGCATGTGTGTTCTTTCCACAAACCATTTGAGTCATTGCATGTTTGTTCTTATACTAAAACCACAAACCAACACTAGACTCATTGCATGTGTGTTCTTTTCCACAAACCACGTATGGATCAAATAGTGGTCATTGAATGTGTGTTCTTTCCACAAACCATTTGAGTCATTGCATGTTTGTTCTTATACTAAAACCGCTAACCAGCACTAGACTCATTCCATGTGTGTTCTATCCACAAACCACTTATGGATCAAGCAGTGGTCATTGCATGTGTGTTCTTTCCACAAACCACATATGGATCAACCAGTGGTCATTGCATGTGTGTTCTTTCCACAAACCACACATGGATCAACAAGTGGTCATTGCATGTGTGTTCTTTTCCACAAACCACACATGGATCAACTAGTGGTCATTGCATGTGTGTTCTTTCCACAAACCACATATGGATCCATTTGAGTAATTCCATGTTTGTTATTTTCCACATACAACTTATGGATCAACCAGTGGTCATTGCATGTGTGTTCTTTTCACAAACTACATGTGGACCCACTAGAGTCATTGCATGTGTGTTCTTATACTAAAACTAGCACTAGAGTCATTGCATGTGATCTATCCAGAAACCACACATGGATCAACCAATGTTCATTGCATGTGTGTTCTTTTCCACAAACCACTTATGGATCAACCAATGGTCATCGCATGTGTGTTCTTTTCCACAAACCACATATGGATCAACCTGTGGTCATTGCATGTGTGTTCTTTCCACAAACCACACATGGATCAAGCAGTGGTCAATGCATTGTGTTCTTTTCCACAAACCACACATGGATCAACAAGTGGTCATTGCATGTGTGTTATTTTCCACAAACCACACATGGATCAAGCAGTGTCATTGTGTGTGTGTTCTTTTTACAAACCTCATATGGATCAACCAGTGTCATTGCATGTGTGTTCTTTTCACAAACCACATGTGAACCCACTAGAGTCATTGCATGTGTGTTCTTATACTAAAACCAGCACTAGAGTCATTGCATGTGTGTTCTTTCCACAAACCACACATGGATCAACCAGTGGTCATTGCATGTGTGTTCTTTTCCACAAACCACATATGGATCAACCAGTTGTCATTGCATGTGTGTTGTTTTCCACAAACCACATATGGATCAACCAGTGGTCATTGCATGTGTATTCTTTCCACAAACCATTTGAGTCATTGCATGTTTGTTCTTATACTAAAACCACAAACCAACACTAGACTCATTGCATGTGTGTTGTTTTCCACAAACCACGTATGGATCAAATAGTGGTCATTGAATGTGTGTTCTTTCCACAAACCATTTGAGTCATTACATGTTTGTTCTTATACTAAAACCGCTAACCAGCACTAGACTCATTCCATGTGTGTTCTATCCACAAACCACTTATGGATCAAGAAGTGGTCATTGCATGTGTGTTCTTTCCACAAACCACATATGGATCAACCAGTGGTCATTGCATGTGTGTTCTTTCCACAAACCACACTTGGATCAACAAGTGGTCATTGCATGTGTGTTCTTTTCCACAAACCACACATGGATCAACTAGTGGTCATTGCATGTGTGTTCTTTACACAAACCACATATGGATCCATTTGAGTAATTCCATGTTTGTTATTTTCCACATACAACTTATGGATCAACCAGTGGTCATTGCATGTGTGTTCTTTTCACAAACTACATGTGGACCCACTAGAGTCATTGCATGTGTGTTCTTATACTAAAACTAGCACTAGAGTCATTGCATGTGATCTATCCAGAAACCACTTATGGATCCACCAGTGTTCATTGCATGTGTGTTCTTTTCCACAAACCACTTATGGATCAACCGGTGGCATTTCATGTGTGTTCTTTTCTACAAACCACACATGGATCAATCAGTGGTTATTGCATGTGTGTACTTTCCACAAACCACATATGGATCAACCAATGGTCATTGCATTGTGTTCTTTTCCACAAACCACATATGGATCAACCTGTGGTCATTGCATGCGTGTTCTTTCCACAAACCACACATGGATCAAGCAGTGGTCATTGCATTGTGTTCTTTTCCACAAACCACACATGGATCAACAAGTGGTCATTGCATGTGTGTTATTTTCCACAAACCACACATGGATCAAGCAGTGTCATTGTGTGTGTGTTCTTTTTACAAACCTCATATGGATCAACCAGTGTCATTGCATGTGTGTTCTTTTCACAAACCACATGTGAACCCACTAGAGTCATTGCATGTGTGTTCTTATACTAAAACCAGCACTAGAGTCATTGCATGTGTGTTCTTTTCACAAACCAAACATGGATCCAACACTATCATTGCATGTGTGTTCTTTCCACAAACCACACATGGATCAACCAGTGGTCATTGCATGTGTGTTCTTTTCCACAAACCACACATGGATCAACCAGTGGTTATTGCATGTGTGTTCTTTTCCACAAACCACACATGGATCGACTAGTGGTCATTGCATGTGTGTTATTTTCCACAAACCACACATGGATCAAGTAGTGTCATTGCTTGTGTGTTCTTTCCACAAACCTCATATGGATCAACCAGTGTCATTGCATATGTGTTCTTTTCACAAACCACATGTGAACCCACAAGAGTCATTGCATGTGTGTTCTTATACTAAAACCAGCACTAGAGTCATTGCATGTGTGTTCTTTTCAAAAACCACACATGGATCCACCAGTGTCATTGCATGTGTGTTCTTTCCACAAACCACACATGGATCAACGAGTTGTCATTGCATGTGTGTTGTTTTCCACAAACCACATATGGATCAACCAGTGGTCATTGCATGTGTGTTCTTTCCACAAACCATTTGAGTCATTGCATGTTTGTTCTTATACTAAAACTACAAACCAACACTATACTCATTGCATGTGTGTTCTTTTCCACAAACCACGTATGGATCAAATAGTGGTCATTGCATGTGTGTTCTTTCCACAAACCATTTGAGTCATTGCATGTTTGTTCTTATACTAAAACCGCTAACCAGCACTAGACTCATTCCATGTGTGTTCTATCCACAAACCACTTATGGATCAACCAGTGGTCATTGCATGTGTGTTCTTTCCACAAACCACATATGGATCAACCAGTGGTCATTGCATGTGTGTTCTTTCCACAAACCACACATGGATCAACAAGTGGTCATTGCATGTGTGTTCTTTTCCACAAACCACACATGGATCAAGTAGTGTCATTGCGTGTGTGTTCTTTCCACAAACCTCATATGGATCAACCAGTGTCATTGCATGTGTGTTCTTTTCAAAAACCATTTGAGTCATTGCATGTGTGTTCTTTTCCACAAACCACGGATGGATCCAGTAGACTCATTGCATGTGTGTTCTTTTCCACATACAACTTATGGATCAACCAGTGGTCATTGCATGTGTGTTCTTTTCACAAACTACATGTGGACCCACTAGAGTCATTGCATGTGTGTTCTTATACTAAAACTAGCACTAGAGTCATTGCATGTGATCTATCTAGAAACCTCTTATGGATCCACCAGTGTTCATTGCATGTGTGTTCTTTTCCACAAACCACTTATGGATCAACCGGTGGCATTGCATGTGTGTTCTTTTCACAAACCACACATGGATCAACCAATGGTCATTGCATGTGTGTTATTTTCCACAAACCACACATGGATCAACAAGTGGTCATTGCATGTGTGTTATTTTCCACAAACCACACATGGATCAAGCAGTGTCATTGTGTATGTGTGTTCTTTTTACAAACCTCATATGGATCAACCAGTGTCATTGCATGTGTGTTCTTTTCACAAACCACATGTGAACCCACTAGAGTCATTGCATGTGTGTTCTTATACTAAAACCAGCACTAGAGTCATTGCATGTGTGTTCTTTTCACAAACCACACATGGATCGAACACTATCATTGCATGTGTGTTCTTTCCACAAACCACACATGGATCAACCAGTGGTCATTGCATGTGTGTTCTTTTCCACAAACCACATATGGATAAACCAGTGGTTATTGCATGTGTGTTCTTTCCACAAACCACACATGGATCAAGCAGTGGTCATTGCATGTCTGTTCTTTTCCACAAACCACACATGGATCAACCAGTGGTCATTGCATGTGTGTTCTTTTCCACAAACCACACATGGATCGACCAGTGGTCATTGCATGTGTGTTCTTTTCCACAAACCACACATGGATCGACTAGTGGTCATTGCATGTGTGTTATTTTCCACAAACCACACATGGATCAAGTAGTGTCATTGCGTGTGTGTTCTTTCCACAAACCTCATATGGATCAACCAGTGTCATTGCATGTGTGTTCTTTTCACAAACCACATGTGAACCCACAAGAGTCATTGCATGTGTGTTCTTATACTAAAACCAGCACTAGAGTCATTGCATGTGTGTTCTTTTCAAAAACCACACATGGATCCACCACTGTCATTGCATGTGTGTTCTTTCGACAAACCACACATGGATCAACCAGTTGTCATTGCATGTGTGTTCTTTTCCACAAACCACATATGGATCAACCAGTGGTCATTGCATGTGTGTTCTTTCCACAAACCATTTGAGTCATTGCATGTTTGTTCTTATACTAAAACCATAAACCAACACTAGACTCATTGCATGTGTGTTCTTTTCCACAAACCACGTATGCATCAAATAGTGGTCATTACATGTGTGTTCTTTCCACAAACCATTTGAGTCATTGCATGTTTGTTCTTATACTAAAATTGCTAACCAGCACTAGACTCATTGCATGTGTGTTCTATCCACAAACCACTTATGGATCAACCAGTGGTCATTGCATGTGTGTTCTTTCCACAAACCACATATGGATCAACCAGTGGTCATTGCATTGTGTTCTTTCCACAAACCACACATGGATCAACAAGTGGTCATTGCATGTGTGTTCTTTTCCACAAACAACACATGGATCAAGTAGTGTCATTGCGTGTGTGTTCTTTCCACAAACCTCATATGGATCAACCAGTGTCATTGCATGTGTGTTCTTTTCAAAAACCACATGTGAACCCACTAGAGTCACTGCATGTGTGTTCTTATACTAAAACCAGCACTAGAGTCATTGCATGTGTGTTCTTTTCACAAACCACACATGGATCCACCACTGTCATTGCATGTGTGTTCTTTCCACAAACCACACATGGATCAACCAGTGGTCATTGCATGTGTGTTCTTTTCCACAAACCACATATGGATCAACCAGTGGTCATTGCATGTGCGTTCTTTCCACAAACCACATATGGATCAACCAGAGTCATTGCATGTGTGTTCTTTCCACAAACCACATATGGATCCATTTGAGTAATTGCATGTTTGTTCTTATACTAAAACCACAAACCAGCACTAGAGTCATTGCATGTGTGTTCTTTCCACAAACCACACATGGATCAACCAGTTGTCATTGCATGTGTGTTGTTTTCCACAAACCACATATGGATCAACCAGTGGTCATTGCATGTGTGTTCTTTCCACAAACCATTTGAGTCATTGCATGTTTGTTCTTATACTAAAACCACAAACCAACACTAGACTCATTGCATGTGTGTTCTTTTCCACAAACCACGTATGGATCAAATAGTGGTCATTGCATGTGTGTTCTTTCCACAAACCATTTGAGTCATTGCATGTTTGTTCTTATACTAAAATCGCTAACCAGCACTAGACTCATTCCATGTGTGTTCTATCCACAAACCACATATGGATCAACCAGTGGTCATTGCATGTGTGTTCTTTCCACAAACCACATATGGATCAACCAGTGGTCATTGCATGTGTGTTCTTTTCCACAAACCACACATGGATCAAGTAGTGTCATTGCGTGTGTGTTCTTTCCACAAACCTCATATGGATCAACCAGTGTCATTGCATGTGTGTTCTTTTCAAAAACCACATGTGAACCCACTAGAGTCACTGCATGTGTGTTCTTATACTAAAACCAGCACTAGAGTCATTGCATGTGTGTTCTTTTCACAAACCACACATGGATCCACCACTGTCATTGCATGTGTGTTCTTTCCACAAACCACACATGGATCAATCAGTGGTCATTGCATGTGTGTTCTTTCCACAAACCACATATGGATCAACCAGAGTCATTGCATGTGTGTTCTTTCCACAAACCACATATGGATCCATTTGAGTAATTGCATGTTTGTTCTTATACTAAAACCACAAACCAGCACTAGAGTCATTGCATGTGTGTTCTTTCCACAAACCACACATGGATCAACCAGTTGTCATTGCATGTGTGTTGTTTTCCACAAACCACATATGGATCAACCAGTGGTCATTGCATTTGTGTTCTTTCCACAAACCATTTGAGTCATTGCATGTTTGTTCTTATACTAAAACCACAAACCAACACTAGACTCATTGCATGTGTGTTCTTTTCCACAAACCACGTATGGATCAAATAGTGGTCATTGCATGTGTGTTCTTTCCACAAACCATTTGAGTCATTGCATGTTTGTTCTTATACTAAAACCGCTAACCAGCACTAGACTCATTCCATGTGTGTTCTATCCACAAACCACTTATGGATCAACTAGTGGTCATTGCATGTGTGTTCTTTCCACAAACCACATATGGATCAACCAGTGGTCATTGCATGTGTGTTCTTTCCACAAACCACACATGGATCAACAAGTGGTCATTGCATGTGTGTTCTTTTCCACAAACAACACATGGATCAAGTAGTGTCATTGCGTGTGTGTTCTTTCCACAAACCTCATATGGATCAACCAGTGTCATTGCATGTGTGTTCTTTTCAAAAACCACATGTGAACCCACTAGAGTCACTCCATGTGTGTTCTTATACTAAAACCAGCACTAGAGTCATTACATGTGTGTTCTTTTCACAAACCACACATGGATCCACCACTGTCATTGCATGTGTGTTCTTTCCACAAACCACACATGGATCAACCAGTGGTCATTGCATGTGTGTTCTTTCCACAAACCATTTGAGTCATTGCATATGTGTTCTTTTCCACAAACCACGCATGGATCCACTAGACTCATTGCATGTGTGTTCTTTTCCACATACAACTTATGGATCAACTAGTGGTCATTGCATGTGTGTTCTTTTCACAAACTACATGTGGACCCACTAGAGTCATTGCATGTGTGTTCTTATACTAAAACTAGCACTAGAGTAATTGCATGTGATCTATCCAGAAACCTCTTATGGATCCACCAGTGTTCATTGCATGTGAGTTCTTTTCCACAAACCACTTATGGATCAACCGGTGGCATTGCATGTGTGTTCTTTTCACAAACCACACATGGATCAACCAATGGTCATTGCATGTGTGTTCTTTTCCACAAACCACACATGGATCGACCAGTGGTCATTGCATGTGTGTTCTTTTCCACAAACCACACATGGATCGACCAGTGGTCATTGCATGTGTGTTCTTTTCCACAAACCACACATGGATCGACTAGTGGTCATTGCATGTGTGTTATTTTCCACAAACCACACATGGATCAAGTAGTGTCATTGCGTGTGTGTTCTTTCCACAAACCTCATATGGATCAACCAGTGTCATTGCATGTGTGTTCTTTTCACAAACCACATGTGAACCCATAAGAGTCATTGCATGTGTGTTCTTATACTAAAACCAGCACTAGAGTCATTGCATGTGTGTTCTTTTCAAAAACCACACATGGATCCACCACTGTCATTGCATGTGTGTTCTTTCGACAAACCACACATGGATCAACCAGTTGTCATTGCATGTGTGTTCTTTTCCACAAACCACATATGGATCAACCAGTGGTCATTGCATGTGTGTTCTTTCCACAAACCATTTGAGTCATTGCATGTTTGTTCTTATACTAAAACCACAAACCAACACTAGACTCATTGCATGTGTGTTCTTTTCCACAAACCACGTATGCATCAAATAGTGGTCATTACATGTGTGTTCTTTCCACAAACCATTTGAGTCATTGCATGTTTGTTCTTATACTAAAATTGCTAACCAGCACTAGACTCATTGCATGTGTGTTCTATCCACAAACCACTTATGGATCAACCAGTGGTCATTGCATGTGTGTTCTTTCCACAAACCACATATGGATCAACCAGTGGTCATTGCATGTGTGTTCTTTCCACAAACCACACATGGATCAACAAGTGGTCATTGCATGTGTGTTCTTTTCCACAAACCACACATGGATCAAGTAGTGTCATTGCGTGTGTGTTCTTTCCACAAACCTCATATGGATCAACCAGTGTCATTGCATGTGTGTTCTTTTCAAAAACCAGATGTGAACCCACTAGAGTCACTGCATGTGTGTTCTTATACTAAAACCATCACTAGAGTCATTGCATGTGTGTTCTTTTCACAAACCACACATGGATCCACCACTGTCATTGCATGTGTGTTCTTTCCACAAACCACACATGGATCAACCAGTGGTCATTGCATGTGTGTTCTTTTCCACAAACCACATATGGATCAACCAGTGGTCATTGCATGTGTTTTCTTTCCACAAACCACATATGGATCAACCAGAGTCATTGCATGTGTGTTCTTTCCACAAACCACATATGGATCCATTTGAGTAATTGCATGTTTGTTCTTATACTAAAACCACAAACCAGCACTAGAGTCATTGCATGTGTGTTCTTTCCACAAACCACACATGGATCAACCAGTTGTCATTGCATGTGTGTTGTTTTCCACAAACCACATATGGATCAACCAGTGGTCATTGCATGTGTGTTCTTTCCACAAACCATTTGAGTCATTGCATGTTTGTTCTTATACTAAAACCACAAACCAACACTAGACTCATTGCATGTGTGTTCTTTTCCACAAACCACGTATGGATCAAATAGTGGTCATTGCATGTGTGTTCTTTCCACAAACCATTTGAGTCATTGCATGTTTGTTCTTATACTAAAATCGCTAACCAGCACTAGACTCATTCCATGTGTGTTCTATCCACAAACCACATATGGATCAACCAGTGGTCATTGCATGTGTGTTCTTTCCACAAACCACATATGGATCAACCAGTGGTCATTGCATGTGTGTTCTTTTCCACAAACCACACATGGATCAAGTAGTGTCATTGCGTGTGTGTTCTTTCCACAAACCTCATATGGATCAACCAGTGTCATTGCATGTGTGTTCTTTTCAAAAACCACATGTGAACCCACTAGAGTCACTGCATGTGTGTTCTTATACTAAAACCAGCACTAGAGTCATTGCATGTGTGTTCTTTTCACAAACCACACATGGATCCACCACTGTCATTGCATGTGTGTTCTTTCCACAAACCACACATGGATCAATCAGTGGTCATTGCATGTGTGTTCTTTCCACAAACCACATATGGATCAACCAGAGTCATTGCATGTGTGTTCTTTCCACAAACCACATATGGATCCATTTGAGTAATTGCATGTTTGTTCTTATACTAAAACCACAAACCAGCACTAGAGTCATTGCATGTGTGTTCTTTCCACAAACCACACATGGATCAACCAGTTGTCATTGCATGTGTGTTGTTTTCCACAAACCACAAATGGATCAACCAGTGGTCATTGCATTTGTGTTCTTTCCACAAACCATTTGAGTCATTGCATGTTTGTTCTTATACTAAAACCACAAACCAACACTAGACTCTTTGCATGTGTGTTCTTTTCCACAAACCACGTATGGATCAAATAGTGGTCATTGCATGTGTGTTCTTTCCACAAACCATTTGAGTCATTGCATGTTTGTTCTTATACTAAAACCGCTAACCAGCACTAGACTCATTCCATGTGTGTTCTATCCACAAACCACTTATGGATCAACTAGTGGTCATTGCATGTGTGTTCTTTCCACAAACCACATATGGATCAACCAGTGGTCATTGCATGTGTGTTCTTTCCACAAACCACACATGGATCAACAAGTGGTCATTGCATGTGTGTTCTTTTCCACAAACAACACATGGATCAAGTAGTGTCATTGCGTGTGTGTTCTTTCCACAAACCTCATATGGATCAACCAGTGTCATTGCATGTGTGTTCTTTTCAAAAACCACATGTGAACCCACTAGAGTCACTCCATGTGTGTTCTTATACTAAAACCAGCACTAGAGTCATTGCCTGTGTGTTCTTTTCACAAACCACACATGGATCCACCACTGTCATTGCATGTGTGTTCTTTCCACAAACCACACATGGATCAACCAGTGGTCATTGCATGTGTGTTCTTTCCACAAACCATTTGAGTCATTGCATATGTGTTCTTTTCCACAAACCACGCATGGATCCACTAGACTCATTGCATGTGTGTTCTTTTCCACATACAACTTATGGATCAACTAGTGGTCATTGCATGTGTGTTCTTTTCACAAACTACATGTGGACCCACTAGAGTCATTGCATGTGTGTTCTTATACTAAAACTAGCACTAGAGTAATTGCATGTGATCTATCCAGAAACCTCTTATGGATCCACCAGTGTTCATTGCATGTGAGTTCTTTTCCACAAACCACTTATGGATCAACCGGTGGCATTGCATGTGTGTTCTTTTGACAAACCACACATGGATCAACCAATGGTCATTGCATGTGTGTTCTTTTCCACAAACCACACATGGATCAACAAGTGGTCATTGCATGTGTGTTATTTTCCACAAACCACACATGGATCAAGCAGTGTCTTTGCGTGTGTTCTTTTTACAAACCTCATATGGATCAACCAGTGTCATTGCATGTGTGTTCTTTTCACAAACCACATGTGAACCCACTAGAGTCATTGCATGTGTGTTCTTATACTAAAACCAGCAGTAGAGTCATTGCATGTGTGTTCTTTTCACAAACCACACATGGATCCAACACTATCATTGCATGTGTGTTCTTTCCACAAACCACACATGGATCAACCAGTGTTCATTGCACGTGTGTTCTTTTCAACAAACCACATATGGATCAACCAGTCGTCATTGCATGTGTGTTCTTTCCACAAACCATTTGAGTCATTGCATGTTTGTTCTTATACTAAATCCACAAACCAACACTAGAATCATTGCATGTGTGTTCTTGTCCACAAACCACATATGGATCAACCAGTGGTCATTACATGTGTGTTCTTTCCACAAACCATTTGAGTGATTGCATGTTTGTTCTTATACTAAAACCGCAAACCAGCACTAGACTCATTGCATGTGTGTTATATCCACAAACCACTTATGGATCAACTAGTGGTCATTGCATGTGTGTTCTTACACAAACCACATATGGATCAACCAGTGGTCATTGCATGTGCGTTCTTTCCACAAACCACACATGGATCAACAAGTGGTCATTGCATGTGTGTTCTTTTCCACAAACCACACATGGATCAAGTAGTGTCATTGCGTGTGTGTTCTTTCCACAAATCTCATATGGATCAACCAGTGTCATTGCATGTGCGTTCTTTTCAAAAACCACATGTGAACCCACTAGAGTCACTTCATGTGTGTTCTTATACTAAAACCAGCACTAGAGTCATTGCATGTGTGTTCTTTTCAGAAACCACACATGGATCCACCACTGTCATTGCATGTGTGTTCTTTCCACAAACCACATATGGATCAACCAGTGGCCATTGCATGTGTGTTCTTTTGCACAAACCACATATGGATCAACCAGTGCACATTTCATGTGTGTTCTTTCCACAAACCACATATGGATCAACCAGAGTCATTGCATGTGTGTTCTTTCCACAAACCACATATGGATCCATTTGAGTAATTGCATGTTTGTTCTTATACTAAAACCACAAACCAACACTAGAGTCATTGCATGTGTGTTCTTTTCCACAAACCACACATGGATCCACTAGACTCATTGCATGTGTGTTCCTTTCCACAAACAACTTATGGATCAACCAGTGGTCTTTGCATGTGTGTTCTTTTCCACAAACCACATGTGGATCAACTAGGGGTCATTGCATGTGTGTTCTTTCCACAAACCACATATGGATCAACCAGTGTCATTGCATGTGTGTTCTTTTCCACAAACCACATATGGATCAACTACTGGTCATTGCATGTGTGTTCTTTCCACAAACCACACATGGATCAACCAGTGGTCATTGCATGTGTGTTCTTTTCCACAAACCACATATGGATCAACTAGTGGTAATTGCATATGTGTTCTTCCCACAAACCATTTGAGTCATTGCATGTTTGTTCTTATACTAAAACCACAAACCAACACTAGACTCATTGCATGTGTGTTCTTTTCCACAAACCACATATGGATCAACCAGTGGTCATTGCATGTGTGTTATTTCCACAATCCATTTGAGTCATTGCATGTTTGTTCTTATACTAAAACCACAAACCAGCACTAGACTCATTGCATGTGTGTTCTATCCACAAATCACTTATGGATCAACTAGTGGTCATTGCATGTGTGTTCTTTCCATAAACCACATATGGATCAACCAGTGGTCATTGCATGTGTGTTCTTTCCACAAACCACACATGTATCATCAAGGGGTCATTGCATGTGTGTTCTTTTCCACAAACCACACATGGATAAAGCACTGTCATTGCGTGTGTTTTCTTTCCACAAACCTCATATGGATCAACCAGTGTCATTGCATGTGTGTTTTTTTCACAAACCACATGTGAACCCACTAGAGTCACTGCATGTGCGTTCTTATACTAAAACCAGCACTAGAGTCATTGCATGTGTGTTCTTTTCACAAACCACACATGGATCCACCATTGTCATTGCATGTGTGTTCTTTCCACAAACCACACATGGATCAACCTGTGGTCATTGCATGTGTGTTCTTTTCCACAAACCACATATGGATCAACCAGTGGTCATTGCATGTCTGTTCTTTCCAGAAACCACATATGGATAAACCAGAGTCATTGCATGTGTGTTCTTTCCACAAATCACATATCGATCCAATTGAGTAATTGCATGTTTTTTCTTATAATAAAACCACAAACTAGCACTAGAGTTAATGCATGTGTGTTCTTTCCCACAAACCACACATGGATCCACTAGACTCATTGCATGTGTGTTCTTTTTCACAAACAACTTATGGATCAACCAGTGGTCATTGCATGTGTGTTCTTTTCACAAACTACATGTGGACCCACTAGAGTCATTGTATTTGTGTTCATATACTAAAACTAGCACTAGAGTCATTGTATGTGTGTTCTTATACTAAAACCAGCACTAGAGTCATTGCATGTGTGTTCTTTTCAGAAACCACACATGGATCCACCACTGTCATTGCATATGTGTTCTTTCCACAAACCACATATGGATCAACCAGTGGCCATTGCATGTGTGTTCTTTTGCACAAACCACATATGGATCAACCAGTGCACATTTCATGTGTGTTCTTTCCACAAACCACATATGGATCAACCAGAGTCATTGCATGTGTGTTCTTTCCACAAACCACATATGGATCCATTTGAGTAATTGCATGTTTGTTCTTATACTAAAACCACAAACCAACACTAGAGTCATTGCATGTGTGTTCTTTTCCACAAACCACACATGGATCCACTAGACTCATTGCATGTGTGTTCCTTTCCACAAACAACTTATGGATCAACCAGTGGTCTTTGCATGTGTGTTCTTTTCCACAAACCACATGTGGATCAACTAGGGGTCATTGCATGTGTGTTCTTTCCACAAACCACATATGGATCAACCAGTGTCATTGCATGTGTGTTCTTTTCCACAAACCACATATGGATCAACTACTGGTCATTGCATGTGTGTTCTTTCCACAAACCACACATGGATCAACCAGTGGTCATTGCATGTGTGTTCTTTTCCACAAACCACATATGGATCAACTAGTGGTAATTGCATATGTGTTCTTCCCACAAACCATTTGAGTCATTGCATGTTTGTTCTTATACTAAAACCACAAACCAACACTAGACTCATTGCATGTGTGTTCTTTTCCACAAACCACATATGGATCAACCAGTGGTCATTGCATGTGTGTTATTTCCACAATCCATTTGAGTCATTGCATGTTTGTTCTTATACTAAAACCACAAACCAGCACTAGACTCATTGCATGTGTGTTCTATCCACAAATCACTTATGGATCAACTAGTGGTCATTGCATGTGTGTTCTTTCCATAAACCACATATGGATCAACCAGTGGTCATTGCATGTGTGTTCTTTCCACAAACCACACATGGATCATCAAGGGGTCATTGCATGTGTGTTCTTTTCCACAAACCACACATGGATAAAGCACTGTCATTGCGTGTGTTTTCTTTCCACAAACCTCATATGGATCAACCAGTGTCATTGCATGTGTGTTTTTTTCACAAACCACATGTGAACCCACTAGAGTCACTGCATGTGTGTTCTTATACTAAAACCAGCACTAGAGTCATTGCATGTGTGTTCTTTTCACAAACCACACATGGATCCACCATTGTCATTGCATGTGTGTTCTTTCCACAAACCACACATGGATCAACCTGTGGTCATTGCATGTGTGTTCTTTTCCACAAACCACATATGGATCAACCAGTGGTCATTGCATGTCTGTTCTTTCCAGAAACCACATATGGATCAACCAGAGTCATTGCATGTGTGTTCTTTCCACAAATCACATATGGATCCAATTGAGTAATTGCATGTTTGTTCTTATACTAAAACCACAAACTAGCACTAGAGTCAATGCATGTGTGTTCTTTCCCACAAACCACACATGGATCCACTAGACTCATTGCATGTGTGTTCTTTTCCACAAACAACTTATGGATCAACCAGTGGTCATTGCATGTGTGTTCTTTTCACAAACTACATGTGGACCCACTAGAGTCATTGTATTTGTGTTCATATACTAAAACTAGCACTAGGGTCATTGCATGTGTGGTCTTTCCACAAACCAGAAATGGATCAACCAGTGGTCATTCCATGTGTGTTCTTTTCCACAAACCACATATGGATCAACCAGTGGTCATTGCATGTGTGTTCTTTCCAAAAATCACACATGGATCAACCAGTGTTCATTGCATGTGTGTTCTTTTCCACCAACCACACATGGATCAACCAGTGGTCATTGCATGTGTGTTCTTTCCACAATCCATATATGTATCAATTTGAGTAATTGCATGTTTGTTCTTATACTCAAACCACAAACCAGCACTAGACCCATTGCATGTGTGTTCTTTTCCACAAACAACTTATGGATCAACCAGTGGTCATTGCATGTGTGTTCTTTTCACAAACTACATGTCGACCCACTAGAGTCATTGTATGTGTGTTCCTATACTAAAACTAGCACTAGAGTCATTGCATGTGTGTTCTTTTCCATAAACCACTTATGGATCCATTAGAGTCATGGCATGTGTGTTATTTCAACAAAACACACATGGATCAACCACTAGAGTCATTGCATGTGTGTTCTTTTCCACAAACCACACATGGATCCACTAGACTTATTGCATGCGTGTTCTTTTCCACAAACAACTTATGGATCAACCAGTGGTCATTGCATGTGTGTTCTTTTCACAAACTACATGTGGACCCACTAGAGTCATTGCATGTGTGTTCTTATACTAAAACTAGCACTAGAGTCATTGCATGTGTGTTCTATCCACAAACCACTTATGGATCCACTAGTGTTCATTGCATGTGTGTTCTTTTCCACAAACTACACATGGATCAAGTAGTGTCATTGCGTGTGTGTTCTTTCCACAAATCTCATATGGATCAACCAGTGTCATTGCATGTGCGTTCTTTTCAAAAACCACATGTGAACCCACTAGAGTCACTTCATGTGTGTTCTTATACTAAAACCAGCACTAGAGTCATTGCATGTGTGTTCTTTTCAGAAACCACACATGGATCCACCACTGTCATTGCATGTGTGTTCTTTCCACAAACCACATATGGATCAACCAGTGGCCATTGCATGTGTGTTCTTTTCCACAAACCACATATGGATCAACCAGTGGACATTTCATGTGTGTTCTTTCCACAAACCACATATGGATCAACCAGAGTCATTGCATGTGTGTTCTTTCTACAAACCACATATGGATCCATTTAAGTAATTGCATGTTTGTTCTTATACTAAAACCACAAACCAACACTAGAGTCATTGCATGTGTGTTCTTTTCCACAAACCACACATGGATCCACTAGACTCATTGCATGTGTGTTCCTTTCCACAGACAACTTATGGATCAACCAGTGGTCTTTGCATGTGTGTTCTTTTCCACAAACCACATGTGGATCAACTAGGGGTCATTGCATGTGTGTTCTTTCCACAAACCACATATGGATCAACCAGTGTCATTGCATGTGTGTTCTTTTCCACAAACCACATATGGATCAACTAGTGGTCATTGCATGTGTGTTCTTTCCACAAACCACACATGGATCAACCAGTGGTCATTGCATGTGTGTTCTTTTCCACAAACCACATATGGATCAACTAATTGTCATTGCATATGTGTTCTTCCCACAAACCATTTGAGTCATTGCATGTTTGTTCTTATAAAAAACAACAAACCAACACTAGACTCATTGCATGTGTGTTCTATCCACAAACCACATATGGATCAACCAGTGGTCATTGCATGTGTGTTATTTCCATAATCCATTTGAGTCATTGCATGTTTGTTCTTATACTAAAACCACAAACCAGCACTAGACTCATTGCATGTGTGTTCTATCCACAAATCACTTATGGATCAACTGGTGGTCATTGCATGTGTGTTCTTTCCATAAACCACATATGGATCAACCAGTGGTCATTGCATGTGTGTTCTTTCCACAAACCACACATGGATCATCAAGGGGTCATTGCATGTCTGTTCTTTTCCACAAACCACACATGGATAAAGCACTGTCATTGCGTGTGTTTTCTTTCCACAAACCTCATATGGATCAACCAGTGTCATTGCATGTGTGTTTTTTTCACAAACCACATGTGAACCCACTAGAGTCACTGCATGTGTGTTCTTATACTAAAACCAGCACTAGAGTCATTGCATGTGTGTTCTTTTCACAAACCACACATGGATCCACCATTGTCATTGCATGTGTGTTCTTTCCACAAACCACACATGGATCAACCTGTGGTCATTGCATGTGTGTTCTTTTCCACAAACCACATATGGATCAACCAGTGGTCATTGCATGTCTGTTCTTTCCAGAAACCACATATGGATCAACCAGAGTCATTGCATGTGTGTTCTTTCCACAAATCACATATGGATCCAATTGAGTAATTGCATGTTTGCTCTTATACTAAAACCACAAACCAGCACCAGAGTCAATGCATGTGTGTTCTTTCCCACAAACCACACATGGATCCACTAGACTCATTGCATGTGTGTTCTTTTCCACAAACAACTTATGGATCAACCAGTGGTCATTGCATGTGTGTTCTTTTCACAAACTACATGTGGACCCACTAGAGTCATTGTATTTGTGTTCATATACTAAAACTAGCACTAGGGTCATTGCATGTGTGGTCTTTCCACAAACCACAAATGGATCCACCAGTGGTCATTCCATGTGTGTTCTTTTCCACAAACCACATATGGATCAACCAGTGGTCATTGCATGTGTGTTCTTTCCAAAAATCACACATGGATCAACCAGTGGTCATTGCATGTGTGTTCTTTTCCACAAACCACACATGGATCAACCAGTGGTCATTGCATGTGTGTTCTTTCCACAATCCATATATGTATCAATTTGAGTAATTGCATGTTTGTTCTTATACTCAAACCACAAACCAGCACTAGACCCATTGCATGTGTGTTCTTTTCCACAAACAACTTATGGATCAACCAGTGGTCTTTGCATGTGTGTTCTTTTCCACAAACCACATGTGGATCAACCAGTGGTCATTGCATGTGTGTTCTTTCCACAAATCACATATGGATCAACCAGTGTCATTGCATGTGTGTTCTTTCCACAAACCACATATGGATCCATTTGAGTCATTGCATGTTTGTTCTTATACTAAAACCACAAACCGGCACTAGAGCCATTGCATGTGTGTTCTTTTCCACAGACAACTTATGGATCAACCAGTGGTCATTGCATGTGTGTTCTTTTCACAAACTACATGTGGACCCACTAGAGTCATTGTATGTGTGTTCTTATACTAAAACTAGCACTAGAGTCATTGCATGTGTGTTCTTTTCCATAAACCACTTATGGATCCATTAGAGTCATGGCATGTGTGTTATTTCAACAAAACACACATGGATCAACCACTAGAGTCATTGCATGTGTGTTCTTTTCCACAAACCACACATGGATCCACTAGACTTATTGCATGCGTGTTCTTTTCCACAAACAACTTATGGATCAACCAGTGGTCATTGCATGTGTGTTCTTTTCACAAACTACATGTGGACCCACTAGAGTCATTGCATGTGTGTTCTTATACTAAAACTAGCACTAGAGTCATTGCATGTGTGTTCTATCCACAAACCACTTATGGATCCACTAGTGTTCATTGCATGTGTGTTCTTTTCCACAAACCACTTATGGATCAACAAGTGGCATTGCATGTGTGTTCTTTTCACAAACCACACATGGATCAACCAGTGGTCAGTGCATGTTTGTTCTTTCCACAAACCACATATGGATCAACCAGTGTCATTGCATGTGTGTTCTTTCCACAAACCACATATGGATCCATTTGAGTCATCGCATGTTGTTCTTATACTAAAACCACAAACCGGCACTAGAGCCATTGCATGTGTGTTCTTTTCCACAAACAACTTATGGAAAAACCAATGGTCATTGCATGTGTGTTATTTTCACAAACTACATGTGGACCCACTAGAGTCATTGTATGTGTGTTCTTATACTAAAACTAGCACTAGAGTCATTGCATGTGTGTTCTTTTCTATAAACCACTTATGGATCCATTAGAATCATTGCATGTGTGTTATTTCCAACAACCACACATGGATCAACCACTAGAGTCATTGCATGTGTGTTCTTTTCCGCAAACCACACATGGATCCACTAGACTCATTGCATGTGTGTTCTTTTCCACAAACAACTTATGGATCAACCTGTGGTCATTGCATGTGTGTTCTTTTCACAAACTACATGTGGACCCACTAGAGTCATTGCATGTGTGTTCTTATACTAAAACTAGCACTAGAGTCATTGCATGTGTGTTCTATACACAAACCACTTAGGGATCCACCAGTGTTCATTGCATGTGTGTTCTTTACCACAAATCACTTATGGATCAATCGGTGGCATTGCATGTGTGTTCTTTTCACAAACCACACATGGATCAACCAGTGGTCATTGCATGTGTGTTCTTTCCACAAACCACACATGGATCAACTAGTGGTCATTGCATGTGTGTTATTTTCCACAAACCACATATGGATCAACTAGTGGTCATTGCATGTGTGTTCTTCCCACAAACCATTTGAGTCATTGCATGCTTGTTCTTATACTAAAACCACAAACCAACACTAGACTCATTGCATGTGTGTTCTTTTCCACAAACCACATATGGATCAACTAGTGGTCATTGCATGTGTGTTATTTCCACAAACCATTTGAGTCATTGCATGTTTGTTCTTATACTAAAACCACAAACCAGCACTAGACTCATTGCATGTGTGCTCTATCCACAAATCACTTATGGATCAACTAGTGGTCATTGCATGTGTGTTCTTTCCACAAACCACATATGGATCAACCAGTGGTCATTGCATGTGTGTTCTTTCCACAAACCACACATGGACCATCAAGGGGTCATTGCATGTGTGTTCGTTCCACAAACCACACATGGATCATCAAGGGGTCATTGCATGTGTGTTCTTTTCCACAAACCACACAGGGATAAAGCACTGTCATTGCGTGTGTTTTCTTTCCACAAACCTCATATGGATCAACCAGTGTCATTTCATGTGTGTTCTTTTCACAAACCACATGTGAACCCACTAGAGTCACTGCATGTGTGTTCTTATACTAAAACCAGCACTAGAGTCATTGCATGTGTGTTCTTTTCACAAACCACACATGGATCCACCATTGTCATTGCATTGTGTTCTTTCCACAAACCACACATGGATCAACCTATGGTCATTGCATGTGTGTTCTTTTCCAGAAACCACATATGGATCAACCAATGGTCATTGCATGTGTGTTCTTTCCACAAACCACATATGGATCAACCAGAGTCATTGCATGTGTGTTCTTTCCACAAATCACATATGGATCCATTTGAGTAATTGCATGTTTGTTCTTATACTAAAACCACAAACCAGCACTAGAGTCATTGCATGTGTGTTCTTTCCCACAAACCACACATGGATCCACTAGACTCATTGCATGTGTGTTCTTTTCCACAAACAACTTATGGATCAACCAGTGGTCATTGCATGTGTGCTCTTTTCACAAACTACATGTGGACCCACTAGAGTCATTGTATTTGTGTTCATATACTAAAACTAGCATTAGAGTCATTGCATGTGTGTTCTTTCCACAAACCACAAATGGATCAACCAGTGGTCATTCCATGTGTGTTCTTTTCCACAAACCACATATGGATCAACCAGTGGTCATTTTGTAGCATCCCAATTGTCTAACAATTGTAATGCTACTTGGTCTAGTAATATAATGGCTACTTCATATACATAATTGTTGCATCATAATTATATCATGCTCATGTCATCATGCCACCTTGAATTTGAGCATCATATAAAACCCTTTTTGTCTTGGTTCTTCTCTCATATGCATTGTAAATTGTATTTGCCACTTGATATTGTATTTGGTTGTTGATATATGGTTTAATGCCCAAGTTGAGTTGGGGGCATATCTTTTGTTTAACTCCACCACCTTTCTTGTCATCACCCCATCGTTCCACCATTCCACCATATATGAGCATTGCAATTTATTTGGGTTTACCTCTAGATCATGTGGGTTGGGATGGATCCAATTCTTTTCCCCATGCTCTCATATTAGCATCATGATGTTTTCACATTAGTGATATATGAGAGCCACATGGCCATCTTTGCATGCCTTGTGAGTGGGACCTTTTCGCCTAGCTTCCATATGGATTATTATGGAATTATGCTCATGTTGGGATATTTTTGGGACTATGGAGCATCTAGTGAAACATGCACACTAGCAAGTCCCATTTCTATTCAAATGTGGTCATTTCCATCTACTCCAACTGGAGCTTTCTTTGAAATTCTTTTGCTTGGGCCTTACTCCACATTTTGGAATGCATAAGAAAAATGCCATGTAAATAATCTTGTTTTCACAGAAATAATCATGGTATTAATTAATTATGCATGGCCCATGCAAGTACCACTTTTGCTTGACCTTTGGATTTTATTTGAATTTTGAGTGAATCTAAACCACACACATCTCCCTCTCTACCACTCTTTTGGGCTTGATCTAGTTGTTCTTGCTTGATCTAAGTTTGGAGCATGCAAGCTTTTCAAACCCTAAGCCTCACCCTCTCCCTCTAAACCTCCTCTCTAATCTATACCTAGTCTAAACCATCCCCCCTCATCTACCCTAGTGACACCTCCATCACCATACCTTCCCCCTCTCTCTTTTTCCACCTAAACCCTAAACCTACCTCCCTCTCTCTCGGCCTCTCTCTCTCTCACCTAGCTGGCCCCACCTGGCCACCCTCTCTCCCTGGTCCCACACCCATCTACCCAACCCTAGTACCAAGCCTAGCCGAGCCACCCATCCCTCTACCCTAGCTAAACCGAGCCTCCCCCTCTCCTTTTCTCTCTGCCACAAGGGGCACCCGAGCCAGACCCCTCCTCCACCATCCCTGCCGTCCCCACCTGCCAGCTCCCCTTCACCACCTCGCCCTGCTCCTGCCCGACCGAGCACGTGAGGAGAGGAAGGAGAGAAAGGTGGCACCGAGGCCACCTTTTCCATCTACCTGCTCCCCATGGCACCCCTCCCCTCTCTCTGCTTTATCTCCCTACCGGCTCTCCTCTGGCCTCTCCAGATCTGGCAGAGGCGCCCTGGCCATCCCCCTCCCTCTCCACCGACCCCAGCTCTCTCTCGCCGGACACCGTCGGCCTCCACCACACCCCGTCGAACCAGCCGTGCAGCATGACGTGGGAGTGGTTGACGAGTAAAAGGAGGACCCCCTGCTTCGCCGGGTACACGCCAGCGAGGAGGAGGAGCACCGGCATCGCCTGGACCATCGCCGCCCCGACGGAACAATAGATCGCCGGAGCGTCTGCTTCCCCGCCGATCGTCTGCACCCCTGCCCGATCCATCTACACCGACGCACTCACGGTGAGCTGGCCACCCTCCTAGACACCTCCCTCTGTGCGATCTACCTCTGTACGCGCTAGCCGCTTGTCGAGCACCTTCGGTGCACCGGCGAACGCGTGCGCCTGCTCGCTCCCACGCCGCGCAAAACCCTATCTAGCCACCAGCCGCCCTCCTGTCACCTTCCTAGCGCCAGCCGCACTGGTTCGCACCCCCAGGGCGCGCCAGCACGTCCCCGGATCGAACCCCCGGCTCGCGCTGCGCATCGATCTGTCCTCTGCAGCGCGGAGAAGAGGAACAGTGGGGTCGGGCGCCCTTTTGCGCATACCCCCCTGCGCCTTTTTGCTGCTTCACCTGCGGTCCGCCTGAGCCCACCAGTCAGCCACCCTGGCCTTTTGCAAAGAGCCCCCCCAGTTTTGAGCACTTAACCCGCGCTCCCCTAGCGATGCCACGTCGTCCACCCTGGGGCTTCACTGTCACGTGGGGCCGAAGTTCCTGTCGGGCCCGCCCGTCAGTTGCACAGGCTAGGAAGCCCCGCGGTGAGAAAAGCCTGTGCTGCACGCTGTGTTGCCGAGTCAGCTTGGCCCCACCCGTCAGCGTCAGGGGCTAGGTTTGTCTGAGTACAAAAATGATTTTCTGTTATCTGTTTTAAATTCAAACTTCTTCAAATTAATTCAAATTCAAATTTAAATCTCTTTTATAATAACTTTTAAAATACAATTCCAAATAATACATATAATATATGTTTTGAAATCAGAAAAATGTGAGGAATTCAAATATGTCATTCAAAATATATTTTGAACACTTAAATTTGCAAGTTGATTAAAATTACAATAAAATGCCCTTCCACCTTAATTAATTAATAACTTTTGTTTTATAACTCCAAATTTAACAAATAATATGTCTAAAATGGTTAGCTCGACGAGACCTTTCTGTTTATGCATTCCTTGTTCTGTTTTGCAGCATGCATCATATAAATATAATGTGTACAGCAACTAATATGAGATTAAAAAGGGGTCAAAACTCAATAAAATGGTTCATTCTTGTATTCCACACCTCACCCATGCCATGCTACCTTATTGTCATGCAAATTGTGCATCATTCATCATGGCATGATTGTTTTCTTGATGCATTTATTCATATGCTTGTGCACTTTATTTATGTTGGCCCTTGTTTGTTTGGTTCTTCTTCGAATAGACGCTGAGCAGGGGATATATCAAGAGAACCAGGAGCACTACCCAGATCCTTCTCTCGCTTCAACTGAGCTGCCAGGCAAGCACTACCACATGCTTGCATACATATAGTACCTATTGCCTCTATCTTATTCTTGCATCATTGAGTCGCGATTGCATTAATTTGAATCCCAAGTATTGCATAGCCTTTACTTTTAAACCCCACCGAAGCTTGTTCCTCCATCCCATGAGCCATTACTACAGGAGTTGTTTGAGCCATGCGAGTCATAGAACAGCACGTGTAGGGTATGTGAGTGTCTGATGGATAACGAGGTACCTAAACAACTTAATCTGAGTAGTAAGGGGATAACTAATGAAAGTGGCATCGGTGAGCCATATTTGCTATTTGGTTTTTTAGGCTCACTTGTGTCCCGTAGGACCCCGAGTACTTGATTCATGTTCCTTGAATATTCGCGCTATCCACATCCGGGAGGCTTATGAACCCCCCTGAGCCAGAGCTTGATGCATTCTTATTTCTTGGGGCCACAAACTAGTTTGAGGTTTTATTTACTATCCTGTACTTATGCCATGTTTTACTGCTTTATTTAAATTGTGCGAGGTACTGCACATTGTACTGTTTAGGACTGTGACCCGTTTTCGCTGTATCGACAAGCCCAGTCACACTTTCGGGTTCCCAGTCATTTACAGCCGGCCCCACAAACCTTGAGTCCGTCTCGTAGCCGGCCAGCTTCGTCGCGGGTAGCTTAATGGGGTGGCCCCCTGAAATATTTCTGAATCCTGTGATCGCTTTGTCGTGACTGCCTCGTTGGGTTTTGATTTGGTTTTTCCGAGGTTGATCGAGTGTGTGTTGCTATTTGTGCACCCCTGCAGGGTAAAACTTTCTAAAAGCCGTGTCCGCGGTTATGGACGACTTGGAGCACAGTTTCTCGATCATAGACAAGCATAACTAAAGTACCGCTTTTAATCTGACTAAGTACCTGACTAGTAAATAGTGCAACACTCATGGAATGGATAATAAAACTGCCAACGGATGGGGGTTGTTCGTCCGCTTCCTCGTCGGTAAGCGAGGAGGAGGATGGATCTGTTAATATTACCGTTATAACTATTGTTATTAATTCACGGACATCCGTCTATCTCTGGTTAGGCGGATGGTTAGCGAGTATCTCTAGAATTGTTAGGGTTTATCTTTTGCTGCATTTGCGTCACCCCAGGTTGTGTCCCCTTTAGAGGCATAAAGACTTGCTGAGTACCCCTAGGGTCTCACACGATAAATTGTTTGATTCAGATGAACAGGTAAACCCTCAAGATGGATACTGGGTGGAGGAGACGGACGATGTGGGCAACGATCATTCGGTGTAGAGATTCTGGGAACGGGGATCCGTGAGATCTGTGGGCGGGATGTGCTTATTTATAGGGCATCTTATGCCGATTTGCTTCTTATCCGTACTCGGATTTTGTCTTTCGCTTCCGCCTGATACTCTGATGTTTGATGTATGAGGAGATATCCTAAACTATTATGTCTATCTAGGATATTTGTATCTTGCCGTATGGCGTTGCTATATTTCCTTTCTTTTTAGATGGAGTGGCTCTGATGTACTGTTGTATGGTGGCTTGCATACATACTCATTTGTGTATGTAGTTGATCCCTTCGCCTGCCGATTACACCGCCCGTTCTTGTCCCGATGTTTAGAAATGGTTGGGATGGCCGAAAGGTCTACTTGTGAGTGGCATTTGGGCCCCACCGTACTATTTCAACCATTTCTGCTCATCCAGGCTTGTAACTAGGAGCGTAAGTCACCGAGGTAGTTACAATTGGTATCAGAGCCATCCCGACCTTCAGGGTCTCAGCCAAATGGTCGTTGTCTGTCTAGCAAATATTTTTGGTAGTTATGTATACTAGGGAAAAACAAAACGTGAGAGTAGGACTGCTTCCATTTTTCTTCTTACCCACCCACCCACCCTTTTCTGGCAAGGAAGTGTAACGTTTTCAATCCTCTTCTTAAAATTCAAAATAGGATTCACGTGTTCTGGGTTTCCGTAGTACCATAGGTTGTGTGTCTGTGTGTGTGTGTGTGTAATTCCTTGTCTATCTGTTGCATCCAACATGTTATCTTTATTGGCCTTTTGGTTATCAACTGTTGGTACATTCCATACCGACAGGCTTTCGCAAACCGACGCGATCTATCTGTTTTGTTGTATACCGATGCGATGTGTCTTACTCTTTGTTACCCGACGTTATCTTGTTCGAGGTGTTCGTTTCCGTAGTTTCTAATCTTTAGGTTCGTCGTGAGAAGAAGGGGTTGGGATATGTGTTTTACTTATTCATGTGCGGAGTAATGATTTGAGTGCGGGATGGAGTCGCGACCATACCACTACTCTTATCTTTCGCTCTTGTATATTGAACTAGTAGAGTCACTAATCTTGATTCGTTAAGAGATTTTGCGCATCTATTGGTATTTTAATGCCGAAATTTGTGGAAAATTTTTCTTTGATATATCTGTGTACCACACTCCTTTTCAATCGTGTGCGATATGCTTAATATCTTCTAGGTGCTTTGAACTTCGTTGATATTTTAATATCATCTTAGTAAATTGTATCCTTTAATCTTGATTAATTCCATCTTGGTACTCTTTTGGATTATTATTATTCTCCATCATAGTATTGACTTGTGTTTTATATCAATAACAGGATGACACCACCACGCCGTTCTGAGGAGGACATACAACCTGAACTGGGGGCAGCGTTGTCAAGCATCGCCAATGCCTTGGCAGCAATGCAGCAGAACCAGCAGCGCTTTGAGAAAAGTGTCAGGAGGAATGAGTTTGTTCCGCTACCTCCACCTCCCAAGCGAGGAGACATCAAAAGCTTTCTGAAGTTCAACCCACGCCAATTTGATGTTTCTGATCAACCACTTGATGCTGATGATTGGTTGCGTGAGATGTCAAGGTTACTGGCAACTGCTGATGTTCCTGAGCAAGAATGGGTAAAGTGTGCTACTCACCTTCTGAAGGGAGATGCAGCTCTCTGGTGGGAGAATTACCTGAAGGCAAACTGCACTGGTTTTCAGCCTACTTGGGGACAGTTCACTGGAGCTTTCAAAGAGCAGTATCTGTCAGAAATTGTCATGGAGAGGATGAAGGAAGTGTTTCTCAACCTCAAGCAGGGCAATGACAATGTCAATACCTACATCAGGAACTTCATGAACCTTTCTCATTATGGTGGCGATGAGATCTCTGATGACAAGAAGAAGCAAAAGAGGTTCCGGCAAGGGCTCAATGCATCGATTAAATATGCAATCACACATGCAAGGCCGGCGTCTTTTCTGGAACTTCAGCATACAGCTCTGCAGGAAGAGGCAAGTAGGCAAGTGTTTGAGGAGTCAAAGAAACACAACCGTGATGCAGCAAGCTCTTCAGCTATCTCAGCTCCTTCTAAGAGTCGTGTCTGGGTTCCTAACACCCCACCGTCGCTCCCGGCTTCACCAAGACCTTCAAGCTTCGCGGCAAGGCCACCAAACTTCCTCACTGCTGCTCCCAGGGGCTACAACCACCACTACCCTGGAGCGCCTGGCGGAGTCCCTGGCTACGTTGCTCCACGTCCAGCTGGTGCTTGTTACACGTGTGGAAACACTGGGCATCAGTACTGGAACTGTCCGTTGAAGAACAAGGCTCTTCCTCCACCACCTCCAAGATTTGCGGCAAGCTCTCCTTTGGTTCGTGCACCACCACCTCGGGCTCTCAACATCAACACCAAGCCCGGGTCTACTGTTGCTCGTGCCAACTGTGTCAACGCCGCTCAAGCTGAGCATGCACCTGGAGTTATGATGGGTATGCTTCCCGTTAACTCAGTTCCTGCAAGAGTTTTGTTTGATTCTGGTGCTTCGCATTCTTTTGTTTCGCATAAGTTTGCGCAAGAGCATGATCTGGATAAGGTTCCTTTATCACATCGTCTGGTGGTACAATCTCCTGGTTCAAACATGAGGGCTACTCATATCAGCCATGGCAATCAAATTGAGATTGGTGGATATTCGTTCTCGGCGTCCTTAATCTTTCTGGGCAATTCTGACATTGATGTCATCTTGGGAATGGATTGGTTGACAGCAAATGCAGCTGTGATTGATTGTGCTGAACGCTCGGTTTCTCTGAAGATTCCTGAAGGCCATATAGTCTATTCTCCAAGTCTGACTCCTGCTATCCAGCTTTTCTCTTTGGCGGCTCTGAATGATGATGCTATGGAAGCTATTCAGAGTGTTCCGGTGGTCTGTGAGTTCCCAGATGTCTTTCCTGAAGAGTTGCCAGGTATGCCTCCGGATCGTGAGGTTGAGTTTGTAATTGAGCTTGAACCTGGTACCGCTCCTATCTCCAAGCGGCCTTATAAAATGGGTCCTGCTGAGTTGGCTGAACTCAAACGTCAGCTTGATGAACAAGAGAAGTTGGGTTTCATTCAGCATAGTACTTCTTCTTGGGGTAGCCCAACAATCTTTGTGAAGAAGCGAGACAAGACTGATAGACTTTGTGTTGACTATCGGGCTCTCAATGCTAAAACCATCAAGAATAAGTATCCCCTTCTGCGGATTAATGATCTCTTCGATCAGCTAGCTGGAGCTGTGGTATTCTCTAAGCTTTACTTGAGAAGTGGTTATCACCAAATCAAGATTCGCAAGGAAGATGTTCCTAAAACAGCTTTCACCACCCGCTATGGCCTGTATGAGTACACGGTCATGTCTTTCGGTCTCACCAACGCACCTGCCACCTTCTCGAGGCTCATGAACTCGGTTTTCATGGAGTACCTTGATAAGTTCGTTGTGGTCTACCTGGATGACATCCTAGTCTATTCTAAGTCCAAGGAAGAGCATGAAGAACACCTCCGGTGTGTCCTAAACAAGCTTCGTGAGAACCGCCTGTATGCAAAGTTCTCCAAGTGTGAGTTTTGGCTGCCTCAAGTAACCTATCTGGGTCACGTCATCTCTGCCAAGGGCATTGCAGTCAACCCGGAAACTGTGAAGACAATTGTTGAATGGCTTCCTCCTGTTAATGTCAAAGAAGTGCGGAGTTTCCTTGGTTTGGCTAGTTATTGCCGTCGCTTCGTTCAGAACTTTTCGAAGATAGCGAAGCCTCTTACCGATCTCCTCAAGAAAGGCAAGAAATACTTTTGGACTCCTGCATGTCAAGCAAGCTTTGAGACACTCAAAGAGAAGCTCACTTCCACACCAGTCTTGGTTCCTCTGGATACATCCAAGCCGTTCCAGATATTCTGTGACGCCTCTTTGCAAGGATTGGGTGCGGTCCTTATGCAAGAAAAACAAGTTGTTGCTTATGCCTCTCGACAGTTGAAGACGCATGAGATCAACTATCCCACACATGACCTCGAGCTCGCAGCAGTTGTCTTTGCTTTGAAAGTATGGAGGCACTACTTGCTTGGCAACCGTTGTGAGATCTTTTCTGATCACAAGAGTTTGAAGTATATCTTCACTCAGCCTGATCTCAACCTTCGGCAGAGGAGATGGATTGAAGCAATCAATGACTTCGATCTGACCATCAACTACACTCCGGGCAAAGCTAATTTCATGGACGATGCTCTCAGCCGCAAATCTTATGTCAACAACCTCATGATGGAAGAACAACAACCTTTCTTGTGCGAGGAATTCCGTCAGCTCAACCTTGAAATTGTGGAACAAGGGTATCTCCTGAACCTTCTGGCAACTCCTCTCTTGGATGAGAAGGTTCGCTCCTTTCAGCTTGGTGATCCGTACACAAGAAAGATCATCTCCAGGATTCAGCTTCCGAAGTATGAGTCCTTCCACGTCGATGATCAAGGCACGCTTTTCTTTGAACACCGGATGTTTGTTCCGAACTACCCGGGTTTGAGAGAGCAAGTTCTCAAGGAGGCGCATGATTCTGTTCTTTCTATCCACCCTGGCAGCACAAAGATGTACATGGACTTGAAAACACAATATTGGTGGCCGGGCTTGAAACGATATTGTGCCAAGTATGTCTCGGAGTGTGATGTCTGCCGCAGAGTTAAAGCTGTCCATCAGAAACCTTCCGGTCTTCTACAGCCATTGAAACCCCCAGAATGGAAATGGGAGAAAGTAGAGATGGACTTCATAACTGGTTTTCCTAGGTCGCAGAAGGGCAACAATGCAATCTTTGTTGTCATTGACAGGCTTTCTAAAGTGGCTCACTTCTTCCCCGTCAAGGAAACAATTTCTGCAATTCAGTTGGCGGAGCTCTATATTAACAGAATTGTCTCTCTGTATGGGGTTCCGCTTGAGATCAGTTCAGACCATGGAGGCATCTTCACTTCCAAGTTCTGGGAAAGTTTCCAAAATGCTTTGGGAACAAAGTTGAACTTCAGCACAGCTTACCACCCTCAGTCGCAAGGACAAGTTGAAAGGATCAATCAGATTCTGGAGGATATGCTTCGTGCTTGTGTCATCTCTTTTGGCATGAAGTGGGAAGAATGTCTTCCTTATGCTGAATTCTCTTACAACAATAGCTTCCAGAAAAGTCTAAAGATGGCACCATTTGAGGCTCTCTACGGTCGCAAATGCAGAACTCCGATTGGTTGGTCGGGTGCAGGAGAAAGAATATTGTTTGGCCCTAACATTGTAACTCAAGCGGAGGAGAAAGTGCATATCATTCTTGAAAATCTGAAGATTGCTCAAAGTCGCCAGAAGAGCAATTATGACAGGAAGCACACGGACATGGAGTATGTCCCTGGTGATCTCGTTTACCTTCGTGTCACTCCCATGAGAGGCACGCACCGTTTTGGTATCAAAGGAAAGCTGGCTCCTAGATACATCGGTCCCTTCAAAATTCGTGGAAGAAGAGGAGAAGTTGCTTATGCTCTTGAGCTCCCGGAAAAACTCAAGGTCCATGATGTTTTCCACATCTCTCACCTCAAGAAGTGCTTCAAGGATCCTGGCAGGACCGTGGACCATGAGCTTATCAATCTCCAAGAAGACCTGTCTTATCAAGAACACCCCACAAAAATCCTTCAGAAGGACTCGCAACAAGTCCATCAAGTTCTGCAAGGTGCAGTGGTCGCACCATTCCGTTGATGAAGCCACTTGGGAACGTGAAGATGAGCTCCATGCCAAGTATCCTACCCTCTTTGTGTCTTCTTCTTCTTCCTAGAATCTCGGGGCGAGATTCCTGTTTAGTGGGGGAGAGTTGTAGCATCCCAATTGTCTAACAATTGTAATGCTACTTGGTCTAGTAATATAATGGCTACTTCATATACATAATTGTTGCATCATAATTATATCATGTGTCATCATGCCACCTTGCATTTGAGCATCATATAAAACCCTTTTTGTCTTGGTTCTTCTCTCATATGCATTGTAAATTGTATTTGCCTCTTGATATTGTATTTGGTTGTTGATATATGGTTTAATGCCCAAGTTGAGTTGGGGGCATATCTTTTGTTTAACTCCACCACCTTTCTTGTCATCACCCCATCATTCCACCATTCCACCATATATGAGCATTGCAATTTATTTGGGTTTACCTCTAGCTCATGTGGGTTGGGTTGGATCCAATTCTTAGCATCATGATGTTTTCACATTAGTGATATATGAGAGCCACATGGCCATATTTGCATGCCTTGTGAGTGGGACCTTTTCGCCTAGCTTCCATATGGATTATTATGGAATTATGCTCATGTTGGGATATTTTTGGGACTATGGAGCATCTAGTGAAACATGCACACTAGCAAGTCCCATTTCTATTCAAATGTGGTAATTTCCATCTACTCCACTTGGAGCTTCCATTGAAATTCTTTTGCTTGGGCCTTACTCCACATTTTGGAATGCATAAGAAAAATGCCATGTAAATAATCTTGTTTTCACAAAAATAATCATGGTATTAATTAATTATGCATGGCCCATGCAAGTACCACCTTTTGCTTGACCTTTGGATTTTATTTGAATTTTGAGTGAATTTAAACCACACACATCTCCCTCTCTACCACTCTTTTGGGCTTGATCTAGTTGTTCTTGCTTGATCTAAGTTTGGAGCATGCAAGCTTTTCAAACCCTAAGCCTCACCCTCTCCCTCTAAACCTCCTCTCTAATCTATACCTAGTCTAAACCATCCCCCCTCATCTACCCTAGTGACACCTCCATCACCATACCTTCCCCCTCTCTCTTTTTCCACCTAAACCCTAAACCTACCTCCCTCTCTCTCGGCCTCTCTCTCTCTCACCTAGCTGGCCCCACCTGGCCACCCTCTCTCCCTGGTCCCACACCCATCTACCCAACCCTAGTACCAAGCCTAGCCGAGCCACCCATCCCTCTACCCTAGCTAAACCGAGCCTCCCCCTCTCCTTTTCGCTCTGCCACAAGGGGCACCCGAGCCAGACCCCTCCTCCACCGTCCCTGCCGTCCCCACCAGCCAGCTCCCCTTCACCACCTCGCCCTGCTCCTGCCCGACCGAGCACGTGAGGAGAGGAAGGAGAGAAAGGTGGCACCGAGGCCACCTTTTCCATCTACCTGCTCACCACGGCACCCCCTCCCCTCTCTCTGCTTTATCTCCCTCCCGGCTCTCCTCTGGCCTCTCCAGATCTGGCCGAGGCACCCGGGCCAT
Source organism: Avena sativa (assembly GCA_916181665.1). Lineage (NCBI taxonomy): Eukaryota > Viridiplantae > Streptophyta > Magnoliopsida > Poales > Poaceae > Avena > Avena sativa. Next base: position 574,030,556 of record OV702287.1, read on the forward strand.
CCCCCTCCCTCTCCACCGACCCCAGCTCTCTCTCGCCGGACACCGTCGGCCTCCACCGCACCCCATCGAACAAGCCGTGCAGCACGACGTGGGAGTGGTTGACGAGTAAAAGGAGGACCCCCTGCTTCGCCCGGTACACGCCAGCGAGGAGGAGGAGCACCGGCATCGCCTGGACCATCGCCGCCCCGACGGAACCCTAGATAGCCGGAGCGTCTGCTTCCCCGCCGATCGTCTGCACCCCTGCCCGATCCATCTACACCGACGCACTCACGGTGAGCTGGCTACCCTCCTAGACACCTCCCTCTGTGCGATCTACCTCTGTACGCGCTAGCCGCTTGTCGAGCACCTTCGGTGCACCGGCGAACGCGTGCGCCTGCTCGCTCCCACGCCGCGCAAAACCCTATCTAGCCGCCAGCCGCCCTCCTGTCACCTTCCTAGCGCCAGCCGCACTGGTTCGCACCCCCAGGGCGCGCCAGCACGTCCCCGGATCGAACCCCCGGCTCGCGCTGCGCATCGATCTGTCCTCTGCAGCGCGGAGAAGAGGAACAGTGGGGCCGGGCGCCCTTTTGCGCATACCCCCCGGCGCCTTTTTGCTGCTTCACCTGCGGTCCGCCTGAGCCCACCAGTCAGCCACCCTGGCCTTTTGCAAAGAGCCCCCCTAGTTTTGAGCACTTAACCCGCGCTCCCCTAGCGACGCCACGTGGTCCACCCTGGGGCTTCACTGTCACGTGGGGCCGAAGTTCCTGTCGGGCCCACCCGTCAGTTGCACAGGCTAGGAAGCCCCGCGGTGAGAAAAGCCTGTGCTGCACGCTGTGTTGCTGAGTCAGCTTGGCCCCACCCGTCAGCGTCAGGGGCTAGGTTTGTCTGAGTACAAAAATGATTTTCTGTTATCTGTTTTAAATTCATACTTTTTCAAATTAATTCAAATTCAAATTTAAATCTGTTTTATAATAACTTTTAAAATACAATTCCAAATAATACATATAATATATGTTTTGAAATCAGAAAAATGTGAGGAATTCAAATATGCCATTCAAAATATATTTTGAACATTTAAAATTGCAAGTTGATTAAAATTACAATAAAATGCCCTTCCACCTTAATTAATTAATAACTTTTGTTTTATAACTCCAAATTTAACAAATAATATGTCTAAAATGGTTAACTCGACGAGACCTTTCTGTTTATGCATTCCTTGTTCTGTTTTGCAGCATGAATCATGTAAATATAATGTGTACAGCAACTAATATGAGATTAAAAAGGGGTCAAAACTCAATAAAATGGTTCATTCTTGTATTCCACACCTCACCCATGCCATGATACCTTATTGTCATGAAAATTGTGCATCATTCGTCATGGCATGATTGTTTGCTTGATGCATTTATTCATATGCTTGTGCACTTTATTTATGTTGGCCCTTGTTTGTTTGGTTCTTCTTCGAATAGACGCTGAGCAGGGGATATATCAAGAGAACCAGGAGCACTACCCAGATCCTTCTCTCGCTTCAACTGAGCTGCCAGGCAAGCACTACCACATGCTTGCATACATATAGTACCTATTGCCTCTATCTTATTCTTGCATCATTGAGTCGCGATTGCATTAATTTCAATCCCAAGTATTGCATAGCCTTTACTTTTAAACCCCACCGAAGCTTGTTCCTCCATCCCATGAGCCATTACTACAGGAGTTGTTTGAGCCATGCGAGTCGTAGAACAGCATGTGTAGGGTATGTGAGTGTCTTATGGATAACGAGGTACCTAAACAACTTAATCTGAGTAGTAATGGGATAACTAATGAAAGTGGCATCGGTGAGCCATATTTGCTATTTGGTTTTTCAGGCTCACTTGTGTCCCGTAGGACCCCGAGTACTTGATTCCTGTTCCTTGAATATTCGCGCTATCCACATCCGGGAGGCTTATGAACCCCCCTGAGCCAGAGCTTGATTCATTCTTATTTCTTGGGGCCACAAACTAGTTTGAGGTTTTATTTACTATCATGTATTTATGCCATGTTTTACTGCTTTATTTAAATTGTGCGAGGTACTGCACATTGTACTGTTTAGGACCGTGACCCGTTTTCGCTGTATCGACAAGCCCAGTCACACTTTCGGGTTCCTAGTCATTTACAGCCGGCCCCACAAACCTTGAGTCCGTCTCGTAGCCGGCCAGCTTCGTCGCGGGTAGCTTAATGGGGTGGCCCCCTGAAATATTTCTGAATCCTGTGATCGCTTTGTCGTGACTGCCTCGTTGGGTTTTGATTTGGTTTTTCCAAGGTTGATCGAGTGTGTGTTGCTATTTGTGCACCCCTGCAGGGTAAAACTGTCTGAAAGCCGTGTCCGCGGTTATGGATGACTTGGAGCACAGTTTCTCGATCATAGACAAGCATAACTAAAGTACCGCTTTTAATCTGACTAAGTACCTGACTAGTAAATAGTGCAACACTCATGGAATGGATAATAAAACTGCCAACGGATGGGGGTTGTTCGTTCGCTTCCTCGTCGGTAAGCGAGGAGGAGGATGGATCTGTTAATATTACCGTTATAACTGTTGTTATTAATTCACGGACATCCGTCTATCTCTGGTTAGGCGGATGGTTAGCGAGTATCTCTAGAATTGTTAGGGTTTATCTTTTGCTGCATTTGCGTCACCCCAGGTTGTGTCCCCTTTAGAGGCATAAAGACTTGCTGAGTACCCCTAGGGTTTCACACGATAAATTGTTTGATTCAGATGAATAGGTAAACCCTCAAGATGGATACTGGGTGGAGGAGACGGACGATGTGGGCAACGATCATTCGGTGTAGAGATTCCGGGAACGGGGATCCGTGAGATCTGTGGGCGGGATGTGCTTATTTATGGGGCATCTTATGCCGATTTGCTTCTTATCCGTACTCGGATTTTGTCTTCCGCTTCCGCCTGATACTCTAATGTTTGATGTATGAGGAGATATCCTAAACTATTATGTCTATCTAGGATATTTGTATCTTGCCGTATGGCGTTGCTATATTTCCTTTCTTTTTAGATGGATTGGCTCTGATGTACTGTTGTATGGTGGCTTGCATACATACTCATTTGTGTATGTATTGATCCCTTCGCCTGCCGATTACGCCGCCCGTTCTTGTCCCGAGGTGAGTGGCATTTGGGCCCCACCGTACTATTTCAACCATTTCTGCTCATCCAGGCTTGTAACTAGGAGCGTAATTCACCGAGGTAGTTACACATTGCATGTGTGTTCTTTCCAAAAATCACACATGGATCAACCAGTGGTCATTGCATGTGTGTTCTTTTCCACAAACCACACATGGATCAACTAGTGGTCATTGCATGTGTGTTCTTTCCACAAACCACATATGTATCAATTTGAGTAATTGCATGTTTGTTCTTATACTCAAACCACAAACCAGCACTAGACCCATTGCATGTGTGTTCTTTTCCACAAACAACTTATGGATCAACCAGTGGTCTTTGCATGTGTGTTCTTTTCCACAAACCACATGTGGATCAACCAGTGGTCATTGCATGTGTGTTCTTTCCACAAATCACATATGGATCAACCAGTGTCATTGCATGTGTGTTCTTTCCACAAACCACATATGGATCCATTTGAGTCATTGCATGTTTGTTCTTATACTAAAACCACAAACCGGCACTAGAGCCATTGCACGTGTGTTCTTTTCCACAAACAACTTATGGATCAACCAGTGGTCATTGCATGTGTGTTCTTTTCACAAACTACATGTGGACCCACTAGAGTCATTGTATGTGTGTTCTTATACTAAAACTAGCACTAGAGTCATTGCATGTGTGTTCTTTTCCATAAACCACTTATGGATCCATTAGAGTCATGGCATGTGTGTTATTTCCACAAACCACACATGGATCAACCACTAGAGTCATTGCATGTATGTTCTTTTCCACAAACCACACATGGATCCACTAGACTTATTGCATGTGTGTTCTTTTCCACAAACAACTTATGGATCAACCAGTGGTCATTCCATGTGTGTTCTTTGCACAAACTACATGTGGACCCACTAGAGTCATTGCATGTGTGTTCTTATACTAGAACTAGCACTAGAGTCATTGCATGTGTGTTCTATCCACAAACCACTTATGGATCCACTAGTGTTCATTGCATGTGTGTTCTTTTCCACAAACCACTTATGGATCAACATGTGGCATTGCATGTGTGTTCTTTTCACAAACCACACATGGATCAACCAGTGGTTAGTGCATGTTTGTTCTTTCCACAAACCACATATGGATCAACCAGTGTCATTGCATGTGTGTTCTTTCCACAAACCACATATGGATCCATTTGAGTCATCGCATGTTGTTCTTATACTAAAACCACAAACCGGCACTAGAGCCATTGCATGTGTGTTCTTTTCCACAAACAACTTATGGAAAAACCAATGGTCATTGTATGTGTTTTATTTTCACAAACTACATATGGACCCACTAGAGTCATTGTATGTGTGTTCTTATACTAAAACTAGCACTAGAGTCATTGCATGTGTGTTCTTTTCTATAAACCACTTATGGATCCATTAGAATCATTGCATGTGTGTTATTTCCACAAAACACACATGGATCAACCACTAGAGTCATTGCATGTGTGTTCTTTTCCACAAACCAAACATGGATCCACTAGACTCATTGCATGTGTGTTCTTTTCTACAAACAACTTATGGATCAACCTATGGTCATTGCATGTGTGTTCTTTTCGCAAACTGCATGTGGACCCACTAGAGTCATTGCATGTGTGTTCTTATACTACAACTAGCACTAGAGTCATTGCATGTGTGTTCTATCCACAAACCACTTATGGATCCACCAGTGTTCATTGCATGTGTGTTCTTTTCCACAAATCACTTATGGATCAATCGGTGGCATTGCATGTGTGTTCTTTTCACAAACCACACATGGATCAACCAGTGGTAATTGCATGTGTGTTCTTTCCACAAACCACATATGGATCAACTAGTGGTCATTGCATGTGTGTTCTTTTCCACAAACCACATATGGATCAACCAGTGGTCATTGCATGTGTGTTCCTTCCACAAACCACACATGGATCAAACAGTTGTCATAGCATGTGTGTTCTTTTCCACAAACCACACATGGATCAAATAGTGTCATTGCGTGTGTGTTCTTTCCACAAACCTCATATGGATCAACCAGTGTCATTCCATGTGTGTTCTTTTCACAAACCACATGTGAACCCACTAGAGTCATTGCATGTGTGTTCTTATACTGAAACCAGCACTAGAGTCATTGCATGTGTGTTCTTTTCCATAAACCACTTATGGATCCATTAGAGTCATTGCATGTGTGTTATTTCCACAAACCACACATGGATCAACCACTAGAGTCATTGCATGTGTGTTCTTTTCCACAAACCACACATGGATCCACTAGACACATTGCATGTGTGTTCTTTTCCACAAACAACTTATGGATCAACCAGTGGTCATTGCATGTGTGTTCTTTTCACAAACTACATGTGGAGCCACTAGAGTCATTGCATGTGTGTTCTTATACTAAAACTAGCACTAGAGTTATTGCATGTGTGTTATATCCACAAACCACTTATGGATCCACCAGTGTTCATTGCATGTGTGTTCTTTTCCACAAGCCACTTATGAATCAACCAGTGGGATTGCATCTGTGTTCTTTTCACAAACCACACATGGATCAACAATTGGTCATTGCATTTGTGTTCTTTCCACAAACCACATATGGATCAACCAGTGGTCATTGCATGTGTGTTCTTTTACACAAACCACATATGGATCAACCAGTGGTCATTGCATGTGTGTTCTTTCCACAAACCACACATGGATTAAACAGTCTGCATAGCATGTGTGTTCTTTTCCACAAACCACACATGGATCAAGCAATGTCATTGCGTGTGTGTTCTTTCCACAAACCTCATATGGATCAACCAGTGTCATTGCATGTGTGTTCTTTTCACAAACCACATGTGAACCCACTAGAGTCATTGCATGTGTGTTCTTATACTAAAACCAACACTAGAGTCATTGCATGTGTGTTCTTTTCACAAACGACACATGGATCCAACACTGTCATTGCATGTGTGTTCTTTCCACAAACCACACATGGATCAACCAGTGGTCATTGCATGTGTGTTCTTTTCCACAAACCACATATGGATCAACCAGTGGTCATTGCACGTGTGTTCTTTCCACAAACCATTTGTGTCATTGCATGTTTGTTCTTATAATAAAACCACATACCATCACTAGACTCATTGCATGTGTGTTCTTTCCCACACACTACATAGCTATCAACCAGTGGTCATTGCATGTGTGTTCTTTCCACAAACCATTTGAGTCATTGCATGTTACCTCATATGGATCAACCAGGGTCATTGCATGTGTGTTCTTTTCACAAACCACATGTGAACCCACTAGAGTCACTTCATGTGTGTTATTATACTAAAACCAGCACTAGAGTCATTGCATGTGTGTTCTTTTCACAAACCCCACATGGATCCACCACTGTCATTGCATGTGTGTTCTTTCCACAAACCACACATGGATCAACCAGTGGTCATTGCATGTGTGTTCTTTTCCACAAACCACATATGGATCAACTAGTGGTCATTGCATGTATGTTCTTTCCACAAACCACATATGGATCAACCAGAGTCATTTCATGTGTGTTCCTTCCAAAAACCACATATGGATCCATTTGAGTAATTGCATGTTTGTTCTTATACTAAAACCACAAACTCGCACTAGAGTCATTGCATGTGTGTTCTTTTCCACAAACCACACATGGATCTACTAGACTCATTGCATGTGTGTTCTTTTCCACAAACAACTTATGGATCAACCAGTGGTCATTGCATGTGTGTTCTTTTCACAAAATACATATGGACCCACTAAAGTCATTGTATTTGTGTTCATATACTAAAACTAGCACTAGAGTTACTGCATGTGTGTTCTTTCCACAAACCACATATGGATCAACAAGTGGTCATTGCATGTGTGTTCTTTTCCACAAACGACATATGGATCAACTAGTGGTCATTGCATGTGTGTTCTTTCCAAAAACCAGACATGGATCAACAAGTGGTCATTACATGTGTGTTCTTTTCCACAAACAACTTATGGATCAACCAGTGGTCATTGCATGTGTGTTCTTTTCACAAACTACATGTGGACCCACTAGAGTCGTTGTATGTGTGTTCTAATACTAAAACTAGCACTAGAGTCATTGCATGTGTGTTCTTTTCCATCAACCACTATGGATCCATTAGAGTCATTGCATGTGTGTTATTTCCACAAACCACACATGGATCAAGCACTAGAGTCATTGCATGTGTGTTCTTTTCCACAAACCACACATGGATCCACTAGACTCATTGCATGTGTGTTCTTTTCCACAAACAACTTATGGATCAACCAGTGGTCATTGCATGTGTGTTCTTTTCACAAACTATATGTGGACCCACTAGAGTCATTGCATGCGTGTTCTTATACTAAAACTAGCACTAGAGTCTTTGCATGTGTGTTCTATCCACAAACCACTTATGGATCCGCCAGTGTTCATTGCATGTGTGTTCTTTTCCACAAACCACTTATGGATCAACTAGTGGTCATTGCATGTGTGTTCTTTTCACAAACCACACATGGATCAACCAGTGGTCATTGCATGTGTGTTCTTTCCACAAACCACATATGGATCAACCAGTGGTCATTGCATGTGTGTTCTTTTCCACAAACCACATATGGATCAACCAGTGGTCATTGCATGTGTGTTCTTTCCACAAACCACACATGGATCAAACAGTCATCATAGCATGTGTGTTCTTTTGCACAAAGCACACATGAATCAAGAAGTGTCATTGCGTGTGTGTTCTTTCCACAAACCTCATATGGATCAACTAGTGTCATTGCATGTGTATTCTTTTCACAAACCACATGTGAACCCACTTGAGTCATTGCATGTGCGTTCTTATACTAAAACCAGCACTAGAGTCATTGCATGTGTGTTCTTTTCACAAACCACACATGGATCCAACACTGTCATTGCATGTGTGTTCTTTCCACGAACCCCACATGGATCAACCAGTGGTCACTGCATGTGTGTTCTTTTCCACAAACCACATATGGATCAACCAGTGGTAATTGCATGTGTGTTCTTTCCACAAACCATTTGAGTCATTGCATGTTTGTTCTTATACTAAAACCACAAACCAGCACTAGACTCATTGCATGTGTGTTGTTTTCCACAAACCACTTATGGATCAACCAGTGGTTATTGCTTGTGTGTTCTTTCCACAAACCATTTGAGTCATTGCATGTTTGTTCTTATACTAAAACCACAAACCAGCACTAGACTCATTGCATGTGTGTTGTTTTCCACAAACCACAAATGGATCAACCAGTGGTCATTGCATGTGTGTTCTTTCCACAAACCATTTGAGTCATTGCATGTTTGTTCTTATACTAAAACCACAAACCAGCACTAGACTCATTGCATGTCTGTTCTATCCACAAACCACTTATGGATCAACCAGTGGTCATTGCATGTGTGTTCTTTCCACAAACCACATATGGATCAACCAGTGGTCATTGCGTGTGTGTTCTTTCCACAAACCTCATATGGATCAACTAGTGTCATTGCCTGTGTTCTCTTTTCACAAACAAAATGTGAACCCACTAGAGTCACTTCATGTGTGTTCTTATACTAAAACCAGCACTAGAGTAATTGCATGTGTGTTCTTTTCACAAACCACACATGGATCCTCCACTGTCATTGCATGTGTGTTCTTTCCACAAACCACACATGGATCAACCAGTGGTCATTGCATGTGTGTTCTTTTAAACAAACCACATATGGATCAACCAGTGGTCATTGCATGTGTGTTCTTTCCACAAACCACATATGGATCAACCAGAGTCATTGCGTGTGTTCTTTCCACAAACCACATATGGATCCATTTGAGTAATTGCATGTTTGTTCTTATACTAAAACCACTAACCAGCACTAGAGTCATTGCATGTGTGTTCGTTTTCCACAAACCACACATGGATCCACTAGACTCATTGCATGTGTGTTCTTTTCCACAAACAACTTATGGATTAACCAGTGGTCTTCGCATCTGTGTTCTTTTCCACAAACCACATGTGGATCAACTAGTGGTCATTGCATGTGTGTTCTTTCCACAAACCACATATGGATCAACCAATGTCATTGCATGTGTGTTCTTTTCCACAAACCCCATATGGATCAACCAGTGGTCATTGCATGTGTGTTCTTTCCACAAACCACACATGGATCAACCAGTGGTCATTGCATGTGTGTTCTTTTCCACAAACCACATATGGATCAACCAGTGGTCATTGCATGTGTGTTCTTTCCACAAACCATTTGAGTCATTGCATGTTTGTTCTTATACTAAAACCACAAACCAACACTAGACTCATTGCATGTGTGTTCTTTTCCACAAACCACATATGGATCAACCAGTGGTCATTGCATGTGTGTTCTTTCCACAAACCGTTTGAGTCATTGCATGTTTGTTCTTATACTAAAAACAAAAACCAGCACTAGAGTCATTGCATGTTTGTTCTTTTCCACAAACCACACATGGATCCACTAGACTCATTGCATGTGTGTTCTTTTCCACAAACAACTTATGGATCAACCAGTGGTCATTGCATGTGTGTTCTTTCCACAAACCACACATGGATCAACAAGTGGTCATTGCATGTGTGTTCTTTTCCACAAACCACACATGGATCAAGCAGTGTCATTGCGTGTGTGTTCTTTCCAAAAACCTCATATGGATCAACAAGTGTCATTGCATGTTTGTTCTTTTCACAAACCACATGTGAACCCACTAGAGTCACTGCATGTGTGTTCTTATACTAAAACCTGCACTGGAGTCATTGCATGTGTGTTCTTTTCACAAACCAGACATGGATCCACCACTCTCATTTTATGTGTGTTCTTTCCACAAACCACACATGGATCAACCAGTGGTCAGTGCATGTGTGTTGTTTTCCACAAACCACATATGGATCCATTTGAGTAATTGCATGTGTGTTCTTTTCCATAAACCACACATGGATACCCACTAGAGCCATTGCATGTGTGTTCTTTTCCATAAACCACTTATGGATCCATTAGAGTCATTGCATGTGTGTTATTTCCACAAACCACACATGGATCAACCACTAGAGTCATTGCATGTGTGTTCTTTTCCACAAACCACACATGGATCCACTAGACACATTGCATGTGTGTTCTTTTCCACAGACAACTTATGGATCAACCAGTGGTCATTGCATGTGTGTTCTTTTCCGAAAGTACACGTGGAGCCACTAGAGTCATTGCATGTGTGTTCTTATACTAAAACTATCACTAGAGTCATTGCATGTGTGTTCTATCCACAAACCATTTATGGATCCACCAGTGTTCATTGCATGTGTGTTCTTTTGCACAAACCACTTATGAATCAACCGGTGGCATTGCATGTGTGTTCTTTTCACAAACCACACATGGATCAACCAGTGGTCATTGCATGTGTGTTCTTTCCACAAACCACATATGGATCAACCAGTGGTCAATGCATGTTTGTTCTTTTCCACAAACCACATATGGAACAACCAGTGGTCATTGCATGTGTGTTCTTTCCACAAACCACACATGGATCAAACAGTCTGCATTGCATGTGTGTTCTTTTCCACAAACCACACATGGATCAAGCAATGTCATTGCGTGTGTTTTCTTTCCACAAACCTCATATGGATCAACCAGTGTCATTGCATGTGTGTAGTTTTCACAAACCACATGTGAACCCACTAGAGTCATTGCATGTGTGTTCTTATACTAAAACCAGCACTAGAGTCATTGCATGTGTGTTCTTATACTAAAACCAGCACTAGAGTCATTGCATGTGTGTTCTTTTCACAAACGACACATGGATCCAACACTGTCATTGCATGTGTGTTCTTTCCACAAACCACACATGGATCAACCAGTGGTCATTGCATGTGTGTTCTTTTCCACAAACCACATATGGATCAACCAGTGGTCATTGCACGTGTGTTCTTTCCACAAACCATTTGTGTCATTGCATGGTTATTCTTATAATAAAACCACAAACCATCACTAGACTCATTGCATTTGTGTTATTTTCCACAAACCACATATGGATCAACCAGTGGTCATTGCATGCGTGTTCTTTTCACAAACCACATGTTAACCCACTAGAGTCACTGCATGTGTGTTCTTATACTAAAACCAGCACTAGAGTCATTGCATGTGTGTTCTTTTCACAAACCACACATGGATCCACCACTGTCATTGCATGTGTGTTCTTTCCACAAACCACACATGGATCCACCACTGTCATTGCATGTGTGTTCTTTCCACAAACCACACATGGATCAACCAGTGGTCATTGCATGTGTGTTCTTTTCCACAAACCACATATGGATCAACCAGTGGTCATTGCATGTGTCTTCTTTCCACAAACCACATATGGATCAACCAGAGTCATTGCATGTGTGTTCCTTCCAAAAACCACATATGGATCCATTTGAGTAATTGCATGTTTGTTCTTATACTAAAACCACAAACTTGCACTAGAGTCATTGCATGTGTGTTCTTTTCCACAAACCACACATGGATCTACTAGACTCATTGCATGTGTGTTCTTTTCCACAAACAACTTATGGATCAACCAGTGGTCATTGCATGTGTGTTCTTTTCACAAACTACATGTGGACCCACTAGAGTAATTGTATTTGTGTTCATATACTAAAACTAGCACTAGAGTTATTGCATGTGTGGTCTTTTCCACAAACCACATATGGATCAACAAGTGGCATTGCATGTGTGTTCTTTTCACAAACCACAGATGGATCAACCAGTGGTCATTGCATGTGTGTTCTTTCCACAAACCACACATGGATCAACCAGTGGTCATTGCATGTGTGTTCTTTTCCACAAACCACATATGGATCAACCAGTGGTCATTGCATGTGTGTTCTTTCCACAAACCACACATGGATCAAGCAGTGGTCATTGCATGCTTGTTCTTTTCCACAAACCACACATGGAGCAAGCAGTGTCATTGTGTGTGTGTTCTTTCCACAAACCTCATATGAATCAACCAGAGTCATTGCATGTGTGTTCTTATGCTAAAACCAGCACTAGAGTCATTGCATGTGTGTTCCTTTCACAAACCACAAATGGATCCAACACTGTCATTGCATGTGTGTTCTTTCCACAAACCACACATGGATCAACCAGTGGTCATTGCATGTGTGTTCTTTTCCACAAACCACATATGGATCAACAAGTGGTCATTGCATGTGTGTTCTTTCCACAAACCACTTGAGTCATTGCATGTTTGTTCTTATACTAAAACCACAAACGAGCACTAGACTCATTGCAAGTGTGTTCTTTTCCACAAACCACATATGGATCAACCAGTGGTCATTGCATGTGTGTTCTTTCCACAAACCATTTGAGTCATTGCATGTTTGTTCTTATACTAAAACCACAAACCAGCACTAGACTCATTGCATGTGTGTTCTATCCACAAACCACTTATGGATCAACCAGTGGTCATTGCATGTGTGTTCTTTCCACAAACCACATATGGATCAACCAGTGGTCATTGCATGTGTGTTCTTTTCCACAAACCACACATGGATCAACCAGTGTCATTGCGTGTGTGTTCTTTCCACAAACCTCATATGGATCAACCAGTGTCATTGCATGTGTGTTCTTTTCACAAACCACATGTGAACCCACTAGAGTCACTGCATGTGTGTTCTTATACTAAAACAAGCACTAGAGTCATTGCATGTGTGTTCTTTTCACAAACCACACATGGATCCACCACTATCATTGCATGTGTGTTCTTTCCACAAACCACACATGGATCAACCAGTGGTCATTGCATGTGTGTTTTTATCCACAAACCACATATGGATCAACCAGTGGTCATTGCATGTGTGTTTTTATCCACAAACCACATATGGATCAACCAGTGGTCATTGCATGTGTGTTCTTTCCACAAACCACATATGGATCAACCAGAGTCATTGCATGTGTGTTCTTTCCACAAACCACATATGGATCCATTTGAGTAATTGCATGTTTGTTCTTATACTAAAACCACAAACCAGCACTAGAGTCATTGCATGTGTGTTCTTTTCCACAAACCACACATGGATCCACTAGATTCATTGCATGCGTGTTCTTTTCCACAAACAACTTATGGATCAACCAGTGGTCATTGCATGTGTGTTCTTTTCACAAACTACATGTGGACCTACTTGAGTCACTGTATGTGTGTTCTTATACTAAAACTAGCACTAGAGTCATTGCATGTGTGTTCTTTCCACAAACCACATATGGATCCACGAGTGGTCATTCCATGTGTGTTCTTTTCCACAAACCACATATGGATCAACCAGTGGTTATTGCATGTGTGTTCTTTACAAAAACAACACATGGATCAACAAGTGGTCATTGCATGTGTGTTCTTTTCCACAAACCACACATGGATCAACCAGTGGTCATTGCATGTGTGTTCTTTCCACAAACCACATATGGATCCATTTGAGTAATTGCATGTTTTTTCTTATACTAAAACCATAAACCAGCACTAGACTCATTGCATGTGTGTTCTTTTCCAGAAACCACACATGGATCCACTAGACTCATTGCATGTGTGTTCTTTTCCACAAACAACTTATGGATCAACCAGTGGCCTTTGCATGTGTGTTCTTTTCCACAAACCACATGTGGATCAACCATTGGCCATTGCATGTGTGTTCTTTCCACAAACCACATATGGATCAACCAGTATCATTGCATGTGTGTTCTTTCCAAAAACCACATAAGGATCCATTTGAGTCATTGCATGTTTGTTCTTATACTAAAACCACAAACCGACACTAGAGTCATTGCATGTGTGTTCTTTTCCACAAACAACTTATGGATCAACTAGTGGTCTTTGCATGTGTGTTATTTTCCACAAACCACATGTGGATCAACCAGTGGCCATTGCATGTGTGTTATTTCCACAAACCACACATGGATCAACCACTAGAGTCATTGCATGTGTGTTCTTTCCCACAAACCAACACTAGAGTCATTGCATGTGTGTTGTTTCCACAAACCACACATGGATCAACCACTAGAGTCATTGCTTGTGTGTTATTTCCACAAACCACATATGGATCCATTTGAGTCATTTCATGCTTGTCCTTACACTAAAACTAGCACTGCCCCCCAATGGATCTACCGTTAGACCGAGTCTTCTAGAAGGCACGCCATAAGACAGTTGTTCTGCTTGACGATTGTTACATACCGTTCGATTGGGGCGCTTGGACGATTGGGATGGTCTTCGCGAGAGAGATCCTCGAGTAGGCTGTTCTGCGGCATGATTCGCCACGCTTTCTCTGGACAAACTGGCATGTTGCGAGTGTTACTAAAGGAAATATGCCCTAGAGGCTATCATAGAGATGCTTGTATTTCATGTGTATCCATGAGTTATTATAATGTTCCTTGAATATCCATATACCAGGCAACTTGTATTGATTGGCAATTATGTGAATTGTTTGTGAAACTCTTTACTTGTATGGTTATCTAATAATTGTCCCTAGTCGGAGTTCATGTGAGGACACACATGAATATTAGACTAGCACATCGATTGGTTGATGACTATGTTTCGCAAGTCATAGACATGGAGATGTCAAACCAATGATGTGGACACATGTTATGAACATGGGGTTGGACTGACCCAACATGAGACTGGTAATAATACTTGCAGCTCTCTCTACACATCATGTACGTTTTGTCCTTAGACCTGAGATTGTCGCATGTACTTGAGATGTGGATCGACCTACTTTTGGGGATATCAAACACTACTCCGTAACTGGGTAGCTATAAAGGTAGTTTTCGGCTTTGTCCTGATACATGTTTCAAGGCATTGGTCAATCAAGATGGGATTTGCCCCTCTCTACTTGAGAGAGATATCTCTGGGCCCCTCGAGTGATCGGGTCCAGAAATGCATGGCCGTGCTACATATGGTTAAGAGTTAACCTAGTAAAGGGATTTCGAATCACAGTATCGAGAAAGAGAGGTCAGCTTGGAGCTAGACCAAATATCGTGAGGCAAAGGGAAAGACATGTACTCAACCTTGTGATGGTTCGTTCGAATGATATTTATATGCGTTTAGGAGTTGGCACGTCTTGCTAGAGGCCGCTACCAACTATTGACGGAGTAAGTGTACTCGCGTCATGTCTATACGTGTACGAACCTATAGGGTCACACACTTTAGGGGCTAGAAGCCTAATGAGGATTGGATCCGAATTAGACCAGGCTTAGGCTGCTAATGGGCTGCTAATGTAGAAGCCCACCAGGGATGCCTATATAAGAGAGGGTGAGGCGAGTTGAATAGGGTTGAGCATTCCACCCAGCCGCCACTCCTCTTCCGCCTGTGTTGCATGTGCAGACCTAGCAGTCTGGCGTGTGACAGATTCCACTCCGGACGTGTGGATACCTCGGAGGTGCTACAGTTGTAGCACTTGGACGAGCCGCGCAAAGGGGAGTTGCTCGTGGGACGAGGATGAGGAGGAGACGTAGAACATCTACACTGCCCCGACGTGCTTCATCGAGTTCCGCAACTACGCGTCTAGTGGTAATCCCGTGATCTATGACAATAGTATTCCTGGTTGACGTGGTAGAAAATTTTGATTTTACGCTAGTGTAGCCTATCCGTAACCCTACAGTGGTATAAGAGCCGATGCTATTCAGTCATAGGTTTGGGAAGTTTGCATATGGTGATATGTAGATTGATATGAATGATGTGATCGTTTGTATGGCGGTGTTTCTAGATTGATCTATGATCTTACTTTCCGTGATCGTGATTCTAAGGTCATCGAACGACTTACCCCTACCGGTCGGTTTCCGCCACCAGGGTAGACAGTGACACATAAATCCTTTTGAATCACACGAAGATCAATATGATTGAGCGAATCGGGAATTAGATCTGAATCGACGTACCGTGATCAAAGGAGTTTGGTCGAATCGGAACTATGGTCGGTTTATGGTAAATTTGATTTGCCGATCAAAATCCTTAAAGAAAATTGTATAGATTTGATCTCTCATTTTTCACAAGGTACCGCGAGGGCCGCTGCCCCTTTGAACCCCGCAGGGGGAGACCCCCTAGACCCCCCTTACTCGTAGCCCCCTTTTGTATCTCGTTAAGGTCATAAGTGCTACGATTTCACATGATCCGGTAGAATGCGATTCTATGCACAACTTGTTTTTGCAGGATGTATGTGATCAGTATGGCCCAAAAATGTCTGTGATGCATGTATGTATTTTTCATGACCTACGTCTCATGAGTAGGGAAACACGGCTGGAGCCATATGTGTTGCCAATTATTGTAATGTCTTGCGTGCCAACTTGTGATGATCCCAATACCATGTAATTTTGATTACTAGCTGTTAGGAGTAATAGCTTGTATTAGTTCTTGGAGAACTCGTCACTTGGAGGATGGCTCGCATAGAGCATGAAGATGGAGATCATCATGGTGGACAGGTTCTATGGCGATGGAGATCACCATGAAAAAATGGGCCATACTGTATCACATCTATGTGAATGCTATTCTTATATGTTTTACTACTAAGCATGCTTAGATGATAGAAGTAGAACGATCCCTCACAAAGTTTAAGTTAAACCATGCCCTCCCAACCAAACCTTGCACCATCCTATGCCCTGTACAATGGTTGGTGGGTCTATGAAATTAGGGTGCCACGGTTTTCCTTGGCTGGATGGGTTTGTATCGGATACCTACACGCATAAGGGTTGGTGATCTTAACAAGGTCATCTTAACAGTTAAGGACCTTGGGGCATAAAGGTTGGGCGCCTAGTTTTGACATAGAGATGTCACCCAACAACAAGAGTCATATGTGATATGATTAGCAAAGGTTGCTTACCGATTTACCTTGACTTCTAGAAGTGATGCTAAAGCTCACTAGTCGACTTGTTAATTGTGGATCTTGAATCACTTAGTATCAATAGAGGGATGTTGATTTAAGTGGGAGTATATGCTATTAAATTGTTTAATATGTTTTACTCTTTCATGGTTACATGGCTTAGTATTTTGCATATTTTTTGTTGTAGATCAATGGAATCGAACAATTCATCACCTTTTGCTTTGCGTTCGATTCTTGAAAAGGATAAACTAAATGGAACAAACTAAATGGAACAAGCTAAGAAAAAGGAAACTGTTCTGGATACCGCAATCCCGGATGAACCTGCTGATAATGTGTTATGACCTGGGATCCGGTAAGAATCCTAAGTCCCTGTGATTAACATGCTAGTCCCTGGATCAATAGCTAGCACTTCACAGTCGATGATTATCATGTAAAACACAAGTCATTATTACACGAATAATCCAGAGTATAATTATTACAACTTGCATAGCTTATAGCTAGCTCAAATAAAACAGCGTCAACGCCTCAGGCTAGTTGCGTGAAGACCCACGATCCCTACGCACCTTTCAGTCTTCGGATTCTGCACATAAGACGTGCATCCAACAAGTTGGGTCAATACTTTGAATGTATTGGCAAATTAAACCAAGGAAAGAGTAAGTTTATATCTACATGCAAGGCTAGGAGTAGGCTCTGGGGTTCACTTACGTAAAGCCAATTTTATCAATGTAATAAGAAAAGAGGAAGAAAGTTTTCCCTACTTTGTAAACTATGATAAATAGTATAGGGTCGAATGGAACACGTGGATATTACTCACCAAGTGCCCAATCAACCTAGCACTTGGATATTATGCACCAAGTTCCCAAAATCCCATCCAATGGCGATATTACTCAGGCCTTGGGGTTTATAAAACGTTAGGTTTGGAAAAGAGAGAGGAAGATTTTTCAGAGGCTCCATCCTTCAGATGCTCAATGTTGTTCTGTTACCGTGAACACGGCTGATCGATCAGATTGCAATAGTCTCGAGAGGTTGTGCACTTTCCCCACAATCCACGATCAAGTCCTTTTACAGAAAAGACCATGGCGAGGCCTTCCCTTAGTAGCCCCTCTACCAGCTGGATCCAACCGTGCCAACAACCTCCAAATGGTGGTACCCCGGTGAGGTTTCCCACTAAGTACTAAGCCAAGACAGAGCCCATATGTATTGTGGTTGCACGGGAAGCTTCTGAATTCTGAAACATGGCAGACTTCTTTGATTCCTGGGCGGCCGTCCTCTACCAATATCCACTCGTTGACCCGACAACCATTCCGCCCAGAAGAAAACTTAGTTTTATTTTGAAGGGGGTCTTTAGAGAAGAATGGTTCAATCGAGAGAGCTCTCGTACTTAGAAAGTTTTTGAGTCTTTCGAACCCTCCCAACGTTACTTGATATATACAAGTATAGCATAGCAAGCAAAACTTAGAAAAACAGGATAACCTATTGGGATCGAAATTCCTAAGCATAGAGCTACTCATGGCATACTA
This sequence comes from Avena sativa, assembly GCA_916181665.1. NCBI lineage: Eukaryota > Viridiplantae > Streptophyta > Magnoliopsida > Poales > Poaceae > Avena > Avena sativa. The sequence continues at coordinate 574,049,078 of OV702287.1, forward strand.
CAAAACCGTACTTGCGAAAATAGTACTAAGAAAATCTACCAAAATCCTACACATGCATACAACAAAATTTGAAGAGTAAAACATGCATAGTCAAAACTGGGACATAAACATGAACAAGTGGTGTAACTCGCCTTGATCCGAGCAACACTCTACACAACAGTACTCCTCAGCGCACTCCGAGAAATCTAACGAAACAAACATGGATCCAGTCACAATTTTCATAAAACAAAGTCACGAAGTCGAATATGCATGCATGCAATATGGTAATATGCAAGGATGGATTCAAAATTGACCAAGGGATTTATGCGGGGGTGTTGTTGAGTTGAGGATGTGATTAGAATCGACTCCCCACAGATTTTAAGTATTTTGGGTTAAGCCATAAATAACCAAGCTCAAGACTAGATTTGAACACCCTAAGCATGATAGAACAATTTTCTACAGAAGCTCTCGTCGATACAAAGCCAACACAACAAGAATCAACTAAAACGGATCTACGGATAATTTTCCAGAATTAAAATACTCTAATCTAAACTTTAAATCCTACTGCAAGATTGCTGTGGTAAAACACTATTGTACATCTGTGTTCTACTTGAAAATATGAACGGTATATTATACGCAATTTCTGGACTAAAACTCGAATTACTATGGATTTTACAAGATTAAAGTATTTTCTGCCTATTTATAAGAAAACCAGAACAGCAGCAAGTTGTGTAGTGCCAAGTGGTGGCGCGGTGATGACGCGGCGAGTGCCACGCGGCGCGACGCGATTGGCCGGGGGCGGTTTGACCGTTTTGGGCCGTTGGATCTCGATCTTAAAGTCGGAGAGGGGGGGTGGTGGCTTACCGGCGGTGGCGACGGTGGGTGGCAGCGGAGCGTCAGCGAAGGTCGGCGGCGGTCGACGGCGGCGAGGCGGTGCTCCCCCGGCCCGGCGAAGTAGACGACGGCGACCGGCTCCTCGCCGCGGTTCCGTTCCCAGGGGCGGCGGCGGCTCCTTCTTCCCCAGGCGGCAGAGCCCGGCGGAGCTCTGACGAGCGATTGCCGGTGGCTCGGTGGCGGCGGGGTAGAGAAAAACTAGGGTTTTGCGGGAGGCGTGCCGGGGCTTTAAATAGTCGGGCTTACTTGGCGCGGGGGTTGCAGAAATCCGCTCCGATTCGGCTGGAGTTTGTTCTGCCGACGCGGCGAGGCGTGCTCGAGCCGGACTCGGACGGAGGAGGCGGATGACGGGTGGGTCCGGCCTGTCGGCGGCTGCGGCTGGAGGCGGGCTGGCAGATGGCGCGGCTTGCTGGGCCGGCCCACGCGCTACGCGACGCCCACCCGGCCAGGCGGGCGGTAGGCAAGCCTCGGGCTGGCTCGGCTGGCCCGATTAGGCTAGGATTCTCTTTTTTATACTTTTTATTTAATTCTACTAAAAGTTGCGTAACTTTTGCAAACGGATTCCGATTTAAATGAAATTGGTCTCTAAAATTTTGTAAAAGGAAGAGGAGTAGAAAGAGGTTATAAAATAACACTTTTGCAAGCGTTTAGGAGGTTAGATATTGTTTTACCCTTTTAGTCTTTATATGACTATGGGATTTAGAAAGAAAATATCTATGCAGTTTTTAATATGAGATGCCATGATGCAAGGATATGATGCATGCTTCTAGTAACATCTGCAGTAGCAAAATTTGGGATGTTACATAATGCAACTGCTACCCTTAAGAATGCCTACAAGAAAGCATGTGATGAATCTCTTGAGGTTAGTTGTCTTATGCTTGCATGCATGGAACCTGATCTTCAAAAGTAGTTTGAGGATCAGGAAGCGTACGATATGATCGTTGCGCTTAAGGACATGTTCCAGACTCAGGCTAGGACTGAGAGGTACAATGTCGCTATGTCCTTTGTGGAATGCAACTGGTAGAGGGAGCAGCTGTAGGCCCCCATGTGATCAAAATGGTTGGTTACAGTCAGACTTTGGAAAACCTTGGTTTTCCATTAGGCCAAGAGTTGGCCACTGATTTCATTTTGGCATCTCTTCCATCTAGCTATAGGAATTTCATTTCGAACTACCGTATGCATGGGGTGGAGAGGGGCCTTAATGAATTATGTGGGATGCTGAAAACAGCAAAATGTGACATTAAGAAGTGTGCAGGGCATAGCCATGTGATGGCTTTGCAGAACAAGCCTAGCTTCAAGAAAAGGGCACTTCTTGGCAGAGGAAGAAGGACAAGGCTAAGGATACGATCCCTAAGCCAAACCCTACACCCAAGCAAAATTCTGGTCCTGCAGAAGACACTGAGTGTTTCTTTTGTCACGAATATGGCCACTAGAAGAGAAACTGCAGCAAGTACCAGGCTTCTTTGAAGAAGAGTGGAAGTAAGAGTACTTCCCACTCAGGTACGCTTGTTGTAAATGTTGTGGACATTTTTCTCGCAGATTCTTATGTTAACTCTTGGGTATTTGATACCGGATCGGTTGCTCATATTTGCAATTCGATGCAGGGGCTAATAAGGACTAGAGAAGTGCAGAAAGGAGAAGTGGATTTTCACGTCGGAAATAAAGCAAGGGTTGCTGCATTGTTCGTCGGCGTCATGCAACTTCACCTTCCGTCAGGATTTATCATGGAGTTGAATAATTGTTATTACATTCCTAGTATGGGTCGAAACATTTTATCACCTTCATGTTTGATGAGGGATGGTTACTCATTCGTGAGTACAAACAATGGTTGTGTAATCTCTAAGAATGCTATGTTTGTGGCTGATGCTCCCATTGTGAATGGGTTATTTATTTTAAATCTTGATAATGCATGTGTTTACAATGTTAGTGCTAAAAGGCTTCGGCCAAATGATTTGAGTCTTACCTATTTATGGCATTGTCATTTGGGGCATATAAGTGAAAAGCGCATGAATAAGCTCCATGGTGATGGTCTTCTAACTTCGTTTGATTTTGAATCATACGAGACATGTCAAGCTTGTTTACTTGGAAATATGACCAAGACGCCTTTTACGGGGTTTCCCGAGAGAGCGACATACTTGATGGAACTCATACATACTGATGTATGTGGACCAATGAGCACGACAGCCAGAGGAGGATATCACTACTTCATTACTTTCACTGATGATTTCAGTAGATATGGCTATGTCTACTTGATGAAGCATAAGTCTGAAACTTTTGAAAAGTTCAAAGAGTTTCAGAATGAGGTAGAGAATCAGTGGCAAGAAAATAAAGGCCTTGCGATCTGATCGCGGAGGTGAATATTTGAGTCACGAGTTTAGCAATCATCTTAAGAGTTGCGGAATTGTTCCACAGCTCACGCCGCCCGGAACGCCTCAAAGAAACAGGGTCTCTGAACGGTGTAATCGAACTTTGTTGGACATGGTTCGATCGATGATGAGCCAGTCGGATTTACCATTATCATTTTGGGGTTATGCGCTACAAACACCAGCTTTCACACTAAATAGGGTACCATCTAAATCCGTAGTTAAGACACCATATGAGATGTGGACTGGAAAGAATCCCAGTTTGTCTTTTCTAAAGATTTGGGGTTGTGATGCATTTGTCAAGCGACTTTAGTCGGACAAGCTAACACCCAAATCAGATAAGTGCATTTTTGTGGGATACCCAAGGGAAACCTTAGGGTATTACTTCTACAACCGAGAAGAGGGCAAAGTGTTTGTTGCTCGTAGCGGTGTTTTCCTAGAGAAAGAGTTTCTCACAAAGGGAACGAGTGGAAGGTCAGTGCGACTTGAAGAAGTTCAAGATGAGCCAGTCGGGGATGCTTCTACTAGTGATGCTATTGTAGCAGAACAAGTTGAGGAACCCATGGCAATAGAAGCACCACAGCCACGAAGGTCGGCGAGGCTCCGGGAAGCGCGAGAGTTATTATTGTTAGACAATGATGAGCCTGCGACCTATGCAGAAGCGATGGTGGACCCAGACTCTGATAAATGGCTGATTGCCATGAGATCCGAGATAGAGTCCATGGGAGATAATCAAGTTTGGAACTTGGTTGACCTGCCTGATGGTTTTAAAGCCATCGAGGGCAAGTGGATCTATAAGAAGAAGATTGATATGGATGGAAATGTTCACATCCATAAAGATCGACTTGTTGCAAAAGGTTTTTGACATGTCCAAGGAGTTGACTACGACGAGACTTTCTCGCACGTAGCGATTCTTATATCTATACGGATCATTCTAGCCATTGCTGCACATTTCGATATGAGATATGGCAGATGGATGTCAAGACGGCTTTCTTAAATGGAATCCTTTCTGAGGACGTGTATATGATGCAACCCGAAGGTTTTGTCGATCTAAACAATGCTGGAAAGGTATGCAAACTTCAAAAGTCTATTTATGGGCTGAAGCAAGCATCTCGGAGTTGGAACATTCGATTTGATGAAGCTGTAAAGGAGTTTGGCTTCACCAAAAACGAACAAGAACCTTGTGTGTATAAGAAAGAAAATGGGAAATCACTTGCGTTTCTAATCTTATATGTGGATGACATATTACAGATTGGAAATGACATTCCTATGCTCGAGTCTGTTAAGACCTCATTGAAAAATAGTTCTTCTATGAAGGACTTGGGAGAAGCGGCATATATTCTGGGTATCAAGATCTATAGAGATAGATCAAGGAGGCTAATTGGATTAAGCCAGAGTACGTACATTGACAAAGTGTTGAAACAGTTTAGCATGGAAGAGGCTAAGAAGGGGTTCTTGCCCATGTCTCACGGCATTAAACTCAGCAAGACTCAGTGTCCTTCGACCACTGATGAGCGAGAACGCATGAGTAGGGTTCCATATGCTTCGGCTATTGGATCCATCATGTATGCAATGACATGTACTCGCCCAGATGTTTCCTATGCTCTAAGTGTTACGAGCAGATACCAGGCTGATCCAGGTGAGATTCACTAGACAGCGGTAAAGAATATCCTTAAGTACTTGAGAAGGACTAAGGATATGTTCCTAGTTTATGGAGGTGTGGTTAAACTCAGTGTAAAGGGTTACATAGATGCGAGTTACCTTAACGACTCAGATGACTTGAAATCGCAATCAGGTTATGTGTTTGTCATGAATGGTGGTGCTGTGAGTTGGAAAAGTTCCAAGCAAGTTACAGTGGCCTCCTCTTCAACAGAAGCTGAATATATTGCTGCCTCGGAGGCTGCAAAGGAAGCTGTTTGGATTAGGAATTTCCTGATCGGTCTTGGTGTAGTTCAGGGCTCGTCCAATCCCTCGGACGTTTATTGTGACAACAATGGTGCTATTGCACAAGCCAAGGAACCTAGACAGCACCAGAAGAACAAACATATTCTCATGCGTTACCCTCTGATTCGTGAGTTCATTGATGATGATAGTGTCATGTTATGCAAAATACCCACGGACTCAAATTTTGCTGATCCCTTGACTAAGCCACTCCCGCAGCCTGCGCATGAAGCGCACGAAAGGACGATGTTGTATTTAGAACCGAGGCTAGTCTGAATATTCTTTGCGGTCTCCGTATGGTTATCCTTTAGTATGGACATAGATTGCATAGCCACCCACTCCGTATCACCCATTGAGGATTTCAGTTTGCTGCTTGTCAGACACATGTGTGGAGAGCCCATTTTGTTCACCTGCAACACAGATTCATTTAAAAGATAAGCGGAGTCGACTAGTTGCTAGAAAGATATCGCACATCAATTGTAGTTATAGAGTGAAAAGAGAGAGAGAGAGTTCTAATGGTTTACTGCATTCATTGCCCCAATACCCTAATTGCAGTCGACGCAAGTAAGGATCTTGCTGTGATCCTCCATGGACAATGTACCTCAGCCCGTCCATTCATCCACGTTAACTTGCAAACGGCCTCAAGCCTCTCGGCAGAGTTCTTCAGTCGATAAACGTCGAACTCCCCTTGATATAAAAATGCTGAAATGACATCCTGAACTCCTGCATGCTCCTGAACTCGGTGCCGACCCAAATTATAGGATACTCGTGGTCATGTTTCATTTCTTCTACTTCAACACCCAAATCATCGACTAGAATACCAGCCTCATCGTTAAGTTCCTCGTCTATTTCATCATCACTAGATTCTTGATCCTCTACAGTGCCTGCTTCTTCATCTGATTTAGAATCTTCGCCATCGTCTCTAATGCCTAGTACTGCACACATCATATTGACTCCCATGGGTGGAGCTGCACCATCGTCTCCACCCGGATGGACAGGAACATTGCCCCAGTCCACGTCACCGGCAACACTGTTTTCTCCAAGACACTTGGTTGGTTCTGCTGCAACCACATGTGGTGGTCTTACGTTTGCACGCATCCTAGGTACTTCAGTGGACAAACAACAGTCAGAATCAATTTCATATTGAGTGTACAGAACCCTCTTGCTCTTCCTATGTACATCCTCCTTCCTGATGTAATCTTTCCTGATGGTATCAGTAGGGCTTGACATCCGTGTTCCATTCCCCATCGAACTAGGCCTTTTGCTGCCACTCTTGGGTGTGATCTCCTTATTGCCTCCCCTCACGGGTGTTGGCTCCAGGGTGCTGGCATTATTGCCTTACCTCTGTGGCGTGCTCTTCTTCGAATTAGCCCTTTTGTTGCTACTATTGGGCGTGTTCTCCTTCGTGATGGCATTATTGCCTGACCCCAGCGGCGTGTTTCGCTCCAAATTAGCCCTTTTGCTGCTACTATTGGGCGTCTTCTCCTTCATGCTAGCATTATTGCCTGACCTCAGTGGCGTGTTCTGCTCCAAATTAGCCCTTTTGCTGCTACTATTGGGCGTGTTCTCCTTCGTGCTGGCATAATTCCTTGACAACGGCGTGTTTCGCTCCAAATTAGTGTTTTTTCTACTCCTACTTAGTGTGGTAGCCTCCATGCTGGCCATCTTCGCCTCTTTGCTACCACTCCTGGGAGTGTTCACCATCGTGCTAGCCCTCTTAGCGTTTTTGCTGCTACCGTTCGGTGTGGCATTTTGACTGGATCTCAGGGGTGTACTCTACGGCGTGGTGCCTTTTGTCGTGCGACTCTTGGGTGTCCTCTTCGCTGGCGTGGTCTCCTTGGTGACGTTCTTCTTCGGGGTTCCCTTTCTGGGGATGCTCTTCCTGCTCCTATTTATGAGGCTCCTCTGTAAGACTCTCCTCTGTTCGAAACCACCCTCAGTCGCACCAGCCCCAGTGATGCCATGGATCAGGTCATGCATGCCTTCTAAAAGTCCATCATCTCTATTGTCGAGTTCCAATTCCTCTCCAACCGTGAGCACTACCAAGTGGAAGTAAACTTCACCTCTATAATGTTTCCTTGTAAACGGTACGACTAAATCCCTAGTATCTTTCACTTCGATAGCCTTTTTGCTCCTGTAACCATAATATAACAAACGTGCTTCCTAGGAGGACCCCCATAGCACCTTCACACGTAACGATGCCATCAGGTCAGATAACTCCACCACTTCAGGGTCGTATTTGCCAAGGATTACATCAAACTTGTCATAGAATTTTTATGTGCCATCATCTAATTTTGCAGTATAATCCGCGACACCGATGCGAACGATTACTTTGCCATCATCAGGTTCTTCAGGATAGAAACCTCTGAGAGGTTCGAGAGAAGGAGCGGCACCATCAGACCCAGCCCCAATGCCACCACCGCCATCACCAGCGTCATCATTAGATGGATCAACCTTGGTGGAAGTACCAGGACCAGGAGCAAGGCGAGGGCCCTTAGCAGCGGGAGCTACATTACATGGTGGACAGGCAGGGCCCCTTCTAACGGCAGCCACAATAGGATCAGCTGCTGCCATGCCACCTCGAGGATCAGGAGCAGTTCCCACAACAGCAGTTCCCACCTCGAGTGCTAGCAGAGTCCAGACCATGAGCTGGCTTCAGACAAGCAGCTCGCTGAACCCGAGCACGGGTTCGAGGAGGAGAGAAGGCATTAGTCTTTGCAACAACAGTGGGGCAGCCTCCGGAAGCCTTAGTTTGCTCAACAGCGGCAGGGATTGGGTCCACAACGTCCAAATCAACAACAACACGAGGACGACCAGTACCAGCAGATTCCAGAGCATGGGTTCGCACAACTTGAGGACGGTTTCGAGGAGGAGCAGCACACAAGGCGGCGGTCTTGGAAACAACAGCGGGGCAGCCTCCTACGAGCACGGGGAAGGGGACGACCAGTACCAGCAGATTCTAGAGCAGAGTGTTCCACAACGGCAATAAGGGGACTCCTACGAGGAGGTTGCCTGACAGAAGCATGTCGTGAACGAGGAACCATATTTTGCTCAACAACAACAGGGGTTCGAGTTAGACCTCCCTATCCAATAATAGCTGGGCGACTCCCAGTAGTAGGAGCTTCCTCGTCCACTATGTTACACACCAGCATAACCACGCGAAGCCTAACATGTTGTTTCATCAACCCAATTAGCTGATTCTCACACGCTATAGGAACCTTGAAGCCTCGGTCATCAACGAGGCTGAACCGTGCAGTCTTCTCTGGCCTCATTTCAGCAAGTTCACGCACAGCAGCAACCAAACCAGGGACAGTGCATAACTGCAGAGGCGCTACATCCATCTTCAGACTCTGAGCCTCTTTCCACGTGCTCTTCCCATGTGCTAATTTAATGAGGTAGCCGCAGATGCTCACCAGAACCGTGTATTTGGGTTCAACGAAGATCCTAGTTGACAGAAAATTGGAGACAAAAGATAAGAATTGTATGTCAGTGTTGTGCTAGCAAACAATTCTATTTTCGATATATCTCTGTAATGCCAATAGCCAGCTAGCAATTATAGGTAGTGCGACTAGCAAAGAGAAGAGTAGCTCACCCGAAATTAGCCAGAAGTACTTCTTCCTCGGCAAATGGATCTGCCATCCTCCGTCCTGCTCAGCTCGTTAGCGGTAGAGGCGGGCTAGATCGTCGCAACGGCTGGCACGACATTCGGCATTAGAGCTCAGTAGCAGCGAGTAGGCGCAGCAACTTGGCACCGGAAGTCAAATGCCCGAAGAGATTATTCTGGTTGGAGAGGAGATTTCGATGCCGCCGGTGCTAGGGTTCATGCAAAAGGAGGGAGGGGTGGATTTGTGAATTTGGTCAACGCACGATGCTCCTTTAGTATCTCGTTTCGCCTACGTGGTTGCCGCGTTGGCGCTCGCGTCACAGAAATATTACTGACATGAGGGTCCCGACTGTCTACTTCACGGGCAGTTTCACGGCATGTTTGCATTTGGTGGGGGTGAGATGAGTTTGCATCGAAATAGCCCCTCTCGGTAGTTGGTTGCCCAACTTTTCGAAACGCGGTAATTTGAGGCAACTTAGGTACCGCCATGCACTGGCCTGCCAACTTTGGTACCGCAGACCGGGGTTCGAAGGGGCAGCGCCCCTCGCGGTATCTATACAATTTTCTTTAAGGATTTTGATCGGCAAATCAAATTTACCTTAAACCGACCATAGTTCCGATTCGACCAAACTCCTTTGATCACAGTACGTCGATTCAGATGTAATTCCCAATTCGATCAATCATATTGATCTTCGCATGATTCAAATGGATTTATGTGCCACTGTCTACCCCGATGGCGGAAACCGACCGGTAGGGGTAAGTCGTTCGACGGCCTTAGAATCACGATCACGGAAAGTAAGATCATAGATCAATCCAGAACCACCGCTATACAAACGATCACATCATTCATATCAATCTACATATCACCATATGCAAACTTCCCGAACCTGTGACTGGACAACATCAGCTCTGATACCACTGTAGGGTAACGGGTAGGCTACACTATCGTAAAATCAAAAATTTCTACCGCGTCAACCAGGAATACTGTGGTCATAGATCACGGGATTACCACTAGACGCTCAGTTGTGGAACTCGATGAAGCACGTCGGGGAAGTGTAGATGTTCTACGTCTCCTCCTTGTCCTCGTCCCACGAACAGCTCCCCTTTGCGAGGCTTGTCCAAGTGCTACAGCTGCAGCACCTCCGAGGTATCCACACGTCCGGGGTGGAAGTGGTACACGCCAGACTGCTAGGTCTGCACGTGCAATACAAGCAGAAGAGGAGTGGCGGCTGGGTGGAATGCTCAACCCTATTCAGCTCGCCTCACTCTCTCTTATATAGGCATCCCTGGTGGGCTTCTACATTAGCAGCCCATTAGCAGCCTAAGCCTGGTCTAATTCGGATACAATCCTCATTAGGCTTCCAGCCCCTAAAGTGTGTGACCCTATAGGTTCATACACGTATAGTCATGACACGAGTACACTTACTCCGTCAATAGTTGGTAGCGGCCTCTAGCAAGACGTGCCAACTCCTAAACGCATATAAAGATCATTCGGACGAACCATCACAAGGTTGAGTACGTGTCTTTCCCTTTGCCTCACGATATTTGGTCTAGCTCCAATCTAACCTCTCTTTCTCGATACTATGATTCGAAATCCCTTTACTAGGTTAACTCTTAACCATATGTAGCACGACCATGCATTTCTGGATCCGATCACTCGAGGGGCCCAGAGATATCTCTCTCAAGTAGAGAGGGGCAAATCCCATCTTGATTGACCGATGCCTTGCAGCATGTATCAGGACAAACCCTAAAGCTACCTTTATAACTACCTAGTTACGGAGTAGTGTTTGATAGCCCCAAAGTAGGTCGATCCACATCTCAAGTACATGCGACAATCTCAGGTCTAAGGACAAAACGTACACGATGTGTAGAGAGAGCTGCAAGTATTATTGCCAGTCTCATGTTGGGTCAGTCCAACCCCATGTTCATAACATGTGTCTACATCATTGGTTTGACATCTCCATGTCTATGACTTGCGAAACATAGTCATCAACCAATCGATGTGCTAGTCTAATATTCACGTGTGTCCTCACATGAACTCCGACTAGGGACAACTATTAGATATCCATACAGGTAAAGAGTTTCACAAACAATTGACATAATTGCCAATCAATACAACTTGCATGATATATGGATATTCAAGGAATATTATAATAACTCATGGATACATGAAATACAATCATCTCTATGATTGCCTCTAGGGCATATTTCCTTCACAGGTCATTCATGGGAATGGCAATTCGATCCTTCTCATCCTGCGGATGGCGCGCGCTGACAACTATACAAAGCAAAAATAGAAGTATGAAGACAGCAAACCACTACGAGTGACTACAAGGAAAAGATAAGAGTAAGAAAGCTAACATTTAAATTGGTCGCCCAACTGTGTCACCTCCCCCAACAGATATTGTTCCCGGCCGGTGGCCTTCTCTGCCTTCGATTTCCATACATCCGCATTACCGTGGAGTAAGGGCAATTCACGCTCCAACTGCTTCACGCGATCATGGAGTCGCGAGAGCAAAGGCAGCTCATCTACCCTTGAGCGCGATGGTGTCAAAGTGTCATCAAGGGGCGGCGAATGCTGAGGTTCCCTCAATGGTTCACTTGATGTGCCCTATCACAAGTCAAGCAAGAAGCAATAAGAAGACTAAAGTGATGCACAGACAAAAGATTCTAGTGCACTCAGGATTATCAAAAGTATCAGGAGACACACTCACCAAAAGGCATGTTTTTTCGACAGAAGACATAAGTTATCTAACTATTACAAGACTATTGAGGAGCAACTGGTTTCTTCGACTTGGACTTTGGCTTTGGGGGCCTCATCAAGTCTGTGGCGGTATCAGATGCCACTGACTTTCTGCCGTCCCCTGACGCCGCAACCTTCGCCGCCTTCTTGGCTCGCTGCAGCTCCTCAGAGTACTTTGCCATTGTGTTGATCAGTTGTGGCCCATACTTGCCACAAGTAGTCGCAAAAGGGGCAAAGACTACCTGCTGGCCATCCGCGCGGACAGGCATTACCCTTGAGACTACTGCAGGATCAACTTCGACTCCATGGGCTTGCACCATTGCGAGTGACATTGATGCACCAGCCGCACGGAGCGAGTTCTTGATGCTCGCAGGAACGGCTCCGGCAACAGATTCCACCAGCTCACCTAGATATTCGATCAATTCAGCCTTTGGTGTCATCTCCTCCCGAAGACGGCTGAGCACGCCTTTAGCCTTGGCGAGCGTACCCTGCACGGCAGCGCTGTGGTCTTCAACTGCCGAGACAACACCCGCCAATATGTCATCACGGCGGAGCGCCTATGCGTCAAAGCTCAGACCGCTGGCATCTACACAAGAATCAAGCATTGGCACAATGTCAGCAGCAAATAGCAACATCGAAGGCAATCGAAAAAGAGGCAGCTGGTGAAATTGCAGACAAGCAAATACCTGAGAGAGCCTTGGCAATCGAAAAAAGCTTTCTTCGAACATCTTCTCCCTAGCTGCGATGGAGGCGCGTAGCTCCTCTTCACGCTTTTGCGACTCGTCACGTGCCGCGATTGCCTCATCGCGACTCTTCACAGCCGCGACGAGCGTCTTTTCCATGGTGGCGGTGTTGCGAAGAAGGGCATTATGTTCAGCTCAAAAACAAAACAAAAGGGATAGACTATCAGTTGACTACATAACAACGATGCAGAAGAAGAAGAAGTAATAGGCACTTACTTTCCACCACGCGATAACGCGTATCCAGCATTGCATGCTGGTGACCCATTGCAAGCACCTGCTCCGCCAGGTGAGAGGCTTCCTTCACAAGGAGCTATCATAAAAGGAAAACAACAAAGGATCAGCAGATGACATAGATAAAATTGACTACAACATCAGAAGAAGAGATACTACACTTACATGATCCTCCAATGACTCCGAAGTGGATTGATGAGCAGTCATCCGAGCAACCATCTGAAGCTCCCCATCGTGTGGAGAGCTTGATGAGTTATGCCCGGAGTGGGCCGCCAATGGAGGGGAAGGAGCACGCTCAACCTCTTTCTTGCCCTCGAGGTCGCGACTCCAGATTCTTTCAAAAATTGGACGTCGCCAGAAGATGACGATGCCTGCTGACTGCAAGACCAACCCAACATCAAGAAAAAGCAACTCCAAGGAAAAAACCAAAAGGAAATTCGTATACCTACCAATAAAAATTGTCAAAATCGAAGGAAGGGTCCCCCGACTCTGACGACGACTCCTTCGGCAGTCGCATCTTCTTGCGAGAAGATGGCGCCATGGCACTCACAGGAACGGCAGGGATCGGCGACTCTGCACCAACACCCGCACCTTCCGGAGTCGAAGGAGACAACGCATCCGAATCCTCGCTGCGCGAACGCTTGTGAGTGTCCGGACCACTCGACTCGGGGGCTTCCTCCTCCACGTCAGATGGGACAGTCGAATCCGACTCGTCCTCTTCCAAGGCTTCACGAGGAATAACCCCCTCGGGAAGAGGGGGCATACAGGGAAACACCGCCCAATCCTGCATACAAAAAACAAATTCAACACAAAGTCAAGAAATGACAAAGAAGCAATCGATAAACAAAGCTACTACGTAGCACAACTATACCTCAGGAGGAGGGTTAGCAGCATCGAACGGAGGAATGACTGGTTCACTGGGGAGCACATCCTTGACGGTGTACTTGGTCACCAGTCGCACCCTTTTATCTACCTCACTCGTGGACATGCATCGGCAGACACGCGAGTGACATCGTCTGCGCAGCCCACTGGAACATAGGATGGACTCTGGCCTGTAGGGGCTGGACGCGATGGCGCAACCATGTGCGAATGAGGGCGCAGCCTCCCTCCTCCTTGCCCATGCGACTCTCGAGGTCGCAGATGCGCTCGTATAGCACATCTGTCTCCGCGGACTCGCCGGGCATAATCGCGTTCTTCTAGGAGCGCCTCCTCCTGCACGGCGTTGCGGGGTCGAAGGGCGCGAGTCCGTAGTGTTCTCCGTCGGCCTTCTGATCGCCGACGTAGAACCACTTGTCCCTCCACCCTTTGACGGACATCATCAGCTTGATGTCGAAATACATAACGGAGGGGTCGACATGGATACCGCAACCGCCTACATCATAGACTACGCAGCCCTACAAGCATGGGCCAGTATGAGCCCTACAAGCAGCGCCATGAGGTGGATCACTCTCAGCAGCTCATCCTTCACCATGTGACTAGCGCCTCTGGTGATCCCCCGGCTCCTAGTCCTCCCACACCGTATGCCCAGTGGAACTCTTCTTCTGGGCTGACCTATGGAGAGCTGGGGTGTCACTTGTTCCCTTCTGCGACCACTACTAATGATGAGGACGATGACACTAAGGAGCTTGAGGATGAAGATGATGATGGGAATGAGGACGAGGACAAGGATGAGGACTACGAGTGATACCATGGGGCGCTAGCATCACTCTTCTTCCTTTTTGGCGTCTCGATGCCAAAGAGGGAGAAGTAGTTCTATTAGGTCTTCGAGGATTTGCATGGGTCGGTCACAAGCATTTGCACATTTTCATTCGTCGTTTTCTTGCTGGTGTCCATTTAGCGTTAAACTTTATTTGTGGTTTGTGGTGTGTTTGAGACTTTGTGTCGGTGGACGTCTAGATTTATCTCATGGATTTTGCCTATGGATTCATTTACTCATATCCAACTATGCTGGAAATCTATCTCAAGGAAGGCGTGTATATTGGTTATCACGTTAGTAATTGAGGATATGTCAAGGATGCCTCTCTCACTATCTCGGTGGTATGATTATGTTGTTTATATTTTAAGGAATAGACTTCCACCTACTTGTGTGCATTTGTATTCAAATGTAAATCTCTAATATGCACACATTGAGGGGGGTTCTCTTCCATGTTTTGTTGGTTGTCTTTTGATCCTTCATGCAAATCCTAGTATTGTCATCTAACACCAAAAAGGGGAGATTGAAAGAACATTTCATGATTTCCTAGGTTTTGTGTGTTAGATAACAATACCTGGATTATTCTAATGCGCACTAAGTGTTGCGGGAAGTTTTGAGAGTTTTGGGGGACGGATTATCCGCCCCCATCATGGGCCGGATAATCCGGCCAGACCACCTTTGGCAAGGATGGCTCTGCGCAAGTCTCTGTCTGGGGGTGGATTTTCCCCCGGAAATTTTCGGCTCTGGGGCGGATTTTCTCCTGGACCAGATAATCCGGCCCTTATGTTAGGGCGGATAATCCGGCCCCAAGGGAATCGCCCAAGTGAGAACCTGCGCAAGCTTCTGTCTGGGGGCGGTTTTTTCCCCGGATATTCCGTGGCTAGGGTGGACTTTTCCCCCAGCCGGATAATCAGGCCCTCCCCTAGGGCCGGATAATCCGGTCCCCATGAAAATGTGTGAAGGGCAAGTCCGCATTCATTTGGAGAAATCCCTGATCTAGTATTCTTGTCAATATATAGATCTTGTTCTTTGTTATTGAGAACTTGTTCTTTGGTAGCTTGTTGTCATTACGGGAGCCTCCAAGTTGTTTGTGGAGTTGTGCCCCGCTAGTTGTGTAAAGGCATCGGTACCCGTCTCGAAGGGTTCCTATAGTGGAAAGGTGGACCATGCGTTTGGTGGCGGGATCCATCAGAGAACAGGGTGAGGCCTATTGTGGTGTGGTCTTAGTACCGCCCGCCCCTCCAACGCAGACGTACTTCCCTTAATAAGGAAGGAACTGTGGTAAAACAAATCTCGTGTCTCCGCGTGCTTCACTACGGTTCTCCCATTTCCTCTTCCACTCACTATTTACTCGCTAGTAGATAGGTTTCATATAAGGAAATTCCTTCTAATAATTTATCTAGAGAATTTACCCTTTGTGCTAAGCCTAAAATTGAAAAAGCATTAAAATTTGAAGTAGCACCTATTCACGCCCCCCTCTTGGTGCCCATATGATCCATTTGGACAAGTTTGTGGCCGGGGGTATTATTGCCAAGCCTCCTGCCATGTGGAGGAACTTTGCTACTTCTCTGAAACGTAAGAGACAAGAGTTTTCTGTTACGGATCTCATTGGGTCTCTTCATGTGGAAGAGAAGGCGAGAGCAAAGGACACACGTTCTCGAGTACTTGAGGGAGCTTCTAGTGCCAATTTGGTACAGAAGAAAAACTTCCAATCCCACAAGTTCAAGAATAAGAACAAGTCTGATGGCAAAGGGAATTTTGATGGCAAGGACAAGGCCACTCACTCAACCAACTTCAAGAGGAAAAATGATAAGACGAAAGGCTCTTGCCACTTATGTGGTGATCCTGATCATTGGGCTCCTAGCTGCCCTAATCGCTTTGACAAGCGGCAACATGGGAAGAGCGGCAAGACCGCTAATGTTGTTATTAGCGATACTGAGATGAAGGACGCTGGGTACGGTATTTTACCTACTATCCTTTCAGTGTGTCATTCTCCTGATTGGTAGATTGACACGGGTGCTAATACGCCTGTATGTTCTGATATATCCATGTTCTCTTCTTATCAGGTCGCAAGGACTTCCTCCGTGCTGATGGGAAACGGCTCACGTGCTTCTGTTCATGGTGTTGGTACGGTAAATCTAAAGTTTACTTTGGGGAAGACCGTATAGCTGAAGAATGTGCAGCACGTTCCCTCCATCAATAAGAATCTCGTCAGCGGATCGCTTCTATGTCGAGATGGTTTTAAGTTGGTGTTTGAGTCCAATAAAGTTGTAATTTCTAAGTATGTACAATTTATTGGAAAGGGTTATGAGTGCGGAGGTCTGTACCACTTATCTTTGTTAGACTCATGTACTAAAGTTATTAATCATGTTTGCAATGATAATGAGTCCAATATTTGGCATTCACGATTTTGTCATCTTAACTTTGCTTGCATGACGCGGCTAGCCAATATGAGTTTAATTCCAAAATTTACCACTGTCAAAGGTTCTAAGTGCCAAGTTTGTGTGCAAGCAAAGCAACCCCCGCATGTCTCATACGGCTGCGGAACCGAGAAACTTAGCACCACTTGAACTTATACATTTAGATCTTTGTGACATGAATAGTGTGTTGACAAGAGGTGGAAAAAGATACTTTATGACGTTGATTGATGACTCCACTAGATACTACTACGTTTATCTTCTGAAATCTAAAGATGAAGCTTTGAATTACTTCAAAAACTATAAAGCTGAAGCAGAAAACCAACTTGATCTTAAAATTAAGCGGTTAAGGTCGAATCATGGTGGAGAGTACTTTTCAAATGAATTTGATGTATTCTGTACGGAACATGGTATTATTCATGAGAGGACGCCTCCCTGCTCACCTTAGGCAAATGGGTGGCCGAAAGAAAGAACCACACTCTAACTGATTTGGTTAATGCCATGTTAGATACATCGGGTCTTTCCAAGGAATGGTGGGGGGAGGCTCTAATGACTGCGTGTCATGTCCTAAACCGTGTTCCCGTAAAGGATAAAACCATGACTCCATTTGAGGAATGGGATAAGAAAAGGCTTATACTCTCTTACTTACGAACTTGGGGAAGTTTGGCAAACTTCAATATTCCAATACCCAAGAAGCGAAAGCTTGGACCAAAAACCGTGGATTGTGTTTTTCTGGGATATACTTTTCATAGCATTGGCTATAGATTTTTGATAGTAAAATCTGAGGTATCCGACATGCATATTGGTACGACTATGGAGTCAAATGATGCGACTTTCTTTGAGGACATCTTTCCCATGAAAGGTATGTCTAGATCATCAAATCAGGAGATGACTAGTTCATCTAGTAAGGAATTTGTTATAATTCCTGAACCCACTATGCTGATAGAACACTATGATGATCCTGTGGACGACGACAATGATGCTCCTAAAAGGAGCAAGAGACAAAGGACTGCAAAGTCACTTGGTGATGCTTTCATTATGTACCTTGTGGATGATGCTCCCACTTCTATTTTAGAAGCCTATGCATCTCAAGATGCTGACTACTAGAAAGAAGTTGTCCGTAGCGAGATGAATTCCATCTTAGCTAATGGAACTTGGGAGGTCACTAATCGTCCTTATGGGTGCCATCCTGTAGGATGTAAGTGGGTGTTCAAGAAAAAGCTTAGACCTGATGGTACTATTGAAAAGTACAAGGCATGTCTTGTGGCCAAGGGTTATATCCAGAAAGAAGGTGAAGACTTCTTCGATACCTACTCACCTGTAGCCATATTGACCACTATTCAAGTACTACTATCCTTGGCTGCCTCACATGGTCTTCTCGTTCATCAAATGGACGTTAAGACCACGTTTCTAAATGGAGAGCTAGATGAGGAAATTTATATGGAGCAGCCTGATGGATTTGTAGTAGATGGTCAAGAAGGAAAGGTGTGTAAGTTAGTGAAGTCTTTATATGGTCTTAAGCAATCTCCTAAGTAGTGGCACGAGAAGTTTGAAAGAACTTTAACCGCTGAAGTCTTTGTTGTAAACGAAACTGATAAGTGTGTGTACTATTGCCATGGTGGGGGCGAGGGAGTTATTATGGTTCTCTATGTCGATGACATATTGATATTCAGGACCAACCTCACAGTTATTGAGGAGGTCAAACAGTTCCTATCTCGCTGCTTTGAGATGAAGGACTTGGGAGTGGCTGATGTAATATTAAACATCAAGCTACTGAAGGATGACAATGGTGGGATTACACTGCTTTAGTCCCACTATGTGAAAAATATATTGAGTCGCTTTGGGTATAGCGACTGCAAGTCTTCTCCAATGCCTTATGATCCGAGTGTGCTACTTCGAAAGAATCGAAGGAATGCTAAAGATCAATTGAGATATTCTCAAATAATTGGCTCGCTCATGTATTAAGCCAGTGCTACGAGGCCAGACATCTCCTTTGCTGTAAGCAAACTGAGTCGATTTGTCTAAAATCTTGGAGATGATCATTGGCATGCTCTTGAGAGATTTTTGCGCTATTTGAAAGGCACTGCGAGTTATGGTATTCACTATACTCGGTATCCTCGAGTACTTGAGGGATATAGTGATTCTAACTGGATATCTGATGCTGATGAGATTAAGGCCACAAGTGGTTATTTGTTTACACTTGGTGGTGGCGCTGTTTCCTGGAAGTCTTGCAAGTAGACCGTCTTAACAATGTCAACTATGGAAGTAGAACTCACAACATTAGACACAGCCATTGTTGAAGCAAAGTGGCTTCATGAGCTTTTGATGGACTTACCTGTGGTTGAAAAACCAATACCCGCCATCCTGATGAACTGTGATAATCAAAGTGTGATCATCAAAGGAAACAGTTCTAAGGATAATATGAAGTCTTCAAGGTATGTGAAGAGGAGATTGAAATCTGTCAGGAAACTGAGAAACTCCAGAGTTATTGCGTTGGATTATATCCAAACATCTAAGAACTTGGCAGATCCCTTCACAAAGGGCTTATCACGTAATGTGATAGATAATGCATCGAGGGAGATGGGTTTGAGACCCACACAATGACTTGTTCGCAGTGGCAACCCACTCCATGCGATCGGAGATCCCGTGAATTAGAGCTGGGAGACAAGTTATTGATCAGCTAAGAGGAGAGTATGCCCATATTATATTTACATCTCCATAAACATATAATACTCTCTTATTCTGCATGGCAGGTTGATATTCATCTTAATGTGTTCCAAGTGGCTTTTCTAAAAAGAGATGTTGTCCTGCAGAATATCTATTGAGGAACACACCTATACGAGTCTGACCGTTAAACGTCGCAGTCCGTGCGAGTTGGGTGCTCTCTAATAAACTCATGAAAGGCCCTAGAGTATGACGCATAAGCTCCAAACCGCGGGGAAGCCCTACGGCAGCCCTGTACCGGTCTAGATTTTGTGTGAAACTAGTGCGCAGAAAACTTGTAGTTCAAGGCATAGTCCACTATTCAAGTTGCTCGCTAGTGTAGCATGAAGTTTAATATGGAAGTTCAACTTAACAGTCTCCACTACATACCGGTATATAAAACAATATTCTGGAATGGAAATGAGGTTATGTGCTAATGAGACTTTGTAGGGGATTGTTGGAATTTGGTGAGTTTTGGGTTGTTGGCCCATTAGACAAATTCTGAAATTCTCTTTGGCCCATTTATGCATGGAAGCATATGGCTGTGTTAGTGGTGCTAAAGTTTAGTCCCACATTGCTAGTGAGTGAGAGTTACACCTTCTTATATACTAGGCTAGTCCACCACTCACTAAGATGTGAGAAGAAGAGCAGCTCTCGCGCACTCCTCCTCCGACGTCGCCCGCCTCGCCTCGCCACGCCTCGCCTCGTCACGGCGCGCGCGCGCCGCGGCTTGTGGGAATCTCGCCGAGCCGAGCTTTATTTTTGCTAGTCAGGAAAATTAAAGTTGTACATGGGTTGTTACCGACTCGGACGTGGGCTGAGTCCCACGATCTCCCCAACTTGCGCTATATAAGCCTCCACGCTAAACCTAATCGGCACCGCTTACCACACGCGTCTCCTTACAATCTATTGCAATGCCGCCTTCGTCTTCCCCGTCCCAGCTTGCGGCGTGCACCGCAGATTGGGACAGTAGGCCTCTAGAACCCCGCCTTCTTATGAACCTGTACGGGTGAGGGGCGATCAGGTTTTTGGGGAGCGCTTCTGCGTGACTACTGACGCCATCACGGATGACTCCTTCCCTGACGAGGACTTCTTCCCGGACATTGGCAGCCTCTACATCGAGGACATGGGTGACGATGTTGCTGCTACTGTTGCGGCCACTTCTGCTGCTACCGCTGCGCCTACTGCTGCCGCTGCTCTACCGTACGTAATACTGAACTGTCTCTTTCAGATTCTGCTAGAATTCTTTATTCTAGCGATTTGTGTAGATGTGATAGGTTTATCTTATTTAGATGTAATCTGTTCATCTACTTTGTTGATCTGCATGATTAGTTTTGATACTGTCTGTATGATCATGCTTTATCAGTTTATTATTCGGATTAAATCATATGGATTATTGCTTATATTTTCAACATCCCTGTACCTGCTCGAGCCCTGGGCTGCTTGGGAGCGAGGAGGTGGAGAACCCCGCCATGATGCAGCGCACCGATGTCGTTGCAGCGCGCCCGTGACGCTGACACTGCTCATCGTCTTGCCGTTGTCGCCCTGTTCCCCTTCGCCTCCGCGCGCCCTAGCTTGTCTAGGCCCGTGCCTAGGTGAGCACACTCCCCTCCCCTCCCCTGGCTCGCCCCTTCATCTACCTCGCCAGCATGCGCTGCAGCCGCCGGGCACAGCAGCACACATGCGCACGCACGCATGAACAACACCGGCAACAGAAACCTCGAACACGAAATATGTTGACCTTTTTGTGGCATAGCGAAATTCACAGCGGATTCCTCGCCATCGTCTCTAAAAAATCGAATGAGCATCTCACAAAAGAAATTCAGTTTTGTCTGGTACTTTTTCTCAAAACCCCATGTGTTTTGTTTCAACCGCAACCACCAGTCCCTGAGCTAGCACACGTGTCGCCTCCCTACTGGGTGCTCACGTGGTGGCCCCGCAGATAACCCCACCTGTCATCCTGTGTGGGTAAAACCGACCCTAGTAACAAAAGTTTTCCATGACGTTTTCACCTAAATAAAATTTCAGAAAATAAGTATATCTAATTTATTTCATATCTTTTTAAATATTTCGAATTTGACAAAAATTTCGAAATGAATATGAATCAAATCTAAATATGAATTCAAACCTCAATTCAAATTTGACCAGAGTCAACTCAGACTACTCAAACCTATGACATTTGACCCCTTTTTAATATAATTTGATTTAAATATTGTTTTGAATTTATAATTCCAAATAATACAAATAATATATGTTTTTGGATCAGAAAGATGCCAGGAATTCAAATATGCCATATAAAATAAATTTTGAGTAATTTAAAATTTAGAAATTATTTAAATGTCAATAAATGTCTTTCTTAATAATTTCATAGCTTTAATTCCGTAATTCCAAATTCGACAAATAACATGTCTAAATCAATGAGCACGACAAGCCTGTTCTAAATATACATTCCATGATATGAATTAAAGGATGCATCATATAAATATTAAATATTCAGAACTGTTTATGGGAGCAAAACATGCCTAAATAATATAATAAAGTGCTTTACTATTGTTCCCACAACTCACCCCATGCCATGATATGTTATACCATGCAATTGTGCATCATTCCATCATGACATGCTGATGCATACAAAATTCAAGCATATTTACCTTTTGTTTTTGCATAAATAGAGTAGAGAATTTTGTATTGTACTTTGTATACAGGGGCTATTTTGTTCTTCTTTCAACAGGATCTCAAATCATGGAGTCACATATGAACTTATCAATTAGAGCTGTCATATTATGTAATTATATGATATTCTAAGTGATAAAAGTCATTTTGTGAATTTTCCAATCGACGAGAAGGCACCAGTACGGTAAACAACCACTGGTACGGGCGGAACCCGCCCGTACCGTCTACCCGTACCAGGCATCATCGCGACCGCCTCATCAAATACTTCTCCCTGGCGAAGACGAGAGGGGGATCCGACATTCACAACCACCAGAAATCACGAAATACCACATCTGAAAGGGATCTGAAGGAGGAACATGGCTGGGGAAAAATCCCAGCAGCTTCACCACCACTAGGAAACAACAAGTTCGTGGCGCACCAATTTTTGTCATCTGTGGCGCACATGGGGTGCCCCCACTAAACGCGCGTCACAACTAACTTTTAGCCATGGCAGACAAGGTGGTGTGCCACGAGTAATAAAAGTTAGCCGTGGCGCACTAGCGAGTGTGCCACAGGTAGGTGTAGCTAGTGCGCCACCGGTAAAAATTTCAAAGTTCAAAAAATGCGGGAGATTTGGATATCGTCGTCACCGTAATTATCGTCACTGTTATCCTCGTTAGATAGGTGGGCGCCGTCGCCTCGTCGAAGAGGTGGACGCCTTCGCCTCATCGAAGAGGTGGACGCATTCGCCTCGTTGTAGAGGTGGAGGCCGCCTTGTCGGAGTTGAAGAAGGAGGCCGGAGTAGGGAGGCCGTCGGCGGTGAAGAAGGATACCGGAGCAAGGAGGCTGGCAAGAAGAGAAGGATAAGGAGAGGACAGAGAAGAGGAGGAGGGGAACTGGAGGAGCAAGGAGTACGGAGAGAAGAGAAGGAGAAGGGGAGGAAGGAGAAGAGGAGGAGGAGAAGGAGAAGGAGAAAGAGAAGGAGGAGAGAAGAGGAGGAGGAGGAGAATGGGAGGGGAGGTGGAGGAGAAGTAGGAAGGGGTAGGTAGGTATAGCCGACGGGATTCAAATTTTGAATCCCTCCCTCACTTAGCCATGGCGCACCACTATTAGGTGCACCACGGCTAAGTGGCCTCAATTTTTTTTTGCAAGAAAATTTCTTCTTTTTGCCATATCTTTTTTCCTTTTTGAATATTATGAATCTAAAAAATAGGTAAACTGTCTCTAACGTCACGAGCGGATAGAAATTTTTGTACTCGTCATTTTGATATATTATAGAGTTTGTTTCGACATCCTATGCAAAAGTTATGGGGGTTTTACCATGCCATAACCTTTTTTGCAAAAAAGGTCAAAATTCATGTTTGTTAATTTTCCTACAAACTACATCATATAACCTACCTAAATATGAAATGGTTTTATTTTTCGAAGTTCTTATAATTTTCTATTATTTTTTGCAAAACTAAAAAGGCGATCTTGAGGGAGGGGTGGAGTTGAAACTGCCCACACTTAGGCGTGGGGCACCACATGGGAGGCAAAATCCCAGCTGCTTCATGGATCATTGTAGGACAATGCATCATCCCCTTCATCATCAACCGCTACATCTCCATCACCACCATTACTCCCATCTTTCATCTATTAGATCGCCACCATTACTCCCAACCAAATGAATATGTATGTAAGCATGACAATTTATATGCAACAATTATATGTCATTTATAAAAATAGGGGTGTCGGAAAAGGAACACACATGGGTTCGAAGATCTTGGGTTTCGAGGGTTTGGGACCGGTCTTCGGGGCAATGGCTTTCATGTCCGCGAGGAAGAACTTGGCACGCCGAGGTTCGGTCTTCGAATCTAGGAAGGAGACGTTGCAGTTCTGGCTTGACGGTCCATGTCGTACTCAGGTTTTCAATGCCGGTAGGTCTTGGCGTCAACATATGCGCGGACAGCAGAACGCGAAGGAGCGCTGCAAGGTCCTTGTCCCATACAGACATTGGCTCGAACAACTTGCGAACGGAAAACAACAGGGGGCCACCAAGATGGTTTCTTGAGGCCTCCGGGTGTAGAGCCTGCAAGATGCACAAAAGAAAAAGGCTAGTGAGGCCCAGGTCGGAGAAGAGGCCTCGTGGGTGAGCTGGGTGCCCATGGCAACAAAGATCGGGGCTGGGTCACGCACGGTCTTGCAATGGTGGGCGCTCGAGCCTGAGAACACAGAGACGGGGCAAAGCTTTGCCCAGGAAGTAGAGGAAAGGGTAACACCTTGTCTGCAGCGGCGGACACGATGGTGCAAGGAGAGGCGGTCGATGGGGAGCCCTGTGGCCCGGGTATGCGCGCGCGTGAGACAACCAAGGCTGAAGGATCTGGGGGCGTGGCCGCACGTCCAGCATCGGTTCGGTTCGATGAGGTGGCGGCGAAGCTCGATGAGGTGGCCGCATGGTCGTGGCCGGGGTGGCTCGAGACGGCAGGCGGCGCTCCTCTGCAGGAGGGGACGGGAGAGAGCAGGCATGACGAGGAGGCGAGGTCGTGGTCTGACAGGGAGCGGAGGTAGGGGCAGGAGGCGGCAGGGTGAGCGACCGAGACCGACGGTCGCGCGCTCGGTGCTGAGCAGGGGGGAGAGAGGCGACTGAGGCAGGAGGGTGAGAGGAGCGGGACGAGGGGTGGGGATCGTGGGGCGGAGCGGGGCTGTAACTGGGGCAGGTCCTGCGGGGATCTGGGACGGGTTGACTAGGTCGCTCCCGACATGGGAGAGGCGGGATGGTGGCGACCGCGGGGCAGGCGTGTCTCGCGCGCTAGCATCTACCGCATACGGGTGGTGCGGGCTAGGGTAGAGCGGGGCGACCCGCACGCTGGGTTTGGCTGCACGAGGAGTAGGTGTCGGCTGCAGGGGTGGATCTGGTAGACAGGTGGGTTGGCGGCGGCTGAGTGGTTGGGTAGGGTTAGGTCTAGGTGGGATTTAGGGTTAGGGTTTGGGGATGGACTGGGGTAGTAGGCTGCTGGCTTGCTGGGCTTTTGGCTCAGCAGGCTGGTGGCCTCCCCCGGTAAAACATTTTGATTTAGTCATTTATTTATTCTATTTGAAATAGACTTTTGTAAATAGTTTTTAGAGAAAACAAAAGATCCGGAAGATATCGGGGTTTTGTTTGAAATAACAGAGAGGGGATTAATGTAGAAAACAAAGTAGGGCTTTTAGTAAAATAGTTTTAGGCAAACATATGCATGATGATGTCATGATGATGCTCAAATGCAATATGACATGATGGCATGAGCATGCTATAATGATGATTTTCTAGTAGTGGTTTTCCCGGGGTGCTACAATTCGACACCACTAACAATGGATCTCGCCCTCGAGATCCGCCTCACGGTACGGAGAAGAAGGCCGACAATCTGAATCGTCTCACATCATGTAGGTCCTCGCGACACCACTAACAAAGATTCTTGCTCCATCTTGAAATCAGCGACACCACCAACGAGGGGTCGTTGTTCATGTCTGTCGAGAGAACGCTCCGGATAAACAAAGGACAAAGTTAAAGGTCCCAAAAGGTAAGGTCACCTCTAACTTCCATGAAAGGAGTAAAAGTTACATTGATCCACCAATTCGATGTACACGAGCGAACAGTAAGAGTCGGGCAGGGTGATCAGTCCATCTCGCACTCGGAGCATTACTCTGTACATGAATAGAAGAATCGTGCAACCAACTCTCAGAATTCAGACTGAAGATCTTCACAAGCAATGTTCGGAAACAAAGGAGTGATGCAGGATCTTTGTCGGATCTGGCGTAGATGATGTCGTCGAGGAAAAAAACCCGGAAGATACAAAGAAAAGCGTATGAAAAGACACAATGATTAGGTTTCGTGATGGTTCCATTGGCATGAACAACACATGCTCAAGGTATATTCCAACTTCACAAAATCTCATCCTTCTCGTAACTTTATCAACGATATAGATATCCATCAAGGTTCACATAGAGATAAAGAGTTCAAGGTCAAACAATTGGATGAAGGGTACAACAAACGTGATGGAGATTGATGATTTTAGCTCCACCGTTATAGAAGGGAGGGAGAGAAACCCTAAAGGTACGACGGAAACCAAACCATGAGAAATCCTGGACTCGAAGAAAATATAAGAGTAGATCCAAAACACGCGAAGGGAAGAGGAGAATAACATAGAGGTAAGGAGTAAAAGCAGAACTAATCAGATCTATCCAACTGATTTTTGCAAAATAGTTTTGACACACTACATCGTCCGTTAGCTAGATTATCCTACATGCTGGACCAGTGGGGTATCGTAACTGCTGGGCTCTGATACCACTTTTTAACACCCTTGAGTCGACCCTATTCAAGTTTTTGCGATTCCCGCCAAACCCGCATAGAAACGATTCAAACATGCCCACCTGGCACTTGTGTGCGGGTGGAAAAGAAAAGTAATACCATTACACAATAGTTCACGATGGAATCCACAGACACATATATACAGCAACGACTCAATGAGTCAAGAATACAGATATACAACACAAAGATCGAATCACCTTGAAAACGATACAACATCTGAGTATGGATAAGAAGCAAACTGGACTAAGAGTCCTGAAGAATAACCAAGGCATCCATACCCCTGCCCAAGCCAAGCCAGAAGGGTAACCCTGCTAACGACTTCGAACTTATACCTGTTAAAAAAAAAGGGGTGCCGACAAAGGGCAAAGGAAAAAGGGAGCGGTCAGTACTGAGGCCAGTACACGGCGAGTCTAGAATTCTGTGGCACTCGCCTACATAGGTATGGTGGACTGAAGCGGCAGCAAAGCATGCACTAAACAACCTATAGAGACTCGATAAAACTGTCGGCTATTAGAGAGGATAGGAAAGACCTTTTTGGATCCACCTGATACTAACACCAAAAATACCCTTCCTGGTATTTCCCCCCTCGAGTCCAGACGAGGAAGTCATGCCAAGGAAACTCACACAATTGGCAGTTTTATTCATTCTTTCCATGGTGGTTATCCAATTTACTAGTCGTATCAGATACAAGTCATATTATAATAACAATCCCTTAGTTAGGGTTGTCTATGATTGAGAAACTGTGCTCCAAGTCGTCCATAACCGCGGACATGGCTTTTCGAAAATATTTAACCCTGCAGGGGTGCACTAAAGTATCCACACGCACTTCAACCCTTTTTGTCAGATCCGAATATGAGCAAGATCCTGAACATACACCCAACGGTATGCGATAGGGCCTCGGACACAACGTTTCCTAGACCCAAAGCAAGTACATGGGGGACACCCGACTAAGCTACCCGCAATGAAGTCCGCTGGCTCCGAGACAGACCTAGGGTTTATGACGACAGCTATAAACGACTGGGAACCCGAAAGTGTGATTGGGCTTGTCGATACAGCAAAAACGTGGCACAGGTTTCCGAAACAGTACAGGCACTCCACGTGCAATCATAAATAAAGCATTAAAGCATGGCATAAGTACAGGATAGTAATAACGCCCCAACACAGTACTTTGAAATCAGGTAGTAAGCCGATGGGGGCCCACACACCCGCTTGTGGTTAGCGCGCTCGATCTCAGAACATGTGTCATGAACTCGGGTCCTAGGTGGACACAAGTGGGCGGTTAAAAACAAATATTGACTATTACCCACCGGTGCCTCTACATTATATCTATTTCCAACATTTTAGTTATCAAGTTATAATGAAATCCATGATCATCTCCATCATTAAGCATCTTCAGCATTAAGCATGTGCCAACCTTCCATCAATCGTTGAACGACAATGACGCGAAGCAACACCGGAGCAAGCAACTACGACTCGCAGGGCTGACTGTCTATCAAACAATAGGCAATAGGATGTGTCTAAGGCAATATAGGGGATGAAAGGAATATAAATGGTACACGAAAACTAAAGCATCACAACACGGATAGCAATAGACCAACAGGAGGAAATAAATACTGTAAAAGCAAAATAGGTAAAAAGGGGGAGAATGCTCGCCTGGAAACATTGCCGAGGATACATTATCCGAAGAACTTGTCGATAGTCGCATACACTCAACGGCCTAATCTGCGAAGAAGCAAAGCACTAAAAGAAACACCGGATGCACTATTTAATACTACGACAGAAGATCGGGCATGATGCATGTATGATGCATAAGATGGCAAGATGTGATGCAATGAGGCAATATTAAGCGGAACTAGGGTCCCGACAATTAATTAACAGGTTCATGTTGTTTAGTTACCCCACAATTTAAATGTTGGCTTAACAAGGCAAAAAATGTAATCGGTTCACTATGCAAATTTAAATGGAGCCAATATAAGCCTAGAATAGCCCGCATATGGTCTCCACATTTAATTATGAGGTGAATCGACAAAGTACTCACAACCAAATGAATATATACGCAAGCATGACAGTGTATATGCAACAATTATATGTCATTTATAAAAATAGGGGTCTCGGAAAAAGGAACGCACATGGGTTTGAACATCTTGGGTACCGAGGGTTTGGGATCGGTCTTCGGGGCAATGGCTTTCGTGTCCGAGATGAAGAACTTGGCGTGCCGGGGTTCGGTCTTCGAATCTGGGAAGGAGGCCTTGTAGTTCTGGCTTCACGGTCCATGTCGTACTCGGGTTTTCAATGCCGGTAGGTCTTGGCGTCAACATATGCATGGACAGCAGAATGCAAAGGAGAGCTGCAAGGGCCTTGTCCCATACTAACATTATCTCGAACAACTTGCGAACAGAAAACCACAAGGGGCACCGAGCTAGTTTCTTGAGGCCTCTGGGTGTAGATCCTACAAGATGCACAAAAGAAAAAGTCTAGCGAGGCCCAGGTCGGAGAAGAGGCCTCGTGGGCGAGCTGGGTGCCCACGGCGACGAAGATCGGGGGTGGGACACACGCGGTCTTGCAAGGGTTGGTGCTCGGGCCTAAGAACACGGAGATGGGGCAGGACTTGGCCCTGGAAGTAGAGGCAAGTACAACACCTTGTCTATGGCGGTGGGAACGATGGTTCAAGGAGAGGCGGTCGACGGCGAGCCCTGTGACCCGGAGATGCGCGCGCACGAGGCGGCCGAGGAAGGCGGATCTGCGGGTGCAGCCTCATGTCCGGCAGCGGTTCGGTTCGGTGAGGTGGCGGCGAAGCTCGATGGAGGCGGCGCACGCTCGTGGCTGGGTGGCTCGAGACGGCAGGCATCACTCCTCTGCAGGAGGGGACGGGAGAGAGCAGGCACATCAAGACGGCGGGGTCGCGCTCCGAGAGGGAGCGGAGGTAGGGGAAGGAGGCGGCGGGGCGAGCGACCAACACCGACGGCGGCGCGCTCGGTGCTGAGCAGGAGGAGAGAGGCGATCGAGGCAGGAGGATGAGAGGAGCGGGATGAGGGGTGGGGATCGCGGGGTGGAGCGGGGTTGTCACTGGGGCAGGTCCTGCGAGGATCGGGGTCAGCCTTACTAGGTCGCTCGCAACAAGGGAGAGGCGTGATGGTGGTGACCGCAAGGTAGGCGTGTCACACGCGCTAGCGTGTACCGCATACTGGGGGAGCGGGCCAGGGTGAAGCGGGGCGACATGTGCGGTGGGTTTGTCTGCGCGTGGGGTTGGTGTCGGCTGCAGGGGTGGATCGGGTAGATAGGTGGGTTGGCGATGGCTGAGTGGTTGGGTAGGGTTAGGTCTAGGTGGGATTTAGGGTTAGGGTTTGTGGATGGACTGGGGTAGTAGGCTGCTGGCCTGCTAGGCTTTTGGCCCGGCAGGCTGGCGGCCTCCCCCGGTAAAACACTTTGATTTAGTCATTTATTTATTCTATTTGAAATAAACTTTTGTAATTAGTTTTTAGACAAAACAAAAGATCCGGAAGAGATCGGGGTTTTGGTTTGAAATAACAGAGAGGGGATTAATGTAGAAAACAAAGTAGGGTTTTTAGTAAAATAGTTTTAGGCAAACATATGTGTGATGATTCTCAAATGCAATATGGCATGATGACATGAGCATGCTATCATGATGATGCAGAAAAATGGAAACAGCAAGCGATTTTCTAGTAGTGGTTTTCCCGGGGTGCTACAAAATCCGTGATTATATGATGTGTTGAATCACTAGTAGCTTCTTATAATTTCATTGATACTCAAAAAGGTGTGGAAGCCTATAAGCTATGTAATGTGTAAGGGTATGGTAATACCCCCGACGTATCTCCACATCGGATGTTGTATTCCTGCTTCAATTCCTACCTCATTTATTGTAATGACTTGTGTCCCATGAACATGATGATCTTGTCCATAAGCCACCATCTTTCTCAGGGACGAGTAAGAGCCTAGCTTGGGGGAGTTGATGCGTCCAAAATTGAAGAATATTTACCTTTTGTTTTTGTATAAATAGAGTAGAGATTTTTGTATTTCACTGCCTCTACGCGCGCTATTTTGTTCTTGTTTCAAGAGGATCTCAAATCATGGAGTCACATATGAACATATCAATTAGATTTGTCATATTGTGTAATTATATGATATTTCTAAGTGATAAAAGTCATTTTGTGAATTTGCCTTTGCACCTGGAAGAATACAAATTGAGGAGGAGGCACCAGTATGATTAACGACCACTGGTATGGGCGGAGCCCGCCCGTACCGTCCGCCCGAACCAGGCGCCATCGCGACCACCTCATCAAATACTTCTCCCTGGCATAGACAAGAGGGGGATCCAACATTCACAACAACCAAAAACCACGAAACACCACATCTGAAAGGGATCTAAAGGAGGAACTTGGATGGGGCAAAATCCTATCAGCTTCATGGATCATTGGAGGACAACGCATCATTCCCTTCATCATCAACCGCTGCATCTCCATCACCATCATTACTCCCATCTTTCATCTATTAGTTCTCTTTGTAATTCCAGATCCAATTGTGTTTTGCATTAGATCTACCTTCGTACTTTTATCCATTCATTTGATTATGATGATGTTGTTGATTGCTTCCATGAGTGAGTAGTTCCTTTGTTCTTGGGGAGATGGAGAAACCCTAGCACAATTATGAACATGTAATAATGATGATCTATTCTTGTGTCCGTATGACTTGCTTGTCTATGATATAATTATGATTTGTGTTTGATCTCTCTCTTTAGACGTGTCTTGGAAGCGTACTGATACATTGCAAATGTATCTATAATTTTTGATGTTCAATTCTTGGTTTATCTACTTTCTTGTGTTTTGTCCACACTTTGGTGTACTTTTCATATGATTTCTTGGACTAACCTATTAACAAGATCCACAGTGTCAACTACCTGTTTTCTACTGTTTTAGGTTCTAGGAAGTTAGAAAATGAATATTCTCGGAATTGGACGGGACAAAAGCCAAAGTTATTATTTTACCAGGGGACACTTGGAGCTAGAATACGAGACGGAGAAGGGCCAGAGGGCGGCCACACCACCTGGCCGTGGCCAGGCTTGGCTCGCGCCAGGGGGTGGTGTGGCCAGCCCAAGCACCCCCTCGGCCTCACCTTCCGCCTAAATATTGCCTCTAATACAGAAAACCTAAGGACCCGATCAAAAATCCACGAAAGAGTCTGTAGCCGCCGTCGTCTCTGTCCCTAGATCAGGAGGGATCTAAAGCTCTTTCCGGCACCCTGTCGGAGAGGGGAATTCACGCTGGAGGCCTTCTTCATCATCATGCAAGCCTCCGGTGTGATGCGTGAGTGGTTCATCTCTAGACTACGGGTCCATGTAGTAGCTAGATGGCTGGTTCTCATCCTTTGTGGTTACATGTCTAGATCTTGTGAGCTTCGTTCATGATCAAGATCATCTATTTGTAATTCTGCATGTTGTGTTTGCGGGGATCCGATGGATATTGAGATGCTATTTCAGATTTTATTGATTCTATCATGTCGTTGTTATTTGTGATCCTGCATGCTTTCCGTTGTTAGTAGCTATCTTGGCCAAGTAGATGCTAGCAACTCCAAGAGTTAGTATTTATGCTCGATAGTGGGTTCATGCCTCTGGTAATCTGGGGAAGTGATAGAAATCTCTAAGGTACTAGATGTTTTGTTGCTACTAGGGAGGAAACAACAATCCTTTGTTCATAGAACAATCGTATTGTTTACTTTACACGCAATTCGTAATGCAATAATCTGTTGCTTGCAACTTAATACTTGAGGGGGTTCGGATGATAACCTGAAGGTGGATTATTAGTCATATATGCAGTTGGATGGAGGTCTATGTATAATGTTGTAATGCCCAATCAAGTCTCAAAGGACTCAAGATGAGTAGTATATACTTGTATGCTTTCTCGATGTTTTTCAATTGCCCTACTGTAATTTTTTCACCCAACGTGTTATCTATCTTAAGGAGAGCCACCTCTAGTGAATTATGGACCCCGGTCCTTTCTTTTACATACAATCTAGAATCAAACTGTTTACTGCTTTGTGTTTACTTTCTGCAAACTATTACTTCCTTCCATTCGATAAGTTTAATCCTTTGTTTTCAGCAAAACCGATGAGATTGAAAACCTCATCGCAAGTTGGGGACAGAGTTCTGTGGTGGTGTTGTGAAGGTCTCCACATTGTTGCTGGCACCGGTAGTGCACCCTGCCAATGTTTAGCTAGTAACACCTTTGGGGTGTTTCCCTGCTCCTACTGGATTGATAACCTTGGTTTCATACTGAGGGAAAACTTGTTGTTGTTCTCATCATACCTTCCTCTTGGGGTTCCCCAACGAGCTCGATATATTTTGGGCCATCACGTACCCAGAATTCCCTGTGACATATTAGCGCCGGCTCGTAACCTACACAGTCAAAGGAGGATTAAAGAGGGACTCCCTAAGCTAATTACGATTTCCACGGGTAAACCCTTAATTACGGTGGTTTGTATGGGTGATTGCTCTCACACATCGCAATGGTTATTTAGAGGTGACCTCACTCTTGGCTCAACAAAGTGGCTTCCTACGAGCCTTGTATTGAACATCTTATTATGGGGATCTCTCCACACATATCATGACACAAGAAGTATGTTATCTTGGTTGCACATAACAATAATACTATGCTAGTGGTGTATCCTACATCCTCGAGAATATTGTATCCCTATTGAGTTCAACCACGCTTTCACATAAACTTGTTATTTGTTTTCTTTTACTTATTTATTTACTTTTATGCAAACAACAATAAAACTTTCAAACACCCTTTAGTTGAGACCAAAGACATCTTAAAAGTATACTTTGGTAGAGAGTAACTAGGGGCATAAAGACCTAGATGTTGCATCAAAGATGTCTTTTACAAACCACTTTGATCCACATGACCACACACACTCCATTGGACTTTGTGGTGCAACTTTTGTCACACTTGCGCAACATTCCATGTGGAATTGATTTCCTATATACTTTTGGTCTCTATTACCATGGTTTGACACATGGAGTCCCTAGAGTAAATGCATGTGTTCTTTTCAAAAACCACATTAATCCAAAACCAAATTGATCCCCTAGTTTTATTGCATGTGTTCTTTTCCAAACCACCTTGATCCACATGACCACACACACTGTAGTGGATTCTACTTGTCGTTATCTTTGCAACAAAATTTGTTTCATTTTGTTTGGAGTTTGGACGCGAAAGTTCTTGCAGTATTGGTTCTGATTCTGCCCGGACCGGAAGTACCGGCCTCGCACCGGTAGTACCGCTCAGCAGGTTCTATATGGCTGGCCTAGGGTCATTGTGTGTATTATTTTCCAAAACCACATTGATCTCCTAGTGTCATTGCGTGTGTTCTTTCCAAACCACCTTGATCCACATGACCACACACACTCTAGTGGATTATGTGATGCAACTTCTATCACACTGGTGCAACATTCCATTTGGAAGTTGCTTTCCTATGTGTTTTTGGTGTCTATGACCACGGTTTAACAAATGGAGTCCCTAGGGTCATTGCATGTGTTCTTTTCAAAAACCACATTGATCCAAAACCACATTGATCCCCTAGTGTCATTGCATGTGTTCTTTTCCAAACCACCTTGATCCACATGACCACTGACACTCTGGTGGATTCTGTGAACTCATCAAACCATGGTCATAGATACTAAAAACATATAAGAAAGCAATTCCACATGGAATGTTGCACGAGTGTGACAAAATTTGCATCACAGAATCCAATGTTGTGTGTATGGTCATGTGGATCAAGGTGGTTTGGAAACGAACACATGCAATGACACTAGGGGATCAAGGTGGTTTTGGAAAAGAACAGATGCAATGACTATAGGGACTCCATGTGTCAGACCATGGTCATAGAGACCAAAAACACATAGGAAAGCAACTTATAGATGCAATGGTGCACCGACGTGACAGAAGTTGCATCATAGAATCCACTTGAGTGTGTGTGGTCATGTGGATCCAGGTGGTTTGGAAAATAACACATGTAATGACACTAGGGGAGGAATGTGGTTTTGGAAAAGAACACACACAATAACTCTAGGGAATCCATGTGTCAAACCATGGTCACCGAGATCAAAAACACATTGTAAAGCATCTTCCACATGGAATGGTGCACCAGTGTGATAGAAGTTGCATCATAGAATCCACTGGAGTGTGTTTGGTCAGGTGGATGAAGGTGGTTTAGAAAAGAACACATGCAATAGGGGATCAATGTGGTTTTGTAAAAGAACACATGCAATGAATATAGGGACTCCATGTGTTAAACCATGGTCACAAATACCAAAAACATATGGAATGGTGCACCAGTGTGACAGAAGTTGCATCATAGAATCCACTGGAGTGTCTATGGTCATGTGGATCAAGGTGGTTTGGAAAAGAACACATGCAATGACACTAGGGTAAAAATGTGGTCTTGGATCAATGTGGTTTTGGAAAAGAACACATGCAATGACTATAGGGACTCCATGTGTCAAACCATTGTCATAGAGACCAAAATCACATAGGAAAGCAACTTCCACATGGGATGCTGCACTAGTGTGATACAAGTTGTATCACAGAATCCACTAGAGTGTGTGTGGTTATGTGGATAAAGGTGGTTTGGAAAGAACACATGCAATGACACTAGGAGATCCATGTGGTTTTCGAAAAGAACACACACAATGACCCTAGGCCAGCCACACAGAACCCGTTGAGCTGTTCTACCGGTGCGAGGCCGGTACTTCCGGTCAGGGCAGAATCAGAACCAAAACTGCAAGAACTTCCATGTCCGAACTCCAAACGAGATGAAACCAATTTTGTTGCAAAGATAACGACAAGTTGAATCCACTAGAGTGTGTGTGGTCATGTGGATCAAGGAGGTTTGGAAAAAAACACATGCAATAAAACCAGGGGATCAATGTGGTTTTGGAAAAGAACACATGCAATGACTCTAGGGACTCCATGTGTCAAACCATGGTCATAGAGACTAAAAATATATAGGAAATCAATTCCACATGGAATGTTGCACGAGTGTGACAGAAGTTGCATCACAGAATCCAATGGAGTGTCTGTGGTCATGTGGATCAAGATGGTTTGGAAAAGAACACATGCAATGGCATTAGGGGATCAAGGTGGTTTTGGAAACGAACACGTGCAATGACTGTAGGGACTCCACGTGTCAAACCATGGTCATAGAGACCAAAAACACATAGGAAAGCAACTTCAACATGCAATGGTGCACCGGCGTGACAGAAGTTGCATCATAGAATCCACTTAAGTGTGTGTTGTCATGTGGATCTAGGTGGTTTGGAAAATAACACATGCAATGACACTAGGGGATCAATGTGGTTTTGGAAAATAACACACACAATTACCCCAGGCCAGCCAAATAGACCCCGCTGAGCGGTACTACCGGTGCGAGGCCAGTACTTCCGGTCAGGGCACAATCAGAACCAAAACTGCAAGAACTTTCGCATCCAAACTCCAAACGATATGAAACCAATTTTGTTGGAAATCAAAGGTAACGAAAATTAGAATCTACTGGCGTGTGTTTGGTCATGTGGATCAAGGTGGTTTGGAAAAGAACACATGTAATAGGGGATCAATGTGGTTTTGGAAAATAACACATGCAATGAATCCAGGGACTCCATGTGTTAAACCATGGTCACATAAATCAAAAACACGTGGATTGGTGCACCAGTGTGACAGAAGTTGCATCATACAATCCACTAGAGTGTCTGTGGTCATGCAGATCAAGGTGGTTTGGAAAAGAACACATGCAATGACACTAGGGGGAAAATGTGGTTTTGGAAAAGAACACATGCAATGACTATAGGGACTCCATGTGTCAAACCATGGTCATAGAGACCAAAAACATATAGGAAAGCATCTTCACATGGAATGCTGCACCAGTGTGATAGAAGTTGTATCACAGAATCGACTAGAGTGTGTGTGGTCATGTGGATCAAGGTGGTTTGGAAAGAACACATGCAATGACACTAGGAGATCAATGTGGGTTTGCAAAAGAACACACAAAATGACCCTAGGCTAGCCACACAGAACCCGCTGGGCGGTATTACCGGTGCGAGGGCAGTATTTCCGGCCATGGAAGAATCAGAACCAAAACTGTAAGAACTTTCATGTCCGAACTCCAAACGAGATGAAACCAATTTTGTTGGAAAGATAATGACAAAGAATCCACTTGACTGTGTGTGTGTGGTCATGTGGATCAAGGTGGTTTGGGAAAGAACACATGCAATAACACTAGGGGATGAATGTGGTTTTGGAAAAGAACACATGCAATGACTCTAGGGACTCCATGTGTCATACCATGGTCACAAAGACCAAAATCATATAGGAAAGAAATTCCACATGGAATGTTGCACGAGTATGACAGAACTTGCATCACTGAATCCAATGGAGTGTGTGTGGTCATGTGGATCAAGGTGGTTTGGATATGAACACATGTAATGACACTAGGGACCAAGGTGATTTTGGAAAAGAACACACGCAATGACTCTAGGGACTCCATGTGTCAAACCATGGTCATAGAGACCAAAAGCATATAGCAAAGCAACTTCCACATGCAATGGTGCACTAGGGTGACAGAAGTTGCATCACAGAATCCACTGGAGTGTGTTTGCTCATGTGGATCAAGGTGGTTTGGAAAACAACACATGTAATAGGGGATCAATGTGGTTTGGAAAAGAACACATGCAATGAATCTAGGGACTCCATCTATTAAACCCTAGACATAGAAACAAAAAACACATGGAATGGTGCACCAGTGTGACAGAAGTTACATCACAGAATCCACTGGAGTGTCTATGGTCATGTGGATCATGGTAGTTTGGAAAACAACACATGCAATGACACTAGGGGATCAATGTGGTTTTGGATAATAACACATGCAATGACTCTAGGGACTACATATTTCAAACCATGGTCACAAAGACCAAAAACACCTAGGAAAGCAACTTCCACATTTAATGTGTCACCAGTGTGACAGAAGTTGCATCACAGAATCCAATGGAGTGTGTGTCGTCGTGTGGATCAAGGTGGTTTGGAAAACAACACATGCAATGACATTAGGGGATCAAGGTGGTTTTGGAAAAGAACACGTGCAATGACTGTAGGGACTCCATGTGTCAAACCATGGTCATAGAGACCAAAAACACATAGGAAAGCAACTTCCACATGCAATGGTGCACCGGCGTGACAGAAGTTGCATCACCGAATCCACTTAAGTGTGTGTGGTCATGTTGATCTAGGTGGTTTGGAAAATAACACATGCATTGACACTAGGGTATCAATGTGGTTTTGGAAAAGAACACACACAATTACCCTAGGCTAGCCACATAGAACACGCTGAGCGGTACTACCGGTGTGAGGCCAGTACTTCCGGTAAGGGCAGAATCAGAACCAAAACTGCAAGAACTTTCGCATCCAAACTCCAAACTATATGAAACCAATTTTGTTGGAAAGATAACGAAAATTAGAATCCACTGGAGTGTGTTTGTTCATGTGGATCAAGGTGGTTTGGAAAAGAGCACATGCAATAACATGCAATGTGGTTTTGGATCAATGTGGTTTTGGAAAAGAAAACATGCAATGACTCTAGGGACTCCATGTGTCAAACCATGGTCATAGAGACCAAAAACATATAGGAAAGAAATTCCTCATGGAATGTTGCACGAGTGTGACAGAAGTTGCATCACAAAATCGAATGGAGTGTGTGTTGTCATGTGGATCAAGGTGGTTTGGAAAAGAACACATGCAATGACACTAGGGGATCAAGGTGGTTTTGGAAAAGAACACATGCAATGACTCTAGGGACTCCATGTGTCAAACCATGGTCATAGAGACCAAACACAAATATGAAAGCAACTTCTAGATGCAATGGTGCACTAGTGTGACAAAAGTTGCATCACAGAATCCACTTGATTGTGTTGGTCATGTGGATCCAGGTGGTTTGGAAAATAACTCATGAAATGACACTAGGGGATGAATGTGGTTTTGGAAAATAACACATGAAATGATTCTAGGGAATCCATGTGTCAAACCATGGTCATAGAGACAAAAAAACACATATGAAAGCAACTTCCACATGCAATGGTGCACCAGGGTGACATAAGTTGCATCACAGAATCCACTTGAGTGTGTGTCGTCATGTGGATCTAGGTGTTTTGGAAAATAACACATGAAATGACACTAGGGGATGAATGTGGTTTTGGAAAATAACACATGAAATGACTCTAGGGAATCCATGCATCAAACCATGGTCATAGAGATCAAAAACACATTGGTAAGCAGCTTCCACATGGAATGGTGCACCAGTGTGATAGAAGTTGCGTCACGGAATCCACTAGATTGTGTTTGGTCATGTGGATCAAGGTAGTTTGGAAAAGAACACATGCAATAGGGGATCAATGTGGTTTTGGAAAAGAAAACACGCAATGAATCTAGGGACTCCATGTGTTAAACCATGGTCACAGAAACCAAAAACACATGGAATGGTGCACCGGCGTGACAGAAGTTGCATCACAGAATCCACTAGAGTGTCCGTGGTCATGTGGATCAAGGTGGTTTGGAAAAGAACACATGCCATGACACTAGGGGATCAATGTGGTTTTGGATCAATGTGGTTTTGGAAAAGAACACATGCAATGACCCTAGGGACTCCATTTGTCAAACCGTGGTCATAGACACCAAAATCACATAGGAAAGCAACTTCCAAATGGAATGTTGCACCAGTGTGATAGAAGTTGCATCACAGAATCCACTAGAGTGTGTGTGGTGATGTGGATCAAGGTGGTTTGGAAATAACACACGCAATGACACTAGGAGATGAATGTGGTTTTGGAAAAGAATACACACAATGACCCTAGGCCAGCCACACATAACCTGCTGAGCGGTACTACCGGTGCGAGGCCGGTACTTCCGGTCAGGGCAGAATCAGAACCAAAACTGCAAGAACTTTCGCGTCCAAACTCCAAACAAAATGAAACAATTATTTTTGCATAGATAACGACAAGTAGAATCCACTGCACTGTGTGTGTTCATGTGGATCAAGGTGGTTTGGAAAAGAACACATGCAATAAAACTAGGGGATCAATTTGGTTTTGGATCAATGTGGTTTTAGAAAAGAACACATGCATTTACTCTAGGGACTCCATGTGTCAAACCATGGTAATAGAGACCAAAAATATATAGGAAAGCAATTCCACATGGAATGTTGCGCAAGTGTGACAGAAGTTGCATCACAAAATCCAATGGAGTGTGTGACTAGCCCGCGGTCTAACCACCACCGCGCCTGGTAGAGCGAGCGGTGCATAGCGCGTGGGCCGGCCTAGCACCATCCTCCTGCAGCCACAGCCGCCGACAGGCGGGCCCCACCACGTCATCTTCTCCGTGGAGAAATGGGTAGACTCCAACCTGCCACCATGCTAGGAACCAACTCTGGCAGAATCGGAGAGGAGCTCCACGAATCCCGCCCCAAGTCCTCTGGACTATTTAAACCCACGCCCGGCCGCCCCAAAACCCAAGAATTTTTTTTGGTGTACCGCCACCGGGCTACCACTCGCGAGCTCGTCGCCGACATCGCCGGAGCAGCATCGCCATCAACCCGACGGTGAATTTTCCAAAGACCTCCGCTGCTCCTTTCTTCCCCTTGCAGTACCAGTTCGTCTCAAGCCTCTTTTCCTCTCTGTAGCGCACCACCGCCTCCACAATTTCTCGCCGGAGTCTCGTCAGAATCCGCGAAGACCAGTCGCTCTTAGCCGTCAACCGAGGAGGAGGTGGTCTACGCTGATCTCGGGAACCGATTCGCGTGGAGGAGCCGCACGCTGTCCACCACTCCGTCACACCGAGGAACCACCAGACCGCCGCTGCCGACCACCACTGACGCGCCACCGCCGTTCAACATCGCCGTCGAGCACGCCACCGTCGCTGTCGCAAGTAAGCCATCGCTTTCCCCCTCTGTCCGTTAGATCGCAAAGGGACGACCCAGATTAGATCGAAATACCGAACTGGTACCGAAGAATAGCGTCGTGCCATGTGGCAAGTGCCCGTGTCATCACCGCGTCAGCGTCGCGCGCCCCGCTGGCCCAACCCCGAGCCGCCACTTGTCGCCTGCGTAGTAAATCAAATACTTGTCCAAAATTGTGTATAATATACCGTTGTATTCAGAAAATTGGATAGCACACAGATCTGCAATAATATTGCTGGTTTACTG
The DNA here is from genome assembly GCA_916181665.1 of Avena sativa. Taxonomy (NCBI): domain Eukaryota; kingdom Viridiplantae; phylum Streptophyta; class Magnoliopsida; order Poales; family Poaceae; genus Avena; species Avena sativa. The sequence continues at coordinate 574,089,621 of OV702287.1, forward strand.
CAGTAATCTTGTGGTAGGATTTAAAGTCTAGATTTGAGTATTTTAATTCTATAAAAATATCCATAACTCTGTTTTAGTTGATTCTTGTTGCGTTGGCTTTGTATCTATGAGATCTTATGTGGAAAATTGATATATCATGCTTAGAGTGTTTAGATCTGTTTCGAGGTAGATTGGAAGTGTAGATCTATTTATGAGCATATTTAATTAAGTATTAATCCAATATACTTAAAATCTATGGGAAATCGATACTAATGACATCCCCAACTCAACAACACCCCTAAATAAAACCCTTGGTCGAAATTGAACCCATCCTTGCATATTACCATGTTGCATGCATGCATAATTACCTTCGTGGCATTGTTTTGTGCAAGTTGTGATTGGATCTATGTTTGTGTTTTGTTAGATTGCTCGGAGTGCGCTAAGGAGTACTGTTGTGTAGAGTGCTGCTCGGATCAAGGCAAGTTACACCGCTTGTTCATGTTTAATGTCCTAGTTTTTGACTATGCATGTTTTACTCTTCAAATCTTGTAGTATGCATGTGTAGGTTTTTAGTAGTTTTTCTTAGTACTATTTTTGCAAGTGCGGTTTTGTAGTATCCCATGAGTAGCTTCATACTTAGGAATTTCTATCCTAATAGGTTTCCCCTATTTTGCTAAGTATTGCTTGCTATGCTATATATATACCAAGTACCGTTGGGGGCTTCGAAAGACTCAAAAAAATTCTACGTACATAAGCTCTCTCCAGCGAACTTTCTTCTCAAAACCCCCTTCAAAATAAAACTAAGTTTTCTTCTGGGCGGAATGGTTGTCGGGACAACGAGTGGAATTTTGGTGGAGGACGGCCACTCAGGAATCAAAGAAGTCTGCCATGTTTCAGAATTCAGAAGCTTCCAGTGCAACCACAATACATATGGGCTCTGTCTTGGCTTAGTACTTAGTGGAAAACCTCACCGGGGTACCAACATTTGGAGGTTCTTGGCACGGTTGGATCCAGCTGGTAGAGGGGATACTAAGGGAAGGCTTCGCCATGGTCTTGTCTGTAAAAAGGACTTGATCGTGGATTGTGGGGAAAGTGCACGACCTCTTGAGAGTGTTGCAATCTGATCGATCAGCCGAGTTCACGGAAAAGAACACTTTGAGCATATGAAGGATGGAGCCTCTGAAAGATCTTCCTCTCTCTTTTCCAAACTTAAAGTTTTATAAACCCCAAGGCGTGAGTAATATCGCCATTCGGTGGGATTTTGTGGACTGGGTGCGTAATATCCAAGTGCTAGGTTGATTGGACACTTGGTGAGTAACATCCTCGTGTTCCACTCGATCCTATACTACTTATCAATGTTTACAAAGTAGGGTAAACTCTTCCTCTTTTCTTCTTACTTAGTGAAAAGTGGCCTTATGCAAAAGAACCCCAAAGCCTACACTTAGCCTTGCATGTAGAGATATTCTTATTCTTTCCTTGGTGTAATTTGCCAATACATTCAAAGTGTTGACCCAAGTTGTTGGCTGCACGTCTTATGTGCAGAATCCGAAGACTGAAAGGTGCGTAGGGATCGCGGGTCTTCACGCAACTAGCCTGAGGCGTTGATGGACTCAAGATTTACTTAGTTTCCACTGTTTTATCTGAGCTAGCTATACGCTATGAAAGTTGTAATAAATATACTCTGGATTATTCGTGTAATAATGACTTGTGTTTTACATGATAATCATCGACTGTGAAGTGCTAGCTTTTGATCCAGGGACTAGCATGTTAATCACAGGGACTTAGGATCCTTAACGATCTGAGGTCACAACAACCATATTCCAGGTCGAACCTGTCAGCGGCGTCGGAGGTCCCGCAACAATAGCTGCAATGTCCACATCAGGCTTGTACAGTGGCACCAGCGACAAAGCAGCCTTGGCACCAGCCACTAACTGCTGCCGCACGCACTCGCGGACTACACTAAAATCCTGAAACTTAGCTAGGAGGCTCGAAGGGACGACATCCAGTGGAAACATCGTCTGGTAGATATTCCTTAGGCATGACTACGATTTCATCAGAAAATGGAGCACTCGAGAGGCACGATCCTGCAGGGTCGCAAGTGCAATCGCGCGGTCCCTACTTGCCTGAAGTTGTTCCCGGGTCAGGTCGTTCATTCGGATGGCGATCCTATCTTTCTGATAGTGCGGATGACAAGCACCAATAACTACACCAAGTAAAAAAGGCAACATATGAAGACTAGGAACTATCGCAACTGACTACAAGAGAAGATAAGAGGTCAGGAAGCTAACATTTGAATTGATCGCCCAACTGCGTCACCTACTCCAACAGATATTGCTCTCGGGCTGTAGCCTTCTCCGCCCTTGACTTCCACACATCTGCGTTACCGCGAAGGACAGGCAGCTCACATTCCAGCTGCTTAACACGATCGAGCAATCGTGAAAGCAGGAACAACTCATCCACCCTTGAACGTGACTGCGCCAAAGTCTCATCAGCGGATGGAGGGTCTCGAGGATCACTCGAAGGACCACTCGACGTACCCTATCGCAAGCTAAGCAAGCGCGAATAAGGGACCAAGAAAAACGTGGACAAAAAGCTCAATTGCATTCAAACATGACAAAAGTATCAATAGAGACACTCAGCCAATGGCATGTTTTCAACAAAAGGAGTCGAACTATTAACTATTACAATATAACTACTGAGGAGCACCTTGATTCTTCGACTTGGACTTCGGCTTTGGGGGCCTCATCAAGTCTGTGGCCCCTGTCGCTGCAGCCTTCACCACAGCCTTCACCGCCTTCTTGGCTCGCTGCAACTCCTCGGAATACTTGGCGACTGTGTTGATGAGTTGTGGCCCATACTTGCCGCAGACAGTTGCAAAGGGAGCAAAAACTACCTATTGACCATCTGCACCAACGGGCATTGCCTTGGAGACCGCGGCTGGATCCACCTCGACTCCTTGGGCTTGCACCATGGCGAGTGCCATGGAAGCACCAACAGCATGCTACGATTTCCTGAAGTCCGCGGGGATACCTCCAGTGATGGATTCCACTAGGTCCTCCAAGTTCTCAATCAGCACAGCCTTCGGCGTCAGCTCCTCGCGGATGCGACTGAGCATAACCTTGGCTTTAGTCAGCATCCCCTGAATGGAAGCGACGGTCTTCGACTGCCGCCACGGCGCCTGCCAAAGCATCATCGCGACGAAGCGCCTGGGCGTCGAAGCTCAGACCACCAGTATCTACACAGAGCAAAGCGTCAGTACAATAGCAAGATATCACAGAAAGAAGCAATCAAAATCCAGACGAAGGAATACCTGAAAGAGACTTGGCAATCGAGAAGAGTTGTTCTTCGAACAACTTTTCCCTCGCAGCAATGGAGGTGTGCAAATCGTCTTCGCATTTCTGCGATTCATCCAGCGCAGCGACTGCCTCATCGCGACTCTTCACTTCCGCGACGAGCGTCTTTTCAAGACAAGCAGCGCCGCGAAGGATTTCGTTATGCTCGGCTGCGAAAATACAAGATGGAGCATCAGTCGAATGTATATATCTCGCAAAAATAAAGAAGAAGAAGCAAAATACTAACTTTCGACGACGCGATGGCGATTGTCCAGCATTGCATGCTGACGACCCAACGCAAGTACCTGCTCCTCCAAACGAGCAGCTTCCTTCACAATGAGCTGCCTCAGAAGAAAACAAAAATATCAGCAGACAACATGGACCACAAATTCGACTGCAAAAACAAAATCACACTTACATGCTCCTCCAGAGACTCCAAAGTTGATTGCCGCGCAGTCGTCCGGGCAACCATCTACTGTTCCCCAGCGTGTGGAGAACTCGATGAGTTGTGCCCGGAGTTGGCCGCCAATGGAGGAGAGGAGGATCGTTCAACCACTTCCTTGGCCTTGGAATCCGCGACTCCAGATTCCTTCACAAATTGGACGTCGCCAGAAGACGATGACGCCTCTTTACTACAAAACAAAAGACAGCTTCAGGAAATGCAACTCCAAAAAGAACCAAGATGAGGGTTGTAGACTTACCAATCAAAGTTATCAAAGTCGAAGGTTTGCTCCTCCGACTCTGATGACTCCTTCGGCAGCCGCATCTTCTTGCGAGCAGATGGTGCCATGGAGCATACAGGAATAGCAGGAATCGGCTCCTTTGCACCAATGGACGTGGTCCACTGGAGTCGACGGAAATGAAGCACCCGAATCCTTGCTGCGAGAACGGTTGCAAGTGTTCGGACTGCTGGACTCGGGGGCTTCCTCCTCCTCCTCTTCAAGTGGGACGGTCGATTCCGACTTGTCCTCTTCATATACTTCACGAGGAATAACCCCCTCAAGAAGAGGGGGAAAACTGGGAGTCACCTTCCAATCCTGCATACAGAAAACAATTCAGCATACGTCAAGCAATCAAAAAGCAATCGACAAATAAAGCTACTTCGTAGCACAATCATACCTCAGGAGGAGGGTTACAGGCATCGAATGGAGGCACGACTAGTTCACAGGGGAGAACATCCTTGGTGGTGTACTTGGTAACCAGTCGCACCCTCTTATCTACTTCACCCATGGAAATGCCATCGGCAGATACACGAGTGACATCATCCGCACCAGCCCATTGGAACATGGGGTGGACCCTGGCATGCAGAGGATAGATGAGACGGTGCAACCATGTGCGAATGAGGGTGGCGCCTCCCTCTTCTTTACCCATGCGACTCTCAAGGTCGCAGACGCGCTCGTACAACACTTCCGTCTCATCAGACTCACTAGGCATCACCACGTTCTTCCAAGAACGCCTCCTCCTGCACGGCGTTGCGGGATCAAAGGGCGCGAGTCCGTAATGCTCTCTGTCGACCTTCTAGTCGCGGATGTAGAACCACTTGTCCCTCCACCGTTGGACGGACGCCATGAGCTTGATATTGATGTATGTGATGGAGGAGTCGACATGGATCCCGCAGCCTCCTACGTCATAGACTACAGAACTAGATGCCGACTGACGCTTCAGCTTGAAAGCCGCTTGAAGAGACCAAAGTGTGGGTTGATTCCGAGCCAGCACTCGCAAAGCATGATATAGCACGCAATGTGAAGAAGAGAGTTTGGGGACAGCTGGTGCAGCTGGAGCCCATAGAAACAAAGAAGGCCCCTGACATAAGGATGCAGGGGTAGAGACAGGCCACGGATGATGAATGCGAGGAACATCACCCGGAAAACCGGACGGAGGACGCGGGATTACCTCGTCGCCAGGCACTCGTGAATCATCTTCGGCGCGAGGAAGAACCCCATCTTGACGCAGAAGGCGGAGCTTAGAGGCCTCGATGATGGACGCGCGCCACACGCCATTGGTGACGCAGGTGCCCGCACCCTTCTTCTTGTCGGCAACGGCGGTGCTGGTACCCACGGCGGCGGAGCCACCTTTGTTCTTGGTGATGACGGTGGCGGCAGCAGACCCAGCGGTGACTCCTTCTTTCTTCTTCCCCATCTTGCGGTGGTGGTGCGAGCGGAGGAAATAGCTCAGAAACATGCGTAGTTGGTCCTGCACCACGAAGGGGATGAACTCTAGGAAGCAGAGAGCAGCAACAATGGCAATGGAAGCACAAGCAGAGAAAGAGCAGATGGGAAATTACCACAGCTGCGCTGCTACTTAACCCCCCTGCAGATGCAATCCAACGGCCAATAGAAACCCTATTGGACGCATGGTGCACATCGCGATCAACACGTGGAGAGGCAAAAACACGAATTGTCCTCCACTAACTCCATTACGCGCGGAAATCAAGGAGGCGCAGTTAAAACGAAAGATTACGCACGCCCGGTCATGTCAGGGTAAGAAAATGGGATCCACCGCTCATCACGTCACGTCAAAGCCGCTCACACGGGCAACTGAGGTCATCACATCGTCAGCACTGATGTGATCAAAGATGAGCACTATAAGACTTCAACTACTTTAGTCCTTGCTGGAGTCTTCGACTCCACCAAGCACTCGGGGGCTACTCCCATAGGGAGCGCTGGTGGCGCACCCTACGATTTTCTTTTTATGCAGGAATATGGACATTCAAAGCATACCCAACCACTCGAATCAACGATTCGACTATGGTTCATGGGTTACTCCCATAGGGAGCGCCAGAAACAAATTCGACTGAAACAAGGAAACAAAATATGACAGCAGTCGCAAAAGTTCTTTAGTCCCTGCCTGAGTCTTCGACTAAACCAGGTACTCGGGGGCTACCCCCATAGGGAGCGCTGGTCGCGCACCCTATGATTATTTTTACGTCGTACTGTGTGTTGATAACATCCACACTTGATGTCTATGGCAACACCGCCTCGTATTTTTCCCTACAAAGAGACTGCGTCTCCTAGGACACCCGAATCATCTCGGCGATGACAAAAATTCGGATGTCGTTCTTGCAGCGTGAAGATAAGACCTTAATAAGGCCCAAAAATGCATTTGCTGCGCACTACCAGAAATATATCCGTGCCTACAAGTACGATGAACATGCCTTGACGGACGCGTCGAGTGCTCAAACCCATATACTGGAATTCGACTCTTGTAAGATCTCCACGGCTTGAGTCGAATTACACCAGCACTTTTTCGAATTTGAGTACGGGGACTCGAGTTCGAGTAGATTGCATTGTTTTTCCCTAAGGCAGTTAACTGATACCGATGCATCGGTTAAATCAGGCACGCATATCAACAATCCCTATGATATAAACAGAACACTCGAAAAATACTCAGTCATGCACTCGAAAAGGCTTCATGAAGCCCCGAGCTGAATCTATGATTCCACTGGACACTCGGGGGCTACTAACATGGGTATACCCTGCAGGTACTCGAGTTTAGTATATACGGTCTAGATACAGCGGAAGCTCACGGTGTTGCCACGGCCCAATGAAGACGTCGAGTGGCCCACGGACTCTCGATGACTTGCGAGACAAGAAGAAGTTTAAAGATATAAAGTTTAAATGGAAAACCCTAATCTGTAACCGACTCGACCTGCTACCCAAGACCTAGCCTATCTATATAAAGTCTAGGAGGGGGCGACGAGGAGGACACACGCAACCCTAGTTTCCACAACTCTCGCTAGATTGCATCTGTGTGCCCATGTAATCTTCGATTCCTTCGTTAATTCCAAGAGCAGACAAGCAGGAGTAGGGACCTCTACGAGGCCTGAACCTGGGTAAACATGGCGTCCCTGTGTGCTTGTTTGCTAGCCGATTGATGCTTCCAGCACTCCCTCCTTCTCCAAAACCAAATTCCATAACAATGGGTATATATGAGTTAAACCCTCGTCAGAGACCAAAAACACATAGGAAAGCAACTTTCACATGGAATGTTGCACCAGTGTGATAGAAGTTGCATCACAGAATCCACTAGAGTGTGTGTGATCATGTGGATCATGGTGGTTTGGAAAGAACACATGCAATGACACTAGGAGATCAATGTGGTTTTGGGAAAGAACACACACAATGACCCTAGGCCAGCCACACAGATCCCATTGAGCGGTACCACCAGTGTGAGGCCGGTACTTCTGGTCTAGGCAGAATCTGAATGAGAACTGCAAGAACTTTCGTGTCTGAACTCCAAACGAGATGAAACCAATTTTGTTGTAAAGATAACGACAAGTAGAATCCACTAGAGTGTTTGTGTTCATGTGGATCAAGGTGGTTTGGAAAGGAACACATGCAATGACACTAGGGGATCAATGTGGTTTTGGATCATGTGGTTTTGTAAAAGAACACATGAAATGACTCTAGGGACTCCACGTGTCAAACCATGGTCACTTATACCAAAAACATATAGGAAATAAATTCCACATGGAATGTTTCACGTGTGTGACAGAAGTTGCATCACAGAATCCAATGGAGTGTGTGTGTGGTCATGTGGATTAACGTGGTTTGGAAAAGAACACATGCAATGACACTAGGGGATCAAGGTGGTTTTGGAAAAGAACACATGCAATGATTCCAGGGACTCCATGTGTCAAACCATGGTCATACAGACGAAAAACACATAGGAAAGTAACTTCCACATGCAATAGTGCACTAGTGTGACAGAAGTTGCATCATAGAATCTACTTGAGTGTGTGTGGTCATGTGGATCCAGGTGGTTTGGAAAATAACACATGCAATGACACTAGGGGATGAATGTGGTTTTGGAAAAGAATGCATGTAATGAATCTAGGGAATCCATGTGTCAAACCAAGGTCACAAAGATCAAAAACACATTGGAAAGTAGCTTCCACATGGAATGGTGCACCAGTGTGGTAGAAGTTGCATCATAGAATCCACTGGAGTGTGTTTGGTCATGTGGATCAAGGTGGTTTGGAAAAGAGCACATGCAATAGGGGATCAATGTGGTTTTGGAAAAGAACACATGCAATGAATCCTAGTACTCCATGTGTTAAACCATGGTCACAAAAACCAAAAACACATGGAATTGTGCACTAGTGTGACAGAAGTTGCATCACAGAATCCACTGGAGTGTCTGTGGTCATGTCGATCAAGGTGGTTTGGAAAAGAACACATGTAATGACACTAGGGGATCAATGTGGTTTTGGAAAAGAACCCATGCAATGACTCTAGGGACTCCATGTGTCATATCGTGGTCAAAGATACCAAAAACACACAGGAAAGCAACATCCACATGGAATGTTGCACCACTATGATAGAAGTTGCATCATAGAATCCACTAGAGTGTGTGTGGTCATGTGGATCAATGTGGTTTGGAAAGAACACAGAAACCGCTGAGCGGTACTACTAGTGCGAGGTCGGTACTTCTAGTCAGGGTAGAATCACCACCAAAACTGCAAAAAAATTCGCGTCCGAACTCAAAACAAGATGAAACCAATATTGTTGGAAAGATAACAATAAGTAAAATCCACTAGAGCCTGTGTGGTCATGTGGATAAAGCTGGTTTGGAAAAGAACACATGCAATAACACAAGGGGATCAATGTGGTTTTGGATCAATGTGGTGTTGGAAAAGAACACATGCAATGACTCTAGGGACTCCATGTGTCAAACCATGGTGATAGAGACCAAAACCATATAGGAAAGCAATTCCACATGGAATGTTGCACGAGTGTCACCGAAGTTGCATCATAGAATCCAATGGAGTGTGTGTGGTCATGTGGATCAAGGTGGTTTGGAAAAGAACACATGCAATGACTCTAGGGACTTCATGTGTCAAACCATGGTCATGGAGACCAAAAACACATAGGAAAGCAACTTCCACATGCAATGGTGCACCAGTGTGACAGAAGTTACATCACAGATTCCACTTGAGTGTGTGTGGTCATGTGGATCCAGGTGGTTTGGAAAATAACATATGCAATGACACTAGGGGATGAATGTGTATTTGGAAATGAACACATGCAATAACTCTAGGGACTCCATGTGTTAAACACAGGTCACAGAAAGTAAACACACATGGAATGGTGCACCAGTGTGACAAAAGATGCATCATAGAATCCATTGGAGTGTCTGTGGTCATGTGGATCAAGGTGGTTTGAAAAAGAAAACATGCAATGCCACTAGGGGATCAATGTGGTTTTGGATCAATGTGGCTTTGGAAAAGAACACATGGAATGACTCTAGGGACTCCATGTCTCAAACCATGGTCAAAGAGACCAAAAACACATAGGAAAGCTACTTCCACATGGAATGTCGCACAAGTGTGATAGAAGTTGCATCACAAAATCCACTAGAGTGTGTGTGGTCATGTGGATCAAGGTGGTTTGAAAAGAACATAGGCATTAACACTAGGAGATCAATGTGGTTTTGGAAAAGAACACACACAATGAACCTAGGCTAGCCACATAGAACCCACTGAGCGGTACTACCGGTGCAAGGACGATACTTCTGGTCAGGGCAGAATCAGAACCAAAACTGCAAGAACTTTCGCATCCGAACTGCAAATGAGATGAAACCAATTTTGTTGGAAATATAATGACAAGTAGAATCCATTGGAGTGTGTGTGGTCATGTGGATCAAGTTGGTTTGGAAAATAACACATGCAATAACACTAGGGGATCAATGTGGTTTTGGAAAAGAACACATGCAATATCCCTAGGGACTCCATGTGTCAAACTATGGTCATAGAGACCAAAAACATATAGGAAAGCAATTCCACATGGAATGTTGCATGAGTGTGACAGAAGTTGCATCACAGAATGCAATGGAGTTTGTGTTGTCATGTGGATCAAGGTGGTTTGGAAAAGAACACATGCAATGACTCTAGGGACTACATGTGTCCAACCATGGTCATAGAGACCAAATACACAGAGGAAAGCAACTTCCAAATGCAATGGTGTACCAGTGTGACAGAAGTTGCATCAGAGAATCCACTTGAGTGTGTGTGGTCATGTGGATCTAGGTGGTTTGGGAAATATCAAATGCAATGAAACTAGGGGATGAATGTCGTTTTGGAAAAGAACACATGCAATGACTCTAGGTAATCCATGTGTCAAAACATGTTCACAAAGATCAAAAACACATTGGAAAGTAGCTTTCACATGGAATGGTGCACTAGTGTGATGGAAGTTGCATTACAGAATCCAATGGAGTGTGTTTGGTCCTGTGGATGAAGGTGGTTTGGAAAAGACCACATGAAATAGGGGATCAATGTAGTTTTCGAAAATAACACATGCAATGAATCTAGGGACTCCATTTGTTAAACCATGGTCACAGAAACCAAAAACACATGGAATGGTGGACCAGTGTGATAGAAGTTGCATCATAGAATCCACTGGAGTGTTTGTGGTCATGTGGATCAAGGTGGTTTGGAAAAGAACACATGCAATGACTCTAGGGAATCATTGTGGTTTGGATCAATGTGGTTTTGAAAAAGAACACATGCAATGACTCTAGGTACTCCATGTGTAAAACCATGGTCATAGAGACCAAAAACATATAGGAAAACCAATTCCACATGGAATGTTGCACGAGTGTGATAGAAGTTGCATTAGAAAATCCAATGGAGTGTGTGTTGTCATGTGGATAAAGGTGGTTTGGCAAAGAACACATGCAATGACACTAGGGGATCAAGGTGGTTTTGGAAAAGAACACATGCAATGACTCTGGGGACTCCATGTGTCAAACCATGGTCATAGAGACCAAAAACACATATGAATGCAACTTCCAGATGCAATGGTGCACCAGTGTGAAAAAGTTGCATCACATAATCCACTTGATTGTGTTGGTCATGTTGTTGGCGGATACCCCCGGGTAGGGTAACTTCGGGGTATAAGGGCCAAGTTAGCCAAGGTACGGCACGGTCAAAGCAAGTGCTGACCAGGTCACCTCAAGGTAGGCCGAACCAAGGAGTGACCCGGCCCATGGAGCATCTCCTTGGCTATGGTCCGACCGGCATAAGATATATGCCGGCCATGTTTATCTAGCTGTTTTGCAGGTAACTTGATGAGCCACATTAGCTATATGCTAGCCAGACTATCTTGTGGCTTCCAAGAAAAGGAATCCCCCGCTGGTCAAAAGGTGTCTTTATTAGCTGTAGCATGAGCGAAGCAACGTAAAGAACAGGACCAGCGGGTTAGGGGCGACCAAGATGACGCGGGCAATGCTGGATGACGGAGCCCGTGTCTGGTGACGCTTAAAGACAAAGATTACATAGTGGGTTATGTCCAAAGCTCGGACGAGCCGTTAAAGAGAATAAAGAAGCATCTAGCTTTAGGCGAGGAGCATATTCACAGAATATGCTGCCACATGTGCCATAGAATTGTAACCCGGGCTCCCCTATATAAGGAGCATCGGGGCCTCCATAGAAGGGGATCGATCATTTTCTCGGTCTAATTTAGAACTCTAGAGCTAGTTGGTAGGGAGTAAGAGTCATAGTCTCCTCACTGAGAGCTTGAAGATCATTTGTAAACACCATTGATAGAGAGAATATAAGAACATCTATGTGTGGAATCACCACGTTCTCCCTCCCTGGATTCCCCTAGCACTCATTGGCCCCATCTTTAGCCTATCCATGGCATCTGTCGTGCCACCACCACGACAGTTGGCGCCTACCGTGGGGCTAGCGGTGCTAGCAAGGGTGAAAATCTAGACGGGAAGCTTCTCCAGCACCGGCGAGCGCGTCGTCTCCGGCTTGGTTCAGCACTTTGGAGCTCTGGACTACGTCACCGACAAGGAAGGAAGCTTCGGCAGACACCCTCCTCTGCGCAACGACGTCTTCATCAATCTTGGCACGCACAAGATCTATGTCGGCATGGACAAGTCCTGCGTTCATCTGTGGCACATCATCGAGGGAGGCGAACCACCTCTCAACACAGCTGGTGGAGTGCGTATCAGTGGCCCCACCAGCAGCGTTGAGGTCCAGATGACCGCACCTGACGCGGAACCAAGCAAGGACCCAGTGCCAGAGCCAGAGGTAACGCCAAAGCAGACCAGATCTAGGTTTCCTCCACTAGAAAGGCCAGAGAATGTGCTCCAGCGAGCAATAGATAGCCTAGCAATGCCAATAGCACCTATGGTAGATCCGGCTCAGGCACAAGCTGAGTTAGAGGAAACTAGGCAGAAAATGTTAGTTGGGGCAAATAAAGTAGCAGAGCTGCATCAGTCTTTGAACATCACCTTGAGAGAATATGCCAAGGCCATCCGCATAGATGGAGTGAAATTACGGGGTAGGAACCCGATCACTGAGATTGACAAGGAATGCGAGCCTAGGCCAGGTCAGAGAGCCACAATAGTAAAAGGAGGGTTGGACAGGTACAGTACCCCGACAAAGAACCTCAGGGCAGCAAACATGGCCGCATCCGAGTTTGAAGGTTTAACTGGAGAGGCCTGGCAAAGGCAACAAGAGAGAGTGAACCACTTGCTCACAGTTGCTTGCCAGCAAAATGAAGAAATGAACAAGGCAAACCCGGTGCCACCAGGAGCGTCATAGGTGGTACATTTGGCCAGGAATAACCCGGCAAGATCTGGAGGAGCTGTGTTGTCTCTAGGTCACAATCCCAGGAGGGAAGACGTAGTAAACTCTGGGAGAAGAGATAAACAGATGGTTCCCTATGATCCAGTAAGGGCCAGAAAAGGCAAAGCCGTGCAAGTTGATGAAGATCGGCACAGTACGAGCCGAGGTGTGGCCGGACGAGGTAACCGTGACCAAGGCAATGCAGGGCAGAGAAATGCTACCAACGGCAATGCTGGACAGCGTAATCCCGTGGAAACAGGGCAAAATGTATCTCGGCAGCAGCAACAGCGCACACCTCGGCAAGAGGGGAGTGTAGGAGAGGCAGCACAACAACAAAACGCTTGCCCGGATTAGGAGAGATACAATGATGGTTATTCGGTATGATCAATGACGGATACCCCAGACCGAATCACCACATAATTGGGTCAAGGATGGGAAGCAGGAACTTGCAGCCGGATGATGCCAGGCTGAAATTGGATAGAATTTATAGGTCGGAACTAATTGATGTAGAAGGTCCACCGGGTCTAGCATGGTTTGGGCCCCGAATCATGAAGGAGCCACTAGTGCCGAACTTTTAGCTGGCCAGAGGAACCAAGACTTATGATGGTAGTACTAGGACATAAGATTGGCTAATTGATTATGCGATAGCGGTCAAGATTGCAACAGGAAATTTGAGATGGGCAGTAAGATATGTGCCACAGATGCTGGAGGGACCGGCGAGAGTTTGGCTGAACAATTTGCCACCAGGAAGTGTCAACTATTGGCTGGATTTCGAGGAGTTCTTTGTTAGCAACTTCTCAGGCAGTTACAAGAGGCCCAACAGGCCATAAACTCTGGTGCTATGCCGGCAAAGACTGAATGAGCCAGACCGAGATTTCCTGACTTGGTGGTGCAATGTGCATAACTCATGCGAGGGAGTAATTGAATCAGAAGCCATTGCGTGGTTTGCTCAGGGATGCAGATATGGAAGTATGTTGTGGCAGAGGCTGCAGCGAGACATGCCAACCACATGGGATGAGACGATCTGGATCGCGGATTCGTATGACTTGGGAGATCCAACACAACCCCGGCTAATGTCGAGTGAGGCAAACAAGGAATATTACAACCGAGATGGCTCCGGATCATCAAAGATGAATGTTTTCCGAGGAAAGAGAAGGGATGAGCGCTCGGATTACCGATATAACTCGCAGCAGGTAGTAGCGGTAGACCGGGATCAACCCAATGCTGGTGGCAGCCAACGCCAGAAATCTGGAGGACAAAACTGGCAGCAAAAAAACGAAGGGAAAAAATCCTTGGACCCCGGAGCAGAAAAAGCAATAGCAAGAGCGAAAAGATAGACCGAGGTATACGTTCTAGTCCATGTTAGATCAACCATGCATGTTCCATACACCAATCCCGAATAGTCCGGCAAATCATACAACCCGACAATGTGAATGGATGAGAAAGTTAGAGCAGGGCGGTTTGAGGTATGCTCAGGCACCTCGGAATGAAGCACCAAGGAATGAGGTACCATTGACACCGTTCCTAACAGGGGGGAATTGACAACAACTGATGTTGCCACCGCCTCCACCGAGGTATGAGAGTTAGGAAAGAAGAGATGCGGTACATCAAGTAGGCAATAACCAGCAGCAAGGTCAGAGTTACCATGAGAATGAGGGACGAAACGAGTACAAGGAGCATCATTAGAGCTACTGTGTGTTTACCACATAAGAAAATGACAGGAAAAGCTTGTAGTGCCGGCATATGGAGGTAAACATAGTAATGTCGACAGTAGTGAGATACATGCCCTGGGCAGATCAAGAGATCACATGGAGTATCAAGGATCACCCAAAGATCATGCCTAGCCCTAGAACCTACACTCTGGTCTTAGATCCAACGTTCATCAGGCTGAATCTCAATGTGAGGTTTTCCAAGGTACTGATCGATAATGGCATTAGTATCAACATAATGTACAAGGATACCATGCACAAGTTGGGAATAAAATAGAACATGTTGCAAGCGACGATGACCACTTTTCATGGCATTGTACCGAGTATTTCCTCTGAGCCAATTGGTAAGGTCTGGGTTGATGTGTTGTTCGGCACAAGAGATAATTACCGGACTGAAAATTTGGAGTTTGAAGTGGTGAATCCGGAGAGCGCTTATCACGCGTTACTCGGCAAGCCAACGCTGAACAAGTTCATGGCAACTACCCACATCAGTTACCCTAAGATGAAGGTGCTCGGGCCAAGGGGTGTGATAACTGTATCAGGGGATTTCCGGCGTTCGATCGAGTGCGCCTCAACCGGATCTAACTTAGCCGAGTCACTCGTGATAGCTCAAGAAAAAAGGAAGATACTGGAGGTGGCGGTATTGGCTCAATCCGTGCAACAACATATGCCGACTCTGACCAACCCGCACGAGAGTGTATCATTCCAAGCGACCAAGGACATGAAGAAAGTGCCAATCGATGATCAGTTCCTAGAGCGCACCATAACCATTGGTGCCGTGTTAAGCAGC
This sequence comes from Avena sativa, assembly GCA_916181665.1. Classification (NCBI taxonomy): domain Eukaryota; kingdom Viridiplantae; phylum Streptophyta; class Magnoliopsida; order Poales; family Poaceae; genus Avena; species Avena sativa. The sequence continues at coordinate 574,105,011 of OV702287.1, forward strand.
AAATAGGAAAGCGGGCTTGTCAACTTCCTCCGTGAGAATCGGGACATCTTTGCTTGGTCTACTCAAGATCTGCAAGGTGTACCGATGGAGTTGTCTGAGCACTCATTAAACGTAAGACCTGGGGCTAAGCCGCTAAAGCAACCTCTCCGGCGTTTTGCCGAAGTAAGAAGGAAAGTCATTGGAGATGAAATATCTAGGCTCCTAGCGGCCGGATTTATCATGGAAGTACTCTATCCGGATTGGCTCTCTAATCCGGTGCTTGTGGAAAAGAAGAAAGATGATTCGAGCGTGGCTGTGGTATGGCGCATGTGCCTTGATTACACGAACCTGAATAAGGTGTGTCCCAAAGATCCATTTCCACTCCCTAGAATAGATCAAGTCATAGACTCAACAGCCGGATGTGAGCTACTATCATTCGTTGATGCGTATTCTGGGTTCCACCAGATACCCCTGAATCCAGATGATCAAATAAAGACTGCGTTTATCACCCCATATGGGGCTTATTGCTATCGCACTATGCCGTTTGGACTACGTAATGCAGGAGCAATGTACCAACGATGCATGCAAACATGCTTACATGACCAAATAGGTCGGAACATGCAAGTTTATGTGGATGATGTGGTGATAAAAACCAAGGAAAGAAATATGCTCCTCGATGATATCCGGCAGACATTCGCGAACATAAGAAGGTTCTGAATGAAGCTAAACCCGGAGAAGTGCACCTTTGGTGTGCCCGTTGGAAAGTTACTTGGTTTTTTCGTATCTAGCCGGGGCATTGAAGCTAACCCGACGAAAATCCGGGCCATAAAGAGAATGGAACTTCCAAAATGCCTTAACGATGTGCAGAAGTTCACTGGTTGCCTGGCATCGGTGAGTCGGTTCATATGTCTGTTAGGAGAGAAGGCCTTGCCCCTCTACCAATTAATTAAAAAGGTAGATAAATTCACATGGACGCCACAAGTGGACCTTGCATTTCGAGAGTTGAAAAAGATGTTATCTACTACACCAATCCTAGAAGCACCACTGCCTAAGGAGCCAATGTTGCTCTACGTAGCCGCGACCAACCGAGTCGTAAGTGCAGTAATCGTAGTGGAGCGTGAAGAGGAAGAAGGAAAGTTGGTGCAAAGGCCGGTGTACTATCTGAGCGAGGTATTGTCAGTTTCAAAACAGAACTACCCTCACTATAAGAAGATGGCGTACGGTGTATATATGTCGACCAAGAAACTTAAGCACTATTTTGAGGAACATCCCATCAAGGTGATATGTGAGGCACCCATTTCGGAGATTATGAGTAACAAAGATGCAAGTGGCCGGATAGCAAAGTGGGCAATCGAGTTAGCTCCCTATGCGCCACAATTTGACAGAAGGGATGCTATCAAGAGTTTCTTTGTGGACTGGGCTGAAATGCAATACGAGCCACCCCTGCCAGACTCCAATTATTGGCAAATGCACTTCGATGGATTGAAACTAAAAGATGGTTTGGGCGCTGGAGTAGTGCTTACCTCGCTCAAGAAGGATCAACTGAAATATGTCCTTCAAATCCACTTCAGTGCCTCGAATAATGTGGCAGAGTACGAAGCATTTGTACATGGTCTCAAAGTAGCTAAAGAAGTAGGGATACATTGGATACAATGCTTTGGAGATTCCGATTTGGTGGTGCAACAAGTGTCTGGAAATTGGGATGCCTTGGATGCTAACATGGCCCTATAGAGGTTCCATGTTCAAAAGATAAGTGGGTTCTTCGAGCGGTGTGAGTTCCACCACATACCACGGATTGAAAACGAGGCAGCAGTTACGCTGTCCAAGTTAGGATCATCCCGGCAACCAATCCCGCCATATGTGGCTTTGGAGCACCTGAGAAAACCATCTATTACGCCCTCACCTGAATTAGATTCAATTTATATCCTGGCACTCTCCGGATCAGGAGCTGCACCTATGGAGATAGAGTGGGGAAGCACCTCGGCAAACCCGGGGACTGCTTCAGCAAACCCGGGGACTGATCAGCCTGATCCGGCAGGAGTTATGTCGATGGATGCGATGGAAATTAACGAGGAACCATTTCCCATCCGGACTGTACCTGCTTGGGCCAAGCCAATTTTTGATTTTCTCAAAGAGGGAATCTCGCCGGATGACGAAATAGTCTCAAGGCAAATCCAGAGAAGGGCAAAGGCCTATAGAATTATCAATGCCGAACTATACAAAAGAAGTGTGACTATAGTACTGCAGCAGTGTCTTGATCCGGAAGAAGGACTTGACATACTCCGGGATATTCACCAAGGGGAATGTGGCCACCATGCCTCCTCAAGGGCATTAGTGGCAAAAGCTTTCCGGCATGGATTTTATTGGCCTAGTGCTTTGGAGAAAGCAGAAAACTTGGTGAGAAAATGCAATGGTTGTCAAAGATATGCCACGAAAACTCATCTACCAATGTAGGAGCTGAAAACTATCCCCATTACGTAGCCATTTGCTGTATGGTGCCTAGATATGGTAGGCCCATTTAAGCCGGCAAAGGGAGGGATGAACCATATCCTAGTCATGGTTGACAAGTTCACCAAGTGGATTGAAGTGAAACCGATTCGGAAATGTGATGGGGCAACAACAGTAAGATTCCTCAAGGATATAATCCTGAGATATGGCTATCCCCATAGCATCATAACTGACAATGGAACCAATTTCGCTGAAGGAACGTTTGCGAGATTCTGCCAAGAAAAGAAGATCCGCCTAGATGTCGCCTCAGTCGCCCACCCCGCATCGAACGGGCAAGTGGAAAGATCCAATGGACTGGTATTGTCCGAGATAAAACCTCGGCTCATAGAGCCGCTGCAAAGATCAGCGGGGTGCTGGATAGAAGAACAACCAGTGGTACTATGGAGCTTAAGAACAAATCCAAATCGATCAATAGGCTATACGCCATTCTTTCTGGTATATGGGGCAAAAGCTGTATTACCAGCCGACATAGAGCACGATTCACCAAGAGTCACCCAATACACAGAAGCCGAAGTGCGCAAATCCCGGCAAAACGATGTTGATCTGCTGGAAGAAGCGAGAGAATTGGCCCTGTCCAGATCCGCCATATATCAGCAAAATCTTTGATGCTATCATAGCCGGAAAGTAAACCCCCGAGTCTTCCGGGAAGGTGACCTGGTACTCAGGCTGATACAGCGCACAACTGGCATGCATAAGCTATCCCCTCCATGGGAAGGACCTTTCATTGTAAGAAAAGCCTTGTACAATGATTCCTACTATCTTATTGATGCACAACCCTAGGAAAAGAACAAGGCAAACATGTCCGGAGAGGAATCCAAGCGATCGTGGAACGTAGCACTACTTCGTCCTTTCTACACCTAAGAGGTGAACGTATCTGAGCTACTCATATGTCGGTATGTATGTCGGCAATGAGCTTATCAATAAAAATTTTGGCACCCCGAGCAGAGACTCGGGGACTGCCGTAATAATTGTCTCTCATTTTCGTATGTTTATGTCGGCTGGGTTAAGTCGCTTATACCTTAATCGGATTAGTAATAGCACCAAAAACCTAACTCTTCAACTTTGCAGATGTCCAACAAGAATTGGCTTCATGGAAAGCAAGAGAACAAGTTTGGAATGGCAACGCACATGAAAAACGACTAAGGAAAAGAACTTAAGTGGGTTGACATTGGTTTTCTGACTAACCCTTGGTTTATTGCATTTATATAACGCCGGATCATTTTGAGCTAATCTCAAAGTTTCAAGTATTGTTAAATCAATTTTTTGAACCTCGGACTCGTAAGTTGAAAAACCGAATCAAGGTAGACGCGAGCCGAGTCAAAAATTGGGGGAACAAGAAACCGAAACTCGGGGACTTCGCCCATGATAATCGAGCATTAAAAACTTTGTTCAGAACATTAAATTGTAGCACAACCAAACTAAGGTATTTAGATACATTTCCGCCCGACATTCCGGGGATCTGATAAATATGATGAGTGTTTTTTAAGGAGCAGGAGCAGCAGACGAATCATCCGTCGATGAAGGAGGTACTTCGGAGTGTGGGGGATGGGTGCTAGCCTCAGCTGCATCCTCAGGGTTAACCTCATCATCCTCTGGGTCTTCGGCCTCGTCTCTGAGCTCGGAGGCCTCACCTTTACTCCCTTCTTCTGCATCTCCAGAAATAGCTTCTTCATCAACGACATCGAGATAACTCGACCCTTCATTCCAAGAGTGGTAGAAGGAGTACTGGATGAGCTTGTTGGCACAGGATTTGCGGCGCGTGATCCAATCCAGATCTTCGCACCACATAGGCCCGGTGCGCTTGCAAGTGAGCAACCCCAGATCAATCCCTTCATAGCATGAAAGAACAAATTGAAAGGCAATGTCGGCCCTGGCCCGTGCAGCAGATTCACGCCACAGATGTAGCTGCGTATCGCACTCCATTAATTTGGCTATGAAAGTCGAGCCTCATTTTCGAATGGTTTCACTAGGATAGAGGGAGCCTACCATTCGCATTGCCGCCGGTATAATATCCGCGCCATGGTTCTTCACTACCTCAAGACGAGCGGTGAGGCTCGCCAGTAGATCCTCCGTATTATACGGGATTGGCTCGGCACTAGGGGAAGCAAGAATACCACGCTATTCGTGGGACTGGGTTACGACAGCGGCACCGAGCGTATTGCTTTCTGGATATTTGCCTAACAGAGGAGAGGAAGCAGTAACTAAGAGTACCAGATCCAGAGGAATGAAAGTTTAGCAAGGGTAGAGAACTCACGTGAAAACTGGAAGAGAAGTCGCTCAAGCTCGGAATGAACGTCGGCACTATGGGCCTAGAGTTTCTCATATTCGGTGTCACCGACGTAAGCTTGACGTCGGCTTCCTGTAATAAGATCTCCAACTCGGACTCATGGAGGCCCTTGAGCCTCTGAATTTCGGCATTCAACCGATTGATCTCCAAGTCCTGGAGCTGGAGCCGAGCTATCTTTTCATCTTTCTTCTTCAGCTCAGCCTCATGCTTCCCTGCTTGTTCGAGGAAATGGGTCATAATTTTAGGCATGGTAACGCTATCCTCGAGAGCAACTACAACAATGTAATGATCCGGAGGACCCAAAGTATAAGTTTCCATCGGATAAAAGAAGGAAAGTATAGTGGTTGTGTGAAGGGGATAAAATTACCTTTGATCTCACCCAGATTCTTCCGCATAATGATATTCTCATCTTCAACCTCGACTGCATGATTCGGATAGCAAATCAGTACAAATCACAGACAACTCCAAAGAACGAACATGGAAGAGGGAAAAGTCTAAATAAGGAACATTACACTTCTTCTGGTGAGCCTCCAGGAGTTTACCATAACGTGCGCGCATATCTTTATAAGAGTCCAGCAAAAGCTAGAACTCAGCGGTTTGGTGGTTAGTGGTAATGTGAAATAAGCAAGCCAATGGCAAAGTTCAAAGGCAAAGTAAGAATAATTCGAAGTCTACAAGATCCGGACCAAGTGGGACTTAACCCGGCTCTAGGTGTGTGGATATTCGAAGTCTACAAGATCCGGGCCAAGTGGGACTTAACCCGGCTCTAGGTATGTGGATATTCGAAGTCTACAAGATCCGGGCCAAGTGGGACTTAACCCGGCTCTAGGTGTGTGGATAATCGAAGTCTACAAGATCCGGGCCAAGTGGAACTTAACCCGGCTCTAGGTGTGTGGATATTCGAACTCTACGAGATCCAGGCCAAGTGGAACATAACCTGGCTCTAGCTGTGTGGATATTCAAAGTCTACAAGATTCGGGCCAAGTGGAACTTAACCCGGCTCTAGGTGTGTGGATATTCAAACTCTACAAGATCCAGGCCAAGTGGAACTTAACCCGGCTCTAGGTGTGTGGATATTCGAAGTCTACAAGATCCGGGCCAATTGGAACTTAACTCGGCTCTAGATGTGTGGATATTCGAACTCTACAAGATCCGGGCCAAGTGGAACTTAACCCGGCTCTAGGTGTGTGGATATTCGAACTCTACAAGATCCGGGCCAAGTGGAACTTAGCCCGACTCTAGATGTGTGGATTTTCGAACTCTACAAGATCTGGGCCAAGTGGAAATAAACCCGGCTCTAGATGTGTGGATATTTGAAGTCTACAAGATCCAGGCCAAGTAGGACTTAACCCGACTCTAGATGTGTGGATATTCGAAGTCTACAAGATCCGGACCAAGTGGAACTGAACCCGGTTCTAGGTGTGTGGTTATTCGAAGTGTATAAGATCCAGGCCAAGGGAACTTAACCCGGCTCTAACTATGGTAAAATTTAACATTGCTACGGTCTAAAACTAGAATCCTATAAGGAGCATCGGACCGAATAACAAGTTATTCCTTCGGAGGCTCGGGGACTAGGGCTACATGTATAAGTGCTCAGTTATACAAGGTACCAACAGAAGAGGAAAAGAGTTACCTCCATCATCCGGCCAGCTAAGGAAATAGCCTTGATAGTGGAGTTCATCTGTGCGCTGAACTCGGCCGGGCCGGACTTCTCCGGCAGATCATCTTGCGGGTCGATGAATTATGCATTGTTCTAGTTTTTCACATACTCAAGGAGCAGTGGACTATAACTTTCACCACTAGGAGAATAGTTCGCCACAAGGCCTTTCACGTGGGCCTCTCTCCTAGCGGATTGAGCGGCGGCAGGGCTGGTATGCAGAACTAGCTGCCTGCTGCCCTCTGACCCTGAGGGGGTAGACCCAGATGAAATCCCTTTTGCTGACCCGGTAGCCTTCTTGAGTTTTCCGGATGAAGCCTGAGGAGCTGGCTGGAAAATGTTGGCAACTCAAGGAGTTGACCCGGAGGGAGATGATGGGGCTTTCCTCTTGGGAAGCTTGGTGGAGGCTCTGGCTGCTGTTGGTGCTGGTGCTAGTGCTGCTGGTGAGGCTGTTGCTGATGTTGTTGCTGCTGTTGGTGCTGGTGCTACTGGTGCTGGTGTTGGTGCTGGTGCTGCTGTTGCAGATGTTGTTGATGCTGGAAACACTAGGACAGAAGAACTTGTTGGGGGCGGTGCCGATGAAACTGGCACCTCACGACTTGGCGCTGAGGCTGAAGAACTGGGGAGATCCGACATCACCGTATCCAGAGCCGCCCCACTACCCCCCGTGGCGACATTGCCCTCCTCTTGACGAGGTGGGCTCTGGTCAGGCGCAACCGCGGAGCCCTCTAGAATAGGGCTGAGCGGGCGAATATCGTCATCGCGAGGGGTGGGGGGAGAAGGGCTGCTTCGGATTGGGGAGGCTATGCCGGAGTCGCTCTGAGGGATGACCCTAGGAGCTCTAAGAAGAAGAAAAACACCAAGTCAAAAAGAGAGAACCAATAAGAGACAAAGGCAAGCAAAGGAAAAATCCCCAAGTATCAGTGCAAAAGGACTTACTCATCCGCGGTTGGGGGAGCCCGAGGTTTAGGTGCCCTCCGGACCGTGCTCTTGGCGGCCGGCTTAGACGAGGCTTTCACCCCGGACTTCTTCTTCCTCTTCTTGGGCAGCGGCACCTCCGAAGCTGCGGCCGAGGTAGCCGCGCGCTTCTGGAAAGAAGCAGGGGCCGGACCACCAGTGGCGAGGGGAGGAACCTCGTGGACCTGACCGTCCGGGTTAGCTGAACATTCGGTCATAACGAGATGCGTGTAAGAGATGGGAACCGGATCAAGTACCTCCAGGACCTCAACGTCCGAGTCATCGTCGTCTGGCCAATACCTTAGAGAAGAGGCCTTACCAGCGCTGTGTTTGATGACGTACGGAGTATGCAGGAAGGTCTCCGGATCAAGCTCCTCCTCATCCTCTTCAGTACGGTCCAGAAGCCACTTGCTCGCCAGCACCTCGCCATCCTCTTGTGGCTGCTGGAGGAATCGCTGAGAACAAGACAACAATTGCCAAGTTACAAATGTAAACCGACATACATAGAAGATCCGGAAAACAGAGAGAAGCAAATTTACCTTCGGAAGAGGGTTGACCCGGGTGAAGGGCTTGAGTCCCCACTCACAACCCTCGGTGAATTCCTTCTCCACATTGAAGATGGATTTAACCCGACAGTAAATCGCCGAGTTATCCAGCTCGATAGATGAAGTCCGGTGGGGGACGAGGGGGCCGCTCAGGTAACAGATCTTGTGGGCTCTCTTCTGAAGGGGGGAGACCCGGCTGCGGACAAAAGTAATCATGATGTCCTCCCCCTGGAGCTCTTCCTTGAGTAGCTCCCTGATCCGGCGCTCCACCTGATTCGCCAGGGCCGTGGGTCGCTTGGGAATGCCCTCCCAAAGCGAGGTATTTGGAGGTACAAGCTTGAAGGGGAGGAGCCGGATCAAGTCCTCGTTGGTGGTGTTCCGGACATAGAAGAAAATCCGAGCCCAGCCCTTGCAGGACTCGAGTTCGGTGACCCGAGGGAGTGCAGAGTTCTTCCAGGGAGAAATGGAGGCAGCGCCACACTGGGTCAAATGCTTATCCTCCTGATCAAGCTCCTTGTCCGGAACTACGTTCCTCTAGAGACCAAAGAACTTGATCCAAAGTTCATTGGTTGGCCAGAGGCCAATGTATCCCTCAATGCGAGAGGCAGAGGAGGATAAAGAAGTAATGGCGTTGGCAGGGAGATGATGTGGTTGCAATTTGTAAGTGGAAATGAAATCAAAAAAGAAATCTGGGGTGGGGAGGCCAAAGCCGCGCTAAAAATGCGAAAGGAAAACAACATATTCCCCAGGATTGGTGGAAGGAGAGATTTCACCGGAGGCGAGGCGGTAGGCGACGCTGGCGGGGATCCGGCGCGTGGCACGGAGCTAGTCCAGGGCCTCCTCGCGAATGATAGAGCCATCCCAACAGCCGCGCTCACGGCCCTCTGCTCCTTCCTCCTGTTGTGCCACCACAAATGTTCCCTCCTCAGTCATGGTGGATTCGAGATCCTCGAGAGAGAAATCAGAGTAGAGGTAACCGGAGGAGGGGAAACGGGAAGCGCAAGGCCGCGTGATGGAGATCTTGAGTAGGAACGGTGGCGCCTGCACAAGATGCTGCCTGTGCACGGTCGCAATGGTGCCGGAGTAGCAACAAACTAGCGGCGGCGGCAAGGCTACGGCGAGAGAAAAAGGAGGCGGGGAAGTATAGAGGAAATGGGGAATGTCCCCTGAAATCGCCCGAGGCCCTCTACTTAACCGCGCAACTGGCGCGTAGTGGGATTGATGACCCACAAGTATAGGGGTGTATCGCAGTATTTTCGATAAGTAAGAGTGTCGAACCCAACGAGGAGCAGAAGGTGTTGGCTAGTGGTATGGATCAGGAATTCTCTGCAATTACTTAGCAAACAGATTTTCAGGTATTTTTGATAAAGCAAGTAAATAAAGTACGAGTAAATAAACGACAATAAGAATAAACGCAGCAAGTGGCCCAATCCTTTATTCAGCAAAGGACAAGCCGGTTGTATTACTTAAGATGACCAAACGTTCTTGAGGACACATGGGAATTCTTTCAAGTGCTTTCGCTTCATATAGTTGATTAATCTTATTTAGATTGCTAAGTGTTGTGTGGGTGAACCTGTGCTAATGTACCGACCTTCCTAGGACTAATACATACTTGTGATTATACACCTTGCAAACATCCGTAAGTACAAGAAAGTAATTAAGGTAGAAACCTAACCACAGCTTTAAACTCTAAGACCCTTACGTCCCTTGTCCAATGGTTTCCTAACGGGGGTTCAGGTTTTTGTCACTCCGGCAACACCTACGATTAGTAGCCAAATACACAATGCATTCCCCTAGGACCATATAGGTGAAGTGTCATGTAGTCGACGTTCACATGACACCACTAGAAGAAGTACACCACAACTTAAATATCAAACTATTGAATCTTTCTCAACACAACTCCACTACTAACAACATGATTTCTCCCATGTCCTCAAGAACAAAACAAACTACTCACAAGACATCATATGGATCATGATCAGAGATGGAATAATGATGTATAACAATCTAAACATAAACAATAATTCAACGGTTTACTCAATAGCATCAACCAGAAGGAGTAATCAACACCGGGAAAGTTTCCCCCAAGAACTATGCAAGGTTCAACCCAATTGTTACAACAATATGGAGATGGTGATGAGGGTGCTAATTGTCATGATGGTGGAGATGATGATGATGATCCCGATGAAGTCCAGCTTGATGGTGGTGTTGATGGCGACGATCTCCCCTCTCCGGGAAGGAATTCCCCCGACAGAATTCTGTCTACTAGAGAGATCTTTCTCTCTCGGTGTTTTCCACCCTGTAGAGGCGGTGGAATCTTTTTGTGGTCGCTCCCCGAGTATTAGGGTTTCAGGAGGATTATATACGCAAGAGGGGAGAGCCAGAGGTGGGCCAGGGCGGCCACACCACCTGGTGGCGCGGCCTAGGGTGGCCCGCGCCAGGGGGTGGTGTATCCCCCCTGTAGCCCATCTCCGCCTCCCCTTCTGGCTTCCTTCGTCTTCTGGAAATATAGGATTTTCCATATATTTTCCCTGATTTTCTGATCTTCGCGAAGTTTGCCTCCAATCAGCACCTTTTCCATCAGAATCCTGACTACAGCGGTCCATGCTCCAAAAGTCATCAACCATGCAAAAACAGATGAATAACAGTGAATTATGATATAGAATAGTGATGCAAAATGGACGTATAAGGGATCCTTTGCGGTTATCACACCGCGCGCAACAGGCGTGTATGCGGCCGCATCACTCAATCAGAGCATGGCCACAACAAGGGCCACAGGGACGAAGGATCCCATGACGCGATGTAATGTTATAGTTAACAAGGCGCCGCATTGAAGGGACGTACGCAACAGTTATTCCTGACATTGCAACAATAACTGGCGCATTAAATGCGCATGCCCTTAAAATGAGGTAAAACGATGATTACCCTCCACGTAGGATGTGGGGAAGCATACGGGAGAAGGAAAGGTAAGCCGGATAAGCAAGCAAAAGACCCGGCCAGCGAGGAATAACTCGGAATGAGCCAAGGGACCGCGAGAGGGTTACGGGGTAACTCGGCCACAGAGGCAAAGATCCGGATATGGGAACCTGTTGTGGCCTCAACAACCAAAAGTTGCTAAGACCGCACTAGCTTCGGGGACTAATGTTGGGGGGATATCCCCGGGTAGGGTCACGCCGGGGTATAAGGGCCGAGTTAGCCAGGGTACGGCACGGTCAAAGCAAGTGCTAACCGGGTCACCTCAAGGAAGGCCGAACCATGGAGTGACCCGGCCCATGGAGCATCTTCTTAACTATGGTCCGGCCGGCATAAGATATATGCCAGCCATGCTTATCTAGCTATTTTGCAGGTAACTTGATGAGCCGAATTAGCTATATGCTAGCCAGACTATCTCGTGGCTTCCAAGAGAAGGAATCCCCCGCTGGTCAAAAGGTGGCTTTATTAGCTGTAGCATGAGCGAAGCAAAGTAAAGAGGACCAGCGGGTCAAGGGCGACCAAGGTGACGCCGGCAATGCCGGATGACGTAGCCCATGTCTGGTGAAGCTTAAAGACAAAGATTACGCGTGGGTTATATCCAAAGCTCGGACGCGCTGTTAAAGAGAATAAAGAAGAATCTAGCTTTAGGCGACGAGCATATTCGCAGAATATGCTGCCACGTGTGCCCTAGAATTGTAACCCGGACTCCCCTATATAAGGAGCACTGGGGCCTCCATAGAAGGGGATCAATCATTTTCTCGGTCTAAGGTAGAACTCTAGAGCTAGTTGGTAGGGAGTAAGAGTCATAGTCTCCTTCTTACTGAGAGCTGGAAGAGCATTTGTAAACACCATTGATAGAGAGGATACAAGAACACCATTGATTCCCCTAGCACTCATTGGCCCCATCTTTAGCCTATCCATGGCATCTGCCGTGCCACCACCACGACACATGTGGATCCAAGTGGTTTGGAAAATAACTCATGAAATGACACTAGGGGATGAATGTGGTTTTGGAAAATAACACATGAAATGACTCTAAGGAATCCATGTGTCAAACCATGGTCACAGACATCAAAAACACATTGGAAAGCAGCTTCCACATGGAATGGTGCACCAATGTGATAGAAGTTGCATCACAGAAAACATGCAATAGGGGATGAATGTGACTTTGGAAATAAAACATGCAATGACTATAGGGACTCCATGTGTCAAACCGTGGTCACAGAGACCAAAAACACATAGGAAAGCAACTTCCACATGGAATGTTGCACAAGTGTGATAGAAGTTGTATCATAGAAGTTACTAGAGTGTGTGTGGTCATGTTGATCAAGGTGGTTTGGAAAGAACACATGCAATGACACTAGGAGATCAATTTGGTTTTGGAAAAGAATGGACACAATGACCCTAGGCCAGCCACACAGAACCCGCTGAGCGGTACTACCGGTGTGAGGCCGGTACTTCTGGTCAGGGCTGAGTCATTATGAAAACTGCAAGAACTTTCGTGTCCGAACTAAAAACGAGATGAAACTAATTTTGTTGTAAATATAACGACAAGTAGAATCCAATGGAGTGTGTGTGGTCATGTGGATGAAGGTTATTTGGAAAAGAACACATGCAATTACACTAGGGGATCAATGTGGTTCTGCAAAAGAACACATGCAATGACTCTAGGGACTCCATGTGTCAAAACATGGTCACTGAGACCAAAAACATATAGGAAAGCAATTCCACATGGAATGTTGCACGAGTGTGACAGAAGTTGCATCACAGAATGCAATGGAGTGTGTGTTGTCATGTGGATCAAGGTGGTTTGAAAAAGAACACATGCAATGACTCTAGAGACTCCATGTGTCACACCATGGTCATAGAGACCAAAAACACATAGGTAAGCAACTTCCACATGCAATGGTGCACCAGGGTGACAGAAGTTGCATCACATAATCCACTTGAGTGGGTGTAATCATGTGGATCCAGGTGTTTTGGAAAATAACACATGAAATGACACTAGGGGATGAATGTGGTTTTGGAAAATAACACATGAAATGACTCTAGGGAATCCATGTGTCAAACCATGGTCACAGAGATCAAAAACACATTGGAAAGCTGCTTCAACATGGAATGGTGCACCAGTGTGATAGAAGTTGCATCATAGAATCCACTGGAGTGAGTTTGGTCATGTGGCTCAAGATAGTTTGGAAAAAAACACATGCAATATGGGATCAATGTGGTTTTGTAATAGAAAACATGCAATGAATATAGGGACTCCATGTGTTAAACCATGGTCACAGAAACCAAAAACACATGGAATGGTGCACCGGTGTGACAAAAGTTGCATCACAGAATGAACAAAAGTGTCTGTGGTCATGTGGATCAAGGTGGTTTGGAAAAGAACACATGCAATGACACTAGGGGATCAATGTGGTTTTGGATCAATGTGGTTTTGGAAATGAACACATGCAATGACTCTAGGGACTCCATTTGTCAAACCGTGGTCATAGACACCAAAAACACATAGGAAAGCAACTTCCACATGGAATGTTGCACTAGTGTGATAGAAGTTGCATCACAGAATCCACTAAAGTGTGTGTGGTCATGTGGATCAAGGTGGTTTGGAAAGAACACACGCAATGACACTAGGTGATCAATGTGGTTTTGAAAAAGAATACACACAATGACCCTAGTCCAGCAACACAGAACCTGCTGAGCGGTACTACCGGTGTGAGGCCGGTACTTCCGGTCAGGGCAGAATCAGAACCCAAATTGCAAGAACTTTCGCGTCCAAACTCCAAACGAAATGAAACAATTTTTGTTGCAAAGATAAAGATAAGTATAATCCACTGTAGTGTGTGTGGTCATGTGGATCAAGGTGGTTTGGAAAATAACACATGCAATAAAACTAGGGGATCAATTTGGTTTTGGATCAATGTGGTTTTGGAAAAGAACACATGCATTTACTCTAGGGCCTCCATGTGTCAAACCATGGTAATAGAGACCGAAAATATATAGGAAATCAATTCCACATGGAATGTTGCGCAAATGTGACAGAAGTTGCATCACAAAATCCAATGGACTGTGTGTGGTCATGTGGATCAAGGTGGTTTGGAAAATAACACATGCAATGACACTAGGGGATCAAGGTGGTTTCGGAAAAGAACACGTGCAATGACTGTAGGGACTCCATGTGTCAAACCATGGTCATAGAGACCAAAAACACGTAGGAAAGCAACTTCCACATGCTATGGTGCACCAGTGTGATAGAAGTTGCATCACAGAATTCACTGGAGTGTCTATGGTCATGTGGATCAAATTGGTTTGGAAAAGAACACATGGAATGAAAATAGGGGATCAATGTGGTTTTAGGACAATGTGGTTTTGAAAAATAACACATACACTGACTCAAGGGACTCCATGTGTCAAACCGTGGTCACAGAGACCAAAAACACGTAGGAAAGCAACTTTCACATGGAATGTTGCACTAGTGTGATAGAAGTTGCATCAGAGAATCCACTAGAGTGTGTGTGGTCATGTGGATCATGGTGGTTTGGAAAGAACACATGCAATTACACTAGGAGATCAATGTTTATTTGGGAAAGAACACACACAATGACCCTGGGCCAGCCACACAGAACCCGTTGAGCGGTACTACTAGTGTAAGGCCGGTACTTCCGGTCTAGGCGGAATCAGAATGACAACTGCAAGAATTTTCGTGTCCGAACTCCAAACGAGATGAAACCAATTTTGTTGTAAAGATAACGACAAGTAGAATCCACTGGAGTGTTTGTGGTCATGTGGATCAAGGTGGTTTGGAAAGGAACACATGCAATGACACTAGGGGATCAATGTGGTTTTTGAGAAGAACACATGCAATGACTCTAGGGTCTCCATGTGTCAAACAATGGTCATAGATACCAAAAACACATAGGAAAGCAACTTCCACATGCAATGGAGCACTAGTGTGATAGAAGTTGCATCATAGAATCCACTTCAGTGTGTGTGATCATGTGGATCCAGGTGGTTTGGAAAATAACAGATGCAATGACACTAGGGGATGAATGTGGTTTGGGAAAAGAACACATGCAATGACTCTAGGGAATCCATAGGTAAAACCATGGTCACAAAGATCAAAAACAAATTGGAAAGCAGCTTCCACATGGAATCGTGCACCAGTGTGATAGAAGTTGCATCATAGAATCCACTAGAGTATGTTTGGTCATGTGGATCAAGGTGGTTTGTAAAACAAACACATGCAATAGGGGATCAATGTGGTTTTGGAAAAGAACACATGCAATGAATCTAGGGACTCCATGTGTTAAACCATGGTCACAGAAACCAAAAACACATCGAATGGTGCACTAGTGTGACAGAAGTTGCATCATAGAATCCATTGGAGTGTATGTGGTCATGTGGATCAAGGTGGTTTGGAAAAGAACACATGCAATGACACTAGGGAAAAAATGTGGTTTTGGATCAATGTGGTTTTGGAAAAGAACACATTGATGGCTCAAAATGTAGAGCTCATTAGGAACCCCAAGAGGAAGGTATGATGAGTATAGTAGCAAGTTTTCCCTCAGTTATGAAACCAAGGTTATTGAACCAGTAGGAGCAAGGGAAAAACTCTAAGGTGTTGCTAGCAACTTGGAATCCTGCACAACAGAACCACAAAACTTTGCCCCAACTTACAATCAGGTTCTAAATCTCACTGATTTTGTTGAAAACAAAGGATTAAACGTATAGTGTGGAAGATAGTAATTGCTTGAAGATAGGAAACAATAAAAAGTAACAGTAAATGGTATATCAATGGTAAAAGAATGGACTGGGGTCCATAGTTCACTAAAGGTGATTCTCCTTAAGATAAATAGCATGTTGGGTGAACAAATTACAGCGAGGCAATTGACAGATTTGAGAAAGCATACAATGCATATACTAGACATCTTGACTCCTATGAGATTTGATCGGGCATTACAACATAATACATAGACCGTAATCCAACTACATCTATGACTAATAATCCACCTTCAGGTTATCGTCCGAACCCCTTCCAGTATTAAGTTGCAAGCACCAGATAATTGCACTAAGCAAAGTGTGTAAAGTAAATAATACGATTGCCCCATGGACAAAGGATTGTTGTTTTCTCCCTAGTAGCAACAACACATCTACAAACTTAGATATTTCTGTCACTTCCCTAGATTACTAGAGGCATGAACCCACTATCGAGCATAAATACTCCCTCTTGGAGTTGCAAGCATCTACTTGGCCAAGATAGTTACTAACAATGGAAAGGATGCAAGATCACAAATTAGATAGACTTGATAGAATCAACAATCAATCTGAAATAGCATCTCAATATCCATCGGATCCCCGCAAACACAACATGTAACATTACAAATAGATGATCTTGATCATGAACGGAGCTCACAAGATCTAGACATGATAGCACAAAGGAGGAGAACCAACCATCTAGCTACTACATGGACCCATAGTCCAAGGATGAACTACTCACGCATCACACCGAAGGCAGGCATGGTGATGAAGAAGGCCTCCAGGTTGATCTCTCCCCTCCGACAGGGTGCCAAGATGAGCTTCAGATCCCTCCCGATCTAGGGATGGAGATGGCGGAGGCTACAGACTCTTTCGTGGAATTTTGATCAGGTACTTAGGGTTTTCGTCCCGGGAGGATTTTATAGGTGAAGGGGCAAAGTCGGTGGAGAACCAGGGGGCCCACACCCCCTGGGGCCGCGCCCCCTAGCCGCACCGCCACCAGGTGGGGATGTTTTGGTGCGCCACTTCGTCTCCCCTCCGGACTCCCTATTGGTTCGGGTAAATATTGACTCTGGCTTTTGTCCCGTCCAATTCCGAGAATATTTCCTTACTAGCTTTTCTGAAACCAAAAACAGCAGAAAACAGGCAACTGGCACAGTGGCATCTTGTTAACAGGTTAGTTCCAGAAAATTTATAAAAATATCTGAAAGTGTGAACAAACATAATAAAGTAGATACAAACAAGCATGGAACATCAAAAATTATAGATACGTTTACGACGCATCAAGCATCCCCAAGCTTAACTCCTACTCGTCCTCGAGTAGGTAAGTGATAAAAAGATTTTTTTTTGAGGTGACATGCACCATCATAATCTTGATCAAGGTATTTGTAAAACATTGATAGTTGGGATCATAGTACTCTAACATGAACATGAAAGATAGAGTCCTAACAATAAGACATAGCAACTATGTTGTAACATGAAAAGGTACAAACAAAAGATTCATGAATGACAATGCATTAAAAGATGTTTGTTTGTTTCACATATAGAAAACATAAAAAGAATGTTATTTAGCTTGTCCCTCATGGTATAGCAAAACATAAATGCATAGGACACCTTCAAAGTTCATAAGGGTGACTAGATACAAATAATTTAAGAACAAGCAATATCAAAGTGATGAATCAATCAACAAGTTTTGGGACAATGCACATTAAACTAAGAATGATCACTATGATCTCTCTATTGGTGCATAAGGATAGAAGATGGAGACTCAACATAAAAGTAAAAAACAAAGGCCCTTCATAAGAGGTAAGCAGGGATTTCAAGTTTCATAAAGAGCTTCCAAAAATTATGGTACTGATTAGATTTCATCTCTCACTACCCCTATCATAAGCATCTTTAGGTGATTAAGGTTAAAGTGAACAAATATGAGGATATGCTTGACAAGTTATAAATCAAAAATCTCATGCCCCTTGCCTAGGAGTACCGAACCTCATGCTACTCAAGTTTAGTCATGAGTAAGTTCTTGTCATTGTAAGTACATGTGTATCATGGAGAACCGCCAACGGGTACCCCTTGCCCCATGATAGAGGAGCTATCCCATATCAAAATGACAAGGCAACAAACAATGAGCATCTTAGCGATCTTTTTATTTGCTATTTTCATAGGTTTTTATTGAGGATGCTTCACAGAATGATCACTATGGTCATGCTGCAAGTTTCCACCATGAGTAGGCATGGCTTAGGCTAGCCGCCCAGGTGTTTCTCTAACACACATACAAACTCCATGAGATTACAAGCTCCCCTTTTATTTGACACCGCCGGGATCCGTAAACAAAAGAACATGATATCAACTGAATAATAAGTGCAATGTCGAAAGCGTTCCCCATGGTACATGGTTCTGCTAATTCTCAACTTAGAAAGTGCAAGCATATACGCAGCATAGATGGACACAATGGTTCAAGTTTATTAAGTGCAAGAAAGTAAAGTGTGCCATCAAGTTTGTGAGAGCTTTTATCACTAATTTTCACATAACAAGTTTAATTTGGAAGGTAGATAAAAACATGAATATACTTGGAATAGTGTAAAACACCATGCATAGGAATTTATAGTGGACTCTATTGAATAACTTGGTTTTCTTGGGGGTTGGATGCATGAGTGGAACTCGTACTTGGTACATGTGGAGGCTAGCAAAAGACTGGGAGCGACCAACTAAGAGAGAAATAATGGTCATAATCATGCCAAGCGACAAAAATTATTAATTAAAGCATAAAGTGATATTACAAGTCAAAAACTAAATTATCATAGAGGATAAGGTGACTGGTTCATAGTCTTAACATGGTGTAAGCATGTGCCAAGTCAACCCAGCTAAAGCATCAAAGGAAAATACCACAATATTATGCTTTTTGCATGCTAAAACAACACATGATTCTTTCAAGGCACATTATGCAATATCAATTGTTTGGAACAAGTCATGCTACATCAAAAATTACTAAGGATAAAGTCAAAGCAATATCAAACATGACATGATAAAGTCTATGCCAAAGTCAAAACAAAACTCCTTTTGTACCACTTATAAGCATGAACTTTCCTACTCTTTTCGAATCACCAATCAACATATTTGAAATATCATATGAAAGCAGGGGTCCAACCAATTTATTTAAGAAAAATAAACAAAAGAAAACTAAAATAAAAAACAAAGACGCTCCAAAAACAACACAATTGTGCATGAAACAATAAAAATGAAGTGTTTTGGAAGAAAACCTGAGATTTTTATTGATGAAGAAGGGCATGCCTTGGGCATCCCCAAGCTTTGACGCTTGTACTTCTTTAATATTTCTTGGGGTGACACGGGTGGCATCCGAGAGCTTGATCTTTTGTCCATACTTCATCTTATCACATTATTCTTCCCTACACTGGAAAATTCCCTTCATACAAAACTTCACACAATCCTCATTAGCAACATTAGTGTATTCAAGATAATAGGTCCTTTAGTTTAGTTTCATCACAAGTAAAACTTACATTAAAACACAAGATACTATAGCAATTCCTTCTAAAAGCTCAAGTGATCAAAGAGAACT
This sequence comes from Avena sativa, assembly GCA_916181665.1. Classification (NCBI taxonomy): domain Eukaryota; kingdom Viridiplantae; phylum Streptophyta; class Magnoliopsida; order Poales; family Poaceae; genus Avena; species Avena sativa. The sequence continues at coordinate 574,124,252 of OV702287.1, forward strand.
CAAAGAGAAAGAGATTAAGAGGCAAATGCAAATAATGGCAGAAATCTGTCAAAACAGACCAGCAGGTAAAAACCAATATTTTAGAATACCTTCTGTTGCTCAAATAGAAAAGTGCTAAACTAACGAAAGTTAGATAATAACCTAGGGCATAAGAACAACAAATTACTGCTCAATCTGACGTCCATATATTTTTCACGATTGTTTACAGTGAAGCACAAAAATCTGTTTCAAGACAGCAACTTTCCCAGGTCTTACTTCTCTCTCATTAGAGGTTATTCTTAGCACAAAAACCACACAAAAAGGATAAGGAGAGGTTATTACTGAGGCATTAACTTCCAAGACTCAACAAAAGAAAAACTTACTCAAAGTAAAAATAATAATTTGGATTATCTCCCAATTGTGCTTTTCTTTAACGCCTCTCGGCTAGACATAGGAGCAAGATTCAAGTATTTTCAAATGAAGAAGCAATAAGAAAAATTTGGTTTTAATAGGAGAGGCAAAAGGTATCTCATTTCTCTTCTTAGGGAAGTATTCTATACCTTTCTTTAGTGGGACACCAGTAGAAAACTAGTCTTTCGGCCGGAGCTCCATTCCCCATTAGCCCCGGTTCAAGCAAAAACTGGGACCAGTGCCCGGTTTGAGTCCCAGCTCGACCTGAGAAAGCGTCGTGAAGCGTTAGCCTTGGTTAGGTTGGGGGCAATAGCCCCGGTTCAGGGCATGAACCGGGACTAATGCTCCCGCGCTTGACACGTGTTGGTCCGTGGAGAATTAGTCCGGCTCATGCCCCGAACTAGGACTATTGCCCCTCCACTTCCTATAAATAAACCCCCGCAGCCCAGTTTTTTTTTCTAGCTAGATGTGTTAGAGGTGTTCGGTGAAATGCCCGAGCCACACTTAAGTTGAAACAAAATGGTATCCTTGACCGAGGTTAGCAACCTTATCCTTTTCATATGTAATTGATACAAAAATATTGCATGTGTCCATGCATGATGGTCATTTCACTATTATGTATGATGTAGATCGATGCACGGAAGTGTTGGATGTACGGTGACCGTCGCAGTTCCGAATTCATTGCAGGCCTGCATAAATTTATCGATGTGGCTGAAGATAACAAGGTGGATAATTTTATGCCTTGTCCATGTGTTGACTTTCGGAACGTCAAGGAGTACACCAACTCCAGAACCATTCAAGGCCACCTGCTTCGGCAAGGTTTCAAGCCCGGATATTATTGTTGGTCCTTGCATGGAGAAAGAGGGGTTATGATGGAAGAGAATGAAGAACAAGAGGATGATGACAACTATAGTATGTTCCATGAAGAAAAAGGAGGATACTACAATGGAAGACAATGAAGAAGAAGGAGGTGACAATAAAGAAGAAGGAGGCGGCAATGAAGAAGAACAACGTGCATTAGATGAGCCTGCTGATGGTCTTGGTCAGGTCATTTCTGATGCAAAGCGAGAATGCCTTACAAAAAAGGAGAAGTTGAAGTTGGAGGCCATGCTAAAGGATCACAAAAAGTTGCTGTACCCAAATTACAAAGATTGCCAGCACAAAGTTGGATGTTGAGGCTGGTTTATCTGACAAGGGATTTGAGAATTTACTAAAAATAATGAAGCTGACCCAAGCATCCCGTTAAGAAAATAAGATGCTCCATGGTTACGGCCAAAGAGACCATAAGCGACCATAAACGGGCATAAGAAATTCATGACTTTTATGTAAATCTATGTAATGTATTAAAACTTATGTGTGCACAATATGGGCACATTATCACAAACTATGCCCTGATTCTAGCCTCGAACATGATAGTACCAATGTCGGTTGGGAAATTGTCCATGTAAGGTAGTCTAAGATTTTTGAAAAACTGGTTAGTACCAATGCCAAACTTTAATTTGGTGGTTGCTTCATAGAACACCCTGATTTCGGCACCTCAAAAATGGAAATTGGCTTTTTCGTGCGATAAAAAGGACAAATTCCTACTCCAACATCGTAAGCCATTCCAAGATGCACATGTGTGCACAATATGGGCACATTATGACAAACTATGCCCTGATTCTATCCATAACATTGGTGGTTTGACCTAAATCCCATGAAACCTCGAACATGATAGGTCATTTTGTGAAGAATTTTCGTGTGATGTTTGCAATTTTCCAAGTTCAATATTTTCCTTGCAACTTTGACAAATAATATGACACCACATGAAGGTTTCACATCGTTTGGATCATTTTGAATTTTTTATGCCCGTTAATGCATTTATAATTGAAAATGGTAAAATTGTTAGTTAAAATAATTATTTTAGAAAAACAGAAAATGGATTTGGACTATTTATTCAAATTTAAACACTTTCATGTTGAAAGTTTTTTCAAATTCAAAATTGTGCAATAAATATTTGTTAATGCATTTTCAATTGAAAATAGAAAAATGGTTAATAGTTTGTATAGTTAGAACAAATATTTTTGAAAAAAAAAGTTTTGGAATAGTTATTTAAATTGAAGGACTTTTCCTGTTCAAAGTTTTTTAAATTCGAAACAAATTACAAATTGAAACATTTGAAATTCATTTGTAATGCACCTACATTTAGAATAAAAAGAAGGCGCGAACAACCAGAAAGTTCAAAAATAATTTGAAAAAGGCTTATTAGCCCCGGTTAGGCCCAAGAACCGGTACCAACAGCCCATGGCGCGCGCCAGATCGAAACTGGCATTTATTGCGGGCTCAATAGCCCCAGGTCATGCCCCGACCCATGGCTAAAGAGGCAATAGCCCCGGTTTGGGGGAGGAACCGGGGCTAAAGCCCTATACTTAACCGTGGCATTCTCCTTCTTCCTCCCCATTCGTGCTAGGAGAAGAAGCAGGACACCGTCAGGTTGCCCAAGCCCCGATCTGCCGCCGGCCCTTCGAGCGCCGCCCCGCTGCACCATCGGTAGGCCCTCGCCCCGTCCCCCTTCCCTAATTTTTTCCCTAATGAGAAGAAACAATGCTGAGCCACTGTGTATGTGAACCCTAGCCGCTGCCACCCGTATGACCCCCCATCCTCCCCTGCTGCACCGCCGTTAGAGGGGTCGCCAGTGAAGCCGTGCTCACCCCTAGGAAAGTGGCGGTGGGGCGGTTCGCTCGCGTGGCGTCTTCGTGCTGGGCGGCGGCCGTTCGGTGTGCGGGCGGCACGAGCTCGGCTCGTGGTGGCGGGGCGGTGCCTGCGTGCGGCGTGGGCTCAGGTGGAGTGCTGCGAGTGTCCGGTGCAGCCATGGCGGAGGCGCTGCGCGCTGTGGCTGGTGAGGCCCGAGGCGTCCTCGTCCTGCACCCCTCCTGCGCCCCCGCCCTCGTCGCTGCTTGGTCGCTACCAGGCTCGCCCCGCGCGACTGACAGAAGCGGTGAGGGCCCCCTCGCGTGCTCGGGTTGCTCTAGCTCTAGCATATGCCGGCTTGGCAGTGGAAAGCTGGCCTCGTGGCCTTGGACGGCGGCCCCAGATCTGGAAGTGTTGGTCCTCCTCCACCCATCTGGTGGTGGTGTTCGGTTGTTTGCTGGCCGTGGGGGCGGTGGAGCTCTCGGTGACACCCCACCACCAGGGATGCAGTGTTGTTGGTGGCGGCGGCCAGATCTGGGCCTGCGGGCCTAGATCTGGGTCTGGCTGGCCCGAAAGTTGGTGGCTAGATTTGGGCTTATGGGCCTAGGTCTAGGCCAGGTTGGGCCCGGTCGCTATCCCCGTGTCCTTGCCCTGCTCTCGACGCTTAGGGTTGTCGTTCTTCGTCAATTGTTGGGTGTCGTCCTTGTCGGTCGCCGGGAGGGGTTCCCGGGGTCGGCGCACGTTTTCCAGGGTAGGTAGCTTGCTCTACCTCTGACCCTCAGGTGGGTAGGGGGTGCGAAACTGATCTCTACGACCTCCCGCTAGTGTCCCAGCCCTCCTGCTAGGCAAAAATTGTGTAGATATATATTGACATATGGAACAAGTTAACCAACTAAAGTTTTGTGCATTCTTCTTAATTTGCAAATACTATGGATCCATTAGACGGCACAAATGAAGATCAAGAAAACTTCCTCCATGGAATGATCCATGAAAATGAACACCCCGGTGTCACTGATGGCTCAATGTACGGCGCCAGCTGGTGCAGTGTTGATGTAGAGATCGTTGGGAAACCCAAAAGGAAGGTATGATGAGCACACCAGCAAGTTTCCCTCAGTTATGAAACCAAGGTTTAATCGAACCAGTAGGAGCAAGGAAACACCCCAAAGGTGTTGCTAGCTGAGCCTTGGCAGGGCGCACTACCGGTGCTAGTAGCAACATGGAGACCTGCACAACACAACCACCGAACTTTGTCCCCAACTTTCGATGAGGTTGTCAATCTCACCGTGTTTTGCTGAAAACAAAGGATTAAACGTATCGAATGGAATGTAGTAATAGTTTGCAGAAAGTAAACACAAATAAGTAAACAGTTTGTAGACTGAATGTAAAAGACAAGGACCGGGATCCATAGTTCACTAGAGGTGGCTCTCCTTAAGATAGATAACATGCTGGGTGAACAAATTATAGCGGGGAAATTGACAAACATCGAGAAAGCAATACATGCATATACTAATCATCTTGACTCCTTTGAGACTTGAATGGGCATTACAACATTATACATAGAACGCCATCCAACTGCATCTATGACTAATAATCCACCTTCAGGTTATCATCCGAACCCCTCCAGTATTAAGTTGCAAGCAACAGATTATTGCTTTACAAACTGTGTGTAAAGTAAACAATACGATTGTTCTATAAACAAAGGATTGTTGTTTTCTCCCTAGTAGCAACAACACATCTAGTACCTTAGAGATTTTATCACTTCCCCAGGTTACCAGAGGCATGAACCCACTATCGAGCATAAATACTAACTCTTGGAGTTGCTAGCATCTACTTGGCCAAGATAGCTACTAACAACGGAAAGCATGCAAGATCACAAATAACAAAGACATGATAGAAGGAATAATCAATCCGAAACAACATCTCAATATCCATCGGATCCCCGCAAACACAACATGCAGAATTACAAATAGATGATCTTGATCATGAACGGAGCTCACAAGATCTAGACATGAAAGCACAAAGGAGGAGAACCAGCCATCTAGCTACTACATGGATCCGTAGTCCAACGATGAACTACTCACGCATCACACCGGAGGCTTGCATGGTGATGAAGAAGGCCTCCAGGGTGAACTCCCCTCTCCGGCAGGGTGCCGGGAAGAGCTTCAGATCCCTCCCGATCTAGGGATGGAGATGACGGCGGCTACAGACTCTTTCGTGGATTTTTGATCGGGCCCTTAGGGTTTTCGTCCCGAGGGCATCTTATAGTCGGAAGGGGAGGCCGAGGGTGTGCCTGGGCTGGCCACACCACCCCCTGGTGTGGGCCAAGCCTGGCCGCGCAGCCAGGTGGTGTGGCCGCCCTCTGGCCCTTCTCCTTCTCGTATTCTGCCACCTAATGACTTCCCGAAAAATAGGCACTTTGGCTTTTGCCCCGTCCAATGATGAGAATATTCATTTTCTGACTTTCCTGGAACCAAAAATAGCAGAAAACAGGCAGCTAGCACTGTGGCTCTTGTTAATAGGTTAGTCCAAGAATTCATATGAAAAGTACTCCAAAGTGTGGACAAAACACAAGAAAGTGGATAAAACAAAGCATGGAACATCAAAAATTATAGATACATTTGCAATGTATCAACATCCCCAAGCTTAACTCCTTCTCGTCCTCGAGTAGGTAAGTGATAAAAAGAAAGAATAATTTTTTAGGTGACATGCACCATCAAAGACTTGTTCAAAGTATTTGGAAAATATTAAAAGCTAGGATCATAGTACTTCAATCATAACATGAATGACAAAGTTCTAGCAAAAAAACAAAAAAACTATGATGCAACATGAAAAGGCACAAACAAAAGATTTATGAATAACAATGCTTTGCAAGACGTTTGTTTGTTTCACATAAAGAAAACATAGCATAATAGTATTCATCTTGTCCCTCATAGAGTAGCAAATATAAATGCATAGGACACCTTCAAAGTTCATAAGAGTGACTAGATACAAATAGTTTAAAACAAGCAATATCAAGTTATGCATCAATCAACTAGTCTTGGTACAATGCACATAGAACTAAGAATGGCCACTATGCTCTCAAAGTAGGTGCATAAAGATAGAAGATGGAGACTCAATATATTGGTGGAAGAAAGGCCTTTTTTAGAAGGAAGTAGGGATTCAAGTCTCATAAAGAGCTTCCAAAAATTATGGTACTTATAGCTTTCAGCTCTCATTGCCCCTATCATAAGTATCTTGAAGTGATTAAGGTTAAAGTGAACAAACTATGGTGTACATGCTTGACGAAGTATAAGTTAGATATCTCATGTCCCTTGTATATGAGGGCCGCTCCTCATGCTACTCAAGTTTAGTCACCGGTAAGTTCTTGTCATTGTAAGTACATGTGTATCATAAAGAACCGCCAACGGGGTACCCCTTGCCCGATGATACGGAAGAATCCCCATATCAAAATGACAAGGCAAGCAGACAACGAGCATCTCAGCAATCTTCTTATTTACCATGGGAATATGGTGCTTTTTTCTCTCTTTCCTCTTTTCATAATCTCTTTTCTCTTTTTTTCTCAATATAGGACTCTTTTTTTTATAAGAAGAATGCTTCATAGACAGATCATTATGGTTATGCTGCAGGTTTCCACCATGTCAGCATGGATTAGACCAGCGGCCTAGGCGTTTCTCTAACACATATACATAACTCCATGGACTTACAAGCTCCCCTTTCATTTCACACCGACGACATCCATATACAAAAGATCATGATATCAACTAGGTACAAGTACCAAGTGCAATGTTGAAAGCGTTCCCCATGAAAGCATGGTTCTGCTAATTCCCAACAAATAAGTGCAAGCATATACAACATGGACGACACAATGGTTCAAGTATATTAAGGGCAAGAAAAGTAAAGTGTGCCATCAAGTTTGTGAGAGATTTAATCACTAGTTTTCTCAAAACAAGTTTAATTTGGAAGGTAAACAAAAGGTTGAATATACTTGGAATATCATAAGCTTGTAGGTAGGTATGGTGGACTCTTTGTAATAACTTGGTTTAAGGAGTTAGATGCATGAGCGGAACTCATACTTGGTTGTGGAGGCTAGCAAAAGACTGGGAGCGACAAACTAAGAGAGCAATAATGGCCATAATCATGCAGAGCGACAAAACATCATTGATCAAAGCATAAAGTGATACTACAAGTTGAAAACTAAAGGATCATAAAGGATATGGTGACTTTGGATAGTCATAACATGGTGTGATCATGCGCCAAGTCAACCCAAATAAAGCATCAAAAGAGAATACCACTGTATTGGATTAGTTATTTAAATTGAAGCACTTTTCCTGTTGAAAGTTTTTTAAATTCAAAATTCATTTGTAATGCATCTACATTTAGAATAAACAGAAGGCGGGAACAACCAGAAAGTTCAAAAATAAATTGAAAAAGGCTTGTTAGCCCAGGTTCAGCCCAAAAACTAGGACCAATAGCCCACGGCGCGCGCCAGATCAAAACTGGCATTTATTGCAGGCTCAATAGCCCCGGGTCATGCCCATACCCGTGGCTAAATAGGCAATAGCCCCGGTTCGCGGGAGGAACCGAGGCTAAAGCCCTATACTTAACTGTGGCCTTCACCTTCTTCCTCCCCATTCGTGCTAGGGGAAGAAACAGGACGCCATCAGGTTGCCCAAGCCCCAAGCCGCCGCCGGCCCTCCGTGCGCTGCCCCGCCGCACCGCCGGTAGGCCCTCGCCCCCTCCCCCTTCGCCTAGTTTTACCCTAGTGAGAAGACACAGCGTTGAGCCAGCGTGTGTATGAACCCTAGCCGCCGCCACCGGTATGACCCCCCATCCTTCCCCGCTGCACCGCCGCTAGAGGGGTAGCCGGTGAAGCCGTGCTCACCCCTAGGAATGTGGCGGCGGGGTGGTTCGCTCGTGCAGCGTCTCCGTGCTGGGAGGGCAGTGTGAGCTCGGCTCGTGGTGGCGGGGTGGTGCCTGCGTGTAGCGTGGGCTCGGGTGGAGTGCTACGGGTGGCCGGTGCGGCCATGGCGGAGGCGCTGCGCGCTGTGGCTGGTGAGTCCGGAGGCGTCATTATCCTGCGCCCCCCGCCCTCGTCACTGCTTGGTCGCCACCGGGCTCGCCCCGCGCGGCTGACAGCGATGGTGAGGGCCCCCTTGTGTGCTCGGGTTGCTCCGGCTCTAGCGGATGCCGGCTTGGCGGCGGGAAGCCGGCCTCGTGGCCTGGGGCGGCGGCCCTAGATCTGGTAGTGATGGTCCTCCTCCACCCGTCTGGTGGTGGTGTCCGGTTGTTTGCTGGCCGTGGGGGCGGTGGAGCTCTCGGTGACGCCCCGCCGCCGGGAATGCAGTGTTGTTGGTGGCGGCGGCCAGATCTAGGCCTGCAGGCCTAGATCTGGCTCAAGCTGGCCCGAAAGTTGGTGGCTAGATTTGGGCTTATGGGCCTAGGTCTAAGACAGGTTGGGCCCGGTCATTGTCCTTGTGTCCTTGCCCTTCTCTCGATGCTTAGGGTTGTCGTTGTTCGTCAATTGTTGGGTGTCATCCTTGTCGGTCGCCAGGAAGGGTTCTCGGGATCGTCGCACATTTGCCAGGGTAGGCAGCGTGCTCTCCCCCGACCCTCGGGTGGGTCGGGGGTGCAGTAGTGATCTCTGCAACCTCCTGCAGGTGTCCCAGCCCTCCCGTTATGCAAAAAATTGTGTAGATATATATTGACATATGGAACAAGTTACCCAACTAAAGTTTTGTGCATTGTTCCTAATTTGCATATACCTTGGATCCATTACACGGCACAAACGAAGATCAAGAAAACTTCCTCCATGGAATGATCCATGAAAGTGAACACCCTGGTGTCACCAAGCAGTTTCTGAACGACTCCGGAGAGGGAGACGAGTCTCTCAGCCGAGGAGGTAGATGCTCCGGTGAGGTAGACATAGACACCTCGGGTGAGGGAGGACTTGGCGGCTCCGATGAGGGAGAAGAAGACGAGCAAGAATCCGAAGAGAGAGAGAAGTCGACGGCTTCGGGTGTATATCTATATGTGATGTGCACTAATGTATTAAACAAGTGACCATATGAAATACATATATTAATGCGCTAGCTCTTTCTTCTTTTAACCCTCCGGATCGAGCAAATCGAGAGTATGGACTAGACGAGGCCCAACCAAGAAGATGGATGATGGTGTCCAGTACAGAGTCGTAAAGGCTGATGAAGTCAGGAAACCAATTGCTCCCACAAATGTTGCAAAGAAATTTGTGAAGGCATGCGGAGTTGTCGTTAGGGACCACATCCCTATCACCATTCGAGCGTGGCATAAGACAATGAGGAAGCTCATATGTCAGCCCAATAGCCAAAGCAAACCTTTAGACAAACCTCATGATTCATTTCACCCTGTCAGTGCTAGAGGTGGATCCAGATGAAGAGGTGCCAAATGAGGAGGTAATGAGGAGGCGAAAAGAGTCCCTAGAGAAAAAAAAATCAAGGCGTGGGCTCTTACGAAGATGGCCGACCTATTCAAGGGCTAGAAGAAAAGATTGTACCAGGACTTTATCTTGCTCAATAAGACTCCGAATTTCGATATGGGCTATGAGAAGATAAGAGACTACTAGATCGAATTTGTGGAGTACAAGACGAAGAATACAGACGCATTGGAAAAGTGTGCAATAAATAAGGCGAATGCTGCTAAGAAGGTGTACCACCATACTATGGGGCCTGCTGGCTATGCCGGTAGCAAGCATAAGTGGGAGGCACTTGAGGCACCATTTCTGGCCAAGGGGATCATCCCGGAGCCCTTAACATGGATCGAACGGGAAAGAAATTGGTTTTACGGGCATGGGGGCACGTTGAACGAAGAAGGGAAGGCAGTGTATAACCAAAGACACAAAGATAATCCCTGCTACCGATCGACGACATTAGAAGTGCGGTACCAGATGTTGAAGCGGGACAGTTAGTTCCTGATAGAGAGAAGGACGAGCTTACACGCGCCCTTAAAAATGATGAACACAAAGGACGATCACGGGGCACCGAAGGCTCCAAGACGTGGACAGTTGCATTTCCCGAGGAAAGGAAGATATTTCCTGGTAGAAGCCATCAGAGGAGGAAGGAAAGGGAGGCAGCTGAGAAAGCGGCTGCTGAGGATGAGAAAGCTGCTACTGCAGACCGGCTGCATAATGTAGAAGAAGTAGTAAAGCGGGCACAGGAACAAATCGACAAACTTAGCCAGCAAGGTAGCATCCAATCTTAGCGGTACCTGATAAAACCTGCATTTGATGCTACCGGCGCCCCATCAAATAAGAAAAGCAGTGTCGATTCCACGCAGCTCCAGGATGATGGTGATGATGATGCACTGATGGCTCCGGAACATCGTTACCTAGTGGATGATATCACACAGAGCACACCTTGTGAGATAAAGGTTAGACTTGCTAACTTAAGGTTGATGGCGGTGCTCGGCATGGCCCTACCAATTGGACCTAAACCAACTTGGCATTGCAAACCGGTTCCAAAATGGTACGATGTCGTCAAGGTGGATCAAGTCATGACAGATTATGAGGAGCTAATGCTGGACTAGCCCGCAGGTGAAGACGGGGAGCTAACTGAACTAGGAGAAGTCAAAGGGGGAACTGATGTTTAGCCAAAGGAGCACATCCATCTTCCAAATTATGTGCCGCCAAGGCCACCCACTCCTCAGATCAGCAACAATCCACCTTCACCACCACATGACTATTCTCCAGCGCAATTGTCGATTTCGCCGCCTCACTAGTCTCCAGCGCAGCCATCTCCATCGCCGCCGCAGCCGTCTCCACCGCGCCATCTCCCAAGCGGAAAAGGGGTCGTACCACTACGAGGGACAGCAGCAGCAGGAAGAGGTTCATATCACCAAAACGTAAGCCATCGCCCCTGCAAAAAGTACCCCATGCCCGTACGGATTTCAGTAACCGACTTGGGAGATGACTCCAGAGGAACTTAATGCGGCCGCAAAATCCCATTATGAAAAGTGGAAGGTTGACTGTGCTAACAAGAAGAAGCCGCCACCCCCAGACTTCCCGAACACCCCAGAAGAAATAGAAGCAGCCGTGAAAATGGTGAAAGCTACCAGAAGACTATGACCGCTCTATTCGCAAGTCGGCTGAGGCAAAACAACAATGGTTGAGTATCAGCTCCAGTGGAAAATCAAGCCAGAAATCAAACAGGAAATCAGTTGCCTAGCTCAGAGAACAGAAAAATCAATCGTGCCCCCGCTACAAGTGTATTCTGATGCTAAGGTGCGGTCGAGGAGAGCTGCGGCCAAGGAGAGGTATGATCCGGAAACTGATCCGGAGTTAGTAAGGTTGTACGGAGAAGCGACAACGACTCAAGGCATGTCTATTTTTAGGAAGTTAAACCATATAAATGAGTTCTCAGACGTAGTATAAAAGTACCGGCACGGGTATCCTCTCGTCAAACCTGAGTTAGTCAACGAGCTACCAACAAAAATGCGAAGATTGCCTAACTGGTACATGAAAAAATCTGCTGCTGACGGAAACTGGGTATACGTTGCATATAAAACCGAGCATTATGGGCATGGAGATGGCGTGGTAATGATTGAATTATGTGAATTATTTCAGTTATACCAACAAGACGCCGTCGACAAATTTATCATGAGTGCCTGTTGTTTGTAAGTATTATTAATTTATGTAATTAAGTCTTTCTAACTCAACTATCGTTCATTGCGTGTATAATCTTACTCATCACTATATTTATTTTGCAGAATGAAGATTCTCCAATGCAAATGAGGAAAAATTCTATGACATTGGGTTCATTAACCCAAATATCATTTATAAAAAAATTCTCCACGTGAAGCCCGACGTGACAGAGAATAACTTGGTACAAGCGTTAATGTTTAACGAGACCAAAAGGGAAATACTATTTCCTTACCACTTCTAGTGAGTGTTAGTATCTTGTACACATTATATTTCAATTACTCGATGTTAAGTGTATAATTGACTCGTTGTGCGTGCATAGATTCCACTATATCCTCCTAATCATTATACCCGACGATAGAATAGTAAAAGTCATGGACTCTAAATGCAAAGACCTCGCTGAGTGGGCGGACATGCAGGCATGACTCCAGAAGTAATTAATATAGAAGCCTGTTATTCATTTTCTTTGCCGGGCAAGGCTTGGAAACGGTTCACCGCCAAGGCTGTTGGCGTTTGGAAGCCAAAACATAAATTCAAACCACTTCATGTAAGTACTACTAGTTTCAATACCATTATCATGCTTGATTATTATTTTGATTGAACTATATATGTTCTCGTAAAGTGCTTGAGGCAGGAACTCGGGAATAACTTATGTGGTTACTATGTATGTGAGTTCATTCGCTAGACGACCAAAAAAATTGAAGTACGATAAACAATATTCACAACTTTATTTAATTACCATCGATTGTGTTCAGTTTCATTAATTCATATATATATTGATCACTTCTTTAAATTAGGTAGAACGGTTGCGGGATTGTCTTCTACTACAAGAAAGCGTACGATCAATTCAAGAGGAAATTTCCAGATTCATAGATGCCGAAGTCCTAGATCCGAATGGAGAATACTATTCCCTGCTGGTTCAAATACAAGGGTGATATGTTTTGTAATGTGCATGTAACTCGTGGTGCGTACATTTTGTTATATGTTCGACAACACACATTGGATGAGATGGTGTAATATATTCGTGACGTTGATGTGCAATAGTTGTTCCTTCATTGTTGCGTGTAGTATTAATTATACCATCCAATTTAGCGCAGAATACAATTTAAAAAGTTCACAAAACAAATAAATGGAAAAAACTAGAAAAATCAAACTTCTGCCGGGGCACAAAAAGGGGCCGTTTTCCTGCCACGGCAGATGAGCAGTGGTCCCGGTTCGTACCAAGGACCATGACTATTGTTGCTAGCCCCTCTCACCTGCTCCGCCACGTGGAGCCCCATTAGCCCCGGTTCGAGACCAAACCGGGACTAGCATTAGTCCCACCAAGCTAGTCCCGGGTCAGGAACCGGGGCTAATGGCCCAACCTACCCGGGTCTAAAGACCCTTTTTCCACTAGTGGGACCTGATATTTAATGGTGCCTTCCTTCATATCAATAATAGCACCAACAATGCTCAGAAAAGGTCTTCCCAAGGTAATGGGGACAATGGTATTGTTAACCATAATAAGAACATCATTAATACTCCCCATGAGTTCCTTTTTAGCATTATCATCAAGTGGGACATCTAAATAACAATCTTCCAATGGTGGCAAATCAAGCATTTCATAAATCCTTCTAGGCATAATAGAGATACTAGTATCAAAATCATTCACTTTCATATTAATGGTGGGTTCCTGATACGTCCATTTTGCATCACTATTCTATGTCATAATTCACTGTTATTCATTGATATATTTCATATTAAGAGATGATACTTATGTTATTTCATCTGTTTTTGCATGGTTGATGTCTTTTGGAGCATGGACCACTGTAGTCAGGATTCTGGTGGAAAAGGTGTTGTTTGGAGGCAAAATTCATGAAGATCAGAAAATTCAGGAAAATATACAGAAATCCTATTTTTCCAGAAGACGAAGGAAGCTGGAAGGAGGAGTGGAGATGGGCCATAGGGGGCCCACACCACCCCCTGGCGCGGGCCACCCTAGGTCACGCCACCAGGTGGTGTGGCCTCCCTGGCCCACCTCTGGCTCTCCCCTCTGGCATATATAATCCTCTCGAAACCCTAAAACTCGGGAAGCGACCACAGAAAGATTCTGCCGCCTCTACGAGGCGGAAAACACCGAGAGAGAAAGATCTCTCCGATAGACAGATTTCTACCGGGGGAATTCCTTCCCGGAGAGGGGAGATCGTCGCCATCAACACCACCATCAAGCTGGACTTCATCGGGATCATCATCATCATCACCACCATCATCATCATCAGCACCCTCATCACCATCTCCATATTGCTGTAACAATTGGGTTGAATCTTGCATAGTTCTTAGGGGAAACTTTCCCGGTGTTGATTACTCTCTGTAGTTGATGCTATTGAGTGAACCATTGAATTATCATTTATGTTCAAATTGTTACACATCATTATTCCATCTATGATCATGATCCATATGATGTCTTGTGAGTAGTTCATTTTATTCTTGAGGACATGGGAGAAGTCAGGTTGTTAGTATTGGAATTGTGTTGAGAAAGATTCAATAGTTTGATATTTAAGTTGTGGTGTACTTCTTCTAGTGGTGTCATGTGAACGTCGACTACATTACACTTGACCTATATGGGCCTAGGGGAATGCATTGTGTATTTGGCTACTAATCATAGGGGTTGCCGGAGTGACAGAAACCTGAACCCCCGTTAGGAAACCATTGCACAAGGGACGTAAGCGACTTAGAGTTTAAAGTTGTGGTTAGGTTTCTACCTTAATTACTTTCTTGTACTTACGAATGTTTGCAAGGGGTATAATCACAAGTATGTATTAGTACTAGGAAGGTCGGTACATTAGCACAAGTTCACCCACACAACACTTAGCAAGCTAAAGAGGATTAATAAACTATATGAAGCGAAAGCACTTGACAGTCTTCCCATGTGTCCTCGAGAACATTTGGTCATCTTAAGTAATACAACCGGCTTGTCCTTTACTGCATAAAGGATTGGGCCACTTGCTGCATTTATTCCTACTGTCTTTTATTTACTCGTACTTTATTTACTTGCATTATCAAAAACCGCTAAAAATCCGTTTGCTAAGTATTTGCAGAGAATTCCTGATCCATACCACTAGCCAGCACGTTCTGCTCCTCGTTGGGTTCGACACTCTTACTTATCGAAAATACTACGATACACCCCCTATACTTGTGGGTCATCAAGACTATTTTCTGGCACCGTTGCCGGGGAGTGAAGCGCTATTGGAGAGTGGAACTGGTAAAAGAAACCTCTACTGTGAGTATTGTTTTCTTCTATTAGTTGATTTATTTTCGTTATGGATAATTCGCTGAGTTTCTTATTTGGTAAAGCTACTACCAATGCTAAGGTAGTAGATGAACCACCACCTGCTGAGAATGATGCTTTTAAAATACCTACAAGAATTATTGGTCGTTTTACGGATAACTACTATGTTGGGGATGGAACTGTCCATCCCGGTGATCATTTTCTCTTTATACATGAATTATGCGGGTTGTTCAAGTATGCAGGTATTACAACAGATCAAGTTAAGAAGAAGCTATTCTCATTGTCACTGAAAGGAAGAGCTGGGAAATGGTATAAGCTGCTGAAGAATGGTCAAGCTCTTGAATGGGAGGAAATAGTGCCTCTCTTTTATTCAAATTTTTATCCTTCTAGTGAGATACATAAAGATCGGAATCAAATATACAACTTTAGGCCTCTTGATGGAGAGAGTAAAGCTCAAGCTCGGGGGACATTGAAGTTACTAATGCTCAAATATCCCATTCATGAGCTCCCCAACAATATTATTATCAATAACTTTTATTCAAGCCTCCCTCTACATGACAAGGATTTATTGGACGCTTCTTGTGCTGGATCATTCACTCGCATGGAAGAAGAAGCTAAATGGGATCTTCTGGACCATATTCAAAATAATGCTGAAGCTTGGGAGAATGACAAAGGTAGAAAGTCAGGTATAAATTATGATTATGAATGCATTGAATCTTTTATGGGAACTGATGACTTTCAAAATATTAAAAATGCTTATGGTCTAGACTCTCAAGCTATTGCTTCTTATTTTAAGGCTTTTTCTTCCTACATTGAAGTGCCTAAAAATAAGTGTAATAAGTATCATCAACCTTATAAAGATATTGCTAAGGGTGTTCCTGCAAGAAATACTAAACTTTATACTACTAATCATGTCTTACCTGAACCTTACATTGAGAAAATCCCTTTCCTAGTTAAGATAGAGGAACATTCTCTGATAGCTAGTATGATTAATGAAAGTACAAGCAAAGCTATTGAACCTGATAAACAAATGGTTGGTGAACCCATGATAGCAAATGTGAAAGACTTTGTCACTAAGTATGAAGAAGAGGGACACACTATCCTTTGTAAGGATATCTATATTGTTTCACAAAGTGGTGTTATCAGAGCTAGTATTCCTGTGTTTTCTGTTAGAATAAGTGATCATTGTTACGATGGACCTTGTGATAGTTATATTGTTAAGTTTATGCATGATACTAAAAGTTACAATGAGAGAGGAAAAAGTGTTCTTATGCATCTCAATAATATCAAGTTTCCTCGTTTTATGCTGAAAGTTTCTATGTTGCACTTCTTTTGCCTTCCTATGCTAGTAGCCTCTAGTTTCAACAACCTATTTGTTTACAAAATTCCCTTGCATAGTAAGTGGGTTAGACTTAAACATGTGTATTTTTGCTTCTTAATGCTCGCTTTCACCTCAATTCATATTCTTATGTGAGCAGCATTGAAATTATCATGCCCATCTTAATGGCTATTAAGAAAGAGCTTTTTGGGAGACAACCCAATTTATTTTTGCATTCAGATTGTTTTTGTTTCTTTGAGTCTTGGAAGTTATTACTTCGGTAATGACCTCTCCTTATCCTTTTTGTTTGGTTTTTGTGTCAGGATCAAGCTCTAATGAGAGAAGTAAGATTTGGGCAAGTTGCTGTCCCGAAACAGATTTTTGTGTTTCACCCTAAAAATTCGTGAGAGATCTCTGTATGTCGGATTGAGCTATAATTTTTTGTGCTTCTGCCCCAAGTTGTTATTTAACTTTCGTTAGTTTTGAACTTTTTCATTTGAGCAACAGAAGAGTTCCGAAAAATTTGACCTTTACCTGTTGGTCTGTTTTGACAGATTTTGCCACTCTTGCATTTGCTTCTTTAATCGATTTCCTTTCTGAATTCTTTTTGTGTTTTCGGAAGGATTTGATATAGTAGCTTATGTTTTGATGGTTTTCAGTTGAAGTGGGACTCAAAAGGTCTTATCACTTCACTTATACTAATGTTGCTAATGAGAATTGTGTCAAGTTTTGTGTGAAAGAAATTTCCAGGTAGGTGGAGAAAATGGTGTAATGAGAAAGTGAAAGGTTTCATGACTCACAATAAGTGTATGAAGATGAAGATATTGATGTTATTCAAGTGGTGACTCTGGAAGAATCTACTAGATACCAAATTCAGAGACCTGCAAAGTCCGTTTTCAAATAGGTAACAGTTCCGGTAAGAAAAGTTCCACAAAAATACTATCCAACTATATTTTTGCAGTTTTTAGCCAATAAGGATAGTTATGAAGCAAAAGAGGGACGGAAACGGAGCCAGGGTGGCTCACACCACCCTGTGGCACAGGCCCAACCCTGGCCGCGCCACTAGGTGGTGTGGCCACTCCGGACTCCGTCTCCGACCCGTTTTCTCCCAGTACTTTCCTTTTGTTATGAAACTTCATAATATATAATCCCCCAGATCCCCCGAGGTTCATATATCTTGTTTTCGTCGTGTTTTTGTTTTGATCTGTTTCTGCCAGGAACTATCTTTTAAGCTTAGAAGCACAATGGTGTCCGCCAAGGATAAGGGGAAGGAGCCTAAGGAGGAAGATCTCCAAGACCCCGGGCAGGAGAAGGAGATCAAGAGTGAAGTTGAAGAGGAGGCAAAGCACACCGGCACTACCATTGCAAGCATTGGACTGGTGGCAAACCCTGCTAGGACTATGTCAATTGGAGGGAAGCCTCCTCATCACCGTTCAGATCCCTGGTCACTTCCTCTGCGTGCCAAGAATCCTTTCCATACCCTTATCCATGAGCATCAATACCAAAATATGCCCAAGGAGAAATTACCCTCCAATTGGGATTTGCCTTGTTCTAGCCATGCAGGAAAAGAAGACTTCAAGGAGGTAGAGTGGGGAAAGAATCGCAAGAGCTGGGATTCTCAACCCGACATGATCATGAGCCGGATTGAGAAAAACTCGCAGCTTATTCGTAATCTCACCTTCGAGATTGAGGACTTGGGGAAACTGATCAAAGAGCTCATTGAGAGGATACCCCCACCACCAAAGGAGTAATTCGTCATCAGGTTTGGCATCCCCTTGATTTGTTCCAAGCTTGGGCGAGTGCCACGGTATCACGTCACTATCTTCTATCTTTTCACCCTTTTTAGTAGAGTCATATCATGAATAGAGAAATTATTATGCAGGATGGTTTGCATTATGGAAGTGTCCCCTCTCTCGTTAGATATGTATCCCTTGGTGTGAGTTGCCGTTATGGACTATTAATGGGAGGTTCTATCATTTACTCTTTTGCATATCTTATATTAGTTTTCAATTCGTGGTTATATGATTGATCTTGTTGTTAGTACTGGTATCACTTTGGGATCATTGAGTTAATTTAGTGGGTTTTGGCAAACCTGGCTCGGTTAGTAGGAACACTATTTTTGAGAGTTGAATGAAAAGATAAAAGTACTCTAAAGAAAAAATAATTTCATCATATTTCTTTCTTGATTTGCTCATAAGTTTAGTTTTCTCTAGTTAAGATCTTTTGTGCTTCCAATGAAGATTGCATGCTTGTCTTTATCACTTGTATGTTTGTTTGTTTCTTTCAACTCTTATACTTGCTAGCCAAAAACCTGTACTGAGAGGGAATTCTTCTCGTGCATCCACTTCCTTTAAACCAAACCTATACCATTTGTGTCCACCATACCTACCTATTAGCATTATTGCTATTCCAAGTAAATTCATGTTTTATCTACCTTCCAAATTAAACTTGTTATGTGAAAATTAGTGATTAAAGCTCTCACGAACTTGATGGCACACTTTACTTTCTTGCACTTAATAAACTTGAACCATTGTGCCCATCTATGTTGCGTATATGCTTGCGCTTTGTAAGTTGTGAATTAGCAGAACCATGTTGTCATGGGGAACGCTTTCAACATTTCACTGGTACTTTGTACCTAGTTGATATCATGTTATTTTGTTTATGGATGTCGTCGGTGTGAAATGAAAGGGGAGCTTGTAAGTCCATGGAGTTATGCATGTGTGTTAGAGAATCGCCTGGGCCGCTGATCTAATCCATGCTGACATGGTGGAAACGTGCAGCGTAACCATAACAAGCATCTATGAAGCATTCTTCTTATAAAAAAGAGTTCGGTATTGAGGAAAAAAGAGAAAAAGAAAAAAAAGAGATTATGAAAAGAGGAAAGAGAGAAAAAAGCACCATATTCCCATGGTAAATAAGATGATTGCTGAGATACTTGTTGTCTGCTTGCGTTGTCATTTTGATATGGGGATTCTTCCGTATCATCGGGCAAGGGGTACCCCGTTGGCGGTTCTCCATGATAAACATGTGCTTACGATGACAAGAACTTACCGGTGACTAAACTTGAGTAGCATGAGGAGCGGCCCTCATATTCAAGGGACATGAGATTTTCAACTTACGACTTGTCAAGCATATCCTCATATTTGATCACTTTAACCTTAATCATCTAAAGATGCCTATGATAGGGGCAATGAGAGATGAAAGCAAATAAGTATAATAGTTTTTGGGAGCTCTTTATGAAACTTGCAATCCCTGCTTCCTTCTATCTCAGCAAGTATTGTACTTTTACTTAATAAGTATAATAAGGGCCTTTCTTTTACTTTTTATTTGAGTCAGTAAACCTATTCCCTTCTATCTCAGCAAGTATTTTGAGTTTTTGTGTTTCATTCATTCATATGATGATTTATTCAATCATGTTTCTTATGTTCCTTGTTTTGCTCATTGCTCTTATCTTGGTGATTACTACTTTGAAAGCTATCATTGAAAACCAATTATTTGTGATCTCCAACAAATTATCGACTATTCTTTGACCAAGAGCTAAGTTTGCCATTACCAATTATGATTCACTTTATGTATATTTATTGTGTTTTCTTTACTTATTACAAGTTAAGTTATATAATAGTGAGTTGTCTTCTATTATGATCTATGTATTGATGAATGTGATGCTTCTTGTTCGTATTCTTCTATCGACTCTTCACTCCATAAACCTGAGGTCATGTTTATTGAGCTCAGTTTCGCTTGGGGACAAGCCAAGTCTAAGCTTGGGGGAGTTGATACGTCCATTTTTCATCACTATTCTGTCATAATTCGCTGTTATTCATGGACACATTTCATATTAAGAGATGATACTTATGTTATTTCATCTGTTTTTGCATGGTTGATGACTTTTGGAGCATGGACCGCTGCAGTCAGGATTCTGGTGGAAAGGTGTTGGTTGGAGGCAAAATTCGTGAAGATCAGAAAATCCGGGAAAATATACGGAAAATCCTATTTTTCAGAAGATGAAGGAAGCCAGAAGGAGTGGAGATGGGCCATAGGGGGGCCACACCACCCCCTGGCGCGGGCCACCCTAGGTCGTGCCACCAGGTGGTGTGGCCACCCTAGCCCACCTCTGGCTCTCCCCTCTGGCGTATATAATCCTCCCGAAACCCTAAAACTCGAGGAGCAACCACAGAAAGATTCCGCCGCCTCTGCGGGGCGGAAAACACCGAGAGAGAAAGATCTCTCCGGTAGACAGATTTCTGCCGGGGGAATTCCTTCCCGTAGAGGGGAGATCGTTGCCATCAACACCACCATCAAGCTGGAATTCATCGGGATCATCATCATCACCACCATTATCATCATCAACACCCTCATCACCATCTCCATATTGCTGTAACAATTGGGTTGAATCTACATAGTTCTTCGGGGAAACTTTCCCGTTGTTGATTACTCTTTGTAGTTGATGCTATTGAGTGAACCATTGAATTATCGTTTATGTTCATATTGTTATACCTCATTATTCCATCTCTTATCATGATCCATATGATGTCTTGTGAGTAGTTCGTTTTGTTCTTGAGGACATGGGAGAAGTCATGTCATTAGTAGTGGAATTGTGTTGAGAAAGATTCAATAGTTTGATATTTAAGTTGTGGTGTACTTCTTCTACTGGTGTCATGTGAACGTCGAATACATGACACTTCACCTATATGGGCCTAGGAGAATGCATTGTGTATTTGGCTACTAATCGTAGGGGTTGCCGGAGTGACAGAAACCTGAACGCCCGTTAGGAAACCATTGCACAAGGGACGTAAGGGTCTTAGAGTTTAAAGTTGTGGTTATGTTTCTACCTTAATTACTTTCTTATACTTACGAATGTTTGCAAGGGGTATAATCACAAGTATGTATTAGTCCTAGGAAGGCCGGTACATTAGCACATGTTCACCCACACAACACTTAGCAAGCTAAAGAAGATTAATCAACTATATGAAGCGAAAGCACTTGACAGTCTTCCCATGTGTCCTCGAGAACGTTTGGTCATCTTAAGTAATACAACCGGCTTGTCCTTTGCTGCATAAAGGATTGGTCCACTTGCTGCATTTATTCCTACTGTCTTTTATTTACTCGTACTTTATTTACTTGCATTATCAAAAACCCCTAAAAATCCGTTTTCTAAGTATTTGCAGAGAATTCCTGATCCATACCACTAGCTAGCACCTTCTGCTCCTCGTTGGGTTCGACACTCTTACTTATCGAAAATACTATGATACACCCCCTATACTTGTGGGACATCAGTTCCCAACCATCTTCTAATTTCCTAGGAATTGAATCTTTATGTTTCAACTTTTCTTCATTAATTTTTATGAGAGCATCTGTAATGTGTTTTGTAAAGGCCATATTCATAGCACTAGCATTAGGACTTCTAACAAGCTTTTGTAGGAACTTAATTACTTCAATAATATTGCAACCATCAAGATCAAAATCAAAATTACCACCCAAGGTAGTGGAACTATTGTTTCCCATATTTTGAAGAATTTCAGCATTTTTATTGGGGAAGGTTCCATTGGTTTTAGGCATTGTTGCAGAAGGAATGGGGACTTCATGCGGTTTGCTAGCATCAACATTGGTGGTGGTAATAGTACAAATACTATTAGTTCTAGCAATTTCATCTTCTCTTTCCCTCTTAGCATGCAATTTAGCTAACACTCTAACATTTTCATCAATTATAACTTGTATGGCATTAGTAGCAGCAAAGGGGGTTTCCATAGTTTCAGGTTTAGCAGCTATTTTATTTATCAAAGAAGATTGTGCTTCAGACAAATATGATATTTTTTCAGCATTCGAAAGTTTTTCCTCAACAGTTTTATTGAAAGTAGTTTGTTTATTAATAAAATCCTAAATCATGACTTCAAGTTCAGAGGGTGCACTTCTATTGTTTTTGTAGGAATTTCCATAAGCATTACCATTATTGGGAGGATATGGCCTATAATTATTACTACCAAAATTATTACTATCGGCATTGTTGCTAAAATTACTATTTCTAATGAAGTTAACATCAACTTGCTCTTCTTGAGCAATCAAAGAGTCTAAGGGAAAATGATTTGGATCAATATCAGCTTTTCCATTAACAAGCATAGACATATTAACATCAATTTTATCACTCAAGGAGGAGGTTTCTTCAACAGAATTTACCTTCTTACCTTGTGGAGCTCTCTTAGTTTACCATTCAGAATAGTTAACCATCATATTATCAATGAGCTTTGTTGTAGCACCCAAAGTTATGGTCATAAAGGTGCCTCCAACAGCAGAATCGAACAGATTTCTTGAAGAATAATTCAGTCCTGCATAAATGGTTTGGATAATCATCCAAGCAGTCAGTCCATGAGTGGGGCAATTCTTTACCAAAGATTTCATTCTTTCCCAAGCTTGAGCAACATGTTCATTATCAAATTGTTTAAATTTCATTATTTCACTTCTCACAGTATAATCTTAGCAGGAGGATAGTATTTTCGAGTGAAAGCATCTTTGCATTTAATCCAGGAATCAATACTATTTCTAGGTAGGGATAGCAACGATTCTTTAGCTTTTCCTCTAAAAGAGAAAGGAAACAATTTAAGCTTAATAATATCTCCATATTTATCCCTATGTTTTTCATCTCACAAAGTTCAACAAAGTTATTAAGGTGAGCAGCAGCATCATCAGTACCAGCACTAGAGAATTGTTCTTTCATACCAAGATTGAGCAAAGCAGGTTTAATTTCAAAGAAAGCAGCTTTAGGAACAGGTGGAGCAATAGGTGTGCACATGAAATCATGGTTGTTAGTGCTAGTGAAGTCACACAACTTAGTGTTTTCAGGAGTATTCATTTTTTTAGATTAAAGCAAGCCAGCTGAAATAGAAACTAAAATAGGAACTAATTTTTGTGTGTGTTTTTGATAGAAAGAAACAAGCAAACAAAACAAAATAAACTAAGCAAAACAAAAAACAAAGTAAAGAGATTGGTTGTGAGGGACTCCCCTTGTGAAGTTGTCCTTAACTCCCCGGCAACGGCGCTAGAAAAAGTGATTGATGGCTCAAAATGTAGAGCTCGTCGGGAACCCCAAGAGGAAGGTATGATGAGCACAATAGCAAGTTTTCCCTCAGTTATGAAACCAAGGTTATCAAATCAGTAGAAGCATGGAAACAACTCCAAGGTGTTGCTAGTAACTTGGAATCCTGCACAACACGACCACAGAACTTTGCCCCAACTTACAATGACATTGTCAATCTCACTGGTTTTCATGAAAACAAAGGATTAAACGTATAAT
The DNA here is from genome assembly GCA_916181665.1 of Avena sativa. NCBI lineage: Eukaryota > Viridiplantae > Streptophyta > Magnoliopsida > Poales > Poaceae > Avena > Avena sativa. Next base: position 574,147,851 of record OV702287.1, read on the forward strand.
GTGGAAGATAGTAATTTCTTGTAGAAAGTAAATAGTAAAAAGTAATAGTAGATGGTATATCAGTGGTAAAAGAATGGACTGGGGTCCATAGTTCACTAGAGGTGATTCTCCTTAAGATAAATAGCATGTTGGGTGAACAAATTACAACTGGGCAATTGACAGATTTGAGAAAGCATGCAACGCATATACTAGACATCTTGGCTCCTTTGATATTTGATTGGGCATTACAGCATAATACATAGACCATAATCCAACTGCATCTATGACTAATAATCCACCTTCAGGTTATCGTCTGAACCCCTTCCAGTATTAAGTTGCAAGCAAAAGATAATTGCATTAAGCACAGTGTGTAAAGTAAACAATACGATTGCCCCATGGCCAAAGGATTGTTGTTTTCTCCCTAGTAGCAGCATCACATCTACAACCTTAGAGATTTTTGTCACTTCCCCAGATTACTAGAGGCATGAACCCACTATCAAGCATAAATACTCCCTCTTGGAGTTGCAAGAAGCTACTTGGCCAAGATAGTTACTAAGAACAGAAAGCATGCAAGATCACAAATAACATAAACATGATAGAATCAATAATCAATATGAAATAGCATCTCAATATCCATCGGATACCCGCAAACACAACATGCAAGATTCAAATAGATGATCTTGATCATGAACGGAGCTCACAAGATCTAAACATGATAGCACAAAGGAGGAGAACCAACCATCTAGCTACTACATGGACCCGTAGTCCAAGGATGAAGTACTCACGCATCACACCGAAGGTAGGCATGTGATGAAGAAGGCCTCTAGGGTGATCTCTCCCCTCCAGCAGGGTGCCGGGAAGAGCTTTAGATCCCTCCCGATCTAGTGATGGAGATGGCGGCGGCTACAGACTCTATCGTGGAATTTTGATCGGGTACTTAGGGTTTTCGTCCCAGGAGGCTTTTATAGGCGAAGGGGCAAGGTCAGTGGAGCACCAGGGGGCCCACACCGCCTGGTGGCATGCCCCTGGCAGCGCCACCACCAGGTGTGGCCGCCCTGATGCGCCACTTCGTCTCCCCTCCGGACTCCGTGTTGCTTCGGGTAAAATATTGACTTTGGCTTTTGACCCATCCAATTCCAAGAATATTTCCTTACTAGCTTTTATGAAACCGAAAACTGCAGAAAATAGGCAACTGGCACTGTTGCATCTTGTTAATAGGTTAGTTCCAGAAAATGTATAGAAATACCTCAAAGTGTGAACAAAACATAGAAAATTATAGATTCGTTTACGACGAATCACACATGCAATGACTATAGGGACTCCATGTGTCAACTGTGGTCATAGAGACCAAAAACATATAGGAGATGAAACCAATTTTGTTGGAAAGATAATGACAAAGAATCCACTTGAGTGTGTGTGTGGTCATGTGGATCAAGGTGGTTTGGAAAATAAGACATGCAATAACACTAGGGGATCAATGTGGTTTTGGAAAAGAACACACACAATGACTCTAGGTACTCCATGTGTCAAACCATGGTCACAGAGACCAAAAACATATAGAAAAGCAATTCCACATGGAATGTTGCACAAGTATGACAGAAGTTGCATCATAGAATCCAATGGAGTGTGTGTGTGGTCATGTGGATCAAGGTGGTTTGGAGAAGAACACATGCAATGACACTAGGGATCAAGGTGATTTTGTAAAAGAACACATGCATGACTGTAGGGACTCCATGTGTCACACCATGGTCACATAGACCAAAAACACATAGGAAATCAACTTCCACATGCAATGGTGCACCAGTGTGATAGAAGTTGCATCACAAAATCCACTTGGGTGTGTGTAGTCATGTGGATCCAAGTGGTTTGGAAAATAACACATGCAATGACACTAGGGGATGAATGTGGTTTTTTAAAAGAACACATGCAATGACTCTAGGGAATCCATGTGTTAAACCATGGTCACATACATCAAAACACATTGGAAAGCAGCTTCCACATGGAATAGTGCACCAGTGTGATAGAAGTTGCATCACAGAAACCACTGGAGTGTTTTTGGTCATGTGGATCAACATGGTTTGGAAAAGAACACATGCAATAGGGGATCAATGTGGTTTTGGAAAAGAACACATGCAATGAATCTAGGGACTCCATGTGTTCAACCATGGTCATAGAAACCAAAAAAACATGGAATGGTGCACCAGTGTTACAGAAGCTGCATCACAGAATCCACTGGAGTGTCTGTGGTCATGTGGATCATGGTGGTTTGGAAAAGAACAAATGCAATGACACCAGGGGATCAATGTGGTTTTGGATAATAACACATGCAATGACTCTAGGGACTCCATGTATCAAACCATGGTCACAGAGACCAAAAACACATAGGAAAGCAATTTCCACATGGAGTGTTGCACCTGTGTCATAGAAGTTGAATCACAGAATCCACTAGAGTGTGTGTGGTCATGTGGATCAAGGTGGTTTGGAAAGAACACAGGAAATGGCACTAGGAGATCAATGTGGTTTTGGAAAAGAACACACACAATTACCCTAGGCCAGCCACACAGAAACCGCTGAGCGATACTACCGGTGCGAGGCCAGTACTTCCGGTCAGGGCAGAATCGGGACCAAAACTGCAAGAACTTTCACGTCCAAACTCCAAACGAGATGAAACCAATTTTGTTGGAAATATAAAAAAACTAGCATCCACTGGAGTGTGTGTGTTCATGTGGATCAAGGTGGTTTGGAAAAGAGAACATCCAATTACACTAGGGGATCAATGTGGTTTTGGATCAATGTGGTTTTGGAAAAGAACACATGCAATGAATCTAGCGACTCCATGTGTCAAAACATAGTTACAGAGACCAAAAACATATGCGAAAGGAATTACACATGGAATGTTGCACGGGTGTGACAGAAGATGCATCACAAAATCCAATGGAGTGTGTGTGGTCATGTGGATCAAGGTGGTTTTGACACATGCAATGACACTAGGGGATCAAGGTGGTTTTGGAAAAGAACACATGCAGTGACTCTAGGGACTCCATGTGTCAAACCATGGTCATAGAGACCAAAAACACATAGGAAAGCAACTTCCAGATGCAATGGTGCACCTGTGTGACAGAAGTTGCATCACAGAATCCACTTGATTGTGTTGGTCATGTGGATCCAGGTGGTTTGGAAAATAACACATGAAATGACACTAGGGGATGAATGTGGTTTTTGAAAAGAACACATGGAATGACTCTAGGGAATCCATGTATCAAACCATGGTCACAGAGATCAAAAACACACTAGAAAGCGGCTTTCACATGGAATGGTGCACCAGTGTGATATAAGTTGCATCACAGAATCCACTGGAGTGTGTTTGGTCATGTGTATCAAGGTGGTTTGGAAAAGAACACATGCAATAGGGGATCAATGTGGTTTTGGAAAAGAAAACATCCAATGAATCTAGGGACTCCATGTGTTAAACCATGGTCACAGAAACCAAAAACACATGGAATAGTGCACCAGTGTGACAGAAGTTGCATCACAGAATCCACTATAGTGTCTTTGGTCATGTGGATCAAGCTAGTTTGGAAAAGAACACATGCAATGACACTAGGGGATCAATTTGGTTTTGGATCAATGTGGTTTGGGAAAAGAACACATGCAATGACTCTAGGGACTCCATATGTCAAACCGTTGTCACAGACACCAAAAACACTTAGGAAAGCTACTTCCACAGGGAATGTTGCACCAGTGTGATAGAAGTGACATCACATAATCCACTAGAGTGTGTGTGGTCATGTGGATCAAGGTGGTTTGGAAAGAACACATGCAATGACACTAGGAGATTAATGTGGTTTTGGAAAAGAATACACACAATGACCCTAGGCCAGCCACATAGAACCTGTTGAGTGATACTACTGGTGCGAGGCCGGTACTTCCCACCTTTCCCCTAGCACCCTCCAGGCAGGACGATCCCTTCAGACATTTGACTTCCAGCGCCCAGTTGCTGCGCCCAGTCGTTGATCCCGAGCTCCAATAGCGCATGTCGTAGCCGCCGTTGCGAGGCTCTAGCCAGCCTCCGCCGCCGACGAGTCGAGCAGCTCGGAGGATGGCAGATCCTACTTCCAAGGAAGAAGAAGTTCTGGCTACAAGTGGGTGAGCTACCCTTCTCTTTGCTATTCGCACTAATTATAACTGCTAGCTGGCTACTGAATCTCAAATTGTTTGTTAGCCCAATGCTGACAAACATATTTTATCCATAGTTTTCTGTCAAGTGGGATGTCCGCGGACCACCTTACATGGTTTCGGTAGTCCTCTTCAGGTACGACTCTAAGGCAAGTGCTATGTACACCATTGTATCATGATGGAAGAAGTGCCTGCGCAGATCTGCACTATATTTGATATGGTTGCTGCTCTGCGTAATCATGATGAATTATGGCTGAAGCAGACTGTAAAGTTCAGCTTCATGGATGAACGTGGCATCATGGTTCCTCTAACGTGTGGTAGTTAGCTAATTGGGTTGATGAAAAGGTATGCTTTGGCTTGCATGTTTGAGCTGAATTGTGATGTACTGGATGTGGAAGCTGTTGCAACTGGGAGTCACCCTTCTATTCTTGGACAGGGTGGTTGCTCAAATCCAATTAGCTCCTGGTAAGCAAAGGTCTCTTGGGGTTCGCATGTTTGTGTTGAATTGTAATTTTTGTTTTATTTACTCTACAGATATTGGGCAGTTATGCAACAGTCTTGTTTCTTTGACAGGAAGCGCCGCAAGGTTAGAAACATGACTGCCGGGTTAGTCATTTTGCTGCCTAAAGAAATGAAAAACAAGTGGAAAGATGATGCTGGACACGATTCTGGTGCCCATTGTCCCGGCGATGTAGAGTACGTGAAGCTAACAAAATTGGCACCGAGGAAGAGGAAGAAGGCAGGAAATGAAGAAGCCATTAGACGTGAAGGCTTGGCACCCAGGCTGCAGAAGAAGGCTGCTGGCAATGAAGATGCATAGTAATGTGTTGAACTTGAACCTATATATGTAATTCTGTTAAATTTTGGAGCTCTGTGTGTGGCACGTTGCTGAGCAAAACAATCTACCCACTGATACATTGCAAATGTATCTATAATTTTTTATATTCCATGCTTGGTTTTATCCACTTTCTTGTGTTTTGTCCACACTTTGGAGTACTTTTCATATGATTTCTTGGACTAACCTATTAACAAGAGCCACAGTGCCAGCTACCTGTTTTCTGTTGTTTTTGCTTCCAGGAAAGTCAGAAAATGAGTATTCTTAGAATTGGACGGGACAAAAGCCAAAGTGCCTATTTTTTCGGCAGTCATCAGATGACAAAATACGAGACGGAGAAGGGCCAGAGGGCGGCCACCGCACCTGGCCGCGTGGCTAGGCGTGGCCCGCGCCAGGGGGGTGGTGTGGCTAGCCCAGGCACCCCTTCGGCCTCTCCTTCCACCTATAAGATGCCCTCGGGACGAAAACCCTAAGTGCCTGATCAAAAATCCATGAAAGAGTATGTAGCCGCCGTCATCTCCATCCCTAGATCGGGAGGGATCTGAAGCTCTTCCCGGCACCCTGCCGGAGAGGGGAATTCACCCTGGAGGCCTTCGTCATCACCACCCAAGCCTTTGGTGTGATGCGTGAGTAGTTCATCCTTGGACTACGGATCCATGTAGTAGCTACATGGCTGGTTCTGCTCCTTTGTGCTTTCATGTCTAGATCTTGTGAGCTCCGTTGATGATCAAGATCATCTATTTGTAATTCTGCATGTTATGTTTGTGGGGATCCGATGGATATTAAGATGCTATTTCAGATTGATTATTGATTCTATCATGTCTTTGTTATTTGTGATCTTGCATGCTTTTCGTTGTTAGTAGCTATCTTGGCCAAGTAGATGCTAGCAACTCCAAGAGTTAGTATTTATGCTCGATAGTGGGTTCATTCCTCTTGTAATCTTGGGAAGTGACAGAAATCTCTAAGGTACTAGATGTGCTGTTGCTACTAGGGAGAAAACAACAATCCTTTGTTCATAGAACAATCGTATTGTTTACTTTACAAATAGTTCATAAAGCAATAATCTGTTGCTTGCAACTTAATACTGGAGGGGGTTCGGATGATAACCTGAAGGTGGATAATTAGTCATAGATGCAGTTGGATGGCGGTCTATGTATAATGTTGTAATGCCCAATCGAATCTCAAAGGGGTCAAGATGATTAGTATTTGCATGTATTGCTTTCTCGATGTTTGTCAATTGCCCCGCTGTAATTTGTTCCCCCAGCATGTTATCTATCTAAGGAGAGCCACCTCTAGTGAACTATTGACTCCAGTCCTTTTCTTTACATACAATCTACAATTTTTTACTACTTTGTGTTTACTTTCTGCAAACTTTTACTTCTTTCCATTCGATACATTTAATCCTTTAATTTCCACAAAACACGATGAGATTGACAACCTCATCGCAAGTTGGGGACAAAGTTATGTGGTTGTGTTGTGCAGGTCTCCACGTTGCTACTAGCACCGGTAGTGCGCCCTGCCAAGGCTCAGCTAGTAACACCTTTGGGGTGTTTCCTTGCTCCTACTGGTTCGATTAAACCTTGGTTTCATAACTGAGAGAAACTTGATGTTGTGCTCATCATACCTTCCTCTTGGGGTTCCCAACGAGCTCTACATCAACACCACACCAGCACTTTTCTAGGCACTGTGCACTGAGCCATCAAGCATTTTTCTGGCGCCGTTGTCGGGGAGCAAGGACATCTTCACAAGGGGAGTCCCTCATAACCAATCTCTTTACTTTGATATTTTTGTTTTGCTTAGTTTCTTTTTGTTTTGTTTGCTTGTTTTGTTATCAAAAACACAAAAAAATTTAGTTTTACTAGTTCACTTTCTTATTTGAAAACCCAAAAAAATGACTACTCTTGAAAACACTAAGTTGTGTGACTTCACTAGCACCAACAACAATGGTTTTATGAGCACACATATTGCTCCACCTGTGCCTGAAGATACTTTCTTTGAGATAAAACCTTCTTTACTCAATCTTGTTATGAGAGAACAATTTTCTGGTATTGGTAATGAAGATGCCACTTCCCATCTAAATAACTTTGTTGAACTTTGTGAGATGCAAAAGCATAGGGATATAGATGGTGATATTATTATGCTGAAATTGTTTCCTTTCTCTTTGAGAAGAATAGTTGAATTCCTTAACTAGGAATAGTATTGATTCTTGGACTAAGTGCAAAGATGCTTTTATTGGAAAATACTATCCACCTGCTAAGATTATATCTATGAGAAGTGAAATAATGAAGTTTAAACAACTTGATAATGAGCATGTTGCTCAAGCTTGGGAAGAATGAAATCTTTGGTAAAGAATTGTCCCACTCATGGACTGACTGCTTGGATGATCATCCAAACTTTTTATGCATGATTGAACTATTCTTCAAGGAACCTATTGGATTCTGTTGCTAGAGGTACCTTTATGACCATCACTTTGGGTGCTGCAACAAAGCTTCTGGATAATATGATGGTTAACTATTCTGAATGGCATACTGAGAGAGCTCCACTAGGTAGGAAGGTAAATTCTGTTGAGGAAACCTCCTCCTTGAGTGATAAGATTGATATTATTATGTCTATGCTTGTTAATGGGAAAGCCCATATTGATCCAAATAATGTTCCTTTGGCTTCTTTGGTTGCTCAAGAAGAGTGAACTTCATAAGAAATAACAACTTTGGCAACAATGCTTATAGGAATAATTTTGGTAACAACAATTATAAGCCATATCCCCCCAACAATGGTAATGCTTATGGAAGTTCCTACAACAATAATAGGAGTGCTCCCTCTGAACTTGAAGTTATGCTTAAAGACATTATTAGTAAGCAAACTGCTTTCAATAAAACTATTGAGGAAAAACTCTCTAATGCTGAAAGAAATATAGCATCTTTGGATGAAGCTCAATCTTCTTTCAATAAAATGGCCGCTAAACCTGAAACTAATGATAATCCCTTTGCAGCTACTAATGCTATACAAGTAAGAATTGATGAAAATGTTAGACTATTAGCTGAATTACATGCTAAGTGGGAAAGAGAAGATGAAATTACTAGAAACATTAGTGTTTCTACTATTACCACCACTAGTGTTGAGGATAGTAATAGTTCTACTACTTTAGATGATAAATTTGATTTTGATCTTAATGGTTGCAATATCTCTGAAGTTATTAAGTTCCTACAAAAGCTTGCTAAAAGTCCTAATGCTAGTTCTATGAACATGGCTTTTACAAAACACATTACTGATGCTCTCATAAAGATTAAAGAAGAAAAGATGAAACATAAAGCTTTTATTCCTATAAAACAAGAAGATGGTTGGGAACCCATCATTAATATGAAAGTGAATGACTTTGATTTCAAAGCTTTATGTGTTCTTGATAGTAGTGTTTCTATTATGCCTAGAAGGATTTATGATATGCTTGATTTGCCTCCTCTTGAAGATTGTTATTTGAATGTCCCACTTGATGATAATGCTAAAATCAAACTCATGGGGAGTCTCAATGATGTTCTTATTATGGTTAACAATGCCTATGTCCCTGTTGATTTCTATGTTTTTGATGTTGAATACAATGCTTCTTGTCCTATCACTTTGGGAAGACCTTTTCTTAGAACCGTTGGTGCCATTATTGATATGAAAGAAGGCACCATTAAATATCAACTCCCACTCAAGAAAGGTATAAAAAACTTCCCTAAGAAGAGAGATAAGATTTCTTTTGCTTCTCCTATGAAAACAAAATTTGGTCTTAATGCTTCTTCAATTGAGAACACTTGATTCTTTTTCTTGCTTCTTATGCCTAACTTAAAGGCGTTAAAAAAAGTACTTATTGGAAGATAGGGGCAATGAGAGCTGAAATCACTTCAAGATGCTTATGATACTTCAAGATGCTTATGATAGGGGCAATGAGAGCTGAAATCTATAAGTACCATGATTTTTGGAAGCTCTTTATGATACTTGAATCCCTACTTCCTTTTATAAAAAGACCTTTCTTCCACCATTATATTGAGTCTCCACCTTCTACTTTTATGCACCTACTTGGAGAGCATAGTGGCCGTTCTTAGTTTTATGTGCATTGTCCCAAGACTAGTTGATTGATGCATACTTTGATATTGCTTGTTTTAAACTATTTGTATCTAGTCACTCTTATGAACTTTGAAGGTGTCCTATGCATTTATATTTGCTACTCTATTGAGGGACAAGATGAATACTATTATGCTATGTTTTCTTTATGTGAAACAAAGAAAGGTCTTGCAAAGCATTGTTATTCATGAATCTTTTGTTTGTGCCTTTTCATGTTGCATCATAGTTTCTTTGTCTTATTTCTAGAACATTGTCTTTCATGTTATGATTGAAGTACTATGATCCCAGCTTTCAATGCTTTACAAATACTTTGATCAAGTCTTTGATGGTGCACGTCACCTTAAAAATTATTCTTTCTTTTTATCACTTACCTACTCGAGGACGAGCAGGAGTTAAGCTTGGGGATGTTGATACATTGCAAATGTATCTATAATTTTTTATGTTCCATGCTAGGTTTTATCCACTTTCTTGTGTTTTGTCCACACTTTGGAGTACTTTTCATATGATTTCTTGGACTAACCTATTAACAAGAGCCACAGTGCCAGCTGCCTGTTTTCTGCTGTTTTTGGTTCCAAGAAAGTCAGAAAATGAATATTCTCGGAATTGGACGGGACAAAAGCCAAAGTGCCTATTTTTCCGGAAGTCATCAGATGCCAGAATACAAGACGGAGAACGGCCAGAGGGCGGCCACACCACCTGGCCGCGCGGCTAGGCTTGGCCCACGCCAGGGGGTGGTGTGGCCAGCCCAGGCACCCCCTCGGCCTCTGCTTCCGCCTACAAGATGCCCTCGGGACGAAAACCCTAAGTGCCCGAACAAAAATCCACGAAAGAGTCTGTAGCCACCGTCATCTCCATCCCTAGATCGGGAGGGATTTGAAGCTCTTCCCGGCACCCTGCCAGAGAGGGGAATTCACCTTGGAGGCCTTCTTCATCACCATGCAAGCCTCCAGTGTGATGCGTGAGTAGTTCATCCTTGGACTACAGATCCATGTAGTAGCTAGATGGCTAGTTCTCCTCCTTTGTGCTTTCATGTCTAGATCTTGTGATCTCCGTTCATGATCAAGATCATCTATTTGTAATTCTGCATGTTGTGTTTGCAGGGATCCGATGGATATTGAGATGCTATTTCAGATTGATTATGGATTCTATCATGTCTTTGTTATTTGTGATCTTGCATGCTTTCCGTTGTTAGTAGCTATCTTGGCCAAGTAGATGCTAGCAACTCCAAGAGTTAGTATTTATGCTCGATAGTGGGTTCATGCCTCTGGTAATCTGGGGAAGTGACAGAAATCTCTAAGGTACTAGATGTGCTGTTGCTACTAGGGAGAAAACAACAATCCTTTGTTCATAGAACAATCATATTGTTTACTTTACACGCAGTTCGTAAAGCAATAATCTATTGCTTGCAACTTAATACTGGAGGGGGTTCGCATGATAACCTGATGGTGGATTATTAGTCATAGATGCAGTTGGATGGCGGTCTATGTATAATGTTGTAATGCCAAATCGAATCTCAAAGGAGTCAAGATGTTTAGTATTTGCACGCATTGCTTTCTCGATGTTTGTCAATTTCCCCGCTGTAATTTGTTCACCCAGCATGTTATCAATCTAAGGAGAGCCATCTCTAGTGAACTATGGATCCAGTCCTTTTCTTTACATACAATCTACAATCTGTTACTACTTTGTGTTTACTTTCTGCAAAATTTTACTTCTTTCCATTCAATACGTTTAATCCTTTGTTTTCCGCAAAACACGGTCAGATTGACAACCTCATCGCAAGTTGGGGACAAAGTTTTGTGGTTGTGTTGTGCAGGTCTCCACGTTGGTACTAGCACCAGTAGTCCGCCCTGCCAAGGCTCAGATAGTAACACCTTTGGGGTGTTTCCTTGCTCCTACTGGTTTGATTAATCCTTGGTTTAATAACTGAGGGAAACTTGCTGCTGTACTCATCATACCTTCCTCTTGGGGTTCCCAACGAGCTCTACATCAACACCACACCAGCACTTTTCTTGGCGCCGTGCACTGAGCCATCACCCACGTTCTCTAAGTAAAATGTACCACGACTTAGGGTTTAGAAACGCCCGAGTTAGTAGTTGAATCCGAAATTGTGATGGTGCCACTGCTATCAGAAAACACGCAGCACCGGTTCCATGATTGTTGAGGGGCAAGAGGTCTCCAAATACGACTGAATGTAAGTGGCACAGAAATAAATTATTTTAGCTGCCACACTCCACGAAGCAGCAACTTATTTCAGATGCTGCACAACGACGTGGCAACATAAACAGCAATGGCAACCGATAATGCCCAAATAGGAGGAAATCGGTACCACTTTCTGGCCTAATCTTGAGCCCGTCTATCTCACCGCCTCTCTGCTCCTGCATCCCCTGCATCTGGCGAAGCTCCCGGATCTCGAGTAACCGGGTGTACGTGCTTCCACTTTATAAATTTTGTTTGTGCCATTTGCATGCGGCACAATCCACGTAGATTACGTTTAAACAAACCACCAATGTCAGAATACACTAGTAGAAAAGGGGTCTTTGGTCCACGATCACGTTCGAAATCAGGGACAGAGATCTAAATCGAGGCACAAATTGATCTAAATCACAAATTCTTCCACAAATTAATCGAGACATAGATCTAAATTGAGGCATTACATTAATTCAACCACAAATTCTTCTAAACAATGGTGCGATTTCACATCCTACATTAATTCAACCACTAGTCAACAATTTCACTTCTGCTGCCACTGTCCTCCGAGCCGCCGGCTTCCTCGTCGTCGTCGGACGGAACCTCCACGATTTCCGCATTGTTCGCGAGACGGAGCACCTCTTCACGGCGAGCAGCGGCGATGATGGTGTACTTGGTCCGTCCAAGGACGGACCAGAACCTCTCCCGCCCTTCTCGGTTGCGGAGATCCCGGTGCACCATGCGCCCGTCAATGATGCGGTTGCCAATCTTGGCCTTCCGCTCCTTCTTGAACAGCGCTGGGCAGTATGGGCTGGTCGCCGCGTACCGGGGCAGCGCCATCTTCCACGCGGGCATCTGGCAGCAGTGCACCGCGATTTCGCTCTCCATCTCAGCTCAGCCAGGGAGCGGAGCCACCGGCACCCCCGCATAGCTGATGCGTCATCCGTGGGGCACCGTTGCGGTCGGCGGTACGAGGATGTCGAAGTGCGCGAACATCACCGCCTCGTAGAAGTTCAGCGCGGGCATCTCCATTGTGGCGCGGTGGAGATTATAGAGGGAGCAAGGGGATGGACGACGAAGCGACGACGCGGTGGAGAATGGAGAGGACGAGGGGATGGACGACGAAGCGACGCGCTATGGCGCCTCCTATTTGTACACGAGGACGACGAAGCGACGGGCGAAATATCCAAGGGGCATTGGTCAGACAAAAGGAAGTAATGCAGGGTTAAGCCATATTAACGGGCGACCAATTTTTTTCTTCCCAGGACTCCGGGGCCAATAGTTCAGACCGCTAGTTCAACAAGTACAACTATTACAACTTCAAAAGGCATGGATCTTAAGCTAAATAGAATTACTTATCACACATCTCCTTGATCTTCCTAATCTTAGCCCAATGCGCATCTTCCTGTGAGAGCAAGGATCGAATCGTCTGCTCCTTCCTTTTAGCATCTTCCTTGCACAACTTCAATCGTTTATCTACATTTTTCCTCATGCACTTGTCAATACTCGTAGTTGTGAACTGCAGGACTTTGGCTGGTGAATATTATTCCTTGCTTGAGTCAGTTCTTGCTCCGCTTTAGCCTTCAGGGCCAACGCCATGTCCCCCTCCTTCTCGACTTTGCTAACCTTGCCTTGCACCATCCTGAGATCTCGGTTAAGCTTAGTCGTGTCAACTGGGTCCCATAGCTTCATCTCAACAATGTCAAGAAGTGAGCTGACTACGGATTCTTTCAACTCAACAGTCATATCACATAGTTTGTCTAGTGTTTTTTGGATCAATTTGGGCCACTCTGGATCTACCCATTTGACAACACCACAACTTCTGCCTTGAATCATTGCACGATGTCCTTGACACCGTAGAAACCTCCTGCCTGCGTTTCGTCCTTCGAACACTACAAATTTAGCGGGCACATATCCATGTTTACATAGCAGAGGACTGTCTTCATCCGCTAAACCGTGATAGTCGGAGTCATACATCATCTGGTTGGCCTAACACATCATACGCGCATGAGTAAATAGATTAGATCTAGCTCAAAAAATAGATAACTAGCCACAAATGATAGAGATAGAGATGAGATGACTCACATAGAAATCACCGTCCCTGTCGTCACGACGTCTTTCCTCGTCGTCTCCCCTTGAACCCATGGCGAGAGGGGAGGGGGGTGGCTACCGGAGAGGGGATTGGGATGGAGGCGCCGTCGCCTTCCGGTTACGTCAGGATGGGAGTGGAGTGGGGAAAGTAGCTTCGAGGGGAAGGAAGACAAGTATGGGGAGGAAGAGAAGTAATGGGGACGTGACACTGGGATATGGCCCACTGAACTCGTGAGTCGTGACACTGGCAATAGGGGAGCGCCCGGTGTTGCCAGTTTGTCTGGAGCAAGCATGGCCAATCATGCCACAGAACAGCCTACTCGCGGATTGCTCTCACGAAGACCATCCCTATCGTCCAAGCGCCCCGATTGAACGGTATGTAACAATCATCAAGCAGAACAACCGTGTTATGGTGTGCCTTCTAGAATACTCGGTATAATGGCCACCCATTGGGGGTCTAAGGTTAGGGCTCTCCTAAGGATAATTAGGATCCATATGTGGTTTGTGAAAAGAGCAGACATGGAATGACACTGGTGGATCCATATGTGCTTTGTGAAAATAACACACATGCAATCACACTGGGTGGATCCATATGTGATTTGTGAAAAGAACACACATGCAATGCCATTGGTTGAACCATATGTGGTTTGTGAAAAGAACACGCATGCAACGACTCTAACTGTGGTTAATGAAAAGAGTAGACATGCAATGACACTGGTGGATCCATGTGTGGTTCATGAGAAGAACACACATCCAATGACACCGGTGGATCCTTATGTGGTTTGTGATAAGAACAAACATGCAATGACTCTAGTTGTGGTTCATGAGAAGAACACATATGCAATGACACTGGTGTATCCTTATGTGGTTTGTGAGAAGAACAGACATGCAATGACTCTAGCTGTGGTTCATGAGAAGAACACACATGCAATGACACTGGTGTATCCTTATGTGGTTTGTGAGAAGAACACGCATGCAATGACTCTAGATGTGGTTCATGAGAGGAACACACATCCAATGAAACTGGTGAATCTATGTGTAGTTTGTGAAAGGAACACACATGCAATGACACTGGTTGTGGTTCATGAGAAAAACACACATGCAATGACACTGGTGGATCCATGTGTGGTTTATGAGAGGAACAAACATGCAATAACATTGGGTGTGGTTCATGAAAAGAACAGTCATGCAATGACACTGGTGGATCCTTATGTGGTCTGTTTAGAAGAACACACATGCAATGACAATAGCTGTGGTTCATGAAAAGAACACACATTCAATGACACTGGAGGATCCTTATGTGGTTTGTTTAGAAGAACAGACATGCAATGACACTGGTGGATCCTTATGTGGTTTGTGAGAATAACAGACATGCAATGACACTGGCTGTGGTTCATGAGATGAACACACATGCAATGACACTGGTGGATCCATGTGTGGTTTGTGAAAAGAATAGACATGCAATCACACTAGGTGGATCCATGTGTGGTTTGTGAAAAGAACAGACATGCAATGACTATAGTTGTGGTTCATGAAAAGAACATACATGCAATGACACTGGTGGACCAATGTTTGGTTTGTGAAAAGAAAAGACATGCAATCAGACTAGGTGGATCCATGTGTGGTTTGATTAGAAGAACACACATGCAATGACTCTAGTTGTGGTTCATGAAAAGAACACACATCCAATGACACTGGTGGATCCATGTGTGGTTCATGAAAAGAACACACATGCAATGACACTGGTGGATCCTTGTATGGTTTGTTTAGAGAAACATAGATGCAATGATACTAGGTGTGGTTCATGAAAAGAACAGACATGCAATGACACTGGTGGATCCATGTGTGGTTCATGAGAAGAACACACATCCAATGACACTGGTGGATCCTTATGTGGTTCATGAAAAGAACAGACATGCAATGACACTGGTGGAACCTTATGTGGTTCATGAGAAGAACAAACATGCAATGACACTGGTGGATCCTTATGTGGTGTGTTTAGAAGAACACACACGCAATGACTCTAGCTATCATTCATGAAAAGAACACACATGCAATGACACTGGTGTATCAATGTGTGGTTTGTCAAAAGAACAGACATGCAATCACACTAGGTGGATCCATGTGTGGTTTGTTTAGAAGAACACACATGTAATGACTCAAGTTGTGGTTCATGAAAAGAACACACATGCAATGACACTAGTGGATCCATGTGTGGTTCATGAAAAGAACAGACATGCAATGACACTGGTGGATCCTAATGTGGTTTGTTTAGAGGAACACACATGCAATGACACTGGGTGTGGTTCATGAAAAGAACAGACATGCAATGACACTGGTGGATCCATGTGTGGTTCATGAAAAGAACACACATGCAATGACACTGGTGGATCCTGATGTGGTTTGTTTAGAAGAACACACATGCAATGACTCTAGTTGTGGTTCATGAAAAGAACACACTTCCAATGACACTGGTGTATCCATGTGTGGTTCATGAGAAGAACACACATGCAATGACACTGGGTGTGGTTCATGAGAAGAACACACATGCAATGACACGGGTGGATCCTTATGTGGTATCTTTAGAAGAACACACATGCAATGACTCTACCTGTGGCTCATGGAAAGAACACACATGCAATGCCACTGGTGGATCCGTGTGTTGTTTGTGAAAAGAACTGACATGCAATGACTCTAGGTGGATCCATGTGTGGTTTGTTTAGAGGAACAGACATGCAATGACACTAGGTGTGGTTCATGAAAGGAACAGACATGCAATGAGACTGGTGGATCCTTATGTGGTTTGTTTAGAAGAACACACATACAATGACTATAGCTGTGGTTCATGAAAAGAACAAACATGCACTGACACTGGTGGATCCATGTGTGGTTTGTGAAAAGAACAGACATGCAATCACACTAGGTGGATCCATGTGCGGTTTGTTTATAAGAACACACATGCAATGACTCTAGCTGTGGTTCATGAAAAGAACACACAAGCAATGACACTAGTGGATCCATGTGTGGTTCATGAAAAGAACACACATGCAATGACACTAGTGGATCCATGTGTGGTTCATGAAAAGAATAGACATGCAATGACACCGGTGGAACCGTATGTGGTTTGTTTAGAGGAATAGACATGCAATGACACTGGGTGTGGTTCATGAAAAGAACAGACATGCAATGACACTAGTGGATCCATGTGTGGTTTGTGAAAAGAACAGACATGCAATCACACTAGGTGGATCCATGTGTGGTTTGTGGAAAGAACATACATGCAATGACACTGGGTGTGGTTCCTGAAAAGAACAGACATGCAATACACTGGTGGATCCATGTGTGGTTCATGAGAAGAACAAACGTGCAATGACACTGGTGGATCCATCTGTGGTTCATGAACAGAACTGACGTGCAATGACTCTAGATGTGGTTCATGAAAAGAACAGACATGCAATGACACTGGTGGATCCATATGTGGTTTGTGGATGTAACAGACATGCAATGACTCTAGCTGTGATTCATGAAAAGAATAGACATGCAATGACACTGGTGGATCCATGTGTGGTTCATGAGAAGAACACACATCCAATGACACTGGTGTATCGTTATGTGGTTCATGAAAATAATAGACATGCAATGACACTACTGGATCCTTATGTGGTTTGTTTAGACGAACACGCATGCAATGACCCTGGGTGTGGTTCATGAAAAGAACAGACATGCAATGACACCGGTGGATCCTTATGTGGTTTGTTTATAAGAACACACATGCAATGACTCAAGATATGGTTCATGAAAAGAACACAAATGCAATGACACTGGTGGATCCTTATGTGGTTTGTTTAGAAGAACACACATGCAATGACACTGGTGGATCCTTATGTGGTTTGTGAGAAGAGCAGACATGCAATGACACTAGCTGTGGTTCATGAGAATAACACACATGCAATGACACTAGTGGATCAATGTGTGGTTTGTGAAAACAACATACATGTAATGACATTAGGTGGATCCATGTGTGTTTTGTGGAAAGAATAGACATGCAATGACTCCAGCTGTGGTTCATAAAAAGAACACACATGCAATGACACTGGTGGATCCATGTGTGGTTCATGAAAAGAACAAACATGCAATGACCCTCGTGGATCCTTATATGGTTTGTTTAGAGGAATAGACATGCAATGACTATAGTTGTGGTTCATGAAAAGAACATACATGCAATGACACTGGTGGACCAATGTTTGGTTTGTGAAAAGAAAAGACATGCAATCAGACTAGGTGGATCCATGTGTGGTTCATGAAAAGAACTGACATGCAATGGCTCTAACTTGTTCATGAAAAGAACATACATGCAATGACACTGGTGGATCCATATGTGGTTTGTGGAAGTAACAGACATGCAATGACTCTAGTTGTGAATCATGAAAAGAACAGACATGCAATGACACTGGTGGATCCATGTGTGGTTCATGAGAAGAACACACATCCAATGACACTGGTGGATCCTTATGTGGTTCATGAGAAGAACAAACATGCAATGACACTGGTTGTGGTTCATGAGAAGAACACACATGCAATGACACTGGTGGATCAATGTGTGGTTTGTGAAAAGAACAGACATGCAATGACACCAGGTGGATCCATGTGTGGTTTGTGGAAGTAACAAACATGCAATGACTCTAACTGTGATTCATGAAAAGAACAGACATGCAATGACACTGGTGGATCCATGTGTGGTTCCTGAGAAGAACACACATCCAATGACACTAGCGGATCCTTATGTGGTTCATGAAAAGAACAGACATGCAATGACACTGGTTGATCCTTATGTGGTTTGATTAGAAGAACACACATGCAATGACACTGGGTGTGGTTCATGAAAAGAACGGACATGCAATGACATTGGTGGATCCTTGGGTGGTTTTTTAGAAGAACACACATGCAATGACTCTAGCTGTGGTTCATGAACAGAACACACATGTAATGACACGGGTGGATCCTTATGTGGTTTGTTTAGAACAACACACATGCAATGACTCTAGTTGTGGTTCATGAAAATAACACACATGCAATGACACTAGTGTATCCATGTGTGGTTCATGAGAAGAACACACATGCAATGACACTGGGTGTGGTTCATGAGAAGAACACACATGCAATGACACTGGTGGATACTTATGTGGTTTGTTTAGAAGA
Source organism: Avena sativa (assembly GCA_916181665.1). Lineage (NCBI taxonomy): Eukaryota > Viridiplantae > Streptophyta > Magnoliopsida > Poales > Poaceae > Avena > Avena sativa. The sequence goes on from OV702287.1 coordinate 574,166,419, forward strand.
ACACACATGCAATTACTCTAGATGTGGTTCATGAAAAGAACACAATGCAATGACACCAGTGGATCCATGTGTGGTTTTTGAAAAGAACTGACATGCAGCGACTCTAGGTGGATCCTTGTGTGGTTTGTTTAGAGGAACATACATGCAATGACACTGGGTGTGGTTCATGAAAAGAACAGATATGCAATGACACTGGTGGATCCTTATGTTCTTTGTTTAGAAGAACACACATTGAATGACTCTAGCTGTGGTTCATGAAAAGAACACACATGCAATGACACTAGGGGATCCTTATGAGGTTTGTTTAGACGAACAGACATGCAATGACACTAGTGGATCCTTATGTGGTTTGTGAGAAGAACAGACATGCAATGACACCGGCTGTGGTTCATGAGAAGAACACACATGCAATGACACTGGTGGATCCATGTGTGGTTTGTGAAAAGAACAGACATGCAATCACACTAGGTGGATCCATGTGTGGTTTGTTTAGAATAACAGACATGCAATGACTCTAGCTGTGGTTCATGAAAAGAACACACATGCAATGACACTGGTGGATCCATGTGTGGTTTATGAAAAGAACAGACATGCAATGACACCAATGGATCCTTATGTGGTTTGTTTAGAAGAACGCACATGCAATGACTCTAGCTGTGGTTCATGAAAAGAACATACATGCAATGACACTGGTGGATCCATGTGTGGTTCATGAAAAGAACACACATGCAATGACACTGGTGGATCCTGATGTGGTTTGTTTAGAAGAACACACATGCAATGACTCTAGTTGTGGTTCATGAAAAGAACACACTTCCAATGACACTGGTGTATCCATGTGTGGTTCATGAGAAGAACACACATGCAATGACACTGGGTGTGGTTCATGAGAAGAACACACATGCAATGACACGGGTGGATCCTTATGTGGTATATTTAGAAGAACACACATGCAATGACTCTACCTGTGGCTCATGGAAAGAACACACATGCAATGCCACTGGTGGATCCGTGTGTTGTTTGTGAAAAGAACTGACATGCAATGACTCTAGGTGGATCCATGTGTGGTTTGTTTAGAGGAACAGACATGCAATGACACTAGGTGTGGTTCATGAAAGGAACAGACATGCAATGAGACTGGTGGATCCTTATGTGGTTTGTTTAGAAGAACACACATACAATGACTATAGCTGTGGTTCATGAAAAGAACAAACATGCACTGACACTGGTGGATCCATGTGTGGTTTGTGAAAAGAACAGACATGCAATCACACTAGGTGGATCCATGTGCGGTTTGTTTATAAGAACACACATGCAATGACTCTAGCTGTGGTGCATGAAAAGAACACACATGCAATGACACTAGTGGATCCATGTGTGGTTCATGAAAAGAACACACATGCAATGACACTAGTGGATCCATGTGTGGTTCATGAAAAGAATAGACATGCAATGACACTGGTGAAACCGTATGTGGTTTGTTTAGAGGAATAGACATGCAATGACACTGGGTGTGGTTCATGAAAAGAACAGAAATGCAATGACACTAGTGGATCCATGTGTGGTTTGTGAAAAGAACAGACATGCAATCACACTAGGTGGATCCATGTGTGGTTTGTGGAAAGAACATACATGCAATGACACTGGGTGTGGTTCCTGAAAAGAACAGACATGCAATACACTGGTGGATCCATGTGTGGTTCATGAGAAGAACAAACGTGCAATGACACTTGTGGATCCATCTGTGGTTCATGAACAGAACTGACGTGCAATGACTCTAGATGTGGTTCATGAAAAGAACAGACATGCAATGACACTGGTGGATCCATATGTGGTTTGTGGATGTAACAGACATGCAATGACTCTAGCTGTGATTCATGAAAAGAATAGACATGCAATGACACTGGTGGATCCATGTGTGGTTCATGAGAAGAACACACATCCAATGACACTGGTGTATCGTTATGTGGTTCATGAAAATAATAGACATGCAATGACACTACTGGATCCTTATGTGGTTTGTTTAGACGAACACGCATGCAATGACCCTGGGTGTGGTTCATGAAAAGAACAGACATGCAATGACACCGGTGGATCCTTATGTGGTTTGTTTATAAGAACACACATGCAATGACTCAAGATATGGTTCATGAAAAGAACACAAATGCAATGACACTGGTGGATCCTTATGTGGTTTGTTTAGAAGAACACACATGCAATGACACTGGTGGATCCTTATGTGGTTTGTGAGAAGAGCAGACATGCAATGACACTAGCTGTGGTTCATGAGAATAACACACATGCAATGACACTAGTGGATCAATGTGTGGTTTGTGAAAACAACATACATGTAATGACATTAGGTGGATCCATGTGTGTTTTGTGGAAAGAATAGACATGCAATGACTCCAGCTGTGGTTCATAAAAAGAACACACATGCAATGACACTGGTGGATCCATGTGTGGTTCATGAAAAGAACAAACATGCAATGACCCTGGTGGATCCTTATATGGTTTGTTTAGAGGAATAGACATGCAATGATACTGGGTGTGGTTCATGAAAAGAACAGACATGCAATGACACTGGTGGACCAATGTTTGGTTTGTGAAAAGAAAAGACATGCAATCAGACTAGGTGGATCCATGTGTGGTTCATGAAAAGAACTGACATGCAATGGCTCTAACTTGTTCATGAAAAGAACATACATGCAATGACACTGGTGGATCCATATGTGGTTTGTGGAAGTAACAGACATGCAATGACTCTAGCTGTGATTCATGAAAAGAACAGACATGCAATGACACTGGTGGATCCATGTGTGGTTCATGAGAAGAACACACATCCAATGACACTGGTGGATCCTTATGTGGTTCATGAGAAGAACAAACATGCAATGACACTGGTTGTGGTTCATGAGAAGAACACACATGCAATGACACTGGTGGATCAATGTGTGGTTTGTGAAAAGAACAGACATGAAATGACACCAGGTGGATCCATGTGTGGTTTGTGGAAGTAACAAACATGCAATGACTCTAACTGTGATTCATGAAAAGAACAGACATGCAATGACACTGGTGGATCCATGTGTGGTTCCTGAGAAGAACACACATCCAATGACACTAGCGGATCCTTATGTGGTTCATGAAAAGAACAGACATGCAATGACACTGGTTGATCCTTATGTGGTTTGATTAGAACAACACACATGCAATGACACTGGGTGTGGTTCATGAAAAGAACGGACATGCAATGACATTGGTGGATCCTTGGGTGGTTTTTTAGAAGAACACACATGCAATGACTCTAGCTGTGGTTCATGAACAGAACACACATGTAATGACACGGGTGGATCCTTATGTGGTTTGTTTAGAACAACACACATGCAATGACTCTAGTCGTGGTTCATGAAAATAACACACATGCAATGACACTAGTGTATCCATGTGTGGTTCATGAGAAGAACACACATGCAATGACACTGGGTGTGGTTCATGAGAAGAACACACATGCAATGACACTGGTGGATACTTATGTGGTTTGTTTAGAAGAACACACATGCAATTACTCTAGCTGTGGTTCATGAAAAGAACACAATGCAATGACACCAGTGGATCCATGTGTGGTTTTTGAAAAGAACTGACATGCAATGACTCTAGGTGGATCCTTGTGTGGTTTGTTTAGAGGAACATACATGCAATGACACTGGGTGTGGTTCATGAAAAGAACAGATATGCAATGACACTGGTGGATCCTTATGTTCTTTGTTTAGAAGAACACACATTGAATGACTCTAGCTGTGGTTCATGAAAAGAACACACATGCAATGACACTAGGGGATCCTTATGAGGTTTGTTTAGACGAACAGACATGCAATGACACTAGTGGATCCTTATGTGGTTTGTGAGAAGAACAGACATGCAATGACACCGGCTGTGGTTCATGAGAAGAACACACATGCAATGACACTGGTGGATCCATGTGTGGTTTGTGAAAAGAACAGACATGCAATCACACTAGGTGGATCCATGTGTGGTTTGTTTAGAATAACAGACATGCAATGACTCTAGCTGTGGTTCATGAAAAGAACACACATGCAATGACACTGGTGGATCCATGTGTGGTTTATGAAAAGAACAGACATGCAATGACACCAATGGATCCTTATGTGGTTTGTTTAGAAGAACGCACATGCAATGACTCTAGCTGTGGTTCATGAAAAGAACATACATGCAATGACACTGGTGGATCCATGTGTGGTTCATGAAAAGAACACACATGCAATGACACTGGTGGATACATGTGTGATTTGTGAAAAGAACAGACATGAAATGACACTAGCTGGATCCATGTGTGGTTTGTTAAGAGGAACATACATGCAATGACACTGGGTGTGGTTCATGAAAAGAATAGACATGCAATGACACTGGTGGATCCATATGTGGTTTGTGGAAAGCACAGACATGCAATGACTCTAGCTTTGGTTCACGAAAAGAATAGACATGGAATTACCCTGGGTCGATCCATGTGTGGTTCATGAGAAGAACACACATCCAATGTCACTGGTGGATCTTTATGTGGTTTGTGAGAAGAACAGACATGCAATGACACTAGCTATGGTTCATGAGAAGAACATACATGCAATGACACTGGTGGATACTTATGTGGTTTGTTTAGAGGAACATACATGCAATGACACTACGTGGATCCATGTGTGGTTTGTGGAAAAAACAGACATGCAATGACTCTAGTTGTGGTTCATGAAAAGAACACACATGCAATGACACTGGTGGATCCATGTGTGGTTTGTGAAAATAACAGACATGCAATCACACTAGGTGGATCCATGTGTGGTTTGTTTAGAAGAACACACATGCAATGACTCTAGCTATGGTTCATGAAAAGAACACACATGCAATGACACTGGTGGATCCGTGTGTGGTTCATGAAAAGAACATACATGAAATGACACTAGTGGATCCTTATGTGGTTTGTTTATAGGAACAGACATGCAATGACACTGGGTGTGGTTCATGAAAAGAACAGACGTGCAATGACACTGGTGGATCCATATGTGGTTTGTGAAAAGAACAGACATGCACTCACACTGGGTGGATCCATGTGTGGTTCATGAGAAGAACACACATGCAATGACACTGGTGATATGTGATTTGTGAAAAGAACAGACATGCAATGACTCTAACTGTGGTTAATTAAAAGAGCAGACATACAATCACACTGGTCGATCCATGTGTGGTTTATGAGAAGAACGCACATCCAATGAACTCTAGTGGATGTATCTTGGCATAATTTGATGTATGCCACGATGTATTTCAATGTACAAGACACTTTCTTTTTTAATACTACTCAGTTTTGCCCTTGGTTTTATGTGGTACTGCTTAGTTTTGCCCCCTCTCTCTATCTTTCGTAGAAGCCCAAACCTGTGCTCACCCTGTATGCTACTCCCTGATTGGTTGTCACAGTTGTCACGCGGATTGTGCACACCAATCGTTGATTCTGTGAGATCCAACGATGATCGTTGCACACGTTGTGCCCTTCACAGTACAGCGTGAGACAGCACGGACGTCTCCCTCAGCGAGACTTCTACAGGAAGGAACACGATGCCGTCCATGGAAAAAGTCGTCGATCGGTCATGTCAACTTTAATCAAGTCTGAAAAGCCTACTACTGCTACTACAACACATGCACAGGGTAACGGGGTCATCGAGTGCACGATTGTCGACAAGATGCTGCAATTTACTGCCACTTGATTTTAATAAGACATATCCCATTTTTACGCAGCGCTCTCAATCTCACTTCCAACTGGGGCCTACCGCTAGTAACTTCCATGAGTCAAGGGACCCCCTCAAGTAGATCTAATGTTGCTAGAAATTGGTTCCGCGCCACTTGCATGAAGTGGAATTGAGGTCTGCCATGAGCGTGTTTTCAATGCAGCTCTAAAGTGGAGATCGTGGCTGTATCAAAAAAAGGGAACCCAAAAAAAGGGTGGAGATCGTGGTAGCCCCCCGCCAACCACACATGTCCACTCGAGGACTACGAACGGTCTAGTGTTTATAACCCCCCTCGACCTTCTTCTTTCATGAGCTCGTTTCATTTTCCCCCAGTCCCAAGACCCCAATCTACACCTACCGCGCGTGCTGAAGCTCCCTCGCTTGCACTACCTCCTTCCCTTGGTGCTCCATGAAGCGTACGCGTGGAGACGAGCCGGAGGTGAAGCCAGTTGAAGGGGCAGTAGCAGATGGCTCGGTAGTCGCCAAGCAAGCGGAGGCGTATTCTCCGGGCACGAACGCCGCTTGTCGTCGTGCCGTCGAGGGTGCGAGCTCATCCGTCCAACCAGTAGCCGTCGCCTCCGAGCAGCATGTGGTAACCGTCGCTGCCGAGCAGCAGGTAGTAGCCGTCGTTGCCGAGCAGCAGGTGGCCAACAATGTCGTGGTGCCAACGGCAGATCTGGATGGGGGTAGGCGGCAGGCGGAGGCAATCTGGTGCTCTACATCAACGACCCCATCGCCGTACAAGAAATCTTAGATGCAATCGCGGAGAATGACGAGTTCGAGGAGGAGGTCCCTGATGAGGAGTCCGAGGTACTATATTGCTAGCTTCTCTAGTCGCAGCCGCAGTTTTCACTGTTCATACATAGGATTTGCTCAATCGTGTATAGATTCTTTTGCTCTTGAAGTAGGGTAGTATATATATAGTTCAATCGGTTGATTGATGCATCTGCCATCTAGTCACAAAACCCCAATCTACTCATCTTCCATCTAGTTGAGTGTTGATTTCGATACACAACAGGCCTATAACATTACATTTGTATTCCTTACTAAGCCCAATGATTCAATTTTTCCCCAAGATAGTGCAAGGGCATCTGATGGTGTCGTTTTCTTAGGGATGGTTAGTGATCCTTAGGCAGGAATGCACATAAACAATATAGGTTGTGTTGTTGGTATTTTGGTTCTCCGACTCCATCGGTGAAAAAAATGAGGCCCTAATTTTTTTCTCATATGGAACCTATATATAATCTTTGTATTGTTTCTGATCTATGAATGCGCTGTATGATGGATATGTATATCCCTGAATATTGTTTTGTACGATTACATTTCAATTTCTTATTATGGCCAATGATTCAAATTTGCCCCAAAGAGAGACAAACACATTGGTGTCAGATTTTTTCAGGGATGAGTGAGCGAACCTGGAGCCATGTACAAGATCAATATAAGCTGTGCAATTGTTACTTGGTTCGCTTACACCGTCTCTGTAGAAACTTATGAGGCCACAATCTTTATTCTACATTCATAGAACTATGATATTTGAATTATCTATTCCATGCATTCATAGTGTATAAGAATTACATTTTAGTTTCTCACCGAGGCCGATGATTTAAATTTTTCCCCAAAAGAGTTCAAATGGAGACACGTATGATGGTGTCATGTTTTAGGGATGGGTTGGTGAACCTGAGGCAGCAGTGCACACAAACAATATTGGTTGTGATGTTGGTACTTTGGTTCTCCAACTCCATCTCTGAAAAAAATTACAAGGCCCTTGATTTATTCTCATATGGAACTACATATATGATCCTTGATTTGTTTCTGATCTTTTAATGATTTTTATGATTCATATGTGTATGAATGGTTTTGATCATAAGTATTTTTAACATGTACCTGAAGATTAATTGTTTGGTTTTCTATTTATAATTACAATATTTAGCCTTGTATTTGTACGTGACTATGTATATCCCTGAATATTGTGTTGTACGATTAGATTTCAATTTCTTATTATGGCCAATAATTCAAATTTTCCCCAAAGAGAGGCAGACACATTGATGTCTGGTTTTTTCAGGGATGATTTAGCGAACCTGGGGCCATGTACAAGATCAATATAAGCTGTGCAAGTGTTACTTGGTTTGCTTACGCCATCGCTGTAGAAACTTATGAGGCTGCAATCTTTATTCTACATTCATAGAACTATGATATTTGAATTATCTATTCCATGGATTCATAGTGTATAAGAATTACATTTTAGTTTGTCACCGAGGCCGATGATTGAAATTTGCCCCAAAAGATTCAAGGGGAAACACGTATGATGGTGTTGTGTTTTAGGGATGGGTTGGTGAACCTGAGGCATCAAAGCATACAAACAATATAGGTTGTGCTGTTAGTACTTTGCTTCGCCAATTCTATCTCTGAAACAAATTATGAGGCCCTAGATTTATTCTCATATGGAACTACATATATGATCCTTGAATTGTTTCTGATCTTTTAATGATTGGTATGATGCATATGTATATGAATGGTTTTGATCATAAGTATTCTTAACATGTACCTGAAGATTAATTGTTTGTTTTTTTATTTATAATTACAATATTTAGGCTTGTTTTTGTACCTGACTATGTATATCCCTGAATAATGTTTTGTACGATTACATTTCAATTTCTTAATGTGGCCAATGATTCAAATTTGTCCCAAAAGAGAGGCAGACACATTCGTGTCAGATTTTTTCAAGGATGAGTTAGTGAACCTGGGGCGATGTACAACAACATTACAGGTTGTGCAATTGGTACTTGGTTCAGCTACTCCATCCCTAAAGAAACTTATGAGGCCCCTAGATTTATCCTACGTTCACTCTGATGCAATTATTTGTCATTGTGTTGAGATGAAATGATATATGAACCGATCAAACTATTGCTGAGATGCTTTATCTTTGATATCCACGGATATATTGTCTTACATATACATGTTGTCAATTCTTGAGTAGTAATACAATTAAATCATAAGTATGAGTTCTAAGTTATGTTCTTAAAAATCAACAGGAGGATGTTGATGAAGTGGACGATAGCAAGGTATCCATGGGATTAGGATCATACAAAGCTGAATTGTCTTGTTTGAACATGGGTTTATGCTGGTATGTCCTTAGAAGAATTGTTTTAAAGAAAGGAAAGTATTTCAAAAGTAGGGCAAAGTTATATCTCTTTTATGCAAATGAGCCTTAGTTCCACTTAGCCAAATATGCATGTAATTGATAGTTTCCATTATACATCCACATACTAGTCCTACTTGCCAATATATTCAAAGTATTGACCATTCGTGGTTGCAACGTATCATGTTGCAGGTTATTCTGTTTCAGAGTGATCGTTCATAGGTTGCGAGACTCCACTAAATAGTTATTCGTCTGTGGCACATTTGAAGGATGGATATCTACCTTGTATTTATTTCTATTGTGTACTTGGATAATGTAATGTAAATCATGGATAATATTCGTTGTATTTATGATGCATGGTTATATTTGATATCATTTTGTATTGTGTGCTAGTGAACAGATCCAGGGATTAGCACAATACACAAGAACTCGGTCTTATCAGGCGAGGGTGTTACACACCACCCGAGTGTAAACTTTAGCCGGTATGTTACGCATACGTGTTGCTTTATCCTGATGGTGATTGGCTCCACCAGGGACATGAAGCAGCGTGGGAGACTAACATACCCGTCGGTATTCTCCTCTCTTACACAAGTGGGCGCATACGAGATACGACCGTACAATAGTACATCCGAACACAATCATCTATAATAAATAGAAATATATGGCAGCGCATTTAGAAAATATACCAATACAAATCATATAATATCACTGCATAGGACATTTGTCCTCAGTATCATCAAGCAGAAGCAGAGTAACTGATACATTGCAAATGTATCTATAATTTTTGATGTTCCATGCTTGTGTTTTCTTCCAACTTTGGAGTACTTTTCATATGATTTCTTGGACTAACCTATTAACAAGAGCCACAGTGCCAGCTGCATGTTTTCTGCTATTTTTGGTTCCAGGAAAGTCAGAAAATGAATATTCTCGGAATTGGACGGGACAAAAGCCAAAGTGCCTATTTTCCCGGAAGGGATCAAGTGCCAGAATACGAGACTGGGAGGGGCCAGGGGCCGGCCACACCACCTGGCCGCGCGCCCAGGCCTGGCCCACGCCGGGGGTGGTGTGGTGGCTCCCGGCACCCCCTCGGCCTCTCCTTCCGCCTATAAGTTTCGCTCGGGACGAAAACCCTAAGGACCCGATCAAAAATCCACAAAATAGTCTGTAGCCGCCGTCATCTCTATCCCTAGATTGGGAGGGATCTGAAGCTCTTCTCGGCACCCTGCCGGAGAGGGGAATTCACCCTGGAGGCCTTATTCATCACCATGCAAGCCTACGGTGTGATGCGTGAGTAGTTCATCCTTGGACTACGGATCCATGTAGTAGCTAGATGGCTGGTTTCTCCTCCTTTGTGCTTTCATGTTTGGATCTTGTGAGCTCCGTTCATGATCAAGATCATCTATTTGTAATCCATACATGTTGTGTTTGCGGGGATCCGATGGATATTGAGATGCTATTTCAGATTGATTATTGATTCTATCATGTCTATGCTATTTGAGATCTTGCATGCTTTCGGTTGTTAGTAGCTATCTTGGCCAAGTAGATGCTAGCAACTCCAAGAGTTAGTATTTATGCTCGATAGTGGGTTCATGCCTCTGGTAATCTGGGGAAGTGACAGAAATATCTAAGGTACTAGATGTGTTGTCGCTACTAGGGACAAAACAACGATCCTTTGTTCATAGAACAATTGTATTGATTACTTTACACGTAGTTCATAAAGCAATAATCTATTGCTTGCAACTTAATACTGGAGGGGGTTCGGATGATAACCTGAACGTGGATTATTAGTCATAGATGCAGTTGGATGGCGGTCTATCTATTATGTTGTAATGCCCAATCAAGTCTCAGAGGAGTCAAGATGATTAGTATATGCATGTATTGCTTTCTCAGTGTTTGTCAATTGCCTCGCTGTAATTTGTTCACCCAGCATGTTATCTATCTAAGGAGAGCCACCTCTAGTGAACTATGGATCCCAGTCCTTGTCTTTTACATACAATCTACAATCTTTTACTGCTTTGTGTTTACTTTCTGCAAACTTTTACTTCTTTCCATTCGATACGTTTAATCCTTTGTTTTCCGCAAAACACGGCGAGATTGACAACATCATCACAAGTTGGGGACAAAGTTCTGTGGTTGTGTTGTGCAGGTCTCCACGTTGCTACTAGCACCTGTAGTGCGCCCTGCCAAAGCTCAGCTAGTAACACCTTTGGGGTGTTTCCTTGCTCCTACTGGTTCGATTAAACCTTGGTCTCATAAATGAGGGAAAACTTGCTGCTATGCTCATCATACCTTCCTCTTGGGGTTCCCAACGAGCTCTACATCGACCACGAGCCAGCAAAGATTTTTCTAGCGCCGTTGCCGGGGAGTCAAGGACATCTTCACAAGGGGAGTCCCTCATAATCAATCTCTTTACTTTGTTGTTTTTTTTTGCTTAGTTTTATTTTTGCTTTGTTTGCTTGTTTTGTTCTTCAAAAACACAAAAAAATTAGTTTTACTAGTTTATTTTCTTATTTGAAAACCCAGAAAAAATGACTACTCTTGAGACCACTAAGTTGTGTGACTTCACTAGCACCAACAACAATGATTTTATGAGCACACCTATTGCTCCACCTGTGGCTGAAAATACTTTCTTTGAGATAAAGCTTGCTTTGCTCAATCTTGTTATGAGAGAACAATTTTCTGGTATTGGTAATGAAGATGCTGCTTCCCCTCTAAATAACTTTGTTGAACTTTGTGAGATGCAAAAGCATAAGGATATAGATGGTGATATTATTAAGCTAAAATTGTTTCCTTTCTCTTTGAGAGGAAAAGCTAAAGAATAGTTGAATTCCTTAACTAGGAATAGTATTGATTCTTGGACTAAGTGCAAAGATGCTTTTATTGGAAAATACTATTCTCCTGCTAAGATTATATCCATGAGAAGTGAAATAATGAAGTTTAAACAACTTGATAATGAGCATGCTGCTCAAGCTTGGGAAAGAATGAAATCTTTGGTTAAGAATTGTCCCACTCATGGACTGACTGCTTGGATGATCATCCACTCTTTTTATGCAGGATTGAACTATTCTTCAAGGAACCTATTGGAGTCAGCTGCTGGAGGTACCTTTATGACCATCACTTTGGGTGCTGCAACAAAACTATTGGATAATATGATGGTTAATTATTCTGAATGGCATACTAAGAGAGCTCCACAAGGTAAGAAGGTAAATTATGTTGAAGAAACCTCATCCTTGAGTGATAAGATTGATATTATTATGTCCATGCTTGTTAATGGGAAAGCCCATATTGATCTAAATAATGTTCCTTTAGCCTCTTTGGTTTCTCAAGAAGAGCAAGTTGATGTGAACTTCATAAGAAATAATAATTTTGGCAACAATGCTTATGGTAATAATGCTTATAGGAACAATTTTGGTAACAACAATTATAAGCCATATCCTTCCAATAATGGTAAATCTGAATTACCTAGTGAAGGAAGAATCTTAGAAGTTGAAAGAGCCACTAAAACCTTCATGCAAATGCAATACGAGCAAAATAAGCTATTTACTAAAACTATGGAGGAACAATCTATCATTTTGAAGAACATTAGCCATCAACTTGAGAGTCTAAATAGGGAAATTCCTAGTTTACAATTGAAACTCTCTAATGCTGAAAGGAATATATCTTCTCTATCTGAAGCTCAATCTTCATTGATTAATAAAATGGCTGCTAAACCTAAAACTAATGACAATCCCTTTGCAGCTACTAATGCCATACATGTAAGAATTGATGAAAATGTTAGACTATTAGCTGAATTACATGCTAAGTGGGAAAGAGAAGATGAAATTGCTAGAAACATTAGTGTTTCTACTATCACCACCACTAGTGTTGAGGCTAGTAATAGTTCCACTACTTTATATGATAAAGTTGATTTTGATCTTGATGGTTGCAACATCTCTGAAGTTATTAAGTTCCTACAAAAGCTTGCTAAAAGTCCTAATGCTAGTGCTATGAACATGGCTTTTACAAAACACATTACTGATGCTCTCATAAAGATTAAAGAAGAAAAGATGAAACATAAAGCTTCTATTCCTATAAAGCAAGAAGATGGTTGGGAACCCATCATTAATATGAAAGTGAATGACTTTGATTTCAAAGCTTTGTGTGATCTTGATAGTAGTGTTTCTATTATGCCTAGAAGGATTTATGATATGCTTGATTTGTCTCCTCTTGAAGAATGTTATTTGAATGTCCCACTTGATGCTAATGCTAAAAACAAACTCATGGGGAGTCTTAATGATGTTCTTATTATGGTTAACGATTCCTATGTCCCCGTTGATTTCTATGTTTTGGATGTTGGATACAATGCTTCTTGTCCTATTACATTGGGAAGACCTTTTCTTAGAACTGTTGGTGCCATCATTGATATGAAAGAAGGCACCATTAAATATCAACTCCCACTCAAGAAAGGTATAGAACACTTCCCTAAAAAGAGAGAAAAGATTTCTTTTGCTTCTCCTATGAAAACAAAATTTGGTCTTAATGCTTCTTCATTTGAGAACACTTGATTCTTTCTTATCTTCCTATGACTATCAATTTGTTCTTTGTGCATTTATTTGCATACAAGATTCCTATGCATAGGAAGTGGGTTAGACTTAAATGTGTTTTGAATTTGCTTCTTGATGCTCTCTTTTACTTCAATTCATATTTCCTATGAGAGCATCTTCTCAAATTTTCATGCCTAACTTAAAGGCGTTAAAGAAAAGTACTTATTGAGAGATAACCCAAAAGTTTTAGATGAGTCTTGGAAGTTATTACCTCTGTAATAACCTCTTCTTATCCTTTTTATTTGCTTTTTTTGCCAAGAGTAACCTCTAATGAGAGTGAAGTAATGATTGGGAAAGTTGCTATCCCGAAATAGATTTATGTGCTTCACAGTAAACATTCCTGAGAGAGCTCTGTACGTCAGACTGAGCTTTAATTTTTTGTTCTTCTGCCCCAGGTTGTTATCTAACTTTCGTTAGTTCAACACTTTTTGATTTGAGCAACATAAGGTCTTCGGAAAAATTCGTCTTTACCTACTGGTCTGTTTTGACAGATTTCTGCCATTTTCAGCATTTGCTTCTTGTTGGTTCCTTCTTGAGTTCTTTTGGGGAATTGAGATTTTTGAGGGAAGTGCTACAGTATCTATTGTTCTAATGGAAGTTTATTTGGTGTTAGAACTGAACCTTGAGACTTATTTATCTTAAGTTCGCTAATGTTGCTAATGAGATTGTGTGAAGTTTTGTATGAAGGAAAAATTTCAGGTGTATGGAAGGAATGAGTAATGACATGAAGGATGGACTAAAGCTCAAGCTTGGGGATGCCACGCATGTCACCCCAAGAAATATACAAGAAGTACAAGCGTCAAATCTTGGGGATGTGCCCAAGGCATCCCCTTCTTCATCAATAAAAATCCCAAGTTTCTTCCAAACGCTTCATTTTTATTGTTTCATGCACAGTTGTGTTTTCTTAGAGCGTCTTCTTTTTGGTTTTCGTTTTCTTTGGTTTGCTTAGTTTTCTGAATAAATTGGTTGGCCCCCCTCTTTCACACTTTGGTTTGCGAATAGTTTGGTTTGGTTTGGAAAAGAGTAGGAAAGTTCATGCTTATGTGGTAAAAAGAGCTCATTTTTGACTGTGGCCTATGCTTTGTCATGCCATGCTTGATATTGTTTTGGCTTTATGCTTAGTATTCTTTGCTATAGCATGACTTGTTATAAACAATTTAGATTGCTTAATGTGCCTTGGATGAATCATGCGTTGTGTTAGCATATTAAAGCATAGTCTAGTGGTATTCTCCTTTGATGCTTTATTTGAGTTGACTTGGCACATTCTCACACCATGTTATGACTATCTCAAGTCACCATAGCCTTTATGATCCTTTATTTTTCAACTTTTAGTATCACTTTATGCTTTGATCAATGATGTTTTGTCGCTCTGCATGATTATGGCCATTATTGCTCTCTTAGTTTGTCGCTCCCAGTCTTTTGCTAGCCTCCACCACCAAGTATGAGTTCCACTCTTGCATCCAACTCCATAAACCAAGTTATTCCAAAGAGTCCACCGTACCTACCTACTATCTTATGCTATTCCAAGTATATTCATGCTTTTGTTTACCTTCCACTTCTTATGATAAAACTAGTGATTAAAGCTCTCACGAACTTGATGGCACACTTTACTTTACTTGCCCTTAATAAGCTTGAACCATTGTGTCTTCTATGTTGTATATGCTTGCACTTATTCGTTGGGAATTAGCAGAACCATGCTTTCATGGGGAACGCTTTCAACATTACACTTGGTACTTGTACCTAGTTGATATCATTCTCTTTTGTATATGGATGTCGTCGGTGTGAAATGAAAGGGGAGCTCGTAAGTCCATGGAGTTATGTATATGTGTTAGAGAAACGCCTGGGCCGCTGGTCTAATCCATGTTGACATGGTGGAAACCTGCAGCATAACCATAATGAGCTGTCTATGAAGCATTCTTCTTATAAAAAAAGAGTCCTATATTGAGAAAAGAGAAAAAGAAAAAAAAGATACTATGAAAAGAGGAAAGAGAGAAAAAAGCACCATATTCCCATGGTAAATAAGAAGAATGCTGAGATGCTCGTTGTCTTCTTGCCTTGTCATTTTGATATGGGGATTCTTCCGTATCATCGGGCAAGGGGTACCCCGTTGGCGGTTCTCAATGAGACACATGTACTTACAATGACAAGAACTTACCGGTGACTAAACTTGAGTAGCATGAGGAGCGACCCTCGTATACAAGGGACATGAGATTTATGACTTATACTTCGTCAAGCATGTACACCATAGTTTGTTAACTTTAACCTTAATCACTTCAAGATGCTTATGATAGGGGCAATGAGAGCTGAAAGCTATAAGTATCATAATTTTTGGAAGCTCTTTATGAGACTTGAATCCCTACTTCCTTTTTACAAAAGGTTTTTCTTCCACCATTATATTGAGCCTCCACCTTCTATCTTGATGCACCTACTTTGAAAGCATAGTGGCCATTGTTAGTTCTATGTGCATTGTCCCAAGACTAGTTGGTTGATGCATAACTTGTTATTGCTTGTTTGAAACTGTTGTATCTAGTCACTCTTATGAACTTTGAAGGTGTCCTATGCATTTATATTTGCTACTCTATTGAGGGACAAGCTGAATACTTTTATGCTATGTTTTCTTTATGTGAAACAAACAAACGTCTTGCAAAGCATTGTTATTCATGAATCTTTTGTTTCTACCTTTTCATGTTGCATCATAGTTTCTTTGCTTATTGCTAGAACTTTGTCTTTCATGTTATGATTGAAGTACTATGATCCCAGCTTTGAGTGTTTTGCAAATACTTTGATCAAGTCTTTGATGGTGCATGTCACCTCAAAAATTCTTTCTTTTTATCACTTACCTACTCGAGGACGAGCAGGAGTTAAGCTTGGGGATGTTGATACATTGCAAATGTATCTATAATTTTTGATGTTCCATGCTTGGTTTTATCAACTTTCTTGTGTTTTGTTCCAACTTTGGAGTACTTTTCATATGATTTCTTGGACTAACCTATTAACAAGAGACACAGTGCCAGCTGCCTGTTTTCTGCTGTTTTTGGTTCCAGGAAAGTCAGAAAATGAATATTCTCAGAATTGGACGGGACAATAGCCAAAGTGCCTGTTTTTCCGGAAGGGATCAAGTGCCAGAATACAAGACGGAGAGGGGCCAGGGGCCAGCCACACCACCTGCCCCGTGCCAGGGGGTGGTGTGGTGGCTCCCGGCACCCCCTCGGCCTCTCCTTCCGCCTATAAGTTGCCCTCGGGACGAAAACCCTAAGGACCCGATCAAAAATCCACGAAAGAGTCTATAGCCGCCGTCATCTCTATCCCTAGATCGGGAGGGATCTGAAGCTCTTCCCGGCACCCTGCCGGAGAGGGGAATTCACCGTGGAGGCCTTCTTCATCACCATGCAAGCCTTCAGTGTGATGCGTGAGTAGTTCATCCTTGGACTACGAATCCATGTAGTAGCTAGATGGCTGGTTTCTCCTCCTTTGTGCTTTCATGTTTAGATCTTGTGAGCTCCGTTCATGATCAAGATCATCTATTTGTAAGCCATACATGTTGTGTTTGCGGGGATCTGATGGATATTGAGATGCTATTTCAGATTGATTATTGATTCTATCATGTCTTTGTTATTTGAGATCTTGCATGCTTTCCGTTGTTAGTAGCTATCTTGGCCAAGTAGATGCTAGCAACTCCAAGAGTTAGTATTTATGCTCGATAGTGGGTTCATGCCTCTGGTAATCTAGGGAAGTGACAGAAATCTCTAAGGTACTAGATGTGTTGTTGCTACTAGGGAGAAAACAACGATCCTTTGTTCATAGAACAATTGTATTGTTTACTTTACACGCAGTTCGAAAAGCAATAATCTGTTGCTCGCAACTTAATACTAGAGGGGGTTCGGATGATAACCTGAAGGTGGATTATTGGTCATAGATGCAGTTGGATGGCGGTCTATGTATTATGTTGTAATGCGCAATCAAGTCTCAGAGGAGTCTAGATGATTAGTAAATGCATGTATTGCTTTCTCGGTGATTGTCAATTGCCCCACTGTAATTTGTTCACCCAGCATGTTATCTATCTAAGGAGAGCGACCTCTAATGAACTATGGATCCCGGTCCTTGTCTTTTACATACAATCTACAATCTTTTACTGCTTTGTGTTTACTTTCTGCAAACTTTTACTTCTTTCTATTCGATACGTTTAATCCTTTGTTTTCCGCAAAACACGGTGAGATTGACAACCTCATCGCAAGTTGGGGACAAAGTTCTGTGGTTGTGTTGTGCAGGTCTCCACGTTGCTACTAGCACCGGTAGTGCGCCCTGCCAAAGCTCAGCTAGTAACACCTTTGGGGTGTTTCCTTGCTCCTACTGGTTCGATTAAACCTTGGTCTCATAACTGAGGGAAAACTTGCTGCTGTGCTCATCATACCTTCCTCCTGAGGTTCCCAACGAGCTCTACATCAACCACGAGCCAGCAGTAACATAAATAGGATTATGGTTGAAGATACCAATATGTCATATAATGCCTAGAGCAAAGCAAATCCCAAGCAACATATCTCAGAATCACAATCCCAGAATCTCTACTCGAGGGGTTTGGTGTCTTCCTGATCAGCTTCATCAACGAACTATCCTCCATAGAGATGTGTCTGACATGATGAAATATTATAGATGTGATACCTTATGATACTAAGAAAGTTTTTATGCAACTATAGGGATGACTTGGGTTTGACACATTTTCAGGAAAAAGATAATCAACTATAATAGTTCTATAGATACACATTGTAACAATCGTCTAACCATATATATACGACATATCGCATAAACGTAACAAGGAGATACAGTTAATATAAAGTAAAGCATATCCAAACTACCATATTTCTTGACAAATGATACAACAAAAGAATATACACCCATTGGATTATTAACTATTCCATTCGAATTGCACTAATTAAAAGTTAAGTTTATAGTGGTACTTTAGTTCGAGTTGTTCATGATCGATAAACTGTGCTCCAAGTAGTTCATAACCGTGGACATGGATTTACGAAAAGATTTACCCTACAGTGGTTGATGTCTACGCACTTCTATTCTTGTAGACAGTTGTTGGGCCTCCAACTGCAGAGGTTTGTAGAACAGCAGCAAGTTTCCCTTAAGTGGATCACCCAAGTTTTATCGAACTCAGGGAGGAAGTGGTCAAAGGTATCCCTCTCAAGCAACCCTGCAATCAAGATACAAGAAGTCTCTTGTGTCCCCAACACACCCAATACACTTGTCAGGTGTATAGGTGCACTAGTTCGGCGAAGAGATAGTAAAATATAAGTGGAATGGATATAAGACAACAGTGCCAGAAAATAGCTTGATGGTGTGGAAAAGACTAAAGGAAATATGAAATAAAGATGGCAGTAAGCAAACATGTAACAGATATAGTTGCAAATGGTGTTTCAATTCTTAGAAACAATCCCTAGGGATCATACTTTCGCTAGTGAACACTCTCATATAAATATATTCTCTTCATGATACTACTCTGAACTACTCTCTGGTTGGACACTCTAATCCATGGTAGGGTTATAACAACACTCCTCTAAGTTTGCTTTTCCCATCTAGATAACCCCACACTGTCACCTTGAGCACTAGATGGTTCCAACAAACACGACAATTTCATAGAGACATCCAACTCCAAATATAACTCATAACAAGTATTTGTAATCTCTAGCCTAAGTGCCACCATGGTGTGCACGCTGTCACTTTCACACACATGGGGGGAGAAGAGATCTATTAAAGCACTTGGGTAGCAAAGTAGATCTACTTGATTACAAAGCTCATGGTCACAATATGATCATGCATAGAGAGAGATGAACACATAGCTACCGGTAGAACCCTTAGCCTCGAGGAAGAACTACTCCCTCATCATCATGGGAATCAGCAACGACGATGGAGATGGTGGTGGAGTCGATGGAGATGGCTCTCGGGGCACTTCCCTGTCCCAGCAGGGTGCCGGAACAGAGACTTCTGTCCCCCAAATCCCCTTTCAGTAGCGGTGGCACTTCGGAACTTTTCGTGGCTAGAGGTTGTATGATTTAGGGTTTTTTGCATCGGGAGGCATCTTACAGGCAAAGAGGCAAGGTCGGTGGGTAGCTAGGGGGCCCGCACCAACTGGTGGCGCGGCTAGGGCTAGCCCACGCCACCATATGGTGTGCCCACCCTGGTGCCCTACTCCGTCTCTGCTTCGTGTTTCCGTGTTGCTCCGGGAAAAATAGGCATATTGGCTTTTGTCCCGTCCAATTCCGAGAATATTCATTTTCTGACTTTTCTGGAACCAAAAACAGAAAAAAGGAAACTAGCACTGTGGCATCCTGTTAATAGGTTAGTCCAAAAAAGTGTATAAAAATACTCTAAAGTATGGGCAAAACATAAGAAAGTAGATATAAACCAATCATGGAACATCAAAAATTATAGATACGTTTCCAAAGTATCATTGGTATACAAATAGCAATACACGCATGATCACCTCAAGGAAAAATCCGAAAGAAAATCCAACGAGGTTTCACAATAGAGAAATCCCAGAATCCAAAGGTTGTTTCAGATGACCACCCCACTAGTCTAACCAGAACGAAGTCGGGCGGGGATCTAAAACAAGCCTAGGGTTTGTGGCGACGGCTAAAAAGTGTGACTAGGCTTGTCCAGACAGCATAATCGTGGCATGTCCAAAACTGTACTTGTAGTAAATGCTTCTGGAGTAACGGTAGTACATAAAGTAGTAAAAATTGGCATACGTCCAAGCTAGTAGTAAATCCTCGTACAAATTGTGGCTCCCAAAAGAAACTTCAAATCAAGGTCATACCGAGGGGATCCAAGAAAGTCTCCCTCATGTGGATAGTGCGATAGTAAAAGAACATGCATCAAATAATCAGGTCCTATGGGACAGAAGTGAGAGGATAAAAACCAAATCTCAGATAGCAAAGGAAACCAAAACGCGAAGATACGAGTAGTGAGGATGATTGTTATGAAGGGAAACATAAGGATGGAGGGACAATGGTTTCAGTGGGGAGATGATTAAGGACATGAGTGGCATGATGAAGATATTCTACCAAAAATTGAGGCGGTAAACTAGCCTAAAATAATAGGGGACACACTATTTAGGAATGTGGAAAATGGTGTGAGGATGGGGCGATGTCGATGATGCTATCGAAATAGTCATGGAGGCCCTTGATGATGTTGGTGATGATATCCGAGTCGGAGAGCAGGGCGCTGACCTCGTCCATGGTGTCAGCCGCCGACTTCTGGAGGTGGAGGTACTTGGAGATGGACATGCCCTCTTGCTTGACGTTGCGGAATTCCTTGACGAGGTAACCCTCGCAGGTCTTATTTTTCATTGAAGAGGTCGTGGACAGCCATCCAGATCGTGTAGGCGTGGCGGCGGGGGCGGCGGTCGAGGTTGGCATGAGTAGGTCGACGATATCCATGGCCATGGAGCCGTAGAGCTAGGTAAGAACAGTGGGGAAGATCCGGAGCCACGTGGCATCAGACAGGGGCGTCTAGGTGGTAACGTGATACTCGAGGGCGTATGTGGTGAGGGCGATGGTAAAGAAGGTGTGCCACTTGGGGAAGACGTTGGACCTTAAGTCGAGGACGATCGACATGAGGGAGCGGATGCTCTTGATGGTGGTGGCTTGTGCCCAGAGGTGGATGTTGGGGCGGGGCTCGACCAGGCTCGGGCGGCGCCATGGAAATAGGAGGGGGAAGGGGCGGCGGCTGGAGAAGAACCGCGGTGGTGGCTAGGGATGGGAGGAGAAGGGGGAGAGGAAGCGATTTACGAATTTTCAGAAGATACAATGTGGGAGATCACACTTAGATCTTTTTCATTGCATGTATATATAGACAAATATTATAATCCTAACCGAGATCACACAATAATGACACTCCAGATAACACATACTTTTTTCATTTCACAAATCACAAGTGTAATGCGGGAAATACCTGTTCAGACGGCGGGTACAAATATATTTGGGCTAAGAAAAATTGTGTAGTATCCAGTTCAGCTAGCACAACAATTCTACTAGCTCACATACACTAGTAGAAAACGGACCTTTGGTACAGGGGTATTAGTCCCGGTCCTGCTACAAACCAGGAATAATTCCCCGGTCCCATTGACTCTATCTAGCCACAGGGCGCGACAGACACTAGTCCCGATTCGAATGGACCCTTTAGTCCCGGTCTGGGTAACATACCGAGACTAAAGGGCGTCAGGCAGGCTGGGTCCAGCGCGAGACCCTTTAGTCCTGGTTTGTTATACTAACCGGGAGTAAAGGTAGACCTTTAGTCCTGGTTCTAGACACAAACCGGGACTAAAGGCCTGGCTATATCTTCTTCCTCCACCTACCCGAGCCACCATTTCAAGCTGGTGGCTCCTCTCTCTTTCTTCCTTCAACAACCTCGAGTTTATGCCCAATTTGTTCTCAAGATTTGTCTATATTTTGTGGTGCCCCATCTACCTTTTGCAAAGATAATTTGGCGAATTATTTTTTGCACTTATAACCTGCCCCTCCAACCAATATCACCAATATGTTTGTTATTTGCCTAAATGGAATAGATAAGGCAAATCAGGGAAGAATACAGGTTGGCGTTTCAGCCATTTGTTGGTCTATTTGGAAGTGTCAAAATAACTGTATTTTTAACAAAACAGGAGTTCCTTCCTTCTTGTAGGTTATCCATATGGTGGCGTATTGGATTCAGCTCTGGGCTTTCCTTCTCCTAGAGCATCAGCGTCTACCCATGGTTTCTGGGTGCAACCGTCTTGTGGCGGTTACTTCGGATTTCTTCAGCCAGGCTTCGTGGCGTCATTCAAGTAGATTGATGAATGTCTAGCTGTTGCTTTTACTCTCTTGTGAGATTGTTATGTTTTTCAGATGTTGATGCCTGTGCCAACCTTATATGACTCTTGTTTTGTAATAATACTATGACACTTCTCGGTTTTTAATAAAGGTTGTGTGCATCCCAGGATGCAGAGGCCGGGGTCATACTCCTCTTTTCGAAAAAAAGTTAGGTTTTGTTAGAATACTTAGTTAGTGTTAGGTTTAGGGCTAGTTAGGGTTATTTAGGGTTAGTTATAATACCTAGTTAGTGTTAGGTTTAGGCCTAGTTAGGGTTAGTTAGGGTTAGTTATAATACTTAGTTAATTAGGTTTAGTTTAGTTAGCGTTAGGTTTAGGGTTAGTGTTATTAGGGCAATAATTAGTGATTTAGTTAGTGTTTATGTTTTATGATTGTTTATTGTTATTATTTAGTTATGCCGCATCCTCTGATACATTGGAAATGTATCTATAATTTTTGATGTTCCATGCTTGGTTTTATCCACTTTTTTTTGTCCACACTTTGGAGTACTTTTCATATGATTTCTTGGACTAACCTATTAACAAGAGCCAAAGTGTCAGCTGCCTGTTTTCTACTGTTTTTGGTTCCAGGAAAGTCATAAAATGAATATTCTCGAAATTGGACGGGACAAAAGCCAAAGTGCCTATTCTTCCAGAAGTCATCAGATGCCAGAATACGAGACGGAGAGGACCCAGGGGGGATTGTTCGTCTGCAGTACCAAAGTTGGTAGGCTAGGGCATGGCGGTACCTAAGTTGCCTGAAATTACCGCGTTTCGAAAAGTTGGGCCGCCAACTACTGAGAGGGCCATTTCGAGGAAAACTCATCTCAACCCTGCCAAATACAAACATTCTGTTAAACCGCCCCGTGAAGTAGACGGTCGGGACCCACATGTCGGTTATCTGTCCGTGACACGGGTGCCAACGCGGCAACCTCTTAGGCAAATCGAGTAGCTAAGTGGATTGGATGTGTTGACCAATTTCACAAATCAATTCCCAGCTTTCCGCTAGCACCGGCAGCGTCGGAATCCACCCTCCAGGCAGGACGATCCCTTCGGACATTTGACTTCCGGGGCCAGGTTGTTGTGCCCAGTCGCTGATACCGAGCTCCAATGGCGCATGCCATAGCCGCCGTTGCGAGGTTCTAGACCGCCTCCGCCACCGACGAGCCGAGCAGTTCGGAGGATGGCAGATCCTACTATCAAGGAAGAAGAAGTTCTTCCTACAAGCGGGTGAGCTACCCTTCTCTTTGCTATTAGCACTAATTACAACTGCTAGCTAGCTACTGAACCTCAAATTGTTCGTTATCCCAACGCTGACAAACATATTTTGTCCATAGTTTTTTGTCAAGTGGGATCTGCGCGGACCCCCCTTACCTGGTTACGGTAGTCCTCTACAGGTTCGACTCCAAGGGAAAGTGGTATGGAAGCCATTGTTTCACGATGTAAGAAGCGCCTGCGCAGATCTGCACTATATCTGGTATGGTTGCTGCTCTGTGTAATCATGTTGAAGTATGGCCAAAGCAGACTGCAAAGTTCAGCTTCATGGATGAATGTGGCATCCATGTTCCTATATCGTGTGACAGTCAGCTAATTGGGTTGATGAAAAGGTATGCTTCAGATTGCATGTTTGAGCTGAATTGTGATGTACTGGATGTGGAAGCTGCTGCAACTGGGAGTCACCCTTCTATTCTTGGACAGGATGGTTGCTCGAACGCAATTAGCTCCTGGTAAGCAAAGGTCGCTTGGGGTTAGCATGTTTGTGCTGAATTGTAATTTTTGTTTTATTTACTCTGTAGGTATTGGGCAGTTATGCAACAGTCTTGTTTCTTTGACAGGAAGCGCCGCAAGGTAAGAAACATGACTGCCGGGTCAGTCATTTCGCTGCCCGAAGAAATTAAAAACGAGTGGAAAGATGATGCTGGACACGATTCTGGTGTCCATTGTCCCGACGATGCAGAGTACGTGAAGCTAAGAAAATTGGCACAGAGGAAGAGGAAGAAGACAGGAAATGAAAAAGCCATTGGACGTGAAGGCTTGGCACCCAGGCTGCGGAAGAAGGCTGCTGGCAATGAAGATGCATAGTAATGTGTTGAACTTGAACCTATATATGTAATTCTGTTAAATTTTGATTGCTCTGTGTGTGGCACGTTGCTGGGCGAAACAATCTACCCACGTTCTCTGAGTAAAATGTACCGCGACTAAGGGTTTGGAAACGCCCGAGTCGGTAGTTGAATCCGAAATTGTGATTGTGCCACTACTATCTGTAAACAATGATCCACCGGTTCCACGATTGCTGAGGGGCAGGAGGTCTCCAAATACGACGTAATGTAAGTTGCCACACTCCACGAAGCAGCAAATTATTTCAGATGTTGCACAACGACGTGGCAACATAAACAACAATGTTCTCACCGATAATGCCCAGATGAGGAGGAAATGGGTACCACTTTCTGGCCTAATCTTGAGCCCGTCTATCTCACCGCCTCTCTTCTCCTGCATCCCCTGCATCTTGCGAAGCTCCCGGATCTCCAGTAACCGGGTGTACATGCTTCCACTTTATAGATTGTGGTTGTGCCATTTGCATGCGGCACAATCCACGTATATTACGTTTAAACAAACCACCAGTGTCAGAATACACTAGTAGAAAAGGTGTCTTTGGTCCACGGTTACATTCCCAATCTGGGACAGAGATCTAAATCAAGGCAGAAATTGATCTAAATCACAAATTCTTCCACAAATTAATCGAGACAGAGACCTAAATCGAGGCATTTCATTAATTCAACCACAAATTCTTCTAAACAAAGGTGCTATTTCACATCTTACATTAATTCAACCAACTAGTCAACAATTTCACTTCCGCTGCTGCTGTCCTCCGAGCCACCGGCTTCCTTGTCTTCGTCGGACGGAACCTCCACGATTTCCGCATTGTACACGAGACGGAGCACCTCTTCGCAGTGAGCGGCGGCGATGACGGTGAACTTGGTCCGTCCAGGGACGGACCAGAACCTCTCCCGCCCTTCTCGGCTGCGGAGATCCCGGTGCACCACATGCCCGTAAACGATGCGGTTGCCAATCTTGGCCTTTCGCTCCTTCTTGAACAGCGTCGGCCAGTACGGGCTGGCCGCCGCGTACCGGGGAAACGCCCTCTTCCATGCAGGCAGCTGGAGGCGGCGCACCGCGATTTCGCTCTCCATCACGGCTCCGTCGGGGAAGAGGAGCGGAGCCACCGGCACCCCCACATAGCTGATGCGCCATCCGTGGGGCACCGTGGCGGCCGGCGGCGCGAGGATGTCGAAGTGCGAGAACATCACCACCTCGTAGAAGTTCAGCGAGGGCATCTCCATGGTGGCGCGGTGGAGATTGGAGAAGGAGCGAGGGGGTGGATGGCGCGGTGGAGATTGGAGAGGGAGAGGGGATGGGCGATGAAGCGACGAGCTGTGGCGCCTCCTATTTGTACACGAGGACGACGAAGCGACAGGCGGAATATCCAAGGGGCATTGGTCAGACAAAAGGAAGTAATGCAGCGTTAAGACAGATTAACGGGCGACCAATTTTTTTACTCCCAGGACTCCGAGGCCAATAGTTCAGACCGCTAGGTCAACAAGTACAACTATTACAACTTAAAAGGGCACATGACTTAAGCTAAATAGAACTAGTTAACACACATCTCCTTGTTCTTCCTAATCTTAGCCCTATGCGCATCTTCCTGCGAGAGCAAGGATCAAATCATCTGCTCCTTCCTTTTAGCATCTTCCTTGCACAGCTTCAATTGTTTCTCTACATCTTTCCTCATGCACATGTCAATACTAGTAGTTGTGAACTACCGGAATATGGCCTGGTGAAGATCCTTCCTTGCTTGAGTCAGTTATTGCTCTGCTTTAGCCTTCAGGGCCAACACCGCGTCCCTATCCTTCTGGACTTTGCTAACCTTGTCTTCCACCCCCATGAGATCTCGCTTATGCTTGGTCGTGTCAACTGGTTCCCATAGCTTCATCTCAACACTGTCAAGAAGTGATCTAAATGCGGATTCTTTCAACTCAACAGTCATTTCCCATAGTTTGTCCAGCATTTTCTGCATTGATTTGGGCCACTCTGGATCTACCCATTTGACAACACCGCAACTTCCTCCTCGCATCATTGCACGATGTCCTTGACACCGTAGACACCTCCTGCCTGCGTTTCGTCCTTCGAACGCTACAAATTTAGCAGACACATATCCATGTTTACATAGCAGAGGACTGTCTTCATCCGCTAAACCGTGATAGTCGGCGTCATATATCGTCTGGTTGGCCTAACACATCATACGCGCATGAGTAAACGGAGTAGATCTGGCTCAAAAAATAGATAACTGGCCACGGATGATAGAGATAGAGATGAGAAGACTCACATCGAAATCACCATCCCTGTCGTCACGACGCGTTTCCTCGTCGTCTCCCCTTGAACCCATGGTGAGAGGGGGGGTGCTGCCAAAGAGGGGATTGGGATGGCGGCACCGTCGGCTTGCGGCTACGGCAGGATGGGAGTGAAGTGGGGAATGTTGCTTCGAGGGGAAGGAAGAGAAGTACAGGGAGGAAGAGAAGTAATGGGGACGTGACACCGGGATATGGCCCGCTCAACTCATGAGTCGTGACACTCACAAAAGGGGAGCCCCCGGTGTTGCCAGTTTGTCCAGAGCAAGCGTGGCCAATCATGTCGCAGAACAGACTACTCACGGATCAATCTCACGAAAACCATCCCAATCGTCCAAACGCCCCGATCGGATGGTATGTAACAATCGACAAGCAGAACAACTATGTTAGGGCGTGCCTTCTAGAAGACTCGGTCTAATGCAATGACACCGGTGCATCCATGTGTGGTTCATGGGAAGAACACACATGCAATGACACTGGGTGTGGTTCATGATATCGTCTATGAGAAGAACACACATGCAATGACACTAGTGGATCCCTGTGTGGTCTGTGAGAAGAACACACATGCAATGACAGTGGGTGTGGTTCATGATATGGTTTGTGAGAAGAACACACATGCAATGACACTGGTGGATCCATGTGTGGTCTTTGGGAAGAACACACATGCAATGACATTGGTGATATGTGGTCTGTGAGAAGAACACACATCCAATGACTCTAGTTGTGGTTCATGAAAAGAGCAGACATGTAATGACACTGGTGGATCCATGTGTGGTTCATGGGAAGAACACACATGCGATGACACTGGGTGGATCCAAGTGTGGTTCATGAAAAGAGCAGACATGCAATGACACTAGTGGATCCATGTGTGGTTCATGGGAAGAACACACATGCAATGGCACTGGTGGATCCATGTGTCGTCTGTGGGAAGAACACACATGCAATGAGACTGGTGGATCCATGTGTGGTTCATGGGAAGAACACACATGCAATGACACTGGGTGTGCGTCTTGATATGGTTTGTGAGAAGAACACACATGCAATGACACTGGTGGATCCATGTGTGGTCTGTGAGAAGAACACACATCCAATGACACTGGGTGTGGCTCATGATATGGTTTGTGAGAAGAACACACATGCAATGACACTGGTGATATGTGGTCTGTGAGAAGAACACACATCCAATGACTCTAGTTGTGGTTCATGAAAAGAGCAGACATGTAATGACACTGGTGGATCCATGTGTGGTTCATGGGAAGAACACACATCCGATGACACTGGGTGGATCCAAGTGTGGTTCATGAGAAGAGCAGACATGCAATGACACCGGTAGATCCATGTGTGGTTCATGGGAAGAACACACATGCAATGACTCCGGTGATACGTGGTTTGTGAAAAGAATAGACATGCAATGACTCTAGCTATGGTTAATGAGAAGAGCGGACATGCAATGACACCGGTGGATCCATGTGTCGTTTGTGAGAAGAACACACATGCAATGACACTGGGTGTGGTTAATGATATGGTTTGTAAGAAGAACACACATCCAATGACTCTAGCTGTGGTTTGTGAAAAGAGCATGGATGCGATGACTCTATCTGTGGTTCATGGGAAGAGAAGACATACAATGACACTGGTGGATCCATGTGTGGTTCATGGGAAGAACACACATGCAACGACACCGGTGGATCCATGTGTAGTCTGTGGGAAGAACACACATGCAATGACACTGGTGGATCCATGTGTGGTCTTTGGGAAGAACACAAATGCAATGACTCCGGTCATATGTGGTTTGTGAGAAGAACACACATGCAATGACTCTAGCCGTGGTTAATGAAAAGAGCAGACATGCAATGACACCGGTGGATCCATGTGTGGTTCATGGGAAGAACACACATGCAATGACACTGGGTGTGGTTCATGACATGGTCTGTGAGAAGAACACACATGCAATGACACTGGTGGATCCATGTGTGGTCTGTGAGAAGAACACACATGCAATGACTCCGGTGATACGTGGTTTGTGAAAAGAATAGACATGCAATGACTCTAGCTATGGTTAATGAGAAGAGCGGACATGCAATGACACCAGTGGATCCATGTGTCGTTTGTGAGAAGAACACACATGCAATGACACTGGGTGTGGTTAATGATATGGTTTGTAAGAAGAACACACATCCAATGACTCTAGCTGTGGTTTGTGAAAAGAGCATGGATGCGATGACTCTATCTGTGGTTCATGGGAAGAGAAGACATACAATGACACTGGTGGATCCATGTGTGGTTCATGGGAAGAACACACATGCAACGACACCGGTGGATCCATGTGTAGTCTGTGGGAAGAACACACATGCAATGACACTGGTGGATCCATGTGTGGTCTTTGGGAAGAACACAAATGCAATGACTCCGGTCATATGTGGTTTGTGAGAAGAACACACATGCAATGACTCTAGCTGTGGTTAATGAAAAGAGCAGACATGCAATGACACCGGTGGATCCATGTGTGGTTCATGGGAAGAACACACATGCAATGACACTGGGTGTGGTTCATGACATGGTCTGTGGGAAGAACACACATGCAATGACACTGGTGGATCCATGTGTGGTCTGTGAGAAGAACACACATGCAATGACACTAGGTGTGGTTCATGATATGGTTTGTGAGAAGAACACACATGCAATGACACTGGTGGATCCATGTGTGGTCTTCGGGAAGAACACACATGCAATGACACTGGTGATATGTGGTCTGTGAGACGAACACACATCTAATGACTCTAGTTGTGGTTCATGAAAAGACTAGACATGCAATGACACTGGTGGATCCATGTGTGGTTCATGGGAAGAACACACATGCAATGACATTGGTGGATCCATGTATGGTCTGTGGGAAGAACACACATGCATTGATACCGGTGGATCAATGTGTGGTTCATGGGAAGAACACACATGCAATGACACTAGGTGTGGTTCATGATATGGTTTGTGAGAAGAACACACATGCAATGACACTGGTGGATCCATATGTGGTTTGTGAAAACAACACACATGCAATGACACTGGGTGTGGTTCATGATATGGTTTGTGAGAATAACACACATGCAATGACACTGGTGGATCCATGTGTGGTCTTTGGGAAGAACACACATGCAATGACACTGGTGATATGTGTTCTATGAGAAGAACACACATCCAATGACTCTAGCTGTGGTTCTTGAAAAGAGCAGACATGCAATGACACTAGTGGATCCATGTGTGGTTCATGGGAAGAACACACATGCAATGGCACTGGTGGATCCATGTGTCGTCTGTGGGAAGAACACACATGCAATGAGACTGGTGGATCCATGTGTGGTTCATGGGAAGAACACACATGCAATGACACTGGGTGTGGTTCTTGATATGGTTTGTGAGAAGAACACACATGCAATGACACTGGTGGATCCATGTGTGGTCTGTGAGAAGAACACACATCCAATGACACTGGGTGTGGCTCATGATATGGTTTGTGAGAAGAATACACATGCAATGACACTGGTGATATGTGGTCTGTGAGAAGAACACACATCCAATGACTCTAGTTGTGGGTCATGAAAAGAGCAGACATGTAATGACACTGGTGGATCCATGTGTGGTTCATCGGAAGAACACACATGCGATGACACTGGGTGGATCCAAGTGTGGTTCATGAGAAGAGCAGACATGCAATGACACCGGTAGATCCATGTGTGGTTCATGGGAAGAACACACATGCAATGACTCCGGTGATACGTGGTTTGTGAAAAGAATAGACATGCAATGACTCTAGCTATGGTTAATGAGAAGAGCGGACATGCAATGACACCGGTGGATCCATGTGTCGTTTGTGAGAAGAACACACATGCAATGACACTGGGTGTGGTTAATGATATGGTTTGTAAGAAGAACACACATCCAATGACTCTAGCTGTGGTTTGTGAAAAGAGCATGGATGCGATGACTCTATCTGTGGTTCATGGGAAGAGAAGACATACAATGACACTGGTGGATCCATGTGTGGTTCATGGGAAGAACACACATGCAACGACACCGGTGGATCCATGTGTAGTCTGTGGGAAGAACACACATGCAATGACACTGGTGGATCCATGTGTGGTCTTTGGGAAGAACACAAATGCAATGACTCCGGTCATATGTGGTTTGTGAGAAGAACACACATGCAATGACTCTAGCTGTGGTTAATGAAAAGAGCAGACATGCAATGACACCGGTGGATCCATGTGTGGTTCATGGGAAGAACACACATGCAATGACACTGGGTGTGGTTCATGACATGGTCTGTGAGAAGAACACACATGCAATGACACTGGTGGATCCATGTGTGGTCTGTGAGAAGAACACACATGCAATGACACTAGGTGTGGTTCATGATATGGTTTGTGAGAAGAACACACATGCAATGACACTGGTGGATCCATGTGTGGTCTTCGGGAAGAACACACATGCAATGACACTGGTGATATGTGGTCTGTGAGACGAACACACATCTAATGACTCTAGTTGTGGTTCATGAAAAGACTAGACATGCAATGACACTGGTGGATCCATGTGTGTTTCATGGGAAGAACACACATGCAATGACATTGGTGGATCCATGTATGGTCTATGGGAAGAACACACATGCATTGACACCGGTGGATCCATGTGTGGTTCATGGGAAGAACACACATGCAATGACACTAGGTGTGGTTCATGATATGGTTTGTGAGAAGAACACACATGCAATGACACTGGTGGATCCATATGTGGTTTGTGAAAACAACACACATGCAATGACACTGGGTGTGGTTCATGATATGGTTTGTGAGAAGAACACACATGCAATGACACTGGTGGATCCATGTGTGGTCTTTGGGAAGAACACACATGCAATGACACTGGTGATATGTGGTCTGTGAGAAGAACACACATCCAATGACTCTAGCTGTGGTTCTTGAAAAGAGCAGACATGCAATGACACTGGTGGATCCATGTGTGGTTCATGGGAAGAACACACATGCAATGGCACTGGTGGATCCATGTGTCGTCTGTCGGAAGAACACACATGCAATGAGACTGGTGGATCCATGTGTGGTTCATGGGAAGAACACACATGCAATGACACTGGGTGTGGTTCATGACATGGTCTGTGAGAAGAACACACATGCAATGACACTGGTGGATCCATGTGTGGTCTGTGAGAAGAACACACATGCAATGACACTAGGTGTGGTTCATGATATGGTTTGTGAGAAGAACACACATGCAATGACACTGGTGGATCCATGTGTGGTCTTCGGGAAGAACACACATGCAATGACACTAGTGATATGTGGTATGTGAGACGAACACACATCTAATGACTCTAGTTGTGGTTCATGAAAAGACCAGACATGCAATGACACTGGTGGATCCATGTGTGGTTCATGGGAAGAACACACATGCAATGACATTGGTGGATCCATGTATGGTCTGTGGGAAGAACACACATGCATTGACACCGATGGATCCATGTGTGGTTCATGGGAAGAACACACATGCAATGACACTAGTTGTGGTTCTTGATATGGTTTGTGAGAAGAACACACATGCAATGACACTGGTGGATCCATGTGTGGTCTGTGAGAAGAACACACATCCAATGACAATGGGTGTGGCTCATGATATGGTTTGTGAGAAGAACACACATGCAATGACACTGGTGATATGTGGTATGTGAGAAGAACACACATCCAATGACTCTAGTTGTGGTTCATGAAAAGAGCAGACATGTAATGACACTGGTGGATCCATGTGTGGTTCATGGGAAGAACACACATGCGATGACACTGGGTGGATCCAAGTGTGGTTCATGAGAAGAGCAGACATGCAATGACACCGGTAGATCCATGTGTGGTTCATGGGAAGAACACACATGCAATGACTCTGGTGATACGTGGTTTGTGAAAAGAATAGACATGCAATGACTCTAGCTATGGTTAATGAGAAGAGCGGACATGCAAAGACACCGGTGGATCCATGTGTCGTTCGTGAGAGGAACACACATGCAATGACACTGGGTGTGGTTAATGATATGATTTGTAAGAAGAACACACATCCAATGACTCTAGCTGTGGTTTGTGAAAAGAGCATGGATGCGATGACTCTATCTGTGGTTCATGGGAAGAGAAGACATACAATGACACTGGTGGATCCATGTGTGGTTCATGGGAAGAACACACATGCAACGACACCGGTGGATCCATGTGTAGTCTATGGGAAGAACACACATGCAATGACACTGGTGGATCCATGTGTGGTCTGTGAGAAGAACACACATGCAATGACACTAGGTGTGGTTCATGATATGGTTTGTGAGAAGAACACACATGCAATGACACTGGTGGATCCATGTGTGGTATTCGGGAAGAACACACATGCAATGACACTGGTGATATGTGGTCTGTGAGACGAACACACATCTAATGACTCTAGTTGTGGTTCATGAAAAGACCAAACATGCAATGACACTGGTGGATCCATGTGTGGTTCATGGGAAGAACACACATGCAATGACATTGGTGGATCCATGTATGGTCTGTGGGAAGAACACACATGCATTGACACCGGTGGATCCATGTGTGGTTCATGGGAAGAACACACATGCAATGACACTAGGTGTGGTTCATGATATGGTTTGTGAGAAGAACACACATGCAATGACACTGGTGGATCCATATGTGGTTTGTGAAAACAACACACATGCAATGACACTGGGTGTGGTTCATGATATGGTTTGTGAGAAGAACACACATGCAATGACACTGGTGGATCCATGTGTGGTCTTTGGGAAGAACACACATGCAATGACACTGGTGATATGTGTTCTATGAGAAGAACACACATCCAATGACTCTAGCTGTGGTTCTTGAAAAGAGCAGACATGCAATGACACTAGTGGATCCATGTGTGGTTCATGGGAAGAACACACATGCAATGGCACTGGTGGATCCATGTGTCGTCTGTGGGAAGAACACACATGCAATGAGACTGGTGGATCCATGTGTGGTTCATGGGAAGAACACACATGCAATGACACTGGGTGTGGTTCTTGATATGGTTTGTGAGAAGAACACACATGCAATGACACTGGTGGATCCATGTGTGGTCTGTGAGAAGAACACACATCCAATGACACTAGGTGTGGCTCATGATATGATTTGTGAGAAGAACACACATGCAATGACACTGGTGATATGTGGTCTGTGAGAAGAACACACATCCAATGACTCTAGTTGTGGTTCATGAAAAGAGCAGACATGTAATGACACTGGTGGATCCATGTGTGGTTCATGGGAAGAACACACATGCGATGACACTGGGTGGATCCAAGTGTGGTTCATGAGAAGAGCAGATATGCAATGACACCGGTAGATCCATGTGTGGTTCATGGGAAGAACACACATGCAATGACTCCGGTGATACGTGGTTTGTGAAAAGAATAGACATGCAATGACTCTAGCTATGGTTAATGAGAAGAGCGGACATGCAATGACACCGGTGGATCCATGTGTCGTTTGTGAGAAGAACACACATGCAATGACACTGGGTGTGGTTAATGATATGGTTTGTAAGAAGAACACACATCCAATGACTCTAGATGTGGTTTGTGAAAAGAGCATGGATGCGATGACTCTATCTGTGGTTCATGGGAAGAGAAGACATACAATGACACTGGTGGATCCATGTGTGGTTCATGGGAAGAACACACATGCAATGACACCGGTGGATCCATGTGTAGTCTGTGGGAAGAACACACATGCAATGACACTGGTGGATCCATGTGTGGTCTTTGGGAAGAACACAAATGCAATGACTCCGGTCATATGTGGTTTGTGAGAAGAACACACATGCAATGACTCTAGCTGTGGTTAATGAAAAGAGCAGACATGCAATGACACCGGTGGATCCATGTGTGGTTCATGGGAAGAACACACATGCAATGACACTGGGTGTGGTTCATGACATGGTCTGTGAGAAGAACACACATGCAATGACACTGGTGGATCCATGTGTGGTCTGTGAGAAGAACACACATGCAATGACACTAGGTGTGGTTCATGATATGGTTTGTGAGAAGAACACACATGCAATGACACTGGTGGATCCATGTGTGGTCTTCGGGAAGAACACACATGCAATGACACTGGTGATATGTGGTTTGTGAGACGAACACACATCTAATGACTCTAGTTGTGGTTCATGAAAAGACTAGACATGCAATGACACTGCTGGATCCATGTGTGGTTCATGGGAAGAACACACATGCAATGACATTGGTGGATCCATGTATGGTCTGTGGGAAGAACACACATGCATTGACACTAGGTGTGGTTCATGATATGGTTTGTGAGAAGAACACACATGCAATGACACTGGTGGATCCATATGTGGTTTGTGAAAACAACACACATGCAATGACACTGGGTGTGGTTCATGATATGGTTTGTGAGAAGAACACACATGCAATGACACTGGTGGATCCATGTGTGGTCTTTGGGAAGAACACACATGCAATGACACTGGTGATATGTGTTCTGTGAGAAGAACACACATCCAATGACTCTAGCTGTGGTTCTTGAAAAGAGCAGACATGCAATGACACTAGTGGATCCATGTGTGGTTCATGGGAAGAACACACATGCAATGGCACTGGTGGATCCATGTGTCGTCTGTGGGAAGAACACACATGCAATGAGACTGGTGGATCCATGTGTGGTTCATGGGAAGAACACACATGCAATGACACTGGGTGTGGTTCTTGATATGGTTTGTGAGAAGAACACACATGCAATGACACTAGTGGATCCATGTGTGGTCTGTGAGAAGAACACACATCCAATGACACTAGGTGTGGCTCATGATATGGTTTGTGAGAAGAACACACATGCAATGACACTGGTGATATGTGGTCTGTGAGAAGAACACACATCCAATGACTCTAGTTGTGGTTCATGAAAAGAGCAGACATGTAATGACACTCGTGGATCCATGTGTGGTTCATGGGAAGAACACACATGCGATGACACTGGGTGGATCCAAGTGTGGTTCATGAGAAGAGCAGACATGCAATGACACCGGTAGATCCATGTGTGGTTCATGGGAAGAACACACATGCAATGACTCCGGTGATACGTGGTTTGTGAAAAGAATAGACATGCAATGACTCTAGCTATGGTTAATGAGAAGAGCGGACATGCAATGACACCGGTGGATCCATGTGTCGTTTGTGAGAAGAACACACATGCAATGACACTGGGTGTGGTTAATGATATGGTTTGTAAGAAGAACACACATCCAATGACTCTAGATGTGGTTTGTGAAAAGAGCATGGATGCGATGACTCTATCTGTGGTTCATGGGAAGAGAAGACATACAATGACACTGGTGGATCCATGTGTGGTTCATGGGAAGAACACACATGCAACGACACCGGTGGATCCATGTGTAGTCTGTGGGAAGAACACACATGCAATGACACTGGTGGATCCATGTGTGGTCTTTGGGAAGAACACAAATGCAATGACTCCGGTCATATGTGGTTTGTGAGAAGAACACACATGCAATGACTCTAGCTGTGGTTAATGAAAAGAGCAGACATGCAATGACACCGGTGGATCCATGTGTGGTTCATGGGAAGAAGACACATGCAATGACACTGGGTGTGGTTCATGACATGGTCTGTGAGAAGAACACACATGCAATGACACTGGTGGATCCATGTGTGGTCTGTGAGAAGAACACACATGCAATGACACTAGGTGTGGTTCATGATATGGTTTGTGAGAAGAACACACATGCAATGACACTGGTGGATCCATGTGTGGTCTTCGGGAAGAACACACATGCAATGACACTGGTGATATGTGGTCTGTGAGACGAACACACATCTAATGACTCTAGTTGTGGTTCATGAAAAGACTAGACATGCAATGACACTGCTGGATCCATGTGTGGTTCATGGGAAGAACACACATGCAATGACATTGGTGGATCCATGTATGGTCTGTGGGAAGAACACACATGCATTGACACTAGGTGTGGTTCATGATATGGTTTGTGAGAAGAACACACATGCAATGACACTGGTGGATCCATATGTGGTTTGTGAAAACAACACACATGCAATGACACTGGGTGTGGTTCATGATATGGTTTGTGAGAAGAACACACATGCAATGACACTGGTGGATGCATGTGTGGTCTTTGGGAAGAACACACATGCAATGACACTGGTGATATGTGTTCTGTGAGAAGAACACACATCCAATGACTCTAGATGTGGTTCTTGAAAAGAGCAGACATGCAATGACACTAGTGGATCCATGTGTGGTTCATGGGAAGAACACACATGCAATGGCACTGGTGGATCCATGTGTCGTCTGTGGGAAGAACACACATGCAATGAGACTGGTGGATCCATGTGTGGTTCATGGGAAGAACACACATGCAATGACACTGGGTGTGGTTCTTGATATGGTTTGTGAGAAGAACACACATGCAATGACACTGGTGGATCCATGTGTGGTCTGTGAGAAGAACACACATCCAATGACACTGGGTGTGGCTCATGATATGGTTTGTGAGAAGAACACACATGCAATGACACTGGTGATATGTGGTATGTGAGAAGAACACACATCCAATGACTCTAGTTGTGGTTCATGAAAAGAGCAGACATGTAATGACACTGGTGGATCCATGTGTGGTTCATGGGAAGAACACACATGCGATGACACTGGGTGGATCCAAGTGTGGTTCATGAGAAGAGCAGACATGCAATGACACCGGTAGATCCATGTGTGGTTCATGGGAAGAACACACATGCAATGACTACGGTGATACGTGGTTTGTGAAAAGAATAGACATGCAATGACTCTAGCTATGGTTAATGAGAAGAGCGGACATGCAATGACACCGGTGGATCCATGTGTCGTTTGTGAGAAGAACACACATGCAATGACACTGGGTGTGGTTAATGATATGGTTTGTAAGAAGAACACACATCCAATGACTCTAGCTGTGGTTTGTGAAAAGAGCATGGATGCGATGACTCTATCTGTGGTTCATGGGAAGAGAAGACATACAATGACACTGGTGGATCCATGTGTGGTTCATGGGAAGAACACACATGCAACGACACCGGTGGATCCATGTGTAGTCTGTGGGAAGAACACACATGCAATGACACTGGTGGATCCATGTGTGGTCTTTGGGAAGAACACAAATGCAATGACTCCGGTCATATGTCGTTTGTGAGAAGAACACACATGCAATGACTCTAGCTGTGGTTAATGAAAAGAGCAGACATGCAATGACACCGGTGGATCCATGTGTGGTTCATGGGAAGAACACACATGCAATGACACTGGGTGTGGTTCATGACATGGTCTGTGAGAAGAACACACATGCAATGACACTGGTGGATCCATGTGTGGTCTGTGAGAAGAACACACATGCAATGACACTAGGTGTGGTTCATGATATGGTTTGTGAGAAGAACACACATGCAATGACACTGGTGGATCCATGTGTGGTCTTCGGGAAGAACACACATGCAATGACACTGGTGATATGTGGTCTGTGAGACGAACACACATCTAATGACTCTAGTTGTGGTTCATGAAAAGACTAGACATGCAATGACACTGCTGGATCCATGTGTGGTTCATGGGAAGAACACACATGCAATGACACCGGTGGATCCATGTATGGTCTGTGGGAAGAACACACATGCATTGACACTAGGTGTGGTTCATGATATGGTTTGTGAGAAGAACACACATGCAATGACACTGGTGGATCCATATGTGGTTTGTGAAAACAACACACATGCAATGACACTGGGTGTGGTTCATGATATGGTTTGTGAGAAGAACACACATGCAATGACACTGGTGGATCCATGTGTGGTCTTTGGGAAGAACACACATGCAATGACACTGGTGATATGTGTTCTGTGAGAAGAACACACATCCAATGACTCTAGCTGTGGTTCTTGAAAAGAGCAGACATGCAATGACACTAGTGGATCCATGTGTGGTTCATGGGAAGACCACACATGCAATGGCACTGGTGGATCCATGTGTCGTCTGTGGGAAGAACACACATGCAATGAGACTGGTGGATCCATGTGTGGTTCATGGGAAGAACACACATGCAATGACACTGGGTGTGGTTCTTGATATGGTTTGTGAGAAGAACACACATGCAATGACACTGGTGGATCCATGTGTGGTCTGTGAGAAGAACACACATCCAATGACACTAGGTGTGGCTCATGATATGGTTTGTGAGAAGAACACACATGCAATGACACTGGTGATATGTGGTCTGTGAGAAGAACACACATCCAATGACTCTAGTTGTGGTTCATGAAAAGAGCAGACATGTAATGACACTGGTGGATCCATCTGTGGTTCATGGGAAGAACACACATGCGATGACACTGGGTGGATCCAAGTGTGGTTCATGAGAAGAGCAGACATGCAATGACACCGGTAGATCCATGTGTGGTTCATGGGAAGAACACACATGCAATGACTACGGTGATACGTGGTTTGTGAAAAGAATAGACATGCAATGACTCTAGCTATGGTTAATGAGAAGAGCGGACATGCAATGACACCGGTGGATCCATGTGTCGTTTGTGAGAAGAACACACATGCAATGACACTGGGTGTGGTTAATGATATGGTTTGTAAGAAGAACACACATCCAATGACTCTAGCTGTGGTTTGTGAAAAGAGCATGGATGCGATGACTCTATCTGTGGTTCATGGGAAGAGAAGACATACAATGACACTGGTGGATCCATGTGTGGTTCATGGGAAGAACACACATGCAACGACACCGGTGGATCCATGTGTGTTCTGTGGGAAGAACACACATGCAATGACACTGGTGGATCCATGTGTGGTCTTTGGGAAGAACACAAATGCAATGACTCCGGTCATATGTGGTTTGTGAGAAGAACACACATGCAATGACTCTAGATGTGGTTAATGAAAAGAGCAGACATGCAATGACACCGGTGGATCCATGTGTGGTTCATGGGAAGAACACACATGCAATGACACTGGGTGTGGTTCATGACATGGTCTGTGAGAAGAACACACATGCAATGACACTGGTGGATCCATGTGTGGTCTGCGAGAAGAACACACATGCAATGACACTAGGTGTGGTTCATGATATGGTTTGTGAGAAGAACACACATGCAATGACACTGGTGGATCCATGTGTGGTCTTCGGGAAGAACACACATGCAATCACACTGGTGATATGTGGTCTGTGAGACGAACACACATCTAATGACTCTAGTTGTGGTTCATGAAAAGACCAGACATGCAATGACACTGGTGGATCCATGCGTGGTTCATGGGAAGAACACACATGCAATGACATTGGTGGATCCATGTATGGTCTGTGGGAAGAACACACATGCATTGACACCGGTGGATCCATGTGTGGTTCATGGGAAGAACACACATGCAATGACACTAGGTGTGGTTCATGATATGGTTTGTGAGAAGAACACACATGCAATGACACTGGTGGATCCATATGTGGTTTGTGAAAACAACACACATGCAATGACACTGGGTGTGGTTCATGATATGGTTTGTGAGAAGAACACACATGCAATGACACTGGTGGATCCATGTGTGGTCTTTGGGAAGAACACACATGCAATGACACTGGTGATATGTGGTCTGTGATAAGAACACACATCCAATGACTCTAGCTGTGGTTCTTGAAAAGAGCAGACATGCAATGACACTGGTGGATCCATGTGTGGTTCATGGGAAGAACACACATGCAATGGCACTGGTGGATCCATGTGTCGTCTGTGGGAAAGAACACACATGCAATGAGACTGGTGGATCGATGTGTGGTTCATGGGAAGAACACACATGCAATGACACTGGTGGATCCATGTGTGGTCTGTGAGAAGAACACACATGCAATGACCCTGGGTGTGGCTCATGATATGGTTTGTG
Organism: Avena sativa; assembly: GCA_916181665.1. Lineage (NCBI taxonomy): Eukaryota > Viridiplantae > Streptophyta > Magnoliopsida > Poales > Poaceae > Avena > Avena sativa. Next base: position 574,207,250 of record OV702287.1, read on the forward strand.
AGAAGAACACACATGCAATGACACTGGTGGATCCATGTGTGGTCTTTGGGAAGAACACGCATGCAATGACACTGGTGATATGTGGTCTGTGAGAAGAACACACATCCAATGACTCTAGCTGTGGTTTGTGAAAAAAGCACGCATGCAATGACACTGGTGGATCCATGTGTGGTTCATGGGAAGAACACACATGCGATGACGCTAGGTGGATCCAAGTGTGGTTCATGAGAAGAGCAGACATGCAATGACACCGGTGGATCCATGCGTGGTTCATGGGAACAACACACATGCAATGACTCTGGTGATATGTGGTTTGTGAAAAGAACAGACATGCAATGACTCTAGCTATGGTTAATGTGAAGATCAGACATACAATGACACCGGTGGATCCATGTGTGGTTTGTGAGAAGAACACACATGCAATGACACTGGATATGGTTCATGATATGGTTTGGAAGAAGAACACACATCTAATGACTCTAGCTGTGGTTTGTGAAAAGAGCACGCATGCGATGACTCTAGTTGTGGTTCGTGGGAAGAGCAGACATACAATGACACTGGTGGATCCATGTGTGGTTCATGGGAAGAACACACATGTAACGAAACCGGTGTATCCATGTGTGGTCTGTGGGAAGAACAGATGACCCACAAGTATAGGGGGTGTATCGCAGTATTTTCGATAAGTAAGAGTGTCGAACCCAACAAGGAACAGAAGGTGCTGGCTAGTGGTATGGATAAGGAATTCTCTGCAGATACTTAGCAAACGGATTTTTAGGGGTTTTCGATAAAGCAAGTAAACAAAGTACAAGTAAATAAAAGACAGTAGGAATAAATGCAGCAAGTGGCCCAATCCTTTATGCAGCAAATGACAAGCCGGTTGTATTTCTTAAGATGACCAAACGTTCTCGAGGACACATGGGAAGACTTTCAAGTGCTTTCGCTTCATATAGCTGATTAATCTTCTCTAGCTTGCTAAGTGTTGTGTGGGTGAACCTGTGCTAATGTACCGCCCCATCAAATACTAATACATAATTGTGATTAAACCCCTTGCAAACATTCGTAAGTACAAGGACGTATTTAAGGTAGAAACCTAACCACAGCTTTAAACTCTAAGACTCTTACGTCCCTTGTGCAATTGTTTCCTAACGGGGGTTCAGGTTTCTATCACTCCGGCAACCCCTACGATTAGTAGCCAAATACACAATGCATTCCCCTAGGCCCATATAGGTGAAGTGTCATGTAGTCGACGTTCACATGACACCACTAGAAGAAGTACACCACAACTTAAATAACAATCTATTGAATCTTCCTCAACGCAACTCCACTACTAACAACAAGACTTCTCCCATGTCCTCAAGAACAAAACGAACTACTCACAAGACATCATATGGATCATGATCAGAGATGGAATAATGATGTATAAAAATCTGAACATAAACAATAATTCAATGGTTCACTCAATAGCATCAACTACAAAGAGTAATCAACACCGGGAAAGTTTCCCCTATGAACTATGCAAGATTCAACGCAATTGTTACAGCAATATGGAGATGGTGATGAGGGTGCTGATGGTGATGATGGTGGTGATGATGATGATGATCCCGATGAAGTCCAGATTTATGGTGGTGTTGATGGCGACGATCTCCCCTCTCCGGGAAGGAATTCCCCCGGCAGAAATCTGTCTGCCGGAGAGATCTTTCTCTCATGGTGTTTTCCGCCCCGCACAGGCGGTGGTATCTTTCTGTGGTCGCTCCCCGAGTCTTAGGGTTTCGGGAGGATGATATACGCAAGAGGGGAGAGGCTGGAGTGGGCCAGGGTGGCCACACCACCTCCAGGTGCGGCCTAGGCCTGCCCGCGCCATGGGGTGGTGTGGGCCCTCTATGGCCCACCTCCACTCCATCTTCTGGCATACTTAGTCTTGTGGAAAAATAGGATTTTCCATATATTTTCCCGGATTTTCTGATCTTCGCAAATTTTGCCTCCAAACAACACCTTTTCCCTCAGAATCCTGACTGCAGCGGTCCATGCTCCAAAAGTCATCAACCATGCAAAAATAGATGAAATAACATAAGTATCACCTCTCAATACGAAATATTTCAATGAATAATAGTGAATTAAGACATAGAATAGTGATGCAAAATGGACGTATCAACTCCCCCCAAGCTTAGACTTCGCTTGTCCCCAAGCGAAACTAAGCTCAATAAACATGGCCTCAGGTTTATGGAGTGAAGAGTCGATAAAAGAATACGGACAAGAAGCATCACATTCATCAAAAGCATAAATCATAATAGAAGACAACTCACTATTATATAACTCAACTTGTAATGAGTAAAGGAAACACACTAAAGATACATAAAGTGAATCATAATTGGTAATGGCAAACTTAGCTCTTGGTCGAAGAATAGTTGATAATTTGCTGGAGTTCACAAATAACTGGCTTTCAAAGATAGCTTTCAAAGTAGTAAACATCAAGATAAGAGCAATGTGCAAAACAAGGAACATAAGAAACATGATTGAATAAATCATCATATGAATGAATGAAACACATCAACTCAAAATACTTGCTGAGATAGAAGGGAATAGGTTTACTGACTCAACTACAAAGTAAAAGAAAGGCCGTTCAAAAAGGGAAGCAGGAATTGCAAGTCTCATAAAGAGCTCCCAAAAATTATGATACTTACTAGGTTTCAGCTCTCATTACCCCTATCATAGGCATCTTTAGGTGGTTAAGGTTAAAGTGATCAAAAATGAGGATATGCATTGACAAGTTGTAAGTTGAGAATCTCATGTCCCTTGAATACGAGGGCCGCTCCTCATGCTACTCAAGTTTAGTCACCGGTAAGTTCTTGTCATCGTAAGCATATGTGTATCATTGAGAACCGCCAACGGGGTACCCCTTGCCCGATGATACGGAAGAATGCCCATATCAAAATGACAAGGCAAGCAGACAACAAGTATCTCAGCAATCTTCTTATTTACTATGGGAATATGGTGCTTTTTTCTCTCTTTCCTCTTTTCATAATATCTTTTTTTTCTTTTCTCTTTTTCTCAATCTATGTCTCTTTTTTTATAAGAAGAATGCTTCATAGATACTCGTTATGGTTACGCTGCAGGTTTCCACCATGTAAGCATGGATTAGACCAACATAAATCCATGGACTTACAAGCTCTCCTTTCATTTCACACCGACGACATCCATAGACAAAAGAACATGATATCAACTTGGTACAAAGTACCAGTGGAATGTTGAAAGGGTTCCCCATGACAGCATGGTTCTGCTAATTCACAACTTACAAAGCGCAAGCATATACGCAACATAGGTGAGCACAATGGTTCAAGTTTATTAAATGCAAGAAAGTAAAGTGTGCCATCAAGTTTGTGAGAGCTTTAGTCACTAATTTTCACATAACAAGTTTAATTTGGGAGGTAGATAAAACAAGAATTTACTTGGAATAGCAATAATGCTACTAGGAAGGTATGGTGGACACAAATGGCAAAGGTTTTGGTTTAAAGGAGGTGGATGCACGAGAAGAATTCCTCTCAGTACAGGTTTTTGGCTAGCAAGGCTGGGTAGCAAGTACAAGAGTTGAAGGAAACAAACAAACATACAAGTGATAAATACAAACATGCAATCTTCCTTGGAAGCACAAAAGATCTTAACTAGAGAATACTAGACTTATGAGCAAATCAAGAAAGAAAGATGATGAAATTATTTTTCTTTAGAGTACTACTATCTTTTTCATTCAACTCTCAAAAAGGTGTTGCTACTGACCGAGCCAGGTTTGCCAAAACCAACTAAATTAACTCAATGATCCCAAAGTGATACCAATACTAACAACAAGATCAATCATACAACCACGAATTGAAAACTAATATAAGCTATGCAAAAGAGTGAATGATAGAACTTCTCATTAATATTCCATAACGGAAACTCACACCAAGGGATACATATCTAACGAGAGAGGGGATATTTCCATAATGCAAACCATACTACATAATAACTCCTCTATTCATGATATGACTCTACTAATAAGGTAAAAAGATAGAAGATAGTGATGTGATACCGCGGCACTCCCCCAAGCTTGGAATAAACCAAGGGCATGCCAAACCTGATGACGAATTACTCCTTAGGTGGTGGTGGTATCCTCTCGATGAGCTCTTTGATTAGCTTCCCCAAGTCCTCAATCTCTAAGGTGAGATTACGAATCAGCTGTGAGTTTTGCACAATGCGGCTCATGATCATGTCGTGTTGAGAATTCCAGCTCTTGCTATTCTTTCCCCACTCTTCCTCCTCAAAGTCTTCTTTTCCTACATGGCTAGAACGAGGCAAATCCCAATTGGAGGGTAATTTCCCCTTGGGTATATTCTGATATTGATGCTCATGGATAAGGGTATGGAAAGGATTCTTGGTGCATGGAGGAAGTGACCAGGGATCTGAACGGTGATGAGGAGGCTTCCCTCCAATGGCTGGATTTTCCACCACTCCAATGCTTGCAATGGTAGTGCCGGTGTGCGGGTGTTGGCCTTGCTCATCTTCACCTTCACTCTTGATCTCCTTCTCCTTCCCATGGTCTTGGAGGTCTTCCTCCATAGGCTCCTTCCCTTTATCCTTGGCGGACACCATTGTGCTTCTAAGCTTTCAAAGAGTATGTCCTGAGAGAAACAGATCGAAACAAAAACACGACGAAAACACGATATACGGACCTCGGGGTTCCGAGGGTTATATATTACGAATTTTCACATCAAAAGGAAGGTACTGGGAGAAAACGAGTCGGAGGCAGAGTCCGGGGTGGACTCACCACCTGGTGGCGCGGCCAGGGGTGGGCCCGCGCCACAGGGTGGTGTGAGCCAACCTGGCTCCGTTTCTGTCCCTTTTTCACTTTGTAGCTTTCCTTATTGACTGAAAACTGCAAAAATATAGTTAGATAGTATTTTTGCGGAACTTTTCTTACTATAACTGTTACCTATTTGGAAACGGACTCTGCAGGTCTCTGAATTTGGTATATAGTAGATTCTTCCGGAGTCATCACTTGAATAACATCAATATCTTCATCTTCATACACTTATTACTTGAGTCATAAAACCCTTCTCTTCCTTATTACACCATTATCTCCAATTCCTGGAAATTTCTTTCACACAAAACTTCACACAGTTCTCATTAGCAACATTAGTATAAGTGAGGTGATAAAACCTTTTGAGTCCAACTTCAACTGAAAACCATCAAAACATAGGCTACTATAGCAACTCCTTCCGAAAACCCAAAAAGAATTCAAAAAGGAAATCGAATAAAGAAGCAAATGCAAGAGTGGCAAAATCTGTCAAAACAGACCGGCAGGTAAAGATCAATTTTTCCGAAAATATTCTGTTTCTCAAATCAAAAATTGCAAAACTAACGAAAGTTAAATAACAACCTGGGGCAGAAGCACAAAAAATTACAGCTCAATCCGACATACAGAGATCTATTTTTACGGTGAAGCACAAAAATCTGTTTCGGGAGAGCAACTTCCCCAAATCTTACTTCTCTCTCATTAGAGGTTGATCTTGACACAAAAACCAACAAAGCGGATAAGGAGCGGTTATTACCGAAGTAATAACTTCCAAGACTCAAAGAAACAAAAACAAACTAAAAGAAAAAACAAATTGGGTTGTCTCCCATAAAGGTCTTTCTGTATAGCCATTATGATGGGCATGATAATTTTGAAGAAGCTCTCATAGGGATATGAATTGAAGTGAAAGAGAGCATTAAGAAGCAAAAACACACATATTTAAGTCTCACCCACTTCCTATGCAAGGGAATTTTGTAAACAAACAAGTTATTGAAACCGGAGGCAACTTGCATAAGAATGCAAAAGAAGTGCAACATAAAAACTTTTAGCATAAAACGAGGAAACTTGATATTATTGAGATGCATAAGAACACTTTTCCCTCTCTCATAGTAACTTTCAGTATCATGCATAAACTTAACAATATAGCTATAACAAGGACCATCATAACAATGATCACTTATTCTAACAGAAAACACAGGAATACTAGCTCTCATACCACTACTATGTGAAACAATATTAGAAGTATCCTTACAAAGGATAGGGTGTCCCTCTTTTTCATATTTAGTGAAAAAGTCTTTCACATTTGCTATTATAGGTTCATCAACCATTTGTTTATCAGGTTCAACAGCTTTATTCATACTTTCATTAACCATACTAGCTATCATAGAATGCTCCTTTATCTTAACTGGAAAAGGCATTTTCTCAATATAAGGTTTAGGTAAAACATGACTAGCAGTATAAACTTCAGTATTTCTTACAGGAACACTTTTAGCAACATCTTTATAAGGTTCATGATACTTATTTCACTTCTTTTTAGGCACTGAAATGTAGGAAGCAAAAGCCTTAAAATAAGAAGCAATAGCTTGAGAGTCTAGACCACAAGCATTTTTAATATTTTGAAAGTCATCAGTTCCCATAAAAGATTTAATGCATTCATAATCATAATTTATACCTTACTTTCTACCTTTGTCATTCTCCCAAGCTTCAACATTGTCTTGAATACGGTCCAGAAGATCCCATTTAGCTTCTTCTTCCATGCGAGTGAATGATCCAGCACAAGAAGCATCCAATAAATCTTTATCATGTAGAGGGAGCCTTACATAAAAGTTACTGATAATAATATTGTTGGGGAGCTCATGAATGGGACATTTGAGCATTAGTAACTTCAATCGCCCCAAAGCTGGAGCTATACTCTCTCCATCAAGAGGCCAAAAGTTGTATATTTGATTCCGATCTTTATGAATCTCACTAGGAGGATAAAACTTTGAATAAAAGAGAGGCACTATTTCCTCCAATTCCAGATCTTGACCATTCTTCAGCAGCTTATACCAGTCCTCAGCTCTTCCTTTCAGTGATAATGAGAATAACTTCTTCTTAACTTGATCTGTAGTAATACCTGCACACTTGAACAACCCGCATAATTCGTGTATAAAGAGTAAATGATCATTGGGATGGACAGTTCCATCCCCAACATAGTAGTTATCCATAACACGATCAATAATTGTTGTAGATATTTTGAAAACATCATTCTCAGCAGGTGGTGGATTATCTACTACCTTAGAAGTGGTAGTAGCATTACCAAATAAGAAACTCAGCGAATTATCCATAACGAAAATAAAGCGACTAGCAGAAGTAAACAATACTCACAGTAGAAGTTTCCTTTACCAGTTCCACTCTCCAATAGCGCTTCACTCCCCGGCAACGGCGCCAGAAAATAGTCTTGATGACCCACAAGTATAGGGGGTGTATCGCAGTATTTTCGATAAGTAAGAGTATCGAACCCAACGAGGAGCAGAAGGTGCTGGCTTGTGGTATGGATTAGGAATTCTCTGCAAATACTTAGCAAACGGATTTTTAGGGGTTTTCCATAAATAAAGTAAACAAAGTACGAGTAAATAAAAGACAGTAGGAATAAATGCAGCAGGTGGCCCAATCCTTTTTGCAGCAAAGGACAAGTCGGTTGTATTTCTTAAGATGACCAAACGTTCTCGAGGACACATGGGAAGACTGTCAAGTGCTTTCACTTCATATAGCTAATTAATCTTCTCTAGCTTGCTAAGTGTTGTGTGGGTGAACCTGTGCTAATGTACCGCCCCATCCAAGACTAATACATACTTGTGATTAAACCCCTTACAAACATTCGTAAGTACAAGAACGTATTTAAGGTAGAAACCTAACCATAGCTTTAAACTCTAAGACCCTTACGTCCCTTGTGCAGTGGTTTCCTAACGGGGGGTCAGGTTTCTGTCACTCCGGCAACCGTTACGATTAGTAGCCAAATACACAATGCATTCCCCTAGGCCCATATAGGTGAAGTGTCATGTAGTCGATGTTCACATGACACCACTAGAAGAAGTACACCACAACTTAAATAACAATCTATTGAATCTTTCTCAACGCAACTCCACTACTAACAACAAGACTTCTCCCATGTCCTCAAGAACAAAACGAACTACTCACAAGACATCATATGGATCATGATTAGAGATGGAATAATGATGTATAACAATCTTAACATAAACAATAATTCAATGGTTCACTCAATAGCATCAACTACAAAGAGTAATCAACACCGGGAAAGTGTCCCCTATGAACTATGCAAGATTCAACGCAATTGTTACAGCAATATGGAGATGGTGATGAGGGTGCTAATGGTGGTTATGGTGGTGATGATGATGATGATCCCGATGAAGTCTAGCTTGATGGTGGTGTTGATGGCGATGATCTCCCCTCTCCGGGAAGGAATTCCCCAGGCAGAAATCTGTCTGCCGGAGAGATCTTTCTCTCTCGGTGTTTTCTGCCCCGCAGAGGCGGCAGAATCTTTCTGTGGTCGCTACCCGAGTCTTAGGGTTTCGGGAGGATGATATACGCGAGAGGGGAGAGGCTGGAGTGGGCCAGGGTGGCCACACCACCTCTAGGCGTGGCCTAGGCCTGCCGGCGCCATGGGGTGGTGTGGGCCCCCTGTGGCCCACCTCCACTCCATCTTCTAGCATCCTTAGTCTTCTGGAAAAATAGGATTTTCCATATATTTTCCCGGATTTTCTGATCTTCGTGAATTTTACTTCCAAATAGCACATTTTCCATCAGAATCCTGACTACAGCGGTCCATGCTCCAAAAGTCATCAACCATGCAAAAATAGATGAAATAACATAAGTATCACCTCTCGATACGAAATATATCAATGAATAATAGTGAATTAAGACATAGAATAGTGATGCAAAATGGACGTATCAAGAACACACATGCAATGACACTTGTGGATCCATGTGTGATTCATGGGAAGAACAAACATTCAATGACACATGTGATATGTGGTCTATGAGAAGAACACACATGCAATGACTCTAGCTGTGGTTAATGAAAAGAGCTGACATGCAATGACACCGGTGGATCTGTGTGTGGTTCATTGGAAGAACACACATGCAATGACACTGGGTGTGGTTCATGATATGGTCTGTGAGAAGAACACACATGCAATGACACTAGTGGATCCATGTGTGGTCTGTGAGAAGAACACACATGGAATGACACTAGGTGTGGTTCATGTTATGGTTTGTGAGAAGAACACACATGCAATGACACTGGTGGATCCATGTGTGGTCTTTGGGAAGAACACACATGCAATGACACTGGTGATATGTGGTCTGTGAGAAGAACACACATCCAATGACTCTAGCTGTGGTTCATGGGAAGAGCAGACATACAATGACACTGGTGGATCCATGTGTGGTTCATGGGAAAAACACACAGACAACGACACCGGAGGATAGATGTGTGGTCTGTGGGAAGAACACACATGCAATGACACTGGTGGATCCATGTGTGGTTCATGGGAAGAACACACATGGAATGACACTGGGTGTGGTTCATGATATGGTTTGTGAGAAGAACACACATGCAATGACACTGGTGGATCCATGTGTGGTCTGTGAGAAGAACTGTGGCGCCCCGCAAAAACCACTACTAGAAAATCGCGTTGTTTTTGTGCATTGCATCATCATGACCGCATGCTCATGCCATTATGCCACATTGCATTTGAGCATCGTCATCATCATGCATTTGTTTGTCTGAAACTATTTTCGAAAAACATATTTTGTTTTCTAAATACCCCGCCTTTATTTCAAATCCAAATACCGGGTCTCCGGAACATTTTTCTTTATCTACCAACGGTTTTCAAAAGCCCCATTTTAAATATTAAAATATATTTTTTTAGGGGCAGCCGTACCGGGCCGATCCGACCCAGTTGGCCACCCCCAGTACAAAAACCAGACTACCCAGACCTTTTCCTACCCACCTAATCCTACCCAGCCCCCCTCCACCTCACCCCGTCCTATCGCAAACCGCCGCCTCACCTCTTCCCCAACCCCCAGCCACTCCCAGCACTCCACCTCACCTCCCTGGTCCACCTCACCCCCTGGACCCCCAATCCCCACCCGCCTGCCACCTCCTCACCTGGCCCACCACCTGGGCCGATCCTCACACACACCACACACGCACTCACACACAGCCCCCCACCTGCCCTCCACTCTTTTCCCCACCAACCGCCCATCCCCCTGGCCCCACGCCTGGCCCCACCACCGCCTGACCGCGTCGCACCCGCTCCGCACCCCGCCCACGATCCCCATCTCTCTCGGTTCCTCACCCCCGTCCCGCAAGCGCGTCGGCGCTGCCGGACGCGTCTCTGCTTCGTGAGCAGCCGCCGCCTCCCTCAAGCTCAGGCGCCCCCAGGCCCCACCGCCCCGGCGGCTCTCCTCCGCCACCCACCTCCGGCCTCACCCGCGTGCCGCAGAGCCGCAGGTCCGCCCCTGTCCGCCGCTGATCTCGGTGCTCCGGCCGTTGCCGCCGCCATCGACCGCCGCCCTACCTCGCGGCTCCGGCCTCCCCCACCGCGTCGCCGTTCACCTTCGTCGCCACCGCCTCGGCAGTGCGGCGCCCCGCATCGGGATCCCCCACTCCCCCTGTTCGTCGCCTTCTCCTCCGCAACCACCTCCGCCGCCTCCGCTCCTCGTCGGCCTCGCCCTCCATCTGCAGACCGCCGCCGCCTCCGGCCATGGGCCGCGTCGCCCCACCTCCTTGTCGGGCTCCGAGGCCGCTGTCGGTGCCGCCGTCGGTCTCACCTCCACCCGAACCCGCCCCGGCCTCACCTGCGTCTGCCTCGCCACCACGAGAGCCTCGCGTCGGCTAACACCCACGCACGCCGGCCTCCTCCCCGCCTAGGACATCGTCGCCAAGTCCCCTACAGCGCATGCGCCCGTGCCGCTGTGGTGGGCACCGCTTGCGTGCTAGCCTTGTAGTTGATCGGTGCGAACCAAGTTCTGTAGTGGCTCCTGTGCCCCGAGTTCTTCTCTATAAGATCTTCAATGACGCTTGGAGCACAAGACCGATACAAAGGGACCCGAAGGAATGGAGGCGAGGACTATATCAGTCAAGGTCATCCGGTGGCTCTGGAACGCCAAGTACTTCTACACGGTAACCGAAGACCCGATCCTGAGGATCCGAAGACCGATTCCGAACCCATCGCCGCGTCAAGTTCTCCTTCCTGGCGCCCGTAGGCCGAACCTCGCCGAACCCTAACCAAGATCGCCGAACCCCAATGTGTGACCCTCTTTTCCGTGACCTATATTTTATAAATGACATTACTTGTTGCATATAATTGATCATGCTTGCATTCATATTGTGGGGTGTTTGGGGGTGTTTCGACGATTCACCTAAATTAAATATGGAGACTATATGACGGCTATTCTAGTCATATATTGGTCCCATTTAAATTTGTGTAGCGAACCGGTGATATATTTTGCCATGTTAAGACAATAGTTAAATTGCGGGGTATCTAAACAACATGAACCTATTAATTAATTGTCGGGACCCCGGTTCCGCTTAATATGGCCTAAATGCATCGCACCTTTGCCATGTCATACATCATACATGCATCATGCCTGATTTTCTACCGTAGTATTAAATAGTCCATCCGGTGTTTCTTCTAGTGCTTTGCTTCTTCACGGATTAGGCCGATGAGTTGATGCGAGTGTCGACCCGATCTTCGGATGAACCTTCGGCAATGTTCCAGGCGAGCACCTCCCCCTTTCTACCTATCTTACTTTTATAGTATTTATTTCCCCCTGTTGATCTATTGCTATCTGTGTTGCGATGCTCTAGTTTTCGTACCCGTGATATCCCTTGCAGCCTTATATTGCCTTGGACACATCCTATTACCTGTTGATTGGTAGATAGTTGGACTTGCGTGTCGTAGTCGCTTGCTCATTTGCTTATGCGTGTCGTCAAGTACCACAGTTGTTGGAGTACTGCCGCGTGTTTAATGTTGGAGATGATCATGGCTTTAATTATTGTTTAACAACTAAAATTGAAGTAGGTAAATGCAGAGGCACAGGTGGGCAATAGATGTTATTTGGTTGTTAACCGTCCACTTGTGTCCCGTAGGACCCCGAGTTCTTGACACCTGTTCCGAGATCGAGCGCGCTAACCACAGGTGGGGTGTGTGGGCACCCCCATCGATTAGTACCTGATTTCAAAGTATTGTACTGGGGGCCACAAAGTAGTTTGGGGCTTTATTACTATCCTGTACTTATGCCATGCTTTACTGTTTTATTTAAGATTGTGCGAGGTACTGCACCTGTACTGTTTAGGGAAGTGGAGTGTTTTCGCGGTATCGACAAGTCCAGTCACACTTTCGGGTTCCCAGTCGTTTACAGCCACTGACGCAAACCCTGAGTCCGTCTCGGAGACCGGCCGACTTTGTTGCGGGTAGCTTAGTGGGGTGGCCCCCATGTACTTGCTTTGGGTCTGGGAAACGTCATGACTAGGCCCCGCCGACATACCGATGGGTGTATGTTAACTGATCTGGCAAAAAGGGTCGAAGTGCGTGTGGATACTTTGGTGCACCCCTGCAGGGTTAAATCTTTTCGAAAAGCCGTGTCCGCGGTTATGGACGACTTGGATCACAGTTCTCGATCATAGACAACTATAACTAAAGTTTACTGTTCTAATTTGACTTGTATCCGATATGACTAGTAATCAGCTCCACTACAACGGAATGGCTAAATAAAAGTACCAACAACTGCTGGGTTTTGGGGATATCTCATGCCAATTGCATCTGACTAGTAAGTGTTGCAACTTCAACGGAATGGTTAATTAAAAGTGCCCACCGCTTATTATATCAGGATGACTATCTATACCTGACTAGTAATTGCTGCAACGATAACTGAATAAATAAAACTGCCAACGGTGTGAGTTCCTCAGTTGACTTCCTCGTTTGGTCTCGAGTGGGAAACACCAGGATGGGTATGTTTGGTGGTGGTATCAGGTTGGTTCCGAATAGGTCTTTCTTATCCCTCTCTGATAGCCGCCAGCTGTATCGAGTCTCTATAGGTTGTTCAGTGCATGCTGCGCTGCCGCTTCCGTCCACCATACCTACGTAGGCGAGGACCGCCGAATTCTAGTCTCGCCGTGTACTGTCCTCAGTACTGACCGCTCTCTTTTTCCTTTGCCCTTTGTCGGCACCCCTTTTGTTTAAGCAGGTTTCGAGATCGACGTCGTTAGCAGGGTTACCCTTCCGGCTTGGCCTGGGCAGGGTTATGGACGCCATTGGTTATTCTTCAGGGCTCTTAGCTCAATTTGCATCTCGTCCGTACTCGGACGCTATATCGTTTTAAAGGTGATTTGGATCTTTGTATTGTATCTCTGTATTCTTGACTCTTTGAGTCATTGTTGTATATATCTGTTCTGTGGGTTCCATCGTGGACTATTGTGTAATGGTATTACTTCGTTTTCCACCCGCACGAAAGTGCCTGGTGGGCACCTTTGAATCGTTTCTATGCGGGTTTGGCGGGAATCGCTGAAACTTGCATTGGGCCGATTCTGAGGGTGTTACAGAGTGGTATCAGAGCTCAGCAGTTGCGATACCCCACAAGTCCAGCCTATAGGATAACCTAGCTAACGGCCGAAATAGAGTGTCAAAACTATTTTTGCAAAAATCGGTTGGATAGTTCTGATTAGGTCTGATTTTATTCCTTACCCCTCTGCTGCTCTCCTCTCACCTCTGCGTGTTTTGAATCCGCTCTCTTCTCTCTTCGAGTCCAGGATTTCTCGTGGTTGGGTTCCATCGTACCTTCAGGGTTTCGCTTCCTCCTTTGGTAACGGTGTTGCTACATCTGGTCTTCATGCTATCTGAGGAATCCGTCTTCTGTGGTACCATTCTTTGTTCCTTCTCGTGCCTTCCGGTGTTTTCCGACGCGATGACATCATCTACGCCAGATCCGATGCAGAGTCTGCATCACTCCTTGGTTTCTGAACCTCGATTGTCGAGATCTTCAGTCTGATTCCGGGAATGGTTGCACGCTTTTCTACTGATTGTGCGGAGTAATAGTTTGGGTGCGTGATGGATTGGCCCCCATGCCGACTACCCCTTCTATTCGCTTTTGTACATTGAAGTGGATGAGAATGCATCGGTTCCCTCTTTCTATCGAAGCTAGAGGGGGCTTTATTTGTTGATACCTCTACCTTCGACCTTTTGTTCCCGGAGTGTTCTCTCGACGATCACGGACAACGACCTCTTGTTAGTGGTGTCGCGAGGATCTACACGAAGCGAGAAGACGCAGATTGCCGACCTTCCTTCCGGTACCATGAGGCGGATCTCGAGGGCGAGATCCATTGTTAGTGGTGTCGAATTGTGGCGCCCCGCAAAAACCACTACTAGAAAATCGCGTTGTTTTTGTGCATTGCATCATCATGACAGCATGCTCATGCCATTATGCCACATTGCATTTGAGCATCGTCATCATCATGCATTTGTTTGTCTGAAACTATTTTCGAAAAACATATTTTGTTTTCTAAATACCCCGCCTTTATTTCAAATCCAAATCCCGGGTCACCGGAACATTTTGCTTTGTCTACCAACGGTTTTTAAAAGCCCCATTTTAAATATTAAAATATATTTTTTTAGGGGCAGCCGTACCGGGCCGATCCGACCCAGTCGGCCACCCCCAGTACAAAAACGAGACTACCCAGACCTTTTCCTACCCACCTAATCCTACCCAGCCCCCCTCCACCTCACCCCGTCCTATCGCAAACCGCCACCTCACCTCTTCCCCAACCCACAGCCACTCCCAGCACTCCACCTCACCTCCCTGGTCCACCTCACCCCCCTGGACCCCCAATCCCCACCCGCCTGCCACCTCCTCACCTGGCCCACCACCTGGGCCGATCCTCACACACACCACACACGCACTCACACACAGCACCCCACCTGCCCTCCACTCTTTTCCCCACCAACCGCCCATCCCCCTGGCCCCATGCCTGGCCCCACCACCGCCTGACCGCGTCGCACCCGCTCCCCACCCCGCCCGCGATCCCTATCTCTCTCGGTTCCTCACCCCCGTCCCGCAAGCGCGTCGGCGCTGCCAGCCGCGTCTCTGCTTCGTGAGCAGCCGCCGCCTCCCTCAAGCTCCGGCGCCCCCAGGTCCCACCGCCCCGGCGGCTCTCCTCCGCCACCCACCTCCGGCCTCGTCCGCGTGCTGTAGAGCCGCAGGTCCGCCCCTGTCCGCCACCGATCTCAGTGCTCCGGCCGTTGCCGCCGCCATCGACCGCCGCCCTACCTCGCGGCTCCGGCCTCCCCCACCGCGTCGCCGTTCGCCTTCGTCGCCACTGCCTCGGCAGTGTGGCGCCCCGCATCGGGATCCCCCGCTCCCCCCGTTCGTCGCCTTCTCCTCCGCAACCACCTCCGCCGCCTCCGCTCCTCGTCGGCCTCGCCCTCCATCTGCAGACCGCCGCCGCCTCCGGCCATGGGCTGCGTCGCCCCACCTCCTTGTCGGGCTCTGAGGCCGCTGTCGGTGCCGCCGTCGGTCTCACCTTCGCCCGAGCCCGCCCCGGCCTCACCTGCGTCTGCCTCGCCACCGCGAGAGCCTCGCGTCGGCCAGCACCCGCGCATGCCGGCCTCCTCCCCGCCTAGGACATCGTCGCCAAGGCCCCTACAGCGCATGCGCCCGTGCTGCTGTGGTGGGCACCGCTTGCGTGCTAGCCTTGTAGTTGATCGGTGCGAACCAAGTTCTGTAGTGGCTCTTGTGCCCCGAGTTCTTCTCGATAAGATCTTCAACGACGCTTGGAGCACAAGACCGATACAAAGGGACCCGAAGGAATGGAGGCGAGGACTATATCAGTCAAGGTCATCCGGTGGCTCTGGAACGCCAAGTACTTCTACACGGTAACCGAAGACCCGATCCTGAGGATCCGAAGACCGATCCCGAACCCATCGCCACGTCAAGTTCTCCTTCCTGGCGCCCGTAGGCCGAACCTCGCCGAACCCTAACCAAGATCGCCGAACCCCAATGTGTGACCCTCTTTTCCGTGACCTATATTTTATAAATGACATTACTTGTTGCATATAATTGATCATGCTTGCATACATATTGTGGGGTGTTTGGGGGTGTTTCGACGATCCACCTAAATTAAATATGGAGACTATATGACGGCTATTCTAGTCATATATTGGTCCCATTTAAATTTGTGTAGCGAACCGGTGATATATTTTGCCATGTTAAGACAATAGTTAAATTGCGGGGTATCTAAACAACATGAACCTATTAATTAATTGTCGGGACCCCGGTTCCGCTTAATATGGCCTAAATGCATCACACCTTTGCCATGTCATACATCATACATGCATCATGCCCGATTTTCTACCGTAGTATTAAATAGTCCATCCGGTGTTTCTTCTAGTGCTTTGCTTCTTCACGGATTAGGCCGATGAGTTTATGCGAGTGTCGACCCGATCTTCGGATGAACCTTCGGCAATGTTCCAGGCGAGCACCTCCCCCTTTCTACCTATCTTACTTTTATAGTATTTATTTCCCCCTGTTGATCTATTGTTATCTGTGTTGCGATGCTCTAGTTTTCGTACCCGTGATATCCCTTGCAGCCTTATATTGCCTTGGACACATCCTATTACCTGTTGATTGGTAGATAGTTGGACTTGCGCGTCGTAGTCGCTTGCTCATTTGCTTATGCGTGTCGTCAAGTACCACAGTTGTTGGAGTACTGCCGCGTGTTTAAAGTTGGAGATGATCATGGCTTTAATTATTGTTTAACAACTAAAATTGAAGTAGGTAAATGCAGAGGCACAGGTGGGCAATAGATGTTATTTGGTTGTTAACCGTCCACTTGTGTCCCGTAGGACCCCGAGTTCTTGACACCTGTTCCGAGATCGAGCGCGCTAACCACAGGTGGGGTGTGTGGGCACCCCCATCGATTAGTACCTGATTTCAAAGTATTGTACTGGGGGCCACAAAGTAGTTTGGGGCTTTATTACTATCCTGTACTTATGCCATGCTTTACTTCTTTATTTAAGATTGTGCGAGGTACTGCACCTGTACTGTTTAGAGAAGCGGAGTGTTTTCGTGGTATCGACAAGCCCAGTCACACTTTCGGGTTCCCAGTCGTTTACAGCCACTGACGCAAACCCTGAGTCCGTCTTAGAGACCGGACGACTTCGTTGCGGGTAGCTTAGTGGGGTGGCCCCCATGTACTTGCTTTGGGTCTGGGAAACATCATGACTTAGGCCCCGCCGACATACCGATGGGTGTATGTTAACTGATCTGGCAAAAAAGGTCGAAGTGTGTGTGGATACTTTGGTGCACCCCTGCATGGTTAAATCTTTTCGAAAAGCCGTGTCCGCGGTTATGGACGACTTGGAGCACAGTTCTCGATCATAGACAACTATAACTAAAGTTTACTGTTCTAATTTGACTTGTATCCGATATGACTAGTAATCAGCTCCACTACAATGGAATGGCTAAATAAAAGTACCAACAACTGCTGGGTTTTGGGGATATCTCATGCCAATTGCATCTGACTAGTAAGTGTTGCAACTTCAACGGAATGGTTAACTAAAAGTGCCCACCGCTTATTATATCAGGATGACTATCTATACCTGACTAGTAATTGCTGCAACGATAACTGAATAAATGAAACTGCCAACGGTGTGAGTTCCTCGGTTGACTTCCTCGTTTGGTCTCGAGGGGGAAACACCAGGATGGGTATGTTTGGTGGTGGTATCAGGTTGGTTCCGAATAGGTCTTTCTTATTCCTCTCTGATAGCCGCCAGCTGTATCGAGTCCCTATAGGTTGTTCAGTGCATGCTGCGCTGCCGCTTCCGTCCACCATACCTACGTAGGTGAGGACCGCCGAATTCTAGTCTCGCCGTGTACTGGCCTCAGTACTGACCGCTCTCTTTTTCCTTTGCCCTTTGTCGGCACCCCTTTTGTTTAAGCAGGTTTCGAGATCGACGTCGTTAGCAGGGTTACCCTTCCGGCTTGGCCTGGGCAGGGTTATGGACGCCATTGGTTATTCTTCAGGGCTCTTAGCTCAATTTGCATCTCGTCCGTACTCGGACGCTATATCGTTTTAAAGGTGATTTGGATCTTTGTATTGTATCTCTGTATTCTTGACTCTTTGAGTCGTTGTTGTATATATCTGTTCTGTGGGTTCCATCGTGGACTATTGTGTAATGGTATTACTTCGTTTTCCACCCGCACGAAAGTGCCTGGTGGGCACCTTTGAATCGTTTCTATGCGGGTTTGGCGGGAATCGCTGAAACTTGCATAGGGCCGATTCTGAGGGTGTTACAAGAACACACATGCAATGACACTTGGTGTGGTTCATGATATGGTTTGTGAGAAGAACACACATGTAATGACACTGGTGGATCCATGTGTGGTCTTTGAGAAGAACACGCATGCAATGACACTGGTGATATGTGGTCTGTGAGAAGAACACACATCCAATGACTCTAGCTGTGGTTTGTGAATAGAGCACGCATGCAATGACACTGGGGGATCCATGTCTGGTTCATGGGAAGAACACACATGCGATGACACTGGGTGGATCCAAGTGTGGTTCATGAGAAGAGCAGACATGCAATGCCACCGGTGGATCCATGTGTGGTTCATGGGAAGAACACACATGCAATGACTCTGGCGATATGTGGTTTGTGAAAAGAACAGACATGCAATGACTCTAGTTGTGGTTAATGAGAAGAGTAGACATGCAATGACACCAGTGGATCCATGTGTGGTTTGTGAGAAGAACACACATGCAACGACACCGGTGGATCCATGTGTGGTATGTGGGAAGAACACACATGCAATGACACTAGTGGATCCATGTGTGGTTCATGGGAAAAACACACATGCAATGACACATGTGATATGTGGTCTGTGCGAAGAACACACATGCAATGACTCTAGGTGTGGTTAATGAAAAGAGCTGACATGCAATGACACCGGTGGATCCGTGTGTGGTTCATGGGAAGAACACACATGCAATGACACTGGGTGTGGTTCATGATATGGTTTGTGAGAAGAACACACATGCAATGACACTGGTGATGTGTGGTCTGTGAGAAGAACACACATCCAATGACTCTAGCTGTGGTTCATGGGAAGAGCAAACATACAATGACACTGGTGGATCCATGTGTGGTTCATGGGAAGAACACACATGCAACGACACCGGTGGATCCATGTGTGGTCTGTGGGAAGAACACACATGCAATGACACTGGTGGATCCATGTGTAGTCTTTGGGAAGAACACAGATGCAATGACTACGGTGATATTTGGTTTGTGAGAAGAACACACATGCAATGACTCTAGCTATGGTTAATGAAAAGAACACACATGCAATGACACTGGTGGATCCATGTGTGGTCTTTGGGAAGAACACACATGCAATGACACTAGTGATATGTGGTCTGTGAGAAGAACACACATCCAATGACTCTAGATATGGTTCATGAAAAGAGTAGACATGCAATGACACTGGTGGATCCATGTGTGGTTCATGGGAAGAACACACATGCAATGACACTGGGTGGATCCAAGTGTGGTTCATGAGAAGAGCAGACATGCAATGACACCGGTGGATCCATGTATGGTTCATGGGAAGAACACACATGCAATGACACTGAGTGTGGTTCATGATATGTTTTGTGAGAAGAACACACATGCAATGACACTGGTGGATCCATGTGTGGTCTGTGAGAAGAACACACATGCAATGACACTGGGTGTGGTTCATGATATGGTTTGTGAGAAGAAAACACATGCAATGACACTGGTGGGTCCATGTGTGGTCTTTGGGAAGAACACACATGCAATGACACTGGTGATATGTGGTATGTGAGAAGAACACACATTCAATGACTCTAGCTGTGGTTTGTGAAAAGAGCACGCATGCGATGACTCTAGTGGATCCAAGTGTGGTTCATGGGAAGAACACACATGCGATGACACTAGGTGGATCCAAGTGTGGTTCATGAGAAGTGCAGACATGCAATGACACCGGTGGATCCATGTGTGGTTCATGGGAAGAACACACATGCAATGACTCCGGTGATATGTGGTTTGTGAAAAGAACAGACATGCAATGACACCGGTGGATCCATGTCTGGTTTGTGAGAAGAACACACATGCAATGACACTGGGTGTGGTTCATGATATGCTTTGTAAGAAGAACACACATCCAATGACTCTAGCTGTGGTTTGTGAAAAGAGCACGGATGCGATGACTCTAGCTGTGGTTCATGTGAAGAGCAGACATATAATGACACTGGTGGATCCATGTGAAGTTCATGGGAAGAACACACATGCAACGATACCGGTGGATCCATGTGTGGTCTGTGGTAAGAACACACATGCAATGACACTGGTGGATCCATGTGTGGTTCATGGGAAGAACACACATGCAATGACACGGGTGATATGTGGTTTGTGAGAAGAACACACATGCAATGACTCTAGCTGTGGTTAATGAAAAGAGATGACGTGCAATGACACGGGTGGATCCGTGTGTGGTTCATGGCAAGAACACACATGCAATGACGCTGGGTGTGGTTCATGATATGGTCTGTGAGAAGAACACACATGCAATGACACTAGTGGATCCATGTGTGGTCTGTGAGAAGAACACACATGCAATGACACTGGATGTGGTTCATGATATGGTTTGTGAGAAGAACACACATGCAATGACACTGGTGGATCCATGTGTAGTCTTTGGGAAGAACACACATGCAATGACACTGGTGATATGTGGTCTGTGAGAAGAACACACATCCAATGACTCTAGCTGTGGTTCATGGGAAGAGCAGACATACAATGACACTGGTGGATCCATGTGTCGTTCATGGGAAGAACACATATGCAACGACACCGGTGGATCCATGTGTGGTCTGTGGAAATAACACACATGCAATGACACTGGTGGATCCATGTGTGGTCTTTGGGAACAACACACATGCACTGACTCCGGTGATACGTGGTTTGTGAGAAGAACACACATGCAATGACTCTAGCTGTGGTTATTGAAAAGAGCAGACATGCAATGACACCAGTGGATCCATGTGTGGTTCATGGGAAGAACACACATGCAATGACACTGGCGATATGTGGTCTGTGAGAAGAACACACATCCAATGACTCTAGCTGTGGTTCATGAAAAGAGCAAACATGCAATGACACTGGTGGATCCATGTGTGGTTCATGGGAAGAACACACATGCGATGACACTGGGTGGATCCAAGTGTGGTTCTTGAGAAGAGCAGACATGCAATGACACTAGTGGATCCATGTGTGGTTCATGGGAAAAACACACATGCAATGACACTGGGTGTGGTTCATGATATGGTTTGTAAGAAGAACACACATCCAATGACTCTAGCTGTGGTTTGTGAAAAGAGCACGCAAGCGATGACTCTAGTTGTGGTTCATGGGAAGAGCAGACATACAATGACACTGGTGGATCCATGTGTGGTTCATGGGAAGAACACACATGCAACGACACCGGTGGATCCATGTGTGGTCTGTGGGAAGAACACACATGCAATGACACTGGTGCATCCATGTGTGGTTCATGGGAAGAACACACATGCAATGACACAGGTGATATGTGGTCTGTGAGAAGAACACACATGCAATGACTCTAGCTGTGGTTAATGAAAAGAGCTGACGTGCAATGACACCGGTGGATCTGTGTGTGGTTCATGGGAAGAACACACATGCAATGACACTGGGTGTGGTTCATGATATGGTCTGTGAGAAGAACACACATGCAATGACACTAGTGGATCCATGTGTGGTCTATGAGAAGAACACACATGCAATAACACTGGGTGTGGTTCGTGATATGGTTCATGAGAAGAGCAGACAGGCAATGACACCGGTGGATCCATGTGTGGTTCATGGGAAGAACACACATGCAATGACTCCGGTGATATGTGGTTTGTGAAAAGAATAGACATGCAATTACTCTAGCTATGGTTAATGAGAAGAGCAGACATGCAATGACACGGGTGGATCCATGTGTGGTCTGTGAGAAGAACACACATGCAATGACACTGGGTGTGGTTCATGATATGGTTTGTACGAAGAACACACATCCAATGTCTCTAGCTATGGTTTGTGAAAAGAGCACGGATGCGATGAGTCTAGCTGTGGTTCACGGGAAGAGTAGACATACAATGACACTGGTGTATCCATGTGTGGTTCATGGGAAGAACACAAATGCAACGATACCAGTGGATCCATGTGTGGTATGTGGGAAGAACACACATGCAATCACACTGGTGGATCCATGTGTGGTCTTTGGGAAGAACACACATGCAATGATTCCGGTGATATGTGGTTTGTGAGAAGAACACACATGGAATGACTCTAGTTGTGGTTAATGAAAAGAGCATACACGCATGACACCGGTGGATCCATGTGTGGTTCATGGGAAGAACACACATGCAATGACACTGGGTGTGGTTCATGATATGGTCTGTGAGAAGAACATACATGCAATGACACTGCTGGATCCATGTGTGGTCTGTGAGAAGAACACACATGCAATGACACTAGGTGTGGTTCATGATATGGTTTGTGAGAAGAACACACATGCAATGACACTGGTGGATCCATGTGTGGTCTTTGGGAAGAACACACATGCAATGACACTGGTGATATGTGGTCTATGAGAAGAACACACATCCAATGACTCTAGCTCTGGTTTGTGAAAATACCACGCAGGCAATGACAATGGTGGATCCATGTGTGGTTCATGGGAAGAACACACATGCGATGACACTGGGTGGATCCAAGTGTGGTCTGTGGGAAGAACACACATGCAATGACACCGGTGGACCCATGTGTGGTTCATGGGAAGAACACACATGCAATGACACTGTGTGTGGTTCATGATACGGTTTGTGAGAATAACACACATGCAATGACACTGGTGGATCCATATGTGGTTTGTGAAAAGAACACACATGCAATGACTCTGGGTGTGGTTCATGATATGGTTTGTGAGAAGAACACACATGCAATGCCACTGGTGGATCCATGTATGGTCTTTGGGAAGAACACACATGCAATGACACTGGTGATATGTGGTCTGTGAGAAGAACACACATCCAATGACTCTAGCTGTGGTTCATGAAAAGAGAAGACATGCAATGACACTAGTGGATCCATGTGTGGTTCATGGGAAGAACACACATGCAATGACACTGGTGGATCCATGGGTGGTCTGTGGGAAGAACATACATGCAATGACTCTGGGTGTGGTTCATGATATGGTTTGTGAGAAGAACACACATGCAATGCCACTGGTGGATCCATGTATGGTCTTTGGGAAGAACACACATGCAATGACACTGGTGATATGTGGTCTGTGAGAAGAACACACATCCAATGACTCTAGCTGTGGTTCATGAAAAGAGAAGACATGCAATGACACTGGTGGATCCATGTGTGGTTCATGGGAAGAACACACATGCAATGACACTGGTGGATCCATGTGTGGTCTGTGGGAAGAACATACATGCAATGACACTGGTGGATCCATGTGTGGTTCATGGGAAGAACACACTTGCAATGACACTGGGTGTGGTTCATGATATGGTTTCTGAGAAGAACACACATGCAATGACACTGGTGGATCCATGTGTGGTCTATGAGAAGAACACACATGCAATGACACTGGGTGTGGTTCATGATATGGTTTGTGAGAAGAACACACATGCAATGACACTGGTGGATCCATGTGTGGTCTTTGGGAAGAACACACATGCAATGACACTGGTGATATGTGGTATGTGAGAAGAACACACATCCAATGACTCTAGCTGTGGTTCATGAAAAGAGAAGACATGCAATGACACTAGTGGATCCATGTGTGGTTCATGGGAAGAACACACATGCAATGACACTGGTGGATCCATGGGTGGTCTGTGGGAAGAACATACATGCAATGACTCTGGGTGTGGTTCATGATATGGTTTGTGAGAAGAACACACATGCAATGCCACTGGTGGATCCATGTATGGTCTTTGGGAAGAACACACATGCAATGACACTGGTGATATGTGGTCTGTGAGAAGAACACACATCCAATGACTCTAGCTGTGGTTCATGAAAAGAGAAGACATGCAATGACACTGGTGGATCCATGTGTGGTTCATGGGAAGAACACACATGCAATGACACTGGTGGATCCATGTGTGGTCTGTGGGAAGAACATACATGCAATGACACTGGTGGATCCATGTGTGGTTCATGGGAAGAACACACTTGCAATGACACTGGGTGTGGTTCATGATATGGTTTCTGAGAAGAACACACATGCAATGACACTGGTGGATCCATGTGTGGTCTGTGAGAAGAACACACATGCAATGACACTGGGTGTGGTTCATGATATGGTTTGTGAGAAGAACACACATGCAATGACACTGGTGGATCCATGTGTGGTCTTTGGGAAGAACACACATGCAATGACACTGGTGATATGTGGTATGTGAGAAGAACACACATCCAATGACTCTAGCTGTGGTTTGTGAAAAGAGCACGCATGCGATGACTCTGGTGACATGTGGTTTGTAAGAAGAACACACATCCAATGACTCTAGCTGTGGTTTGTGAATATAGCACGCATGCAATGACACTGGGGGATCCATGTCTGGTTCATGGGAAGAACACACATGCGATGACACTGGGTGGATCCAAGTGTGGTTCATGAGAAGTGCAGACATGCAATGACACTGGTGGATCCATGTGTGGTATGTGAGAAGAACACACATGCAATGACACTGGGTGTGGTTCATGATATGGTTTGTAAGAAGAACACACATCCAATGACTCTAGCTGTGGATTGTGAAAAGAGCACGCATGCGATGACTCTAGTTGTGGTTCATGGGAAGAGCAGACATACAATGACACTGGTGGATCCATGTGTGGTTCATGGGAAGAACACACATGCAACAACACCGGTGGATCCATGTGTGGTCGGTGGGAACAACACACATGCAATGACACTGGTGGATCCATGTGTGGTTCATGGGAAGAACACACATGCAATGACACAGGTGATATGTGGTTTGTGAGAAGAACACACATGCAATAACTCTAGCTGTGGTTAATGAAAAGAGTTGATATGCAATGACACCGGTGGATCCGTGTGTGGTTCATGGGAAGAACACACATGCAATGACACTAGGTGTGGTTCATGATATAGTCTGTGAGAAGAACACACATGCAATCACACTAGTGGATCCATGTGTGGTCTGTGAGAAGAACACACATGCAATGACACTAGGTGTGGTTCATGATATGGTTTGTGAGAAGAACACACATGGAATGACACTGGTGGATCCATGTGTGGTCTTTGAGAAGAACACACATGCAATGACACTGGTGATATGTGGTATGTGAGAAGAACACACATCCAATGACTCTAGCTGTGGTTTGTGAAAAGAGCACGCATGCGATGACTCTGGTGATATGTGGTTTGTAAGAAGAACACACATCCAATGACTCTAGCTGTGGTTTGTGAAAAGAGCACGCATGCGATGACTCTAGTTGTGGTTCATGGGAAGAGCAGGCATACAATGACACTGGTGGATCCATGTGTGGTTCATGGGAAGAACACACATGCAACGACACCGGTGGATCCATGTGTGGTCGGTGGGAAGAACACACATGCAATAACACTGGTGGATCCATGTGTGGTTCATGGGAAGAACACACATGCAATGACACAGGTGATATGTGGTCTGTGAGAAGAACACACATGCAATGACTCTAGCTGTGGTTAATGAAAAGAGTTGATATGCAATGACACCGGTGGATCCGTGTGTGGTTCATGGGAAGAACACACATGCCATGACACTAGGTGTGGTTCATGATATGGTCTGTGAGAAGAACACACATGCAATCACACTAGTGGATCCATGTGTGGTCTGTGAGAAGAACACACATGCAATGACACTAGGTGTGGTTCATGATATGGTTTGTGAGAAGAACACACATGGAATGACACTGGTGGATCCATGTGTGGTCTTTGAGAAGAACACACATGCAATGACACTGGTGATATGTGGTATGTGAGAAGAACACACATCCAATGACTCTAGTTGTGGTTTGTGAAAAGAGCACGCATGCGATGACTCTGGTGATATGTGGTTTGTAAGAAGAACACACATCCAATGACTCTAGCTGTGGTTTGTGAAAAGAGCACGCATGCGATGACTCTAGTTGTGGTTCATGGGAAGAGCAGGCATACAATGACACTGGTGGATCCATGTGTGGTTCATGGGAAGAACACACATGCAACGACACCGGTGGATCCATGTGTGGTCGGTGGGAAGAACACACATGCAATGACACTGGTGGATCCATGTGTGGTTCATGGGAAGAACACACATGCAATGACACAGGTGATATGTGGTCTGTGAGAAGAACACACATGCAATGACTCTAGCTGTGGTTAATGAAAACAACTGATATGCAATGACCCCGGTGGATCCGTGTGTGGTTCCTGAGAATAACACACATGCAATGACACTAGGTGTGGTTCATGATATGGTCTGTGAGAAGAACACACATGCAATAACACTAGTGGATCCATGTGTGGTCTGTGAGAAGAACACACATGCAATGACACTAGGTGTGGTTTATGATATGGTTTGTGAGAAGAACACACATGGAATGACACTGGTGGATCCATGTGTGGTCTTTCAGAAGAACACACATGCAATGACACTGGTGATATGTGGTCTGTGAGAAGGACACACATCCAATGACTCTAGCCGTGGTTCATGAAAATAGCAGACATGCAATGACACTAGTGGATCCATGTGTGGTTCATGGAAAGAACACACATGCAATGACACGGGTGGATCCATGTGTGGTCTGTGGGAAGAACACACATGCAATGACACCGGTGGATCCATGTGTGGTTCATGGGAAGAACACACATGCAATGACACTAGGTGTGGTTCATGATATGGTTTGTGAGAAGAACACACATGCAATGACACTGGTGGATCCATGTGTGGTCTGTGAGAAGAACACACATGCAATGACACTAGGTGTGGTTCATGATATGGTTTGTGAGAAGAACACACATGCAATGACACTGGTGGATCCATGTGTGGTCTTTGGGAAGAACACACATGCAATGACACTGGTGATATGTGGTCTGTGAGAAGAACACACATCCAATGACTCTAGCTGTGGTTTGTGAAAACAACACGCATGCGATGACTCTAGCTGTGGTTCATGGGAAGAGTAGACATATAATGACATTGGTGGATCCATGTGTGGTTCATGGGATGAACACACATGCAACGACACCGGTGGATCCATGTGTGGTCTGTGGGAAGAACACACATGCAATGACACTAGGTGTGGTTCATGATATGGTTTGTGAGAAGAACACACATGCAATGACACTGGTGATATGTGGTCTGTGAGAAGAACACACATCCAATGACTCTAGCCGTGGTTCATGAAAATAGCAGACATGCAATGACACTGGTGGATCCATGTGTGGTTCATGGAAAGAACACACATGCAATGACACGGGTGGATCCATGTGTGGTCTGTGGGAAGAACACACATGCAATGACACCGGTGGATCCATGTGTGGTTCATGGGAAGAACACACATGCAATGACACTAGGTGTGGTTCATGATATGGTTTGTGAGAAGAACACACATGCAATGACACTGGTGGATCCATGTGTGGTCTGTGAGAAGAACACACATGCAATGACACTAGGTGTGGTTCATGATATGGTTTGTGAGAGGAACACACATGCAATGACACTGGTGGATCCATGTGTGGTCTTTGGGAAGAACACACATGCAATGACACTGGTGATATGTGGTCTGTGAGAAGAACACACATCCAATGACTCTAGCTGTGGTTTGTGAAAAGAACACGCATGCGATGACTCTAGCTGTGGTTCATGGGAAGAGTAGACATATAATGACATTGGTGGATCCATGTGTGGTTCATGGGATGAACACACATGCAACGACACCGGTGGATCCATGTGTGGTCTGTGGGAAGAACACACATGCAATGACACTGGTGGATCCATGTGTGGTTCATGGAAGAACACACATGCAATGACACTGGTGGATCCATGTGTGGTTCATGGAAGAACACACATGCAATGACACAGGTGATATGTGGTCTGTGAGAAGAACACACATGCAATGACTCTAGCTGTGGTTAATTAAAAGAGCAGACATGCAATGACACTAGTGGATCCATGTGTGGTTCATGGGAAGAACACACATGCGATGAAACTGGGTGGATCCATGTGTGGTCTGTGGGAAGAGCAGACATGCAATGACACTGGTGATATGTGGTTTGTGAGAAGAACACGCATGCAATGACTCTAGTGGATCCTTACGTGGTTTATGAGCGGTTTATGAGAAGAACACACATCCAATGAACTCTTGTGGATCTATCTTGGCATAATTTGAGGTATGCCACGATGTATTTCATTGTGCAAGACACTCACTTTCAATTTTTATACTACTCAGTATCGCCCTTGGTTTTATGTGGTACTACTCAGTTTTGCCCCCCACCTCTCTATCTTTCGTAGAAGCACAAATCTGTGCTCACCCTGTCTACTACTCCCTGATTGGTTATCACAGTTGTCACGCGGATCGTGCGCACCAACCATTGATTCTATGCGATCCAACGATGATCGTTGCATAGGTCCTGCCCAGTACAGCGCGAGACAGCACGGACGTCTCCCTCCGCGAGACTTCTACAATAAGGAACACGATGTTGTCCATGGAAAAAGACGTCGAGCGGTCATGTCATGTTTAATCAAGTCTGAAAAGCCTACTCCTGCTACTACTACGCCACAACGCATGCGTCATCGAGTGCACGGTCGTCGATGGACAGCTGCAATTTATTGCCACTTGATTTTAATAAGACATATCCCATTTTTTATGCAGCGGCTCTCAATCGCCAATTTTAGGGCCGTGTCAAACTTCATACATACAAATTGTGTTTGCGCCCTTTGCATGCCGCTCAATACAGAACTGCCATGCATGGCCCGGGAAAAATGTGACATACCGTGCGCGTGTCGCGGTGCACGGTGCAGTCGACTGCATGGCGCGTTGCACGGTGGTGCAACGAAACGTGCCTTGCTTCTATCCACCTTAGCTATAGAGCCCCTCTCCGCACACCCACTCCCACTCTCGCTCACTGTCCCCACGCAACCCTCTCCACTGTCCCACCAGCATCCGCAAACTCCCGAGAATACCCCGTCCGCGCCGGCGATGGCCGAGGAGGATAAGGTGGCCATCGTCGCCTCCGTGGCCGCCAGCGAGGAGGCCCCCGTCTCCTCGCCGGTCCCCCTCGACGCGTTGAAAGCAGCCACTGTCCCTGTCCAGGCCCCAGTGGAGGCATCGATGGCAGCCGTCGTTCCCGTCCAGGCCTCCGTCCCAGCTACCGACGGAGACGCCCAAGATGAGTCCCTCGTCGGCGAGGAGGCCCCCGCCAGTCACAAGCAGATCACGCACTTCTTGGGCACCTACGATCCAGATAAGTACATCGCTCCGCTGAACTCCTACGACACCGGCATCGACGACCTATGGTCGGAGGTAACTTGGGTTTGCTCCCCTTCCCTGGTTCTTCTACCTCTTGTTATAAATAATGGGCTAATCTATTTAAAATTTAGCTGGTATTGTCATGTTTAATATTCTGGAATTAATCATGGAAATTGTGCCTAATTATCCAACACCGTTCCCATCGTTGCATGCTAGATCTTGGTTTATTAGGATTCGCTTGTTCGCATTTCGATTGCTCGATCTTCTTACACCATCTACTCCCCCATTTTCTCTTTCTTCCAATAGGTTTCCGGCAGCGACGTCTGCAGTGATGACGAGTCCATTCACACTAAGGCTCGTCAGGTGCTGAGGAGGCTGCGGGCCGGCAAGTACGATGACTTCCTCAGGGACCCCTACAGCTGCCCCTTCCGCAAGGGGGGCGTCTACTGCTTGACGAGTCGCGCCGCCGGCAACACCGTCTTGAACACCTTATTGAAGCATGCAGAGGCCACGGGCTCTGGCATCCACAAAAGCGGCAAGCCCGAGCCCGCGAACATCAACGCCTACATCGCTGAGCATCGTGCTCTCTGCATTCACCTGCGAAACCTCCAGCGGGTGGCCATCAAAGAGGGTCGCATGCCTCCAATCAGGCCCAAGGCTCCCAAGTCCAAGAAACTGGGCAGCAAGAAGTGGCGGAAGCACTAGAGGGAGATGGCGGAGGTGCGGGCGCATACAGGATGTGCCTGCAGCTGCGGCGGCTGCCCTTGCTGCCCAGCAGCTCCTTTCTAGCTATATCCTATTTCTGGCTGAATGCATCGAACCTCGTTAAGCAGCCTACTTTCTATCGCTATATCCTATTTAATTAGCTGCGCACAGCTATATCTACATTTGTTTTGTTTTCTGAATGAATGTATTCTGCCTGGTGTGATTTGCTGCTCTAGATTTTCTACCTGTTTGGAGGCAAAAAGAGGTCCAAAAGGGAACGAAATATCGAAGTGAGAATATTCTCTAGATTTGCTACCAATTTGGTCAAAATGAAACATATATGTTTAGCGAGAGAGGAAAAGGGCACTGTTTCAAACTGCCAGTTAAGAAGCTACCATCTTGACAAGCTACAAGACACATACATAAACATAACACAACGAGGGTTAAATTTATTTTACTAGTATCACTTGATGCGCTAGACATCTTGGCAAGCTAACTGAGTTCCACAAAACAGAAACATAACACTGAGAAGTAAAATTTAATTCACTCCTCATCAGACAACCTGACGCGCTTGCCATCGTTCCTAGGCGACGAACTACGACCATTCCAGGTACTCCACATCTCACGAACTGCTTTGTCCCAATTGGCATCTGACTTGGCTTTCCTATCTGCAGCGTCCTGCGGTACAATTAGCGGTGCATCACAGGCCTGATTGTTGCCGCTAGAAGATGATGCCTCTCTGTTTGCTGCTTCAGCTGCAGCCTCTCTGTCATCCACTTGTTTAGCTGCAAGCTCTCTTTCAGCTGCTTCTGCAGCCTCTTTGTCAGCTGCTTCAGATGCAGCCAATTTATTTGCATATTCAACTTCAAACTCAGCTATTCCGCATTTTCTACAAAGGGCTCCCCTAAGCTCGTCTTCCCTCTTGCAAATAGGGCAAAGCACGAGGTAACGTAGAAAAAAATGGATCTTCTTGTACAGCTGGTAGGTCACATAAGCATCTATGGCTCCATACTTCAGGTTTATATCAGACAACGGCCACTCGTCCTAGAAATCGTGCCTATCCATAGGGAAATCTTCCTTCATTGTGACGTACGACTCATCGAGGATTCTAGTTGCGAGTGATGCCATTCCATCCTTCTTCCTGCCCCCTAGGATCTTGACAAGACGCTGAATATCGATCCAGTTGTGTGCAGGAATTATAATTTCCTCTTGGTACAATTTTTAAAAATCAGTTGTTGTGTCGACAGTGCAGAAAACAATTGCCTTTTTTTCAAGGAACTGGCACAGCGCCGGACATTTCCTGTCAGTCCTGAAAGTATGTAATTTGTCATCACCAAAATTTGTAACTACAAATATTTTGTCAATGCAAGATCATCATCTCAATATAATTTTGAAAAGTTTAGTAAATGCAAGATCAAGACTCTCAACATTGTATTGTCATAATTTATTTGGTTTTGCTATTTCTTAGTCGACTGAACGAGTTGCACATTTCTTTTAACTACGGTTGCACTTTTCTTAGGTGATTGAGACTAAAAAAAATCTCAGTCGATTGAGACATAGGCAAACACTAATTTATTTGGTCCTAAGTAAAATCCAGTAGTTGCAATATGACCAAGTGGATAAAGAACAAGAGGAGAAAACCCTAAAAGCGGTTAGCTACAGAGAGTAGATCTACAAACCGGGAGAGGTGGTAGACAAGGACGTGTTTTCGCATGGCAAGTTGAACGATGACGACTTCATTCACTTCATATGGGCGCTCCGGGGTTTACTCGTGGTCCAATCCCACAAACTTGTCCTCGTCTATCCCTAGCCAACCCTCGTACATCCTCAGGACACGCACCACTGTCTCCTCCTCGTTGGTGTAGACAACGTCTATCTTCTTGTTGTCATGGGTAGTGAAGCTTGTCTCTAGAGTGCGTAGATCTTCCATGGCGGCAAGGAGAAGACGGGAAGAAGATAGTAGATGACAGGAAGAAGAAGAGTGGTTTCTGCGAGGCAGGGGAACGGTGGAACTGTCAATGCGCTTTTATGGTAGGGGTTAACGATTGGGACAGAAGTCCAAGGAGAGACGCGTGGCGGTGGCCGTTCCAGCTTCTGAGTAAACAAAAAATAATTATAACGCCGATACATGGGCCCTGTTTTGTCACGTCAATACACTGGGTAGGGGGCATTTTCATATCCACTATGCCAACGCTGCAAGCCTACGTGACAGCCACCCCGCCTAAGCAACGGGAGCGACATAACGGCGAACTCACAGGGGGGCCCAACTTGACGCCCGCTAGCCTGATTTTTTGTATTGAAATGTAAAGTCGAATGCGTGCCGAATAAGACCCTCTGAGTATGTGGCACACCAACTGTAGTCATCCCGGCTGATTTCAGGGAACTTGGGTACCGCGTTGCCTGTACACCCCAACTTTCGGGCCGCAAAGTGATAATCTCACCCAGGGGGCCACCACACCACCTGGCCGCGTGGGCCAGGCCTGGCCATGCCAGGGGGTGGCGTGGCCAGCCCAGGCACCCCCTCGGCCTCCCCTTCCGACTATAAGATGCCCTCGAGACGAAAACCCTAAGTGCCCGATCAAAAATCCATGAAAGAGTCTGTAGCCGCTGTCGTCTCCATCCCTAGATCGGGAGGGATCTGAAGCTCTTCTCGGCACCCTGTCGGAGAGGGGAATTCACCCTGGAGGCCTTCTTCATCATCATGCAAGCCTCCGGTGTGATGCGTGAGTAGTTCATCCTTGGACTACGGATCCATGTAGTATCTAGATGGTTGGTTCTCCTCCTTTGTGCTTTCATGTCTAGATCTTATGAGCTCCGTTCATGATAAAGATCATCTATTTGTAATTCTTAATGTTGTGTTTGTGGGGATCCGATGGATATTGAGATGCTATTTCAGATTGATTATTGATTCTATCATGTCTTTTTTATTTTTGATCTTGCATGCTTTCTGTTGTTAGTAGTTGTCTTGGCCAAGTAGATGCTAGCAACTCCAAGAGTTAGTATTTATGCTCGATAGTGGGTTATGCCTCTGGTAATCTGGGGAAGTGACAGAAATCTCTAAGGTACTAGATGTGTTGTTGCTACTAGGGAGAAAACAACAATCATTTGTTCATTTAACAATCGTATTGTTTACTTTACACACAGTTCGTAAAGCAATAATCTGTTGCTTGCAACTTAATACTGGAGGGGGTTCGGATGATAACCTGAAGGTGGATTATTAGTCATAGATGCAGTTGGATGGCGGTCTATGTATAATGTTGTAATGCCCAATCGAATCTCAAAGGAGTCAAGATGATTAGTATATGCATGTATTGCTTTCTTGATGTTTGTCAATTGCCCCGCTGTAATTTGTTCACCCAGCATGTTGTCTATCTTAAGGAGAGCCACCTCTAGTGAACTATGGATTCCGGTCCTTATCTTTTACATACAATCTACAATCTTTTACTGTTTTGTGTTTACTTTCTGCAAACTATTACTTCTTTCCATTCGATATGTTTAGTCCTTTGTTTTCCGCAAAACACGGTGAGATTGACAACCTCATCACAAGTTGGGGACAAAGTTCTCTGGTTGTGTTCTGCAGGTCTCCACGTTGCTACTAGCACCGGTAGTGCGCCCTGCCAAGGCTCAGCTAGCAACACCTTTGGGGTGTTTCCTTGCTCCTGCTGGTTCGATTAAACCTTGGTTTCATAACTGAGGGAAACTTGCTGCTGTGCTCATCATACCTTCCTCTTGGGGTTCCCAACGAGCTATACATCAACATTGCACCAGCATTTTCCTGGCGCTGACACTGAGCCATCATCCTCGTCATCCACTCGGCGGCAACGACGGAGTACTGGACTCCGACGGGTCCGGGGATATCCGAATCTGAGCTCCATCGGGCTGGCACTGGCAGGTGCTACCTGCCGAGACTCGTACCTTGGTGAGGAATCCGGTTATCATCGTCGACCTGAAGCTTCTTTGGTGGCGTCCACGAGGTCCAGGAGCGGTGCACAGGGAGACGCCCCACGAGGAGGTGGTACATCGTCGTATCAGCGAGGAGGACGAGCACGTCCGCCGGTATAAGTATGTTTTGGAGACCAGGTTCTCCAATCTCTGGCAGGTTCTTCACGGATGTCACCCAAGCTATTCTCCAGTGATGGTTCCTTTTCTATGGGTGTACAACTCACGTGGCACAGAACACGGCAGCCGAGTTCGCTAGTTTGATATGAGCGAGATATGAGCGATTGTTTATCTTAATCCAAAATTATTATTGTACTTTATTATTGTACTTTATCTTAAGATAAAACACGGTTCTTATATTATTACAATTTAACTTGATGAAAAAATCATTAAGTACGTAATATTTTTTCTGTATCCGAGTCATCGCAATTGTAATATTCTTTTACTTAATGCAAAATTGTTTTACCTTTTTCTGTATTAGTTAAGCTATGGACGGTAGAGAGAATGATGAGGAGCTTCTCAACAAGATAGATGAGGGTACTGGAGGTTCTTATTATGATGATGGCTCCCAGTATCTTAATTTGTCTAGAAGAGATGACGATAGTGGAGACGATGGTGCTGACCATGGTGGAGACCATGGTGAAGACACCTTAATAACAAAGTCTGACGAGGTATATAAAGCCTCTACCGATCAATCACTAGTATAGATGCACTAATTGATTCGTATATATGTACTGATGGATGTTTCTTCTCTTAGACCTCCGCATCGGGCCAATCTTCTACAAGGAAAAGAGGCCCGGCCCAAAAGTTGCCCGCTGATGTCCGTTTCAGCATTGACTTAGTCTCTACGCTGGGTCAACCGTTGGAGCCCATACATTCTGTGAATGCATTTGTACATCAATGCGGAGTGATTGCTAGAGACACCGTCCCGATCACCACATGAGAGTGGAATAAGCCAGGAGAGAAAAGGGATCCAGCTAGGGCTAGTTTTGTCGATGACAGAGAGAAAGATGCGATGTGGGATTCTCTCATGACACATTTCACCCGACCAGTCTTGGATACTGATGAGCTCACCTAGCAAATGAGGAGGAAAGTCAAGGAGTGGGCTCTTAAGAAGTTGGGCGAACTATTGAAGGACTGGAAGAAAAGATTGTAGCGCAACTATGTGTTAAAGAAAAAAACTCCTGCATTCACTGGCCCACTAGAGAAGCAACGGGATAACTGTGTCGCATTTGTGCAATAAAAGACCTCGGCACCAGCTGTGGCAATGTTAGAAAAGAATAAGCTAAATGCAACCAAAACGAAATATCACCATCATATGGGCACATGTGTCTACAAGAGTGCCATGCCTAAGTGGGATAAAGCTGAGGCCGACCTGGCGGCTAAAGGGGTCACTCCAGCTATGTCTCGTTGGCCCAGGAGGTCAAGAAATTGGTTACTCGGGCATGGGACATCGTATGACGCAGAAACATGTGAGATTGTTGCAAAAAATGGACCCAAAGATGATCTTATTAAAGTGATAAAAAACATTCAAGAGGGAAAGTTTGTTCCCGATAGAGAGAACGATGAGCTGACAAAGGCCCTCGGGATTCCTGAAAAGGTTGGACGAACACGAGGCTTCGGACCTTCTTGTCCATGGGATATCGGGTTTCCCGAGGACTTTGACACCTACAGAAGATGATCAAGAAAAACAAAGGGGTGACAAGAGGAGGATGTAGAGCGGTTCGCGAGGGTTGAAGCCATGTTGCAGCATCATCAGGAGGAGCTTAATGAACTTAGAGGACTGCGACAGCAAGATCCTGTAGTATAGAGTACTGTCGGTGCCACATCTCAATGGAAAAGTAGCGTGGCTTCCACGGAGGCCCACACTAATGATGCAATGATGGATGTGTACCCCGTGGATGCAATTAAGGAGAAGACTAGTTGTGATCTGCATGTTCTACTAAAGAAAATATCCATGAAGGTGGCGGTCGTCTTTGCTTTACCTTCTACACTGGGAGCGACCTACGATTGCAATCCGATTCTAGCTGGCTATGCTCGTGTTAGTGTGGATGAAGTTCAACCGCACTGTCAGTCACTACAGCTTGACTTCCCTAGAGGTGAAGGGGAGACGACACTAGGAGAAGTCACGAGTGGCTTCATTCTTTGGAAAAAGGAAAACATCAAGTTTCCAGGCTCGGCACCAAGGCCACCTTCTCCGCCGAGAAACAATCCATCACCTCCAAGGCCACCATCTCCTCCAAGGCCACCGTCTCCTCCAAGGCCACCATCTGCTCCCAGTAAAAGTCCACCACCTCCAAGTCCACGCCTCCTTGATAATGACCTTAGCACGAGTCCATCTCAATCTACACAGCCGCCTCCACCCACTAAGGGTGAAAAGCGGAAGGATAGCACTGCTCCGTCGAGGGATAACCGACGCCGAAAGCGACAATTGTCGCCCCTCCCAGAAGTACTGTCAGTTCCTCCTAAGAGGGCTTACGACCTGAACGATGAGGATACCAATGCGGTCGTACATGCCAAAGTGGATGCTCATTTAAAAAAAAAACATGAGCCAGAGGTCATAATAAAACTGGAAAGCAAGGAGCACTTTAGGATATTACTGGCGCATCCATCCCAAGCTTAGTTAAATGTGCCAGATAACTATACACGCTGTCTCAAGAAGACACTGAAACTGAAGAGATCAAGTGGTAGAGGAAGCATCACAAAAGACGTTCCCCAGCAGGGGGAACAAGCAAAAATATCAAGTGGTAGCGGAAGCATCAGAAAAGACATTCCCTAGCTGGGGAAACAAGCAAAACAATTGAGTGGTAGTAGAAGCATTATAAAAGATGTTCCCTAGCTGGGGAAACAAGCAAATCAATGGATCCCGCCACTCCAGGTGTTACCGGAACCTCAACTATATGGGGGAGAACCTTTGGATATGGAAACAGCTAAGATATTGGCTGAGCAATGTAATATTTCTATTCATGACATTATTCGCGACGCTGATATGACCAAGGATGATGTAGCACAATGATATGTTCACGGGGAGCCTCTGGTCAATTTTGAGAGGCTCCCGGATATGCAAAAAAATGTGACAATTGCATGTATGGTACATGAAAGAAGCAGAAAAAGAGCGACATTGGCTCATAGAGAAAGTTCGAGAAGAGCATTACTTCACTGAAGATGTGGTCCCAATTCAATTTCTAGAACTCTTTTAGTTATTCAATCTAAGGGAACTCGACAAATCTATCCTTAGTTGCTATTGTATGTAAGTGATTACTTTATTTATGTAATTAAGTCTCTAGCTCAGCTTGGTCAATTCATTGCCGGTAAGTATACTCACTATATTATTTTGTACGCTATAATAATGCAGAATGAAGATTCTCGGATGTAAAAAAAAGCCTATCCATGGATTTGGGTTCGTTGACCCACATCGAGTTAATGGAGTTGTGCTAAAGGATAAGCCACAGGAGACCGAGCATAACGTGCTCCGGTTTTTCATGAACCAGCATTTCTGTAATGAAATACTATTTCCTTACCACTTTGAGTGAGTGTGTTATTGTCTTGTACACATTAACTTTTGCTTACTCGATGTTCACTGTAAATGATGAGTTACTGACATATGTAAACCTTGCGTAGCTACCACTGGATTCTTCTAAGCATTTATGTTGACTAGGGAAGAGTTCAAATCATGGACTCATTAAACAAAGACATGGAAGTGTACCGCAGCATTATCGATATGCTCCAGATGTAATTTCAACCATTATCACACTATATCGGTTTCTTTCGTTCATTTTCTGAGATATCAAGTAGTTATTAACTCATACATTCATTTTCTTTGCCGGGTAGTTTTTGGACACGGTTCAAGAACAAGGTATGTGGTCAATGGCGTGAGGAGCTGATTTTAAAACCGATCCTGGTAAGTAGTACGAGCTAGGTCCGCGCATCTATTTAATTCTAGTTTATGTGCATTTATCATGCTAGAATTATTTTTTTATTGAATTTTATTCTTGTAAAGTGCGCGAGGCAGCCACGAGGGACTAATCTATCTTGATTCTACGTGTGCGAGTTCATTTGCATCACTACTGAGAAGCCCTAAGAAACTGTTCGAGTAAGTAAACAATATATTCACCATTTACTTTTATTACAATAAGTTGTGTTGAGTCTAATCCATATGATCTCCTTCTTTATAGTTGGACGCGATGCGGGACAAGATCCTACCATAGGACCACCTACTAGCAATCCAAGAGGAATTGGCTGGATTTTTGGTCGATGAGGTCATAGACCCATACAGAGAATACTATCTAGATAGACCCTAAAGCATCCATGTAATGATCTCCATGTAATCAAATAGACAGGCTCTGGACCCGGTTGGGAATCCATGTAATGACCTCCATGCATGTATGCTTGTAAGAGAAATTATATTATATATGCATCAATGTGTATAAGTATTGTGCAGTAGTGTTGTGTATGTATACGAAAACTTGTTTGTAATGAAAACACAAAATGAAAAATAACTGAACGCAAAACACAAAATGAAAAGAAAAACTCAAAACCCTAAAAACCCCATCTCCTATTGTGGCAGCCAAATGGCCCAAAACGCTCCCACGGCGGGGAACTTTTAGTCCCAGTTCGTAACATGAACCAGGACTAAATGTCCTCCAGTCTAGCATGGCTCGCGGGGCCACGTGGTGGACCTCTAGTCCCGGTTCGTACCAGAACCGGGACTAAAGGACAGACCTTTAGTCCTGATCTAGAAGTCCCGGTTTGCAATCCGGGACTCAAGGTCCTTAGGAATTTGGTCTAAAGTCCTGGTTTCTACTAGTGATAGCATCTCCAATGAACCTTCTAGCTCAAATGCAGCGGTAGATTTGCTCTCGTGCTCCTGTGAGGTCTCTTGCAGACCAACTCCTGGCTCGGTCCAGCGACAAAGCGAGGCTGAGGCGGTGATTGACACACGACAAACACCTGATTCCATCAGCACCGTCACCTGGGGCGAGGGGCTGGGTTCTGTATGTCAGTTTTTCCTTGCTTGTTCTATACCGTGCCTTTTTTTATTTGCTATGTGTCTTTGGGCTTCTTTGTCGTGTGTTTTCTTGTGTTTTGTCGTGCGATGTTTCTTCACTGTGTGTTTGATCAAAGGTTACACAGCATATTTTTCTTTGCCGTGTGAGTTTTTGAACACGACAATGCCTAGTTTTCCCATAGTGAAGACATCCAGGATAGAGGGAGTACATCCATTTCTATGAATAAGTCATAGTCACATTTGTTAGAAATAATGGGCTAAACTAAGTAGGCCCATAAGATTTGAGGTTTTCCCTCAAATCTCAAACCCATGTTAGTGGAATCTAACATATGTTTGGGCCCATGTTTGGGGCAGCTCACATGAGAGTGGAGTGGGACCTAATGTTGGGTCCGTAGCATAGAAAACAAAAAAAATTCTACGATGAGAACTATACGCCAAGATCTATACTAGATACATAGCAACGGGTGGACATACATCCATGGAGAACTTACCCTCGAAGACAACGAGCTTTGTTAACGAGTAGGAACTCGTGGTTGATGTAGTCGTACACTTGCCGATCTCAAGATCATGAGGAAGTTCGAGCGCCGCAACTCAGCAGCGCATCCGCACTCGCACACACGTTCAAGCCACCGGACAACCTCCACCTCCTTGCTCCAGTGATCCAGCGGAAGCAGCAACTCCTTCTAGACGATATGCCACCGGGAACATGTATCTCGCTAATCCGAGACCATGGGGGAATAATTCTAGAGGGGGAGAGAGATCCTTCACAAGGAGGTGTGAGGATGAAGGAGAGAATGGGTGGACTTTTATAGGAGGAGGGGGGTGCCCCCTCTCTCCATGGCCGGCGCATGGGGGGAGGGTGACCCCTCACCTCCCCCATTCATGTGGTGGTAACCCCTCCACATTAAAATGCCTCTTCACATTCCCTTTTAAAGTCTCCACTTTAAATGCATTAAATTTCTCCAAATTTAATGCTCTCTCATTTAATAAAACTCTTTTTATTAAATTTATTCAGAATTTAGTTAATTACTTTAATTAACAAACATTCACATATAGCCCCTTGCAATATTTCCATATCACATGCAGAACCACCTTCTGCAATTTCGCCCGAAACAATTTCCGGTTTCTATTGAAACAATTCCTGCGCTTTGCAATTCTTTTGTCTGAAACATATGTGCTCCAAAATGGTGTCCGGTAACTCTTAAGTGTGCCAACCTACAGTTCGCGAATAATGCAGACATGATCGAGACTCTTCTTCGATCAATAATCAGCAACGGGACCTGGAGATCCGTACTGACTCCTACACATTCAACGATGACTCCTGTGATTGTGAAATCCTTTAACGCTTGTAACTAAATCCCTTTGTCTCTCGATATATTACATGTCCGAGATTCGATCATCGGTATCTCCATACCTAGTTTGATCTCGTTACCGACATGCACTCTTTTCTCGTTCCCGTGATATAACATTCTAGTGATCACATCACTTGCTTGCAAGCTATCCTAATGTGATATCACCGAGAGGGACCAGAGTATATCTATCCGTCATCTGGATTGACAAATTCCACTCTTGATCCATGAGCCTCAACATAACACCTTCGTAGTACTGAACCCATCTTTATAGTCACCTTGTTACGGTGTGACGTTTGATGTTTTCAAGATACTCTTCCGGTGTTAGCAATTAACATGATCTCATGGTCTAAGGATAAAGACTACTTCGTATGATGTTATAGCAATATAAACATAATGACTTGATCGTAATGCTATACTTCGGATGAATGTTCATCACATCATTTCACCAATGGTGTGACCTTGTTATTAACAACATCCAATGTCCATGATCAGGAAACCTTGATCATCTTGTTAATCAACAAGCTAGTCTATAAGAGAGGCATAAGTAGGAACCCTTTTTTGTTTATTAAACACACATGTATTGATATTTCCTATCAATACAATTATAGCATGCAAAATAAACATCTATCACAATAAACATCTATCATGTGTGATAGATGTTTATTTTGCATGCTATAATTGTATTGATAGGAAACATCAATACATGTGTGTTTAATAAACAAAAAAGGGTTCCTAGTTATGCCTCTCTTATAGACTAGCTTGTTGATTAACAAGATGATCAAGGTTTCCTGATCATGGACATTGGATGTTGTTAATAACAAGGTCACACCATTGGTGGAATGATGTGATGAACATTCATCCGAAGTATAGCATTACGATCAAAGTCATTATGTTTATATTGCTATAATATCATACGAATTAATCTTTATCCTTAGACCATGAGATCATGTTAATTGCTAACACCGGAAGAGTATCTTGATAACATCAAACGTCACACCATAATAGGGTGACTATAAAGGTGGGTTCAGTGCTACGAAGGTGTTATGTTGAGGCTCATGGATCAAGAGTGGGATTTGTCCATCCCGATGATGGATAGATATACTCTGGGCCCTCTCGGTGACATCACATTGAAATAGCTTGCAAGCATGTGATGTGATCACTAGAATGTTATATCACGGGAACGAGAAAAGAGTGCATGTCGGTAACGAGATCAAACTAGGTATGGAGATGCCGATGATCGAATCCCGGGCATGTAATATATCGCGGGACAAAGGGATTTAGTTACTAGCGTTAAAGGTTCTCAGGATCACAGAAGTCATCGTTGAATGTGTAGGAGTCAGTATGGATCTCCAGGTCCCGCTGCTGATTATTGATCGGAGAGGGGTCTCGATCATGTCTGCATTATTCGCGAACCGTAGGGTGACACACTTAAGGGATACCGACACAATTTGGAGCAAATATGTTTCAGATAGAGATTTAAGAAAGCGCTGGAATTATTTCAATAAACACCGAAACTGTTTCGGGTGAAAATGCTGAAATTTGTTCTGCATGTAATATTGAAATGTTGCAGGGGGTTTTATGTGAATGTTTGTTAATTAAAGTAATTAACAAAATTCTGAATAAAAATAATAAAAGAGTTTTATTAAATGAGAGAGCATTAAATTTGGAGAAATTTAATGCATTTAAAGTGGAGACTTTAGAAGAGAATGTGAAGGGGCATTTTAATGTGGAGGGGTTACCTCCACATGAATGGAGGAGGTGAAGGGTCACACCCTCCATGCACCGGCCATGAAGGAGGGGCACCCCCCTCCTCCTATAAAAGGCCACCCCTTCTCACTTCTCACTCACACCTCCTTGTGAGGGATCTCTCTCCCCCTCTAGTATTATTCCCCCACGGTCTCGGATTAGCGAGATACATGTTCCCGGTGGCTTTATCTGGAAAGGAGTTGTTGCTTCCGCTGCTTTGCTGGAGCGAGGGACGGAGGTTGTCGGGGTACCAGACGTGTGTGCCATCACGGATGCACCGCTGCTTTGCGGTGCTGGACTTGGTGGTGCTGGAGCCGGATCTGATGGACGTGCTGGAGCCGGACCTGCTAGACTTCATCACGATCTTAAGATCGACAAGTGTACGACTACATCAACCACGAGTTCCTACTCGTTAACAAAGCTCATTGTCTACGAGGGTAAGTTCTCATTGGATGTATGTGCACCCATTGCTTTGTACCTAGTAGATAGATCTTGGCATGTAGTTCACACCGTAGGAATTTTTTTGTTTTCTATGCTGCGGACCCAACAGTGGTATCAGAGCCTGATCTATGCGTAGGTGCTTAGCACGGGTAGTACACATATGTTGATATGTGGGCGATGATGATCATGTTATTGCATCTTCTATGTATTTTGGATATGGGTGGCATAGTGGGATAAAGCGGCCCGGACCAACCTTACATGTCATCGTACATGAGACCGGTTCCACGACTGACATGCAACTTGTTTTGCATAAGTGGCTGGCGGGTGTCTATCTCTCCTACTATAGTCAATATCTGATTTACAATGGGTTGCTAATAACTTTGTTATCCTCGTTGTGGTTCATTTTCGTAGGTAAGAACGGTTCTATCTCCGAAAGCCCTAAGCCACGTAAAACTTGCAATTGATAAATTAGAGGCGTCTAGTTTAGATCGTTGTTGGGCTAGTGTATTGATATGGTATTGTTGTAAGTAGATGTATGATAGATACTCTTACAACACACTCAACGTGTAAGTTCCATAGACCTTGGCCTTACACACAAAGGAATG
Source organism: Avena sativa (assembly GCA_916181665.1). Taxonomy (NCBI): domain Eukaryota; kingdom Viridiplantae; phylum Streptophyta; class Magnoliopsida; order Poales; family Poaceae; genus Avena; species Avena sativa. The sequence continues at coordinate 574,250,500 of OV702287.1, forward strand.
ATAGAGATCATACCACGATGCAAGTGATAGAGATCAAATGCATGGACCATATCATCTCACTTTACACATTAGATGTTAGCATCTTATACTGCTAGTTTGGCGCTTTCTGTAGCATTGTAAGATGATCCCTCTTTTAGATATCAAGATAAAAATGTGTTATTCCTTAAGTATGCACCATTTTTTGGATCATATTTCGAGACATCACGTGATGATCGGGTGTACTCGACTCTACGCTTTCATACAAACGGGTGTAAGACAGTTTTACACATGCGAGTACTAAGGTTCTTACTTGGCGAGCCTAGCATGTATAGACATGGCCTCGGAACACGGACCGAAAGGTTAAGCATGAGTCATATAGTTGATATGATGCCCATATAGATGCTCGCCTTTGAAGCTACATCAACTCACGTGATGATCGGACTTGGTTTAGTGGATTTGGTTCATGTAATCACCAAAAAGGCATGAGGGATGTCGTTTTTGAGTGGGAGTTCATTTGTAATTTGGATTAGTCGAACCAAATTTGTCATAAATTAAATCAAAGTGAATTTGCATAGTTTGTTGTAATCATTGGCATTCGTTTTCTACCTTATGCTTAGTTTTTATTTGAGGTAATAGAACTATAGAATTCTGGATATTTACTTTACGAACTGGTATCGTATTGTTTTTAATGTCAATTTAAAGTTTATAAGTCCTATTGCAAATTTTCAGCAAACTCTATTTACTCCATGAAGTTTAATAAGTAGTATTAAATCAAGAGTAAGAATTCCAATGTTAGTATCTAAAGTATCATGTTTGCCTCCATGATTATTGATACTCAAAAAGTTGTTTTAATATCAAGATTATATTGGAGCTGGAAATTATTTCAGAAACCATCATGTGTGAAAGATATTGTGATATCTGAAACAATGTTTTTGGTTGCATTATGATAGAGTATAATTTAGAAAAATACATGTTCTCATATTGTATGAGAATTTGTGAAGGATGGAGTTGCTAGGCATCCGAATCTACCAAAAAGGTTTTGGGAACTGATATTATACTCGCGATTCTTCCTTATAGGATATAGTAGCTTGATCATGAAAGTTGTCATGATAAGGATAAATAGAAGATGTAAGTAAAATGTTTACTACACTAATAGATTACTAAAAATGGACTTTTGAAAGAACACCAAACATTTGATGATGGTGATCCACTTCAAAGTGCAAGTCCAAAGGTATTAGTATTTGACTATATACGCTTTGTACCATGTGTCATGTTGATGACACCACTATGGATGTTGATAGATTCTTTTAAAAGAAAAGGAATTGCTGAAAGAGAATCTATAAAATATTTGGTAGAAAATAAAAGGTTGAAGATGTACAACTTAGGTATATAGAAGATATACATGTTATGACTATATTCCTTGCTTGTTAAACAATGTGGTTCTTAGGTATTGGATACCGAATTGGTTGGTATGAAGTGTCATACAGGACAACGCAATTCATGAACTACAATGGCCTAAGTAACCAGCAAGAGAATGAGTGATGATGTTCATCGAAAACAAATAAAGTGTTATTGTGTTTTTCATTGTCATCAAACCAAGCCTTCAAGATTTGTTTAAATAATTGTTATTTCGTTCCGGTATCATGAGAACAATGGCTGTTCAAATAATTACCGTATTCCATAAAGGATGGATGAACTTTTACAAGTCTAGTTGGAGAAATCACATCCATAAACACTATTGCTAAAATGTCGCAAGACAAATGATTGAAAGATCACTTATGAAGTGACATCGATGTTTAAATTATATTTGAAAGAAAACATGAAGAAACTCCATGTTGATGGATTTTTTGAGCCTTTGATTTTGATCAATTGACGCATGTGAGACTTTCCTCGAGATAATTGAAATTCTGTCCATAGGCCAGAGAGGAACGGATGACTAGCTTATTGGAAATTGTGCATGCTGATGTGCATAGTCCATTATGTGTAGCCATATGCGATGGGTCTTTTTGCTTGATATGCTTTCTCCGAAAATTTGAGTGAATATATCTGTATATTTACTTAATAAGGAAGAAGTATGAAACATTTGAAAATTGTTCAAAGACTTTCAAGATGAAGTGGAAAATCATTGTAACAAGAAAATAAAGAGTATATGATTCGATCTTAAAGGAAGATATTTTAGTTACATGTTTAGCAAAAACACCTAAGACTTGAGGAATTGTTCCATGATTTGTGTTTCCCGATGAACCACAAGAGTATGGCATATTCGAGAGATGAAACCAAACCATGTTTGACGTGGTAAGATCAAAGGTGTCATTTATAAAACTGACATTATGTTTTAAAGATTGAAGCTTTAGAGACTACCGCTTTTACACTAAAAAGAGCACCATCGTGATCCATTTAAATGACACCATATGAGTTATGGTTTGGGATAAAACCCGAATTGTCTTTTCTTAAATTTTGGTATGCTATGCATAAGTAAAATGTTTACAACCAAAGTCGGATAAGCACGTCTTTGTAGGTTATCCCAAAGAATTTGTTGGGAATTTCTCCATAACACCGAGGACAAAAGAGTTTGTTACTTGGAACGTCAAGTTTCTTGAGAAGGAATTTTTCGTGAAAAGTTAAGTGGGAGGACAATAGAACTTTGATAAGGTTGTTAAACCTTAGCTATATGTGCTAAGTAGCACAGCGCTGGAAAGTGTCCCGGTGGCGGCCACAATGCTCATGGCTCTCGTGATTACAAAAGGTGTGATCTCGGAGATTAGAGTTCCTATAGAACCGTGTGGGTTGGTAAGAATCAAATAGTAAGATTTGATAAGCAAGTCGTTATTGTTTTGACAATGATGAACCGACTACATGCAAAGAAGCGATGATGGGCCCTGACTCCATAAAATGACTAGAAGTCATAAAATCCGTGATAGTATCCATACACGAGAAAACAAGTTTCTGAACTTGGAAGACCCTCCGGAAAGGCGTGAAGCCTATCGGTCGTGTTTGGATCTATAAAGAAATAAGACATGGATGTTTAACATCTATGAAATAGTCGACATGTTGGAAAGAAGTTTACGACAATGTTCAAGGAGTTGACTATGACAAGATTTGATCTTTCATAGCGATATATAGTCTTGACGGATTAATGTAGCAACCACTACATATAATTTTGTATATGGTAGTTGAATAAACAAAACAAGGTTCTTCTAATAGAACGGTAACCTAGGACATGTACATGACATGGTCCGAAGGGTTTTGTTAATTCAAAGGGTGCTAAAAGGGCATGTAAACTTCAGTAGTTGAAGTAAGCATAGCGGAGTTGGAATCTTCACCATGATGAAACTGTTAAAAGAGTTTAAATTCATCGGAGATGATGAAGATGCTTGCATTTGCAAGAATTAAGTGGGAGCGCTAAGAGATATTTCTAATACATTATGTAGAGGACATATTGTTGATTGGAAATGATGTATCTTGTATTGACACAAGTTAAGAATTTCATGAAAATAAGATTTCGATGAAAGACTTGGGCAAACCCCGAATATTAGGCATCAATATCTATATGGATAGATTAAGGCGCTAATATGGTTGTGCCAGACATACATATATGAGATATTGAAAGGGTTCAATATGGAAACAACAAGAAAGGTTCTTGCTGCATGGAAAGGATTGTATCAAAATTCAAGTGTTTCAACACTTGGTGAGTAAAATCACATGAAGATTTTGATCGATTATACCATGATATGTATATATCCAAAATGTCCTATGCTCTAAATGTTATGAGCATATACCAGAATGATTCATAAGATGATCATTGGACAATAGTAAAGATATTCTTATGAACTTTGGAAGAACTAAGAATATATAATGTATAAGTGACAAATAGTTAAAGGTAGTTCATCGTAAAGTGTTACATTGATACTAGTTTTGTCACAAGATACATATTATCTTTATCTCAATTTAGACTATGGGTGGCACAATGTAATGGAAAGGATGTTCCATGATGGATTTGGATGAGTTCCAAAGTTGAGACATTGTGACGGATACTACAACAAAAGGCTAAGTATATGACTGCTATAGTAGCAGCAAAGGAGGGCATTTGTGTTAAGTAGTTTGTTATCAAACTAGGTGTGGTTCAAAGTGGGCTAATAATATGAAGATATATTGTGTGACAATAATATCAACATATTTTGAGACGAACGAACTAAAGGTCTCACCAAAGGACCAAATCTATACAATGCCATCTCATTTGAGAATGAGTGATGCGTAGTGACGCAGAGACATGCAAATACACACGGACCTGAAACTGTCAGATCCAGAGATTATGTTAATCACTAGCAATAGCGTATATGCAACACCAGAAAGCCATAGGTGTTCAATACACAAAGTTTTTCAAACTAGATTATTGACTCTAGTGCAAGTGGGAGACTGAAGGAAATATGCCCGAGAGGCAATAATAAAGTGGTTATTATCTTATTCCATGTTTATGATAAATGTTTATTTTACATGCTAGAATTGTATTGATTGGAAACATCAATACATGTGTGTTTAATAAACAAAAAGGGTTCCTAGTTATGCCTCTCTTATAGACTAGCTTGTTGATTAACAAGATGATCAAGGTTTCCTGATCATGGACATTGGATGTTGTTAATAACAAGGTCACACCATTGGTGGAATGATGTGATGAACATTCATCCGAAGTATAGCATTACGATCAAAGTCATTATGTTTATATTGCTATAATATCATACGAAGTAATCTTTATCCTTAGACCATGAGATCATGTTAATTGCTAACACCAGAAGAGTATCTTGATAACATCAAACGTCACATCGTAACAGGGTGACTATAAAGGTGGGTTCAGTGCTACGAAGGTGTTATGTTGAGGCTCATGGATCAAGAGTGGGATTTGTCCATCCCGATGACGGATAGATATACTCTGGGCCCTCTCGGTGATATCACATTGAAATAGCTTGCAAGCAAGTGATGTGATCACTAGAGTGTTATATCACGGGAACCAGAAAAGAGTGCATGTCGGTAACGAGATCAAACTAGGTATGGAGATACCGATGATCGAATCTCGGACATGTAATATATCGCGGGACAAAGGGATTTAGTTACTAGCGTTAAAGGTTCTCAGGATCACAGAAGTCATCGTTGAATGTGTAGGAGTCAGTATGGATCTCCAGGTCCCGCTGCTGATTATTGATCGGAGAGGGGTCTCAATCATGTCTGCATTCTTCGCGAACCATAGGGTGACACACTTAAGGGATACCGACACCATTTGGAGCAAATATGTTTCAGATAATGATTTAAGAAAGCGCTGGAATTATTTTAATAAATACCGAAACTGTTTCGGGTGAAAATGCTAAAATTGGTTCTGCATGTAATATTGAAATGTTGCAGGGGTTTTATGTGAATGTTTGTTAATTAAAGTAATTAACAAAATTCTGAATAAAAATAATAAAAGAGTTGTATTAAATGAGAGAGCATTAAATTTGGAGAAATTTAATGCATTTAAAGTGGAGACTTTAAAAGAGAATGTGAAGGGGCATTTTAATGTGAAGGGGTTACCACCACATGAATGGAGGAGGTGAAGGGTCACCCCCTCCATGCGCCGGCCATGAAGGAGGGGCACCCCCCTCCTCCTATAAAAGGCCACCCCCTTCTCACTTCTCACTCACACCTCCTTGTGAAGGATCTCTCTCCCCCGCTAGTATTATTCCCCCATGGTCTCGGATTAGCGAGATACATATTCCCGGTGGCTTTATCTGGAAAGGAGTTGTTGCTTCTGCTGCTTTGCTGGAGCGAGGGACGGAGGTTGTCGGGGTACCGGACGTGTGTGCGATCACGGATGCACCGCTGCTTTGCGGTGCTGGACTTGGTGGTGCTGGAGCCGGATCTGATGGACGTGCTGGAGCCGGACCTGCTAGACTTCATCACGATCTTAAGATCGACAAGTGTACGACTACATCAACCACGAGTTCCTACTCGTTAACAAAGCTCATTGTCTACGAGGGTAAGTTCTCATTGGATGTATGTGCACCCGTTGCTTTGTACCTAGTAGATAGATCTTGGCGTGTAGTTCACACTGTAGGAAATTTTTTTGTTTTCTATGCTGCGGACCCAACAATGATCAATATCATTAGCTCTCTCTTCATTAGGTGAAGTCCACTCCGAAACAACTTCTGGAGCTGCGCTACTCGCCATTTCATTAAGAGAAGGTTCAATAACCTCCTAGAGTTCTACCTTCCGACTACTCACACCTTTCGCGAGAAACTCCTTCTCAAGAAAGGATCCATTCTTGGCAACAAAGACCTTGCCCTCGGATCTGTGATAGAAGGTATACCCAATCGTTTTCCTTAGGTTATCCTATGAAGACGCATTTTTCCGCTTTGGGTTCGAGTTTATCCGGTTGAAGTTTCTTCACATAAACATCGCATCCCCAAACTTTAAGAAATGACAGCTTAGGTTTGTTTCCAATCCATAATTCATACGGTGTCGTTTCAACGGATTTAGATGTTGCCCTATTTAAAGTGAATGCAGCGGTTTCCAGTGCATAACCCCAAAATGACAGTGGCAAGTCAGTCAGAGACATCATAGATCGAACCATATCCAATAAAGTACGATTACGACGTTCTGACACACCATTACGTTGTGGTGTTTCGGCAGGCGTGAGTTGTGAAACTATTCCACGGTCTTTCATATGTGTGCTAAACTCGTAACTAAGATACTCGCCTCCACGGTCGGACCGCAAAAATTTGATCTTTCTGTTACGATGATTTTCCACTTCATTCTGAAATTCTTTGAACCTTTCAAAGGTTTCAGACTTATGTTTCATCAAATAGATATACCCGTATCTACTCAAATCATCCGTGAAAGTAACAAAATAACGATATCCACCTCGCGCCGACACACTCATTGGTCCACACACATCAGTATGTATGATTTCCAATAAATCTATCGCCCGTTCCATTGAACCGGAAAACGGCGTTCTAGTCATCTTGCCCATAAGGCATGGCTCACATGTATCAAATGATTCAAAATTAAGTGATTCCAAAAGTCCATCAGAATGGAGTTTCTTCATGTGTTTAACGCCAATATGACCTAGACGGCAGTGCCACCTATATGTAGATATATCATTATCAAGTTTAATCCTTTTAGCATCAACATTATGAATATGCGTAATACTACTATCGAGATCCAACAGAAATAAACCATTCAACACAGGTGCATGACCATAAAAGATATTATTCATATAAATCGAACAACCATTGTTTTCAGACTTAAACGAATAACCACTTTGCATCAAACACGATCCGGATACAATGTTCATGCTCAGTGCAGACACCAAATAACAATTATTCAGGTTTATAACTAATCCTGGCGGCATATGGAGAGGCAGCGTTCCGACGGCGATCACATCAACTCTTGATCCATTGCCGACCCCCATCGTGACCTCATCCCTTGCTAGTTGTCGCTTGTTCTACAGCCCCTGAACCGAGTTACATATATTAGCAACTGATTCCGTATCAAATACCCAGGTGCTACTGTGAGTACTAGTCAAGTACACATCAATAACATGTATATCACATATACCTTTTTTTGCCTTGCCGGCCTTCTTGTCCGCCGAATACTTGGGGCAGTTGTGCTTCTAATGGCCAGTCCCCTTGCAATAGTAGCACTCGGTGTCAGACTTAGGGCCAGATCGGGGTTTCTTTTCAGGCGCGGCAAGAGATTTGCCGCCCTTCTTTCCCTTCTGCTTGCCTTTCTTGTCCTTCTTGAAACCGGTGGTCTTATTGATCATCAACACTTGATGTTCTTTCCTAATCTCCACTTCTGCAGTCTTAAGCATTGACAGAAGCTCGGGAAGAGACTTCTTCATGTCCTGCATATTATAGTTCATCACAAAGCTCTTATAGCTAGGTGGCAGAGATTGGAGAACACGATGTATGCCTAAGTCAATGGGAATCGTTATTCCCAAGGACACAAGCTTATCGGCGTACCCAGACATTTTGAGTACGTGCTCACTAACGAAGTTGTTCTCTTCCATCATGCAGCTAAAGAACTTTTCAGAAGCATTATAACTCTCTACGGCAGCATGGGTATCGAAAATCATTTTGAATTCTCCCATGGTATCAAAGGCAATGCCATTTTCGAAACGTTTTCGAAGTTCTGGCTGTAGCCCATACAGTATGCCACAATGAACTAAGTTGTGGTCCTCCTGACGAGTTATATAGACGTTCTTTTCCTCGTCAGGGGCATCAGGAGCTGGTGGGGGGGCCTAGCGGCGCCTCTAGCACATATTAGTGAAGTTGCTACCATTCGCAGCAAGCTTCTCTTTCTCCATGAACAAATTGAAATTAAAAGCAGGTGGTGCCATCTACAACAGAATTTGTAAAATATATTTAGACTACGTTTATGATAGATTGAGTTCAACTAATCCAAATTACTAATGAACTCCCACTCAAAAACGGCATCCCTCGTGTCCTTTTGGTGATTACATGAACCAAATCCACTACACCAAGTCCGATCATCACGTGAGTCGGTGTAGCTTCAAAGGCAAGCATCTATATGGGCATCATATCAACTATATGACTCATGCTTAACCTTTCGGTCCGTGTTCCGAGGCCATGTCTGTACATGCTAGGCTCGTCAAGTAAGAACCTTAGTATTTGCGTGTGTAAAACTGTCTTACACCCGTTGTATGAAAGCGTAGAGTCGAGAACACCCGATCATCACGTGATGCCTCAAAACACGATCCACAAAACGGTGCATACTTAAGGAAGAACACATTTTATCTTGATATCTAAATGAGGGATCATCTTATAATGCTACCAAAAGCGCCAAACCAGCAATATAAGATGCTAATGTGTGAAGTGAGGTGATATGGTCCATGCATTTGATCTCTATCATTTGCATCGTGGTATGATCTCTATCATTCCTTTGTGTGTAAGGACAAGGTCTATGGAACTTACACGTTAAGTGAGTTGTAAGAGTATCTATCATACATCTACTTACAACAATACCATATCAATACACTAGCCCAGCAACGATCTAAACTAGACACCTCTAATTTATCAATTGCAAGTTTTACGTGGCTTAGGGCTTCCGGAGATAGAACCGGTCTTACCTACAAACATGAACCACAACGAGGATAACCAAGTTATTAGCAACTCGTTGTAAATCAGATATTGACTATAGTAGGAGAGACAGACACCCGCTAGCCACTTATGCAAAACTAGTTGCATGTCAGTCGTGGAACCGGTCTCATGTATGATGACATGTAAGGTTGGTCCGGGCCGCTTCATCCCACTATGCCACCAATATCCAAAGTACATAGAAGATGCAATAACATGATCATCATCGCCCACATATAAACATATGTGTACTACCCGTGCAAAGCACCTACGCATAGATCAGGCCCTGATACCACTTTTGGGTCCGCAACATAGAAAACAAAAAATTTCCTACGATGAGAACTATACGCCAAGATCTATCTACTAGATTCAGAGCAACGGGTGGACATACATCCATGGAGAACTTACCCTCGAAGACAATGAGCTTTGTTAACGAGTAAGAACTCGTGGTTGATGTAGTCGTACACTTGCCGATCTCAAGATCGTGAGGAAGTCCGAGCGCCGCAACTCAGCAGCACATCCGCACTCGCACACACGTTCAAGCCACCGGACAACCTCCACCTCCTCACTCCAGCGATCCAGCAGAAGCAGCAACTCCTTCCAGACGAAATGCCACCGGGAACATGTATCTCGCTAATCCGAGACCATGGGGGAATAATTCTAGAGGGGGGAGATCCTTCACAAGGAGGTGTGAGGATGAAGGAGGGAATGGGTGGCCTTTTATAGGAGGAGGGGGGTGCCCCCTCTCTCCATGGCCGGCGCATGGGGGGGTGACCCCTCACCTCCCCCATTCATGTGCTGGTAACCCCTCCACATTAAAATGCCTCTTCACATTCCCTTTTAAAGTCTCCACTTTAAATGCATTAAATTTCTCCAAATTTAATGCTCTCTCATTTAATAAAACTCTTTTTATTAAATTTATTCAGAATTTTGTTAATTACTTTAATTAACAAACATTCACATATAGCCCCTTGCAATATTGCAATATCACATGCAGAACCACCTTCTGCAATTTCACCCGAAACAATTTCCGGTTTCTATTGAAACAATTCCTGCGCTTTGTAATTATTTCGTCTGAAACATATGTGCTCCAAAATGGTGTCCGATAACTCTTAAGTGTGCCACCTTACGGTTCGCGAATAATGCAGACATGATCGAGACCCTTCTCCGATCAATAATCAGCAGCGGGACCTGGAGATCCGTACTGACTCCTACACATTCAACGATGACTCCTGTGATCGTATGAACCTTTAACGCTTGTAACTAAATCCCTTTGTCTCTCGATATATTACATGTCTGAGATTCGATCATCGGTATCTCCATACCTAGTTTGATCTTGTTACCGACATGCACTCTTCTCTCGTTCCCGTGATATAACATTCTAGTGATCACATCACTTGCTTGCAAGCTATCCTAATGTGATATCACCGAGAGGGCCCAGAGTATATCTATCCGTCATCTGGATTGAAAAATTCCACTCTTGATCCATGAGCCTCAACATAACACTTTCGTAGTACTAAACCCATCTTTATAGTCACCTTGTTACGGTGTGACATTTGATGTTAACAAGATACTCTTCCGGTGTTAGCAATTAACATGATCTCATGGTCTAAGGATAAAGATTACTTCGTATGATGTTATAGCAATATAAACATAATGACTTGATCGTAATGCTATACTTCGAATGAATGTTCATCACATCATTTCACAAATGCTGTGACCTTGTTATTAACAACATCCAATGTCCATGACCAGGAAACCTTGATCATCTTGTTAATCAACAAGCTAGTCTATAAGAGAGGCATAACTAGGAACCCTTTTTTGTTTATTAAACACACATGTATTGATGTTTCCTATCAATACAATTATAGCATGCAAAATAAACATCTATCATATACAAGGAATACATAATAACAACTTTATTATTGCCTCTCAGGGCATATTTCCTTCACCTAAAGTTTAGTCCCACATGGAAAGTTGGAGGAGAGGTTCACCACCTTATAAGGTGGAGTGTTTTACCACTTAGTAAAGTGAGTGACAAGTGGAGAGCTGCACGCGCGCTCCTCCTCGAACAACACTGCCACTAGTCACGACGCGCACGCGTCGTGGGTTGCGGGAATCCCGCCGAGCTGAGCTTTATTTTTGCTCCTCGAGAAAACTGTGAGGTTTTGACAAACGTGTCAACAATTAGCCTATTCGGGTCGCTCTCGGATCGTGGGTTACTGTAACCGACCTAAACGTGTGCAACGTGGACTCAACCCACATTCTCCTCCGTTTGGGTTTCCTAAGCTGCTCTATAGAAATCCCCGCATGGCTACTGCCACATAAGACACCGAACCAATCTAGGGTTTCGCCAATCTCTCTAATTGCGTCGCAACCATAGTCTACTCCATCCCTCTTGCCCGCATGCACCGGTGGATGGGAGAGCAGTTCTCCGAAACCACTCTTCCTTGCGATCTGTACAGGAGAGGACGAATAAGGTTTTTGGGAAGCGCTCCGCACGACTGCTCAAGTTTGTCATCACGATGCGTCTTCCTGGGCGATATCCTAGTCCACATGAAAATCGTCTTCAATGTCGTCTCCTTCGAGCAGCCGCTATTGCCGCTACACCAACGGCGACTTCATCGACAACTGATCGGTACCTATATCGGGATCTGATCTATTACCTTACTATGGCGGTTCTTGCGTATGCACTACTACTGTTCATGTTGGTTAATACATCTAGTTTCTTAGAGTTCCACATGTTTGTATCTGCTGTAGTCATCATTTATATATTGGAATTAATTGTGGAAATTATGCCTAATAATCCAACAATCCAAAACCTTATGATAGGCAATTTCCTGAGTTAAACGTGGGACATCTGGCTGATGCCATGAGACCAGAAAAGTTTACTGGTGTGCATTTTAAGAGATGGCAGTATAGGACCACTAGTGCTACAAGCCTTGAAAATATTCAAGGCTAGCGAGGGTTTACCTGAAGGGACTATATTTGATCAGTATCAGAACAAGTTCAAGGAAGCTAATCTAGCCTTTGTGTGATGTGTTCTGAGTGTTTTTTATAACAATTTGTTTGATGTGTATATGCACTTCAAAACCGCAAAAGAGCTGTAGGAGGCACTGGATGCTAAGTTCGGTGTTGCAATGCTGGCAGTGAACTGTATGTCATGGAGACCTTCCATGATTACAGGATGGTTAGCAACCATTTTGTAGTCGAGCAGGCTCATGAGATATGGTTCCTTGCTAAGGAGCTTGAAATCCTTAAGTATGACTTACCCGACAAGTTTGTGGCTAGGTGCATCATTGAAAACTTGCCTTATTCATGGAGGAACTTCGCCACAACTCTCAAGAATAAGAGGCAAGAGATATCGGTTGAAAACCTAATATCATCTCTTGATGTTGAGGAGAAGGCTCGGGCCAAGGACACTGTGAATAAAGGAGGCGAGGGTCAGTCTACCCCCAATATGGTGTAGAATAAGACCTTTGGTAAGAATAAAGGGAACTATAAGCCCTCGTTCAACAAGCCTGAAAAGACTACAACCTTCAAAAAGAAGAAGAAGCCGAACAAGGCCGAGCTAGGTTGCTTTACCTGTGGAGAGCTCGGACACTTTTCAAAGGACTGCCCAGAATGTGCAGATCACAAAGGGAAAAAGGGGAAGACTGTTAATGTCGTGACCACTAGCAATGCTGATGTGTATGGTAATATATTTACTGTTCTTTCAGTTTTACAATCACCATGTTGGTGGATTGGTACAAGTGCTAATGTTCATGTGTGTGCTGACATCTCTATGTTCACTTCTTATTAGGTCGCACGGGATTCATCCATCCTAATGGGGAATGAGTCACAAGCTTCTGTTGGTGGTGTTGGCACGGTGGATCGTGCAACTGAAGAACGTGCAGCATGTCCGTTCCACGATAAAAATTCTCGTTAGCGGCTCCCTTCTATGCAAAGATGGGTTTAAGATTGTTTTTGAGTCTAATAAAGTCATTGTGTCGAGACATGGACAATTTATTGGTAAAGGCTATGAGTGCGGAGGATTGTTCCGCTTTTCCCTTTTTTAGATTTTTGTAATAAGTCCGTAAACCATATTTGTGGCGGTGTTAATGATGATACCAGTGTTTGGCATTCTCGTTTATGTCACATTAATTTTGGTTTGATGTACAAGATATCTAGTATGAGTTTAATTCCGAATTTCACTATTGCCAAAGGTTCCAAGTGCCATAGTTGTGTACAATCAAAGCAACCTCAAAAGACTCACAAGGCAGCTAAGGAGAGAAACTTGGCACCTTTGGAACTCATACATTCTGATCTTTGTGAGATGAATGGTGTGTTGACAAAAGGTGAAAAGAAATATTTCATGACTTTGATTGATGTTGCGACTAGATATTGCTATGTTTATTTCTTGACCACAAAAGATGAAGCTTTAGACTACATTAAAATTTACAAAGCCGAAGTTGAAAATCAACTACAGAGAAAGATCAAACGTCCTAGGTCGGATCGTGATGGTGAATATTTTCCCAAAATCTTCGATGAATTCTGTGAGAAACATGTCATTATTGATGAAAGGACGCCTCCCTACTCGTCCCAATTAAGCGGGATTGTCGAGAGGAAAAACCGCACGCTGACTGACTTGGTGGATTCCATGTTGGCTACTGCTGGTTTATCTAAGGCATCGTGGTGGAGGCCTTGTTGACAATGTGTCATGTCCTGAATAGGGTTCCTAACAGGAATAAAGATAAAACCCCTTATGAGGAGTGGGCTGGGAGAAAACCATCACTTTCGTATTTGCGCACTTGGGGGTGTTTAGCGAAGGTCAACATACTGATTCCCAAGAAACACAAACTTGGGCCTAAGACAATGGATTCTATCTTTCTAGGATATGCTCCATGGAGTGTAGGCTATAGATTTTTAGTAGTAAAGTCTGAGGTTCCTGATATTCATGTTGATACTATAATGGAATCTCGTGATGCAACATTCTTTGAAAATATGTTTCCTATGAAAGATATGCATAGCACTGCTAGAATTTCTCCTGAAATACTCCCTCAATCTAGTGCATCTAGTGAGAATTTTGAGAAACCACACGAGGAAGAAGTTCCAGAGAAGGATGACAATGAAGCTCCTACACGGAGTAAGAGATAGAGGGTTGCAAAATCCTTTGGAGATGATTTCACTTGTACCTTGTGGATGATACTCCCACTTCCATTGTAGAGGCATATGCATCTCCTGATGTAGATGATTGGAAAGAAGCTGTTCATAATGAGATGGACTCGATTCTTTCTAATGGAACTTGGGAACTATTAGAACGACCCCATGGTTGTAAGCCTGATGGGTTGCAAGTGGGTGTTCAAAAAGAAACTAAGGCCTGATGGTACTATTGAGAAGGCAAAGATTACTTTGAGACCTATTCACCTGTTGCTAGACTAACCACCATTCAAGTACTACTGTCCCTAGCTGCCTCTTATGGTCTTATCGTTCATCAAATGGATGTTAAGACATCTTTCCTCAATGGAGAGTTGGAAGAGGAGATCTATATGGATCAACCTGATGGGTTAGTGGTAAAAGGTGAAGAGAGAAATGTGTGCAAGTTGTTAAAATCTTTATATGGCCTGAAGCAAGCACCTAAGCAATGGCATGCGAAGTTTGACAGAACATTAACTTCTATTGGCTTTGTCGTTAATGAGGCTGACAAGTGCGTTTACTATCACCATGGTGGGGGCGAAGGTGTTATATTATGTTTGTACGTGGACGATATTCTTATCTTTTGTACAAAAATGAATGTGATAAATGAAGTCAAGTATTTTTTGTCAAAGAGTTTTGATATGGAAGATCTGGGAGAAGCTGATGTTATTCTGAATATCAAGCTAATTAAGCACGAGAGTGGGATTACTTTGACGCAATCACACTATGTTGAGAAGATCTTGAGCCATTTCGGTTTCGTTGATGGCAAGTCTTCCCCAACACCTTATGATCCCAGTGTGACATTACGAAAAAATTAGAAAGAGCTGAAAGAACAATTGTGATACTCTCAAATTGTTGGGGCACTCATGTACTTAGCTAGTGCGACAAGACCCGACATCTCTTTTGCTGTGAGAAAGTTGAGTATGTTCATGTCTAACCCGGGTACTGAACATTGGTGTGCACTTGAAAGTGTCATGCGCTATCTATGTGGTACAATGAGTTATGGGATTCACTATTCGGGGCATCCAGCGGTGCTTGAAGGGTATAGTGATGCGAACTATATCTCGGATGTAGATGAACTCTAAGCCACTAGTGGGTATGTATTTACCTTTAGAGGTGGCGCAGTATCATGGAGATCTTGCAAACAAACCATATTAACAAGGTCAACTATGGAAGCAGAACATGCTCCTTCAGACACAGCCACTGTAGAGTCAGAATGGCTACATGAACTCTTGATGGACTTGCCTTTGGTTGAAAAACCTATACCGGCGATCCTCTTGAATTGTGACAATCAAATTGTAATTGTCAAAGTGAACAATTCTAAGGATAACGCGAAGTCATCAAGACACGTCCGGAGATGTTTGAAGTCTATCAGAAAATTGAGAAACTCCGGAGTAATTACTGTTACGTATAATCAAACTGACAAAAACCTGGCAGATCCCTTTATGAACGGACTATCACGAAACGTGATAGAAAGTGCATCTGAGAGATGGGTTTGAGACCCGTGGATGTTATATAGTAGTGGTAACCCAACCTTTGTGATCGGAGATTCCGTGAATTAGGATCTGGAAAGAACAAGCTAGTGGTGTGACAGAGGAGAGTATTAGATAACCCTCTCTATGTGAAGATGCACAACTCTCTATAGTTGTAAGGCAGGATGGCAACGTGTTTTAATGTGTTTCTGTTGGCTATAACTAGCAAAGGTGTCGTCCTACATGGGATTCTTGAAAAACACACCTATATAAGCTCGAATATAACCATCGCGGTCTATGAGATTTGGGTTGTCTCTAGTAAACTCATGAAGAGACCAAGTAGTATGACCCATATGCTACACCCGCGGGCTAGACAACTGGCAGCCATGTACTAGTTATGACTTTGTGTGAAATCTAAAAGCACGAAACATGCAATTCAAGGTTCATTCATGGTTCAAGTTGCTGATAGACGTAGCTCAAGGTTCTAGGCGGAATTTGAACTTAACAATCTCTGCTGAAACACTGGTATATAAACAGGTAGCGAGAATTGGCAAATCATCAAATGGGCATTTGAGATCTGGTGGGGGATTGTTAGAAATAACGGGCTAAACTAAGTAGGCCCATATAGGTTTCAGATTTTCCCTAAAATCTCACAGCCCATGTTAGTGGCAGCTCACATATGTTTGGGCCCATGTTTGGGGCAGCTCACATGAGAGTGGAGTGGGAGCTAAAGTTTAGTCCCACATGGAAAGTTGGGGGAAAGTTACACCACCTTATAAACTAGAGTGTTTCACCACTTAGTATAGTGAGTGAGAAGTGGAGAGCTACACGCGCTCTCCTCCTCCGACAACGACGTCGCTCGCACGCACCGCCCGACCGTCTCGTCACGATGCGCGCGTGGGTTGCGGGAATCTCGCCGAGCCGAGCTTTATTTTTGCTGCTCACGAAATTAGGGTTTCCTGAGCCGCTCTATATAAATCCCCGCGCGGCTACTACCACATAAGACAGCAAACCAATTTAGGGTTTCGCCAATCTCTCTGCTTGCACCGCCATCGTAGTCTACTCCATCCCGCTTGTCGGCATGCACCGGTGGACGGGAGAGCAGGTCTCTGGAACCATTCGTCCTTGCGATCCTGCACATGAGAGGACGAATAAGGTTTTTGGAAGCGCTCCGCGCGACTTCTCAAGTTCTTCATCACGGCGCGTCTTCATGGGCGATCTCCTGGTCCACGCGCAACTCGTCTTCAACGTCGTCTCCTTCGAGCAGCTGCTATCGCCGCTAAACCAACGGCGACTTCATCGGCAACTGGTCGGTACGTATATCGAGATCTTATCTATTGCCATACTATGGCGGTTCTTGCGTACGCACTGTTACTCTTCATGTTGGTTAATACATCTAGTCTGTTAGAGTTTCACATGTTCGTAGCTATTGTAGTCATGATTTATATATTAGAATTAATTGTGGAAATTATGCCTAATAATCTAACAACATTTTAAATTAATAAACTTGGACCCAAAAAGTGAGCAACAATAAGTTGATTAATTATATTCTACATGATTAGTATGGTTGGATTCCGTATTGAAACCAGATTCTGACAAATGTTCTATTTGTCGCTCACCAATAGCCATTCAAACTTCACTCAAGCCAGATCAAAGATTCATGCAACTAGTGAATGGCCTAGATCTCTGCTTCTTATCACACTATCGAAAAACCACATGGGTGATGGAACATGACTGGTCTAGCATGTGTACAACTTCATGATTGGATGGAGATATGATGGATGACCCACCAAATGAGACGCACCAAGGTACATTGTACTCATCTGCTTCATTTGGTTATCACTATACCCTTGAGATTGTGGTCACGCTTAGTGAGAAAGACGAGCAAGACATGGAGGTTCCCTTTTGGGTTTGTGATTTTCTTGTGGATGTCCTGTTATTTTCAGTACTCCCTCCGACGAGAAAATTACAAAAAACCACCACATTACAGGCTAGGGTTTTAAAAAACCACCACTTTACGCTACGGTTTCAAAAAACCACCACTTCAGAACAAACAAGTAATAGATAACACTGGTTCGTCTGAGATGCTTGTCTAACCATGAAACTGACAAGCGGGACCCACTCTTAGGCTGACGTGGCACGGTGAAAATGGTCTAGGCTGACAAAGGTTAGATTGATTTCAGTTTTGGGTCTTTTTGTCAATTTCATAGGGACCCACTTATCAAATCAGATCCTCTCTTCTCTCTGAAAAAATGCTGGCAGTGGAGCTGGAGCATGACCGTACACCGGGGACAGTGGGGATGCGGTGAGGGGGTTGCCGGCCTGCTACTGCTGCTCTTCCTTCGCTGGTCGGAGGCGGTCGGGAGGGGGAAGGGGACGGGGATGGGTCGGGATCGACAGAGAGGTCCATGAGCTGGGCCAGTGACCTCCATCACCGACGACCTACTGGAGCGCAAGCGCCGTCGCAGCTCCCGACCCCGGCGAACTTGCCCCCTTCCATGCAGGCTAGCCTCCCCTAGATCCTTCCCGACCGGCGCGCCCTGCTCCTCCCGACCGGCGCGCCCTGCTCCTCCCGACGGACGCGACTGGAATCGGAGAAGAACGACGCCTCCATGGCGGCGGCGACAACACAAGGCGCGGGGGCGATAGGCAGCAGGAGGAAGATCAATGAGAGGTACAGGAGCATCGGATGCTCGCTGGGATTATGAGGTGTGCCCGTCGCTGAGGGGATTGGCATCGTCGACACAGTCGGTGACGATGGCAACCCGAGCGGGATCTCGTTGGGGAGGAGCTCGGAGAGGCACAACTCCATGGGAAGGGCTTCGGAAGGGCTAGGTGGACTCCGTGTAGCTCCAGGGACCGCCGGAGAAGAGTGAAACGCGGCGGAGGGGACGAATTCATGTGCGGCGGAGCTCGGACGGAGCGGAGGAAGATGGAGATGGCGACGGCGGCGTAGGCCAGCTTGCCTCGATTCCCTTGGCGGTTAGCTTCCCCAGGAAACGGCGAAGACGATGTGCTCAACTCGTAGGGACAACGTGCAGCAAGCGCAACCAAGGGCTCGCCGGTGCGGCTGCTCTCTTTATGCCTCAGACGCGTACAACTCCAATTAGCTTGGTCAACGCGGGTTGCAATGGAGAAATTAGGAAAAGAGAAGGAATAAAAAAGGAATAAGAAAAAATAATAATTGCCCTTTATGGGTTACCTCTTTGTCACAAAATTAGAGTTTATTACAAGGACTTTTTTGCAAAATGCATGTGCCACGTCAGCCTAACAATGGCCCCCACTTGTCAGCTTCGCTGACCACGGATGATCAAAACCGAATCAGTGCTATCTGTTACTTGTTAGTTCGGAAGTGTTGTTTTTTTGAAACCCTAGCCTGTAATGTGGTGGTTTTTTTGTAATTTTCTCCCCTCCAACCCAAATTAATTGACTTTGATTGTCTAGATTCGGATGTATCTAGACATGTTTTAGTGCTAGATACATCCGAATGTAAGCAAATTCAAGTTAATTAATTTGTATCGGAGGGAATTAAAAAAAAGGCCAGAAAGATGAACCGTAACATCACATTTGCACAGATCGATGCGTATTCAGGTTTACAAGTCATATCGTGCACAAACCGATGCATAGTCTGGTTCACACACTAGTGCACCCCCCCCCCCCAACACTGGTTTGGAGGGCCCTCTAACAGCGGTTGTAGAACCGGTGTTGAGGGTTCGGTGTTAGAGGGGACCCCCCTTTAACATCGGTTCTTATACGAACCGATGTTAAAGGGTGGCGCACGTGGGGCTGCCGCAGGGCTCAGGCCCCCCCTTTAACACCGGTTCGTAACACGAACCGGTTCTGTGCCGCGGCAGGAAAAGGAGATAAATCTCTGCCGCGGCAGGAAAACGGCCTAAATCTCTGCCGCGGCCCCGTTCTGGGCGTATTTCTGCGGCGCGGCGGGGACGGGGGGAGGGGGAATCGATCGGGAGCGGTATACACATACATCGTCATCGGTACATACGAGTACATGAATAATTAAGCAACTATTATTATACACAACATCGTTATTGTGTGGTATTCTCCGTAAACGTTGAAGCATCAAGTACAAGACAAACACGTTCAATCATATATACAGCGTTTATTTTGGTGGATATCTAAAGAGTTCTCCGCCAGGCGTAACGACCTCATAAAGTATGAACCCCGCCAATTCCTCTTGAATGGCTCGTATGTGGTCAAATGGTAGGAGTTGGTCCCGCATCCGTTCGATATGAATATATATGAAGAATGGGGTCAATATATATATAAGAATAAAACTCAACACAATTGATGGTAATAAAATAATGTTGTGTACTTTGTTTACTTACTCTAAGTTGTTCTAGTGCGGCTTGGCCTGTCGCACATATCGTGTTGCGAATGAACTCGCAAACATAGTACCCACATAAGTTATTGCCGTGTCCCTGATGCGCGCACTTTACGAGAATAGAGAGTTCAATCAAAATAATAATCAATAAAGCATGATATAATGGAATTGGAAGCAGAATCAGAGAGATACGCAGACCTAGCTAGCTAGTATTACTTACATTTTGGTCTACAAATTTTAGTTCTTCTGACCATTCACCCACGGCCCTGCCCGTGAACCTTTTCCAAACCCTGTCCGACAAAGAAAATAGATAAAGGAGTAATTAATTACTTGTTGTCACGAAAGTTGCCGATCTAGTGCGATAATATGATTGAAATTACCTCTGGAGCATCTCTCTAAAGTCTGCCCATAACTCTTTTTCTTTTCGTAACGAGTCCATGACATGGACTTTTCCTGAGTCAGGTTGAATGACTAGCAGAATAAAGTGGAACCTACGCACACATAACTCATCATCAGTTACACTTAACATCGAGTAAGCCGAAACAGAATGTGTACAAGAGAGGGTAAAAGTACTCACGAGAAGTTGTAAGGCAATAGTATTTCCCTTTTGGTTTGTTGTCTCAGTAAAGACCTTAGCAATAAATCTTCTGTTTGCCCGGGTTTGGTTCTTACCACTTCTTCATGAACTCTATTTGGGTCAACGAACCCAATGTCAAAAGGTCCTCCTTTCATGCATTCCATAACCTTTTTCCTGCATAATAGTATATACATATATGGTGAGCATATATATATACATGCAATTAATGAAGTGAATGAGATGAGATAGAAAATACAAAAATAGTACTTACACACAATAAAGGCTGATGGCAGCTTTGTCGAGTTCCTTCTGATTGAATAGAAAATGCAAGTCTTGAATGTTGAAGGCGATCTCGTCGTCTCCGCACAAGAAAATCTGATCTCTTATATGCGCCGTGATCCATTTTTCCTTTCTCATCTTGCAGAAATCAAGGTACCACTTGTGCAATCTTCGCAACTTTGTTGGTAGATTCTTGAGCTCCTCTTTCTTGAAGAGATTCTTCCCATACTTCCATGGCTGTATGGGGTTGGCATCACATTTGGGCAAGTTGTCTCCCATGATGTTCAAGTATGCAATGTAAGTCATCCCCATCTCATTGGCCTTTCTTTGTAGCTTTGCCTCGTAATCATTTACGGGAGGAGCGTCCCGTGTGTCGAACACTTGGAGCGGGGTGCATGATTGGTTTTCCTGCTCTCCGAGCATGGGAACTGTTTTCTGGGGTGCCGCACGACTGCTACTTTCAGTCTCCCTACGGCGTCTTGCATCCGCCTTCAAAATCTGGCGCTCGTAGTCCAGCACAAGTGGGATTTCAGGTTTCAAAAGATTTTTCTAAAACTTCTCCACCATCGCCGGATCTATTTTCTCCTTTGGCTCGGCCCGTCTAGGTGCAAAGAATTTCATGACCTCTTCTTCCGAGATCCTATTGGTCTCCTCGTCGCTGCGATTCCACGGTAAAACTGGCAATGGCTTGGCGGAAGGCTGCGGGACGTAGTTTTTTGAACTCTTTCTGGCAGTGCTAGTGATGCTTTTCGTGGCAGTGCTCTTCCGCTTGCGCTGAGGAGATGGCTGACGGGCAGGAGATGGCTGGCGCGGCGGAGATGGCTGGCGCGCCGGAGATGGCTGCCGCGTAGGAGATGGCTGAAGCGCCGGAGATGGCTGCTGCGCAGGAGATGGCTGAAGCGGTTCAGACTGCTGACGCTGCGGAGACGGCGGGGGTGCCAGTGGCCTCCAATTTGGAAGCACGATGTGTTCCTTCTTCCAAAGAATGGTTGTTTTCACTGCAAATTTGAGTTGAGTTTCCCCTTCACCTGTAGCATGGTCAAGCTGTGCTTCCTCATATTCCTTCACAACCTCATCCACCCTGACAATAGCATAGCCATCTGGAATCGGTCGGCAGTGGTAAGTTCCACCAGCTACAGGAGGTAAGGCATAGCCGACAGCCACCTTAACGGATAAGCCCATTAATCTCACATGCAGTTCAGCGTGTTCGCTCTCCGTGATCTCATCCACGGGGTATCGAGGACCCGCCATTTCAAGCGTGGGCTGCACGTTCTCCATGGAAGCCACGCTGCTTTTCCGCGCAGAGTCTGGGCCGCCTGCAGCTTCCAATGCAGGCTCTTCGTGCCACTGAGATGGGCCGGTAGCTTGATGGCTCTGTTGTGCATTCACTTGCGCCTTCAGCGCCACAAGTGCATGTTCTATCTGTGTCATCCGCTCTGTACGCTCTTTTTCTTTTCTGCCGCACCATCTGTAAGAGTCGCTCCACTCGGCAAACCCATCCTTCCACGTCATACCCCCTGTGCCTCGTGCATGTCCAGGGTGTTCTTTTTTACCGATGGCGCGTGTGAGCTGGTCATTCTCTCTGTCGTATGCCGTGATGGGTTCAGTGACGGGTTTAGCAAGGAGGGTTGGGAAGATACACAATCCTGTTTCTGGGTCCAACCTTGCCCCGATTCCGTAGAACCAAGTCTTTGCACGTAGGTCCCACCCATGTGTGTGGGGTGTGATCACTCTGTCGTGCAGGGCCTTCTCAGCTTCCTCCCAGTTAGGCCTCTGAGATATGTAGCCACCTGACCCTGTCCTCTGGTGATATTCCTTCTTCTAGGCATTTAGCGTATTGGTTTCTGACCTCTTTGTAGCTATAGCACCTTCCTTGTGTGCCACAAATTCGCGCCAGTGAGGTCTTATCTTTGCATAATATGCGTCTTTGAAATCTGGAGTCTCGCGAGCTTTGACAAATTTGTTCAATTTTGTCTTCCAGTTGCGGAAAGCGTCAGCCATCTTCTTTAGAGTCCACTCTTTGACCTTTTCCTTTATAACCGGTTTGTTTTCATCCTCCTCTGGCGGAAGGGTGAAATTTACCAACAGCGAATTCCAAAGCGTTTCTTTGGATCTTTCATCGACAAAGGGATCGTCGCCCTTCTTTGGCTTATTGCAATAGTCAATTATGATTGGGATTTGGTCCCTAACAACAACTCCAACCTGACGTACAAATTTGTCTACGGCCTTCTTGGGCTCCATCGGCCTGCCATCAACACGGACTGCTTCGATCGTGAACTTTGCACGATCTTTCAACCGATGGCTCGCGCCTCGCTTGCTCTTTTTCATAGAAGAAGATGGTTGCTGGCCGGTCGATCCAGAGGGCTAAAAGAAGAAAGAAGCGTTAATTAATACATGTAGAAGAAGATTGTTGGTGGAAGTCAGCAGAGGCTTAGTCAATGCATATACCTCGCCGGACTTTGTAATCACTAAATTGCGTTCATCGGAGTCTTCATCTTCTCCATGACTACTTGAGTTGTCATCATGTCCCTCCAAGTCTAGATACTGTGAGGTGTCCTCATCGATAATGTTCTCCATTATTTCTTCTTCTTCAAGGTTTCTACTAAGTGGATCCATAGTTTCTAAAACAATAATATTATCTAGAGTAAGAGAGTAAACATTCAAGTGGACTTGGATTCATACGCGACAACTCGGATACAGTACTTAGTGATTAAGATAAAGTACAATAATATAAGATAAAGTACATTATTAATACATCACCGGAGAATAGCTTGGGTGCATTATAGGATAAAGTATAAGATAAATTACATTATTAATACATCACCGGAGAATAGCTCGGGTGCATTATAGGATAAAGTATAATATAAAGTACATTATTAATACATCACCGGAGAATAGCTCCGGTGCATTATAGGATAAAGTATAAGATAAAGTACATTATTAAGATAAACTAGCGAACGCGGCTGCCGCGTTCTGTGCTGCGGGAGCTCTGCAGCCACAGAAGAGGAACCATCACTGGAGAATAGCTCGGGTGAGATCAGTGAACCTGCCAGATATTGGAGAACCTAGTCTCCAAAAGATACATGTATCGCTGTACATGCTCGTCCTCCTCCCTGATACGACGACGTACCACCTCCTCGGGGGCTGGCTCCCTCTGCACCGCTCCTGGACCTCGTGGACGCCACCAAAGAAGCTCCGGGTCGACGATGATACCCGGATTCCTCACCAAGGTACGAGTCCCGATAGGTAGCACCTCCTAGTGCCAACCCGGCGGAGCCCATACTCGGACATCCCCGACGGAGTCCAGTAGGCTCGGACGAGATGGACGCGGCATAACTAAATAATAGCAATAAATAATCATAAAACATAAACAGTAACTAAATCACTAAGTATGTATTGCCCTAATAACAATAACCCTAAACCTATCACTAACTAAACTAAACCTCATTAACTAAGTATTCTAACTAAACCTAATCCCTAATAAACCCCAATCCCTAATAAAACCCTAAGCCCTAATAATAAACTAACTAAAATCCCTAACTAAATCACTACTAAAATCCCTAACTAAATCACTAACTAAATCACTACTAAAATCCCTAACTAAAATCCCTAACTAAATCACTACTAAAATTCCTAACTAAATCACTAACTAAATCACTACTAAAATCCCTAACTAAAATCCCTAACTAAATCACTACTAAAATCCTTAATTAACTAAATCCCTAATTAACTAAAATCCCTAACTAAAATGGCCGCCGACTTCGCCATCCCTAATTAACTAATTAAATCCCTAATTAACTAAATCCCTAATTAACTAAAATGGCCGCTGACTTCGCCATCGCCGGCACCATGACCCACGGCCAGCTCTTCCCGGCCGCCGCCGTCGCCATCACTTCCACGCCGCTGTGACCTCCTGCCAGTCGCCCTCGCCGCGACCTCCACCCCGGCTGCCCTAGCGCTAGCGGTGTCTGGCTCCGGCTTCCGGCCTCCCTTGCTAGCGCCTCGACCTACGCCGTACGCGCTGCTACCCCTGAATAAGCGCCTCGACCTGCGGACGGGGGAGCGAAGGGGATGGGCGGCGGTGTGTACCTCTGGCCGGCTGGGGGCACACGCGAGGCGGCTGGAGTGGCGGCGGCGGCTGGAGTGGCAGGCGCTCCTGCGGGATGGCGACGGCGACCGGCTGGGGGAAATCGATCTGGCTGGGGGAAGAAGGAAGGGGTGGCGCGCGCGTTATAACCCCCCCTTTAACACCGGTTCGTGGCTGGAACCGGTGTTAATGGGGGGAATTCGTTTCGCGCCCGCACCCCCCCTTTAACACCGGTTCCAGCCACGAACCGGTGTTAAAGGGGGAGGGTGCAGGCGCGAAACGAAATAAATGCGCCCCCCTTTAACATCGGTTCGTAGCTGGAACCGGTGTTAAATGGAGGGGCATTTTATTTCATGCATTAAAGGGGTGGGGGCATTTATAATTCAAATAATAGGATATGAATTTAGAAAATTCATATCTTATTCATTTCAACTTAGAAAAATATGAATAATATATTATAATTTTCAGAAAAATAATATCTATCCATTCATGTAAAAACATTTTATATTTACTTTAGATGAAAATTTTCAAAATGATTAAAACACTTACATATAAATTTTGATTATTCAATTCAAACAAAAATTAATTGTCAAATCCTAAAACTTTGAACATAAGAAATATTAAGCATCTAAAAAGGAATCTAACCCTATTTTATTAGAGCAAATCATATTTTATTTTGTATTAACATTTTTGAATTGATTGGATATTTAAATGCCGCATCTTTTGTATACACTTGAATCTGACAAAGCCTCGCTCAACTTGCATTGGATTTTTGATAAAATAGCATATTGTGAACCTAAAAATGATTTTTGTAAAAATCATGAGCATCGTATCATGTACCTGTAGTTCATATCTGACCCACTTCCTGCCGATTCGGCAGGAATTTGTCTTTTTCACCAGAGGTGGACAGAAAGGTTTCAGATCCCCCTATTGGTACATTGTCCATATAAGGTGGTCTAGTATTTTTGTAAAATGTGGTGGTGGTTTTTTGAATTAGCCATTTGGTGGTTGCTTCACAAAACCGTCCATTTTTTATAGTCGGAAAATGGAAAATGCCTTTTTGGTGCGATAAAAAGGAAAACTTCCTCTTGCAACATTGTTTGCCATGCCATGATGCACATGTATGCACAATATGGCCATATTATCACAAACTATGCCTTGATTCTAGCCATAACATTGGTCATTTGACCCGAAAGCCAAGAAACCTCGAATGAGATAGGTCATTTTGTGAAGGAGATAGCACTGGAATTAAAATACAGAATGCAACTAATAGTAAGTTACATAAAGCACGACTAAAAATTAAGATACATAAAAGAACTGAAAATTAAGATACATGGCCAGATTAAGTAACAATCGGCCGAACTTGTTTCGGAATGTTGGAGTGATTCAGTCATGCTCCTGCCTACACCTGTAATACTCGCCACTGTAGTCGTCATACTCGCCGCCGCCGTCATCGCTGTCGTCGTCGGGGTCGCCGTAATTGAACCTTGAAGGCTGAGTACGCGTGGGCTGGACTTGAGGGTAGCGCAGACGGGGGTTAGAGTCGGCGGCAGTGTCATAGGCCATGACGCTATGGAGAGTCCGACCGCGCCACCATAGCCGACGGCCGGCCTCGTTGAAGTTCGGAGGAGGTGGGTCGTCCTCCTCGTGCCTGGCGAGCGCCCTCTCACGCCGATCCACGAAGAAGGCTTCCCAAGTAGGGAAATAGTCGGGATGCCATCTGGGATTCCTCCGCTGCTCCGACGTGAGCTCGAAGTAGTAGTGGTTCGTGATGGCCATCCGGCGCGCCACACCTAGAGGGACAGGAGGCACCGACACCCCTCTGGCGCTCAGCATCCAGCCGACGGGGACACAGTAGCCCGGCGGGCAGGGGTAGTTCGAGGCGCAAAGCGCCTCCGCCTCCCTAGGGGTTAGTGCTATGGTGGAAGCCATGGGAAAGAGTGATGAGGTTGCAGATATGAGTCTAGAGATGTGCAATGACAATGGAGGACAACCCTACATATATATATAGTGAAGAACTGGCGGGAAAAAATGGCGGGAAGAAAAATGGCGGGAAAAAATGGCGGGAAGAAAAATGGCGGGAAAATATTTCCTCCATCCATGGGGATGAAACTCTCCATCCATGTTGGCTTGGTTGTTGCCATAGCACATCTACACTCATATCTGCCGCCTCTCTCCACTCTATCCCATGGCTTCCACCATACTTCTAACCCTAGGGAGGCGGAGATGTAGTCTTTCACGGGCTAGCAGGAAAATATTTTCCGAGGGGAAACTTCCGAAGATGCCATAGGGCGTGTGCACCAAGGGCATCTTCGAGAAGTTCCGCCACGGGAGATTTCCCAACCCTTTCCACCATCCATGGGGATGAAACTCTCCATCCATGTTGGCTTGTTGTGTTGCTTGCCATGGCGTATCGATGCTCCTTTTATAGGCACGGCGCCGCTTCTACTTTGTCTTCTTCCTCTGACAGGGCGTCGTGCGCTACATCGAGCAGTGTAGTCCACCCACGCGTCCTTATCCTACCGACAGCTTTAGTCCCGGTTTGAGCCCCCACCGGCGGGCACCGGCGCCTTTACACAACTAGCAGGGCAACAACTCCACAAAAACTTGGAGGCTCCCGAAATGACAACAAGTTGCCACAAGAACAAACTTATCAAATACAATAAACAAGATCTAGGTATTGACAAGAATACTAGATCAGGGATTTCTCCAAGTGAATGGAGAGGAGTTGAAGCGCTTGATTCTTGATGATGATGAACTTCTCCTCCTGCAATTCCACCAATGATCGAGACCTTCGGGTGGTTGAAGTGGGAGATCGAGAATGAGAGCTCTTGCACAATGTCTGGTCAATTTCGAATGAATCAAGAGTTCTGAACGTTGGGGATGAAGGGGTATTTATACCCGCTTTAGAAACCAGCCGTTGGACACTTTGGGGGACGGATTATCCGGCCTAGGGAAAACACTGCCCCAGACACAGAATATCCGGCAGAAAGTCCGACCCTTATCAGAGCGTCGCACCGAGCCTGCCCTTGATCAACTTCTGGGGGCCGGATTTTCTGGCCATATGCGAGGGCCGGATTATCCGGCCTGGGGAGGAAAAACCGCCCCAGTTCGGATTTTCCGGTAGAAAATCTGACCGGATACCGAGCGACGCACCTTGGCTCCTTTTGCTCGAAAACTGGGGGCCGGATTATCCGACCCATGCGACACCCGGATGATCCGGCCTGGGGAGGAAAAACCGCCCCAGTTCGGATTTTCCGGGAGAAAATCTGATCGGGTAGCGAGCGACGCGCCTTGGCTTCCTTTGAGCGATGAGGTAGGCCGGATTATCCGGCCCTTGGTGGGGCGTATTATCCGGCCCCTCTCAAAACTTCCTACACACTTAGGACACATGAATAGTCTCCATAGTATTGTTATCTAACACGCAAAACATAGTAAAACATGAAATGTTCTTTCAATGTGGTCTAGTATTTTTGAAAAATGGGTTGGTACCAATGCCAAACTTTAATTTGGTGGTTGCTTCATAGAACACCCCGATTTCGGCACCTCAAAAATGGAAATTGGATTTTCGTGCATCGAAAAGGAAAACTTCCTCCTGCAACATCGTAATCCATCCCAAGATGCACATGTGTGCACAATATGGGCACATTATCATAAACTATGCCTTGATTCTAGCCATAACATTGGTGGTTTGACCTAAATGCCATGAAACCTCGAACATGGTAGGTCATTTTGTGAAGGATTTTTTATGATGTTTGCAATTTTTCAAGTTCAATATTTTTCCTTGCAACTATGACACATAATATGACACCACATGAAGGTTTCACATTGTTTGGATCATTTTTGAATTTCTTATGCCCGTTTCAAACTATATTCAAAACGGCGGGCATGAAGCTTCTTAGCTCGGGGATGAGCCTCGCTGAACTTGAAGTGGATCTCTGATGAAATAGCATGTTGTGAACCTATAAATGATTTTTAACACAAGCATTATATCATGTACTTGTAGTTAAAATCTGGTCAACCTCCTACCGATTCGGCAGGAATTTGTCTTTTTCATGAGGGATAGACAGAAAGGTTCCATATACACCGGTTGGGAAATTGTCCATATAAGGTGGTCTAGTATTTTTGAAAAATGGGTTGGTACCAATGCCAAACGTTAAATTGGTGGCTGCTTCACATAACACCCTGATTTCGGCACCTCAAAAATGGAAATTAGCTTTTTTGTGCGTCGAAAGGGAAAACTTCCTCCTGCAACATCGTAAGCCATCCCAAGATGCACATGTGTGCACAATATAGGCACATTATCACAAACTATGCCCTGATTCTAGCCTTAAAATTGGTGGTTTGACCTAAATGCCATGAAACCTCGAACATGATAGGTCATTGTGTGAAGGATTTTTTATGATGTTTGCAATTTTTCAAGTTCAATATTTTTCCTTGCAACTATGACACATAACATGAAAACATGCAACGGTTTCACATTGTTTGGATCATTTTTGAATTTCTTATGCCCATTTCAAACTATATTCAAAACGGCAGGCATGAAGCTTCTTAGCCCGGGGCTAAGCCTTGCTGAACTTGAAGTGGATATCTGATGAAATAGGATGTTGTGAACCTATAAATGATTTTTAAACAAATTCACAAGGATTATATCATGTACTTGTAGTTCAAATCTGGGCAACCTCCTACCGATTCGGCAGGAATTTGTCTTTTTCATGAGGAATGGACGGAAAGGTACCAGATACACCGGTTGGGAAATTGTCCATATAAGGTGGTCTAGTATTTTGGAAAAATGGGTTGGTACGAATGCCAAACTTTAATTTGTTGGTTGCTTCATAGAACACCCCGATTTCGGCACCTCAAAAATGGAAATTGGCTTTTTCATGCGTCGAAAAGGAAAACTTCCTCCTGCAACATCGTAAGCCATCCCAAGGTGCACATGTGTGCACAATATGGGCACATTATCACAAACTATGCCCTGATTCTAGCCATAACATTGGTGGTTTGACCTAAATGCCATGAAACCTCGAACATGATAGGTCATTTTGTGAAGGATTTTTTCTGATGTTTGCAATTTTTCAAGTTCAATATTTTTGCTTGCAACTATGACACATAATATGATACCACGCGAAGATTTCACATTGTTTGGATCATTTTTGCATTTCTTATGCCCGTTTCAAACTATATTCAAAACGGCGGGCATGAAGCTTCTTAGCCCGCGGCTGAGCCTTGCTGAACTTGAAGTGGATCTCTGATGAAATAGCATGTTGTTAACCTATAAATGATTTTGAAAAAATTCACAATCATTATATCATGTACTTGTAGTTCAAATCTGGGCAACCTCCTACTGATTCGACGGGAATTTGTCTTTTTCACGAGTGATGGACGGAAAGGTTCCAGATACATCGGTTGGGAAATTTTCCATATAAGGTGGTCTAGTATTTTTGAAAAATGGATTGGTACCAATGCCAAACATTAATTTGGTGGTTGCTTCATAGAACACCCGATTTCGGCACCTAAAAAATGGAAATTGGCTTTTTCGTGCGTCGAACAGGAAAACTTCCTCCTGCAACATCGTAAGCCATCCCAAGATGCACATGTGTGCACAATATGGGCACATTATCACAAACTATGCCCTGATTCTAGACATAACATTGGTGGTTTGACCTAAGTGCCATGAAACCTCGAACATGATAGGTCATTTTCTGAAGGATTTTTTATGATGTTTGAAATTTTTCAAGTTCAATATTTTTGCTTGCAACTATGACACATAATATGATACCACGCGAAGGTTTCACATTGTTTGGATCATTTTTGAATTTCTTATGCCCGTTTCAAACTATATTCAAAACGGCGGGCATGAAGCTTCTTAGCCTGCAACTGAGCCTTGCTGAACTTGAAGTGGATCTCTGATGAAATAGCATGTTGTGAACCTATAAATGATTTTTAAAAAAATTCACAAGCATTATATCATGTACTTGTAGTTCAAATCTGGGCAACCTCCTACCGATTCGGCAGGAATTTCTCTTTTTCATGAGGGATGGACGGAAAGGGTCCAGATACATTGGTTGGGAAATTGTCCATATAAGGTGGTATAGTATTTTTGAAAAATGGATTGTTACCTATGCCAAACATTAATATTGTGGTTGCTTCACAGAACATCCGATTTCGGCAACTCAAAAATGGAAATTGGCTTTTTCGTGCGTCGAAAAGGAAAACTTCCTCCTGCAACATCGTAAGCCATTCCAAGATGCACATGTGTGCACAATATGGGCACATTATCACAAACTATGCCCTGATTCTAGCCATAACATTGGTGGTTTGACCTAAATGCCATGAAACCTCGAACATGATAGGTCATTTTGTGAAGGATTTTTTATGATGTTTGCAATTTTTCAATTTCAATATTTTTCCTTGCAACTATAACACATAACATGACACCACGCGAAGGTTTCACATTGTTTGGATCATTTTTGAATTTCTTATGCCCGTTTTAAACTATATTCAAAACGGCAGGCATGAAGCTTCTTAGGCTGGGGCTGAGCCTCGCTAAACTTGAAGTGGGTCTCTGATGAAATAGCATATTGTGAACCTATAAATGATTTTTTTTAAATTCACATGCATTATATCATGTACTTGTAGTTAAAATCTGGGCAACCTCCTACCGATTCGGCAGGAATTTGTCTTTTTCATGAGGGATAGACAGAAAGGTTCCATATACACCGGTTGGGAAATTGTCCATATAAGGTGGTCTAGTATTTTTGAAAAATGGGTTGGTACCAATGCCAAAGGTTAAATTGGTGGTTGCTTCACAGAACACCCTGATTTCGACACCTCAAAAATGGAAATTAGCTTTTTCGTGCGTCGAAAGGGAAAACTTCCTCCTGCAACATCGTAAGCCATCCCAAGATGCACATGTATGCACAATATAGGCACATTATCACAAACTATGCCCTGATTCTAGCCTTAAAATTGGTGGTTTGACCTAAATGCCATGAAACCTCGAACATGATAGGTCATTGTGTGAAGGATTTTTTATGATGTTTGCAATTTTTCAAGTTCAATATTTTTCCTTGCAACTATGACACATAACATGACACCATGCAAGGGTTTCACATTGTTTGGATCATTTTTGAATTTCTTATGCCCATTTCAAACTATATTCAAAACGGTGGGCATGAAGCTTCTTAGCCCGCGGCTGAGCCTTGCTGAACTTGAAGTGGATCTCTGATGAAATAGCATGTTGTTAACCTAAAAATGATTTTGAAAAAAATTCACAAGCATTATATCATGTACTTGTAGTTCAAATCTGGGCAACCTCCTACCGATTCGGCAGGAATTTCTCTTTTTCATGAGGGATGGACGGAAATGGTCCAGATACATTGGTTGGGAAATTGTCCATATAAGGTGGTCTAGTATTTTTGAAAAATGGCTTGGTACCTATGCCAAACATTAATTTGGTGGTTTCTTCACAGAACATCCGATTTCGGCAACTCAAAAATGGAAATTTGCTTTTTCGTGCATCGAAAAGGAAAACGTCCTCCTGCAACATCGTAAGCCATTCCAAGATGCACATGTGTGCACAATATGGGCACATTATCACAAACTATGCCCTGATTCTAGCCATAACATTGGTGGTTTAACCTAAATGCCATGAAACCTCGAACAAGATAGGTCATTTTGTGAAGGATTTTTTATGATGTTTGCAATTTTTCAAGTTCAATATTTTTCCATGCAACTATAACACATAACATGACACCACGCGAAAGTTTCACATTTTTTGGATCATTTTTGAATTTCTTATGCCCGTTTTAAACTATATTCAAAACGGCAGGCATGAAGCTTCTTAGGCCGGGGCTGAGCCTCGCTAAACTTGAAGTGGTTCTCTGACGAAATAGCATATTGTGAACCTATAAATGATTTTTTTTTTAAAGTCACATGCATTATATCATGTACTTGTAGTTAAAATCTGGGCAACCTCCTACCGATTCGGCAGGAATTTTTCTTTTTCATGAGGGATAGACGTAAAGGTTCCATATACACCGGTTGGGAAATTGTCCATATAAGGTGGTCTAGTATTTTTGAAAAATGGGTTGGTACCAATGCCAAACGTTAAATTGGTGGCTGCTTCACAGAACACCCTGATTTCGGCACCTCAAAAATGGAAATTGGCTTTTTCGTGCGTCGAAAAGGAAAACTTCCTCCTGCAACATCGTAAGCCATCCCAAGATTCACATGTGTGCACAATATGGGCACATTATCACAAACTATGAACTGATTCTAGCCATAACATTGGTGGTTTGACCTAAATGCCACTACTAGGAAACAGCCTATAGATAGACAAGATATTCAGTGGCGCATATGTGAAACCATGCGCCACAGACAAATATCAGTGGCGCACTAGAAAATATGCGCCATAGAAACCTGGAAGTTCTGTGGCGCATTCTCTACAATATGCGCCATAGAAGATTGGTGGGACCCGCCAGCCGAGGTGGCTTCATCCAAGTTCTATGGCGCATAGCGAGATATGCGCCATAGAAGTTTCCTCTTCCGTGGCGCATATTTTATTATGCACCATAGAACATGGAGGGGGGCCCCACCACGGAATCTAATTCACCCAAGATCTGTGGCGCATTTGCTGATATGCGCCACATATGTGTTTCACTTCTGTGGCGCATATCCCCACATGCGCCACGGAACATGGAGGAGGGCCCCACACAGGGAATCTAATTCACCCACTTCTATGGCGCATATGGACTTATGCGCCACCGAAGATTCAGCTTCTGTGGCGCATTTCCTCCATATGCGCCACAGATGAGGGCGTCCAGATCCATGTTAAAAAGGTGACAAAAGCTCTTATCTATCCACCACCACCCATTTTCCATCTCTTCCTTTCTACCTCCTCCCAACTCTTCTTCCTCCTCCCTCACACCCCATTTTGCCCATACTTTCTCCATTTTCTTGTAACTAAACCTACTTTAATCCATATATTGGTAAGTGGAAGCTTCTCTCCAACTTCTAGATCTAAAAGTTCCTTACATTTCTCTCTCACATCTCTATTTGTTTACTAATTTCCTCTCCACCAACTTGTAGATCTATTTGTCCACACTCTCTCATCGTGTGGTCTCGTCTCGCTATTATTGTGACTACTAGGTGAGTACTTGGCCAAGAACATGTAGGCGAAGCTTGTCGCGCGGGCGGTGTGTGTGTGCGATCCATGGCGAGATGATGCTTGTGTGGTGCATGAACGTTTGCAATGGGAGGAAGTTTTTTGTTGCTTGCTCGTTCTTGTCCCGGCCGGTGTGGTTGCATGGATGTTTGCTAAAATGTTGATTTATTTCCATTTCGGCAAATTTTTGCACTACCCATATGTCCTAATTTTAGGAAAGGTCATGCCGAATTTTTTCCGGCTAGCATTCACGCATGTGTGTGTTCATATGGTGTGGTTCTCACCTATACTCTCTGTTTTGACCGCTCCGGCAACCATGGTCCTCACGATGAGCGAAGGTCGAATTGCTAGGGACAAGAAAGGCGGGAAGGAGGACATGATTCTGAACAACAAGACCATGATAAGTGTTGGAGATATGCCCAAGAGGCAATAATAAAGTGGTTATTATCATATCTTCACACTTATGATAAATGTTTACATACCATGCTATAATTGTATTAACCGGAAACATTAATACTTGTGTGATTTGTAAACTAAAATAAGAGTCCCTAGTAAAGCCTCTTGTTAAACTAGCTTGTTGGTTAATATATGATCATGGTTTCCTGATCATGAACATAGAGATGTTATTAACAACAGGATCATATCATTAGGAGAATGATATGGTGGACATACTCCTATAGATAAGCGTAGCTTAAAGATCAAGTCATTTCAATAGTTCAATTGCTATATGCTTTCTGATACATAGTAACCTAATTCCTTCGACCATGAGATCATGCATATCACCTTTACTGGATGGATGCTTTGATGTCATCAAACACCACACCGTAACAGGGTGGCTATAAAAGTGGCATTGAGTGTTCGGAAAGTATTGGTTGAAACACATGGATCAAGAGTGGGATTTGTCCATCCACATGACGGATAGATATACTCTGGGCCCTCTCGGTGGAATGTCATCCAATTAGCTTGCAAGCATGTGACTGGGTCACAAGGGATCACATATCACGGGAACGAGAAAAGAGTACTTATCAGTAACGAGGTTGAACTAGGTATGCAGAGATACCGACGATCATAACCTTGGATAAGTAACATATCGTGAGACAAAAGGAAATTGGTATCGTATGTAAGTGGTTCATTCGATCGCAAAGTAATCGTAGAAATATGTGGGAGCCATATGAATTTCCAGATTCCTCTATTGGTTATTGTTCGGAGAAGTGTCTCGATCATGTCCGCATAATTCACGAACCGTAGGGAGACACACTTAAGGATTCGACGTTGTTTGAGTAGTTATGGTATTATGAGAAAGAGACCGAATGTTGTTCGGAGTCTCGGATGGGATCCGGGATATCACGAGGTGATCCGGAATGGTCCGGAGAATAAGATTCATATAAGGAAAGTCCCGTTTCGGAGTTCGGGAATGATTCCGGTGTTTTCATCGGGGATATTCTAGAAGGTTCCGGATTGTCCGGCACTCCGGGGGGGAAGGGGTACATGAATGTGTCATTACATATTGGAATGATTGCATCATGTACTAAGTGTTCTTGCTGTCCCAAATATAGGATTAAATTGAATCCTAAAACAGAAAAGTCAAATGTCCAGTTTGAAAGTCAAACTGCCAAAACAAGAAACTGTGGGAAACAAGCAAGAGGAGTTGGAACCAACCTGGAGGAGGAGTTGGACTCCTCCAGGCCGGCGCCCAGCCCAAGGCCGAGTTGGGGAGGGACTCCCTCCCTCCCCTGGCGCGCCCACACCCTCCCACCTATATAAGGAGGGGCAGGGCTCCCCTCCTAGACACACAAGTTTCCTATCCTCTAAACTAAACCCTAGATCTAGACCCCGGTTTAGAGCTATTCGGTTTAGAGCTTTCTAATTGGTTTAGAGCCCTCTAATTGGTGTGTCTAATTACTAGACCACTAATAGCCTCTCTCATAAGCTCCACCATACTCGCACCGGCTTAAGGCGAAGCCCTGCGGGATTTCCCCTCTACTTCCGGTACCACGCCGTTGTGCTGCCGGAATCGCGAGGAGAGTGCTACAACCTCCGCTGCCTGCTGGAACAAGGGAGAGGAAGGTCTTCGTCGAGTACCGAACGTGTGACCGACTGCGGGAGCGCTGCGGGAACGTGGCGCCGGAAGGATCGTCTACACGATCTTGAGATCGGAAAGAGTACGACTACATCACCCACGAGAATCTGCTCTCGTTAACCGCTTTGGAATCTTCGAGGGTGAGTTCCTCTATCGACTCGTTGCTACAATCTAGTAGATAGATCTTGGCTTGTTTGTTTGTATGCGATAGAAAATTTTTGTTTTCCATGCTACGAACCCCTACAGTGGTATCAGAGCCGTGTCTATATGTAGATCTGTTGCACGAGTAGAACACAATGGTCATTGTGGGCGTTGATGCTTTTATTGTAGATTGCTTTGCGTGTACTTTGCATCTTGCGGTATGTTGGGATGAAGCGGCCCGGGCTAACCTTACATGACATCGTTCATGAGACTTGCTCCACGCTTGACATGCAACTTGTATTGCATAAGTGGCTTTGCGGGTGCCTGTTTCTCCTAGCATAGTAAAGATCCAATTTACAACGGGTAATCAACAATGCTAGTATCAATGTTGTGGTTCTTGTTCGTAGGTTAGAACGACACTTATGGAAAGCCCCAAACCACGTAAAATATGCAAAGAAAGTAGAAGCGTCTAACTTTGTTTTGCAGGGGTGTGCAGTGATGTGATATGGCCATGATTGTGATTATATTTGATGTATGCAATGTTCCTTATTGTAAGTTGGCAACCGGCAGGAGCCATATGGTTGTCTTTAATTTCTGTTAAGACCTGCGTGTCTATTC
This sequence comes from Avena sativa, assembly GCA_916181665.1. Taxonomy (NCBI): domain Eukaryota; kingdom Viridiplantae; phylum Streptophyta; class Magnoliopsida; order Poales; family Poaceae; genus Avena; species Avena sativa. The sequence goes on from OV702287.1 coordinate 574,287,547, forward strand.
AAAATAGTTGTAATAGTTGAAGCTGGTGGACGACAACCATGAAGAAGCGTCATTGACCTTGATGCTATGCCGATGATGATGGAGATCATGTTCGTGCTTGAAGATGGAGATCGGAAGCACAAAGAAGAAAGGCCATATCATATCACATATTATGAATTGCATGTGATGTTAATCCTTTATGCATCTTGTATTGCTTAGTAGACGACGGTAGCATTATAAGATGATCCCTCATGCACATAAATTTCAAGTTCTAAAGTGTTCACCCTTAGTATGCACCGTTGCCAAAGCTTGTTGCTTCGAAGCACCACGTGATGATCGGGTGTCTTTGATTCCGCGGGTGAATACAACGTAAGCAAGCCAGATTTGCTTATGCGGTAGCTAAGGTTTGATCTTGACGAGCCTAGCATGTACAGACATGGCCTCAGGAACACGGATCGCCGAAAGGTAAAGCATGAATCATATAGCAGATATGATGAACATGTCGATTGTTCGCCATTGAAGCTATATCAATTCTCGTGATGATCGGTTTTGATATGGGGGATTTGGTTCGTGTGATCACTAAAACAATGTGAGGGATATTGTTTTGAGTGGGAGTTCACCTAGATTAATTTAATTATTAATTAGAACTCAATTTATCATAAACTAAATCAAAGTGAATTTGCATAGTTGTTGTAGGCATTGGCATCCGTTTACCACCTTGCGCTTAGTTATAATTGAGATGATAGAACTATAGAATTCTGGTTAGATACTTTACGAACTGGTATCGTATTGTTTTAAGTGTTAATCTAAAATTTAAAAGTCCTATTGCAAACTTTCAGTAAGTTCCGGTTACTCCATGAAGTTTAATAATTAGTATTAAATCAAGAGTAACAATTCCAAGTGTTAGTATATAAGTATCATGTTTGTATCCATGATTCTTGATATTCAAAGGATTCCCTTAATATCAAGGTTATCTAGGATCTGAAAGAGTTGTTTCAGAAACCATGATGTGTGGAAGATATTGTGATATCTGAAACGAAGTTTTGGTTGCAACATGATAGAGTATAATATGGCAAAAGTCATGTTCTCATATTTGATGAGAATTTGCAAAAGGGTTGGAGACACTTGTTGTCCTAATCCTCCAAAAGGTTTTGGATAGCAACATTATACTCATAATTCATCGTTATAAGCTAAAAGTAGCTTGATCATGGACGATTCCATGATAAGGGTGAATAATTGATGTAGGTGAAATGTTTACTACACCAAGAGATTACTAAAGAAAGGAATTTGAAAGAACACCAAATATTTGATGATGGTGATCTACTTCAAAGTGCAAGTCCAAAGACATTGGTATTTAATTATACACGCTTTGGACTATATGTCATATGTATGACTCCACTATTGATGTTAATAGATTCTTTCAAACAGAAAAGGAAATACTGAAAGAAAATCTCATAAATATATGGCAGAAAAGAAAAGACTAGAATCGTTCAGTTTAAGTATATAGATGATATACATGTTATGGCTATATTCTTTGCTTGTTAAACAATGTGGTTCTTAAGTATTTGATACTGAATTTGTTGGTGTGAATCGTCATACGAAACAACACAATTCATGAACTACAATGGCCTAAGTAACTAGCAAAAGAATATGTGATGATGTTCATCGAGAACAAAATAAAGGGTTATTGTGTTGCTTGTTAAACATCAAAGCTTGCCTTCAAAGATTTGTTTTATCAGGTATTATGAGAACAAAAGGATTGTTCAAATAATTGCCGTAATCCATAAAAGATGGATGATTCGCAAATCTCGTTGGAGACATCACATCCATAAAACTAGTGCTAAAAATGTCGAAAGACAAATTGATTGAAAGATCACTTAGGAAGTGACATCGCCGTTTAAATTATATTTGAAAGAAAACATGAAGAAACTCCATGTTGATGGAATTTTGGAGTCTTCTGATTTTTGATCAAATGACGCTTGTGAAACTTTCTTAGAGATAATTAAAACTTCGTTCATAGGCCAAAAGGGAACGAACGACTAGCTTATTGGAACTTGTACATATTGTTGTACGAAGTCCGTTATGTGTAGTCAAGAGCGATGGATTTCAACTTCATATGCTTTCTCCGAAAATTTGAGTGAATATATGAATATTTACTTAATAAGGATGAAGTGTGAAATATTTGAAGAGTTCAAAGACTTTCAAGATGAAGTGCAAAATCATTGTAACAAGAATATAAACAGTTTATGATAAAGATCATAAAGGAAGATATTTGAGTTACAAGTTTAGCATAATACCTAAGATTTAAGGAATCGTTCCGTGGATTTGCATTTCCCGAAACACCATAAGAGTATGGAGCGTTCGAGATATGTAATTAAACCTTGTTTGACATGGTAAGATCAAAGGTATAGTTCATAAAACTGCCATAGTATTTTAAAGATTAAAAGCTTTAGAGATTACCGTTTTTCCACTAAAAAGAGCTCCATCATAATCCGTTGAAATGACACCATATAAGGTTATGGTTTGGGATAAAACCCAAGTTGTCCTTTCTTAAACATTGGTATGCTATGCATAAGAAAGATGTGTGCAACCAAAGTCGGATGAACCTGTCTTTGTATAAACTGTTCCTCCATAAAACACCGGAGACAAAAGAGTTTGTTGCTTAGAACGTCAAGTTTCTTTGAGAAGAAATTTTTCGTGAAAAGTTAAGTGGGAGGACAATAGAAACTTTGATAAGGTTAAAAGAACCTTAGCTATATGTGCAGAATTGCGCAGCGCCGAAAAGTGTTTCGGAGGCAGCAACAATGCTCATGGTTCACGTACCTCAAAAGGTTGTGGTCACGGAGATCCAAGTTCCTATTGAAACAAGTAGGTCGGATGAACAATCAAATACCAAGATTTGAGGGTTGAATCATTATTTGAGAATAATGAACCGACTACATGCAGAGAAGCGATGATGGGCCCTGACTCCGTAAAATGGCTTGAAGCCATAAAATCCGTGATAGTTCCATACACGAGAAATCAAGTTTTGAACTTGAAGGACCCTCGAGAAAGGTGTAAGACCTTATAGTTGTGTCTGGATCTATAAAGAAATAGACATGGATGTTTCACATCTAGTCGACATGTTGGGAAAGAGTTCACAACAATGTTCAAAGGTTGACTATGACAAGATTTTGATCTTTCATAGTGATATTTAGTCTAGACGGATTAATGTAGCAACCACTACATATAATTTGTTATATGGTAGTTGAATAAACAAAACAAGTTCTTCTAATAGAATCGTTACCTAGGACATGTGCATAACACGGTCCATAGGGTTTTGTTAATTCAAAGGATGCTAAAAGCATATGCAAACTTCAATGGTTAGAGTGAGCATAGCGGAGTTGGAATCTTCACTATGATGAAACTGTTAAAAGAGTTTAATTTCATCAGAGACAATGAAGATGCTTGCGTTTGCAAGAAATTAAGTGGGAGCGTAAAGACATGTTTCTAATACATTATGTGGAAGACATATTGTTGATTGGAAATAATGTATCTTTTATTAACACATATTAAGAATTTCATCCCGATGAAAGACTTAGGCAAAACCCAAATATTTGGCATCAATAGACGCTAATATGGTTGTGCCAGAAGTACATAGACGAGATATTGAATGAATTCAATATAGAAACTACAAGAAAGGTTCTTGTTGCACAGAAAAGATTGAAAGAGTTCAATGTTGATGATATATTCAAGTGTATTGGCACTTGGTAAGTGAAACAAAGATTCAAGTATAGATTGATACTTGATGTATGAAATCACAAAGAGTATTTATATCAATCATACTGTGATATGTACAAATCCAGATATGTCCTATGCTCTAAATGTTGTGAGCATATACCAGAATGATTTGTAAGATGATCATTGGACAATAGTAAGGATATTCTTATGATCTTTTGGAAGAACTAAGAGTATAATATTTGTAGAAGTGACAAATAGATGGTTAGTTCATTGTAAAAGTACTACATTGATACTAGCTTTGTCACAAAGTACAAATTAAGTTTATCTCAATCTAAACTAAGGGTGGCACAATATAATGGAAAGTGAGTTCCATAATGGATTTGGATGATTTCCAAAGTTAAGACATTGTGACAATTACTACAACAAAAGGCTAAGTATATGACTGCTATTATAGCAGCAAAAGAGGGCATTTGTGTCAAGAAGTTTGTTATCAAACTAGGTGTAGTTCACAGTGGGATAATACTATGAAGATATATTGTGCGACAATATTATCAAAATGTTTTAACCCCAAAGAGCTAAAGGTCACACCGAAAGACCAAATTTATACAAAGCCATCTCATTAGAGAATGAGTGATGCGTAGAGACGCAAAGACATGCAATTACACACGGACCTGGAAGTGTCAGATCCGGAGATCAGTTGACCACTAGCAATCGTGTACATACAACACCGGAAAGCCATAGGTGTTGAATACACAAAGATTTGAAACTAGATTATTGACTCTAGTGCAAGTGGGAGACTGTTGGAGATATGCCCAAGAGGCAATAATAAAGTGGTTATTATCATATCTTCACACTTATGATAAATGTTTACATACCATGCTATAATTGTATTAACCGGAAACATTAATACTTGTGTGATTTGTAAACTAAAATAAGAGTCCCTAGTAAAGCCTCTTGTTAAACTAGCTTGTTGGTTAATATATGATCATGGTTTCCTGATCATGAACATAGAGATGTTATTAACAACAGGATCATATCATTAGGAGAATGATATGGTGGACATACTCCTATAGATAAGCGTAGCTTAAAGATCAAGTCATTTCAATAGTTCAATTGCTATATGCTTTCTGATACATAGTAACCTAATTCCTTCGACCATGAGATCATGCATATCACCTTTACTGGATGGATGCTTTGATGTCATCAAACACCACACCGTAACAGGGTGGCTATAAAAGTGGCATTGAGTGTTCGGAAAGTATTGGTTGAAACACATGGATCAAGAGTGGGATTTGTCCATCCACATGACGGATAGATATACTCTGGGCCCTCTCGGTGGAATGTCATCCAATTAGCTTGCAAGCATGTGACTGGGTCACAAGGGATCACATATCACGGGAACGAGAAAAGAGTACTTATCAGTAACGAGGTTGAACTAGGTATGCAGAGATACCGACGATCATAACCTTGGATAAGTAACATATCGTGAGACAAAAGGAAATTGGTATCGTATGTAAGTGGTTCATTCGATCGCAAAGTAATCGTAGAAATATGTGGGAGCCATATGAATTTCCAGATTCCTCTATTGGTTATTGTTCGGAGAAGTGTCTCGATCATGTCCGCATAATTCACGAACCGTAGGGAGACACACTTAAGGATTCGACGTTGTTTGAGTAGTTATGGTATTATGAGAAAGAGACCGAATGTTGTTCGGAGTCTCGGATGGGATCCGGGATATCACGAGGTGATCCGGAATGGTCCGGAGAATAAGATTCATATAAGGAAAGTCCCGTTTCGGAGTTCGGGAATGATTCCGGTGTTTTCATCGGGGATATTCTAGAAGGTTCCGGATTGTCCGGCACTCCGGGGGGGAAGGGGTACATGAATGTGTCATTACATATTGGAATGATTGCATCATGTACTAAGTGTTCTTGCTGTCCCAAATATAGGATTAAATTGAATCCTAAAACAGAAAAGTCAAATGTCCAGTTTGAAAGTCAAACTGCCAAAACAAGAAACTGTGGGAAACAAGCAAGAGGAGTTGGAACCAACCTGGAGGAGGAGTTGGACTCCTCCAGGCCGGCGCCCAGCCCAAGGCCGAGTTGGGGAGGGACTCCCTCCCTCCCCTGGCGCGCCCACACCCTCCCACCTATATAAGGAGGGGCAGGGCTCCCCTCCTAGACACACAAGTTTCCTATCCTCTAAACTAAACCCTAGATCTAGACCCCGGTTTAGAGCTATTCGGTTTAGAGCTTTCTAATTGGTTTAGAGCCCTCTAATTGGTGTGTCTAATTACTAGACCACTAATAGCCTCTCTCATAAGCTCCACCATACTCGCACCGGCTTAAGGCGAAGCCCTGCGGGATTTCCCCTCTACTTCCGGTACCACGCCGTTGTGCTGCCGGAATCGCGAGGAGAGTGCTACAACCTCCGCTGCCTGCTGGAACAAGGGAGAGGAAGGTCTTCGTCGAGTACCGAACGTGTGACCGACTGCGGGAGCGCTGCGGGAACGTGGCGCCGGAAGGATCGTCTACACGATCTTGAGATCGGAAAGAGTACGACTACATCACCCACGAGAATCTGCTCTCGTTAACCGCTTTGGAATCTTCGAGGGTGAGTTCCTCTATCGACTCGTTGCTACAATCTAGTAGATAGATCTTGGCTTGTTTGTTTGTATGCGATAGAAAATTTTTGTTTTCCATGCTACGAACCCCTACAATAAGATGTCCATGTCGAACATGCAAACTGCAGTGTTGGATCGACCCTGAATTTGGACAATTGGAGGGTCACCTGCTTAGGCGCGGTTTCATGCGTAACCTCAATGAGGCGCCCGCAGGACATGGTGGTGGTCACGAAGACATGGGCGAGCGACAAGACGAAGAGTCTACCGGGCATGATCATCATGACGAAGGAGATGCCAGCGGGCATGATCAACATGGAGAAGAAGGTGGTGACGGGCATGATCATCATGAAGAAGGATAAGACGCGAACACACAGATGCTGCTAACTTTGGTCTTGCAGAACCCTCATGTTCAAGAACTGCTGCTCAAGGAGACGAGCAACGACAAAGCTGCAGCTAGAGAGAAAGCCAAGCTGGCCCAAATGGAGGTAGACGGGATGACTCCATTGTATCCTGGCCCCGAGGATACACGTTTGAGTGTAATGCTCAAGGATCTCGAGATAAAGGCCGAACACAAATGGACCGATGTGAGCTTCAACATGAACATGGAATACTGGCACAACCGACTTCCTAAGGGGAACAGATTGCCAACAAGTATCGAGGAGGCCAAGAAAATCATGTGCCTCTCGACCTACCACACATTAAATACCACGCATGCATCAATGATTGCGCACTTTATCAGAACGAGTACGCGGATAGAACCACATGTCCGATGTGTGTCCAAGGATGGTACAAGAGAGGGAACAAGAAAGTTCCTCGAAAAGTGGTATGGTACTTTCCTATCACCCCCCGTCTGCAGCGATATTTCTAGATCCTAAGGAAGCAAAGCTCATGCAATGGCACACAGAAAGAGAGAAACCCGAAGATGACCCAGAGAAGGGCAAGATCCTGACACACCCTTCATACGTTAGCCATTGGAATGCATTAGACATCGAGTTCGAAGAGTTCGGGGGCGATGCAAGGAACATCAGGCTTGGTATGAGCACCGATGGACTCAATCCTTTTGGAAACTAGAGTAGCACGAAGCATGAGGTGGCCCGTGTTTGTATGGCCATACAACCTTCCCCCGTGGCTATGCACGAAGCAAAGGTATGTACACATGAGCATTCTTATTCAGGGGCCGAAACAACCAGGTATCGATATGCATCTGTATCTCAGGCTGTTGAGAGAGGAGTTAGCCAGCTTGTGGGAGACGCCGGCCCGTACGTGGGACGCCTACACTAAAGAATATTTCCATCTGAGAGTCGCGTTGCTCACGACCGTGCAGGACTATCCTGGTTATGCATATGTATCGGCCCAGGTGAACCACGGACACAATTCATGCGTCAAGCGCATGGATGAGACACCGCATCTCCAGCTACCTAGGGATCCCGGTCTTCGAAAACCGTGTTCCAAGGTACTCGAAAGTGGCTCCGAATGGATCACCCGTGGAGAAAACGTGGTGACCTGTTAAATGGTAAGGACGAGCTCGAAAGAGCCTCGCGTCCGAGGAGCGGCGAAGAAATCGAGGATCTTTTGAATAATTGGGTAGATTGCCCTGCGCCTGGAAAAAACGACCGAGGACAAAGCCGTTGCTGGGTGTATGGAAAGCAAGGTCTGTTTTCTAGGACCTGCCATATTGGAAGGTCCTTCACACTCCCATAGCCTCGATGTAATGCACATCACGAAGAACGCTACCGAGAGTCTGCTTGGCACTCTTCTGAACATGCCGGAGAGGACCAAGGATGGGCCGAAAGCAAGAAAGGACCTTAAATTGCTTGGAATCAAGAAAGATCTTCAGTACCCTGATAGTGATGATGATCAGACGGAAGGGACTCAAGGTCGCCGCAAAAGATTTAAGAAGAATGAGGTGGTGCTTCGTGCTACCTGCTTCACTCTGAGTCTGGAGGAGCTCGAGCAGTTTTTCAGGTGCCTCTTAGGAGTGAAAGTTCCTCACGGTTACTCGGGGAAGATAAGCAGATATATGGATGTGACGAAGAAGAGGTTCAGGGGTATGAAGTCTCACGACTGTCACATGCTGATGACGTAGATACTCCCCCTTGCGATCTGTGGAATAATGGCCGAGCATGTCTGTGAGACGTTGTTTGGCCTCTATAACTTTTTTGACGTCATATCTAGGAAGTCGATCAGTGTGAAGCAGCTCGACAGGCTACATGAAGAGATCGTGATGATACTATCCAAGCTTGAGATTTACTTCCCGCCCGCATTCTTCGACATCATGGTGCATCTGCTTGTAAATGGCGTGGACGACATCATCCAGCTCGGGCCGACATTCCTGCACAACAAGATGCCGTTTGAAAGGCTAAACAGTGTCATCAAAGGATTCGTTCGCAACAGGTCTCGTCCAGATGGAAGAATATCCAAGGGCTTTCTGATCTATGAGTGCATCTCCTTCTGCCAGAATTATCTAACCACCGAGAATGAGGATGTTGGAATACCCACAAAGAAGCACCTCGGCATGCTCGGTGAATATGGTCACCGCGAGGGCTGCCGCTCACTACATGTCGGCATTGATGGTTGACACATTGATTTTGAAAGGGCACACCGAGTCGCGCTACAACACATTGAAGTGGTCGGACCTTGGGTCGAAGAGCACATAACCTTAATCGAGGAGGAGTATGTTGACTAGGGCCGGCCGAGGAAGAAGGGAGACGTAACCAGAGAGCACAACTCTAGCTTCACGGGTTGGTTCAAGAAAAGGCAACTAGACAATCCCCCACATACGCCTTGTACAGAAGATCAAAAACTCATATTCTCCTTGTCGCAGGGCCTAGGGCACAACCTAAGGACCTATCAATCATACGACATAAACGGTTACAGATTCTACACTGAGGAAAAGGATAGGAATAACGAATATCAAAACTCAGGAGTAAGTATGTTATCCTTTGTTGATGACGAGACTACTTTGATGGAAAGATTCTATGGAACACTGGTAGAAAGAGAGCCTTTGGTCCAGCGCCCAAATTCCATTGGTCCCGGTTCGTTTCCATAATCGGGACCAATGCCAGGCACCGGTCCCGGTTCATGCCGCATGGGCATTGGTCCCGGTTCATCTGTAAGCATTAGTCCCGGTTGGTGGCACGAACCGGGACCAATGCCCCCGCGACGCACACGTGGCGCTCTGCCGGGCATTGGTCCCGGTTCTTGCCACCAACCGGGACCAAAACCCCGCGATGGTCAGCAGTCCAGGACAATTAATGTAAAATTAATTCGGGGCAGAAATTAATTCGATGTACAAATTAATTCGAGGTAGAAATTGAATTAATCACTATTTTTGAAAAAATCTTTCACGAATTAATCGAGACAAAGGTCTAAATTGAGACATTTTATTATTCGACCACAAATTTTTCCATACAAAGATGGGACTTTACAAATTCCTAGTCGACAACACTTCCGCTGCCGCTGTCCTCCGAGCCATTGTCCTCCGAGCCGCCGGCTTCCTCGTCGTCGTCGGACGAAATCTCCACGATTTCGGTGTTGTTCGGGAGACGGAGCTCCTCTACGCGCCTAGCATTGTTGATGGCGGTGTAGATGGTCCATCCATGGACGGACCAGAACATCTCACGCCCTTCTTGGTTGCGGCGATCCGGGTGCACCAGGCGCCCGTCCACGAAGCGGTTGCCAAGCTTGGCCTTCCGCTCCTTCTTGAATAACCGGGGCAAGTACTCGCTGGCCGCCGCGTACCAGGGCAACACCCTCATGCACGCGGGCAGTTGGCGGCGACGCTCCGCAATGACGTACTCCATCTTGTATCCGCAGGGGTTGAGGAGCGGAGCCACCGGCACACCCGCCTTGCTGATGCGAAATCCGGCGGGCACGGTCGCGCACAGCGGCGTGAGGATGCCGTAGATCACAAACATCGCCGCGTCGTATTGGTTGAGCGTGGGCACCTCCATGACGGCGCGGTGGAGATTGGAGAGGGAGGGGAGGCGAGACGACGACGTGGTGGAGAGGCGACGGCTAAAGTGGTGGGGTGGAGAGGGACTGCAGGTGAGGCAGAGGCGATGGCGAAAGCGAGCGCTGTGGCCTCATCTTTATACACGGGGATGACGAAGCGACAAGGGCATTGGCCCGGTTATTGCCACGAACCGGGACCAAAGCCCCTCCAGAGCGACACGTGGCGGCCCAGCATCGCGCCCCCCACCGAGGTCATTCGTCCCGGGTCGTGCCATTAACCGGGACCAATGACCTGGGTGGGGTGTGAGCTGCTGGGCTGCCACGTGTCGTGCGGGAGGGTCTATGGTCCCGGTTCGTGGCAATATCCGGGACCAAAAACCCTCCCTTGGCTATATATAAGCCCAGCCCTTTGCCCACCAAATTTTGCTGGATTGTGTGTGAGGTGTGGGTGCTAGCTTTTTTTTTCTTTGATTGCACACAAGGTGTTCGCCGAAATGTCCGAGCCACACTTTAGTTCGCACAACACGGTATCCTCGGCTGAGGTTAGCAACCTTATCTTCTTTATCTGTAACTGATACAAAATATTACATATGTCCATGTAGGGTGGTCATTTTACTATTCACGATGTTATTGTAATGGATGCGATGGATGTATCGATGCACGGATGCGATGGATGTATCGCGACCGACGCCATTCCGATTTTATTGCAGGACTCCATAGATTTATCGATTTGGCTAAGGCAAACAAAGTGGATTATTTTATGCCTTGTCGACTGTCGGAACGTTGCGGAGCACTCTGCCCTGAGAATCCTTCAAAGCCATCTGCTTCGGAGAGGTTTCATGCCCGGATATTATTGTTGGGCCATGCGCGGAGAAATAGGGGTTAGGATGGAAGAAAATGAAGAAGAGGAGGATGATGACAGCTATCCTATCTCCCCTGAAGAATACGATGATACTGCAATGGAAGACAATGAAGAAGAGGGAGGCGGCAATGAAGAAGAACAACGGGCATCGGATGAGCCCGCTGATGGTCTTGGTCGGGTCAATTCTGATGCAAAGCAACAATGTGATACAGAAAGGGAGAAGCTTAAGTTGGAGGCCATGCAAAAGGATCACAAAAAGTTGTTGTACCCAAATTGCGAAGATTGCAACACAAAGCTCGGTACCACACTTGAACTGCTGAAATGCAAGGCAGAGACTGGCTTATCTGACAAGGGATTTGAGAAGTTACTGAAAATAATGAAGCCGAAGCTTCCAAAGGATAACGAGCTGCCCGAGACAACGTACGAAGTAAAGAAGACTATCTGCCCTCTAGGATTAGATGTGGAGATGATACATGCATGCATTAATGACTGCATCCTGTACCGCGGTGAGAAGTACGAGAATATGGATAAATGCCCGGTATGCAATGCATGTCGATACAAGATCAGACAAGATGCCCCTGGTGATGTTGAGGGCGATGACGAGCTCTCCAGGAAGAGGGTTCCTGCTAAGGTTATGTGGTATGCTCCTATAATACCACGGTTGAAACGTCTGTTCAGAAATAAAGAGCATGCCAGGTTGTTGCGATGGCACAAAGAAGAGCGTAAGAAAGACGGGAAACTAAGACACCCCGCCGATGGCTCGCAGTGGAGAAACATCAAGAGAAAGTACTCAAACTTTGCAGGTGACGCGAGGAACTTATGGTTTGGTCTAAGTACAGACGACATGAATCCTTTTGGGGAGGAGAGCTGTAGTCACAGCACCTGGCCAGTGACTCTATATATCTACAACCTTCCTCCTTGGTTGTGCATGAAGCGGAAGTTCATTATGATGCCAGTGCTCATCCAAGGACCAAAGCAACCCGACAACGACATTGATGTGTACCTAAGGCCATTAGTCGATGAACTTTTGCAGTTGTGGGCAGAACAAAGGTGTAAAGGTGTGGGATGAGTGTTGTTGTTCATAACCATCAATGATTGGCCTGCTCTTAGTAACATTTCAAAACAGTCAAACAAGGGATACAATGCATGCATGCACTGTTTAGATAATACTAAAGGTACATATTTGGATAAATATAAGAAGGTTGTGTACCTAGGGTGTCGTAAATTTCTTCCGACCAATCATCAAGTAAGAAAGAAAGGCAAGAATTTCAATGGTGAGGCAGATTACCAGAAGAAGCCTAAGCTCCCTAAAGGTGCTGATGTATTTGGTATGGTGAAGGACCTAGAAGTAATCTTTGGAAAGGGTCCTGGCGGTCAATCTGTTCCGAAAGACCCCATTACCGGACACACGGCCATGTGGAAAAAGACATCTATATTTTGGGAGCCTGAGTATTGGAAAGACCTAGAGGTCTGTTCTTCAATCGACGTGATGCACGTGACGAAGAATCTTTGCGTGAACCTACTAGGCTTCCTGGGCGTGTGTGGGAAGACAAAAGATACACCAGAAGCACGGGAGGACCAGCAACGTATCAAATACCCACACAACAAGCATACTGATAAAGGACGTAAATACTTAAGTAGCTACGCTCTGACCAAAGCAGAGAAGGAAATCTTTTTTGAAGTCCTTTATAGTATCAAGGTCCCGGCTGGCATCTCGTCAAATATAAAGGGAATAATAAATATGGCAGAGAAAAAATTTCAGAACCTGAAGTCTCATGATTGCCACGTGATTATGACACAGTTGCTTCCGGTTGCATTGAGGGGGCTTCTACCGGAAAATGTTCGATTAGCCATTGTGAAGCTATGTGCATTCCTCAATGCAATATCTCAGAAGGTAATCGATCGAGAAAGTCTGGAAAGGCTACAGAAGGATGTGGTCCAATGTCTTGTCAGTTTTGAGTTGGTGTTCCCCCCCGTCCTTCTTCAATATTATGACGCATCTCTTAGTTCACCTAGTCGAAGAGATTTACATTCTCGGTCCTGTATTTCTACACAATATGTTCCCCTTCGAGAGGTTCATGGGAGTCTTAAAGAAATATGTTCGTAACCGTGCTAGGCCAGAAGGAAGCATCTCCAAGGGCTATGGAACAGAGGAGGTCATTGGGTTCTGTGTAGACTTTCTTCCTGACCTTAAGCCGATTGGTGTTCCTGAATCACGGTATGAGGGGAGACTAAGTTGAAAAGGCACGGTAGGAAAGAAAGCAATGATATTTAGGGACGGACATTCTTTGAATCAAGCACACTACATAGTTCTCCAAAGTTCTACCTTCGTGGCTCCGTATATCGAGGAACACATGAATGTTGTACACTCCAAGTTCCCAGGGAAGGATGACTACTGGATTAAAAAAAATCACATGGAGACTTTCGGCACTTGGTTACAATTACATCTCATGAATGACACCACTATTGGAGATCAGCTCTACTTGTTGGCCGCGACACCATCTGCGACTGTATTGACTTTCCAAGGGTACGAGATAAATGAGAATACATTTTACATGATTGCCCAAGATAAAAAGAGCACCAACCAAAACAGTGGTGTCTGCTTTGATGCAACATGTGAGAATGGGAAAAAGAACACATACTATGGTTACATATAGGAGATATGGGAACTTGACTATGGACCTACTTTTAAGGTCCCATTGTTTCGGTGCAGTTGGGTCAACATGAATGGAGAAGGGGTAAAGGTAGACCAGCTGTACGGAATGACGACAGTGGATCTCAAGAATCTTGGTTACAGAGACGAACCATTCGTCCTAGCCAATGATGTGGCTCAGGTTTTTTATGTGAAAGACATGTCCTCTAGACCGAAAAAAGAAAAAATAAGGAAACGAATACATCAGACGATGAGCCCAGGCGTCACATAGTTCTTTCAGGGAATAGAAACATCGCGGGAGTCGAGGACAAGACAGACATATCAGTAGATTATGATAAGTTTGATGAAATTCCTCCCTTCACCATGAAAACTGACCCAAGCATCCCGTTAAGCAAAGAAGATGCTCCATGGTTACGACCCCAAGAAGCGATCATAGGCAAGGGAACTTTATGTAAATCCATGTAATGTATGGAAACTTTATGTGATGTATGGAAACTTTATGTGATGTATCGAAACTTTATGTAATGGAGGCTTTCACGGGCTTGCAGGGAAATTTTTCTAAGGCGGAGCTTCTGAAGATGCCGTAGGGCGTGTGCACCAACGGCATCTTCAAGAAGCTCCGCTACGGGAGATTTCTCAACCCTTTCCCCAACAATGTTAGAGGAGATGGAGTTTTTCACGGGCTTGCAGGGAAATTTTTCCGAGGCGGAGCTTCCGAAGATGCTGTAGGGCGTGCGCACCAACGACATCTTCGAGAATCTCCGCCACGGGAGATTTCTCAACCCTTTCCCCAACACTGTTAGAGGAGATGGAGTCTTTCACGGGCTTGCAGGGAAATTTTTTTGAGGCGGAGCTTCTGAAGATTGCGTAGGGCGTGTGCACCAACGACATCTTCGAGAAGCTCTACCATGGGAGATTTCCCAACCCTCCATCCATGGGGATGAAACTCTCTCTACCTATGTTGGCTTGTTGAGCTGCTTGCCATGGCGTATCGATGGTCCTTTTATAGGCACAGCCCCGCTTCTACTTTGTCTTGTTCCTCCGACAGGGCGTCGTGTGCTACATGCTTTATCTCATCGAGTAGTGCGTCCACCCACACATCCTTATCCCACCGACAGTTTTAGTCTCGGTTGCACCCACCAGCCGGGACTAAAGGTTACCCGCGCGTCCTTATCCCACCAACAGCTTTAGTCTCGGTTGCACCCACCAGCCGAGACGAAACGTTACCCACACGTCCTTATCCCATCGACATCTTTAGTATCGGTTGCACCCACCAACCGGGACTAAAGGTTACCCACGCGTCCTTATCCCACCGACAGCTTTAGTATTGGTTGGCTTTTTCATGTGTCGAAAGGGAAAACTTCCTCCTGCAACATCGTAAGCCATCCCAAGATGCACATGTGTGCACAATATGGGCACATTATCACAAACTATGCCCTGATTCGAGCCATAACATTGGTGGTTTGACATAAATGCCATGAAACCTCGAACATGATAGGTCA
Organism: Avena sativa; assembly: GCA_916181665.1. Lineage (NCBI taxonomy): Eukaryota > Viridiplantae > Streptophyta > Magnoliopsida > Poales > Poaceae > Avena > Avena sativa. Next base: position 574,302,840 of record OV702287.1, read on the forward strand.
TTTTGTCAAGGATTTTTTATAATGTTTGCAATTTTTCACGTTCAATATTTTTCCTTACAACTGTGACACATAATATGACACCACGCGAAGGTTTCACATTGTTTGGATCATTTTTGCAAATCTTATGCCTGTTTCAAAGTATATTCAAAACGGCGGGCATGAAGCTTCTTAGCCCGGGGCTGAGCCTCGTTGAATTTGAAGTGGATCTCTGATGAAATAGCATGTTGTGAACCTATAAATGATTTTTTAAAAAATTCACAAGCATTATATCATGTACTTGTAGTTCAAATCTTGGCAACCTCCTACCGATTCGGCAGGAATTTTTCTTTTTCATGAGGGATGGACAGAAAGGTTCCAGATACACCGGTTGCGAAATTGTCCATATAAGGTGGTATAGTATTTTTGAAATATGGTTTGGTACCAATGCCAAACTTTAATTTGGTGGTTGCTTCACAGAACACCGCGATTTTGGCACCTCAAAAATGGAAATTGACTTTTTCGTGTGTCAAAAGGGAAAACTTCCTCCTGCAACATCGTAAGCCATCCCAAGATGCACATGTGTGCACAATATGGGCACATTATCATAAACTATGCCCTGATTCTAGCCATAACATTGGTGGTTTGACCTAAATGCCATGAAACCTCGGACATGATAGGTCATTTTGTGAAGGATATTTTATGATGTTTGCAATTTTCAAGTTCAATATTTTTCCTTGCAACTGTGACACATAATATGACACCACGAGAGGTTTCACATTGTTTGGATCATTTTTGAATTTCTTATGCCCGTTTCAAACTATATTCAAATCGGCGGGCATGAACCTTCTTAGCCCGGGGCTGAGCCTCGCTGAACTTGAAGTGGATCTCTGATGAAATAGCATGTTGTGAACCTATAAATGATTTTTTAAAAAATTCACAAGGATTATATCATGTACTTGTGGTTCAAATCCTGGCCACCTCCTACCGATTCGGCAGGAATTTTCTTTTTCATGAGGGATGGACAGAAAGGTTCCAGATACACCGGTTGGGAAATTTTCCATATAAGGTGGTATAGTATTTTTGAAAAATGGTTTCGTGCCAATGCCAAACTTTAATTTGGTGGTTGCTTCATAGAACACCCCGATTTCGGCACCTAAAAAATGGAAATTGGCTTTTTTGGGCGTCGAACAGGAAAACTTCCTCCTGCAACATCGTAAGCCATCCCAAGATGCACATGTGTGCACAATATGGTCACATTATCACAAACTATGCCCTGATTCTAGACATAACATTGGTGGTTTTACGTAAATGCCATGAAACCTCGAACATGATAGGTCATTTTGTGAAGGATTTTTTATGATGTTTGCCATTTTTCAAGTTCAATATTTTTCCATGCAACTATGACACACAATATGACACCACGCGAAGGTTTCACATTGTTTGGATCATTTTTTAATTTCTTATGCCCGTTTCAAATAAAAATATTTTGTTAATGCAATTTTAATTGTAAATAGTACAATTGTATAGTTCAAATAAAAATATTTGAAAATAGAAAATGGTTTTTGATTAGTTATTTAAATTGAAGCACTTTTCCTATTAAATGTATTTTAAAATTCCAAATTATGCAATAAATATTTTGTTAATGCAATTTTAATTGAAAATAGTACAATTGTATAGTTCAAATAAAAATATTTGAAAACAGAAAATGGTTTTTGATTAGTTATTTAAATTGAAGCACTTTTCCTGTTAAAAGTTTTTTGAAATTCCAAATTATGTAATAAATATTTGTTAATGCAATTTTAATTGAAAATAGTAAAATTGTATAGTTCAAATAAAAATATCTGATAACAGAAAATGGTTTTGTATTATTTATTTAAATAGAAGCACTTTTCCTGTTGAAAGTTTTTTGAAATTCCAAATAAATAATCATCTTAAATTGAAACATCTTATTAATTAAAGAAGAAAACAAATTTGAAAATGGCGGGAAGACCAAAAGGTTTGCCAAAATCTGAAAAATGGGTCAGCGATCCCGGTTCGTCCCACCAACCGGGACCAATGATCCCGGGTGCGCACTGCCATCAACATGCCTTTGGTCCCGGTTGGTCCCAACAACCGGGACCGATGATCCTTTGGTCTCGGTTGCTGGGATGAACCGTGACCAATGGTCTGGGACAGACCATTGGTCACGGTTCATCCCAACAACCGAGACCAAAGGATCAATGGTCCCGGTTGTTGGGACCAACCGGGACCAAATGTCTGTACTAGATAACTGTTCCCATCCTTCTTCTTCTCCATTCACTTCACTCGCAAAACGCCTACGGAAAATCACGCGCGGAGAAAAACAACGCTGTCAGGCTGCCGGATTTTCAAACCGTCGTCGACCGCGCCGCCCGAGCCCTCTTCGCCACCCGAGCCCACGTCGCTCCGCCTCCGACCGTGCTGTCGCCCGAGCCCCTGCCCGCGTCGCCCCCCGCCGAAGCCCGCGCCGCCCGAGCCCTGCACCTGCCGCCCGAGCCCACACCGCCCGAGCCCGCATCGTCGATCGCTCTCCGCTCCCGCACGCCGGCGGCCACCGCCGGCTGGTAAGCCTCCCCGGCCGGCCCTTTATATTAGTTAGGTTTTTAGTTAGGTTTTTACTTAGGTTTTTAGTTAGGTTTTAGTTAGGTTTTTAATTAGGTTTTTAGTTAGGTTTTTAGTTAGGTTTTTAGTTAGGTTTTTAGTTAGGTTTTTAATTAGGTTTTTAGTTAGGTTTTAGTAATTGTAAAAGTGTTTATTTATTTAAAAATAATTTTAAAAAAGGATTAAAATTTGTAAAAATCATAACTAATTCATTTTAAATCTGAAAAATGTGTATAATATATCAAAATGTTCAGAAAAATGAGCTCTACCATTTAAAAATGTAAGCATTCATATTCATACAACTTTTGAACCTTACTTTACATAGAGGAACACCGACACCCCCTAAGTACCAAACGTTCGATTGTTTGTCCACCTAGGGCATTCCAAACCGATTTAGAAAAAAAGTGCATAGTGTTTTGCATTATTTGCATTATAGTAACTAGAAAATAAGTGCATACTATGGATCCAACACAGCAAGATACTCGTGCATAGTGTCATATCATTATCGATGCCATGTGTTGATTATTTAACTTGCAGATACTATGGATCCAACACATCAAGAAAACATCCTCCAAGGGATGATCTATGAAAATTAAGATATTGATATCGATGTCACGAGTGAGTTTCTGAACGATTACGGTCAGGGAGATGAGTCTCTCAACCGAGGAGACGGCTCTGATGAGGTAGAAGCCGAAGACTTGGACAGGGGAGAAGCCAATAAGGAAGAAGGCGACGGCTCTGACGGAACCTTAAATCTCGCAAACACCGGCGAGGTTTATATATGTATTTTTGTAATTAAAATGCTGCTGTCTATATATACATGCATATATTAACACTCTTTCTTCTTTTAGCCCTCCGGATCGAGAACTTCTTCCGTAAGAACGAAACGAGGCCCAACAAAAAAGTTGGATGACACTGTGAGGTATAGGATCGACGTGGTCGGTGTAGATGGCGAACCGCAAGCTCCCGTCAATGTCGCAAGAAAATTTGCCAAGCAATGCGGAATTCTTATGAGGGACTACATCCTGATCACCTTTCAAGAATGGAATCGGCCAAGCGGTGGTGGAGTCCCGTATGTTGGCGACAACGCCAAAGATAAGCCTTTTGACAAGCTCATGACTAATTTCCTCCTGCCGGTACCAGATGTGACTCCAGACGAGGAGGAGAGAGCAAGAAGGGAGCTTTTGCAAAGAGTCAAGAAGTTTGGTCTCAGCAAGATGGCCGATATATGCATTCAAGAACTGGAAGAAGAAATTGTACAATAACTTTTTCAAGGTAGAGAAGACTCCGAATTTCAATGAAGCCGGCTATGCTAAGTTAAGACATCAGTGGGAGGATTTTGTGAAGTACAAGACATCGGAGAAAGCTAAGGAAAGGTCTAGAATAAATACGGAGAACACTGCTAAGAAACTGTACCATCATAACATGGGGCCTGCTGGCTACGCCGGTTGCATGCCTAAGTGGGATGCACTTGAGATCAATTACATAGCTGCCAGGATCAGACCAAAGCCCGTAACATGGACACCACGGGCGAGAAACTAGTTTTACGGCCATGGGGGCACGTTGGACAAAGAAGGGAGGGAAATATATAATCAGAAACAAAAAGATGATCCCCTACTGCCCATCGACGATATTAGAAATGCACTAGATGATGTTGCAGCGGGACAGTTCGTTCCCGATAGAGAGAACGGCGAGCTCACACGGGCCCTTAAAAATCTTGAACACGACGGACGAGCACGAGGCACACCAGGCTCCAAGCCGTGGAAGGTTGCCTTCCCCCCAGAAATGAAGAGACATCCCGATAAAAGCCATCAGAGGAGAAATGAAGGTTGCCTTCCCCCCGGGCAGCTGAGAAAGCGGCCGCTATAGACTGATTGCGTAATGTAGAAGAAGCATTAAAGCGGCACCAGGATCAACTCGACAGACTTAGCCAGCAAGGTACTAGCGGCCAATCTCAGTGGCACGTGGTAGAAGCTGCATTCGAGGGTACCGGCGCCCTATCGAATAAGAAAAGCAGCATCGCTTCCACGCAGCTCCATGATGTTGATGATGATGCACCGACGACATCTCCTCCTAAACGCTACCCAGTGGATGATATCACAAAGACAACAACTTGTGAGCTAATGGTGCAGGTTATGAACTTAAGGGTGATGGCGGCGGTCGGCATGGTGGTACCAATTGCGCCTAACCCAACTTGGCATTGCAGACCGGTTCCAAAAGGGTACGCTGTGGTCATGGTGGATGAGTTGAAGGAAGATTTTGAGGAGCTGAAGCTAGACCACCCTGCAGGGGAAGATATGGAGCTGACTTAACTAGGAGAAGCCAAAGGGGGGACTATTCTATGGCTAAAGGAGCACATCATGCTTCGAAATTATGTGCCACCAAGGCCACCCACACCTCAGAGCAGCAATACACCTTCGCCGCCACCTCACCATTCTCTAGCGCAACCGTTGCCTTCACCGCCTCACCACTCAGCGCAACCGTCTCCATCGCCGCCTCAGCCGTCTCCGCCGCCACGTCTGCTGTCTTCGTCCCCTGAGCCTCAGAGACAAAAGCGGAAGTATACTAAGGGGGGCAGCACCACCAGCAGCAGTAAGAGCACGTTCCAATCACCGAAACGTAAGCGATCGCCCCTCCCAAGAGTACCTCATCAGAATATGAAGAAGCTACCTTGCGAGAAGACAGATGAGGAAATTGATATGGCCGTAGCTGCCCATTATGAAAAGTGGAAGATTGACATGGCTAACAAGAAAAATCCGATAGAGGCATTTTCCCGGTCACCGTAGAAGATAAAGCCAAAGCAGCCGCGCTTAAGATTCAGCTTCACCAAATCATAGCGCTCACAACAGACTATAATCGCTCTATTACCAAGTCGGCTGAGGAAAAAGAGCGGAGAGTCGGGAAAGAAGTTGCCCAGCTCGGACAACAGAAAAATCAATCGATCGAACCGCTCAAAGTGTACGATACCAATGAGTGGATGATCCAGGAGCGGCATGATCCGAACATTGATCCGGAGTTTGTTCGACTGTATGGAGAAAAAGCCCAATTATATGGACTGTCTATTACTGAGTACATGAGCCGTATGTATGAGTTCGAGGGGTACCAAGAAACAGCATACGTGTACCAGTACGGGGCTCCTCTCGTCAAACCCGAGTTAGTCAAAGATCTACCAACAAAAATGCGAAGATTGCATAACTGGTACATCCAAGCCTATGCTGATTCCAAAAACTAGATCTATGCTGCATATAAACATCACCATTACGGTCATGGAGATGGCTTCATAGTGATCAAATTTCCAGAATTATTTCAGTTTTACCTACAAGACGCCCTCGACAAAGTTATCGTTAGTGCCTATTGTTTGTAAGTATTATTAATTTCTGTAATTAAGTCTTTCTAGCGCAGCTCATTCGTTGCTTGTATAATCTTACTAATCACTATACTAATTATATATGCAGAATGAAGATTCAAGAATGCAACAAAGGACAAATCTATGACATTGGGTTTGTTGACTGTAATTTCGTTCATGAAGTTACTCTAAAAACAAATCCCAAAGAGATAGAGGATAACTTGTTCCAAGCGTTGAAGTATTTCAGCAATAGAAGGGAAATACTATTTCCTTCCAACGCCGTGTGAGTGTTACTGTCTTGTACACATTCTATTTTCGCTTACTCAATGTTAAGCGTATAATTGACTCGTGTTATATTTTGTTAGTGTGTCAAGCTTCCACTATATTCTGTTAATCATTGTTGTTGACACCGGAGTAGTAAAAGTCTTGGACTCGAAACGCACACCATTAGAAAAGTGGGCGGACATGCAGGAATGCCTCCAGAAGGCTTTGAAATGGTTCACTGCCAAAACTAGGGGTGTTTGGAAGGCAGAGCTTACATTTCAACCATTGACTGTTGATATGTCCAAAACGTATCTACTTTCCCGAACACTTTTGCTATTGTTTCTCCTCTATACTTGTGTGATTTGGATGCAACTAATGTGGACCGACGCTGTTTTCAGCAAAATTGCCTTGGTGTCTACTTTTTGTGCAGAAAATCAACTATCAGGAAAATCCACTAAAATATGCGAAAAATCCTATTTCACCCGAACACTCTAGGAGCCAGAATACGAGACGGACAAGAGCCCTGGGGTGGCCACACCACCTGGTGGCGCGGGACATGCCAGGCCGCGCCAGGGGGTGGTGTGGGCCCCCCAGGCACCCCCTTGGCCTCTCTCTTCGCCTATAAGGAGCCTTCTGACCTAAAAACTATGGGGGGTTTGACGTTTTTCCAGAAGGAGTTCCGCTCCGCCGCCACCACCAGATTCCACGAAACAGCACCAGAAACTCCGTTCTGGCACCCTGCCGGGACAGGGAATTGGAGGAGATCATCGCCATCATCATCACCATCGCTTCTCCATCGACCATCCATGTTTCCCCCATCTATGAGTGAGTAATCCCCCGCTGTAGGCTATGGGGATGGTAGGGATTGGATGAGATCGTTCATGTAATGGCATCAGATTGTTAGGGCATGGTGCCTAGTATCTTTTATTAGTGCTTTATGACTTTGTTGCGAATTGTTATGCTTAATGCTTGTCACTAGGGCCCGAGTGCCATGATTTCAGCTCTGAACATGTTATTGATTCATTATGATAGTATTGTTCTCGGTCCTATCTGCAAGTTGTATACACACGTTGTTGTCCGGAACCTATGGTCTCGAAGTGACAGAAATCGGGATAACAGGAAGGGAAAGGCTTTGATGTGAGGATCACACGTGTTCACGGAGTGTTAATGCTTTGCTCCGGTGCTCTATTAAAAGGAGCACCTTAATTGCTAGTAGTTCCCTAGAGGCCCCGTTGCAAACGGGCTGGCAGGACAAAAGATGTTGTGCAAGTTCTCATTGCGAGCACGTATGACTATATATGGAACACATGCCTAGGATTGTCTAATACCTGGATGCTTTATCTTATTTATCTACAATTGCCCTATGTTCTGATTGCTATGTGAATTGTCTTGTCCATGCAACGCCTGTCCATCCATCCCTATGCCTACCGCACTCGAATCCCATTGTTTACTGCTTTTGTTACTACTGTCTTTGCTTTACTACTGCTGTTACTTTACTATTCCTACTACAAAATTGTTGCTACTGATAAACTGCTCTGAGCAAGATTGTTTCTAGGTACAGCTAAATTGACAACTCAGTTGTTAAGGCTTATAAATATTCTTTGGCTCCCCTTGTGTCGAATCAATAAATTGGGTTTCACTTCCCTCGAAAATACTGCGATACACCCCCTATACTTGTGGGTCATCAAGACTATTTTCTGGCACTGTTGCCAGGGAGCATGGCTTTATTTATCAAGTTCACTTGGATTCTCTATTGTTCGCTGCTATCCATCCATCATGGGTAAGTCTCGTGATGGCAAGGTTCCTATTTTACCACCCACTACAAGAAGAGGTACGGTTCTAAACACCTCTGCTGCTCTTGATTCACCATCTGTTATAAGTAAGCTCGTTACACCACCACATACACATACTACACACACTGCTACTACTGCTGAATCTGAAACTTCTGATGCTGCTTCTACTGTGCTTGATAAGAGTGGTTCATTAGGTCCTTTCCTAGATGCTACGATTGCTAGAACTATAGCTGGAAATACCGAAACTCCTAATGAAGACACTACCACACCTGTTAGCTCACCTGAGTCTAGTGAGAGTTACGACATTGAAGAAGATTATGTTGACATGACCGATGAGTTTATTAAAGAATGTAAGAACACCCATGATAGGAGCGCTTCTAAGAGTCTCCTTGAGAGGCGTACTATTAGACCCAAATTATATCTTGCTGCTAAGTTTGCTGCTTCTCCCATAAACATTATAGATGAAGATTATGATTTTTCTCTCGATCTATCCTACATAGCTATTGTCGAGAAAGAACCATTTTGTGGGACTAAGAATGAAAGTGCGGTAGCACATATGAATGAACTTTCTACCATGAGTGGCTTGTTTTCTGATGATATTAAGATGCGTACTTACTTTGTTGCTAAGATTTTCCCTTTTTCACTGCAAGGAGAAGCTAAAACATTGTTTAGTAATTTACCTCCTGGATCTATTGATAGCCCTGAGTGCTTCATTAGTACTTTCCTGCAGAAATATTTTCCTCCCAGTGCTAGACATGCTATTTTGCAGGAACTTTTTGATTTCAAACAGGGAGAAAAAGAGGTATTGCCCGAATCTTGGGCGAGGTTTTGTGCTCTGATTCATGCACAGACTGGAAGTCCATTACCTAAGAATGAGCTTCTTGATATATTTTATAATGGACTAACCGAAGAATCTAGGACATGCCTGGATAGTTGTGCTGATTGTGTTTTCAGGAATAGGACTCCTAAGGAAGCTGAGGAATTAATGGCTAAAATAAGCAAGAATTATGAAGATTGGACTCCTCCTAAACAAGCTATACCTGAAGTAATTGTACCTGAACCATCTATTCCCGTGCCTATTCCAACATCAAAGAAGAGGGAAGTTATTGAATTAAATGATGAAGTAATGAAGGAAGCTAAGAAATGTCTTAAGGAGAAGGGAATTAAAGCTGGAGATGTCAAGAATTTACCTCCTATAGAAGAATTATGTAAGCCTATTCCCTACTCATCCACTATTGAGGTACACTCTCTCCAACACTTTGATGAAGGTGATATCCCTTACTCTAAACCTCCTGATCAATGCTTAGAAGAATTTGATATCTTTATTGTTAAGCAAGATAACTTTAATAAAAGGGTGCAAAATCATCTAATGGAAAACACTAGAGCTATTGTCGAGTTAAAAAATATTGTGGAAAGAACCTCTAATGATGTTACAATGATTGTTAAACACTTTCAAATGGTTCAAACTCAAATAGATCAACTCGTTAAAGTGCAAAACGACTTGCTATTTAACGCTGCTAAAGAAAAACATGCTTATGAAATTAGAACTAGAAGTGGTGCGGCTACCCAGGATCCTCTATATCCTGAGGGGCATCCCAAAAGAATTGAGCAGGATTCTCAACAAGCTGAAAATAGTGGTTCTACTCTTGAGAAAAGCAAAAAGAAACATAAAACTGTTGTAGAACCCTCTAAACCTGCTATAGATCCTAATAGTATATCTATCTCTGATGCTGAAACTGAAAGTGGTAATGAAGAAAATGAAGTGCCTAATGAAGAAAAAGTTTAAGAAGAACCTGAAAACCACACTAAGACTGCCAAATACACCAAAGAAGATTTTATTGCTAAGAAACATGGTAGTGAAAGAGAACCTTGGGTCCAAAAACCTATGCCTTTCCCTGATAAGAAACACAAGTCAAAGGAAGATGAACACTATAATAAGTTTTGTGAGTGGATGAAGCCTTTATTCTTGCAAATTCCTTTGACTCATGCTATTAAATTGCCTCCTTACTCAAAGTATATGAAGGATATTGTCTCGAATAAAAGAAAGATCCCTAATGAAGAAATTTCTACTTTGCTTGCTAATTATTCCTTCAATGGTAAGGTTCCTAAGAAACTTGGAGACCCAGGGATTCCAACTATCCCTTGCTCTATTAAGAACAATTATGTTAGCACTACTTTGTGTGATTTGGGAGCTGGAGTTAGTGTTATGCCTTTCTCTCTCTATAAGAGGCTTCATCTTCAAAAATTGATACCAACTGATATATCTTTGCAAATGGCTGATAAATCTACCACTATTTGTGTGGGTATATGTGAGGATGTACCTGTTCAAGTGGCTCACAATTGCTTGATATTAACTGATTTTGTTGTGCTTGAAATGCCTGAAGATGATAATATGTCTATTATTCTTGGGAGACCTTTTCTTAATACTGCAGGAGCTGTTATTAATTGTAATCAAGGAAATGGGACCTTTAATGTTAATGACAAGGAACATACTATCTATTTCCCCAAGAAGATTGAAAGGACTTATGGTTTGAATTCAATTGAACATGTTAAAGGCATTCAATTTGGAGAAATATATTGTCCCATACCAAGAGAGAAATTTGAAACTATTATGATTGGGACCATTGCTATCAAGGTTAAGGTAACATAATCATTAGTGGAGTACAAATTTTTGTCTCATAGGCAATTGTTTTGGTAGCAAGACTTGATCAACCTTGCTAACAAAAGGATTCCATTGAACAAAACAATGTTTTCATTATGATTATCTCCGTTTATTCCTATCCTTTGCATTTTAGTTTTTGCTTTCATTTAGTTTTTTTTGTGTTGCTAGTTGCTTGCACGCTAGAAAATCTGTAGTTCTAGCCTTGTTTTGTCTTTGCATCATGTTTCCAAAAGAAAAAAAGAAAAAAATCTGTCTATCAGAAAAATCATTCTTCTATTTCTGAAAAGTGCCCAAAAGTAAAGTGTCTCGAAAAATTCTAGAAAATTCATATTAAATTTTTACGTGAAAAAAGGGGCAGAGGAGTACCTAGGAGGTACCAGGGGGCCCACCAGGTAGGCACACCATGTGGTGGCACGGCCAACCCTGGGTGGCGCCATGCCCTGGTGTGGGCCACCCCTGGCCCCCCACTACCTCTCTCACCTGCCACTTTATTCTCTCTCCCGAGTAATCCCTAGTTCATAGCTCAAAATCGCGTTCTTTCTATGCTTGCTCTCGATTTCTTCAATCTCCTTCCTGAGCCCATCTTTCTTGCTGAAATTTGGAGCATTTGTTCCCTAGTATGTGACTCCTCCCCTTGTCCAAGTAGATTTTTGTTTAGTGGATTATATGTTGAGTATTTTGTTGTTGTAGGTGACTGGTTATGAGAGCTTGTAAGATTGTTCGATGCTTAGAGATATAGTTTTGATGCATGTTTAGGCCTCTTGCAAGTCTCTATGAGTAGAATCCTTCATTATATTTACTTCGCAATCACTTGCTTAATAGGTGTTTAAATTTCAGAATACCAAGCATGAACAACCATACTTTTGGAGAGATTTATGAGAGTGATGCACCTAGGAGGTCGAGGCCCTCAGGAACAGCCTCTCAAGCTAGGCCATCATACAATGAAGACCTCATTGCAACACGTATTGGCAGTGAAAGGGATGATGAAGACGCTCACCCATCCTCTTTTCCTTGTTTTTCTTTCTTGCAAGCTATAGGTATTATTGATGATTTCTTGCTACTGATTGAGAGGGTTGGCTTGACCTCTTATATGCAAGATGAGAGTGCACAATACGCTATGCTCACCAAAACTTTTGTTGAGAGCTTCTCATTTACTAACACACCCTATCAATCTACTGTATCTTTTAAAATCTATGATATGCCCTTCACCATGCCTTTGGAGAGATTTTGTAGTATTGTAGGTGTGCCTATGATAGGGACCATGAAGAAAATTCAGGGGCAACCTGCTGATTTGTTGGAGCTTTACCGAGGTGTGACCAATGATGATGACCGCGTGACGCAGCGTGGAAAGATAAGAAATATGCATCTCCCTGCTCTTAGATACTTTGCATACTATCTCGCCACTAGTGTATTGGGTAGGGAGAACACTAGTAATATCTCCAACTATCACTTAGCTTTCCTTGCTGCTGCGCTCAATAATGATACTCGGTACAATCTTGGCTCGCTTATTGCTCGCCGCCTAGCTACTAGGGGCCTATCTACGGGGGCATCATTGCCTCGCGTGTAGTCAATGCATTAGGACTTTCAGTGGATCCCGATGATGCTATGCTAGCACCACAGAGGCTCGACCTTGTTTCCATGAAAACTCATCACTTTGTCACTTCTACCTCTTATTTGAACAATCTAGTATATAGGATGCTTTTCACTGACGGGGATGAAAGGGAGATCCTTTTGTGATAGCCTGCTTTGTTTAGTGTTGACAGGAGACCGTGGTTGCGCTCCAAGGAGGAGGTGGACGAGCAGCTTCGCTTGATGGGTTTCCACGAGCAGCACCAGGAGGATGCGCCCTCCTATGATTACTCCGCACATTACGGAGGGGCATACTCGAGCTCGCACCAGGACGAGGGTACCTCCTCGTCGTACCCCGGTGACACTTCATCCTGGCCATCTTGGGATTCATACCCCACTTAGGCGAAAAGCCTAAGCTTGGGGGAGGTACGCGAACACCGCACTCATCTTCATATCATGTTGCGTCGGTACTTTGTATATTCATGTTTTCGTTCTCTTTTTAGTTTTCGTTCTTCTTTGCTTTTGCTTTCTAAAAACACAAAAAGACCAAAAATATTTTTGTTGTTTCTCTTTGGTTTGCTTCTTCTTTTTGCCTTGGTTTGCTTTTCCCTATCTCCTTTGTTTGAACTATTCGAAAAAACCAAAAAGGTTTTGCTTTGTTTGTTTTTCCCTTTTGGTTCTTGTTTAAAAATCGAAAACACCAAAAATATTTGTCATTCTTCTTTGGTTTTTGTGAGTTTGCTACAGGGTTTGGCAGTCCTCAACGGATATTGGTTTCATATTATTATTCAAGCCACACAAGTGATGTCATGGTGCTGGCACGGCAGATGCCATGGATAGGCTAAAGGTGGGGACTAAATGCATTAGGTGAATCCAGGGAGGGATAGTGTGGTGATTAAACACACAGAAGCTTAGTATTTGTTTCCCTTTCACAGATTACAAGTGCCCCTTGAGCTATATTGGAGAGAGGAGGAAGAAGGAACTCTCTTACTCTCACCACTCACTAGCCCTCAATAACTTGCTAGAAGAACATAACCTATAAAGACCAACCCCTTCTACAGAGGCCCTATCCCTCCTTATAAAGGGGTGGCTAGGTCTCCAATTAGGGCATACGTGGAGGCATATTCCAAGGAATATACCTCGTCCCAAAATAGTAAGCCGACCGGGTCACTTTAACCTAGCGTCATCCATGCAGAGGCTACGTGAGCCTCTGCGGCGCCCGTGTCATCCGACATTGGCATCGTCACCTTTGTCGGCCACGCCTCGGTAGTCCTGCCTCTGTCCACTTCGCTCACGCTCTGCGTACAGTGGTCACCTTTGACCAGCGAGATACCTTCCTTATCCTACAAGCTTGATATAACCCGGATTGTACCTGGTTGATCCGGCCACACCTATTCCTGCATATGAGTTAGATTCATCTGTCCGACATACAGCTTAAGTCGGTTGAGACCCAGCTAGGTGGACATCCCCTGGTCCGGGTTACTCTGTGATTCGGCTTGTCTTAAGGTGACTCGGCCAGCATCCGCTTTGACCTGGCCGTACCTCGGCTAACTCGGCCTGTATACCCCGGTGTGACCCTACCCGGGGGTATCCCCCCAACATTAGTCCCTGAAGCTAGTGCGGTCTTAGCTGCCTCAGCCGCTAAAGCCACATCAGGTTCAATTTAACTGATCTTTGTGTTCATTCTCCGAGTTACTTCCTATCTCGGATTCCATGGGTTTACTTTCCCTTGGCACATTCCAAGTTTTTACTGGCTGGCCGGATTACCATACATCCATCAGGGTCATCCTTCCTTCTCTCGTACGCTTCCCCACGTGGAGGCTAATCATTGCTTTGCCTCATTTTAAGGGCAAGCAATAGTAATCGCCACAGTTATTGTCAGGAGTTACTGTGTGCACGTTACGTCATGCCTGCCTCCTTGTTAACTGTATCACTCCGTCGCGTCATGGGATCCGCTACGCCCTGTGGTCCTTCATGTGGCTCTCTGCTGACTGGTTGACCCGGGTTGTACACGGCCACACCGTGTGGCACACCCGCACAACACGATCCCACTACCCCTCAAGGGAGTGGTTAAATAGGGGAGGGGCGCGCCCCCTAGGCTCTTTCCCCACTTCCGCGCCCCTCTGCCTCTACCTCTTCCTCATCTTCTCCAGCGACAGCACCGCCGCCACCGCGTCAGAGTAGTAGCGCCGCCGCCGCACAGCCTCCACGCGCACCAGCGTCGCTGCCGCCTCCGCGCATCTCTTCCGCCACGGGTCGTTGCTAGTCTAGGCCACTGCCCCCCGCCGCCGCTAGCGACAGCGGGGATAGTGATCTCGAGATGACTGAAGAAGAGCTCACCATCGCCGAGCAGGAGATGGAAGAAGACGCAGCGACCGCCGACCGCGGCGTGTGGGCTGGATCTTGGGTCTGCCAGGATGACCTGGATTGGCTCTATCGCACCAGGCGCATCCCGGAGGGCGTCACCGCACACCTCGCTGCCTTCGAGCTTGCCCCCTCACCCAATCCGGGTGAGTATGTGGTGTTTCTATCCCACTTCCAGCGGGGGTTTGGTTTGCCCGTTAGCGATTTTTTTCATGACTGGCTCAACACGTACGAGCTCCAGCCGCACCACCTACTGGCGAATGCCATCACATCTCTCTACGCCTTTGCCTCCACCATCGAAGGTTACGCCGGACCATGGACCATGAAGGAGCTCTGGATCCGGTTCTTTAGCCTCCGCCGGAACGTGATTCCGAACATTCAGATTGACCCGGAGGACAAGCAGGTCACGCAGTTTGGCGCTGCGTTGATCTCTCCCCGGAAGCAGTCCATCTTCCCCCGAGTCACGAGTCTTGACTCTTGCAAAGGATGGGCCCGGACTTTCTTTTATGTCCAGAACAGCACAACTGAGGATCTGATCGGGCTACGCCCTTACGCTCTGGGTCCCCCTAACCCGGAGCTGTGGGACAGTGTCCCCAAGAAACCCATCGTTCTGGCGAACCAAGTCAACAAGAGGTTCAAGGAGCTGAAGGACATGGGGTTGCACAATGAGGATGCTATGATCACATTTGTGCACAACCGGATCTCCCCCCTCCAGAAACGTACACATAAAGTTTGCCACATGAGCTAGGGCCGTGACCCCAACCGGACCTCCTCATTTGAGTTGAGCAACACCGAGATCTTCCGTCGGGTCAAGTCCCTCTTCACCACTAAGAAGGACTTTTCTTCCGAGTGGACGTGGGGAATTGAACACTTTTGCTGGGATAGGCTTCCTCTGGTGGTAAGTCTTGTGCCCCAAACTCTTTCCGAATTGAATCATCTGTCGGTCTCCGTTGTAGGTTTAATCCCTCTGTCTTTTCTTTTCCTTAGATGTTTGTTCAGCAAACCATCGAGGACGACACTGAGCCTTCCCTCAAATGGGCGCCTGACCGGGATACCTCGGACGAGGAAGAACCATATCAGGAGATGTTCCTTCCGATGGCCGATGCCACCAAGTGACCCACCGGTAAACTCTCTTCTATTAGAGATTGGCCCGACGATGAAGATGATTCGGATGTTGAGGTGATGGAAGCATTTGACGCTATCCCCCTTTCTTATGCTTTTCCGGCATCAGCTAACCCCAGTGGGCAGATCCATGAAGACCCTCCCCTTGCCGTGGGTGAGCCTGTCCCGGTTGCGCCGAAGAAGAGAAGGGGAGCTGCCTCTGCATCCTCCTCCGGGCATTCTCAGCCAGCCAAGAGGCGAAAGAAGTCCGGGGACAAAATTGCCACCAAGGCCACGGCTAAGGCCTGGCCCGGAGAGCTTGCAAGCCGAAAGAGCCCCTTACTTCGTATGAGTAAGTCGTTTCTCCATTTGCTTATTCACTTGCCCTTCCTTTATAGTTTCTCATCATACATTATTTGATTCGGCAGGGCCACGGTGGATGTCGCACATAGTGGATCTAGCATTGCCTCGCCACTCCGGCACAACCCTTCTCCCCATCGTGGCGACGATTCATGCCCATTGAGCACCATTTCGGAGGGTTCAGCGGCTTCTCCGGGTTCCAGCCCACCTCGTCAAGAGGAGGGAAACCTTGGAGCGGGGGAGACTGGCTCTGCCAAGGCAGCAGCAACCATAACTTCGGCTCCGCCGCAACCAGCTATCGCCAAGGTTTCCTCAGCGCCTCCTCCTAAGCAGAAAACAGCACCAGCACCAGCACCAGCCAAAGCAATAGCATCAACACCAACTCCTTCTGCCTCGTCCGAGTCTTCCAAGACTCAGCGAGAAGACTCTAGCAGTGCCAAGGCTAGCACCAAAGCAGCTCCCAAGGGCAAATCCGTTGTAGCCACCTCAACTTCTCAGCAGCATCCCAAGGGAAAAAGGCTCCTGACACCACCAAGGCAGCGTCAGTCGAGGCTGGACAGCGCACACTCGTGTCCCTGCTCTAGAAGAAGACTCCACCTCCCAAGGACGTCCCTGCCGAGCCAGCTGAAGCGCGACTTGTCCTGCACACAAGCCTCGCCGCTGCTCAGGTTGAGAGACCAGAAGCACATGCCAAGGGCCTAGTGGCGCCCCACATGCTCAGCGGTGAACGATACCCTCCGACCTTGATCGAGTTCGTGAACAACTGGAACAAGGCGGAGTTCATCCACAACGACGATCTCCCGGAGAAGTTCGGTCCCGCCGAATTTGCTGCTCAAATGAACACAACCGCTAAGGCAATTAACCTCGCGGGTCGGATGATGGAGGTACGTTACTTCACCTTTTCCTTAGCATTTAGTGGACATTATTGATATAACCATTAGTCCACGAGCCTCCGGGGGAGTAACTTCTTACTCGGCCGGATGCTCCTTAGAAAATTAACGTAGGTCCTTGATAACTTCAAATATGCACACACCTAGAGCCGGGTTAAGTTCCACTTGGCCCGGATCTTGTACACTTCGAATATGCACACACCTAGAGCCGGGTTAAGTTCCACTTGGCCTGGATCTTGTACACTTCGAATATGCACACACCTAGAGCCGGGTTAAGTTCCACTTGGCCTGGATCTTGTACACTTCGAATATGCACACACCTAGAGCCGGGTTAAGTTCCACTTGGCCCGGATCTTGTACACTTCGAATATGCACAAGACTAAGCTATCTTTTCGTACTTCTTTCAGGTGACCACAAATCGCCGGAGTGCTGAGTTTCAGCATCTCCTGGACACTCACAAAATGCTGCGTGCGAAGCATACTATGCTCATTGCCGAACATGATAAAAGGGGTAAGTTTCTTCCTTGGCATTTTTCCATGTTTTCTTCCTCTTTTTCCACCGAACTAATCCATCATTCGGATTCGCAGCTGGGGTGGAGGCTGAGAACATCCTCATGAGGAGAATCTTGGATCAGATCAAGGGTAAGTTATTTTTGCTCAACTTTGATATGCTTTCTATCTCCTTTTCTCCCTGGCTCGGCAAACATTCATACCTCGGCTTTGCTAGGTCAACAAACTATTTCAGCATCTCTTGAAGATAGTGTGCCCGTGCCTGATATGATGCTGCATTTTCTCGAACAAGCAGGGCAGCATCAGCCCGAGCTCAAAAAGAAAGATGATGAGCTTGCCCTCCTCCGAGCCAAAGATGATGAGATTGCCAAGATCAAGGCAGATATGAAGAAGCTGAAAGCACAGCATCAAACCGAACTTCGAAAGGCTGGCCAGGACTTCACTGAAGAGCACGAGCGCCTCAACCTCCAGATTGCCAAGGATCAAGAACTGCTTAAGGAGGCCGACTCTAAACTTGAGTCGGCGAACGCTGAGCTTGTTCAACCCTGGGAGAGGCGTGACAAGTGCACCAAGGAGCTATCCCGGATCCATAGCCATATCTCTCGTAAGTTCCTTTTCTCTCCAATTGTCATGAATCTCTCCGGGTCAACCTTTCTTACTTGTTTCCACTGTCTCGTTTTCAGACAAATTTCTAGAGGGCAATGCTGTTGCAACCACCGTCGTCGCCAAGTTCCGCCAGAAGAGCGTACCCCAATTGTCCCTGGCGCTGGAGAAATTCCATATGACATGGAGGACCTGCTGGTTAGCTTGTCCTCTCATGTCGAGCTTGTGAAGAACTACGGCAAGGACGTCATGGATGTAGCAGTTCGGATCTTCAACACCTTTTGGCCTGGAGAAGATACCCCGGATGGCCCCCCTGCTCTGTTTGCTAGGCTCATGGAATGCGAGACCCAGCTCGATCTCTGGAGAGAATCAGCTGGACGCGTCGGAGCTGAGATCGTTCTTCGCTACGTGCTCACGTAGTAAGAGAAGATTGATCTCAAACTCCTTGAGCATATGTGCACTGGATCAAAGTGGTCTACTGACCCGGATTGGGTAGCTCGGCGCAAAGCTTGCGCTCATAGCTTCATCCAATACGCCCCCATTCATCAATGGAATGATGGGCCGAGCTTCCTAGATGCTGCCAATGATGAAAATGCTGAAAATGTTGAAGATGAGTCGGATGAGGACGAAGAGGACGAAGCCTCAGACATCGAGGAAGGCACAAATGATTCTGAAGCTTAAGCCGAGGCTGCCCCTGCTGGCGCCGAATTACCTCCTTCTGCTGCTCCATGATAAACACTTTAAATTTCATCAGATCCCCGGTATGCCAGGTGGAATTGTATCAAGCACACAAGTGATATTTTTCTACTAAGTTTTTATGCCGGATTAACTTGGGTGTAGACCCCGAGTTTCATTTTCTTGTTCATTCAATCTTTTGGCTCGGCTCGTGTCTACCTTGATTCGGTTTTATGACTTACGAGTCCGAGCTTCAAAAATTTTCTTAACAATACTTGGAAACTTTAGGATTAGCTCAAAGTAATTCAGCATAGTAAATCGAAAGTAGACATAAGGTTAGTCCAAAAAACAAACGTCGGCTCGATTAAGTTCCTTTCCTTAGTCGTTTTTCATGTGCTACGCAATTCCGAACTTGTTCTCTTGCTTCCCATGAAGCCAAATCCTGTTGGACAGCAGCAAGTCGAAGAGTTGAGTTCTTGGTGCTCACACACTACTAATCCGGGTTAAGTAGAAAAACTTACGCCAGCCGACGTATAAACAATAAATACAAAAGTCAATAAATATTTTCAAGGCAGTCCCCGAGTTTCTGCTCGAGGTGCCCATATTTCATTGATAGGCTCATTTCCGGCATACATACCGACATATGAGAGACTCGGATACATACACTTCTCTGCTAGGTGTAGAAAGGACGAAGTAGAGCTACATTCCATGGACGCTTAGATTCCTCGCCGGACCTGTCCGTCTTGTTCTTTTCCTGTGGTTTTGCATCGATAAGATAATAAGAATCATTGTGCAATGCTTTGCTCACAATGAATGGCCCTTCCCATGGGGGGATAACTTATTCATGCCAGCGGTACGTTGTACCAATCGGAGTACCAGATCACCTTCCCGGAAGACTTGGGGGTTTACTTTCCGGCTATGATAGCGTCAGAGATTTCGCTGATATATGGCGGATCTGGATAGTGCCAATTCTCTCGCTTCTTCCAGCAGATCAACATCATTTTGCTGGGCCTCTTGCACTTCGACTTCTGTGTATTGGGTGACTCTAGGCGAATCATGCTCTATGTCGGCTGGTAATACAGCTTCAGCCCCATATACCAGAAAGAATGGTGTATAGCCTGTTGATCGATTCAGAGTTGTTCTTAAACTCCATAGTACCGCTGGTAGTTCTTCTATCCAGCACCCCGCTGATCTTTGCAGCGGCTCAATGAGCTGGGGTTTTATCCCGGATAACACTAGTCCGTTGGATCTTTCCAGTTGTCCGTTCGATGCGGGGTGGGCTACCGAAGCAGCGTCCAGCCAGATCTTCTTATCCTGGTAGAATCGCGCGAATGCTCCTTCAACAAATTTGTGCCATTATCAGTTATGATACTGTGAGGATAACCGTATCTCAAGATCATGTCTTTGAGAAATGTCACGGCCGTAGCTCCATCACATTTTCTTATTGGCTTTACTTCAATCCACTTTGTAAATTTATCAACCATGACCAAAATGTGAGTCATATTTCGCTTTGCTGGTTTGAACGGCTCAACCATGTCCAAACACCATACGGCAAATGGCCAGGTGATTGGTCTGGTCTTGAGCTCCGACATTGGCATATGTGTCTTGGTAGCGTACCTCTGACAACCATTGCATTTTCTTACCAAGTCCTCTGCTTGTTCTAAGGCACTTGGCCAATAGAATCCATGCCGGAAAGCTTTTTCTACCAAGGCTCTGGACGAGGCATGATGTCCACATTCCCCTTGATGTATATCTCGGAGGATGTCAAGCCCTTCTTCCGGGTCAACACATCGCTGGAGGACATTAGTCACACTTCTTTTGTAAAGCTCGGAATTGATGATCGTGTATGTCTTTGCTCTCCTCTGAGTTTTCTTGGACAACACCTCCTCAGTGGGCAAGGTTCCATCTTTTAGGAATTGAAATATAGGTAGTGCCCAAGCTGCTATTGCTCGTACAGGGAACACATCCTCATCAATTTCCATCTGATCCACCGGGATAACTTCAACCGGATCACGCTGAGCAGTCCCCGGGTCTTACGAAGCAGTCCCCTGGTTTGCCGAGTCAGTCCCCGGGTTTCGCGTACCACCTCCCATGTCAATGTCCATGGGCACAACTCTGGACTCTGAATCCTCCGGGACGTAGATTGAGTCGGTTTCTGGGGACGGCCTGATAGATGGTTTTTTGAGGTGTTCTAATGCTACACCCGGTGGAATTGCTTGTCAGGTTGATCCGAGCTTTGACAATACGTTGACAGCCTCATTTTCCACCCGGGGTACATGGCGAAATTCACATCCCTCAAAATAACCAGATATCTTTTACACGTGGAATTTGTATAACGCCATGTTTGGATCAAGAGCGTATCCCAATTTCTTTTGCCACATTGAGCCCATGCACAAGTGCTTCATACTCGGCGACATTGTTTGATGCTGCGAAATGGATCTGGAGCACATACTTCAACTGGTCATTCTTCGGCGAGGTAAGAAGAACTCCGGCGCCTAACCCGGTTTTTGTTTTTGACCCGTCAAAGTGCATTCTCCAGTAGTTCGGATCTGGCAGTGGTGGTTCATACTGCACCTCGGCCCAGTCCACAAAAACGTCGGCCACAGCTTGAGACTTGATTGCTTCTCTTCTGTCATATTGCGGCGCATAAGGAGCTAGCTCAATTGCCCATTTCACAATCCTGCCACTTGCATCCTTGTTACTCATTATCTCGAAATTGGGGCTTCACATATTACTTTGATGGGGTGATCCTCAAAATAACATTTGAGCTTCTTTGCCGACATATACACACCATACGCCACTTTCTGATAGTGCGGATAATTTTTCTTTGAGGTTGATAATACCTCGCTAAGATAATACACTGGCCTTTGCACTGACTTACCCTCTTCATCGCGCTCTACCACAATTACTGCACTTACAACTCGGTTGGTTGCGGCTATATAGAGCAACATTGGCTCCTCTGATAGTGGAGAGGCTAACACTGGTGTAGTGGCTAACATTTTCTTTAATTGAATAAAGGCTTCATTGGCCTACGGCGTCCAAATGAACTTGTCCGACTTTTTCATGAGTTGATAGAGAGGCAGTGCCTTTTCTCCCAACCGACATACAAACTGACTTAACGACGCCAGGCAACCAGTGAACTTCTGGACATCGTTAAGACACTTTGGTAACTCCATTCGCTCTATGGCTCAGATTTTAGTTGGGTTAACTTCGATACCTCGGCTGGATACAAGAAATCTGGGTAATTTTCCAGCCAGGACACTGAAGGTACATTTCTCCGGGTTAAGCTTCATCCGGAACCTCCTTAGGTTCGCGAACGTCTGCCTGATATCGTCAAGGAGCGTTTTGCTTTCCTTGGTCTTGATAACCATATCATCCACATATACTTGTACATTTTGACCAATTTGGTCGTGCAAACATTTCTGCATACATCTTTGGTACGTTGCCCCTGCATTATGTAAACCAAATGGCATGGTGCGCTAGCAATAAGCCCCATACGGGGTGATAAATGCAGTTTTTATTTGATCATCCGGATTCAGAGGTATCTGGTGGAAACCATAATATGCATCAATGATTGACAACAGTTCACACCCAGCAGTTGAATCTATGACCTGATCTATCCTTGGCAGTGGAAATGGATCTTTTGGACACGCCGTATTCAGGTTCGTGTAATCGATACACATACGCCATACCACTGCTACATTCGGATCATCCTTCTTCTTCTCCACTAGCACCGGATTAGATAGCCAATCTGGGTAAAGAACCTCCATGATAAATCCAGCTGCTAGTAACCGTGCTATCTCATCTCCAATTACTTTTCTCCTATCTTCGGCGAAGCGGCGGAGAGGTTTCTTCACCGTCCTTGCTCCGGGTCTCACATTCAAAGAGTGCTCGGCCAACTCCCTCGGAACACCTTGCAAGTCCTGTGTGGACCAGCAAAAATATTCCGATTCTCACGGAGGAAGTTGACGAGCTCGCTTTCCTATTTATCATTTAACCCGGCACCAATTGTTATAGTGCGCTCTGGGAACATGTCATCAACAGGCACTTTCTTGGTATCCTTTGTGGCTTGGAATGAGACACTACCATGCGGATTACTCAACACATGCATATATTGCTGCGCGTACTGAGCCAACGGCGCCACCTCCTGTATCTTCCTTTTTTCTTGCGCAATCACGAGTGACTCGACTAGGTTAGACCCGGCTGACGCACACTCAATGGAACGTCGGAAATCACCAGCTATGGTAATCACTCCATTTGGCCTAGGCAACTTCATCTTCAGATAACTGATGTCGAAGCTTGCCATGAACCTGTTCAGTGCTGGTCTTCCGAGTAACGCGTGATACGTACTTTTTAATTTCACCACCTCAAACTCCAAATACTCAGTTCGGCAATTATCTCTCGTGCCGAACAACACGTCAACCCGGACCTTGCCTATGGGCTCACAAGAAATGCCTGGCACAATGCCATGGAAAGTTGTCCTTGTAGCCCGGAGCATGTTCTCCGAGATACCCAATTTGCGCATTGTATTTGCATACATGATGTTAATGCTACTGCCATTGTCAATCAGTACCTTTGAGAACCTCACATTGATGTTAGGCCCAATGAATGTCAGATCCAGCACTAGCGCATACGAACCAGGACTTGGCATAAGCTTGGGATGATCTTTGATGCTCCAGGTAATTTCCTGGTCCGACCAAGGCATATACCTCGTCACTGCTGGCATTACCGCATTCACCTCCATGTGTCGGTGCTGCAAGCTCTTTCTATCTGTTTCCTCCGTGGTAAACACACAGTAACTCTGATGATGTTCTCATTCCTTCCCTCGTTTCCGGGGTACCTCTGATCCGGTTGATGCTGGTCTTCCACTTGATGCACTGCATCCCTTCTCTCATGGTTGTCATATCTCGGCGGAGAGGGAGGCAACATTAGCTGTTGCGTGTTCGCTCCGGAGAGCAATTGCTGCCAGGGTAACTCCTGCCGAGGTTGATCATTCCGAGGTGCCTGAGCATTCCTCGAACCACCTTGTTCTCTCTTACGCATCCACTCACACTGCCTTGTTGTATGACCCGCTAGGTTACTCGGATTTGGCGTGTGAAATTTACATGGCTGATCCAGCATTGACTCATAAGTATATCTCGGACGGTCCTTTTTTTCCTGCCACTGTTTCTTCTGCTCTGGCGTCCAAGTTTTCTTGCCATCATTTCTCGGTGTCCATTGTTGCCCTCCAGTTTTCTGACGTTGATTGCCCCCTGCTCCGGGCTGATCCTGATTCACCGCAGCAACTTGTTGCAAACTGTACCGATAATCCGGTCTGTCATCTCTTCTTTTACCCCGGTAATCATTCCTCTGGGATGACCCGGCTCCATCTCTCTGGTAGTACTCCTCATTTGACTCGTTAGACATGAGCCTGGGTTGAGTCGGATCACCCAAAGCATATGAATCAGCAATCCGGATTATCTCTGCCAACATAGTTGGCATATCCCTTTGCAATCTTTGCCACAACAGGCTTGCATATCTGCATCCTTGTGCAAACCATGCTATGGCCTATGACTCGATCACCCCCTCACGTGAGTTTCGCACGGTACACCACCGGGTCAGGAACTCCCGGTCTGTCTCATTCGGTTTCTGTTTGCACATTGCTAGGGTCTGTGGCCTGTTCGGCCTCTGATATGTACTTGAGAAATTGTTGATAAGCATTTCCTCAAAATTGATCCAACAATTGATACTTCCGGGCAGCAAATTGTTTAGCCATACCCTCGCTGGCCCCTCCAACATCTGGGGCACGTATCTCACAGCCCATCTCAAGTTGCCTGTAACAATTTTTACAGTTGTAGCATAGTTAATCAACCAATCCTCCGGCTTTGTGCTGCCATCGTATGTCTTTGTGCCTCTAGGTAGCTGGAAGTTAGGTACCGGAGGTTCCTTCATGATTCGGGGCCCAAAACACGCAGGACCCGACGGACCTTGACATTCAATCTGCTCCGACCAATACAGCCGATCCAGTTTTAATCTGGCATCGTCAGGCATCAAATCCCTGCTTCCCAATCTTGACCCTATTACATGATAGTCCGGCCTTGGGTATCCTGCGTTCGCCATTTCCTAATCACCATCATTGTATCGGTCTTGCTCTCTTGGAGCACCTCTCTGTTGCATACCTCGGCCGACACTTTGCTCTTGCCTTGGTATATTCCGTTGTTGCGGTTGTCCTGCTCCTGCCGAGTTGCGCTGTCCGACATTGCCATTTACAACATTTCCTTGACCGGCATTGCCTTGGTCACGGTTACCTCGACCAACTTCGCCTCCGCTCACACTTCGCCGATCCTCATCTCTCCGCACTTCTTTTCCTTTCCCTGCCCTTGTCGGGTCATATGGGACTATCTGTTTGTTCCTCCTGGCCGAGGTTACCACCTATTCTCTCCTATGACCACCATGAGGAGACGATGCAGCTCCAAAGGATTTCTCCGGGTTACCCCCCGCCGAATGAACGATGTTGGAGGCCCCAGCTCTCTCCGGGTTAGCTCTGAGCAATTCCTCATTTTGCCTGTTCGCGATCCGAACCAACTCATTGACCCTCTCTTGCTGTCTCTGACGGACTTCATCCGTTAGACCCTCTAACTCGGACGCAGCTGCATCTGCTGCTCTGAGGTTTTTTGCCGGGGTACTATACTTCGGCAGCCCCACGGACAAACAGTTCTCTGATTCCTCAATCCTAGTATCTCCCTCTTTGTTCATTTCACTCATGAGGTTTCTCCCTTTTACTTTTATAGCATCTACTTTATTCGCCTTTGCGTACTCACGCAGTGTCATGTTCAATGACTGCTGAGCCGCGGCTATCTTTTTCGCACCCTCTAGTATTTTTTGCCTAGTTTCCTCTAGCTCGGTCTGTGCCTGAGCCAGATCTACCGCTGCTGCTACGGGGTTTGCCAAGCTATCCATCACTTGCTGCAGCATATTCACTGGCCTCTCTAATGGAGGACCTCTATTTTTCCTCGGTGCCTTAGGCATTACCTCCGGATCTGGTGCCGGATCTTTTCTTGTGCCAGCGCCAGGCGCAGTCATCATCACCTCAGCACAGTACGGGGAGTGAGTGATACGCGCCCCGTGAACCACGCTAAGGGGTGGCTCGCCTCCCTCGACAATGTGCCGCGGATGAACGCACGACACATCGACAGCAACATAGACCTTGTGTGCGCCGAGCTTGACGAAGAGGCCGTTGCGCGGAAGTGGACGCTTGCCGAAGCAACCACTGTTGTCGCTAACAAAGTCCAGCGCTCCAAAGTGCTGAACAAGCCCGGAGACGATGCGTTCGCTGGTGCCGATGAGGTTTCCCGTCCGGATCTTCACCCCTGCTAGTGCCGCTAGCCCCATGGTGGGCCCCAACTGTCGTGGTGGTGGCACGGCAGATGACATGGATAGGCTAAAGGTGGGGACTAAATGCACTAGGGGAATCCAGGGAGGGATAGTGTGGTGATTCCACACACAGAAGCTTAGTATTTGTTTCCCTTTCATAGATTACAAGTGCTCCTTGAGCTATATTTGCGAGAGGAGGAAGAAGAAACTCTCTTACTCTCACCACTCACTAGCCCTCAGTAACTTGCTAGAAGAACATAACCTCTAAAGACCAACCCCTTCTACAGAGGCCCTAGCCCTCCTTATATAGGGGTGGCTAGGTCTCCAATTAGGGCATACGTGGAGGCATATTCCAAGGAATATACGTCCTCCCAAAATAGTAAGCCGACTGGGTCACTTTAAGCCAGCGTCATCCATGCAGAGGCTACGTGAGCCTCTGCGGCGCCCGCGTCATCCGACATTGGCATCTTCACCTTTGTCGGCCACGCCTCGGTGGTCCTGCCTCTGTCTGCTTCGCTCACACTCTGCGTACAGTGGTCACCTTTGACCAGCAAGATACCTTCCTTCTCCTACAAGCTTTATATAACCCGGATTGTACCTGGTTGATCCGTCCACACCTGTTCCTGCATATGAGTTAGATTCATCTATCCGACATACGGCTTAAGTCAGTTGAGACCCAGTTAGGTGGACATCCCCTGGTCCAGGTTACTCCGTGATTCGACTTGTCTTAAGGTGACTCGGCCAGCATCCGCTTTGACCTTGCCGTACCTCGGCTAACTCGGCCTTTATACCCCGGTGTGACCCTACCCGGGGTTATCCCCCCAACAAGTGAAGAGCAATAATGAGGATCAATGACAACTTGAGGCGTGGTAAGAGGCTGGTAACTAACTCTATTTGTCTTCATTTTTGTACATATACTCATCATTGTGAGCTTGCTTAGTCCATTCATGTAGGGTGTATGTTATCTTTGGATGCTTAGTAGTTCTTGCTTTCTTGTGATTAGCTCCAGCTCGCTAATAGTTTGTAGCATGTCTCATGAATGTTTGCTTGCATTACTCTATTCATAAATCGGTATGACACCGTGGTATCCTCCTCTGAATGTTTCATTTGATTTACTTGGTACATGCTCACGCATGCACATGACTGTAATAATCAGTTAAGCCTCGATGAATTATTTTGCCTTGAGGATCTTGAATCACTTTCATGTCATGAGTAGTCCTGTTTTGTTGCAAGCATGATAATGACAGCTATTGCTCTCTCGTTTGTCGCTCCCTTACTATTGCTAGCCTTCACTTTTAGTGAGTATGTTTTACTCAAGTTCCAAACTCCCTAAACCAAATATTTCCAAAGTGTCCACCATACCTACCCATTAGTATCATTTGCTACTTCCGTGCATATTCAATATGCCTTGTTTTCTTCCGAATAAAAGGTTTGCTTGTTATGAGAAAGTTAGTTAGTAAAGCTCTCACAAACTTGATGGCACACTTTATTTCCTACACTTAATAAACCTGAACCATTGTGAACTCTCCATGAAAGTTATATGCTTGCAATTATAGGCTGGGGATTAGCAGAACCGTGCTGTCATGAGGAACGCTTTCAACACTTGTAAATATATACCCAGTTGATACCTTGCTCTTTTGTTTTTGGATGTCGTCGGTGTGAAATAAAAGGGGAGCTTGTAAGTCCATGGAGTTATGTATGTGTGTTAGAGAAACGCCTGGGCCACTAGTCTAATCCATGCTGACATGGTGGAAACCTGCAGAGTAACCATAATGATATCTATGAAGCATTCTTCTTATAAAAAAAGAGAGAGATAACTATTGAGAAAAAGAAAAAAAAGAGATTTATGAAAAGAGGAAAGAGAGAAAAAAGCACCATTTTCCCATGGTAAATAAGAAGATTACTGAGATACTCATTGTCTGCTTGCCTTGTCATTTTGATATGGGGATTCTTCCGTATCATCGGGCAAGGGGTACCCAGTTGGTGGTTCTCTATGATACGCACATACTTACGATGACAAGAACTTACCGGTAACTAAAGTTGAGTAGCATGAGGAGTGGCCCTCGTACTTAAGGGACTTGCGATTTTGAATTTATATTCTGTCAAGCATATAACACAGATTGGACCTCACTTTCACCTTAACCACATTAAAGATGCTCATGATAGGGGCAATGAGAGCTCAAAGCTAACGAGTACCATACTTTCAGCATTTGGAACCCTTTCAAAATTATTCAAAACCTTTTCCTTTACTTGTTGAGTCTCCACATATTCTTTGAGCACCTTCATGAATTCATAGTTGTCATTCTTTGTGTTTGTTCCATTACTTGATTATTTGTGTTATGACTTTGATGCTTGTATCCTTTATATCGTTATTTCTAGTCATCACTTGAACTTCAGAGGTGCCTTGACATTCATAATCAAAGGCAAGCGAGATACCACTCTATCATACCTTTTTATTAGCATTGTAATGTTGCTTATGTTTGTGCTTCATGCTACTTATTATTCTTGAGTTGGAATCTCTTCATAGCCTGCAACGACTATTAAGTAGACTCAGTTGCATACTCTTTATTATGAATTGTCTAAGTAGTTGACCACATTGCTGAGAATATTTACATCATATGAACCAAATGCGTTCGTGAAAGTTCTTTTATCGCACTCAGTTTTCAACTAAATTGCTTGAGGACAAGCAATAAGCCAAGCTTGGGGGGAGTTGATACGTCCAAAACGTATCTACTTTCCCGAACACTTTTGCTATTGTTTCTCCTCTATACTTGTGTGATTTGGATGCAACTAATGCGGACTGACGTTGTTTTCAGCAGAATTGCCTTGGTGTCTACTTTTTGTGCAGAAAATCAACTATCAGGAAAAATCCCGGAAAATATGCCAAAAATCCTATTTCACCCGAAGACTCCAGGAGCCAGAATACGAGACGGAGAAGAGCCCTGGGGTGGCCACACCACCTGGTGGCGCGGGCCAGGCCAGGCCACGCCAGGGGGTGGTGTGGGCCCCCCAGGAACCCCCTCGGCCTCTCTCTTCGCCTATAAGGAGCCTTCTGACCTAAAAACTACGGGGGGTTCGACGTTTTTCCAGAAGGAGTTCCGCTCTGCCGCCACACCAGATTCCACGAAGCAGCACCAAAAACTTCGTTCTGGCACCCTGCCGGGACGGGGAATTGGAGGAGATCATCGCCATCATCATCACCATCGCTTCTCCATCGACCATCCATGTTTCCCCCATGTATGAGTGAGTAATCCCCCGCCGTAGGCTATGGGGATGGTAGGGATTGGATGAGATCGTTCATGTAATGGCATTAGATTGTTAGGGTATGGTGCCTAGTATCTTTTATTAGTGCTTTATGACTTTGTTGCGACTTGTTGTGCTTAATGCTTGTCACTAGGGCCCGAGTGCCATGATTTCAGATCTGAACATGTTATTGATTCATTATGATAGTAGTGTTCTTGGTCCTATCTGCAAGTTGTATACACACGTTGTTGTCCGGAACCTATGGCCCCGAAGTGACAGAAATCGGGATAACCGGAAGGGAAATGCTTTGATGTGAGGATCACATGTGTTCATGGAGTGTTAATGCTTTGCTCTGGTGCTCTATTAAAAG
The DNA here is from genome assembly GCA_916181665.1 of Avena sativa. NCBI lineage: Eukaryota > Viridiplantae > Streptophyta > Magnoliopsida > Poales > Poaceae > Avena > Avena sativa. The sequence continues at coordinate 574,332,540 of OV702287.1, forward strand.
GAGCACCTTAATTGCCAGTAGTTACCTAGAGGCCCCGCTGCAAACGGGCTGGCAGGACAAAAGATGTTGTGCAAGTTCTCATTGCGAGCACGTATGTACTTGGATGCTTTATCTTATTTATTTGCAATTTCCCTATGTTCTGATTGCTATGTGAATTGCCTTGTCCATGCAACGCCCGTCCATCCATCCCTATGCCTACCGCACTCGAATCCCATTGTTTACTGCTTTTGTTACTACTGTCTTTGCTTTACTACTGCTGTTACTTTACAATTCCTACTACAAAATTGTTGCTATTGATAAACTGTTGTGAGCAAGATTGTTTCCAGGTACATCTGAATTGACAACTCAGTTGTTAAGGCTTATAAATATTCTTTGGCTCCCCTTGTGTCGAATCAATAAATTGGGTTTCACTTCCCTCAAAAATACTGCGATACACCCCCTATACTTGTGGGTCATCAATTGTAAGTACTACTGGCTAGATCCATGCATCTCTTTGATTCTAGTTTCAATACCACCATTATCATGCTTGATTATTATTTTGATTGAACTCCGTTCTCATAAAGTGCTTGAGGCAGGAAGCCGGGAATAACTTATGTGGATACTATGTCTGTGAGTTCATTCGCCAGACGAACAAAGAGAAGGGGGCAGACCGGAACATCAAAAAAATTGAAGTACGATAAACAATAATCATAACTTTATTTTATTATCACCAATTGTGTTTAGTTTCATTCATATATATTGATCCCCTTCTTTATATTAGATCGAACGGATGCGGGACGGTCTTCTATCACAAGAACGCGTGCAAGCAATTCAAGAGGAATTTGTCGGATTCTTGTTAGAACAAGTCATAGATCCGAAAGGAGAATACTATTACCCACTTCATTTGGAAGGGTGAAGTGTATAAAAGAAGATGTAAATTAGATCAAATTCGTGTGAGAGTATCGTTTGTAATTATAATATGTTTCGACCAAGAAGAAGGATGAGACGATGTATATATTTGTGATCATGCATGATGTGTAATATATATATCGTGGTTTCATTATTGCTGTATATATGTAGTACCATTAAATTGATAAAAAAATCCTGTTGCGGCAGAAAAATAGCTCAAAAATCCTGCCGCGACACAGAGACCAACGATCTCGGTTCGTGACAATAACCGGGACCAATGATCCACCCCCCCCCCCCCCCGTCTCTAGCGCTGCCACGTGGGGACCCATTGGTCCTGTTATTTCCACGAACCGGGACCAATGATCCACCCCCCCTCGTCGCTCGCCCACCCACGTGGAAACCCATTGGTCCCGGTTCGTGCGCGAACCGGGACTAGCACTAGTCCCGAGTGATTGGTCCCGGATCGGGAACCGGGACCAATGGCCCTTATGAACCGGGACTAGAGGCCCTTTTTCCACTAGTGGAAGGATCGAGGAGATATGGGAGCTCGACTACTGTGGAGAGATCGTACCGATGTTCCGTGTTAGCTGGGTCAAGAACGTGGAAAAAGAAGGCTGGTATTTCACCACAATGGTTATACCAGATGCCAAATCGACAAAGAATGCCTCCACAAAAGATGAGCCTTGGGTACTCGCTGGCCAAGTTTATCAATGCTTTTTTATTACCGACCCATCAAAGCCCAATCGTGTTGTAGTTAGGAGGGGCAAGAGGAGCATCATCGGAATGGAAGGAGCCGCCAACGAGCAAAACTTTGACAAAAACGATGACCCGAAGATCGTAGAGGAATTCGACAAGTACTTCGACATGCCTACTACTACTAAAGTAAGAAGGAAGACCACACTGCCTACTAAAGGTTGTCCATTCACAAGAAGAAATCTCAAAGTGCGCGAGCTAAAGTATTCAACCACGGCGAAAAAGGGCAAGAAGATTGTGAAGAGACACTAGCTCGACACATCACATGATTGTATATGTTCGGAGAGAGAGATTTTTGAATAAATATGAATGTTTGTATATGTTCTTGCTTTATTTTAGACATATATATAATTAAAAACACATCACATGATTGTATATGTTCGGGGAGAGAATTTTTTGAATAAATATGATTGTTTGTATATGTTCTTGCTTTATTTTAAACAGATCTATAATTAAAAATATGTTTTTTTAAAGAAAAAAGTGTGAGACAGCCAGGATTCGAACATGTCTGCCCCAGGTTTAGAATGGCACAAGCAAGCATCAGATACCACTAAGGCAACTGTGTGATCTTGTCATACTATGTCGTGGTGGTGTCACGGCAGATGCCATGGATAGGCTAAAGGTGGGGACTAATATGCGCTAGGGGAATCCAGGGAGGGATAGTAGAGTGATTCTCTACACAGAAGCTTTGTATTGATGTTCAATCTCCAAGATTACAAGTGCTCCTCGAGCTATATTGACAAGAGGAGGAAGAAGAAACTCTCTTACTCTTGCCTACTAACTAGCCCAAGAACCCTAGATCCACTAGTGCTCAACCAACTAGGAGTCTCCTTGCTCTGTATCCGAAAAAACCCACCCCCCTTACCAGAACCCCAACCCCCCCTTATATAGAGGTGGTTCGGTCCTGGCCTAGGGCACACGTGGAGTCATATTCCTAAGAATATGCCCCCTCCCAAACTAGTAACCCGACAGGGGTACTTTTCCCCCGTGTCACTCTTCCTTTAACGACGTAGCCTCTGTGGCGCCCGCGTCAGTCGACGTGAGCGTCGTTACCCTTGTCGACCATGATCCGGTGGTCCTGCCCTTGCTTTATTCGCTCACCCAGTACGCACCGGACCTTCTTTTTTGACCAGAGAGATTCCTTCCTTCTCCTAGAAGCCAAGAGAGGATCCGGATCATAGTTGATCCGGCCACACCTGTTCCTGCATATAAGCTAGACAAGTATTCCCGACTTACTCCATGAGTCGGATGAGACAATGTCAGGCGACCCCCTTGGTCCGGGTTACTCCGTGATCCGGCCTGCCTCGAGGTGACTCGGCCAGCATCCGCTTTGACCTTGCCGAACCTCGGCTGACTCGGAGTGACCCTACCCGGGGTTATCCCCCCAACATTAGTCCCCGAAGCTGGTGCGGCCTGAGCGGCCTTGGTCGCTAAGGCCACATCAGGTTCATTCGTATCTAAGCTTTGGACGCTTAGTTCCGGGTTGACTTCTTGTCTCGGATTATATGGATTTACGTTCCCTTCGCACGTTCCAAGTTTTCACTTGCCGGCCGGGTTACCATTGTAGCTTGGATCCTATGGTTTTACTTCCCCTCTGCACCTTTCAAGTTTTCACATGTCGGCCGGGTTACCACGGAGGCTCGGATCCAGAACTTGCTTCCTTCTCTCATACGCCAACCCACGTAAGGGTTAATCATTGCGTTACCTTATTTTAAGGGCCTGCACTGTAACTGCCGCAGTAATTGTCAGTGATTACTGCGCGCGGGTTACGTCACGCATGTCTCCTCGTTTCCCGCAACCACACATCGTGTCATGGGATCATATTTACTCCGTGGCCTCCGCTGTGGCTTCTCTCTGATTGGCTAATGCCAGTGATACACGTCCACAGCGCGTGGCTGTCCAGCGTAGCACGATCCCACTCGTTGATTACTGGGGGCAGTTAAATAGGGGAGGGGCACACTCCTTAGCATTTTTCCATCTCCGCGCCCCCTCGCCCGTTCCTCTTCTTCTTCCTCGCGACCGCATCGCCGCCAGTGCCCGTTGCAGCAGCGCCGCCGCCGCACCTTCTCCGTGCCTCCGCACCGTAGTCACCACTGCACCACTATTTAGCCACGGGTCCTCGTCAATCTATACTGCAGAGCCCCGCCGCCGCCAGCTCCAGCGAGGACAGCAGAATCGAGATGACGGAGGAGGAGCTCATCGTCGTCGAGCAGGAGATGGAGGAGGACGCCGGCGCGGCGGACCACGGCGCGTGGGCCGGCTTGTGGGTCTGCGAGGATGACATCGACTGGCTCTACCGGACCCGGCGTATTCCCGTCGGCGTCGCCGCTCGTCTCCCCTCCTCGGAATTGGCCCCCTCACCCAATCCGGGTGAGTTCGTTGTTTCCCTATCCCATTTTCAACGGGGATTTGGCCTTCTGGTGAGTGATTTCTTCCGGGACTGGGTCCGGACCTATCACCTGCAACCACATCATCTCCCGGCAAACGCCATCACCTCTCTATCCGCTTTCATTTCTTCGATCGAGGGCTACACCGGACTATGGCCCACGAAGGAGCTGTGGATCCGATTCTTCGGCCTCCGTCGCAACGTCGTCCCCAACATCCACGTCGAGTCAGAGGACAAGCAGCTCACTCAGTTCGGAGTTGCCTCGATCTTGCCCTGGAGGTTTTCGATCTTTCCCGGGATCACCGGGCTTGCCTCCTGCAAAGGATGGGCCCAGACCTTCTTCTACGTCCGGAACAACGGCACCGAAGACTTGATCCGGTTGCTGCCCTACGCTCCGGGTCCCCCGGACACGAATTTCTGGGAAGAGGTCGACAGAAAACATACGTCTCTGGCCAACCAAGTAAACAAAAGGTTTGCGGAGCTGAAGAAGATGGGATTGCGCAACGAGGATGCCATGATCACATTCGTGCGCAACCGAATCTCTCCCCTCCAGCGGCGCACTCACATGTTGTGCCATATGAGCTTCAGTCGCGACCCCAACCGAACCTCCTCGTTCAAGTTGAGCAACACGGAGATCTTCCGCTGGGTCAAGGCTCTTTTCACCACCCATAAGGATTTTTCCGCCGAATAGACGTGGGGAATGGAGCATTACTGCCGCGACAGGCTCCCTCCCGCGGTAAGCTTCGCGGAGTAAACTTATTTCGGATCAATTGCATGTCGGTTCTTATCGTATTTTTGACTCTGCTCCTTGTGCCTTTTTCTCAGCTGTTTCTCCAGCAAACCCTCGAGGATGGTACTGATCCGACCCTTAAGTGGGCCCCGGACCGAGAAATCCCGGATGAGGAGGAGCCGGACTAGGAGATGTTCCTCCCCACAACCGACACCACCAAACGACCCAGCGGTAAATTCTCTTCTCTTAGAGATTGGCCAGACGATGAGGATGACTCGGATATCGATGTGATTGAACCCGTTGAGGCTGTCCCTCTTTCTTTTGCCTTCCCGGCATCAGCTAACCCCGGTGGGCACATCCACGAGGATTCTCCACTTGCCACGGGCGAGCCTGTTCCGGTGGCGTCAAAGAAGAAGCGCGGATCCGCGTCAAGTTCTTCTTCCGAACCTTCTCAGCCTTCGAAAAGGCAAAAGAAGGCCGGAGACAAGACTACCTCCAAACGGTCAGGCAAAGCCCCGGCACGGAGGGCCTGGAAACCTAAGGAGGCCAAGACCTCGGATCCGTAAGTTCTTTTTCACTGCGCAACACACTTCTCCCTGCATCGGGGTAATTTCACTCCTGATATTATTTTCTCTTGTAGGGCTCCTATGGAGGTCCCTCAGAGCGGACCGAGGATCTCCTCTCCTCTTCGGTCCAGTCCTTCCCCTCCTCGTGACGATGAGTCACGCCCACTGAGCCCTATTCCGGAGGGCTCTGCGGCCGCTCTGGGTTCCGCAGTACCTCCTTCAGAGGAACGCGACCTCGGATCGGGAGGGGTCGGATCGGCCGAGGCCACGGCGTCCGTCACTTCGGCATTGCCGCAACCATCAACCACCAAGTCTACCACAACTCCAGCACCAGCAGCAGCTCCAGCACCAGCCCCGGCTCCGAAGAAACCAACAGCAACTCCAGCACCAGCCACCAAAGCTCCCGTGCCAAGTTCGTCTGCCTCGTCCGAGTCATCCCAAGCTCGGCGAGGAACCACTCCATCGGCTTCCAAGGGCAAAACCACTGTTGTCACATCCTCCCAGCAAGCCAAAGGCAAGTCCACCTCCGTCGAGGCCGGGCAGCGAACCTTGCCGTCGATGCTTCCAAAGAAATCACCAGCAATGACGGATCCTCCTGCCGAGCCAGCCAATTCGCAACAGATGGTTCTTCACACTAGCCCAGCTCTTGCCCTGATTGAAAGGAAAGAAGCTCACGCAAAGGGCTTCCTCACATGCCCACTGGCGAACGGTGCCCTCCGAGCCTCATCGAGTTTGTCATGAACTGGAATAAGGCGGAGTTCGTCTAGAACGACGATCTCCCGGAAAAGTTCTGCCCAGCTGAATTTTCCGCTCAGATGAATACCGCCGCCAAGGCCATTAACGTCGCTGGGCGTATGATGGAGGTACGCTGTTTCTTCTTTACATGCTGTAGATAATAACCATTAGTCCCCGTGCCTCCAGCGGAGTAACTTGTTACTCGGCCGGATGCTCCTTAGAAGATCAACGTAGCTGCATGTAAACTTCAAATATGCACACACCTAGAGCCGGGTTAAGTTCCGCTTGGCCCGGATCTCGTACACTTCAAATATGCACACACCTAGAGCCGGGTTAAGTTCCGCTTGGCCCGGATCTTGTACACTTCGAATATGCACACACCTAGAGCCGGGTTAAGTTCCGCTTGGCCCGGAGCTTGTACACTTCGAATATGCACACACCTAGAGCCGGGTTAAGTTCTGCTTGGCCCGGATCTCGTACACTTCAAATATGCACACACCTAGATCCGGGTTAAGTTCCGCTTGGCCCGGATCTTGTACACTTTGAATATGCACACACCTAGAGCCGGGGTAAGTTCCGCTTGGCCCGGAGCTTGTACACTTCGAATATGCACACACCTAGAGCCGGGTTAAGTTCCGCTTGGCCCGGATCTTGTACACTTCGAATATGCACACACCTAGAGCCGGGTTAAGTTCCGCTTGGCTCGGATCTCGTACACTTCGAATATGCACACACCTAGAGCCGGGTTAAGTTCCGCTTGGCCCGGATCTTGTACACTTCGAATATGCACCGAACTAATATTACCCGCCTGTACCTTTGTTAGGTAACCACCAATCATCGGAGCGCCGAGTTTCAGCGCCTGCTTGATACCCACAAGATCTTGCGCGCAAAACATGTTGCACTTGGCGCGGAGCATGAAAAGAGGGGTAATTTCCGCTTGGCCCGGAGCTTGTACACTTCGAATATGCACACACCTAGAGCCGGGTTAAGTTCCGCTTGGCCCGGATCTTGTACACTTCGAATATGCACACACCTAGAGCCGGGTTAAGTTCCGCTTGGCCCAGAGCTTGTACACTTCGAATATGCACACACCTAGAGCCGGGTTAAGTTCTGCTTGGCCCGGATCTCGTACACTTCAAATATGCACACACCTAGAGCCGGGTTAAGTTCCGCTTGGCCCGGATCTTGTACACTTTGAATATGCACACACCTAGAGCCGGGGTAAGTTCCGCTTGGCCCGGAGCTTGTACACTTCGAATATGCACACACCTAGAGCCGAGTTAAGTTCCGCTTGGCCCGGATCTCGTACACTTCGAATATGCACACACCTAGAGCCGGGTTAAGTTCCGCTTGGCCCGGATCTTGTACACTTCGAATATGCACCGAACTAATATTACCCGCCTGTACCTTTGTTAGGTAACCACCAATCGTCGGAGCGCCGAGTTTCAGCGCCTGCTTGATACCCACAAGATCTTGCGCGCAAAATATGTTGCACTTGGCGCGGAGCATGAAAAGAGGGGTAATTTCCTCTCGTAACACCTCTCCGTTTCGTTTGTTTCTGCCGGACTAACCTCCTTATTCAGTTTTTTGTAGCTGGGGTGGAGGCTGAAAACAAGATTATGCGGAAGAACTTGGAGGAAATCCGAGGTATGTCCCCTTTCGGCCAACGTCGTTGTGTTTTCCATTCTTTCTTCTCCTTGGCTCGGCAAACATTCACTCCTCGGGTTTGCCGGGTCACCACACTATTTCAGCATCGCTTGACGATAGTGTGCCCGTGCCTGATATGATGCTGCATTTTCTCGAACAAGCAGGATAGCATCAAGCCGAGCTGAAGAAGAAGAACGATGAGCTTGCCCTCCTCTAGACCAAGGACGACGAAATAGCCAAACTCAAGGCCGAGATGGAGAAGATGAAGGCCCAACACAAAACCGAGCTCCAGAAAGTTGGCCAGAACTTCACCGAAGAGCGTGAGCGCTTTACCCTCCAGATCACCAAGGATCAGGACCTGCTCAAGGAATCCGAGGTCCGGCTTGGGTCGGCGCTCACTGAGCTTGAACAACTTTGCCAGAGACGCGACAGTTGTACGAAGGAGTTGACCCGGATCCATCACCATATCTCACGTAAGCTTCTTCCCCTTATCCGACATAGTTTTTTGGGGTTAGCTCATATGCCTTTGCTTCAGCATCCTCCCTTTCCTTATTTTCAGATAACTTTCCGGAGCGTACTGCCATCGCCAGTGCTGCCGTTGCCCAATTCCGCCAAGAGAGGGGTACTCCCATTGCTCCTGATGGTGAGAGCATCCCCTTAGACATGGAGGACCTGTTGGTCAGCGTGTCAGCTCGGGTGGAAACTATTAAGAACTATGGGAAAGATCTCCTCGACATTGCGGTCCGAATCTTCAACACATTCTGGCCAAGCGAGGACGCTCCGGAAAGGATCACGCTCCCTGCCGACAAACTGATGGAGACTGAGACTCAACTTGACCTCTGGAGGGAATCCGCCGGGCGTGCTGCAGCAGATACCCTTCTCCATCACATCCTTTCATGGTACGAGAAAATCGATCTGAGCCTCCTCACCCGTCGGCGCACCGGATCCTAATGGACCGACGATCCGGAGTGGGTAGCTCGGCGCCAGGCTTGCACCTACAGCCTCGTCGAATATTCTCCAGTCCATGACTGGGTTGAGGGGCCGAGCTTTCTGGAATCCGGCGAGGAGGAGCAGATGGAGAACGTGGAGGATGGGTCGGGCGATGATGGACAAGATGCCTCTCCTTAGTTGGAGCAGATATTGAAGACAGTGATGATGACGCCGGACTTCCTCCTCCTGCTGCTCCTTAGTTGAAAAAACTTGAAAATTTATCAGATCCCCGGTATGCCGGGTGCAATTGTATGCTGAATACATGATATTTTGCTACAATGCTTGTATGCCGGATTAACTTGGGCGTAGTCCCCGAGTTTCAGTTTCTTGTTCGTCCAACTCTCCGGCTCGATCCATGTCTACCTTGATTCGGTTTTACGACTTACGAATCCGAGCCTCAAGAATCGTTTTAACAATACTAAGAAACTTTGAGGATTGTCTCAAAATAATTCAACATAATAGCTTGAAAGTAAATACGGGGTTAGTCCGAAAAAACAAATGTTAGCTAGAATAGGATCGTTTCCTTAGTAGTTTTTCATATGCTACGCAATTCCAAACTTGTTGGACAGCAGCAAGTCAAAGGGTTGGGTTTTTGGTGCTCACACATTACTAATCCGGGTTAAGCGAAACGAGTCATTCCAGCTAACGCATAAAAAGTAACAACAATCATTTATTAACGCCGTCCCCGAGTTACTGCTCGAGGCTCCGCTATTTCATTGATAAGCTCATTGCTGACATACATACCGACATATGAGGATGACTCGGACACATACACTTTTTAGCTAAGTGTAGAAGGGACGAAGTAGTGCTACATTCCATGGTCGCTTGGATTCCTCTCTGGACCTGTCCGCCTTGTTCTTTTCCTGTGGCTTTGCATCTATGAGATAATAAGAGTCATTGTGCAATGCTTTGTTCACAATAAATGGGCCTTCCCATGGGGGGCATAATTTATGCATGCCAGTGGTACGCTGTACCAACCGGAGCACCAGATCGCCTTCCTGGAAGACTCAGGGGCACACTTTCCGGCTATGATAGCGTCGGAGATTTTGCTGATATATGCCGGATCTGGACAGTGCCAGTTCTCTCGCTTCTTCCAGCAGATCAACATCATTTTGCCGGGCTTCTTGCACTTCGGCTTCTGTGTATTGGGTGACCCTAGGCGAATCATGCTCTATGTCGGCTGGTAATACAGCTTCTGCCCCATATACCAGAAAGAACGGCGTGTAGCCTATTGATCGATTTGGAGTTGTTCTTAAACTCCACAATACCGCTGGTAGTTCTTCTATCCAGCACCCCGCTGATCTTTGCAGCGACTCAATGAGTCGGGGTTTTATCCCGGATAGCACTAATCCGTTGGATCTTTCCACTTGTCCGTTCGATGCAGGGTGGGCTACCGAGGCTATGTCGAGTCGGATTTTCTTATCTCGGCAGAATCGTGCAAATGCTCCTTCAGCAAAATTGGTGCCATTATCAGTTATGATACTATGAGGATAACCGTATCTCAAGATGATGTCTTTGAGAAATGTCACAGCCGTAGCTCCATCACATTTTCTTATAGGCTTCACTTCGATCCATTTTGTAAACTTGTCCACCATGACCAAAATGTGCGTCATGTTTCCTCTTGCCGGTTTGAACGGGCCAACCATATCCAAGCACCACACAACAAATGGCCATGTAATTGGTATGGTTTTGAGTTCCGACATAGGCATATGTGTCTTGGTGGCGTACCTTTGACAACCATTGCATTTTCTCACTAGATCTTCTGCTTGCTCCAAGGCACTTGGCCAATAGAATCCATGCCGGAACGCCTTGGTGTATATCTCGGAGGATGTCAAGTCCTTCTTCCGGATCAACACACCACTGGAGGACATTGGTTACACTCGGTTTGTACAGCTCGGAATTGATGATTGTGTAAGCTTTGGCTCTCCTCTGAGTTTGCCTGGCTAGCACTTCCTCAGTGGGTAACGTTCCATCTTTCAAGAACTGGTATATAGGCACTGCCCAAGCTGGTACTGCTCGCGCAGGGAACATCTCCTCATCAATTTCCATCTGATCCACCGGCATAACTTCAGCCGGATCACGCTGAACACTCCCCGGGTCTAGCGAGGTAGTCCCCGGGTTTGCCGAGGTAGTCCCGGGGTTCGGCGTACTACCTCCCATGTCAATGTCCATGGGCTCAACTCCGGATTCCGCGTTTTCCGGGACATAGATTGAATCGGTTCCTGGGGACGGCCTGATAGATGGTTTTCTGAGGTGCTCCAATGCTACGCCCGGTGGAATTGCCTGTCGGGTCGATCCGAGCTTCGACAGCATGTCGGCAGCTTTGTTTTCCACGCGAGGTACATGGTGAAATTCGCATCCCTCAAAGTAACCCGAGATTTTCTACACATGAAACCTGTATAGCGCCATGTTTGGATCCAGGGCATCCCATACTCCGGACACTTGCTGTATTAGAAGATCCGAGTCGCCAAAGCATATTATCCGACGTATGCCAATTTCCTTTGCCACTTTGAGACCATGCACAAGAGCCTCGTACTCAGCGACATTGTTCGATGTCGCGAAATGGATCTGCCATACGTACTTGAGTTGATCCTTCTTAGGCGAGGTAAGCACAACCCCGGCACCTAACCCGGTTTTGGTTTTCGATCCGTCAAAGTGCATCCTCCAGTAGTTCGGATCTGGTGGCGGCGGTTCGTATTGTACCTCGGCCCAATCCACGAAAAAATCCGCCACAGCCTGGGACTTGATCGCTTCTCTCCTATCATACTGGGGTGCGTATGGTGCTAGCTCAATTGCCCATTTCGCAATTCTGCCATTCGCATCTTTGTTACCCATTCTCTCGGATATGGGGGCTTCGCATATCACTTTGATGGTATGCTCCTCAAAGTAGTGCTTTAACTTCTTTGCCGCCATATAAACTCCGTATGCCACCTTTTGAAAATGCGGGTAGTTCTGTTTTGAGGTAGACAATACCTCGCTCAAGTAATACACTGGCCTCTGCACTGACTTACCCTCTTCATCTCGCTCCACTACGATCACTGCACTTACAACTCGGTTGGTTGCGGCTATGTAGAGCAACATTGGCTCCTTCGATAGTGGAGAAGCTAACACTGGTGCAGTGGCCAACATCTTTTTCAAGTGGGCAAAAGCTTCATCGGCCTTTGGCGTCCAAACGAATTTATCTGATTTTTTCATGAGTTGGTAGAGAGGCAGTGCCTTTTCCCCTAACCGACTCAATGATGCCAGGCATCCAGTGAACTTCTGGACGTCGTTGAGACACTTCGGCAGCTCCATTCGTTCGATGGCTCGGATCTTAGTTGGATTAACCTCGATACCTCGGCTGGAGACGAGAAACCCAAGTAATTTCCCAGCCGGGACACCGAAGGTACATTTCTCCGGGTTAAGCTTCATCCGGAATCTTCTCAAGTTCACGAATATTTGCCTTATGTCATCAAGGAGCGTTGCGGTTTCCTTGGTCTTAATAACCACATCATCCACGTAGACTTGTACATTTTGACCTATTTGATCGTGCAAACATTTTTGCATACATCTTTGGTACGTTGCTCCTGCATTTCGTAAACCGAACGGCATAGTGCGATTGCAATAAGCCCCGTACGGGGTAATAAAGGCAGTTTTTATTTGATCATCCGGGTTCAGAGGTATCTGGTGGAAACCAGAATAAGCGTCAACGAATGACAACAGTTCACACCCCGCGGTAGAGTCAATGACCTGACCTATCCTCGGTAGTGGAAATGGATCTCTTGGACATGCCTTCTTTAGGTTCGTGTAATCGATACACATACGCCAAACCACTGCCATGTTCGGATCATCCTTCTTCTTTTCTACTAGCACCGGATGAGAGAGCCAATACGGATACAGCACTTCCATGATAAATCGTGCTGCTAGCAACCGAGCTATCTCGTCACCAATGACCTTTCTCCTATCCTCGGCGAAGCGTCGGAGAGGCTGCTTCACCGGCCTTGCTCCGGGTCTTACGTTCAGAGTGCTCGGCCAACTCCCTCGGAAGACCTTGCAAGTCCTGCGTGGACCAAGCAAAAATGTCCCGATTCTCACGGAGGAAGTTGACGAGCTCGATTTCCTATTTGTTAGTTAACCCGACACCAATTGTTACGGTACGCTCCGGAAAAATGTTATCCACTGGAATTTTCTTGGTGTCCTTCGTGGCTTGAAACGAAACACTTCCATGCGGGTTTCTTAACGCCGGCATATACTGCTGTGCGGACTGAGCTAACGCCGCCACCTCTTCAATTTTTCTTTTCTCTTGGAAAATTACGAGTGACTCGGCTAGGTTAGACCCGGCTGAGCCGCACTCAATAGAACGTCGGAAATCCCTAGCGGTAGTAATTGCTCCATTTGGCCCGGGCAACTTCATCTTCAGATAACTAACGTGGCAACTTGCCATGAATTTGCTCAGTGCTAGTCTCCCGAGTAACGCATGATACGCGCTCTCCAAGTTTACCACCTCAAACTCTAGATTTTCAGTTCGGCAGTTATCCCTCGTACCAAATAGCACGTCGACCCGGACTTTGCCTGAGAGCTCACCGGATATGCCTGGTACGATACCATGGAAAGTTGTTCTTGTAGCCTGGAGCATGTTCTCCAAGATGCCCAACTTGCGCATCGTATCCGCATACATGATGTTAATGCTACTGCCATTGTCGATCAGTACCTTGGAGAACCTCACATTAATGTTTGGTCCAATGAACGTCGGATCTAACATAGTGCATACGAGCCCGGACTTGGCATAAGCTTGGGGTGATCTTTGACGCTCTAGGTAATTTCCTGGTCCGACCAAGACATGTACCTCGTCACGGCAGGCATAACCGCGTTAACCTCCATATGTCGGCGCTGCAAGCTCTTCCTATCTGTTTCCTCTATTGTGAACACACAATAGCTCTGATGATGTTCCCTGTACTCATTCCTTCCCTCGTTTCCGGAGTACCTCTGTTCCGGTTGTTGTTGGTTTTCCACCTGATGCACTGCATCCCTTCTCTCACTATTGTCATACCTCGGCGGAGGGGGAGGCAACATCAGTTGCTGCGTGTTTGCTCCGGAAAGCAATTGCTGCCGGGGTAACTCCTGCCGAGGTTGATCATTCTGGGGTGCCTGAGCATTCCCCGAACCACCTTGTTCTATCTTACGCATCCACTCACATTTCCTCGTCGTGTGACCCGCCGGGCTATTCGGATTTGGCGTGTGAAATTTACACGGCTGGTCCAACATTGACTCATAGGTATACCTCGGACGATCTTTCTTTTCTTGCCATTGCTTCTTCTGCTCCGAAGTCCACGTTTTCTTGCCATCGTTTCGACGAGTCCATTGCCCTCCCGTTTTCTGGCGTTGATTGCTCCCTGCTCCGGGCTGATCTTGATTCACGGCCGCAACTTGTTGCGAACAATACCGATAGTCCGGTCTATCGTCTCTCCTTTTTCCCCTGTAATCGTTCCTCCGGGATGACCCGGCACTGTCCCTCGGATAGTACTCCTCATTTGACTCGTTCGATGCGATCCTAGGTTGAGTCGGATCACCCAAAGCATAAGAATCCGCGATCCGGATCATCTCTGCCAATGTGACTGGCATTTTCCTTTGCAATTTCATCCACAACTCGCTGCCATATCTGCACCCTTGTGCGAACCATGCTATAGCCTGTGACTCTATGACTCCCTCACACGAGTTTCTCACGGTACACCACCGGGTCAAGAATTCACGGTCCGTTTCGTTAGATCTCTGCTTGCACATTGCAAGTGTCTGTGGTCTATTCGGTCTCTAATATGTACTTGAGAAGATGCTGATAAACATTTCTTCATAATCTATCCAGCAATTGATGCTTCCGGGTGGCAAATTGTTCAGCCATACCCTAGCCGGACCTTCCAACATTTGGGTACATATCGTACAGCCCATCTCAAGTTGCCAATCGCAATTTTCATAGCTGTTGCGTAGTTTATCAGCCAATCCTCTGGCTTTGTACTACCGTCATACGTCTTCGTGCCCCTGGGTAACTGGAAATTAGGTACTGGCGGTTCCTTCATGATCTGGGGTCCAAAGCATGCTGGACCCGGAGGACCTTTACATTCGATCTGTTCCGACATATACAGGAGATCCAGTTTTAGCCTGGCGTCATCTGGCATCAAATCTCTGCTTCCCAACCTCGACCCTATCACATGATAGTCCGGTCTTGCGTATCCCGCATTCATCATCTCCGAGTCTCCGTCATTGTATCAGTCTTGCTCTCGTTGTGCTCCTCTTTGTTGCATACCACGGCCGACACTGTTCTTTCCTTAGTACATTTCCGCTGTTGCGGTTGACCTGCTCCTGCTGAGTTTCGCTGTCCGGCATTGCCGTTGGCAGCATTCCCTTGACCGGCATTGCCTTGGTCGTGGTTACCTCGGCCAGCTTCATCTCGGCTCACACTTCATCGATCGTCGTTTTTCCGCATCTCTTTTTCTTTTCCCGCACGCGTTGGGTCGTACGGAACGATCTGCTTGATCCGTCTGGACGAGGTTACTACCTCTTCTCTCCTTGGGCCACCATGAGGCGATGATGCGGCTCCAGCGGATTTCTCCGGGTTACCTATCGCCGAATGGACAATCTTGGAAGCTCCAACCCTCTCCGGGTTACCTCTCAGCAGCTCCTCGTTCTGCCTGTTCGCGATCCGAACCAGCTCGTTAACCCGGTCTTGATGTCTTTGACGGGCTTCACCCGTCAGACCCTCTAGTTCGGATGCCGCGGCATCTGCTGCTCTGAGGTTCTTCACCGGGGTACTATACTTCGGCAACCCCACAGACAGATAGTTTTTCGACCCTTCTGGTCCATCATCACCTTCTCTGTTCATCTCACTTATGAGATTTTTACCTTTTACCCTTACTGCATCAACCTTGTTCGCTTTCGCGTACTCACGCAGCGTTATGTTCAACGACTGATGAGCCGCTGCTATTTTCTTTGCGCCCTCCAGTATCTTTTGCCGGGTCTCCTCTAGCTCGGCCTGTGCCTGAGCCGGATCTACCACTGCTGCCACCGGGTTCGCCAAGCTATCCATAGCTTCCCTCAGCACGTTCTCAGGCCTCTCTAGCGGAGGACCCCTTGCTTTCCTCGTTGCCTTGGGTGTTACCTCCGGGTCTGGCGCTGGATCCTTGCTCATGCCCGCGTCTGCTGCAGTCATCATCACCTCTGCATGGTCCGGGGAGCGAGCGATACGCGCCCCGCGAGCCACAGTGAGGGGTGGTTCTCCTGCATCGACGACGCGACGCGGATGAACGCAAGACACATCCACATCAACGTAGACCTTGTGCGCGCCGAGCTTGACGAAGATGCCGTTGCGCGGAAGGGGGCGCGTGCCGAAGCAGCCAGCGTTGTCGCTGACGAAATCCAGCGCTCCAAAGCACTGAACGAGCCTGGAGACGATGCGTTCGCCGGTGCCGATGAGGTTTCCTGTCCGGATCTTCACCCTTGCTAGCGCCGCTAGCCCCACGGTGGGCGCCAACTGTCGTGGTGGTGTCACGGCAGATGCCATGGATAGGCTAAAGGTGGGGACTAATATGCGCTAGGGGAATCCAGGGAGGGATAGTAGAGTGATTCTCTACACAGAAGCTTTGTATTGATGTTCAATATCCAAGATTACAAGTGCTCCTCGAGCTATATTGACAAGAGGAGGAAGAAGAAACTCTCTTACTCTTGCCTACTAACTATCCCAAGAACCCTAGATCCACTAGTGCTCAACCAACTAGGAGTCTCCTTGCTCCGTATCCGAAAAAACCCAACCCCCTTACCAGAACCCCAACCCCCCTTATATAGAGGTGGTTCGGTCCTGGCCTAGGGCACACGTGGAGGCATATTCCTAAGAATATTCCCCCTCCCAAAGTAGTAACCTGACAGGGGTACTTTTCCCTCGCGTCACTCTTGCTTGACGTAGCCTCTGCGGCGCCCGCGTCAGCCGACGTGAGCGTCGTCACCCTTGTCGGCCATGATCCGGTGGTCCTGCCCTTGCTTTATTCGCTCACCCAGTACGCACCGGACCTTCTTTTTTGACAAGAGAGATTCCTTCCTTCTCCTAGAAGCCAAGAGAGGATCCGGATCATAGTTGATCCGGCCACACCTGTTCCTGCATATAAGCTAGACAAGTATTCCCGACTTACTCCTTGAGTCGGATGAGACAATGTCAGGCGACCCCCTTGGTCCAGGTTACTCCGTGATCTGGCCTGCCTCGAGGTGACTCGGCCAGCATCCGCTTTGACCTTGCCGAACCTCAGCTGACTCGGCCCTTATACCCTGGAGTGACCCTACCCGGGGTTATTCCCCCAACATACTACCACGCGCGCCGTGCTTTGTACTAAGTCCACAGGTTCTGTGGTGCATTTCGGCAATATGCGCCACAGATGTTCCAACTTCTGTGGCGCATATTCCCGAAATGTGCCACAGAACCTGTGGACTTAGCCAAATAAACGGTTAATCCTTTCATTCCCTTGCTAATCCATTCGATCGGTTCTTCACTCGCTCACTGCCCCAACCGCCAGGCGCAACCCTAGGTACCCTCACCGCCCCCACCGCCGGAGCCCGTGGAGGAGAGCCGCCACCAACGCCGAAGCCCGTGGAGGAGAGCCTCCCCCATCGCTGGAGCCCATGGAGGAGGAGCACGTCCGCAGCACGCGGGAGAAGGATCCCGTCCGCAGCGCGTAGGAGGAGCCCGGCCACCTCGCCGTCCATGATCCACCGTCCCTAGCATCCACCTCGCCATCGGCCATCCACCGTCCCTAGGTAATAGTCAATTCCCATGGATGCATCCTTCCCCTGGCTCTCTCTCCAGTGAAGAACCCTAGCTAGCATGCACTAGCTCTCTGTTCAGTGAAGAACCCTAGCATGCCCTGGCAGATATTCTTTCTCGAGACTAGTCATAGGTACTTGATCTTGCACCACTGAGATTTGGTATTTGATATCACTGTTAGACCAGTTGGCATTGCTATAGCTTATCTATGTTAGACCACTGAGATGGAGCACTATAGGATGCATAGGAGTATATGGGCCCTAGATTTATCATTGTGCTTTGTTTTCTTCTCCATACATTCCTCTATGTTCTACTCGAGTGGTCAATGACACTAGAGAATGATGTGCAGCTTAGGGTTTCCCAGAATTCTGTTTATGGTCATACTATTCTATTCTTGTATGAGAAATACTATGCATTCTAGTTAATATCTTCTCTTGCAAGAAATCTGACATTTTACTCCTCAAAAATTAAAAGTGTGCTTATTTAGTCATTTATATCAAAGATGTAGAAAATAATCTTGTATCACCTAAAATGCCATCATGCTTTGTGTTGCTAAAAAAATGTTGTAGTATCTCAAAGAGATTTCATCTATAGTACAGTAAATTGTTGTGAAGTATATCACACTTAATTTCAGTCTGCTCCTAAGAAAAACGTAGCTGCCTAGACCTAAAGGGTTATTTTTCTGACTTAATAAGGCATGCTTAATAGGGTTATTTTTCTTCCTAGACCTACAAGGTTATTTTTCTGACTTAATAGGGTTATACATGGTTATTTTTCTGACTTAATATGTGCACACCATACCCTTAATAGGGCATGCTTTTGCTGAAGTTTTGTATGTAAAGCATGCAGCACAACCCTTTAAAGCTTGTTGCCTTTTCGACGGGATTAAAGTAGTGCTGCTCCAGTTGATGTTTTGTTCACAGCACAACCCCTTAAGAGTCTCAGATTTCCTTCCCTTGTCCATAGATCCTTCTATATTGTGTCCAAATTAATGTCCTTCACTGGAAAGCACCATTTGCTTTTTGTCTGTCGGCATCTCACTCTCTGTCTCTCCCTATAAAGGGAACAGTTAAAATGTTACAGTATATATTGAGCTACCCAAATACATGTCACCATATAATTTCCGTTAATTTAGGCATCAACTTATGAATTTCAATTTAGGCATCACCATGTAGAGTACTAGGAGCCTAAGCATGGACCAAATAGAAACAAGAAGTTGTCACATGCTCACATCACATTAACAGGTCATTTTCAGTTTTGTTGCTAGCATTAACTAAGTTGATGGTTGTGTATGTGTACTGCCGCTAGATAAAAAGAATCCCCTTGACTACACTTTGCAAGGTAGTGTGTGTACTATAACTTGATAGCCTGTGTGTGTGCAAGAAGAAGAGAGATTGTGTGTGTGCAAGAAGAAGATAGCCTAACATGATAGTATATGATTAGTGGGACAAGAAAGTTTGACAACAAAGGTGTGCCTGGAATTATCTTTTTATTTGGGTCTATGTCACTGATATTCATTATGGTGATATATATGATCAATTGAAATTAGATAGTCTGGCATAGGAGGCTAGTTCCATTATGTTCTTTATTATGCTTCAGGCATATTTCTTAACCAGGTTAGGCTGGAGCATGTCGTCCAATGGCTTGTCCTTGTGACTCGTATAGTCTAGTGATGTTTCTAGTGGACTTGTTGTTCTAGAATACTTCTTCCATTAATTGTAATCCTGAAACTCCTATGGAATCGATGCATCCATTTGTTTCATCTACTTATTGATATTGGAAATTCCATTAATTGTAATATCCTGAAATTCCATTAATAGTTAGTTATCAATATATCATAGCATATGTGTTGCTGTTCTCCAAGTGCTTACTGCTGATAGTAACTGCTGGTTACTATAATGATTATATGGTGTTGTTTGATATATATGGTGCTGGGATTACTGTTGGGATTATATGATGCTGGGATTATATGGTGGGATTATTTGGTACTATATGGTGCTATTTGATTCAATGGGGTTGTGGATGGGGGCTGTGAATGGGGCTGTGGATGGGGCTATTTTCTTGTGTGTGAATGTTGCAGGGATTTTATTTGAGTTGCCCATTTCTCCCGAAGTGTCGATTCACTTCCGTTTCGGTTGAGAAACAGGCACTCCTAGGTCAAAAAATTAGCAAAGGTCATGCCAAATTTTTCGGCCGAGATTTGTGCTAACTTTTTGCCTCTTTTAAATAGAGTAGTGCAAACATGTCGGGCAACAAGGAGTCTGGCCCTTCTAAGCACATGATCAGCATCGAAGAACAAGCTAGATAGGCCAACCAGTCATTCTGGCGGGAGTCCCAATAGGAGGAGGAGGAGGCGATAAGGATGACACCACCACCGGAGGAGGAGGCGACCGTCGCGAGAGCTGCTGGGGCCAATGAGGGTGGAGATCCTGATTACGAGGGGGATGAAGATGACTATGATGGAACTAGTGAAGGATGCGGCAAAGAGGATGACACCACCGATGGCGGCGAGCGCACGAATGGCGGTAGTGGCAACCCGGTCGCTTCTTAGAAGAAGAAGAAGGAACAAAAGGAACGGAAGGTGCCAGTGCTCGCCACCATCTGCGATGAGTTCACTGAGTTCACAGTAAGTGGCCTACCCATTTGCGCCAGAGGCGATTGCTAAAGGGTACGGCCTGCAACTCGGGTGCATTGTCCGGGAAAGCATGTCGATCAACACGAAGTACATCAGACATGCTGACAATGCAGCTTTGGTCGATAACCTGCTTAAGAAGCTTCACAAGCGATACAGATTCCCAAAGCGGTTTAGAAACCTCCAGAGAAAGAACCCGGTGAACAAACTAGCCCTCACGAAGATGAGAAATGCCTTGAGCAGCTGGAAAACCAGGGTGAAGACTAGCATTGACAAAGGTGAAAGCTGGGAGGTTATTAGTAAGAAAAATCTGATGCTCGACGAAGAGGAGTTTAAGATATTCAGGGAGGATATAGCTACCGCTGACGCTATAAAAGGGACTAAGTGGGAAAGGAGTATGCGGGAACAGAACATAGGTAACCACCACCTTGGAAGCGGCGGTTACAGGGGGAACAGGCCATTTGGGACAAGGAGGACGCCGAGCTTGAACGCCTTGGTAAACAACAACCCTTGGCTTAAAATCACGGACTTGTAGCTTAGGCAATTTGTTAGGGCCCGCTACTACCTGGACATGGAAACAGGGGAGTTCATCACCGACAATCCGGAGGTGAAGGACTTCGAGAAGAAGCTAGTAAGGAATTTATTGCTGATCTCAAGTCTATTGCGTTCTAATTAAAATAATGAAGCCAAGAATCTAAATGTGTTCACCTTTCCTTGTCTCTGCAGGAGGATGAACTGAATGATACTGCCACAAAGTCGTCCCACAATTCGACGGAGCCGTGGGACACGGTTTTCAACAGGGCGACCAATTCTTACAAGAAGAGGGACAAGGGGTTGCCACCGTCCTCAGCTGACTGTGTGTCCGGCTTCGGTACGAGCATGAAGTTCAAGGAGTACTACAAAGAGGATGCCAAGAAAAGTAGGGAGAGGAAGAACCAGAATAAAGCCGCCGTTGCAGAGCTAAAGATGAAGGCGTAGACACTGGAGGAGAAGGCGGTGGACGAGAAAACGGTGGACAAGTTAGTGGAAGAGAAGCTCCACTCGATGATCCCCCCTGAGTTTTTCAAGGGGCTTACTGCATGGAATGCGGGAGGTCGACAGGGGCCAATACATCGTCCCAGCTTAAGCGGCAGCAACTCGGGCATCAATGTTACCGTGTCGCATGACCTGGTGACCCCGCCGGCCGTCAACGTCGGGACGCAGCTGCTCGTTTTGGTCACACCGACGCCCCATCCCTCCAAAGATACCAATAAGGCGCAGCCGACGGTGGTGTTGCTTCATGAGGCACCCGAGCAGGAGATTGCAGATGATGATAGGCCGGCCGCCGGCATCGGCCGTGTCTCTACATTAGCCGAAATCCACGCCATCGCCAAGGTAACTAATTAGTTAGTGCACGTCATCTCCTTTATGCCTTTGATGCATGACTGCTGCCATCTCATGACGCCCAACAACATGTTTTTGCCTCAGGACACTTCTTGCATACTCCTGCTTAAAGATGTCGGCGGTGAGTTGAAGGATGTTGCCAAGCGCACTCTCATACAACAGGCGAGCCGCGGGATGCACAACAATCCAATGGATGATGACGTGATGAGGGTCAGGTTGGCTCGGGTGTTGCTAGGGTAAGACGACATGGACCCTCCCTTTCAACCTCAGGGAGCCGACAAACACAAGACCCTTGGAGAATGCTACAACTGGCCATTGACATGGCCGAAGACCCAGATTCGTCTTGGAGTGGGAGCACCGGCGCCACCTCTCGACCGATCGCCCGGCCACCACATCAGAAGCCAGTAGCCGCCGTCGTCGCCACCACCAGCCGTCACCATCAACTCTTGGCAGCGTGTGCACCGCCACATGGCAAAGACGTTGTGCCGCAACCGCCGTCGCCCCCGCTACCACCACCACCACATGATGGCACCCATGAAGTGATGATGAATTGGTCATCGTTGACGACTTCATCAACACAGGCGCCGCCAAAGGATTGTATATGCCTTCTGTCGATGAAGAACCCTTCACAGCTCGCGACGACCATCAAGCTGGTCAGCCCAATACATGCACGTAGCGCCTGGTCTTCCATGGTCTTTCTCAAGAGACACCTTCGGCCACTGATCCACCACAAGAGAAACCGAGATTGGTTTTCAGCCCCAACACACTCCGAAAGGCGGCTGATGAGCAGATGGCAGTGGCTGACACTGTTGTGAAGAAGAAGCACAACAGGAAGAGAGGTAATAATAATAAGCAGGGCGCGATCCAGCCTCTTCCGAAGAGGATCCGGGGTCAGGACGCCGTCATCGTATCATCTACACAATATGGCTTGCCCTGAGTGCATGTAGCTGGTCATCCGATATTGACTCTAGATATGATCCACATTGCGGTTGGACCATGTTAACTTTGCACGAGGGTGTCAAGACACTAGAGGGACTCCTTCTTAAAGACGAAGATCCAAATTACCCGGTTTTCACGGCCAAGGTTCCATTGGACGTGGGCTTCATCGATGAACCCCCCGTGGATATATTCTTCATAGCGTTCGAGGACATATTCAAGCTGTTTCTCACGAAACGGCTGGACTATAACTTGGTCCGCCTATATGCGCTTAATCTAGCGATGGGCCGAAACTTTGGCGCGAATTGACAATGTTGATCTTAGAGAAGACTTCAGTCGCATTCAGATGAAGTTGTCGCAAATCATCATTGAAGATGTCAACACAAGGGGGGGGTGCCCTACAACAAGCCAGAGGGTTGTGTAAGAGGGAGATCAAAGAACGCCTCCGTAACCAGGGTGACACAAGGACGTGGATGACGAAAGAGGGCTATCTACCGTTCCCGAAGCCGAGTGAGAAGAGGAAGTCTTCATCATGATCGATGTGTGCCTCTAGCATGATCCAGTGTGTGTATATTCTTGATGGACGCCTGCTATATTAGTGTGTGTGTCATAAACTTTACTATCTCGTGGTCATTGTTGTTAGACTTAAACTACCTTGTGGTCTTGTTGTCATTGAACTTATTGCTTCTATGATGATCTACTTTTTAGGTTTATGGATCCTTTGTTTTATATTCTGTGAACATATATATATATGGATGTGAACCCTTTATTAATTCTTTTCGTTGTATTTTTACTAATATGCCTTGTCGTCTATAGAGATGGCGACGAGGTGGTATGTGGTGTACATGGGTAGGGTTCCAGGAGTCTACGAGGAGTGGGAGGATTGTCACAAATAAGTGAACAAGTTCAGCGGCAACATCTACAAAGGATACGCGACTAGAGAGGAGGCGATAGCCAAGTGGAGGAACCACTTGTGGAAGAAGAACCGGATGAAGATATTGGTCGGGCAAATGCTCTTGCTCACCATTATCACAGCTATATTCTATTTGATCCTAGTGTAGGCGGAGGTGGCCACTTCATATTTGTAATGTGAGATGATATGAACTTTGTATTCGGCGCTTGTGTAAAAATCCGGCACTTGACACTATATATGTATCTCGATCAGGCTCTAAGTGTGATCCGACATTATACTTGTGTTTGTATTATATGCCGGTTTTCATCTACTACATGTGCAATATAATGTTTATACTGATCTGGATAAATACTATATAAATCCTGTATAAATACCTGATTATACACCAAGAATATATTTTAGTTTGAATACATGTAATATACTTAGTGGCGCATATAGAAACGGTGTATGTGGCGCATATAGACTCTATGGCGCATTGGACTGTATGCGCCACTAATATCTGCTTCCTGTGGCGCATATGATAAAATGCTTGTGAATTTAAAAACAAATCATCTATAGGTTCACTACATGCTATTTCATCAGGGATCCACTTCAAGTTCAGCGAGGCTTAGGGCTAAGAAGCTTCATGCCCGCCCTTTTGAATATAGTTTGAAACAGGCATAAGAAATTCAAAAATGATCCAAACAATGTGAAACCTTCGCATGGTGTCATTATGTGTCATAGTTGCAACAAAAAATATTGAACTTGAAAATTTTCTCCTTGCAACTATGACACATACTATGACACCATGCGAAGGTTTCACACTGTTTGGATCACTTTTGAATTTCTTATGCCCGTTTCAAACTATATTCAAAAGGGCGGGCGTGAAGCTTCTTAGCCCGGGGCTGAGCCTCGCTGAACTTGAAGTGGATCTCTGATGAAATAGCATGTAGTGAACCTATAAATGATTTTTTTAAAAAATTCACAAGCATTATATCATGTACTTGTAGATCAAATCTGGGCAACCTCCTACCGATTTGGCTGGAATTTGTCTTTTTCATGAGGGATGGACGGAAAGGTTCCAGATACACAGGTTGGGAAATTGTCCATAAAAGGTGGTCTAGTATTTTTGAAAGAAGGGTTGGTACAAATGCCAAACTTTAATTTGGTGGTTGCTTCACAGAACACCCCGATGTCGGCACCTAAAAATGGAAATTGACTTTTTCGTGCATCGAAAAGGAAAACTTCCTCCTGCAACATCGTAAGCCATCCCAAGATGCACATGTGTGCACAATATGGGCACATTATCACAAACTATGTCCTGATTCTAGCCATAACATTGGTGGTTTGACCTAAATTCCATGAAACCTCGAACATGATAGGTCATTTTGTGAAGGAATTTTTATGATGTTTGCAATTTTTCAAGTTCAATATTTTTCCTTGCAACTATGACACATAATATGACACCACATGAAGGTTTCACATTGTTTGGATCATTTTTGAATTTCTTATGGCCGTTTCAAACTATATTCAAAATGGCGGGCATGAAGCTTCTTAGCCCGGGGCTGAGCCTCGCTGAACTTGAAGTGGATCTCTAATGAAATAGCATGTTGTGAACCTATAAATGATTTTTTTAAAATTCACAAGCATTATATCATGTACTTGTAGTTCAAATCTGGGCAACCTCCTACCAATTCGGAAGGAATTTGTCTTTTTCATGCGGGATGGACCGAAAGGTTCTAGATACACAGGTTGGGAAATTATCGATATAAGGTGGTCTAGTATTTTTGAAAAATGGGTTGGTACCAATGCCAAACTTTAATTTGGTGGTTGCGTCACAGAACACCCCGATTTCGGCACCTCAAAAATGGAAATTGGCTTTTTTGTGCGTCGAAATGGAAAACTTCCTCCTGCGACATCGTAAGCCATCCAAAGATGCACATCTGTGCACAATATGGGCACATTATCACAAACTATGCCCTGATTCTAGCCATAACATTGGTGGTTTGACCTAAATGCCATGAAACCTCGAACATGATAGGCCATTTTGTGAAGGATTTTTTATGATGTTTGCAATTTTTCAAGTTCAATATTTTTCGTTGCAACTATGACACATAATATGACACCATGCGAAGGTTTCACATTGTTTGGATCATTTTTGAATTTCTTATGCCCATTTCAAACTATATTCAAAAGGGCGGGCATGAAGCTTCTTAGCCCGGGGCTGAGCCTCACTGAACTTGAAGTGAATCTCTGATGAAATAGCATGTAGTGAACCTATAAATGATTTTTTTTAATTCACAAGCATTATATCATGTACTTGTAGTTCAAATCTGGGCAACCTCCTACCGATTCGGCAGGAATTTGTGTTTTTCATGAGGGATGGACGGAAAGGTTCCAGATACACAGGTTGGGAAATTTTCCATGTTAGGTGGTCTACTATTTTTAAAAAATGGGTTGGTACCAATGCCAAACTTTAATTTGGTGGTTGCTTCACAGAACACCCCGATTTCGGCACCTCAAAAATGGAAATTGGCTTTTTCGTTCGTCGAATAGGAAAACTTCCTGCTAGAACATCGTAAGCCCTACCAAGATGCACATGTGTGCATAATATGGGCATATTATCACAAACTATGCCCTCATTCTAGCCATAACATTGGTGGTTTGACCTAAATGCCATGAAACCTCGAACATGATAGGTCATTTTGTGAAGGAGTTTCTATGATGTTTGCAATTTTTCAAGTTCAATATTTTTCCTTCCAACTATGACACCACGCGAAGGTTTCACATTGTTTGAATCATTTTTGAATTTCTTATGCCCGTTTCAAACTATATTCGAAACGGTGGGCATGAAGCTTCTTAGCGCGGGGCGGTGCCTCGCTGAACTTGAAGTGGATCAACTGATGAAATAACATGTTGTGAACCTATAAATGATTTTAAAAAAAATTCACAAGCATTTTATCATGTACTTGTAGTTCAAATCTACACAACCTCCTACTGATTCGGGAGGAATTTGTCTTTTTCATGAGGGATGGACGAAAAGGTTCCAGATACACCGGTTGGGAAATTGTCCATATAAGGTGGTCTAGTATTTTTGAAAAATGGGTTGGTACCAATGCCAAACGTTAATTTGGTGGTTGCTTCACAGAACACCCAGGGGTCGGCACCTCAAAAAAGGAAAGTGCCTTTTTCGTGCGTCGAAAAGGAAAACTTCCTCCTGCAATATCGTAAGCCATCCCAAGATGCACATGTGTGCACAATATGGGCAAATTATCACAAACTATGCCATGATTCTAGCCATAACACTGGTGGTTTGACCTAAATGCCATGAAACCTCGAACATGATAGGTCATTTTGTGAAGGATTTTTTATGATGTTTGCAATTTTTCAAGTTCAATATTTTTCGTTGCAACTATGACAGATAATATGACACCATGTGAAGGTTTCACATTGTTTGGATCATTTTTATATTTCTTATGCCCGTTTCAAACTATATTCAAAAGGGCAGGCATGAAGCTTCTTAGCTCGAGGATGAGCCTCACTGAACTTGAAGTGGATCTCTGATGAAATAGCATGTAGTGAACCTATAAATGATTTTTTAAAAATTCACAAGCAGTATATCATGTACTTGTAGTTCAAATCTGGGCAACCTTCTACCGATTCGGCAGGAATTTGTCTTTTTCATGAGGGATGGACAGAATGGTTCAAGATACACAGGTTGGGAAATTGTCCATATAAAGTGGTCTAGTATTTGGAAAAATGGGTTGGTACCAATACCAAACATTAATTTTGGTGGTTGCTTCACAGAACACCCCGATTTCCGCACCTCAAAAATAGAAATTGGCTTTTTCGTGCGTCGAAAAGGAAAACTTCCTCCTGGAACATCGTAAGCCATCCCAAGATGCACATGTGTGCACAATATGGGCACATTATCACAAACTATGCCCTGATTCTAGTCACAACATTGGTGGTTTGACCTAAATGCCATGAAACCTCGAACATGATAGGTCATTTTGTGAAGGAGTTTTTATGATGTTTGGAATTTTTCAAGTTCAATATTTTTCGTTGCAACTATGACACATAATACGACACCATGGGAAGGTTTCACATTGTTTGGATCATTTTTGAATTTCTTATGCCCGTTTCAAAGTATATTCAAAAGGGCGGGCATGAAGCTTCTTAGCCCGGGGCTAAGCCTCGCTGAACTTGAAGTGGATCTCTGATGAAATAGCATGTTGTGAACCTATAAATGATTTTTAAAAAAATTCACAAGCATTATATCATGTACTTGTAGTTCAAATCTGGGCAACCTCCTACCGATTCGTCAGGAATTTGTCTTTTTCATGAGGGATGGACGGAAAGGTTCCAGATACACCGGTTGGGAAATTGTCCATATAAGGTGGTCTAGTATTTTTGAAAAATGGGTTGGTACCAATGCCAAACTTTAATTTGGTGGTTGCTTCACAGAACACCACGATTTCGGCACCTCAAAAATGGAAATTGGCTTTTTCGTGCGTCGAAAAGGAACACTTCCTCCTGCAACATCGTAAGCCATCCCAAGATGCACATGTGTGCACAATATGGGCACATTATCACAAACTATGCCCTGATTCTAGCCAAAACATTGGTGGTTTGACCTAAATGCCATGAAACCTCGAACATGATAGGTCATTTTGTGAAGGATTTTTTATGATTGTTGCAATTTTTCAAGTTCAATATTTTTCATTGCAACTATGACACATAATATGACACCATGCGAAGGTTTCACATTGTTTGGATCACTTTTGAATTTCTTATGCCTGTTTCAAACTATATTCGAAAGGACGGGCATGAAGCTTCTTAGCCCGGGCTGAGCCTCGCTGTACTTGACGTGGATCTCTGATAAAATAGCATGTAGTGAACCTATAAATGTTTTTTTTAAATTCACAAGCATTATATTATGTACTTTAGTTCAAATCTGGGCAACCTCCTACCGATTCGGCAGGAATTTGTCTTTTTAATGAGGGATGGACGGAATGGTTCCAGATACACAGGTTGGGAAATTTTCCATATAAGTTGGTCTAGTATTTTTGAAAAATGGGTTGGTACCAATGCCAAACTTTAATTTGGTGTTTGCTTCACAGAACACCCCGATTTCGGCACCTCAAAAATGGAAATTGCCTTTTTCGTGCGTCTAAAAGGAAAACTTCCTCCTGGAACATCGGAAGCCATCCCAAGATGCACATGTGTGCACAATATGGGCACATTATCACAAACTATGCCCTGATTCTAGCCATAACATTGGTGGTTTGACCTAAATGCCATGAAACCTCGAACATGATAGGTCATTTTGTGAAGGATTTTTATGATGTTTGCGATTTTTCAAGTTCAATATTTTTCCTTGCCACTATGACACCACACGAAGGTTTCACATTGTTTGGATCATTTTTGAATTTCTTATGCCTGTTTCAAACTATATTCAAAACGGCGGGCATGAAGCTTCTTAGCCCGGGGCTGAGCCTGACTGAACTTGAAGTGGATCTCTGATGAAATAGCATGTTGTGAACCTATAATGATTTTTAGAAAAATTCACAAGCATTATATCATGTACTTGTAGTTCAAATCTGGGCAACCTCCTACCGATTCGCCAGGAATTTTTCTTTTTCATGAGGGATGGACGGAAAGGTTCCAGAAACACCGGTTGGGAAATTGTCCATATAAGGTGGTCTAGTATTTTTGAAAAATGGGTTGGTACCATTGCCAAACTTTAATTTGGTGGTTGCTTCACAGAACACCACGATTTCGGCACCTCAAAAATGGAAATTGGCTTTTTCGTGCGTCGAAAAGGAAAACTTCCTCCTGCAACATCGTAAGCCATCCCAAGATGCACATGTGTGCACAATATGGGCACATTATCACAAACAATGCCCTGATTCTAGCCATAACATTGGTGGTTTGACCTAAATGCCATGAAACCTCGAACATGATATGTCATTCTGTGAAGGACTTTTTATGATGTTTGCAATTTTTCAAGTTCAACATTTTTCCTTGAAACTATGACACATAATATTACATCACGTGAAGGTTTCACATTGTTTGGATCATTTTTGAATTTCTTATGCCCGTTTCAAACTATATTCTAAATGGCGGGCATGAAGATTCTTAGCCCGGGGCTGAGCCTCACTGAACTTGAAGTGGATCTCTGATGAAATAGCATGTTGTGAACCTATAAATGATTTAAAAAAAATCACAAGCATTATATCATGTACTTGTAGTTCAAATCTTGGCAACCTCCTATCGATTCAGCAGGAATTTGTCTTTTTCATGAGGGATCGATGAAAAGGCTCCAGATACACCGGTTGGGAAATTGTCCATATAAGCTGTTCTAGTATTTTTGAAAAATGGGTTGGTACCAATGCCAAACTATAATTTGGTGGTTGCTTCACAGAACACCACGATTTCGGCACCTCAAGAATGGAAATTGGCTTTTTCGTGCGTCGAAAAGGAAAACTTCCTCCTGCAACATCGTAAGCCATCCCAAGATGCACATGTGTGCACAATATGGGCACATTATCACAAACTATGCCCTGATTCTAGCCATAACATTGGTGGTTTGACCTAAATGCCATGAAACCTCGAACATGATAGGTCATTTTGTGAAGGATTTTTATGATGTTTGCAATTTTTCAAGTTCAATATTTTTCCTTGCCACTATGACACCACACGAAGGTTTCACATTGTTTGGATCATTTTTGAATTTCTTATGCCTGTTTCAAACAATATTCAAAATGGCGGGCATGAAGCTTCTTAGCCCGGGGCTGAGCCTGACTGAACTTGAAGTGGATCTCTGATGAAATAGCATGTTGTGAACCTATAAATGATTTTTAGAAAAATTCACAAGCATTATATCATGTACTTGTAGTTCAAATCTAGGCAACCTCCTACCGATTCGTCAGAAATTTTTCTTTTTCATGAGGGATGGACGGAAAGGTTCCATATACACCGGTTGGGAAATTGTCCATATAAGGTGGTCTAGTATTTTTGAAAAATGTGTTGGTACCAATGCCAAACTTTAATTTGGTGGTTGCTTCACAAAACACCACGATTTCGGCACCTCAAAAATGGAAATTGGCTTTTTCGTGCGTCGAAAAGGAAAACTTCCTCCTGCAACATCGTAAGCCATCCCAAGATGCACATGTGTGCACAATATGGGCACATTATCACAAACTATGCCCTGATTCTAGCCATAACATTGGTGGTTTGACCTAAATGCCATGAAATCTCGAACATGATATGTCATTTTGTGAAGGACTTTTTACGATGTTTGCAAATTTTCAAGTTCAATATTTTTCCTTGCAACTATGACACATAATATGACACCACGTGAAGGTTTCACATTGTTTGGATCATTTTTGAATTTCTTATGCCCGTTTCAAACTATATTCTAAACGGCGGGCATGAAGATTCTTAGCCCGGGGCTGAGCCTCACTAAACTTGAAGTGGATCTCTGATGAAATAGCATGTTGTGAACCTATAAATGATTTTTAAAAAAAATCACAAGCATTATATCATGTACTTGTAGTTCAAATCTTGGAAACCTCCTATCGATTCGGTAGGAATTTGTCTTTTTCATGAGGGATCGACAAAAAGGTTCCAGATACACCGGTGGGGAAATTGTCCATATAAGGTGTTCTAGTATTTTTGAAAAATGGGTTGGTACCAATGCCAAACTTCAATTTGGTGGTTGCTTCACAGAACACCACGATTTCGGCACCTCAAAAATGGAAATTGGCTTTCCCGTACGTCGAAAAGGAAAACTTCCTCCTGCAACATCGTAAGCCATCCCAGGATGCACATTTGTGCACAATATGGGCACATTATCACAAACTATGCCCTGATTCTAGCTATAACATTGGTGGTTTGACCTAAATGCCATGAAACCTCGAACATGATAGGTCATTTTTTGAAGGATTTTTATGATGTTTGCAATTTTTCAAGTTCAATATTTTTCCTTGCCACTATGACACCACACGAAGGTTTCACACTGTTTGGATCATTTTTGAATTTCTTATGCCTGTTTCAAACTATATTCAAAACGGCGGGCATGAAGCTTCTTAGCCCGGGGCTGAGCCTGACTGAACTTGAAGTGGATCTCTGATGAAATAGCATGTTGTGAACCTATAAATGATTTTTAGAAAAATTCACAAGCATTATATCATGTACTTGTAGTTCAAATCTGGGCAACCTCCTACCGATTCATCAGGAATTTTTCTTTTTCATGAGGGATGGACGGAAAGGTTCTAGATACACCGGTTGGGAAATTGTCCATATAAGGTGGTCTAGTTTTTTTGAAAAATGGGTTGGTACCAATGCCAAACTATAATTTGGTGGTTGCTTCACAAAACACCACGATTTCGGCACCTCAAAAATGGAAATTGGCTTTTTCGTGCGTCAAAAAGGAAAACTTCCTCCTGCAACATCGTAAGCCATCCCAAGATGCACATGTGTGCACAATATGGGCACATTATCACAAACTATGACCTGATTCTAGCCATAACATTGGTGGTTTGACCTAAATGCCATGAAACCTCGAACATGATATGTCATTTTGTGAAGGACTTTTTATGATGTTTACAATTTTTCAAGTTCAATATTTTTCCTTGCAACTATGACACATAATATGACACCACTTGAAGGTTTCACATTGTTTGGATCATTTTTGAATTTCTTATGCCCGTTTCAAACTATATTCTAAACGGCGGGCATGAAGATTCTTAGCCCGGGGCTGAGCCTCACTAAACTTGAAGTGGATCTCTGATGAAATAGCATGTTGTGAACCTATAAATGATTTTAAAAAAAATCACAAGCATTATATCATGTACTTGTAGTCCAAATCTTGGCAACCTCCTATCGATTCGGCAGGAATTTGTCTTTTTCATGAGGGATCGACGAGAAGGTTCCAGATACACCGGTTGGGAAATTGTCCATATAAGGTGTTCTAGTATTTTTGAAAAATGGGTTGGTACCAATGCCAAACTTTAATTTGGTGGTTGCTTCACAGAACACCCCGATTTCGGCACCTCAAAAATAGAAATTGGCTTTTTCGTGTGTCGAAAAGAAAAACTTTCTCCTGCAACATCGTAATCCATCCATGGATGCACATGCGTGCACAATATGGGCACATTATCACAAACTATGCCCTGATTCTAGCCATAACATTGGTGGTTTGACCTAAATGCCATGAAACCTCGAACATGATAGGTCATTTTGTGAAGGATTTTTTATGATGTTTGCTATTTTTCAAGTTCAATATTTTTCCTTGCAACTATGACACATAATATGAAACCACGCGAAGGTTTGACATTGTTTGGATCATTTTCGAATTTCTTATGCCCGTTTCAAACTATATTCAAAACGGCGGGCATGAAGCTTCTTAGCCCGGCGACGAGCCTCGCTGAACTTGAAGTCGATCTCTGATGAAATAGCACGTTGTGAACCTATAAGTGATTTTTTAAAAAAAATCACAAGCATTATGTCATGTACTTGTAGTTCAAATCTAGGCAACCTCCTACCGATTCGACAGGAATTTGTCGTTTTCATCAGGGATGGACGGAAAGGTTGCAGATACAACGGTTGGAAAATTATCCATATAAGGTGGTCTAGTATTTTTGAAAAATGGGTTGGTACCAATGCCAAAGTTTAATTTGGTGGTTGGTTCACAGAATACCCCGATTTTGGCACCTCAAAAATGGAAATTGGCTTTTTCGTGCGTCGAAAAGGAAAACTTCCTCCTCCAACATCGTAAGCCATCCCAAGATGCACATGTGTGCACAATATGAGCACATTATCACAAACTATATTCATTGGTGGTTTGACCTAAATGCCATGAAACCTCGACCATGATAGGTCATTTTGTGAAGGATTTTTTATGATGTTTGCAAGTTTTCAAGTTCAATATTTTTCGTTGCAACTATGACACATAATATGACACCACGCGAAGGTTTCACATTGTTTGGATCATTTTTGAATTTTATTGCTCATTTCAAACTATATTCAAAACGACGGGCATGAAGATTCCTAGCCCGGCTTCTTATTTAAGGAAATATGTAGAGAAATTGGTTAATGAATTTTTAATTGAAAATGGCATAATTGTTTATAATTTGAATAATTAATGAATTTTTGATTAGTTATTTAAATTGAAGCACTTTTCCTGTTGAAAGTTTTTTCAAATTCCAAATTATGCAATAAATATTTGTTAATGCAATTTTAATTGAAAATAGTAAAATTGTATAGCTCAAATAAAAATATTTGAAAACATTAAATGGTTTTTGATTAGTTATTAAATTGAAGCACTTTTCGTGTTGAAAGTTTTTTCAAATTCCAAATTATGCAATAAATATTTGGTAATGCAATTTTAATTGAAAATAGTAAAATTATATAGTTTAAATAAAAATATTTGAAAACAGAAAATGGTTTTTGATTAGTTATTTAGATTGAAGCACTTTTCCTGTTAAATTTTTTTGAAACTCCAAATAAATAATCATCTTAAATTGAAACATCTTATTAATTAAAGAAGAAAAAAATTTGAAAATGGCGGGAAGACCAAAAGGTTTGCCAAAATCTGAACAACGGGTCAACGGTCCCTGTTCATCCCACGAACCGGGACTAAAGGCCCAACGGTCCCGGCTGGTGCTGTGAACCAGGACCAAAGGCCTGCGCACGTGGCAGCACAACAACGCTCCTGCCCAGACCTTTGGTCCCGGTTCGTCCCACCAACCGGGACCTGAGGCCTGTATAGTAACAACGCCGGCCCTTCCTCCTCCCCAACTCCCCAAATCACAGAGCACACCGACGCGCGGCTAAGGAAAATTTGCGGAGAGAAAAATCACGCCGTCAGGCTGCCCAAATCTAGAGTGCCGCTTCACGCCGTCGACGCCCGCCGCCGCCACGCCACCACCGTAGACAGCCGGAATCGAGACGCTCTCCTCTGGCCGGAATCGAGCCTGAAGTCGTCACCTTCCCGAGCTCTGGCCACCGTCGATTCGCCTCCGTCCGGCCTCCCCTTGCTTCCCCGACCCCTCCATCGCAACCCCAGTGAGATTCCGGTGCCTATGCACGTCTCCGTCCTCTCCCGCGTGCTCTGGTTCGTGCTGCCGACGATGACCACCGAGCGCTGCCGCCAAACCTCGTCGGTGTCGTCGCTCCGGCAACCTCTTGCAAGTAGCGCCGCTACTTTCTGGTTTCCCATGACGAGACGTGTCCAACGCGCCCACCCGCGTGTCCAGGACCGCATGGGATTGATGGATCCGTGCTCGACCTGAGCAATGGTGTCGATGGCTTCATCATGACGTCAGACTGACATCATTTCTCTTTTTTTAGTAAATCTTTTCTGTAATTGTTTTATTAATTGAAAATGCTGATAGGTGCGACCAGCAAGTCTGGTTTTATTCTTTTTGGAAATTTTTTCTGAAATTAATAAAAGTCTGACATGTGGGGCCGGATGGAAAATAATTTTAAAAATTCCAAAAATGTTTATTTATTTAAAAATGGATTAAAATTGGGAAAAATTATAACTAATTCATTTTAAATCAGAAAATGTGTATAATATATCAAAATGTTTAGAAAAATGAGCTCTACCATTTAAAAATGTAAGCTTTCATATTCATACAACTTTGGACCTTAATTTACATAGAGGAACACCGACAGCCCCTAAGTACCATGGGTTTGATGGTTTGTCCACCTAGGGCATTCCGAACCCATTTAGAAAATAAGTGCATAGTGTTTTGCATTATTTGCATTATAGTAACTTGCAAATCTTAATTTGCAGATACTATGGATCCAACACCAAGATACTATGATTCCAGAACATCAGGAAAACATCCTCCACGGAATGATCTACGAAAATGAAGATATCAATATCGATGTCACCAGTGAGTTTCTGAACGATTCTGGTCAGGGAGATGAGTTTCTCAACGGAGGAGACGGCTCCGGTGAGGTACAAGGCGAAGCCTGGGACATGGGAGAAGCCGATGAGGGAGAAGGCGATGGCTCCAGCGGAACCATAAATCTCGCAAACACCGGCGAGGTGTATATATGTATTTTTGTAATTAAAATGCTGCTGTCTATATATATACATGCATATATTAACACTCTTTCTTCTTTTATCCCTCCAGATCGAGAACTTCTTCCGTAAGAACGAAACGAGGCCCAACAAAAAAGTTGGATGACACTGTGAGGTATAGGATCGAAGTGGTCGGTTTAGACGGCGAACCGCAAGCTCCCGTCAATGTCGCAAGAAAATTTGTCAAGCAATGCGGAGTTCTGGTGAGGGACTACATCCTGATCACCGTTCAAGAATAGAATCGGCCAAGCGGCGGTGGAGTCCCGTATGTCGGTGACACCGCCAAAGATAAGCTTTTTGACAAGCTCATGATTAATTTCCTCCTGCCGATGCCAGATGTGAATCCAGATGAGGACGAGAGAGCAAGAATGGAGCTTGTGCAAAGAGTCAAGAAGTTTGCTCTGATCAAGATGGCCGATGCATTCAAGAACTAGAAGAAGAAACTATACAATAACTTTGTCAAGGTAGAGAAGACTCCGTATTTCACTCAAGGCGGCTATGTTAAGTTAAGACACCAGTGGGAGGATTTTGTGAAGTACAATACATCGGAGAAATCTAAGGAAAGGTCTAGAATAAATACGGAGAACGCTGCTAAGAAAGTGCATCATCATAATATGGGGCCTACTGGCTACACCGATTGCATGCCTAAGTGGGATGCACTTGAGGTCAATTACATTGTTGCCTGGATCAGACCAGAGCCTGCAACATGGACACCACGGGCGAGAAACTGGTTTTACGGCCATGGGGGCACGTTGGACAAAGAAGGGAGGGCAATATATAATCAGAAACACAAAGATGATCCCCTACTGCCCATCGACGATATTAGAAATGCAGTAGATGATGTTGCAGCGGGACGGTTCGTTCCCGATAGAGAGAACGACAAGCTCACACGCGCCCTTAAAAATCCTGAACACGAAGGACAAGCAGGAGGTACACTAGGCTCCAAGTGGTGGAAGGTTTCCTTCCCCGCGGAAATGAAGAGATATCGCGGTAAAAACCATCAGAGGAGAAAGGAAAGGGAGGAAGCTTTGAAAGCGGCCGCTACAGACCGGCTGCGTAGTGTAGAAGAAGCATTAAAGCGGCACCAAGATCAACTCGACAGACTTAGCCAGCAAGGTACTAGCGGCCAATCTCAGCGGCATGTGGTAGAAGCTGCATTCGATGGTACCGGCGCCCTATCGAATAAGAAAAGCAGCGTCACTTCCACGCAACTCCATGATGTTGATGATGATGCACCGACGATGGCTCCTCCTAAATGCTGCCCAATGGATGATATCACGGAGAGAACAACTTGTAAGCTAAAGGTGCAGGTGAAGAACTTAAGGGTGACGGCGGCGGTCGGCATGGCCGTACCAATTGCGCCTAACCCAACTTGGCATTGCAGACCTGTTCCAAAAGGGTACACTGTCGTCACGGTGGATGATATTGAAGGAAGATTTTGAGGAGCTGAAGCTAGACCACCCTGCGGGGGAAGATATGGAGCTGACTCAACTAGGAGAAGCCAAAGGGGGGACTATTCTATGGCCAAAGGAGCGCATTGTGCTTCCAAATTATGTGCCGCCAAGGCCAACCACTCCTCAGAGCAGCAATCCACCTTCGCCGCCACCTCACCATTGACCAGCGCAACCGTCTCCTTCACCGCCTCACCACTCATTGCTACCGTCTCCATCACTGCCTCAGCCGTCACTGCCATCACGTCAGCCATCTCTGTCCCCTGAGCCTCAGAGACAAAAGCGGAAGTATACTAAGAGGGCCAGCACCACCAGTAGCAGCAAGAGCATGTTCCGATCACCGAAATGTAAGCTATCGCCCCTCCCAAAAGTACCTCATAAGAATATGAAGAAGCTACCTTGCGAGAAGACAGATGAGGAAACTGCTGCGGCCGTAGATGCCCATTATGAAAAGTGGAAGATTCACATGGCTAACGAGAAAAAGCCGATAGAGCCATTCTTCCTGGTTACCGCAGAAGATAAAGCCAAAGCAGCCGCACTTAAGATTCAGCTTCTCCAACCCATAGCGCTCACATCAGACTATAATCGCTCTATTACCAAGTCAGTTGAGGCAAAAGAAGTTGCCCAACTCAGATAACAGAAAAATCAATCGATCGAACCGCTCAAAGTGTACGATACCAATGAGTGGAGAGCCTAGGAGCGGCATGATCCGAACATTGATCCGGAGTTTGTTCGACTGTATGGAGAAAAGCCCGAATTATATGGACTGTCTATTACTGAGTACATGAGCCGTATGGATGAGTTCGAGGGGTACCAAGAAACAGCATACATGTACCAGTACGGGTCTCCTCTCGTCAAACCCTAGTTAGTCAAAGATCTACCAACAAAAATGCGAAGATTGTATAACTGGTACATTCAAGCCTGTGCTGAATCCAAACACTGGATCTATGCTGCATATAAACACCACCATTATGGTCATGGAGATGGCTCCCTACTAATCGAATTTCCAGAATTATGTCACTTTTACCAACAAGACGTCCTCGACAAAACTATCATCAGTGCCTATTGTTTGTAAGTATTATTTATTTCCGTAATTAAGTCTTTCTAGCTCAGCTCATTTGTTGCTTGTATAATCTTACTCATCACTGTACTAATTATATATGCAGAATGAAGATTCTCGAATGTAACAAAGGACAAATCTATGACCTTGGGTTTGTTGACTGCAATTTCGTTCATGAAGTTACTCTAAAAATGAAACCCAAAGAGACAGAGGATTACTTGCTACAAGCGTTGACGAATTTCAGCAACACAAGGGAAATACTATTTTCTTACAACGCTGGGTGAGTGTTACTGTCTTGTACACATTCTATTTTTGCTTACTGGATGTTAAACGTAAAATTGACTCGTGTTATATTTTGTTAGTGTGTCCAGCTTCCACTATATTCTGTTAATCATTGTTCTTGACACCGGAGTAGTAAAAGTCCTGGACTCGAAACGCACACCATTAGAAAAGTGGGCGAACATGCAGAAATACCTCAAGAAGGCTTGGAAATGGTTCACGGCCAAAACTAGGGGTGTTTGGAAGTCAGAGTTTACATTTCAACCATTGACTGTAAGTACTACTTGCTAGATCCACGCATCTCTTTGATTCTAGTTTCAATACCACCATTATCATTCTTGATTATTATTTTGATTGAACTTTGTTCTCGTAAAGTGCTTGAGGCAGGAAGTGGGGAATAACTTATGTGGATACTATGTCTGCGAGTTCATTCCCCAGACGACCAAAGAGAAGGGTGCAGACCGGAACATCAAAAAATTGATGTATGATAAACAATAATCACTACTTTATTTTATTACCACCAATTGTGTTAAGTTTCGCTCATATATATTGATCCCCTTCTTTAAATTAGATCGAACAGATGTGGGACGGTCTTCTATCATAAGAACGCGTGCAAGCAATTCAAGAGGAAATTGCCGGGTTCTTGTTAGAACAAGTCATAGATCCGAA
Organism: Avena sativa; assembly: GCA_916181665.1. Classification (NCBI taxonomy): domain Eukaryota; kingdom Viridiplantae; phylum Streptophyta; class Magnoliopsida; order Poales; family Poaceae; genus Avena; species Avena sativa. Next base: position 574,371,416 of record OV702287.1, read on the forward strand.
AGGAGAATACTATTACCCGGTTCATTTGGAAGGGTGAAGTGTAAAAAAGAAGATGTAAATTAGATCAAATTCGTGTGAGTACCATTTGTAATTAATATGTTTCGATCAAGAAGACGGATGAGACGGTGTATAATATATTTGTGATTATGATGTGCAATATATATATCGTGGTTTCATTATTGCTGTATATATGTAGTACCATTAAATTGAATACAAAACACCAAATAAATAAATAAAAAAATCCTGCCGTGACACAAAAATAGCCCGAAAATCCTGCGGCGGCACAAAACCCTGCCGCGGCATAAAAAGAGCCCGAAAATCCTTCCGCGGCACAAAACCCTGCCGTGGCATAGAGACCAACGATCCCGGTTCGTGCCACGAACCAGGACCAATGATCCACCCCGTCGTCTCCCGCGCTCCCACGTGGAGACCCATTGGTCCTAGTTTGTTCCACGAACCGGGACCAATGATCTACTCCCCCCTGGTCGCGCGCCCGCCCATGTGGAGACCCATTGGTCCCGGTTCGTGCCCGATCCAAGACCAGCATTAGTCTCGAGTGTTTGGTTCTGGTTCGAAAACCGGGACCAATGGACCTTATGAACCGGGACTAGAGGCCCTTTTTCCACTAGTGATTCGAAGATTCATATATGAAGGCTTCCACTATGAATCCTTTAAGATGATCTCAAATGAAAAAGTTCCAAACACAAAAATTGTGCGCCTCATCGAAACAAGCAACTTTGGTTTTTAAATGATCTCGATCCGAGTTTGTATGCAAATTTGAGAGCCAAAACACTATCAAAAACCTGAATTTTCGGGGTGGGATGTCCTTATGGTCGCCCTACCACAGACTTTTCTGTCCTATGGCGAGAGCAAAGCAGAAAATTGCATATGGGAACTTATTTTCGTGCGATTTGAAAAAGTCGGTCCAAATCAACTCGGATGAAAAAGTAGTAAACATGAAAGTTGGTCAGTTTTTCAAGACGAACAACTTGTATTTTGGAGTAATTTTCATCTGAGCAACTATGTGGCCTTCAGATTTAGAATACGGCCAAATTGAATTAAATTCGTTCGTTCTAAATCCGAGTTTATTACGAAACTAATAGAAAAAGACCATCAAGATTAGGTCGGATATAAAAGTCGTAAACACGAAAGTTCTTCGTATTTGTGTGTCGAACAACTTTGGTTTTTACGAGAGTTTGATCAAAGCTCGTTTACTATTCTAAAAAGAGGCCGGACCGTTCAGGAAGACTCTAAACCGAACAGTTCGGCCAACATATGGAAAGTTTGGACCCACATGTCCGAGTTCGACCCAAACTAGGTTTTTGGGCGTGGATCCAAGCCTCTATCTTGCACGGGAAGTCCAGCCGCCTCTTATATACGCGAGGGGTGACGGCCGATTGAACAACAACACACAATCACGAAAACCAATCTACAAACCTGAACAACAACACACAATCGTTCATCGACGTTCTTCGTGTTGGAGAGCTTCGATCCACGAGGTCCTAGGGGCGGGAGAACCGAACTAGGGCAGCCCATCACCACCGTGCGTCCAGACGGGGTCTCTCCCGGGCGCGTGGGGTTTCGGGTGCTGAAAAGATCTCGCCGGTTGTCTTGCGTATCGCGCTTACGGCGAGGCTCCTCCGGCGACGTGTCTTGCGTATCGCGCTCGGCGCCGGAGGTACACGTGACGTGTTCATGTGCGAACACACTTTTTGGCGACTCCACTGGGGACGATCATCATGGTGAACGGCCAGATACCCCAGCCTGCTAAGATTAGCGCCGAAAACATCATCAAGCCTAGCTTCGGTGATCTTTCAGAGAAACAACTCGAAGCCTATGAGACGCTCAACAAGCTGCGTCAAGAGCAACATGATGCGCTGGAACAACAATGAAAGGAGGAGTTCGAGGCGTTTAAGAAGAGGCAAGAGGAGGAGGACAAGGAGACGTTCCTCGCAAGCTTCAAGAAGGACTGGCAAGGCGGTGCCACATCGCTTGGGGAGGTCAAGCTTCCACCAATGCTCGGCAATTCAGCCGAGCCCTCTATATGTTCTAGCGTATTCTCTAATGATCAATTGGCTGCAATTAATCATTATGCTACTGAGTCCAGTCGTCAAGTTTATGATGCCATGATAGAATATTTGAAAGCTAGTAAGAACACGCCTCATGACTTCTCTATTAATGTTGGTACAAACGCTACTTTAGAAAGACCTAAACCAATATTACCTAGCTCATCGACACTTCCTCATGGTACGCCGATGAATCTTTACTATATCCAAGATGGTCAAATCATAACCGTGCCACCGCACCCTAGTCCCCTCAAGAGTGTGCCTTATTCGGCGGCACCGCTGAACCAGGTCACACCCCCGCTAGCCGCGTCCGTGGCACCGAATATGAGTTCGGTACCGGTAGCGCGAGTACATTCTACGGCTAATATGTCTATGGTTCCTGCACAACCACAACAAGTAAATTCATCTAGCATACATGAGAACATGGCCACACTTAGGTCAGAATTGCAAAAGATGTTCTATGATAACTTCGGAATTGAGCCGAAGCCTGTAAGACGGATGTATCAAAAGCCTTATCCGGAATACTTTGATGCTTTACCATACCCCCAATGATACAAGGTGCCAGATTTCGCTAAATCTAACGGGGTAGATAACAAAACAACATGGGAACATGTTAGTTAATATTCAGCACAATTGGGAGAGGCTGGAAATAGTTATCCTTTAAAAGTCCGTTTATTTCCCTTGTCTTTAACTGGTACTGCTTTTTCATGGTTTTCTACTTTACCTTATGGTTCTATTAATACTTGGTATCATTTAGAAAAGAAATTCCATGAGCATTTTTACAACGGTGATAATGAACTTAAGTTGTCGCATCTTACATCTGTTAAACAAAAAACATGATGAATCGGTGACCGATTATGTCAAAAGGTTTAGGGACACAAAAAATCGGTGTTATAGTTTAGTGATAACTGAAAGAGATATGGATGACTTGGTTCTTAATGGTTTGAAAACTCATATTAAGGAAAGAATAGAAGGTTATGATTTTTTGAATATTAGCCAAGTTTTACAAAGGGCTTTGGCTCAGAAAAGCCGAAGCAAAGATACAAAAGATATGCATAGGTCAAAATCTGATCGTCCTCGCATAAATACTGTTGGATGTGATAGCGAAAGTTCAGAAGATGAAGCTGATATGTATGCTGCTGAATTTGTTTGGCCCTCGAAGGCTAAACCTTATGCTTGTGATGCTCTTAAGCCAATTCGCAAGAATCGCGAAGAGGAGATGAATTTCAGTTTTGATGTGGCCAAATGTGACAGAATATTTGATGCCATGTTGAAAGATCAATATATTAGAACTTCTCATACTTTACCACCATTTGAAGAGTTAAAACGATTTGCTTATTGCAAGTATCATAATTCTTTCTCTCGTTCTACTAACGACTGCAATGTTTTTCAGCGACAGATACAATCGACTATAAATGATGGACGGTTGAGCTTTGCTAATATGCAAATTCATAAGCAGCCGTTTCCAATGAATACCTTTGAGCTGAATGGGAAAAAGGTATTAATTCGGCCCGAGGTGGCCCAATCCGCTAATAAAAATAATATTGTTATTGGTGAACCGAGGAACAAAAAGGGGTGCGACAAGACCTTGGGAAGGAAGATCATTCTTGGAAAACAACCCGATGGCAAGGAGACATTGAAGATCACCATAAAAAATCTTGCACTCGGGGGGCAACCACAAGTGAAAGATGATGTTCGTGCCAAGTTCATTAAGCCCAAGAGTCCAGAGGTTGGCAAGTGGAAGACCAATAAGGTAAAGTACAACACAAACATATCAAACCAACCTTTGACATGTTGTTGTCCAAGTATGCAAACCAAGTGACTGATTCCAATTATAAACGGTCAAAATATATGAAGCGTCCAAGATCACCACCAAGGGAGAGGTCTCCACAACACATGACGCCATATGGGCATTGGGCGCCGGGACCATGGATGGCACCACCCCTGTACGCGCCATATTATTTCAATGGAAGATGGGGCAAGCCCCAATTGCGCCATATGATTTTCATCCGGGATGGACAGAACCTAGAAGATTGTTCATGATAGGATTTCACAACCTGTTCGGGACCGTTTGAGATACAATGGTAATCGGCCATCACATAAATCTTCAAGCAAAAGTTCTCAAAAGGAGTGGCGTCCCAAGTCACCATGTGCTGAAATTTCAGATTCTAACAAGAAGCAAGAAGACAATTGAAATGTTGACATTGTTGTGGTAGGAACTCATGAGATGAAGCTCAATGGGCCGGTTGTTGTAGATAAATCGGCTAATTCTAATAGGCCTATGTTGGTTATTCAACCAATATCCTCAGCTAATGATCATGAAGCTAGTACAAACAAGGCTAAGCCAAGGGATTCTAAATATACTCAGCCGAAGTGGTGTCCTCCTGGATTAACCAAAACCAAGAACTGGAGATTGCAGCGCATGAGGAACCAAGAGAAGGTGGAACATGAGGTGGAGAAAAGAAGAGATGAATCTTTCAATGAGACCCATCCCATGATACGTTCCAAAATATGGGTAACCAAGCAAGTCGAGGATGCCACTGTTCCCATGGTAATTGCAACAGATCCTGTGTCATCCGTGGAGGAGAATATGAATATTGTTGCCTCATCTACATCACCCCCTACACTATCCTCGATTGATGAATCTTTAGAGCCAACGTCTATAGTAGAGGGCGATGAAGAGATGGTGGACTTTGAGAACACGCCGACTCGGGAAGGTATGGATATGAATATGGTGTATTATTTACCTGCTGAGTTCCGTGCTATAGATGAAGAAGGGGATATAGCGCAGCTGGACTTTGGTCCCAAGAATGCCATCTTTGAGAAACCAAGAGAACCGGTGAAGCACTTGAAGCCATTATATGTTAAGGGACACATCAATGGATCGCCGGTTGCGAGGATGCTTGTTGATGGTGGTGCAGTAGTGAATCTTATGCCATATTTAGTCTTCAAGAAATTGGGATTAGATGAGAATGACTTGATGAAGACCAATATGGTACTCAATGGATTTGAAGGCAAAGAAAAAATAGAGGCCAAAGGTGTGGTGAGTGTGGAGCTCACAGTGGGGAGCAAGACTTTAGCCACTGCCTTCTTTATTGCTGAGGTGCAAGGTAATTACAATGTCATATTAGGCCGTGATTGGCTCCATGCAAACCATTGCGTGCCATCTACTTTGCACTAGTTCTTGATACAATGTGTTGATGATAAAGTGGAAGTTGTCCATGCGGATAATTCGGCTTGTGTTGCCTTAGCCAATTCATTGGTGGATTGGCAACATCCCAATGCAACTTTCTTAACTAGGCGCGACCTTTCAGATTTTGATTTTCTTAGTGCCACAAGAAACGGTTTCGTGCCCGTGTCTTTAAAGCCGATTGGTAGTAATCGGCTCCATAACATGTAGTTAATGGATCCCAACGAAGAGTGGTTACAGAAGAGACTTGTAGAATATCGATCTAATGAGAACGATATGTATGTGTCAATAGAGGAAATAGATGGTATGGATAAGTTGGGACAAGGTTTTACATCGGCTGATCCATTGGCGGAAGTGGACATAGGAGATGGTTCAATTCCTAGGCCGACGTTTGTAAACAAAAATCTAGAAGCCGATTATAAAGATGTATTAATCGGGTTGCTTAAAGAATATGTTGATTGATTTGCATGGGAGTATCATGAGATGCCTGGTTTGAGCCGAGAACTAGTTGAGCATCGGTTGCCTATTAAGGCTGGTTTTAGACCTCATAAACAACCAGCCAGAAAATTCAATCCGAAGATGTATGACCGGATCAAGGAAGATATCGGTCGTTTGCTTAAAGCTAATTTTATTAAGCCTTGCAGGTATGCAGATTGGATTTCTAATATTGTACCAGTAGAGAAAAAGGAGTCCAACAAGTTAAGGGTGTGTACTGATTTCAGAGATTTGAATAGAGCTACACCCAAAGATGAGTATCCTATGCCAATAGCCGATATGATTATTACTGATGCATCTGGACACAAAGTTATTAGTTTTCTTGATGGCAACGCTGGGTATAATCAGATTTTTATGGCCGAAGAAGATGCATTCAAGACAACCTTTTGCTGCCCTAGTTTTGTTGGTTTATTTGAGTGGACAGTGATGACCTTTGGCTTGAAAAATGCCGGTGCCACGTATTAAAAAGCTATGAATTTAATATTTCATGATCTTCTCGGGGTCATACTTGAAGTCTATATTGATGATGTTGTTGTTAAATCGGACAATAATGAATCTCATTTAGCCGATTTACGTTTATCTCTTGAAAGGATGAGGAAGTATGGGCTCAAGGTGAATCCTTTGAAGTCTGCTTTTGGTGTATTGGCTGCGAAATTCTTGGGTTTTATTATACATGAACATGGCATAGAGATTTATCCCAAGAAGATAGAAGCTATCTGGAGAGTACAAGCTCCAGCATGCAAAAAGGTTATGCAGAAATTCCTTGGGAAGGTTAATTATTTGAGGAGATTTGTAGTGAACTTATCTGGGAAAGTTGAAGCATTTACGCCTATTCTTCGGTTAAAGAATGATGCCAATTTTACTTGGGGGACAAAACAACAAGACACATTCGAAAAGATCAAAGTAAGTCTGGCTACTCCTCCAGTGATGAGAGCACCAAAGCGTGGAGAACCTTTTAGGCTTTATATTGCTGCAGAAGAAGGTGTTGTTGGTGCTGTTTTGACACAAGAAACCGAAAGAAAGAAAGAAGTATGTGATCACTTATTTGAGTCGACGTTTGTTGGACGCTGAGACAAGGTATACCTTTATTGAGAAATTATTCTTATGCTTATATTATGCTTGCACTAAGTTAAGGCATTATTTGTTGTCTAGTATGTGCATTATAGCTTGTGAAACCGATGTTATTAAATATATGTTGCATAGGCCAATTCTTAGCGGTAGGATTGGTAAATGGGGTTATGCGTTAATTGAATATGATTTGGCTTATGAGTCTTTAAAGTCTATGAAAGGACAACTCTTTGCTAATTTTATAGTTGAACATCGGATTGATAACAAGAATGATGTAGATATTAACCTTGTCAATCTAGTACCATGGCGGTTATACTTTGATGGTTCACTTTGTGACAATGGCCAAGGGGTTGGTGTTGTTTATGTGTCTCCTCATGGTACTGTTTTTGAAGCCTCGTGCCGCTTAGAATATTGTTGCACAAATAATCAAGCCAAATATGAAGCTTTATTATTCGGGTTAGAACTTTTAACTGCTGTAGGTGCAACACATATTGAGGCTTTTGGTGATTCATTGCTAGTAGTACAATAAATATCCAAGGTTTTCCAATGTATCGATGAATCACTTAATATTTACCTTGATAAATGTCTGGATACAATTTACACTTTGGATTACTTTAGCATTACTCATATATCTAGAGAAGACAACTGGAATGCAAATGATTTAGCACAACAAGCATGTGGATACCATGTTAATCGTGGTGTTTTTCATATATCTCATGAGCCGTTTTTTATGCTGGCTAAAATAAGTAAGGCCGAATTAAATCCCATTGATTTCCACTAATGAAGGATCTAGTGCATGTGGACATGAAGATTGGAGAAGACCCATCGTTGAATATTTGCAGGATCCTAGTAAGAGGACAGATAGGGTTGTTCGACGGATGGCTTTCAAGTATACATTGATAGATGATGATCTCTATCGCCGAACGGTTGATGGTATTCTTTTGAAGTGCTTGAATGAGGATCAAGCAAGGGTTTCTATGGGAGAGGTACATGAAGGTATATGTGGTACCCATCAGTCGGCACACAAAATGAAGTGGCTCTTACGATGTGGAGGATTTTATTGGCCGACGATGATCAATGATTGCTTCAGGTACTATAAAGGATGCGAGGCTTGTCAGAAGTTTGGTGACATTCAATTAGCTCCTGCTGCTATGTTGAACCCTATTATCAAGCCGTGGCCGTTTAGAGGTTGGGGATTAGATTTCATTGATATGATCCATCCTTCTTCTTCAAAAGGGCATCGGTTCGTGTTGATAGCTACTAATTATTTTACCAAGTGGTCTGAAGCAATACCTCTCAGAAATATGATCCATAAGGAGGTGATCAAGTTCATAACTGAGCACATTATACATAGATTTGGTATTCCTCAAACATTGACTAAAGATCAAGGTACGTCATTTATCACAAAGGAAGTGAAAGAGTTCGCCGAATCTTACAAAATAAATATGCTTAGTTCATCTCCATATTATGCGCAAGCTAATGGACAAGCTGAGTCGAGCAATAAGATTTTGATCAAACTTATTAAGAAGAAGATTGAAGATCATCCGACAAAGTGGCATGAAGTATTATCCGAAGCTTTATGGGCGCATAGGATCTCAAAGCATGGTGCAACAAAGGTAACTCCATATGAACTTGTGTATGGACAAGAAGCTGTTTTGTCCATGGAGGTAAATCTGGCTGCTTTGAGATTTGCTAAACAAAATGACTTATCGGCGGTAGATTTCCATAACTTGATGATGGACAACATTGATGAAGTCGCCAATAAATGTTTATTTGCTTTGAAAGAGATAGAGAAAGAAAAGTTACGGGTAGCAAGAGCTTACAATAAAAAGGTAAAGTTGAAGAGCTTCCAAATTGACGATTTGTTGTGGAAAGTGGTTTTCCCAGTTGGTTCGAAAGACAGAAAGTTTGGCAAGTGGTCTCCGAGCTGGGAGGGTCCTTTCAAGGTTGTGGGAGTAGTTCCCGGGAATTCATATTTAGTGGAATCTATGGAAGGGACTTTACTGCCTCGAGCTCTCAATGGAAGATATCTAAAGAAGTTCAACCCGAGTGTGTGGCAAGAAGCTTGATTACACATATGGCCGATATATAATTATCGCCCTTAGTATATATGGCCCATATATAATTATCGCACTTAGCATATATGACTAATACATAGTTATCGTCCTAAGAACAAACGGCCAGAAAACGGGGGGCATGTGTTATCACTCGTTTTGGGCACGTAGCTAACCAAGAAAAATAGTGAGAATACTCGAAAAAGGTCTACTCAGAGGATTATTGATCATCATCAAAGATAGATTGTATCAAAGCAAGCCATAATCAGGCTTAATAGCTGATTATTCTAGTGTTCAGATAAGATTCGAAGATTCATATATAAAGGCTTTCACTATGATTCCTTAAGATGATCTCAAATGAAAAAGTTCCAAACACAAAAATTGTGCGTCTCGTCGAAACAAGCAACTTTGGTTTTTGAATCATCACGATCCAAGTTTGTATGCAAATTTGAGAGCCAAAACACTATTAAAAACCTGAATTTTCGGGTTCGGATGTCCTTAGGCTCGCCCTACCACAGACTTTTCTGTCCTACGGCGAGAGCAAAGCAGAAAATTGCATATGGAAACTTATTTTCGTGCGATTTGAAAAAGTTGGTCCAAATCAACTCGGATGAAAAAGGGGTAAACATGAAAGTTGTTCTGTTTTGCAAGACGAACAACTTTTATTTTGGAGTCATTTTCATCTGAGCAATTATGTGGCCTTCAGATTTAGTACACGGCTGAATTAAATTAAATTCGTTCGGTCTAAATCCAAGTTTATTACGAAACTAATAGAAAAAGACCATCAAGATTAGGTCGGATGTAAAAGTGGTTAACACGAAAGTTCTTCCTATTTTCGTGTCGAACAACTTTGGTTTGTACGAGATTTTGATCAGAGCTCGTTTACTATCCTAAAGAGAGGCCGGACCGTTCAGGAAGACTCTAAACCGAACAGTTCGGCCAACATATGAAAAGTTTGGACCTACATGTCCGTGTTCGACCCAAACTAGGTTTTTGGGCGTGGATCCAAGCCTCTATCTTGCACGGGAAGTCCAGCCGCCTCTTATATACGCCCTGGTTTTCTGCTCATCGTTCATCGACGTTCTTCGTGTTGGAGAGCTTCGATCCACGAGGTCCTAGGGGCGGAAGAACCGACCTAGGGCAGCCCATCACCGCCGTGCGTCCAGACGGTGTCTCTCCCGGACGCGTGGGGTTTCGGGTGCTGAAAAGATCTCGCCGGTTGTCTTTCGTATCGCGCTTCCGACGAGGCTCCTCCGGCGACGTGTCTTGCATATTGCGCTCGGCGCCGGAGGTACACGTGATGTGTTCGTGTGCGAACACAATACATCACGCATCCAGATTTCTGAAGATCTGGGCCAGTTTGTCTTGGACAGACTGTGTGACGTTGGAGCAAGTGAACAAGATTCGAACTTTGTCAGCTTCCACTGTAAATTACACTAATATGGAAACGCTATACACCATGGGAGGTGTACCAATCATACATAAGAACTACCGATGGCACAGACAACGCCACAAGGTGGCAAAATACACTGTCAACATTACATCGATAACGCGAAGACTAGCCACTAAGAACACTACACACACAACGCATAAGGGCAACACAAACCGAACCACAATGACGCATCTAGACCAACACCAGACACCATGTTACATCCCAAAAATTTCTTAATTTTGAAATATGAAATAGATAAAATAAGTTTGATTGACTGTTTAACTTTGTTGAAAATTTCAAGGAAAAGAAACCTTTTAAATTAGAAAGAACTCACTCCGTTATGACCTAAGTAGCCATATAGGCAAAAGGGCATGGATTAATTCTGAATTGTAGAATTAGTGTGCAAGATTTCAAAAATTCAAAATCATGAAGCATGCATGAGAATCATTGCATTTAAACCCAAAGGAAAATTATATCATCCAAAAGAATATCCAAAAACACTAAATGGGATTTTCCCAATTCTAAGTACAACCTTGGAGCTATGGCTTTTAACAAAGGAATTTTTCTTAAACAATAGGAAGTGAGTTGAATGATTTTGGAGCTCAAATTCAAAAAGTTATGAATTATGCAAAAGAAAAGGAATAAAAGAAATGAAGTAGAAGCCCTATAAACCAAACTCAATTTCTATTAGTTGAAATATCTGAAATGGACAAAAAGGATGTATAATATTGTCCTAAAATAATTCTTGTGAAATTAATAATTTTTAGAAATTTATTTTGTGCAAATTGGATACCGAAAACAAAATATAGAAAAGAAAACAGAAAAAGAATAAAAGAAGTAGACTAAAAAACCTAACCAGGCGGACCGCGCGGCCCAGCCCATCTCCTCTCTACCGCACCAGCGCGCCAGCAACCGGAGCAGTTGCAGCCAGCGGGCACAGCGGACAGCAGACCCGCAGCACAACTCCGGCATAGCAAGCGAAGCCCAACCCGCGCCTCTCCACTTCCTCTGTGACGCTGACACGGGGGACCCACATGTCATCTCCCTCCTTCGGCTGGAGACCAGCACGGATACGAAATCAATTCGAACTGCCCGGATTTCTCTCCGATTCCACCTCAAATCCGATCTCCCCCGCTCCCTAAACCCACCCCCCTATAAGAACCACGTCCTGCTATCGGAAAACCCTCTGAAACCCGCGCAAATAGCGCCGTCATGCTGTCGCGATCTCTCGCCGCAGCTACCGACCGCCGCCGCCGCCTTTGAGCTCGGTACAAGATCGGGCTCACCCTTCCGCGCTCTCCTTCCTTGATAGCTTGTTCGCCGCTTCGCGCCGCCCCTCCTTAAACCCTTTTACTCCTCTGCAGCACGCCTAGAACAACACCCGACGCTGCCGGAGTCCAAAGCGCGCAGCTGACCGCCAGCATCGCCCGAGGGAGCGAGGGCCCCCACTAAACACGCCCCTGGGACTGCCACTCGCTACCACACTTCTAGGACATCACCGCTGAGCCCAAAGACCACCGGAGGCACCACCACCATCGCCTCTTGAGCCATCGCCACCATCTCCATCGTCGATGTCGACAACAATCCGCCGGTGTCTCGCCAACCTCAACTGTGACTGTTGTATCTAATCTGGACGGTTGATTCTTCCCAAGCCGAGCCAAGCCGAGACCGACGCCTAGCCAGGCCTCCAGCCAAGCCGAGATTGAGTTGTCGCCACTACTAGGAAACAGCCCATCTGTGGCGCATGGAAATTGGACTTCTGTGGCGCATATCCTAATCGCCACTATTACCTCGCCACTGATAACTACTTCTTATGGCGCGTATGGATATGCGCCACAGAAGTCCCAGGCTTCTGTGGCGCATTTCTTCATATGCGTCACAGGAAGAACTTCTGTGGCCCATTTACGTATATGCGCCACAGAAAGCCCATGCGCCACCGACTATATAATTATATGCGCCACTGATTGTGTAACACGTATTCAAAGTAAAATACTTTCCTGGTGTATAATCAGGTATTTATATAGGATTTATATAGTATTTATCTAAATGAGTATAAAATACATTGCACAAGTAGTAGATGCATAAAAACCGACATATATATAATACAAACACTTAGAGCCCGATCGAGATACATATATAGTGTCAAGTGCCAATTTTTTACACAAGCGCCGAATACAAAGTTCATATCATCTCACATTACAAATATGAAGTCGCCACCGCCGCCTACACTAGGATCAAATAGAATACAGCTGTGATAATGGTGAGCAAGAGCATTAGCCCGACCAATATCTTCATCCGGTTCCTCTTCCACAAGTGGTTCCTCCACTTGGCTATCGCCTCCTCTCTAGTTGCGTATCCTTTGTAGATGTTGCCGCTGAACTTGTTCACTTGTTTGTGACAATCCTCCCACTCCTCGTAGACTCCTGGAACCCTACCCATGTACACCACATACCACCTCGTTGCCATCTCTATAGACGACAAGGCATATTAGTAAAAATACAACGAAAAGAATCAATAAAGGGTTCACATGCATATATATATATATATATATGTTCACAGAATATAAAACAAAGGATCCATAAACCTAAAAGATAGATCATCATAGAAGCAATAAGTTCAACGACAACACGACCACAAGGTAGTTTAAGTCTAACAACAATGACCATTTCGACCACGAGATAGTAAAGTTTATGACACACACACTAATACAGCAGGCGTCCATCAAGAATATACACACACTGGATCATGCTAGAGGCACACATCGATCATGATGAAGACTTCCTCTTCTCGCTCGGCTTCGAGAACGGTAGATAGCCCTCTTTCGTCATCCACGTCCTTGTGTCACCCTGCTTACAGAGGCGTTCTTCGATCTCCTTCTTACTCAACCCTTTGCCTTGTTGTAGGGAACCCCCTTGTGTTGACATCTTCAATGATGATTTGCGACAACTTCATCTGAATGCGATGGAAGTCTTCTCTAAGATCAGCATCGCAGATTTTCGCCAAAGTTTCGGCCCATCCTCGGAGACTAGATGGCAGCGTTAGGTTCTGGCAATCCCGAACATAGCCTTTAAGGTGATGGATGACGTAGAAGGCCTCCTTGGCACCAGCAGTCGACTGTTTGACGCAGGGGAACTCGAGCATGTGCTTGAACACGTGTTTTCCATCCTTGATTCATTCGCCCCTATCTACGAAGGTGCATCCCTTCTTGGTGTAGCCCTCGAGAGCCTCATTGAGAACACCCCTTATTCTGGTGTAGTCTTTCTTCTTCGTCAAACTCCCCGAGTCGAAATACGTGGCTAGCGAATACCTCAGGGCAAGGACGATGAGTGTGCAGTATTTGTCTCTGCGCAACACAATTGGAACGGAATGTTGGAAAAAGAGCAAAGGAAGAAATCTATAAGAAATGCATAAGTTACGGTGGCGATGAGCGAGTGTGTGTACTTACTTGGAAAAGAAAGGCAAAAGAAGTGTGCCCTTCCTCTTGTTGTCCACCATGAACTTCTCGAGGTACGCTGTCGCCTTGGTCCGTGTCTCTGATCCTTCGACCAACTGGCTGTCCCGCATGTAGTAGGGATCCACTATCGCGATTCCCGGGGTACTTTCTCTCTTGATCGTGATCGTCAGATTGAGCGCGTATAGGCGGACCAAGTTATAGTCCAGCCGTTTTATGAGAAACAGCTTGAATATGTCATCGAACGCTATGAAGAATATATCCGCGGGGGGTTCATCGACGAAGCCCACGTCCAATGGCACCTTGGCCGTGAAAACCGGGTACTTTGGATCTTCGTCTTTGAGAAGGAGGCCCTCTAGTGTCTTGACACCCTCGTGCAAAGTTAACATGGCTCCAACCGCAATGTGGATCATATCTGAAGTCAATATCGGATCACCGGCTACATGCACTCGGGGCAAGCCATATTGTGTGGATGGTACGACGACAGCGTCCTGACCCCGGATCCTCTTCGGAAGAGGATGGCTCGCACCCTTCTTATTATTATTATTATTACCTCTCTTCCTATAGTGCTTCTTCTTCACATCAGTGTCAGCCACTGCCATCTGCTCATCAGCCGCCTTTCGGAGTGTGTTGGGGCTGAAAACCAATCCTGGTTTCTCTTGTGGTGGATCGGCGGCCGGAGGCGTCTCTTGAGAAAGACCATGGAAGACCAGGCGCCGCGTGCATGTATTGGGCCGACCAGCTTGATGGTCGTCGCGAGCTGTGAAGAGTTCTTCATCCACAGAAGGCATATACAATCCTTTGGCGACGCCGGTGTTGATGAAGTCGTCAACATTGAACAATTCATCATCATCTTCATCGGTGCTATCATGTGGTGGTGGTAGCGGGGGCGACGGCGGTTGTGGCACAACGTCTTTGCCATATGGCAGTGCACACGCTGCCAAGAGTTGATGGTGATGGCTAGTGGTGGCGATGACGGCGGCTACTGGCTTCCGAGGTGGTGGCCGGGCGATCGGTCGAGAGGTGGCGCCGGTGCTCCCCCCTGCATGACGAATCTGGGTCTTCGGCCATGTCAAGGGCCAGTTGTAGCATTCTCCAAGGGTCATGTGTTCGTCGGCTCCCTGAGGTTGAAAGGGGGGTCCATGTCGTCGCACCCTAGCAACACCCGAGCCAACCTGACCCTCATCACGTCATCATCCATTGGATTGTTGTGCATCGTGCGGCTCGCCGGTCAACATCCTTCAACTCACCGCCGACATCTTTAAGCTGGAGTACGCAAGAAGTATCCTAAGGGAAAAACATGTTGTTGGGCATCATGAGATGGCAGCAGTCATGCGTCAAAGGCATAAAGGAGATGACGTGCACTAACTAATTAGTTACCTTGGTGATGGCGTGGATCTCGGCTAATGTAGAGACACGGCCGATGCCGGCGGCCGGCCTATCATCATCTGCAATCTCTCGCTTGGGTGCCTCACGAAGCACCACCGCCGTCGGCTGCGCCTTATTGGTATCTTTGGCGGGAGGTGGCGTCGGTGTAACCAAAACAAGCGGCTACGTCCCGAGGTTGACGGCCGGCGGGGTCACCAGGTCCGGCGACACGGTAACATTGATGCCCGAGTTGCTGCCGCTGAAGCTGGGCAGATGTATCGGCCCCTGTCGACCTCCCGCATTCCAAGCAGTAAGTCCCTCGAAAAACTCAGGGGGGATCATCAAGCGGACCTTCTCTTCCACTAACTTGTCCACCGTTTTCTCGTCCACCTCCTTCTCATCCAGTGTCTACACCTTCATCTTCAGCTCTGCAACAACGGCTTTATCCTGGGTCTTCCTCTCCCTTCTTTTCTTGGTGTCCTCTTTGTAGTACTCGTTGAACTTCATGCTCGTACCGAAGCCGGACGCACGGCCAGCTGAGGACGGCGGCAACCCCTTGTCCCTCTTCTTGTAAGTATTGGTCGCCCTATTGAAAACTGTGTCCCACGGCTCCGTCGAATCCTCGGACGACTCTATGGCAGTAGTGTTCAGTTCCTCCTCCTGCAGAGACAAGGAAAGGTGAACCCATTTAGATTCTTGACTTCATTATCTTAATTAGAACGCAATAGACTTGAGATCAACGATAAATTCCTTACCAGCTTCTTCTCGAATTCCTTCACCTCCGGATCGTCGGTGGTGAACTCCCTTGTTTCCTTGTCCAAGTAGTAGCGGGCCCGAACAAATTGCCTAAGCTGCAAGTCTGTGATTTTAAGCCAAGGGTTGTCTTTACCAAGGTGTTCAAGCTCGGCGTCCTCCTTGTCCCAAATGGCCTGTTTCCCCCTATAACCGCCGCTTCCAAGGTGGTGGTTACCTATGTTCTGTTCCCGCATACTCCTTCCCCATTGAGTCCATTTTATAGCGTCAGCGGTAGCTATATCCGCCTTGAATATCCTAAACTCCTCTTCCTCGAGCATCGGATTTTTCTTACTAATAACCTCCCCGCTTTCACCTTTGTCCATGCTATTCTTCACCCGGGTTTTCCAGCTGCTCAAGGCGTTGCTCCTCATCGTGAGGGCTAGTTTGTTCACCGGGTTCTTTCTCTCGAGGTTTCTAAACCACTCTGGGAATCTGTATCGCTTGTGAAGCTTCTTAAGGAGGTTATCGACCAAAGCTGCATTGTCAGCATGTCTGATGTACTTCGTGTTGATCGACATGCTTTCCCGGACGATGCTCCCGAGTTGCAGGCCGTACCCTTTAGCAATCGCCTCTAGCACAATGGGTAGGCCACTTTTTGTGACCTCAGTGAACTCATCACAGACGGTGGCGAGCACTGGCACCTTCCGCTCCTTCTGTTCCTTCTTCTTCTTCTTCTGAGACGCGGTCGGGTTGTCGCTACCGCCATCCGTGTGCTCACCGCCATCGGTGCGGGCGCCGCCGTCGGTGGTGTCAACCTCTTCGCCGCCGCCTTCACTAGTTCCATCTTAGTCGTCTTTGTCCCCCTCGTAATCAGGATCTCCGCCCTCATTGGCCCCAGCAGCTCTGGCGACGGTCGCCTCCTCCTCCGCTGGTGGTGTCATCCTCATCGCCTCCTCCTCCTCCTGTTGGGACCCCGCCAGAATGACTGGTTGGCCTGTCTAGCTTGTTTTTTGACGCTGATCATGTTCTTAGAAGGGCCAGACTCCTTGTTGCCCAGCATGTTTGCACTACTCTATTTAAAAGAGGCAAAAAGTTAGCACAAATCTCGGCCGAAAAATTCGGCCTGACCTTTGCTAATTTTTTGACCTAGGAGTGCCTCAACCGAAACGGAAGTGAATCGACACTTCGGGAGAAATGGGCAACTCAATTGAAGAAATATATCCCTGCAATACAAAAGACCCCATCCCCGTATTGACAGCCCCATGCATTGACCCCAGTATCCATCATCCATCATCCACAGTACATTTCAATAGCAGGTACCATCATCCCCATACATGTATAACAGATATATATAACAAGCTCTAATTCTGGCATAACAGATATATATAACAGATATGTATAACAGATATATATAACAGATATGGATAACACACACTCCTTAGTCTATACAGCTTTGACCTAAAAACTGGTATTTACTTGACTGTCAGACCAGCAAAATAGTTCCAGGATGTCTTGATACTTGATAATAAGTAACAAGTTTGTTTATTACTTGATACTTGACTGTCAGACCAGCAAAACAGTTCCAGGATGTCTAAACTAAATAGGCATGGAACAAGATCAATCAAAAGCTGCTGAACCCATTCATATAACACACAAACAACATTAGTACTCCATTACTACCGGATAGCCATCAGGAACATAATCGCAACACAAAAAATAATCTGCCCAAAGAATGGATAGAAAAAACATAGTTCCATGCTGTATATGTCCTGATCCCAACCAAAACATCACTGCAGAAGGACCAGCAGCACAGATAACACTAACAGGTTACTGAATCTACCATGGACACCACTGTTTCATCTTCAAAAACACGCTATCAGCTCACTATATACAGATAACACCTTGAATGAAACAGTGTTAGTTATGCATGCTCACAGCCTAACTAAAACTCTCCAAATATGGAATAGCCAAAGCATCCAAGGTGATTCTACATTTCTTCCTGGACCATTGTTCAACAACAAATGCAACAACAGTTGAAGCATCCACTGAAACTACCAAAACATGGATGAAAACAAGGTTCAACATCGATATTTCCAATTCTGAACAAAACAACCGTCAATTGGTACAACATGTCATGATTTCCTTAGGTAGTCTCATCCCTTCATTTATTTTAGCTCTATATATAAGCTTAATTTTTTAGTATGTTTTCAGTGAAAAAGAAACATAATTTCCACTCAGTGTAGAATGTTTGTGAAACTGACCAATTAGTACTAATACAATCTCCCTTTATCCATAATACATACTCCCTCTGTTCCACAATATAAGTCTGGACTTCTATTGTAGTTCTGGACTTCTATTGTACTGTGACATATAAAATTTGTCATTCTCTGAGTATGGATGTTTCGAGTTTGATTTAGCAGTACTTAGCTTCATACACTGAGTACTATGATGATGCTACTAACTGTGAGAACCCCTAGTAGGATTAGAAAACATCAGTGCAGACATCAGTGCAGGTTCATTCATTCACCATCACCCATTCATTCCCCATCGAAAAATGACACAATGATCCAGGTTCTAATCCCCACAAAAACATCAGTGCAGAAGTACCAGCAGAACAGATAATACTAACGGGTTCAGAGGGAGCGTGGGGGAGTGAGGGGGACGAACCGTACGTGTGCGCTGAGGTGGTCGTCGACGACGAGGGTGGAGGTGGTGCTCCTGCTGCGGGCGAGGCGGCGGCGGGCCTCCTCCTCCACGGGCTCTAGCGCGGTGGTGGCGGCCGGGCCTCCTCCTCCACGGGCTTCAGCGCGGCGGCAGCAGGCCTCCTCCTCCACGGGATTTAGCGCGGCGGTGGCGGCTCCTGTGGCGAGGGCTAGCGCGGCTCCTCCTCCGGCACGGCGGTGGCTAGGGCTCCGACGACGAGGCTTTGCACGCAGGCGACAGAGAATTTTGGCTAAGTGTTGTGAATCGAGAGGAGAAAGGGGGATTAGAGGGAGAGGCCGAACCGTCTATTTGGCTAAGTGTGAAAGGGGGATTAGACATAGTACAAAAAAGCGTGGCATCGTTGTATGACAATATCTGATACTTGTCCTAGTGGTCTTGCTCGCTTGCTCTCACCTAGGGCAGCCAGGTTCAAATCCTGGCTGTCTCACACATTTTTTTCTTTTTTTTAAATATTTTGGTGAAATAGGATTTTTGGTGAAATAGGATTTTCGGCATATTTTCCGGGATTTTCGGGCTCCTGGAGTCTTCTGGTGAAATAGGATTTTTGGCATATTTTCTGGGTTTTTTCCTAATAGTTGATTTTCTGCACAAAAAGTAGACACCAGGGCAATTCTGCTGAAAACATCGTCCGTGTTATTTGCATCCAAATCACACAAGTTTAGAGGACAAACAATAGCAAAAGTGTTCGGGAAAGTAGATATGTTTTGGACGTATCAACTCCCCCAAGCTTAGCTTATTGCTTGTCCTCAAGCAATTCAGTTGAAAACTGAGTGCGATAAAAGAACTTTCACGAACACATTTGCTTCATATGATGTATATATTCTCAGCATGTGATCAACTACTTAGTCAATTCATAATAAGGAATATGCAACTAAGTTTATTTAATAGGCATTGAAAGCTATGAAGAGATTCCAACTCAAAAATAATAAGTAGCATGAAGTATAAACATAAGCAACATTACAATGCTCATAAAAAGGTATGATAGAGTGGTATCTCGCTTGCCTTTGATTTAAGGAACCTCTGAAGTTTAGGTGAAGACTAGAAGTAAAGATATCAAAGATACAAGCATCAAAGTCATAACACAAATAATCAAGTTTTGAGACAAGCAAAAAGAATGACAACTATGCTCTCAAGAAGGTGCTCAAAGAATATGTGGAGACTCAACGAATAAAAGAAAAGGTTTTGAATAGTTTGAAAGGCTTCCAAATGCTGAAAGTATATACGTATAATAGAGAACCGCCAATGGGGTACCCCTTGCACATGACACGGGAGGTATCCCATAATCAAAATGACAAGGCAAGGAGAGAATGAGCATCTCAGTGATCTTTTTATTTACTATGCGCATAGATTTTTATTGAGGATGCTTCATAGAATGATCATTATGGTTATGCTGCAAGTTTCCACCATGATTAGGCATGGCTTAGGATAGCGGCCCAGGAGTTTCTCTAACATACATACAGACTCCATGATCTTACAAGTTCCACTTTTATTTCACACCGCTGGGATCCATAAGCAAAAGAACATGATATCAACGAGGTACTAAGTACCAATGAAATGTTGAAAACGTTCCTCATGATACATGGTTCTGCTAACTTAAACTTATAAAGCGCAAGCATATACGCAACAAAGAAGGACACAATGGTCCAGGTTTATTAAATGCAAGAAAATAAAATGTGCCATCAAGTTTGTGAGATCTTTACTAACTAACTTTCTCATAACAAGCAAACATTTTATTCGGAAGAAAACAAGGCATATTGAATATGCACGGAAGTAGCAAATGATGCTAATAGGTAGGTATGGTGGACACTTTGGCAATATTTGGTTTTGGGGAGTTGGAAACATGAGTAAAACATACTCAGTGATGGTGAAGGCTAGCAATAGTAAGGGAGCGACAAACGAGAGAGCAATAGCTATCATAATCATGCTTGCAACAAAACAGGACTAATCATGGCATGAAAGTGATTCAAGATCCTCAAGGCAAAATAATTCATCGAGGCTTAACTGATTATTACAGTCATGTGCATGCGTGAGCATGTGCCAAGTCAATTCAAATGAAACATTCAGAGGAGGATACCACGGTGTCATACCAAATTATGAGTAGAGTAATGCAAGCAAACATTCATAAGACATGCTACAAACTATTAGCAAGCTGGAACTAATCATACGAAAGCAAGAACTACTAAGCATCCAAAGATAACATACACCTTACACGAACAGACTAAGCACGCCCACAGTGATGAGTATATGTACAAAAATGAAAACAAATAGAGTTCGTTACCAGCCTCTTACCACGCCTCAAGTTGCCATTAATCCTCATTATTGCTCTTCACTTGTGTGGCTTGAATAATAATATGAAACCAATATCCACTAAGAACTGATGAACCCTGTAACAAACTCACACAGCCAAAGAAGAACGACAAATATATTTGTTGTTTTCGATTTTTAAAACAAGAACCAAAAAGGAAAACAAGCAAAGCAAAATCTTTTTGGGTTTTTTTGAATAATTCAAACAAAGCAAAAAGGAAAAACAAACAAAGGCAAAAAGAAGAAGCAAACCAAAGAGAAACAACAGAAATATTTTTGGTCTTTTTGTGTTTTAGAAAGCAGAAGCAAAGAAAGAACGAAAACTAAAAAGAGAACGAAACATGAATATACAAAGTACCGACGCAGATACGGTGCCTTTGATGTCGGTGTACCGCCCCCCAAGCTTAGGCTTTTGGCCGAAATGGGTATTAATGCAGATACGGGTAAGGGTTCCAAGCAGGAGGATCATGGTAAGAATGGTCGTAGTTGGGCCTGTGGTAAGAAGAAGAAGCTCCCCAATCATAGGCAGGCTCCTGATATGAAGACTCTCCCTCATTCGAGGGCTGGACCGAATCATCCGTGACCTCCCTTCTAGTATCCCGCTCCTGTTGGAGAGCTCTCCCATGTACGTGTCAAGCTCCTCCTCAGTGAGGGACCATCCTTCCCTGTTATGAAGGTTAAACAAAATAGGTGCAGGCAAAAGAACAACATGCTCGGACTTGCTCTTTCTCCAACCAGCTTTGAGAAAGGTTGTTTTATAAGACAACTCATTCAAACTAGCCCACGAGGAAACAAATTTATGTTGTATCATGGAATTAAAATCAAGCCTTTCTATGGGGAACTGTAGGTCTAGATGATGAGGCACTAAACCATGCAATTCTAGTAAACGAGAAGCAATGAGGCCTCCACAAATTCCACCTTTCTCACGGTTAGCAGCAAGACGGAAAGCTATCAAAGCACCTAAGTTGTAAGACCTATCTCGTTTAAGAGCAGCAGAGATAAATGCTAGATCATATGAAGATAACTTATTGGCAGTTTTCCTAGCAAGAACACACTTGGCAATAAAGTAGGCAAAGTAGAGAATGGAGGGAAGATGAATGTTACGGATTTTCCCACTCTCCTTCGAGAAGCTGCTCCCTTGGCAAATTTCTGCATATAAATCCATGAGTGGTTCATGTCGCTCCTTAATCCTTCCACACGATCCCCATTGAGGTACCTTAATAGCTGCACAAAAGTCATCGAGAGAAAGGTTGGCAGCAATATTGTAAATTTTGTAGTGGACCATGGGGTTAGGCAAAGAGTGACTAAATTGAAAGTCCTGCACCATAGACATGGTTAACTTCACAAATTGACAAGGCTCATCTTCCAAAAAGTGCTCCAACCCTGCATTAGAAACCAAAGTGTGGAAATCTTGGAGAATTCCCGCAGCTCTCATGAACTCAGAACATGGATAAATGGAAGGAAAAACTTCCTCCTCCCGGTGGACCTTCATGACCTCAGGCACCCATAGTTGATGCTCATTCATCTTCTATTCTAAAATTTAAACACCTATTAAACAAGTGATTGCAAAGTGAATAAAATGAAGGATTCTACTCATAGGGACTTGTAAGAGGCCTAAACCTGCATCAAAACTATATATCTAAGCATCAACCAAGTTTACAAGCTCTCATAACCTGTCACCGACAGCAGCAAAATACTCAAGATATAATCCACTAAACACAAATCTACTTGGACAAGGGGAGGAGTCACATACCAGAGAACAAGTGCTCCAAATTTCAGCAAGAAGGACGGGTTGAGCAAGAAGATCGAAAAAATCGAGAGCAAGCACAGCAAGAACACGATTTTGAGCAATGAACTGGAGCTTACTGAGGAGAGAGAAGAAAGTGGCAGGTGAGAGTGTTCGTGGAGGGCCAGGGGTGGCCCACACCATGGCATGGCTCCACCCAGGGCAGGCCGCGCCACCAGGTGGTGAGCCTGCCTGGTGGGTCCCCATAGTACCTCCCAGGCACTCCTCTGCCCCTTTTTTCACGTAAAAATTTAATATGAATTTTCTGGAATTTTTTGAGAGACTTTATTTTTGGGCATTTTTCAGGTATAGAAGAATGATTTTCTGACAGACAATTTTTTTTTGAATGATGCAATGACAAAACAAGGCTAGAACTACATAAGTTCTAAGACACTCTAACATGCAAGCAACTAACAACAAAAAGAAAACTAAACGAAAGCAAAAACTAAAATGGATAGAATAAAAGTAAACGGGGATAATCACGGTGAAAACATTGTTTTGTTCAATGAAATCCTTTTGTTAACAAGGTTGATCAGGTCTTATTACGAAAACAATTCCATATGAGACAAAACATTGTATCCCACTAATGATTATGTTACCTCAACTTTGATAGCAATGGTCCCAATCATAATAGTTTCAAATTTTTCTCTTGGTATGGGACAATATATTTCTCCAACTTGAATGCCCTCAACATGTTCAATTGAATTCAAACCATAAGTCCTTTCAATATTATTGGGGAAATAGATAGTATGTTCCTTGTCATTAACATTGCAAGTCACCTTTCCTTGATTACAATTAATAACAGCTCCTGCAGTATTAAGAAAAGGTCTCCCAAGAATAATGGACATATTATCATCTTCAGGCATTTCAAGCACAACAAAATTAGTTAATATCAAGCAATTATGAGCCACTTGAACAGGTACTTCCTCACATATACCAACAGGAATAGTGGTAGATTTATCAGCCATTTGCAAAAATATATCAGTTAGTATTAATTTTTCTAGTTGAAGCCTCTTATAGAGAGAGAAAGGCATAACACTAACTCCAGCTCCCAAATCACACAAAGCAGTTCCAACATAACTATTCTTAATAGATCAAGCGATAGTTGGAATCCCTGGGTCTCCAAGTTTCTTAGGAACCTTACCATTAAAGGAATAATTAGCAAGCAAAGTAGAGATTTCTTCATTAGGGATCTTCCTTTTGTTCGAGGCAATATTCTTCATATACTTTGAGTAAGGAGGCAATTTAATAGCATCATTCAAAGGAATTTGCAAGAATAAAGGTTTCTTCCACTCACAAAATTTATTATAATGTTCATCTTCCTTTGACTTGTGTTTCTTATCAGGGAAAGGCATAGGTTTTTGGACCCAAGGCTCTCTTTCACTACCATGTTTATTAGAAATAAAATCTTCTTTGGTGTACTTAGTATTCTTAGTGTGGTTTTCAGGTTCTTCTTCAACTTTTTCTTCATTAGGAACTTCATTTTCTTCATTACCACTTTCAGTTTCAGCATCAGAGACAGATATACTATTAGGATCTATAGCAGGTTCTGAGGGTTCTACAATAGTTTTATGCTTCTTTTTCCTTTTCTTACGAGTAGGTCCACTATTTTTAGCTTGTTGAGAATCCTGCTCAATTCTTTTGGGATGCCCCTCAGGACATAGAGGATCTTGGGTAGCAGCACCACTTCTAGTTCTAATTTCATAAGCATGTTTTTCTTTAGCAGCATTAACTAGCAAGTATTTTTGCACTTTAACGAGTTGATCTATTTGAGTTTGAACCATTTGAAAGTGTTTAACAATCATTTTAACATCATTAGAGGTTCTTTCCACAATATCTTTCAACTCAACAATAGCTCTAGTGTTTTCCATTAGATGATTTTGCACCCTTTTATTAAAATTATCTTGCTTAACAATAAAGATATCGAATTCTTCTAAGCATTGATCAGGAGGTTTAGAGTAAGGGATATCACCTTCATCAAAGTGTTGGAGAGAGTGTACCTTGATAGTGGATGAGTAGGGAATAGTCTTACATAATTCTTCTATAGGAGGTAAATTCTTGACATCTGTAGCTTTAATTCCCTTCTCCTTAAGACATTTCTTAGCTTCCTTCATCACTTCATCATTTAATTTAATAACTCCCCTCTTCTTTGATGTTGGAATAGGCACTAGTATAGTAGGTTCAGGTACAATTACTCCAGGTATGGCTTGTTCAGGAGGAGTCCAATCTTCATAGTTCTTACTTATTTTAGCCATTAATTCCTCAGCTTCCTTAGGAGTCCTATTCCTGAAAACACAATGAGCACAACTATCTAGGTATGTCCTACATTCCTAAGTTGGTCCATTATAAAATATATCCAGAAGCTCATTCTTAGGTAATGGACTTCCAGCCTGTGCATGAATCAAAGCACAAAACCTTGCCCATGATTCAGGCAATATTTCTTTTTCTCCCTGTTTAAAATCAAAAAGTTCCTGCAAAGTAGCATGTCGAGCACTAGGAGGAAAAATTTTCTACAGGAAAGTACTAATCAAACAATCAGGGCTATCTATAGTTCCAGGAGGTAAATTACTAAACCAAGTTTTAGCTTCTCCTTACAGTGAGAAGGGCAAAATCTTAGCAACAAAGTAAGTACGCATCTTCATATCATCAGAAAACAAGCCACTCATGGTAGAAAGTTCATTCATATGTGCTACTGCACTTTCATTCTTAGTCCCACAAAAAGGTTCTTTCTCAACAATAGTTATGTAAGATAGATCGAGAGAGAAATCATAATCTTCATCTATAATGTTTATGGGAGAAGCAGCAAACTTAGCAATAGGAGATAATTTGGGTCTAATAGTACGCCTCTCAAGGAGACTCTTAGCAGCACTCCTAACATGGGTGTTTTTACATTCTTTAATAAATTCATCGGTCATCTCAACATAACCATCTTCAATATCATAGATTTCACTAGACTCAGGTGAACTAACAAGTGTAGTAGAGTCTTCATTAGGAGTTTCAGTATTTCCAGCTATAGTTCTAGCAATCGTAGCATCTAGGAAAGGACCTAATGAACCACTGTTATCAAGCACAGTAGAAGCAGCATCATAAGCATCAGAAGTTTCAGATTCAGCAGTAGTAGCAATGTGTGTAGCATGTGTATGTGGTGGTGTAACGAGCTTACACATAACAGATGGTGAATCAAGAGCAATAGAGGTGTTCAGAACCGTACCTCTTCTTGTAGTGTATGGTAAAATAGGAACCTTGCCATCACGAGACTTACCCATGATGGATGGATAGCAGTGAACAATAGAGAATCCAAGTGAACTTGATAAATAAAGATATGTTCCCCGGCAACGGCACCAGAAAATAGTCTTAATGACCCACGAGTATAGGGGGTGTATCGCAGTATTTTGTAGGGACACTAGTAGAAAACAGACCTTTGGTCCAGGGGTATTAACCCCGGTTTTGGTAAAAACTGGGACTAACACCCCGGTCCAACGGCTAGAACTGGCCCCAGGGGGTGGCAGGCACTAGCCCCGGTTCGAACGGGACCTTTAGCCCCGGGTCGTGTAACAAACCGGGGCTAAAGGGTTTCAGGCAGGCCAGGTCGGGCGCCAGATCCTTTAGTCCCGGTTTGTTATACGACCCGGGGCTAAAGGTGGACCTTTAGCCCCGGTTCTAGACACGAACCGGGGCTAAAGGTCTGGCTATATCTTCTTCCCCTGCCCGAGCCACCATTCAAGCTGGTGGCTCTCCTCTCTCTCTCTTTCTTGCTTCAAGCTCGAGTTCATGCCCTTTTTTCCTCAATATTTGTCTATATTTTGTGGTGCCCCATCTATCCAAAGGTTCTAAAAGGAGAGCAACTTCATCCTTTGAACTCTCATTGCTATATTAGCTCATTTCATGCTCTATATATAGATGGATTTGTGGATTTAGTTTGGTAGTAATTTTTGCAATGATAGCATGCATGAGATCGATGTTTAGATTCTATCTATCTTGTATTAATTTAAGCAACTCTAAGGTAAATATCACAATATGTGGATTCTATCTATATACATCTTGCTTTGGGACATAGTCTCGAAATTTGATTTTAGAAGCACACACATACGTGAGTTCATCATTCTAACTAGCTAGCTGGGCAAAATATCCTTCTTCGTCTACCTGCGTTCAACAAACTAAAAAAATTGTAACAAATATAGGGTTAATTCATAATAGCTTGATAAGAAGACATCACAATTCACATATTAGGGAGTGCCTCTATGGCGAGCTCCTCGAAGATGTCTGAGGACAGGATCCTAAGACAGCTTCGAGAAGCTCTGCCGTAGTGGTGTCCCTGCTCTCCCACACCATCTTTTGGTCTATATCTTCTCTAGTTAAATCAGTATGCTGGTGGAGCTAACTAATTTCACATATTAGAGAGTGCCTCTACGACGAGCTCCTCGAAGATGTCTGAGGACGAGGTCCTAAGACATCTCCGAGAAGCTCCACCGTAGTGTCGGGCACTGATGACATAATGTCGACACACTCACCCTGGCATAGTGCTGCCATCCACCCAAAATAGTGTCAGCATTTAATTTACTGGCTTAGTGCTGCCCACTGAGGACATAGTGTCGACATGTTGTCTCCACATCCACATTTAGTCCCGGTTGGTGCCTCCAACCGGGACTAAAGGTTCATCATATCTTTAGTCTCGGTTGCTGGTTTTAATTTTGTTTTTTAGATTAGTACTAATTCATTATGATTATGCTGCCACCCACCCAAAATAGTAGAGTCATTTAATTTACTGGCTTAGTGCTGCCCACTGAGGACATAGTGTCGACATGTTTTCTCCACATCCACATTTAGTCCCGGTTGGTGCCTCCAACCGGGACTAAAGGTTCATCATATCTTTAGTCCCGGTTGCTGGCTTTAATTTTGTTTTTTTAGATTAGTACTAATTAATTATGATTATATTTGATGTACTTAATTAATTATATAATGCAGATGAGACGGCAATGAATGTACGTTGACCGACTCTCTAACGAGTTCATTAAAGGCGTGCATTCTTTTATTCTTGTGGCCGAGGCAAACAAGCGGAATGGTTTTATGTCTTGTCCATGTGGAGTGTGTCGAAATCATAAAGAATACTCTTCCTCAAGAGTCCTTCACAGCCACCTGTTTCGGTCCGGTTTCATGAGCCAGCTATAATTGTTGGACCAAGAACGGAGAAAGAGGTGTTATGATGGAAGACAAAGAATAAGAAGAGAATGACAACGACTACCCTGAATACGATGGTACTACAATGGAAGACAATGATGAAGAATAAGATGAAGAAAGGGCATCAGATATGCCCGATGATGATCTTAGTCGGGCCATTGCTGATGCCCAGGAAGAATGCATAACGGAAAGGGAGAGGTTGAGTTCAAGAAGATGTTAGAGGATCACAACAAATTGTTGTACCCAAATTGTGAAGATGGGCACAAAAAACTGGGTAGCAAACTGGAATTGCTGCAATGGAAGGCAGAAAACGGTGTGACTGACAAAGGATTTGAAAAGTTGCTGAAAATAATGAAGAAGTTGCTTCCAAAGGATAACGAACTGCCCGCCAATACCTACGAAGCAAAGAAGGTTGTCTGCCCTCTAGGATTAGAGGTGCAGAAGATACATGCATGCATTAATGACTGCATCCTCTACCGCGGCGAGGAGTACGAGAATTTGGATGCATGCCCAGTATGCACTGCATTGCGGTATCAGATAAGATGAGATGGCCCTGGTGATGTTGAGCGCGAGCGGCGCATGAAGAGGGTTCCTGCCAAGGTGATGTGGTATGCTCCTATAATACCACAGTTGAAACGTTTATTCAGGAACAACGAGCATGCCAAGTTGTTACGATGGCACACGGAAGACCGTAAGAAAGATGAGATGTTGAGACACCCTGCTGATGGGTCACATTGGAGAAAAATCGAGAGAGAGTTTTCGGAATTTGCAGGTGATGCGAGGAACTTATGGTTTGGTCTAAGTACATATGGCATGAATCCTTTTGGGGAGCAGAGCTGCAGTCATAGCACCTGGCCTGTGACTTTGTGTATCTATAACCTTCCTCCTTGGTTGTGCATGAAGCGGAAGTTCATTATGATGCCAGTGCTCATCCAAGGCCCGAAGCAACCCGGCAACGACATTGATGTGTACCTAAGGCCATTAGTTGAAGAACTCTTACAGTTGTGGCACGGACAAGGTGTACGTGTGTGGGATGAGAACAAGCAGGAGGAATTTGACCTACGAGCGTTGTTGTTCATAACAATCAATGATTGGCCTGCTCTTAGTAACATTTCAGGACAGACAAACAAGGGATACAATGCGTGCACACACTGTTTAAATGATACTGAAAGTATATATTTGGATAAATGTAAGAAGAATGTGTACCCAGGGAATCGTCATTTTCTTCCTCCCACGCACATCCTAAGAAAGAAAGGTAAGCATTTCAATGGTGAGGCAGGCAGCAGGTGTAAGCCTATCCGCCGTATTGGTGATGATGTATTTGACATGGTGAAGGATTTAAAAGTAATCTTTGGAAAGGGTCCTGGTTGACAATGATGTCGGACACGCAGCCATGTGGAAAAAGAAATCTATATTTTGGGAGCTACCCTATTGGAAAGTCCTAGAGGTCCGCTCTGCAATTGACGTGATGCACCTGACGAAGAATCTTTGCGGGACGCTGCTAGGCTTCTTGGGCGTGTATGGGAAGAGCAAAGATACACCGGAAGCACGGCATTACCTACAACATATAAAAGACCGAGACGGCATGCATCCAGAGCTGTTTGAAGGTACTGCTAGCTATGCTCTCAACAAAGAAGATAAGGAAATCTTTTTTGAAGTCCTTTACAGTATCAGAGGTCCCGTATGGTTTCTCATCGAACATAAAGGGAATAATAAATATGACAGAGAAAAATTTCAAGACCTAAAGTCTCATGACTGCCACGTGCTTATGACCCAACTGCTTCTGGTTGCATTGAGGGGACTCCTGCCGGAAAATGTTCGAGTACCCATTGTGAAGCTATGTGCGTTTCTCAATGCAATTTCTCAGAAGGTAACCAGTCTAGATAGTCTACTAAGGTTACAGAAAGATGTGGTCCAATGTCTTGTCAGCTTTGAGTTGGTGTTCCCACCATCCTTCTTCAATATTATGACTCACCTCCTAGTTCACCTAGTCGATGAGATTAACATTCTTGGTCCTGTATTTCTACACAATATGTTTCCCTTTGAGAGGTTTATGGGAGTGTTAAAGAAATATGTTCATAACCGTGCTAGGCCAGAAGGAAGCATCTCAAAGGGATATGGAATAGAGTAGGTCACTGAGTTTTGTGTTGACTTTATTCCTAACCTTAAGCCCATCGGTGTTCCTGAATCACGACATGAGGGTAGATTAGTGGAAAAGGCACGCTAGGAAAGAAAGCAAGGATATGTATGGACGGACATTCTCTCACTAAGGCACACTACACAGTTCTGCAAAGTTCCACCTTGGTGGCTCCGTATATCGAGGAGCACAAGAATATTGTACACTCCAACAACCCGGGGAAGCCTGGCTCCTGGATTAGAGATGAACATATGAGGACTTTTGGCGGTTGGTTGCAGACACATCTCATTAATGACATAAATGTTGGAGAGCAGTTGTACTTGTTGGCAAGGACACCATCTTTGACTATATTGACTTTCCAAGGGTACGAGATAAATGGGAATACATTTTACACGATCGCCCAAGATAAAAAGAGCACCAATCAAAACAGTGGTGTCCGATTTGATGCAACAGACGAGAATGGGCAAAAGGATACATATTATGGTTACATAGAGGAGATATGGGAACTTGACTATGGACCTTTTTTTAAGGTTCCTTTGTTTCGGTGCAAATGGGTCAAGCTGATAGGAGGCGGGGTTGAGGTAGACAAGAAATACGGAATGACAACAGTGGATCTCAACAACCTTGCGTATAGAGATGAACCATTTGTCCTGGCCAATGATGTGGTTCAGGTTTTTTATGTGAAGGACATGTCTACCAAACCGAGAAAAATGAAAGATAAGCAAAAGAATACAGCATCCAATGATCCAAAGCGTCACATAGTTCTTTCAGGAAAAAGAAACATCATGGGGGTGGAGGATAAGACAGACATGTTAGACGATTATGATAAGTTTCATGAAATTCCGCCCTTCGCTGTGAAGGATGACCCAAGCATCTCGTTAAGTAAGGAAGATGCTCCGCGGTTACAGATTAGAAGAAAACCCTAACATGTGTGGATGTTGGTGATGTACAATATTATTGAACCTTTATTTTTAATGATCTTCTTATATGTATATGGATATGAACTATCTCGATCTCAATAGGTAGTATTGCAACTTGTTGTGTCCAGACATTTATTAATATTAAAATGTAAAATTAAGTCATAATCATATCTAGCCTTGTAGTACACAGCTTCTGGGTCGTCTTCGGAATCTTCATCGTCATCGTCGTCGCTCGTAGCACGCGGATGGATCCTCAGCCCTTCCTCGTAGCACGCGGATGGATCCTCCGGCCTCGGATTCACGACGCGCGGGGGAGAGGGCTCCCGGTGACGACCCTACTACGCCCTAGGCCTTCACCACCACCACCATTCTTGTGGCTATGCTGCTGGTGAAAGTGCGGGTACCTCAGGCGAGGATGGTCTCCCACGGAAATGTAGCGCATCACACCGGCGATAGTCCGGTTCGCCCACTACAGGCGGCGACCAGCCTCGTTGTGGTTCACTAGGGGCGGGCCATCACCCTCGTACCTGGCGAGCTCCCTTTCCTGTCGGTTTGCGAAGAAGGCATTCCAGGTGTCGAGGTTGTCGGGATCCCAATGAGGATCTAGCTAGCAGGCAGCCGGTACCCCGGCGACATGGGTAGCTGGCACAGTGCCTCGGTCTCCTCGAGCATCAGAAAATCCTAGTAAGCGGTGTCCGTTGTTGTGAGAGAGAGAAGGTGTGGATGTGTGGATGGACATGACGGTCGGCCTAGATATAGAGGGACATGGCGGGAGAACATGGTGGGAAGCGAGGAAATGGCAGGAGAACATGGCGGGAAGCGGGGGAAATGGCGGGAAAAGATGTTTTAGTCCTAGTTAATAGTTTTAGTATTAAATATTATATTTCTAATGAGTCTATTATTTTGTGAATATTTTGGTATATTATATGTATTTTTCCATTTTTAAATAATAAACTATATTTTTATTATTTTTTGTGAACATTTGTACTAAATATAATACTTGTTAAACAATAGATAATTTCATTTAAGTTGTATAATAAAGTATGATAATAATTTAAATTATAGATCTTCTTTTTCTGAAAATTGTGATATATAATACATAATTTTCTGAAAACTATAAACCATTTTTGGTTTTGGCGCCAAAAACAACCTTTAGCACTTTAGCCCCGGTTTGTATTACAACCCGGGGCTAAAGGGGGGGTGGTATAAATACCCCACCCCCACCGCGGGTCGTGCCACGACCCGGAGAGACACACCAGTTCCCAGATCGAGGAGCTCGCTGCCGCCGCCCGCGTCGCCCGTTCGTGCCGTCGCCCGTGTCGTCCGTGTCGCGCCCCTCCGTGCCGCCGCCCTCCGTCCCGCCGCCGCCCGCCGCCCGCGTCGTCGTCCTGTCTCCGCGCCGCCCGCCGCCCGCGTCGTCGTCCTGTCTCCGCGCCGCCCGCGCCGTCCTGTCTCCGGCCGCCCACACCGTCTCCCGCGCCGCCCGCACCGCCTCGTCGTCAAGTACGGTGATCGCCGCCCTCAATTAGGTTAATTATGTGTTAATTTTTGTTAGTATTAATTAGGTTAGTATTTAGTATTAGTATTAGTATTAGTATTAGTATTAGTATTGGTATTTAGTATTTAGTATTAGTATTAGTATTAGTATTTGTTATTAGTATTAGTATTTAGTATTAGTATTAGTATTAATATTAGTATTAGTATTAGTATTAGTATTAGTATTGGTATTAGTATTGGTATTAGTATTTACTATTAGTATTAGTATTAGTATTAGTATTTAGTATTTGTATTAGTATTAGTTAGTATTAGTATTAGGTTAATTGTATAGGTTAGTATTATCTAGGGTTAGTTAGAATACTTAGTTAATTAGGTTTAGTTTAGTTAGTGTTAGGTTTAGGGTTAGTGTTATTAGTTTAGTTAGTTAATTATGTTTTATGATTGTCATTTATTGCTATTATTTAGTTATGCCGCGTCCACCTCGTCCGAGCCTACTGGACTCCGTCGGGGATCTCCGAGTCTGGGCTCCGCCGGGTTGGCACTGGGAGGTGCTACCTGTCGGGACTCGTCCCTTGGTGAGGAATCCGGGTATCATCGTCGACCCGGAGCTTCTTTGGTGGCGTCCACGAGGTCCAGGAGTGGTGGAGAGGGAGCCAGCCCCTGAGGAGGTGGTACGTCGTCGCATCAGGGAGGAGGACGAGCATGTACGACAATACATGTATCTTTTGGAGACTAGGTTCTCCAATATCTGGCAGGTTCACGGATCTCACCCGAGCTATTCTCTGGTGATGGTTCCTCTTCTGTGGCTGCAGAGCTCCCGTAGCATAGAACGCGACAGCCGCATTCGCTAGTTTGATATGAGCGAGATGTATTAATAATGTACTTTATATTATGAGCGAGATGTATTAATAATGTACTTTATCTTATATTATTGTACTTTATCTTAATCACTAAGTACTGTATCCGAGTTGTCGCAGTTGTAATATTCTTTTACTTAATGCAATATTCTTTTTATGTATTAGTTAAGCTATGGACGGTAGACAGAATGAAGAGGAGCTTCTCAACATTATAGATGAGGGTACTAGGGGGTCTTATTATGATGGCTCCAAATATCTTAATTTGTCTAGAGGAGAGGTTGGTGGAGAAAATAGTGGAGACGATGGCGCTGACCATGGTGGAGACCATGGTGAAGACACCATAATAATGACAAACTCCGTCGAGGTATATAAAGCCTCTATTGATCGTTCACTAGTATAGATGCACTAATTGATTCGTATATATGTACTGACGAATATTTCTTCTCTTAGACTTCCCCTTCCGGCCAATCTTCTACAAAGACAAGAGGCCTGACACACAAGTTGCCCACTGATGTCCGTTTCAGCATTGACTTATTCTCTCTGCAGGGTCAACCGCTGGAGCCCAAAGAAGCTACGAATGCATTTACAAGTCAATGCGGAGTGATTGTTAGAGGCAATGTCCCGATCACCACGCGAAATTGGAACAAGCCAGGAAAGAAAAAGGATCCAGCTGGGGCTAGTTTTGTAGATGACAGAGCGAAAGATACGATGTGGAATTCTCTCATGACACATTTCATCCTACCAGTCTTGGAGACTGATGAGCTCACATAGCAAATGAAGAGGAAAGTCAAGCACTTTGCTCTTAAGAAGATGGCCGAACTATTCAAGGAATGGAAAAAAAGATTGTATCACAAGTATGTCTTGAAGAAAACAACTCCTCCATTCGTTGGCCCACTAGAGTTGCAGCAGGATAACTAGGCCGCATTTGTGGAATACAAGACCTCGGAACCAGCTAAGGCAATATCAGCAAAAAATAAGTTAAATGCAGGCAAAAAGAAATATCACCATCATATGGGCACAGGTGGCTACAGGAGTGCCATGCCTAAGTGGGATAAAGCTGAGGCTGACCTGGAGGCTAAAGGGGTCACTCCAGCTACGTCTAGTTGGCCCTTGAGGTCAAGAAATTGGGTATTCGGGCATGGGGCATCATTAGACCCAAAACAGGCGAGATTGTTGCAGCCGGAGAAATTTCTTCACCCAAGAAAGAACTTATTAAAGTGATAAAAGAGGTTGAAGAGGGAACGTTTGTTCCCAACAGAGAGAACGATGAGCTGACAAAGGCTCTCGGGAATCCTGAATAGGCTGGACGAACAAGAGGGTTTGGACCTTCTTATACATGGGTTATCGGGTTTCTCGAGCACCGTGACATGTACAGAAGCCGATCGAGAAGAACAAAGCGGCAAAAAGAGGAGGATACGGAGCGGTTCGCGAGGTTTGAAGCCATGCTGCAGGAGCATCGCTAGGAGCTTAATGAACTTAAAGGACTCCGACAGTAAGATCCTACACCGGACAGTACGGTCGGCCCATCGCAACGGAAAAGAATCGTGGCTTTCACGGAGGGCCACGGTAATGATGCAACGATGGATGTGTACCCCGTGGATGCAATTAAGGAGAAGACTATTTGTGAGTTGCATGTTGAACTGAAGAATATTTCCATGAAGGTGGCGGTCGACTTTGCTTTACCTTATGCATCGGGTGCGACCTACCATTGCAATGCGATTCCAGCTGGCTATGCTCGTGTCGGTGTGGTTTAAATTCTACCTATGTGTCAGTCACTACAGCTTGACATCCCTGGAGGTGAAGGGGACACGACACTAGGAGAAGTCACGAGTGGCTTCATTCTTTGTAAAAAAGAATACATCAAGTTTCCAGGCTCGACACCAAGGCCACCTTCTCCACCGAGAAACAATCCATCACCTCCAAGGCAACCGTCTCCTCCCAGTTCACCGTCTCCTCCAAGTGCACCGTCTCCTCCCAGTAATAGTCCAATCCATGACCCCAACACGAGTCCATCTCAATCTACGCAGCCGCCTCCACCCACTAAGGGCCAAAAGCGGAAGAATACCACCGCTCCGTCGAGCGATAACCGATGCTCAAAGCGACAGTTGTCGCCCATCCCAAGAGTACCGCCGGTTCCCCCCAAGAGGGCTTACGACCTGACCAATGAGGAGACCGATGCGGTCATACGGGCCGAAGTGGATGCTCATTTTAAAAAGAAACAACCTGAGCCAGAGGTCCAAATAAAACCGGAAACCAAGGAGCACTTTAGGAAATTACTGACGCAGCCATCCCAAGCTCAGTTAAATGCACCAGATGACTATACACGATGTCTTCAGAAGACACTGAAACAGAAGAGATCAAGCGGTAGAGGAAGCATCACAAAAGAGGTTCCCCAGCAGGGGGGACAAGCAAAACAATCCAGTGGTAGCGGAAGCATCAGAACAGACGTCCCCCAGCTGGGGAAACAAGCAAAACAATTGAGTGGTAGCCGAAGAACCAAAAGAGATGTTCCCCAGCTAGGGAAACAAGCAAACCAATCGCTCCCCCACTCCAGGTGAACATACCCGAACCTCAACTATATGAGGAACCTATGGATCTGGAAACGGCTAGGATATTGGCCGAGCAATGTGGTATGCCTATTCATGAAATTATTCACGGCGATATTCCCAAGGCTGAGGTAGCACCCAAATTTGTTAACAGGGAGCCTCTGGTCAGTTCTGAGAGGCTTCAGGATATGCCAACACAAAAGAACAGCGAAATTGGCTCTTACTGAAAGTTCGAAAATCGCATTACTTCACTGAAGACGAGGTCCCTATTGAATTTACAGAATTATTTCAGTTATTCAATCTAAAGGAACTCGACAAAACTATCCTCAGTTCGTTTTGTCTGTAAGTGATTACTTTATTTATGTAATTAGGTCTCTATCTCAGCTTGTTCAATTCATTGCCGGTAAGTATACTCACTATATTCCTTTGTACGCTATATATAATGATGCAGAATGAAGATGCTCGATTGTAAAAGAAAGGCTATCAATGGATTTGGGTTCATTGACCCACATCGAGTTCATGGAGCTATACTAAAGGATAAACCACTGGAGACCGAGCACAACTTGTTACCGTTTCTCACGAAACAACATTTCTGTAATGAAATACTATTTCCTTACCACGATGCGAAGTGAGTTTTTGTAACATTAACTTTTTCTTACTCGATGGTTAGTGTAAATGATGAGTTACTAACATATGTAAACCTTGCGTAGGTAGCACTGGATTCTTTTAAGCATTTCACTTGACTTGGGAAGAGTTCACATCATGGACTCACTAAGCAAAGACATTGAAAACTACCGCAGCATTATCGATACGCTCCAGAGGTAATTCCAACCATTATCGCACTATATCAGTTTGTTTCGTTCATTTTCTGGGATATCAAGTAGTTATTAACTCATACATTAATTTTCTTTGTCGGGTAAGGTTTGGACACAGTTCAAGAACTATGTCCGCGGTCAATGGCGTGAGGAGCTATTTTTTAAATCACTCTCGGTAAGTAGTACGAGCTAAGTCCGCGCATCTATTTAATTCTAGTTTATGTGCATTTATCATGCTAGCGTTATTATTTGATTGAATTCTATTCTTGTGAAGTGCGTGAGGAAGCCATAGGGAACTAATCTATATGGATTCTACGTGTGCGAGTTCATTCGCATCAGTATTGAGAAGCCCTCGGAAAATGTTCGAGTAAGTAAACAATATATTCACCCTTTATTTTTATTACAACGTGTAGTAGCGTTCTGTATGTATACAAAAACTTGTTTCTAATGAAAACACAGAATGAAAAATAGTTGAACACAAAACATAAAATGAAAAGAAAAACACAAAACCCTAAAACCCCATCCCCTGCCGCGGCAGCCAAATGGCCCAAAATGCTGCCACGGCAGGGACCATTAGTCCCAGTTCGTAACACGACCCGGGGCTAAATGTCCTGCCGCCCAGCGCGCCTCGCAGGCCACGTGGTTGGATCTTTAGCTCCGGTTCATAACAGAACCGGTGCTAAAGCTTGGACCTTTAGTCCCGCTTTTGCAGTCCCGGTTCACAATCCAGGGCTAAAGGCCCTTACGAACCGGGAAAAATTGCCTATTTCTACTAGTGGGAAGTGAAACCCAATTTATTGATTCGACACAAGGGGAGCCAAAGAATATTTATAAGCCTTAACAACTGAGTTGTCAATTCAGCTGCACCTGGAAACAATCTTGCTCACATCAGATTATTAGTAGCAACGGTTTCTAGTAGGAATAGCAAAGTAGCAGCAGCGGTAAAGTAAAGACAACAGTAACAATAGCTGTAAACTGTAGGATTCGAGTGCGGTAGGCATAGGGATGGATGGACGGGCGTTGCATGGACAAGACAATTCACATAGCAATCAGAACATAGGGCAATTGCAGATAAATAAGATAAAGCTTCTCAACATTATAGATGAGGGTACTGGGGGGTCTTATTATGATGGCTCCAAATATCTTAATTTGTCTAGAGGAGAGGTTGGTGGAGAAAATAGTGGAGACGATGGCGCTGACCATGGTGGAGACCATGGTGAAGACACCATAATAATGACAAACTCCGTCGAGGTATATAAAGCCTCTATTGATCGTTCACTAGTATAGATGCACTAATTGATTCGTATATATGTACTGACGAATATTTCTTCTCTTAGACTTCCCCTTCCGGCCAATCTTCTACAAAGACAAGAGGCCTGACACACAAGTTTCCCACTGATGTCCGTTTCAGCATTGACTTATTCTCTCTGCAGGGTCAACCGCTGGAGCCCAAAGAAGCTACGAATGCATTTACAAGTCAATGCGGAGTGATTGTTAGAGGCAATGTCCCGATCACCACGCGAAATTGGAACAAGCCAGGAAAGAAAAAGGATCTAGCTGGGGCTAGTTTTGTAGATGACAGAGCGAAAGATACGATGTGGAATTCTCTCATGACACATTTCATCCTACCAGTCTTGGAGACTGATGAGCTCACATAGCAAATGACGAGGAAAGTCAAGCACTTTGCTCTTAAGAAGATGGCCGAACTATTCAAGGAATGGAAAAAAAGATTGTATCACAAGTATGTCTTGAAGAAAACAACTCCTCCATTCGTTGGCCCACTAGAGTTGCAGCAGGATAACTAGGCCACATTTGTGGAATACAAGACCTCGGAACCAGCTAAGGCAATATCAGCAAAAAATAAGTTAAATGCAGGCAAAAAGAAATATCACCATCATATGGGCACAGGTGGCTACAGGAGTGCCATGCCTAAGTGGGATAAAGCTGAGGCTGACCTGGAGGCTAAAGGGGTCACTCCAGCTACGTCTAGTTGGCCCTTGAGGTCAAGAAATTGGGTATTCGGGCATGGGGCATCATTAGACCCAAAACAGGCGAGATTGTTGCAGCCGGAGAAATTTCTTCACCCAAGAAAGAACTTATTAAAGTGATAAAAGAGGTTGAAGAGGGAACGTTTGTTCCCAACAGAGAGAACGATGAGCTGACAAAGGCTCTCGGGAATCCTGAATAGGCTGGACGAACAAGAGGGTTTGGACCTTCTTATCCATGGGTTATCGGGTTTCTCGAGCACCGTGACATGTACAGAAGCCGATCGAGAAGAACAAAGCGGCAAAAAGAGGAGGATACGGAGCGGTTCGCGAGGTTTGAAGCCATGCTGCAGGAGCATCGCTAGGAGCTTAATGAACTTAAAGGACTCCGACAGTAAGATCCTACACCGGACAGTACGGTCGGCCCATCGCAATGGAAAAGCATCGTGGCTTTCACGGAGGGCCACGATAATGATGCAACGATGGATGTGTACCCCGTGGATGCAATTAAGGAGAAGACTATTTGTGAGTTGCATGTTGAACTGAAGAATATTTCCATGAAGGTGGCGGTCGACTTTGCTTTACCTTATGCATCGGGTGCGACCTACCATTGCAATGCGATTCCAGCTGGCTATGCTCGTGTCGGTGTGGTTTAAATTCTACCTATGTGTCAGTCACTACAGCTTGACATCCCTGGAGGTGAAGGGGACACGACACTAGGAGAAGTCACGAGTGGCTTCATTCTTTGGAAAAAAGAATACATCAAGTTTCCAGGCTCGACACCAAGGCCACCTTCTCCACCGAGAAACAATCCATCACCTCCAAGGCAACCGTCTCCTCCAAGTGCACCGTCTCCTCCCAGTAATAGTCCAATCCATGACCCCAACACGAGTCCATCTCAATCTACGCAGCCGCCTCCACCCACTAAGGGCCAAAAGCGGAAGAATACCACCGCTCCGTCGAGCGATAACCGACGCTCAAAGCGACAGTTGTCGCCCATCCCAAGAGTACCGCCGGTTCCCCCCAAGAGGGCTTATGACCTGACCAATGAGGAGACCGATGCGGTCATACGGGCCGAAGTGGATGCTCATTTTAAAAAGAAACAACCTGAGCCAGAGGTCCAAATAAAACCGGAAACCAAGGAGCACTTTAGGAAATTACTGACGCAGCCATCCCAAGATCAGTTAAATGCACCAGATGACTATACACGATGTCTTCAGAAGACACTGAAACAGAAGAGATCAAGCGGTAGAGGAAGCATCACAAAAGAGGTTCCCCAGTAGGGGGGACAAGCAAAACAATCCAGTGGTAGCGGAAGCATCAGAACAGACGTCCCCCAGCTGGGGAAACAAGCAAAACAATCGAGTGGTAGCCGAAGAACCAAAAGAGATGTTCCCCAGCTAGGGAAACAAGCAAACCAATCGCTCCCCCACTCCAGGTGAACATACCCGAACCTCAACTATATGAGGAACCTATGGATCTGGAAACGGCTAGGATATTGGCCGAGCAATGTGGTATGCCTATTCATGAAATTATTCACGGCGATATGCCCAAGGCTGAGGTAGCACCCAAATTTGTTAACAGGGAGCCTCTGGTCAGTTCTGAGAGGCTTCAGGATATGCCAACACAAAAGAACAGCGAAATTGGCTCTTACTGAAAGTTCGAAAATCGCATTACTTCACTGAAGACGAGGTCCCTATTGAATTTACAGAATTATTTCAGTTATTCAATCTAAAGGAACTCGACAAAACTATCCTCAGTTCATATTGTCTGTAAGTGATTACTTTATTTATGTAATTAGGTCTCTATCTCAGCTTGTTCAATATATTGCCGGTAAGTATACTCACTATATTCCTTTGTACGCTATATATAATGATGCAGAATGAAGATGCTCGATTGTAAAAGAAAGGCTATCAATGGATTTGGGTTCATTGACCCACATCGAGTTCATGGAGCTATACTAAAAGATAAACCACTAGAGACCGAGCACAACTTGTTACGGTTTCTCACGAAACAACATTTCTGTAATGAAATACTATTTCCTTACCACGATGCGAAGTGAGTTTTTGTAACATTAACTTTTTCTTACTCGATGTTTAGTGTAAATGATGAGTTACTAACGTATGTAAACCTTGCGTAGGTATCACTGGATTCTTTTAAGAATTTCACTTGACTTGGGAAGAGTTCACATCATGGACTCACTAAACAAAGACATTGAAAACTACCGCAGCATTATCGATACGCTCCATAGGTAATTCCAACCATTATCGCACTATATCAGTTTGTTTCGTTCATTTACTGGGATATCAAGTAGTTATTAACTCATACATTAATTTTCTTTGTCGGGTAAGGTTTGGACACAGTTCAAGAACTATGTCCGCAGTCAATGGCGTGAGGAGCTATTTTTTAAATCACTCTCGGTAAGTAGTACGAGCTAAGTCCGCGCATCTATTTAATTCTAGTTTATGTGCATTTATCATGCTAGCATTATTATTTGATTGAATTCTATTCTTGTGAAGTGCGTGAGGAAGCCATAGGGAACTAATCTATATGGATTCTACGTGTGCGAGTTCATTCGCATCAGTATTGAGAAGCCCTCGGAAAATGTTCGAGTAAGTAAACAATATATTCACCCTTTATTTTTATTACAACGTGTAGTAGCGTTCTGTATGTATACAAAAACTTGTTTCTAATGAAAACACAGAATGAAAAATAATTGAACACAAAACATAAAATGAAAAGAAAAACACAAAACCCTAAAACCCCATCCCCTGCCGCGGCAGCCAAATGGCCCAAAATGCTGCCACGGCAGGGAACCATTAGTCCCGGTTCGTAACACGACCCGGGGCTAAATGTCCTGCCGCCCAGAGCGCCTCGCAGGCCACGTGGTTGGATCTTTAGCTCCGGTTCATAACAGAACCGGGGCTAAAGCTTGGACCTTTAGTCCCGCTTTTGCAGTCCCGGTTCACAATCCAGGGCTAAAGGCCCTTACGAGCCGGGACAAATTGCCTATTTCTACTAGTGGGAAGTGAAACCCAATTTATTGATTCGACACAAGGGGAGCCAAAGAATATTTAAGACTTCACAACTGAGTTGTCAATTCAGCTACACCTGGAAACAATCTTGCTCACAGCAGATTATTAGTAGCAACGGTTTCTAGTAGGAATAGCAAAGTAGCAGCAGCGGTAAAGTAAAGACAACAGTAACAATAGCTGTAAACAGTAGGATTCGAGTGCGGTAGGCATAGGGATGGATGGACGGGCGTTGCATGGACAAGACAATTCACATAGCAATCAGAACATAGGGCAATTGCAGATAAATAAGATAAAGCATCCAAGTACTAGATAATCCTAGGCATGTGTTCCATATATAGTCATACATGCTCGCAATGAGAACTTGCACAACATCTTTTGTCCTGCCAGCCCGTTTGCAGCGGGGCCTCAAGGGAACTACTGGCAATTAAGGTTCTCCTTTTAATAGAGCACCGGAGCAAAGAATTAACACTCCGTGAACACATGTGATCCTCACATCAAAGCCATTCCCTCTGGTTATCCCGATTTTTGTCACTTCGGGGCCATTGGTTCTGGACAACAACGTGTGTATACAACTTGCAGGTAAGACCAAAAACAATAATATCATAATGAATCAATAACATGTTCATATCTGAAATCATGGCACTCGGGCCCTAGTGACAAGCATTAAGCATAACAAGTCGCAAGAAAGTCATAAAGCACTAATAAAAGATACTAGGCACCATGCCCTAACAATCTAATGCCATTACATGAACGATCTCATCCAATCCCTACCATCCCCATAGCCTACAGCGGGGGATTACTCACTCATAAATGGGGGAAACATGGATGGTCGATGGAGAAGCGATGGTGATGATGATGGCGATGATCTCCTCCAATTCCCCGTCCCGGCAGGGTGCCAGAACGGAGTTTCTGGTGCTGTTTCGTGGAATCTGGTGGTGGCAGCGGAGCGGAACTCCTTCTGGAAAAACGTCGAACCCCCCTGAGTTTTTAGGTCAGAAGGCAACTTATAGGCGAAGAGGGAGACCGAGGGGCAGTCTGGGGCGGCCAGACCACCCCCTGGCGTGGCCTGGGCCTGCCCGCGCGGCCAGGTGGTGTGGCCTGGGCCCAACCCCCCTCCGTCTCCTATTCTGGCTCCTGGGGTCTTCTGGTGAAATAGGATTTTCGGCATATTTTCCGGGATTTTTCCTGATAGTTGATTTTCTGCACAAAAAGTAGACACCAAGGCAATTCTGCTAAAAATAGCGTCAGTCTGTGTTAGTTGCATCCAAATCACACAAGTTTAGAGGCCAATAGCAAAAGTGTTCGGGAAAGTAGATACGTTTTGGACGTATCATGGCCCAATCCTTGCTTTAGCAAAGGAAAAGCCAGTTGTATTACTTAAGATGACCAAACGTTCTCGAGGACACGTTGGGAATATCGTCAAGTGCTTTCACTTCATATAGTTGATTAATCTTATTTAGTTTGCTAAGTGTTGTGTGGGTGAACTTGTGCTAATGTACCGACCTTCCTAGGACTAATACATACTTATGATTATACCCCTTGCAAGCATCCACAAGTACAAGAAAGTAATTTAAGGTAGAAATCTAACCACAGCTTTAAACTCTAAGACCCTGACGTCCCTTGTGCAATGGTTTCCTAACGGGGTTCAGGTTTCTATCACTCCATCAACCCCTACGATTAGTAGCCAAATACACAATGCATTCCCCTAGGCCCATATAGGTGAAGTGTCATGTAGTCGACGTTCACATGACACCACTAGAAGAAGTACACCACAACTTAAATATCAAACTATTAAATCTTTCTCAATACAAATCCACTACTAACAACATGACTTCTCCCATGTCCTCAAGATTAAAACAAACTACTCACAAGACATCATATGGATCATGATCAGAGATCAAATAATGATGTATAACAATATGAACATAAACAATAACTCAATGGTTCACTCAATAGCATCAACTACAAGGAGTAATCAACACCGGGAAAGTTTCCCCTAAGAACTATGCAAGATTCAACCCAGTTGTTACAGTGGTATGAGGTGGTGATGATGGTGCTGGTGGAGATGATGGTGGTGATGATGATGATCATGATGAAGTCTAGCTCGATGGTGGTGTTGATGGCGACGATCTCCCCTCTCCGGGAAGGAATTCCCCCAGCAGAATTCTGTCTGCTGGAGAGATCTTTCTCTCTCGGTGTTTTCCGCTCCGCAGATGCGGCGGAATCTTTTTGTGGTCGCTCCCCGAGTCTTAGGGTTTCGGGAGGATAATATATGCTAGAGGGGAGAGCCAGGGGTGGAACAGGACGGCCACACCACCTGGTGGCGCGGCCTAGGGTGGCCCGCGCCAGGGGTGGTGTGGGCCCCTTGTGGCCCATCTCCACTTCCCCTTTTGGCTTTCTTTGTCTTCTAGAAAAATAGGATTTTCCATGTATTTTCCCAGATTTTCTGATCTTCGCGAATGTTGCCTCCAAACAACACCTTTTCCATCAGAATCCTGACTGCAG
This sequence comes from Avena sativa, assembly GCA_916181665.1. NCBI lineage: Eukaryota > Viridiplantae > Streptophyta > Magnoliopsida > Poales > Poaceae > Avena > Avena sativa. Next base: position 574,415,564 of record OV702287.1, read on the forward strand.
CGGTCCATGCTCCAAAAGTCATCAACCATGCAAAAATAGATGAAATAACATAAGTATCATCTCTTAATATGAAATATATCAATTAATAATAGTAAATTATGATATAGAATAGTGATGCAAAATGGACATATCAACTCCCCCCAAGCTTAGACTTCGCTTGTCCCCAAGCGAAATTGAACTCAATAAACATGACCTCAGGTTTATGGAGTGAAGAGTTGATACAAGAATACGGACAAGAAGCATCACATTCATCAATACACAAGTCATAATAGAAGACAACTCACTATTATAAAACTTATCTTGCAAAAAGTAAAGGAAACACAATAAAGATACATAGAGAATATCATAATTGGTAATGGCAAACTTAGCTCTTGGTCGAAGAATAGTTGACAATTTTCTGGAGTTCACAAATAACCGATTTTCAATGATAGCTTTCAAAGTAGTAGACACTAAGATAAGAGCAAAGTGCAAAACAAGGAACATAAGAAACATGATTGAATAAATCATCATATGAATGAATGAAACACAACAACTCAAAATACTTGCTGAGGTAGAAGGGAATACATTTACTGACTCAACTAAAAAGTAAAAGAAGGGCCCTTCGTAGTGGGAAGCAGGGGTTTCAAGTTTCATAAAGAGCTTCCAAAAATTATGGTACTTATTAGCTTTCAGCTCTCATTGCCCCTATCATAAGCATCTTTAGGTGATTAAGGTTAAAGTGACACAAATAAGAGGATATGCTTGACAAGTTATAAGTTGAAATCTCATACCCCTTACTTACGAGTACCGAACCTCATGCTACTCAACTTCAGTCACAAGTAATCTCTTGTCATTGTAAATACATATGTATCATAAAGAACCGCCAACGGGGTACCCCTTGCACATGATACAAGATCTATCCCATAATCACAATGAAAAGGCAAGGAGACAATGAGCATCTCAGGGATCCTTTTATTTGCTATTTGCATAGGTTTTTATTGAGGATGCTTCATATAGTTCTCATTATGGTTATGTTGCAAGTTTCCACCATGATTAGGCATGGATTAGGCTAGCGGCCTAGGCGTTTCTCTAACACACATACAAACTCCATGATCTTACAAGTTCCCCTTTTATTTCACACCGCCGGGATCCATAAGAAAAAGAATCATGATATCAACGGGATATAAGTGCAATGTTGAAAGCGTTCCCCATGATGCATGGTTCTACTAACTTCAACTTATAAAGCGCAAGCATATACGCAAAAAAGATGGACGCAATGGTTCAAGTTTATTAAGTGCGAGAAAGTAAAGTGTGCCATGAAGTTTGTGAGAGCTTTAATCACTAATTTTCACATAACAAGTTTAATTTGGAAGGTAGATATAACATGAATTTCTTGGAATAGAAATAGTGCTAATAGGTAGGTATGGTGGGCACAAATGGCATAGGTTTTGGTTTAAGGATTGGATGCACGAGAAGCATTCCCTCTTAGTACAGGTTTTTGGCTAGCAAGGCTAGGTAGCAAGCAGAAGAGTTGAAGGAAACAAACACACATACAAGTGATAAAAACAAACATTGCAATCTTGATTGGAAACACAAATGATATTAACTAGAGAATACTAAACTTATGAGAAAATCAAGAAAGAAAGATGATGAAATTATATTTCCTTAAGAGTGCTTTTATCTTTTTCATTCAACTCTCAAAAATAGTGTTGCTACTGACGGAGCCAGGTTTACAAAAACCAACTAAATTAACTCAATGATCGCAAAGTGATACCAATACTAATGACAAGATCAATCATATAACCATGAATTGAAAACTAATATAAGATATGCAAGAGAGTAAATGATAGAACTTCTCATTAATATTCCATAACGGAACTCACACCAAGGGATACATAGATATCTAGCGAGAGGGGGACACTTACATAATGCAAACCATCCTATATGATAACTTCTCTATTCATGATATGACTCTACTAAAAAGGTAAAAAGATAGAAGATAGTGATATGATACCGCGGCACTCCCCCAAGCATGGAACAAACCAAGGGGATGCCAAAACCTGATGACGAATTACTCCTTCGGTGGTGGTGGTATTCTCTCAATAATCTCTTTGATTAGTTTCCCCAAGTCCTCAATCTTGAAGGTAAGATTACGAATCAACTTTGAGTTTTGCTCAATGCGGCTCATGATCATGTCGGGTTGTGAATTCCAGCTCTTCCGATTCTTTCCCCACTCTTCCTCCTTGAAGTCTTCTTTTCCTGCATGGCTAGAACGAGGCAAATCCCAATTGGAGGGTAGTTTCCCCTTGGGCATATTATGGTATTGATGCTCATGGATAAGGGTATGGAAAGGATTCTTGGTGTGTGGAGGATGTGACCGTGGAGCCAAACAGTGACGCGGAGGTTTCCCTCCAGTTGACATCCGTGCAGTCCTTCTGACCTTGGCAGGTTTTTTCAACACTCCAATGCTTGCAACAGTTGTGTCGGTGTGCGGATGTTGGCCTTTCTTTGCCTCCTCTTCATCTTCACTCTTGATCTCCTCCTCCTTTCCGAGGTCATGGGGATCTTCCTCCATAGGATCCTTTCCTTTATCCTTGACGGACACCATTGTGCTTCTAACTTTCAAGAATAGTTCCTGGCAGAAACATATCGAAACGAAAACACAACAAGAACACGATATACGAACCTCGGGGGATCTGGGGGATTATATATTACGAAGTTTTACAACAAAAGGAAGGTACTGGGAGAAAAACGGGTCGGAGACGGAGTCGGAGGTGGCCACACCACCTGCTGGCACGGCCAGGGGGGCCACGCCAGGGGGTGGTGTGAGCAACCCTGGCTCCGTTTCCGTCCCTCTTTCGCTTCATAGCTTTCCTTCTTGGATGAAAACTCCAAAAATATAACTAGATAGAATTTTCGCCGAACTTTTCTTACCAAAACTGTTACCTATTCGAAAATGGACTCTGCAGGTCTCTGAACTTGGCATGTAGTAGATTCTTCCGGATTCACCGCTTGAATAAAATCAATATCTTCATCTTCATCCTCATATTGCTTGAGTTATGAAACCTTTCACTTTCTTATTACACCATTTTCTCCACCTACCTGGAAATTTCTTCCACACAAAACTTCACAGAATTCTCATTAGCAACATCAGTGTAAGCGGGGTAATAAATATTTTTAAGTCCAAATTCAACTCCTTCCGAAAACCCAAAAAGAATTCAAAAAGGAAATCGAATTTAGAAGCAAATGCAAAGAGTGGCAAAATCTGTCAAAACAGACCAGCAGGTAAAGATCATTTTTTTCGAAAATCTTATGTTTCTCAAATCAACATGTGCAAAAATAACTAAAGTTAAATAACAACCTGGGGCAAAAGCACAAAAATTTACAGCTCAATCCGACATACAGAGATCTCTCACAAATTTTTACGGTGAAGCACAAAATTCTGTTTCGGGATAGAAGCTTCCCCAAATCTTACTTCTCTCTCATTAGAGGTTGATCTTGACACAAAAACCAAACAAAAAGGATAAGGAGAGGTTATTACCGAAGTAATAACTTCCATGACTCAAAGAAACAAAAACGAACTGAAAGCAAGAATATATTGGGTTGTCTCCCAAAAAGCTCTTTCTTTATAGCCATTAAGATGGGCATGATAATTTCAATGATGCTCACATAAGAATATGAATTGAAGTGAAAGAGAGAATTAAGATGCAAAAATACACATGTTTAAGTCTAACCCACTTCCTATGCAAGGAAATTTTGTAAACAAACAAGTTGTTGAAACTAGAGGCTACTAGCATAGGAAGGAAAAAAAGTGCAACATAAAAACTTTTACCATAAAATGAGGAAACTTGATATTATTGAGATGCATAAGAACAATCTTTCCTCTCTCATAATAACCTTCAGTATCATGCATCAATTTAACGATATAACAATCAAAAGAATCATTGTAGCGATGATCACTTACCCTAATAGAAAACACAGGAACACTAGCTCTCAAAACACTACTTTGTGAAACAATCTTAGAAGTATCCTTACGAAGGATAGTGTATCCCTCTTCTACATATTTAGCGAAAAAATCTTTCACATTTTCTATTATAGGTTCCTTATCCATTTGTTTATCAAATTTAATAGCTTTTTGTACATTCATTAACCATACTAGCTATCATATAATGTTCCTTTATCTTAACAGGGAAAGGCATTTGCTCAATGTAAGGTTCAGGTAAAGCGTGATTAGCAGTATAAACTTCAGTGTTTCTTGCAGGAACACACTTAGCAATATCTTTATATGGTTCGTGATACTTATTCCACTTATTTTAAGGAACTTCAATATAGGAAGAAAAAGCCTTAAAATAAGTTGCAATAGCTTGAGAGTCTAAACCATAAGCATTTTTAATATTTTGGAAGTCATCAGTTCCCATAAAAGATTCAATGCATTCATAATCATAAGTTATACCTGACTTTCTTCCTTTGTCATTCTCCCATGCTTCAACATTGTCTTCAATACGGTCCAGAAGATCCCATTTAACTTCTTCTTCCATGCGAGTGAATTATCCAGCACAAGAGGCATCCAATAAATCCTTATCATGAAGACAAAACCTTGCATAAAAGTTATTGATAATAATATTGTTGGGGAGCTCATGAATGGGACATTTGAGCATTAGTAACTTCAATCTCCCCCAAGATTGAGTTGTACTCTCTTCATCAAGAGGCCAAAAGTTGTATATTTGATTCCGATCTTTATGAATCTCACTAGGAGGATAAAACTTTGAATAAAAGAGAGGTACTATTTCCTCCCATTCAAGAGATTGGCCATTCTTCAGCAGCTTATACCATTCTTCAGCTCTTCCTTTCAGTGATAATGAGAATAACTTCTTCTTGACTTAATCTGTAGTAATACCTGCACACTTGAACAACCCGCATAATTTGTGTATAAAGAGCAAATGATCACCGGGATGGACAGTTCCATCTCCAACATAATAGTTATCCATAACACGATCAATAATTCTTGTAGGTATTTTAAAAGTATCATTCTCAGCAGGTGGTGGTTCATCTACTACCTTAGAAGTGGTAGTAGCATTACGGAATAAGAAACTCAGCGAATTATCCATATTCAAAATAAAGCAACTAACAGAAGTAAACAATACTCATAGTAGATGCTTTCTTTACCAGTGCCACTCTCCATAGAGCTTCACTCCCCGGCAACAGCGCTAGAAAATAGTCTTGATGACCCACAAGTATAGGGGGTGTATCACAGTATTTTCGATAAGTAAGAGTGTCGAACCCAACGAGGAGCAGAAGGTGCTGGCGAGTGGCTAGGAGTAGGAATTCTCTGTAAATACTTAGCAAACGGATTTTTAGTGGTTTTTGATAATGCAGGTAAATAAAGTACGATTAAATAAAAGACAATAAGAATAAATGCAACAAGTTGCCCAATTCTTTCTTTAGCAAAGGACAAGACAGTTGTATTACTTAAGATGACCAAACATTTTCGAGGACACATGGGAATATCGTCAAGTGCTTTCGCTTCATATAGTTGATTAATCTTCTTTAGTTTGCTAAGTGTTGTGTGGGTGAACCTGTGCTAATGTAGTGACCTTCCTAGGACTAATACATACCTGTGATTATACCCCTTGCAAGCATCCGAAAATATAAAACTATTAAATCTTTCTCAACACAATTTCACTACTAACAACATGACTTCTCCCATGTCCTCAATAACAAAATGAACTACTCACAAGACATCATATTGATCATGATCAGAGATGAAATAATGATGTATAACAATCTGAACATAAACAATAACTCAACGGTTCACTCAATAGCATCAACTACAAGGAGTAATCAACATCGGGAAAGTTTCCCCTAAGAACTATGCAAGATTCAACCCAGTTGTTACAGCGGTATGAGGTTGTGATGATGATACTGGTGGAGATGATGGTGGTGGTGATGATGATGATGATCCCGATGAAGTCTAGCTTGATGGTGGTGTTGATGGCGATGATCTCCCCTCTCTGGGAAAGAATTCCCCTGGCAGAATTCTGTCTACCGGAGAGATCTTTCTCTCTCGGTGTTTTCCGCCCCGCAGAGGCGGCGAAATCTTTTTGTGGTTGCTCCCCGAGTCTTAGGGTTTCGGGAGGATAATATACGCCAGAGGGGAGAGCCAGGGGTTGACCAAGGCGGCCACACCACCTAGTGGCGTAGCCTAGGGTGGCCTGCGCCAGGGGGGTGGTGTGGGCCCCCTGTGGCCCATCTCCACTTCCCCTTCTGGCTTTCTTCATCTTCTGGAAAAATAGGATTTTCCATGTATTTTCCCAGATTTTCTGATCTTCGTGAATTTTGCCTCCAAATAGCACTTTTTCCATCAGAATCCTGACTGCAGCGGTCCATGCTCCAAAAGTCATCAACCATGCAAAAATAGATGAAATAACGTAAATATCATCTCTTAATATAAAATATATCAATGAATAATAGTAAATTATAAAATAGAATAGTGATGTAAAATGGACGTATCAGTAGTAAATGCTTCTGGAGTAACGGTAGTACATAAAGTAGTAAAATATGGCATACGTACAAGATAGTAATAAATCCTCAAACAAATTGTGGCTCCGAAACAAACTTCAAATCAAGCTCATACCGAGGGGATCCAAGAAAGTCTCCCTCCTGTGGATAGTGTGACATTAAAGGAACATGCATCAAATCATCAGGTCCTATGGGACACAAGTGAGAGGATAAAAACCAAATCTCGGATAGCAAAGGAAACCAAAACGCGAAGAGACGAATAGTGAGGATGATTGTTATGAAGGGAAACATAAGGATGGAGGGACACTGGTTTCGGTGGGGAGATGATTAAGGACATGAGTGGCATGATGAAGATCTTCTACCAAAAATTGAGGCGGTAAACTAGCCTGAAATAAGAGGGGACACACTATTTAGGAATGTGGAAAACGGTGTGAGGACGGGGCGATGTCGATGATGCTATCAAAACGGTCATGGAGGCCCTTGATGATGTTGGCGATGACATCCGAGTCGGAGAGCAGCGCGCTGACCTCGTCCATGGTGTTAGCCGCCGACTTCTGGAGGTGGAGGTACTTGGATATGAACTTGTCCTCTTGCTTGACATTGTGGAATTCCTTGACGAGGTAACCCTTGTAGGTCTTATTTTTGTTTAAGAGGCCGTGGACAGCCGTGCAGACCGTGTAGGCGTGGCGGCGGGGGCGGAGGTCGAGGTTGGCATGAGTAGGTCGACGATATCCATGGCCATGGAGCCGTAGAGCTAGGTATGAACAGTAGGGCCGATCCGGATCCACGTGGCATCATACAGAGGCGTCTAGGTGGTAATGTGATACTCGAGGGCGTATGTGGTGAGGGCGATGGTAAATAAGGTGTGCCACTTGGGGAAGATGTTGGACCTTAAGTCGAGGACGATCGGCACGAGGGAGCGGATACTCTAGATGGTGGTGGCTTGCGCCCAGAGGTGGATGTTGGGGCGGGGCTCGGCCGGGCTTGAGCGGCGCCATGGAAATAGGAGGGGGAAGGGGAGGCAGCTGGAGAAGAACCGTGGTGGAGGCTAGGGATGGGAGGAGAAGGAGGAGAGGAAGCGATTTACGAATTTTCAGAAGATACAGTGTGGGAGATCACACTTAGATATTTTTCATTGCATGTATATATAGAAAAATATTACAATTCTAACTGAGATCACACAATAATGACACTCCAGATAACACATACTATTTTCATTTCACGAATTACAAGTGTAATGCGGGAAATACCGGTTCATACGGTGGGAACAAATATATTTGGGCTAAGAAAAATCGTGTACTATCTAGTTCACCTAGCACAACAATTCTACTAGCTCACATACACTAGTAGAAACCGGACCTTTAGTACAAGGGTATTAGTCACGGTTCTGCTACAAACCGGGACTAATGCCCCGGTCCCAACGACTCTATCTGGTCGCAGGGGCCGGTAGACACTAGTCCTGGTTCGAACAGACCCTTTAGTCCTGGTTCGAGTAACAAACCAAGACTAAAGGTCGTCAGGCAGGCTGGGTCTGCGCCAGACCCTTTAGTCCCGGTTTGTTATACGAACCGGGACTAAAGGTGTACCTTTAGTCCTGGTTCTAGACACAAACCGGGACTAAAGGCCTGGCTATATCTTCTTCCCCCACCTGCCCGAGCCACCATTTCAAGCTGGTGTGTCCTCTTCTCTTTCTTCCTTTGACAAGCTCGAGTTTATGCCCAATTGTTTCTCAAGATTTGTCTACATTTTGTGGTGCCTCATCTATCCAAAGGTTCTAAAAGGTGACCAACTTTATCCTTTGAACTCTCATTGTTATATTAGCTCATTTCATGCTCTATCTTGTAGATGGAGTTGTGGACCTAGTTTGGTAGCAATTTTTGCAATGATAACATGAGATCGATGTTTAGATTCTATCTATCTTGTATTAATGTAATGAACTCCAAGGTGAATATCACAATATGTGGATTCTATCTATATATCTTTTTTTTGGCACATAGTCTCGAAATTTGATTCTAGAAGCACACACATGCATGAGTTCATCATTCTAACTAGCTGGGAAAAATACCCTTCTTCGTCTTCTACCTTCCTTCAGCAAACTGAAAAAATCGTAACAAAGATAGGGTTAATTCATAAAAGCTTGATAAGAAGACATCACAGTACATCTTCTAGAATCTCCTCTATAAAGAGCTCCTCAAAGATGTCTGAGGATAGGATCCTAAGAAATTTTCGAGAAGCTCCACCGAAGTGGTGGCCCTCTCACATCATCTTGGAGTTAATAACTTCTCTAGCTATAGATTAATATGCCGGGTAACTAAAACAATTCACATATTAGGGAGTGCCTCTATGGTGAGCTCCTCGAAGATATCTGAGGATGGGATCCTAAGACATCTTCGAGAAGCTCCGCCATAGTGGTGTCCCTTCTCTCGCACACCATCTTGTAGTTCTTCACAAGAATGCATACCTATTTATAGAGTAAGCTACAGAACATAGTGTCAGGCACTAAAGACATAATGTCGACACTCACCCCTGGCATAGTGCTGCCACCCACCCAAAATAGTTTCATCATTTACTGGCTTAGTGCTGCCCACTAAGGACATAGTGTCGACATGTTGTCGCCACATCCACGATTATTCCCGGTTGGTGCCTCCAACTGGGACTAAAGGTTCATCATATCTTTAGTCCCGGTTGTTTTCTTTAATTTTGTTTTTTATACCAGTACTAATTTTATCATAATGATTCTGTTTGATGTACTTAATTATATAATGCAGATGAGCCGACAATGGATGTACGCTGACCGACTCTCTAGCGAGTTCATTAAAGGCGTGCATTCTTTTCTCCTTGTGGCCAAGGCAATCAAGCGGAATGGTTTTATGTCTTGTCCATGTGGTGTCTGTCGGAATCATAAGGAATACTCTTCCTCAAGAGTCTTTCACAGCCACCTGTTTCGGTCCGGTTTTATGACCGGCTATAATTGTTGGACCATGCACAGAGAAAGAGGGTTTATGATGGAAGACAACTAAGAAGAAGAGAATGATAATGACTACACTACTATGTCCCCTGAATACGATGGTACTACAATGGAAGACAAGAAGAAGAAGATGAAGAACGGGCATTAGATATGCCCGATGATGATCTTAGTCGGGCCATTGCTGATGCAAAGGAAGAATGTGTAACTGAAAGGGATAGGTTGAAGTTCAAGCAGATGTTAGAGGATCACAACAAATTGTTGTACCCAAATTGTGAAGATGGGCACAAAAAGCTGGGTAGCACACTGGAATTGCTGCAATGGAAGGATGAGAACGGTGTGACTGACAAAGGATTTGAAAAGTTGCTGAAAATAATGAAGAAGTTGCTTCCAAAGGATAACGAACTGCCCGCCAGTACCTACGAAGCAAATAAGGTTATCTGTCCTCTAGGATTAGAGGTGTAGAAGATACATGCATGCATTAATGACTACATCCTCTACCGCGGCGAGGAGTACGAGAATTTGGATGCATGCCCAGTATGCACTGCATTGCGGTATAAGATAAGACGAGATGACCCTGGTGATGTTGAGGGCGAGCGCCACATGAAGATGGTTCCTGCCAAAGTGATGTGGTATGCTCCTATAATACGACGGTTGAAACATTTGTTTAGGAACAAACAGCATGCCAAGTTGTTGCGATGGCACATGGAAGACCGTAAGTGACAAGGGTATACCCTATAGGTACTCGATTTTGGTATATACGGTCTAGATACGGTGGAAGGCCACGGCGTTGCCATAGCCCAATGGAGAACTCGAGTGGCCCACGGACTCTCGATTGCTTGCGAGACAAGAAGAAGCTAAAGATAGAAAGTTTAAAGGGAAAACCCTAACCTGTAATCGACTCGACCTGCTACCCTAGACCTATCTATATAAAGGCTAGGAGGGGGCGGCGAGGAGGACACATGCAACCCTAGTTTCCACAAATCTCGCCAGATTGCATCTGTGCGCCCCTGTATTCTTCGATTCCTTCGTTAATTCCAAGAGTAGACAAGCAGGAGTAGGGACCTCTACGAGGCCTGAACCTGGGTAAACCTCGCGTCCATGTGTGCTTGTTTGCTAGCCGATTGATGCTTCCAGCGCTCCCTCCTTCTACAAAACCCAAGTCCATAACAATGGGCATTGATGAGTTAAACCCTCACCAGTAAGAAAGACGAGATGTTGAGACACCCCGCTGATGGGTCGTAGTGGAGAAAAATCGAGTGAGAGTTCCCGGACTTTGCAGGTGACGCGAGGAACTGCAGTCATAGCACCTGGCCTGTGACCTTGTGTATCTATAACCTTCCTCCTTGGTTGTGCATGAAGCGGAAGTTCATTATGATGCCAGTGCTCATCCATGGCTCGAAGCAACCCGGCAACGACATTGATGTGTACCTAAGGCCATTAGTTGAAGAACTCTTATAGTTGTGGCACATACAAGGTGTACGTGTGTGGGATGAGAACAAGCAAGAGGAATTTGACCTACGAGCATTTTTGGTCATAACAATCAAAGATTAGCCTACTCTTAGTAACATTTCAGGATAAACAAACAAGGGATAAAATTCATGCACACACTATTTAGGTGAGACTGAAAGTATATATTTGGAGAAATGTAAGAAGAATTTGTACCCAGGGAATCGTTGTTTTCTTCCGCTCACGCACGCCCTAAGAAAGAAAGGTAAACATTTCAATGGTGAGGCAGACAGCTGGTGTAAGCCAATCTTCCATACTGGTGATGATGTATTTGATATGGTGAAGGATTTAAAAGTAATCTTTGGAAAGGGTCCTGGTAGACAATCCGTTCCAAAGGACGATGTCGGACACGCACTGATGATCGTCTCAACACGTATCGAGCTCCTTGGGGAACCCCAAGAGGAAGGTTTGATGAGCACAGTAGCAAGTTTCCGTCAGTTATGAAATCAAGGTTATCGAACCAGTAGGAGCAAGGAAACACCTCCAAGGTGTTGTTTCCAACTTGGAATCCTGCACAACACAACCACAGAACTTTGCCCCCAACTTATAGTGAGGTTGTCAATCACACCGGTTTTGCTGAAAACAAAGGATTAAACGTATTGTGTGGAAGATAGTAATTGCTTGTAGAAAGTAAAAAGAAAATTGTAAATAGATTGTAGATTGATGGTAAAAGAATGGATCGGGGTCCATAGTTCACTAGAGGTGATTCTCCTTAAGATAGATGACATGTTGGGTGAACAAATTACAGCGGGGCAATTGACAGACACCTACTAATCATCTTGACTCCTATGATATTTTATTGGGCATTACAACATTACACATAGACCGTAATCCAACTGCATCTATGACTAATAATCCACCTTCAGGTTATCATCCGAACCCCCTCTAGTATTAAGTTGCAAGCAACAGATAATTGCATTAAGCAAAGTGTGTAAAGTAAATAATACGATTGTTCTATGAACAAAGGATTGCTTTTTTCTCCCTAGTAGCAACAACACATCTAGTACCTTACATATTTCTGTGACTTCCCCAGATTCCTAGAGGCATGAACCCACTAAAGCATAAATACTCCCTCTTGGAATTACTAGCATCTACTCGGCCAAGATAGCTACTAACAACGGAAAGCATGCAAGATCACAAATAACATAGACATGATAGAATCAATAATCAATCTAAAATAGCATCTCAATATCCATAGGATCCCTACAAACACAGCATGTAGGATTACAAATAGATGATCTTGATCATGAACGGAGCTCACAAGATCTAAACATGGTAGCACAAAGGAGAAGAACCAACCATCTAGCTACTACATGGAGCTGTAGTCCAGGGATGAACTACTCACACATCACACCGGAGGCAGTCATGGTGATGAAGAAGGCCTCCAGGGTGATCACTCCCCTCTGGCAGGGTGCTAGGAAGAGCTTCAGATCCCTCCCGGTCTAGGGATGGAGATGGCTGCGGCTATAGACTCTTTCGTGGAATTTTGATCGGGTACTTAGGGTTTTTGTCCCAGAGGCAATATATAGGCGAAGGGGCAAGGTCGGTGGAGTACCTGGGGGCCCACACCCCCTGGTGGCGCGGCTAGGGCTGGACGAGCCACCACCAAGTGTGGCCGCCCTGGCTCCCCTCTTCGCCTCCCCTCCGGACTCCATATTCCTTCTGGTGAAATATTGACTTGGGCTTTTGTACGGTCCAATTCCGAGAATAGTTCCTTACTAGGTTTACTGAAACCAAAAACGACAGAAAACAGGCAACTAGCACTGTGGCATCTTGTTAATAGGTTAGTTCCAGAAAATGTGTAAAAATACACCAAAGTGTGAACAAAACATAAGAAAGTAGATATATAACAAGCATGGAACATCAAAAATTATAGATACATTTGCAACATATCACACACCCATGTGGAAAAAGAAATCTATATTTTGGGAGCTGCCGTATTGGAAAGTCCTAGAGGTCCGCTCTGCAATTGACGTGATGCACCTGACGAAGAATCTTTACGTGACACTACTAGGATGCGTGGGCGTGTATGGGAAGAATAAAGATACACCGGAAGCACGGAAGGACCAACAACGTATGAAAGACGACATGCATCCAGAGCTGTTTGATGGTACTATCAGCTACGCGCTTACCAAAGAAGAGAAGGAAATCTTTTTTGATGTCCTTTACAGTATCAAGGTCCCGTATGGCTTCTCGTTGAACATAAAGGGAATAATAAATATGGTGGAGAAAAAATTTCAAAACCTAAAGTCTCATGACTGCCACCTGCTTATGACACAGCTGCTTTCGATTGCATTGAGGGGACTCCTGCCGGAAAATGTTTGAGTACCCATTGTGAAGCTATGTGCGTTTTTCAATGCAATTTCTCAGAAGGTAATCCGTCTAGATAGTCTACCAAGGTTACAGCAAGATGTGGTCCAATGTCTTGTTAGCTTCGAGTTGGTGTTCCCACCATCCTTCTTCAATATTATGACGCACCTCCTAGTTCACCCAGTCGAAGAGATTAACATTCTCAGTCCTGTATTTCTACACAATATGTTCCCCTTTGAGAGGTTCATGGGAGTCTTAAATAAATATGTTCATAACCGTGCTAGGGCAGAAGTAAGCATCTCAAAGGGATATGGAACAGAGGAGGTCATTGAGTTTTGTGTTGACTTTATTCCTGACCTTAAGCCCATCGGTGTTCCTGAATCATGGCATGAGGGTAGAATGAGTGGAAAAGACACTCTAGGAAAGAAAAAAAGGATATGTATGGACGTACATTCTCTCACTAAAGCACACTACACAGTTCTGCAAAGTTCCACCTTGGTGGCTCTGTATATCGAGGAACATAAGAATATTGTACACTCCAACAACCCGGAGAAGCCTGGCTCCTGGATTAGAGATGAACACATGAAGACTTTTGGCGGTTGATTGCAGACACATTTCATGAATGACATCACTATTGGAGAGGAGTTGTACTATTTGGCCAGGTCACCATCTTCGACTATATTGACTTTCCGAGGGTACGAGATAAATGGGAATACATTTTACACAATCGGCCAATATAAAAAGAGCACCAACCAAAAAAGTGGTGTCCGATTTGATGCAATAGACGAGAATGGGCAAAAGGATACATATTATGGTTATATAGAGGAGATATGGGAACTTGACTATGGACCTTATTTTAAGGTCCCTTTGTTTCGGTGCAAATGGGTCAAGCTGACAGGAGGCGGGGTTGAGGTAGACAAGAAATACGGAATGACAACAGTCGATCTCAACAACCTTGCATATAGAGAAGAACCATTCGTCCTAGCCAATGATGTGGCTCAGGTTTTTTATGTGAAGGACATGTCTACCTAATAGAGAAAAAGGAAAGATAAGCAAAGGAATATAGCATACAATGAGCCAAAGTGCCACATAGTTCTTTCAGCAAAAGAAACATCATGGGGGTGAAGGATAAGACAGACATGTCAGAAGATTATGATAAGTTTCATGAAATTCCGCCCTTTACAGTGAAGGATGACCCAAGCATCCCGTTAAGTAAGGAAGATGCTCCATGGTTACGGATTAGAAGAAAACCCTAACAATAGAGATGTGTCGATGTTGGTGATGTACAATATTATTAAACCTTTATTTTTAATCATCTGCTTATATATATATATGGATATGAACTATCTCGATCTCAATAGGTAGTATTGTAACTTGTTGTGGCCAACACGAAAGACATTTATTAATATTAAAATGTAAAAATTAGTCATAATCAAATCTAGACCTTTAGTACACAGCTTCAGGGTCGTCTTCATTATCGTCATTGTCATCACTCATAGCACGCGGCTGGATCCTTAGCCCTTCCTTAGGTTGTGCACGGGGGAACGGGGGATCTTCGGCTTTCACCACCGCCACCATTTTTGTGGCTATGTAGCGCACACGCTGGCGATAGTCCGGTTTTCCCACCATAGGAGGCGACCGGCCTCGTTGTGGTTCACTGGGCGACGGGTCGTCACCCTTGTACCTGGCGAGCTCCCTTTCCTGCCGGTTCACGAAGAAGGCATTTCAGGTGTCGAGGTTGTCGGGATCCCAATGGGGATCCATCCGCTGCTCCGGCGTGAGCTCGAGGTAGAAGTGGTTCGTGATGGCCGCCTGGCGGCCCGAACCTTGAGGCACGGGAGGAACAGGAACCCCTCCAGTGCTCAACATCCAGCCGACGGGTAGCCGGTATAAAGGGAAAGGGCGGGAAAACATGTCGGAAAGCGGGGGGAAATGGTAAGAAAACATGGCGGGAAGTGGGGGGAAATGGTGGAAAAACATGGTGAGAAGCGGGGGAAATGGCAGGAAATATCTAGTCCCGGTTAGTGGCTCCAACCAGGAGTAAAGGCCCCCGAAATATCTTTTAGTCCCAGTTACTAGTTTTAGTATGAAATATTATATTTCTAATGAGTATATTATTTTTTGTGAATAGTTTTGTATATTATATGTATTTTTCTATTTTTTAAATAATAAACTATATTTTTCCAACATTTATACTAAATATAATACTTGTTAAACAATAAATAATTTCATTTAAGTTGTATAATAGAGTATGATAATAGATTTAAATTATAGATCTCCTTTTTCTAATTTTTTTGATATATAATACATAATTTTAACTATACACCGTTTTTCTTTTTGGCTCCAAAAACCCCCTTTAGCTCCGGTTTGTAATACAAACCAGGACTAAAGCTCACCCTTTAGTCCTGTTTTGTATTACAAACAGGGTGTCGTTGTATTGGGAACGGCAGTACCTAAGAAGGTTAGATAGAGGTGCGGGGACTAGCACGGAAGCTATCGACGGCGTCCGCACGCGGGATTGGACACAAGCAAGCGTAGCTGGACGCAGGAAGTACCCAGGTTCGGAGCCCTCGCGATGAGGTAAAACTCCTACTCCTGCCGGTTCTGACTATGAGGGATATACGAACTACAAGTGCTCCTTGAGCTATATTCTCTAGCTACTATCTTAAATGCACTGAGACCAACCCTTTCTATTGAGGCCTTGCCTCTCCTTATATAGGCAGAGAGGCAACGGTCTCACTGGCCAGTCCGACTGGCGGGTCCCACAGGCGGGTCCCAGCCGACTGGTCATCTACAGTATCCGGTACGACATGTCCCATCGGAGTATGAGCGGTATGGCTGTCGTAGGCACAGTGGACGCCGTGCGAGCCTGTCGTCAGCATCAGGCCACTGTTCCTGCGTCATCCCCGCAAAGTCTTCGGTATGGCCGAGTAGTTGCCAGTCTTGTCGTCGTACAGGGCGTACCGCGCACTGATCCGCATGTCGTCCTGTCTCCTTGATTGGTTCCGGCTACGTTGTTGTAGCCGACTGCTTCTTGTTGATCCAGCTACCACGCGATAGCCGGCCTGGCTTGCTCTGTCCGGCTGCATCTGGCCAGCCGAACGCGATCCGACTGCCCTGTTTCTTGTCCGGTTGGGGTATCTGGGGACCATCCCCCCGACACCGGGGCTAAAGGGGTATGCGCGTGCGGGAATAGCGGCAGGCCGAAAACACCTTTAGCCCCGGTTTGTATTACAAACCGAGGCTAAAGATGGGGGTAGAAATACCCCCACATCCACCCCGAGTCTAGCCACGACCCGGAGAGCCCGATCCTTCTTCACGACGCTGTCGCCATAGATTTCGTGTGGAGGAGAGCTCACCGCCTCCTGCGTCGTCGTCCCTCCGTGTCCGTGTCGCAGCCGTCCCGCCGCTCCCGTGCCGCCGCCCGCACCATCCATGCCTATCGATCAAGGAGGAGCTCGTCGCCACCCGCACCGTCGTCCGTGCCGCCCCCTGCAGGCGAGGTGTATTAGGGATTAGTTAGTTTATTATTAGGGATTAGTTAGTTTATTATTAGTCATTAGTTAGATTATAAGTCAATTAGTTAGTTTATTATTAGGGATTAGGGATTAGTTAGGTCAATTAGTTAATTAGGGATTAGGGATCAGATTATGGATTCGTTAGATCAATTAGTTAGTTTATTAGGGATTAGGGATTTAGTTAGAATGGGGTTAGCTAATTAGGTTTACTTTAGTTAGTGTTAGGTCAATTGTGTGATTTATTATTATTGTCTTCTCTAGACTACGTGGAGGGATAAGAGAAGACCTTCCTTCTCTTCCATTGTACTTGCCCTTAGGGATTTAGTTTGGGTTAGTTAGGGTTAGTTTTGAAAAGGCTTATGACAAGGTAAAATGGCCATTCCTTCAGCAAGTTCTTCGTATGAAAGGTTTTGATCCTAGATGGTGTCAATGGATTAATCGCTTTATATGTGATGGAAGTGTAGCCATTAGAGTCAATGATGATATTGGCCATTACTTCTAAACTAGAAAAGGATTGAGACAAGGAGATCCACTATCACCTATGCTTTTCAATGTTATTGTTGATATGCTCGCCATCTTAATTGCTAAAGAAAAAGAGAATGTCCAGGTTGCTAGACTAATACCCCATCTTGTTGAAGGGGGAGTGTCCATCTTGCAATATGCCGATGGTAAAATCTTGTTCATGGAACACGATTTTCAAAAGGCAGTCAGTATGAAGCTCATATATGTATTTTTGAACAATTATCAGGGCTAAAAATTAATTTCCATAAGAGTGAGATATTTTGCTTCGGAAAAGCTGCGGAACACGAACAAACTTATAGGAGATTTTTGGTTGTGAACTAGGTTACTTACCGTTTAGGTACCTTGGGATACCTATACACCATAGGAAACTTCGTAATTCTGAATGGAACCTGGTAGAAAATAGATGTGAAGGTAAATTAGGATGCTGGCAAGGAAAGTTGCTATCTTATGGAGATAGACTTGTACTAATTAATTATGTTCTATCAAGTATGCCGATGTTTATGTAGTCGTTCCTTCCAATACCTAAGGGGGTAAGGAAAAGGCTGGATTTCTATTGTTCTCGTTTCTTCTGGCAAAGCGATGAGTATAAGAAGAAGTACCGACTGACTCGGTGGAATATTATTTGCCGAACCAAAGATCAGGGGGGCTTGGGTGTTGAAGTGCTAGAGCTGAAAAGGAAATGATTACTTAGTAAATGGATGTGTAAGTTATTGATAGAAGAAGGGATGTGGAAAGAGTTGTTACACAACAAATATCTGATTAATAAAACTTTAGCACAGGTTGAAGCCAAGCCTACTGATTCTCCTTTCTGGAAAGGTCTAATGGGAGTAAAAGATGATTTTAGGAAGATATATGGCTAGGGGAGCTATCTCTTGCCCAACAATATCCATCCCTTTACAACATTGTACATAGAAAAGACGTACTCGTCCACGACGACTTGCCCAAAACCCTTTAAATATAGGTTTTAGGAGAAATTTAACAGGGGATAAATAGGTTGCATGGCTGCACTTATGCGAGAGGTTGATGGAAATATCCTTGTCGGATGAGAGAGACAGGTTTTCCTGGAACTTAACTGAGTCGGTTAAGTCTATGTATGAAGATGTCATGAATGATCATCCACTGTTTCCTACAAGGTACCTTTGGAAGATAAAGATACCATTAAAAATTAAAAATTTCATGTGGTTTTTAAGTAACAAATTTTTTCTAACAAAAGACAATCTTGCCAAAAGAAACTGGAATGGGTGTACCAAATGCTGCTTTTGTGATGATGAAGAGACGATTGAGCATTTATTCTTAGCTTGTCCTTTTGCACAGATAATTTGGCGAATGATTTTTTGCACTTATAACCTGCCCCCTCCCACCAATATCACCAATATGTTTGGTAAATGCATAAATGGAATAGGTAAGGTGAATAAGGGAAGAATACGGGTTGCCATTTCGGCCATTTGTTGGTCTATTTGGAAATGTCGAAATAACTGTATTTTTAACAAAACAGGAGTTCCTTCCTTCTTGCAGGTTATCCATATGGCGGCGTATTGGATTCAGCTCTAGGCTTTCCTTCTCCGAGAGCATCAGCGTCTACCCATGGTTTCTGGGTGCAACCGTCTTGTGGCGGTTACTTCGGATTTCTTCAGCCAGGCTTCGTGGTGTCATTCTAGTAGATTGATGAATGTCTAGCTGTTGCTTTTACTCTCTTGTGAGATTGTTATCTTTTTCAGATGGTTGATTTATGTGCCAACCTTATCTGACTCTTGTTTTGTAATGATACTATCATACTTCTCGGTTTTTAATAAAGGTTGTGTGCATCCCAAGATGCAGAGGCCGGGGACATACTCCCCTTTCGAAAAAAAAGTTAGGGTTAGTTAGAATACTTAGTTAGTGTTAGGTTTAGGGCTAGTTAGGGTTAGTAAGGGTTAGTTATAATACTTAGTAAATTAATTTTAGTTTAGTTAGCGTTAGGTTTAGGGTTAGTATTATTAGGGCAATACTTAGTGATTTAGTTAGTGTTTATGTTTTATGATTGTTATTGTTATTATTTAGTTATGCCGCGTCCTCGTCATCCACTGGGTGGCAACGACGGAGTACTGGACTCCGTCGAGTCTAGGGATGTCCAAGCCTGGGCTCCGTCGGGCTGGCACTGGCAGGTGCTACCTATCGGGACTCGTACCTTGGTGAGAAATCCGGTTATCATCGTCAACCCGGAGCTTCTTTGGTGGCGTCCACGAGGTCCAGGAGCGGTGCAGAGGGAGCCGGCCCCGAGGAGGTGGTATGTCGTTGTATCAGGGAGGAGGACGAGCACGTCCGCCGGTATATGTATCTTTTGGAGACCAAGTTCTCCAATCTCTGGCAGGTTCTTCACGGATGTCACCCGAGTAACTCTCCGGTGATGGTTCCTTTTCTATGGGTGTACAACTCCCGTGACATAAAACGCGGCAGCCGAGTTCGCTAGTTTGATATGAGCGAGATATGAGCGAGTGTTTATCTTAATGCACAATTATTATTGTACTTTATCTTAAGATAAATCACGGATCTTATATTATTGTACTTTAACTTAATGCAAAAAAATCATTATTAGTACGTAATCTTTTTTTTTGTATCCAAGTGGTCTCAATTGTAGTATTCTTTTACTTAATGCAAAATTGTTTTATCTTTTTCTGTATTAGTTAAGCTATGGATGGTAGACAAAATGAAGAAGATCTTCTCAACATGATTGATTAGGGTACAGGAGGTTCTTATTACGATGATGGATCCCAGTATCTTAATTTGTCTAGAGGAGACAACGATAGTGGAGACGATGGTGGAGAAGATGGTGCTGACCATGGTGGAGACCATGGTGAAGACACCTTAATAACAAAGTCCGACGAGGTATATAAAGCCTCTACCGATCGATCACTAGTATAGATGCAGATTCGTATATATGTACTGATGAATGATTCTTCGCTTAGACCTCCGCATCGGGCCAATCTTCTACAAGGAAAAGAGGCCCGGCCCAGAAGTTGCCCGCTGATGTCCGTTTCAGCATTTGACTTAGACTCTGCGCTGGGTCAACCGTTGGAGCGCATACAATCTGTGAATGCATTTGTACATCAATGCAGAGTGATTGTTAGAGACACCATCCCGATCACCACGCGGGAGTGGAATAAGCCAGGAAAGAAACGGGATCCAACTGGGGCTAGTTTTGTCCATGATAGAGCGAAAGATGCGACGTGGGGTTCTCTCATGACACATTTCACCCTACCAGTCTTGGAGACTGATGAGCTCACATAGCAAATGAGGAGAAAAGTCAAGGAGTGGGCTCTTAAGAAGATGGGCGAACTATTGAAGGACTGGAAGAAAAGATTGTTGCGCAACTATGTGTTGAAGAAAAAACTCCTGCATTCACTGGCCCACTAGAGAAGCAGCGGGATAACTGGGCCGCATTTGTGCAATACAAGATCTCGACACCAGCTGTGGCAATGTCATAAAAGAATAAGTTAAATGCGGCCAAAAAGAAATATCACCATCATATGGGCACATGTGGCTACAAGAGTGCCATGCCTAAGTGGGATAAAGCTGAGGCCGACCTGGTGGCTAAAGGGGTCACTCCAGCTATGTCTCGTTGGCCCAGGAGGTCAAGAAATTGGTTATTCGGGCATGGGGCATTGTATGACGCAGAAACAAGCGAGATTGTTGCAAAAAAAAAGTTGTTGGACCGAAACATGATCTTATTAAAGTGATAAAAGACGTTCAAGAGGGAAAGTTTGTTCCCGAGAGAGAGAACGATGAGCTGACAAAGGCCCTCGGGAATCGGACCTTCTTGTCCATGGGTTATCGGGTTTCCCGAGGACTTTGACACCTACAGAAGCCGATCAAGAAAAACAAAGCGGTGACAAGAGGAAGATGCAGAGCGGTTCGCGAGGGTTGAAGACATGTTGCAGCATCATCGGGAGGAGCTTAATGAACTTAGAGGACTGCGACAGCAAGATCCTGCAGTATAGAGTATGATCGGTGCCACATCTCAACGGAAAAGCATAGTGGCTTTCACGGAGGCCCACGCTAATGATGCAACGATGGATGTGTACCCCGTGGATGCAATTAAGGAGAAGACTAGTTGTGAGCTGCATGTTCTACTAAAGAACATATCCATGAAGGTGGCGGTCGGCTTTGCTTTACCTTCTGCACTGGGAGTGACCTACCATTGCAATCCGATTCCAGCTGGCTATGCTCGTGTCAGTGTGGATGAAGTTCAACCACACTGTCAGTCACTACAACTTGACTTCCCTGGAGGTGAAGGGGAGACCACACTGGGAGAAGTCACGAGTGGCTTCATTCTTTGGAAAAAGGTATACATCAAGTTTCCAGGCTCAACACCAAGGCCACCGTCTCCACCGAGAAACAATCTATCACCTCCAACGACACCGTCTCCTCCAAGGCCACCATCTCCTCCCAGTAAAAGTCCAACACCTCCAAGTCCACCCCTCCTTGATAATGACCTCAGCACGAGTCCATCTCAATCTACGCAGCCACCTCCACCCACTAAGGGCCAAAAGCGGAACGATAGCACCACTCCGTCGAGGGATAACCGACACCGAAAGCGATAGTTGTCGCCCCTCCCAAAATTACTGTCGGTTCCTCCCAAGAGGGCTTACGACCTAAACGATGAGGAGACCGATTCGGTCATACGTGCCGAAGTGGATGTTCATTTTAAAAAGAAACAACATGAGCCAGAGGTCCAAATAAAACCGGAAACCAAGGAGCACTTTAGGAGATTACTGACGCATCCATCCCAAGCTCAGTTAAATGCGCCAGATACCTATACACTCTATCTTCAGAAGACACTGAAACAGAAGAGATCAAGTGGTAGAAGAAGCATCACAAAAGAGGTTCCCCAACAGGGGGAACAAGCAAAACTATCAAGTGGTAGCGGAAGCATCAGAAAAGACATTCCCCAGCTGGGGAAACAAGCAAAACAATCGAGTGGTAGCAGAAGCATTAGAAATGACGTTCCCTAGCTGGGGAAACAAGCAAACCAATGGATCCCCCCATTCTAGGTGTTACCCGAACCTCAACTATATGGGGGAGAACCTATGGATATGGAAACGGCTAAGATATTAGCTGAGCAATGTAATATGTCTATTCATGACATTATTCGCGGCGCTGATATGACCAAGGCTGATGTAGTAAAACGATATGTTCACGGGGAGCCTCTGGTCAGTTCTGAGAGGCTCCCGGATATGCCAACAAAAATGTGACAATTGCATGTATGGTACATGAAAGAAGCAACAAAAGAAGGACATTGGTTCATAGAAAAAGTTCGAGAAGAGCAATACTTCACTGAAAATCTTCCAGTTCTTTAATCTAAGGGAACTCACCAAATCTATCCTTAGTTGCTATTGTCTGTAAATGATTACTTTATTTATGTAATTAAGTCTCTAGCTCAGCTTGGTCAATTCATTGCCGGTAAGTATACTTACTATATGCATTTGTACGCTATAATAATGCAGAATGAAGATTCTCGGATGTAAAAAAAGCCTATCCACGGATTTGGGTTCGTGGACCCACATCAAGTTAATGGAGCTATGCTAAAGGATAAGTCACTGGCGACGGAGCATAACTTGCTCCGGTTTTTCATGAACCAACATTTTTGTAATGAAATACTATTTCCATACCACTTCGAGTGAGTGTGTTATTGTCTTGTACACATTAAATTTTGCTTACTCGATGTTCACTGTAAATGATGAGTTACTAACGTATGTAAACCTTGCGTAGCTACTACTGTATTCTTCTAAGAATTTCTGTCGACTTGGGAAGAGTTCAAATCATGGACTCATTAAGCAAAGACATGGAAGAGTACCGCAGTATTATCGATATGCTCCAGAGGTAATTTCAACCATTATCGCACTATATCGGTTTCTTTCATTCATTTTCTAAGATATCAAGTAGTTATTAACTCATACATTCATTTGCTTTGTCAGGTAGTGTTTGGACACGGTTCAAGGACAAGGTCTATGGTCAATGGCGTGAGGAGCTAATTTTAAAACCGATCCTGGTAAGTAGTACGAGCTAGGTCCGCGCATCTATTTAATTCTAGTTTATGTACATTTATCATGCTAGAGTTATTATTTGATTGAATTTTATTCTTGTAAAGTGCGCGAGGCGGCCACGGGGGACTAATCTATCTGGATTCTACGTGTGCGAGTTCATTCGCATCACTACTGAGAAGACCTTGGAAATTGTTCGAGTAAGTAAACAATATATTCACCCTTTATTTTTATTACAATAAGTTGTGTTGAGTCTAATTCATATGATCTCCTTCTTTATAGTTGGACGCGATGCGGGACAAGCTCCTACCACAGGACCACCTACTAGCCATCCAAGAGGAATTGGCTGGATTTTTTGTCGACGAGGTCATAGACCCATACGGAGAATACTATCTAGACCTTTAGTCTCGATCTGGCAGTCCCGGTTTGCAATCCAGGACAAAAGGTCCTTACGAACCGGGTCTAAAGTCCTGGTTTCTACTAGTGATAGCATATCCATTGAACCTTCTAGCTCAAATGCAGCGGTAGATTTGCTCTCGTGCTCTCGTGAGGTCTCTAGCAGACGAACTCCTGGCTCGGTCTAGAGACAAAGCGAGGCTGAGGCGGTGATTGACACACAACAAACACCTGATTCCATCGGCACCGTCAACCGGGGCGAGGGGCTGGGTTATGTATGTCAGTCTTGCCTTGCTTGTTCTTTACCATGCCATTTTTTTCTTTGCTATGTGTCTTTGGGCTTCTTTGTCGTGTGTTTTCTTGTGTTTTGTCGTGCGATGTTTCTTTGTTGTGTGTTTTATCAAAGGTTACACCGCATATTTTTCTTTCGTGTGAGTTTTTGCACACGACAACGCCCTGTTTTCCCATAGTGAAGACATCCAGGATAGAGGGAGTACAACATCTGTTTCTATGAATAAGTCATAGTCACATTTTATAGAATTAATGGGCCAAACTCAGTAGGCCCATATAGATTTCAGATTTTCCCTAAAATCTGAAAGCCCATGTTAGTGGAATCTCACATATAGTAACGACACGCGCGCGCCGCGGGTTGCGGGAATCTTGCCGAGCTGAGCTTTATTTTTCTCCTAGGTAAAACTGTGAGGTTTTGATAGACGTGTAAATAGTTAGCCTATCCGGGTCGCTCCCGGGTCATGGGATACTGTAACTGACCTAAACGTGCACAACGTGGACTCAGCCCACATTCGCCTCTGTTTGGGTTTCCTAACCCGCTCTATATAAATCCCCGCGTGGCTACTGCCACATAAGACACCGAACCAATCTGGGGTTTCACCAATCTCTCTGATTGCGTCGCCACCATAGTCTACTCCATCCCGCTTGCCCGCATGCACCGATGGAAGGGAGAGTAGTTCTCTTGAACCACTCGTCCTTGTGATCCTGTACAGGAGAGGGCGAATAAGGTTTTTGGGAAGCGCTCCGCACGACTGCTCAAGTTCGTCATCGCGGCGCGTCTTCCTGGGCGATCTCCTGGTCCATGTGCAAATCTTCTTCAATGTCGTCTCCTTCGAGCAGCTGCTATCGCCGCTGCACCAATGGCGACTTCATCGACAACTGATCGGTACGTATATCGGGATCTGATCTATTACCTTACTATGGCGGTTCTTGCATATGCACTACTACTGTTCATGTTGGTTAATACATCTAGTCTGTTAGAGTTCCACATGTTTGTACCTGCTGTAGTCATGGTTTATATATTGAAATTAATTGTGGAAATTATTCCTAATAATCCAACACTCCAAAACCTTATGATAGGCAATTTCCTAAGTTAAACATGGGACATCTGCTGATGCCATGAGGCTAGAAAAGTTTACCGCTGTGCATTTTAAGAGATAGCAGTATAGGACCACTATGTGGCTACAAGCCCTGAAAATATTCCAGGCTAGTGAGGGTTTACCTGAGCAGGATCAAAACAAGTTCAAGGAAGCTAATCTAGCCATTGTGTGATGTGTTCTAAGTGTTTTTGATAACAAGCTGTTTGATGTGTATATGCACTTCAAAACCGCAAAAGGGCTCTGGGAGCCACTGGACGCTAAGTTCGGTGTAGGAGATGTGGGAAGTGAACTATATGTCATGGAGACCTTCCATGATTATAGGATGGTTAACAACCGTTTTGTAGTCGAGCAGGCTCATGAGATATAGTTCCTTGCTAAGGATCTTGAAATCCTAAAGTGTGACTTACCCGACAAGTTTGTGGTTGGGTGCATCATTGCAAATTTGCCTTCTTCATGGAGGAACTTCGCCACAACTCTCAAGAATAAGAGGCAAGAGATATCTGTTGAAAACCTAATATCGTCTCTTGATGTTGAGGAGAAGTCTCGGGCCAAGGAAACCGCGGATAAAGGAGGCGAGGGTCAGTCTACCGCCAATATGGTGCAGAAGAAGACCTTCGGCAAGAAGAAAGGGAACTATAAGCCCTCGTTCAACAAGCCTGAAAATACTACATCCTTCAAAAAGAAGAATAAGCCGAACAAGGCCGAGCTAGGTTGCTTTACTTGTGGAGAGCTCGGACACTTTTCCAAGGACTGCCCAGAATGTGCAGATCACAAAGGGAAAAGGGGAAGACTTTCAATGTCATGACCGCTAGCAATGCTGATGTGTACGGTAATATATTTACTATTCTTTCAGTTTTTCAATCACCATGTTGGTGGATTGATACGAGTGTTAATGTTCATGTGTGTGCTGACATCTCTATGTTCACTTCTTATCAGGTCGCACGGGATTCATCCGTCCTAATGGGGAATGGGTCACAAGCTTCTGTTGGTGGTGTTGGCACGGTGGATCTGAAGTTCACTTCAGGAAAGATCGTGCAGCAGAAGAACGTGCAGCATGTCCCTTCCATGAACAAAAATCTCGTTAGCGGCTCCCTTCTATGCAAAGATGGGTTTAAAGTTGTTTTTGAGTCTAATAAAGTCATTGTGTCGAGACATGGACAATTTATTGGTAAAGGCTATGAGTGCAGAGGATTGTTCCGCTTTTCACTTTTTTAGATTTTTGTAATAAGTCCGTAAACCATATTTTTTGCGGTGTTAATGATGATACCAGTGTTTGGCATTCTCGTTTATGTCACATTAATTTTGGTTTGATGTCCAAGATGTCCAGTATGAGTTTAATTCTGAATTTAACTGTTGCCAAAGGTTCCAAGTGCCAAAGTTGTGTACAATCAAAGCAACCTCGAAAGACTCACAAGGCATCTGAGGAGAGAAACTTGGCACGTTTGGAACTCATGCATTATGATCTTTGTGAGATGAATGGTGTGTTGACAAAAGGTGAAAAGAGATATTTGATGACTTTGATTGATGTTGTGACTAGATACTGCTATGTTTATTTCTTGCGCACGAAAGATGAAGCTTTGGACTACTTTAAAATTTATAAAGACAAAGTTGAAAATCCACTAGAGAGAAAGATCAAACGTCTTAGGTCAGATCGTGGTGGTGAACATTTTCCCAAAATCTTCGATGAATTCTGTGAGAAACATGGCATTATTCATGAAAGGACGCCTCCCTACTCGCCCCAATTAAGCGGGGTTGCCGAGAGGAAAAACCACACACTGATTGACTTGGTGAATTTCATGTTGGCTACTGCTGGTTTATCTAAGGCATCATGGTGGAGGCCTTGTTGACAGTGTGTCATGTCCTGAATAGGGTTCCTAACAGTAATAAAGATAAAACCCCTTTTGAGGAGTGGGCTGGGAGAAAACCATCACTTTTGTATTTGCGCACTTGGGTGTGTTTGGTGAAGGTCAACATACCGATTCCCAAGAAACACAAACTTGGGCCTAAGGCAGTGGATTGTATCTTTCTAGGATATGCTCCACGGAGTGTAGGCTATAGATTTTTAGTAGTAAAGTCTGAGGTTCCTAATATGCATGTTGATACTATAATGTAATCTCGTGATGCAACATTCTTTGAAAATATGTTCCCTATGAAAGATATGGGTAGCACTGCTAGAATTTCCCCTGAAATACTTCCTCAATCTAGTGCATCTAGTGAGAATTTTGAGAAACCACACGAGGAAGAAGTTCCAAAGAAGGATGACAATGAAGCTCCTACACGGAGTAAGAGACAGAGGGTTGCAAAATACTTTGGAGATGATTTCATTGTGTACCTTGTGGATGATACTCCCACTTCCATTGTAGAGGCATATGCATCTCCGGATGTAGATGATTGGAAAGAAGTTGTTCATAATGAGATGGACTCGATTCTTTCTAATGGAACTTGGGAACTATCAGAACGACCCCATGGTTGTAAGCCTGATGGGTTGCAAGTGGGTGTTCAAAAAGAAACTAAGGCCTGATGGTACTATTGAGAAGGCAAAGATTACTTTGACACCTATTCACCTGTTGCTAGACTAACCACCATTCGAGTACTACTGTCCCTGGCTGCCGTTTATGGTCTTATCGTTCATCAAATGGATGTTAAGTCAACTTTCCTCAATGGAGAGTTGGAAGAGGAGATCTATATGGATCAACCTGATGGGTTTGTGGTAAAAGGTGAAGAGAGAAAAGTGTGCAAGTTGTTAAAATCTTTATATGGCCTGAAGCAAGCACCTAAGCAATGGATGCGAAGTTTGACAAAACATTAACTTCAGTTGGCTTTGTCGTTAATGAGGCTAACAAGTGCGTTTACTATCGCCATGGTGGGGGCGAAGGTGTTATATTATGTTTATACGTGGATGATATCCTTATCTTTGGTACAAACATGAATGTGCTAAATGAAGTCAAGTATTTTCTGTCAAAGAGTTTTGATATGGAGGATCTTGGAGAAGCTGATGTTATTCTTAACATCAAGCTGATTAAGCACGAGAGTGGGGTTATTTTGACGCAATCACACTATGTTGAGAAGATCTTGAGCCGTTTCGGTTTTGTTGATGGCAAGTCTTCCCCAACACCTTATGATCCCAGTGTGACATTGCAGAAAAATAAGAAAGAGGTGAAAGAACAATTGAGATACTCTCAAATCATTGGCTCACTCATGTACTTAGCTAGTGCGACAAGACCCGACATCTCTTTTGCTGTGAGCAAGTTGAGTAGGTTCATGTCTAACCCGGGTACTAAACATTGGTTTGCACTTGAAAGGGCCATGTGCTATCTATGTGGTACAATGAGTTATGGGATTCACTATTCGGGGCATCCAGCGGTGCTTGAAGGGTATAGTGATGCGAACTGGATCTTGGATGTAGATGAACTCTACGCCACTAGTGGTTATATATTTACCTTTGGAGGTGGCGCAGTATCATGGACATCTTGCAAACAAACCATATTGATAAGTTCAACTATGGAAGCAGAACTTGCTCCTTCAGACACAGTCACTATAGAGTCAGAATGGCGACGTGAACTCTTGATGGACTTGCCTGTGGTTGAAAAACCTATACCGGTGATCCTCTTGAATTGTGACAATCAAATTGTAATTTTCAAAGTGAACAATTCTAAGGATAACGCGAAGTCATCAAGACACGTCAAGAGACGTTTGAAGTCTATCTGGAAATTGATAAACTCCAGAGTAATTACTGTTACGTATATTAAGAATGACAAAAACCTGGCAGATCCCTTGAAAGAACACACCTATATGAGCTCAACTATAACCATCGCGGTCTATGAGATTTGGGTTGTCTCTAGTAAACTCATGAACAAACCAAGTAGTATGACCCATATGCTCAACCGTGGGCTAGGCAACTGGTAGCCATGTACTAGTTATGACTTTGTGCGAAATCTAAAAGCACGAAACATTCAATTCAAGGTTCATCCATTGTTCAAGTTGCTGATGGACGTAGCTCAAGGTCTTAGGAGGAATTTCAACTTAACAATCTCTGCTGAAACACTGGTATATAAACAGGTAGCGAGAATTGGCAAATCATCAAATGGGCATTTGAGATCTGGTGGGGGATTGTTAGAAATAACGGGCTAAACTAAGTAGGCCCATATAGATTTCAGATTTTCCCTAAAATCTCAGAGCCCATGTTAGTGGCAGCTCACATATGTTTGGGCCCATGTTTGGGGCAGCCCACATGAGAGTGGAGTTAGAGCTAAAGTTTAGTCCCACATGGAAAGTTGGGGGAAAGTTCCACCACCTTATAAGCTGGAGTGTTTAACCACTTAGTATAGTGAGTGATAAGTGGAGAGCGACACGCGCTCTCCTCCTCCGACAATAATGCCGCTTGCATGCACCTCCCGACCGTCTCGTCACGATGCGCGCGCGGGTTGCGGGAATCTCGCTGAGCCGAGCTTTATTTTTGCTGCTCACGAAATTAGGGTTTCCTGAGCCGAGCTTTATTTTTGCTGCACACGAAATTAGGGTTTCCTGAGATTTCTGTCACTTCCCCAGGTTCCTAGAGGCATTAACCCACTATAGAGCATAAATACTCCCTCTTGGAATTGCTAGCATCTACTCAGCGAAGATAGCTACTAACAACGGAAAGCATGCAAGATCACAAATAACATAGACATGATAGAATCAATAATCAATCTGAAATAGCATGTAAATATCAATCAGATCCCTACAAACACAACATGTAGGATTACAAATAGATGATCTTGATCATGAACGGAGCTCACAAGATCTAAACATGGTAGCACAAAGGAGAAGAACCAACCATCTAGCTCCTACATGGAGCCGTAGTCCAGGGACGAACTACTCACGCATCACACCGGAGGCAGCCATGGTCATGAAGAAGGCCTCCAGGGTGATTACTCCCCTCCGGCAGGGTGCTAGGAAGAGCTTCAGATCCCTCCCGGTCTAGGGATGGAGATGGCAACGGCTATAGACTCTTTTGTGGAATTTTGATCGGGTACTTAGGGTTTTCGTCCTAGAGGCAATATATAGGCGAAGGGGTAAGGTCGGTGGAGTACCAGGGGCCCACACCCCTGGTGGCGCGGCTAGGTCTAGACGCGCCACCACCAGGTGTGGCCGCCCTGGCTCCCCTCTTGGCCTCCCCTCCGGACTCCATATTCCTTCTGATGAAATATTGACTTGGGCTTTTGTCCGGTCCAATTCCGAGAATATTTCCTTACTAGCTTTTCTGAAACAAAAAACAACAGAAAATAGGCAACTAGCACTGTGGCATCTTGTTAATAGGTTAGTTCCAGAAAATGTGTAAAAATACTCCAAAGTGTGGACAAAACATAAGAAAGTAGATATAAAACAAGCATGGAACATTAAAAATTATAGATACATTGGCAACGTATCACGCACCCATGTGGAAAAAGAAATCTATATTTTGGGAGCTACTGTATTGGAAAGTCCTAGAGGTCCGCTCTGCAATTGACGTGATGCACCCGACGAAGAATCTTTACGTGACACTACTAGGCTGCGTGGGCGTGTATGGGAAGAATAAAGATACACCGGAAGCACGGCAGGACCAACAACGTATGAAAGACCGAGACGACATGCATCCAGAGTTGTTTGTTGGTACTGTCAGCTACGCTCTTACCAAAGAAAAGAAGGAAATCTTTTTTGAAGTCCTTTACAGTATCAAGGTCCCGTATGGCTTCTCGTTGAACATAAAGGGAATACTAAATATGGCGGAGAAAAAAATTCAAAACCTAAAGTCTCATGACTACCACCTGCTTATGACATAGTTGTTTTTGATTGCATTGAGGGGACTCCTGTCGGAAAATGTTTGAGTACCCATTGTGAAGCTATGTGCGTTTCTCAATGCAATTTCTCAGAAGGTAATCTGTCTAGATAGTCTACCAAGGTTACGGAAAGATGTGGTCCAATGTCTTGTCAGCTTCAAGTTGGTGTTCCCACCATCCTTCTTCAATATTATGACTCACCTCCTAGTTCACCTAGTCGAAGAGATTAACATTCTCCGTCCTGTATTTCTACACAATATGTTCCCCTTTGAGAGGTTCATGGGAGTCTTAAATAAATATGTTCATAATTGTGCTAGGCCAGAAGGAAGCATCTCAAAGGGATATGGAACAGAGGTGGTCATTGAGGTTTCTGTCAGCTTTGTTCCTGACCTTAAGCCCATCGGTGTTCCTGAATCACGGCATGAGGGTAGAGTGAGTGGAAAAGGCACTCAAGGAAATAAAAAAACGATATGTATGGACGTACATTCTCTCACTAAAGCACACTACACAATTCAGCAAAGTTCCACCTTGGTGGCTCTATATATCGAGGAACACAAGAATATTTTACACTCCAACAACCCGGAGAAGCCTGGCTCCTGGATTAGAGATGAACACATGAAGACTTTCGGCGGTTGATTGCAGACACATTTCATGAATGACATCACTATTGCAGAGCAGTTGTACTTGTTGGCTGATACATTGCAAATGTATCTATAATTTTTTATGTTCCATGCTTGGTTTTATCCACTTTCTTGTGTTTTGTTCCAGCTTTGGAGTAATTTTCATATGATTTCTTGGACTAACCTATTAACAAGAGCCACAGTGCCAGCTGCCTGTTTTCTGCTGTTTTGGTTCCATGAAAGTTAGAAAATGAATATTCTCGGAATTGGACGGGACAAAAGCCAAAGTGCCTATTTTTCTGGAAGGGATCAAGTGCCAGAATACGAGACGAAGAGGGACCAGGGTCCACCACACCACCTGGCCGCGCGGCCCAGCCTGGCCCGCGCCAGGGGGTGGTGAGGCCAGCCCTAACACCCCCCGGCCTCTCCTTCCGCCTATAAGTTGTCCTCGAGACGAAAACCCTAAGTACCCAATAAAAAATCCACGAAAGAGTCTGTAGCTGCCGTCATCTCCATCCCTAGATTGGGAGGGATCTGAAGCTCTTCCTGGCACCCTGCCGGAGAGGGGAATTCACCCTGGAGGCCCTCTTCATCACCATGCAAGCCTCCGGTGTGATGCGTGAGTAGTTCATCCTTGGACTACGGATCCATGTAGTAGCTAGATGGCTGGTTTCTCCTCCTTTGTGCTTTCATGTTTAGATCTTGTGAGCTCCGTTCATGATCAAGATCATCTGTTTGTAATTCATACATGTTGTGTTTGTGGGGATCCGATGGATATTGAGATGTTATTTCAGATTGATTATTGATTCTATCATGTCTTTGTTATTTGAGATCTTGGCCAAGTAGATGCTAGCAACTCCAAGAGTTAGTATTTATGCTCGATAGTGGGTTCATGCCTCTGGTAATATGGGGAAGTGACAGAAATCTCTAAGGTACTAGATGTGATGTTGCTACTAGGGAGAAAACAACAATCCTTTGTTCATAGAACAATCATATTGTTTACTTTACACGCAGTTCGTAAAGCAATAATCTGTTGCTTGCAACTTAATACTGGAGGGGGTTCGGATGATAACCTGAAGGTGGATTATTAGTCATAGATGCAGTTGGATGGCGGTCTATGTATTATGTTGTAATGCCCAATCAACTCTCAGAGGAGTCAAGATAATTAGTATATGCATGTATTGCATTCTCGGTGTTTGTTAATTGCCCCGCTGTAATTTTTTCACCCAGCATGTTATCTATCTAAGGAGACCACCTCTAGTGAACTATGGATCCCAGTCCTTGTCTTTTACATACAATCTACAATCTTTTACTGCATTGTGTTTACTTTCTTCAAACTTTTACTTATTTCCATTCGATACGTCTAATCCTTTGTTTTCCGCAAAACACGGTGAGATTGACAACCTCATCGCAACTTGGGGACAAAGTTCTGTGGTTGTGTTGTGCAGGTCTCCACGTTGCTACTAGCACCGGTAGTGCGCCCTGCCAAAGCTCAGCTAGTAACACCTTTGGGGTGTTTCCTTGCTCCTACTGGTTCGATTAAACCTTGGTTTCATAACTGAGGGAAACTTGCTGCTGTGCTCATCATACCTTCCTCTTGGGGTTCCCAACGAGCTCTACATCAACCACGAGCCATCAACACTTTTCTGGGAGCCGTGCATTGAGCCATCAAGCATTTTTCTGGCGCCGTTGCCAGGGAGTCAAGGACATCTTCACAAGGGGAGGCCCTCATAACCAATGTCTTTACTTTGTTGTTTTTGTTTTGCTTAGTTTCTTTTTGCTTTTTTTGCTTGTTTTGTTCTTCAAAAACACAAAAAAAATTAGTTTTACTAGTTTGTTTTCTTATTTCAAAAACACAAAAAAATTAGTTCCTATCTTGAGTTGCCACTATGTCTAGCCTTGCTCCAATCATTATGTCACCCAAGGAAATGATTTTCACTTTTAAACAAGGAATTGAGGAAAGTTTTAAGGAAGCTTGGTCTAGAATCTCTGATCTACCTGAAAAGACTGAGCCTAAATGACTCCAAGCTTGTTCCTTAGCAGTTTTTACCTTGGGATTGCTCTTTGCTATAGATATTCTTTAGATGCTATTGTGGGAGGATATTTCCTCCAATGTAATGAGGATGATGCCATTAATGCTATAAAGAAATTGATCCTCACTTACACTATGCCTAGCCAAACTGATATTTCTTTCGCAAAAATATTTGCTAGGTTGAACACTCTTGAGGCTAGCACTACTAGCTTAGAAAGTTGCTATAATACGCTTAGGGAGCATCACAATTATGTTCCAATAAATTCTGAACCATCAAAGTGGCTCCCTACAGTAAAGATTGAGATAAACACTGAAACTTTTCAAGCCCGTTGCGATATCATGTCTGAATTTTGTCTTATGCCCAAAGATATTTATGAATCTTTGAATCTCTGGGGGCTTACTGAAGGAGGAAAAGAAATATCTCTTGCTAATAATGCTACCTTATTTCCTATTGGAATAGCTGAAGGAGTGTTTACAAAGATCCTTGGGAAAATGATTTCTACTGATTATCTTGTTATTGAATGTGCAGGAAAAGGACAAATTACACTTGGATGATCCCTATTAGAACTCCTTGGAGCAATAATAGATATGGTAAAGGGGACTATGCACCTTTCTTCTCCACCAAACAATCACATTTTCCCAAAGGTTAAGAATAAAAATAAGAGAGGTAAGGGCAAGAAAGTTGGTCTTAATGCTTCTTCATTTGAGAACACTTGATTCTTTCTTTGCTTCTTATGCCTAACTTAAAGGCGTTAAAGAAAAGTACTTGTTGGGAGATAACCCAAGAGTTTTAGATGAGTCTTGGAAGTTATTACCTCTGTAATAACCTCTCCTTATCCTTTTTATTTGCTTTTTGTGCCAAGAGTAACCTCTAATGAGAGAGAAGTAATGATTGGGAAAGTTGCTGTCCCGAAACAGATTTTTGTGCTTCACCATAAAATTTCCTGAGAGAGCTCTATATATCGGATTGAGCCGTAATGTTTTGCGATTCTGCCCCAGGTTGTTATCTAACTTTCATTAGTTCAACACTTTTTGATTTGAGCAACAGAAGGTCTTCCAAAAAATTCGGCTTTACCTGCTGGTCTGTTTTGACAGATTTCTGCCATTTTCTACATTTGCTTCTTGTTAGTTTCTTCTTGAGTTCCTTTGGGGAATTGATCTTTTTGAGGGAAGTTCTACAGCAGCTAGTGTTCTAATGGAAATTTATTTGGTGTTAGAACTGAACCTTGAGACTTATCTATCTTAAGTGCATTAATGTTGCTAATGAGATTGTGTGAAGTTTTGTATGAAGGAAAAATTTCAGGTGTATGGAAGGAATGAGTAATGAGATGAATGATGGACTAAAGATCAAGCTCGGGGATGCCACGCATGTCACCCCAAGAAATATCCAAGAAGTACACGCGTCAAAGCTTGGGGATGCCCAAGGCATCCCCTTCTTCATCAATAAAAATTCCAGGTTTCTTCCAAACGTTTCATTTTAATTGTTTCATGCACAGTTGTGTTGTTCTTGGAGCGTCTTCTTTTTCGTTTTCATTTTGGTTTTTCGTTTTCTTGGTTTTCTTAGTTTTCTGAATAAATTGGATGGACCCCCTCTTTCATACATTGGTTTGCAAATAGTTTGGTTTGGTTTGGAAAAGAGTAGGAAAGTTCA
Source organism: Avena sativa (assembly GCA_916181665.1). Classification (NCBI taxonomy): domain Eukaryota; kingdom Viridiplantae; phylum Streptophyta; class Magnoliopsida; order Poales; family Poaceae; genus Avena; species Avena sativa. Next base: position 574,450,794 of record OV702287.1, read on the forward strand.
TACTTATGTGGTAAAAAGAGCTCGTTTTTTACTGTGGCATATGCTTTGTCATGCCATGCTTGATATTGTTTTGGCTTTATGCTTAGTATTCTTTGCTGTAGCATGACTTGTCATAAACAATTGAGATTGCTTAATGTGCCTTGGATGAATCATGCAATGTTTTAGCATATTAAAGCATAGTATAGTGGTATTCTCCTTTGATGCTTTATTTTGATTGACTTGGCACATGCTCACACAATGTTATGACTATCACTAGTCACCATAAGCATTTATGATCCTTTAGTTTTCAACTTGTACTATCACTTTATGCTTTGAGTAATGATGTTTTGTCACTCTGCATGATTATGGCCATTATTGCTCTCTTAGTTTGTCGATCCCAGTCTTTTGCTAGCCTCCACAACCAAGTATGAGTTCCACTCATGCATCCAACTCCCTAAACCAAGTTATTCCAAAGATTCCACCATAACTACCTACTAGCTTATGGTATTCGAAGTATATTCATGCTTTCGTTTACCTTCCACTTGTTATGTGAAAACTAGTGATTAAAGCTCTCACGAACTTGATGGCACACTTTACTTTACTTGCCTTAATAAACTTGAACCATTGTCTGTTCTATCTTGTATATGCTTGCACTTATTTGTTGGGAATTAGCAGAACCATGCTTTCATGGGGAACGCTTTCAACATTGCACTTGGTACTTGTACCTAGTTGATATCATGCTCTTTTGTATATGGATGTCGTCGGTGTGAAATGAAAGGGGAGCTTGTAAGTCCATGGACTTATGTATATGTGTTAGAGAAACGCCTGGGCCGCTAGTCTAATCCATGCTGACATGGTGGAAACCTCCGGCGTAACCATAATGAGCTGTCTATGAAGCATTCTTCTTATAAAACAAAAAGAGTCCTATATTGAGAAAAAAAGTGAAAAGAAAAAAAGATACTATGAAAAGAGGAAAGAGAGAAAAAAGCACCATATTCCCATGGTAAATATGAAGAATGCTGAGATGCTCGTTGTCTGCTTGCCTTGTCATTTCGATATGGGGATTCTTCCGTATCATCGAGCAAGGGGTACCCCGTTGGCGGTTCTCTATGATACACATGTACTTACGATGATAAGAACTTACAGTTGACTAAACTTGAGTAGCATGAGGAGCGGCCCTCGTATACAAGGGACATGAGATTTCTGACTTATACTTCGTCAAGCATGTACACCATAGTTTGTTCAGTTTAACCTTAATCACTTCAAGATGCTTATGATAGGGGCAATGACAGCTGAAAGCTATAAGTACCATAATTTTTGGAACCTCTTTATGAGACTTGAATCCCTACTTCCTTTTACAAAAGTCCTTTCTTCCACCATTATATTGAGTCTCCACCTTCTATCTTTATGCACCTACTTTGAGAGCATAGTGGCCATCCTTAGTTCTATGTGCATTGTCCCAAGACTAGTTGATTGATGCATAACCTGTTATTGCTTGTTTGAAACTATTGTATCTAGTCACTCTTATGAACTTTGAAGGTGTCCTATGCATTTATATTTGCTACTCTATTGAGGGACAAGCTGAATACTATTATGCTATGTTTTCTTTATGTGAAACAAACAAACATCTTACAAAGCATGTTATTCATGAATCTTTTGTTTGTTCCTTTTCATGTTGCATCATAGTTTCTTTGTCTTATTGCTAGAACTTTGTCTTTCATGTTATGATTGGAGTACTAAGATCCTAGCCTTGAATGTTTTGCAAATACTTTGATAAAGTCTTTGATGGTGCATGACACCTCAAAAATTATTTCTTTTTATCACTTACCTACTCGAGGACGAGCAGGAGTTAAGCTTGGGGATGTTGATACATTGCAAATGTATCTATAATTTTTGATGTTCCATGCTTTGTTTTATCCACTTTCTTGTGTTTTGTTCCAGCTTTGGAGTACTTTTCATATGATTTCTTGGACTAACCTATTAACAAGAGACACAGTGCCAGCTGCCTGTTTTCTGCTGTTCTTGGTTCCAAGAAAGTCAGAAAATGAATATTCTTGGAATTGGATGGGACAAAAGCCAAAGTGCCTATTTTTCTAGAAGGGATGAAGTGCTAGAATACGAGACGGAGAGGGACCAGTGGCCACCACACCTCCTAGCCGCGCGGCCCAGCCTGGCCCGCGCCAGGGGGTGGTGAGGCCAGCCCGGGCACCCCCTCGGCCTCTCCTTCCGCCTATAAGTTGCCCTCAGGACGAAAACCCTAAGTACCCGATCAAAAATCCACGAAAGAGTCTGTAGACACCGTCATCTCCATCCCTAGATCAGGAGGGATCTGAAGCTCTTCCCGGCACCCTGCCAGAGAGCGAAATTCACCCTGGAGGCCCTCTTCATCACCATGCAAGCCTCCGGTGTGATGCGTGAGTAGTTCATCCTTGGACTACGGATCCATGTAGTAGCTAGATGGCTGGTTTCTCCTCCTTTGTGCTTTCATGTTTAGATCTTGTAAGCTCCGTTCATGATCAAGATCATCTTTTTGTAATTCATACATGTTGTGTTTGCAGGGATTCGATGGATATTGAGATGCTATTTCAGATTGATTATTGATTCTATCATGTCTTTCTTATTTGATATCTTGCATGCTTTCCGTTGTTAATAGCTATGTTGGCCAAGTTGATGCTAGCAACTCCAAGAGTTAGTATTTATGCTCGATAGTGGGTTCATGCCTCTGGTAATCTAGGGAAGTGACAGAAATCTCTAAGGTACTAGATGTGTTGTTGCTACTAGGGAGAAAACAACAATCCTTTGTTCATAGAACAATCGTATTGTTTACTTTACACACAGTTCATAAAGCAATAATCTGTTGCTTGCAACTTAATACTGGAGGGGGTTCAGATGATAACCTGAAGGTGGATTATTAGTCATAGATGCAGTTGGATGGCGGTCTATGTATTATGTTCTAATGCCCAATCAAGTCTCAGAGGAGTCAAGATGATTAGTATATGCATGTATTGCTTTCTCGGTGTTTTTCAATTGCCCGGCTGTAATTTGTTCACCCAGCATGTTATCTATCTAAGGAGAGCCACCTCTAGTGAACTATGGATCCCGGTCCTTGTCTTTTACATACAATCTACAATCTTTTACTGCTTTGTGTTTACTTTCTGCAAACTTTTACTTCTTTCCATTTGATACGTTTAATCCTTTGTTTTCTGCAGAACACGGTGAGATTGACAACCTCATCGCAAGTTGTGGACAAAGTTCTGTGGTTCTGTTGTGCAGGTCTCCACGTTGCTACTAGCACCCATAGTGCGCCCTGCCAAAGCTCAGCTAGTAACACCTTTGGGGTGTTTCCTTGCTCCTACTGGTTCGATTAAACCTTGGTTTCATAAATGACGGAAACTTGCTGCTGTGCTCATCATACCTTCCTCTTGGGGTTCTCAACGATCTCTACATCAACCATGAGCCATCAACACTTTTCTGGGCGCCGTGCATTGAGCCATCATTGGCCAGGTCACCATCTTCGACTATATTGACTTTTCAAGGGTACGAGATAAATGGGAATACATTTTACACGATTGCCCAATATAAAAAGAGCACCAACCAAAAAAGTGTTGTCCGATTTGATGCAATAGACGAGAATGGGCAACAGGATACATATTATGGTTACATAGAGGAGATATGGGAACTTGACTATGGACCTTATTTTAAGGTCCCTTTGTTTCGGTGCAAATGGGTCAAGCTGACAGGAGGCGGGGTTGAGGTAGACAAGAAATATGGAATGACAACAGTCAATCTCAACAACCTTACGTATAGAGATGAACCATTTGTCCTAGCCAATGATGTGGCTCAGGTTTTTTATGTGAAGGACATGTCTACCAAATAGAGGAAAAGGAAAGATAAGCAAAAGAATATAGCATATGATGAGCCAAAGTGCCACATAGTTCTTTCAGGAAAAGAAGCATCAGGGGGTGGAGGATAAGACAGACATGTCAGAAGATTATGATAAGTTTCATGAAATTCCGCCCTTCACAGTGAAGGATGACCCAAGCATCCCGTTAAGTAAGGAAGATGCTCCATGGTTACGGATTAGAAGAAAACCCTAATAGTAGAGATTTGTGCATGTTGGTGATGTACAATATTATTAAACCTTTATTTTTAATGATCTGCTTATGTATATATATTGATAGGAACTATCTCAATCTCAATAGGTAGTATTGAAACTTGTCGTGGCCAACACGAAAGACATTTATTAATATTAAAATGTAAAAATTAGTCATAATCATATCTAGACCTTTAGTACACAGCTTCAGGGTCGTCTTCATTATCGTCATCGTCATCGTCATCACTCGTAGCACGCGGCTGGATCCTTAGCCCTTCCTTGGGTTGTGCACGGGGGAACGGGGGATCTTCGACCTTCACCACCGCCACCATTCCTCTGGCTATGTGGCTGGTGAAAGTGCGGGTACCTCAGGCGAGGATGGTTTCCCATGGCGATGTAGCGTATCACACCGGCGATAGTCCGGTTCGCCCACCGTAGGAGGCGACCGACCTCGTTGTGGTTCACTAGGCGGCGGGTCATCACCCTTGTACCTGGAGAGCTCCCTTTCCTGCCGGTTCGCGAAGAAGGCATTTCAGGTGTCGAGGTTGTCGGGATCCCAATGGGGATCCATCCGTTGTTCCGGCGTGAGCTCAAGGTAGAAGTGGTTCGTGATGGCCACCTGGCGGCCCGAACCATGAGGCACGGGAGGAACAGGAACCCCTCCAGCTCTCAACATCCAACCGACGGGCAGCCGGTACCCCAGCGGGCATGGGTACCTAGAGCATTAGAAAGGCCCAGTAAGCGGTGTCCATTGTTGTGAGAGAGAAGGTGTGGATGGACAGGGCGGTCGGCCTAGATATAGAGGGAATTGGCGGGAAAACATGTCGGAAAGCGGGGGGGAAATGGTAAGAAAACATGGAGGGAAGTGGGGGGAAATGGTGGAAAAACATGGCGAGAAGTGGGGGAAATGGCGGGAAATATCTAGTCCCGGTTAGTGGCTCCAACCAGGACTAAAGGCCCCCGAAATATCTTTTAGTCCCAGTTACTAGTTTTAGTATGAAATATTATATTTCTAATGAGTATATTATTTTTTGTGAATAGTTTGGTATATTATATGTATTTTTCTATTTTTTATATAATAAACTATATTTTTCCAACATTTGTACTAAATATAATACTTGTTAAACAATAAATAATTTCATTTAAGTTGTATAATAGAGTATGATAATAGATTTAAATTATAGATCTTCTTTTTCTAAATTTTTTGATATATAATACATAATTTTCTGAAAAACTATACACCATTTTTCTTTTTGGCTCCAAAACCCCACTTTTGCCCCGGTTTGTAATACAAACCAGGACTAAAGCTCATCCTTTAGTCCCGGTTTGTATTACAAACCAGGTGTCTTTGAATTGGGAACGGCAGTACCTAAGAAGGTTAGATAGAGGTGTGGGGACTAGCAGGGAAGCTATCGACGTCATCCGCAAGCGGGATTGGACACAAGCAAGCGTAGCTGGACGCAGGAAGTACCCAGGTTCGGAGCCCTCGTGATGTGGTAAAACTCCTACTCCTGCCGGATCTGACTATGAGGAATATACGAACTACAAGTGCTCCTTGAGCTGTATTCTCTAGCTACTGTCTTAAATGCACTGAGACCAACCCTTTCTACTGAGGCCTTGCCTCTCCTTATATAGGCAGAGAGGCAACGGTCTCACTGGCCAGTCCGACTGGCGGGTCCCACAGGCGGGTCCCAGCCGACTGGTCATCTACAGTATTCGGTACGACATGTCCCATCGGAGTATGAGCGGTATGGCTGTCGTAGGCACAGTGGACGCCGTGTGAGCCTGTCGTCAGCATCGGGCCACTGTTCCTGCGTCATCCCCGCAAAGTCTTCGGTATGGCCGAGTAGTTGCCAGTCTTATCGTCGTACAGGGCGTACCGCGCACTGATCCACACATCATCCTGTCTCCTTGATTGGTTCCGGCTACGTTGTCGTAGCCGGCTGCTTCTTGTCGATCCGACTACCATTCGATAGCCGGCCTGGCTTGCTCTGTCCGGCTGCATCTGGCCAGCCGGACGTGATCCGACTGCCCTGTTTCTTGTCCGGCTAGGGTATCTAGGGATCATCCCCCCGACACCGGGGCTAAAGTGGTATGCGCGTGCGGGAATTGCGGCAGGCCGAAAACACCTTTAGCCCCGGTTTGTATTACAAACCGAGGCTAAAGATGGGGGGTATAAATACCCCCACATCCACCCCGAGTCTAGCCACGACCAGGAGAGCCCGATCCTTCTTCACGACGCCGTTGCCATAGATTTCGTGTGGAGGAGAGCTCGTGGCCTCCTGCGCCGTTGTCCCTCCACGTATGTGTCGCAGCCGTCCCGCCGCGCCCATGCCGCCGCCCGCACCATCCATGCCCGTCGATCGAGGAGGAGCTCGTCGCCACCCGCGTCGTCGCCCGTCCTGCCTCGCTGCGCACCGTCATCCGTGTCGCCCCTGCAGGTGAGGTGTATTAGGGTTTAGTTAGTTTATTATTAGGGATTAGTTAGTTTATTATTAGGCATTAGTTAGATTATAAGTCAATTATTTAGTTTATTATTAGGGATTAGGGATTAGTTAGGTCAATTAGTTAATTAGGGATTAGGGATCGGATTAGGGATTCGTTACATCAATTAGTTAGTTTATTAGGGATTAGGGATTTAGTTAGAATGGGGTTAGCTAATTAGGTTTACTTTAGTTAGTGTTAGGTCAATTGTGTGATTTATTATTATTGTCTTCTCTAGACTACGTGGAGGGCTAAGAGAAGACCTTCCTTCTCTTCCATTGTACATGCCCTTAGGGATTTAGTTTGGGTTAGTTAGGGTTAGTTTTGAAAAGGCTTATGACAAGGTAAAATGGCCATTCCTACAGCAAGTTCTTCATATGAAAGGTTTTGATCCTAGATGGTGTCAATGGATTAATAGCTTTATACGTGATGGAAGTGTAGCCATTAGAGTCAATGATGACATTGGCCATTACTTCCAAACTAGAAAAGGATTGAGACGAGGAGATCCACTATCACCTATGCTTTTCAATGTTATTGTTGATATGCTCGCCATCTTAATTGCTAAATAAAAAGAGAATGGTCAGGTTGCTGGACTAATACCCCATCCTGTTGAAGGGGGAGTGTCCATCTTGCAATATGCCGATGGTACAATCTTTTTCATGGAACACGATTTTCAAAAGGCAGTCAATATGAAGCTCATATTATGTATTTTTGAACAATTATCGGGGCTAAAAATTAATTTCCATAAGAGTGAGATATTTTGTTTCTGCAAAGTTGCTGAACACGAACAAACTTATAGGGAGATTTTTGGCTGTGAACTAGGTTACTTACCGTTTAGGTACCTTGGGATACCTATACACCATAGGAAACTTCGTAATTCCGAATGGAACCCGGTAGAAAATAGGTGTGAAGGTAAATTAGGATGCTGGCAAGGAAAGTTGCTATCTTTTGGAGATAGACTTGTACTAATTAATTCTGTTCTATCAAGTATGCCGATGTTTATGTTGTCGTTCCTTCCAATACCTAAGGGGGCAAGGAAAAGGCTAGATTTCTATTATTCTCGTTTCTTTTGGCAAAGCGATATGTATAAGAAGAAGTACCGACTGACTCGGTGGAACATTATTTGCCGACCCAAAGATCAGGGGGGCTTGGGTCTTGAACTGCTAGAGCTGAAAAGGAAATGTTTACTCAGTAAATGGATGTGTAAGTTATTGACGGAAGAAGGGGTGTGGCAAGAGTTGTTACACAACAAATATCTAATTAATAAAACTTTAGCACAGTTTGAAGCCAAGTCTACTGATTCTCCTTTCTAGAAAGGTCTAATGGGAGTAAAAGATGAGTTTTTTGCCCGTGGCGTTTTCAAATTAAGTGATGGGAAAGACATTCGATTCTAGGAAGATATATGGCTAGGGGAGCTATCTCTTGCCCAACAATATCCATCCCTTTACAACATTGTACATAGAAAACACATACTCGTCCACGACATCTTGCCCTAAACCCTTTAAATATAGGTTTAGGAGAAATTTAACAGGGGTTAAATGGGTTGCATGGCTGCACTTATGCGAGAGGTTGATGGAAACATCCTTGTCGGATGAGAGAGACAGGTTTTCATTGAACTTAACTGAGTCGGTTAAGTCTATGTATGAAGATGTCATGAATGATCATCCACTGTTTCCTACAAGGTACCTTTGGAAGAAAAAGATACCTTTAAAAATTAAAAATTTCAGGTGGTTTTTGAGTAACAAAGTTTTTCTAGCAAAATACAACCTTGCCAAAAGAAACTGGAATAGGTGTACCAAATGCTGCTTTTGTGACGATGGAGAAACAATTGAGCATTTGCTCTTAGCTTGTCCTTTTGCACAGATAATTTGGCGAATGATTTTTTGCACTTATAACCTTCCCCCTCCAACCAATATCACCAATATGTTTGGTAATTGCCTAAATGGAATAGGTAAGGTGAATAAGGGAAGAATACGGGTTGGCATTTCGGCCATTTGTTGGTCTATTTGGAATTGTGGAAATAACTGTATTTTTAACAAAATAGGAGTTCCTTCCTTCTTGCAGGTTATCCATATGGCGGCGTATTGGATTCAGCTCTAGGCTTTCCTTCTCCGAGAGCATCAGCGTCTACCCATGGTTTCTGGGTGCAACCGTCTTGTGGCGGTTACTTCGGATTTCTTCAGCCAGGCTTCGTGGTGTCATTCTAGTAGATTGATGAATGTCTAGCTGTTGCTTTTACTCTCTTGTGAGATTGTTATCTTTTTCAGATGGTTGATGCATGTGCCAACCTTATCTGACTCTTGTTTTGTAATGATACTATGATACTTCTCGGTTTTTAATAAAGGTTGTGTGCATCCCAAGATGCAGAGGCCGGGGTCACACTCCCCTTTCGAAAAAAAGTTAGGGTTAGTTAGAATACTTAGTTAGTGTTAGGTTTAGGGCTAGTTAGGGTTAGTAAGGGTTAGTTACAATACTTAGTAAATTAATTTTAGTTTAGTTAGCGCTAGGTTTAGGGTTAGTATTATTAGGGCAATACTTAGTGATTTAGTTAGTGTTTATGTTTTATGATTGTTTATTGTTATTATTTAGTTATGCTGCGTCCTCGTCATCCACTGGGTGGCAACGACGGAGTACTGGACTCCGTCGAGTCTAGGGATGTCCGAGCCTGGGCTCTGTCGGGCTGGCACTGGCAGGTGCTACCTACCGGGACTCGTACCTTGGTGAGGAATCCGGTTATCATCGTCAACCCGGAGTTTCTTTGGTGGCGTCCACGAGGTCCAGGAGCGGTGCAGAGGGAGCCGGCCACGAGGAGGTGGTATGTCGTTGTATCAGGGAGGAGGACAAGCACGTCCGCCGGTATATGTTTCTTTTGGGGACGAGGTTCTCCAATCTCTGGCAGGTTCTTTACGGATGTCACCCGAGCTATTCTCCGGTGATGGTTCCTTTTCTATGGGTGTACAGCTCCCGTGGCATAGAACGCGGCAGCCGAGTTCGCTAGTTTGATATGAGTGAGATATGAGCGATTGTTTATCTTAATGCACAATTATTATTGTACTTTATCTTAAGATAAAACACGGATCTTATATTATTGTACTTTAACTTAATGCAAAAAATCATTATTAGTACGTAATCTTTTTTCTGTATCCGAGTCGTCGCAATTCTAATATTCTTTTACTTAATGCAAAATTGTTTTACCTTTTTCTGTATTAGTTAAGCTATGGACGGTAGAGAGAATGAAGAAGAGCTTCTCAACATGATATGTAAGGGTATAGGAGGTTCTTATTACGATGATGGATCCCAGTATCTTAATTTGTCTAGAGGAAACGACAATAGTGGAGACGATGGTGCTGACCATGGTGAAGACACCTTAATAACAAATCCGACGAGGTATGTAAAGTCTCTACCGATCGATCACTAGTATAGATGCACTAATTGATTCATATATATGTACTGATGAATGTTTCTTCACTTAGACCTCCGCATCGGGCCAATCTTCTACAAGGAAAAGAGGCCCGGCCCAAAAGTTGCCCGCTGATGTCCGTTTTAGCATTGACTTAGGCTCTGAGCTGAGTCAACCATTGGAGCGCATACAGTCTGTGAATGCATTTGTACATCAATTTAGAGTGATTGTTAGAGACACCGTCCCGATCACCACGCGAGAGTGGAATAAGCCAGGAAAGAAACGGGATCCAGCTGGGGCTAGTTTTGTCAACGATAGAGCAAAAGATGCGACGTGGGGTTCTCTCATGACACATTTCACCCTACCAGTCTTGGAGACTGATGATCTCACATAGAAAATGAGGAGGAAAGTCAAGGAGTGCGCTCTTAAGAAGATGGGCGAACTATTGAAGGACTGGAAGAAAAGATTGTAGCGCAACTATGTGTTGAAGAAAAAAACTCCTGCATTCACTGGCCCACTAGAGAAGCAGCGGGATAACTGGGCCGCATTTGTGCAATACAAGACCTCGACACCAGCTGTGGCAATGTCAGAAAAGAATAAGTTAAATGTGGCCAAAAATAAATATCACCATCATATGGGCACATGTGGCTACAAGAGTGCCATGCCTAAGTGGGATAAAGTTGAGGCCGACCTGGTGGCTAAAGGGGTCACTCCAGCTATGTCTCGTTGGCCCGGGAGGTCAAGAAATTGGTTATTCGGGCATGGGACATCGTATGACGCCGAAACAAGCGAGATTGTTGCAAAAAAATAAGTTGTTGGACCCAAAGATGATCTTATTAAAGTGATAAAAGACGTTCAAGAGGGAAAGTTTGTTCCTGACAGAGAGAACGATGAGCTGACAAAGGCCCTCAGGAATCGGAACTTCTTGTCCATGGGTTATCGGTTTTCCCGAGGACTTTGACACCTACAGAAGCCGATCGAGAAAAACAAAGCGGTGACAAGAGGAGGATGCAGAGCGGTTCGCGAGGGTTGAAGCCATGTTGCATCATCATCGGGAGGAGCTTTATGAACTTAGAGGACTGCGACAGCAAGATCCTGCAGTATAGACTACGACCGGTGCCACATCTCAACGGAAAAGCAGCGTGGCTTCCACGGAGGCCCACGCTAATGATGCAACGATGGATGTGTACCCCGTGGATGCAATTAAGGAGAAGACTAGTTGTGAGCTTCATGTTCTACTGAAGAACATATCCATGAAGGTGGCGGTCGGCTTTGCTTTACCTTCTGCACTAGGAGCGACCTACCATTGCAATCCGATTCCAGCTGGCTATGCTCGTGTCAGTGTGGATGAAGTTCAACCACACTGTCAGTCACTACAGCTTGACTTCCCTAGAGGTGAAGGGGAGGCGACACTGGGAGAAGTCACGAATGGCTTCATTCTGTAGAAAAAGGTATACATCAAGTTTCCAGGCTCGGCACCAAGGCCACCGTCTCCACCGAGAAACAATCTATCACCCCCAATGCCATCGTCTCCTCCAAGGCCACCATCTCCTCCCAGTAAAAGTCCAACACCTCCAAGTCCACCCCTCCTTGATAATGACCTCAGCACGAGTCGATCTCAATCCACGCAACCGCCTCCACCCACTAAGGGCCAAAAGCGGAAGGATAGCACCGCTCCGTCGAGGGATAACCAACACCGAAAGCGATAGTTGTTGCCCCTCCCAAAAGTACTGTCGGTTCCTCCCAAGAGGGCTTACAACCTAAACGATGAGGAGACCGATGCGGTCGTACGTGCCGAAGTGGATGTTCATTTTAAAAAGAAACAACATGAGCCAGAGGTCCAAATAAAACCGGAAACCAAGGAGCACTTTAGGAGATTACTAACGCATCCATCCCAAGCTCAGTTAAATGCGCCAGATACCTATACACGCTGTCCTCAGAAGACACTGAAACAGAAGAGATCAAGTGGTAGAAGAAGCATCACAAAAGAGGTTCCCCAGCAGGGGGAACAAGCAAAACTATCAAGTGGTAGCGGAAGCATCAGAAAAGACATTCCCCAGCCGGGGAAACAAGCAAAACAATCGAGTGGTAGCAGAAGCATTAGAAATGACGTTCCCCAGCTGGGGAAACAAGCAAATCAATGGATCCCCCCACTCCATGTGTTACCCGAACCTCAACTATATGGGGGAGAACCTATGGATATGGAAACGGCTAAGATATTGGCCGAGCAATGTAATATGTCTATTCATGACATCATTCGCGGCGCTGATATGACCAAGGCTGATGTAGTAGAACGATATGGAGCCTCTGGTCAGTTCTGAGAGGCTCCCGAATATGCCAACAAAAATGTGAAAATTGCATATATGGTACATGAAAGAAGCAAAAAAAGAGCGACATTGGTTCATAGCAAAAGTTCGAGCAGAGCATTACTTCACTGAAAATCTTTCAGTTCTTCAATCTAAGAGAACTCAACAAATCTATCCTTAGTTGCTATTGTCTGTAAATGATTACTTTATTTATGTAATTAAGTCTCTAGCTCAGCTTGGTCAATTCATTGCCGGTAAGTATACTTACTATATTCTTTTGTACGCTATAATAATACAAAATGAAGATTCTCAGATGTAAAAAAAAGCCTATCCACGGATTTGGGTTCTATGACCCACATCGACTTAATGGAGCTGTGCTAAAGGACAAGCCACTGGCGACGGAGCATAACTTGCTCCGGTTTTTCATGAACCAACATTTCTGTAATGAAATATTATTTCTTTACCACTTCGAGTGAGTGTGTTATTGTCTTGTACACATTAAATTTTGCTTAATCGATGTTCACTGTAAATGATGAGTTACTGACGTATGTAAACCTTGCGTAGCTACTACTGCATTCTTCTAAGAATTTCCGTTGGCGTGGGAAGAGTTCAAATCATGGACTCATTAAACAAAGACATGGAAGAGTACCACAGTATTATCGATATGCTCCAGAGGTAATTTCAACCATTATCGCACTATATCGGTTTCTTTCGTTCATTTTCTGAGATATCAAGTAGTTGTTAACTCATACATTCATTTGCTTTGTCGGGTAGTGTTTGGACACGGTTCAAGAACAAGGTCTATGGTCAATGGCGTGAGGAGCTAATTTTAAAACCGATCCTGGTAAGTAGTACGAGCTAGGTCCGCGCATCTATTTAATTCTAGTTTATGTACATTTATCATGCTAGAGTTATTATTTGATTGAATGTTATTCTTGTAAAGTGCGCGAGGCAGCCACGGGGCACTAATCTATCTGGATTCTACGTGTGCGAGTTCATTCACATCACTACTGAAAAGCCCTTGGAAATTGTTCGAGTAAGTAAACAATATATTTACCTTTATTTTTATTACAATAAGTTGTGTTGAGTCTAATTCATATGATCTCCTTCTTTATAGTTGGACGCGATGCGGGACAAGCTCCTACAATAGGACCACCTACTAGCAATTCAAGAGGAATTGGCTGAATTTTTTGTCGACGAGGTCATAGACCCATACGGATAATACTATCTAGATAGACCCTAAAGAATCCATGTAATGATCTCCATGTAATCAAATAGACAGGCTCTAGACCTGGTTGGGACTCCACGTAATCACCTCCATGCATGTATGCTTGTAAGAGAAATTATATTATATATGCATCAACATGTACAAGTACTATGTAGTAGTGTTGTGTATGTATACGAAAACTTGTTTGTAATGAAAACACATAATGAAAAATAATTGAACACAAAACACAAAATGAAAAGAAAAACTCAAAACCTCAAAACCCAAAAAACTCCTGTCGTGGCAGCTAAATGGCCCAAAACGCTATCGCGGCAAGGAACCTTTAGTCCCGGTCGTAACACACGAACCGGGACTAAATGTCCTCCAGCCTAGCGTGGCTCACGGGGCCACATGGTGCACCTCTAGTCCCGGTTCGTAACAGAACCAGGACTAAAGGCCAGACCTTTAGTCCCGATCTGACAGTCTCGATTTGCAATCCGGGACAAAAGGTCCTTACGAACCGGGTCTAAAATCCCAATTTCTACTAGTGATAGCATCTCCATTGAACCTTCTAGCTCAAATGCAGCGGTAGATTTGCTCTCGTGCTCTCGTGAGGTCTCTAGCAGACCAACTCCTGGCTCGGTCTAGCGACAAAGCGAGGCCGAGGCGGTGATTGACACACAACACACACCTGATTCCATTGGCACCGTCAACCGGGGCGAGGTGCTGGGTTCTGTATGGTCTTGCCTTGCTTGTTCTTTACCGTGCCATTTTTTTCTTTGCTATGTGTCTTTGGGCTTCTTTGTCGTGTGTTTTCTTGTGTTTTGTCGTGCGATGTTTCTTCGTTGTGTGTTTTATCAAAGGTTACACGGCATATTTTTCTTTGTCGTGTGAGTTTTTGCACACGACAACTCCCAGTTTTCCCGTAGTGAAGACATCCAGGATAGAGGGAGTACATCATCTGTTTCTATGAATAAGTCGTAGTCACATTTTATAGAAATAATGGGCTAAACTAAGTAGGCCCATATAGATTTCAGATGTTCCCTAAAATCTCAAAGCCCATGTTAGTGGAATCTCACATATGTTTGGGCCCATGTTTGGAGCACGCGCGCTCCTCCTCCAACGACACCACCGCTAGTAACGACACGCGCGCGTCACGGGTTGCGGGAATCTCGTCGAGCTGAGCTGTATTTTTGCTCCTCGGGAAAACTGTGAGGTTTTGATAGACGTGTCAACAGTTAGCCTATTCGGGTCGCTCCCGGATCATGGGCTACTGTAACCGACCTAAACGTGCACAACGTGGACTCAACCCACATTCGCCTCTGTTTAGGTTTCCTAAGCCGCTCTATATAAATACCCGCGCGGCTACTGCCACATAAGACACCAAACCAATCTAGGGTTTCACCAATCTCTCTGATTGCGTCGCCATTGTAGTCTACTCCATCCCGCTTGCCCGCATGCACCGACGGATGGGAGAGCAGTTCTCCGGAACCACTCGTCCTTGTGACCCTGTACAGGAGAGGGCGAATAAGGTTTTTGGGAAGCGCTCCGCACGACTGCTCAAGTTCGTCATCGCGGCGCGTCTTCTTGGGCGATCTCCTGGTCCATGTGCAAATCGTCTTCAATGTCGTCTCCTTCGAGCAGCTGCTATCGCCGCTGCACCAACGGCGACTTCATTGACAACTGATCGGTACGTATATCGGGATCTAATCTATTATCTTACTACGGCGGTTCTTGCGTATGCACTACTACTGTTCATGTTGGTTAATACATCTAGTCTGTTAGAGTTCCACATGTTCGTACCTGCTGTAGTCATGGTTTATATATTGGAATTAATTGTGGAAATTATGCCTAATAATCCAACAATCCAAAACGTTATGATAGGCAAATTCCTAAGTTAAACATGGGACATCTGGCTGATGCCATGAGGCTAGAAAAGTTTACCGGTTTGCATTTTAAGAGATGGCAGTATAGGACCACTATGTGGCTACAAGCCCTGAAAATAATCGAGACTAGCGAGGGTTTACCTGAAGGAACTATATCTGAGCAGGATCAAAACAAGTTCAAGGAAGCTAATCTAGCCTTTGTGTCATGTGTTCTGAGTGTTTTTGATAACAAGCTATTTGATGTGTATATGCACTTCAAAACCGCAAAAGGGCTCTAGGAGGCACTGGACGCTAAGTTCGGTGTAGCAGATGTGGGGAGTGAACTATATGTCATGGAGACCTTCCATGATTACAGGATGGTTAACAACCGTTTTGTAGTCGAGCAGGCTCATGAGATATAGTTCCTTGCTAAGGAGCTTGAAATCCTTAATTGTGACTTACCCGACAAGTTTGTGGTTGGGTGCATCATTGCAAAGTTGCCTTCTTCAAGGAGGAACTTCGCCACAACTGTAGCATCCCAATTGTCTAACAATTGTAATGCTACTTGATCTAGTAATATAATGGCTACTTCCTACATATAATTGTTGCATCATATTATATCATGCTCATGTCATCATGCCACCTTGCATTTGAGCATCATATAAAACCCTTTTCATTTGGATATTATCTCATATGCATCATTAATTGTATTTGCCTCTTGATATTGTATTTGGTTCTTGATATATTTTTTAAATGCCCAAGTTGAGTTGGGGTCATATCTTTTGTTAACTCCACCACCTTTCTTGTCATCACCCATCATTCCACCATTCCACCATATATGAGTATTGCAACTTATTTGGTTTTACCTCTAGCTCATATGTGTTGGTGTGGATCCATTCTATCTCCACATGCTCTCATATATGCACCATATTGTTTTCACATTATTGGTTTAGGAGAGCCACATGACCACCTTTGCATATGGTGGGACCCTTTTTCCTAGCTTCCATATGGATTATTATGGAATTATGCTCATGTTGGGATATTTTTGGGACTATTGAGCATCTAGTGGAATATACACACTAGCAAGTCCCAATTATAATCAAATGTGATCATCTCCATCTACTCCACTTGGAACTTTCTTTTAAATCCTTTTGCTTGGCTTTATTCCACTTTTGGAAATGCATAAGAATAATGCCATGTTTATTATTTTGATTCACAAGGTTAAAACATGGCATTAATTATTTTTGCATGGGCCATGCAACCATTTCCACCTTTGGCCCTCCTTGTTTTTATTTGGATTTTTGGGTGAACCATCTCATCTCTCACCTCTCTCTCCCTCCTTTTTGGCTTGGTCTTATTTTGATCATGCTTAAACCCTCACCAGCTCATCTCACCCTCTCTTTTTCTTGTTTAGATCTTGTGTGAGCTTGGCATGTTCTTGCTTGATCTAAGTTTGGATCATGCAAGCTTCTAAAACCCTAAGCCATCACCCTCTCTCTCTTCTCCTCTACCTAAGATCCTCCCTAATCACCTACCCCATCATCACCATACCCCATCTAAACCTACCCTAAACCGAGTCCTCTAGCTAACCCTAGCTTCATCCCTTCTCTCTCGGCCTCTCCCCTCTCTTCGACAGGCAGGCCCACCTGGCTACCCCTCTCCCTGGTCCCACACCTCATCTACTCCCTCTCCCTCTCTACCCCAACCCTAAACAAACCCTACCCGAGGCTTCCCCCAACCTAGCCCGAGCCTCCCCTCTCCTCTCCCCTTCTCTTCTCTCTGCCTGGCGTGCCCCCACCCGAGCCTACCTCTTTGGACGCTCTCTGGCCCCACCTGGACGTCCCTGACCACCCTCCCCTGCCCTAGACGAGCTAGCTCGAGCACGTGGGTGTAGAGGAGAAAAAGGTGGCCGAGCCACCTTTTCCCTCCACCACACCTCCCACGACACCCCTCTCCCCTCCCGTCCCTATCACCTTCCTCTCTCCCACCTGCTACCTCTCCCAGATCTCCCCAGGGTCGTGCCCATCCACTCCTCCCTCCCTAGCTACCCCTACCACCGTCTACCCCGGCCGCCGCTCTCGGTGTCGCCGTCCATCTACAGATCAAGGAGGCGGGCGTGCAGACGTGGGTGTCGGGGAAGACCACGGCCGTCTTCTGCGTCGCCCTGTACACGGCAATGAGGAGGAGAAGGACCAGCGCCACCAGGCCGACGCCGCTCCGACGCGAAACCCTAGCCTCGCTGGCCTCTGCCTCACCGCCGATCGTCGGCTCCTCTGCTCGATCCGACCACACCGACCTAACCACGGTGAGCCTCCTGACCTCCCTGACACGGTCCGCCTCGCCGTGCCGCCCTAGCCTCGCCGGTCCTTACTCTGAGCACCCTCTGCGCGCCGGCGGTCGCTGCGTTCATGCGGCGTAGCGCCTTGCAGACAGCCTATCTAGGCCCCAACCTCCATGCTGTCACCAAACCCGGACCACCGCAGTGGCTCCGCCCTCCGCGCGCGAGCCCTAGGTCCCCGGATCGAACCCCCCACGCGCCGCGCCGCGTCAGCCGTGCACCGATCGATCACCAGCGCGGAGAAGAGGAACAGTACGGGCGCTGCTTTTGCAAATACCCCCTCTGTTTTTATTTCTGCTTAATCCGCGGTACGCAGAGCCCACCCGTCAGCCTCTCCGTACGTTTTGCAGAACACCCCCTAGACTTTTTCAATCTTAATCCGCGCTCCCACGGATGCCCCACGTGTCGCGTCCCCGCTGGCGCGCCCGCGAGTTGGTCCGCGTGTGCCGTGGCCCCACATGTCATTCTCTAGGGCTAGATTAGCTCGCGGTGAGGAAACTCTCCTCAGTGCGCGTTTGGTCCCAGTCAGCCAGAGGCCCACCTGTCATTGACTGTGGCTAACTTAATCTGAGTAACAAAAGTATTTCTGCTTTTCTGTTTTAATTCAAACTTTTCCAAATTAAATTAAATTCAAATTTCATACCTGTTTTCAAATAACTTTTAAAATACAAATCCAAATCAAACATGTAATTTATGTTTTGAAATCAGAAAAATGTGAGGAATTCAAATATGCCATTCAAAATATATTTTGAACACTTTATTTTCCAAGTTGATTAAAATTACAATAAAATGCCCTTTTACCTTAATTAATTAATAACTTTTGTTTTATAACTCCAAAATTAATAAATAATATGTCTAAAATGATTAGCTCGATGAGACCATTCTGTTTATGCAATACTTGTTCTGTTTTGCAGCATGCATCATATAAATATAATGTGTACAGCAACTAAAATGAGGTTAAAATGTGGCCAAAACTCAATAAAAGGAATTATTCTTGTAGTCCACACCTCACCCATGCCATGGTACTTTATTGCCATGCAAATTGTGCATCATTCATCATGGCATGATTGTTTTCTTGTCGCATTTTATTCATATGCTTGTGCACTTTATTTATGTTGGTCGTTGTTTGTTTGGTTCTTCTTCAAATAGACGCTGAGCAGGGGATATATCAAGAAAACCAGGAGCAATACCCAGATCCTTCTCTCGCTTCAACTGAGCTGCCAGGCAAGCACTACCACATGCTTGCATACATATAGTACCTATTGCCTCTTTCTTATTCTTGCATCATTGAGTCGCGATTGCATTAAATTGAATCCCAAGTATTGCATAGCCTTTACTTTTAAACCCCACCAAAGCTTGTTCCTCCATCCCATGAGCCATTACTCCAGGAGTTGTTTGAGCCATGCGAGTCGTAGAACAGCATGTGTAGGGTATGTGAGTGTCTGATGGATAACGAGGTACCTAAACAACTTAACCTGAGTAGTAATGGGATAACTAATGAAAGTGGCACCGGTGAGCCATATTTGCTATTTGGTTTTTCAGGCTCACTTGTGTCCCGTAGGACCCTGAGTACTTGATTCCTGTTCCTTGAATATTCGCGCTATCCACATCCGGGAGGCTTATGAACCCCCCTGAGCCAGAGCTTGATTCATTCTTATTTCTTGGGGCCACAACTAGTTTGGGGCTTTATTACTATTCTGTACTTATGCCATGCTTTACTGCTTAATTTAAAATTGTGCGAGGAATGCACCTGTACTGTTTAGGTCCGTGACACGTTTTCGCTGTATCGACAAGCCCAGTCACACTTTCGGGTTCCAAGTCGTTTACAGCCGTCCACACAAACCTTGAGTCCGTCTCGTAGCCGGCCAGCTTCATTGTGGGTAGCTTAATGGGGTGGCCCCCTGAAATATTTCTAAATCCTGTGATCGCTTTGTCGTGACTGCCTCGTTGGGTTTTGATTTGGTTTTTCCGAGGTTGATCGAGTGTGTGTTGCTATTTGTGCACCCCTGCAAGGTAAAACTTTCTGAAAGCCGTGTCCGCTGTTATGGACGACTTGGAGCACAGTTTCTCGATCATAGACAAGCATAACTAAAGTACCGCTTTTAATTTGACTAAGTACCTGCCTAGTAAATAGTGCAACTCTCATGGAATGGATAATAAAACTGCCAACGGATGGGGGGTTGTTCGTCTGCTTCCTCGTCGGTAAGCGAGGAGGAGGATGGATCTGTTAATATTACCATTATAACTGTTGTTATTAATTCACGGACATCCATATATCTCTGGTTAGGCGGATGGTTAGAGAGTATCTATAGAATTGTTAGGGTTTATCTTTTGCTGCAATTGCGTCACCCCAGGTTGTGTCCCCTTTAGAGGCATAAAGACTTGCTGAGTACCCCTAGGGTCTCACACGATAAATTGTTTGATTCAGATGAACAGGTAAACTCGCAAGATGGATACTTGGTGGACGGACGATGTTGGCAACGATCATTCGGTGTAGAGATTCCGGGAACGGGGATCCACGAGATCTGTGGGTGGGATGTGTTTATTTATGGGGCATCTTATGCCGATTTGCTTCTTATCCGTACTCGGATCTTGTTTTCCGCTTCCGCCTGATACTCTGATGTTTGATGTATGAGGAGATATCCTAAACTATTATATCTATCTAGGATATTTGGATCTTGCCGTATGGCATTGCAATATTTCCTTTCTTTTTAGATGGAATGACTCTGAGAACCATTGTATGGTGGCTTGCATACATACTCATTTGTGTATGTAGTTGATCCCTTCGCCTGCCGATTACGCCGCCCTTTCTTGTCCCGATGTTTGGAAATGGTTAGGACGGCCGAAAGGTCTACCTGTGAGTGGCATTTGGGCCCCACCGTACTATTTTAACCATTTCCGCTCATCCGGGCTTGTAACTAGGAGCGTAACTCACCGAGGTAGTTACAATTGGTATCAGAGCCATCCCGACCTTCAGGGTCTCAGCCAAATGGTCGTTGTCAGTCTAGCAAATATTTTTGGTAGCTATGTATATTAGGGAAAAACAAAACGTGAGAGTAGGACTGCTTCCACTTTTCTTCTTACCCACCCACCCACCCTTTTCTGGTAAGGAAGTGTAACGTTTTCAATCCTTTTCTTAAAATTCAAACTAGGATTCACGTGTTCTGGGTTTCCGTAGTACCATAGGTTGTGTGTGTGTGTGTGTGTAATTCCTTGTCTATCTGTTGCATCCAGGTTGTTATCACAATCTGCCTTTGGTTATCAACTGTTGGTACATTCCATACCGACAGGCTTTTGCAAACCGACGCGATCTAACTGATTCGTTGTATACCGCCGCGATCTGTCTTACTCTTTGTTACCCGATGTTATCTTGTTTGGGGTGTTCGTTTCCGTAGTTACTAATCTTTAGGTTCATCGTGAGAAGAAGGTGTTGGGATACGTGTTCTACTTATTCATGTGCGGAGTAATGATTTGAGTGCGGGATGGAGTCGCGACCATACCACTACTTTTATCATTCGCTCTTGTATATTGAATTGGTAGAGTCACTAATCTTGATTCGTTAAGAGATTTTGCGCATCTATTGGTATTTTAATGCCGAAATTTGCGGAAAATTTTTCTTTGATAGTTGTGTACCACACTCCTTTTCAGTCGTGTGCGATATGCTTAATATCTTCTAGGTGCTTTGAACTTTGTTGATATTTTAATATCATCTTAGTAAATTGTATCCTTTAATCTTGATTAATTCCATCTTAGTACTGACTTGTGTTTTATATCAATCACAGGATGGCACCACCACGCTGTTCTAAGGAGGACATACAACCTGAACTGGGGGCAGCGTTGTCAAGCATCGCCAATGCCTTGGCAGCAATGCAGCAGAACCAGCAGCGTTTTGAAGAAAGTGTCAGGAGGAATGAGTTTGTTCCGCTACCTCCACCTCCCAAGCGAGGAGACATCAAAAGGTTCCTGAAGTTCAACCCACGCCAATTTGATGTTTCTGATCAACCACTTGATGCCGATGATTGGTTGCGTGAGATGTCAAGGTTGCTGATGACTGCTGATGTTCCTGAGAAAGAATGGGTAAAGTGTGCTACTCACCTTCTGAAGAGAGATGCAGCTCACCACTACCCTGGAGCGCCTGGCGGAGTCCCTGGCTACGTTGCTCCACGTCCACCTGGTGCTTGTTACACTTGTGGAGACACTAGGAATCAGTACTGGAACTGTCCGTTGAAAAACAAAGCTCTTCCTCCACCACCTCCAAGATCTGCGGCAAGCTCTCCTTTGGTTCGTGCACCACCACCTCGGGCTCTCAACATCAACACCAAGCCCGGGTCTACTGTTGCTCGTGCCAATTGTGTCAACGCCGCTCAAGCTGAGCATGCACCTGGAGTTGTGATGGGTATGCTTCCCGTTAACTCAGTTCCTGCAAGAGTTTTGTTTGATTCTGGTGCTTCGCATTCTTTTGTTTCGCATAAGTTTGCGCATGAGAAGGATCTGGATATGGTTCCTTTATCACATCGTCTGGTGGTACAATCTCATGGTTCAAACATGAGGGCTGCTCATATCAGCCATGGCAATCAAATTGAGATTGGTGGCTCTTCGTTCTCCGCGTCCTTAATTGTTCTGGGCAATTCTGACATTGATGTCATCCTGGGCATGGATTGGTTGACAGCAAATGCAGCTGTGATTGATTGTGCTGAACGCTCGGTTTCTCTAAAGATTCCTGAAGGCCATATAGTCTATTCTCCAAGTCAGACTCCTGCTATTCAGCTTTTCTCTTTGGCGGCTCTAAATGATGATGCTATGGAAGCTATTCAGAGTGTTCCGGTGGTCTGTGAGTTCCCAGATGTCTTTCCTGAAGAGTTGCCAGGTATGCCTCCGGATCGTGAGGTTGAGTTTGTAATTGAGCTTGAACCTGGAACGGCTCCTATCTCCAAGCGGCCTTATAAAATGGGTCCTGCTGAGTTGGCTGAACTCAAACGTCAACTTGATGAACAAGAGAAGTTGGGTTTCATTCAACATAGTACTTCTTCTTGGGGTAGCCCAACAATCTTTGTGAAGAAGCGAGACAAGACTGATAGACTTTGTGTTGACTATCGGGCTCTCAATGCTAAAACCATCAAGAATAAATATCCCCTTCCGCGGATTAATGATCTCTTCGATCAGCTAGCTGGAGCTGTGGTATTCTCTAAGCTTGACTTGAGAAGTGGTTATCACCAAATCAAGATTCGCAAGGAAGATGTTCCTAAAACAGCTTTCACCACCCGCTATGGCCTGTATGAGTACACGGTCATGTCTTTCGGTCTCACCAACGCACCTGCCACCTTCTCGAGGCTCATGAACTCGGTTTTCATGGAGTATCTTGATAAGTTCGTTGTGGTCTATCTGGATGACATCTTGGTCTATTCTAAGTCACAGGAAGAACATGAAGAACACCTTCGGTGTGTCCTAAACAAGCTTCGTGAGAACCGCCTATATGCAAAGTTCTCCAAGTGTGAGTTTTGGCTGCCTCAAGTCACCTATCTTGGTCACGTCATCTCTGCCAAGGGCATTGCCGTCAACCCGGAAACTGTAAAGACGATTGTTGAATGGCTTCCTCCGGTAAATGTCAAAGAAGTGCGGAGTTTCCTTGGTTTGGCTAGTTATTGCCGTCGCTTCGTTCAGAACTTTTTGAAGATAGCGAAGCCTCTTACCGATCTCCTCAAGAAAGGCAAGAAATACCTTTGGACTCCTGCATGTCAAGCAAGCTTTGAGACACTCAAAGAGAAGCTCACTTCCACACCAGTCTTGGTTCCTCCAGATACATCTAAGCCTTTCCAGATATTCTGTGATGCCTCTTTGCAAGGATTGGGTGCGGTCCTTATGCAAGAAAAACAAGTTGTTGCTTATGCCTCTCGACAGTTGAAGACACATGAGATCAACTATCCTACACATGACCTCGAGCTCTCAGCAGTTGTCTTTGCTTTGAAAGTTTGGAGGCATTACTTGCTGGGCAACCGTTGTGAAATCTTTTCTGATCACAAGAGTTTGAAGTATATCTTCACACAGCCTGATCTCAACCTTTGGCAGAAAAGATGGATTGAAGCAATCAATGATTTTGATTTGACCATCAACTACACTCCGGGCAAAGCTAATGTCATGGCCGATGCTCTCAGCCGCAAAGCTTATGTCAACAACCTCATGATGGAAGAACAACAGCCTCTCTTGTGCGAGGAATTCCGTCAGCTCAACCTTGAAATGGTGGAACAAGGGTATCTCCTGAACCTTCTGGCAACCCCTCTCTTGGAAGGAAAGGTTCGCTCCTTTCAGCTTGGTGATCCATACACCAGAAAGGTCATCTCCAACATCCAGCTTCCGAAGTATGAGTCCTTCCACGTAGATGATCAAGGCACGCTTTTCTTTGAACACCGGATGTTTGTTCCGAACTACCCGGGTTTGAGAGAGCAAGTTCTCAAGGAGGCGCATGATTCTGTTCTTTCTATCCACCCTGGCAAAACAAAGATGTACATGGACTTGAAAACACAATATTGGTGGCCGGGTTTGAAACGATATTGTGCCAAGTATGTCTCGGAGTGTGATATCTGCCGCAGAGTTAAAGCTGTCCATCAGAAACCTTCCGGTCTTCTACAGCCATTGAAAACCCCGGAATGGAAATGGGAGAAAGTAGAGATGGACTTCATCACTGGTTTTCCAAGGTCGCAGAAGGGCAACAATGCAATCTTTGTTGTCATTGACAGGCTTTCTAAAGTGGCTCACTTCTTCCCCGTCAAGGAAACAATTTCTGCAATTCAGTTGGCTGAGCTCTATATAAACAGAATTGTCTCTCTGTATGGGGTTCCGCTTGAGATCAGTTCAGACCGTGGAAGCATCTTCACTTCCAAGTTCTGGGAAAGTTTCCAAAATGCTTTGGGAACAAAGTTGAACTTCAGCACAGCTTACCACCCTCAGTCGCAAGGACAAGTTGAAAGGATCAATCAGATTCTGGAGGATATGCTTCGTGCTTGCGTCATCTCTTTTGGCATGAAGTGGGAAGAATGTCTTCCTTATGCTGAATTCTCTTACAACAACAGCTTCCAGAAAAGTCTAAAGATGGCACCATTTGAGGCTCTCTATGGTCGCAAATGCAGAACTCCGATTGGTTGGTCGGGTGCAGGAGAAAGGATATTGTTTGGCCCTGACATTGTGACTCAAGCGGAGGAGAAAGTTCATATCATTCTTGAAAATCTGAGGATTGCTCAAAGTCACCAGAAGAGAAATTATGACAGAAAGCACACGGACATGGAGTATGTCCCTGGTGATCTTGTTTACCTTCGTGTCACTCCCATGAGAGGCACGCACCACTTTGGTATCAAAGGAAAGCTGGCTCCTAGATACATCGGTCCATTCAAAATTCGTGGAAGAAGAGGAGAAGTTTCTTATGCTCTTGAGCTCCCGGAAAAACTCAAGGTCCATGATGTTTTCCACATCTCTCAACTCAAGAAGTGCTTCAAGGATCCCGGAAGGACCGTGGACCATGAACTTATCAATCTCCAAGAAGACCTGTCTTATCAAGAACACGCCACAAAAATCCTTGAAGTCGCAGAAAGAAGGACTCGCAACAAGTCCATCAAGTTCTGCAAGGTGCAGTGTTCGCACCATTCTGTTGATGAAGCCACTTGGGAACGTGAAGATGAGCTCTGTGCCAAGTATCCTACCCTCTTTGTGTCTTCTTCTTCCTAGAATCTCGGGGCAAGATTCCTGTTTAGTGGGGGAGAGTTGTAGCATCCCAATTGTCTAACAATTGTAAAGCTACTTGATCTAGTAATATAATGGCTACTTCCTACATATAATTGTTGCATCATATTATATAATGTGTACTACGAGACCTTTCTGTTTATGCAATCCTTGTTCTGTTTTGCAGCATGCATCATATAAATATAATGTGTACAGCAACTAAAATGAGGTTAAAATGTGGCCAAAACTCAATAAAAGGATTTATTCTTGTAGTCCACACCTCACCCATGCCATGCTACTTTATTGCCATGCAAATTGTGCATCATTCATCATGGCATGATTGTTTGCTTGTCGCATTTTATTCATATGCTTGTGCACTTTATTTATGTTGGCCCTTGTTTGTTTGGTTCTTCTTCGAATAGACGCTGAGCAGGGGATATATCAAGAAAACCAGGAGCAATACCCAGATCCTTCTCTCGCTTCAACTGAGCTGCCAGGCAAGCACTACCACATGCTTGCATACATATAGTACCTATTGCCTCTTTCTTATTCTTGCATCATTGAGTCGCGATTGCATTAAATTGAATCCCAAGTATTGCATAGCCTTTACTTTTAAACCCCACCAAAGCTTGTTCCTCCATCCCATGAGCCATTACTCCAGGAGTTGTTTGAGCCATGCGAGTCGTAGAACAGCATGTGTAGGGTATGTGAGTGTCTGATGGATAACGAGGTACCTAAACAACTTAACCTGAGTAGTAATGGGATAACTAATGAAAGTGGCACCGGTGAGCCATATTTGCTATTTGGTTTTTCAGGCTCACTTGTGTCCCGTAGGACCCCGAGTACTTGATTCCTGTTCCTTGAATATTCGCGCTATCCACATCCGGGAGGCTTATGAACCCCCCTGAGCCAGAGCTTGATTCGTTCTTATTTCTTGGGGCCATAACTAGTTTGGGGCTTTATTACTATTCTGTACTTATGCCATGCTTTACTGCTTAATTTAAAATTGTGCGAGGAATGCACCTGTACTGTTTAGGTCCGTGACACGTTTTCGCTGTATCGACAAGCCCAGTCACACTTTCGGGTTCCCAGTCGTTTACAGCCGTCCACACAAACCTTGAGTCTGTCTCGTAGCCGGCCAGCTTCGTTGCGGGTAGCTTAATGGGGTGGCCCCCTGAAATATTTCTGAATCCTGTGATCGCTTTGTCGTGACTGCCTCGTTGGGTTTTGATTTGGTTTTTCCGAGGTTGATCGAGTGTGTGTTGCTATTTGTGCACCCCTGCAGGGTAAAACTTTCTGAAAGCCGTGTCCACGGTTATGGACGACTTGGAGCACAGTTTCTCGATCATAGACAAGCATAACTAAAGTATCGCTTTTAATTTGACTAAGTACCTGCCTAGTAAATAGTGCAACTCTCATGGAATGGATAATAAAACTGCCAACGGATGGGGGGTTGTTCGTCCGCTTCCTCGTCGGTAAGCGAGGAGGAGGATGGATCTGTTAATATTACAATTATAACTGTTGTTATTAATTCATGGACATCCGTCTATCTCTGGTTAGGCGGATGGTTAGAGAGTATCTATAGAATTGTTAGGGTTTATCTTTTGCTGCAATTGCGTCACCCCAGGTTGTGTCCCCTTTAGAGGCATAAAGACTTGCTGAGTACCCCTAGGGTCTCACACGATAAATTGTTTGATTCAGATGAACAGGTAAACTCGCAAGATGGATACTGGGTGGAGGAGACGGACGATGTTGGCAACGATCATTCGGTGTCGAGATTCCGGGAACGGGGATCCGCGAGATCTGTGGGTGGGATGTGTTTATTTATGGGGCATCTTATGCCGATTTGCTTCTTATCCGTACTCGGATCTTGTTTTCCGCTTCCGCCTGATACTCTGATGTTTGATGTATGAGGAGATATCCTAAACTATTATATCTATCTAGGATATTTGGATCTTGCCGTATGGCGTTGCAATATTTCCTTTCTTTTTAGATGGAATGACTCTGAGAACCATTGTATGGTGGCTTGCATACATACTCATTTGTGTATGTAGTTGATCCCTTCGCCTGCCGATTACGCCGCCCGTTCTTGTCCCGATGTTTGGAAATAGTTAGGACGGCCGAAAGGTCTACCTGTAGTGGCATTTGGGCCCCACCGTACTATTTTAACCATTTCCGCTCATCCAGGCTTGTAACTAGGAGCGTATTTCACCGAGGTAGTTACAACAACTCTCAAGAATAAGAGGCAAGAGATATCTGTTGAAAACCTGATATCGTCTCTTGATGTTGAGGAGAAGGCTCGGGCCAAGGAAACTGCGGATAAAGTAGGCGAGGGTCATTCTACCGCCAGTATGGTGCAGAAGAAGACATTCAGCAAGAACAAAGGGAACTATAAGACCTTGTTCAACAAGCCTGAAAAGACTACATCATTCAAAAAGAAGAAGAAGCTGAACAAGGCCGAGCTAGGTTGCTTTACCTGTGGAGAGCTCGGACACTTTTCCAAGGACTGGCCAGAATGTGCAGATCACAAAGGGAAAAAGGGGAAGACTTTCAATGTCGTGACCACTAGCAATGCTGATGCGTATGGTAATATATTTACTATTCTTTCAGTTTTTCAATCACCATGTTGGTGGATTGATATGAGTGCTAATGTTCATGGGTGTGCTGACATCTCTATGTTCACTTCTTATCAGGTCGCACGGGATTCATCCGTCCTAATGGGGAATGGGTCACTAGCTTCTGTTGGTGGTGTTGGCACGGTGGATCTGAAGTTCACTTCGGGAAAGATCGTGCAGCTGAAGAACGTGCAGCATGTCCCTTCCATGAACAAAAATCTCGTTAGCGGCTCCCTTCTATGCAAAGATGGGTTTAAAGTTGTTTTTGAGTCTAATAAAGCCATTGTGTCGAGACATGGACAATTTATTGGTAAAGGCTATGAGTGCAGAGGATTGTTCTGCTTTTCACTTTTTTAGATTTTTGTAATAAGTCCGTAAACCATATTTGTGGCGGTGTTAATGATGATACCAGTGTTTGGCATTCTCGTTTATGTCACATTAATTTTGGTTTGATGTCCAAGATGTCCAGTATGAGTTTAGTTCCGAATTTAACTATTGCCAAAGGTTCCAAGTGCCATAGTTGTGTACAATCAAAGCAACCTCGAAAGACTCACAAGGCATCTGAGGAGAGAAACTTGGCACTTTTGGAACTCATGCATTCTGATCTTTTTGAGATGAATGGTGTGTTTACAAAAGGTGAAAAGAGATATTTCATGACTTTGATTGATGTTGCGACTAGATACTGCTATGTTTATTTCTTGCGCACGAAAGATGAAGCTTTGGACTACATTAAAATTTATAAAGCCGAAGTTGAAAATTCACTAGAGAGAAAGATCAAACGTGTTAGGTCAGATCGTGGTGGTGAATATTTTCCCAAAATCTTCGATGAATTCTATGAGAAACATGGCATTATTCATGAAAGGACGCCTCCCTACTCGCCCAATTAAGCAGGGTTGCCGAGAGGAAAAACCGCACACTAACTGACTTGGTGAATTCCATGTTGGCTACTGCTGGTTTATCTAAGGCATCGTGGTGGAGGCCTTGTTGATAGTGTGTCATGTCCTGAATAGGGTTCCTAACAGGAATAAAGATAAAACCCCTTATAAGGAGTGGGCTGGGAGAAAACCATCACTTTTGTATTTGCGCACTTGGGGGTGTTTGGCGAAGGTCAACATACCGATTCCCAAGAAACACAAACTTGGGCCTAAGACAATGGATTGTATCTTTCTAGGATGTGCTCCACGGAGTGTAGGCTATAGATTTTTAGTAGTAAAGTCTGAGGTTCCTGATATGCATGCTGATACTATAATGGAATCTCGTGATGCAACATTCTTTGAAAATATGTTCCCTATGAACGATATGTGTATCACTGCTAGAATTTCTCCTGAAATACTTCCTCAATCTAGTGCATCTAGTGAGAATTTTGAGAAACCACACGAGGAAGAAGTTCCAGAGAAGGATGAAAATGAAGCTCCTACACGGAGTAAGAGACAGAGGGTTGCAAAATCCTTTGGAGATGATTTCATTGTGTACCTTGTGGATGATACTCCCACTTCCATTGTAGAGGCATATGCATCTCCTGATGTAGATGATTGGAAAGAAGTTGTTCATAATGAGATGGACTCGATTCTTTCTAATGGAACTTGGGAACTATTAGAACGACCCCATGGTTGTAAGCCTGATGGGTTGCATGTGGGTGTTCAAAAAGAAACTAAGGCCTGATGGTACTATTGAGAAGGCAAAGATTACTTTGACACCTATTCACCTGTTGCTAGACTAACCACCATTCGAGTACTACTGTCCCTACCTGTCGCTTATGGTCTTATCGTTCATCAAATGGATGTTAAGACAACTTTCCTCAATGGAGAGTTGAAAGAGGAGATCTATATGGATCATCCTGATGGGTCTGTGGTAAAAGGTGAAGAGAGAATGTGCAAGTTGTTAAAATCTTTATATGGCCTGAAGCAAGCACCTAAGCAATGGCATGCGAAGTTTGACAAAACATTAACTTCAGTTGGCTTTGTCGTTAATGAGGATGACAAGTGCTTTTACTATCCCATGGTGGGGGCGAAGGTGTTATATTATGTTTGTACATAGACGATATCCTTATCTTTGGTACAAACATGAATGTGCTAACTGAAGTCAAGTATTTTCTGTCAAAGAGTTTTAATATGGAACATCTGGGAGAAGCTGATGTTATTCTGAACATCAAGCTAATTAAGCACGAGAGTGGGATTACTTTGACGCAATCACACTATGTTGAGAAGTTCTTGAGCCGTTTCGGTTTCATTGATGGCAAGTCTTCCCCAACACCTTATGATCTCAGTGTGACATTGCGGAAAAATAAGAAAGAGCTGAAAGAACAATTGAGATACTCTCAAATCGTTGCCTCACTCATGTACTTAGCTAGTGCGACAAGACCCGACATGTCTTTTGATGTGAGCAAGTTGAGTAGGTTCATGTCTAACCCAGGTACTGAACATTGGTTTGCACTTGAAAGGGCCATGCCCTATCTATGTGGTACAATGAGTTATGGGATTCACTATTCGGGGCATCTAGCGGTGCTTGAAGGGTATAGTGATGCGAACTGGATCTCGGATGTAGATGAACTCTACGCCACTAGTGGGTATGTATTTACCTTTGGAGGTGGCGCAGTATCATGGAGATCTTGCAAACAAACCATATTGATAAGGTCAACTATGGAAGCATAACTTGCTCCTTCGGACACAGTCACTATAGAGTCAGAATGGCTACGTGAACTCTTGATAGACTTGCCTGTGGTTGAAAAACATATACCGGCGATCCTCTTGAATTGTGACCATCAAATTGTAATTGTCAAAGTGAACAATTCTAAGGATAACGCGAAGTCATCAAGACACATCAAGAGACGTTTGAAGTCTATCAGGAAATTGAGAAACTCCGGAGTAATTATTGTTACGTATATTCAGAATTACAAAAACCTTGCAGATCCCTTTACGAACGTACTATCACGAAACGTGATAGAAAGTGCATCAAGAGAGATGGGTTAGAGACCAATGGATGTTACACAGTAGTGGTAACCCAACCGTTGTGATCGGAGATCCCGTGAATTAGGACCTAGGAAGAACAAGCTAGTGGTGTGACAGAGGAGTGTATTAGATAACCCTCTCTATGTGAAGATGCACAACTCTCTATAGCTGTAAGGCAGGATGGCAACGTGTCTTAATGTGTTTCTATTGGATATAACTAGCAAAGGTGTCGCCTACAGGGCATTCTTGAAAGAACACACCTATATGAGCTCGACTAGAACCATCACGGTCTATGAGATTTGGGTTGTCTCTAGTAAACTCATGAAGAGACCAAGTAGTATGACCCATATGCTACACCCGCGGGCTAGGCAACTGGTAGCCATGTACTAGTTATGACTTTGTGCGAAATCTAAAAGCACAAAACATTCAATTCAAGGTTCATCCATTGTTCAAGTTGCCGATAGACGTAGCTCAAGGTTCTAGGCGGAATTTCAACTTAACAATCTCTGCTGAAACACTGGTATATAAACAGGTAGCGAGAATTGGCAAATCATCAAATGGGCATTTGAGATCTGGTGGGGGATTGTTAGAAATAATGGGCTAAACTAAGTAGGCCCATATAGATTTCACATTTTCCCTAAAATCTCAGAGCCCATGTTAGTGGCAGCTCACATATGTTTGGCATGTTTGGGGCAGCTCACATGAGAGTGGAGTGGGAGCTAAAGTTTAGTCCCACATGGAAAGTTGGAGGAAAGTTTCACCACCTTATAAGCTGGAGTGTTTAACCACTTAGCATAGTGAGTGAGAAGTGGAGAGCTACACGCGCTCTCCTCCACCGAAAACGACGTCGCTCGCACGCACCGCCCGACCGTCTCGTCACGATGCGTGCGCGGGTTGCGGGAATCTCGCCGAGCCGAGCTTTATTTTTGCTGCTCACGAAATTAGGGTTTCCTGAGCCGCTCTATATAAAGCGCCGCGCGGCTACTACCACATAAGACAGCAAACTAATCTAGGGTTTCGCCAATCTCTCTACTAGCACTGCCATCGTAGTCTACTCTATCCCGCTTGCCGGCATGCACTTGTGGACGGGAGAGTAGGTCTCCGGAATCATTCGTCCTTGCGATCCTGTACATGAGAGGGCGAATAAGGTTTTTGGGAAGCGCTCCGCGCGACTTCTCAAGTTCTTCATCATGGCGCGTCTTCATGGGCGATCTCTCGGTCCACGTGCAACTCGTCTTCAACATCATCTCCTTCGAGCAGCTTCTATTGCCGCTGCACCAACGACGACTTCATCGGCGACTGATCGGTACGTATATCGAGATATGATCTATTGCCTTACTATGGTGGTTCTTGCGTATGCACTGTTACTCTTCATGTTGGTTAATACATCTAGTCTGTTAGAGTTCCACATGTTTGTAGCTGCGGTAGTCAAGATTTATATATTGGAATTAATGGTGGAAATTAGGCCTAATAATCCAACAATATTTTAAATTAATAAACTTGGACCCAAAAAGGGAGCAACAATAAGTTGATTAATTATATTCTACATGATTAGTATGGTTGGATTCCGTATTGAAACCAGATTCTGACAAATGTGCTATTTTCCCTCACCAATAGCCATTCAAACTTCACTCAAGCCAGATCAAAGATTCATGCAACTAGTGAATGGCCTAGATCTCTGCTTCTTATCACACAATCGAAAAACCACATGGGTGATGGAACATGCCTGGTCTAGCATGTGTACAACTTGATGATTGGATTGAGATATGATGGATGACCGACCAAATGAGACGCAGCAATGTACATTGTACTCACACTGGTAGAAAGAGGGACTTTGGTCCAGCGCCCAAATTACATTGGTCCCGGTTCGTTTCCATAACCGGGACCAATGCCAGGCACCGGCCTCGGTTCATGCCGCCTAGGCATTGGTCCCAGTTCATCTCTAAGCATTGGTCCCGGTTCGTGGCATGAACCGGGACCAATGCCCCCACGACGCACACGTGGCGCTCTGCGGGGCATTGATCCCGGTTCATGCCACGAACCGGGACCAAAAACCCCGCGACAGTCAGCAGTCCAGGACAATTAATGTAAATTAATTCGGGGCAGAAATTAATTCGAGGCAGAAATTAATTCGAGGTAGAAATTGAATTCATCAGTATTTTTGAAAAAATCTTTCACAAATTAATCGAGACAAAGATCTAAATTGAGACATTTTATTATTCGATCACAAATTTTTCCATACAAAGATGCGACTTTACAAATTTTCCTAGTCGACGACACTTCCGCTGTCGCTGTCCTCCGAGTCGTTGGCTTCCTCGTTGTCGTCGAATGAAATCTCCATGATTTCGGTGTTGTTCGGGAGATGGCGGTGTAGATGGTCCGTCCAGGGACGGACCAGAACATCTCCCGCCCTTCTTGGTTGCGGAGATCCGGGTGCAGCAGGCGCCCATCCACGATGCGGTTGCCAAGCTTGGCCTTCCGCTCCTTCTTGAACAGCCGCGGCCAGTACTCGCTGGCCGCCGCGTACCGGGGCAACGCCCTCATCCACGCGGGCAGCTGGCGGCGACGCTCCGCGATGACGCACTCCATCTCATATCTGCGAGGGTTGAGGAGCGGAGCCACCGACACACCCGCCTCGCTGATGCAAAATCCGGCGGGCACGGTCGCGCGCGGCGGCGCGAGGATGCCGTAGTACGCAAACATCACCACCTCGTAGTGGTTGAGCGTGGGCACCTCCATGGCGGCGTGGTGGAGATTGGAGAGGGAGGGGAGGCGAGACGACAGCACGGTGGAGAGGCGATGGCTAAAGGGGGGTGGAGATGGACTACAGAGAGGCCGAGGCGATTGTGAAAGCGAGCGATGTGGCCTCATATTTATACACGGGGACGACGAAGCGATGGTGGGCATTGGTCCCGGTTATTGCCACGAACCGGGACCAAAGCCCCTCCCAGGTCGTGCCATTAACCAGGACCAATGACCTGGGTGGGGTGCGAGCTGCTGGGCGGCCACGTGTCGTGCGAGAGGGGCTTTGGTCCCTGTGCGTGGCAATAACCGGGACCAAAAACCCTCCCCTGGCTATATATAAGCCCAGCCCTTTGCCCACCAAATTTTGCTGGATTGTGTGTGAGGTGTGGGTGCTAGCTTTTTTTTCTTTGATTGCACACAAGGTGTTCGACGAAATGTCAGAGCCACACTTTAGTTTGCACAACACGGTATCCTCGGCTGAGGTTAGCAACCTTATCTTCTTTATCTGTAACTGATACAAAAATATTGCATGTGTCCATGTAGGGTGGTCATTTTACTATTCACGATGTTATTGTAATGGTTAATTATTATGACGCAGATCGATGCACGGATGCGATGAATGTATGGCGACCAACGCCATTTCGATTTTATTGCAGGCCTGCATAAATTTATCGATTTGGCTAAGGCAAACAAAGTGGATAATTTTATGCCTTGTCCCTGCGTCGACTGTCGGAACGTGGTGGAGCACTCTGCCCCGAGAATCCTTCAAAGCCATCTGCTTCGGAGAGGTTTCATGCCCGAATATTATTGTTGGGCTATGCATAGAGAAAGATGGGTTAGGCTGGAAGAAAATGAAGACAACTATCCTATCTCCCCTGAAGAATACGGTGATACTGC
Source organism: Avena sativa (assembly GCA_916181665.1). Lineage (NCBI taxonomy): Eukaryota > Viridiplantae > Streptophyta > Magnoliopsida > Poales > Poaceae > Avena > Avena sativa. Next base: position 574,485,378 of record OV702287.1, read on the forward strand.
AATGGAAGACAATGAAGAAGAGGGAGGCGGCAATGAAGAATAACAACGGACATCGGATGATCCTGCTGATGGTCTTGGTCGGGTCATTTCTGATGCAAAGCAACAATGTGATACAGAAAGGGAGAAGCTTAAGTTGGAGGCCATGCAAAAGGATCACAAAAAGTTGTTGTACCCAAATTGCGAAGATGGCAGCACAAAGCTCGGTACCACACTTGAACTGCTGAAATGGAAGGCAGAGACTGGCTTATCTGACAAGGGATTTGAGAAGTTACTAAAAATAATGAAGCTGAAGCTTTTTCCAAAGGATAACGAGTTTCCCGAGACAACGTACAAAGCAAAGAAGACTATCTACCCTCTAGGATTAGATGTGGAGAAGATACATGCATGCATTAATGACTGCATCCTGTACAGCGGTGAGAAGTACGAGAATATGGATAAATGCCCGGTATGCACTTCATGTCGATACAAGATCAGACAAGATGACCCTGGTGATGTCGAGGGCGATGACGAGCCCTCCAGGAAGAGGGTTCCTTCTAAGGTTATGTGGTATGCTCCTATAATACCACGGTTGAAACGTCTGTTCAGAAATAAAGAGAATGTCAGGTTGTTGCGATGGCACAAAGAAGAGCGTAAGAAAGATGGGAAACTGAGACAGACCGCCGATGGGTCGTGGTGGAGAAACATCAAGAGAAAGTACTCGAACTTTGCAGGTGACGCGAGTAACTTATGGTTTGGTCTAAGTACAAACGGCATGAATCCTTTTGGGGAGCAGATCTGTAGTCACAGCACCTGGCCAGTGACTATGTATCTACAACCTTCCTCCTTGGTTGTGCATGAAGCGGAAGTTCAGTATGATGTCAGTGCTCATCCAAGGACCGAAGCAACCCGACAATGACATTGATGTGTACCTAAGGCCATTAGTCGATGAACTTTTGCAGTTGTGGGCAGAACCAGGTGTAAAGGTGTGGGATGAGCACAAAAAGGAGCCATTTGACCTACGAGCATTGCCGTTCGTAACCATCAATGATTAGTCTGCTCTTAGTAACATTTCAGGACAGTCAAACAAGGGATACAATGCATGCACGCACTGTTTAGATAATACTAAAGGTACATATTTGGATAAATGTAAGAAGGTTGTGTACCTGGGGTGTCGTAAATTTCTTCCGACCAATCATCAAGTAAGAAAGAAAGGCAAGCATTTCAACGGTGAGGCAGATTACCAGAAGAAGCCTAAGCTCCCTAAAGGTGTTGATGTATTTGGTATGGTGAAGGACCTAGAAGTAATCTTTGGAAAGGATCATGGCGGTCAATCTGTTCCAAAAGACCCCATTACCGGACACACGACCATGTGGAAAAAGAAATCTATATTTTGGGAGCTTGAGTATTGGAAAGACCTAGAGGTCCGTTCTTCAATCGACGTGATGCACGAGACGAAGAATCTTTGCGTGAACCTGCTAGACTTCCTGGGCGTGTATGGGAAGACAAAAGATACACCAGAAGCACGGGAGGACCAGCAATGTATCAAAGTCCCATACAACAAGCATACTGATAAAGGACGTGAATACTTAAGCAGCTACGCTCTTACCAAAGTAGAGAAGGAAATCTTTTTTGAAGACCTTTACAGTATCAAGGTCCCGGCTGGCTTCTCGTCAAATATAAAGGGAACAATAAATATGTCAGAGAAAAATTTCAGAACCTGAAGTCTCATGATTGCCACGTGATTATGACACAGTTGCTTCTGGTTGCATTGAGGGGCCTTCTACCGTAAAATGTTCGAGTAGCCATTGTGAAGCTATGTGCATTCCTCAATGCAATATCTCAGAAGGTAATCGATCGAGAAAGTATGGAAAGGCTACAGAAGGATGTGGTCCAATGTCTTGTTAGTTTTGAGTTGGTGTTCCCCCCGTCCTTCTTCAATATTATGACGCATCTCTTAGTTCACCTAGTCGAAGAGATTTCCATTCTCGGTCCTGTATTTCTGCACAATATGTTCCCCTTCAAGAGGTTCATGGGAGTCTTAAAGAAATATGTTCGTAACTATGCTAGGCCAGAAGGAAGCATCTCCAAGGGATATGGAACAGAGGAGGTCATTGGGTTCTGTGTAGACTTTCTTCCTGACCTTAAGCCGATTGGTGTTCCTGAATAATGGTATGAGGGGAGACTGAGTGGAAAAGGCACGCTAGGAAAGAAAGCAATGATATTTAGGGACGGACATTCTTTGAATCAAGCAAACTACATAGTTCTCCAAAGTTCTACCTTCGTGGCTCCGTATATAGAGGAACACATGAATGTTGTACGCTCCAGGTTCCTGGGGAAGGATGACTACTGGATTAAAGAAAATCACATGGAGACTTTCGGCACTTGGTTGCAATTACATCTCATGAAAGACACCACTATTGGAGATCAGTTCTACTTGTTGGCCGCGACACCATCTACGACTGTATTGACTTTCCAAGGGTACGAGATAAATGGAAATACATTTTACACGATTGCCCAAGATAAAAAGAGCACCAACCAAACAGTGGTGTCCGCTTTGATGCAACATGCGAGAATGGGAAAAAGTACACATATTATGGTTACATAGAGGAGATATGGGAACTTGACTATGGACCTACTTTTAAGGTCCCTTTTTTTCGGTGCAGTTGGGTCAACATGAATGGAGAAGGGGTAAAGGTAGACCAGCTGTATGGAATGACAACAGTGGATCTCAAGAATCTTGGTTATAGAGACGAACCATTCGTCCTAGCCAATGATGTGGCTCAGGTTTTTTATGTGAAGGACATGTCCTCTAGATCGAAAAAAGTAAAAATAAGGAAACGAATACATCAGACGATGAGCCCAGGCGTCACATAGTTCTTTTAGGGAAAAGAAACATCACGGGAGTCGAGGACAAGACAGACATGTCAGCAGATTATGATAAGTTTGATGAAATTCTGCCCTTCACCATGAAAACTGACCCAAGCATCCCGTTAAGCAAAGAAGATGCTCCATGGTTACGGCCAAAGAAGCTATCATAGGCAAGGGATCGACATACGCGATGAAGGATTCATACCTAAACCCTAAACCCTATGTAAATCTATGTAATGTATGGAAACTTTATGTGATGTATGGAAACTTTATGTGATGTATCGAAACTTTATGTAATGGAGTCTTTCACGGGCTTGCAGGGAAATTTTTCTGAGGCGGAGCTTCCGAAGATGTCGTAGGGCGTGTGCACCAATGACATCTTCGAGAAGCTCCGCCACGGGAGATTTCCCAACCCTTTCCCCAACACTGTTAGAGGAGATGGAGTCTTTCATGGGTTTGCAGGGAAATTATTCCGAGGCGGAGCTTCCGAAGATGCCGTAGGGCATGTGCACCAACGACATTTTCGAGAAGCTCCGCCACAGGAGATTTCTCAACCCTTTCCCCAACACTGTTAGACGAGATGGAGCCTTTCACGGGCTTGCAGGGAAAATTTTCCGAGGCGGAGCTTCCGAAGATGCCGTAGGGCGTGTGCACCAACGACATCTTCGAGAAGCTCTGCCACGGGAGATTTCTTAACCCTTTCCCCAACACTGTTAGAGGAGATGGAGTCTTTCATGGGCTTGCAGGGAAATTTTTTCGAGGCGGAGCTTCCGAAGATGCCGTAGGGCGTGTGCACCCACGACATCTTCGAGAAGCTCCGCCACGGGAGATTTCCCAACCCTCCATCCATGGGTATGAAACTCTCTCTAGCTATGTTAGCTTGTTGAGCTGCTTGCCATGGCGTATCGATGGTCCTTTTATAGGCACGGCGCCGCTTCTACTTTGTCTTGTTCCTCCGACAGGGCGTCGTGCGCTACATGCTTTATCTCATCGAGCAGTGCGTCCACCCGCACGTCCTTATCCCGCCGACAACTTTAGTATCGGTTGCACCCACCAGACGGTACTAAAGGTTACCCACGCGTTCTTATCCCACCGACAGCTTTAGTCTCGGTTGCACCCACCATCCGGGACTAAAGGTTACCCACATGTCCTTATCCCACCGACAGCTTTAGTCTCTGTTGGTTTTTTGTGCGTCGAAAGGGAAAACTTCCTCCTGCAACATCGTAAGCCATCCCAAGATGCACATGTGTGCACAATATGGGCATATTATCACAAACTATGACCTGATTCTAGCCATAACATTGGTGGTTTGACCTAAATGCCAAGAAACCTCGATCATGATAGGTCATTGTTTGGATCATTTTTGAATTTCTTATGCCCGTTTCAAACTATATTCAAAACGGCGGGCATGAAGCTTCTTAGCCTGGGGCTGAGCCTCGCTGAACTTGAAGTGGATCTCTAATGAAATAGCATGTTGTGAACCTATAAATAATTTTTTTTTTAAATCACAAGCATTATATCATGTACTTGTAGTTCAAATCTTGGCAACCTCCTACCGATTCGGCAGGAATTTGTCTTTTTCATGAGGGATGGACAGAAAGGTTCCAGATACACCGGTTGGGAAATTGTCCATATAAGGTGGTCTAGTATTTTTGAAAAATGGGTTGGTACCAATGCCAAACTTTAATTTGGTGGTGCTTCACAGAACACCCCGATTTCGGCACCTCAAAAATGGAAATTGGCTTTTTCGTGCGTCGAAAAGGAAAACTTCCTCCTGCAACATTGTATTCCATCCCAAGATGCACATGTGTGCACAATATGGGCACATTATCACAAACTATGCCCTGATTCTAGCCGTAACATTGGTGGTTTGACCTAAATGACATAAAACCTCGAACATGATAGGTCATTTTGTGAAGTATTTTTATGATGTTTGCAAATTTTTCCTTGCAACTGTGACACATAATATGACACCACGCGAAGGTTTCACATTGTTTCGATCATTTTTGAATTTCTTATGCCCGTTCAAACTATATTCAAAACGGCGGGCATGAAGCAGTTTTCCTGTTCAAAATTGTATAGTTCAAATAAAAATATTTGAAAACACAAAATGGTTTTTGATTAGTTATTCAAATTGAAGCACTTTTCTTGTTAAAAGTTTTTTTAAATTCCAAATTATGCAATAAATAATTTGTAATGCAATTTTAAATGAAAATAGTAAAATTGTATAGTTCAAATAAAAATATTTGAAAACAGAAAATGGTCTTTGATTAGCTACTTAAATTCCTGTTGAAAGTTTTTTGAAATTCCAAATTATGCAATAAATATTTTGTAATGGAATTTTAATTGAAAATAGTAAAATTTTATAGTTCAAATAAAAATATTTGAAAACAGAAAATGGTTTTTGATTAGTTATTTAAATTGAAGCACTTTTCCTGTTAAAAGTTTTTTGAAATTCCAAATAAATAATCATCTTAAATTGAAACATCTTATTAATCAACGATCTCGGTTCGTCCCACCAACCGGGACCAATGATCCCTGGGTGCGCGCACTGATCAACAGGCCTTTCGTCCCGGTTGGTGGGACGAACCGGGACCAAAGGTCAGACCGTTGGTCCCGGTTCGTCCCACCAACCGGGACCGTTGGTCCTTTGGTCCCGGTTATTGGGATGACCCAAGGAGACGGCTCCGGTGAGGTAGAAGCCGAAGCCTGGGACGGGGGAGAAGCCGATGAGGAAGAAGGCGACGGCTAAGGCGGAACCTTAAATCTCGCAAACACCGGCGAGGTGTATATATGTATTTTTGTAATTAAAATGCTGCTGTCTATATATATACATGCATATATTAACACTCTTTCTTCTTTTAGCCCTCCGGATCAAGAACTTCTTCCGTAAGAACGAAACGAGGCCCAACAAAAAAGTTGGAGGACACTGTGAGGTATACGATCGACGTGGTCGGTGTAGATGGCGAACCGCAAGCTCCCGTCGATGTCGCAGGAAAATTTGTCAAGCAATGCAGAGTTCTTATGAGAGACTACATCCCGATCACCGTTCAAGAATGGAATCGGCCAAGCGGCAGTGGAGTCCCGTATGTCGGTGACAACGCCAAAGATAAGATTTTTGACAAGCTCATGACTAATTTCCTCCTGCCGATACCAGATGTGAATCCAGATGAGGAGGAGACAACAAGAATTGAGCTTGTGCAAAGAGTCAAGAAGTTTGCTCTCAGCAAGATGGCCGATGCATTCAAGAACTAGAAGAAGAAACTGTACAATAACCTTTTCAAGGTAAAGAACACTCCGAATTTCAATGAAGCCGGCTATGCTAAGTTAAGACACCAGTGGGACGATTTTGTGAAGTACAAGACATCGGAGAAATCTAAGGAAAGGGCTAGAATAAATATGGAGAACGCTGCTAAGAAATTGTACCATCATAACATGGGGCCTGCTGGCTACGTCGGTTGCATGCCTAAGTGGGATGCACTTGAGGTCAATTACATAGCTGCCGGGATCAGACCAGAGCCCGCAACATGGACACCACGGGCGAGAAACTGGTTTTATGGCCATGGGGGCACGTTGGACAAAGAAGGGAGGGCAATATATAATCAGAAACACAAAGATGATCCCCTACTGCCCATCGACGATATTATAAATGCAGTAGATGATGTTGCAGCGGGACGGTTCGTTCCTGATATAGAGAACGACAAGCTCACACGCGCCCTTAAAAATCCTGAAAGGACGAGCATGAGGCACACCAGGCTCCAAGCCGTGGAAGGTTGCCTTCCCCCCGGAAATGAAGAGATATCCCGATAAAAGCCTTCACAGGAGAAAGGAAAGGGAGGCAGCTGAGAAAACGGCCGCTGCAGACTGGCTGCGTAAGGTAGAAGAAGCATTAAAGCGGCACCAGGATCAACTCGACAGACTTAGCCAGCAAGGTACTAGCGGCCAATCTCATCGGCACGTGGTAGAAGCTGCATTCAAGGGTAGCGGCGCCCTATCGAATAAGAAAAGCAGCGTCGCTTCCACGCAGCTCCATGATGTTGTGGATGATGCACCGACGACATCTCCTCCTAAACGCTACCCAGTGGATGATATCACGGAGACCACAACTTGTGAGCTAAAGGTGCAGGTTATGAACTTAAGGGTGACGGCGACGGTCGGCATGGCGGTACCAATTGCGCCTAACCCAACTTGGCATTGCAGACCGGTTCCAAAAGGGTACGCTATCGTCACGGTGGATGAGGTGAAGGAAGATTTTGAGGAGCTGAAGCTAGACCACCCTGCATGGGAAGATATGGAGCTGACTCAACTACGAGAAGCCAAAGGAGGGGCTATTCTATGGCCAAAGGAGCGCATCATGCTTCCAAATTATGTGCCGCCAAGGCCACCCACTCCTCAGAGCAGCAATGCACCTTCGCCGCCACCTCACCATTCTCCAGCACAACCGTCGTCTTCACCGCCTCACCACTCAGTGCAACCGTCTCCATCGCCACCTCAGCCGTCTCCTCCGCCGCGTCAGCCGTCTCCGTTCCCTGAGCCTCAGAGACAAAAGCGGAAGTATACTAAGGGGGGCAGCACCACCAGCAGCAGCACGAGCACGTTCCGATCACCGAAACGTAAGCTATCGCCCCTCCCAAAAGTACCTCATCAGAATATGATGAAGCTACCTTGCGAGAAGACATATGAGGAAACTGATGCGGCCGCAGCTGCCCATTATGAAAAGTGGAAGATTGACATGGCTAACAAGAAAAAGCCGATAGAGGCATATTTCCCGGTCACCGCAGAAGATAAAGCCAAAGCAGCCGCGCTTAAGATTCAGTTTCACCAACCCATAGCGCTCACATCAGACTATAATCGCTCTATTACCAAGTCGGCTGAGGCAAAAGAGCGGAGAGTCGGGAAAGAAGTTGCCCAGCTCGGACAACCGAACCACTCAAAGTGTACGATACCAATGAGTGGAGAGCCCAGGAGCGGCATAATCCGAACATTGGTCCGGAGTTTGTTCGACTGTACAGAGAAAATGCCCAATTATATGGACTGTCTATTACTGAGTACATGAGCCGTATGGATGAGTTCGAGGGGTACCAAGAAACAACATACGTGTACCAGTACGGGGCTCCTCTCGTCAAACCCGAGTTAGTCAAAGATCTACCAACAAAAATGCGAAGATTGCATAACTGGTACATCCAAGCCTGTGCTGATTCCAAAAACTAGATCTATGCTGCATATAAACACCACCATTACGGTCATGGCGATGACTTCCAACTGATCGAATTTCCAGAATTATTTCAGTTTTACCAACAAGACGCCCTCGACAAAACTATCGTCAGTGTCTATTGTTTGTAAGTATTATTAATTTTTATAATTAAGTCTTTCTAGCTCAGCTCATTCGTTGCTTGTATAATCTTACTAATCACTATACTAATTATATATGCAGAATGAAGATTCAAGGATGCAACAAAGGACAAATCTATGACCTTGGGTTTGTTCACTGTAATTTCGTTCATGAAGTTACTCTAAAAACAAAACTCAAAGAGATAGAGGATAACTTGTTCCAAGCGTTGAAGCATTTTAGCAACATAAGGGAAATACTATTTTCTTACAACACTCGGTGAGTGTTACTGCCTTGTACATATTCTATTTTCGCTTACTCGATGTTAAGCGTATAATTGACTCGTGTTATATTTTGTTTGTGTGTCCAGTTCCACTATATTCTGTTAATCATTGCTGTTGACACCGGAGTAGTAAAAATCCTGGACTCGAAACACACACCGTTAGAAAAGTGGGAGGACATGCAGGAATGCCTTCAAAAGGCTTGGAAACGGTTCACCGCCAAAACTAGGGGTGTTTGGAAGCCAGAGCTTACATTTCAACCATTGACTGTAAGTACTACTTGCTAGATCCACGCATCTCTTTGATTCTAGTTTCAATACCACCATTATCATGCTTGATTATTATTTTGATTGAACTCCGTTCTCGTAAAGTGCTTGAGGCAGGAAGCCGGGAATAACTTATGTGAATACTATGTTTGCGACTTCATTCGCCAGACGACCAAAGAGAAGGGCGGAGACCGGAACATCAAAAAAATTGAAGTACGATAAACAATAATCACAACTTTATTTTATTACCACCAATTGTGTTTAGTTTCATTCATATATATTGATCCCCTTCTTTATATTAGATCGAACGGATGTGGGACGGTCTTTTATCACAAGAACGCGTGCAAGCAATTCAAGAGGAAATTGCCGGATTCTTGTTAGAACAAGTCATAGATCCAAAAGGAGAATACAATTACCCGCTTCATTTGGAAGGGTGAAGTGTAAAAAAGTTGTAAATTAGATCAAATTCGTGTGAGAGTATCGTTTCTAATTATAATATGTTTCGACCAAGAAGACAGATGAGACGGTGTATATATTTGTGATAATGCATGATGTGTAATATATATATCGTGGTTTCATTATTGCTGTATATATGTAGTACCATTAAATTGATAAAAAAATCCTGCCGCGGCAGAAAAATAGCCCGAAAATCCTGCCGCGACACAAAATCCTGCCGTGACTGAAAAATAGCCCGAAAATCCTGCCGCGGCACAAAACCCTGCCACGGCACAGAGACCAACGATCCCGGTTCATGCCAAGAACCGGGAGCAATGAGCACCCTCGCTCGTCTGGCGCTGCCACGTGGAGACCCATTGGTCCCAGTTTGTTCCACGAACCGTGACCAATGATCCACCCCCCCCCCCCCCCCCCCCGTCGCGCGCCCGCCCACGTGGAGACCCATTGGTCCCGGTTCGTGCGTGCATCGGGACCAGCATTAGTCCCGAGTGATTGGTCCCGGTTCGGGAACCGGGACCAATGGCCCTTATGAACCGGGACTAGAGGCCATTTTTCCACGAGTGTCGTCTGCTTCATTTGGTTATCACTATACCCTTGAGATTGTGGTCACGCGTAGTGACAAAGACGAGCAAGACATGGAGGTTCCCTTTTGGGTTTGTGATTTTCTTGTGGATGTCCTGTTATTTTCAGTAAAAAAAGGCCAGAAAGATGAACTGTAACATCACATTTGCACAGACCGACGCGTATTCAGGTTTACAAGTCATATCGTGCACAAACCGATGCATAGTCTGGTCCACAACTGATATCGTGGACAAACCGATGGGTAGTCAAGACAAGTTCACATCTGATGTCGCTGTGCCGGACTTGGGTGTCCATTGCTTTGCTCTCAGTACGGTGTCCTCCCTCACCAATTCGCCATCCCCTCCGACCTTTCAACGTTCTGAGTTTTGTCTGTCGAGGCCTTGGTGAGTGGTTCTAATTGAAGGAGTTACGGAAATGACTTGATGACTCGAAACGCAAACGCTGCCGGTTTGCATACATTTTGGATCCATGAGAGAATCTTTGTCTAATCTAATCAAACTTTACTTAATAGAGGTTTGATTTTTTTTGACGAAAGGACGGACAGTAAATTGGATGAAACTTGTAAATTTAGCTATAGTTTGAACTCTGATCGAAGGCATGTTTAAGTATAGAAAAAATTACTATCAAGCAATCTAAACCGAATAAATCATGGATGATTCCCGCATGGTTGTTTTAACTATCAATCCACGAGAATGTGTTTTTGATAGATTATTATAAGAGTTGGTTTTGATTGCTGTCACTTCATGGAGCTATAATTTACTACTAACCTTATATGCCAAACAAAAAATATATACAGGCTATCCGTTCATATCAGAAAACATACCAGCGTTCATATCATAAAACATACCAGCGGAGCAAACGACGAGGGAGGACACTGTACTGAGAGCGAAGATATTGGTGGCGAAGTGCACCACCGCGATATCAGTTGTGATAGATGTTACTACAACGATATTGGTTTAGGCAAAGGAGATGTTACAGGTCATGTGTTCGCCCATTTTGTAATGAAAATATGTTTTTGCTTCAGTGCCCACCTGCGAAGAAAACAGAAGATCAGGGAAACACATGGATGGCTGGGATACCCACGGAGGTCTCTTAATCGGGGCACGATCGTCATTCGGGAATTGTCACAGTTGATATGAAAATAAAGGAGCCGTTCAAGGTCCCTTCAGAGAACCCAAAATTTGACGGCCTACAGGACTCGAAGATCTGACTGGAAGATCACATCTCTTCCGTCAAGCTGCACGGCGGAAACAAATGCAGATCCATACAATGCCTCCAGCTGCAGCTTGAGGGCGCCGCTCATGCATGGCTCAACCACTTGCCTCGCGGATCGATCTGCAGCTGGGAGAAGCTGGTCTATAGTTTTGTTCAAAACTTTAATGGCACCTACAAGAGGCCCGTGTCAGTCAAAGAACTCTGGGCTTGCTACAAGAAGCCGGGCGAATAACTTCGCTCCTACATTCAAAGGTGGTTCATCATCAAAAACTCGACAGGAGATATATCCGAAGATCGTGCAATCGACGCGTTCAAAAGCGGTGTACGCCATAGAGAGCTCATGGAATAGCTTGGTTGTACAAAGCCGAAAACCATCGATCACTTGATGAATCGCGAATCGGTGGGCGGCCGGAGAAGACTCGCTACACAACAACCACACCCACTTAGATGACGAAGACGACCTCGGCCGCAGACAAGACCGCCGAGGAAAACGCCGGGCACGTGGTTACGAGGACCGTGAGGAATTTCGAGACGATCATTTTGATAGGTTAAATATTTTTTTACGACATCATATGCAAAAGTTATAGCCGTTTTACCGTGCCATGACCTATTTTTGCAAAATACATTGTAATTCATATATTTCAATTTTCACTACAACTACACCCTAAAATATAACTACATCTCAAAGGAATTATTTTTTTTAAGTTTTTATCATTTTCATTTATTTTTTACAAAACTGAAAAGGCGATCCACGTGGGATCTGTTTTTGCATGTTATGTGGCGCATACACCTATATGCGCCACAGAAACATCACTTTCTGTGGCGCATATGGACATATGTGTCACATAAGTTTTTCCCCACTTTTTTTGTGCTAGATCCCATCAAATTTCTGTGGCGCATACATCTATATGCGCCACATAATCATCACTTTCTATGGCGCACACGAAAATATGCGCCACAGAAATATGGACTTTTGTGGCGCATATTGGTTTCGTGCTGCACTGAACTGCCAAACTTCTGTGGTGTATATTTTCTAGTGCGCCACTGATATATATCTGTGGTGCATGGTTTTACATATGTGCCACAGAATATCTTGTCTACCTATAAGCTTTTTCCTAGTAGTGCCTCCGTCGTGCGGCAACCAAATCCCAGATGGAGCAGGCTCCATAGCACGCCGCCTCCGAAAAAATTCTGTGGACGGAGGACGAGGGGGATCCTCCTACCGCCTGTCGTGGGAGCCTGCTCCTTCCTCACGCGGCGTCGCATTGCTCTCCCACACCGCATCGTCTCGAAGCGCGCAGCTGACCGCCAGCATCGCCCGAGGGAGCGAGGGCCCCCGCTGAACACGCCGCCGAGACCACCGCTCGCTGCCACACTTCGTGGACATCACCGCCGAGCCCCATGACCACCAGAGGCGCCACCACCATCGCCTCTAGAGCCATCGCCACCGTCTCCACTGTCGACGTCGACAACCAGCCGCCGGTGTCTCACCAGCCTCAAATGTGACCGTTGTATCTAATCTGGACGGTTGATTTTTCCAAGCCGAGCCAAGCCGAGACCGACGCCTAGCCAGGCCTCAAGCCAAGCCGAGATTGAGTCGTCACACCTGCGCCGATTGATCCCGATCCAAAGCCCCGGGTTTATCGAACCTCCGAGGCAGTATCAGCCACTCCCGTCGCGCCCCGTGGAGTCAGCGCCAGTTAGCAAGTCAAATTGTTTTGTTTTTATTTAAATAGGCAGAAAAGCATGCAGACTTGTAAAATTGTAGAAAACCAATTGCCACTGTTTTGTATTGATAATAACTATCCAGATAAATTACATGACAAATTATTTGGTATTGTTAAAACATAAATCTTTACATAAAGCTATAAACCTAATTGCAATAGTAATTAAATCATAGAAAAATATCTGTAAATTCTTTTTAGGTGATTCCATTTAGTACTGTCTCAAAATTGCAGTACCTATCTAGTAGTATTTAGTTCACAATTTAATACAAAAGATACATCAGTACTTGAATTAAAGTGAGTTAAACTATATTAAATCAATATAGCTTTAATAATAAGTTGATTTATTGCATTAAATGGTTTTCCTCATGCATCATATGATCTAATAATGTTAAGAGAACTATATACAATCACTGTGACATATTAAATCATCATGCATGCATTTGTTTCATCATAGTTTTATTGTATTGTTGCATAGTTGTTTGTTTGCAATGTTTTGAATGGTGTATTTGTTGTGCTTTGTTCGAAGCGATAGATTGCGAGGAGTGTGACTACTGTGATTGCAAAGAGTGCATCAATTGCAATTGTAAGGATTGTTTGAATGACTACATCGATTAAAGGCAAGTGTCACTATCATATGCTAATATGGGCTCTGGCTGCGTTCATTACACAGCGGAAGACCCTTTGGATTGGTACCTATTCAGGTTAACTAGAATTGTGTATTGGAGGTTATGTCCTTGCATTGGTGCTTGTTAGACGTGCTAGCATTGTGTATTGGGAGGACTTCTATGGAAATATTTCGTCACATTCTCGAATCTGTCAGTATACCAATTGGTGTGTACTAATCCAGCGGCCACTGGTGGCTTTAAGACGAGATTGTGTCTTATGGGTAAAGTGTACAACTTCTGCAGAAGATCTAAATCTAATCGATTTGCCGTGTCCCCGGTTAGGGACAACTATGAGAAACTAGGCCTGGAATTTTTTGGAAGATCTCACTCATATCAATTTCTTAATTACTAAAATTTGATGGGTGAACATGGGATTAGGAGCATACAAAGCTGAATTGTCTTGTTTCAACATGGGTTTATGCTGGTACGTCCTTAGAAGAATTGTTTTAAAGAAAGGAAAGTATTTCAAAAGTAGGGCAAAGTTATATCGCTTTTATGCAAATGAGCCTAAGTTCCACTTAGCCAAATATGCATGTAATTGATAGGTTCCATTATACATCCACATACTAGTCCTACTTGCCAATATATTCAAAGTATTGACCATTCGTGGCTGCAACGTTTCATGTTGCAGGTTATTCTGTTTCTGAGTGGTCGTTCATGGGTCGCGAGACTCCACTCAATAGTTATTCGCGCGTGGCACATTTGAAGGATGGATATCTACCTTGTATTTGTTTCCGTTGTGTACTTGGATAATGTAATGTAAATAATGGATCATATTCGTTGTATTTATGATGCATGGTTATATTTGATATCATTTTGTACTGTGTTTTAGTGAACCGATCTAGGGATTAGCACAATATACAGTAACTCGGTCTTATCACACGAGGGCGTTACACACCACCCGAGTGTAAACTCCAGTCGGTATGTTACGCATACTGTGTTGCTTTATCCCCACATTGATTGGCTCCACCACGGACATGAAGCGGCGTGGGAGACTAACATACCCATCGGTATCCTCCTTTCTTACACAAGTGGGTGCGTACGAGATACGACCGTACAATAGTACATCAGAACACAATCATCTATAAGAAATTGAAATATATGAAAGCGGATTTAGAAAATATACCAATACATATCATAAAATATCATCGCATAGGACACATGTCCTCAGTATCATCAAGCAGAAGTAGAGTAACATAAATAGGATCATGGTTGAAGATACCAATATGGCATATAATGCCTAGAACAAAGCAAATCCCAAGCAACATATCTCAGAATCACAATCCCTCACAATCCCTAGAATCTCTACTCCAGGGGGTTGGTGTCTTCCTGATCAGCTTCATCAACGAACTATCCTCCATAGACATGTGTCTGACATGATGAAATATTATAGATGTGAGACCTTACTATACTAAGCAAGTTTTTATGCAACTAAAGGGATGACTCGGGTTTGACGCAATTGCGTGAAAAAGATAAACAACTATAATAGTTCTATAGATACACACTATAACAATCGTCTAACCATATATAGACGACATATCGCATAAACATAACAAGGAGATACATGTAATATAAAGTAAAGCGTATCCAAACCACCATCTTGCTTGCCAAACGAGACAACAAAAGAATATACACCCGTTGGTTTATTAACTATTCCGTTGGAATTGCACTAATTAAAAGTTAAGTTTATAGTGGTACTTTAGTTCAAGTTGTTCATGATCGATAAACTGTGCTCCAAATAGTTCATAACCGCGGACATGGATTTACGAAATGATTTACCCTGCAGTGGTACACATATAGCAATACACGCACGATCACCTCAAGGAAAAATCCGAAAGAAAAGCCAACGAGGTTTCACGACAGAGAAATCCCAGAATCCAAAGGTTGTTTCAGATGACCAACCCACTAATCTAACCACAATGAAATCGGGCGGGATCTAAAATAAACCTAGGGTTTGTGGCGATGGCTAAAAAGGACAATGAATCCAAAAGTGTGACTAGGCTTGTCTAGACAGCATAATCGTGGAATGTCCAAAACAGTACTTGTAGTAAATGCTTCTGGAGTAACGGTAGTACATAAAGTAGTAAAATATGGCATACATACAAGCTACTAATAAATCCTCAAACAAATTATGGCTTCCAACTTCAAATCAAGGTCATACCGAGGGGATCCAAGAAAGTCTCCCTCATGTGGATAGTGCGATAATAAAGGAACATGCATCAAATAATCAGGTCCTATGGGACACAAGTGAGAGGACAAAAACCAAGTCTCGGATAGCAAAGGAAACCAAAACGCGAAGAGACGAGTAGTGAGGATGACTGTTATGAAGGGAAACATAAGGATGGAGGGACAATGGTTTCGGTGGGGAGATGATTAAGGACATGAGTGGCATGATGAAGATCTTCTACCAAAAATTGAGACGGTAAACTAGCCTGAAATAAGAGGGGACACACTATTTAGGAATGTGGAAAATGGTGTGAGGACGGGGAGATGTTGATGATGCTATCGAAACGGTCATGGAGGCCCTTGATGATGTTGGTGATGAGATCTGAGTCGGAGAGCAGGGCGCTAACCTCGTCCATTGTTCCGCCAACTTCTGGAGGTGGAGGTACTTGGAGATGGACCTGTCCTCTTGCTTGACGTTGCGGAATTCCTTGACGAGGTAACCCTCGCAGGTCTTATTTTTTGTTGAAGAGCCCGTGGATAGCCATCCAGACCGTGTAGGCATGGCGGTGGGGGCGGCGGTCGAGGTTGGTATGAGTAGGTCGACAATATCCATGGCCATGGAGCCGTAGAGCTAGGTAAGAACTGTGGGGCCGATCCGGAGCCACGTGGCATCAGACAGGGGCGTCTAGGTGGTAACGTGATACTCGAGGGCGTATTTGGTGAGGGCGATGGTAAAGAAGGTGTGCCACTTGGGGAAGACGTTGGACCTTAAGTCGAGGACAATCGGCACGGGGGAGCGGAAGCTCTGGATGGTGGTGGCTTGCGCCCAGAGGTGGATGTTGGGGCGGGGCTCGGCCGGGGTCGGGCGGCGCCATGGGAATAGGAGGGGGGAAGGGGCGGCAGCTGGAGAAGAACCGCGGTGGCAGCTAGAGATGGGTGGAGAAGGAGGAGAGGAAGCGATTTACGAATTTTCAGAAGATACAATGTAGGAGATTGTTGGCGCGTGGTTGACGTGGGAGCTTATTCTTCTTTTAGTCCCCGGAAACGGCGCCAGATAATAGCTTGATGTCTACGCACTTCTATTCTTGTAGACAGTTGTTGGGCCTCCAAGTGTAGAAGTTTGTAGAACAGCAGCAAGTTTTCCCTTAAGTGGATCACCCAAGGTTTATCGAACTCAGGGAGGAAGTGGTCAAAGGTATCCCCTCTCAAGCAACCCTGCAATCAAGATACAAGAAGTCTCTTGTGTCCCCAACACACCCAATACACTTCTCAGGTGTATAGGTGCAGTAGTTCGGTGAAGAGATAGTGAAATACAAGTGGTATAGATAATTATAAGTGGTAACGGTGATAGAAAATAGCTTGCTGGCGTGTGGTTGACGTGGGAAAAGACTAAAGGCAAACTGAAATGAAGAAGGAAGCAAGCAAACATGTAACAGATCTAATTGCAAATGGTGTATCAATGCTTAGAAACAAGGCCTAGGGATCATACTTTCACTAGTGAACACTCTCATATAAATATCTTCTCTTTATGATACTACTCTTAACTACTCTCCGGTTGGACACTCTAATCATTGGTAGGGCTATAACATCACTCCTCTAGATAACCCCACACTGTCACCTTGAGCGCTAGATGGATCCAACAAACACCACAATTTCATAAAGACATCCAACTCCAAATATAACTCATAACAAGTATTTGAAATCTTTAGCCTAAGTCCGACCATGGTGTGCACACTGTCAACTTCACACACATGGGGAGAGCAAAGATC
Source organism: Avena sativa (assembly GCA_916181665.1). Classification (NCBI taxonomy): domain Eukaryota; kingdom Viridiplantae; phylum Streptophyta; class Magnoliopsida; order Poales; family Poaceae; genus Avena; species Avena sativa. Next base: position 574,502,681 of record OV702287.1, read on the forward strand.
TATTAAAGCACTTGAGTAGCAAGGTAGATCTATAGATTACAAGCTCATGATCTCAATAAGATCATGCATAGAGAGAGAGATGAACACATAGCTATCGGTAGAACCCTTAGACTCGAGAGAGAACTACTCCCTCCTCATCATGGGAATCAACAATGGTGATGGAGATGGTGGTGGAGATGGATGGAGATGGCTTCGGGGGCACTTCCCCGTGCCGGCAGGATGCCGGAACAGAGACTTTATGTCCCCCGAATCTCCCCTTCGGTGGCGGAGGCGCTGCGAAACTTTTTGTGGTTGGAGGCTTGACGATGTAGGGTTTTTGCATCGGGAGGCATCTTATAGGCGGAGAGGCAAGGTCGGTGGGAAGCCAGGGGTCCCACACCATGCCCTGGCGCTGCCTGGGAGGACCCGTGCCTAGGGGTGGTTTGGCCACCCTGTGTCCCCCCTTCGTCTCTCCTTCTGGCTCTGTGAATCTTCCGGGAAAATAACGACTTTGTCTTTTGTCTGGTCCATTTTGGAGAATATTCATTTTCTGAATTTCTGGAACCAAAAACAGCAGAAAACAGGCAACTGGCACTATGGCTCTTGTTAATAGGTTAGTCCAAGAAATCATATGAAAAATACCCCAAAGTGTGGACAAAACATAAGAAACTAGATCAAACCAAGCATGGAACACCAAAAATTATGGATACGTTAGCAACGTATCAACATCCCCAAGCTTAACTCCTGCTCGTCCTCGAGTAGGTAAGTGACAAAAAGAAAGAATAATTTTTGAGTTGACATGCACGATCATAAACTTGATCAAAGTATTTGTAAAACATTGATAGCTGGGATCATAGTACTTCAATCATAACATGAAAGACAAGGTTCTAACAATAAGGCAAAGCAACTACGTTGCAACATGAAAATGCACAAACAAAAGATTCATGAATAACAATGCTTTGCAAGACGTTTATTTTTTTCACATAAAGAAAACATAGCATAGTGGCATTCAGCTTGTCCCTCATAGAGTAGCAAACATAAATGCATAGGACACCTTCAGAGTTCATAAGAGTGACTAGATACAAATAGTTTAAAACAAGCAATATCAAAGTTATGCATCAATCAACAAGCCTTGGGACAATGCACATAGAACTAAGAATGTCCACTATGCTCTCAAAGTAGGTGCATAAAGATAGAAGGTGGAGACTCAACATAAAAGTAAAAGAAAGGCCTTCATAGAAGGAAGCAGGGATTCAAGTCCCATAAAGAGCTTCCAACAATTATTTTACTTTTTAGCTTTCACCTCTCATTGCCCCTATCATAAGCATCTTGAAGTGATTAAGGTTAAAGTGAACAAACTATGGTGTATATGCTTGACGAAGTATAAGTTGGAAATCTCATGTCCCTTGATTACGAGGGCCGCTCCTCATGCTACTCAAGTTTAGTCACCGGTAAGTTCTTGTCATCATAAGTACATGTGTATCATAGAGAACCGTCAACGGGGTACCCCTTGCCCGATGATACGGAAGAATCCCCATATCAAAATGACAAGGCAAGGAGACAACGAGCATCTCAGCAATCTTCTTATTTACCCTGGGAATATGCTGCCTTTTTCTCTCTTTCCTATTTTCTCATATCTCTTTTTTTTCTTTTTTTCTCTTTTTTCTCAATATTTGACTCTTTTTTTTATAAGAAGAATGCTTCATAGACAGCTCATTATTATTACGCTGCAGGTTTCCACCATGATAGCATGGATTAGACCAGCGGCCCAAGCGTTTCTCTAACACATATACATAACTCCAAGGACTTACAAGCTCCCCTTTCATTTCACACCGACAACTTCCATAGACAAAAGTGCATGATATCAACTAGGTACAAAGTACAAGTGCAATGTTGAAAGCGTTCCCCATGATAGCATGGTTCTGCTAATCCCCAACAAATAAGTGCAAGCATAGACAACATAGACGACACAATGGTTCAAGTTTATTAAGGGCAAGAAAAGTAAAGTGTGCCATCAAGTTCGTGAGAGCTTTAATCACTAGTTTTCTCATAACAAGTTTAATTCAGAAGGTAGATAAAAACATGAATATACTTGGAATAGCATATGCTAGTAGGTAGGTACGGTGGACTCTTCGGAATAACTTGGTTTTAGGAGTTGGATGGATGAGTGGAACTCATACTTGGTTGTGGAGGCTAGCAAAAGACTGGGAGCGACTAACTAAGAGAGCAATAATGGCCATAATCATGCAGAGCGACAAAACATCATTGATAAAAGCATAAAGTGGTACTACAAGTTGAAAACTAAAGGATCATAAAGGCTATGGTGACTTGGGATAGTCAGAACATAGTGTGAGCATGTGCCAAGTCAACCCAAATAAAGCATCAAAGGGGAATACCACAATACTATGCTTTAATATGCTAAAACAACACATGATTCTTCCAAGGCACATTAAGCAATCTCAACTGTTTATAAAATGTCATGCTACATCAAAGAATACTAAGCCTAAATCCAAAACAATAACAAGCATGGCATGACAAAGCATGGGCCACAGTCAAAAACAAGCTCTCTTTACCACTTAAGCATGAACTTTCCAACTCTTTTCCAATGCAAATCAACTTTTTTTTGAAAGAAATCAAAAAGATAATAATAAATAAAGATCAGTGAGCTTGTCTCACAAATCCAAAAAGAAGAACTAAAAAGTTCTAAGCTGAAAGCACAAGAAAACTAAGGCTAAACACAGTGCTAGCAAAAGAGAACACTCACAAAACAATAAGAATGAAAACTAGAGTATTCTAAACAATGAAAGCAGAGTGCATCTCTCTCCAAAAGAAGTGTTGGGATCCAACCAATTGAAGCAAACTAAGCAAACCAAGCAAACGAAAAAGAAGACGCTCCAAGAATACGACAACTGTGCATGAAACAATAAAAATGAAGTGTTTGGAAGGAACCTGGAAATTTTATTGATGAAGAAGGGGATGCCTGGGCATCCCCAAACTTTGACGCTTGTACTTATTGGATATATCTTGAGGTGACACGCGTGGCATCCCCACGCTTGAGCTTTAGTCCATCCTTCATCTCATCACATCATTCTCTCCATACACCTGAAAATTTTCCTTCATACAAAACTTCACACAATCTTTATTAGCAACATTAGTGCACTCAAGATAATAATTCTTTGGGTTCAGTTTCAACACCAATAAAACTTCCATTAAAACACAAGCTACTGTAGCACTTCCCTTGAAAAGCTCAATTCCCTAAAGAGAACGCAAAAAGGAATCAACAAGAAGCAAATGCAAATAATGGCAGAAATCTGTCAAAACAGACCAGCAGGTAAAAACCAATTTTTTCGAAGACCTTCTGTTGCTCAAATCAAAAAGTGTTGAACTAAAGTTAGATAACAACCTGGGGAAGAATCACAAAAATTCACGCCTCAAAACGACGTATAGAGATTTTACACGAATTTTTACAGTGAAGTACAAAAATCTGTTTCGGGACAGCAACTTTCCCAAGCGTTACTTCTCTCTCATTAGAGGTTACTCTTTGCACAAAAAGCAAATAAAAAGGATAAGGAGCGGTTATTACTGAAGCAATAACTTCCAAGACTCAACTAAAACTTTTGGGTTATCTCCCAATAAGTACTTTTCTTTAACGCCTTCAAGTTAGGCTTGATAGTTTGAGAAGATGCTCGCATAAGAAATATGAATTGAAGTAAAAATGAGCAATAATAAGCAAATTCAAAACACATTTAAGTCTAACCCACTTCCTATGCATAGGAATTTTGTAAAAAAAAAATCATGAAAGCACAAAGCAACAAGCATAGTAAAGCAAAACAAGTGCAACTTCAAGACATTCAACATAAAGAGGGGAAACCTGATATTATTGAGATGCATAAAACCATGTTTCCCTCTCTCATAATAACATTCAGTAGCATCATGAATATAACAATATAACCATCACATAAAACATTCTTATCATGATCCACACGCATATAATAATTATTACTCTCCACATAAGCAAATAACTTCGAGCACTCACACCGGAGGATGTGAGTACCTTTTACATTACCTCCCCGACAATGGCGCCATAATATAGTTGCTGGCACGTGGTTGACGTGGGATCTTCTTCTTCTTTTAGTCCCCGGCAACGGCGCCAGAAAATAGCTTGATGTCTACGCACTTCTATTCTTGTAGATAGTTGTTGGGCCTCCAAGTGCAGAGGTTTGTAGAACATCAGCAAGTTTTCCCTTAAGTGGATCACCCAAGATTTATCGAACTCAGGGAGGAAGTGGTCAAAGGTATCCCTTCTCAAGCAACCCTGCAATCAAGGTGCAAGAAGTCTCTTGTGTCCCCAACACACCCAATACACTTGTCAGGTGTATAGGTGCACTAGTTCAGCGAAGAGATAGTGAAATACAAGTGGTATAGATAATTATAAGTGGTAACGGTGATAGAAAATATCTTGCTGGCGTGTGGTTGACGTGGGAAAGACTAAAGGCAAACTGAAATAAAGAAGGAGGCAAGCAAACATGTAACAAATCTAAATGCAAATGGTGTATCAATGCTTACAAACAAGTCCTAGGGATCAAACTTTGACTAGTGAACACTCTCATATAAATATCTTCTCTTTATGATACTACTCTCCGGTTGGACACTCTAATCATTGGTAGGGCTATAACAGCACTCGTCAAAGTTTTCTTTACCCATCTAGATAACCCCACACTGTCACCTTGAGCGCTAGATGGATCCAACAAACACCACAATTTCATAAAGACATCCAACTCCAAATATAACTCATAATAAGTATTTGAAATCTCTAGCCTAAGTGCCACCATGGTGTGCACACTGTCAACTTCACACACATGGGGAGAGCAGAGATCTATTAAAGCACTTGAGTAGAAAGGTAGATCTATAGATTACAAGCTCATGATCTCAATAAGATCATGCACAGAGAGAGAGATGAACACATAGCTACCGGTAGAACCCTTACCCTCGAGAGAGAACTACTCCCTCCTCATCATGGGAATCAGCAATGGTGATGGAGATGTTGGTGGAGATCTATGGAGATGGCTCCGGGGCACTTCCCCATCCCGGCAGGGTGCCGGAACAGAGACTTTCTGTCCCCCGAATCTCCCCTTCGGTGGAGGTGGCACTGCGGAACTTTTCGTGGCTGGATGCTTGACGATCTAGGGTTTTTGCATCGGGAGGCATCTTATAGGCGGAGAGGCAAGGTTGGTGGGCAGCCAGGGGTCCCACACCATGCCCTGGCGCGGCCTGGGGGGACCCGCGCCTAGGGGTGGTTTGGCCACCCTGTGGCCCCCCTTCGTCTCTCCTTCTGGCTCCGTGAATCTTCCGGGAAAATAACGACTTTGGCTTTTGTCCGGTCCAGTTCCGAGAATATTCATTTTCTGACTTTCTAGAACCAAAAACAGCAGAAAATAGGCAACTCACACTGTGGCTCTTGTTAGTAGGTTATTCCAAGAATGAAAAGTACTCCAAAGTGTGGACAAAACATAAGAAAGTAGATAAAACCAAGCATGGAACACCAAAAATTATGGATATGTTAGCAACATATCAGAGATCACACTTAGATCTTTTTCATTGCATGTATATATAGACAAATATTACAATCCTAACCGAGATCACACAATAATGACACTCCAGATAACACATACTATTTTCATTTCATGAATTACAAGTGTAATGCAGGAAATACCGGTTCAGACGGCGGGTACAAATATATTTGGGCTAAGAAAAATCGTGTAGTATCCAATTCACCTAGCACAACAATTCTACTAGCTCACATACGACTCTATCTGGCTACAGGGGGCGGCAGACACTAGTCTCGGTTCGAACGGACCCTTTAGTCCCGGTTCGGGTAACAAACCGGGACTAAAGGGCGTCAGGCAGGCTGAGTCCGGTGCCAGACCCTTTAGTCCCGGTTCTAGACACAAACCAGGAGTAAAGGCCTGGCTATATCTTCTTCCCCCACCTGCCCGAGCCACCTTTCAAGCTGGTGTCTCCTCTCTCTTTCTTCCTTCAACATGCTCGAGTTTATGCCCAATTTTTTCTCAAGATTTGTCTACATTTTGTGGTGCCCCATCTATCCAAAGGTTCTAAAAGGTGACCAACTTTATCCTTGGAACTCTCATTGCTATATTAGCTCATTTCATGCTCTATCTTGTAGATGGATTTGTGGATCTAGTTTGGCAGTAATTTTTGCAATGATAGCATGAGTCGATTTTTAGATTCTATCTATCTTGTATTAATGTAATGAACTCCCAGGTAAATATCACAATATGTGGATTCTATCTATATATCTTGTTTTGGCACATAGTCTCGAAATTTGATTCTAGAAGCACACACATGCATGAGTTCATCATTCTAACTAGCTGGGAAAAATACCCTTCTTCGTCTTCTACCTGCCTTCAGCAAACTGAAAAAATTGTAACAAAGATAGGGTTAATTCATAAAAGCTTGGTAAGAAGACATCACAATACATCTTTGAGAATCTCCTCTATGGCGAGCTCCTCGAAGATCTCTCAGGATAGGATCCTAAGAAATTTTCGAGAAGCTCCGTCTTAGTGGTGTCCCTCTCGCATCATCTTGGAGTTAATAACTTCTATAGCTATAGATTAATACGCCGGGTAACTAACAATATTCACATATTAGGGAGTGCCTCTATGGCGAGCTCCTCGAACATATATGAGGACGGGATCCTAAGACATCTTCGAGAAGCTCCGCCATAGTGGTGTCCCTGCTCTCGCACACCATCTTGTAGTTCTTCACAAGAATTCATACCTATGTATATATTAAGCACCACAACATAGTGTCAGGCACTAAAGACATAATGTCGACACTCACCCTTGGCATAGTGCTGCCACCCACCCAAAATAGTGTCGTCATTTACTGGCTTAGTGGTACCCACTAAAGGTTCATCATGTCTTTAGTCCCGGTTGTTTGCTTTAATTTTGTTTTTTAGACTAGTACTAATTTTATCATCGTGATTCTGTTTGATGTACTTAATTATATAATGCAGATGAGCCGACAATGTATGTACGCTGACCGACTCTCTAGCGAGTTCATTAAAGGGGTGCATTATTTTCTCCTTGTGGGCGAGGCAAACAAGCGCAATGGTTTTATGTCTTGTCCATGTGGTGTCTGATGGAATCATAAGGAATACTCTTCCTCAAGAGTCCGTCACAGCCACCTGTTTCGGTCCGATTTCATGACCGGCTATAATTGTTGGACCAAGCACGGAGAAAGAGGGTTCATGATGGAAGACAACAAAGAAGAAGAGAATGATAACGACTACCCTACTATGTCCCCTGAATACGATGGTACTACAATGGAGGACAAGAAGAAGAAGATGAAGAACGGGCATCAGATCTACCCGATGATGATCTTAGTAGGGTCATTGTTGATGCAAAGGAAGAATGTGTAACTGAAAGGGAAGGTTGAAGTTCAAGAAGATGTTAGAGGATCACAACAAATTTTTGTACCCAAATTGTGAAGATGGGCATAATAAGATGGGTAGCACACTGCAATTGCTACAATGGAAGGAAGAGAGCAGTGTGACTGACAAAGGATTTGAAAAGTTGCTGAAAATAATGAAGAAGTTGCTTCCAAAGGATAACAAACTGCCTGCCAGTACCTACGAAGCAAAGAAGGTTGTCTGCCCTCTAGGATCAGAGGTGCAGAAGATACATGCATGCATTAATGACTGCATCCTCTACCGCGGCGAGGAGTACGAGAATTTGGATGCATGCCCATTATGCACTGCATTGTGGTATAAGATAAGACGAGATGACCCTAGTGATGTTGAGGGCGAGCGCCGCATGAAGAGGGGTCCTGCCAAGGTGATGTGGTATGCTCATGTAATACCATGGTTGAAACGTTTGTTTAGGAACAAACAACATGCCAAATTGTTGCGATGGCACATGGAAGACCATAAGAAAGACGAGATGTTGAGACACCCCACTGATGGGCCGCAGTGGAGAAAAATCGAGAGAGAGTTCCCGGACTTTGCAGGTGAGGTGAGGAACTTATTGTTTGGTCTAAGTAGAGATGGCATGAATCCTTTTGGGGAGCAGAGCTGCAGTCATAGCACCTGGCCTGTGACTCTGTGTATCTATAACCTTTCTCCGTGGTTGTGCATGAAGCGGAAGTTCATTATGATGCCAGTGCTCATCCAAGGCCCGAAGCAACCCAGCAACGACATTGATGTGTACCTAAGTCCATTAGTTGAAGAACTCTTATAGTTGTGGCACATACAAGGTGTACGTGTGTGGGATGAGAACAAGCAGGAGGAATTTGACCTACGAGCATTGTTGTTCATAACAATCAATGATTAGCCTGCTCTTACTAACATCTCAGGACAAACAAACAAGGGATAAAATGCATGCACACACTGTTTAGGTGAGGCTGAAAGTATATATTTGGATAAATTTAAGAAGAATGTGTACCCGGGGAATCGTCATTTTCTTCCGCCCAGGCACACCCTAAGAAAGAAAGGTAAACATTTCAATTGTGAGGCAGATAGCCGGTGTAAGCCAATCTGCCGTACTGGTGACGATGTATTTGATATGGTGAAGGATTTAAAAGTAATCTTTGAAAAGGGTCCTGGTAGACAATTTGTTCTGAAGGACGATGTCGGAAATGCACTGATGATCGGCTCAACACGTATCAAGCTCGTTGGGGAACCACAAGAGGAAGGTATGATGAGCATAGAAGCAAGTTTCCCTTAGTTATGAAACCAAAGTTATCGAACCAGTAGGAGCAAGGAAACACCTCCGAGGTGTTGTTTCCAACTTGGAATCCAGCACAACACAACCACATAACTTTGCCCCCAAATTACAGTAAGGTTGTCAATCTCACCGGTTTTGCTGAAAACAAAGGATTAAACGTATTGTGTGGAAGATAGTAATTGCTTGTAGAAAGTAAAAAAGAAAACAGTAAATAGATTGTAGATTGATGGTAAAAGAATCGACCGGGGTCCATAGTTCACTAGAGGTGATTCTCCTTAAGATAGATGACATGTTGGGTGAACAAATTACAGCGAGGAAATTGACAGACACCGAGAAAGCATACATGCATATACTAATCATCTTGACTCCTATGAGATTTGATTGGGCATTACAACATTATACATAGACCGTAATCCAACTACATCTATGACTAATAATCCACCTTCCGGTTATCATCCGAACACCCTCTAGTATTAAGTTACAAGCAACATATAATTGCATTAAGCAAAGTGTGTAAAGTAAACAATACGATTGTTCTATGAACAAAGGATTCCTTTTTTTCTAGATTGTTCTGTCACTTCCCTAGATTCCTAGAGGGATGAACCCACTATCGAGCATAAATAATCCCTCTTGCAGTTGCTAGCATCTACTCGGCCAAGATAGCTACTAACAACGGAAAGCATGCAAGATGAAAAATAACATAGAAATCATAGAATCAATAATCAATCTGAAATAGCATCTCAATATCCATCCGATCCCCACAAACACAACATGTAGGATTAAAAATAGATGATCTTGATCATGAACAGAGCTCACAAGATCTAAACATGGTAGCACAAAGGAGAATAACCAACCATCTAGCTACTACATATAACCGTAGTCCAGGGATGAACTAGTCACGCATCACACCGGAGGCAATCATGGTGATGTAGAAGGCCTCCAGGGTGATAGAAGGCCTCAAGGGTGATCTTTCCCCTCTGGCAGGATGCCAGGAAGTGCTTCAGATCCCTCCCGATCTAGGGATGGAGATGGCAGCAGCTACAGACTCTTTCGTGGGATTTTGATCGGATACTTAGGGTTTTTGTCCTGGAGGAAATATATTGGCAAAGGGGCAAGGTCGTGGACTACCAGGGGGGCCACCACCCCCAGGTGGTGTGGTTGGGGCTAGACGCGCCACCACCAGACGTAGCCGCCCTGGCTCCCCTCTTCGCCTCCCCTCCGGACTCCGTATTCCTTCTGGGGAAATATTGACTTGGGCTTCTGTCTGGTCCAATTCCGAGAATATTTCCTTACAAGATTTTCTGAAACCAAAAACAACAGAAAACAGGCATCTAGCATTGTAGCATATTGTTAATAGGTTAGTTCCAGAAAATGTGTAAAAATACTCCAAAGTGTGGACAAAACATAAGAAAGTAGATATAAAACAAGCATGGAACATCAACAATTATAGATACAGTTGCAACGTATCACACACCCATGTGGAAAAAGAAATCTATATTTTGGGAGCTATCCTATTGGAAAGTCCTAGAGGTCCGCTCTGCAATTGATGTGATGCACCTGACGAAGAATCTTTGCGTGTATGGGAAGAATAAAAATACACCGGAAGCACGGCAGGACCAACAACGTATGAAAGACCGAGACGGCATGCATCCAGAGCTATTTGAAGGTACTGCCAGCTACGCTCTTACCAAAGAAGAGAAGGAAATCTTTTTTGAAGTCCTTTACAGTATCAAGGTCCTGTCTGGCTTCTCGTCAAACATAAAGGGAATAATAAATATGGCGGAGAAAAAATTTCAAAACTTGGAGCCTCATAACTGCCACGTGCTTCTGACACGGCTTCTTCCAATTTCATTGAGGGGGCTCCTGCCGGAAAATGTTTGAGTACCCATTGTGAAGCTATGTGCGTTTCTCAATGCAATTTCTCAGAAGGTAATTGATGTTTACTCACTTCTATTCTTGTAGACAGTTGTTGGGCCTCCAAGTGTAGAGGTTTGTAGAACAGCAACAAGTTTTCCCTTAAGTGGATCACTCAAGGTTTATCGAACTCAGGGAGGAAGTGGTCAAAGGTATCCCCTCTCAAGCAACCCTACAATCAAGATACAAGAAGTCTCTTGTATCCCCAACACACCCAATACACTTGTCAGGTGTATAGGTGCACTAGTTCGGGGAAGAGATAGTGAAATACAAGTGGTATAGATAATTATAAGTGGTAGCGGTGATACAAGATAGCTTGATGGTGTGTGGTTGATGTGGGAAAAGACTAAAGGAAAACTGAAATAAAGATGGAAGCAAGCAAACATGTAACAGATCTAATTGCAAACAGTGTATCAATGCTTAGAAACAAGGCCTAGGGATCATACTTTCACTAGTGAACACTCTCATATAAATATCTTCTCTTTATGATACTACTCTTAACTACTCTTCGGTTGGACACTCTAATCGATGGTAGGGCTATAATAGCACACCTCAAAGTTCATATTCCCCATCTAGAAAACCCCACACTATCACCTTGAGTACTAGATGAGTCCAACAAACACCACAATTTCATAAAGACATCCAACTTCAAATATAACTCATAACAAGTATTTGTAATCTCTAGCCTAAGTGCCACCATGGTGTGCACACTGTCAACTTCACACACATGGGGAGAGCAGAGATCTATTAAAGCACTTGAGTAGCAAGGTAGATCTATAGATTACAAAACTCATGATCACAATATGATCATGCATAGAGAGAGAGATGAACACATAGCTACCGGTAGAACCCTTAGCTTCGAGAGAGAACTACTCCCTCCTCATCATGGGAATTAGCAATGGTGATGGACATAGTGGTGGAGATCGATGGAGATGGCTCCGGGTGCACTTCCCCGTCCCGGCAGGGTGCCAGAACAGAAACTTTATGTCCCCCGAATCTCCCCTTCGGTGGCGGCGGCACTGCGGAACTTTTCGTGGATTTTTGATTGATTATCTAGGGTTTATGCATCGGGAGGACTTTATAGGCGAAAGAGGCTGGTCGGTGGCCGGCCAGGGGGCCCACACCATGCCCTGGCGCGGCTTGGGCTGGCCCGCGCCTGGGGCGGTGTGGCCACCCTGTGGCCCCTCTCCGACTCTCCTTCTGGCTCTGTGAGTCTTCCAGGAAAATAGGAACTTTGACTTTTGTCCCGTCCAATTCCGAGAATATTAATTTTCTGACTTTCCTAGAACCAAAAACAGCAGAAAACAGGCAATTGGCATTGTGGCATCTTGTTAATAGGTTAGTCCAAGAAATCATATGAAAAGTACTCCAAAGTGTGGACAAAACATAAGAAAGTAGATAAAACCAATCATGGAACATCAAAAATTATAGATACATTTGCAATGTATCAACATCCCCAAGCTTAACTCATGCTCGTCCTCGAGTAGGTAAGTGATAAAAAGAAAGAATAATTTTTGAGGTGACATGCACCATCAAAGACTTGATCAAAGTATTTGTAAAACATTCGAAGCTGGGATCATAATATTTCAATCATAACATGAAAGACAAAGTTCTAGCAATAAGGCAAATAAACTATGTTGCAACATGAAAAGGCACGAACAAAAGATTCATGAACAACAATGCTTTGCAAGACGTTTTTTTGTTTCACATAAAGAAAAAATAGCATAATAGTATTCAGCTTGCCCCTCATAGAGTAGCAAGTATAAATGCATGGGACACCTTCAAAGTTCATAAGAGTGACTAGATACAAATAGTTTAAAACAAGCAATATCAAGGTATGCATCAATCAACAAGTCTTGGGACAATGCACATAGAACTAAGAATGGCCACTATGCTCTCAAAGTAGGTGCATAAAGATAGAAGGTGGAGACTCAACACAAAAGTAAAAGAAAGTCCTTCATAGAAGGAAGTAGGGATTTAAGTCTCATAAAGATCTTCCAAAAATTATGGTACTTTTTAGCTTTCAGCTCTCATTGCCCCTATCATAAGCATCTTGAAGTGATTAAGGTTAAAGTGAACAGACTATGGTGTACATGCTTGACGAAGTATAACTTAGAAATCTCATGTCCCTTGTATACGAGGGCCGCTCCTCATGCTACTCAAATTTAGTCACCGGTAAGTTCTTGTCATCGTAAGTACATGTGTATCATAGAGAACCGCCAATGGGGTACCCCTTGCCCGATGATACGGAAGAATCCCCATATCAAAATGACAAGGCAAGTAGACAACGAGCATCTCAGCAATCTTCTTATTTACCGTGGGAATATGGTGCTTTTTTCTCTCTTTCCTCTTTTCACAATCTCTTTTTTTTCTCTTTTTCTCTTTTTTCTCAATATAGGACTCTTTTTTTATAAGAAGAATGCTTCATAGACAGCTCATTATGGTTACGCTGCAGGTTTCCACCATGTCAGCATGGATTAGACCAGCGGCCCAGGCGTTTCTCTAACACATATTCATAACTCCATGGACTTACAAGCTCCCCTTTCATTTCATACCTACGACATCCATATAAAAAAGAGCATGATATCAACTAGGTACAAGTACCAAGTTCAATGTTCAAAGCGTTCCCCATGAAAGCATGGTTCTGCTAATTCCCAACAAATAAGTGCAAGCATATACAACATAGACGACACAATGGTTCAAGTTTATTAAGGGCAAGAAAAGTAAAGTGTGCCATCAAGTTCGTGAGAGAGTTATTCACTAGTTTTCTCATAACAAGTGTAATTTGGAAGGTAAACAAAAGCATGAATATACTTGGAATAGCATAAGCTAGTAGGTAGGTATGGTGGACTCTATGGAATTACTTGGTTTAGGGAGTTGGATGCATGAGTGGAACTCATACTTGGTTGTGAGGCTAGCAAAAGACTGGGAGCGACAAACTAATAGAGCAATAATGGCCATAATCATGCAGAGCGACAAAACATCATTGATCAAAGCATAAAGTGAAACTACAAGTTTAAAACTAAAGGATCATAAAGGCTATGGTGACTTGGGATAGTCATAATATGGTGTGAGCATGCACCAAGTCAATCCAAATAAAGCATCAAAGGAGAATACCACAATACTATGCTTTAATATGCTAAAACAACACACGATCCTTCCAAGGCACATTAAGCAATCTCAATTGTTTATAACAAGTCATGCTACAGCAAATAATACTAAGCATAAAGGTAAAACAATATCAAGAATGGCATGACAATGCATAGGCCATAGTCAAAAACAAGCTCTCTTTACCACTTAAGCATGAACTTTCCTACTCTTTTTCCAAACCAAACCAAACTATTTGAAAACCAATGTATGAAAGAGGGGGTCCAACCAATTTATTCAGCAAACTAAGAAAACCAAGCAAAACTAAAACCAAAACGAAAATGAAAAAGAAGACGCTCCAAGAACAACACAACTGTGCATGAAACAATAAAAATGAAGTGTTTGGAAGAAACCTCGGATTTTTATTGATGAAGAAGGGGATGCCTTGGGCATCCCCAAGCTTTGACGCTTGTACTTCTTGGATATTTCTTGGGGTGACATGCGTGGTATCCCCAATCTTGAGATTTAGTCCATCCTTCATCTCATTGCTCATTCCTTCCATACACCTGAAATTTTTCCTTCATACAAAACTTCACACAATCTTTATTAGCAACATTAGTGCACTCAAGATAATACGTATTTAGGTTCGGTTCTAACACCAATAAACATCCATTAAAACACTAGCTACTGTAGAACTTCTCTCAAAAAGCTCAATTTCCCAAAAGAACTCAAAAAGGAACCAACAAGAAGCAAATGCAGAAAATGGCAGAAATCTGTCAAAACAGACCAGCAGGTAAAGACGAATTTTTTTGAAGACCTTCTGTTGCTCAAATCAAAAAGTGTTGAACGAATGAAAGTTAGATAACAACCTGGGGCAGATGCACAAAAATTCACGCCTCAAAACGACGTACAGAGAGTTTACACGAATTTTTACGGTGAAGCATAGAAATGTGTTTCGCGACAGCAACTTTCCCAATCATTACTTCTCTCTCATTAGAGGTTACTCTTGGCACAAAAAGCAAATAAAAAGGATAAGGAGCGGTTATTACTGAAGTAATAACTTCCAAGATTCATCTAAAACTTTTGGGTTATCTCCCAATAAGTACTTTTCTTTAACGCCTTTAAGTTAGGCATGATAGTTTGAGAAAATGCTCACATAAGAAATATGAATTGAAGTAAAAGAGAGCATCAAGAAGCAAATTCAAAGAACATTTAAGTCTAACCCACTTCCTATCCATAGGAATCTTTTAAAGAAACAATTCATGAAAGCATAAAGAAACAATCATAGGAAAGCAAAACAAGTGCAACTTCAAGACTTTCAACATAAAGAGGGGAAACTTAATATTGTTGAGATACATAAAACCATGTTTCCCTCTATCATAATAACTTTCAGTAGCATCATGAATAATAAAAATATAACTATCACATAAAACATTCTTATCATGAGCCACATGCATATATTAATTATTTCACTCCCTATAAGCATAGTCATTCTTATTAATTATAGTGGGAGCAAATTCAACAAAATAGCTATCATTATTATTCTCATCACCATAATCATCAAATATAGGAGGCGTATTATAATCATAATTAATTTCCTCCTCAATAGTAGGTGGACTAAAAATATCATATTCATCATTGTAATCATCTTATATTGGAGGTTTGGTATCATCATAAGCAATAGAATAACTATCTTCCAAAGCCGGGGAACTAAAAAGATCATTTTCATAAAAACTAGCTTCCCCAAGCTTAGACTTTTCCATAGCATTAGCAGTAATGGTGTCCAAAGAATTCATACTAACAACATTGCTATTAGCATGCAAATATGAAGGAAATATGCCCTAATAGGCAATAATAAAGTTGTTATTATGTATTCCTTGTATATGATAGATGTTTATTTTGCCTGCTATAATTGTATTGATAGGAAACATCAATACATGTGTGTTTAATAAACAAAAAAGGGTTCCTAGTTATGCCTCTCTTATAGACTAGCTTGTTGATTAACAAGATGATCAAGGTTTCCTGATCATGGACATTGGATGTTGTTAATAACAAGGTCACAACATTTGTGAAATGATGTGAAGAACATTCATCCAAAGTATAGCATTAAGATCAAGTCATTATGTTTATATTGCTATAACATCATACGAAGTAATCTTTATCCTTAGACCATGATATCATGTTAAGTGCTAACACCGAAAGAGTATCTTGATAACATCAAACGTCACACCGTAACAGGGTGACTATAAAGATGGGTTCAGTACTACGAAGGTGTTATGTTGAGGCTCATGGATCAAGAGTGGAATTTGTCAATCCAGATGAAGGATAGATATACTCTGGGCCCTCTCGGTGATATCACATTAGGATAAGCTTGAAAGCAAGTGATGTGATCACTAGAATGTTATATCACGGGAACGAGAAAAGAGTGCATGTCGGTAACGAGATCAAACTAGCTATGGAGATACCGAAGATCGAATCTCGGACATGTAATTTATTGAGAGACAAAGGGATTTAGTTACAAGCGTTAAAGGTTCTCACGATCACAGGAGTCATCGTTGAATGTGTAGGAGTCAGTACGGATCTCCATGTCCCGCTGCTGATTATTGATCGGAGAAGGGTCTCGATCATGTCTGCATTATTCGCGAACCGTAGGGTGGCACACTTAAGAGTTACCGGACACCATTTTGGAGCACATATGTTTCAGACAAAAGAATTGCAAAGCGCGAGAATTGTTTTAATAGAAATTGTTTCGGGTGAAATTGCAGAAGGTGGTTCTGCATGTGATATTGAAATATTGCAAGGGGCTATATGTGACTTTTTGTTAATTAAAGTAATTAACAAAATTCTGAATAAATTTAAGAAAAAGAGTTTTATTAAATGAGAGAGCATTAAATTTGGAGAAATTTAATGCATTTAAAGTGGAGACTTTAAAAGGGAATGTGAAGAGGCATTTTAATGTGGAGGGGTTACCACCACATGAATGGGGGAGGTGAGGGGTCACCCCCATGCGCCGGCCATGGAGAGAGGGGGCACCCCCCCCCCTCCTCCTATAAAAGGCCACCCATTCCCTCCTTCATCCACACACCTCCTTGTGAAGGATCTCTCTCCCCCTCTAGAATTATTTCCCCATGGTCTCGGATTAGCGAGATACATGTTCCCGGTGGCATTTCGTCTGGAAGGAGTTGCTGCTTCCGCTGGATCGCTGGAGCGAGGAGGTGGAGGTTGTCCGGTGGCTTGAACGTGTGTGCGAGGACGGATGCGCTGCTGATTTGCGGCGCTCGGACTTCCACACGATCTTGAGATCGGCAAGCGTACGACTACATCAACCACGAGTTCCTACTCGTTAACAAAACTCATTGTCTTCGAGGGTAAGTTCTCCATGGATGTATGTACACCCGTTGCTCTGTGTCTAGTAGATAGATCTTGGCGTATAGTTCTCATCGTAGGAAAATTTTTGTTTTCTGTGCTACGGACCCAACAGTGGTATCAGAGCCTGATCTATGCGTAGGTGCTTTGCACAGGTAGTGCACATATGTTTATATGTGGGCGATGATGATCATGTTATTGCATCTTCTATGTACTTTGGATATTGGTGGCATAGTGGGATGAAGCGGCCCGGACCAACCTTACATGTCATCGTGCATGAAACCGGTTCCATGACTTACATGCAACTAGTTTTGCATAAGTGGCTAGCGGGTGTCTGTCTCTCCTACTATAGTCAATATCTGATTTACAACGAGTTGCTAATAACTTGGTTATCCTCGTTGTGGTTCATGTTCGTAGGTAAGACCGGTTCTATCTCCGAAAGCCCTAAGACACGTAAAACTTGCAATTGATAAATTAGAGGCGTCTAGTTTAGATCGTTGTTGGGCTAGTGTATTGATATGATATTGTTGTAAGTAGATGTATGATAGATACTCTTACAACTCACTTAACGTGTAAGTTACATAGACCTTGGCCTTACACACAAAGGAATGATAGAGATCATACCATGATGCAAATGATAGAGATCAAATGCATGGACCATATCACCTCACTTCACACATTAGCATCTTATATTGCTAGTTTGGCACTTTTGGTAGCATTATAAGATGATCCCTCATTTAGATATCAACATAAAATGTGTTCTTCCTTAAGTATGCACCGTTTTGTGGATCGTGTTTTGAGGCATCACGTGATGATCGGGTGTTCTCGACTCTACGCTTTCATACAACAGGTGTAAGACAGTTTTACACACGCAAATACTAAGGTTCTTACTTAACGAGCCTAGCATGTACAGACATGGCCCCGGAACACGGACCGAAAGGTTAAGAATGAGTGATATAGTTGATATGATGCCCATATAGATGTTCACCTTTGAAGCTGCACCGACTCACGTGATGATCGGACTTGGTGTAGTGGATTTGGTTCATGTAATCACCAAAAGGACACGAGGGATGTCGTTTTTGAGTGGGAGTTCATTAGTAATTTGGATTAGTTGAACTCAATCTATCATAAACTTAGTCTAAATATATTTTACAAATTCTGTTGTAGATGGCACCACCTGCTTATAATTTCAATGTGTTCATGGAGAAAGAGAAGCTTGCTGTGAATGGTAGCAACTTCACCAACTGGGCTATGAATTTGAGGATTCTCCTCACTGCTGCATAAAAGCAATATGTGCTAGAGGCGCCGCTAGGCCCCCGACCAGCTCCTGATGCCCCTGACGAGGAAAAGAACGTCTATATAACTCGTCAGGAGGACCACAACTTAGTTCATTGTGGCATACTGTATGGGCTAGAGCCAGAACTTCGAAAACGTTTCGGAAATGGCAATGCCTTTGATACCATGGGAGAATTGAAAATTATTTTCCATACCCATGCTGCCGTAGAGAGTTATAATGCTTCTAAAAAGTTCTTTAGCTGCATGATGGAAGAGAACAGCTCCGTTAGTGAGCATGTACTCAAAATGTCTGGGTACGCCGATAAGCTTGTGTCCATGGGAATAACGATTCCCATTGACTTAGGCATACATCGTGTTCTCCAATCTCTGCCACCTAGCTACAAGAGCTTCATGATGAACTATAATATGCAGGGCATGAAGAAGTCTCTTCTCGAGCTTTTGTCAATGCTTAAGACTGCAGAAGTGGAGATTAGGAAAGAACATCAAGTGTTGATGATCAATAAGACCACCGGTTTCAAGAAGGACAAGAAAGGCAAGCAGAAGGGAAAGAAGGGCGGCAAATCTATTGCCGCACCTGAAAAGACACCCCGAGCTGGCCCTAAGTCTGACACTGAGTGCTACTATTACAAGAGGACTGGCCATTGGAAGCGCAACTGCCCCAAGTATTTGGCAGACAAGAAGGCCGGCAAGGCAAACAAAGGTATATGTGATATACATGTTATTGATGTGTACTTGACTAGTACTCGCAGTAGCACCTGGGTATTTGATACGGGATCGGTTGCTAATATATGTAACTCTGTTCAGGGGCTGCGGAACAAGCGACAACTAGCAAGGGATGAGGTCACGATGCGAGTCGGCAATGGATCAAGATTTGATGTGATCGCCGTCGGAATGCTGCCTCTCCATATGCCGTCGGGATTAGTTATAAATCTGAATAATTGTTATTTGGTGCCTGCACTGAGCATGAACATTGTATCCGGATCGTGTTTGATGCAAAGTGGTTATTCGTTTAAGTCTTAAAACAATGGTTGTTCGATTTATATGAAAAATATATTTTATGCTCATGCACCTGTGTTGAATGGTTTATTTATGTTGGATCTCGATAGTAGTATTACGCATATTCATAATGTTGATGCTAAAAGGATTAAACTTGATAATGATATATCTACATATATGTGGCACTGCCGTCTAGGTCATATTGGCGTTAAACGCATGAAGAAACTCCATTCTGATGGACTTTTGGAATCACTTGATTTTGAATCATTTGATACATGTGAGCCATGCCTTATGGGCAAGATGACTAGAACGCCGTTTTCCGGTTCAATGGAACGGGCGACAGATTTATTGGAAATCATACATACTGATGTGTGTGGACCAATGAGTGTGTCGGCGCGAGGTGGATATCGTTATTTTGTTACTTTCATGGATGATTTGAGTAGATACGGGTATATCTATTTGGTGAAACATAAGTCTGAAACTTTTGAAAGGTTCAAAGAATTTCAGAATGAAGTGGAAACTCATCGTAATAGAAAGATCAAATTTCTGCGGTCCGACCGTGGAGGAGAGTATCTTAGTTACGAGTTTAGCACACATATGAAAGACTGTGGAATAGTTTCACAACTCACGCCTGCCGGAACACCACAACGTAATGGTGTGTCGGAACGTCGTAATCATACCTTATTGGATATGGTTCGATCTATGATGTCTCTGACTGACTTACCTTTGTCATTTTGGGTTTATGCACTGGAAACTGCTGCATTCACTTTAAATAGGGCACCATCTAAATCCGTTGAAACGACACCGTATGAATTATGGTTTGGAAACAAACCTAAGCTATCATTTCTTAAAGTTTGGGGATGCGATGTTAATGTGAAGAAACTTCAACCGGATAAACTCGAACCCAAAGCGGAAAAATGCGTCTTCATAGGATACCCTAAGGAAACGATTGAGTATACCTTCTATCGCAGATCCGAGGGCAAGGTCTTTGTTTCCAAGAATGGATCCTTTCTTGAGAAGGAGTTTCTCGTGAAAGGTGTGAGTAGTCGGAAGGTAGAACTCGAAGAGGTTATTGAACCTTCTCTTCATGAAATGGCGAGTAGCGCAACTCCAGAAGTTGTTTCGGAGTTGACTTCACCTAATGAAGAGAGAGCAAATGATATTGATCATGAAACTCCGAAAGAGGACACTACCGAACCTTGTAGGTCAAGCAGGACACGTGCAACTCCTATACTGTACGGCAATCCTGTTGTGAATTTCATGGTTGATGAAATGGATGACCCTGCGACGTATGAAGAAGCGATGATGAGCCCGGATTCCAACAAATGGCTAGAAGCCATGAAATTTGAGCTAGAATCCATGTACGAAAACCAGGTTTGGACCTTGGTGGACTTACCTCACGATCGAAAGGCCGTTGAGAATAAATGGATTTTCAAAAGAAAAACTGATGCTGATGGTAATGTAACCATCTATAAGGCTCGACTTGTCGCAAAGGGGTTTCGACAAATTCAAGGAGTTGACTATGATGAGACATTCTCTCCCGTAGCAATTGCTGCATATTTCGATTATGAAATATGGCAGATGGATGTCAGAACTGTGTTCCTCAATAGTAATATTGAAGAAGAGTTGTATGTGATACAACCTAAGGGTTTTGTCGATCCGAAGGATGCTGATAAGGTGTGCAAACTTCAGCGATCCATCTATGGACTGAAGCAAGTATCCCGGAGTTGGAATCTCCGCTTTGATGAGGTGATCAAAGAGTTTGGATTTGTCCAAACTTATGGAGAGGCTTGTATTTACAAGAAAGTGAGTGGGAGCAATGTGGCATTTCTGATATTATATGTGAATGACATATTATTGATTGGAAATGATATAGATATTCTAAACAGTGTTAAAAGTTATCTAAACAGCAAATTTTCAATGAAGGACCTTGGAGAAGCTTCTTATATTAGGCATTAAAATCTATAGAGATAGATCAAGACGCCTAATTGGGCTATCGCAGAGTACATACCTTGATAATATATTAAAGAAGTTTAATATGGACGGAAGTAAGAAGGGGTACTTATCTATGTTGCAAGGCAAGACATTGAGTAAGACTCAAAGTCCGGCTACGGCGGAAGAAAGAGAGATAATGGATAAGATCCCCTATGCCTCAGCCATAGGATCTATAATGTATGACATGCTCTGTACAAGACCGGATGTGGCACATGCTATTAGTTTGACTAGTAGGTACCAATTTGATCCAGGTTCGGCACACTGGATAGCGGTCAAGAATATCCTTAAGTACTTGAGAATAACTAAGGATATGTTTCTTGTATACGGAGATGAAGAAGAGCTAGTCGCTAAGTGTTATATCGATGCTAGTTTTGACACCGATCCGGATGACTCTAAGTCTCAATCCGGATACGTATTTCTCTTGAACGGAGCAGTAGTTAGTTGGAGGAGTTCCAAACAACCTGTGGTGGCTGGATCAACAACGGAGGCGGAATATGTTGCTACTCCAGAAGCGGCGCCAGAGGCAGTTTGGATGAAAAAGTTCATTACGGAACTGGGTGTGGTTCCCAGTGAGTTGGACCCGATGGTGATCTATTGTGACAATAATGGAGCCATAGCCAATGCAAAGGAACCAAGGTCTCACAAGAATTCCAAGCATATTAAGCGCCGGTTTCACTCCATCCGCGAGCATGTCAAGGATGGAGATATAAAGATTTGTAAAGTGCACACGGACCTGAATGTAGCAGATCCGTTGACTAAAGTACTCCCTAGGGCAAAACATGATCAACACCAGAACTCCATGGGTGTTAGATTTATCACTATATAAACTAGATTATTGTCTCTAGTGCAAGTGGGAGACTGAAGGAAATATATCCTGAGAGGCAATAATAAAGTTGTTATTATGTATTCCTTGTATATGATAGATGTTTATTTTGCATGCTATAATTGTATTGATAGGAAACATCAATACATCTGTGTTTAATAAACAAAAAAGGGTTCCTAGTTATGCCTCTCTTATAGACTAGCTTGTTGATTAACAAGATGATCAAGGTTTCCTGATCATGGACATTAGATGTTGTTAATAACAAGGTCACAACATTTGTGAAATGATGTGATGAACATTCATCCGAAGTATAGCATTACAATCAAGTCATTATGTTTATATTGCTATAACATCATACGAAGTAATCTTTATCCTTAGACCATGAGATCATGTTAATTGCTAACACCGGAAGAGTATCTTGATAACATCATACGTCACACCGTAACAGGGTGACTATAAAGTTGGGTTCAGTACTACGAAGGTGTTATGTTGAGGCTCATGGATCAAGAGTGGAATTTGTCAATCCAGATGACCTATAGATATACTCTGGGCCCTCTCGGTGATATCACATTAGGATAAGCTTGCAACCAAGTGATGTGATCACTAGAATGTTATATCACGGGAATGAGAAAAGAGTGCATGTCGGTAAAGAGATCAAACTAGGTATGGAGATACCGATGATCGAATCTCGGACATGTAATATATCGAGAGACAAAGGGATTTAGTTACAAGCGTTAAAGGTTCTCACGATCACAGGAGTCATCATTGAATGTGTAGGAGTCAGTACGGATCTCTAGGTCCCGCTGCTGATTATTGATCGGAGAAGGGTCACGATCATGTCTGCATTATTCTCGAACCGTAGGGTGGCACACTTAAGAGTTATTGGACACCATTTTGGAGCACATATGTTTCACACGAAAGAATTGCAAAGCGCAGGAATTGTTTCAATAGAAACCAGAAATTGTTTCGGGTGAAATTGCAGAAGGTGGTTCTGCATGTGATATTGAAATATTGCAAGGGGCTATATGTGAATGTTTGTTAATTAAAGTAATTAACAAAATTCTGAATAAATTTAATAAAAAGAGTTTTATTAAATGAGAGAGGATTAAATTTGGAGAAATTTAATGCATTTAAAGTGGAGACTTTAAAAGGGAATGTGAAGAGGCATTTTAATGTGGAGGGGTTACCACACATGAATGGGGGAGGTGAGGGGTCACCCCCCCATGCGCCGGCCATGGAGAGAGGGGCACCCCCCTCCTCCTATAAAAGGCCACACATTACCTCCTTCATCCACACGCCTCCTTGTGAAGGATCTCTCTCCCCCTCTAGAATTATTCCCCCATGGTCTCGGATTAGCGAGATACATGTTCCCGGTTGCATTTCGTCTGGAAGGAGTTGCTTCTTCCGCTGGATCGCTGGAGCGAGGAGGTGGAGGTTGTCCGGTGGCTTGAACATGTGTGCAAGGAAGGATGCGCTGCTGATTTGCGGCGCTCGGACTTCCACACGATCTTGAGATCGGCAAGCGTACGACTACATCAACCACGAGTTCCTACTCGTGAACAAAACTCGTTGTCTTTGAGGGTAAGTTCTCCATGGATGTATGGCCACCCGTTGCTCTGTATCTAGTAGATAGATCTTGGCGTATAGTTCTCATCATAGGAAATTTTTTGTTTTCTATGCTGCGGACCCAACAAAATAAATTTCCATGGGTTTTTTAATTTTCTTTTCAGACAATTCAAGTTCTATCTTAGGAAAAATACTAAAAAGGTCTCTATTTTTTTTGTTGTTTTCCATTGAGCCTAACTAGTGAAAACAAGAAACAAAAAGACAAAATTGCAGAATCTAAAGGAAATAACTTTGAGCACTCACACCGGAGGATGTGAGTACCTTTTACCTTACCTCCCCGGCAACAGCGCCAGAAAATAGGCGTTTGCCGTGGGATGTTCTTCTTCTTTAATCCTAAGGTGTGAATACCTTTTAACTTTCCTTCCCGGCAACGGCGCCAGAAAAAAAACTTGATATAGGTGAAGTGTCATGTAGTCGACATTCACATGACACCACTAGAAGAAGTACACCACAACTTCAATAACAATCTATTGAATCTTTCTCAACGCAACTCCACTACTAACAACAAGACTTCTCCCATGTCCTCAAGAACAAATCGAACTACTCACAAGACATCATATGGGTCATGATCAGAGATGGAATAATGATGTATAACAATCTGAACATAAACAATAATTCAATGGTTCACTCAATAGCATCAACTACAAAGAGTAATCAACACCGGGAAAGTTTCCCTATGAACTAATGCAAGATTCAACGCAATTGTTACAGCAATATGGAGATGGTGATGAGGGTGCTGATGGTGATGATGGTGGTGAAGATGATGATGATCCCGATGAAGTCCAGCTTGATGGTGGTGTTGATGGCGACGATCTCCCCTCTCCGGGAAGGAATTCCCCCGATAGAAATCTGTCTACCGGAGAGATCTTTCTCTCTCGGTGTTTTCCGCCCTGCAGAGGTGGCGGAATCTTTTTGTCGTCGCTCCCCGAGTCTCAGGGTTTCGGGAGGTTGATATACGCCAGAGGGGAGAGGCTGGAGTGGGCTAGGGTGGCGACACCACCTCTAGGCGCGGCCTAGGCCTGCCCGCGCCATGGGGTGGTGTGGGCCCCCTGTGGCCCACCTCCACTCCATCTTCTGGCATCCTTAGTCTTCTGGAAAAATAGGATTTTCCATATATTTTCTGGGATTTTCTGATCTTCGCAAATTTTATATCCAAACAGCACCTTTTCCATCAGAATCCTGACTGTAGCGGTCCATACTCCAAAAGTCATCAACCATGCAAAAATAGATGAAATAACATAAGTATAACCTCTCAATACGAAATATATCAATGAATAATAGTGAATTAAGACATAGAATAGTGATGCAAAATGGACGTATCAACTCCCCCCAAGCTTAGACTTCGCTTGTCCCCAAGCGAAACTGAGCTCAATAAACATGGCCTCAGGCTTATGGAGTGAAGAGTCGACAAAAGAATACGGACAAGAAGCATCACATTCATCAAATGCATAAATCATAATAGAAGACAACTCACTATTATATAACTCAACTTGCAATAAGTAAAGGAAACACAATAAATATACATAAAGTGAATCATAATTGGTATTGGCAAACTTAGCTCTTGGTCGAAGAATAGTTGATAAATTGCTGGAGTTCACAAATAGCTAGTTTTTCAAAGATAGCTTTCAAAGTAGTAAACATCAGGATAAGAACAATGTGCAAAACAAGGAACATAAGACACATGATTGGATAAATCATCATATGAATGAATGAAACACAACAACTCAAAATACTTGCTGAGGTAGAAGGGCATAGGTTTACTGACACAACTACAAAGTAAAAGAAAGGCCCTTCGCAGAGGGAAGCATGGATTGCAAGTCTCATAAAGAGCTCCCAAAAATTATGATACTTACTAGCTTTCAGCTCTCATTGCCCATATCATAGGCATCTTTAGGTGATTAAGGTTAAAGTGATCAAAAATGAGGATATGCATTGACAAGTTGTAAATTGAGAATCTCATGTCCCTTGAATACGAGGGCCGCTCCTCAAGCTACTCAAGTTTAGTCACCGGTAAGTTCTTGTCATCGTAAGCATATGTGTATCATTGAGAACTGCCAACAGGGTACCCCTTGCCCGATGATACGGAAGAATCCCCATATCAAAATGACAAGGCAAGCAGACAACAAGTATCTCAACAATCTTCTTATTTACCATGGGAATATGGTGCTTTTTTATCTCTTTCCTCTTTTCATAATATCTCTTTTTTTCTTTTCTCTTTTTATCAATCTCTATGTCTTTTTTTATAAGAAGAATGCTTCATAGATACTCGTTATGGTTACGCTGCAGGTTTCCACCATGTCAGCATGGATTAGACCAGCGGCCCAGGCGTTTCTTTAACACATATGCATAACTCCATGTACTTACAAGCTCCCCTTTCATTTCACACCGACGACATCCATAGACAAAAGAACATGATATCAACTTGGTACAAAGTACCAGTGCAATGTTGAAAGTGTTCCCCAAGACAGCATGGTTCTGCTAATTCACAACTTACAAAGCGCAAGCATATACACAACATAGGTGAGCACAGTGATTCAAGTTTATTAAATTCAAGAAAGTAAAGTGTGCCATCAAGTTTGTGAGAGCTTTAATCACTAATTTTCACATAACAAGTTTTAATTTGGGAGGTAGATAAAACAAGAATTTACTTGGAATAGCAATAATGCTACTAGGTAGGTATGGTGGACACAAATGGCAAAGGTTTTGGTTTTAGGGAGGTGGATGCACGAGAAGAATTCCCTCTCAGTACAGGTTTTTGGCTAGCAAGGCTAGGTAGCAAGTACAAGAGTTGAAGGAAACAACCAAGCATACAAATGATAAAGACAAACATGCAATCTTCCTTGGAAGCACAAAAGATCTTAACTAGAGAATACTAGACTTATGGGCAAATCAAGAAAGAAAGATGATGAAATTATTTTTCTTTAGAGTACTTCTATCTTTTTCTTTTAAACTCTCAAAAAGGTGTTGCTACTGACCGATCAAGGTTTGCCAAAACCAACTAAATTAACTCAATGATCCCAGAGTGCTACCAATACTAACAACAAGATCAATCATATAACCACGAATTGAAAACTAATATAAGCTATGCAAAAGAGTGAATGATAGAACTTTTCATTAATATTCCATAACGGAAACTCACACCAAGGGATACATATCTAACGAGAGAGGGGACACTTCCATAATGCAAACCATACTACATAATAACTCCTCTATTCATGATATGACTCTACTAATAAGGTAAAAAGATAGAAGATAGTGATGTGATACCGCAGCACTCCCCCAAGCTTGGAATAAACCAAGGGGATGCCAAACCTGATGACGAGTTACTCCTTCGGTAGTGGTGGTGTCTTCTCATCTTCGTCCATCTTCCAGGGTAAAGGCTTCCCATCAACAAAGGACATCGTGGTTTCCAACATCCCGAAACATGCAGCAGCACTTATGCGTTTAAATCTAGCCTCATACTCACAGTTTTGATTTTGAACGTCACAGAACTGTGCTTGCAGTTTGTTGGTTGTTTGGCAGAGTGAGAGGACTTTGTTTTTGAGTTCAGAAGTCTTCTTCTGGTGCTCGGTGATGAGTTCGGAACAAATCTTATGGATGATATCCACTTCACGCTCTGCCATCTTTTTGTACCTAAAGACTTCTTGTTCCAATGATTCCATCCTGTCCTCCAGACTTCCTTCACCATTAGAGCCTTGAACGTCTTTAATCCGGACTTCCCCACCTTCGAGCAACAACTCCTTGGGATGGATATTCAATTCTCTCATGTATGGGTTGATGATATCTTCTTAGGAAACTCCCTTGGATGATCAAGAGGAAGACATTGTGGCTCCAAATCTGGATTCTACCTGGCAGAAACAGATCGAAACAAAAGCACAACGAAAACACGATATACGAACCTCGGAAGATCCGGGGGTTATATATTACGAAGTTTCACATCACCAGACAGGGGAGGGCCCGCGCCACAGGGTGGTGTGAGCCACCCTGGCTCTGTTTCCGTCCCTTTTTCGCTTCGTAGCTTTCCTTATTGACTGAAAACTGTAAAAATATAGTTGGATTGTATTCTCATAGAACTTTTCTTACCAGAATTGTTACCTATTTGGAAACGGACTCTGCAGGTCTCTGAATTTGGTATATAGTAGATTCTTCTGGAGTCATCACTTGAATAACATCAATATATTCATCTTCATATACTTATTACTTGAGTCATAAAACCCTTCTTTTTCTTATTACACCATTATCTCCACTTCCTGGAAATTTCTTTCACACAAAACTTCACACAGTTCTTATTAGCAACATTAGTATAAGTGAAGTGGTAGAACCTTTTGAGTCCAACTTCAACTGAAAACCATCAAAACATAGGCTACTGTAGTAACTCCTTCCGAAAACCCAAAAATAATTCAAAAAGGAAATTGAATAAAGAAGCAAATGCAAGAGTGGCTAAATCTGTCAAAACAGACCAGCAGGTAAAGATCAATTTTTTCGAAAATCTTCTGTTGCTCAAATGAAAAAGTGCAAAACTAACGAAAGTTAAATAACAACCTGGGGCATAATCACAATCAAATTACAGCTCAATCCGACATACAGAGATCTCTCACAAATTTTTACGGTGAAGCACAAAAATCTGTTTCGGGATAGCAACTTCCCCAAATCTTACTTCTCTCTCATTAGAGGTTGATCTTGACACAAAAACCAAACAAAACGGATAAGGAGCGGTTATTACCGAATTAATAACTTCCAAGACTCAAAGAAACAAAAACAAACTAAAAGAAAAAACAAATTGGGTTGTCTCCCGTAAAGGTCTTTCTGTATAGCCATTATGATGGGCATGATAATTTTGAAGAAGCTCTCATAGGGATATGAATTGAAGTGAAAGAGAGCATTAAGAAGAAAAACACACACATTTAAGTCTAACCGACTTCCTATGCAAGGGGATTTTGTAAACAAACAAGTTATTGAAACCAAAGGCAACTTGCATAAGAAGGCAAAAGAAGCGCAATATAAAAACTTTCAGCATAAAATGAGGAAACTTGATATTATTGAGATACATAAGAACACTTTTCCCTCTCTCATAGAAACTTCCAGTATCATGCATAAACATAAAAATATAGCTATCACAAGGACTATCATAGCAATGATCACTTATTCTAACAGAAAACACGGGAATACTAGCTCTCATAACACTACTTTGTGAAACAATATTAGAGGTATCCTTACAAAGGATAGTCTGTCCCTCTTCCTCATACTTAGTGACAAAGTCATTCACATTTGCTATTATAGGTTCATCAACCATTTGTTTATCAGGTTCAACAACTTTATTCATACTTTCATTAACGATACTAGCTATCATAGAATGCTCCTTTACCTTAACTGGAAAAGGCATTTTCTCAATATAAGGTTTAGGTAAAAAAAGATTAGCAGTATAAACTTCAGTATTCCTTGCAGGAACACTTTTAGCAACATCTTTATAAGGTTCATGATACTTATTCCACTTCTTTTTAGGAACTTCAATGTAGGAAGCAAAAGCCTTAAAATAAGAAGCAATAGCTTGTGAGTCTAGACCATAAGCATTTTTAATACTTTGAAAGTCATCAGTTCCCATAAAAGATTCAATGCATTCATAATCATAATTTATACCTGACTTTCTACCTTTGTCATTCTCCCAAGCTTCAGCATTGTCTTTAATACGGTCTAGAAGGTCCCATTTAGCTTCTTCTTCCATGCGAGTGAATGATCCAGCGCAAGAAGCATCCAATAAATCTTTATCATGTAGAGGGAGCCTTGCATAAAAGTTATTGATAATAATATTGTTGGGGAGCTCATGAATGGGAAATTTGAGCATTAGTAACTTCAATCTCCCCCAAGCTTGAGTTGTACTCTCTCCATCAAGAGGCCAAAAGTTGTATATTTGATTCCAATCTTTATGAATCTCACTAGGAGGATAAAACTTTGAATAAAAGAGAGGCACTATTTCCTCCCATTCCAGAGCTTGACCATTCTTCAGCAGCTTATACCATTCCTCAGCTCTTCCTTTCAGTGATAATGAGAATAACTTCTTCTTAACTTGATCTATAGTAATACCTGCACACTTGAACAACCCGCATAATTCGTGTATAAAGAGAAAATGATCACCAGGATGGACAGTTCCATCCCCAACATAGTAGTTATCCATAACACGATCAATAATTCTTGTAGGTATTTTGAAAACATCATTCTCAGCAGGTGGTGGCTTATCTACTACCTTAGCAGTTGTAGTAGCATTACCAAATAAGAAACTCAGCAAATTATCCATAACGAAAATAAAGCAACTAATAGAAGTAAACAATACTCACAGTAGAAGTTTCCTTTACCAGTTCCTCTCTCCAATAGCGCTTCACTCCCCGGCAACGGTGCTAGAAAATAGTCTTGATGACCCACAAGTATAGGGGGTGTATCACAGTATTTTCGATAAGTAAGAGTGTCGAACCCAACGAGGAGCAGAAGGTGCTGGCTAGTGGTATGGATCAGGAATTCTCTGCAAATACTTAGCAAACTGATTTTTAGGGATTTTCGATAAAGCAAGTAAACAAAGTACGAGTAAATAAAAGACAATAGGAATAAATGTAGCAAGTGGCCCAATCCTTTATGCAGCAAAGGACAAGCCGGTTGTATTACTTAAGATGACCAAACGTTCTCGAGGACACATGGGAAGACTGTCAAGTGCTTTCGCTTCATATAGCTGATTAATCTTCTCTATCTTGCTAAGTGTTGTGTGGGTGAACCTGTGCTAATGTACCGGCCCATACAAGACTAATACATACTTGTGATTAAACCCCTTGCAAACATCCGTAAGTACAAGAAAGTATTTAAGGTAGAAACCTAACCACAGCTTTAAACTCTAAGACCCTTACGTCCCTTGTGCAATGGTTTCCTAACGGGGGTTCAGGTTTCTGTCACTCCGGCAACCACTACGATTAGTAGCCAAATACACAATGCATTCCCCTAGGCCCATATAGGTGAAGTGTCATGTAGTCGACGTTCACATGACACCACTAGAAGAAGTACACCACAACTTAAATAACAATCTACTGAATCTTTCTCAACGCAACTCCACTACTAACAACAAGACTTCTCCCATGTCCTCAAGAACAAATCGAACTACTCACAAGACATCATATGGATCATGATCAGAGATGGAATAATTATGTATAACAATCTGAACATAAACAATAATTCAATGGTTCACTCAATAGCATCAACTACAAAGAGTAATCAACACCGGGAAAGTTTCCCCTATGAACTAATGCAAGATTCAACGCAATTGTTACAGCAATATGGAGATGGTGATGCGGGTGATGATGGTGGTGATGATGATGATCATGATCCCGATGAAGTCCAGCTTGATGGTGGTGTTGATGGCGATGATCTCCCCTCTCCGGGAAGGAATTCCCCCGGCAGAAATCTCTCTGCGGGAGAGATCTTTCTCTCTCGGTGTTTTACGCCCCGCAGAGGAAGCGGAATCTTTCTGTGGTCGCTCCCCGAGTCTTAGGGTTTCGGGAGGTTGATATACGCCAGAGGGGAGAGGCTGGAGTGGGCCAGGGTGGCCACACCACCTCTAGGCGCGGCCTAGGCCTACCCGCGCCATGGGGTGGTGTGGTCCCCCTGTGGCCCACCTCCACTCCATCTTTGGCATCCTTAGTCTTCTGGAAAAATAGGACTTTCCATATATTTTCCGGGATTTTCTGATCTTCGCAAATTTTGCCTCCAAACAGCACCTTTTCCATCAGAATCCTGACTGTAGCGGTCCATGCTCCAAAAGTCATCAACCATGCAAAAATAGATGAAATAACATAAGTATCACCTCTCAATACGAAATATATCAACGAATAATAGTGAATTAAGACATAGAATAGTGATGCAAAATGGACGTATCAATAACCCCACACTGTCACCTTGAGTACTAGATGGTTCAAACAAACACCACAATTTCATAAAGACATCCAACTCCAAATTAACTCATAACAAGTAATTGTAATCTCTAGCCTAAGTGCCACCATGGTGTGCACACTGTCAACTTCACACACATGGGGAGATCAGAGATCTATTAAAGCACTTGAGTAGCAAGGTAGATCTATAGATTACAAGTTCATGGTCTCAATAAGATCATGCATAGAGAGAGATGAACACATAGCTACAAGTAGAACCCTTAGCCTCGAGGGAGAACTAGTCCCTCCTCATCATGGGAATCAACAATGGTGATGGAGATGGTGGTGGAGATCGATGGAGATGGCTCCAGGGGCACTTCCCCGTCTCGGCAGGGTGCCGTAACAGAGACTTTCTATCCCCCGAATCTCCCCTTCGGTGGCGGCGCAGCAGAACTTTTCGTGGCTGGAGGCTTGACGATTTAGGGTTTTTGCATCGGGAGACATCTTATAGGCGAAGAGGCAAGGTCGGTGGGCAGCCAGGGGGCCCACACCACCTGGTGGCACGACGAGGGCTAGCCCGCGCCACCATATGGTGTGGCCACCCTATGGCCCCTCTCCGTCTCGTGTTCTGGCTCCATGAGTCTTCCGGTAAAATATCGACTTTGGCTTTTGTCCGGTCCAATTCCGACAATATTGATTTTCGGTCTTTCATGGAAGAAAAAACAGCAGAAAACAGGCAACTGTCACTATGGCATCTTTATAATAGGTTAGTTCAGGAAAGTGTATAAAAAGTACTCGAAAGTTGGAACAAAACATAAGAAAGTAGATAAAACCAAGCATGGAACATCAAAAATTATGGATACGATAGCAACGTATCAACATCCCCAAGCTTAACTCCTGCTCGTCCTCGAGTAGGTAAGTGATAAAAAGAATGAATAATTTTTGAGGTGACATGCACCATCATAAACTTGATCAAAGTATTTGTAAAACATTCAAAGTTGGGATCATAGTTCTTGAATCATAACATGAAAGACAAAGTTCTAGCAATAAGACAAATAAACTATGTTGCAACATGAAAAGGAACAAACAAAAGATTAATGAATAACAATGCTTTGCAAGACATTTGTTTGTTTCACATAAAGAAAACATAGCATAGTGGCATTCACCTTGTCCCTCATAGAGTAGCAAACAAAAATGCATGGGACATTCAAAATTCATAAGAGTGACTAGATACAAATAGTTTAAAACAAGCAATATCAAAGCTATGCATCAATTAACATGTCTTGGGACAATGCACATAGAACTAAGAATGGCCACTATCCTGTCAAAGTAGGTGCATAAAGATAGAAGGTGGAGACTCAACATAAAAGTAAACGAAAAGCCTTCATAGAAGGAAGTAGGGATTCAAGTTTCATCAAAAGCTTCCAAAAAATTATGGTACTGATTAGCTTTGAGCTCTCATTGCCCCTATCATAAGCATCTTGAAGTGATTAAGGTTAAAGTGAACAAACTATGGAGTATATGCTTGACAAAGTATAAGTTGGAAATCTCATGTCCCTTGAATACGAGGGCCGCTCCTCATGCTACTCAAGTTTAGTCACCGGTAAGTTCTTATCATTGTAAGTACATGTGTATCATCGAGAACCGCCAACAGGGTACCCCTTGCCCGATGATATGGAAGAATCCCCATATCAAAATGACAAGGCAAGCAGACAACAAGCATCTCAGCAATCTTCTTATTTACCATGGGAATATGGTGCGTTTTTCTCTCTTTCCTCTTTTCTCATATCTCTTTTTTTTCTTTTTTTTCTTTTTCCTCTTTTTTCCCAATATATGACTCTTTTTTTATAAGAAGAATGCTTCATAGACAGCTCATTATGGTTACGCTGCAGGTTTCCACCATGACAGCATGGATTCGACCAGCGGCCCAGGCGTTTCTCTAACACGTATACATAACTCCATCGACTTACAAGCTCCCCTTTCATTTCACACCGACGGCATCCATAGACAAAAGAGCATGATATCAACTAGGTACAAAGTACAAGTGCAATGTTGAAATCGTTCCCCATGATAGCAAGGTTCTGCTAATTGATGGCTCAATGCACGGCGCCCAGAAAAGTGCTGGTGCATGGTTGATGTAGAGCTCGTTGGGAACCCCAAGAGGAAGGTATGATGAGCACAACAGCAAGTTTCCCTCAGTTATGAAACCAAGGTTTAATCGAACCAGTAGGAGCAAGGAAATACCCCAAAGGTGTTACTAGCTGAGCTTTGATAAGGCACACTACCGGTGCTAGTAGCAATGTGAAGACCTGCAGAACACAACCACAGAACTATGTCCCCAACTTGCGATGAGGTTGTCAATCTCACCGTCTTTTGATGAAAACAAAGGACTAAACGTATCGAATGGAAAGAAGTAATAGTTTGCAGAAAGTAAACACAAAGCAGTAAACGGTTTCTAGATTGTATGTAAAAGACAAGGACCGGGATTCATAGTTCACTAGAGGTGGCTCTCCATAAGATAGATAACATGCTGGGTGAACAAATTACAGCGGGGCAATTGACAAACATTGAGAAAGCAATACATGCATATACTAATCATCTTGACTCCTTTGAGACTTGATTGGGCATTACAACATTATACATAGACCGCCATCCAACTGCATCTATGACTAATAATCCACCTTTAGGTTATCATCCGAACCCCCTCCAGTATTAAGTTGCAAGCAACAGATTATTGCTTTACGAACTGCGTGTAAAGTAAACAATACGATTGTTCTATGAACAAAGGATTGTTTTTTCTCCCTAGTAGCAACAGCACATCTAGTACCGTAGAGATTTATGTCACTTCCCCAGATTACCAGAGGCATGAACCCACTATCGAGCATAAATACTAACTCTTGGAGTTGCTAGCATCTAATTGGCCAAGATAGCTACTAACAACGGAAAGCATGCAAGATCACAAATAACAAACACATGATAGAATCAATAATCAATCTGAAATAGCATCTTGATATCCATCGGATCCCCACAAACACAACATGCAGAATTACAAATAGATGATCTTGATCATGAATGGAGCTCACAAGATCTAGACATGAAAGCACAAAGGAGGAGAACCATCCATCTAGCTACTACATGGATCTGTAGTCCAAGGATGAACTACTCACGCATCACACCGGAGGCTTGCGTGGTGATGAAGAAGGCCTCCAGGGTGAATCCCCTCTCCGGCAGGGTGCCGGGAAGAGCTTCAGATCCCTCCGATCTAGGGATGGAGATGACGGTGGCTACAAACTCTTTCGTGGATTTTTGATCGGGTACTTAGGGTTTTCGTCCCGAGGGCATCTTATAGTCGGAAGGGGAGGCCGAGGGGGTGCCAGGGGCCACCACACCACCCCCTGGCATGGGCCCAGCCTGGCCGTGCGGCCAGCTGGTGTGGCCGGCCTCTGGCCCTTCTCCGTCTCGTATTCTAGCACTTGATGACTTCCTGAAAAATAGGAACTTTGGATTTTGTCCCGTCCACTTCCGAGAATATTCATTTTCTGACTTTCCTGGAACCAAAAATAGCAGAAAACAGGCAGCTGTCACTGTGTCTCTTGTTAATAGGTTAGTCCAAGAAATCATATGAAAAGTACTCCAAAGTGTGGACAAAACACAAGAAAGTGGATAAAACCAAGCATGGAACATCAAAAATTATAGATACATTTGTAATGTATCAACATCCCCAAGCTTAACTCGTGCTCATCCTCGAGTAGGTAAGTGATAAAAAGAAAGAATAATTTTTAGGTGACATGCACCATCAAAGACTTGATCAAAGTATTTGTAAAACATTCAAAGCTAGGATCATAGTACTTCAAACATAACATGAAAGACAAAGTTCTAGAAATAAGACAAAGAAACTATGATGCAACATAAAAAGGCACAAACAAAATATTCACGAATAACAATGCTTTGCAAGACGTTTGTTTGTTTCACATAAAGAAAACATAGCATAATAGTATTCAGCTTGTCCCTCAATAGAGTAGCAAATATAAATGCATAGGACACCTTCAAAGTTCATAAGAGTGACTAGATACAAAAGTTTAAAACAATCAATATCAAGTTATGCATCAATCAACTAGTCTTGGGACAATGCACATAGAACTAAGAATGGCTACTATGCTCTCAAAGTAGGTGCATAAAGGTAGAAGATGGAGACTCAATATAAAGGTGGAAGAAAGGCCTTTTATAAAAGGAAGTAGGGATTCAAGTCTCATAAAGAGCTTCCAAAAATTATGGTACTTATAGCTTTTAACTCTCATTGCCCCTATCATAAGCATATTGAAGTGATTAAGGTTAAAGTTAACAAACTATGGTGTACATGCTTGACGAAGTATAAGTTATAAATCTCATGTCCCTTGTATACGAGGGTCGCTCCTCATGCTACTCAAGTTTAGTCAGCGGTAAGTTCTTGTCATTGTAACTACATGTGTATCATAGATAACCGCCAACGGGGTACCGCTTGCCCGATGATACGGAAGAATCCCCATATCAAAATGACAACGCAAGAAGACAACGAGCATCTCAGCAATCTTCTTATTTACCATGGGAATATGGTGCTTTTTTCTCTCTTTCCTCTTTTCATAGTATCTTTTTTTTCTTTTCTCTTTTTTCTCCATATAGGACTCTCTTTTTTTATAAGAAGAATGCTTCATAGACAACTCATTATGCTTACGCTGCAGGTTTCCACCATGTCAGCATGGATTAGACCAACGGCCCGGGCATTTCTCTAACACATTTACATAACTCCATGGACTTACAAGCTCCCCTTTCATTTCACAACGACGACATTCATATACAAAAGAGCATGATATCAACTAGGTACAAGTACCAAGTGCAATGTTGAAAGCGTTCCCCATGAAATCATGGTTCTGCTAATTCCCAACAAATAAGTGCAAGCATATACAACATAGACGACACAATGGTTCAAGTTTGTTAAGGGCAAGAAAAGTAAAGTGTGTCATCAAGTTCGTGAGAGCTTTAATCACTAGTTTTCTCATAAAAAGTTTAATTTGGAAGGTAAACAAAAGCATGAATATACTTGGAATAGCATAAGCTAGTAGGTATGTATGGTGGACTCTTTGGAATAACTTGGTTTAGGGAGTTGGATGCATGAGTGGAACTCATACTTTGTTGTGGAGGCTAGCAAAAGACTGGGAGCTACAAACTAAGAGAGCAATAATGGCCATAATCATGTAGAGCGACAAAACATCATTGATCAAAGCATAAAGTGATACTACAAGTTGAAAACTAAAGGATCATAAAGGCAATGGTGACTTGAGATAGTCATAACATGGTGTGAGCATGCGCCAAGTCAACCCAAATAAAGCATCAAAGGAGAATACCACTATACTATGCTTTAATATGCTAAAACAACGCATGATTCATCCAAGGCACATTAAGCAATGTCAATTGTTTATAACAAGTCATGCTACAACAAAGAATACTAAGCATAAACCCAAAACAATATCAAGCATGGCATGACAAAGCATAGGCCACAGTCAAAAACAAGCTCTTTTTACCACATAAGTATGAACATTCCTACTCTTTTCCAAACCAAACCAAACTATTTGCAAACCAATGTATGAAAGAGGGGGTCCAACCAATTTATTCAGCAAACTAAGCAAACAAAAGCAAACGAAAAAACCAAACAAAAACGAAAAAGAAGATGCTCCAAGAAAAACACAACTAGATAAGGTCACAATGGATGATCTCAATACGTTGGAAACAACCTTGTTGAAATCCTTTGAGGCCAAGATGGAGGAGATGAATCAAATGATTGCTCGCCTCACAGCATCCAAAGACCCATGTCCATCCTCCTCTAAGGCAGCCACACCATCATCTAAGAAAAGGGTAACACCGGATCCAAGGATGATGATGCAGAAGGTGAAAAACTTAATGGTTCCACCTCCAAGAAGGGAAGTGGTAAGGAGGAATATAGTGAGGTTCGCCACGTATATTCCCCCGGCCCACCTATCCCTCATCCTCATATAAACAATAGGCGTGATCCACCCAATCTCACTGCATCCTCTTTCAACAAATGGCAATTCTTAATGAAATCTCATGTTTGCAGCTCCTCTATTGAACTTTGGAGGATTATTGGAGAGGGTCTTCATATTGGCGATCAAACCAACCTAACAAGAAGAGAAGTTGTGGACAGCCAATTGAATGCCACTGCTCTCCACATGATACAGCTTGGTGTGGGTCCCAAGGACATGCCACACATTGAACATCTCAACACAGCTAAAGAAGCTTGGGATGCTCTTACGGATCTCTTTGTTGGGAATGAAAGCATGAGAAGGAACAGGTATGATGCCCTTAGTAATGAAGCTGAGGGATTCTACATGTTGGATGGTGAAAACCATGAAGACATGTATAGAAGACTCAAGGGCATCACAACAACATTTAGAAAGCATGGGTCCACTCACATTGATGATGCATGGATAAAAAGGAAATATGTGAGTGCCTTAATGCCTTTCGAGCCAACGGGCTTGAAGAGCCTGCAAGGTAGACATAACTACCATCAAATGACATCCATTGAGGTCATGCAAGAGATGGCGTCATTCAAAGTGGTAGGATAGAATGCTGAAGATGCTCGTGCTCGGGCCATTGGAATGCAAAAGGGTGTCAATGTTGCTCTCAAAGCCAATGTTGTTGATAAAGAGGAGGATGAAAGAGCATTTGAGGGGCCTCCATGGACTGCCCCGATGAAGTCAAACGTGCTCATGGTGAGTACATGGCGTTTTATGCAAGGAACTTTTGGAAGGACCCTGCCAAAGCCAAGTCGGAACTCGAGCGCAAGAACGGGTCAAATGGAAGAAGAGAAAGTGGCCCAAGACTGAGAACTTGCTACAACTGTGGAGACAGAATGCACTTTGTAGCCGAGTGTCCGTATCAAAATAGAGAATCCAAAGCACCTAAGAAGAAGCCATTTATTAAGAAGAATGGCCCCTTCAAGAAGCAACCCAAGATTGTCTTAGTAGCACAAGAAGAATACTCCTCTGCAAGGGAAGATGAAGAGGATGATGATAGTTCTCGCGAGGTGGCTGCTATAGACACCACATCGATGATGACCCACAAGTATAGGGGGTGTATCGCAGTATTTTCAAGGGAAGTGAAAACCAATTTATTGATTCGACACAAGGGGAGCCAAAGAATATTTATAAGCCTTAACAACTAAGTTGTCAATTCAGCTGCACCTGGAAACAATCTTGCTCACAGCAGTTTATCAGTAGCAACAGTTTTGTAGGAGGAATAGTAAAGTAACAACAGTAGTAAAGCAAAGACAATAGTAACAAAAGCAGTAAAAAGTGGGATTCGAGTGCGGTAGGCATAGGGATGGATGGACGGGCGTTGCATGGACAAGACAATTCACATAGCAATCAGAACATAGGGCAATTGTAGATAAATAAGAAAAAGCATCCAAGCACTAGACAATCCTAGGCACGTGTTCCATATATAGTCATACGTGCTCGCAATGAGAACTTGCACAACATCTTTTCTCCTGCCAGCCCGTTTGCAGCGGGGCCTCTATGGAACTATTGGCAATTAAGGTGCTCCTTTTAATAGAGCACCGGAGCAAAGCATTAACACTCCGTGAACACATGTGATCCTCACATCAAAGCCTTTCCCTTCCGATTATCCCGATTTCTGTCACTTCGGGGCCATAGGTTCCGAACAACGACGTGTGTATACAACATGTAGATAAGACCAAGAACAATACTATCATAATGAATCAATAACATGTTCAGATCTGAAATCATGGCACTCGGGCCCTAATGACAAGCATTAAGCACAACAAGTCACAACAAAGTCACAAAGCACTAATAAAAGATACTTGGCACCATGCCCTAACAATCTGATGCCATTACATGAACGATCTCATCCAATCCCTACCATCCCCATAGCCTATAGCGGGGGATTACTCACTCATAGATGGGGGAAACATGGATGGCCGATGGAGAAGCGATGGTGATGATGATCGCGATGATCTCCTCCAATTCCCCGTCCCGGCAGGGTGCCAGAACGGAGTTTCTTGTGCTGTTTCGTGGAATCTGGTGGTGGCGGCGGAGCGGAACTCCTTCTGGAAAAACGTCGAACCCCCCAAAGTTTTAGGTCAGGATGCCCCTTATAGGCGAAGAGAGAGGCCGAGGGGGTGCCTGGAGGGCCCACACCACCCCCTGGCGCGGCCTGGTCTGTCCCGCGCCACCAGGTGGTGTGGCCACCCCCTGGATCTTCTCCGTCTCGTATTCTGGCTTCTGGAGTCTTCGGGTGAAATAGGATTTTTGGCATATTTTCCGGGATTTTTGCTGATAGTTGATTTTCTGCACAAAAAGTAGACACCAAGGCAATTCTGCTGAAAACAGCGTCAGTCCGCATTAGTTGCATCCAAATCACACAAGTATAGAGGAGAAACAATAGCAAAAGTGTTCAGGAAAGTAGATACGTTTTGGACGTATCAATCGACTCCTTCATCTCTCTTCGACTCGCCAAACGAGAACGTCATCAACAACAACGCTACTTGCCTAATGGCAAGAGGGTCAGAAGTTATTTCTTTGGATACCTTTTTCACTAACCTGCAAGGTGAGCACAAACTCCATTTTGGTGCTCTTATGAGTCAACTTGCTCAAGTCGAAGATCTTCTTGAAGAAAAGGTCAGAATTGAAAGAGAAGATGCCTTGGAGATAACTTCCTTGAAGAATGCCTTGGAAGAGGAAGATGAAGCTCGAGTATCTTTGGAAGAGAGACTCAAATCCATTGAGGAGTCACAGGAAGAAGTTGTGGCTCAGCTCATCAAAGAACGTGACCATGCTCTTCCCAAGGTAAAGAAACTAAAGAAAGAAAAGATTGACTTTGGGGCTGTTCATGCTAGACTTTTGGAGAAGTTCGATAATCTTGAAAGTGCTCACAAGGCATTGAAGAGTGATCATTCTACTTTAAGTGAGTCTCATGACCAGCTCCAAACTCAATTGAAACGGTATGATGTGCCAAGTACCTCCACCTCATCCTATGGAAAAGAAGACCTTGCAAGAGGTTCTCAACACAAAGGTAAAGAAGTTATTGATGAGATACTGAGCAAGAAAAGGATAAACAATAGTAAAGAAGGTCTTGGTTACATTCCCAAGACAAAGAGTAAGAAAAACAAGAAGAAGAAGAGCAGGACTGCTCAACCAAAGACTAGCAACATTACCAATGACAAGACTAATTATGATGGTTTTGCAGGGATTAACAGTCCTAACTTTGAATTATATTGCGATTATTATGGTGATGTTTATGCTAGTTATGTAGTCCCTTATGATTGTTACATTCCTTGGTCTATTTGGGTCCCCAAGACCCTTGTCACTAACATGAGAGGACCCATTGAAAAATTAGTACCTAAAACCAAGAAGTAATTTTCTTGCAGGGCTATGCTTCCGGTGGTTCTAAATGGGTACCTGATAGCGGTTGCTCGAGTCATATGACCGAAAGCAAGGAGATCATCACAGAGATGCGGCCAAACCATGATCACATAACCGTCTCCTATGGTGACAAGTCAAAATCTCAGGTATTGGGTCTCGGCAAAGTTGTGGTGGCTCACGATATCTCTCTCGTGGACGTCATGCTTGTTGAGACCATCGGTTACAACTTACTTTCAGTTCGCGCCCTTGGTAAGACGGGCTTTGCAGTTTATATTGATGCTGATTTGGTGGTACTCTTGTGGAGCAAGTCTCTAAAAGTCGTTTTCGTGGGATATGTCGAAAATGACCTGTACGTGGTGGACTTTTTGAGGAAAACCACTACAGGCCCGATGTGTCTTTTGGGAAAGGCTGACGCGGGTTGGCTATGGCATCGCCAACTAGCCCACGTTAATATGAGAACTTTGCAAAGTCTCCAGAAGGGTGTCCACATTCTTGGACTAAAAGAAAATGTCTCCTTTGCCAAAGATCATGTTTGCAGGGCGTGTGTTGAAGGGAAAATGCATGACTCTCCTCATCGAAGGAAAACTATTATCTTGTCA
Source organism: Avena sativa (assembly GCA_916181665.1). Taxonomy (NCBI): domain Eukaryota; kingdom Viridiplantae; phylum Streptophyta; class Magnoliopsida; order Poales; family Poaceae; genus Avena; species Avena sativa. The sequence goes on from OV702287.1 coordinate 574,544,444, forward strand.
AAAAGGATCTTAGAGCTCCTTCATCTGGACCTCTTCGAACCACCATCTCATGCAAGCTTTGGTGGGAAGAAGTATTGTCTAGTGATTGTTGATGATTACTCAAGATACACTTGGGTTTCTTTCTTCAAGTTGAAGAGTGAAACTCAACAAACTGTCATCGACTTCGCCAACGAGGTTCAACGTCAGCACAACGTTCCCATTCTGGCAATAAGAAGTGATAACGACTCTGAGTTCAAGAACTACACCTTAAATGAGTTCCTAAGTGAAGAGGGGATAAGACATCAATATTCCGCTGCGTACACCCCTCAACAAAATGGTGTAGCCGAGAGGAAGAATCGAACTCTAATGGATATGGCAAGATCAATGTTAGCCAAATTTAAATCTCCATATAACTTCTGGGCTAAAGCAATCTCTACTGCTTGTCACTCATCCAACCGATTATACCTCCGCAAGATGTTAGACAAGACTCCGTATGGAATACTTACCGGTAACAAGCCAAACATATCATACTTTCAGGTATTCGGGTCTAAGTGTTTCTTTCTTATCAAGGGAGTTCGTTTATCTAAGTTTGAATCTAAGGCTCTAGAAGGTATTTTTGTTGGTTATGGTGTCGAATCCCACAGTTATAGAGTCTACAATAAGCTCTCTAGAACCGCTGTAGAATCTTGTAGTGTGGTGTTCGAGGAAAATGACGGTTCACGTGCGGAGCAAGTTGGTGTTTGTGATGCAAATGTTTAAATACCTCAAGATGCCATAAGAAGAATGGGCGTGGGATTTTTTATCCCCATTAAGGAACCCCTTGTGGTGGATCGGGAAGGACAATGCTCTTCCCATGAAGATCCCTCATCTACACATGCCCAACATGTTCCCACCACGGGAGCAAATTTTGCACCATCTCCATCAACTGCTGAAGGTCAAGTTGTTCCAGAAAACTCCAGGCCGGATTATCCGGTGGGCACCGGATTATCCGGCCACCCCGCTCCAGCTGACCATATTGCTCCTGGTGGTGAAGATATCAATGCAAGCTCGAGGCCAGATTTTCCGGCAAGCCCCGGATTATCCGGCCCATCGCCAGTTCAATCAGGCCCCAGACATCCTGATTAAGCTACTCCTTGTACTCCCGGGCCGGATCATCCAGCCCCTCCATCGACCGGATTATCCGGCCCTGACTCTCCGGTTCAGCAGCCTCCTGTTACGGCTACTGACTCACCTCAAGGGCACGCTTCACCACCACCTACTACTGTTATCCCAGTTCCTAATCAAGGTCGAGCAAATGATTCCAATGAAGATTCAAGTGATGAAACTACTCCTCCTTGAGACAACAAACTTATTGAACTTCGTCGCAAGGCTCTAGCTGATCGAAACCCTGAGTTAAGGGGTCACACCCTCGACAAGGTTGTTGGTGATCTTCGACGAAGGGTTTATACAAGAAGAGAATTGGCCAGCTTTGGAGAGCATCAAGCTCATCTCTCAATGGTGGAACCTAAGAAGGTCTTTGAAGCTCTTGAAGATCCAGACTGGGTTGTTGCTATGCATGAAGAATTGACTAATTTCGAGCGCAACAAAGTCTAGAAACTCGTGGAGAAACCCAAAGATTGCCGCAATGTTATCGGCACCAAGTGGATATTTAAAAACAAGCAAGATGAGAATGGCATTGTTGTGAGGAACAAGGCAAGACTTGTGGCACAAGGTTACTCTCAAGTTGAGGGCATTGACTTCGGCGAGACCTATGCTCCAGTGGCTCGCCTTGAGTCCATCTGTATCCTTCTTGCTTATGCTGCCCGTAACAATTTTAAGTTGCAGCAAATGGAGATCAAGAGTGCCTTTCTTAAGGGTCCTCTACATGAGTTGGTATATGTAAAGCAACTGCCGGGTTTTGAGGATCCTAACTTTCCGAACCATGTATACAAACTCGATAAGGCACTCTATGGCCTTAAACAAGCCCCACGTGCGTGGTATGAGCACCTTAAAGAGCTTTTGTTAGATCGTGGCTTCGAAGTTGGGCAAATCGATCCCACTCTTTTTACTAAGAAGGTTAAGGGGGATCTCTTCGTATGCCAACTATATGTAGACGATATCATCTTTGGTTCTACTAATAAAGCTTTTAATGATGAAATTTCAAAGCTTATGACTGACAGGTTTGAGATGTCTATGATGGGGGAATTACGGTTCTTTCTTGGATTTGAGATCAAGCAACTTAGAGAAGGAACCTTTATTAATCAAGCAAGGTACATCCAAGACATGCTCATGAGATTCAAGATGACGGATCTAAATGGTGTCGCCACTCCGATGCAAACAAAATGTCATCTTGAACTTAACCCACATGGTAAAGATGTGGACCAAAAGGTATACCGGTCCATGATCGGCTCTCTTCTTTACCTCTGCGCATCTAGACCCGATATCGTGTTGAGTGTGGGAGTGTGTGCAAGGTATCAAGCAGCTCCTAAAGAAAGCCACTTAGTGGCGATCAAGAGGATCTTTCGATATTTGGTTCATTCCCCTAACTATTGGTCTCTGGTATCCCAAGGGCTCCAATTTATCTTTATGTGGTTACACTGACTCAGATTGGGCTGGTGATAAGGATGATCGGAAATCCACTTCTGGAGCTTGTCAATTCTTGGGAAGATCTCTTGTGTGTTGGTCATCTAAAAAGCAGAATTGTATATCTCTCTCCACTGCCGAAGCTGAATATGTTGCTGCTGCCAGCGCTTGCACTCAATTATTGTGGATGAGGCAAACTTTAAAGGAATACAGTGTCAATTGTGACAAAGTGCCTCTTTTATGTGATAATGAAAGTGCAATCAAAATTGCGTACAATTTAGTATAGCACACAAGGACGAAGCATATTGAGATTCGGAATCGTTTTATTCGAGACCATGTTGCTCGAGGCGATATTGATCTATCCTTTGCGAGCACGAAGAACCAACTTGCGGATATTTTTACGAAGCCACTTGATGAAGCAAGATTCTGCTACTTGAGGAATGAGCTAAATATCATTGATTCCAGGAGCTTGTCTTGATTACCCATGCACTCACTCATACATCTCAATCCTACTTTGGTCTAGGTGTGGGCATGGATATAGGGGAAGTGTGGTCCTAACTCATTGGGCTAACCCTCCCCCATAATGCCAAAAGCAAGATAAATCATTTCTCTTAATATCATTTTGTGATATGTGAACTTATTGATGAGTATTGGTCATGAACCCAAGATATATCTTCGTGGTGTCACACCATACACTCCAACAAGGTGGCTTCGGCCACCGCCCTCTCCCTTGAGGAGAATTGGATCTTTTTGGTTGTTTTTGCTCTCTCATGTTCTTATGGGAATCACACTCAATCTTGGCTTTTATTTGATTTGGGTCTTGCAATTTTGAGTGTCTAGTACCATCTCAGTTTGGTTCTCTTAATCCTAAGCCTTTCCCTACCCCTAAGCCATCTATTCTTGCACACAAGTCCCATGTACACCTTGTGGGGGTATTGTTTGGGGACGCGCGGGCCTGGTTCTGTGTACAACAGAATTCCAGATTTGAGGCCGGATAATCCGGCCCAAGTGTAGGTCGGATAATCTGGCCCTGGCGGAGTTCATCTTAAAAGGCAGGGATCGGGGGGAAGGGCACATAACAAACATCACTTCTCCCCCAATCCTCTCCTCCTCCTCAGCCGCCGCCTGCCGTCCCCCACCCTCCCCGTAGCCTCTCCGGCCACCGGATTTTCCGGGCCTCCCCGAATCTTCTTCTCCGCGCCTCCGGGTACCTTCATCTCTGTGTTCTTCCTCCAATGAGTGAGGGTAACTCCCTCTCTCTGCATCTTTGGCTAGATGTGTTACTTGTTGGGTGGAACGTTCTCTAGAATGATGTGTTTTTGCATAGAAATCATAGTCTTGCAGTTTCTAGGATCGATCTACTTTTTTGCATTCAATCTAGGTGGAATCAAAATTTTTTGCCAGGGCCGGATTATCCGCCCCTAGCCAGACCGGATAATCTGGCCTGATAGATTTAATTCTGGTTCAGTTTCACTATGGAGTATGCATTGAGTAGATTTGTCCTATGAAATTTTTGACTACTTTTTCCATGCTGTCTCCTGGACTTGTGTGTACGCTTATCCCCTTGCTATCGCCCTTATTCTCCTCATAGGTGGTTCCAGTGTTCCCAAGACCTACAAGCGCCGCCCTCGCGCTAAATACTTTCGGGACGACGGACAGGGTAACTTAGTGGACGAAATTGAGTTGAGGAGAAGAAAGAACGAAGAGAAGCGCATGGCTGAACAAGCAAAGAGGACTAGGAAGGGGGTGTCCAAGAGAAAGGGCAAGGAGCCCAAGATCAACTACAGGACTTTGGATGCAGTCACCTATTCCTCCATCCGTCACCGTGACTTGTTTGCTGAGTTGCCTCGTGATGATGAGCTGGGGGATACTCACTTTTGGTGTGTGGAACAGAAAGGTATCTATGAAGATGTGTATGCCACGCTGAACATTAGGCTTATGCACCCACTGGTCCTTGCTGAGGCTTTGGAGAAGGCCCACCTTGTGGATGCGATGTTTGTGGCTGAGAGGATGGGGCTGCACCATCTCATGTCTCTCCAGTGCTCTTTTGACTATAAGGTGGTGAAGCAGTTCTTCTCCACTTTGGTTATTTGTGGGGACGAGCGTTGCACTATGAAGTGGATGACTCATGACAGGCCTATGACTGCTGATTTTCACGTGTTTGCTGAGGTTCTTGGATACTCTTTCCGTAGCAGGGATAGAGCCAGTGGCCACCGCATCATCACCCAGCTGAAGCCCAACAAGATGTAGCTCTCTCTCCTTGCACTATGGACAATGGCATTGTGGGCACTCTGGCTGGCCTTGCTCCCATCTATGCTACCTTAGTGGGTCTCTTCCGTGACTCCATCACTCCGAGTGGGGGCAACAATGACAGCATCCATGGTCACCTTGTTCAACTACTTCAATTTTCTCATGAGGTTGCCTCGTGCGAGGACGAGTCGGTGCAGTATAGGCTAGATGTCATGGACTTCATTTACCATGAATTGACTGATGCCATGTTCAACCATCTGTCCATCCCCTATTCACCCTACATTGTGATGCTCATTAGGCACCTGCTTCCTTTTGAGGAGTTCCACATTGATTCAGTGCATAAGGCCAAGAAGATCTACACCAAGGTTCGGAAGACCTCTCACCCCTCCTCCGCTCCTGAGGGCCTCATGAGGGATGCTCACAGGCCCCTAGTGCCTCCCGTTTCCCGTGAGATCAAGCAACTGAACTAATTCCAGCGTAACATACTTTGCATGGGAGTGGACACGCGCAAGGGTCAGTACGAGGCATACAAGCAGCGCCATGAGTTGGGTCACTCCCAGCAGCTCATTCTCCACCATGTGTCCGGTGCTTCGGGTGACCCTCCGACTCCTACACCTCCCACACCGTATGCTCGGTGGAACTCTTCCTCCGGGTTGAACTATGGAGAGCTGGAGCGTCACTTGTTCCCCTCTGCGGCCGCTGCTGATGATGAGGATGAGGATGGTGACACCGAGGAGCTTGAAGATGATGATGATGATGAGAATGAAGACGAGGATGAGTACGAGGACGAGGACTACGAGTGATCCCGTGGGGCGCTAGCATCGCTCTTCTTCCTTTTTGGTGTCTCGATGCCAAAGGGGGAGAATTAGTTCTATTAGGATATTTGTGGATTTGCATGGGTCGGGCATAAGCACTTGCATTTTTCTATTCGTCGTTTTCTTGCTTATGCCCATTTAGCGTTGAACTTTAAATTTGTGGTTTGTGGTCTGTTTGAGACTCTATGTGGTTATCTGAATTATGCTTATGGATTTCATCTCATGGATTATGCTTATGGATCCATCTATTCATATCCTATTATGCTGGAAGTCTTTATCAAGGAAGGCGCTTATATTGGTTATCTCAGTAATAATTGAGGCTATGTCAAGGATGCCTTCCCTCTACCTCGGTGGTATGATTATGTTGCTCATATGTCTATGGAATAGATTCACCTATTTGTGTGCATTTGTATTCCAATGAAAAATTCTAATATGCACACATTGAGGGGGAGTCTCTTCCATGGTTATTGCTGTTTGTCTTGTGACTTTTTCCTGCAAATCCTGGTAATGTCATCTAACACCAAAAAGGGGGAGATTGAAAGAACATTTCATGTTTTCCTATATTTTTATTGTTAGATAACAATACTGTGGAGATTATTCATGTGTGCTAAGTGTGCAGGAAGCTTTGAGGGGGGCCGGATTATCCGCCCCACCAAGGGCCGGATAATCCAGCCTACCTCATTGTTCAAAGGGATCCAAGGCGCGTCGCTCGGTATCCGGTTGGATTTTCTCCCGGAAAATTCGAACTGGGGTGATTTTTCCTCCCCAGGCCGGATAATCCGGTGGTCGCATGGGCCGGATAATCTGGCCCCCACTTTTTGAGCAAAGGGAGCCAAGGCGCGTCGCTCGGTATCCGGTCGGATTTTCTCCCAGAAAATCCGAACTGGGGCAGTTTTTCCTCCCCAGGCCGGATAATCCGGCCTTCACATAGGACCGGATAATCCGGCCCCCAGAAGTTGATCAAGGGCAAGCTAGGCGCGACGCTCTGATAGGGGGGCGGATTATCTGCCGGATATTTTGAGTCTGGGGCGGAGTTTTCCCCTGGCTAGATAATCTGGCCCTCACTTGGGCCGGATAATCCGACCCCCAAAGTGTCCAACGACTGGTTTCGGAAGGGGGTATAAATACCCCTTCTTCCCTAATGTTAAGAACTCTTGATTCATTCGAAATTGTTTAGACATTGTGCAAGAGCTCCCATTCTCGATCTCCCACTTCAACCACCCGAAGGCTTTGATCTTTGGGGGAATTGAAGGAGGAGAGGATCATCATCATCACGAATCAAGCGCATCAACTCCTCTCCATTCACTTGGAGAAATCCTTGATCTAGTATTCTTGTCAATACCTAGATCTTGTTTGTTGTATTTGATAACTTTGTTCTTGTGGCAGCTTGTTGTCATTTCAGGAGCCTCCAAGTTGATTGTGGAGTTGTTGCCCCGCGAGTTGTGTAAAGGCGCCGGTACCAGCCTCGAAGGGTACCTATAGTGGAAAGGTGGATCAGGCCTTTGGTGGCGAGATCCATCAGAGAACAGGGTGAGGCCTATTGTGGCGTGGTGGTCTTAGTACCACCCACCCCTCCAACGCAGACGTACTTCCCTTAATAAGGAAGGAATTACGCTCAAACAAATCATGTGTCTCCGCGTGCTTCACTACGGTTTAACTGTTCCTCTTCCACTCGCTCTTTACTCGCTAGTAGATAGGTTTGCATATAGGGAAATTCCATCTAATAGTTTATCTAGAGAATTTACCCTTTGTGCTAAGCCTAAAATTGAAAAAGTATTAAAATTTGGAGTAGCACCTATTCACGCCCCCCCTCTAGGTGCCCATACCATCCAATTCACATGGGTATGCCCAACGGGTACTTATGTTTGGCCTATGCGGTTCAGCCCAAGAGGAATAGTGATACAACTGAAGCCCAATACAAGTTCGGGTGGCCCAAAGGAAGGCAACTCCTTGAAGAACACAGCAAGGAATAGATAGAAACTTAAATGGAAAACCCTAATCTGTAACTGACTCAGTCTGTTGTCCCGAGACCTAGCCTCTCTATATAAATGCCAGGAGGGGCAATGAGGAGCATATTCACAACCCTAGCATACACCTCGCCAGATTCCATTGGCACCGTCAACTGAGGCGTGGGGCTGAGTGATGGCCCAAAATATATCGAGCTCATTGGGGAACCCCAAGAGGAAGGTATGATGAGCACAGCAGCAAGTTTTCCCTCAGTACGAAACCAAGGTTATCAATCTAGTAGGAGCAAGGAAACACCCCAAAGGTGTTGCTAGCTGAACGTTGGCAGGGCGCACTACCGGTGCCAGCAGCAACGTGGAGACCTGCACAACACAACCACAGAACTCTGTCCCCAACTTGCTATGAGGTTGTCAATCTCACCGGTTTTGCTGAAAAAAGGATTAAATGTATCGAATGGAAGGAAGTAATAGTTTGCAAAAAGTAAACACAAAGCAGTAAACAGTTTGTAGACTGATTGTAAAAGAAAGGATCGGGGTCCATAGTTCACTAGAGGTGGCTCTCCTTAAGATAGACAACATGCTGGGTGAACAAATTACAGCGGGGCAATTGACAAACATCAAGAAATCATACAAGCATATACTAATCATCTTGACTCCTTTGAGATTCGATTGGGAATTACAACATTATACATATACCGCCATACAACTACATCTATGACTAATAATCCACCTTTAGGTTATCATCCGAACCCCCTCCAGTATTAAGTTGCAAGCAACAGATAATTGCATTACGAACTGCGTGTAATGTAAACAATATGATTGTTCTATGAACAAAGGATTGTTGTTTTCTCCCTAGTAGCAACAGCACATCTAGTACCTTAGAGATTTCTGTCACTTTCCTAGATTACGAGAGGCATGAACCCACTATCGAGCATAAATACTAACTCTTGGAGTTGCTAGCATATACTTGGCCAAGATAGCTACTAACAACGGAAAGCTTTCAAGATCACAAATAACAAAGACATGATAGAATCAATAATCAATCTTAAATAGCATCTCAGTATCCATCGTATCCCCGCAAACACAACATGCAGAATTAGAAATAGATGAACTTGATCATCAACGGAGCTCACAAGATCTAGACATGGTAGCACAAAGGAGGAGAACCAGCCATCTAGCTACTACATGGACCCGTAGTCCAGAGATGAACTACTCACGCATCACACCGGAGGTTTGCATGGTGATGAAGGCCTCTAGGGTGAATTTCCCTCTCCGGCAGGGTGCCGGGAAGAGCTTCAGATCCCTCCCGATCTAGGGATGGAGATGACGGCGGCTACAGACTCTTTCGTGGAATTTTGATCGGGTACTTAGGGTTTCCTTATCAGAGGCAATATATAGGCGGAAGGAGAGGCCGAGGGGTGCCTGGGGCGGCAAGACCACCCCCTGGTGCGGGCCAGGTGGTGTGGCCCGGCACCAGCCCCTCTCCGTCTCGTATTCTGGCTCCAGGTGTCCCTCGGTAAAATAATGACTTTGGCTTTTGTCCCGTCCAATTTCGAGAATATTCATTTTCTGACTTTCCTGGAACCAAAAACAGCAGAAAACAGGCAGCTGGCACTGTGTCTCTTGTTAATAGGTAAGTCCAAGAAATCATATGAAAAGTACTCCAAAGTGTGGACAAAACATAAGAATGTAGATAAAACCAAGCATGGAACATCAAAAATTATAGATACATTTGCAATGTATCAACATCCCCAAGCTTAACTCCTGCTCGTCCTCGAGTAGGTAAGTGATAAAAAGAAAGAGTAATTTTTGAGGTGACATGCACCATCATAAACTTGATCAAAGTATTTGTAAAACATTCGAAGCTGGGATCATAGTACTTCAATCATAACATGAAAGACAAAGTTCTAGCAATAAGTCAAAGAAACTATGTTGCAACATGAAAAGGCATGTAGCATCCCAATTGTCTAACAATTGCAATGCTACTAGCCTAGTCTATATGTATGCTACTTCCTGTATATAATTGTTGCATCATAATTATATCATGCTCATGTCATCATGCCACCTTGTATTTGAGCATCATATAAAACCCTTTTTGTTTTGGTTCTTCTCTCATATGCATTGTAAATTGTATTTGCCTCTTGATATTGAATTTGGTTCTTGATAAATGTTTGATGCCCAAGTTGAGTTGGGGGCATATATTTCATTAACTCCACCACCTTTCTTGTCATCACCCCATTATTTCCACCATCCAACTATATGTGAGCCTTGCATTTATTTTGGCATTTGTCTAGCTCATATGTAAAAGGATGGATCCACTTCTAACTCTACCTGCTCCCATATATGATCTCTATTGTTTTCACAATATCAAATATGGGGAGACACATGGCCACCTTTGCATGTCATGTGAGTAGAAATGCTTCTATTAAGCTCCCATATGGTTTTAGTTACTATATGCTCATGTATGATGCTATAATTGGCTCCAAGTTGATCTAGTGGGAAAAATACACACTATTAAGGCCAATTAGTTCATGTATGTGAATATGATAATTATTCTCATATGATATGCGAGATTGGGGTTTTGTATGGGGTATAAACTCAAATTGGAATGCATGTAGGGGAGATATGGCCACAATATCCTTTAATTGTCTTCACAACTAGTGCTTGGTCTATATGGATCATGCATGGCCCCTGCAACATCATTTTTCCTCCTCTCTTATTTCTTTCATGTAAGTTCATTTCGAAGTTATTTGAATCTTGGTGGATTTAACCCACATGGGCATCTTCCGCACAAGTGATCATCTCTTCCTCTCCCTGGCTATCAGTTATTTTGTTTCCTACATACATCTCCATTCCAGTATTTATGACCAGAGGGAATCTATATGTGGACATCCTCCTCAGACCATCCTAACCTACCTTTATCTTGTTTGAGGTGTTTCCTGCCCTTTACTCAATGTCCTAGACAAGCAGTCTTCACCATAGTACAGTTTTCTAGAAATCGTCTTTGTGATAACTCCCAAAATTCTTGTCCCGTACGCCTTCTTTTCTTTTACATATGTTCAAAGCTATCAATCTTTGATGTTCTACCGATCCTATTAAATCTAAACTCCCTGTTTTCAACATCCTTGGCCGCTCAAATTCTGGGTTGTGCTTTTCAAAATTTGTATAGTTTTGCTTCTGTCCCTCTGTTCCTGCGAGCAAACAGCAGCAGCAGTTTTCAGCTTCAGACTAGAGAGCAGCAACGATCTGCAACCTGGGCCGCAGCCAGCTGCTGGGCCTCGCAGCCAGACGGAGCAGCACCAGCAGCACAACGGCAGGAGCTCGCGCCGCAGCTCCTTCCGGCCCAACTCCTCCCTGGCCCATACCCCTTCGCAGGAGGAGATCAACGCCGTCTACTATTCTTCCTCACCGTCGCTTTCCCCTCTCTGCCACGCTCACGGACGGGAGCAGGTGGCCGTCTCCACTCCGTCGCCCTTGCCCGCGACCTCACGCGGCGTGCGTGACGCCTTCTTTATCTACAGCCTCTCAGCATCGTGCAAGCCCTAGCGCGCCTCCTTCCCTCTCCTTTTCCACCGCCTCCTCCATAGCCGCCGGCGTGCGCCGCCTCCCACCGTCGATCCAGCAGCCCCTCGAGACTGTGGAGTAGCGGATACGCGGTGCCATCTTGTTCCGCGTCGAATGCATGGCAGTATTGGAGCCGGAGCTGCTAGGACCTTCCTCCCCTTCTTCACCACCGCCGCCCGAGCTGCTGTTGCCGTTGCCAGCATCACTCCCGGCCGCCCCTTCCTCGGATTCTTTTGGGAATCAAACGAGGTGAGCATCCCCGTCGTTCTTCCGTGCTCTCTATGTACTTTTGCACCCTGTACCACGCGTACCGTCGCCGAGAAGCGCCGCTGCACGTGCCGCTGCAGTTCAGATAGCAGCAACATTGCGTGCACCTTGTTGTTGCCTCTCCACCTCTGTTCCCTCCAGTTTTCGGGCCGACCCAGCCCTCCTCCGGTAAACCTCTCTGAACAAAAGTTGCAGACGGATGTCCCCTCTTTCCATTCCAAAAGGAATTGCTCAAAACGGTCGTCCGTACCTCTCGGAGTCTTCCGTCGAAGATCGTCATTATTTCTGCCACGTCTAACGAAGTACAGCTCGCGTCCGTCAGTTAAACGCGCCTTATTTTTTCCCCTCTGTTCTTCGCCTTGCCCCGACCGCTGCAGACCTCCTTCGCGAAAATTTTCAACATCAAAGTTTCTCCCTGTACTTCCAGCTTTCCAAGGCAACAAACCTCGATCGATTTGGAGTTTCACAGCCGAAGGAACCATCTTATGAAGTCGGGGCAAAATAATCTGTTTTCTGAAATTTCCGTTTAAAAATCTGAATCCGCTCTGTTCTCCACTCGATTACGGCGCGTACATTACTCCTATGTAGAAACTTCCTTCTACAAAGTTTTACATAATGGCTAGATCTACGATTTTTGTTTTTATGACATCTTCAAATTCCTCATGGTTTCGTTGGCATATTCGTCCGAACTTAGGCTTTTTCGCTGTCAATTTTTTCCCAGATCTGAAATTCAGTTTAGAGCTGCTCCTGACGGTTTTGTAAAAAGCCCCCTGGCCTTCTTGTAGCCTCAACCCGCAGTCCTCCGCTTTGCCACTTGTCACACCCACAAGCCCCTGCCACGTCAGCGCACAGTCAGCACAATGGCACCTCGTCTCTGTGACTGTGTGTAGAGTGCCCCAGGGTAACAAAAGTCCCCGCCATCTTTTTCAAAAATAATAAAATTCCAGAATATGTTTAATATGTTTTAAAATCTAGAAAAAAATAACTTTTAATTAACAAATCCAAATAATACAAATAATATATGTTTTTGAATCAGAAAAATGTGAGGAATTCAAATATGCCATCCAAAATAATGTTTGTCTAATTTAAATTTTCGAAATTGTTTAATTGCAATAAAAATGCCTTTTTCTTAATTAATTAATAACTTTAATTCTATAACTCCAAATTTGGCAAATGATATGTCTAAAATGATCAGCTCGACGAGACCTTTCTATTTATGCATTCCATGTTCTGCATTGCAGCACGCGTCATATAAATATAAAGGTTACAACAACTTATTTGAGGATAAAAGGTGACTAAAACGCCATAAAATGCTTTATTCTTGTACTCCACACCTCACCCATGCCATGCTACATTATTGCCATGCAAATTGTGCATCATTCATCATGGCATGATTGTTTGCTTGTCGCATTTTATTCATATGCTTGTGCACTTTATTTATGTTGGCCCTTGTTTGTTTGGTTCTTCTTCGAATAGACGCTGAGCAGGGGATATATCAAGAAACCCAGGAGGACTACCCAGATCCTTCTCTCGCTTCAACTGAGCTGCCAGGCAAGCACTACCACATGCTTGCATACATATAGTACCTATTGCCTCTATCTTATTCTTGCATCATGGAGTCGCAATTGCATTAATCTGAATCCCAAGTACTGCATAGCCTTTACTTTTAAACCCCACCGAAGCTTGTTCCTCCATCCCATGAGCCGTTACTACAGGAGTTGTTTGAGCCATGCGGGTCGTAGAACAACATGTGTAGGGTATGTGAGTGTCTGATGGATAACAAGGTCCCTAAACAACTTAACCTGAGTAGTAATGGGATAACTAATGAAAGTGGCACCGGTGAGCAATATCTGCTATTTTGTTTTTCATGCTCACTTGTGTCGCGTAGGACCCCGAGTACTTGATTCCTGTTCCTTGAATATTCGCGCTATCCACATCCGGGAGGCTTATGAACCCCCCTGAGCCAGAGCTTGATTCATTCTTATTTCTTGGGGCCACAAGTAGTTTGGGGCTTTATTACTATCATGTACTTATGCCATGCTTTACTGCTTTATTTAAGATTGTGCGAGGAGCACCTGTACTGTTTTGGATGCGGAGTGTTTTCGCGGTATCGACAAGCCCAGTCACACTTTCGGGTTTCCAGTCGTTTACAGCCATTGACGCAAACCTTGAGTCCGTCTCGGAGCCGGCCAACTTCGTTGCGGGTAGCTTAATGGGGTGCCCCCCTAAAACATTTCTGAATCCTGTGATCGCTTTGTCGTGAATGCCTCGTTGGGTTTTGATTTGGTTTTTCCGAGGTTGATCGAGTGTGTGTTTCTATTTGTGCACCCCTACAGGGAAAATCTTTCTGAAAGCCGTGTCCGCGGTTATGGACGACTTGGAGCACAGTTTCTCGATCATAGACAAGTATAACTAAAGTACCGCTTTTAATTTGACTAAGTACCTGACTAGTAAATAGTGCAACACTCATGGAATGGATAATAAAACTGCCAATGGATGGGGGGCTGTTCGTCCGCTTCCTCGTTGGTAAGCGAGGAGGAGGATGGATCACTTAATATTACTGTTATAACTGTTGATATTAATCCACGGACATCCGTCTATCTTTGGTTAGGCGGACGGTTAGCGAGTATCTATAGAATTGTTAGGTATTATCTTTTGCTGCAATTGCGTCACCCCAGGTTGTGTCCCCTTTAGAGGCATAAAGACTTGCTGAGTACCCCTAGGGTCTCACACGATAAATTGTTTGATTCAGATGAACAGGTAAACTCGCAAGATGGATACTAGGTGGAGGAGACGGATGATGTGGGCAACGATCACTCGGTGTAGAGATTCCCGGGAACGGGGATCCGTGAGATCTGTGGGCGGGATGTGTTTATTTATGGGGCACCTTATGCCGATTTGCTTCTTATCCGTACTCGGATCTTGTTTTCCGCTTCCGCCTGATACCCTGATGTTTGATGTATGAGGAGATATCCAAAACTATTATATCTATCTAGGATTTTTGGATCTTGCCGTATGGCGTTGCAATATTTCTATTTCTTTTAGAAGGAATGGCTCTGAGGACTGTTGTATGGTGGCTTGCATACATACTCATTTGTGTATGTAGTTGATCCCTTCGCCTGCCGATTACGCCGCTCGTTCTTGTCCCGATGTTCGGAAATGGTTAGGACGGCCGAAAGGTCTACCTGTGAGTGGCATTTGGCCCCACCGTACTATTTTAACCATTTCCGCTCATCCAGGCTTGTAACTAAGAGCGTAATTCACCGAGGTAGTTACAATTGGTATCAGAGCCATCCCGACCTTCAGGGTCTCAGCCAAATGGTCGTTGTCAGTCTAGCAAATATTTTTGGGTAGCTATGTATACTAGGGAAAAACAAAACGTGAGAGTAGGACTGCTTCCATTTTTCTTCTTACCCAACCACCCACCCTTTTCTGGTAAGGAAGTGTAACGTTTTCAATCCTCTTCTTAAAATTCAAACTAGGATTCACGTGTTCTGGGTTTCCATAGTACCATAGAAAGTGTGTGTGTGTAATTCCTTGTCTATCTGTTGCATCCAATTTGTTATCACAATCTGCCTTTGGTTATCAACTGTTGGTACATTCCATACTGACAGGCTTTTGAAAACCGGCACGATCTATCTGACTCCTTGTTAACCGGTGCCATCTTCTTAAGGGTGTTCTTCCTTCCAGCATGCTTTCACAGAATGTGGAGTTGCTAATCTCTATCTGATAAGTGATTTTGCGCATCTATTGGTATTTTAATGCCAAAAATGCGGAAAATTTTTCTTTGATACATCTGTGCTTCCACACTCCTTTTCAGTCGTGTGTGAAACATTATCTATCTTCCTTTTATCAGCATGTCCATGCTAACTCATTCTTTTGTCACCGGCGCTTAATCCTAGAGTTTCATTTCATCTCCAATTCTCTTGGGCTAATTACATAACATGTGTCGATCCGATGCTGGTGATTGTAATTTGGTTCTCAGCATAGCTATAGGACACTTATCATGAGTGGAATATGGAAAATGCTATCAACACTATCCTCCAAATGGTGACGGTTATCTCCTGTGATTTTGAGTACACCGTGATCATATCTATGCATATTCAAGCATCTTTGACAATCCGGAGTTTCTCAAGGCACTACGGCGGTCTATCATCTGTCCATCATGCTGCACATCTTTTTGAACTCCATATCTGCAAAATTCTCTTTGAGACGAGGGAATTGCATCTTTTCGTCTCTGGTAGCTTTGCTTGAGGTATGAGCTATCATCGTTTCTTTATCCAAGATCTCTTTATCTTTGTAACCGGCGATCCAATCGACAATGTGAACCAGGTGGCATTTCTTGTTCTCTTCCGAAGGACCAGATAATCTATTCTTCCAGTGCATCTTCTTCAACACGAATCCGTGCTCTTAATATTGATCTTTCAAAGAGCGTTGAGCTCAGAAAGTGTTTCGAGCATTTGTTCGTTTCTCCCGCCTCTTGAACTTGATATTCTGGGAATATCCTGTTAATCCATGGTGGTATATGTTGATAATATGCTTGCCTATTCGATATCAATGGAAGGACATGGAAGATCATCTATGTCTCTTTCTCTCAAGCTTCGTGAGCACTGCCTGTGTGCAAAGTCTCAAAGTGAGAATTCTGACTTTTTGAAGTCACCTATCTCGGCCACGTCCTTCTGCTAAATAGATAGATTCAATTCTGGAATCAGCAAGTTGATTGTTAATTCCATCTTCCATCTTCAATCAAACCCGGAGTTTTCCTTGTTGGCGAGTTATCATCGTCGTTCCGCCGTAGATTTCCTCAAAACTGCTAAATCTCTCTCAATCATTTCAAGAAGAACATGGATTTTTTTCACCTCAGTCTCGTCAAGTGATCTTTTGAAACCCTCTCGTTCTATCATCTATGCTCAATCCACCGGAGGCCATGAAGATTTTTTCAGATCTTTTGTAATCCTTATGTTCATGTGGTGCTATCTTTTTCCTTGTCTGTGGAATCTTGCAGTTGTCTCCGTAATCTTCCTTCATATCTTTCCGGGGGCTTGGTATTTCCGACATGACGACAACATCATCATCTTTATCTATCTATGAATCCGGCGAATCGTTTGCGTCTATCCTTGTTTTCTAACGAAGTTCCATGAGTTATTGTCAATACCTTCAGTCTGTTTCGGTAGTTGGGTTGCATGGTTTTCTTATTCATGTGCGGAGTAATGCTTTGAGTGCGGGATGGAGTAGCTACCATACCACTACTCTTATCATTCGCTCTCGTACATTGAATTGGTGAATCAATGTGATTTCACTCATTCCACGGAAGTTAGAAGTGGCCTTTATTCCTTGATACTTTTACTTCCGTCCTTGTTTTCCGGAGTGCTCTCTCGAAGAAAGTAATCAATAATCTCTTGTTGGTGGTCTGTCTATTCTAGATGGAGCAAAATCAACAATTATCTGGTGGAAACAAACGCAAACTCTTTTCCGTCCTCATCATTCTACCGATGCTCGACATCCCCAAACAGGATGGAGGAAAATATCTCTCTCTTTGTTTCATCAATTCTTTTTCTATGGTAAAGCCAATAATGGTTGATGCCATCAGCCGCAAATCTATTGCGTTAGCCTCAAGGTTAAAGAAAGCGATGAATATCTCTACAATAAACTCCAGGTCCTCCATATTCTTTTCTTCTCGGGATTCCACCATAATCTAGCATCACCTCCTTGTCTAGAAGATATATCCGCACATCTCAATTGCGTGATCCTTGGTTCTTACCGTTGCAACAAGAATCTAATCCGACGATGTCTAACTAAATCTTTCCATTGATATCAAGGAACTCTATTGTCTGAAGGCGATATTGTTTCTGAACTTCTTTTCCCATATCCGAGAGAAGAAACAATGCTATTTTCATAGTGGTTGATAACTTCTAAAAATTCATTCTTTTCTTATGGTGAGACAAAGATTCATCTTCTCTTGTAGCTGTAATCTTTAATCTCAATGAGGTGTCGTTTCTTTCTCCCTGATATATCGTCCTTTCTATTTCTTTCACAAGTGGTTCTATTCTTTTACCATGGTTCTCGAGAAAACTGAAGCTATGTTCATCCTATCCTTCTTCTCTCACGACAATCTTTCAATTCTTCTAACCCTTTGTGTCTCAAGCAAAACGCAAGAATCGCAACAAGTCTAGCAAGTCTCGCAAGGTGTAGTGGTCGCACCATTCTGTTGTTCATCAACTTGGGAACGTGAGGGTCACCTTCGTTCCGACACCCGCATCTCCTTGTGTTGGGTTCTTTTTCCTAGGAATCTCGGGGCGAGATTCTTGTTTAGTGGGGGAGAGTTGTAGCATCCCAATTGTCTAACAATTGCAATGCTACTAGCCTAGTCTATATGTATGCTACTTCCTATATATAATTGTTGCATCATAATTATATCATGCTCATGTCATCATGCCACCTTGCATTTGAGCATCATATAAAACCCTTTTTGTTTTGGTTCTTCTCTCATATGCATTGTAAATTGTATTTGCCTCTTGATATTGAATTTGGTTCTTGATAAATGTTTGATGCCCAAGTTGAGTTGGGGGCATATCTTTCATTAACTCCACCACCTTTCTTGTCATCACCCCATTATTTCCACCATCCAACTATATGTGAGCCTTGCATTTATTTTGGCATTTGTCTAGCTCATATGTAAAAGGATGGATCCACTTCTAACTCTACCTGCTCCCATATATGATCTCTATTGTTTTCACAATATCAAATATGGGGAGACACATGGCCACCTTTGCATGTCATGTGAGTAGAAATGCTTCTATTAAGCTCCCATATGGTTTTAGTTACTATATGCTCATGTATGATGCTATAATTGGCTCCAAGTTGATCTAGTGGGAAAAATACACACTATTAAGGCCAATTAGTTCATGTATGTGCATATGATAATTATTCTCATATGATATGCGAGATTGGGGTTTTGTATGGGGTATAAACTCAAATTGGAATGCATGTAGGGGAGATATGGCCACAATATCCTTTATTTGTCTTCACAACTAGTGCTTGGTCTATATGGATCATGCATGGCCCCTGCAACATCATTTTTCCTCCTCTCTTATTTCTTTCATGTAAGTTCATTTCGAAGTTATTTGAATCTTGGTGGATTTAACCCACATGGGCATCTTCCGCACAAGTGATCATCTCTTCCTCTCCCTGGCTATCTGTTATTTTGTTTCCTACATACATCTCCATTCCAGTATTTATGACCAGAGGGAATCTATATGTGGACATCCTCCTCAGACCATCCTTACCTACCTTTATCTTGTTTGAGGTGTTTCCTGCCCTTTATTCAATGTCCTAGACAAGCAGTCTTCACCATAGTACAGTTTTCTAGAAATCGTCTTTGTGATAACTCCCAAAATTCTTGTCCCGTACGCCTTCTTTTCTTTTACATATGTTCAAAGCTATCAATCTTTGATGTTCTACCGATCCTATTAAATCTAAACTCCCTGTTTTCAACATCCTTGGCCGCTCAAATTCTGGGTTGTGCTTTTCAAAATTTGTATAGTTTTGCTTCTGTCCCTCTGTTCCTGCGAGCAAACAGCAGCAGCAGTTTTCAGCTTCAGACTAGAGAGCAGCAGCGATCTGCAACCTGGGTCGCAGCCAGCTGCTGGGCCTCGCAGCCAGACGGAGCAGCAGCAGCAGAACGGCAGGAGCTCGCGCCGCAGCTCCTTCCGGCCCAACTCCTCCCTGTCCCATACCCCTTCGCAGGAGGAGATCAACGCCGTCTACTATTCTTCCTCACCGTTGCTTTCCCCTCTCTGCCACGCTCACGGACGGGAGCAGGTGGCCGTCTCCACTCCGTCGCCCTTGCCCGCGACCTCACGCGGCGTACGTGACGCCTTCTTTATCTACAGCCTCTCAGCATCGCGCAAGCCCTAGCGCGCCTCCTTCCCTCTCCTTTTCCACCGCCTCCTCCATAGCCGCCGGCGTGCGCCGCCTCCCACCGTCGATCCAGCAGCCGCTCGAGACCGTGGAGTAGCGGATACGCGGTGCCATCTTGTTCCGCGTCGAATGCATGGCAGTATTGGAGCCGGAGCTGCCAGGACCTTCCTCCCCTTCTTCACCACCGCCGCCCGAGCAGCTGTTGCCGTTGCCAGCATCACTCCTGGCCGCCCCTTCCTCGGATTCTTTTGGGAATCAAACGAGGTGAGCATCCCCGTCGTTCTTCCGCGGTCTCTATGTACTTTTGCACCCTGTACCACGCGTACCGTCGCCGAGAAGCGCCGCCGCACGTGCCGCTGCAGTTCAGATAGCAGCAACATTGCGTGCACCTTGTTGTTGCCTCTGCACCTCTGTTCCCTCCAGTTTTCCGGCCGACCCAGCCCTCCTCCGGTAAACCTCTCTGAACAAAAGTTGCAGACGGATGTCCCCTCTTTCCATTCCAAAAGGAATTGCTCAAAACGGTGGTCCGTACCTCTCGGAGTCTTCCGTCGAAGATCGTCGTTATTTCTGCCACGTCTAACGAAGTACAGCTCGCGTCCGTCAGTTAAACGCGCCTTATTTTTTCCCCTCTGTTCTTCGCCTTGCCCCGACCGCTGCAGACCTCCTTCGCGAAAATTTTCAACATCAAAGTTTCTCCCTGTACTTCCAGCTTTCCAAGGCAACAAACCTCGCTCGATTTGGAGTTTCACAGCCGAAGAAACCATCTGCTGAAGTCGGGGCAAAATAATCTGTTTTCTGAAATTTCCGTTTAAAAATCTGAATCCGCTCTGTTCTCCACTCGATTACGGCACGTACATTACTCCTATGAAGAAACTTCCTTCTACAAAGTTTTACATCATGGCTAGATCTACGATTTTTGTTTTTATGACATCTTCAAATTACTCATGGTTTCGTTGGCATATTCGTCCGAACTTAGGCTTTTTCGCTGTTAATTTTTTCCCAGATCTGAAATTCAGTTTAGAGCTGCTCCTGACGGTTTTGTAAAAAGCCCCATGGCCTTCTTGTAGCCTCAACCCACAGTCCTCTGCTTTGCCACTTGTCACACCCACAAGCCCCTGCCACGTCAGCGCACAGTCAGCACAATGGCACCTCGTCTCTGTGACTGTGTGTAGAGTGCCCCAGGTTAACAAAAGTCCTCGCCATCTTTTTCAAAAATAATAAAATTCCAGAATATGTTTAATATGTTTTAAAATCCAGAAAAAATAACTTTTAATTAACAAATTCAAATAATACAAATAATATATGTTTTTGAATCAGAAAAATGTGAGGAATTCAAATATACCATCCAAAATAATGTTTGTCTAATTTAAATTTTCGAAATTGTTTAATTGCAATAAAAATGCCTTTTTCTTAATTAATTAATAACTTTAATCTATAACTCCAAATTTGGCAAATGATATGTCTAAAATGATCAGCTCGACGAGACCTTTCTGTTTATGCATTCCATGTTCTGCATTGCAGCATGCGTCATATAAATATAAAGGTTACAACAACTTATTTGAGGATAAAAGGTGACTAAAACGCCATAAAATGCTTTATTCTTGTACTCCACACCTCACCCATGCCATGCTACATTATTGCCATGCAAATTGTGCATCATTCATCATGGCATGATTGTTTGCTTGTCGTATTTTATTCATATGCTTGTGCACTTTATTTATGTTGGCCCTTGTTTGTTTGGTTCTTCTTCGAATAGACGCTGAGCAGGGGATATATCAAGAAACCCAGTAGCACTACCCAGATCCTTCTCTCGCTTCAACTGAGCTGCCAGGCAAGCACTACCACATGCTTGCATACATATAGTACCTATTGCCTCTATCTTATTCTTGCATCATGGAGTCGCGATTGCATTAATCTGAATCCCAAGTACTTCATAGCCTTTACTTTTAAACCCCACCGAAGCTTGTTCCTCCATCCCATGAGCCATTACTACAGGAGTTGTTTGAGCCATGCGGGTCGTAGAACAGCATGTGTAGGGTATGTGAGTGTCTGATGGATAACGAGGTACCTAAACAACTTAACCTGAGTAGTAATGGGATAACTAATGAAAGTGGCACCGGTGAGCAATATCTGCTATTTGGTTTTTCATGCTCACTTGTGTCCCGTAGGACCCCGAGTACTTGATTCCTGTTCCTTGAATATTCGCGCTATCCACATCCGGGAGGCTTATGAACCCCCCCTGAGCCAGAGCTTGATTCATTCTTATTTCTTGGGGCCACAAGTAGTTTGGGGCTTTATTACTATCCTGTACTTATGCCATGCTTTACTGCTTTATTTAAGATTGTGCGAGGAGCACCTGTACTGTTTTGGATGCGGAGTGTTTTCACGGTATCGACAAGCCCAGTCACACTTTCGGGTTCCCAGTCGTTTACAGCCATTGACGCAAACCTTGAGTCCGTCTCGGAGCCGGCCAACTTCGTTGCGGGTAGCTTAATGGGGTGGCCCCCTGAAGCATTTCTGAATCCTGTGATCGCTTTGTCGTGAATGCCTCGTTGGGTTTTGATTTGGTTTTTCCGAGGTTGATCGAGTGTGTGTTGCTATTTGTGCACCCCTGCAGGGTAAATCTTTCTGAAAGCCGTGTCCGCGGTTATGGACGACTTGGAGCACAGTTTCTCGATCATAGACAAGTATAACTAAAGTACCGCTTTTAATTTGACTAAGTACCTGACTAGTAAATAGTGCAACACTCATGGAATGGATAAGAAAACTACCAACGGATGGGGGGCTGTTCGTCCGCTTCCTCGTTGGTAAGCGAGGAGGAGGATGGATCACTTAATATTACTGTTATAACTGTTGATATTAATCCACGGACATCCGTCTATCTTTGGTTAGGCGGATGGTTAGCGAGTATCTATAGAATTGTTATGTATTATCTTTTGCTGCAATTGCGTCACCCCAGGTTGTGTCCCCTTTAGAGGCATAAAGACTTGCTGAGTACCCCTAGGGTCTCACATGATAAATTGTTTGATTCAGATGAACAGGTAAACTCGCAAGATGGATACTGGGTGGAGGAGACGGATGATGTGGGCAACGATCACTCGGTGTAGAGATTCCGGGAACGGGGATCCGTGAGATCTGTGGGCGGGATGTGTTTATTTATGGGGCACCTTATGCCGATTTGCTTCTTATCCGTACTCGGATCTTGTTTTCCGCTTCCGCCTGATACCCTGATGTTTGATGTATGAGGAGATATCCTAAACTATTATATCTATCTAGGATTTTTGGATCTTGCCGTATGGCGTTGCAATATTTCTATTTCTTTTAGATGGAATGGCTCTGAGGACTGTTGTATGGTGGCTTGCATACATACTCATTTGTGTATGTAGTTGATCCCTTCGCCTGCCGATTACGCCGCTCGTTCTTGTCCCGATGTTCGGAAATGGTTAGGACGGCCGAAAGGTCTACCTGTGAGTGGCATTTGGCCCCACCGTACTATTTTAACCATTTCCGCTCATCCAGGCTTGTAACTAAGAGCGTAATTCACCGAGGTAGTTACAAGGCACAAACAAAAGATTCATGAACAACAATGCTTTGCAAGACATTTTTTTGTTTCACATAAAGAAAACATAGCATAGTAGTATTCAGCTTGTCCCTCATAGAGTAGCAAATATAAATGCATAGGACACCTTCAATGTTTATAAGAGTGACTAGATACAAATAGTTTAAAACAAGCAATATCAAGGTATGCATCCATCAACAAGTCTTGGGACAATGCACATAGAACTACGAATGGCCACTACGCTCTCAAAGTAGGTGCATAAAGAAAGAAGGTGAAGACTCAATATATAAGTGGAAGAAAGGCCTTCATAGAAGGAAGTTGGGATTCAAGTCTCATAAAGAGATTCCAAAAATTATGGTACTTAATAGCTTTTAGCTCTCATTGCACCTATCATAAGCATCTTGAAGTGATTAAGGTTAAAGTGAACAAACTATGGTGTACATGCTTGACGAAGTATAAGTTAGAAATCTCATGTCCCTTGAATACGAGGGCCGCTCCTCATGCTACTCAAGTTTAGTCACCGGTAAGTTCTTGTCATCGTAAGTACATGTGTATCATAGAGAACCACCAACAGAGTACCCCTTGCCCATTGATACGGAAGAATCCCCACATCAAAATGACAAGGCAAGCAGACAACGAGCATCTTAGCAATCTTCTTATTTACCATGGGAATATGGTGTTTTTTATCTCTTTCCTCTTTTCATAATCTCTTTTTTTTCTTTTTCTCTTTTCTCTCAATATCGGACTCTTTTTTTATAAGAAGAATGCTTCATAGACAACTCATTATGGTTACGCTGCAGGTTTCCACCATGTCAGCATGGATTAGACCAGCGGCCCGGGCGTTTCTCTAACACATATACATAACTCCGTGGACGTACAAGCTCCCCTTTTATTTCACACCGACCACATCCATAGACAAAAGAGCATGATATCAACTAGGTACAAAGTACCCGTGCAATGTTGAAAGCGTTCCCTATGATAGCATGGTTCTGCTAATCCCCAACAAATAAATGCAAGCATATACAACATAGACGACATCATGGTTTATTAAGGGCAAGAAAAGTAAAGTGTGCCATCAAGTTCGTGAGAGCTTTAATCACTAGTTTTCTCATAACAAGTTTTATTTGGAAGGTAAACAAAAACATGAATATACATGGAATAGCATATGCTAATTGGTAGGTATGGTAGACCCTTTGGAATAACTCGGTTTAAGGATTGGATGCATGAGTGGAAGTCATACTTGGTTCTAGAGGCTAGCAAAAGACTGGGAGCGACAAACTAAGATAGCAATAATGGCCATAATCATGCATAGCGACAAAACATCATTGACCAAAGCATAAAGTGATACTACAAGTTGAAAACTAAAGGATCATAAAGGCTTTGGTGACTTGGGATAGTCATAACATGGTGTGAGCATGCGCCAAGTCAACCCAAATAAAGCATCAAAGGAGAATACCACAATACTATGCTTTAATATGCTAAAACAACGCACGATCCTTCCAAGGCACATTAATCAATCTCAATTGTTTATAACAAGTCATGCTACAGAAAAGAATACTAAGCATAAAGCTAAAACAATATCAAGAATGGCATGACAAAGCATAGGCCATAGTCAAAAACAAGCTCTCTTTACCACTTAAGCATGAACTTTCCTAGTCTTTTTCCAAACCAAACCAAACTATTTGAAAACCAATGTATGAAAGAGGGGGTCCAACCAATTTATTTAGCAAAATAAGAAAACCAAGCAAAACTAAAACCAAAACGAAAATGAAAAAGAAGACGCTCCAAGAACAACACAACTGTGCATGAAACAATAAAAATGAAGTGTTTGGAAGAAACCTCGGATTTTTATTGATGAAGAAGGGGATGCCTTGGGCATCCCCAAGCTTTGACGCTTGTATTTCTTGTATATTTCTTGGGGTGACACGCGTGGCATCCCCAATCTTGATATTTAGTCCATCCTTCATCTCATTGCTCATTCCTTCCATACACCTGAAATTTTTCCTTCATACAAAACTTCACACAATCTTTATTAGCAACATTAGTGCACTCAAGATAATAAGTATTTAGGTTCGGTTCTAACACCAATAAACATCCATTAAAACAATAGCTACTGTAGCACTTCTCTCAAAAAGATCAATTTCCCAAAAGAACTCAAAAAGGAACCAACAAGAAGCAAATGCAGAAAATGGCAGAAATCTGTCAAAACAGACCAGCAGGTAAAGACTAATTTTTTTGAAGACCTTCTGTTGCTCAAATCAAAAAGTGTTGAACGAACGAAAGTTAGATAACAACCTGGGGAAGAGGCACAAAAATTCACGCCTCAAAAGGACGTACAAAGAGTTTACACGAATTTTTACGGTGAAGCATAGAAATGTGTTTCGGGACAGCAACTTTCCCAATCATTACTTCTTTCTCATTAGAGGTTACTATTGGCACAAAAAGCAAATAAAAAGGATATGGATCGGTTATTAATGAAGTAATAACTTCCAAGATTCATCTAAAACTTTTGGGTTATCTCCCAATAAGTACTTTTCTTTAACGCCTTTAAGTTAGGCATGATAGTTTGAGAAAATGCTCACATAAGAAATATGAATTGAAGTAAAAGAGAGCATCAAGAAGCAAATTCAAAGAACATTTAAGTCTAACCCACTTCCTATCCATAGGAATCTTGTAAAGAAACAATTCATGAAAGCATAAAGAAACAATCATAGGAAAGCAAAACAAGTGCAACTTCAAGACTTTCAACATAAAGAGGGGAAACTTAATATTGTTGAGATACATAAAACCATGTTTCCCTCTCTCATAATAACTTTCAGTAGCATCATGAATAATAAAAATATAACTATCACATAAAACATTCTTATCATGAGCCACATGCATATAATAATTATTTCTCTCCCTATAAGCATAGTCATTCTTATTAATTATAGTGGGAGCAAATTCAACAAAATAGCTATCATTATTATTCTCATCACCATAATCATCAAATATAGGAGGCGTATTATAATCATAATTAATTTCCTCCTCAATAGTAGGTGGACTAAAAATATCATATTCATCATTGTAATCATCATATATTGGAGGTTTGGTATCATCATAAGCAATAGAATAGCTATCTTCCAAAGCTGGGGAACTAAAAAGATCATTTTCATAAAAACTAGCTTCCCAAGCTTAGACTTTTGCATAGCATTAGCAGTAATGGTGTCCAAAGAATTCATACTAACAACATTGCTATTAGCATGCAAATATGAAGGAAATATGCCCTAATAGGCAATAATAAAGTTGTTATTATGTATTCCTTGTATATGATAGATGTTTATTTTGCATGCTATAATTGTATTAATAGGAAACATCAATACATGTGTGTTTAATAAACAAAAAAGGGTTCCTAGTTATGCCTCTCTTATAGACTAGCTTGTTGATTAACAAGATGATCAAGGTTTCCTGATCATGGACATTAGATGTTGTTAATAACAAGGTCACAACATTTGTGAAATGATGTGATGAACATTCATCCGAAGTATAGCATTACGATCAAGTCATTATGTTTATATTGCTATAACATCATACGAAGTAATCTTTATCCTTAGACCATGATATCATGTTAAGTGCTAACACCGAAAGAGTATCTTGATAACATCAAACGTCACACCGTAACAGGGTTACTATAAAGATGGGTTCAGTACAACGAAGGTGTTATGTTGAGGCTCATGGATCAAGAGTGGAATTTGTCAATCCAGATGACGGATAGATATACTCTGGGCCCTCTCGGTGATATCACATTAGGATAAGCTTGAAAGCAAGTGATGTGATCACTAGAATGTTATATCACGGGAACGAGAAAAGAGTGCATGTCGGTAACGAGATCAAACTAGCTATGGAGATACCGAAGATCGAATCTCGGACATGTAATATATCGAGAGACAAAGGGATTTAGTTAAGAGCGTTAAAGGTTCTCACGATCACATGAGTCATCATTGAATGTGTAGGAGTCAGTACAGATCTCCATGTCCCGCTGCTGATTATTGATCGGAGAAGGGTCTCGATCATGTCTGCATTATTCGCGAACCGTAGGGTGGCACACTTAAGAGTTACCGGACACCATTTTGGAGCACATATGTTTCAGACAAAAGAATTGCAAAGCGCAGGAATTGTTTCAATAGAAACCGGAAATTGTTTCGGGTGAAATTGCAGAAGGTGGTTCTGCATGTGATATTGAAATATTGCAAGGGGCTATATGTGAATGTTTGTTAATTAAAGTAATTAACAAAATTCTGAATAAATTTAATAAAAAGAGTTTTATTAAATGAGAGAGCATTAAATTTGGAGAAATTTAATGCATTTAAAGTGGAGACTATAAAAGGGAATGTGAAGAGGCATTTTAATGTGGAGGGGTTACCACCACATGAATGGGGGAGGTGAGGGGTCACCCCCCCATGCGCCGGCCATGGAGAGAGGGGGCACCCCCCCTCCTCCTATAAAAGGCCACGCATTCCCTCCTTCATCCACACACCTCCTTGTGAAGGATCTCTCTCCCCCTCTAGAATTATTCCCCCATGGTCTCGGATTAGCGAGATACATGTTCCAGGTGGCATTTCGTCTGGAAGGAGTTGCTGCTTCCGCTGGATCGCTGGAGCGAGGAGGTGGAGGTTGTCCGGTGGCTTGAACGTGTGTGCGAGGACGGATGCGCTGCTGATTTGCGGCGCTCGGACTTCCACACGATCTTGAGATCGGCAAGCGTACGACTACATCAACCACGAGTTCCTACTCGTTAACAAAACTCGTTGTCTTCGAGGGTAAGGTCTCCATGGATGTATGTACACCCGTTGCTCTGTGTCTAGTAGATAGATATTGGCGTATAGTTCTCATCGTAGGAAATTTTTTGTTTTTTATGCTGCGGACCCAACAGTGGTATCAGAGCCTGATCTATGCGTAGGTGCTTTGCACAGGTAGTACACATATGTTTATATGTGGGCGATGATGATCATGTTATTGCATCTTCTATGTACTTTGGATATTGGTGGCATAGTGGGATGAAGCGGCCCGGACCAACCTTACATGTCATCGTGCATGAGACTGGTTCCGTGACTGACATGCAACTAGTTTTGCATAAGTGGCTAGCGGGTGTCTGTCTCTCCTACTATAGTCAATATCTGATTTACAACGAGTTGCTAATAACTTGGTTATCCTCGTTGTGGTTCATGTTCGTAGGTAAGACCGGTTCTATCTCCGAAAGCCCTAAGCCACGTAAAACTTGCAATTGATAAATTAGAGGCGTCTAGTTTAGATCGTTGCTGGGCTAGTGTATTGATATGATATTGTTGTAAGTAGATGTATGATAGATACTCTTACAACTCACTTAACGTGTAAGTTCCATAGACCTTGGCCTTACACACAAAGGAATGATAGAGATCATACCATGATGCAAATGACAGAGATCAAATGCATGGACCATATCACCTCACTTCACACATTAGCATCTTATATTGCTAGTTTGGCGCTTTTGGTAGCATTATAAGATGATCCCTCATCTAGATATCAACATAAAATGTGTTCTTCCTTAAGTATGCACCGTTTTGTGGATCTTGTTTTGAGGCATCACGTGATGATCGGGTGTTCTCGACTCTACGCTTTCATACAACAGGTGTAAGACAGTTTTACACATGCAAATACTAAGGTTCTTACTTAACGAGCCTAGCATGTACAGACATGGCCTCGGAACACGGACCGAAAGGTTAAGAATGAGTCATATAGTTGATATGATGCCCATATAGATGTTCACCTTTGAAGCTGCACCGACTCACGTGATGATCGGACTTGGTGTAGTGGATTTGGTTCATGTAATCACCAAAAGGACACAAGGGATGTCGTTTTTGAGTGGGAGTTCATTAGTAATTTGGATTAGTTGAACTCAATCTATCATAAACTTAGTCTAAATATATTTTACAAATTCTGTTGTAGATGGCACCACCTGCTTTTAATTTCAATGTGTTCATGGAGAAAGAGAAGCTTTCTATGAATGGTAGCAACTTCACCAACTGGGCTATGAATTTGAGGATTCTCCTCACTGCTGCACAAAAGCAATATGTGCTAGAGGCGCCGCTAGGCCCCCCACCAGCTCCTGATGCCCCTGACGAGGAAAAGAACGTCTATATAACTCGTCAGGAGGACCACAACTTAGTTCATTGCGGCATACTATATGGGCTAGAGCCAGAACTTCGAAAACGTTCCGGAAATGGAAATGCCTTCGATACCATGAGAGAATTGAAAATTATTTTCCATACCCATGCTGCCGTAGAGAGTTATAATGCTTCTGAAAAGTTCTTTAGCTGCATGATGGAAGAGAACAGCTCCGTTAGTGAGCATGTACTCAAAATGTCTGGGTACGCCGATAAGCTTATGTCCTTGGTAATAACGATTCCCATTGACTTAGGCATACATCGTGTTCTCCAATCTCTGCCACCTAGCTACAAGAGCTTCATGATGAACTATAATATGCAGGGCATGAAGAAGTCCCTTCTCGAGCTTTTGTCAATGCTTAAGACTGCAGAAGTGGAGATTAGGAAAGAACATCAAGTGTTGATGATCAATAAGACCACCGGGTTTCAAGAAGGACAAGAAAGGCAAGCAGAAGGGAAAGAAGGGCGGCAAATCTGTTGCCGCACCTGAAAAGAAACCCCGAGCTGGCCCTAAGTCTGACACCGAGTGCTACTATTGCAAGGGGACTGGCCATTGGAAGCGCAACTGCCCCAAGTATTTGGCAGACAAGAAGGCCGGCAAGGCAAACAAAGGTATATGTGATATACATGTTATTGATGTGTACTTGACTAGTACTCGCAGTAGCACCTGGGTATTTGATACGGGATCGATTGCTAATATATGTAACTCGGTTCAGGGGCTGCGGAACAAGCGACAACTAGCAAGGGATGAGGTCACGATGCGAGTCGGCAATGGATCAAGATTTCATGTGATCGCCGTTGGAACGCTGCCTCTCCATATGCCGTCGGGATTAGTTATAAAGCTGAATAATTGTTATTTGGTGCCTGCACTGAGCATGAACATTGTATCCGGATCGTGTTTGATGCAAAGTGGTTATTCGTTTAAGTCTAAAAACAATGGTTGTTTGATTTATATGAATAATATCTTTTATGGTCATGCACCTGTGTTGAATGGTTTATTTCTGTTGGATCTCGATAGTAGTATTACGCATATTCATAATGTTGATGCTAAAAGGATTAAACATGATAATGATATATCTACATATATGTGGCACTGCCGTCTAGGTCATATTGGCGTTAAACGCATGAAGAAACTCCATTTAGATGGACTTTTGGAATCACTTGATTTTGAATCATTTGATACATGTGAGCCATGCCTTATGGGCAAGATGACTAGAACGCCGTTTTCCGGTTCAATGGAACGGGCGACAGATTTATTGGAAATCATACATACTGATGTGTGTGGACCAATGAGTGTGTCGGCGCGAGGTGGATATCGTTATTTTGTTACTTTCACGGATGATTTGAGTAGATACGGGTATATCTATTTGATGAAACATAAGTCTGAAACTTTTGAAAGGTTCAAAGAATTTTAGAATGAAGTGGAAAATCATCGTAACAGAAAGATCAAATTTCTGCGGTCCGACCATGGAGGAGAGTATCTTAGTTACGAGTTTAGCACACGTATGAAAGACTGTGGAATAGTTTCACAACTCACCACTGCCGGAACACCACAACGTAATGGTGTGTCGGAACGTCGTAATCATACCTTATTGGGTATGGTTCGATCTATGATGTCTCTGACTGACTTACCTTTGTCATTTTGGGTTTATGCACTGGAAACCGCTGCATTCACTTTAAATAGGGCACCATCTAAATCTGTTGAAACGACACCGTATGAATTATGGTTTGGAAACAAACCTAAGCTATCATTTCTTAAAGTTTGGGGATGCGATGTTTATGTGAAGAAACTTCAACCGGATAAACTCGAACCCAAAGAGGAAAAATGCGTCTTCATACGATACCCTAAGGAAACGATTGAGTATACCTTGTATCACAGATCCGAGGGCAAGGTCTTTGTTGCCAAGAATGGATCCTTTCTTGAGAAGGAGTTTCTCGTGAAAGGTGTGAGTAGTCGGAAGGTAGAACTCGAAGAGGTTATTGAACCTTCTCTTCATGAAATGGCGAGTAGCGCAACTCCAGAAGTTGTTTCGGAGTTGACTTCACCTAATGAAGAGAGAGCTAATGATATTGATCATGAAACTCCGAAAGAGGACACTACCGAACCTTGCAGGTCAAGCAGGACACGTGCGACTCCTAAACTGTACGGCAATCGTGTTGTGAATTTCATGGTTGATGAAATGGATGACCCTGCGACGTATGAAGAAGCGATGATGAGCCCGGATTCCAACAAATGGCTAGAAGCCATGAAATCTGAGCTGGAATCCATGTACGAAAACCAGGTTTGGACCTTGGTGGACTTACCTCACGATCGAAAGGCCATTGAGAATAAATGGATTTTCAAAAGAAAAACTGATGTTGATGGTAATGTAACCATCTATAAGGCTCGACTTGTCGCAAAGGGGTTTCGACAAATTCAAGGAGTTGACTATGATGAGACATTCTCTCCCGTAGCAATTGCTGCATATTTCGATTATGAAATATGGCAGATGGATGTCAAAACTGCGTTCCTCAATAGTAATATTGAAGAAGAGTTGTATATGATACAACCAAAGGGTTTTGTCGATCCTAAGGATGCTGATAAGGTGTGCAAACTTCAGCGATCCATCTATGGACTGAAGCAAGCATCCCGGAGTTGGAATCTCCACTTTGATGAGGTGATCAAAGAGTTTGGATTTGTCCAAACTTATGGAGAGGCTTGTATTTACAAGAAAGTGAGTGGGAGCAATGTGGCATTTCTGATATTATATGTGGATGACATATTATTGATTGGAAATGTTATAGATCTTTTAAATAGTGTTAAAAGTTATCTAAACAGCAAATTTTCAATGAAGGACCTTGGTGAAGCTTCTTATATATTAGGCATTAAAATCTATAGAGATAGATCAAGACGCCTAATTGGGCTATCGCAGAGTACATACCTTGATAAGATATTAAAGAAGTTTAATATGGACGGAAGTAAGAAGGGGTACTTACCTATGTTGCAAGGCAAGACATTGAGTAAGACTCAAAGTCCGGCTACGGCGGAAGAAAGAGAGATAATGGATAAGATCCCCTATGCCTCAGCCATAGGCTCTATAATGTATGCCATTCTCTGTACAAGACCGGATGTGGCACATGCTATTAGTTTGACTAGTAGGTACCAATTTGATCCAGGTTCGTAACACTGGATAGCGGTCAAGAATATCCTTAAGTACTTGAGAAGAACTAAGGATATGTTTCTTGTATACGGAGATGAAGAAGAGCTAGTCGCTAAGTGTTATGTCGATGCTAGTTTTGACACCGATCCGGATGACTCTAAGTCTCAATCCGGATACGTATTTCTCTTGAACGGAGCAGCAGTTAGTTGCAGGAGTTTCGAACAACCTGTGGTGGCTGGATCAACAATGGAGGCGGAATATGTTGCTGCTTCAGAAGCGGCGCCAGAGGCAGTTTGGATGAAAAAGTTCATTACGAAACTGGGTGTGGTTCCCAGTGCGTTGGACCCGATGGTGATCTATTGTGACAATCATGGAGCCATAGCCAACGCAAAGGAACCAAGGTCTCACAAGAATTCCAAGCATATTAAGCGCCAGTTTCACTCCATCCGCGAGCATGTCAAGGATGGAGATATAAAGATTTGTAAAGTGCACACGGACCTGAATGTAGCAGATCCATTGACTAAAGTACTCCCTAGGGCAAAACATGATCAACACCATAACTCCATGGGTGTTAGATTTATCACTATATAAACTAGATTATTGTCTCCAGTGCAAGTGGGAGACTGAAGGAAATATGCCCTGAGAGGCAATAATGAAGTTGTTATTATGTATTCCTTGTATATGATAGATGTTTATTTTGCATGCTATAATTGTATTGATAGGAAACATCAATACATGTGTGTTTAATAAACAAAAAAGGGTTCCTAGTTATGCCTCTCTTATAGACTAGCTTGTTGATTAACAAGATGATCAAGGTTTCCTGATCATGGACATTGGGTGTTGTTAATAACAAGGTCACACATTTGTGAAATGATGTGATGCGCATTCATCCGAAGTATAGCATTACAATCAAGTCATTATGTTTATATTGCTATAACATCATACGAAATAATCTTTATCCTTAGACCATGAGATCATGTTAATTGCTAACACCGGAAGAGTATCTTGATAACATCAAACGTCACACCGTAACAGGGTGACTATAAAGATGGGTTCAGTACTACGAAGGTGTTATGTTGAGGCTCATGGATCAAGAGTCGAATTTGTCAATTCAGATGACGGATAGATATATTCTGGGCCCTCTCGGTGATATCACATTAGGATAAGCTTGCAAGCAAGTGATGTGATCACTAGAATGTTATATCACGGGAATGAGAAAAGAGTGCATGTCGGTAACGAGATCAAACTAGGTATGGAGATACCGATGATCGAATCTCGGACATGTAATATATCGAGAGACACAGTGATTTAGTTACAAACGTTAAAGGTTCTCACAATCACAGGAGTCATCGTTGAATGTGTAGGAGTCAGTACGGATCTCTAGGTCCCGCTGCTGATTATTGATCGGAGAAGGGTCTCGATCATGTCTGCATTATTCGCGAACCGTAGGGTGGCACACTTAAGAGTTACTGGACACCATTTTGTAGCACATATGTTTCAGACAAAAGAATAGCGCAGGAATTGTTTCAATAGAAACCAGAAATTGTTTCGGGTGAAATTGCAGAAGGTGGTTCTGCATGTGATATTGAAATATTGCACGGGGCTATATGTGAATGTTTGTTAATTAAAGTAATTAACAAAATTCTGAATAAATTTAATAAAAAGAGTTTTATTAAATGAGAGAGGATTAAATTTGGAGAAATTTAATGCATTTAAAGTGGAGACTTTAAAAGGGAATGTGAAGAGGCGTTTTAATGTGGAGAGGTTACCACACATGAATGGGGGAGGTGAGGGGTCACCCCCCATGCGCCGGCCATGGAGAGAGGGGGAACCCCCCTCCTCCTATAAAAGGCCACACATTCCCTCCTTCATCCACACGCCTCCTTGTGAAGGATCTCTCTCCCCCTCTAGAATTATTCCCCCATGGTCTCGGATTAGCGAGATACATGTTCCAGGTTGCATTTCGTCTAGAAGGAGTTGCTGCCTCCGCTGGATCGCTGGAGCGAGGAGGTGGAGGTTGTCCGGTGGCTTGATCGTGTGTGCGAGGACGGATGCGCTGCTGATTTGCGGCGCTCGGATTTCCACACAATCTTGAGATCGGCAAGCGTACGACTACATCAACCACGAGTTCCTATTCGTTAACAAAACTCGTTGTCTTCGAGGGTAGGTTCTCCATGGATGTATGGCCACCCGTTACTCTGTATCTAGTAGATAGATCTTGGCGTATAGTTCTCATCCTAGGAAATTTTTTGTTTTCTATGCTGCGGACCCAACAAAATAAAGTTCCATGGGTTTTTTAATTTTCTTTTCACACAATTCAAGTTCTATCTTAGGAAAAATACTAAAAAGGTCTCTATTTTTTTGTTGTTTTCCATAGAGCCTAACTAGTGAAAACAAGAAACAAAAAGACAAAATTGTAGAATCTAAAGGAAATAACTTTGAGCACTCACACCGGAGGATGTGAGTACCTTTTACCTTACCTCCCCGGCAACAGCGCCAGAAAATAGGTGTTTGCTGTGGGAGGTTCTTCTTCTTTAATCCTAAGGTGTGAATACCTTTTACCTTTCCTTCCCGGCAACGGCGCCATAATAAAAACTTGATATAGGTGAAGTGTCATGTAGTCGACGTTCACATGACACCACTAGAAGAAGTACACCACAACTTAAATAACAATCTATTGAATCTTTCTCAACGCAACTCCACTACTAACAACAAGACTTCTCCCATGTCCTCAAGAACAAATCGAACTACTCACAAGACATCATATGGGTCATGATCAGAGATGGAATAATGATGTATAACAATCTGAACATAAACAATAATTCAATGGTTCACTCAATAGCATCAACTACAAAGAGTAATCAACACCAGGAAAGTTTCCCTATGAACTAATGCAAGATTCAACGCAATTGTTACAGCAATATGGAGATGGTGATGAGGGTGCTGATGGTGATGATGGTGGTGAAGATGATGATGATCCCGATGAAGTCCAGCTTGATGGTGGTGTTGATGGCGATGATCTCCCCTCTCCGGGAAGGAATTCCCCCGGCAGAAATCTGTCTACCGGATAGATCTTTCTCTCTCGGTGTTTTCTGCCCCGCAAAGGTGGCGGAATATTTTTGTGGTCGCTCCCCGAGTCTTAGGGTTTCAGGAGGTTGATATACACCAGAGGGGAGAGGCTGGAGTGGGATAGGGTGGCCACACCACCTCTAGGCGCGGCCTTGGCCTGCCCGCGCCATGGGGTGGTGTGGGCCCCCTGTGGCCCACTTCCACTCCATCTTCTGGCATCCTTAGTCTTCTGGAAAAATAGGATTTTCCATATATTTTCCGGGATTTTCTGATCTTCGCGAATCTTATATCCAAACAGCACCTTTTCCATCAGAATCCTGACTGCAGCGGTCCATGCTCCAAAAGTCATCAACCATGCAAAAATAGATGAAATAACATAAGTATCACCTCTCAATACGAAATATATCAATGAATAATAGTGAATTAAGAAATAGAATAGTGATGCAAAATGGACGTATCAACTCCCCCCAAGCTTAGACTTCGCTTGTCCCCAAGCGAAACTGAGCTCAATAAACATGGCCTCAGATTTATGGAGTGAAGAGTCGACAAAAGAATACGGATAAGAAGCATCACATTCATCAAATGCATAAATCATAATAGAAGACAACTCACTATTATATAACTCAACTTGCAATAAGTAAAGGAAACACAATAAAGATACATAAAGTGAATCATAATTGGTAATGGCAAACTTAGCTCTTGGTTGAAGAATAGTTGATAAATTGCTGGAGTTCACAAATAGCTGGTTTTTCAAGGATAGCTTTCAAAGTAGTAAACATCAGGATAAGAACAATGTGCAAAACAAGGAACATAAGACACATGATTGGATAAATCATCATATGAATGAATGAAACACAACAACTCAAAATACTTGCTGAGGTAGAAGGGCATAGGTTTACTAACACAACTACAAAGTAAAAGAAAGGCCCTTCGCAGAGGGAAGCATGGATTGCAAGTCTCATAAAGAGCTCCCAAAAATTATGATACTTACTAGCTTTCAGCTCTCATTGCCCCTATCATAGGCATCTTTAGGTGATTAAGGTTAAAGTGATCAAAAATGAGGATATGCATTGACAAGTTGTAAATTGAGAATCTCATGTCCCTTGAATACGAGGGCCGCTCCTCATGCTACTCAAGTTTAGTCATCGGTAAGTTCTTTTCATCGTAAGCATATGTGTATCATTGAGAACCGCCAACAGGGTACCCCTTGCCCGATGATATGGAAGAATCCCCATATCAAAATGACAAGGCAAGCAGACAACAAGTATCTCAACAATCTTCTTATTTACCATGGGAATATGGTGCTTTTTTCTCTCTTTCCTCTTTTCATAATATCTCTTTTTTTTCTCTTTTTATCAATCTCTATCTCTTTTTTTATAAGAAGAATGCTTCATAGATACTCGTTATGGTTACGCTGCAGGTTTCCACCATGTCAGCATGGATTAGACCAGCGGCCCAGGTGTTTCTCTAACACATATGCATAACTCCATGTACTTACAAGCTCCCCTTTCATTTCACACCGACGACATCCATAGACAAAAGAACATGATATCGACTTGGTACAAAGTACCAGTGCAATGTTGAAAGCGTTCCCCAAGACAGCATGGTTCTGCTAATTCACAACTTACAAAGCGCAAGCATATACACACCATAGGTGAGCACAGTGGTTCAAGTTTATTAAATTCAAGAAAGTAAAGTGTGCCATCAAGTTCGTGAGAACTTTAATCACTAATTTCACATAACAAGTTTTAATTTGGGGGGTAGATAAAACAAGAATTTACTTGTAATAGCAACAATGCTACTAGGTAGGTATGGTGGACACAAATGGCAAAGATTTTGGTTTTAAGGAGGTGGATGCATGAGAAGAATTCCCTCTTAGTACAGGTTTTTGGCTAGCAAGGCTAGGTAGCAAGTACAAGAGTTGAAGGAAACAACCAAGCATACAAATGATAAAGACAAACATGCAATCTTCCTTGGAAGCACAAAAGATCTTAACTAGAGAATACTAGACTTATGGGCAAATCAAGAAAGAAAGATGATGAAATTATTTTTATTTAGAGTACTTCTATCTTTTTCTTTTCAACTCTCAAAAAGGTGTTGCTACTAACCGAGCAAGGTTTGCCAAAACCAACTAAATTAACTCAATGATCCTAGAGTGCTACCAATACTAACAACAAGATCAATCATATAACCACGAATTGAAAACTAATATAAGCTATGCAAAAGAGTGAATGATAGAACTTCTCATTAATATTCCATCACGGAAACTCACACCAAGGGATACATATCTAACGAGAGAGGGGACACTTCCATAATGCAAACCATACTACATAATAACTCCTCTATTCATGATATGACTCTACTAATTAGGTAAAAATATAGAAGATAGTGATGTGATACCGCGGCACTCCCCCAAGCTTGGAATGAACCAAGGGGATGCCAAACCTGATGACGAGTTACTCCTTTGGTGGTGGTGGTGTCTTCTCATCTTCGTCCATCTTCCAGGGTAAAGGCTTCCCATCAACAAAGGACATCGTGGTTTCCAACATCCCGAAACATGCAGCAGCACTTATGCGTTTAAATCTAGCCTCATACTCACAATTTTGATTTTGAACATCACAGAACTATGCTAGCAGTTCGTTGGTTTTTGGAAGAGTGAGAGGACTTCGTTTTTGAGTTCAGAAGTCTTCTTCTGGTGCTCGGTGATGAGTTCGGAACAAATCTTATGGATGATATCCACTTCACGCTCCGCCATCTTTTTGTACCTAAAGACTTCTTGTTCCAATGATTCCATCCTGTCCTCCAGACTTCCTTCACCTTTAGGGCCTTGAACCTCTTTAATCCGGACTTCCCCACCTTCGAGCAACAAATCCTTGGGATGAATCTTCAATTCTCTCATGTATGGGTTGATGATATCTTCTAAGGAATCTCCCTTGGATGATCAAGAGGAAGACATTGTGGCTCCAAATCTGGGATTCTACCTGGCAGAAACAGATCGAAACAAAAGCACGACGAAAACACGATATACGAACCTCGGAAGATCCGGGGGTTATATATTACGAAGTTTCACATCAAAAGGAAGGTACTAGGAGAAAACGAGTTGGAGGCGGAGTCCTGGGTGGCCTCACCACGTGGTGGCGCGGCCAGGGGAGGGCCCGTGCCACAGGGTGTTGGAGCCACCCTGGCTCCGTTTCCGTCCCTTTTTCACTTCGTAGCTTTCCTTATTGACTGAAAACTGCAAAAATATAGTTGGATTGTATTTTCGCGGAACTTTTCTTACCAGAATTGTTACCTATTTGGAAACGGACTCTGCAGGTCTCTGAATTTGGTATATAGTAGATTCTTCCGGAGTCATCACTTGAATAACATCAATATATTCATCTTCATATACTTATTACTTGAGTCATAAAACCCTTCCTTTTCTTATTACACCATTATCTCCACTTCCTGGAAATTTCTTTCACACAAAACTTCACACAGTTCTTATTAGCAACATTAGTATAAGTGAAGTGGTAGAACCTTTTGAGTCCAACTTCAACTGAAAACCAACAAAACATAGGCTACTGTAGCAACTCCTTCCGAAAACCCAAAAAGAATTCAAAAAAGAAATCGAATAAAGAAGCAAATGCGAGAGTGGCTAAATCTGTCAAAACAAACCAGCAGGTAAAGATCAATTTTTTCGAAAATCTTCTGTTGCTCAAATCAAAAAGTGCAAAACTAACGAAAGTTAAATAACAACCTGGGGCAGAAGAACAAATGAATTACAGCTCAATCCGACATACAAAGATCTCTCACGAATTTTTATGGTGAAGCACAAAAATCTATTTCGGGACAGCAACTTCCCCAAATCTTACTTCTCTATCATTAGAGGTTGATCTTGACACAAAAACCAAACAAAATGGGTAAGGATCGGTTATTACCGAAGTAATAACTTCCAAGACTCAAAGAAACAAAAACAAACTAAAAGGAAAAACAAATTGGGTTGTCTCCCATAAAGGTCTTTCTTTACAGCCATTATGATGGGCATGAGAATTTTGAAGAAGCTCTCATAGGGATATGAATTGAAGTGAAAGAGAGCAATAAGAAGCAAAAACACACACATTTAAGTCTAACCGACTTCCTATGCAAGGGGATTTTGTAAACAAACAAGTTATTGAAACCAAAGGCAACTTGCATAAGAAGGCAAAAGAAGCGCAATATAAAAACTTTCAGCATAAAATGAGGAAACTTGATATTATTGAGATACATAAGAACACTTTTCCCTCTCTCATAGAAACTTCCAGTATCATGCATAAACATAAAAATATAGCTATCACAAGGACTATCATAGCAATGATCACTTATTCTAACAGAAAACACGGGAATACTAGCTCTCATAACACTACTTTGTGAAACAATATTAGAGGTATCCTTACAAAGGATAGTCTGTCCCTCTTCCTCATACTTAGTGACAAAGTCATTCACATTTGCTATTATAGGTTCATCAACCATTTGTTTATCAGGTTCAACAACTTTATTCATACTTTCATTAACGATACTAGCTATCATAGAATGCT
Source organism: Avena sativa (assembly GCA_916181665.1). Classification (NCBI taxonomy): domain Eukaryota; kingdom Viridiplantae; phylum Streptophyta; class Magnoliopsida; order Poales; family Poaceae; genus Avena; species Avena sativa. The sequence continues at coordinate 574,584,271 of OV702287.1, forward strand.
CCTTTACCTTAACTGGAAAAGGCATTTTCTCAATATAAGGTTTAGGTAAAAAATGATTAGCAGTATAAACTTCAGTATTCCTTGCAGGAAAACTTTTAGCAACATCTTTATAAGGTTCATGATACTTATTCCACTTCTTTTTAGGCACTTCAATGTAGGAAGCAAAAGCCTTAAAATAAGAAGCAATAGCTTGTGAGTCTAGACCATAAGCATTTTTAATACTTTGAAAGTCATCAGTTCCCATAAAAGATTCAATGCATTCATAATCATAATTTATACCTGACTTTCTACCTTTGTCATTCTCCCAAGCTTCAACATTGTCTTTAATACGGTCTAGAAGGTCCCATTTAACTTCTTCCATGCGAGTGAATGATCCAGCGCAAGAAGCATCCAATAAATCTTTATCATGTAGAGGGAGCCTTGCATAAAAGTTATTGATAATAATATTGTTGGGGAGCTCATGAATGGGAAATTTGAGCATTAGTAACTTCAATCTCCCCCAAGCTTGATCTGTACTCTCTCCATCAAGAGGCCAAAAGTTGAATATTTGATTCCGATCTTTATGAATCTCACTAGGAGGATAAAACTTTGAATAAAAGAGAGGCACTATTTCCTCCTATTCCAGAGCTTGACCATTCTTCAGCAGCTTATACCGTTCCTCAACTCTTCCTTTCAGTGATAATGAGAATAACTTCTTCTTAACTTGATCTGTAGTAATACCTACACACTTGAACAACCCGCATAATTCGTGTATAAAGAGAAAATGATCACCAGGATGGACAGTTCCATCCCCAACATAGTAGTTATCCATAACACGATCAATAATTCTTGTAGGTATTTTGAAAACATCATTCTCAGCAGGTGGTGGATTATCTACTACCTTAGCAGTGGTAGTAGCATTACCAAATAAGAAACTCAGCGAATTATCCATAACGAAAATAAAGCAACTAATAGAAGTAAACAATACTCACAGTAGAAGTTTCCTTTACCAGTTCCACTCTCCAATAGTGCTTCACTCCCCGGCAACGGCGCCAGAAAATAGTCTTGATGACCCACAAGTATAGGGGGTGTATCACAGTATTTTCGATAAGTAAGAGTGTCGAACCCAACGAGGAGCAGAAGGTGCTGGCTAGTGGTATGGATCAGGAATTCTCTGCAAATACTTAGCAAACGAATTTTTAGGGATTTTCGATAAAGCAAGTAAACAAAGTACGAGTAAATAAAAGACAGTAGGAATAAATGCAGCAAGTGGCCCAATCCTTTATGCATCAAAGGACAAGCCGGTTGTATTACTTAAGATGACCAAACGTTCTCGAGGACACATGGGAAGACTGTCAAGTGCTTTCGCTTCATATAGCTGATTAATCTTCTCTAGCTTGCTAAGTGTTGTGTGGGTGAACCTGTGCTAATGTACCGGCCCATACAAGACTAATACATACTTGTGATTAAACCCCTTGCAAACATCCGTAAGTACAAGAAAGTATTTAAGGTAGAAACCTAACCACAGCTTTAAACTCTAAGACCCTTACGTCCCTTGTGCAATGGTTTCCTAACGGGGGTTCAGGTTTCTGTCACTCCGGCAACCACTACGATTAGTAGCCAAATACACAATGCATTCCCCTAGGCCCATATAGGTGAAGTGTCATGTAGTCGACGTTCACATGACACCACTAGAAGAAGTACACCACAACTTAAATAACAATCTATTGAATCTTTCTCAACGCAACTCCACTACTAACAACAAGACTTCTCCCATGTCCTCAAGAACAAATCGAACTACTCACAAGACATCATATGGATCATGATCAGAGATGGAATAATGATGTATAACAATCTGAACATAAACAATAATTCAATGGTTCACTCAATAGCATCAACTACAAAGAGTAACCAACACCAGGAAAGTTTCCCCTATGAACTAATGCAAGATTCAACGCAATTGTTACAGCAATATGGAGATGGTGATGAGGGTGATGAGGGTGATGATGGTGGTGATGATGATGATGATCCCGATGAATTCCAGCTTGATGGCGGTGTTGATGGCGACGATCTCCCCTCTCCGTGAAGGAATTCCCCCGGCAGAAATCTGTCTGCCGGAGAGATCTTTCTCTCTCGGTGTTTTCCGCCCCGCAGAGGCGGCAGAATCTTTCTGTGGTCGCTCCCCGAGTCTTAGGGTTTCGGGAGGTTGATATACCCCAGAGGGGAGAGGCTGGAGTGGGCCAGGGTGGCCACACCACCTCTAGGCGCGGCCTAGGCCTGCCCGCGCCATGGGGTGGTGTGGGCCCCCTATGGCCCACCTCCACTCCATCTTTGGCATCCTTAGTCTTCTAGAAAAATAGGACTTTCCATATATTTTCCGGGATTTTCTGATCTTCGTGAATTTTGCCTCCAAACAGCACCTTTTCCATTAGAATCCCAACTGCAGCGGTCCATGCTCCAAAAGTCATCAACCATGCAAAAATAGATGAAATAACATAAGTATCACCTCTCAATACGAAATATATCAATGGATAATAGTTAATGAAGACATAGAATAGTAATGCAAAATGGACGTATCAATAACCCCACACTGTCACCTTGAGTACTAGATGGTTCAAACAAACACCATAATTTCATAAAGACATCCAACTCCAAATTAACTCATAACAAGTAATTGTAATCTCTAGCCTAAGTGCCACCATGGTGTGCACACTACCAACTTCACACACATGGGGAGAGCAGAGATCTATTAAAGCACTTGAGTAGCAAGGTAGATCTATAGATTACAAGCTCATGGTCTCAATAAGATCATGCATAGAGAGAGATGAACACATAGCTACAAGTAGAACCCTTAGCCTCGAGGGAGAACTAGTCCCTCCTCATCATGGGAATCAACAATGGTGATGGAGATGGTGGTGGAGATCGGTGGAGATTGCTCCGGGGGCACTTCCCCGTCTCGACAGGGTGCCGTAACAGAGACTTTCTGTCTCCCGAATCTCCCCTTCGGTGGCGGCGGCGCAGCGGAACTTTTCGTGGCTGGAGGGTTGGAGATTTAGGGTTTTTGCATCGGGAGACATCTTATAGCCGAAGAGGCAACGTCGGTGGGCGGCCAGGGGGCCCACACCACCTGGTGGCACGGCCAGGGCTAGCCCGCGCCACCATATGGTGTGGCCACCCTGTGGCCCCTCTCCGTCTCGTGTTCTGGCTCCGTGAGTCTTCCGGTAAAATATCGACTTTGGCTTTTGTCCGGTCCAATTCCGAGAATATTGATTTTCTGTCTTTCCTAGAAGCAAAAACAACAGAAAACAGGCAACTGGAACTATGGCATATTGTTAATAGGTTAGTTCAGGAAAGTGTATAAAAAGTACTCAAAAGTTGGAACAAAACATAAGAAAGTAGATAAAACCAAGCATGGAACATCAAAAATTATGGATACGTTAGCAACATATCAACATCCCCAAGCTTAACTCCTGCTCGTCCTCGAGTAGGTAAGTGATAAAAAGAATGAATAATTTTTGAGGTGACATGCACCATCATAAACTTGATCAAAGTTTGTAAAACCTTCAAAGTTGGGATCATAGTACTTCAATCATAACATGAAAGACAAAGTTCTAGCAATAAGACAAAGAAACTATGTTGCAACATGAAAAGGAACAAACAAAAGATTAATGAATAACAATGCTTTGCAAGACATTTGTTTGTTTCACATAAAGAAAACATAGCATAGTGGCATTCAGCTTGTCCCTCATAGAGTAGCAAACAAAAATGCATGGGACATTCAAAATTCATAAGAGTGACTAGATACAAATAGTGTAAAACAAGCAATATCAAAGCTATGCATCAATTAACAAGTCTTGGGACAATGCACATAAAACTAAGAATGGCCACTATCCTCTCAAAGTAGCTGCATAAAGATAGAAGGTGGAGACTCAACATAAAAGTAAACAAAAAGCCTTCATAGAAGGAAGTAGGGATTCAAGTTTCATAAAGAGCTTCCAAAAAATTATGGTACTGATTAGCTTTGAGCTCTCATTGCCCCTATCATAAGCATCTTGAAGTGATTAAGGTTAAAGTGAACAAACTATGGAGTATATGCTTGATAAAGTATAAGTTGGAAATCTCATGTCCCTTGAACACGAGGGGCGCTCCTCATGCTACTCAAGTTTAGTCACCGCTAAGTTCTTGTCATTGTAAGTACATGTGTATCATCGAGAACCGCCAACGGGGTACCCCTTGCCCGATGATACAGAAGAATCCCCAGATCAAAATGACAAGGCAAGCAGACAACGAGCATCTCAGCAATCTTCTTATTTACCATGGGAATATGGTGCGTTTTTCTCTCTTTCCTCTTTTCTCATATCTCTTTTTTTTTCTTTTTTCTCTTTTTTCTCAATATATGACTCTTTTTTTTATAAGAAGAATGCTTCATAGACAACTCATTATGGTTAAGCTGCAGGTTTCCACCATGACAGCATGGATTAGACCAGTGGCCCTGGCGTATCTCTAACACATATACATAACTCCATAGACTTACAAGATCCTCTTTCATTTCACACCGACGACATCCATAGACAAAAGAGCATGATATCAACTAGGTACAAAGTACAAGTGCAATGTTGAAAGCGTTCCCCATGATAGCAATGTTGAAACTCTTTTGTGGATTTTTGATCGGGTGTGTTTTCGTCCCGAGGGCATCTTATAGTCAGAAGGGGAGGCCGAGGGGGTGCCAGGGCCACCACACCACCCCTGGCATGAGCCCAGCCTGGCCGCGCGGCCAGGTGGTGTGGCTGGCCTCTGGCCCTTCTCCGTCTCGTATTCTAGCACTTGATGACTTCCGGAAAAATAGGAACTTTGGTTTTTGTCCCGTCCAATTCCGAGAATATTCATTTTATGACTTTCCTGGAACCAAAAACAGCAGAAAACAGGCAGCTGGCACTGTGGCTCTTGTTAATAGGTTAGTCCAAGAAATCATATGAAAAGTACTCCAAAGTGTGGACAAAACACAAGAAAGTGTATACAACCAAGCATGGAACATCAAAAATTATAGATACATTTGCAATGTATCAACATCCCCAAGCTTAACTCGTGCTCATCCTCCAGTAGGTAAGTGATAAAAAGAAAGAATAATTTTTAGGTGACATGCACCATCAAAGACTTGATCAAAGTATTTGTAAAACATTTAAAGCTAGGATCATAGTACTTCAAACATAACATGAAAGACAAAGTTCTAGCAATAAGACAAAGAAACTATGATGCATCATAAAAAGGCACAAACAAAATATTCATGAATAACAATGCTTTGCAAGACGTTTGTTTGTTTCACATAAAGAAAACATAGCATAATAGTATTCAGCTTGTCCCTCAATAGAGTAGCAAATATAAATGCATAGGACACCTTCAAAGTTCACAAAGGTGACTAGATACAAAAGTTTAAAACAAGCAATATCAAGTTATGCATCAATCAACTAGTCTTGGGACAATGCACATAGAACTAAGAATGGCTACTATGCTCTCAAAGTAGGTGCATAAAGGTAGAAGATGGAGACTCAATATAAAGGTGGAAGAAAGGCCTTTTATAAAAGGAAGTAGGGATTCAAGTCTCATAAAGAGCTTCCAAAAATTATGGTACTTATAGCTTTCAACTCTCATTGCCCCTACCATAAGCATGTTGAAGTGATTACGGTTAAAGTGAACAAACTATGGTGTACATGCTTGACGAAGTATAAGTGAGAAATCTCATGTCCCTTGTATATGAGGGTCGCTCCTCATGCTACTCAAGTTTAGTCACCGGTAAGTTCTTGTCATTGTAAGTACATGTGTATCATAGAAAACCGCCAACGGGGTACCCCTTGCCCGATGATACGGAAGAATCCCCATATCAAAATGACAAGGCAAGCAGACAACGAGCATCTCAGCAATCTTCTTATTTACCATGGGAATATGGTGTTTTTTCTCTCTTTCCTCTTTTCATAGTATATTTTTTTGCTTTTCTCTTTTTTCTCCATATATGTAGCATCCCAAATTGTCCAGCAATTGTAATGCTACTTGGTCTAGTAATATAATGGCTACTTCCTATATATAATTGTTGCATCATAATTACATCATGCTCATGTCATCATGCCACCTTGCATTTGAGCATCATATAAAACCCCTTTTCATTTGGTTCTTCTCTCATATGCATTAGTAATTGTATTTGGATCTTGATATATTGTATTTGATTCTTGATATATGCTTGATGCCCAGGTTGAGTTGGGGGCATATCTTTTATTCAACTCCATCACCTTTCTCTGTCACCACCTTATAATTCCACCATCCAACTAAATATGAGCTTTGCACTTTATTGGGTTTTACCTCTAGCTCATGTGGGTTGGGATGGATCCAATTCTATTTCCACATGCTCTCATATTAGCATCATGTTGTTTTCACATTACTGATATGTGGAGCCACCTATGCATGAATTATGAGTAGTGCTCCTTTTCCTAGCTTTCATATGGATTATTATGGATTTATGCTCATGTTGGGATATTTTTGGGACTATTAAACATCTAGTGGAATATACACACTAGCAAGTCCCAATTATAATCAAATATGATCATCTCCATCTACTCCACTTGGAACTTTCATTTAAATTCTTTTGCTTGGCCTTACTCCACATTTTGGGTAATGCATAGGAATAATGCCATGTTTATTATTTTGTTTTCACAAGGTTAAAACATGGCATTTAATGTTTTTGCATGGGCCATGCAAAGCACCACCATTCTTTCTCCTTTGGTTTTTCTTTGGTTTTTGAGTGGATCCTTTCTTTTGTGAGCTTCCTTTTCTCTCTTATTGAAACCCCCCCTCATCTTGATCTTGTGTTTGGATCATGTTAAAACCCTCACACCACCTCTTATCTCATCTCACTCTCCTTATCCATCATCACATCCTCCACCCTTGCTTGATCTTAGTGGATCACCCCTAAACCCTAACCCTCTCCCTTAGCCTCACCATGCCGAGTAACCCTAGCTGCTCTCTCTCTTTCTCTGCCAACCAGGACCCACCCCCATCTACCCCAACCTGCCGAGCTACCCTCCCTAACCCTAACCACCCTAGACCAAGCCAAACTACCCCAACCCTAGCTAAACCTGACCCTCTCTCTCTCTCTTTTTCCCTCTGCCAGCCAGGCCCACACCCGAGCCAGCCTCTCAGCCTCGCCGTCCCCACTTGTAGTCACACCCTAGGCTGAGCCCAGCTCGGGCACGTGAAGGAGGAGGAGAAAAAGGTGGCCGAAGCCACCTTTACTCCACCAATTCCCCACGACATCTTCCCTCTCCCTCTCTGCTTTACCCACTCCCGCCTCTCTGCAGTCGACGCCCAGATCTACCAGGGCCTCGTCCTTCTCCTCCCCACCACCTTCCTGCTACTCCCTCTCTCTCGCACCCCGACGACCTCACCGTCGGCCTCTACCCCACCTACTCGTTACAAGCTAGCGGCGTGTTGTTGGGTCATCGAGGAAGAACCAGGGGTGCTACCTGCCTCGTCCCCTACACGCCAGCGGGGAGGAGACGGTCCCCTGTACCTGCTGCACGCCGACGCCGCCGAAACCCTAGATCCGGCCGGCCGCCTGCTACGTCGCTGATCGGCCGCTCCCCTGTCCGATCCACCACCTCCAGCAACCTCGCGGTGAGCCACGCACCCTCCTAGACATCCTCGCCATCGTCGTCGTTTCCTGGTCGCGTCGTACGTTCCGTCGAACGCCCTCTGTGCGCCGACGAGCGCGTGCGCCTGCTCGTTGCTGCATCGCAGAAGAACACCTAGCCGCCGATATGTTCCGTAGCAGCAAACCCCGTCTAGCCCAGTGGTTACCGCCGCCGTGCGCGCGCTCGAGGACGCGAGTTCGAGCCCCCGCTGCGCCGCGCCGCGCGTCCGTCAGTTTCGACAGACAACACGACAGGAAGAAGTACAGTAGCCGCCGCCACTTTGCACATACCCCCCTTTTTCTTTTTTTCCTCAAGCCGCACTCCTCACGGGCCCACCTACCAGCCTCTAGGTTCATTTTACAAAAGGGTACCCAGGTTTTCGTAAACCTCAACCCGCAGTTCCCGTGGTGCCGCGTGGCACCCCCTTGGTCGCCCGCTGTCCCGTGGGCCTGCGAGGCCATTGGTCCCACCTGTCGGCCTCCTGGGCTAGCTACTGCTGCAGTGAGAAAACCCCGCACCTGTGCAACGTTTCCAGCTAGGCCCAGTCAGCGTCGGCCCCACTCGTCGGTGGCTATGGCTAGCTGGTGCTGAGTACAAAAAGTCGTTTCGTTTTTCTGTTTAATAAAAACAATTTCTGAAAATGTTTTAATATGAGTTAATTTTTGTTTTTAATAACTTTTGTTTTGTAATTCCAAATAATGCAAATAATATATGTTTCTGAATCAGAAAAATGTGAGGAATTCAAATATGCCCTTCAAAATATATTTTGAACACTTTAAATTTCGAGTTGATTAAAATTACAATAAAATGCCCTTTTCCTTAATTAATTAATAACTTTTGTTTTATAACTCCGAATTTGACAAATAAGATGTCTAAAATGATCAGCTCGACGAGACCTTTCTGTTTATGCATTCCATGTTCTGAATTGCAGCATGCATCATATAAATATAAAGTATACAACAACTTATTTGATTATAAAATGTGACTAAAACTCAATAAAATGCTTTACTCTTGTATTCCACACCTCACCCATGCCATGCTACATTATTGCCATGCAATTTGTGCATCATTCATCATGGCATGATTGTTTGCTTGTCGCATTTTATTCATATGCTTGTGCACTTTATTTATGTTGGCCCTTGTTTGTTTGGTTCTTCTTCGAATAGACGCTGAGCAGGGGATATATCAAGAAACCCAGGAGCACTACCCAGATCCTTCTCTCGCTTCAACTGAGCTGCCAGGCAAGCACTACCACATGCTTGCATACATATAGTACCTATTGCCTCTATCTTATTCTTGCATCATTGAGTCGTGATTGCATTAAACTGAATCCCAAGTACTGCATAGCCTTTACTATTAAACCCCACCGAAGCTGGTTCCTCCATCCCATGAGCCATTACTACAGGAGTTGTTTGAGCCATGCGGGTCGTAGAACAGCATGTGTAGGGTATGTGAGTGTCTGATGGATAACGAGGTACCTAAACAACTTAACCTGAGTAGTAATGGGATAACTAATGAAAGTGGCACCGGTGAGCAATATCTGCTATTTGGTTTTTCATGCTCACTTGTGTCCCGTAGGACCCCGAGTACTTGATTCCTGTTCCTTGAATATTCGCGCTATCCACATCCGGGAGGCTTATGAACCCCCCTGAGCCAGAGCTTGATTCATTCTTATTTCTTGGGGCCACAAGTAGTTTGGGGCTTTATTACTATCCTGTACTTATGCCATGCTTACTGCTTTATTTAAGATTGTGCGAGGAGCACCTGTACTGTTTTGGATGCGGAGTGTTTTCACGGTATCGACAAGCCCAGTCACACTTTCGGGTTCCCAGTCGTTTACAGCCACTGACGCAAACCTTGAGTCCGTCTCGGAACCGGCTAACTTCGTTGCGGGTAGCTTAATGGGGTGGCCACCTCAAATATTTCTGAATCCTGTGATCGCTTTGTCGTGAATGCCTTGTTGGGTTTTGATTTGGTTTTTCCGAGGTTGATCGAGTGTGTGTTGCTATTTGTGCACCCCTGCAGGGTAAATCTTTCTGAAAGCCGTGTCCGCGGTTATGGACGACTTGGAGCACAGTTTCTCGATCATAGACAAGTATAACTGAAGTACCGCTTTTAATTTGACTAATTACCTAACTAGTAAATAGTGCAACACTCACGGAATGGATAATAAAACTGCCAACGGATGGGGGGTTGTTCGTCCGCTTCCTCGTTGGTAAGCGAGGAGGAGGATGGATCTGTTAATATTACCGTTATAACTGTTGATATTAATTCACGAACATCCGTCTATCTTTGGTTAGGCGGATGGTTAGCGAGTATCTATAGAATTGTTAGGTGTTATCTTTTGCTGCAATTGCGTCACCCCAGGTTGTGTCCCCTTTAGAGGCATAAAGACTTGCTGAGTACCCCTAGGGTCTCACATGATAAATTGTTTGATTCAGATGAACAGGTGCACTCGCAAGATGGATACTGGGTGGAGGAGACGGACGATGTTGGCAACGATCACTCGGTGTAGAGATTCCGGGAACGGGGATCCATGAGATCTGTGGGCGGGATGTGTTTATTTATGGGGCATCTTATGCCGATTTGCTTCTTATCCGTACTTGGATCTTGTTTTCCGCTTTCGCCTGATACTCTGATGTTTGATGTATGAGGAGATATCCTAAACTATTATATCTATCTAGGATATTTGGATCTTGCCGTATGGCATTGCAATATTTCTATTTCTTTTAGATGGAATGGCTTTGAGGACTGTTGTATGGTGGCTTGCATACATACCCATTTGTGTATGTAGTTGATCCCTTTGCCTGCCGATTACGCCGCTCGTTCTTGTCCCGATGTTTGGAAATGGTTAGGACGGCCGAAAGGTCTACTTGTGAGTGGCATTTGGGCCCCACCATACTATTTTAACCATTTCCGCTCATCCAGGTTTGTAACTAAGAGCGTAATTCACCGAGGTAGTTACAATTGGTATCAGAGCCATCCCGCCCTTCAGGGTCTCAGCCAAATGGTCGTTGTCAGTCTAGCAAATATTTTGGTAGCTATGTATACTAGGGAAAAACAAAACGTGAGAGTAGGACTGCTTCCATTTTTCTTCTTACCCACCACCCACCCTTTTCTGGTAAGGAAGTGTAACGTTTTCAACCCTCTTCTTAAAATTCAAACTAGGATTCACGTGTTCTGGGTTTCCGTAGTACAATAGAAAGGGTGTGTGTGTGTAATTCCTTGTCTATCTGTTGCATCCGATTTGTTATCACAATCTACCTTTGGTTATCAACTGTTGGTACATTCCATACCGACAGGCTTTTGCAAACCGACGCGATCTATCTGATTCATTGTATACCGCCGCGATCTGTCTTACTCTTTGTTACCCGACGTTATCTTGTTTGGGGTGTTCGTTTCCGTAGTTACTAATCTTTAGGTTCATCTTGAGAAGGTGTTGGGATACGTGTTCTACTTATTCATGTGCGGAGTAATGATTTGAGTGCGGGATGGAGTCGCGACCATACCACTACTTTTATCATTCGCTCTTGTATATTGAATTGATAGAGTCACTAATCTTGATTCGTTAAGTGATTTTGCGCATGTATTGGTATTTTAATGCCGAAATTTGCGGAAATTTTTTCTTTGATAGTTGTGTACCACACTCCTTTTCAGTCGTGTGCGTTATGCTTAATATCTTCTAGGTGCTTTGAACTTTGTTGATATTTTAATATCATCTTAGTAAATTGTATCCTTTAATCATGGTTAATTCCATCTTGGTACTATTTTGGATTATTATTATTCTCCATTATAGTACTGACTTGTGTTTTATATCAATCACAGGATGGCACCACCACGCCGTTCTGAGGAGGACATACAACCTGAACTGGGGGCCGCGTTGTCAAGCATCGCCAATGCCTTGGCAGCAATGCAGCAGAACCAGCAGCGTTTTGAAGAAAGTGTCAGGAGGAATGAGTTTGTTCCGCTACCTCCACCTCCCAAACGAGGAGACATCAAAAGCTTCCTGAAGTTCAACCCACGCCAATTTGATGTGTCCGATCAACCACTTGATGCTGATGATTGGTTGCGTGAGATGTCAAGGTTACTGGTGACTGCTGATGTTCCTGAGCAAGAATGGGTAAAATGTGCCACTCACATTCTGAAGGGAGATGCAGCTCTGTGGTGGGAGAATTACCTGAAGGCAAACTGCACTAGTTTTCAGCCTACTTAGGGACAGTTCACTGGAGCTTTCAAAGAGCAGTATCGGTCAGAAATTGTCATGGAGAGGATGAAGGAAGTGTTTCTCAACCTCAAGCAGGGCAATGACAATGTCAATACCTACATCAGAAACTTCATGAACCTTTCTCTTTATGGTGGCGATGAGATCTCTGATGACAAGAAGAAGCAAAAGAGGTTCTGGCAAGGGCTCAATGCATCGATTAGATATGCAATCACACATGCAAGGCCGGCGTCTTTTCTGGAACTTCAGCATACAGCTCTGCAGGAAGAAGCAAGTAGGCAAGTGTTTGAGGAGTCAAAGAAACACCACCGTGATGCAGCAAGCTCTCCAGCTATGTCAACTCCTTCTAAGCGTCGTGTCTGGGTTCCTAACACCCCACCGTCGCTCCCGGCTCCACCAAGACCTTCAAGCTACGTGGCAAGGCCACCAAACTTCCTCACTGCTGCTCCCAGGGGCTACAACCACCACTACCCTGGAGCGCCTGGCGGAGTCCCTGGCTACGTTGCTCCATGTCCACCTGGTGCTTGTTACACTTGTGGAAACACTGGGCATCAACACTGGAACTGTCCGATGAACCACAAAGCTCTTCCTCCACCACCTCCAAGACCTGCGGCAAGCTCTCCTATGGTTCGTGCACCACCACCTCGGGCTCTCAACATCAACACCAAGCCTGGGTCTACTGTTGCTCGTGCCAACTGTGTCAACGCCGCTCAAGCTGAGCATGCACCTGGAGTTGTGATGGGTATGCTTCCCGTTAACTCAGTCCCTGCACGAGTTTTGTTTGATTCTGGTGCATCGCATTCTTTTGTTTCTCACAAATTTGCACATGAGAATGAGTTAGCTTTGGATCCTCTTCTTAAGCGGTTAATGGTCCTTTCTCTTGGAGCAAAGATGGCATCTTCTAAAATCAGCCATGGCAACCAAATTGAGATTGGTGGCTCTTCGTTCTCGGCGTCCTTAATTGTTCTGGGAAATTCTGACATTGATGTCATCTTGGGCATGGATTGGTTGACAGCAAATGCAGGTGTGATTGATTGTGCTGAACGCTCGGTTTCTCTGAAAATTCCTGAAGGCCATATAGTCTATTCTCCAAGTCTGACTCCTGCTATTCAACTTTTCTCTTTGGCGGCTCTGAATGATGATGCTATGGAAGCTATTCAGAGTGTTCCGGTGGTCTGTGAGTTCCCAGATGTCTTTCCTGAAGAGTTGCCAGGTATGCCTCCGGATCGCGAGGTTGAGTTTGTAATTGAGCTTGAACCTGGAACGGCTCCTATCTCCAAGCGGCCTTATAAAATGGGTCCTGCTGAGTTGGATGAACTCAAACGTCAGCTTGATGAACAAGAGAAGTTGGGCTTCATTCAACACAGTACTTCTTCTTGGGGTAGCCCAACCATCTTTGTGAAGAAGCGAGACAAGACTGATAGACTTTGTGTTGACTATCGGGCTCTCAATGCTAAAACCATCAAGAATAAATATCCCCTTCCGCGGATTAATGATCTCTTCGATCAGCTAGCTGGAGCTGTGGTTTTCTCTAAGCTTGACTTGAGAACTGGTTATCATCAAATCAAGATTCGCAAGGAAGATGTTCCTAAAACAGCTTTCACCACCCGCTATGGCCTGTATGAGTACACGGTCATGTCTTTCAGTCTCACCAACGCACCTGCCACCTTCTCGAGGCTTATGAACTCGGTATTCATGGAGTATCTTGATAAGTTCGTTGTGGTCTATCTGGATGACATCCTAGTCTATTCTAAGTCAAAGGAAGAACATGAAGAACATCTTCGGTGTGTCCTAAACAAGCTTCGTGAGAACCGCCTGTATGCAAAGTTCTCCAAGTGTGAGTTTTGGCTGCCTCAAGTAACCTATCTTGGTCACGTCATCTCTGCCAAGGGCATTGCCGTCAACCCGGAAACTGTAAAGACAATTGTTGAATGGCTTCCTCCTGTAAATGTCAAAGAAGTCCGGAGCTTCCTTGGTTTGGCTAGTTATTGCCGTCGCTTCGTTCAGAACTTTTCGAAGATAGCGAAGCCTCTTACCGATCTCCTCAAGAAAGGCAAGAAATACCTTTGGACTCCTGCATGTCAAGCAAGCTTTGAAACACTCAAAGAGAAGCTCACTTCCACACCAGTCTTGGTTCCTCCAGATACATCCAAGCCTTTCCAGATATTCTGTGACGCATCTTTGCAAGGATTGGGTTCGGTCCTTATGCAAGAAAAACAAGTTGTTGCTTATGCCTCTCGACAGTTGAAGACGCATGAGATCAACTATCCTACACATGACCTCGAGCTCGCAGCAGTTGTCTTTGCTTTGAAAGTATGGAGGCATTACTTGCTGGGCAACCGTTGTGAAATCTTTTCTGATCACAAGAGTCTGAAGTATATCTTCACTCAGCCTGATCTCAACCTTCGTCAGAGGAGGTGGATTGAAGCAATCAATGACTTCGATTTGACCATCAACTACACTCCGGGTAAAGCTAATGTCATGGCCGATGCTCTCAGCCGCAAAGCTTATGTCAGCAACCTCATGCTGGAAGAACAACAGCCTCTCTTGTGCGAGGAATTCCGTCATCTCAACCTTGAAATTGTGGATCAAGGGTATCTTCTGAACCTTCTGGCAACCCCTCTCTTGGAAGAAAAGGTTTGCTCTTTTTAACTTGGGGATCCGTACACCAAAAAGGTCATCTCCAACATGCAGCATCCGAAGTATGAGTCCTTCCACGTCGATGACCAAGGCACGCTCTTCTTTGAACACCGGATGTTTGTTCCGAACTACTCGGGTTTGAGAGAGCAAGTTCTCAAGGAGGCGCATGATTCTGTTCTTTCTATCCACCCTGGCAGCACAAAGATGTACATGGACTTGAAAACACAATATTGGTGGCCGGGATTGAAACGATATTGTGCCAAGTATGTCTCGGAGTGTGATGTCTGCCGCAGAGTTAAAGCTGTCCATCAGAAACCTTCCGGTCTTCTTCAGCCATTGAAACCCCCGGAATGGAAATGGGAGAAAGTAGAGATGGACTTCATCACTGGTTTCCAAGGTCGCAGAAGGGCAACAATGCAATCTTTGTTGTCATTGACAGGCTTTCTAAAGTGGCTCACTTCTTCCCCGTCAAGGAAACAATTTCTGCAATTCAGTTGGTTGAGCTCTATATCAACAGAATTGTCTCTCTGTATGGGGTTCCTCTTGAGATCAGTTCAGACCGTGGAAGCATCTTCACTTCCAAGTTCTGGGAAAGTTTCCAAAATGCTTTGGGAACAAAATTGAACTTTAGCACAGCTTACCACCCTCAGTCGCAAGGACAAGTTGAAAGGATAAATCAGATTCTAGAGGATATGCTCCGTGCTTGCGTCATCTCTTTTGGCATGAAGTGGGAAGAATGTCTTCCTTATGCTGAATTCTCTTACAACAATAGCTTCCAGAAAAGTCTAAAGATGGCACCATTTGAGGCTCTCTATGGTCGCAAATGCAGAACTCCGATTGGTTGGTCGGGTGCAGGAGAAAGAATATTGTTTGGCCCCGACATTGTAACTCAAGCGGAGGAGAAGGTTCACATCATTCTTGAAAATCTGAAGATTGCTCAAAGTCGCCAGAAGAGCAATTATGACAGAAAGCACACGGACATGGAGTATGTCCCTGGTGATCTCGTTTACCTTCGTGTCACTCCCATGAGAGGCACGCACCGTTTTGGTATCAAAGGAAAGCTGGCTCCTAGATACATTGGTCCATTCAAAATTCGTGGAAGAAGAGGAGAAGTTGCTTATGCTCTTGAGCTCCCGGAAAAACTCAAGGTCCATGATGTTTTCCACATCTCTCAACTCAAGAAGTGCTTCAAGGATCCCGGCAGGACCGTGGACCATGAGCTTATCAATCTCCAGGAAGACCTGTCTTATCAAGAACACCCCACAAAAATCCTTGAAGTCGCAGAAAGAAGGACTCGCAACAAGTCCATCAAGTTCTGCAAGGTGCAGTGGTCGCACCATTCTGTTGATGAAGCCACTTGGGAACGTGAAGATGAGCTCCGTGCCAAGTATCCTACCCTCTTTGAGTCTTCTTCTTCTTCCTAGAATCTCGGGGCGAGATTCCTGTTTAGTGGGGGAGAGTTGTAGCATCCCAAATTGTCTAACAATTGTAATGCTACTTGGTCTACTAATATAATGGCTACTTCCTATATATAATTGTTGCATCATAATTACATCATGCTCATGTCATCATGCCACCTTGCATTTGAGCATCATATAAAACCCCTTTTCATTTGGTTCTTCTCTCATATGCATTAGTAATTGTATTTGGATCTTGATATATTGTATTTGATTCTTGATATATGCTTGATGCCCAGGTTGAGTTGGGGGCATATCTTTTATTCAACTCCATCACCTTTCTCTGTCACCACCTTATAGTTCCACCATCCCACTAAATATGAGCTTTGCACTTTATTGGGTTTTACCTCTAGCTCATGTGGGTTGGGATGGATCCAATTCTATTTCCACATGCTCTCATATTAGCATCATGTTGTTTTCACATTACTGATATGTGGAGCCACCTATGCATGCATTATGAGTAGTGCTCCTTTTCCTAGCTTTCATATGGATTATTATGGATTTATGCTCATGTTGGGATATTTTTGGGACTATTAAACATCTAGTGGAATATACACACTAGCAAGTCCCATTTATAATCAAATATGATCATCTCCATCTACTCCACTTGGAACTTTCATTTAAATTCTTTTGCTTGGCCTTACTCCACATTTTGGGTAATGCATAGGAATAATGCCATGTTTATTATTTTGTTTTCACAAGGTTAAAACATGGCATTTAATGTTTTTGCACGGGCCATGCAAAGCACCACCATTCTTTCTCCTTTGGTTTTTCTTTGGTTTTTGAGTGGATCCTTTCTTTTGTGAGCTTCCTTTTCTCTCTTATTCAAAACCCCCCCTCATCTTGATCTTGTGTTTGGATCATGTTAAAACCCTCACACCACCTCTTCTCTCATCTCACTCTCCTTATCCATCATCACATCCTCCACCCTTGCTTGATCTTAGTGGATCACCCCTAAACCCTAACCCTCTCCCTTAGCCTCACCATGCCGAGTAACCCTAGCTGCTCTCTCTCTTTCTCTGCCAACCAGGACCCACCCCCATCTACCCCAACCTGCCGAGCTACCCTCCCTAACCCTAACCACCCTAGACCAAGCCAAACTACCCCAACCCTAGCTAACCCGACCCTCTCTCTCTCTCTCTTTTTCCCTCTGCCAGCCAGGCCCACACCCGAGCCAGCCTCTCAGCCTCGCCGTCCCCACTTGCAGTCACACCCTAGGCCGAGCCCCAGCTCGGGTACGTGAAGGAGGAGGAGAAAAAGGTGGCCGAAGCCACCTTTACTCCACCGATTCCCCACGGCATCTTCCCTCTCCCTCTCTGCTTTACCCACTCCCTCCTCTCTGCAGTCGACGCCCAGATCTACCAGGGCCTCGCCCTTCTCCTCCCCACCACCTGCCTGCTACTCCCTCTCTCTCGCACCCCGACGACCTCACCGTCGGCCTCTACCCCACCTACTCGTTACAAGCCGGCGGCGTGTTGTTGGGTCGTCGAGGAAGAACCAGGGGTGCTACCTGCATCGTCCCGTACACGCCAGCGGGGAGGAGACGGTCCCCTGTACCTGCCGCACGCCGACGCCGCCGAAACCCTAGCTCCGGCCGGCCGCCTGCTACGTCGCCGATCGGCCGCTCCCCTGCCCGATCCACCACCTCCAGCAACCTCGTGGTGAGCCACGCACCCTCCTAGACATCCTCGCCATCGTCGTCGTTTCCTGGTCGCGTCGTACGTTCCGTCGAACGCCCTCTGTGCGCCGATAAGCGCATGCGCCTGCTCGTTGCTGCATCGCAGAAGAACACCTAGCCGCCGATATGTTCCGTAGCAGCAAACCTAGTCTAGCCCAGTGGTTACCGCCGCCGTGCGCGCGCTCGAGGACGCGAGTTCGAGCCCCCGCTGCGCCGCGCCGCGCGTCCGTCAGTTTTGACAGACAACGCGACAGGAAGAAGTACAGTAGCCGCCGCCACTTTGCACATACCCCCCTTTTTCCTTTTTTTCCTCAAGCCGCACTCCTCACGGGCCCACCTACCAACCTCTAGGTTCATTTTACAAAAGGGTACCCAGGTTTTCGTAAACCTCAACCCGCAGTCCCCGTGGTGCCGCGTGGCACCCCCTTGGTTGCCCGCTGTCCCGTGGGCCTACGAGGCCGTTGGTCCCACCTATCGGCCTCCTGGGCTAGCTACTGCTGCAGTGAGAAAACCCCGCACCTGTGCAACGTTTCCAGCTAGGCCCAGTCAGCGTCGGCCCCACTCGTCGGTGGCTATGGCTAGCTGGTGCTGAGTACAAAAAGTCGTTTCCTTTTTCTGTTTAATAAAACAATTTCGGAAAATGTTTTAATATGAGTTAATTTCTGTTTTTAATAACTTTTGTTTTGTAATTCCAAATAATGCAAATAATATATGTTTCTGAATCGAAAAATGTGAGGAATTCAAATATGCCATTCAAAATATATTTTGAACACTTTAAATTTCGAGTTGATTAAAATTACAATAAAATGCCCTTTTCCTTAATTAATTAATAACTTTTGTTTTATAACTCCGAATTTGACAAATAAGATGTCTAAAATGATCAGCTCGACGAGACCTTTCTGTTTATGCATTCCATGTTCTGAATTGCAGCATGCATCATATAAATATAAAGTATACAGCAACTTATTTGATTATAAAATGTGACTAAAACTCAATAAAATGCTTTACTCTTGTATTCCACACCTCACCCATGCCATGCTACATTATTGCCATGCAATTTGTGCATCATTCATCATGGCATGATTGTTTGCTTGTCGCATTTTATTCATATGCTTGTGCACTTTATTTATGTTGGCCCTTGTTTGTTTGGTTCTTCTTCGAATAGACGCTGAGCAGGGGATATATCAAGAAACCCAGGAGCACTACCCAGATCCTTCTCTCGCTTCAACTGAGCTGCCAGGCAAGCACTACCACATGCTTGCATACATATAGTACCTATTGCCTCTATCTTATTCTTGCATCATTGAGTCGCGATTGCATTAAACTGAATCCCAAGTACTGCATAGCCTTTACTTTTAAACCCCACCGAAGCTAGTTCCTCCATCCCATGAGCCATTACTACAGGAGTTGTTTGAGCCATGCGGGTCGTAGAACAGCATGTGTAGGGTATGTGAGTGTCTGATGGATAATGAGGTACCTAAACAACTTAACCTGAGTAGTAATGGGATAACTAATGAAAGTGGCACTGGTGAGCAATATCTGCTATTTGGTTTTTCATGCTCACTTGTGTCCCGTAGGACCCCGAGTACTTGATTCCTGTTCCTTGAATATTCACGCTATCCACATCCGGGAGTCTTATGAACCCCCCTGAGCCAGAGCTTGATTCATTCTTATTTCTTGGGGCCACAAAGTAGTTTGGGGCTTTATTACTATCCTGTACTTATGCCATGCTTACTGCTTTATTTAAGATTGTACGAGGAGCACCTGTACTGTTTTGGATGCGGAGTGTTTTTGCGGTATCGACAAGCCCAGTCACACTTTCGGGTTCCCAGTCGTTTACAGCCACTGACGCAAACCTTGAGTCCGTCTCGGAGACGGCTAACTTCGTTGCGGGTAGCTTAATGGGGTGGCCCCCTGAAATATTTCTGAATCCTGTGATCGCTTTGTCGTGAATGCCTCGTTGGGTTTTGATTTGGTTTTTCCGAGGTTGATCGAGTGTGTGTTGCTATTTGTGCACCCCTGTAGGGTAAATCTTTCTGAAAGCCGTGTCCGCGGTTATGGACGACTTGGAGCACAGTTTCTCGATCATAGACAAGTATAACTAAAGTATCGCTTTTAATTTGACTAAGTACCTGACTAGTAAATAGTGCAACACTCACGGAATGGATAATAAAACTGCCAACGGATGGGGGGTTGTTCGTCCGCTTCCTCGTTGGTAAGCGAGGAGGAGGATGGATCTGTTAATATTACCGTTATAACTGTTGATATTAATTCACGAACATCCGTCTATCTTTGGTTAGGCGGATGGTTACCGAGTATCTATAGAATTGTTAGGTGTTATCTTTTGCTGCAATTGCATCACCCCAGGTTGTGTCCCCTTTAGAGGCATAAAGACTTGCTGAGTACCCCTAGGGTCTCACACGATAAATTGTTTGATTCAGATGAACAGGTGCACTCGCAAGATGGATACTGGGTGGAGGAGACGGACGATGTTGACAACGATCACTCGGTGTAGAGATTCCGGGAATGGGGATCCGTGAGATCTGTGGGCGGGATGTGTTTATTTATGGGGCATCTTATGCCGATTTGCTTCTTATCCGTACTCGGATCTTGTTTTCCGCTTCTTCCTGATACTCTGATGTTTGATGTATGAGGAGATATCCTAAACTATTATATCTATCTAGGATATTTGGATCTTGCCGTATGGCGTTGCAATATTTCTATTTCTTTTAGATGGAATGGCTCTGAGGACTGTTGTATGGTGGTTGCATACATACCCATTTGTGTATGTAGTTGATCCCTTCGCCTGCCGATTACGCCGCTCGTTCTTGTCCCGATGTTTGGAAATGGTTAGGACGGCCAAAAGGTCTACCTGTGAGTGGCATTTGGGCCCCACCGTACTATTTTAACCATTTCCGCTCATCCAGGCTTGTAACGAAGAGCGTAATTCACCGAGGTAGTTACAATATAGGACTCTTTTTTTATAAGAAGAATGCTTCATAGACAACTCATTATGGTTACGCTGCAGGTTTCCACCATGTCTGCATGGATTAGACCAGCGGCCCGGGCGTTTCTCTAACACATATACATAACTCCATGGACTTCCAAGCTTCCCTTTCATTTCACAACAACGACATCCATATACAAAAGAGCATGATATCAACTAGGTACAAGTACCAAGTGCAACGTTGAAAGCGTTCTCCATGAAATCATGGTTCTGTTAATTCCCAACAAATAAGTGCAAGCATATACAACATAGACGACACAATGGTTCAAGTTTATTAAGGGCAAGAAAATTAAAGTGTGCCATCAAGTTCGTGAGAGCTTTAATCACTAGTTATCTCATAAAATGTTTAATTTGGAAGGTAAAAAAAAGCATGAATATACTTGGAATAGCATAAGCTAGTAGGTATATATGGTGGACTCTTTGGAATAACTTGGTTTAGGGAGTTGGATGCATGAGTGGAACTCATACTTTGTTGTGGAGGCTAGCAAAAGACTGGGAGCGACAAACTAAGAGAGGAATAATGGCCATAATCATGCAGAGCGACAAAACATCATTGATCAAAGCATAAAGTGATACTACAAGTTGAAAACTAAAGGATCATAAAGGCTATGGTGACTTGAGATAGTCATAACATGGTGTGAGCATGTGGCAAGTCAACCCAAATAAAGCATCAAAGGAGAATACCACTATACTATGCTTTAATATGCTAAAACAACGCATGATTCATCCAAGGCACATTAAGCAATGTCAAGTGTTTATAACAAGTCATGCTACAGCAAAAAATACTAAGCATAAAGCCAAAACAATATCAAGCATGGCATGACAAAGCATAGGCCACAGTCAAAAACAAGCTCTTTTTACCACATAAGTATGAACTTTCCTACTCTTTTCCAAACCAAACCAAACTATTTTCAAACCAATGTATGAAAGAGGGGGTCCAATCAATTTATTCAGCAAACTAAGCAAACAAAAGCAAACAAAAAACAAAACAAAAACGAAAAAGAAGACGCTCCAAGAAAAACACAACTGGATAAGGTCACACTGGATGATCTCAATACGTTGGAAACAACCTTGTTGAAATCCTTTGAGGCCAAGATGGAGGAGATGAATCAAATGATTGCTCGCCTCACATCATCCATAGACCCATGTCCATCCTCCTCTGAGGCAGCCACACCATCATCTAAGAAAAGGGTAACACCGGTTCCAAGGATGATGATGCGGAAGGTGAAAAACTTAATGGTTCCACCTCCAAGAAGGGAAGTGGTAAGGAGGAATATAGTGAGGTTCGCCACGTATATTCCCCCGACCCACCTATCCCTCATCCTCATATAAACAATAGGGGTGATCCACCCAAGCTCACTGCATCCTCTTTCAATCAATGGCAATTCTTAGTGAAATCTCATGTTTGCAGCTCCTCTATTGAACTTTGGAGGATTATTGAAGAGGGTCTTCATATTGGAGATCAAACCAACCTAACAAGAAGAGAAGTTGTGGACAGCCAATTGAATGCCACTGCTCTCCACATGATACAGCTTGGTGTGGGTCCCAAGGACATGCCACACATTGAACATCTCAACACAGCTAAAGAAGCTTGGGATGCTCTTACGGATCTCTTTGTTGGGAATGAAAGCATGAGAAGGAACAGGTATGATGCCCTTAGTAATGAAGCTGAGGGATTCTACATGTTGGATGGTGAAAACCATGAAGACATGTATAGAAGACTCAAGGGCATCACAACAACATTTAGAAAGCATGGTCCACTCACATTGATGATGCATGGATAAAAAGGAAATATGTGAGTGCCTTAATGCGTTTCGAGCCAACGGGCTTGAAGAGCCTGCAAGGTAGACATAACTACCATCAAATGACATCCAATGAGGTCATGCAAGAGATGGCGTCATTCAAAGTGGCAGGATAGAATGCTAAAGATGCTCGTGCTCGGGCCATTGGAATGCAAAAGGGTGTCAATGTTGCTCTCAAAGCCAATGTTGTTCATAAAGAGGAGGATGAAAGAGCATTTGAGGGGGCCTCCATGGACTTCCCCAATGAAGTCAAACGTGCTCATGGTGAGTACATGGCGTTTTATGCAAGGAACTTTTGGAAGGGCCCTGCCAAAGCCATGTCGGAACTCGAGCGCAAGAACGGGTCAAATGGAAGAAGAGAAAGTGGCCCAAGACTGAGAACTTGCTACAACTATGGAGACAGAATGCACTTTGTAGCCGAGTGTCCGTATCAAAATAGAGAAGACAATGGTGGTAGGCTCATTCTTAAAGAGAAATCCAAAGCACCTAAGAAGAAGCCATTTATTAAGAAGAATGACCCCTTCAAGAAGCAACCCAAGATCGTCTTAGTAGCACAAGAAGAATACTCCTCTGCAAGGGAAGATGAAGAGGATGATGATAGTTCTCGCCAGGTGGCTGCTATAGCCACCACATCGATGATGACCCACAAGTATGATGGGTTCGTAGCATGGAAAACAAAAAAAATCTACCGCAAGAACGAACAAAACCCAGATCTAATCTAGATAAAAGCCAAGATCTAATCTACTAGACATGAGCAACGAGATAGATCGGTACTAACCCTCGTAGAACCGAAAGCGTTAACGAGATTAGATCTCGTGGATGATGTAGTCGATCACTTGCCGATCTCAAGATCGAGTAGATGATCCTTCCGGCGCCGCGTTCCGGCAGCGCTTCCGCAGACGGTCACACGTGCGGAGTCGAAGCAGACCTTCCTCTCCCTGTTCCAGCGAGCAGCGGAGATAGTAGATCTTCACCATGCAATCCCAGCATCACGACGGCGTGGTGGTGGTGGTGGAGTGGAGAACTCTGCAGGGCTTCGCCTAAGCCGGAGCAGATGGAAGGAGGAAGAGAGAGGCGGCTAGGGTTTGGAGTGGGAAGGGGCAAGGAGGGGTGGCGCCTCCACCCCTCTATATATACAGGGAGGGGTGTGGCCTAGGGTTCCCACACCTAGGCCCACCCCTTAGGGCCGGCGCACTAGGGAGCTTGGGGGGAGAGTCCTTCCCCCCAAGTTTCCCCTTTAAACTCCCCTTATCTTATCTTATCTTATCTTATCTTATCTCGGTTTTCAAATAAACTCCAAGATATCTTCTAGAACCTTCCGGAACATTCCGAAACCTTCTAGAATCCCCATACAAACACTCTGGAACATTTCCTAACTTAGAAAATGATCCCCATTATATGAATCTTATTCTCCGGACAATTCCGGATCTCCCCGTGATGTCTCGGATCCAATCCGAGACTCCGAACAACATTCGGTCTCCAACGCACATTCAATATCTACTTAAAACAACTTCGAACCTTAAGTGTGTCACCCTACGGTTCGTGAATATGCAGACATGATGAAGACACCTCTCCGATCAATAACCATCAGCGGGATCTGGAGATCCATAACGGCTCCCACATACTCAACGATGACTTCGTGATCGATAGAACCATTAACATACGAGACCAATTCCCTTTGTCACGCGATACTATACTTATCCGAGGTTTGATCGTCGGTATCTCCATACCTAGTTCTACCTTGTTACTGATAAGCACTCTTTACTCCTTCCGTGTCATGCCATCCCTTGTGACCTAGTCACATGCTTGCAAGCTAACTAGATGACATTCCACCGAGAGGGCCCATTGCGTATCTATCCGTCATATGGATGGACAAATCCCAATCTTGGTCCATGCGCTTCAACACATACTTTCAGAATACCTAATGAAACCTTTATAACCACCCAGTTATGAAGTGGTGTTTGATGTCATCAAAGTACTCATCCGGTGATGGTGATTAACACAACCTCATGGTCGAAGGATTAGGTTACTATGTATCGAAAGCTTATAGCAATGTGAACTTAATGACTTGATCTTATGCTACGCTTACTATGGGTGTGTGTGTCCATTACATCATTCTCCTAATGATACAACCTTGTTATTAATGACATCCAATGTCCATGATCAGGAAACCATGATCATCAATTAATCAACAAGCTAGTTTAACAAGAGGCTTACTAGGGACTCTTTTATGTTTACAAAACACACATGTATTAGTGTTTCCTTATAAT
This sequence comes from Avena sativa, assembly GCA_916181665.1. Lineage (NCBI taxonomy): Eukaryota > Viridiplantae > Streptophyta > Magnoliopsida > Poales > Poaceae > Avena > Avena sativa. Next base: position 574,609,005 of record OV702287.1, read on the forward strand.
ACAATTATAGCATGGGATGCAAACATTCATCATAAACACAAAGATATAATAATAACCACTTTTATTATTGCCTCTTGGGCATATCTCCAACAGTCTCCCACTTGCACTAGAGTCAATAATCTAGATTACATGGTAATATACCTAACACCCATGGCGTTCTGGTGTTGGTCATGCTTTGCTCTAGGGAGAGGTTTAGTCAACGGATCTGCCACATTCAGATCAGTGTGTACTTTGCAAATCTTTATGTCACCATCTCGGACATAATCACAAATAGCATGGAAATGTAGCTTGATGTGCTTCAGCTTGCTATGTGACCTTGGCTCCTGTGCATTAGCTATGGCACCTGTGTTGTCATAGTAGATGGCCATCGGGTCCAACGCACTAGGAACCACGCCAAGTTCAGTAATGAACTCCTTCATCCATATCGCTTCTTGTGCAGCCTCCGACGCAGCTATGTATTCCGATTCAGTTGAAGATTTCTCCACAACACTTTGCTTGGCACTCCTCCAGCTCACTGCAGCACCATTCAAAATAAATACGTATCCAGACTGTGACTTCGAGTCATCTGGATCGGTGTTCCAACTAGCATCAGTGTAACTGTTTACAACAAGCTGTTCATCACCTCCATAAGAAAGAACCATATCCTTAGTCCTATTCAGGTACTCAAGGATATTCTTGACCGCTATCCAGTGCTCCATTCCAGGATCACTTTGATATCTGCTAGTCAAACTAACAGCATGTGCTATATCCGGTCTTGTACACAACATGGCATACATGATAGAACCTATGGCTGAGGCATAGGGAACATTATTCATCTTCTCTCTATCTTCTGCCGTAGCTGGACTTTGAGTCTTACTCAAGGTCTTACCTGATAACATGGGCACGAACCCTTTCCTGCTCTCTTCCTTTCTAAACTTCTTTAGAACTTTGTCCAAGTATGTACTTTGTGAAAGCGCTAGTAGGCGTCTTGATCTATCTCTGTAAATCTTGATGCCTAGAATATATGCCGCTTCGCCAAGATCCTTCATTGAAAAACTATTATTCAAATAGGCTTTGACGCTATTAAGAAGTTCTATATCATTCCCAATCAACAATATGTCATCTACATATAGCACTAGGAATGCTACAGAGCTCCCACACACTTTCTTGTAAATACAAGCTTCTCCATAAGTTTGTATAAATCCAAAGTTTTTGATTACTTTATCAAAATGTTGATTCCAACTCCGGGATGCTTGCTCTAGTCCATAAATGGAGCGCTGAAGTTTGCATACCTTGTCAGCTTCACTAGGATCGACAAAACCCTTGGGTTGCACCATGTACAACTCTTCCTCAATGTCACCATTAAGGAACGCCGTTTTGACATCCATCTGCCATATCTCATAATCGAAATATGCAGCAATTGCTAACAAAATCCTCACATACTTTAGCTTCGCTACTGGTGAGAAAGTCTCATCATAGTCAACACCTTGAATTTGTCGGAACCCTTTCGCGACAAGTCGATCTTTATAGACAGTAACATTACCATCAGCATCTATTTTTCTTTTGAAAATCCATTTGTTCTCGACAGCCTTACGGCCATCTGGTAAGTCCACCAAAGTCCATACTTGGTTTTCGTACATGGATCCCATTTCGGATTTCATGGCTTCTAGCCATTTGTCGGAATCTGGGCTCACCATAGCTTCTTCATACGTCGTAGGGTCATCAGTGTTGTCCACCAACATGACGTTCAAGGCAGAGTCATACCACTCAGGAGTGGTACGAACCCTCGTTGACCTGTGAGGTTCAGCAGTAACTTCGTTCGAAGTTTCATGATCACCATCATTAGCTTCCTCTCTAGTTGGTGCAGGTGGCACAAAAACATCTTCCGGTGCTGCGCTACTCTCAACCCCGAGAGAAGGTTCAATAACCTCGTCGAGTTCTACTTTCCTTCCAGTCACTTCTTTCGAGAGAAACTCCTTCTCAAGAAAGGATCCATTCTTGGCAACGAAAACTTTTCCTTCGGATCTATGATAGAAGGTATACCCAATTGTTTCTTTAGGGTATCCTATGAAGACGCATTTCTCCGCTTTGGGTTCTAGCTTATCAGGTTGTAACTTCTTTACATACGCTTCGCAACCCCAAACTTTAAGGAACGACAACTTAGGTTTCTTTCCAAACCACAATTTGTACGGTGTCGTTTCAACGGATTTAGATGGTGCCCTATTTAAAGTGAATGCGGCTGTCTCTAATGCATAGCCCCAAAAAGATAGAGGTACATCTGTAAGAGACATCATAGACCGAATCATATCTAAGAGAGTTCGATTACGACGTTCGGACACACCATTACGCTGTGGTGTTCCCGGCGGTGTCAACTGCGAAAGTATTCCGCATTTCTTTAAATGCATGCCAAACTCATAACTTAGATATTCACCTCCGCGGTCAGAACGCAGAAACTTAATCTTCTTGTTACGATGATTTTCGACTTCACTTTGAAATTCCTTAAACTTCTCGAAAGTTTCGGACTTATGTTTCATAAAGTAGACATACCCATATCTACTTAAGTCATCTGTGAAAGTGAGAACATAACGATATCCACCACGCGATGCTACACTCATTGGACCGCACACATCGGTATGTATTATTTCCAATAAGTCTGTAGCTCGCTCCATTATTCCAGAGAATGGAGTCTTAGTCATTTTCCCATTAGACATGCTTCGCATCTTTCAAGTGATTCAAAATCAAGTTATTCAAGAAGTCCATTAGAATGGAGTTTCTTCATACGCTTCACTCCAATGTGACCAAGACGACAGTGCAACATGTATGTAGAATTATCATTCAATTTTGTTCGTTTAGCATCTATGTTGTGAACATGTGTATCACTACTATCGAGATTCAGTAAGAATAAACCATTCATCTTAGGTGCATTACCATAAAAGATATTACTCATATAAATCGAACAACCTTTATTCTCGGACTTAAAAGAGTAACCGTCTCGCAATAAACAAGATCCAAATATAATGTTCATGCTTAACGCAGGCACCAAATAACAATTATTTAAATTTAAAACTAATCCCGAAGGTAGATGTAGAGGGAGCGTGCCGACAGTGATCACATCAACCTTGGAGCCATTTCCAACGCGCATCGTCACCTCGTCTCTCGCCAGTCTTCGTTTATTCCGTAGCTCCTGTTTCGAGTTACAAATATGAGCAACCGAACCAGTATCAAATACCCAGGCACTACTACGATTACTAGTAAGATACACATCAATAACATGTATATCGAATATACCTTTCTTCTTTATGTTGCCGTTCTTCAGATCTGCCAGGTGCTTGGGACAGTTACGCTTCCAGTGACCAGCACCCTTGCAGTAGAAGCATTCAGTTTCAGGCTTAGGACCAGCCTTGGGCTTCTTAGCAGGTGCGGCAACTTTCTTGCCGTCCTTCTTGAAGTTGCCCTTGTTCTTAGGCTTGCCCTGTTTCTTGAAATTGGTGGTCTTATTGACCATCAACACTTGGTGCTCCTTCTTGATCTCCACTTCAGCAGTTTTCAGCATGGACGATAGTTTAGGCAACGCCTTGTTCATGCAGTGCATATTGTAGTTCATCACAAAGTTCTTATAACTCGGTGGTAGTGATTGGAGGACACGGTGAATCCCTAACTCATTAGGAATCGTTATCCCCAACTCTTGGAGTTTGTTTGCGTGCCCAGACATGGTGAGCGCGTGCTCGCTAACGGAGCTTCCCTCTTCCATCTTGCAGGTAAAGAACTTTTCAGAGGCCTCATAGCTCTCCACGGCCGCATGAGTCTCAAAAATGAGCTTGAGCTCCTTAATGATCTCGAACGGGTCGTGGTGCTCAAAGCGCTTCTGAAGCTCCGTTTCTAGACCGTACAGGATGGCACACTGAACTGTGGAGTAATGATTTTTCCGAGTGGCGTAAACATTTTTTTCGTCAACGGTGTCATCTTCTGCAGGTGGGTCACCTAGTGGTGCATCGAGCACATAGGTCATCTGACCAGCCCTGAGGACAATCTTCAGACCACGGAGCCAGTCCGTGAAGTTGCTTCCATTGTTCTTAAGTTTTTCTTTCTCTAGGAACGCATTGAAATTGATGGAGAGGTTCACCATAATCTACAACAAATTTGCAAGTAGTTTAGACTAAGTTTATGATAAATTGAGTTCAACTTCAATTCTTAAATTAACTAGGTGAACTCCCACTCAAAACAACATCCCTCACATTGTCTTAGTGATTACACGAACCAAGTCCACTACACCAAGTCCGATCTTCACGAGAGAAGATGTAGTTTCATCGGCGAACAATCTTCATGTTCATCATATCATTCATATGACTCGTGCTCTGCCTTTCGGTATTCCGTGTTCCGAGACCATGTCTGTACATGCTAGGCTTGTCAAGATTAACCTTAGTTTCCGCATGTGCAAATCTGGCTTGCACCCGTTGTATGCACACGTAGAATCTATCACACCCGATCATCACGAGATGCTTCGAAACGACGAGTCTTAGCAACGGTGCCAACTAAGGACGGACACTTTATTACTTGATATTTAGTGAGAGGGATCATCTTATAATGCTACCGTCGCGATCTAAGCAATACAAGATACATAAAGGATTAACATCACAGGCAATTCATAATTAATGTGATATGATATGGCCCTTTCTTCTTGTGCCTTTGATCTCCATCTCCAAAGCACGGACATGATCTCCATCATCACCAGCATTGCGTCAAGGTCAGTGGCGCCGCATCATGGTTGTCCATCATCACAAGCAACTATTACAACAACTTGGAATAAAGCTATTACAAGATGAATAGACACGCATGCCTTAACAGAATTAAAGACAACCATTAGGCTCCTGCCGGTTGCCATATTACAACAAGGATCATTGCATACATCAAATATAATCACAATCACATGATGGCCATATCACATCACAAAACCCCTGCAAAAACAAGTTAGACGCCTCTAATTTTCTTTGCAAGTTTTACGTGGTTTGGGGCTTTCAAATAAGAACGTATCTTGCCTACGAAACTGAACCACAACGTTGATACAAGTGCTATCAAGTGCAAAGTGTAGATTTGATCTATACTATGATGGCAGAGACAGACACCCGCAAAGCCACTTGTGCAAAGCAAGTTGCACGTCAAGCGTGGAGCAAGTCTCATGTGCGATGACATGTAATGTTAGCCCGAGCCGCTTCATCCCACCATACCGCAAGATGCAAAGTACACACAGCAAAAGACGGCACGAGCACCAACGCCCACAACACCATTGTGTTCTACTCGTGCAATAGATCTACGCATAGACAAGGCTCTGATACCACTGATGGGTTCGTAGCATGGAAAACAAAAAATTTCTACCGCAAGAACGAACAAAACCCAGATCTAATCTAGATAAAAGCCAAGATCTAATCTACTAGACATGAGCAACGAGATAGATCGGTACTAACCCTCGTAGAACCGAAAGCGTTAACGAGATTAGATCTCGTGGATGATGTAGTCGATCACTTGCCGATCTCAAGATCGAGTAGATGATCCTTCCGGCGCCGCGTTCCGGCAGCGCTTCCGCAGACGGTCACACGTGCGGAGTTGAAGCAGACCTTCCTCTCCCCGTTCCAGCGAGTAGCGGAGGTAGTAGATCTTCTCCACGCAATCCTAGCAGCACGACGGCGTGGTGGTGGTGGTGGAGTGGAGAACTCTGCAGGGCTTCGCCTAAGCCGGAGCAGATGGAAGGAGGAAGAGAGAGGCGGCTAGGGTTTGGAGTGGGAAGGGGCAAGGAGGGGTGGCGCCTCCACCCCTCTATATATAGAGGGAGGGGTGTGGCCTAGGGTTCCCACCCCTAGGCCCACCCCTTAGGGCCGGCGCACTAGGGAGCTTGGGGGGAGAGTCCTTCCCCCCCCAAGTTTCCCCTTTAAACTCCCCTTATCTTATCTTATCTTATCTCGGTTTTCAAATAAACTCCAAGATATCTTCTAGAACCTTCCGGAACATTCCGAAACCTTCTAGAATCCCCATACAAACACTCTGGAACATTTCCTAACTTAGAAAATGATCCCCATTATATGAATCTTATTCTCCGGACAATTCCGGATCTCCTCGTGATGTCTCGGATCCAATCCGAGACTCCGAACAACATTCGGTCTCCAACGCACATTCAATATCTACTTAAAATAACTTCGAACCATAAGTGTGTCACCCTACGGTTCGTGAATATGCAGACATGATGAAGACACCTCTCCGATCAATAACCATCAGCGGGATATGGAGATCCATAACGGCTCCCACATACTCAACGATGACTTCGTGATCGATAGAACCATTAACATACGAGACCAATTCCCTTTGTCACGCGATACTCTACTTATCCGAGGTTCGATCGTCGGTATCTCCATACCTAGTTCTACCTTGTTACTGATAAGCACTCTTTACTCGTTCCGTGTCATGCCATCCCTTGTGACCTAGTCACATGCTTGCAAGCTAACTAGATGACATTCCACCGAGAGGGCCCAGAGCATATCTATCTGTCATATGGATGGACAAATCCCAATCTTGGTCCATGCGCTTCAACACATACTTTCAGAATACCTAATGAAACCTTTATAACCACCCAGTTATGAAGTGGTGTTTGATGTCATCAAAGTACTCATCCGGTTATGGTGATTAACACAACCTCATGGTCGAAGGATTAGGTTACTATGTATCGAAAGCTTATAGCAATGTGAACTTAATGACTTGATCTTATGCTACGCTTACTATGGGTGTGTGTGTCCATTACATCATTCTCCTAATGATACAACCTTGTTATTAATGACATCCAATGTCCATGATCAGGAAACCATGATCATCAATTAATCAACAAGCTAGTTTAACAAGAGGCTTACTAGGGACTCTTTTATGTTTACAAAACACACATGTATTAGTGTTTCCTTATAATACAATTATAGCATGGGATGCAAACATTCATCATAAACACAAAGATATAATAATAACCACTTTTATTATTGCCTCTTGGGCATATCTCCAACAAAGTATAGGGGGTGTATCGCAGTATTTTTGAGGGAAGTGAAACCCAATTTATTGATTCGACACAAGGGGAGCCAAAGAATATTTATAAGCCTTAACAACTGAGTTGTAAATTCAGCTACACCTGGAAACAATCTTGCTCACAGCAGTTTATTAGTAGCAACAGTTTTGTAGGAGGAATAGTAAAGTAACAGCAGTAGTAAAGCAAAGACAATAGTAACAAAAGCAGTAAATAGTGGGATTCGAGTGCGGTAGGCATAGGGTTGGATGGACGGGCGTTGTTTGGAAAAGACAATTCACATAGCAATCAGAACATAGGGCAATTGCAGATAAATAATATAACGCATCCAAGCACTAGACAATCCTCGGCACGTGTTCCATATATAGTCATACGTGCTCGCAATGAGAACTTGCACAACATCTTTTGTCCTGCCAGCCCGTTTGCAGCGGGCCCTCTATGGAACTATTGGCAATTAAGGTGCTCCTTTTAATAGAGCACCGGAGCAAAGCATTAACACTCCGTGAACACATGTGATCCTCACATCAAAGCCTTTCCCTTCCGGTTATCCCGATTTCTGTCAGTTCGGGGCCATAGGTTCCGGACAACGATGTGTGTATACAACTTGTAGATAAGACCAAGAACAATACTATCATAATGAATCAATAACGTGTTCAGATCTGAAATCATGGCACTCGGGCCCTAGTGACAAGCATTAAGCACAACAAGTCACAACAAAGTCACAAAGCACTAATAAAAGATACTAGGCACCATGCCCTAACAATCTGATGCCATTACATGAACGATCTCATCCAATCCCTACCATCCCCGTAGCCTATAGCGGGGGATTACTCACTCATAGATGGGGGAAACATGGATGGCCGATGGAGAAGCGATGGTGATGATGATGGCGATGATCTCCTCCAATTTCCCGTCCCGGCAGGGTCCCAGAACGGAGTTTCTTGTGCTGTTTCGTGGAATCTTGTGGTGGCGGTGGAGGGGAACTCCTTCTGGAAAAATGTCGAACCCCCCAAAGTTTTTAGGTCAGAAGGCTCCTTATAGGCGAAGAGAGAGGCCGAGGGGGTGCCTGGAGGGCCCACACCACCCCCTGGCGCGGCCTGGCCTGGCCCGCGCCACCAGGTGGTGTGGCCACCCCCTGGCTCTTCACCGTCTCGTATTCTGGCTTCTGGAGTCTTCGGGTGAAATAGGATTTTTGGCATATTTTCCGGGATTTTTGCTGATAGTTGATTTTCTGCACAAAAAGTAGACACCAAGGCAATTCTGCTGAAAACAGTGTCAATCCGCATTAGTTGCATCCAAATCACACAAGTATAGAGGAGAAACAATAGCAAAAGTGTTCGGGAAAGTATATACGTTTTGGACGTATCAATCGACTCCTTCATCTCTCTTCGACTCGCCAAACGAGAACGTCATCAACAACAACGCTACTTGCCTAATGGCAAGAGGGTCAGAAGTTATTGGTTTGGATACCTTTTTCACTAACCTGCAAGGTGAGCACAAACTCCATTTTGATGCTCTTATGAGTCAACTTGCTCAAGCCGAAGATCTTCTTGAAGAAAAGGGCAGAATTGAAAGAGAAGATGCCTTGGAGATAACTTCTTTGAAGAATGCCTTGGAAGAGGAAGATGAAGCTCGAGTATCTTTGGAAGAGAGACTCAAATCCATTGAGGAGTCACAGGATGAAGCTGTGGCTCAGCTCATCAAAGAACATGACCATGCTCTTCCCAAGGTAAAGAAACTAAAGAAAGAAAAGATTGACTTTGGGGCTGTTCATGCTAGACTTTTGGAGAAGTTCGATAATCTTGAAAGTGCTCACATGGCATTGAAGAGTGATCATTCTATTTTAAGTGAGTCTCATGACCAGCTCCAAACTCAATTGAAACGGTATGATGTGCCAAGTACATCCACCTCATCCTATGGAATAGAAGACCTTGCAAGAGGTTCTCAACACAAAGGTAAAGAAGTTATTGATGAGATACTGAGCAAGCAAAGGACAAACAATAGTAAAGAAGGTCTTGATTACATTCCCAAGACAAAGAGCAAGAAAAACAACAAGAAGAAGAAGAGCAAGACTGCTCAACCAAAGACTAGCAACATTACCAACGACAAGACTAATTATGATGGTTTTGCAGGGATTAACAATCCTAACTTTGAATTATATTGCGATTATTATGGTGATGTTTATGCTAGTTATGTAGGGCCTTATGATTTTTACATTCCTTGGTCTATTTGGGTCCCCAAGAACCTTGTCACTAACATGAGAGGACCCATTGAAAAATTGGTACCTAAAACCAAGAAGTAATTTTCTTGCAGGGCTATGCTTCCGGTGGTTCTAAATGGGTACCTGATAGCGGTTGCTCGAGTCATATGACCGGAAGCAAGGAGATCATCACGGAGATGCGGCCAAACCATGATCACATAACCGTCTCCTATGGTGACAAGTTAAAATATGAGGTATTGGGTCTCGGCAAAGTTGTGGTGGCTCACGATATCTCTCTCGTGGACGTCATGCTTGTTGAGACCATCGGTTACAACTTACTTTCAGTTCGCGCCCTTGGTAAGACGGGCTTTGCAGTTTATACTGATGCTGATTTGGTGGTACTCTTGTGGAGCAAGTCTCTAAAAGTCGTTTTCGTGGGATATGTCGAAAATGACCTGTACGTGGTGGAATTTTTGTGGAAAACCACTACAGGCCCGATGTGTCTTTTCGGAAAGGCTGACGCGGGTTGGCTATGGCATCGCCGACTAGCCCACGTCAATATGAGAACTTTGCAAAGTCTCCAGAAGGGTGTCCACATTCTTGGACTAAAAGAAAATGTCTCCTTTGCCAAAGATCGTGTTTGCAGGGCGTGTGTTGAAGGGAAAATGCATGACTCTCCTCATCGAACGAAAAATATTATCTCGTCAAAAAGAATCTTAGAGCTCCTTCATGTGGACCTCTTCGGACCTCCATCTCATGCAAGCCTTGGTGGGAAGAAGTATTGTCTAGTGATTGTTGATGATTACTCAAGATACACTTGGGCTTATTTCTGCAAGTTGAAGAGTGAAACTCAACAAACTGTCATCGACTTCGCCAACGAAGTTCAACGTCAGCATAACGTTCCCATTCTGGCAATAAGAAGTGATAACGGCTCTGAGTTCAAGAACTACGCCTTAAATGAGTTCCTCAGTGAAGAGGGGATAAGACATCAATATTCTGCAGCGTACACCCCTCAACAAAATGGTGTAGCCAAGAGGAAGAATCGAACTCTAATGGATATGGCAAGATCAATGTTAGCCGACTTTAAATCTCCATATAACTTTTGGGCTGAAGCAATCTCTACTGCTTGTCACTCATCCAACCGATTATACCTCCGCAAGATCTTGGACAAGACTCCTTATGAAATACTTACCGGTAACAAGCCAAACATATCATACTTTCGGGTATTCGGGTCTAAGTGTTTCTTTCATATCAAGGGAGTTCGTTTATCTAAGTTTGAATCTAAGGCTCTAGAAGGTATTTTTGTTGGTTATGGTGCCGAATCCCACACTTATAGAGTCTACAATAAGCTCTCTGGAACTGTTGTAGAATCTTGTAGTGTGGTGTTCGAGGAAAATGACGGTTCACGTGCGGAGCAAGTTGGTGTTTGTGATGCAGATGTTGAAATACCTCAAGATGCCATAAGAAGAATGGACGTGGGATTTTTCCGCCCCATTGAGGAACCCCTTGTGGCGGATCGGGAAGGACAATGCTCTTCCCATGAAGAGCCGTCATCTACACATGCCCAACATGTTCCCACCACGAAAGCAAATTCTGCACCATCTCCATCAACTGCTGAAGGTCAAGTTGTTCCAGAAAACTCCAGGCCGGATTATCCGGTAGACACCGGATTATCCGGCCACCCCGCTCCAGCTGACCATATTGCTCCTGGTGGTGAAGATATCAATGCAAGCTCCAGGCCAGATTTTCTGGCAAGCCCCGGATTATCCGACCCATCGCCAGTTCAAGCAAGCCCCAGACATCCTGATGAAGTTGCTCCTTGTACTCCCGGGCCAGATTATCCGGCCCCTCCATCGACCAGATTATCCGGTCCTGACTCTCCGGTTCAGCAGCCTCCTGTTACGGCTACTGACTCACCTCAAGGGCACGCTTCACCACCACCTACTGCTGTTATCCCAGTTCCTAATCAAGGTCGAGCAAATGATTCCAATGAAGATTCAAGTGATGAAACTACTCCTCCAAGAGACAACAAACTTATTGAACTTCGTCGCAAGGCTCTAGCTGATCGAAACCTTGAGTTAAGGGGTCACACCCTCGACAAGGTTGTTGGTGATCTTCGACGAAGGGTTTCTACAAGAAGAGAATTGGCCAGCTTTGGAGAGCATCAAGCTCATCTCTCAATGGTGGAACCTAAGAAGGTCTTTGAAGCTCTTGAAGATCCAGACTGGGTTGTTGCTATGCATGAAGAATTGAATAATTTCGAGCGCAACAAAGTCTGGAAACTCGTGGAGAAACCCAAAGATTGCCGCAATGTTATCGGCACCAAGTGGATATTTAAAAACAAGCAAGATGAGAATGGCATTGTTGTGAGGAACAAGGCAAGACTTGTGGCACAAGGTTACTCTCAAGTTGAGGGCATTGACTTCGGCGAGACCTATGCTCCAGTGGCTCGCCTTGAGTCCATCCGTATCCTTCCTGCTTATGCTGCCCGTAACAATTTTAAGTTGCAGCAAATGGACGTCAATAGTGCCTTTCTTAATGGTCCTCTACATGAGTTGGTATATGTAAATCAACCGCCGGGTTTTGAGGATCCTAACTTTCTGAACCATGTCTACAAACTCTATGGCCTTAAACAAGCCCCACGTGCGTAGTAAACATCAGGATAAGAGCAATATGCAAAACAAGGAACATAAGACACATGATTGGATAAATCATCATATGAATGAATGAAACACAAAAACTCAAAATACTTGCTGAGGTAGAAGGGAATAGGTTTACTGACACAACTACAAAGTAAAAGAAAGGCCCTTCGCAGAGGGAAGCAGGGATTGCAAGTCTCATAAGGAGCTCCCAAAAATTATGATACTTACTAGCTTTCAGCTCTCATTGCCCATATCATAGGCATCTTTAGGTGATTAAGGTTAAAGTGATAAAAAATGAGGATATGCATTGACAAGTTGTAAATTGAGAATCTCATGTCCCTTGAATACGAGGGCCGCTCCTCGTGTTACTCAAGTTTAGTCACCGGTAAGTTCTTGACATCGTAAGCATATGTGTATCATTGAGAACCGCCAACAGGGTACCCCTTGCCCGATGATACGGAAGAATCCCCATATCAAAATGACAAGGCAAGCAGACAACAAGTATCTCAACAATCTTCTTATTTACCATGGGAATATGGTGCTTTTTTATCTCTTTCCTCTCTTCATAATATCTCTTTTTTTCTTTTCTCTTTTTATCAATCTCTATCTCTTTTTTTATAAGAAGAATGCTTCATAGATACTTGTTATGGTTACGCTGCAGGTTTCCACCATGTCAGCATGGATTGGACCAGCGGCCCAGGCGTTTCTCTAACACATATGCATAACTCCATGTACTTACAAGCTCCCCTTTCATTTCACACCGACGACATCCATAGACAAAAGAACATGATATCATCTTGGTACAAAGTACGAGTGCAATGTTGAAAGTGTTCCCCAAGACAGCATGGTTCTGCTAATTCACAACTTACAAAGCGCAAGCATATACACAACATAGGTGAGCACAGTGATTCAAGTTTATTAAATTCAAGAAAGTAAAGTGTGCCATCAAGTTTGTGAGAGCTTTAATCACTAATTTTCATATAAAAAGTTTTAATTTGGGAGGTACATAAAACAAGAATTTACTTGGAATAGCAATAATGCTACTAGGTAGGTATGGTGGACACAAATGGCAAAGGTTTTGGTTTTAAGGAGGTGGATGCACGAGAAGAATTCCCTCTCAGTACAGGTTTTTGGCTAGCAAGGCTAGGTAGCAAGTACAAGAGTTGAAGGAAACAACCAAGCATACAAATGATAAAGACAAACATGCAATCTTCCTTGGAAGCACAAAAGATCTTAACTAGAGAATACTAGACTTATGGGCAAATCAAGAAAGAAAGATGATGAAATTATTTTTCTTTAGAGTACTTCTATCTTTTTCTTTTCAACTCTCAAAAAGGTGTTGCTACTGACCGAGCAAGGTTTGCCAAAACCAACTAAATTAACTCAATGATCCCAGAGTGCTACCAATACTAACAACAAGATCAATCATATAACCACGAACTGAAAACTAATATAAGCTATGCAAAAGAGTGAATGATAGAACTTCTCATTAATATTCCATAACGGAAACTCACACCAAGGGATACATATCTAACGAGAGAGGGGACACATCCATAATGCAAACCATACTATATAATAACTCCTCTATTCATGATATGACTCTACTAATAAGGTAAAAAGATAGAAGATAGTGATGTGATACCGCAGCACTCCCCCAAGCTTGGAATAAACCAAGGGGATGCCAAACCTGATGACGAGTTACTCCTTCGGTGGTGGTGGTGTATTCTCATCTTCGTCCATCTTCCAGGGTAAAGGCTTCCCATAAACAAAGGACATCGTGGTTTCCAACATCCCGAAACATGCAGCAGCACTTATGCGTTTAAATCTAGCCTCATACTCACAGTTTTAATTTTGAACGTCACAGAACTGTGCTTGCAGTTCGTTGGTTGTTTGGCCGAGTGAGAGGACTTTTTTTGAGTTCAGAAGTCTTCTTCTGGTGCTCGATGATGAGTTCGGAACAAATCTTATGGATGATATCCACTTCACGCTCCGCCATCTTTTTTTACCTAAAGACTTCTTGTTCCAACGATTCCATCCTGTCCTCCAGACTTCCTTCACCTTTAGGGCCTTGAACCTCTTTAATACGGACTTCCCCACCTTCGAGCAACAACTCCTTGGGATGAATATTCAATTCTCTCATGTATGGGTTGATGATATCTTCTAAGGAATCTCCCTTGGATGATCAAGAGGAAGACATTGTGGCTCCAAATCTGGGATTCTACCTGGCAGAAACAGATCGAAACAAAAGCACGACGAAAACACGATATACGAACCTCGGAAGATCCGGGGGTTATATATTACGAAGTTTCACATCAAAAGGAAGGTACTAGGAGAAAACAAGTCGGAGGCGGAGTCCTGGGTGGCCTCACCACGTGGTGGCGCGGCCAGGGGAGGGCCCGCGCCACAGGGTGGTGTGAGCCACCTTGGCTCTGTTTCCGTCCCTTTTTCGCTTCGTAGCTTTCCTTATTGACTGAAAACTGCAAAAATATAGTTGGATTGTATTTTCACGGAACTTTTCTTACCAGAATTGTTACCTATTTAGAAACGGACTCTGCAGGTCTCTGAATTTGGTATATAGTAGATTCTTCTGGAGTCATCACTTGAATAACATCAATATATTCATCTTCATATACTTATTACTTGAGTCATAAAACCCTTCTTTTTCTTATTACACCATTATCTCCACTTCCTGGAAATTTCTTTCACACAAAACTTCACACAGTTCTTATTAGCAACATTAGTATAAGTGAAGTGGTAGAACCTTTTGAGTCCAACTTCAACTGAAAACCATCAAAACATAGGCTACTGTAGTAACTCCTTCCGAAAACCCAAAAATATTTCAAAAAGGAAATCGAATAAAGAAGCAAATGCAAGAGTGGCTAAATCTGTCAAAACAGACCAGCAGGTAAAGATCAATTTTTTCGAAAATCTTCTGTTGCTCAAATCAAAAAGTGCAAAACTAACGAAAGTTAAATAACAACCCGGGGCATGAGCACAAACAAATTACAGCTCAATCCGACATACAGAGATCTCTCACAAATTTTTACGGTGAAGCACAAAAATCTGTTTCGGGACAGCAACTTCCCCAAATCTTACTTCTCTCTCATTAGAGGTTGATCTGGACACAAAAACCAAACAAAACGGATAAGGAGCGGTTATTACCGAAGTAATAACTTCCAAGACTCAAAGAAACAAAAATAAACTAAAAGAAAAAACAAATTGGGTTGTCTCCCATAAAGGTCTTTCTGTATAGCCATTATGATGGGCATGATAATTTTGAAGAAGCTCTCATAGGGATATGAATTGAAGTGAAAGAGAGCATTAAGAAGCAAAAACACACACATTTAAGTCTAACCCACTTCCTATGCAAGGGGATTTTGTAAACAAACAAGTTATTGAAATCAAAGGCAACTTGCATAAGAAGGCAAAAGAAGCGCAATATAAAAACTTTCAGCATAAAATGAGGAAACTTGATATTATTGAGATACATAAGAACACTTTTCCCTCTCTCATAGAAACTTCCACTATCATGCATAAACTTAAAAATATAGCTATCACAAGGACTATCATAACAATGGTCACTTATTCTAACAGAAAACACGGGAATACTAGCTCTCATAACACTACTTTGTGAAACAATATTAGAGGTATCCTTACAAAGGATAGTGTGTCCCTCTTCCTCATACTTAGTGACAAAGTCATTCACATTTGCTATTATAGGTTCATCAACCATTTGTTTATCAGGTTCAACAACTTTATTCATACTTTCATTAACGATACTAGCTATCATAGAATGCTCCTTTACCTTAACTGGAAAAGGCATTTTCTCAATATAAGGTTTAGGTAAAACATGATTAGCAGTATAAACTTTAGTATTCCTTGCAGGAACACTTTTAGCAACATCTTTATAAGGTTCATGATACTTATTCCACTTCTTTTTAGGCACTTCAATGTAGGAAGCAAAAGCCTTAAAATAACAAGCAATAGCTTGTGAGTCTAGACCATAAGCATTTTTAATACTTTGAAAGTCATCAGTTTCCATAAAAGATTCAATGCATTCATAATCATAATTTATACCTGACTTTCTACCTTCGTCATTCTCCCAGGCTTCAACATTGTCTTTAATACGGTCTAGAAGGTCCCATTTAGCTTCTTCTTCCATGCGAGTGAATGATCCAGCGCAAGAAGCATCCAATAAATCTTTATCATGTGGAGGGAGCCTTGCATAAAAGTTATTGATAATAATATTGTTGGGGAGCTCATGAATGGGAAATTTGAGCCTTAGTAACTTCAATCTCCCCCAAGCTTGAGCTGTACTCTCTCCATCAAGAGGCCAAAAGTTGTATATTTGATTCCAATCTTTATGAATCTCACTAGGAGGATAAAACTTTGAATAAAAGAGAGGCACTATTTCCTCCCATTCCAGAGCTTGACCATTCTTCAGCAGCTTATACCATTCCTCAGCTCTTCCTTTCAGTGATAATGATAATAAATTCTTCTTAACTTGATCTGTAGTAATACCTGCACACTTGAACAGCCCGCATAATTCGTGTATAAAGAGAAAATGATCACCAGGATGGTCAGTTCCATCCCCAACATAGTAGTTATCCATAACACGATCAATAATTCTTGTAGGTATTTTGAAAACATCATTCTCAGCAGGTGGTGGCTTATCTACTACCTTAGCAGTGGTAGTAGCATTACCAAATAAGAAACTCAGCGAATTATCCATAACGAAAATAAAGCAACTAATAGAAGTAAACAATACTCACAGTAGAAGTTTCCTTTACCAGTTCCACTCTCCAATAGCGCTTCACTCCCCGGTAACGGCGCCAGAAAATAGTCTTGATGACCCACAAGTATAGGGGGTGTATTGCAGTATTTTCGATAAGTATGAGTGTCGAACCCAACGAGGAGCAGAAGGTGCTGGCTAGTGGTATGGATCAGGAATTCTCTGCAAATACTTAGCAAACGGATTTTTAGGGATTTTCGATAAAGCAAGTAAACAAAGTACGAGTAAATAAAAGACAATAGGAATAAATGTAGCAAGTGGCCAAATCCTTTATGCAGCAAAGGACAAGCCGGTTGTATTACTTAAGATGACCAAACGTTCTCGAGGACACATGGGAAGACTTTCAAGTGCTTTCGCTTCATATAGCTGATTAATCTTCTCTAGCTTGCTAAGTGTTGTGTGGGTGAACCTGTGCTAATGTACCGCCCCATACAAGCCTAATACATACTTGTGATTAAACCCCTTGCAAACATCCGTAAGTACAAGAAAGTATTTAAGGTAGAAACCTAACCACAGCTTTAAACTCTAAGACCCTTACGTCCCTTGTGCAATGGTTTCCTAACGGGGGTTCAGGTTTCTGTCACTCCGGCAACCACTACGATTAGTAGCCAAATACACAATGCATTCCCCTAGGCCCATATAGGTGAAGTGTCATGTAGTCGACGTTCACATGACACCACTAGAAGAAGTACACCACAACTTAAATAACAATCTATTGGATCTTTCTCAACGCAACTCCACTACTAACAACAAGACTTCTCCCATGTCCTCGAGAACAAATCGAACTACTCACAAGACATCATATGGATCATGATCAGAGATGGAATAATTATGTATAACAATCTGAACATAAACAATAATTCAATGGTTCACTCAATAGCATCAACTACAAAGAGTAATCAACACCGGGAAAGTTTCCCCTATGAACTAATGCAAGATTCAACGCAATTGTTACAGCAATATGGAGATGGTGATGAGGGTGATGATGGTGGTGATGATGATGATCATGATCCCGATGAAGTCCAGCTTGATTGTGGTGTTGATGGCGACGATCTCCCCTCTCCGGGAAGGAATTCCCCCGACAGAAATCTGTCTGCCGGAGAGATCTTTCTCTCTCGGTGTTTTCCGCCCCACAGAGGAGGCGGAATCTTTCTGTGGTCGATCCCCGAGTCTTAGGGTTTCGGGAGGTTGATATACGCCAGAGGGGAGAGGCTGGAGTGGGCTAGGGTGGCCACACCACCTCTAGGCGTGGCCTAGGCCTGCCCACGCCATGGGGTGGTGTGGGCCCCCTGTGGTCCACCTCGACTCCATCTTTGGCATCCTTAGTCTTCTGGAAAAATAGGACTTTCCATATATTTTCCGAGATTTTCTAATCTTCACGAATTTTGCCTCCAAACAGCACCTTTTCCATCAGAATCGTGACTGCAGCGGTCCATGCTCCAAAAGTCATCAACCATGCCAAAATAGATGAAGTAACATAAGTATCACCTCTCAATACGAAATATATCAATGAATAATAGTGAATTAAGACATAGAATAGTGATGCAAAATGGACGTATCAATAACCCCACACTGTCACCTTGAGTACTAGATGGTTCAAACAAACAGCACAATTTCATAAAGACATCCAACTCCAAATTAACTCATAACAAGTAATTGTAATCTCTAGCCTAAGTGCCACCATGGTGTGCACACTGTCAACTTCACACACATGGGGAGATCAGAGATCTATTAAAGCACTTGAGTAGCAAGGTAGATCTATAGATTACAAGCTCATGGTCTCAATAAGATCATGCATAGAGAGAGATGAACACATAGCTACAAGTAGAACCCTTAGCCTCGAGGGAGAACTAGTCCCTCCTCATCATGGGAATCAACAATGGTGATGGAGATGGTGGTGGAGATCGATGGAGATGGCTCCGGGGGCACTTCCCCGTCTCGGCAGGGTGCCGTAACAGAGACTTTCTATCCCCCGAATCTCCCCTTCGGTGGCGGCGGCGCAGCAGAACTTTTCGTGGCTGGAGGCTTGACGATTTAGAGTTTTTGCATCGGGAGACATCTTATAGGCAAAGAGGCAAGGTCGGTGGGTAGCCAGGGGGCCCACACCACCTGGTGGCACGACCAGGGCTAGCCCGCGCCACCATATGGTGTGGCCACCCTATGGCCCCTCTCCGTCTCGTGTTCTGGCTCCATGAGTCTTCCGGTAAAATATCGACTTTGGATTTTGTCCGGTGCAATTCCGAGAATATTGATTTTCTGTCTTTCATGGAAGCAAAAACAGCAGAAAACAGGCAACTGGCACTATGGCATCTTTATAATAGGTTAGTTCAGGAAAGTGTATAAAAAGTACTCGAAAGTTGGAACAAAACATAAGAAAGTAGATAAAACCAAGCACGGAACATCAAAAATTATGGATACGTTAGCAACGTATCAACATCCCCAAGCTTAACTCCTGCTCGTCCTCGAGTAGGTAAGTGATAAAAAGAATGAATAATTTTTGAGGTGACATGCACCATCATAAACTTGATCAAAGTATTTGTAAAACATTCAAAGTTGGGATCATAGTTCTTGAATCATAACATGAAAGACAAAGTTCTAGCAATAAGACAAAGAAACTATGTTGCAACATGAAAAGGAACAAACAAAAGATTAATGAATAACAATGCTTTGCAAGACATTTGTTTGTTTCACATAAAGAAAACATAGCATAGTGGCATTCATCTTGTCCCTCATAGAGTAGCAAACAAAAATGCATGGGACATTCAAAATTCATAAGAGTACACTAGATACAAATAGTTTAAAACAAGCAATATCAAAGCTATGCATCAATTAACAAATCTTGGGACAATGCACATAGAACTAAGAATGGCCACTATCCTATCAAAGTAGGTGCATAAAGATAGAAGGTGGAGACTCAACATAAAAGTAAACGAAAAGCCTTCATAGAAGGAAGTAGGGATTCAAGTTTCATCAAAAGCTTCCAAAAAATTATGGTACTGGTTAGCTTTGAGATCTCATTGCCCCTATCATAAGCATCTTGAAGTGATTAAGGTTAAAGTGAACAAACTATGGAGTATATGCTTGACAAAGTATAAGTTGGAAATCTCATGTCCCTTGAATACGAGGGCCGCTCCTCATGCTACTCAAGTTTAGTCACCGGTAAGTTCTTGTCATTGTAAGTACATGTGTATCATCGAGAACCGCCAACGGGGTACCCCTTGCCCGATGATACGGAAGAATCCCTATATCAAAATGACAAGGCAAGCAGACAACAAGCATCTCAGCAATCTTCTTATTTACCATGGGAATATGGTGCGTTTTTCTCTCTTTCCTCTTTTCTCATATCTATTTTTTTTTCTTTTTTTTCTTTTTTCTCTTTTTTCTCAATATATGACTCTTTTTTTTATAAGAAGAATGCTTCATAGACAGCTCATTATGGTTACGCTGCAGGTTTCCACCATGACAGCATGGATTCGACTAGCGGCCCAGGCGTTTCTCTAACACATATACATAACTCCATCGACTTATAAGCTCCCCTTTCATTTCACACCGACGACATCCATAGACAAAAGAGCATGATATCAACTAGGTACAAAGTACAAGTGCAATGTTGAAATCGTTCCCCATGATAGCAAGGTTCTGCTAATTGATGGCTCAATGCACGGCGCCCAGAAAAGTGCTGGTGCGTGGTTGATGTAGAGCTCGTTGGGAACCCCAAGAGGAAGGTATGATGAGCACAACATCAAGTTTCCCTCAGTTATGAAACCAAGGTTTAATCGAACTAGTAGGAGCAAGGAAACACCCCAAAGGTGTTACTAGGTGAGCTTTGATAAGGCACACTATCGGTGCTAGTAGCAATGTGAAGACCTGCACAACACAACCACAGAACTATGTCCCCAACTTGCGATGAGGTTGTCAATCTCACCGTCTTTTGATGAAAACAAAGGATTAAACGTATCGAATGGAAAGAAGTAATAGTTTGTAGAAAGTAAACACAAAGCAGTAAACAGTTTCTAGATTGTATGTAAAAGACAAGGACCGGGATTCATAGTTCACTAGAGGTGGCTCTCCATAAGATAGATAACATGCTGGGTGAACAAATTACAGCGGGGCAATTGACAAACATCAAGAAAGCAATACAAGCATATACTAATCATCTTGACTCCTTTGAGACTTGATTGGGCATTACAACATTATACATAGACCGCCATCCAACTGCATCTATGACTAATAATCCACCTTTAGGTTATCATCCGAACCCCCTCCAGTATTAAGTTGCAAGCAACAAATTATTGCTTTACGAACTGCGTGTAAAGTAAACAATACGATTGTTCTATGAACAAAGGATTGTTTTTTCTCCCTAGTAGCAACAACACATCTAGTACCGTAGAGATTTCTGTCACTTCCCCAGATTACCAGAGGCATGAACCCACTATCGAGCATAAATACTAACTCTTGGAGTTGCTAGCATCTAATTGGCCAAGATAGCTACTAACAATGGAAAGCATGCAAGATCACAAATAACAAAGACATGATAGAATCAATAATCAATCGGAAATAGCATCTCAATATCCATCGGATCCTCGCAAACACAACATGCAAAATTACAAATAGATGATCTTGATCATGAATGGAGCTCACAAGATCTAGACATGAAAGCACAAAGGAGGAGAACCAGCCATCTAGCTACTACATGGATCTGTAGTCCAAGGATGAACTACTCACGCATCACACCGGAGGCTTGCATGGTCATGAAGAAGGCCTCCAGGGTGAATCCCCTCTCCGGCAGGGTGCCGGGAGGAGCTTCAGATCCCTCCGATCTAGGGATGGAGATACGGTGGCTACAAACTCTTTCGTGGATTTTTGATCGGGTACTTAGGGTTTTCGTCCCGAGGGCATCTTATAGTCGGAAGGGGAGGCCGAGGGGGTGCCAGGGACCACCACACCACCCCCTGGCATGGGCCCAGCCTGGCCGCGCGGCCAGCTGGTGTGGCCGTCCTCTGGCCCTTCTCCGTCTTGTATTCTAGCACTTGATGACTTCCGGAAAAATAGGAACTTTGGATTTTGTCCCGTCCAATTCCGAGAATATTCATTTTCTGACTTTCCTAGAACCAAAAATAGCAGAAAATAGGCAGCTGGCACTGTGGCTCTTGTTAATAGGTTAGTCCAAGAAATCATATGAAAAGTACTCCAAAGTGGACAAAACACAAGAAAGTGGATAAAACCAAGCATGGAACATCAAAAATTATAGATACATTTGTAATGTATCAACATCCCCAAGCTTAACTCGTGCTCGTCCTCGAGTAGGTAAGTGATAAAAAGAAAGAATAATGTTTAGGTGACATGCACCATCAAAGACTTGATCAAAGTATTTGTAAAACATTCAAAGCTAGGATCATAGTACTTCAAACATAACATGAAAGACAAAGTTCTAGCAATAAGACAAAGAAACTATGATGCATCATAAAAAGGCACAAACAAAATATTCATGAATAACAATGCTTTGCAAGACGTTTGTTTGTTTCACATAAAGAAAACATAGCATAATAGTATTCAGCTTGTCCCTCAATAGAGTAGCAAATATAGATGCATAGGACACCCTCAAAGTTCATAAGAGTGACTAGATACAAAAGTTTAAAACAAGCAATATCAAGTTATGCATCAATCAACTAGTCTTGGGACAATGCACATAGAACTAAGAATGGCTACTATGCTCTCAAAGTAGGTGCATAAAGGTAGAAGATGGAGACTCAATATAAAGGTGGAAGAAAGGCCTTTTATAAAAGGAAGTAGGGATTCAAGTCTCATAAAGAGCTTCCAAAAATTATGGTACTTATAGCTTTCAACTCTCATGGCCCCTATCATAAGCATATTCAAGTAATTAAGGTTAAAGTGAACAAACTATGGTGTACATGCTTGACGAAGTATAAGTTAGAAATCTCATGTCCCTTGTATACGAGGGTCGCTCCTCATGCTACTCAAGTTTAGTCACTGGTAAGTTCTTTTCATTGTAACTACATGTGTATCATAGAGAACCGCCAACGGGGTACCCCTTGCCCGATGATACGGAAGAATCCCCATATCAAAATGACAACGCAAGAAGACAACGAGCATCTCAGCAATCTTCTTATTTACCATGGGAATATGGTGCTTTTTTCTCTCTTTCCTCTTTTCATAGTATCTTTTTTTTCTTTTCTCTTTTTTCTCCATATAGGACTCTCTTTTTTTATAAGAAGAATGCTTCATAGACAACTCATTATGGTTACGCTGCAGGTTTCCACCATGTCATCATGGATTAGACCAGCGGCCCGGGCATTTCTCTAACACATATACATAACTCCATGGACTTACAAGCTCCCCTTTCATTTCACAACGATGACATTCATATACAAAAGAGCATGATATCAACTAGGTACAAGTACCAAGTGCAATGTTGAAAGCGTTCCCCATGAAATCATGGTTCTGCTAATTCACAACAAATAAGTGCCAGCATATACAACATAGACGACACAATGGTTCAAGTTTGTTAAGGGCAAGAAAAGTAAAGTGTGCCATCAAGTTCGTGAGAGCTTTAATCACTAGTTTTCTCATAAAAAGTTTAATTTGGAAGGTAAACAAAAGCATGAATATACTTGGAATAGCATAAGCTAGTAGGTATGTATGGTGGACTCTTTGGAATAACTTGGTTTAGGGAGTTGGATGCATGAGTGGAACTCATACTTTGTTGTGGAGGCTAGCAAAAGACTGGGAGCGACAAACTAAGAGAGCAATAATGGCCATAATCATGTAGAGCGACAAAACATCATTGATCAAAGCATAAAGTGATACTACAAGTTGAAAACTAAAGGATCATAAAGGCTATGGTGACTTGAGATAGTCATAACATGGTGTGAGCATGCGCCAAGTCAACCCAAATAAAGCATCAAAGGAGAATACCACTATACTATGCTTTAATATGCTAAAACAACGCATGATTCATCCAAGGCACATTAAGCAATGTCAATTGTTTATAACAAGTCATGCTACAACAAAGAATACTAAGCATAAAGCCAAAACAATATCAAGCATGGCATGACAAAGCATAGGCCACAGTCAAAAACAAGCTCTTTTTACCACATAAGTATGAACTTTCCTACTCTTTTCCAAACCAAACCAAACTATTTGCAAACCAATGTATGAAAGAGGGGGTCCAACCAATTTATTCAGCAAACTAAGCAAACAAAAGCAAACGAAAAAACAAAACAAAAACGAAAAAGAAGACGCTCTAAGAAAAACACAACTGGATAAGGTCACAATGGATGATCTCAATACGTTGGAAACAACCTTGTTGAAATCCTTTGAGGCGAAGATGGAGGAGATGAATCAAATGATTGCTCGCCTCACATCATCCATAGACCCATGTCCATCCTCCTCTGAGGCAGCCACACCATCATCTAAGAAAAGGGTAACACCAGATCCAAGGATGATGATGCGGAAGGTGAAAAACTTAATGGTTCCACCTCCAAGAAGGGAAGTGGTAAGGAGGAATATAGTGAGGTTAGCCACGTATATTCCCCCGACCCACCTATCCCTCATCCTCATATAAACAATAGGGGTGATCCACCCAAGATCACTGCATCCTCTTTCAATAAATGGCAATTCTTAATGAAATCTCATGTTTGCAGCTCCTCTATTGAACTTTGGAGGATTATTGGAGAGGGTCTTCATATTGGCGATCAAACCAACCTAACAAGAAGAGAAGTTGTGGACAGCCAATTGAATGCCACTGCTCTCCACATGATACAGCTTGGTGTGGGTCCCAAGGACATGCCACACATTGAACATCTCAACACAGCTAAAGAAGCTTGGGATGCTCTTACGGATCTCTTTGTTGGGAATGAAAGCATGAGAAGGAACAGGTATGATGCCCTTAGTAATGAAGCTGAGGGATTCTACATGTTGGATGGTGAAAACCATGAAAACATGTATAGAAGACTCAAGGGCATCACAACAACATTTAGAAAGCATGGGTCCACTCACATTGATGATGCATGGATAAAAAGGAAATATGTGAGTGCCTTAATGCCTTTCGAGCCAACGGGCTTGAAGAGCCTGCAAGGTAGACATAACTACCATTAAATGACATCCAATGAGGTCATGCAAGAGATGGCGTCATTCAAAGTGGCAGGATAGAATGCTGAAGATGCTCGTGCTCGGGCCATTGGAATGCAAAAGGGTGTCAATGTTGCTCTCAAAGCCAATGTTGTTGACAAAGAGGAGGATGAAAGAGCATTTGAGGGCCTCCATGGACTGCCCCGATGAAGTCAAACGTGCTCATTGTGAGTACATGGCGTTTTATGCAAGGAACATTTGGAAGGACCCTACCAAAGCCAAGTCGGAACTCGAGCGCAAGAACGGGTCAAATGGAAGAAGAGAAAGTGGCCCAAGACTGAGAACTTGCTACAACTGTGGAGAAAGAATGCACTTTGTATCCGAGTGTCCGTATCAAAATAGAGAATCCAAAGCACCTAAGAAGAAGCCATTTATTAAGAAGAATGGCCCCTTCAAGAAGCAACCCAAGATCGTCTTAGTAGCACAAGAAGAATACTCCTCTACAAGGGAAGATGAAGAGGATGATGATAGTTCTCGCGAGGTGGCTGTTATAGCCACCACATCGATGATGACCCACAAGTATAGGGGGTGTATCGCAGTATTTTCAAGGGAAGTGAAACCCAATTTATTGATTCGACACAAGGGGAGCCAAAGAATATTTATAAGCCTTAACAACTAAGTTGTCAATTGAGCTGCACCTGGAAACAATCTTGCTCACAGCAGTTTATCAGTAGCAACAGTTTTGTATGAGGAATAGTAAAGTAACAACAGTAGTAAAGCAAAGACAATAGTAACAAAAGCAGTAAAAAGTGGGATTCGAGTGTGGTAGGCATAGGGATGGATGGACGGGCATTGCATGGACAAGACAATTCACATAGCAATCAGAACATAGGGCAATTGTAGATAAATAAGATAAAGCATCCAAGCACTAGACAATCCTAGGCACGTGTTCCATATATAGTCATACGTGCTCGCAATGAGAACTTGCACAACATCTTTTGTCCTGCTAGCCCGTTTGCAGCGGGGCCTCTATGGAACTATTGGCAATTAAGGTGCTCCTTTTAATAGAGCACCGGAGCAAAGCATTAACACTCCGTGAACACATGTGATGCTCACATCAAAGCCTTTCCCTTCCGGTTATCCCGATTTCTGTCACTTCGGGGCCATAGGTTCCGGACAACGATGTGTGTATACAACTTGTAGATAAGACCAAGAACAATACTATCATAATGAATCAATAACATGTTCAGATCTGAAATCATGGCACTCGGGCCCTAGTGACAAGCATTAAGCACAACAATTCGCAACAAAGTCACAAAGCACTAATAAAAGATACTAGACACCATGCCCTAACAATCTGATGCCATTACATGAACAATCTCATCCAATCCCTACCATCCCCATAGCCTACAGCGGGGGATTACTCACTCATAGATGGGGGAAACATGGATGGCCGATGGAGAAGCGATGGTGACGATGATGGCGATGATCTCCTCCAATTCCCCGTCCTGGCAGGGTGCCAGAACGGATTTTCTTGTGCTGTTTCGTGGAATCTTGTGGTGGCGGCGGAGCGGAACTCCTTCTAGAAAAACGTCGAACCCCCCAAAGTTTTTAGGTCAGAATGCTCCTTATAGGCGAAGAGAGAGGCCGAGGGGTTGCCTGGAGGGCCCATACCACCCCCTGGCGCGGCCTGGCCTGTCCCGCGCGACCAGGTGGTGTGGCCACCCCCTGGCTCTTCTCCGTCTCGTATTCTGGCTTCTGGAGTCTTCGGGTGAAATAGGATTTTTGGCATATTTTCCGGGATTTTTGCTGATAGTTGATTTTCTGCACAAAAAGTAGACACCAAGGCAATTCTGCTGAAAACAGCGTTAGTCCGCATTAGTTGCATCCAAATCACACAAGTATAGAGGAGAAACAATAGCAAAAGTGTTCAGGAAAGTAGATACGTTTTGGACGTATCAATTGACTCCTTCATCTCTCTTCGACTCACCAAACGAGAACGTCATCAACAACAACGCTACTTGCCTAATGGCAAGAGGGTAAGAAGTTATTGCTTTGGATACCTTTTTCACTAACCTGCAAGGTGAGCACAAACTCCATTTTGATGCTCTTATGAGTCAACTTGCTCAAGTCGAAGATCTTCTTGAAGAAAAGGGCAGAATTGAAAGAGAAGATGCCTTGGAGATAACTTCCTTGAAGAATGCCTTGGAAGAGGAAGATGAAGCTCGAGTATCTTTGGAAGAGAGACTCGAATCCATTGAGGAGTCACAGGAAGAAGTTGTGGCTCAGCTCATCAAAGAACGTGACCATGCTCTTCCCAAGGTAAAGAAACTAAAGAAAGAAAAGATTGACTTTGGGGCTGTTCATGCTAGACTTTTGGAGAAGTTCGATAATCTTGAAAGTGCTCACAAGGCATTGAAGAGTGATCATTCTACTTCAAGTGAGTCTCATGACCAGCTCCAAACTCAATTGAAACGGTATGATGTGCCAAGTACCTCCACCTCATCCTATGGAAAAGAAGACCTTGCAAGAGGTTCTCAACACAAAGGTAAAGAAGTTATTGATGAGATACTGAGCAAGCAAAGGATAAACAATAGTAAAGAAGGTCTTGGTTACATTCCCAAGACAAAGAGCAAGAAAAACAAGAAGAAGAAGAGCAAGACTGCTCAACCAAAGACTAGCAACATTACCAATGACAAGACTAATTATGATGGTTTTGTAGGGATTAACAATCCTAACTTTGAATTATATTGCGATTATTATGGTGATGTGTATGCTAGTTATGTAGGCCCTTATGATTGTTACATTACTTGGTCTATTTGGGTCCCCAAGACCCTTGTCACTAACATGAGAGGACCCATTGAAAAATTGGTACCTAAAACCAAGAAGTAATTTTCTTGCAGGGCTATGCTTCCGGTGGTTCTAAATGGGTACCTGATAGCGGTTGCTCGAGTCATATGACCGGAAGCAAGGAGATCATCACAGAGATGCGGCCAAACCATGATCACATAACCGTCTCCTATGGTGACAAGTCAAAATCTGAGGTATTGGGTCTCAGCAAAGTTGTGGTGGCTCACGATATCTCTCTCGTGGACGTCATGATTGTTGAGACCATCGGTTACAACTTACTTTCAGTTCGCGCCCTTGGTAAGACGGGCTTTGCAGTTTATATTGATGCTGATTTGGTGGTACTCTTGTGGAGCAAGTCTCTAAAAGTCGTTTTCGTGGGATATGTCGAAAATGACCTGTACGTGGTGGACTTTTTGTGGAAAACCACTACAGGCCCGATGTGTCTTTTCGGAAAGGCTGACGCGGGTTGGCTATGGCATCGCCAACTAGCCCACGTTAATATGAGAACTTTGCAAAGTCTCCAGAAGGGTGTCCACATTCTTGGACTAAAAGAAAATGTCTCTTTTGCCAAAGATCGTGTTTGCAGGGCGTGTGTTGAAGGGAAAATGCATGACTCTCCTCATCGAAGGAAAACTATTATCTCGTCAAAAAGGATCTTAGAGCTCCTTCATGTGGACCTCTTCGGACCTCCATCTCATGCAAGCCTTGGTGGGAAGAAGTATTGTCTAGTGATTATTGATGATTACTCAAGATACACTTGGGTTTCTTTCTTCAAGTTGAAGAGTGAAACTCAACAAACTGTCATCGACTTCGCCAACGAGGTTCAACGTCAGCACAACGTTCCCATTCTGGCAATAAGAAGTGATAACGACTCTGAGTTCAAGAACTACACCTTAAATGAGTTCCTAAGTGAAGAGGGGATAAGGCATCAATATTCCGCTGCGTACACCCCTCAACAAAATGGTGTAGCCGAGAGGAAGAATTGAACTCTAATGGATATGGCAAGATCAATGTTAGCCGAATTTAAATCTCCATATAACTTCTGGGCTGAAGCAATCTCTACTGCTTGTCACTCATCCAACCGATTATACCTCCACAAGATCTTGGACAAGACTCCGTATGAAATACTTACCGGTAACAAGCCAAACATATCATACTTTCGGGTATTCGGGTCTAAGTGTTTCTTTCTTATCAAGGGAGTTCGTTTATCTAAGTTTGAATCTAAGGCTCTAGAAGGTATTTTTGTTGGTTATGGTGCCGAATCCCACACTTATAGAGTCTACAATAAGCTCTCTAGAACTGTTGTAGAATCTCGTAGTGTGGTGTTCGAGGAAAATGATGGTTCACGTGCGGAGCAAGTTGGTGTTTGTGATGCAGATGTTGAAATACCTCAAGATGCCATAAGAAGAATGGGCGTGGGATTTTTTCGCCCCATTGAGGAACCCCTTGTGGCGGATCGGGAAGGACAATGATCTTCCCATGAAGAGCCCTCATCTACACATGCCCAACATGTTCCCACCACGGGAGCAAATTCTGCACCATCTCCATCAACTGCTGAAGGTCAAGTTGTTCCAGAAAACTCCAGGCCGGATTATCCCGTGGACACCGGATTATCCGGCCACCCCGCTCCAGCTGACCATATTGCTCCTGGTGGTGAAGATATCAATGCAAGCTCCAGGCCAGATTTTCCGGCAAGCCTCGGATTATCCGGCCCATCGCCAGTTCAATCAAGCCCCAGACATCCTAATGAAGCTGCTCCTTGTACTCCCGGGCCGGATTATCCGGCCCTGACTCTTCGGTTCAGCAGCCTCCTGTTACGGCTACTGACTCACCTCAAGGGCACGCTTCACCACCACCTACTACTGTTATCCCAGTTCCTAATCAAGGTCGAGCAAATGATTCCAATGAAGATTCAAGTGATGAAACTACTCCTCCTAGAGACAACAAACTTATTGAACTTCGTCGCAAGGCTCTAGCTGATCGAAACCCTGAGTTAAGGGGTCACACCCTCGACAAGGTTGTTGGTGATCTTTGACGAAGGGTTTCTACAAGATGAGAATTGGCCAGCTTTGGAGAGCATCAAGCTCATCTCTCAATGGTGGAACCTAAGAAGGTCTTTGAAGCTCTTGAAGATCCAGACTGGGTTGTTGCTATGCATGAAGAATTGAATAATTTCGAGCGCAACAAAGTCTAGAAACTCGTGGAGAAACCCTAAGATTGCCGCAATGTTATCGGCACCAAGTGGATATTTAAAAACAAGCAAGATGAGAATGGCATTGTTGTGAGGAACAAGGCAAGACTTGTTGCACAAGGTTACTCTCAAGTTGAGGGCATTGACTTCGGCGAGACCTATGCTCCAGTTGCTCGCCTTGAGTCCATCTGTATCCTTCTTGCTTATGCTGCCCGTAACAATTTTAAGTTGCAGCAAATGGACATCAAGAGTGCCTTTCTTAATGGTCCTCTACATGAGTTGGTATATGTAAAGAAACCGCCGGGTTTTGAGGATCCTAACTTTCCGAACCATGTCTACAAACTCGATAAGGCACTCTATGGCCTTAAACAAGCCCCACGTGCGTGGTATGAGCACCTTAAAGAGCTTTTGTTAGATCGTGGCTTCGAAGTTGGGCAAATCGATCCCACTCTTTTTACTAAGAAGGTTAAGGGGGATCTCTTTGTATGCCAACTATATGTAGACGATATCATCTTTGGTTCTACTAATAAAGCTTTTAATGATGAAATTTCAAAGCTTATGACTGACAGTTTTGAGATGTCTATGATGGGGGAATTACGGTTCTTTCTTGGATTTGAGATCAAGCAACTTAGAGAAGGAACCTTTATTAATCAAGCAAGGTACATCCAAGACATGCTCATGAGATTCAAGATGACGGATCTAAATGGTGTCGCCACTCCGATGCAAACAAAATGTCATCTTGAACTTAACCCACATGGTAAAGATGTGGACCAAAAGGTATACCTGTCCATGATCGGCTCTCTTCTTTACCTCTGCGCATCTAGACCCGATATCGAGTTGAGTGTGGGAGTGTGTGCAAGGTATCAAGCAGCTCCTAAAGAAAGCCACTTAGTGGCGGTCAAGAGGATCTTTCGATATTTGGTTCATTCCCCTAACTATTGGTCTCTGGTATCCCAAGGGCTCCAATTTCTCTTTATGTGGTTACACTGACTCAGATTGGGCTGGTGATAAGGATGATCGGAAATCCACTTCTGGAGCTTGTCAATTCTTGGGAAGATCTCTTGTGTGTTGGTCATCTAAAAAGCAGAATTGTATATCTCTCTCCACTGCCGAAGCTGAATATGTTGATGCTGCCAGCGCTTGCACTCAATTATTGTGGATGAGGCAAACTTTAACGGAATACGGTGTCAATTGTGACAAAGTGCCTCTTTTATGTGATAATGAAAGTGCAATCAAAATTGCGTACAATCCAGTACAGCACACAAGGACGAAGCATATTGAAATTCGGAATCATTTTATTCGAGACCATGTTGCTCGAGGCAATATTGATCTATCCTTTGTGAGCACGAAGAACCAACTTGCGGATATTTTTATGAAGCCACTTGATGAAGCAAGATTCTGCTACTTGAGGAATGAGCTAAATATCATTGATTCCAGGAGCTTGTCTTGATTACCCATGCACTCACTCATACATCTCAATCCTACTTTGGTCTAGGTGTGGGCATGGATATAGGGGAAGTGTGGTCCTAACTCATTGGGCTAACCCTCCCCCCATAATGCCAAAAGCAAGACAAATCATTTCTCTTAGTATCATTTTGTGATATGTGAGCTTATTGATGAGTATTGGTCATGAACCCAAGATATATCTTCGTGGTGTCACACCATACACTCCAAAAAGGTGGCTTCGGCCACCGCCCTCTCCCTTGAGGATAATTGGATCTTTTTGGTTGTTTTTGCTCTCTCATGTTCTTATGGGAATCACACTCAATCTTGGATTTTATTTGATTTGGGTCTTGCAATTTTAAGTGTCTAGTACCATCTCAGTTTGGTTCTCTTAATCCTAAGCCTTTCCCTACCCCTAAGCCATCTATTCTTGCACACAAGTCCCATGTACACCTTGTGGGGGTATTGTTTGGGGACGCGCGGGCCTGGTTCTGTGTACAACAGAATTCCAGATTTGAGGCCGGATAATCCGGCCCATGTGTAGGCCGGATAATCCGGCCCTGGCGGATTTCGTCTTAAAAGGCAGGGATCAGGGGGAAGGGCACATAACAAACATCACTTCTCCCCCAACCCTCTCCTCCTCCTCAGCCGCCGCCTGCCATCCCCCACCCTCCCCGTAGCCTCTCCGGCCACCGGATTTTCCGGGCCTCCCCGAATCTTCTTCTCCGCGCCTCCGGGTACCTTCTCCTCTGTGTTCTTCCTCCAATGAGTGAGGGTAACTCCCTCTCTCTGCATCTTTGGCTAGATGTGTTACTTGTTGGGTGGAACGTTCTCTAGAATGATGTGTTTTCGCATAGAAATCATAGTCTTGCAGTTTCTAGGCTTGATCTACTTTTTTGCATTCAATATAGGTGGAATCAAAATTTTCTGCCAGGGCCGGATTATCCGCCCCTGGCCAGACCGGATAATCTGGCCTGATAGATTCAATTCTGGTTCAGTTTCACTATGGAGTATGCATTGAGTAGATTTGTCTCCTAGACTTGTGTGTATGCTTATCCCCCTGCTATCGCCCTTATTCTCCTCACAGGTGGTTCCAGTGTTCCCAAGACCTACAAGCGCCGCCCTCGCGCTAAATACTTTCGGGACGACGGACAGGGTAACTTAGTGGACGAAGTTGAGTTGAGGAGAAGAAAGAACGAAGAGAAGCGCATGGCTGAACAAGCAAAGAGGACTAGGAAGGGGGTGTCCAAGAGAAAGGGCAAGGAGCCCAAGATCAACTACAGGACTTTGGATGCAGTCACCTATTCCTCCATCCGTCACCGTGACTTGTTTGCTGAGTTGCCTCGTGATGATGAGCTGGGGGATACTCGTTTTTGGTGTGTGGAACAGAAAGGTATCTATGAAGATGTGTATGCCACGCTGAACATTAGGCTTATGCACCCACTGGTCCTTGCTGAGGCTTTGGAGAAGGCCCACCTTGTGGATGCGATGTTTGTGGCTGAGAGGCTGGGGCTGCACCATCTCATGTCTCTCCAGTGCTCTTTTGACTATAAGGTGGTGAAGCAGTTCTTCTCCACTTTGGTTATTTGTGGGGACGAGCGTCGCACTATGAAGTGGATGACTCATGACAGGCCTATGACTACTGATTTTCACGTGTTTGCTGAGGTTCTTGGATACTCTTTCCGTAGCAGGGATATAGCCAGTGGCCACCGCATCATCACCCAGCTGAAGCCCAACAACGATGTAGCTCTCTCTCCTTGCACTATGGACAATGGCATTGTGGGCACTCTGGCTGGCCTTGCTCCCATCTATGCTACCTTAGTGGGTCTCTTCCGTGACTCCATCACTCCGAGTGGGGGCAACAATGACAGCATCCATGGTCACCTTGTTCATCTACTTCAATTTTCTCATGAGGTTGCCTCGTGCGAGGACGAGTCGGTGCAGTATAGGCTGGATGTCATGGACTTCATTTACCATGAATTGACTGATGCCATGTTCAACCGTCTGTCCATCCCCTATTCACCCTACATTGTGATGCTCATTAGGCACCTGCTTCCTTTTGAGGAGTTCCACATTGATTCAGTGCATAAGGCCAAGGAGATCTACACCAAGGTTCGGAAGACCTCTCACCCCTCCTCCGCTCCTGAGGGCCTCATGAGGGATGCTCATAGGCCCCTAGTGCCTCCCGTTGCCCGTGAGATCAAGAAACTGAACTGATTCCAGCGTAACATACTTTGCATGGGAGTGGACACGCGCAAGGGTCAATACGAGGCATACAAGCAGCGCCATGAGTTGGGTCACTCCCAGCAGCTCATTCTCCACCATGTGTCCGGTGCTTCGGGTGACCCTCCGACTCCTACACCTCCCACACCGTATGCTCGGTGGAACTCTTCCTCCAGGTTGAACTATGGAGAGCTGGAGCATCACTTGTTCCCCTCTGCGGCTGCTGCTGATGATGAGGATGAGGATGGTGACACCGAGGAGCTCGAAGATGATGATAATGATGATGAGAATGGAGACGAGGATGAGGATGAGGACGAGGACTACGAGTGATCCCGTGGGGCGCTAGCATCGCTCTTCTTCCTTTTTGGTGTCTCGATGCCAAAGGGGGAGAAGTAGTTCTATTAGGATATTCGTGGATTTGCATGGGTCGGGCATAAGCACTTGCATTTTTCTATTCGTTGTTTTCTTGCTTATGCCCATTTAGCATTGAACTTTAAATTTGTGGTTTGTGGTCTGTTTGAGACTCTATGTGGTTATCTGAATTATGCTTATGGATTTCATCTCATTGGATTATGCTTATGGATCCATCTATTCATATCCTATTATGCTGGAAGTCTTTATCAAGGAAGGCGCTTATATTGGTTATCTCAGTAATAATTGAGGCTATGTCAAGGATGCCTTCCCTCTACCTCGGTGGTATGATTATGTTGCTCATATGTCTATGGAATAGATTCACCTATTTGTGTGCATTTGTATTCCAATGAAAAATTCTAATATGCACACATTGAGGGGGAGTCTCTTCCATGGTTACTGCTGTTTGTCTTGTGACTTTTTCCTGCAAATCCTGGTAATGTCATCTAACACCAAAAAGGGGGAGATTGAAAGAACATTTCATGTTTTCCTATATTTTTATTGTTAGATAACAATACTGTGGAGATTATTCATGTGTGCTAAGTGTGCAGTAAGCTTTAAGGGTGGCCGGATTATCCGCCCTACCAAGGGCCGGATAATCCGGCCTACCTCATTGTTCAAAGGGATCCAAGGCGCGTCGCTCGGTATCCGGTTGGATTTTCTCCCAGAAAATTCGAACTGGGGTGATTTTTCCTCCCCAGGCCGGATAATCCGGTGGTCGCATGGGCCGGATAATCTGGCCCCCAGTTTTTGAGCAAAGGGAGCCAAGGCGCGTCGCTCGGTATCCGGTCAGATTTTCTCCCAGAAAATCCGAACTGGTGCAGTTTTTCCTCCCCAGGCCGGATAATCCGGCCTTCACATAGGACCGGATAATCCGGCCCCCAGAAGTTGATCAAGGGCAAGCTAGGCGCGACGCTCTGATAGGGGGGCGGATTATCTGCCGGATATTTCGAGTTTGGGGCAGAGTTTTCCCCTGGCCAGATAATCTGGCCCTCACTTGGGCCGGATAATCCGGCCCCCAAAGTGTCC
The DNA here is from genome assembly GCA_916181665.1 of Avena sativa. Taxonomy (NCBI): domain Eukaryota; kingdom Viridiplantae; phylum Streptophyta; class Magnoliopsida; order Poales; family Poaceae; genus Avena; species Avena sativa. Next base: position 574,643,910 of record OV702287.1, read on the forward strand.
AACGACTGGTTTCGGAAGGGGGTATAAATACCCCTTCTTCCCCAATGTTAAGAACTCTTGATTCATTCGAAATTGTTCAGACATTGTGCAAGAGCTCCCATTCTCGATCTCCCACTTCAACCACCCGAGGGCTTTGATCTTTGGGGGAATTGAAGGAGGAGAGGATCATCATCATCATCACGAATCAAGCGCATCAACTCCTCTCCATTCACTTGGAGAAATCCCTGATCTAGTATTGTTGTCAATACCTAGATCTTGTTTGTTGTATTTGATAAATTTGTTCTTGTGGCAGCTTGTTGTCATTTCAGGAGCCTCCAAGTTGATTGTGGAGTTGTTGCCCCGCTAGTTGTGTAAAGGCGCCGGTACCATCCTCGAAGGGTACCTATAGTGGAAAGGTGGATCAGGCCTTTGGTGGCGAGATCCATCAGAGAACAGGGTGAGGCCTATTGTGGCATGGTGGTCTTAGTACCACCCACCCCTACAACACAGACGTACTTCCCTTAACAAGGAAGGAACTGCGGTCAAACAAATCATGTGTCTCCGCGTGCTTCACTACGGTTTAACTGTTCCTCTTCCACTCGCTCTTTACTCGCTAGTAGATAGGTTTGCATATAGGGAAATTCCATCTAATAGTTTATCTAGAGAATTTACCCTTTGTGCTAAGCCTAAAATTGAAAAAGTATTAAAATTTGGAGTAGCACCTATTCACGTCCCCCCTCTAGGTGCCCATACGATCCAATTCACATGGGTATGCCCAACGGGTACTTATGTTTGGCCTATGCGGTCCAGCCCAAGAGGAATAGTGATACAACTGAAGCCCAATACAATTTCGGGTGGCCCAAAGGAAGGCAACTCCTTGAAGAACACAACAAGGAATATATAGAAACTTAAATGGAAAACCCTAATCTGTAACTGACTCAGTCTGTTGTCCCGAGACCTAGCCTCTCTATATAAATGCCAGGAGGGGCAATGAGGAGCATATTCACAACCCTAGCATACACCTCGCCAGATTCCATCGGCACCGTCAACTGGGTCGTGGGGCTGAGTGATGGCCCAAATTATATCGAGCTCGTTGGGGAACCCCAAGAGGAAGGTATGATGAGCACAACAGCAAGTTTTCCCTCAGTACGAAACCAAGGTTATCAATCCAGTAGGAGCAAGGAAACACCCCAAAGGTGTTTCTAGCTGAACGTTGGCAGGGCGCACTACCGGTGCCAGCAGCAACGTGGAGACCTGCACAACACAACCACATAACTCTGTCCCCAACTTGCTATGAGGTTGTCAATCTCACCGGTTTTGCTGAAAAAAAGGATTAAACGTATCGAATGGAAGGAAGTAATAGTTTGCAGAAAGTAAACACAAAGCAGTAAACAGTTTGTAGACTGGTTGTAAAAGAAAGGATCGGGGTCCATAGTTCACTAGAGGTTGTAAAACAGTTTGTAGACAACATGCTGGGTGAACAAATTACAGCGGGGCAATTGACAAACATCAAGAAAGCATACAAGCATATACTAATCATCTTGGCTCCTTTGAGATTCGATTGGGAATTACAACATTATACATATATACCGCCATCCAACTACATCTATGACTAATAATCCACCTTTAGGTTATCATCCGAACCCCCTCCAGTATTAAGTTGCAAGCAACAGATAATTGCATTACGAACTGCATGTAATGTAAGCAATATGATTGTTCTATGAACAAAGGATTGTTGTTTTCTCCCTAGTAGCAACAGCACATCTAGTACCTTAGAGATTTCTATCACTTTCCTAGATTACCAGAGGCATGAACCCACTATCGAGCATAAATACTAACTCTTGGAGTTTCTAGCATCTACTTGGCCAAGATAGCTACTAACAATGGAAAGCATGCAAGATCACAAATAACAAAGACGTGATAGAATCAATAATAAATCTTAAATAGCATCTCAGTATCCATCGTATCCCTGCAAACACAACATGCAGAATTAGAAATAGATGAACTTGATCATGAACGGAGCTCACAAGGTCTAGACATGGTAGCACAAAGGAGGAAAACCAGCCATCTAGCTACTACATGGACCCGTAGTCCAGAGATGAACTACTCACGCATCACACCGGAGGTTTGCATGGTGATGAAGGCCTCCATGGTGAATTTCCCTCTCCGGCAGGGTGCCGGGAAGAGCTTCAGATCCCTCCCGATCTAGGGATGGAGATGACGGCGGCTACAGACTCTTTCGTGGAATTTTGATCGGGTACTTAGGGTTTCCTTATCAGAGGCAATATATAGGCGGAAGGAGAGGTCGAGGGGTGCCTGGGGCGGCAAGACCACCCCCTGGTGTGGGCCAGGTGGTGTGGCCCGGCACCAGCCCAGCCCCTCTCCGTCTCGTATTCTGGCTCCAGGTGTCCCTTGGTAAAATAATGCCTTTGGCTTTTGTCCCGTCCAATTTCGAGAATATTCATTTTTTGACTTTCCTTGAACCAAAAACAGCAGAAAACAGGCAGCTGGCACTGTGGCTCTTGTTAATAGGTAAGTCCAAGAAATCATATGAAAAGTACTCCAAAGTGTGGACAAAACATAAGAAAGTAGATAAAACCAAGCATGGAACATCAAAAATTATAGATACATTTGCAATGTATCAACATCCCCAAGCTTAACTCCTGCTCGTCCTCGAGTAGGTAAGTGATAAAAAGAAAGAATAATTTTTGAGATGACATGCACCATCATAAACTTGATCAAAGTATTTGTAAAACATTCAAAGCTGGGATCACAGTACTTCAATCATAACATGAAAGACAAAGTTCTAGCAATAAGACAAAGAAACTATGTTGCAACATGAAAAGGCACAAACAAAAGATTCATGAATAATAATGATTTGCAAGGCGTTTGTTTGTTTCACATAAAGAAAACATAGCATAGTAGTATTCGGCTTGTCCCTCATAGAGTAGCAAATATAAATGCATAGGACACCTTCAATGTTTATAAGAGTGACTAGATACAAATAGTTTAAAGCAAGCAATATCAAGGTATGCATCCATCAACAAGTCTTGGGACAATGCACATAGAACTATGAATGGCCACTACAATCTCAAAGTAGGTGCATAAAGAAAGAAGGCGAAGACTCAATATATAAGTGGAAGAAAGGCCTTCATAGAAGGAAGTTGGGATTCAAGTCTCATAATGAGCTTCCAAAAATTATGGTACTTAATAGCTTTTAGCTCTCATTGCACCTATCATAAGCATCTTGAAGTGATTCAGGTTAAAGTGAACAAACTATGGTGTACATGCTTGACGAAGTATAAGTTAGAAATCTCATGTCCCTTGAATACGAGGGCCGGTCCTCATGCTACTCAAGTTTAGACACCGGTAAGTTCTTGTCATCGTAAGTACATGTGTATCATAGAGAACCACCAACAGAGTACCCCTTGCACATTGATACGGAAGAATCCCCATATCAAAATGACAAGGCAAGCAGACAACGAGCATCTTAGCAATCCTCTTATTTACCATGGGAATATGGTGTTTTTTTCTCTCTTTCCTCTTTTCATAATCTTTTTTTCTCTTTTTCTCTTTTCTCTCAATACCAGACTCTTTTTTTATAAGAAGAATGCTTCATAGACAACTCATTATGGTTACGCTGTAGGTTTCCACCATGTCAGCATGGATTAGACCAGCGGCCCGGGCGTTTCTTTAACACATATACATAACTCCGTGGACGTACAAGCTCCCCTTTTATTTCACAACGACCACATCCATAGACAAAAGAGCATGATATCAACTAGGTACAAAGTACCCGTGCAATGTTGAAAGCGTTCCCTATGACTGCATGGTTCTGCTAATCCCCAACAAATAAATGCAAGCATATACAACATAGACGACTTCATGATTTATTAAGGGCAAGAAAAGTAAAGTGTGCCATCAAGTTCCTGAGAGCTTTAATCACTAGTTTTCTCATAACAAGTTTAGTTTGGAAGGTAAACAAAAACATGAATATACTTGGAATAGCATATGCTAATTGGTAGGTATGATGGACTCTTTGGAATAACTTGGTTTAAGGATTGGATGCATGAGTGGAAGTCATACTTGGTTCTAGAGGCTAGCAAAAGACTGGGAGTGACAAACTAAGATAGCAATAATGGCCATAATCATGCATAGCGACAAAACATCATTGACCAAAGCATAAAGTGATACTACAAGTTGCAAACTAAAGGATCATAAAGGCTTTGGTGACTTGGGATAGTCATAACATGGTGTGAGCATGCGCCAAGTCAACCCAAATAAAGCATCAAAGGAGAATACCACAATACTATGCTTTAATATGCTAAAACAACGCATGATTCATCCAAGGCACATTAATCAATCTCAATTGTTTATAACAAGTCATGCTACAGAAAAGAATACTAAGCATAAAGCTAAAACAATATCAAGAATGGCATGACAAAGCATAGGCCATAGTAAAAAACAATCTCTCTTTAACACTTAAGCATGAACTTTCCTACTCTTTTCCAAACCAAACCAAACTATTTGAAAACCAATGTATGAAAGGGGGGTTCCAACCAATTTATTGAGCAAACAAAGCAAACAAAGAAAATGAAAAACCAAAACAAAAACAAAAAATAAGACGCTCCAAGAACAACACAATTGTGCATGAAACAATAAAAATGAAGCGTTTGGAAGAAACCTGGGATTTTTATTGATGAAGAAGGGGATGCCTTGGGCATTCCCAAGCGTTGACGCTTTTACTTCTTGGATATTTCTTGGGGTGACACGCGTTGAATCCCCAAGATTGAGCTTTAGTCCATCCTTCATCTCATTACTCATTCCTTCCATACATCTGAAATTTTTCCTTCATACAAAACTTCACACAATCTTTATTAGCAACATTAGTGCACTCAAGATAATAAGTCTTTAGGTTCAGTTCTAACACCAATAAAACTTCCATTAAAACACAAGCTATTGTAGCACTTCCCTCAAAAAGCTCAATTCCCCAAAAGAACTCAAAAAGGAACCAACAAGAAGCAAATGCAGAAAATGGCAGAAATCTGTCAAAACAGACCAGCAGGTAAAGAAGAATTTGTTCTAAGACCTTTGGTTGCTCAAATCAAAAAGTGTTGAACTAACAAAAGTTAGATAACAACCTTGGGTAGAAGCACAAAAATTCACGCCTCAAAAGGACATACATAGATTTTACACGAATATTTACGGTGAAGCACATAAATCTATTTCGGACAGCAACTTTCCCAATCATTACTTATCTCCCATTAGAGGTTACACTTGGCACAAAAAGCAAATAAAAAGGATAAGGAGCGGTTATTACTAAAGTAATAACTTCCAAGACTCATCTAAAACTTTTGGGTTATGTCCCAATAAGTACTTTTCTTTAACGCCTTTAAGTTAGGCATAAGAAGCAAGAAAAAGAATCAAGTGTTCTCAAATGAAGAAGCATTAAGAGCAAATTTTGTTTTCATAGAAGAGGCAAAAGAAATCTTCTCTCTCTTCTTATGGAAGTGTTCTATACCTTTCTTGAGTGGGAGTTGATATTTAATGGTGCCTTCTTTCATATCAATAATGGCACCAACAGTTCTAAGAAAAGGTCTTCCCAAAGTAATAGGACAAGAAGCATTGCATTCAACATACAAAACATAGAAATCAGTGGGGACATAGGCATTGTTAACCATAAGAAGAACATCATTAATACTCCCCATGAGTTTCTTTTTAGCATTATCATCAAGTGCCCCCTGGTGACAACTGGGGTCCACCTGCTGATCATGGAAACTGGGATGCTTGGAATAATGAAGAGACTGCTAACAATGTGGTCCACGATGCTGCCCCAACACTACAGAATTTTCCTGCTCACCCTCAGCAACCTCAGTCCACTGTCTCCTTTCAGTTCTCTGCCAGTTCTTCTTCCTCTCTTCAGGTGATTCCTGGAACTAGTCCTGTGTAGGAGATGGTGGTTCAACAGAATGCTGGAAGTGTTGAGCTGATTCTCACTGAAGATATAACTGATGACCCTGAGGAGGTGGAGTTGGTTCCTGTCCCTTCTGGCAATTCTGGGCCTGATTCTGCTGGTGACCAATCTCTTGCAATTGTCCCTTACACTGAGCCCACCTTTCCTTTCTCTCTGATCAAGGATGCCAAGGTTGGTAAGGTTCAGTTGGATCCCCAAGGGTCTGGCTCAAATCTGTTGGAAATTGGTGGTTCTTAGTCTGAATCTGCAGCTATGCTACTTGACTCCTCTGTTAGTCTGAGCACTGAGTGCAATAAAAGGAAGGGCAGAGCCAAGAAAGTGGGACCTTCTTCTGAAGCAGAAGTGAGGAGGAGCACTAGGCAAGCTGTTCTCAGAGATGGACACAGGTTGGAGCCAATGAGGGACAGGCCTACTCCAAAGAAGAAGCCTAGGTCCAAGGATCAATTCACTCCATTTACCCCAATTAAAACTCTACAGAAGGTTGGTGCTGAGCTGGAGATGCCTGAGGAATACCTCACCGTGGAGAAGCTTCTGGCTAATCCAGAGGCTGCTAAACCCTCCAAGGATTAATGATTAGTTTCCCTTTATATGTCCACTTGGTCACTTGTTGGGCCCTGCACTATGTTTTATCTGTCTCTGTTCTGAACTCTGTCCTATTACTAGTGTGTTTGCTTGTCTTGAGACTCTGTAATATGTGGGATCTATGTCCTCTACCTTGCCTTATATTACTTGAGTATATCTGGTTACTTTTGGGATCTGCTTTGCTCTTCCCATCATATTTTTCTTTATTATCTCCCAATGCATAGTGCACCACAATGGCTTTTTGATTGGCTTCTGCTAGACTAGAATTTTAGAGGGTTGAATGACAAACACAAAAGGCTGGCAGTGTATAATAAAATTGATGAAAGTAACTGTGCTATATTTTGCCTGCAAGAAACTAAGTGTGAAAGCTTTGATCACACTTTTATCAGAAGTTTTTGCCCCAAAAGATTTGATAGATTTATTTATTCTCCTTCGGTGGGTGCCTCTGGGGGATCGTTTGTTTTGTGGAATAGTGCTATTTTTGAGGGACAGCTCCTGGAAATTCATAGATCTGCTATTAGAGTTTGTTTTACCTCCAGACACTCTAATCAATGTTGGACTCTGGTTAATGTTTATGGTCCTTGTCAGGGGTTGGAGAGGGATATTTTTGTTCAATGGTTACAAAATCTAGACATCCCTCATCATGAGAATTGGCTACTTTTGCGAGATTTCAACTTCATGAGGTCTGTGGAAAACAAAAACAAGGAGGGGGCTGATATGAATGATATCTTCATCTTTAATAAGATTATTAGTTATCTGGGGCTCATTGAACTTCCTCTCAAAGGAAGGGCTTTCACCTGGTCCAATATGCAATCTCAGGCACTTCTGGAACAACTAGACTGGTTTTTCACTAGCTGTCAATGGTCCCTTAGTTACCCCAACACCATGGTTCATCCTCTTGGGAAATCTACCTTTGACCATGTGCCTTGTGTTGTGTCTATTGCTACAATGATCCCAAAGGCTAAAATCTTTAGGTTTGAGAATCATTGGATTCAGCAGCCTGGCTTCCTTGAGCATGTAGAAAAGGTGTGGAAAGGGCCTGTTAAAGCTACCTCTTCTGCTGCAATAATTACTACTAAACTTAAAAGTCTGAGATTTGAATTGAAAAGATGGGGAAAATATCTCACATACAAAAACCATCATTGATAAATGCAATCATGTGATCCTACTCTTGGACCAACTTGAAGAGGAAAGGGATTTGAGTGCCCCATAATTCAACTTCAGAAACTTGGTCAAATTACACTTGAAAAAACTCCTTCTCATTTAGTCTAATTATTGGAGATCTAGGTGTACCATTAGATGGTTCAAGCTTGGGGGAGAAAATACCAAAATTTTTCACTCTAAGTCCACTGAAATGTTTAGGAACAATGTCATTTCTTCAATAAATGATGAGAATGGTAATCCTCTGGTGAATCACCATGACAAGGCTAATGCTTTTTGGTTAAGTTTCAAGAGAAGGATGGGAATGTGTATTCCTACTGCCTCCCCTTTTGATCTCAACTCTCTTCTTCACCCTGTGGAAGATCCTGTTATAATAGACCCTTTGGTTGCTCCTTTTTCTATTGAGGAAATTGAGAATATTGTGAAATTCTTGAAGATTAACAGAGCCCCGGGCCCGGATGGTTTCAATGGACTGTTCCTCAAAAAATGCTAGCACATTGTGAAGGATGATTTCATTAATCTTTGTCACGATTTTCATTCAGGGAAGGCTTCTCTCCAGAGTATTAACGGCTCCTTTATCACCTTGGTTCCCAAAGGACAGAACCCTGAAACCATCAGTGACTTCTGGCCCATTTCTCTAACCAATACCAGCCTTAAATTCCTTAACAAGTTGGCTGCTAATAGATTGCAGGGAGTCATTAAAAAGACCATTCATGCTAATCAATATGGTTTCATTAAAGACGGAACCATCCAAGATTTCCTTCCATGGTCTTTTGAATTTATTCATCAATGACAGCAATCCAAGAGAAAAATTGTAATTCTCAAAATTGACTTTGAAAAGGCTTTTGATACTTTGGACCATGATGCTATTATTCAAATTATGAGAGCTAAGGGGTACCCTGAACTTTTTCTCTCCTGGTGGAGAGAAGTTTTATCCTCTGGATCATCTTCTATTCTTTTAAATGGGGTACCAGGGAGAGTTTTCCACTTTAAGAGGGGGGTCAGACAAGGTGATCCTTTATCCCCTCTCCTTTTTGTTCAAGGAGCTGACCTATTGGAAGTTTTGGTCAATTTTGCCTATCAAAAAGGCATTCTTAAGAGGCCTATCCCTGTTGAGGGTGACTATCCTATAATTCAGTATGCTGATGACACTATGATTGTCTTGCCTCCTGACTCTAGACAGATCTATGCTTTCAAGGAAATTCTTCAACAGTATGCTATCTTCACTGGATTAAAGGTTAACTTTCATAAATCCTCCATGATACCCATTAATTTATCTAAGGAAGAGGCTATTCGGTTTGCCACTGAATTTGAATGCAATCTGAGTAAAATGCCTTTCACTTATTTGGGACTACCTATGGGCACCACTAGACCCACAATCAAAGATCTTTCTCCCTTAATTGATAGAGTTGAGAGAAGATTGAATGCTACCTCCTCTTTCCTCTCTTATGGAGACATATTAGTACTGGTTAATTCTGTTCTTTCCTCTTTACCCACCTTCTTCATGCTCACCCTTCAGCTACCTATTGGAGTAATTAATGTGGTGGATAGAGGAAGAAGACACTATCTATGGAGAAAGAAATACAAATATAAGACTCATTCTTTGGAAGCTTGGGGCATGATTTGCAAACATAAGTGTAAAGGTGGACTAGGAATTATTGATCTGAAGGTTCAAAATACTGCCCTTCTCAAGAAGCATCTCCATAAGTTTTATAATAATGATGATACACCTTGGGTGCCACTGGTTAGAAACTTATTATTACAATAGTGTGCCTCATGCTACAAGACTAGTGGGTTATTTTTGGTGCAAAGATGTCTCTAAATTGTCTGATAATTATAGGGCCATCACCAGGTGTGAGGTGGGTTCTGGGTCTTCAATCCTCCTGTGGTCTGATCTTTGGCACAACCAACTTCTGTCTTAGAGATTCCCAAGACTTTTCACCTTTTCTAAGGACAAATTCCTATCGATCATGGAGTTTAAACAACTAGGCAATATTTTGGATGGTTTTCATTTCCCTCTTTCCATTCAGGCCCATCAGGAATTATCAGAATTGCAGAAGATGGGCTAGTCCATTACAGTGGATGAGCACCTGAGTGACAAGTGGATTTGTACACTTGGCAAAGGCGTTTTTAAACCAAGTATTATTTACAAAAGGCACTTTGGGCACATTGATAACCATCCCCCATCGGTTTGGATCTGGAAAAGCAAATGCACTTCAAAGCTTAAGTTTTTTGCCTGGCTCATTTTACACGACAGAATCAGTACAAAGGATATGATAATTAGAAGGAATTGGCAGGTGACAAATGATCACAGCTGTGTCCTCTGGTGTGATCTTGTGTTAGAGGACTGGAGGCACCTGTTCTTTAACTGTGTCTATAGTACCTGTATTTGGAATTATCTACAAATTCCATGGTATCCGGGTGACCTTGAGGAAACCATTTGTTGGGCCAAGAAAAGTTTCAAAGGACCTTGTTTCTTTGAGGTGGTTATCATCACATGCTGGTGTATTTGGAAACAAAGGAATGGATGGATTTTCAATGGTGTATTCCGGGGATGGAAGGCCATTTTCTTCCAAGAAGTCACCTTGCTTAAGCATAGAGTGAAAACTTCTGATATTCCCCTTTTATCTAGATGGATTGACAATCTCTTGTAATCCCTTTTCTTTTTCCTTTGTAAATAGATTACTATCCTCTGTAAATATTTCGCTTTTTTAATAAAATGTGGCTGTGGGGGGCTGCCTCATAGTAATTGCTTCAAAAAAATATAACAATCTTCAAGTGGTGGCAAATCAAGCATTATAATAAATCTTTCTAGGCATAATGGAAACACTACTATCAAGATCACATAAAGCTTCAAAATCAAAGTCATTCACTTTCATATTAATGATGGGTTCCCAGCCATCTTCTTGTTTTATATGAATAGAAGCTTTATGTTTCATCTTTTCTTCTTTAATCTTTATGAGAGCATCAGTAATGTGTTTTCTAAAGGCCATATTCATAGCACTAGCATTAGGACTTTTAGCAAGCTTTTGTAGGAACTTAATAACTTCAGAGATATTGCAACCATCAAGATCAAAATCATAATTATCATCTATAGTAGTAGAACTATTACTAGCATGAACACTAGTGGTAGTGATAGTAGAAACACTAATGTTTCTAGCAATTTCATCTTCTCTTTCCCACTTAGCATGCAATTCAGCTAGTAGTCTAACAATTTCATCAATTCTTACTTGTATGGCATTAGTGGTTGCAAAGGGATTATCATTAGTTTCAGGTTTAGCAGCAATTTTATTCAAAGAAGATTGAGCTTCAGCCAGTGATGTTATATTTCTTTCAGCATTAGAGAGTTTTTCCTCAATAGTTTTATTGAAAGCAGTTTGTTTACTAATAAAGTCTTTAAGCATAGCTTCAAGTTTAGAGGTGTCATTGTATTGGCAATGGCAGTACCTAAGGAGGTTAGATAGAGGTGTGGGTACTAGCAGGGAAGCTATCGACGGCGTCCGCAGGCGGGATTGGATACAAGTGAGCGTAGCTGGACGCAAGAAGTACCCAGGTTCGGGGCCCTCGTGATGAGATAAAGCCCCTACTCCTGCCGAGTCTGGCTATCTGGGATACATGAACTAAAAATTCTCCTCGAGTTGTATTCTCTAGCTACTGCCTTAAATGCAATGAGACCAACCCTTTCTACTGAGGCCTTGCCTCTCCTTATATAGGCAGAGAGGCAACAATCTCACTGGCCAATCCGACTGGCGGGCCCCACAGGCGGGTCCCAGCCGGCTGGTCATCTACAGTGTCCGACATGGTATGTCTCATCGTAGTATGAGCGGTATGGCTGTCGTAGGCACAGTGGATGCCGTGTCAGCCTGTCGTCAGCATCGGGCCACTGTTCCTGCGTCATCTCCGCAAAGTCTTCGGTATGGCCGGGTGGTTGCCAGTCTTGTCATCGTACAGGGCGTACCGTGCACTGATACGCATGTTGTCCTGTCTCACTAATTGGGTCCGGCTATGTCGCCATAGCCGGCTACTTCTTGCTGATCCGGCTACCTCACGGTAGACGTCCTGTCCTACCCTGTCCGGCTGTGCTTGGTCAGACGGACGTGATCCGACTGCTTGGTTTCTTGTCCGGTTGGGGTACCTGGGGACCATCCCCCTGACAATAGCCCCCGAGCACGTGGGGATTCCGCCCTTAGGCGAAATGTGCGTGCGCTCCCTTCTGCTATTGAATTTGTGTCCGGCTGTGCTTGGCGGTTGCGCTACTCGTGACGTCAGTGCTGATGCCGGCCACGCGCGCACGCGCCATCATTGCACTGCGGCGGGCAGCGTAACGTCCCGTCGCACGTCGGCTCGGGAAGCCACTGTCTGGCGCTTCGGTTCCTGCTCTGGGATCTTCTGCGCATCCTGCTTCGGCACACGGGCCACGTTGACGGTTGCTCCTCCGGCCCTTTAAAGGGACGCCGCGGGGGAGGCAGTTCCATTCCTTCGCTCCCCAGCTGCAGTTTCCTCTTCCCTCGCGTGCTCCTGCTTCTGCGCCCTTGCCTTCTGCGCTGCCCGCTCGTCGTCGTCGTCGCTACGGGCCACCGCCACTCTTCCGCCGCCGCTCCCCACTGTCAGCCGGAGATGGCCGCCGACCGCGGGGCTCTGTGCGGCTGCTCCGTCATCGAGGACCACATCGCGAAGTACCACGCCACCCGTGTTCTCACGCCGCCGGAGGAGGTGGCGGTGCGGTTGGCGCCGGTGGGGGAGGTGTCGCTACACCCGGCGGAGGGGGAGCGTGTCATCTTCCTCTCCCACCTGGCATGCGGGTTTGCCTTGCCGGTGCACCCGTTCTTCTTGACCTTCCTTGCCTTCTTCGACCTCCGCCTCCACCACCTCGGCGCCAATGCAATTGGGACGTTGGTGCATTTTATGGCGTTCTGCGAGAGCTACCTCGGGATCCAGCCGGATCTCGGGCTCCTCTGCCAGCTCTTCCGAGTCCGCGAGCAGGTGCAGTACACGAAGGGGCCGCTAGTCATCTGCGGCGGTGCCTCCATCTACTCCCGCTCCTAATCCGGCTAGCCCAAGTTCTTGCTTCAGGACACGGTACGGCTGTGGCAGCAGTCGTACTTCTAGGTCAAGAACGTCACCAACGTCGACCGGATCAATCTTCCGGCTTTCCAGGATGTCGAGTCTAGCCGGTAGAACTAGGAGCTGAAGATCCATGGTGACAAGGCGGAGACGGACGCGATGCTGCAGTGCATGTGCTCCCTCGTTTCCTGCCGGCTAACCAGCTTGGACATCACCCTCAGCTGGATGTCCGTGCTGATGATGCTGATGCAGCAGCGGGCGCACAAGATGTGCTACTACTCCGGCCGGCTAGACCCGCCCCGGTTGTCGCGCCACGATCCCTGCTACCACAACTTGAAGGAGTGGGTGTGGACGATCACCAAGGAGCGGCTGCCGGAGAACTGGAAGTTCAGTCTGGCGCCCTACATCCGGGAGAACCGCGCGCCCCGGGTAAGTTCTTATAGCCGGAAACTTCATTTGTTCTTCCTGCGTTTTTCTTGTTCTGTCCGGATGACTTCTTGTATTCGGCAGATCTTCGCTTGCATCCTTCGCGAGGAGGGTGAGGCTCCCCTCGAGGAGTTCACGCCTGACTTGCCCGAGCCGCGCGCTCGGCGGTCCGGCAAGGAGTCGGACGGGGATGGCGATGCCTTTCCCTGCCGGAATGACGAGCCGGCTGCCGACCCCCACGCGGAGGTTCATGAGGAGGAGGAGGCCGCGCCGACCATCGATCCGGCGACACGCTTCGTGACGGACGGCGAGGCAGGCGGGAGCGGCTCCAGCCGTTCCAGCTCCCGCCGGCCCGCGGCGGAGGAGCCGGCTCCCAAGTGGAGCCGGTCCAGCACCCTGCCGCCGAGCCGCATTGGCCGGAAGAAGGGGCCGCCCCCAGTTGTGCCGGGGTACGTCCCTTCTCCCTGTTTTCTTTCAGCGTTTTCCGCGTGCTTCTTTTTTCTTCCTTCCCGACTTTGGTTTATTTGCCTTTGCCTTCTCCTCCTTCTTCTTAGCATGTTGGTTTCTTTTGGAGCCGCGAGCCTGGCTCGAGCTCCAACCGGGTCACCGCCCCATGCTCCGATTACATCAGCCAGCGTCCCCCTTCTTCCGAAGTGCCGCCTCCATCTTCCCCTCGAGCTGAACCGGCTGCTCCGGCCGGATCGGGGGGTCCACAGCCGGAGGCGGTGTCCTCACAGCCGGATGGATCTTCCGCGGGCACCCGGGGGGCGCTGCCGGCAAGTAGGTCGTGGTTGTCGGCGACGACAACTTCGACAAGGAGCCCGGGGAGGAGTGGCGGACGGCGGTGGCTGCAGCGAAGGAGTCCTTGGCCGTAAATACTGTGGATGACGACGCTTCCTCCGCCGCCTCGCTGACGGACCTAGCCACCACGCTCGAGCTGGCGGTGAAGGAGATCCGGCTGCTGGAGGCCGCAGCCGGCGGGAACCGGCCCATGAAGCAGAAGCTTGCCACTGCCAATGGGACTTCCCAGAGTAAGTTAGCTTCATCCGCCTTTTTTTTACTGATAGCCGGTTTTGTTCCAGCCATCCTCGTGTCCGCTCAGCGCAAGATCGATCGCTTGAAGAAAGCGAACGACCGACTGAGCAAGTCCAACACCACTCTGCGGTTGCAGAATAAGGATTGGCACACGAGGGTAGACGGTCTGGAAGCCACCATCAAGGAGCACGACGCCTCGTTCGCTAGCCGGACCAAAGCCTTCAACCTTCTCGAGGCCCAAAACAAGGACCAAGAGAAGGAGATTAAATGGCTGGCGACAAAGGAGAAGGCTCTGGTGGAGGAGCTGATGCAGGTCGGCCACACGGCTAAGTGTAAGTTCCCTTTTTCCGCCTTCTTTTCTTTCCGGATCCGGTAGCCGGATCTGACTCTTTTTTCTGACAGCTTTTTATCCCAGCATACACCTGCTGACCTACAACCAGCTAGAGGAGAACTGGCGGGGAGCGCAGCCGATGGCTCACGAGCTCGTCGTCCTGCTTGGCAAAGAGGCTGCCAAGCTTCGCCAAGCGGCACGGGACGTCTTCTCCTTCGTGTGGCCGGAGGCTCTGGTTCCGGAGACGATGCTCAGCTGGCTGTGAAGGTGGGGGAGGTGCCGGCTGCGGTGGACCAGCTGCGGGACCTGGCGGCGTGAGCCGGAGCGGAGATGGCTCTGGCCCTCATGCTCTCCTGGTACAAGGACGCCCGCGTGGAGAAGATTGATGGAGGCTTACGCGCCGCTGCCGCCATCCGCCAAGCCCATCCGGAGCTCCGCGGGTCTGCCATCAAGATTGCCGACTATGGGGAACCCGACAAGGTGTTCACCGACTCGGAGTCCGTCGGTACTCCTGATGTGGAAGGCCCGATGCCGCCGCCCGCGAGCGCCAGAACCGGATCGAGCTCTGCGCCTCCTCCTCCGCCTGAAGCTTCTGCTGGTCAAGGTGCTCCTCACGGCAAGGGTCCTGCCGCTTAGCTACTGCCCCGGGATGCCGGGTGTATTTGTCTTGCTTTTGTTATGTGTGAAACCTATGGGGGCTTCGCCTCCTTTTTGTTTGTTAATATTGAACTCTTGATTTTCCTCTAACTTGTGCGTCTTGAATTTTCTTACGATATTTCGCTGGCTGACTTCGTCTGGCTACACACCTTTAGCCAGAGGAACTACACCTCCAGTGGGGGCGTGCTAGCGCACCCACTGGGTGTAGCCCCCGAGATTCGGAGTAGCTGGCGTAGCCAGGTGCTTCGAATCTTCCTTCTTTTTCTCACGTCTTCCAACTTTATCTGACTAGACTCGTCTTAGTCGGCTACTTTCGCCAGCTGAATGCCTTCAACCGGGGGAACTAACATTCCAGCGGGGGTGCGCGAGCGCACCCACTGGGTGTAGCCCCCGAGATTCGGAGTAGCTGGCGTAGCCAGGTGCTTCGAATCTTCCTTGTCTTCTCTTGCTCTTGACCTTGCCCTCACCTGGGCTCCGAACGGCCGGCTAAACGCCCTTAGCCGGTCAGGAACTACAAGATTCCACTATGGGCGCACGAGTGCACCCAGTGGGTGTAGCCCCTGAGATTCGGAGCGCTTGATGAAGGCAAGGACTTCGAATCTTCTTCCCTTTTCCTGAATTCTGACTCGAAGTAGTCGGGCAAGAATATACGTATACATACACATACACCCTCATAGGTTAATAGGTTAGTCTGTCAAATTGTAGCCGGAAAACTGGTTGTTTTTTCGAAAACTAGCCTCTGCCTCTCCAGACACTTGGTCGCTTTCCTATGTGCTCTGCTGTTTTTGCTGCGTCCTTGTCGGGCAGCCGGGTTGCGGTCTGCAGCCGGAATCGAAGGGATCTGACAGTACATTGCACACGATACTAACAACTTAGTAGCCGGATTGGTTCGAGCTAGTTGCAAGACCAGATCGCCCGGTCTGTCGCGTCTCCTCCCTATTTTTCGTGTGGGATGCCTCGGGATTTTGCTCTTGCTAGCCGGACAGCCGGGTTGCGGTCTGTAGCTGAGACGAAGAGTGGGCCTCTTACATCATCGCACACTACTCGGTCGGTTTGTTTTACTTAGTAGGCCGGGCCAGCCGGCAAGCCCCCGGGTAGGGGTTGCCGGAGCCTGAAAATCAGAACCGGAAAAGCAGATGCGAAAACACATTTCTAGCAAGGAGCCCCCGAGATTCTCGTAGGGGTCCGCATTTTCATTCATGGGGTGTTTGGGATACATACACTGCCTGGTGACTAGGTGTAAAGTGGGCGCAGCAGGGCCGCGTTCCAGGGATGCTCGGTCTCCTCGTATGACTTGTCCATCTTGTTCTTGCGCGGCTGTTGTGCGTCGATGAGGTAGTAGGAGTCGTTGGGCAGCGCCCGACTGATGATGAAGGGGCCCTCCCAGGGTGGCGATAACTTGTGCATGCCCTTCGT
The DNA here is from genome assembly GCA_916181665.1 of Avena sativa. Lineage (NCBI taxonomy): Eukaryota > Viridiplantae > Streptophyta > Magnoliopsida > Poales > Poaceae > Avena > Avena sativa. The sequence goes on from OV702287.1 coordinate 574,660,535, forward strand.
GTCTTGCACCAGCTGGAGAACCAGGTCGCCCTCGCGAAACGCGACTGGGTGAATCCGGCTTGAATGGTAGTGATGTAGTCGCTGCTGGTACAGGGTTGACCTGGACAGAGCCAGCTCACGGGCCTCCTCCAGGAGGTCCACTCCATCTTCCCGTGCCTCCTGCTTGGCCTTTTCGTCGTATAGGAGCTTGCGCCGTGAGTCTAATTCGATGTCCGCGGAGAGGACGGCTTCCGATCCATAGACCAGGAAGAATGGTGTGTAGCCAGTTGATCTATTTGGCGTGGTGCGGAGGCTCAACAACACAGCCGGAAGCTCCTCGATCCAGCATCCGGGGGACCGCTCAAATGTCTCCATGAGACGTGGCTTGATGCCGGCTAGCACCAAGCGGTTTTCCCTTTCCACTTGCCCATTGGACTGCGGGTGTGCGACGGAAGCGAGGTGCAGCCGGATGACCTTGTTGCTGCAGAACCGGGCGAAGGCCCCCTTGGCAAAGTTCGTGCCGTCGTCGGTGATGATGCTGTTGGGGTATCCGAATCGGTTGATGATGTCGGTGATGAAGGTGACGACTGTCGCCCCGTCCAGCTTCCAGATGGGCTTAGCCTCGATCCACTTCGTGAACTTGTCCACCGCTATCAGCAGATGGGTCATACCCGCGCGCTCCCGCTTGAAGGGACCGACCATGTCGAGGCCCCAAACCGCGAAGGGCCAGATGATCGGTATGGTCTTGAGTACCGAAGTTGGCATGTGCCTGAGCTGCCCGAAGCGCTGGCATCCGTTGCACGCGTGGACTAGCTGCTCAGCGTCCTCGAGGGCGGTGGGCCAATAGAAAGCATGGCGGAACGCCTTGGCGACTATCGCCCTTGACGAAGCATGATGCTCGCACTCGCCCTGGTGGATGTCCCTGAGTAGCCGGTAGCCCGTGTCTATGTCGACACATCTCTGGAAAATGCCGGATAGGCTGTGCTTGTAAAGTTCGCCGTTTATGATGGTGTACGTGTGCGCGCGGCGCCGGATTTGCCTGGCTTCCACCTCGTCATCCAGAAGTTCTCCTGTTGGCGATGTAGCTCATGGAGGGCTGTCCCCAGGATGGTACTTCTCGAATGAAGAGGACGCTCCCGTCCTCCGGTTGACGGATGTCGGGGGGTCGTCCGGGTGGCGAGCCCGGGACGGCAGGCCCCGAGCTGCTTGATGAACCGGCAGCTCCCGGTTCTTGCGAGCCAGAGGGAACTGCCTTGCCGGAATTGGTGCGTGTCTTCTTCTTCGGTGGCTCTGTCGGCTCCACTTCTGCCGTTCCGCCAGCCGGAATGCTCCCTGCGCAGATGATGGAGTCCGATTCTGGTGACGGGTTGATGGACGGCTTGCGGAGGTGCTCTAAGGAGACCCCCGGTGGGATCGCCTGTCTGGTGGATCCGATCTTGGAGAGCGAATCGGCTGCCTCGTTGTTGACATGAGGGATGTGGTGAAATTCGCACCCGTCGAAGGAGGCGCTGAGCTTCTGGATGTGGAACCGGTAGAGGGCCATGTTTGCATCTCTGGCGTCCCATTCTCCGGATACTTTCTGCACCACCAGATCCGAATCACCGAAGCACAGGATCCGGTTGACACTGATCTCCTTGGCTAGCTGGCGCCCATGCGCCAGTGGCTCATATTCGGCTACGTTGTTGGAGGCCTTGAAGTGGATCTACAGCACGTACTCCATCCGGTCTCCCTTGGGCGAGGTGAGCACGATGCCGGCTCCCAAGCCCCCGAGCATCTTCAACCCGTCGAAGTGCATCTTCCAATGGTCCGAATCCAGAGCCGGTGGGAGATACTGGGTCTCAGCCCAGTCGACGAGGAAGTCGCCAATGCCTGAGACTTGATCGTGAGCCGGGGCTCGTACTGGATGGAGTAGGCGGCGAGCTTGATGGCCCATTTGGCGACTCGGCCGGTGGCGTCTTTGTTGCCGATGATTTCCAAAAGGGGTGCAGTGCACACGACCTTAATCGGATGCTCCTGGCAGTAGTGCTTGAGCTTCTTGCATGCTAGGTACACGCTGTAGCACATCTTCTGGTAGTGGGGGTAGTTCTGCTTGGAGAGGGAGAGAACCTCGCTGAGGTAGTAGACGGGCCTCTGAACCGGCTGAGCCTTGCCTTCCTCGGGGCTCTCCACCACCAGGACGACGCTGACGACCCGACTGATGGCTGCTATATAGAGCAACATCAGCTCCTTGCTAGCCGGCATGGCTAGAACCGGTGCTGTGGATAGCATGCGCTTGAGGTTGTGAAATGTGGTGTCGGCTTGCGAAGTCCAGGAGAACTTGTCCGTCTTCTTCATCAGCTGGTACAGCGGGAGTTCCTTCTCCCCTAGCCGGCTGACGACACGACTGAGGGAGGCCAGACATCTGGTGAACTTCTGGACCGAAGCAGGTTCCTAGGCGGCTAAATCCTCTCGTTGGCCGTGATATTCTCAGGATTCTCCTCGATACCTCGTTGTGATACGAGGAAACCGAGTAGCTGACCGGATGGTACTCCAAAGACGCACTTCTCCGTGTTCAGCTTCATCTGGTACTGGCAGAGGATGCCAAATATTTCTCCCAGATCCTCGAGGAGGGTGCGCTTCTCCTTGGTCTTGATGACCACATCGTCCACATAAGCATGCACGTTTCAGCCTATCTGCGAGTGCAAGCACTTCTGCATGCAGCGCTGGTAGGTAGCGCCTGCATTCTTTAGACTGAAAGGCATGGTTACGTAGCAGAAAGCCCCATAGGGGGTGATAAATGATGTCTCAATCTGATCAGCTGGGTTTAGCCGGATCTGATCGTACCCGGAATAGCAATCTAGAAAAGAACAAATCACAGCCGGCCGTGGAATCGATGACTTGATCGATACGGGGCAAGGCGAAGGGGTCTTTCGGGCGCCCCTTGTTTAGGCTGGTGTAGTCGATACACCAGGACTGGGTTCGCCAACCAGTCTGGGTGGTACACTTCCATGATGAACCCGGCTGCAAGGAGCCGGGTGATCTCATCACCGATTATCTTCCTCTTCTCCTCTGTGAACCGGCACAAAGGTTGCTTGACCGGCTTGGCATCCGGACGCACATGAGGTGAGTGCTTGGCGAACTCCCTCGGCACACCCGGCATGTCCTTGTGGGACCATGCAAAGATGTCCCGTTTCTCATGGAGGAAGTCGATGAGCGCGCCTTCCTATTTGTTGTCCAAGACGGCACCCACGGTGAAGAACTTAGTCGGGTCGGAGGGGTCGAGCAGAATCCTCTTTGTCTCCTTTGCCGGCTGGAAAGTTCCTTCTCCAGCTGGTTTGCTGCTAGCCGGCATGTCCTGCTGGGCCATGGCCACGTTGCGCATGATCACACGCTTCTCCTCGGCTATGATGAGGGCCTCTGCCAGCTTGGAACCGGCTGAGGCACACTCCATTGACCGCCTGAAGCAGCCGGCGACAGTGATCACGCCGCGGGGTCCCGACATCTTCGTCTTGAGGTACGCGTAGTGGGGGACGGCCATGAACTTGGCGAGGGCGGGGCGCCCGAGGAGAGCATGGTAGGAGCTCGTCAGGTTTACCACCTCGAACCAGATTGGTTCACGGCGGAAGTTCTCCTCGGTCCCCAAGATGACGTCCAGCTGGATTTTCCCCAGCGGGGCGCAGGCTGGCCCCGATAGTACGCCGTGGAACGTTGTGGTAGTCGAGCGCAGGTCGCTTTCGCGAATGCCCAGCTTCTCCAGCGAGGAGTGGTAGAGGAGGTTGAGGCTGCTACCTCCGTCGATGAGGACGCGCGAGAATCGGCAGGTACACGCGTTGGAGACAATGAGGGGGTCGAGCACCACGGCGTAGCCCCCGGGAGTCGGCAGCTGCTCCGGCTGATCTGCATGGCTCCAGGTGATGGGGTTTTCCGACCAGTTCAGGTACTGGGGGACCGGAGAGACGATGGCATTGACCACCTTGGAGCGTCGCCTGCGGCTGTGCTTGTCATCCTGCTCCGTCTCGAAGATGTGGTAGGCGGCGTGCGGCTGTGGGTAGCCATTGTTGTTGTTGCCGTCGTTGCCACCGTTACCATCATTGATGGCCCCCCTAGCCGGTGGTGGAGGTCCACTAGGAGGGGGAGGGGGGAGACGAGGCTAGTTACCCTGGTCTTTTAGCTGGCGGGTCTAGCTGCAGCTCCGGGTGGTGTGCGTAGCCGGTTTGAAGGGACCGCTATGCCGCTTGCACGGGCCGTCAAACATCTGGTCGAAGGTGAGCCGCGGCTTCTGCCTTCTTGCGTCATTAGCCGGTGCATCGGGCGCACCCTCCACAGCATTGACCTGTCGCGCATGGTAGCGGGGTTTCTGTTGCCCGGCTTGGCATTTCGCGTGGAACCGGTTGTCGTTGCCGTGGCGCCTGGAGGATCCGTCTTCGCCAGCCAGATTGCCTGGACGGTCGCGAGCCGGCTCCGTAGGAGTCGGACGCCCGTCGGCATTTACTCGGAGGGGCTTCTTCATGGCGGCATCCGCCGTGGCGTACTGGTCCGCAACCGTCATGAGCTCCGCCATGGTTTTCGGCTCGTCACGCAGTAGCCGATGGCGAAGCATGGTGCCTTCTCGGCAACCCTCGATGAAGAAGCTGATGGCCTGGCTCTCCAGGTGCCCTCACAGGTGTTGCGCAGCTCCGTCCACTTGGCGAGGTACTCGCAGTCGGTCTCGCGGTCACCCTGGACACACAAGGCCAGGTCGCGTGGGCGCCCCGGACGCTTGTACGTGCCGTTGAAGTTGCGGATGAACACCTTCTCGAAGTCAGGCCAGGCGTTGATGCTATTGGGCGCGAGGCTGTTGAGCCACGTTCTTGCCGACCTGGTTAGCATGAGGGGGACGTAGCGCACGGCTGTGTGCTTGTTCCCATGGGCGATGTCGACTGCCGTAGCATAGTCGGTCAACCAATCTTCCAGTTCCATGCTGCTGTCGTACTTGGGGGTGTCGCTGGGCAGGGAGAACATATCCGGAAACGGCGAGCAGTTCGATGCGGTCACGGGCATCCGGACAATCCGGGTTGGGTGCTCCCACCTGGCCCGAGAGACAGGATCCGGCTGGTCTTGGCGCTCCGGTTGGTGGAGGGGGAGACGGCGGGTTGCTGTTCACTGTCTGCTCCTGGCGCGGCTGGCCCCTGTTGCCAGAGCTGTGACGCCTGTTGTGGGACTTAGCCGGCTGAGGGGAGGATGCCTGCTGGGTGTCGCGCGGCGCGCCCCTGCTGCTGGCGGGCAGCTTGCTCCCCTTGGAATAGCTAGGGTCCTCCTGCATCTGCCGGTTGGCGTCGGCCTTCTCATCCGCAATGCGGAGGAACTCCTTCATGCGAGCGTGCTGGCGGGCTCGCTCCTTGCCCTCCAGACTGGGCAGCTCTTCTGCTGCGTCTCGTGCCGCGCGCAGGTTCTTGATGGGCGTGCTATAGGTGGGCCGGATGAGGGCGGGTGCGGGATCCGGTTCCCCATCCTTTTCCATCCTACCGCCTAGCTCCCCGCCCCGGCGCCGCACCTGGCCGCGCCGGCTCGGCTCCGCGGTAGCCGGAGTGAAGCCGTGCGCGCGGTCGTACTCGCGCCGGGTGATCTCGAGTTGCTTGCGGGCTGCTGCTAGTTCCATGGCCTCCTGGAGGAGGATCTGTCTCTCCATGGCGAAGTTGGCCTCCTTTTCCTCCAGGTTATCCCCGAGGTTGACCGGCATCTGGAGCCGATCAATGGCATCCTCCACCGGGTTCCGAGGCTGTGGAGGGGCAGAAGTCCCAACCTCGTCCGCGCCTCGCTCCCGCGGCTAGCGCGGGTGAGAGCTGGAGCCGGCCATCATGACCTCCACGCCGTAGGGTGCGACGGAGGTGCCACCGCCTGGATGCGGCAGCCCCATGACACAGACGATTTCCCTGGGGTAACGCTCCGGAACGGTGGCGACATAGACAGGGAGGTCGCCGAATAGCAGGACGGTGTCGTTCGCCGAGAAGGAGGTTCCAGCGAAGCAGCAAGCGTTGTCGATGACACAATCGAATTTGCTGAGCGTGAGCACCAGGCCAGAGGCCACGCGCTCACCGGCTGAAGTGCTGGGTCCCGTGCGGAACATGACTCCGGTCAAAGCCATCTTGCCCCACGGTGGGCGCCAACTGTCGTTGTATTGGGAACGACAGTACCTAAGGAGGTTAGATAGAGGTGTGGGGACTAGCAGGGAAGCTATTGACGACGTCCGCAGGCGGGATTGGATACAAGCGAGCATAGCTGGATGCAAGAAGTATCCAGGTTCGGGGCCCTCGTGATGAGGTAAAGCCCCTACTCCTGCCGAGTCTGACTATCTGGGATACACGAACTACAAATGCTCCTCGAGCTGTTTTTTCTAGCTACTGCCTTAAATTCAATGAGACCAACCCTTTCTACTGAGGCCTTGCCTCTCCTTATATAGGCAGAGAGGCAACGGTCTCACTGGCCAATCCGACTGGCGGGCCCCACATGCGGGTCCCAGCCGGCTGGTCATCTACAGTGTCCGGCATGGTATGTCTCATCGGAGTATGAGCGGTATGGCTGTCGTAGGCACAGTGGACGCCGTGCGAGCCTGTCGTCAGCATCGGGCCACTGTTCCTGCGTCATCTCCGCAAAGTCTTCGGTATGGCCGGGTGGTTGCCAGTCTTGTCATCGTACAGGGCGTACCGTGCACTGATATGCACGTCATCCTGTCTCACTGATTGGGTCCGGCTACGTCGCCATAGCCGGCTACTTCTTGCTGATCCGGCTACCGCATGGTAGCCGGCCTGTCCTGCCCTGTCCGGCTATGCTTGGTCCACCGGTAGCGCTCCGACTGCTTGGTTTCTTGTCCGGTTGGGGTACCTAGGGACCATCCCCCTGACAAGAGGGAGCACTCCTATTGGTGTTGTAGGAAATTCCATAAGCATTACCATTGTTGGGAGGATATGGCTTATAGTTGTTGTTACCAAAATTATTCTTGTAGGCATTATTGCTAAAATTGTTATTTCTTTTAAAGTTCACATCAACTTTCTCTTCTTGAGCAACCAAAGAGGCTAAGGGAACATTATTTGGATCAATATGGGATTTCCCATTAACAAGCATGGACATAATAACATCAATCTTATCACTGAAGGAGGAGGTTTCCTCAACAGAATTTACCTTCTTACCTTGTGGAGCTCTCTCAGTATGCCATTCAGAATAGTTAACCATCATATTATCCAGAAGCTTTGTTGCAGCATCCAAAGTAATGGTCATAAAAGTTCCTCCAGCAGCAGAATCCAATAGGTTCCTTGAAGAATAGTTCAATCCTGCATAAAATTTTTGGATGATCATCCAAGCAGTCAGTCCATGAGTGGGACAATTTTTTACCAAAGATTTCATTCTTTCCCAAGCTTGAGCAACATGTTCATTATCAGATTGTTTAAAGTTCATTATTTCACTTCTCATAGATATAATCTTAGCAGGAGGAGAGTATTTTGCAATAAAAGCATATTTTCATTTAGTCCAAGAATCAATACTATTCCTAGTTAAGGAATTCAACCATTCTTTAGCTTTTCCTCTGAAAGAGAAAGGAAAAAATTTAAGAGTAATAATATCTCCATCTATATCCCTATGCTTTTGCATCTCACATAGTTCAACAAAGTTATTTAGATGGGTTGCAACATCTTTATTACCAATACCAGAAACTTGTTCTCTCATAACAAGATTGAGTAAAGCAGGTTTTATCTCAAAGAAAGTAGCTTCAAAAACAGGTGGAGCAACAGGTGTGCTCATAAAATCATTGTTGTTGGTCCTAGTGAAGTCACACAACTTAGTGTTTTCAAGAGTAGTCATTTTTTTGTATTTTTAATAAAGAAAGCAAACTAGTAAAACTAAATTTTTTGTGTTTTCGATAAAGAAACAAGCAAACAAAGCAAAAAGAAACTAAGCAAAACAAAAATAACAAAGTAAAGAGATTGGTTATGAGGGACTCCCCTTGTGAAGATGTCCTTGACTCCCCGACAACGGCACCAGAAAATATGCTTGATGGCCCGAAATATATCGAGCTCGTTGGGGAACCCCAAGAGGAAGGTATGATGAGCACAGCAGCAAGTTTTCCCTCGGTACAAAACCAAGGTTATGAATCTAGTAGGAGCAAGGAAACACCCCAAAGGTGTTGCTAGCTGAACGTTGGCAAGGCGCACTACCGGTGCCAGCAGCAACGTGGAGACCTACACAACACAACCACAAAACACTGTCCCCAACTTGCGATGAGGTTGTCAATCTCACCGGTTTTTCTGAAAACAAAGGATTAGACGTATCGAATGTAAGGAAGTAATAGTTTGTAGAAAGTAAACACAAAGTAGAAAACAGTTTGTAGATTGATTGTAAAAGAAAGGACCGGGGTCCATAGTTCACTAAAGGTGGCAATTGACAAACAAATTACAACGGGGCAATTGACAAACATCGAGAAAGCATACAAGCATATACTAATCATCTTGACTCCTTTGAGATTCGTTTAGGCATTACAACATTATACATAGACCGCCATCCAACTGCATCTATGACTAATAATCCACCTTCAGGTTATCATCTGAACCCCCTCCAGTATTAAGTTGCAAGCAACAGATAATTGCATTACGAATTGCATGTAATGTAAACAATACGATTGTTCTATGAACAAAGGATTGTTGTTTTCTCCCTAGTAGCAACAGCACATCTAGTACCTTAGAGATTGCTGTCACTTCCCCAGATTACCAGAGGCATGAACCCACTATCGAGCATATATACTAACTCTTGGACCTACTAACAACGGAAAGTATGCAAGATCACAAATAACAAAGACATGATAGAATCAATAATCAATCTGAAATAGCATCTCAATATCCATTGGACCCCTGCAAACACAACATGCATAATTACAAATAGATGATCTTGATCATGAACAGAGCTCACAAGATCTAGACATGGTAGCACAAAGGAGGAGAACCAACCATCTAGCTACTACATGGACCCGTAGTCTAGAGATGAACTACTCACGCATCACACCGGAGGCTTGCATGGTGATGAAGAAGGCCTCCAGGGTGAATTCCCCTCTCCGGCAGGGTGCCGGGAAGAGCTTAAGATCCCTCCCGATCTAGGGATGGAGATGACGGCGGCTACAGACTCTTTCGTGGAATTTTGATCGGGTACTTAGGGTTTCCGTATCAGAGTCAATATATAGGCGGAAGGAGAGGCCGAGGGGGTGCCTGGGGCGGCCAGACCACCCCTTGGCATGGGCCAGGCATGGCCGCGCGGCCAGGTGGTGTGGTCGGGCCCCGACCCCTCTCCGTCTCGTATTCTGGCTCCAGGTGTCCCTTGGTAAAATAATGACTTTGGCTTTTTTCCCATCCCATTCCGAGAATATTCATTTTCTGACTTTCCTGGAACCAAAAACAGCAGAAAACAGGCAGCTGGCACTGTGGCTCTTGTTAATAGGTTAGTCCAAGAAATCATATGAAAAGTACTCCAAGTGTGTATAAAACATAAGAAAGTAGATAAAACCAAGCATGGAACATCAAAAATTATGGATACATTTGCAATGTATCACTGGGCTCTGTATGTCAGTTTTGCGTTGCTTGTTCTTTACCGTTCCTTTTTTTATTCTTTGCTGTGTGTCTTTTGCTTCTTTGTCATGTATTTTCTCGTGTTTTGTCATGCGATGTTTCTTCGCCATGTGTTTTATCAAAGGTTACACGGCATATTTTTCTTTGCCGTGTGAGTTTTTGCACATGACAACGCCCAGTTTTCCCGTAGTGAAGACATCCAGGATAGAGAGAGTACATCCGTTTCTATGAATAAGTCGTAGTCGCATTTGTTAGAAATAATGGGCTAAACTAAGTAGGCCCATATAGATTTCAGATTTTCCCTAAAATCTCAAAGCCCATGCTCACCAATTAGCCACCAGTTGGAGATCCACGATCTTCCATGCATCGGTCCACAATCGTTGTATTTGGGCTAGTCGAGGTCGCACATGCAAAAGATCTAACATCGGAGCCTAAGGAGCCGAAAAAAGCAAGGCTCCACCCAAGTAATCCTCTAGCGATGACGAGCACGACCTGTCGCGGAGACGCCGCACCTCACGTCGGCATGATCACAACTACGACGCACATCACGATATTACACAGCACAAGGTCGACAAGATGCGGGACAAGCGCACCTACTCAATAGAGTCAGAGAATGAAGGAACAGAGCTCTGTGGTGCTAGCTTCTTCAGCAGAGCCATACGGCAGATGTGAATGACAAAAGGGTTGAAGCTCCCTTCAGAGAACCTGAAATTTGACAGCCTACAGGACTCGAAGATCTGACTGGAAGATCACATCTCTTACGTCAAGCTACATGGCGGGAACAAATGCAGATCCATACAATGCCTCTAGCTGTAGCTTCAGGGCACCGCTCGTGCATGGCTCAACCACCTGCCTCGCGGATCGATCTACAGTTGGGAGGAGCTCGTCTATAGTTTTGTGCAAAACTTCAAGGGCACCTACAAGAGGCCCGTGTCAGTGATATGTCCATTTTGCATCACTATTCTATATCATAATTCACTGTTATTCATTGATATATTTCATATTAAGAGATGATACTTATGTTATTTCATCTGTTTTTGCATGGTTGATGACTTTTGGAGCATGGATTAGAAAATCCGGGAAAATATATGGAAAATGCTATTTTTCCAGAACACGAAGGCTACCAGAAGGAGGAGTGGAGATGGTCCACAGGGGGCCCACACCACCCCCTGGCGCGGGCCAGCCTAGGCCGCGCCACCAGGTGGTGTGGCCGCCCTGGCCCACCTCTGGCTCTCCCCTCTGGCGTATATAATCCTCCCGAAACACTAATACTCGGGGAGAGACCACAGAAAGATTCTGCCGCCTCTGCGGGGCGGAAAACACCGAGAGAGAAAGATCTCTCCGGCAGATAGATTTCTGCCGGGGAATTCCTTCTTGGAGAGGAGAGATCGTCGCCATCAACACCACCATCAAGCCTGACTTCATCGGGATCATCATCATCACCACCATCATCATCACCATCAGCAACCATCATCACCATCTCCATATTGCTATAACAATTGGGTTGAACCTTGCATAGTTCTCAGGGGAAACTTTCCCGGTGTTGATTACTCTTTTTAGTTGATGCTATTGAGTGAAACATTGAATTATTGTTTATGTTCAGATTGTTATATAACATTATTCCATCTCTGTTCATGATCCATATGATGTCTTGTGAGTAGTTCTTTTTGTTCTTGAGGACATGGGAGAAGTCATGTTGTTAGTAGTGGAATTGTGTTGAGAAAGATTCAATAGTTTGATATTTAAGTTGTGGTGTACTTCTTCTAGTGGTGTCATGTGAACGTCGACTACATGACACTTCACCTATATGGGCCTAGGGTAATGCATTGTGTATTTGGCTACTAATCGTAGGGGTTGCCGGAGTGATAGAAACCTGAACCCCCGTTAGGAAACCATTGCACAAGGGACGTCAGGGTCTTAGAGTTTAGAGATGTGGTTAGGTTTCTACCTTAATTACTTTCTTGTACTTACTGATGTTGGCAAGGGGTATAATCACAAGTATGTATTAGTCCTAGGAAGGTCGGTACATTAGCACAGGTTCACCCACACAACACTTAGCAAGCTAAAGAAGATTAATCAACTATATGAAGCGAAAGCACTTGACAGAATTCCCATGTGTCCTCGAGAATGTTTGGTCATCTTAAGTAATACAACCGACTTATCCTTTATTGAATAAAGGATTGGGCCACTTGCTGCATTTATTCTTACAGTCTTTTATTTACTCGTACTTTATTTACTTGCATTATCAAAAACCCCTAAAAATCCGTTTGCTAAGTATTTGCAGAGAATTCCTGATCCATACCACTAGCCAGCACCTTCTGCTCCTCGTTGGATTCGACACTCCTACTTATCAAAAATACTTCGATACACCCCCTATACTTGTGGGTCATCAAGACTATTTTCTGGCGCCGTTGCCGGGGAGTGAAGCGCTATTGGAGAGTGGAACTGGTAAAGGAAACTTCTACTGTGAGTATTGTTTACTTCTGTTAGTAGCTTTATTTTCGTTATGGATAATTCACTGAGTTTCTTATTTGGTAATGCTACTACCACTGCTAAGGTAGTAGATGAACCACCACCTGCTTAGAATGATGCTTTTAAAATACCTACAAGAATTATTGATCGTGTTATGGATAACTATTATGTTGGGGATGGAACTGTCCATCCCAGTGATCATTTACTGTTTATACACGAATTATGCGGGTTGTTCAGGTGTGCAGGTATTACTACAGATCAAGTTAAGAAGAAGTTATTCTCATTATCACTAAAAGGAAGAGCTGAGGAATGGTATAAGCTGCTGAAGAATGGTCAAGCTCTTGAATGGGAGGAAATAGTGCCTCTCTTTTAGTCAAAGTTTTATCCTCCTAGTGAGATTCATAAAGATCGGAATCAAATATACAACTTTTGGCCTCTTGATGGAGAGAGTACAGCTTAAGCTTGGGGGAGATTGAAGTTACTAATGCTCAAATGTCCCATTCATGAGCTCCCCAACAATATTATTATCAATAACTTTTATGCAAGGCTTTCTCTTCAAGACAAGGATTTATTGGATGCCTCTTGTGCTGGATCATTCACTCGCATGGAAGAAGAAGCTAAATGGGATCTTCTGGACCGTATTCAAGACAATGCTGAAGCTTGGGAGAATGACAAAGGAAGAAAGTCAGGTATAAATTATGATTATGAATGCATTGAATCTTTTATGGGAACTGATGACTTTCAAAATATTAAAAATGCTTATGGTCTAGACTCTCAAGCTATTGCTTCTTATTTTAAGGCTTTTTCTTCCTACATTGAAGTGCCTAAAAAGAAGTGGAATAAGTATCATGAACCTTATAAAGTTATTGTTAAGAGTGTTCCTGCAAGAAATACTGAAGTTTATACTATTAATCATGTCTTACCTGAACCTTACATTGAGAAAATCCCTTTCCCAGTTAAGAGAAAGGAACATTCTATGATAGCTAGTATGTTGAATGAAAGTACAAATAAAGTTGTTGAACCTGATAAACAAATGGATGATGAACCTATAATAGCAAATGTGAAAGACTTTGTCACTAAGTATGAAGAAGAGGGACACACTATCCTTTGTAAGGATACCTCTAATATTGTTTCACAAAGTAGTATTATGAGAGCTAGTATTCATGTGTTTTCTGTTAGAATAAGTGATCATTGTTATGATGGCCCTTGTGATAGTTATATTGTTAAGTTTATGCATGATACTTAAAGTTACTATGAGAGAGGGAAAAGTGTTCTTATGCATCTCAATAATATCAAGTTTCCTCATTTTATGCTGAAATTTTTTGTGTTGCACTTGTTTTGCCTTCCTATGCTAGTAGCCTCTTGTTTCAACAACTTGTTTGTTTACAAAATTCCCTTGCATAGGAAGTTGGTCAGACTTAAATGTGCGTATTTTTTCTTCTTAATGCTCTCTTTCACTTCAATTCATATTCCTATGTGAGCATATTCAAAATTATCATGCCCATCTTAATGGCTATAAAGAAAGAGCTTTTTCGGAGACAGCCCAATTTATTTGTGTTTTCAGTTTGTTTTTCTTTCTTTGAGTCTTGGAAGTTATTAATTTGGTAATAACCTCTCCTTATCCTTTTTGTTTGGGTTCTTGTGTCAAGATCAACCTCTAATGAGAGAGAAGTAAGATTTGGCGAAGTTGCTGTCCCGAAACAGATTTTTGTGCTTCACCGTAAAAATTCGTGAGAGATCTCTGTATGTCGGATTGAGCTGAATTTTTTTTGCTTCTGACCCATGTTGTTATTTAACTTTCGTTAGTTTCTCTCTTTTTTATTTGAGCAAAAGAATATTTTCGAAAAAATTGATCTTTACATGATGGTCTGTTTTGGCAGATTTTGCCACTCTTGCATTTGCTTCTTTATTCGATTTCCTTTTTGAATTCTTTTCGGGTCTTCGGAAGGAGTTGCTACAGTAGCTTATTTTTTGATGGTTTTCAGTTGAACTCAAAAGGTTTTATCACTTCACTTATACTAATGTTGCTAATAAGAACTGTGTGAAGTTTTGTGTGAAAGAAATTTCCAGGTTAGTGGAGAAAATGGTGTAATGAGAAAGTGAAAGGTTTTATGACTCACAATAAGTGTATGAAGATGAAGATATTGGTGTTATTCAAGTGGTGACTCCGGAAGAACCCACTAAATACCAAATTCAGAGACCTACAGAGTCCGTTTTCAAATAGGTAACAGTTCCAGTAAGAAAAGTTCCCGAAGGATCTGTCTAGTTATATTTTTGCAGTTTTTAGCCTGTAAGGAAAGTTACGAAGCGAAAGAGGGACGGAAACAGAGCCAGGGTGGCGCGGGCCCACCCCTGGCCGCGCCACCAGGTGGTGTGGCCACTCCGGACTCCGTCTTCGACTTGTTTTCTCCCAGTACCTTCCTTTTGTTGTGAAACTTCGTAATATATAACCCCCGGATCTCCCGAGGTTCATATATCGTGTTCTCGTCGGGTTTTTGTTTTGGTCTGTTTTGTTCAGATGTCGTTCAGGGGTTCATCTACAAAGGATTACGAGTTTTGAGCCGCCGCGAGCTCCATCACAATCTTGAGCGTGCAAACATGGATCGGAACGGCAGGGAGGAAGTAAAGGACATGACAACAGGCATGAAGGGGCTGATACCTCCGACTCTAGATCTCAGTTCTTGCCCTGCAGCAGCGGAAGCTCTACGAGTCAGTGATGAGTTCTGTGACAAGTACCGAGTCTTGAGGAGGAAGGTGGATATGCTTCAAGAGGAGAATAACTCGCTTCGCAAGATGTTGGAAGATTTCCTCGCGCCAACCAAGAGAATACACCACCACCGAAGGAGTAATTCGTCATCAGGTTTGGCATCCCCTTGGTTTGTTCCAAGCTTGGGGGAGTGCCGCGGTATCACATCACTATCTTCTATCTTTTTACCTTTTTAGTAGAGTCATATCATGAATAGAGAAGTTATTATGTAGGATGGTTTGCATTATGGAAGTGTCCCCTCTCTCGTTAGATATGTATCCCATGGTGTGAGTTGCCGTTATGGAATATTAATGAGAAGTTCTATCATTTACTCATTTGCATATCTTATATTAGTTTTCAATTCGTGGTTATATGATTGATCTTGTGGTTAGTATTGGTATCACTTTGGGATCATGGAGTTAATTTATTTCGTTTTGGCAAACCTGGCTCGGTCAGTAGCGACACTATTTTTGAGAGTTGAATGAAAAGATAAAAGTACTCTAAAGAAAAAATAATTTCATCATCTTTCTTTCTTGATTTGCTCATAAGTTTAGTATTCTCTAGTTAAGATCTTTTGTGCTTCCAAGGAAGATTGCATGTTTGTCTTTATCACTTGTATGTTTGTTTATTTCCTTCAACTCTTATACTTGCTACACAGCCTTGCTAGCAAAAAACCTGTACTGAGAGGGAATTCTTCTCGTGCATCCATTCCTTAAACCAAAACCTATGCCATTTGTTTCCACCATACCTACCTATTAGCATTATTGCTATTCCAAGTAAATTATTGTTTTTATCTACCTTCCAAATTAAACTTGTTATGTGAAAATTAGTGATTAAAGCTCTCACGAACTTGATGGCACACTTTACTTTCATGCATTTAATAAACTTGAACCATTGTGCCAATCTATGTTGCGTATATGCTTGCGCTTTGTAAGTTGTGAATTAGCAGAACCATGTTGTCATGGGGAACGCTTTCAACATTGCACTGGTACTTTGTACCTAGTTGATATCATGCTCTTTTGTCTATGGATGTCATCGGTGTGAAATGAAAGGGGAGCTTGTAAGTCCATGGAGTTATGCATGTGAGTTAGAGAAACTCCTGGGCCGCCGGTCTAATCCATGCTGTCATGGTGGAAACCTGCAGCGTAACCATAATGAGCATCTATGAAGCATTCTTCTTATAAAAAAAGAGATAGAGATTGAGAAAAAGAAAAAAAGAAAAAAAAGATGAGAAAAGAGGAAACAGAGAAAAAAGCACCATATTCCCATGGTAAATAAGAAGATTGCTGACATGCTTGTTGTTTGCTTGCCTTGTCATTTTGATAATGGGATTCTTCCATATCATCGGGCAAGGGGTGCCCCGTTGGCGATTCTCCATGATACACATGTTCTTACGATGACAAGAACTTACCGGTGACTAAACTTGAGTAGCATGAGGATCGGCCCTCGTATTAAAGGGACATGAGATTCTCAATTTACAACTTGTCAAGCATATCCTCATATTTGATCACTTTAACCTTAATCACCTAAAGATGCCTATGATAGGGGCAATGAGAGGTGAAAGATAATAAGTATCATAATTTTTGGGAGCTCTTTATGAAACTTGAAATCCCTGCTCCCCTCTGCGAAGGGCCTTTCTTTTACTTTTTAGTTGAGTTAGTAAACCTATTCCCTTCTATCTCAGCAAGTATTTTGAGTTGTTGTGTTTCATTCATTCATATGATGATTTATTCAATCATGTTTCTTATGTTCCTTGTTTTGCACATTGCTCTTATCTTGGTGTCTACTACTTTGAAACCTATCATTAAAAACCAGTTATTTGTGAACTCTAGCAAATTATCAACTATGCTTCGATCAAGAGCTGAGTTTGCCATTACCAATTATGATTCACTCTATGTATCTTTATTGTGTTTCCTTTACTTATTACAAGTTAACTTATATAATAGTGAGTTGTCTTCTATTATGATCTATGTATTGATGAATGTGATGCTTCTTGTCCGTATTCCTTTTGTCAACTCTTCACCCCATAAACCTGAGGTCATGTTTATTGAGCTCAGTTTCGCTTCGGGACAAGCGAAGTCTAAGCTTGGGGGTAGTTGATATGTCCATTTTGCATCACTATTCTATATCATAATTCACTGTTATTCATTGATATATTTCATATTAAGACATTATACTTATGTTATTTCATCTGTTTTTGCATGGTTGATGACTTTTGGAGCATGGACCGCTGTAGTCAGGATTCTGATGGAAAAGGTGCTATTTGGAGGCAAAATTCGCGAAGATCATAAACTCCGGGAAAATATATGGAAAATCCTATTTTTCCAGAAGACGAAGGCTGCCAGAAGGAGGAGTGGAGATGGGCCACTGGGGGCCCACACTAACCCCTGGCGCGGGCTTGCCTAGGTCACACCACCAGGTGGTGTGGCTACCCTGGCCCACCTCTGGCTCTCCCCTCTGGCGTATATAATCCTCCCGAAACCCTAATACTCGGGGAGAGACCATAGAAAGATTCCGCCGCCTCTGTAGGGCGGAAAACACCGAGAGAGAATTCCTTCCCGGAGAGGGGAGATCGTAGCCATCAACACCACCGTCAAGCTGGACTTCATCGGGATCATCATCATCATCATCACCATCACCACCATCATCACAATCAGCACCCTCATCACCATCTCCATATTGCTGTAACAATTGGGTTGAACCTTGCATAGTTCTTAGGGGAAACTTTCCCGGTGTTGATTACTCTTTGTAGTTGATGTTATTGAGTGAACCATTGAATTATTGTTTATGTTCAGATAGTTATACATCATTATTCCATCTCTGATCATGATCCATATGTGTCTTGTGAGTAGTTTGTTTTGTTCTTGAGGACATGGGAGAAGTCATGTTGTTAGTGGTGGAATTGTGTTGAGAAAGATTCAATAGTCTGATATTTAAGTTGTGGTGTACTTGTTCTAGTGGTGTCATGTGAATGTCGACTACATGAGACATCACCCATATGGGCCTAGGGGAATGCATTGTGTATTTGGCTACTAATCGTACGGGATGACAGAGTGACAGAAACCTGAACCCCCATTAGGAAACCATTGAACAAGGGATGTAAGGGTCTGAGAGTTTAAAGCTATGGTTAGGTTTCTACCTTAATTACTTTCTTGTACTTACGGATGTTTGCAAGCGGTATAATCACATGTATGTATTAGTCCTAGGAAGGTCGGTACATTAGCACAGGTTCACCCACACAACACTTAGCAAGCTAAAGAAGATTAATCAACTATATGAAGCGAAAGCACTTGACATAATTCCCATGTGTCCTCGAGAACGTTTGGTCATCTTAAGTAATACAACCGGCTTATCCTTTGCTGAATAAAGGATTGGGCCACTTGCTGCATATATTCTTACTGTCTTTTATTTACTTGTACTTTATTTACTTGCATTATCAAAAACCCCTAAAAATCCGTTTGCTAAGTATTTGCAGAGAATTCCTGATCCATACCACTAGCCAGCACCTTCTGCTCCTCGTTGGGTTCGACACTCTTACTTATGGATAATACTGCGATACACCCCCTATACTTGTGGGTCATCAGTCAGTCAAAGAACTCTAGGCTTGCTACAAGAAGTCGGGTGAATAACTTTGCTCCTACATTCAGAGGTGGCCATCATCAAAAACACAATAGAAGATATCTCCGAGGATCGCGAATCGACGCATTCAACAGCGGTGTACACCGCAGAGAGCTCATGGAATAGCTTGGTCGTACAAAGCCCAAAACCATCGATCACTTGATCAAAATCGCGAATCGGTGGGAGGATGGAGAAGACTCGCTACACAACAACCATGCCCGCTTAGACGATGAAGAGAACCTCGGCCGCAGACGCCACCGCCGAGGAAAACACCGGGCACGCGGTTACGAGGACCGTGTGGAAGTCGACCGGGTCATGGCTGGCTATGCTGATAAGCATGACAAAGGGAATCGCAGCAGCAGATGTCGTAGCACCAGCTACCGTGGCAGTGATGAAACCGCACAAGTGTGGCAGCGCCACACCCGTGATGATGCACCCAGAACATTCATCCAGGAGTAGCTGTATGGACCCTTCAATGTCCACTACTACATGGACAAGCATGATAGCAAGAAGAAGTCCAGTAAACTCCTCAAGGACTGCCACGACTTCCTGGAGCTCCATGAAGGCCTCATCCAGCTGAATCTCGACGCGATAAATCAGGGGTACGGAGCTTACCCAGGCGCCATAGCTCATGGAGCGCCACCAGCACCGCCCGGAGGACCCACACTACCTGCTCAGGAAAACAACGGAGGTGAGAAATACCCACACCCACTCAGGAATATGGGTATGATCTAGAAGGGGCGTCCCTCCAACAAGACGCAAAAGTCGATCACTCGCCACATCAACTTGGCCATCAATTCTCCATGCTCAACCCCTGAGTACCTCAGCGGGTCGGAGTGCTGTATCACCTTCGATAGAAGTGACCACCCACGCTAGGTCCCTCGCCCAGGCCATGCTCCCCTGGTGCTCGAGGCATAGATCGGCAGATTCAAGATGAGTCGAGTCTTCATTGATGGCGGCAGTGGCATCAACCTCATGTTCGCTAGCACCTTGTGCACCATGCAGATTCCCCTCTCCTACCTAGAAGCATCCGAAACAACATTCCATGGCATCGCCCCAGGGAAAAATAAACCAAGATGTCATCTTCGACAGACCCGCAACTTTTGGCAGGAACGCCTCGAATTCAAGGTTGTCGACTGGCCCTCGCAGTACCACACCATCCTCGGGGGCGTCGCATTCGCAAGGTTCATTGTGGTCCCAAAATAGGCATAATTGCAAATGAATATGCCAGGACCCAATGACATTATTACAATCAACGGGATCTTCGCCAAGTTAGATAGCTCCGATAGGGAAGTCAACAGAATCTCCTGGACCTTTGGCATGCACGAAGAGCTCGCAAGTCTAAAGGAGTCGATAGACAACAGTCTTCCTCCTGTGAGAAAGTAGAACGCACCAGACCAGACCTTCGAATCGTCGGTGAACACCAAGGTGGTCCAAGTCCACCCAACAGACCCGACCAAGATGGCCCTTATCGCCAACAACTTGAGTGCCACATAGGAACTCACACTCTTTGAATTCCTCCGTGAGGGCTGGGAGATCTTTGCCAGATGTCTTGCGGACATGCTAGGAGTTCCCAAGGAATTCATCAAGCACGCACTCAATGTGAATCCAGATTCAAGATTGATCAAGCAATCGATGTGTCGAATGTTAGAGCCAAGGGCCAAGGCGCTTGGCATGGAAGTCAATAGACTCCTTGACACTGATTTCATACGAAAGATCAAGGAAAGCACCTGGGTAGCAAACCCCATGCTTGTTACGAAGAAGTGCGCATTCGGCATGCCATCCGGGCAATTACTCAGGTACCTCATATCCACCAGGGGTATCGAGCCCAACCCGAAGAAGATAAAAACCATACTGGCCATGGAGAAGCCGAAATATATCAAAGGCATTCAGCAGTTAGCTTGACGGATCGCGGCGCTTAGTTAATTCATCAGTCGAATGTGCGAGAAGGCACTACCATTCTATTAGGTCCTCCGCAAAACTGAGAAATTCGAGTGGACGGACAAGGCACAAGAGGCGTTCGAAGACCTCAAGCGCCTGCTCTCCACCTCTTGAGTGCCGGTGACTCCCAGACAAAAGGAGCCAATGTTGCGGTACATCTTCACCACCAATCACATGGTTAGTATCGTGTTGTTGGTAGAACAAGCCGAACAAAACAAAATCCATGTGGTGTAGTGCCCAGTATATTACCTCAGAGAGGTATTGATACTAACAAACCAGCGGTACCCGCATTACCAGAAGTTGCCATATAGTGTCTTCATGACAGCACGGCGACTATGCCACTACTTTCAGGAGAAGCCTATAGTCGTGGTGAATGACGACCCACTAAACCACATCCTCAACAACAAAGATGCTACGGGGAGGGTCACCCTCTGGGAATCGAGTTATCCCCACGGGACATCACATACGAGCATCGAAAAAAGATCAACTCGCAAGTCCTACCAAATTTCCTTGTCCACTGGATGGAGAACCAGATCCCCTATACACCAGACATGTCCAACCTTTGGACCATGCACTTTGATGGATCCAAACGGAAGGAGGGAACTGGTGTAGGCGTCATACTAACGTCTCCTCAAGGCGACAAGATGCGATACATCCTACAGATGAAATTCTACGCGTCCAATAACGAGGCGGAGTACGAAGCACTTATCCACGGGATATGGATGGCCAAGGCATGTGGCACCACACGGATCATCATCTACGATGACTCCAACCTTTTGGTCCAGCAAACCATGAACAGGTGCGATGCCCTAAGCGACAATATGGTTGCGTACCATGATGTCTACGCACGCTTCTATTCTTGTAGACAGTGTTGGGCCTCCAAGTGCAGAGGTTTGTCGAACAGCAGCAAGTTTCCCTTAAGTGGATCACCCAAGGTTTATCGAACTTAGGGAGGAAGTGGTCAAAGGTATACCTCTCAAGCAACAACCATTCAATCAAGATACAAGAAGTCTCTTGTGTCCCCAACACACCCAATACACTTGCCAGGTGTATATGTGACATGGGTATACCCTACAGGTACTCAAGTTTGGCATATACGATCCAGATACGGCAGAAGCCCACGGCGTTGCCAAGGCCCAATGAAGAATTCGAGTGGCCCACGGACTCTTGATTGCTTGCTAGACAAGAAGAAGCTTAAGATAGAAAGTTCAAAGGGAAAACCCTAATATGTAACCGAGTCGACCTGCTGCCTGAGACCTAGCCTATCTATATAAAGGGTAGGAGGGGGCGGCGAGGAGGACAATCACAACCCTAGTTTCCACAACTCTCGCTAGATTGCATTTGCGCGCCCCTGTAATCTTGGATTCCTTCATTAATTCCAAGAGCATACAAGCAGGAGTAGGGACCTCTATGAGGCCTGAACCTAGGTAAAACTTGCATCCCTGTGTGCTTGTTTGCTAGCCGATTGATGCCTCTAGCGCTCCCTCCTTCTCCAAAACCCAGGTCCATAACAATAGGAATTGACGAGTTGAACCCTCGTCAATTGGCGCCGTTTGTGGGAACTGGGAGTGTTGATGTCGCGGCTTCTTCAGCCCCATTCGACTTCACCGTCCACACGCCAGCCACTCGCCCGGCTTTCGAGTCTGTGGGCGATGGAATCAGTCTGGCGATTGGGAGCTTCCGCTTCCAGGTTGATCAAATGGGCATGCTTCGCATGCCTGATCAGCCAACGGCACCCGCGATCGCTCCAACATCGTGGTTCCACCAATCGACACCCTCATCGAGCTCAACACCTCAGCAACAGCTGGGAGTACGGACAAGAACAACAGTCACGGATCCGATCTGGGTGACCTAGCCACAGAAGAAGGAGCCTACCGCTCCGGATCTGAAAGTTGTAGGAGCAACAGCTTCCCCAACCACTTCATGTACGCCGTCATCAACGCGGGCGACACCGGTGTCAATCGCGAAAACACTAGCACCGGATCTGGCACCGGACCACCCAACGGCAGTACGCCCAATGGTGGGATACCAGTCGCAAATGGCGGCCCCACCAACGGTGGTAACGACGCGCCCGTCAACAATGGGACAGGGGGAGAACAGTCACTCACGACGAACGAGAACACCTGCGAGCGCATTGTGATCAATCTCAACGATAACATGTGGGCCCGCTGCCGCAAAGCTCTACGGGGCAATCCTCTACCCCCAACACACCGCAGGGCATGCTGATGGGCTACCATTGGCTGCTAAAGGAGGAATTCAAGCGCCAGCAGCAGGTGATCGCGCAACTCGAAGCACGCAGAAAGGCGGCGGACGAGTCGAGTCTTCGACGAGCTGGGCTCTCCTCCCACGGAGGATCCTCCTCCAAGGGTAACGAGTACGTGGCCAACAAGAGGCGATCTCGACTGGCCCACCTCACCGAGCAAGAACGCGTAGAAACTGCGAAAGTCCTCGACTTCATCTCTATGACGGTGGATACGCGGGGCAACGTGCTTGATACATTGCAAATGTATCTATAATTTTTGATGCTCCATGCTTGGTTTTATCCACTTTCTTGTGTTTTGTCCACACTTTGGAGTGCTTTTCATATGATTTCTTGGACTAACCTATTAACTAGAGCCACAGTGCCAGCTGCCTGTTTTCTGCTATTTTTGGTTCCAGGAAAGTCAGAAAATGAATATTCTCGGAATTGGACGGGACAAAAGCCAAAGTGCCTATTTTTTCAGAAGACTCCAGGAGCCAGAATACAAGACGGAGGAGGGCCAGGGGCTGGCCACACCCCCCCAGGCGCGGGTTGGTCCTGGCCGCGCTAGGGCATGGTGTGGTGGCCCCAGGCACCTCCTCGGTCTCCCTCTTCGCCTATAAGAAGCCTTCTGACCTAAAAACTCCGGGGGGTTTGACATTTTTCCAGAAAAAGTTCCACAGCGCCGCCACCACCGAAGGGGAGATTCGGGGGATAGAAAGTCTCTGTTCCGGCACCCTGCCGGGACGGGGAAGTTCCCCCGGAGTCATCTCCATCGATCTCCACCATCATCTCCATCGACCATCCATGTTTCCCCATCAGAGTGAGTAGTCCCCCACTGTAGGCTATGGGGATGGTAGGGATTGGATGAGATCGTTCATGTAATGGCATCAGATTGTTAGGGCATGGTGCCTAGTATCTTTTATTTGTGCTTTATGACTTTGTTGCGACTTGTTGTGCTTAATGCTTGTCACTAGGGCCCGAGTGCCATGTTTTCAGATCTGAACATGTTATTGATTCATTATGATAGTATTGTTTTTGGTCTTACACATTGTTGTCCGGAACCTATGGCCCCGAAGTGACAGAAATCGGGATAACCGGAAGGGAATGGCTTTGATGTGAGGATCACATATGTTCACGGAGTGTTAATGCTTTGCTCCGGTGCTCTATTAAAAGGAGCACCTTAATTGCTAGTAGTTCCCTTGAGGCCCTGCTGCAAACGGGCTGGCAGGACAAAAGATGTTGTGCAAATTCTCATTGCGAGCACGTATGACTATATATGGAACACATGCCTAGGATTGTCTAGTACTTGGATGCTTTATCTTATTTATCTGCAATTGCCTTATGTTCTGATTGCTATGTGAATTGTCTTGTCCATGCAACGCCTGTCCATCCATCCCTATGCCTACCGCACTCGAATCCCACTGTTTACTGCTTTTGTTACTACTGTCTTTGCTGTACTACTATTCTTACTTTACTATTCCTACTACAAAACTGTTGCTACTGATAAACTGCTGTGAGCAAGATTGTTTCCAGGTGCAGCTGAATTGACAACTCAGTTGTTAAGGCTTATAAATATTCTTTGGCTACCCTTGTGTCGAATCAATAAATTGGGTTTCACTTCCCTTGAAAATACTGCGATACACCCCCTATGCTTGTGGGTCATCAGTGCTCCCAAAAATGCCGCAAGCCGCAGTGATGGCGGCTACCATGTACCTTCTCAACAACCAGCCACCGACTGGAGATCTGCGAGCTGCCATGCACCAATCTACGATCATGGGCCTGGGGCTAATCGAGGCCGCCCTCGAAAAAGAACCAACACCAGAGACAAAGAAAAGCAAGGCTCTGGACAAATACTACTCGTACTCCTCTAGTGACGGCAGTCATGATCTGTCACAGTGACGTCGCTCACGGCGGCATGACCGCGACTATGATGCACGTGATGCCACGCAACGCAAAGTCGACAAGATGCGGGCAAGGCTTGCTCGTTCGACCAATTCAAAAGAAGACGAGACTGATCTCTACGGCCCTAGATGCTTCAGCAGGGCCATTAGGTAGAGGCGGATGCCAAGGGGTTCAAACTCCCTTCAGAGAACCCAAAATTTGACGGTCTGCAGGACCCGAAAATCTGGCTGGAGGACCACATCTCCTCCGTCAGGCTACATGGTGGGAGTCAAAACACGGCCATGCAATGCCTACAGCTGTAGCTGTAGGGCGCCGCTCGCGCATGGCTCAACAACCTACCGCGCGGATCCATTCGCAACTGGTAAGAGCTGGTCTACAAGTTTGTGCGCAACTTCAAGGGCACTTACAAAAGGCACGCATCAATCGAGGAACTAAGAAGCTACCAACAAAGATCTGGCGAGTCGCTGCGCTCGTACATCTAGAGATGGTCCATCATTAAGAACTCCACGGAAAACATCTCAGAGGACCGTGCAATCGACGTATTCAACGGCGGCGTTTGCCATATAGAGCTCAGGGAGGAGCTGGGCTGCTCGAAGCCCAAAACGATCGACCACCTGATGGAAATCGGGAATCAGTGGGCTGACATAGAAGGCTTGGTGAAAAACTATACCTACTCTGACGATGACGACGACCTCGGGCGCAGACGCGACCGCCGAGGCAAATGTCGAATGCGCGTCTACGATGACCGCGACGAAGTCAATATGGTCACAGCCGGCTACACCGACAAACGAGATGACAACCGCAACAACGGATATCACAGTGGTGGATACTACGACGTCAGAAAAACCACGCAGGTGTGGCAACGCCGCACTCGCGAAGAGGCACCCGCAAGATCTATCGAGGACAAACTATTCGGACCATGCAACATGCACTTCTACATCGACAAGCACGACGACAAGAAGAAATCCAACCACCTTCTCAAGGACTATCACGAGTTCCTCAAACTCCACGAAGGCCTGGATCGGATGAATCACGAAGCGGTCAACAGGGGCTATGGAGCCGCCCTAGGCGCTGTGGCACATGGATCTCCTCCACCACCGCCCGGACCACCACCACCCGCGACCGTGCCGGCCCAGCATCATGGAGGCGATCCATACCCACGAGTCGTGGGCAACATGGGGATGGTCCAAAAGGGGCGTCCCTTAAATCGAGTGCAGAAGGCCATCACTTGCCAAGTCAATCTGGCGATAAAATCTCCACCCTCCACCACTGAGTACCTCAGTGGAAGCGACTCCTGCATCACCTTCGACAAGCGCGATCATCCGCGTCAAGTCCCTCGTCCAGGCCACTGCCCCCTCGTACTCGAGGCACAGATCAGGGGCTTCGATATGAGTCGCGTCTTCATGGACGGCGGAACCGGCATCAACCTCATGTTCGCGAGCACCTTGCGCACGATGAGGATCCCTCTGACTCGCGTGGAAGTCTCAGACACGACGTTGCACGGCATCGTCCCAAGGAAGGGCGTATACCCCCTAGGCAAAATCAACCTCGACGTCATCTTCGGCAAAACTTTCGGCGAGAGCGCATCGACTTTGAAGTCGTCGACTGGCCTTCACAATACCACTACATCCTCGGACGTGTCGTGTTCTCAAGGTTCTTGGCAGTGCCGCACTATGCCTACCTGTAGATGAAAATGCCAGGTCCAAACAGCATAATCACAATCAATGGCAACTTCGAGAGGTCCGACAGCTGCGACAAGGAATTCAGCAGAATCTCCCAGTCCTTCAGCATGCAGGAGGAACAGGAAAGATTGAAGGAGTCGACAGACAACAGTCTGCCTCCCCTGAGCAGGCCAAATTCACCCGACCTGTCCTTCGACTCGTCGGTGCACACGAAGAAAGTCCAGGTCCACCCAACGGACCTGACCAAGACGACCCTCATTGCCAACAACTTGCGTTCCTCATAGGAACTCGCGCTCGTCGAATTCCTCCGTGAGTACTGGGAGATCTTCGCCTAGTGTCCATTGGAGATGCCAGGAGTGCCCAGGGAATTCGCCGAGCACTCACTCAATGTGAATCCAGACGCAAGTCCAGTCAAGTAGACAATTTGGCAACTGTCTAAATCAACATCAAAAGCAGTCGGAATGGAGATCAAGGAAAGTACTTGGCTCGCTAACACAGTGCTTGTGCCTAAAAAAGACACGGATATCCTGGGGATGTGTGTGGACTTCACCTCCTTGAATAAGGACTGCCCAAAGGATCACTTACCGTTGCCACGAATCGACCAAATCATCGACTCTACCGCGGGATGTGAGCGCCTCTGCTTCATCGATGCCTACTCAGGCTACAATCAGATTCTAATGAAGGAAGAGGATCAGGAGAAAACAACGTTCACGACGCCCTTCGGTGTGTTCTGCTACAACACATTGCCCTTCGGGCTAAAAAACGTAGGACCCACCTATCAGCGGTGCATGCAGGCTTGCCTCAAGAACCAACTTGGTCGCAACATCCAAGTCTACGCTGACGACATTGTCATCAAAACCAAAGAGGAAGCCTCACTAATCGACGATCTACGCGAGACCTTCGCCAACCTCGACCGCTACCGGATCAAGCTCAATCCGGACAAATGCACCTTCGGTGTGCCATCTAGGAAGCTACTCGGGTATCTCATCTCTGCGAGAGGGATCGACGCAAACCCAAAGAAAATAAAGGCCATACTGGCCATGGAGAAGCCGAAGAACGCAAAAGGCATCCA
The DNA here is from genome assembly GCA_916181665.1 of Avena sativa. Classification (NCBI taxonomy): domain Eukaryota; kingdom Viridiplantae; phylum Streptophyta; class Magnoliopsida; order Poales; family Poaceae; genus Avena; species Avena sativa. The sequence goes on from OV702287.1 coordinate 574,687,752, forward strand.
GCAACTAGCTGGACGAATCGTGGCGCTCAGTCGATTCATCAGTCGAATGGGTGAAAAGGAACTGCCCTTCTACCAACTTCTCCGCAAAGCTGACAAGTTCGAGTGGACAGACGAGGCACAAGAAGCATTCGAAGATCTCAAGCGCCTACTATCCACCTCGCCAGTACTGGTGACGCCTCGCGAAAAGGAACCACTACTACTCTACATCTCTGCCACCAACTAGGAGGTCAGCACGGTGCTCGTGGTGGAACGAGCCGAAGACAATAAAGTCCACGAGGTCCAGCGTCTAGTATACTACCACAGCGAGGTGCTCACGCCTACAAAGCAGCGGTACCCGAACTACTAGAAGCTGGCATATGGTGTCTTCATGATAGCCAGGCGACTGCGCCACTACTTCTAGGAGCACCCAATCATGGTGGTAAACGACGCCCCACTCGGGCATATACTCAATAACCCTGACGCCATAGGACGAGTCACGCTCTGGGGAATCGAATTGTCTCCACGAGACATCACATATGAAAAATGCGACACGATCAAGTCGCATGTTCTCCCGGACTTTCTCGTACACTGGATGGAGAACCAGCTCCCCGACAAGCCATATATGTCCTACCTCTGACAATGCACTTCGACGGGTCCAAGCGAAAGGACGGAGCTGGCGCAAGTGTCATACTGACATCATCCCAAGGAGACAAGATGAAATACATTCTGCGAATGCAGTTCACCGCCTCCAATAATGAAGCTGAGTACGAAGCCCTAATCCATGGGATGCGGATGGCGAAAGCCTGTGGCGCCAAAAGGCTCATCATCTATGGTGACTCCAAACTAGTGGTCAACCTAACGATGCACGAGTGCGACACACTGAGCGACAACATGATCGCCTATCGTGACCTCTGTGACACACTCGAAGGAGACTTCAATGGCTATGAGCTGCGACACGTGGGCCGCAAAAGCAATCAAGAGGCAGATCTACTCGCTAATATTGGCTCCACCTGTGCCCCCATACCACCTAGGGTATTTCTCGAGCGCATCTATGAATGCTCCATCAAGCCCAAGCCTCTAGAAAAGAAAGCAAGCACGTCAACGGACTGGGGGGCTACGCCACCCAACGAGCCAATGGCACTCGACGACCTGGAGCTTGATACAGGACTCGAAGGAACAATGGGTGTCATGATGATTGAGCCATCTTGGACACAACCCTACATCACATATCTACTCAGCAAAAGGTTGCCAGATGATCCGACCGACACGTGACACATCACGCGACGATCCAAAGCATTCGCCGTCATCAACGGGGAACTGTAGAAGTGCAACATCACGGGAGTACTTCAACGGTCCGTCTCCAACGGAGACGGAAGGGCCGTCCTCCTCGACATCTATGAAGGCACTTGCACACACCATGCTAGCATTCGCGCCCTCATTGCCAAAGCTCTACGAGCTAGATTCTACTGGCCCATGGCCATGCGCGATGCCAAGGACATCGTCCAGCGCTGCAACTTGCCAGCGATTCGCAAAATCCTCGCGAGGAGGTTACGCCTACCTCATGGTTGCAGTCGACAAATTCACCAAGTGGATCGAGGCCATTGATAACCCACAAGTATAGGGGATCGTGTGTATCCTTTTCGATAAGTAAGAGTGTCGAACCCAATGAGGAGCTAAAGGTAGGATAAATATTCTCTCAAGTTCTATCAACCACTGATACAACTCTACGCACACTAAACGCTTGCATTATCTAGGAAATAAAACTAGACCAACAATACGAGTAATAGAGATAGTTTTGCATGATAATAAATAACAAGAAGGTAAAGCTAGTTGCTGAAGCAATAAAATACACTAAACTAACAGAACCATGAGTGTGAAATAGTGGTGGTAATTGTGGTGGCTTTGTCCAACTTTAAATAGCGAATAGACAAGGTTCATTGTCTTCGATGTAGTTTTCTATGTTGGAGAGGGGCTTGTTCGTCTGCGGTACCAAAGTTGGCAGGCCAGCGCATGGCGGTACCTAAGTTGGCTGAAATTACCGCGTTTCGAAAAGTTGGGCCGCCAACTACTGAGAGGGGCCATTTCAAGGAAAACTCATCTCACCCCTGCCAAATTCAAATATTCCGTTAAACTGCCCCGTGAAGTAGACGGTCGGGACCCTCATGTCGGTCATCTGTCCGTGACGCGGGCGCCAACACGGCAACCTCTTAGGAAAATCGAGCAGCTAAGTGGATTGGATGCATTAACCAATTTCACAAATCCATTCCCAGCTTTCCCCTAGCACCGGCGGCGTCGGAATCCACCCTCCAGGCAGGACGATCCATTCGGACATTTGACTTCTGGCACCAAGTTGCTGCGCCTAGTCGCTGATCCCGAGCTCCAATGGCGCATGCCGTAGCTGCCGTTGCGAGGCTCTAGCCCTCCTCCGCCGCCGACGAGCCGAGCAGCTCCAAGGACGGCAGATCCTACTATCAAGAAAGAAGAAGTTCTGTCTACAAGCGGGTGATCTACCCTTATCTTTGCTATTCGCACTAGTTACAACTACTAGCTGGCTACTAAACCTCAAATTGTTTGTTAGCCCAAAGCTGACAAACATATTTTGTCCACAGTTTTCTATCAAGTGGGATCTGCGCGGACCACTATTACCTGGTTACGGTAGTCCTCTACAGGTACGACTCTAAGGGCAAGTGGTATGGAAGCCATTGTTTCACGATGGAAGAAGCGCATGCGCAGATCTGCACTATATCTGGTATGGTTGCTGCTCTGCGTAATCATGTTGAATTATGGCCGAAGCAGACAACAAAGTTCAGCTTCATGGATGAACGTGGCATCATGGTTCCTATAACGTGTGACAGTCAGCTAATTGGGTTGATGAAAAGGTATGCTTCGGCTGCCATGTTTGACCTGAAATGTCATGTACTGGATGTGGAAGCTGCTGCAACTGGGAGTCGCCCTTCTATACTTAGACAGGGTGGTTGCTCGAACCCAATTAGCTCTTGGTAAGCAAAGGTCTCTTGGGGTTCGCATGTTTGTGTTGAATTGGAATTTTTGTTTTATTTACTCTATAGATATTGGGCAGTTATGCAACAGTCTTGTTTCTTTGACAGGAAGCGCCTCAAGGTTAGAAACATGACTGTCGGGTCAGTCATTTTGCTGCCCAAAGAAATTAAAAACGAGTGGAAAGATGTCATTTTGCTGCCCGAAGAAATTAAAAACGAGTGGAAAGATGATGCTGGACATGATTCTGGTGCCCATTGTCCCGGCAATGCAGAGTACGTGAAGCTAAGAAAATTGGCACCGAGGAAGAGGAAGAAGGCAAGAAATGAAGAAGCCATTGGACGTGAAGGCTTGGCACCTAGGCTGCGGAGGAAGGATGCTGGCAATGAAGATGCATAGTAATGTGTTGAACTTGAACCTATAGATGCAATTCTGTTAAATTCTTATCGCTCTGTGTGTAGCACGTTGCTGGGCAAAACAATCTACCCATGTTCTCTGAGTAAAATGTACCGCGACTTAGGGTTTGGAAACGCCCGAGTCAGTAGTTGAATATGAAATTGTGATTGTGACACTTCTATCTGAAAACAAGGATCCACCGGTTCCATGATTCCTGGGGGACAGGAGGTCTCCAAATACGACGGAATGTAAGTGGCACATAAATAAATTATTTAAGCTGCCACACTCCACGACGCAGCAACTTATTTCAGATACTGCACAACGACGTGGCAACATAAACAGCAATGTTCTCACCGATAATGCCCAGATGAGGAGGAAATGGGTACCACTTTCTGGCCTAATCTTGAGCCCGTCTATCTCACCGCCTCTCTGCTCCTGCATCCCTTACATCTGGCGAAGCTCCTAGATCTCCATTAACCGGGTGTACGTGCTTCCACTTTATAAATTGTGGTTCTGCCATTTGCATGCGGCACAATCCACGTAGATTATGTTTAAACAAACCACCAATGTCAGAGTACACTAGTAGAAAAGGTGTCTTTGATCCACGGTCACGTTCCCAATCCGGGATAGAGATCTAAATCGAGGAAGAAATTGATCTAAATCATAAATTCTTCCACATATTAATCGAGACAGAGATCTAAATTGAGGCATTTCATTACTTCAACCACAAATTCTTCTAAACAAAGGTGCGATTTCACATCCTACATTAATTCAACCACTAGTCAACAATTTCACTTCTGCTGCCACTGTCCTTCGAGCCGCTGGATTCCTCGTCGCTGTCGGACGGAACCTCCATGATGTCCGTATTGTTCGCGAGACGGAGCACCTATTCGTGTCGAGCAGCAGCGATGACGATGTACTTGGTCTGTCCAGGGATGGACCAGAACCTCTCCCGCCCTTCTCGGTTGCGGAGATCCCGGTGCAACACACGCCCGTCAACGATGCGGTTGCCAATATTGGCCTTCCGCTCCTTCTTGAGCAGCATCGGCCATTACGGGCTGGACGCCACGTACCGGGGCAGCGCCCTCTTCCATGCGGGCATCTGGCAGTGGCGCGCCGTGATTTTGCTCTCCATCTCGTCTCCACCAGGTAGCGGAGAAACCGGCACCCCCGCAGAGCTGATGCGCCATCCGTGGGGCACCTTCACGGCTGGTGGCGCGAGGATGTCGAAGTTCGTGAACATCACCGCCTCGTACAAGTTCAGATCGGGCATCTCCATGGCGGGGCGTTGGAGATTGGAGAGGACGAGGGGATGGACGACAAAGCGACGCGCTGTGGCGCCTCCTATTTGTACACAAGGATGACGAAGCGACGATCAGACAAAAGAAGTAATACGGTGTCAGACAAAAGAAGTAATGTGGGGTCAGAGCAATTTTTTTCCTCCCTGGAATCCGGGACCAATAGTTCAGACCGCTAGGTCAACAATGTAACTACCTCGGTGAATTACGCTCCTAGTTGCAAGCCTGGATGCGCAGAAATGGTTGAAATAGTACGGTGGGGCCCAAATGCCACTCACAGGTACACCTTTCGGCCGTCCCAACCATTTCCAAACATCGGGACAAGAACGGGCGGCGTAATCGGCAGGCGAAGGGATCAACTACATACACAAGTGAGTATGTATGCAAGCCACCATACAACAGTACATCAGAGTCATCCCATCTAAAAAGAAAGGAAAAATAGCATCGCCATACGGCAAGATCCAAATATCCTAGATCGATATAATAGTTTAGGATATCTCCTCATACATCAATCAACAGAGTATCAAGCGGAAGCGGAAGACAAATTCCGAGTACGGATAAGAAGCAAATTGGCATAAGATGCCCCATAAATAAGCAGATCCCGCCCACAGATCTCACGGATCCCCGTTCCCGGAATCTCTACACCGAATGATCGTTACCCACATCGTCCGTTTCTTCCACCCAGTATCCATCTTGCGAGGGTACCTGTTCATCTGAACCAATAATTTATCGTGTGAGACCCTAGGGGTACTCAGCAAGTCTTTATGCCTCTAAAGGGGACACAACCTGGGGTGACGCAATTGCAGCAAAAGATAAACCCTAACAGGTCTATAGATACTCGCTAACCATCCGCCCAACCAGAGATAGACGGATGTCCGTGAATTAACACCAACAGTTATAACAGTTATAAAGGTAATCTTAACAGATCCATCCTCCTCCTCGCTTACCGACGAGGAAGCGGACGAACAACCTCCCATCCGTTGGCAGTTTTATTATCCATTCCATGAGTGTTGCGCTATTTACTAGTCAGGTACCTAGTCTAGTCAATTTAAAAGCGGTACTTTAGTTATGCTTGTCTATGATCGAGAAACTGTGCTCCAAGTCGTCTATAACCGCGGACACTGCTTTCAGAAAGTTTTACCCTGCAGGGGTGCACAAATAGCAACACACACTCGATATGCCTCGGAAAAACCAACTCAAAACCCAACGAGGCAGTCACGACAAAGAGATCACAGGATTCAGAAATATTTCAGGGGGCCACCCCATTGAGCTACCCGCAACGAAGTTAGCTGACTCCGAGACGGTCTCAAGGTTTGCGCCAGTGGCTGTGAACGACTGGGAACCCGAAAATGTGACTGGGCTTGTCGACACCGCGAAAACACTCCGCTTTCTTAAACAGTACAGTGTGCAGTACCTCGCACAATTTAAATAAAGCAGTAAAGCATGGCATAAGTACAGGATAGTAAATAAAACCTCAAACTAGTTTGTGGCCCCAAGAAATAAGAATGAATCAAGCTCTGGATCAGGGGGGTCCATAAGCCTCCCGGATGTGGATAGCGCGAATATTCTTGGAACAGGAATCAAGTACTCGGGGTCTTACGGGACACAAGTGAGCCTGAAAAACCAAATAGCAGATATGGCTCACCGATGCCACTTTCATTAGTTATCCCATTACTACTCAGGTTAAGTTGTTTAGGTACCTTGTTATCCATCAGACACTCACATACCCTACACATGTTGTTCTACGACTCGCATGGCTCAAACAACTCCTGTGGTAATGGCTCATGGGATGGAGGGACAAGCTTCGGTGGGGTTTAAAAGTAAAGGCTATGCAATACTTGGGATTCAGATTAATGCAACCGCGACTCAATGATGCAAGAATAAGATAGAGGCAATAGGTACTATATGTATGCAAGCATGTGGTAGTGCTTGCCTGGCAGCTCAGTTGAAGCAAGTGATGGATCTGGGTAGTGCTCTTGGTTCTCTTGGTATATCCCCTGCTCAGCGTCTATTCGGAGAAGAACCAAACAAACAAGGGCCAACATAAATAAAGTGCACAAGCATATGAACAAATGCGACAAGCAAACAATCATGCCATGATGAATGATGCACAATTTGCATGGCAATAAAGTAGCATGGCATGGGTGAGGTGTGAAGTACAAGATTAAATCATTTTATGGGGTTTTTGTCCCATTTTATTCTCAAATAAGTTGCTGTACCCATTATATTTATATGATGCATGCTTCAAAACAAACCATGGAATACATAAATAGAAAGGTCTCGTCGAGCTAATCATTTTAGACATATTATTTATTAAATTTGGACTTATAAAACAAAAGTTATTAATTTATTAAAGAAAAGGGGCATTTATTGTAATTTAAATAAACTTGGAATTTTAAATGTCCAAAATATATTTTGAATGGCATATTTGAATTCCTCACATTTTTCTGATTTGCAAACATATATTATTTGTATTATTTGGATTAATATTTGAAAAGTTATTTAAAAACAGAATTTAATTTGAATTTGAAAATAATTTGAAAAGATTTGAATTTAATACAGAAAACAGACAACACTTTTGTTACTCAGCTAGCAGCTAGCCACAGTCACAGACGAGTGGGTCCAGCAGCTGACTCAGCAACACACGCGCGCAGAAACGTTTTACACCGCGGGTTGAGCTAGCCCTAGAGGATGACAGGTGGGGCCAACTGGCTCAGGCCCAGGCGTCAGCGGACGGCCGTGCGGGGCTGCCAGGTGGACCGAGCGAGGGAGCGCGGGTTATGTCCGGAGAAACAGAGGGGCTTCTCCGCAAGATCTCCGGGGTGGCTGGCAGGTGGGGCTTGGTGGACCGCGGGTTAAGCAGAAACAAAACGGAGGGGGTATCGGCAAAACGACCGCCCGTACTGTGCTTCTTCCCGGCGTTGGCGACCGATCGGTGCTCGCGCGCGGCACGGGCGGGGATCGAACCAGGGACCTACGGGCGCGCGCTGGGGTGGCGAACCGGTGCGGTGGGTTGGGCTAGGTGACAGAGAGGTGGTCTGGGGCCTAGCTAAGGTTTCTGCGACGCTGCGGGGACGAGCAGATGCACACGACGCCGGCGCACAGAGGGTGCTCGACGGAGCGCACGTCGCGGCCAGGACACGACGGTGAAAGCGAGGGTGTCCAGGAGGGAGGTGGGCTCACCCCGAGTGTGTCGGAGGCGTTGGATCGGGTCGGCGGGCAGACGATCGGCGACGACGCAGACGGACGGCGATCTAGGGTTTCGTGGCGGGCGCGTCGGTGTTCTTCGGCTCCGGTGCTCCACCTCTGCGACGGCGCGTACAGGACGATGCAGTGGACGATCGTGAGCTTCCCCGGCACCCAGGAGCGCCACGCCACCGGCTGGTAGAGGGAGATCGGTGGAGGCCGAAGGTTGGCCGGCGAGGTGTAGACGGCGGTGGAGAGGAGAGGGGGAGAAGGCAGGGCGCCTTCGGGGTAGATCTGGGGAAGCAGGGGAGGCGAGAGAGGGGGTGGATAAGGCAGAGAGGAAGCGAGGATGCCGTGGGCGAGTGGTAGACGATAAAGGTGGCTCGGCCACCTTTTTGTCCTCCTCCTCACGTGCTCGGCAGGGAGGCCAGGGCAGGGGCCAGGTGGGAGGCTTCCAGGTGGGGTCGACGTGAGGGAAAAGGGAGGCAGGGGCCGGCTCGGGCTGGGGGCCACTAGACAGAGAGAGAGAGGGGGAGGTGTGACATGGAGCTCGGGCTAGGGTTGGAGCTAGGCTCGGGTATAGGGGGTATGGCTAGGGCAGGGGTGGGTGGCCAGGGAGAGAGGGTGGCCGGTGGGGCCAGCTAGGGTTTGGTTTAGAGGGGTGACTCGGCTGGAGAGGAGAGAAAGAGGGAAGGTGGTAGCTTAGGGTTTAGCTAGGATGGGGTATGGGTTTAGATGGGGTGTGGGTTTTGATTAGGTAAAGATGAGAGAGAGGAAAGATGTGGTGGCTTAGGGTTACTTTTGTCAAGATCAAGCCAAGCTTATTCCAAGCTCCAACAAGATCAAGACAAAAAGAAGAGAGGAAGAGAGATGGGTGATGAGGGTATAACATGATCCAAACTCAAGATCAAGATGAGGGTGTGATGGTTTAAGCATGATCAAAAATAAGATCAAGCTAAAAGAGAGGGATAGAGAGAGGGTGAGATGATCCACCCAAAACCAAATAGAATCCAAATAACAAGCTAAAAGGGTACTTGCATGGCCCATGCAAAATATTTATTGCCATGTGTCTCCTTGTGAAAACAATGTTATTACATGGCATTCATATTATGCATTCCCAAAATTGGAATAAAAGCCAAGCTAAAAGAATTATAAGGATGCCCCATGTGGAATAGATGGAGATGACCATATTGGAAATACAATGGGACTTGCTAGTGTGTATATGCCACTAGATCTTTAATAAGCCCACAAAATATCCCAACATGATGATAACCCCCTAAACAACACATATGGGAGCTAGAAATAGGGTCCCACTCACAAGGCATGCAAAGGTGGCCATGTGGCTCTCATATTTTAATATTGTGAAAACAACATGATGCTAATATGAGAGCATGTGGGAAAGAATTGGATCCATCCCAACCCACATGAGCTAGAGGTAAAACCAATAAGTGCCAAGCTCATATTTAGTTGGATGGTGGAATTATAAGGTGGTGAAAGAAAGGTGGTGGAGTTACTAAGAGATATGCCCCCAACTCAACTTGGGCATTAAACAATATATCAAGAACCAAATACAATATCAAGAGGCAAATACAATTAACAATGCATATGAGAGAAGAACCAAATCAAAAGGGTTTCATATGATGCTCAAATGCAAGGTGGCATGATGACATGAGCATGATATAATTATGATGCAACAATTATATATTTGAAGTAGCCATTATATTACTAGACCAAGTAGCATTACAATTGCTAGACAATTGGGATGCTACAACTCTCCCCCACTAAACAAGAATCTCGCCCCGAGATTCCTAGGAAAAGAAAACAACACAAGGAGAGACGGGTGTCCGGAACGAAGGTGACCCTCACGTTCCCAAGAAGATGAAGAACGGAATGGTGCGACCACTACACCTTGCAAAACTTGCTAGACTTGTTGCGAGTATTGCGTTTTGCTTGCGAAACAACGGGTTGGAAGAGTTGAAGGATTGTCGAGAGACCAGAAGGATAGGATGGACATAGCTTCGGTTTTCTCAAGAAACATGATAAGCGAACAGAACCGCTTGTGAAAGAAAAGAAAAGATGATGGATCATGAATAAGAGAAACACACCGTTAAGATTAAAGATTTACTGATACTAGAGAGGATGAATCTTTGTCTCGCCGGAAGAAAAGAGCTAGATTGGAGAGGTTTTGAAGCACTATGACAATAGCATCGTATCGTCTCTTGGATTTGAGAAATGAAGTACGGAAACAATATTGCCTTCAAGCAATAGAGTCCCTTGATATCATAGAAAGATTTGGTTAGACATCGTCGGATTAGATTCTTCTTGCGCCGGTAGGACCCAAAGGATCACGCAATTGAGGTGCGCGGATATAACTTCCAGAGACGGATGTGAAGCCAGATCATGGTGGAATCCCGAGAAGCAAAGAATAGGGAGGATCTGGGGTTTATTGTAGAGATACTTATTGCTTTCTTTAGCCTTGAGGCTAACGCAATAGATTCGCGGCTGATGGCATCAACCATAAATGGCTTTACCACAGGAAAAGAATTGATGAAACAAAGAGAGATAGTTTCCTTCCATCTTGTTTGGGGATGTAGAGCACCGGTAGAAAGACGAGGATAGAAAAGAGTTTGCATTTGTTTCCACCAGATAATTGAAGATTTGCTCTGTGTAGGAAAAGACGAGATCACCAACAAGAGATTATTGATTACTTTCTTCGAGAGAGCCCTCCGGAGAAACAAGGACGGAAGTAAAAGTATCAAGGGATAAAGGCCACTTCTAACTTCCGTGGAATGAGTGAAATCACATTAGTTCACCAATTCAATGTACAAAAGCGAATGATAAGAGTAGTGGTATGGTAGCTACTCCATCCCGCACTCAAGGCATTACTTCGCACATGAATAAGAAAACCATGCAACCCAACTACCGAAACAGACTGAAGGTATAGACAAAAACTCATGGAACTTCGTTAGAAAACAAGGATAGATGCAAACGATTCGCCAGATTCATAGATAGATAAAGATGATGATGTTGTTGTCATGTCGGAAAGACCAAGCCACCAGAAAGAAATGAAGGAAGATCACGGAGACAACTACAAGATCCCACAGATAAAGAAAAGATAGCACCACTTGAACATAAGGATTACAAAAGATCTGGAAAATCTTCATGGCCTCCGGTGGATTGAGCATAGACGATAGAGCGAGAGGGTTTCAAGAGATTACTTGACGAGACTGAGGTGAAAGAACTCCATGTTCTTCTTGAAAAGATTGAGAGAGATTTAGCGGTCTTGAGGAAAACCTTCGGCGGAACGACGATGATAACTTGCCAACAAAGAACAACTCCGGATTGGTTGAAGATGGAGGATGGAATTAACAATGGGCTTGCCAATTCCAGAATTGAAGCGATCTATTTAGCAGAAGGACGTGGCCGAGATAGGTGACTTGAAAAAGTCTGAATTCACGCTTTGAGAACTTTGCACACAGGTAGTGTTCTCGAAGCTTGAGAGAAAGAGACACAGATGATCTTCCATGTCCTTCCATTGATATGGAATAGGTAAGCATATTATCAACATATACCACCATGGATTAACAGGATATTCCCAGAATATCAAGTTCAAGAGGCGGGAGAAACGAACAAATGCTCGAAACACTTTCTGAACTCAACGCTCTTTTGAAAGATCAACATTAAGAGCACGGGTTCGTGTTGAAGAAGATGCACTGGAAGAATAGATTATCCGGTCCTTCGGAAGAAAAAGAGATGTCACCTGGTTCACATTGTCGATCGGTTCACCGGTTACAAAGATAAGGAGATCTTAGATAAAGAAAAGATGATATAGCTTTGCTTATGGTATGAGCTATCAGAGACGAAAAAGATGTGCAGATATGGAGTTCAAAAAGATGTGCAGCATGATGAACAGATGATAGACCGCCGTAGTGCCTTGAGAAACTCCGGATTTCCAAGGATGCTTGAATAAGCATAGATAGGATCACGGTGTACCCAAAATCACAGGAGTATCTTTGGCAATCCGGAGTGGTAGCATTTTCCATATTCCAATCGACACTATCATGAGTGGAATATAGCTATGCCGAGAACCAAATTACAATCACTAGCATCGGATCGACACATGTTATGTAATTAGCCCAAGAGAAAAGGAGATGAAAAGAAAACTCCAAGATTAAGCGCCGGTGACAAAAGAATGAGTTAGCATGGACATGCTGATAAAAGAGAGATAGATAATGTTTCACACACGACTGAAAAGGAGTGTGGAAACACAGATGGATCAAAGAAAAATTTTCCGCAATTTTCGGCATTAAAATACCGATAGATGCGCAAAATCACTTAGCAGATAGGGATTAGCAACTGATGCTTGCTGGAAGGAAGAACACCCTTTAAGAAGATGGCACCGGTCAACAAGGAGTCAGATAGATCACGCCGGTTTTCAAAAGCCTGTCAATATGGAATGTACCAACAGTTGATAACCAAAGGCAGATTGTGATAACAAAAGGATGCAACAGATAGACAAGGAATTACACACACACACACACACACTTTCTATGGTACTACGGAAACCTAGAACACGTGAATCCTAGTTTGAATTTTAAGAAGAGGATTGAAAACGTTACACTTCCTTACCAGAAAAGGGTGGTGGGTGGGTAAGAAGAAAAGTGGAAGCAATCCTACTCTCGCGTTTTGTTTTTCCCTAGTATACATAACTACCAAAATATTTACTAGACAGACAACGACCATTTGGCTGAGACCCTGAAGGGCGGGATGGCTCTGATACCAATTGTAACTACCTCGGTGAATTACGCTCCTAGTTGCAAGCCTGGATGCGCAGAAATGGTTGAAATAGTACGGTGGGGCCCAAATGCCACTCACAGGTAGACCTTTCGGCCGTCCCAACCATTTCCAAACATCGGGACAAGAACGGGCGGCGTAATCGGCAGGCGAAGGGATCAACTACATACACAAGTGAGTATGTATGCAAGCCACCATACAACAGTACATCAGAGTCATCCCATCTAAAAAGAAAGGAAAAATAGCATCGCCATACGGCAAGATCCAAATATCCTAGATAGATATAATAGTTTAGGATATCTCCTCATACATCAATCAACAGAGTATCAAGCGGAAGCGGAAGACAAAGTCCGAGTACGGATAAGAAGCAAATTGGCATAAGATGCCCCATAAATAAGCAGATCCCGCCCACAGATCTCACGGATCCCCGTTCCCGGAATCTCTACACCGAATGATCGTTACCCACATCGTCCGTTTCTTCCACCCAGTATCCATCTTGCGAGGGTACCTGTTCATCTGAACCAATAATTTATCGTGTGAGACCCTAGGGGTACTCAGCAAGTCTTTATGCCTCTAAAGGGGACACAACCTGGGGTGACGCAATTGCAGCAAAAGATAAACCCTAACAGGTCTATAGATACTCGCTAACCATCCGCCCAACCAGAGATAGACGGATGTCCGTGAATTAACACCAACAGTTATAACAGTTATAAAGGTAATCTTAACAGATCCATCCTCCTCCTCGCTTACCGACGAGGAAGCGGACGAACAACCTCCCATCCGTTGGCAGTTTTATTATCCATTCCATGAGTGTTGTGCTATTTACTAGTCAGGTACCTAGTCTAGTCAATTTAAAAGCGGTACTTTAGTTATGCTTGTCTATGATCGAGAAACTGTGCTCCAAGTCGTCCATAACCGCGGACACGGCTTTCAGAAAGTTTTACCCTGCAGGGGTGCACAAATAGCAACACACACTCGATATGCCTCAGAAAAACCAACTCAAAACCCAACGAGGCAGTCACGACAAAGCGATCACAGGCTTCAGAAATAATTCAGGGGGCCACCCCATTGAGCTACCCGCAACGAAGTTAGCTGACTCCGAGACGGTCTCAAGGTTTGCGCCAGTGGCTGTGAACGACTGGGAACCCAAAAATGTGACTGGGCTTGTTGACACCGCGAAAACACTCTGCTTTCCTAAACAGTACAGTGTGCAGTACCTCGCACAATTTAAATAAAGCAGTAAAGCATGGCATAAGTACAGGATAGTAAATAAAACCTCAAACTAGTTTGTGGCCCCAAGAAATAAGAATGAATCAAGCTCTGGCTCAGGGGGGTCCATAAGCCTCCCGGATGTGGATAGCGCGAATATTCTTGGAACAGGAATCAAGTACTCGGGGTCTTACGGGACACAAGTGAGACTGAAAAACCAAATAGCAGATATGGCTCACCGATGCCACTTTCATTAGTTATCCCATTACTACTCAGGTTAAGTTGTTTAGGTACCTTGTTATCCATCAGACACTCACATACCCTACACATGCTGTTCTACGACTCGCATGGCTCAAACAACTCCTGTGGTAATGGCTCATGGGATGGAGGGACAAGCTTCGGTGGGGTTTAAAAGTAAAGGCTATGCAATACTTGGGATTCAGATTAATGCAACCGCGACTCAATGATGCAAGAATAAGATAGAGGCAATAGGTACTATATGTATGCAAGCATGTGGTAGTGCTTGCCTGGCAGCTCAGTTGAAGCAAGTGATGGATCTGGGTAGTGCTCCTGGTTCTCTTGGTATATCCCCTGCTCAGCGTCTATTCGGAGAAGAACCAAACAAACAAGGGCCAACATAAATAAAGTGCACAAGCATATGAACAAATGCGACAAGCAAACAATCATGCCATGATGAATGATGCACAATTTGCATGGCAATAAAGTAGCATGGCATGGGTGAGGTGTGAAGTACAAGATTAAATCATTTTATGGGGTTTTTGTCCCATTTTATTCTCAAATAAGTTGCTGTACCCATTATATTTATATGATGCATGCTTCAAAACAAACCATGGAATGCATAAACAGAAAGGTCTCGTCGAGCTAATCATTTTAGACATATTATTTATTAAATTTGGACTTATAAAACAAAAGTTATTAATTTATTAAAGAAAAGGGGCATTTATTGTAATTTAAATAAACTTGGAATTTTAAATGTCCAAAATATATTTTGAATGGCATATTTGAATTCCTCACATTTTTCTGATTTGCAAACATATAATATTTGTATTATTTGGATTAATATTTGAAAAGTTATTTAAAAACAGAATTTAATTTGAATTTGAAAATAATTTGAAAAGATTTGAATTTAATACAGAAAACAGACAACACTTTTGTTACTCAGCTAGCAGCTAGCCACAGTCACAGACGAGTGGGTCCAGCAGCTGACTCAGCAACACACACGCGCAGAAACGTTTTACACCGCGGGTTGAGCTAGCCCTAGAGGATGACAGGTGGGGCCAACTGGCTCGGGCCCAGGCATCAGCGGACGGCCGCGCGGGGCTGCCAGGTGGACCGAGCGAGGGAGCGCGGGTTATGTCCGGAGAAACAGAGGGGCTTCTCCGCAAGATCTCCGGGGTGGCTGGCAGGTGGGGCTTGGTGGACCGCGGGTTAAGCAGAAACAAAACGGAGGGGGGTATCGGCAAAACGACCGCCCGTACTGTGCTTCTTCCCGGTGTTGGCGACCGATCGGTGCTCGCGCGCGGCACGGGCGGGGATCGAACCAGGGACCTGCGGGCGCGCGCTGGGGTGGCGAACCGGTGCGGTGGGTTGGGCTAGGTGACAGAGAGGTAGTCTGGGGCCTAGCTAAGGTTTCTGCGACGCTGCGGGGACGAGCAGATGCACACGACGCCGGCGCACAGAGGATGCTCGATGGAGCGCACGTCACGGCCCGGACACGACGGTGAAAGCGAGGGTGTCCAGGAGGGACGTGGGCTCACCGCGAGTGTGTCGGAGGCGTTGGATCGGGTCGGCGGGCAGACGATCGGCGACGACGCAGACGGACGGCGATCTAGGGTTTCGTGGCGGGCGCGTCGGTGTTCTTCGGCTCCGGTTCTCCTCCTCTGCGACGGCGCGTACAGGACGATGCAGTGGACGACCGTGAGCTTCCCCGGCACCCAGGAGCGCCACGCCACCGGCTGGTAGAGGGAGATCGGTGGAGGCCGAAGGTTGGCCGGCGAGGTGTAGACGGCGGTGGAGAGGAGAGGGGGAGAGGGCAGGGCGCCTTCAGGGTAGATCTGGGGAAGCAGGGGAGGCGAGAGAGGGGGTGGATAAGGCAGAGAGGAAGCGAGGATGTCGTGGGCGAGTGGTAGACGATAAAGGTGGCTCGGCCACCTTTTTGTCCTCCTCCTCACGTGCTCGGCAGGGAGGCCAGGGCAGGGGCCAGGTGGGAGGCTTCCAGGTGGGGTCGACGTGAGGGAAAAGGGAGGCAGGGGCCGGCTCGGGCTGGGGGCCACTAGGCAGAGAGAGAGAGGGGGAGGTGTGACATGGAGCTCGGGCTAGGGTTGGAGCTAGGCTCGGGTATAGGGGGTATGGCTAGGGCAGGGGTGGGTGGCCAGGGAGAGAGGGTGGCCGGTGGGGCCAGCTAGGGTTTGGTTTAGAGGGGTGACTCGGCTGGAGAGGAGAGAAAGAGGGAAGGTGGTAGCTTAGGGTTTAGCTAGGATGGGGTATGGGTTTAGATGGGGTGTGGGTTTTGATTAGGTAAAGATGAGAGAGAGGAAAGGTGTGGTGGCTTAGGGTTACTTTTGTCAAGATCAAGCCAAGCTTATTCCAAGCTCCAACAAGATCAAGACAAAAAGAAGAGAGGAAGAGAGATGGGTGATGAGGGTATAACATGATCCAAACTCAAGATCAAGATGAGGGTGTGATGGTTTAAGCATGATCAAAAATAAGATCAAGCTAAAAGAGAGGGATAGAGAGAGGGTGAGATGATCCACCCAAAACCAAATAGAATCCAAATGACAAGCTAAAAGGGTACTTGCATGGCCCATGCAAAATATTTATTGCCATGTGGCTCCTTGTGAAAACAATGTTATTACATGGCATTCATATTATGCATTCCCAGAATTGGAATAAAAGCCAAGAAAAAAGAATTATAAGGATGCCCCATGTGGAATAGATGGAGATGACCATATTGGAAATACAATGGGACTTGCTAGTGTGTATATGCCACTAGATCTTTAATAAGCCCACAAAATATCCCAACATGATGATAACCCCCTAAACAACACATATGGGAGCTAGAAATAGGGTCCCACTCACAAGGCATGCAAAGGTGGCCATGTGGCTCTCATATTTCAATATTGTGAAAACAACATGATGCTAATATGAGAGCATGTGGGAAAGAATTGGATCCATCCCAACCCACATGAGCTAGAGGTAAAACCAATAAGTGCCAAGCTCATATTTAGTTGGATGGTGGAATTATAAGGTGGTGAAAGAAAGGTGGTGGAGTTACTAAGAGATATGCCCCCAACTCAACTTGGGCATTAAACAATATATCAAGAACCAAATACAATATCAAGAGGCAAATACAATTAACAATGCATATGAAAGAAGAACCAAATCAAAAGGGTTTCATATGATGCTCAAATGCAAGGTGGCATGATGACATGAGCATGATATAATTATGATGCAACAATTATATATTTGAAGTAGCCATTATATTACTAGACCAAGTAGCATTACAATTGCTAGACAATTGGGATGCTACAGGTCAGAGCAATTTTTTTCCTCCCTGGAATCCGGGACCAATAGTTCAGACCGCTAGGTCAACAAGTACAAGTATTACAACTTAAAAAGGCCGGAGCTTAAGCTAAATAGAACTAGTTATCACACATCTCCTTGATCTTCCTAATCTTGGATTGATGCGCATCTTCCTGCAAGACCAAGGATCGAATTGTCTGCTCCTTCCTTTTATCATCTTCCTTGCACAGCTTCAATTGTTTCTCTGCATTTTCAAGTGCACTTGTCAATACTCGTAGTTGTGTACTGCAGGACTTTGGCCTGGTGGATATCATTCCTTGCTTGAGTCAGTTCTTGCTCTGCTTTAGCCTTCAGGGCCAACGCCACGTCCCTCTCCTTCTCGACTTTGATAACCTTGTCTTGCAACCACCTGAGATCTCGCTTATGCTTGGTCGTGTCAACTGGTTCCCATAGCTTCGTCTCAACACTATCAAGAAGTGAGCTGAATACGGATTCTTTCAACTCGATAGTCATTTCGAATAGTTTGTCCAGCGTTTTCTGCATCGATTTGGGCTAGTCTAGATCTACCCATTTGACAACACCGCAACTTCCGCCTTGCATAATTGCACGATGTCCGTGACACCGTAGAAACCTCCTGCCTGCGTTTTGTCCTTCGAAGGCTACAAATTTAGTGGGCACATATCCATGTTTACATACCAGAGGACTTTCTTCATCCTCTAAACCGTGATAGTCGGAGTCATACATCGTCTGGTTGGCCTAACACATCATACGCGCATGAGTAAATAGATTAGATCTAGCTCAAAAAATAGATAACTGGCCACAGATGATAGAAATAGAGATGAGACGACTCACATCGAAATCACCGTCCCTGTCGTCATGACGCGTTTCCTCGCCGTCTCCCCTTGAACCCATGGCGAGAGGGGAGGGGGGTGGCTGTTGGAGAGGGGATTGGGATGGAGGCGCCGTTGGCTTGCGGCTACGGCAGGATGGTAGTGAAGTGGGGAAAGTGGCTTCGAAGGTAAGGAAGAGAAGTACGGGGAGGAAGAGAAGTAATGGGGACGTGACACTAGGATGTGGCCCACTGAACTCGTGAGACGTGACACTCGCAACAGGGGAGCGCCCGGTGTTGCCAGTTTTTCCAGAGCAAGCGTGGCCAATCATGCCGCAGAACAGCCTACTCGCGGATCGCTCTCACGAAGACCATCCCAATCGTCCAAGCGCCCCAATCGAACAGTATGTAACAATCGTCAAGAAGAACAACTGTGTTAGGGCGTGACTTCTAGAATACTCGGTCTAACGGCTACCCATGCAATGACACTGGTGTATCCATGTGTGCTTTGTGAAAATAAGAGACATGCAATCACACTAGGTGGATCCATATGTGGTTTATGGAAGTAAGAGACATGCAATGACTCTAGCTGTGATTCATGAAAAGAACAGACATGCAATGACACTGGGTGTGCTTCATGAAAAGAATAGACATGCAATGACACTGGTGGATCCTTATGTGGTTCATGAAAAGAACATACATGCAATGACACTGGTGGATCCTTATGTGGTTCATGAAAAGAACAGACATGCAATGACACTGGTGGATCCTTATGTGGTTCATGAAAAGAACACACATACAATGACACTGGTGGATCCTTATGTGGTTTGCAGAGAGGAATAGACATGCAATGACACCGGTGGATCCACTTGTGGTTCATGAGAAGAACACACATCCAATGACACTGGTAGATCCTTATGTGGTTCATGAAAAGAACAGACATGCAGTGACACCGGGTATGGTTCATGAAAAGAACAGACATGCAATGACACTGGGTGTGGTTCATGAAAAGAATAGACATCCAATGTCTCTATCTATGGTTCATGAAAAGAACACAAATGCAATGATACTTGGTGTGGTTCATGAAAAGAACATACATGCAATGACACTTGTGAATCCATATGTTGTTTGTCAGGAGAACACACATGCAATGACATTGGGTGTGGTTCATGAAACTAACAGACATGCAATGACACTGGTGGTTCCTTATGTGTGGTTCAAGAAAAGAACAGACATGCAATGACACTGGTGGATCCATATGTGGTTTGTTAGGAGAACACACATGCAATGACATTGGGTGTGGTTCATGAAAAGAACAGACATGCAATGACACTGGTAGATCCTTATGTGGTTCATGAAAAGAATAGACATGCAATGACATAGGGTGTGGTTCATGAAAAGAACAGACATGCAATGACACTGGTGGATCCATATGTGGTTTGTCAGGAGAACACACATGCAATGACATTGGTTGTGGTTCATGAAAGGAACAGATATGCAATGACACTGGTGGATCCTTATGTTGTTTCTTTAGAGGAACACACATGCAATGACATTGGGTGTGGTTCATGAATAGAACAAACATGCAATGACACTGGTGGATCCTTATGTGTGGTTCATGAAAAGAACAGACATGCAATGACACTGGTGGATCCTTATGTGGCTTGTTTAGAAGAACACACATGCAATGACACTAGGTGTGGTTCATGAAAAGAACACACATCCAATGACATGTGGTTTGTTTAGAGGAACAGACATGCAATGAGACCGGTGGATCCACGTGTGGTTCATGAGAAGAACACACATCCAATGACACTGGTAGATCCTTATGTGGTTCATGAAAAGAACAGACATGCAGTGACACCGGGTGTGGTTCATGAAAAGAACAGACATGCAATGACACTGGGTGTTCTTCATGAAAATAATATACATCGAATGGCTGTGGTTCATGAAAAGAACACACATGCAATGACACTCGGCGTGGTTCATGAAAAGAACAGACATGCAATGACACTGGTGGATCCTTATGTGTGGTTCATGAAAAGAACATAGATGCAATGACACTGGTGGATCCTTATGTGGTTTGTTTAGAGGAACAAACATGCAATGACACTGGTGGATCCATGTGTGGTTCATGAGAAGAACACACATCCAATGACACTGGTGGATCCTTATGTGGTTTGTTTAGAGGAACAGACATGCAATCATACTAGGTGGATCCATATGTGGTTTATGGAAGTAACAGACATGCAATGACTCTAGCTGTGATTCATGAAAAGAACAGACATGCAATGACACTGTGGATCCATGTGTGGTTCATGGGAAGAACAGACATGCAATGACACTGGTGGATCCTTATGTGTGGTTCATGGAAAGAATAGACATGCAATGACACTGGTGGATCCATATGTGGTTTGTCAGGAGAACACACATGCAATGACATTGGGTGTGGTTCATGAAAAGAATAGACATGCAATATCAGTGGTAGATCCTTATGTGGTTCATGAAAAGAACACACATGCAATGACACTGGGTGTGGTTCATGAAAAGAACAGACATGCAGTGACACCGGGTATGGTTCATGAAAAGAACAGACATGCAATGACACTGGGTGTGGTTCATGAAAAGAATAGACATCCAATGACTCTAGCTATGGTTCATGAAAAGAACACAAATGCAATGACACTTGGTGTGGTTCATGAAAAGAACATACATGCAATGACACATGTGAATCCATATGTTGTTTGTCAGGAGAACACACATGCAATGACATTGGGTGTGGTTCATGAAAAAAACAGACATGCAATGACACTGGTAGATCCTTATGTGGTTCATGTAAAGAATAGACATGCAATGACATAGGGTGTGGTTCATGAAAAGAACAGACATGCAATGACACTGGTGGATCCTTATGTGTGGTTCATGAAAAGAACAGACATGCAATGACACTGGTGGATCCATATGTGGTTTGTCAGGAGAACACACATGCAATTACATTGGTTGTGGTTCATGAAAGGAACAGATATGCAATGACACTGGTAGATCCTTATGTGGTTTCTTTAGAGGAACACACATGCAATGACATTGGGTGTGGTTCATGAAAAGAACAAACATGCAATGACACTGGTGGATCCTTATGTGTGGTTCATGAAAAGAACAGACATGCAATGACACTGGTGGATCCTTATGTGGCTTGTTTAGAAGAACACACATGCAATGACACTAGGTGTGGTTCATGAAAAGAACACACATCCAATGACATGTGGTTTGTTTAGAGGAACAGACATGCAATGAGACCGGTGGATCCATGTGTGGTTCATGAGAAGAACACACATCCAATGACACTGGTAGATCCTTATGTGGTTCATGAAAAGAACAGACATGCAGTGACACCGGGTGTGGTTCATGAAAAGAATAGACATGCAATGACACTGGGTGTTCTTCATGAAAATAATATACATCGAATGGCTGTGGTTCATGAAAAGAACACACATGCAATGACACTGGGCGTGGTTCATGAAAAGAACAGACATGCAATGACACTGGTGGATCCTTATGTGTGGTTCATCAAAAGAACATACATGCAATGACACTGGTGGATCCTTATGTGGTTTGTTTAGAGGAATAAACATGCAATGACACTGGTGGATCCATGTGTGGTTCATGAGAAGAACACACATCCAATGACACTGGTGGATCCATGTGGTTTGTTTAGAGGAACAGACATGCAATCATACTAGGTGGATCCATATGTGGTTTATGGAAGTAACAGACATGCAATGACTCTAGCTGTGATTCATGAAAAGAACAGACATGCAATGACACTGTGGATCCATGTGTGGTTCATGGGAAGAACAGACATGCAATGACACTGGTGGATCCTTACGTGTGGTTCATGGAAAGAATAGACATGCAATGACACTGGTGGATCCATATGTGGTTTGTCAGGAGAACACACATTCAATGACATTGGGTGTGGTTCATGAAAAAAACAGACATGCGATGACACTGGTAGATCCTTATGTGGTTCATGAAAAGAATAGACATGCAATGACATAGGGTGTGGTTCATGAAAAGAACATACATGCAATGACACTGGTGGATCCTTATGTGGCTTGTTTAGAAGAACACACATGCAATGACACTAGGTGTGGTTCATGAAAAGAACACACATCCAATGACATGTGGTTTGTTTAGAGGAACAGACATGCAATGAGACCGGTGGATCCACGTGTGGTTCATGAGAAGAACACACATCCAATGACACTGGTAGATCCTTATGTGGTTCATGAAAAGAACAGACATGCAGTGACACCGGGTGTGGTTCATGAAAAGAACAGACATGCAATGACACTGGGTGTTCTTCATGAAAATAATATACATCGAATGGCTGTGGTTCATGAAAAGAACACACATGCAATGACACTGGGCGTGGTTCATGAAAAGAACAGACATGCAATGACACTGGTGGATCCTTATGTGTGGTTCATGAAAAGAACATACATGTAATGACACTGGTGGATCCTTATGTGGTTTGTTTAGAGGAACAAACATGCAATGACACTGGTGGATCCATGTGTGGTTCATGAGAAGAACACACATCCAATGACACTGGTGGATCCTTATGTGGTTTGTTTAGAGGAACAGACATGCAATCATACTAGGTGGATCCATATGTGGTTTATGGAAGTAACAGACATGCAATGACTCTAGCTGTGATTCATGAAAAGAACAGACATGCAATGACACTGTGGATCCATGTGTGGTTCATGGGAAGAACAGACATGCAATGACACTGGTGGATCCTTATGTGTGGTTCATGGAAAGAATAGACATGCAATGACACTGGTGGATCCATATGTGGTTTGTCAGGAGAACACACATCCAATGACATTGGGTGTGGTTCATGAAAAGAATAGACATGCAATATCAGTGGTAGATCCTTATGTGGTTCATGAAAAGAACACACATGCAATGACACTGGGTGTGGTTCATGAAAAGAACAGACATGCAGTGACACCGGGTATAGTTCATGAAAAGAACAGACATGCAATGACACTGGGTGTGGTTCATGAAAAGAATAGACATCCAATGACTCTAGCTATGGTTCATGAAAAGAACACAAATGCAATGACACTTGGTGTGGTTCATGAAAAGAACATACATGCAATGACACTTGTGAATCCATATGTTGTTTGTCAGGAGAACACACATGCAATGACATTGGGTGTGGTTCATGAAAAAAACAGACATGCAATGACACTGGTAGATCCTTATGTGGTTCATGTAAAGAATAGACATGCAATGACATAGGGTGTGGTTCATGAAAAGAACAGACATGCAATGACACTGGTGGATCCTTATGTGTGGTTCATGAAAAGAACAGACATGCAATGACACTGGTGGATCCATATGTGGTTTGTCAGGAGAACACACATGCAATGACATTGGTTGTGGTTCATGAAAGGAACAGATATGCAATGACACTGATAGATCCTTATGTGGTTTCTTTAGAGGAACACACATGCAATGACATTGGGTGTGGTTCATGAAAAGAACAAACATGCAATGACACTGGTGGATCCTTATGTGTGGTTCATGAAAAGAACAGACATGCAATGACACTGGTGGATCCTTATGTGGCTTGTTTAGAAGAACACACATGCAATGACACTAGGTGTGGTTCATGAAAAGAACACACATCCAATAACATGTGGTTTGTTTAGAGGAACAGACATGCAATGAGACCGGTGGATCCATGTGTGGTTCATGAGAAGAACACACATCCAATGACACTGGTAGATCCTTATGTGGTTCATGAAAAGAACAGACATGCAGTGACACCGGGTGTGGTTCATGAAAAGAACAGACATGCAATGACACTGGGTTTTCTTCATGAAAATAATATACATCGAATGGCTGTGGTTCATGAAAAGAACACACATGCAATGACACTGGGCGTGGTTCATTAAAAGAACAGACATGCAATGACACTGGTGGATCCTTATGTGTGGTTCATGAAAAGAACATACATGCAATGACACTAGTGGATCCTTATGTGGTTTGTTTAGAGGAACAAACATGCAATGACACTGGTGGATCCATGTGTGGTTCATGAGAAGAACACACATCCAATGACACTGGTGGATCCTTATGTGGTTTGTTTAGAGGAACAGACATGCAATCATACTAGGTGGATCCATATGTGGTTTATGGAAGTAACAGACATGCAATGACTCTAGCTGTGATTCATGAAAAGAACAGACATGCAATGACACTGTGGATCCATGTGTGGTTCATGGGAAGAACAGACATGCAATGACACTGGTGGATCCTTACGTGTGGTTCATGGAAAGAGTAGACATGCAATGACACTGGTGGATCCATATGTGGTTTGTCAGGAGAACACACATGCAATGACATTGGGTGTGGTTCATGAAAAAACAGACATGCAATGACACTGGTAGATCCTTATGTGGTTCATGAAAAGAATAGACATGCAATGACATAGGGTGTGGTTCATGAAAAGAACAGACATGCAATGACACTGGTGGATCCTTATGTGTGGTTCATGAAAAGAACAGACATGCAATGACACTGGTGGATCCATATGTGGTTTCTCAGGAGAACACACATGCAATGACATTGGTTGTGGTTCATGAAAGAAACAGATATGCATTAACACTGGTAGATCCTTATGTGGTTTCTTTAGAGGAACACACATGCAATGACATTGGGTGTGGTTCATGAAAAGAACAAACATGCAATGACACTGGTGGATCCTTATGTGTGGTTCATGAAAAGAACAGACATGCAATGACACTGGTGGATCCTTATGTGGCTTGTTTAGAAGAACACACAAGCAATGACACTAGGT
Organism: Avena sativa; assembly: GCA_916181665.1. Taxonomy (NCBI): domain Eukaryota; kingdom Viridiplantae; phylum Streptophyta; class Magnoliopsida; order Poales; family Poaceae; genus Avena; species Avena sativa. Next base: position 574,712,860 of record OV702287.1, read on the forward strand.
GTGGTTCATGAAAAGAACACACATCCAATGACATGTGGTTTGTTTAGAGGAACAGACATGCAATGAGACCGGTGGATCCATGTGTGGTTCATGAGAAGAACACACATCCAATGACACTGGTAGATCCTTATGTGGTTCATGACAAGAACAGACATGCAATGACACTGGGTGTTCTTCATGAAAATAATATACATCGAATGTCTGTGGTTCATGAAAAGAACACACATGCAATGACATTGGGCGTGGTTCATGAAAAGAACAGACATGCAATGACACTGGTGGATCCTTATGTGTGGTTCATGAAAAGAACATACATGCAATGACACTGGTGGATCCTTATGTGGTTTGTTTAGAGGAACAAACATGCAATGACACTGGTGGATCCATGTGTGGTTCATGAGAAGAACACACATCCAATGACACTGGTGGATCCTTATGTGGTTTATTTAGAGGAACAGACATGCAATCATACTAGGTGGATCCATATGTGGTTTATGGAAGTAACAGACATGCAATGACTCTAGCTGTGATTCATGAAAAGAACAGACATGCAATGACACTGTGGATCCATGTGTGGTTCATGGGAAGAACAGACATGCAATGACACTGGTGGATCCTTACGTGTGGTTCATGGAAATAATAGACATGCAATGACACTGGTGGATCCATATGTGTATTGTCAGGAGAACACACATGCAATGACATTGGGTGTGGTTTATGAAAAGAATAGACATGCAATGACAGTGGTAGATCCTTATGTGGTTCATGAAAAGAACACACATGCAAAGACACTGGGTGTGGTTCATGAAAAGAACAGACATGCAATGACACTGGTGGATCCTTATGTGTGGTTCATGAAAAGAACAGACATGCAATGACACTGGTGGATCCATATGTGGTTTGTCAGGAGAACACACCTGCAATGACATTGGGTGTGGTTCTTGAAAAGAATAGAAATGCAATGACACTAGTAGATCCTTGTGTGGTTCATGAAAAGAACACACATGCAATGACACTAGGTGTGGTTCATGAAATGAACAGACATGCAATGACACTGGTTGATCCTTATGTGTGGTTCATGAAACGAACAGACATGCAATGACACTGGTGGATCCATATGTGGTTTCTCAGCAGAACACACATGCAATCACATTGGGTGTGGTTCATGAAAAGAACAGACATGCAATGACATAGGTAGATCCTTATGTGGTTCATGAAAAGAACACACATGCAATGACACTGGGTGTGGTTCATGAAAAGAACAAACATGCAATGACACTGGTGGATCCTTATGTGTGGCTCATGAAAAGAACAGACATGCAATGACACTGGTGGATCCTTATGTGGTTTGTTTAAAAGAAAACACATGCAATTACACTGGGTGTGGTTCATGAAAAGAACACACATCCAATGACACTGGTGGATCCTTATGTGGTTTGTTTAGAGGAACAGACATGCAATGACACCGGTGGATCCACGTGTGGTTCATAATACGAACACACATCCAATGACACTAGTAGATCCTTATGTGGTTCATGAAAAGAACAGCCATGCAGTGACATCGGGTGTGGTTCATGAAAAGAATAGACATGCAATGAAACTGGGTGTTGTTCATGAAAAGAATAGACATCCAATGACTCTAGCTGTGGTTCATGAAAAGAACACACATGCAATTACACTGGGTGTGGTTCATGAAAAGAACAGACATGCAATGACACTAGTGGATCCATATGTGTGGTTCATGAAAAGAACATACATGCAATGACACTGGTGGATCCTTATGTGGTTTGTTTAGAGGAACAAACATGCAATGACACTGGTGGATCCATCTGTGGTTCATGAGAAGAACACACATCCAATGACACTGGTGGATCCTTATGTGGTTTGTTTAGAGGAACATACATGCAATCACACTAGGTGGATCCATATGTGGTTTATGGAAGTAACAGACATGCAATGACTCTAGCTATGATTCATGAAAAGAACAGACATGCAATGACACTGGTGGATCCATGTGTGGTTCATCGGAAGAACAGACATGCAATGACACTGGTGGATCCTTATGTGTGGTTCATGAAAAGAACAGACATGCAATGACACTAGTGGATCCATCTGTGGTTTGTCAGGAGAACACACATGCAATGACATTGGGTGTGGTTCATGAAAAGAGCGGACATGCAATGACACTGCTAGATCATTATGTGGTTCATGAAAAGAACACACATGCAAATGCAATGACATTGGGTCTGGTTCTTGAAAAGAACGGACATGCAATGACACTAGTGGATCCTTATGTGTGGTTCATGAAAAGAACAGACATGCAATGACACTGGTGGATCCATATGTGGTTTCTCAGGAGAACACACATGCAATGACATTGGGTGTGGTTCATGAAAAGAACAGACATGCAATGACACTGGTAGATCCTTATGTGGTTCATGAAAAGAACAGACATGCAATGACATTGGGTGTCATTCATGAAAAGAACAGACATGCAATAACACTAGTGGATCCTTATGTGTGGTTCATGAAAAGAACAAACATGCAATGACACTGGTGGATCCTTATGTGGTTTGTTTAGAAGAATACACATGCAATGATAGTGGGTGTGGTTCATGAAAAGAACAGAAAATTTTAAGCTGGACTTTCATACTGTCAGTCTTGCTCTTCAAGCCTGTTTTGGTGGTAATGCTTCTAAATTCCAGGTGAAGTTTCTGCAAGATAGAACTTTTCGTTTCTCGGTTGCTTCTCGGGCTGTGGGTTTTGAGATTTACAATATCTCCAAGTTTTCTTGCCATTCTTTTGTGATTCATGTCAATATTTGGGGAAATGGGGGTCCGAACTGGATTTATGAAGAAAAGGAATTTTACAAAGAATCTGCTAAGGAATGGAAAGTTGTCACGTACAAAAAAGAAAGAAAAAATCCCCTTCTTTAAAGCCTCCTGGTAAAAGTGGTTCGGTCTTTCAAAGACTCAAATTTCCTTCGTCACCTCAGGGTCCTTCGCCTGTGATTGAGCATAATGTTAATGAGGGATTAAATTCTGGCCATCAAGGCAGATCATATGCGCAGGTGCTCACTAATGAAGGTTTTAAGTCAAAGGTAACGCTGGTCAGGTCTGGGAGGGACGCTAATAGCGCTGCTTTTAATTTGCCTGGGCTCCTTCCTTTTCTGAAATTTCCCTCTTTCCCTATTTGTACTTGGCCCGACAAATCGTATGAGGGTTGGTTCAAGGCCCAGGTGGTTTCTCATTCCAGGCCCGTCATTCACGGCAGTTTTCACGAGTTCACTTCCTCGTTAAAAAAAACAACTTCCACTTCCCCTGTCTCCTCAACTCCCCCGCCCGCTGAAACCCCATTCCCCTCCTGTTCGTCGCCGGTGAAGTGCATCGCAATGGCGAATATCCCGATCGACCCTGAGCCATTCCTGCCGAATGGCTTCCAGATTTTGCAAGTGGCAGGGCGGAATCGCGTTAAAAGGGTGGTGGTGCGTCGGAGGTCTCGAGCACATGAACAGTATGCTATTGCTAACATTTTTCCCCTCCCTCCTGGTCCAGTTCCGTTCGTTAATATTCATGGTGTCTTGGTTGATTTCTTCAACAATGAGGCTGGAGTGCACTTCAGAGATATCCAGGATTGTCCCTTTGGGTCTGCGTATGTGCAGTTCAACCATGTCAGTGACCGTGATAGACTCATTGCGGCGAGTCCGATTCCGTTTCAAGATGTGCATGTATCTTTTGTTAAGCACAACGAGGGTGATAATTGGCGTAGAATGCAGTTTAACAATGAGTGTTGGGTGATGTTGGTTGGGCCTCCTCTTGATCACTGGCATACGGAGGATCTGAATGCTATCTTTGCTGACATTGGGAAGGTTCTCCTGTGGGAAAGGGACAATGATCATAAGGGTAGGATTGTTGCTAAAATTCGTGTGACTGATTTGGCTGATATCCCTAAGAGTGTGCGGTCTACCATTGGTGACCTGGTGGAGACTGAGTCATGGACTTTCTCTGTGGAAATTCTTCAGAGCCACTTGCTTGGTGGGGGCCCACCTGAAGAGGACCCACTGCCAGATGATAATGTGCACCCTCACCCTGTTCCTGCACATGGGCCAGTCTTTGGACCTCAGGTGCCACCTCCCCCCTCTCCCCCCCTGCTCATGGGGGTGATTAGGGTCAGTGGATGGGTCCTGTTCAGAACCCTGCTCCTGATGCTGGGAATGCTGAAGGTTGGGGTCCATGGGAAGCTGCTGCTGCCCCTGTTCAAGGGCCTGTCATAGCTCCTGGAGAGGACATGCCTATTGACAACCTGCATCTTCCACCTCAGGATGTGAATAGTGGTGTTACTGGTATCATTGTTCAGGACTGGGAGTTTGATGATGAGGAATCTGTTAATGAGCCAGAGGATGTGGAGGAGCATGGTGTTGCAGTTGCACCTCTGGGGGTTGGCATTGGGGAAGGTCTGCAAAATATCTTCCAAAACTATCTGGCTGATGAGGAGGAGCCTAATGATGCTGCTGAGGAGGAGACCGGAAGTCCTATGGATTCTGGTGCTGTTGTCCCTGAGACTGAGGATTGGATGATAGAGGATCAGCACCTTCTTTCCCCAAATGAAGCACACCTTCAGGTTGGGATGGTGAGAACTTTCATTACCATTCCTGATGTGCATATTGCCAAACAGGGTTTCTCTCAGCAAGGCCTGGAGCTCTGGGAGAATTATTTTGCTCCCCATATCCAAAAAGAAGCTTCTTCAAAGGGCTCTCTTAAGTGTGATATCCCTGTAAGTTGGTTTAATTTCATCACTCTCATGCTTGCTACTCCTGAGAAATTTAATTGGGTCAAAGGTTTTCTTACTTCTCCTTTATGGGAATTGATTAAAGAACCTATTGCTGAGGAAAGTTCTATATCTTTCATCATTCCTAATGAGAATTTTTCCCATATGGCCCCTTCTTGCCTGGGTATTGAAATTAAAACATCTTCAGGTTCTCCCTCTACCCCTGCTAGAAAGAGAAAAGGCAAGGAACCTCTTGTGGAATCTGAGGTGAGGAGAAGTCCTAGGATTGTTGAATTGAATGGGGGTTTTAAAAGTCACTTACATTGTCAAATTGTTGATTGCCTGGTTTGTAATGCTGCTCCTCCTTGCCTGAATGCCAAAGTGGTTAAAAATCTTGCTGCTTCATTCTGCAAGGTTAAAGATGGGGACCTGGAGAAGAGGTTAACCAAGAAAGGGAAGATCAATGAGGTGGCTATTAAGGCTCCTGCGAAAGGCAGCATTAAAGGTGGTCCCTCTTCCAGCTTGGGGATTGGTAGCAAGAAGAAGCCTGGGGCTGCTGGTACCTGTGGACAGCAAGCCAAGAAGAAAACCTCATCTTAAGTGTGCTAATGTGTCAAGCTATATCTTTTGCTGGGGTCTTGTTGACCTCCTGTTATGTGTTCTGTGTTTGTGATGTTGCAATATGGTTGGTACTTATTGTGGATCATATTTGTGGTACTCTATTATGGTTGAGATTTGGTCTATGTACCTGCTGTTCTCTCTTTTGGGTGATTATATTATTTACATCACCCCACATCTATAATAGCTCTTGGTTTCTTAATGAGTAACAACAGAACTTGGAAGATCCTGAATTGGAATATCAGGGGAATTAATTCTGATAAAAAAATGGTTTGCTCTTAGAAGCAAAATTGAGGAGTCTGGATGTGACATTATCTGTCTTCAAGAAACTAAACGTGAGGATTTTGATAAATCCTTCATTAAAAAATTCTGCCCCTCCAGATTTTCCAACTTTGAATTCCTTCCCTCAAGAGGTGCATCTGGTGGTTTAATCATCATTTGGAATGGCTCCTTGTTCTCTGGTCAACTCTCTTTCCTTAATGAGTTCTCTATCTCCATTACCTTGACATCTTGCCTGTCCAATAAATCTTGGATTCTCTCTAACATTTATGGGCCATGTTTACCTGAAAAAAAGTCTGAATTTCTAGACTGGTTTGGTAGTATTGATATGCTAGATGATGTGGATTGGCTTATTGTGGGTGATTTCAACTTCTGTAGACAGCCCTCTGATAGAAACAAATTGGGAGGGGATGTGAATGGTATGCTTCTCTTTAATGAAGCTATTAATAATTTAGGTCTCATTGAGTTACCTCTTAAGGGTAGAAGATTCACTTGGAGTAATATGCAGAAGGATCCTCTATTGGAAAGACTGGATTGGTTTTTTACTTCTGCTGTCTGGACTCAAAGTTTTCCCTCTACTTTTGTTGCTCCTCTTTCTAAGCCTACTTCTGATCACCTTCCCTGTGTCATTACCATTGGCACAATGATTCCAAAAGCTCAGGTGTTCAGATTTGAAAACCATTGGTTACAACATAAAGAGTTTAAAGCTATTGTTCAAAATGCCTGGAATATTCCTGTGGGTTTCCTTGATCCTGCAAAAAAAAAATATGCAAAATTCAGAAATGTGAGAAGAGGGCTGAAGCTTTGGGCCAAACAGCTTCCTTGTCTGAAGACACAAATCTGTAATGTTAATGCCACTATTGATTTGCTTGATATCATGGAGGAAATGAGAACTCTTACTGTTCATGAGTGGAATCTTAGAGATATCTTGAAGGATCTTATTATTTCTCTTCTACAAAACTAGAATATTTATTGGAAGCAGAGAGGGAAAATTAAATGGGTTAAACTGGGGGATGAGAACACCAAATTCTTTCACTCCAAAGCTACCATTAGCTTTCGACATAATTACATTTCCATGCTCAAAGGTGATTCTGATCTTGAGATCTATGATCATGATGGCAAAGCAAATCTTCTTTGGACTTCTTTTAAAGATAGAATGGGTTCTTCTGATAAGCCTGAAATGCATTTTAATCTTGATGACTTGGCTGGTGATTGCTTAAGTCAGGAGGATAAGGAAGCTTTGGAAAAGCCTTTCTCTGATGAAGAAATTGATGGAGTCATCACAAATTCGCCTAATGATAAGTCTCCTGGCCCTGATGGTTTTAATAATGAATTCATGAAGATTTGCTGGCCCATTATCAAGGATGATGTGAAACACCTTCTTCTTGAGTTCCATGCAGGGAATGTCTCTTTAGAGAGCATTAATTCCTCTTTCATCACCCTCATCCCAAAAATTGCTGCTCCTTTGACTCCTGCTGACTTTAGGCCTATTTCCTTGCTAAATAGTGTCTTCAAGATTATCACTAAGATTCTGGCCAATAGACTGCAAAAAGTCATTCTTAAACTTGTTCACAAGAATCAATATCGTTTCCTCAAGCAAAGATCAATACAAGACTGTTTAGGTTGGGCTTTTGAATTTCTTGATCAGTGTCACAAGTCAAAGGAGGAAATTTTAATTCTCAAGTTGGATTTTGAGAAGGCTTTTGACAGAATTGAGCATTCTGCAATCATTGATATCCTTAAAGCTAAAGGTTTTGGAGCTAAATGGATTTCTTGGATTCAGTTGATTTTTGGGTCTGCTTCTTCCTCTGTGCTTTTAAATGGTGTGCCTGGGAAAAAATTTTACTGTAGAAGGGGTGTCAGGCAAGGTGACCCTTTGTCCCCTATGCTGTTTGTACTGGCTGCTGATCTCCTTCAGAGCATCCTCAATAAAGCAATGTACCTGGGTCTGCTTTCTCTACCCTCTGAGAATGTTTTTTGCCCTGATTTCCCTATGGTCCAGTATGCAGATGACACTTTAGTAATCCTGAAGGCTGATTCTGAGCAACTATTTTGTCTTAAAGCAATCCTGCATACTTTTGCTATTTCCACTGGGCTTAAAGTCAACTATTCAAAGTCCAGCATGATGCCTATTAATATGGATTCTGTAAGGCTTGAGCACTTTGCTAATACACTTTCTTGCCTCACTGGGTCCTTGCCTTTTACCTATCTTGGTCTGCCTCTGAGCTTGAATAAACCTGCTGCGGAACACTTCTTGCCTATTGTTCAGAGAATTGAAAGAAGGTTGTGTGGCATTGTTGACTTTCTGAATTATGGGGGGAAATTACAGTTAGTTAAATCTGTGTTATCTTCCCTCCCCATATATTACATGAGCTGCTTTGATGTCCCTGTCTCTATCAAAGAACAGTTGGTTAAATATATGAGGAAATGCTTGTGGAGAAAGAAAACTACTGATGTTCAAGCTAGAGGTACTGCTCTTGTAGCATGGAAGAAAGTTTGTAGACCCAAGAGTCAAGGTGGCTTGGGAGTTCTGGACCTTAATATTCAAAACTCTGCTCTTCTCTTGAAGAATTTGGATAAATTCTATAATCATAGAGATATTCCATGGGTACATTTGGTGTGGAACACCTACTATTGTAATGATAAGCTTCCTGGAAGAAGAGTTGAGGGATCTTTTTGGTGGAAAGCTCATCTGAAGCTAATTGACATTTTTAAAGGACTTGCAAAGTGCTTGGTTGGAAATGGGGAATCTGCACTATTCTGGACTGATATGTGGAATAATAATTGCCTCCAACATAAGCTCCCTCACCTTCTTACATTTGCAAAAAATCCACACATTTCGGTCAGTGAGTTCATGCATACTGCAAATACTCAGGATCTCTTTTATCTGCCTTTGTCTCAACAGGCATATCAGGAATATCAAAGTCTTGAACAACTTCTTGATTATAGCAGGGAAGGGGAATCAGATTGTTGGTCTTATATTTGGGGTAGTAATTTTTCAGTAAAAAAGGCTTACTACTCTTTAGTTGGCTACCAACCAGTTCAGCCACATTTTTCTTGGATCTGGAAATCTTCTTGCCAACAGAAGCACAAATTTTTCTTCTGGGTTCTTCTGCTTGATAGACTCAACACAAGGAATCTTCTGAAAAGAAAATGTTTTCCTCTAGCTTCTTATGATTGTGTCTTCCAGAACTGCCACAGTGAAGAAACTAGTTTACATTTGTTTTGGGAATGCCCCTTTGCTAGAGCCTGCTGGGCTGAAATTTCACAGGTTAATATGGCTGATCAAAGCATCTTTGAAGTTCTAGCCAGTATTAAAAAATATCTCAAGGTCCCTTTTGCAATGGAAATTCTGATACTTGGAACTTGGAGCATCTGGATTTGCAGAAATAATGAAATTTTCAACAATCAGCATACGTCGGTGGAGACCTGGAAGGCTCTTATAGCCCAGGAATTAAGATGGGTCCTTTATAGAATTAAGAAAAAGTATTATCAGGACCTTAAGGACTGGATTGAAACCAATTTAGACATGAGATAGCTGCTTTAAGTGTTATCCCTCTTTTTTGAGGTGGAATATGTTTGTAAATAATCTTTTGTAACTCTACTTGATATATAAAAAGAAAAATTGCAGTGGGGTTTTTTTACCCTACTGTTTTACCCTCAAAAAAAAATGAAAAGAACAGACATACAATGACACTGGTATATCCTTATGTGGTTCATGAAAAGAACACACATGCAAATGCAATGACACTGGGTGTGGGTCATGAAAAGAACAGACATGCAATGACACTGGTGGATCCATATGTGGTTTGTCAGGAGAACACACATGCAATGACATTGGCTGTGGTTCATGAAAATAACAGGCATGCAATGACACTGGTAGATCCTTATGTGGTTCATGAAAAGAACACACATGCAATGACACTGGGTGTGGTTTATGAAAAGAACAGACATGCAATAACACTGGTGGATCCTTATGTGTAGTTCATGAAAAGAACAGACATGCAATGACACTGGTGGATCCATATGTGGTTTGTCAGGACAACACACATGCAATGACGTTGGGTGTGGTTCATGAAAAGAATAGACATGCAATGACACTAGTAGATCCTTATGTGGTTCATGAAAAGAACAGACATGCAATGACATTGGGTGTGGTTCATGAAAAGAACAGACATCCAATGACACTGGTGGATCCTTATGTGTGGTTCATATAAATAACAGACATGCAATGACACTGGTGGATTGTTATGTGGTTTGTTTAGAAGAACACACATGCAACGACATTGGGTGTGGTTCCTGAAAAGAACAGACATGCAATGACACTGGTGGATCCTTATGTGGTTTGTTTAGAGGAACACACATGCAATGACATTTGGTGTGGTTCATTAAAATAACAGACATGCAATGCCACTGGTGGATCCTTATGTGTGGTTCATGAAAAGAACAGACATGCAATAACACAGGTGGATCCTTATGTGGTTTGTTTAGAAGAACACACATGCAATGACACTGGGTGTGGTTCATGAAAAGAACACACATGCAATGACATGTGGTTTGTTTAGAGGAACAGACATGCAATGACACCGATGGATCCACGTGTGGTTCAAGAGAAGAACACACATCCAATGACACTGGTAGATCCTTATGTGGTTCATGAAAAGAACAGACATGAAGTGACACCGGGTGTGATTCATGAAAAGAACAGACATGCAATAACACTAGGTGTTGTTCATGAAAAGAATAGACATCCAATGACTCTAGCTGTGGTTCATGAAAAGAACACACATGCAATGACACTGGGTGTGGTTCATGAAAAGAACAGACATGCAATGACACTGGTGGATCCTTATGTATGGTTCATGAAAAGAACATACATGCAATGACAAAGGTGGATCCTTATGTGGTTTGTTTAGATGAACAACCATGCAATGACACTACTGGATCCATATGTGGTTCATGAGAAGAACACACATCAAATGACACTGGTGGATCCTTATGTGGTTTGTTTAGAGGAACAGACATGCAATCACACTAGGTGGATCCATATGTGGTTTATAGAAGCAACAGACATGCAATGACTCTAGATGTGATTCATGAAAAGAACAGACATGCAATGGCACTGGTGGATCCATGTGTGGTTCATGGGAAGAACAGACATGCAATGACATTGGTGGATCCTTATGTGTGGTTCATGAAAAGAACATACATGCAATGACACTCGTGGATCCATATGTGGTTTGTCAGCAGAACACACATGCAATGACATTGGGTGTGGTTCATGAAAAGAACAGACATGCAATGACACTGGTAGATCCTTATGTGGTTAATGAAAAGAACACACATGCAATGACACTGGGTGTGGTTCATGAAAAGAACAGACATGCAATGAGACTGGTGGATCCTTATGTGTGGGTCATGAAAAGAACAGACATGCAATGATACTGGTGGATCCATATGTGGTTTGTTAGGAGAACACACATGCAATGACATTGGGTGTGGTTCAGGAAAAGAACAGACATGCAATGACACTGGTAGATCCTTATGTGGTTCATGAAAAGAACAGACATGCAATGACATTGGGTGTTCTTCATGAAAAGAACAGACATGCAATGACACTGGTTGATCCTTATGTGTGGTTAATGAAAAGAACACACATGCAATGACACTGGTGGATCCTTATGTGGTTTTTTTAGAAGAACACACATGCAATGACACTTGGAGTGGTTCATGAAACGAAGAGACATGCAATGACACTGGTGGATGCATGTGTGGTTCATGGGAAGAACGGACATGCAATGACACTGGTGGATCCTTATGTGTGGTTCATGAAAAGAACAGACATGCAATGACACTAATGGATCCATACGTGGTTTGTCAGGAGAACACACATGCAATGACATTGGGTGTGGTTCATGAAAAGAACAGACATGCAATGCCACTAGTAGATCCTTATGTGGTTCATGAAAAGAACACACATGCAAATGCACTGACATTGGGTGTGGTTCATGAAAACAACAGACATGCAATGACACTAGTGGATCCTTATGTGTGGTTCATGAAAAGAACAGACATGCAATGACACTGGTGGATTGTTATGTGGTTTGTTTAGAAGAACACACATGCAATGACACTAGGTGTGGTTCCTGAAAAGAACAGACATGCAATGACACTGGTGGATCCTTATGTGGTTTGTTTAGAGGAACACACATGCAATGACATTTGGTGTGGTTCATGAAAATAACAGATGTGCAATGACACTGGTGGATCCTTATGTGTGGTTCATGAAAAGAACAGACATGCAATGACACTGGTGGATCCTTATGTGGTTTGTTTAGAAGAACACACATGCAATGACACTGGGTGTGGTTCATGAAAAGAACACACATCCAATGACATGTGGTTTGTTTAGAGGAACAGACATGCAATGACACCGGTGGATCCACGTGTGGTTCATGAGAAGAACACACATCCAATGACACTGGTAGATCCTTATGTGGTTCATGAAAAGAACAGACATGCAGTGACACCGGGTGTGGTTCATGAAAACAACAGACATGCAATGACAATGGGTGTTGTTCATGAAAAGAACAGACATGCAATGACACTAGTGGATTCTTATGTATGGTTCATGAAAAGAACATACATGCAATGACACAGGTGGATCTTTATGTGGTTTGTTTAGAGGAACAACCATGCAATGGCACTACTGGATCCATGTGTGCTTATGAGAAGAACACACATCAAATGACACTGGTGGATCCTTATGTGGTTTGTTTAGAGGAACAGACATGCAATCACACTAGGTGGATCCATATGTGGTTTATGGAAGTAACAGACATGCAATGACTCTAGCTGTGATTCATGAAAAGAACAGACATGCAATGGCACTGGTGGATCCATGTGTGGTTCATGGGAAGAATAGACATGCAATGACACTGGTGGATCCTTATGTGTGGTTCATGAAAAGAACATACATGCAATGACACTGGTGGATCCATATGTGGTTTGTTTGGAGAACACACATGCAATGACATTTGGTGTGGTTCATGAAAAGAACAGACATGCAATGACACTGGTAGATCCTTATGTGGTTCATGAAAAGAACACACATGCAATGACACTGGGTGTGGTTCATGAAAAGAACAGACATGCAATGAGACTGGTGGATCCTTATGTGTGGTTCATGAAAAGAACAAACATGCAATGACACTGGTGGATCCATATGTGGTTTGTCAGGAGAACACACATGCAATGACATTGGGTGTGGTTCATGAAAAGAACAGACATGCAATGACACTGGTAGATCCTTATGTGGTTCATGAAAAGAACAGACATGCAATGACATTGGGTGTGCTTCATGAAAAGAACAGACCTGCAATGACACTGGTGGATCCTTATGTGTGGTTAATGAAAAGAATAAACATGCAATGACACTGGTGGATCCTTATGTGGTTTGTTTAGAAGAACACACATGCAATGACACTGGGTGTGGTTGATGAAAAGAACAGACATGCAATGACACTGGTGGATCCATGTGTGGTTCATGGGAAGAAAAGACATGCAATGACACTGGTGGATCCTAATGTGTGGTTCATGAAAAGAACAGACATGCAATGACACTGGTGGATCCATATGTGGTTTGTCAGGAGAACACACATGCAATGACATTGGGTGTGGTTCATGAAAAGAACAGACATGCAATGACACTGGTGGATCCTTATGTGTGGTTCATGAAAAGAACAGACATGCAATGACACTGGTGGATTGTTATGTGGTTTGTTTAGAAGAATACACATGCAATGACACTGGGTGTGGTTCCTGAAAAGAACAGACATGCAATGAAACTAGTGGATCCTTGTGTGGTTTGTTTAGAGGAACACACATGCAACGACATTGGGTGTGGTTCATGAAAATAACAAACACGCAATGACACTGGTGGATCCTTATGTGTGGTTCATGAAAAGAACAGACAATGAATGACACAGGTGGATCCTTATGTGGTTTGTTTAGAAGAACACACATGCAATGACACTGGGTGTGGTTCATGAAAAGAACACACATCCAATGACATGTGGTTTGTTTAGAGGAACAGACATGCAATGACACCGGTGGATCCACGTGTGGTTCATGAGAAGAACACACATCCAATGACACTGGTAGATCCTTATGTGGTTCATGAAAAGAACAGACATGCAGTAACACCGGGTGTGGTTCATGAAAAGAACAGACATGCAATGACACTAGGTGTTGCTCATGAAAATAATAGACATCCAATGGCTGTGGTTCATGAAAAGAACACACATGCAATGACACTGGGTGTGGTTCATGAAAAGAACAGACATGCAATGAAACTGGTGTGGTTTATGAAAAGAACAGACATGCAATGACACTGGTCGATCCTTATGTGTGGTTCATGAAAAGAACAGACATGCAATGACACTGGTGGATCCATATGTGGTTTGTCAGGAGAACACACATGCAATGACATTGGGTGTGGTTCATGAAAAGAACACACATGCAATGACACTGGTAGATCCTTATGTGGTTCATGAAAAGAACACACATGCAATGACACTGGGTGTGGTTCATGAAAAGAACAGACATGCAATGACACTGGTGGATCCCTAAGTGTGGTTCATGAAAAGAACAGACATGCAATGAAACTGGTGGATCCATATGTCTTTGTCAGGAGAACACACATGCAATGACATTGGGTGTAGTTCATGAAAAGAACAAACATGCAATGACACTGGTAGATGCTTATGTGGTTCATGAAATGAACACACATGCAATGACATTGGGTGTGGTTCATGAAACTAACAGACATGCAATGACACTGGTGGTTCCTTATGTGTGGTTCAAGAAAAGAACAGACATGCAATGACACTGGTGGATCCATATGTGGTTTGTTAGGAGAACACACATGCAATGACATTGGGTGTGGTTCATGAAAAGAACAGACATGCAATGACACTGGTAGATCCTTATGTGGTTCATGAAAAGAACAGACATGCAATGACATTGGGTGTGGTTCATGAAAAGAATAGACATGCAATGACACTGGTGGTTCCTTATGTGTGGTTCATGAAAAGAACAGACATGCAATGACACTGGTGGATCCTTATGTGGTTTGTTAGGAAAACACACATGCAATGACATTGTGTGTGGTTCATGAAAATAACACACATGCAATGACACTGGTGGATCCTTATGTGTGGTTCATGAAAAGAACAGACATGCAATGACACAGGTGGATCCTTATGTGGTTTGTTTAGAAGAACACACATGCAATGACACTGGGTGTGGTTCATGAAAAGAACACACATCCAATGACATGTGGTTTGTTTAGAGGAACAGACATGCAATGACACCGGTGGATCCACGTGTGGTTCATTAGAAGAACACACATCCAATGACACTGGTAGATCCTTATGTGGTTCATGAAAAGAACAGACATGCAGTGACACCGGGTGTGGTTCATGAAAAGAACAGACATGCAATGACACTGGGTGTTGTTCATGAAAAGAATAGACATCCAATGACTCTAGCTATGGTTCATGAAAAGAACACACATGCAATGACACTAGGTGTGGTTCATGAAAAGAACAGACCTGCAATGACACTGGTGGATCCTTATGTATGGTTCATGAAAAGAACATACATGCAATGACACAGGTGGATCCTTATGTGGTTTGTTTAGAGGAACAACCATGCAATGACATTACTGGATCCATGTGTGGTTCATGAGAAGAACACACATCAAATGACACTAGTGGATCCTTATGTGGTTTGTTTAGAGGAACAGACATGCAATCACACTAGGTGGATCCATATGTGGTTTATGGAAGTAACAGACACGCAATGACTCTAGCTGTGATTCATGAAAACAACAGACATGCAATGGCACTGGTGGATCCATGTGTGGTTCATGGGAAGAATAGACATGCAATGACACTGGTGGATCCTTATGTGTGGTTCATGAAAAGAACATACATGCAATGACACTGGTGGATCCATATGTGGTTTGTCTGGAGAACACACATGCAATGACATTGGGTGTGGTTCATGAAAAGAACAGACATGCAATGACACTGGTAGATCCTTATGTGGTTCATGAAAAGAACACACATGCAATGACACTGGGTGTGGTTCATGAAAAGAACAGACATGCAATAAGACTGGTGGATCCTTATGTGTGGTTCATGAAAAGAACAGACATGCAATGAAACTGGTGGATCCATATATGGTTTGTCAGGAGAACACACATGCAATGACATTGGGTGTGGTTCATAAAAAGAACAGACATGCAATGACACTGGTAGATCCTTATGTGGTTCATGAAAAGAACAGACATGCAATGACATTGGGTGTGCTTCATGAAAAGAACAGACATGCAATGACACTGGTGGATCCTTATGTGTGGTTAATGAAAAGAACAAACATGCAATGACACTGGTGGATCCTTATGTGGTTTGTTTAGAAGAACACATATGCAATGACACTAGGTGTGGTTCATGAAAGGAACAGACATGCAATCACACTGGTGGATCCATGTGTGGTTCATGGGAAGAACAAACATGCAATGACACTGGTGGATCCTAATGTGTGGTTCATGAAAAGAACAAACATGCAATGAGACTGGTGGATCCATAGGTGGTTTGTCAGGAGAACACACATGCAATGACATTGGGTGTGGTTCATGAAAAGAACAGAGATGCAATGACACTGGTAGATCCTTATGTGGTTCATGAAAAGAACAGACATGCAATGACACTGGTGGATCCTTATGTGTGGTTCATGAAAAGAACAGACAAGCAATGACACTGGTGGATTGTTATGTGGTTTGTATAGAAGAATACACATGCAATGACACTGGGTGTGGTTCCTGAAAAGAATAGACATGCAATGACACTAGTGGATCCATATGTGGTTTGTTTAGAGGAACACACATGCAACGACACTGGGTGTGGTTCATGAAAATAACAGACATGCAATGACACTGCTGGATCCTTATGTGTGGTTCATGAAAAGAACAAACAATGAATGACACAGGTGGATCCTTATGTGGTTTATTTAGAAGAACACACATGCAATGACACTGGGTGTGGTTCATGAAAAGAACACACATCCAATGAAATGTGGTTTGTTTAGAGGAACATACATGCAATGACACCGGTGGATCCACGTGTGGTTCATGAGAAGAACACACATCCAATGACATTGGTAGATCCTTATGTGGTTCATGAAAAGAACAGACATGCAGTGACACCGGGTGTGGTTCATGAAAAGAACAGACATGCAATGACACTGGGTGTTTCTCATGAAAATAATAGACATCCAATGGTTGTGGTTCATGAAAAGAACACACATGCAATGACACTAGGTGTGGTTCATGAAAAGAACAGACATGCAATGACACTGGTGTGGTTTATGAAAAGAACAGACATGCAATGACACTGGTGGATCCTTATGTGTGGTTCATGAAAAGAACAGACATGCAATGACACTGGTGGATCCATATGTGGTTTGTCAGGAGAACACACATGCAATGACATTGGGTGTGGTTCATGAAAAGAACAGACATGCAATGACACTGGTAGATCCTTATGTGGTTCATGAAAAGAACACACATGCATGACACTGGGTGTGGTTCATGAAAAGAACAGACATGCAATGAGACTGGTGGATTCTTATGTGTGGTTCATGAAAAGAACATACATGCAATGACACTGGTGGATCCATATGTGGTTTGTCAGGAGAACACACATGCAATGACATTGGTTGTGGTTCATGAAAAGAACAGACATGCAATGACACTGGTAGATCCTTATGTGGTTCATGAAAAGAACAGACATGCAATGACATTGGGTGTGCTTCATGAAAAGAACAGACATGCAATGACACTGGTGGATCCTTATGTGTGGTTAATGAAAAGAACAAACATGTAATGACACTGGTGGATCCTTATGTGGTTTGTTTAGAAGAACACACATGCAATGACACTGGGTGTGGTTCATGAAAATAACAGACATGCAATGACACTGGTGGATCCATATGTGGTTTGTCAGGAGAACACACATGCAATGACATTGGGTGTTGTTCATGAAAAGAACAGAGATGCAATGACACTGGTAGATCCTTATGTGGTTCATGAAAAGAACAGACATGCAATGACACTGGTGGATCCTTATGTGTGGTTCATGAAAAGAACAGACAAGCAATGACACTGGTGGATTGTTATGTGGTTTGTATAGAAGAATACACATGCAATGACACTGGGTGTGGTTCCTGAAAAGAATAGACATGCAATGACACTAGTGGATCCATATGTGGTTTGTTTAGAGGAACACACATGCAACGACACTGGGTGTGGTTCATGAAAATAACAGACATGCAATGACACTGCTGGATCCTTATGTGTGGTTCATGAAAAGAACAAACAATGAATGACACAGGTGGATCCTTATGTGGTTTATTTAGAAGAACACACATGCAATGACACTGGGTGTGGTTCATGAAAAGAACACACATCCAATGAAATGTGGTTTGTTTAGAGGAACATACATGCAATGACACCGGTGGATCCACGTGTGGTTCATGAGAAGAACACACATCCAATGACATTGGTAGATCCTTATGTGGTTCATGAAAAGAACAGACATGCAGTGACACCGGGTGTGGTTCATGAAAAGAACAGACATGCAATGACACTGGGTGTTTCTCATGAAATTAATAGACATCCAATGGTTGTGGTTCATGAAAAGAACACACATGCAATGACACTAGGTGTGGTTCATGAAAAGAACAGACATGCAATGACACTGGTGTGGTTTATGAAAAGAACAGACATGCAATGACACTGGTGGATCCTTATGTGTGGTTCATGAAAAGAACAGACATGCAATGACACTGGTGGATCCATATGTGGTTTGTCAGGAGAACACACATGCAATGACATTGGGTGTGGTTCATGAAAAGAACAGACATGCAATGACACTGGTAGATCCTTATGTGGTTCATGAAAAGAACACACATGCATGACACTGGGTGTGGTTCATGAAAAGAACAGACATGCAATGAGACTGGTGGATTCTTATGTGTGGTTCATGAAAAGAACATACATGCAATGACACTAGTGGATCCATATGTGGTTTGTCAGGAGAACACACATGCAATGACATTGGTTGTGGTTCATGAAAAGAACAGACATGCAATGACACTGGTAGATCCTTATGTGGTTCATGAAAAGAACAGACATGCAATGACATTGGGTGTGCTTCATGAAAAGAACAGACATGCAATGACACTGGTGGATCCTTATGTGTGGTTAATGAAAAGAACAAACATGTAATGACACTGGTGGATCCTTATGTGGTTTGTTTAGAAGAACACACATGCAATGACACTGGGTGTGGTTCATGAAAATAACAGACATGCAATGACACTGGTGGATCCATGTGTGGTTCATGGGAAGAACAGACATGCAATGACACTGGTGGATCCTAATGTGTGGTTCATGAAAAGAACAGACATGCAATGACACTGGTAGATCCATATGTTGTTTGTCAGGAGAACACACATGCAATGACATTGGGTGTGGTTCATGAAAAGAACAGACATGCAATGACAATCGTAGATCCTTATGTGGTTCATGAAAAGAACAGACATGCAATGACACTGGTGGATCCTTATGTGTGGTTCATGAAAAGAACAGACATGCAATGACACTGGTGGATTGTTATGTGGTTTGTTTAGAAGAATGCACATGCAATGACACTGGGTGTGGTTCCTGAAAAGAACAGACATGCAATGACACTAGTGGATCCTTATGTGGTTTGTTTAGAGGAACACACATGCAATGACATTGGGTGTGGTTCATGAAAATAACAGACATGCAATGACACTGGTGGATCCTTATGTGTGGTTCATGAAAAGAACAGACAATGAATGACACAGGTGGATCCTTATGTGGTTTGTTTAGAAGAACACACATGCAATGACACTTGGTGTGGTTCATGAAAAGAACACACATCCAATGACATGTGGTTTGTTTAGAGGAACAGACATGCAATGACACCGGTGGATCCACGTGTGGTTCATGAGAAGAACACACATCCCATGACACTGGTAGATCCTTATGTAGTTCATGAAAAGAACAGACATGCAGTGACACCGGGTGTGGTTCATGAAAAGAATAGACATGCAATGACACTGGGTGTTGCTCATGAAAATAATAGACATCCAATGGCTGTGGTTCATGAAAAGAACACACATGCAATGACACTGGGTGTGGTTTATGAAAAGAACAGACATGCAATGACACTGGTGGATCCTTATGTGTGGTTCATGAAAAGAACATACATGCAATGACACTGGTGGATCCATATGTGGTTTGTAAGGAGAACACACATGCAATGACATTGGGTGTGGTTCATGAAAAGAACAGACATGCAATGACACTGGTAGATCCTTATGTGGTTCATGAAAAGAACACACATGCAATGACACTGCGTGTGGTTCATGAAAAGAACAGACATGCAATAAGACTGGTGGATCCTTATGTGTGGTTCATGAAAAGAACAGACATGCAATGAAACTGGTGGATCCATATATGGTTTGTCAGGAGAACACACATGCAATGACATTGGGTGTGGTTCATAAAAAGAACAGACATGCAATGACACTGGTAGATCCTTATGTGGTTCATGAAAAGAACAGACATGCAATGACATTGGGTGTGCTTCATGAAAAGAACAGACATGCAATGACACTGGTGGATCCTTATGTGTGGTTAATGAAAAGAACAAACATGCAATGACACTGGTGGATCCTTATGTGGTTTGTTTAGAAGAACACACATGCAATGACACTAGGTGTGGTTCATGAAAGGAACAGACATGCAATCACACTGGTGGATCCATGTGTGGTTCATGGGAAGAACAAACATGCAATGACACTGGTGGATCCTAATGTGTGGTTCATGAAAAGAACAAACATGCAATGAGACTGGTGGATCCATAGGTGGTTTGTCAGGAGAACACACATGCAATGACATTGGGTGTGGTTCATGAAAAGAACAGAGATGCAATGACACTGGTAGATCCTTATGTGGTTCATGAAAAGAACAGACATGCAATGACACTGGTGGATCCTTATGTGTGGTTCATGAAAAGAACAGACAAGCAATGACACTGGTGGATTGTTATGTGGTTTGTATAGAAGAATACACATGCAATGACACTGGGTGTGGTTCCTGAAAAGAATAGACATGCAATGACACTAGTGGATCCATATGTGGTTTGTTTAGAGGAACACACATGCAACGACACTGGGTGTGGTTCATGAAAATAACAGACATGCAATGACACTGCTGGATCCTTATGTGTGGTTCATGAAAAGAACAAACAATGAATGACACAGGTGGATCCTTATGTGGTTTATTTAGAAGAACACACATGCAATGACACTGGGTGTGGTTCATGAAAAGAACACACATCCAATGAAATGTGGTTTGTTTAGAGGAACATACATGCAATGACACCGGTGGATCCACGTGTGGTTCATGAGAAGAACACACATCCAATGACATTGGTAGATCCTTATGTGGTTCATGAAAAGAACAGACATGCAGTGACACCGGGTGTGGTTCATGAAAAGAACAGACATGCAATGACACTGGGTGTTTCTCATGAAAATAATAGACATCCAATGGTTGTGGTTCATGAAAAGAACACACATGCAATGACACTAGGTGTGGTTCATGAAAAGAACAGACATGCAATGACACTGGTGTGGTTTATGAAAAGAACAGACATGCAATGACACTGGTGGATCCTTATGTGTGGTTCATGAAAAGAACAGACATGCAATGACACTGGTGGATCCATATGTGGTTTGTCAGGAGAACACACATGCAATGACATTGGGTGTGGTTCATGAAAAGAACAGACATGCAATGACACTGGTAGATCCTTATGTGGTTCATGAAAAGAACACACATGCATGACACTGGGTGTGGTTCATGAAAAGAACAGACATGCAATGAGACTGGTGGATTCTTATGTGTGGTTCATGAAAAGAACATACATGCAATGACACTGGTGGATCCATATGTGGTTTGTCAGGAGAACACACATGCAATGACATTGGTTGTGGTTCATGAAAAGAACAGACATGCAATGACACTGGTAGATCCTTATGTGGTTCATGAAAAGAACAGACATGCAATGACATTGGGTGTGCTTCATGAAATGAACAGACATGCAATGACACTGGTGGATCCTTATGTGTGGTTAATGAAAAGAACAAACATGTAATGACACTGGTGGATCCTTATTGGTTTGTTTAGAAGAACACACATGCAATGACACTGGGTGTGGTTCATGAAAATAACAGACATGCAATGACACTGGTGGATCCATGTGTGGTTCATGGGAAGAACAGACATGCAATGACACTGGTGGATCCTAATGTGTGGTTCATGAAAAGAACAGACATGCAATGACACTGGTAGATCCATATGTTGTTTGTCAGGAGAACACACATGCAATGACATTGGGTGTGGTTCATGAAAAGAACAGACATGCAATGACAATCGTAGATCCTTATGTGGTTCATGAAAAGAACAGACATGCAATGACACTGGTGGATCCTTATGTGTGGTTCATGAAAAGAACAGACATGCAATGACACTGGTGGATTGTTATGTGGTTTGTTTAGAAGAATGCACATGCAATGACACTGGGTGTGGTTCCTGAAAAGAACAGACATGCAATGACACTAGTGGATCCTTATGTGGTTTGTTTAGAGGAACACACATGCAATGACATTGGGTGTGGTTCATGAAAATAACAGACATGCAATGACACTGGTGGATCCTTATGTGTGGTTCATGAAAAGAACAGACAATGAATGACACAGGTGGATCCTTATGTGGTTTGTTTAGAAGAACACACATGCAATGACACTTGGTGTGGTTCATGAAAAGAACACACATCCAATGACATGTGGTTTGTTTAGAGGAACAGACATGCAATGACACCGGTGGATCCACGTGTGGTTCATGAGAAGAACACACATCCAATGACACTGGTAGATCCTTATGTAGTTCATGAAAAGAACAGACATGCAGTGACACCGGGTGTGGTTCATGAAAAGAACAGACATGCAATGACACTGGGTGTTGCTCATGAAAATAATAGACATCCAATGGCTGTGGTTCATGAAAAGAACACACATGCAATGACACTGGGTGTGGTTTATGAAAAGAACAGACATGCAATGACACTGGTGGATCCTTATGTGTGGTTCATGAAAAGAACAGACATGCAATGACACTGGTGGATCCATATGTGGTTTGTCAGGAGAACACACATGCAATGACATTGGGTGTGGTTCATGAAAAGAACAGACATGCAATGACACTGGTAGATCCTTATGTGGTTCATGAAATGAACAGACATGCAATGACATTGGGTGTGGTTCATGAAAAGAAAACACATGCAATGACACTGGTGGATCCTTATGTGTGGTTCATGAAAAGAACAGACATGCAATGACACTGGTGGATCCTTATGTGGTTTGTCAAGAGAACACACATGCAATGACATTGGGTGTGGTTCATGAAAAGAACAGACATGCAATGACACTGGTAGATCCTTATGTGGTTCATGAAAAGAACACACATGAAATGATACTGGGTGTGGTTAATGAAAAGAACAGACATGCAATGACACTGGTGGATCCTTATGTGTGGTTCATTAAAAGAACAGACATGCAATGACACTGGTGGATCCATATGTGGTTTGTCAGGAGAACACACGTGCAATGACATTGGTTGTGGTTCATGAAAAGAACAAACATGCAATGACACTGGTAGATCCGTATGTGGTTCATGAAAAGAACACACATGCAATGACATTGGGTGTGGTTCATGAAAAGAACACACATGCAATGACATTGGGTGTGGTTCATGAAAAGAACAGACATGCAATGACACTGGTGGATCCTTATATGGTTTGTTTAGAGGAACACACATGCAATGACATTCGATGTTGTTCATGAAAAGAACAGACATGCAATGACACTGGTAGATCCTTATGTGGTTCATGAAAAGAACACACATGCAATGACACTGGGTGTGGTTCATGAAAAGAACAAACATGCAATGACACTGGTGGATCCTTATGTGTGGTTCATGAAAAGAACATACATGCAATGACACTGGTGGATCCTTATGTGGTTTGTTTAGAGGAACAAACATGCAATGACATTGGGTGTGGTTCATGAAAAGAACAGACATGCAATGACACTGGTAGATCCTCATGTGGTTCACGAAAAGAACACACATGCAATGACACTGGGTGTAGTTCATGAAAAGAACAGACATGCAATGAGACTAGTGGATCCTTATGTGTGGTTCATGAAAAGAACATACATGCAATGACACTGGTGGATCCATATGTGGTTTGTCAGGAGAACACACATGCAATGACATTGGGTGTGGTTCATGAAAAGAACAGACATGCAATGACACTTGTAGATCCTTATGTGGTTCATGAAAAGAACAGACATGCAATGACATTGGGTGTGCTTCATGAAAAGAACAGACATGCAATGACACTAGTGGATCCTTATGTGTGGTTCATGAAAAGAACAGACATGCAATGACACTGGTGGATCCATATGTGGTTTGTCAGGAGAACACACATGCAATGACATTGGGTGTGGTTCATGAAAAGAACACACATGCAATGACACTGGGTGTGGTTCATGAAAAGAACAGACATGTAATGAGAATGGTGGATCCTTATGTGTGGTTCATGAAAAGAACATACATGCAATGACACTGGTGGATCCATATGTGGTTTGTCAGGAGAACACACATGCAATGACATTGGGTGTGGTTCATGAAAAGAACAGGCATGCAATGACACTAGTAGATCTTTATGTGGTTCATGAAAAGAACAGACATGCAATGACATTGGGTGTGCTTCATGAAAAGAACAGACATGCAATGACACTGGTGGATCCTTATGTGTAGTTAATGAAAAGACCAAACATGTAATGACACTGGTGGATCGTTATGTGGTTTGTTTAGAAGAACACACATGCAATGACACTGGGTGTGGTTCATGAAAAGAACAGACATGCAATGACACTGGTGGATCCATGTGTGGTTCATGGGAAGAACAGACATGCAATGACACTAGTGGATCCTAATGTGTGGTTCATGAAAAGAACAGACATGCAATGACACTGGTGGATCCATATGTTGTTTGTCAGGAGAACACACATGCAATGACATTGGGTGTGGTTCATGAAAAGAACAGACATGCAATGACACTCGTAGATCCTTATGTGGTTCATGAAAAGAACAGACATGCAATGACACTGGTGGATCCTTATGTGTGGTTCATGAAAATAACAGACATGCAATGACACTGGTGAATTGTTATGTGGTTTGATTAGAAGAATACACATGCAATGACACTGGGTGTGGTTCCTGAAAAGAACAGACATGCAATGACACTAGTGGATCCTTATGTGGTTTGTTTAGAGGAACACACATGCAATGACATTGGGTGTGGTTCATGAAAATAACAGACATGCAATGACACTTGTGGATCCTTATGTGTGGTTCATGAAAAGAACATACATGCAATGACACTGGTGGATCCTTATGTGGTTTGTTTAGAGGAACAAACATGCAATGACATTGGGTGTGGTTCATGAAAAGAACAGACATGCAATGACACTGGTAGATCCTTATGTGGTTCATCAAAAGAACACACATGCAATGAAACTGGGTGTGGTTCATGAAAAGAACAGACATGCAATGAGACTGGTGGATCCTTATGTGTGGTTCATGAAAAGAACATACATGCAATGACACTGGTGGATCCATATGTGGTTTGTCAGGAGAACACACATGCAATGAAATTGGGTGTGGTTCATGAAAAGAACAGACATGCAATGACACTGGTAGATCCTTATGTGGTTCATGAAAAGAACACACATGCAATGACACTGGGTGTGGTTCATGAAAAGAACAAACATGCAATGACACTGGTGGATCCTTATCTGTGGTTCATGAAAAGAACATACATGCAATGACACTGGTGGATCCTTATGTGGTTTGTTTAGAGGAACAAACATGCAATGACATTGGGTGTGGTTCATGAAAAGAACAGACATGCAATGACACTGGTAGATCCTTATGCGGTCCACAAAAAGAACACACATGCAATGACACTGGGTGTGGTTCATGAAAAGAACAGACATGCAATGAGACTGGTGGATCCTTATGTGTGGTTCATGAAAAGAACATACATGCAATGACACTGGTGGATCCATATGTGGATTGTCAGGAGAACACACATGCAATGACATTGGGTGTGGTTCATGAAAAGAACAGACATGCAATGACACTTGTAGATCCTTATGTGGTTCATGAAAACAACAGACATGCAATGACATTGGGTGTGCTTCATGAAAATAACAGACATGCAATGACACTAGTGGATCCTTATGTGTGGTTCATGAAAAGAACAGACATGCAATGACACTGGTGGATCCATATGTGGTTTGTCAGGAGAACACACATGCAATGACATTGGGTGTGGTTCATGAAAAGAACAGACATGCAATGACACTGGTAGATCCTTATGTGGTTCATGAAAAGAACACACATGCAATGACACTAGGTGTGGTTCATGAAAAGAACATACATGCAATGAGACTGGTGGATCCTTATGTGTGGTTCATGAAAAGAACATACATGCAATGACACTGGTGGATCCATATGTGGTTTGTCAGGAGAACACACATGCAATGACATTGGGTGTGGTTCATGAAAAGAACAGACATGCAATGACACTGGTAGATCCTTATGTGGTTCATGAAAAGAACAGACATGCAATGACATTGGGTGTGCTTCATGAAAAGAACAGACATGCAATGACACTGGTGGATCCTTATGTGTAGTTAATGAAAATACCAAACATGTAATGACACTGGTGGATCCTTATGTGGTTTGTTTAGAAGAACACACATGCAATGACACTGGGTGTGGTTCATGAAAAGAACAGACCTGCAATGACACTGGTGCATCCATGTGTGGTTCATAGGAAGAACAGACATGCAATGACACTGGTGGATCCTAATGTGTGGTTCATGAAAAGAACATACATGCAATGACACTGGTGGATCCATATGTGGTTTGTCAGGAGAACACACATGCAATGACATTGGGTGTGGTTCATGAAAAGAACAGACATGCAATGACACTCGTAGATCCTTATGTTGTTCATGAAAAGAACAGACATGCAATGACACTGGTGGATCCTTATGTGTGGTTCATGAAAAGAACAGACATGCAATGACACTGGTGGATTGTTATGTGGTTTGTTTAGAAGAATACACATGCAATGACACTGGGTGTGGTTCCTGAAAAGAACAGACATGCAATGACACTAGTGGATCCTTATGTGGTTTGTTTAGAGGAACACACATGCAATGACATTGGGTGTGGTTCATGAAAATAACAGACATGCAATGACACTTGTGGATCCTTATGTGTGGTTCATGAAAAGAACATACATGCAATGACACTGGTGGATCCTTATGTGGTTTGTTTAGAGGAACAGACATGCAATGACATTGGGTGTGGTTCATGAAAAGAACAGACATGCAATGACACTGGTAGATCCTTATGTGGTTCATGAAAAGAACACACATGCAATGAAACTGGGTGTGGTTCATGAAAAGAACAGACATGCAATGAGACTGGTGGATCCTTATGTGTGGTTCATGAAAAGAACATACATGCAATGACACTGGTGGATCCATATGTGGTTTGTCAGGAGAACACACATGCAATGACATTGGGTGTTGTTCATGAAAAGAACAGACATGCAATGACACTGGTAGATCCTTATGTGGTTCATGAAAAGAACACACATGCAATGACACTGGGTGTGGTTCATGAAAAGAACAAACATGCAATGACACTGGTGGATCCTTATCTGTGGTTCATGAAAAGAACATACATGCAATGACACTGGTGGATCCTTATGTGGTTTGTTTAGAAGAAGAAACATGCAATGACATTGGGTGTGGTTCATGAAAAGAACAGACATGCAATGACACTGGTAGATCCTTATGTGGTTCACGAAAAGAACACACATGCAATGACACTGGGTGTGGTTCATGAAAAGAACAGACATGCAATGAGACTGGTGGATCCTTATGTGGGGTTCATGAAAAGAACATACATGCAATGACACTGGTGGATCCATATCTGGTTTGTCAGGAGAACACACATGCAATGACATTGGGTGTGGTTCATGAAAAGAACAGACATGCAATGACACTTGTAGATCCTTATGTGGTTCATGAAAATAACAGACATGCAATGACATTGGGTGTGGTTCAGGAAAATAACAGACATGCAATGACACTGGTGGATCCTTATGTGTGGTTCATGAAAAGAACATACATGCAATGACACTGGTGGATCCTTATGTGGTTTGTTTAGAGGAACAAACATGCAATGACATTGGGTGTGGTTCATGAAAAGAACAGACATGCAGTGACACTGGTAGATCCTTATGTGGTTCATCAAAAGAACACACAAGCAATGAAACTGGGTGTGGTTCATGAAAAGAACAGACATGCAATGAGACTGGTGGATCCTTATGTGTGGTTCATGAAAAGAACATACATGCAATGACACTGGTGGATCCATATGTGGTTTGTCAGGAGAACACACATGCAATGAAATTGGGTGTGGTTCATGAAAAGAACAGACATGCAATGACACTGGTAGATCCTTATGTGGTTCATGAAAAGAACACACATGCAATGACACTGGGTGTGGTTCATGAAAAGAACAAACATGCAATGACACTGGTGGATCCTTATCTGTGGTTCATGAAAAGAACATACATGCAATGACACTGGTGGATCCTTATGTGGTTTGTTTAGAAGAAGAAACATGCAATGACATTGGGTGTGGTTCATGAAAAGAACAGACATGCAATGACACTGGTAGATCCTTATGTGGTTCACGAAAAGAACACACATGCAATGACACTGGGTGTGGTTCATGAAAAGAACAGACATGCAATGAGACTGGTGGATCCTTATGTGGGGTTCATGAAAAGAACATACATGCAATGACACTGGTGGATCCATATCTGGTTTGTCAGGAGAACACACATGCAATGACATTGGGTGTGGTTCATGAAAAGAACAGACATGCAATGACACTTGTAGATCCTTATGTGGTTCATGAAAATAACAGACATGCAATGACATTGGGTGTGCTTCATGAAAAGAACAGACATGCAATGACACTAGTGGATCCTTATGTGTGGTTCATGAAAAGAACAGACATGCAATGACACTAGTGGATCCATATGTGGTTTGTCAGGAGAACACACATGCAATGACATTGGGTGTGGTTCATGAAAAGAACAGACATGCAATGACACTGGTAGATCCTTATGTGGTTCATGAAAAGAACACACATGCAATGACACTGGGTGTGGTTCATGAAAAGAACAGACATGCAATGAGACTGGTGGATCCTTATGTGTGGTTCATGAAAAGAACATACATGCAATGACACTAGTGGATCCATATGTGGTTTGTCAGGAGAACACACATGCAATGACATTGGGTGTGGTTCATGAAAAGAACAGACATGCAATGACACTAGTAGATTCTTATGTGGTTCATGAAAAGAACAGACATGCAATGACATTGGGTGTTGCTCATGAAAATAATAGACATCCAATGGTTGTGGTTCATGAAAAGAACACACATGCAATGACACTAGGTGTGGTTCATGAAAAGAACAGACATGCAATGACACTGGTGTGGTTTATGAAAATAACAGACATGCAATGACACTGGTGGATCCTTATGTGTGGTTCATGAAAAGAACAGACATGCAATGACACTGGTGGATCCTTATGTGGTTCATGAAAAGAACACACATGCAATGACACTGGGTGTGGTTCATGAAAAGAACAAACATGCAATGACACTGGTGGATCCTTATCTGTGGTTCATGAAAAGAACATACATGCAATGACACTGGTGGATCCTTATGTGGTTTGTTTAGAGGAACAAACATGCAATGACATTGGGTGTGGTTCATGAAAAGAACAGACATGCAATGACACTGGTAGATCCTTATGTGGTCCACGAAAAGAACACACATGCAATGACACTAGGTGTGGTTCATGAAAAGAACAGACATGCAATGAGACTGGTGGATCCTTATGTGTGGTTCATGAAAAGAACATACATGCAATGACACTGGTGGATCCATATGTGGTTTGTCAGGAGAACACACATGCAATGACATTGGGTGTGGTTCATGAAAAGAACAGACATGCAATGACACTTGTAGATCCTTATGTGGTTCATGAAAACAACAGACATGCAATGACATTGGGTGTTCTTCATGAAAAGAACAGACATGCAATGACACTAGTGAATCCTTATGTGTGGTTCATGAAAAGAACAGACATGCAATGACACTGGTGGATCCATATGTGGTTTGTCAGGAGAACACACATGCAATGACATTGGGTGTGGTTCATGAAAAGAACATACATGCAATGACACTGGTAGATCCTTATGTGGTTCATGAAAAGAACACACATGCAATGACACTGGGTGTGGTTCATGAAAAGAACAGACATGCAATGAGACTGGTGGATCCTTATGTGTGGTTCATGAAAAGAACATACGTGCAATGACACTGGTGGATCCATATGTGGTTTGTCAGGAGAACACACATGCAATGACATTGGGTGTGGTTCATGAAAAGAACAGACATGCAATGACACTGGTAGATCCTTATGTGGTTCATGAAAAGAACAGACATGCAATGACATTGGGTGTGCTTCATGAAAAGAACAGACATGCAATGACACTGGTGGATCCTTATGTGTGGTTAATGAAAAGAACAAACATGTAATGACACTGGTGGATCCTTATGTGGTTTGTTTAGAAGAACACACATGCAATGACACTGGGTGTGGTTCATGAAAATAACAGACATGCAATGACACTGGTGGATCCATGTGTGGTTCATGGGAAGAACAGACATGCAATGACACTGGTGGATCCTAATGTGTGGTTCATGAAAAGAACAGACATGCAATGACACTGGTAGATCCATATGTTGTTTGTCAGGAGAACACACATGCAATGACATTGGGTGTGGTTGATGAAAAGAACAGACATGCAATGACACTCGTAGATCCTTATGTGGTTCATGAAAAGAACAGACATGCAATGACACTGGTGGATCCTTATGTGTGGTTCATGAAAAGAACAGACATGCAATGACACTGGTGGATTGTTATGTGGTTTGTTTAGAAGAATGCACATGCAATGACACTGGGTGTGGTTCCTGAAAAGAACAGACATGCAATGACACTAGTGGATCCTTATGTGGTTTGTTTAGAGGAACACACATGCAATGACATTGGGTGTGGTTCAGGAAAATAACAGACATGCAATGACACTGGTGGATCCTTATGTGTGGTTCATGAAAAGAACAGACAATGAATGACACAGGTGGATCCTTATGTGGTTTGTTTAGAAGAACGCACATGCAATGACACTTGGTGTGGTTCATGAAAAGAACACACATCCAATGACATGTGGTTTGTTTAGAGGAACAGACATGCAATGACACCGGTGGATCCACGTGTGGTTCGTGAGAAGAACACACATCCAATGACACTGGTAGATCCTTATGTGGTTCATGAAAAGAACAGACATGCAGTGACACCGGGTGTGGTTCATGAAAAGAACAGACATGCAATGCCACTGGGTGTTGCTCATGAAAATAATAGACATCCAATTGCTGTGGTTCATGAAAAGAACACACATGCAATGACACTGGGTGTGGTTTATGAAAAGAACAGACATGCAATGACACTGGTGGATCCTTATGTGTGGTTCATGAAAAGAACAGACATGCAATGACACTGGTGGATCCATATGTGGTTTGTCAGGAGAACACACATGCAATGACATTGGGTGTGGTTCATGAAAAGAACAGACATGCAATGACACTGGTAGATCCTTATGTGGTTCAAGAAAAGAACAGACATGCAATGACATTGGGTGTGGTTCATGAAAAGAACAGACATGCAATGACACTGGTGGATCCTTATGTGTGGTTCATGAAAAGAACAGACATGCAATGACACTGGTGGATCCTTATGTGGTTTGTCAAGAGAACACGCATGCAATGACATTGGGTGTGGTTCATGAAAAGAACAGACATGCAATGACACTGGTAGATCCTTATGTGGTTCATGAAAAGAACACACATGCAATGATACTGGGTGTGGTTAATGAAAAGAACAGACATGCAATGACACTGGTGGATCCTTATGTGTGGTTCATTAAAGAACAGACATGCAATGACACTGGTGGATCCATATGTGGTTTGTCAGGAGAACACACGTGCAATGACATTGGTTGTGGTTCATGAAAAGAACAAACATGCAATGACACTGGTAGATCCGTATGTGGTTCATGAAAAGAACAGACATGCAATGACATTGGGTGTGGTTCATGAAAATAACAGACATGCAATGACACTGGTGGATCCTTATATGGTTTGTTTAGAGGAACACACATGCAATGACATTCGATGTTGTTCATGAAAAGAACAGACATGCAATGACACTGGTAGATCCTTATGTGGTTCATGAAAAGAACACACATGCAATGACACTGGGTGTGGTTCATGAAAAGAACAAACATGCAATGACACTGGTGGATCCTTATGTGTGGTTCATGAAAAGAACATACATGCAATGACACTGGTGGATCCTTACGTGGTTTGTTTAGAGGAACAAACATGCAATGACATTGCATGTGGTTCATGAAAAGAACAGACATGCAATGACACTGGTAGATCCTTATGTTGTTCACGAAAAAAACACACATGCAATGACACTGGGTGTAGTTCATGAAAAGAACAGACATGCAATGAGACTGGTGGATCCTTTTGTGTGGTTCATGAAAACAATATACATGCAATGACACTGGTGGATCCATATGTGGTTTGTCAGGAGAACACACATGCAATGACATTGGGTGTGGTTCATGAAAAGAACAAACATGCAATGACACTTGTAGATCCTTATGTGGTTCATGAAAAGAACACACATGCAATGACACTGGGTGTGGTTCATGAAAAGAACAGACATGCAATGAGACTGGTGGATCCTTATGTGTGGTTCATGAAAAGAACATACATGCAATGACACTGGTGGATCCATATGTGGTTTGTCAGGAGAACACACATGCAATGACATTGGGTGTGGTTCATGAAAAGAACAGACATGCAATGACACTGGTAGATCCTTATGTGGTTCATGAAAAGAACAGGCATGCAATGACATTGGGTGTGCTTCATGAAAAGAACAGACATGCAATGACACTGGTGGATCCTTATGTGTGGTTAATGAAAAGAACAAACATGTAATGACACTGGTGGATCCTTATGTGGTTTGTTTAGAAGAACACACATGCAATGACACTGGGTGTGGTTCATGAAAATAACAGACATGCAATGACACTGGTGGATCCATGTGTGGTTCATGGGAAGAACAGACATGCAATGACACTGGTGGATCCTAATGTGTGGTTCATGAAAAGAACAGACATGCAATGACACTGGTAGATCCATATGTTGTTTGTCAGGAGAACACACATGCAATGACATTGGGTGTGGTTCATGAAAAGAACAGACATGCAATGACACTCGTAGATCCTTATGTGGTTCATGAAAAGAACAGACATGCAATGACACTGGTGGATCCTTATGTGTGGTTCATGAAAAGAACAGACATGCAATGACACTGGTGGATTGTTATGTGGTTTGTTTAGAAGAATGCACATGCAATGAAACTGGGTGTGGTTCCTGAAAAGAACAGACATGCAATGACACTAGTGGATCCTTATGTGGTTTGTTTAGAGGAACACACATGCAATGACATTGGGTGTGGTTCAGGAAAATAACAGACATGCAATGACACTGGTGGATCCTTATGTGTGGTTCATGAAAAGAACAGACAATGAATGACACAGGTGGATCCTTATGTGGTTTGTTTAGAAGAACGCACATGCAATGACACTTGGTGTGGTTCATGAAAAGAACACACATCCAATGACATGTGGTTTGTTTAGAGGAACAGACATGCAATGACACCGGTGGATCCACGTGTGGTTCATGAGAAGAACACACATCCAATGACACTGGTAGATCCTTATGTGGTTCATGAAAAGAACAGACATGCAGTGACACCGGGTGTGGTTCATGAAAAGAACAGACATGCAATGCCACTGGGTGTTGCTCATGAAAATAATAGACATCCAATTGCTGTGGTTCATGAAAAGAACACACATGCAATGACACTGGGTGTGGTTTATGAAAAGAACAGACATGCAATGACACTGGTGGATCCTTATGTGTGGTTCATGAAAAGAACAGACATGCAATGACACTGGTGGATCCATATGTGGTTTGTCAGGAGAACACACATGCAATGACATTGGGTGTGGTTCATGAAAAGAACAGACATGCAATGACACTGGTAGATCCTTATGTGGTTCAAGAAAAGAACAGACATGCAATGACATTGGGTGTGGTTGATGAAAAGAACAGACATGCAATGACACTGGTGGATCCTTATGTGTGGTTCATGAAAAGAACAGACATGCAATGACACTGGTGGATCCTTATGTGGTTTGGCAAGAGAACACGCATGCAATGACATTGGGTGTGGTTCATGAAAAGAACAAACATGCAATGACACTGGTAGATCCTTATGTGGTTCATGAAAAGAACACACATGCAATGATACTGGGTGTGGTTAATGAAAAGAACAGACATGCAATGACACTGGTGGATCCTTATGTGTGGTTCATTAAAGAACAGACATGCAATGACACTGGTGGATCCATATGTGGTTTGTCAGGAGAACACACGTGCAATGACATTGGTTGTGGTTCATGAAAAGAACAAACATGCAATGACACTGGTAGATCCGTATGTGGTTCATGAAAAGAACAGACATGCAATGACATTGGGTGTGGTTCATGAAAATAACAGACATGCAATGACACTGGTGGATCCTTATATGGTTTGTTTAGAGGAACACACATGCAATGACATTCGATGTTGTTCATGAAAAGAACAGACATGCAATGACACTGGTAGATCCTTATGTGGTTCATGAAAAGAACACACATGCAATGACACTGGGTGTGGTTCATGAAAAGAACAAACATGCAATGACACTGGTGGATCCTTATGTGTGGTTCATGAAAAGAACATACATGCAATGACACTGGTGGATCCTTACGTGGTTTGTTTAGAGGAACAAACATGCAATGACATTGCGTGTGGTTCATGAAAAGAACAGACATGCAATGACACTGGTAGATCCTTATGTTGTTCACGAAAAAAAAACACATGCAATGACACTGGGTGTAGTTCATGAAAAGAACAGACATGCAATGAGACTGGTGGATCCTTTTGTGTGGTTCATGAAAACAATATACATGCAATGACACTGGTGGATCCATATGTGGTTTGTCAGGAGAACACACATGCAATGACATTGGGTGTGGTTCATGAAAAGAACAAACATGCAATGACACTTGTAGATCCTTATGTGGTTCATGAAAAGAACAGACATGCAATGACATTGGGTGTGCTTTATGAAAAGAACAGACATGCAATGACACTAGTGGATCCTTATGTGTGGTTCATGAAAAGAACAGACATGCAATGACACTGGTGGATCCATATGTTGTTTGTCAGGAGAACACACATGCAATGACATTGGGTGTGATTCATGAAAAGAACAGACATGCAATGACACTGGTAGATCCTTATGTGGTTCATGAAAAGAACACACATGCAATGACACTGGGTGTGGTTCATGAAAAGAACAGACATGCAATGAGACTGGTGGATCCTTATGTGTGGTTCATGAAAAGAACATACATGCAATGACACTGGTGGATCCATATGTGGTTTGTCAGGAGAACACACATGCAATGACATTGGGTGTGGTTCATGAAAAGAACATACATGCAATGACACTAGTAGATCCTTATGTGGTTCATGAAAAGAACAGACATGCAATGACATTGGGTGTGCTTCATGAAAAGAACAGACATGCAATGACACTGGTGGATCCTTATGTGTGGTTCATGAAAAGAACAGAGATGCAATGACACTGGTGGATTGTTATGTGGTTTGTTTAGAAGAATACACATGCAATGACACTGGGTGTGGTTCATGAAAAGAACAGACATGCAATGACACTGGTGGATCCATGTGTGGTTCATGGGAAGAACAGACATGCAATGACACTGGTGGATCCTAATGTGTGGTTCATGAAAAGAACAGACATGCAATGACACTGGTGCATCCATATGTTGTTTGTTAGGAGAACACACATGCAATGACATTGGATGTGGTTCATGAAAAGAACAGACATGCAATGACACTCGTAGATCCTTATGTGGTTCATGAAAAGAACAGACATGCAATGACACTGGTGGATCCTTATGTGTGGTTCATGAAAATAACAGACATGCAATGACACTGGTGGATTGTTATGTGGTTTGTTTAGAAGAATACACATGCAATGACACTGGGTGTGGTTCCTGAAAAGAACAGACATGCAATGACACTAGTGGATCCTTATGTGGTTTGTTTAGAGGAACACACATGCAATGACATTGGGTGTGGTTCATGAAAATAACAGACATGCAATGACACTTGTGGATCCTTATGTGTGGTTCATGAAAAGAGCATACATGCAATGACACTGGTGGATCCTTATGTGGTTTGTTTAGAGGAACAGACATGCAATGACATTGGGTATGGTTCATGAAAAGAACAGACATGCAATGACACTGGTAGATCCTTATGTGGTTCATGAAAAGAAAACACATGCAATGAAACTGGGTGTGGTTCATGAAAAGAATAGACATGCAATGAGACTGGTGGATCCTTATGTGTGGTTCATGAAAAGAACATACATGCAATGACACTGGTGGATCCATATGTGGTTTGTCAGGAGAACACACATGCAATGACATTGGGTGTGGTTCATGAAAAGAACAGACATGCAATGACACTGGTAGATCCTTATGTGGTTCATGAAAAGAACACACATGCAATGACACTGGGTGTGGTTCATGAAAAGAACAAACATGCAATGACACTGGTGGATCCTTATCTGTGGTTCATGAAAAGAACATACATGCAATGACACTGGTGGATCCTTATGTGGTTTGTTTAGAGGAACAAACATGCAATGACATTGGGTGTGGTTCATGAAAAGAACAGACATGCAATGACACTGGTAGATCCTTATGTGGTTCACGAAAAGAACACACATGCAATGACACTGGGTGTGGTTCATGAAAAGAACAGACATGCAATGAGACTGGTGGATCCTTATGTGTGGTTCATGAAAAGAACATACATGCAATGACACTGGTGGATCCATATGTGGTTTGTCAGGAGAACACACATGCAATGACATTGGGTGTGGTTCATGAAAAGAACAGACATGCAATGACACTTGTAGATCCTTATGTGGTTCATGAAAAGAACAGACATGCAATGACATTGGGTGTGCTTCATGAAAAGAACAGACATGCAATGACACTAGTGGATCCTTATGTGTGGTTCATGAAAAGAACAGACATGCAATGACACTGGTGGATCCATATGTGGTTTGTCAGGAGAACACACATGCAATGACATTGGGTGTGGTTCATGAAAAGAACATACATGCAATGACACTGGTAGATCCTTATGTGGTTCATGAAAAGAACAGACATGCAATGACACTGGGTGTGGTTCATGAAAAGAACAGACATGCAATGAGACTGGTGGATCCTTATGTGTGGTTCATGAAAAGAACATACATGCAATGACACTGGTGGATCCATATGTGGTTTGTCAGGAGAACACACATGCAATGACATTGGGTGTGGTTCATGAAAAGAACAGACATGCAATGACACTGGTAGATCCTTATGTGGTTCATGAAAAGAACAGACATGCAATGACATTGGGTGTGCTTCATGAAAAGAACAGACATGCAATGACACTGGTGGATCCTTATGTGTAGTTAATGAAAAGACCAAACATGTAATGACACTGGTGGATCCTTATGTGGTTTGTTTAGAAGAACACACATGCAATGACACTAGGTGTGGTTCATGAAAAGAACAGACATGCAATGACACTGGTGGATCCATGTGTGGTTCATGGGAAGAACAGACATGTAATGACACTGGTGGATCCTAATGTGTGGTTCATGAAAAGAACAGACATGCAATGACACTGGTGGATCCATATGTTGTTTGTCAGGAGAACACACATGCAATGACATTGGGTGTGGTTCATGAAAAGAACAGACATGCAATGACACTCGTAGATCCTTATGTGGTTCATGAAAATAACAAACATGCAATGACACTGGTGGATCCTTATGTGTGGTTCATGAAAAGAACAGACATGCAATGACACTGGTGGATTGTTATGTGGTTTGTTTAGAAGAATACACATGCAATGACACTGGGTGTGGTTCCTGAAAAGAACAGACATGCAATGACACTAGTGGATCCTTATGTGGTTTGTTTAGAGGAACACACATGCAATGACATTGGGTGTGGTTCATGAAAATAACAGACATGCAATGACACTTGTGGATCCTTATGTGTGGTTCATGAAAAGAACATACATGCAATGATACTGGTGGATCCATATGTGGTTTGTCAGGAGAACACACATGCAATGACATTGGGTGTGGTTCATGAAAAGAACAGACATGCAATGACACTGGTAGATCCTTATGTGGTTCATGAAAAGAACACACATGCAATGACACTGTGTGTGGTTCATGAAAAGAACAAACATGCAATGACACTGGTGGATCCTTATCTGTGGTTCATGAAAAGAACATACATGCAATGACACTGGTGGATCCTTATGTGGTTTGTTTAGAGGAACAAACATGCAATGACATTGGGTGTGGTTCATGAAAAGAACAGACATGCAATGACACTGGTAGATCCTTATGTGGTTCACGAAAAGAACACACATGCAATGACACTGGGTGTGGTTCATGAAAAGAACAGACATGCAATGAGACTGGTGGATCCTTATGTGTGGTTCATGAAAAGAACATACATGCAATGACACTGGTGGATCCATATGTGGTTTGTCAGGAGAACACACATGCAATGACATTGGGTGTGGTTCATGAAAAGAACAGACATGCAATGACACTTGTAGACCCTTATGTGGTTCATGAAAAGAACAGACATGCAATGACATTGGGTGTGCTTCATGAAAAGAACAGACATGCAATGACACTAGTGGATCCTTATGTGTGGTTCATGAAAAGAACAGACATGCAATGACAGTGGTGGATCCATATGTGGTTTGTCAGGAGAACACACATGCAATGACATTGGGTGTGGTTCATGAAAAGAACAGACATGCAATGACACTGGTAGATCCTTATGTGGTTCATGAAAAGAACACACATGCAATGACACTGGGTGTGGTTCATGAAAAGAACAGACATGCAATGAGACTGGTGGATCCTTATGTGTGGTTCATGAAAAGAACATACATGCAATGACACTGGTGGATCCATATGTGGTTTGTCAGGAGAACACACATGCAATGACATTGGGTGTGGTTCATGAAAAGAACAGACATGCAATGACACTGGTAGATCCTTATGTGGTTCATGAAAAGAACAGACATGTAATGACATTGGGTGTGATTCATGAAAAGAACAGACATGCAATGACACTGGTGGATCCTTATGTGTAGTTAATGAAAAGACCAAACATGTAATGACACTGGTGGATCCTTATGTGGTTTGTTTAGAAGAACACACATGCAATGACACTGGGTGTGGTTCATTAAAAGAACATACATGCAATGACACTGGTGGATCCATGTGTGGTTCATGGGAAGAACAGACATGCAATGACACTGGTGGATCCTAATGTGTGGTTCATGAAAAGAACAGACATGCAATGACACTGGTGGATGCATATGTTGTTTGTCAGGAGAACACACATGCAATGACATTGGGTGTGGTTCATGAAAAGAACAGACATGCAATGACACTCGTAGATCCTTATGTGGTTCATGAAAAGAACAGACATGCAATGACACTGGTGGATCCTTATGTGTGGTTCATGAAAAGAACAGACATGCAATGACACTGGTGGATTGTTATGTGGTTTGTTTAGAAGAATACACATGCAATGACACTGGGTGTGGTTCCTGAAAAGAACAGACATGCAATGACACTAGTGGATCCTTATGTGGTTTGTTTAGAGGAACACACATGCAATGACATTGGGTGTGGTTCATGAAAATAACAGACATGCCATGACACTGGTGGATCCTTATGTGTGGTTCATGAAAAGAACATACATGCAATGACACTAGTGGATCCTTATGTGGTTTTTTTAGAGGAACAGACATGCAATGACATTGGGTGTGGTTCATGAAAAGAACAAACATGCAATGACACTTGTAGATCCTTATGTGGTTCATGAAAAGAACACCCATGCAATGAAACTGGGTGTGGTTCATGAAAAGAACAGACATGCAATGAGACTGGTGGATCCTTATGTGTGGTTCATGAAAACAACAGACATGCAATGACACTGGTGGATTGTTATGTGGTTTGTTTAGAAGAATGCACATGCAATGACACTGGGTGTGGTTCCTGAAAAGAACAGACATGCAGTGACACTAGTGGATCCTTATGTGGTTTGTTTAGAGGAACACACATGGAATGACATTGGGTGTGGTTCATGAAAATAACAGACATGCAATGACACTGGTGGATCCTTATGTGTGGTTCATGAAAAGAACAGACAATGAATGACACAGGTGGATCCTTATGTGGTTTGTTTAGAAGAACACACATGCAATGACACTTGGTGTGGTTCATGAAAATAACACACATCCAATGACATGTGGTTTGTTTAGAGGAACAGACATGCAATGACACCGGTGGATCCACGTGTGGTTCATGAGAAGAACACACATCCAATGACACTGGTAGATCCTTATGTGGTTCATCAAAAGAACAGACATGCAGTGACACCGGGTGTGGTTCATGAAAAGAACAGACATGCAATGACACTGGGTGTTGCTCATGAAAATAATAGACATCCAATGGCTGTGGTTCATGAAAAGAACACACATGCAATGACACTTGGTGTGGTTTATGAAAAGAACAAACATGCAATGACACTGGTGGATCCTTATGTGTGGTTCATGAAAAGAACAGACATGCAATGACACTGGTGGATCCATATGTGGTTTATCAGGAGAACACAAATGCAATGACATTGG
Source organism: Avena sativa (assembly GCA_916181665.1). Classification (NCBI taxonomy): domain Eukaryota; kingdom Viridiplantae; phylum Streptophyta; class Magnoliopsida; order Poales; family Poaceae; genus Avena; species Avena sativa. Next base: position 574,754,000 of record OV702287.1, read on the forward strand.
GTGTGGTTCATGAAAAGAATAAACATGCAATGACACTGGTAGATCCTTATGTGGTTCATGAAAAGAACAGACATGCAATGACATTGGGTGTGGTTCATGAAAAGAACAGACATGCAATGACACTGGTGGATCCTTATGTGTGGTTCATGAAAAGAACAGACATGCAATGACACTGGTGGATCCTTATGTGGTTTGTCAAGAGAACACACATGCAATGACATTGGGTGTGGTTCATGAAAAGAACAGACATGCAATGACACTGGTACATCCTTATGTGGTTCATGAAAAGAACACACATGCAATGATACTGGGTGTGGTTAATGAAAAGAACAGACATGCAATGACACTGGTGGATCCTTATGTGTGGTTCATTAAAAGAACAGACATGCAATGACACTGGTGGATCCATATGTGGTTTGTCAGGAGAACACACGTGCAATGACATTGGTTGTGGTTCATGAAAAGAACAAACATGCAATGACACTGGTAGATCCGTATGTGGTTCATGAAAAGAACAGACATGCAATGACATTGAGTGTGGTTCATGAAAAGAACAGACATGCAATGACACTGGTGGATCCTTATATGGTTTGTTTAGAGGAACACACATGCAATGACATTCGATGTTGTTCATGAAAAGAACTGACATGCAATGACACTGGTAGATCCTTATGTGGTTCATGAAAAGAACACACATGCAATGACACTGGGTGTGGTTCATGAAAAGAACAAACATGCAATGACACTGGTGGATCCTTATGTGTGGTTCATGAAAAGAACATACATGCAATGACACTGGTGGTTCCTTATGTGGTTTGTTTAGAGGAACAAACATGCAATGACATTGGGTGTGGTTCATGAAAAGAACAGACATGCAATGACACTGGTAGATCCTTATGTGGTTCACGAAAAGAACACACATGCAATGACACTGGGTGTAGTTCATGAAAAGAACAGACATGCAATGAGACTGGTGGATCCTTATGTGTGGTTCATGAAAAGAACATACATGCAATGACACTGGTGGATCCATATGTGGTTTGTCAGGAGAACACACATGCAATGACATTGGGTGTGGTTCATGAAAAGAACAGACATGCAATGATACTTGTAGATCCTTATGTGGTTCATGAAAAGAACAGACATGCAATGACATTGGGTGTGCTTCATGAAAAGAACAGACATGCAATGACACTAGTGGATACTTATGTGTGGTTCATGAAAAGAACAGACATGCAATGACACTGGTGGATCCATATGTGGTTTGTCAGGAGAACACACATGCAATGACATTGGGTGTGGTTCATGAAAAGAACAGACATGCAATGACACTGGTAGATCCTTATGTGGTTCATGAAAAGAACAGACATGCAATGACATTGGGTGTGATTCATGAAAAGAACAGACATGCAATGACACTGGTGGATCCTTATGTGTAGTTAATGAAAAGACCAAACATGTAATGACACTGGTGGATCCTTATGTGGTTTGTTTAGAAGAACACACATGCAATGACACTGGGTGTGGTTCATGAAAAGAACAGACATGCAATGACACTGGTGGATCCATGTGTGGTTCAAGGGAAGAACAGACATGCAATGACACTGGTGGATCCTAATGTGTGGTTCATGAAAAGAACAGACATGCAATGACACTGGTGGATCCATATGTTGTTTGTCAGGAGAAGACACATGCAATGACATTGGGTGTGGTTCATGAAAAGAACAGACATGCAATGACACTCGTAGATCCTTATGTGGTTCATGAAAAGAACAGACATGCAATGACACTGGTGGATCCTTATGTGTGGTTCATGAAAAGAACAGACATGCAATGACACTGGTGGATTGTTATGTGGTTTGTTTAGAAGAATACACATGCAATGACAGTGGGTGTGGTTCCTGAAAAGAACAGACATGCAATGACACTAGTGGATCCTTATGTGGTTTGTTTAGAGGAACACACATGCAATGACATTGGGTGTGGTTCATGAAAAGAACATACATGCAATGACACTAGAGGATCCTTATGTGGTTTGTTTAGAGGAACAGACATGCAATGACATTGGGTGTAGTTCATGAAAAGAACAGACATGCAATGACACTGGTAGATCCTTATGTGGTTCATGAAAAGAACACACATGCAATGAAACTGGGTGTGGTTCATGAAAAGAACAGACATGCAATGAGACTGGTGGATCCTTATGTGTGGTTCATGAAAAGAACAGACATGCAATGACACTGGTGGATTGTTATGTGGTTTGTTTAGAAGAATGCACATGCAATGACACTGGGTGTGGTTCCTGAAAAGAACAGACATGCAATGACACTAGTGGATCCTTATGTGGTTTGTTTAGAGGAACACACATGCAATGACATTGGGTGTGGTTCATGAAAATAACAGACATGTAATGACACTGGTGGATCCTTATGTGTGGTTCATGAAAAGAACAGACAATGAATGATACAGGTGGATCCTTATGTGGTTTGTTTAGAAGAACACACATGCAGTGACACTTGGTGTGGTTCATGAAAAGAACACACATCCAATCACATGTGGTTTGTTTAGAGGAACAGACATGCAATGACACCGGTGGATCCACGTGTGGTTCATGAGAAGAACACACATCCAATGACACTGGTAGATCCTTATGTGGTTCATGAAAAGAACAGACATGCAGTGACACCGGGTGTGGTTCATGAAAAGAACAGACATGCAATGACACTGGGTGTTGCTCATGAAAATAATAGACATCCAATGGCTGTGGTTCATGAAAAGAACACACATGCAATGACACTGGGTGTGGTTTATGAAAAGAACAGACATGCAATGACACTGGTGGATCCTTATGTGTGGTTCATGAAAAGAACAGACATGCAATGACACTGGTGGATCCATATGTGGTTTGTTAGGAGAACACACATGCAATGACATTGAGTGTGGTTCATGAAAAGAACAGACATGCAATGACACTGGTAGATCCTTATGTGGTTCATGAAAAGAACAGACATGCAATGACATTGGGTGTGGTTCATGAAAACAACAGACATGCAATGACACTGGTGGATCCTTATGTGTGGTTCATGAAAAGAACAGACATGCAATGACACTGGTGGATCCTTATGTGGTTTGTCAAGAGAACACACATGCAATGACATTGGGTGTGGTTCATGAAAAGAACAGAGATGCAATGACACTGGTACATCCTTATGTGGTTCATGAAAAGAACACACATGCAATGATACTGGGTGTGGTTAATGAAAAGAACAGACATGCAATAACACTGGTGGATCCTTATGTGTGGTTCATTAAAAGAACAGACATGCAATGACACTGGTGGATCCATATGTGGTTTCTCAGGAGAACACACGTGCAATGACATTGGTTGTGGTTCATGAAAAGAACAAACATGCAATGACACTGGTAGATCCGTATGTGGTTCATGAAAAGAACAGACATGCAATGACATTGGGTGTGGTTCATGAAAAGAACAGACATGCAATGACACTGGTGGATCCTTATATGGTTTGTTTAGAGGAACACACATGCAATGACATTCGATGTTGTTCATGAAAAGAACAGACATGCAATGACACTGGTAGATCCTTATGTGGTTCATGAAAAGAACACATATGCAATGACACTGGGTGTGGTTCATGAAAAGAACAAACATGCAATGACACTGGTGGATCCTTATGTGTGGTTCATGAAAAGAACATACATGCAATGACACTGGTGGATCCTTATGTGGTTTGTTTAGAGGAACAAACATGCAATGACATTGGGTGTGGTTCATGAAAAGAACAGACATGCAATGACACTGGTAGATCCTTATGTGGTTCACGAAAAGAACACACATGCAATGACACTGGGTGTAGTTCATGAAAAGAACAGACATGCAATGAGACTGGTGGATCCTTATGTGTGGTTCGTGAAAAGAACATACATGCAATGACACTGGTGGATCCATATGTGGTTTGTCAGGAGAACACACATGCAATGACATTGGGTGTGGTTCATGAAAAGAACAGACATGCAATGACACTTGTAGATCCTTATGTGGTTCATGAAAAGAACAGACATGCAATGACATTGGGTGTGCTTCATGAAAAGAACAGACATGCAATGACACTAGTGGATCCATATGTGTGGTTCATGAAAAGAACCGACATGCAATGACACTGGTGGATCCATATGTGGTTTGTCAGGAGAACACACATGCAATGACATTGGGTGTGGTTCATGAAAAGAACAGACATGCAATGACACTGGTAGATCCTTAGGTGGTTCATGAAAAGAACACACATGCAATGACACTGGGTGTGGTTCATGAAAAGAACAGACATGCAATGAGACTGGTGGATCCTTATGTGTGGTTCATGAAAAGAACATACATGCAATGACACTGGTGGATCCATATGTGGTTTGTCAGGAGAACACACATGCAATGACATTGGGTGTGGTTCATGAAAAGAACAGACATGCAATGACACTGGTAGATCCTTATGTGGTTCATGAAAAGAACAGACATGCAATGACATTGGGTGTGCTTCATGAAAAGAACAGACATGCAATGACACTGGTGGATCCTTATGTGTAGTTAATGAAAAGACCAAACATGTAATGACACTGGTGGATCCTTATGTGGTTTGTTTAGAAGAACACACATGCAATGACACTGGGTGTGGTTCATGAAAAGAACAGACATGCAATGACACTGGTGGATCCATGTGTGGTTCATGGGAAGAACAGACATGCAATGACACTGGTAGATCCTAATGTGTGGTTCATGAAAAGAACAGACATGCAATGACACTGGTGGATCCATATGTTGTTTGTCAGGAGAACACACATGCAATGACATTGGGTGTGGTTCATGAAAAGAACAGACATGCAATGACACTCGTAGATCCTTATGTGGTTCATGAAAAGAACAGACATGCAATGACACTGGTGGATACTTATGTGTGGTTCATGAAAAGAACAGACATGCAATGACACTGGTGGATTGTTATGTGGTTTGTTTAGAAGAATACACATGCAATGACATTGGGTGTGGTTCCTGAAAAGAACAGACATGCAATGACACTAGTGGATCCTTATGTGGTTTGTTTAGAGGAACACACATGCAATGACATTGGGTGTGGTTCATGAAAATAACAGACATGCAATGACACTGGTGGATCCTTATGTGTGGTTCATGAAAAGAACATACATGCAATGACACTGGTGGATCCTTATGTGGTTTGTTTAGAGGAACAGACATGCAATGACATTGGGTGTGGTTCATGAAAAGAACAGACATGCAATGACACTGGTAGATCCTTATGTGGTTCATGAAAAGAACACACATGCAATGAAACTGGGTGTGGTTCATGAAAAGAACAGACATGCAATGAGACTGGTGGATCCTTATGTGTGGTTCATGAAAAGAACATACATGCAATGACACTGGTGGATCCATATGTGGTTTGTCAGGAGAACACACATGCAATGACATTGGGTGTGGTTCATGAAAAGAACAGACATGCAATGACACTGGTAGATCCTTATGTGGTTCATGAAAAGAACACACATGCAATGACACTGGGTGTGGTTCATGAAAAGAACAAACATGCAATGACACTGGTGGATCCTTATCTGTGGTTCATGAAAAGAACATACATGCAATGACACTGGTGGATCCTTATGTGGTTTGTTTAGAGGAACAAACATGCAATGACATTGGGTGTGGTTCATGAAAAGAACAGACATGCAATGACACTGGTAGATCCTTATGTGGTTCACGAAAAGAACACACATGCAATGACACTGGGTGTGGTTCATGAAAAGAACAGACATGCAATGAGACTGGTGGATCCTTATGTGTGGTTCATGAAAAGAACATACATGCAATGACACTGGTGGATCCATATGTGGTTTGTCAGGAGAACACACATGCAATGACATTGGGTGTGGTTCATGAAAAGAACAGACATGCAATGACACTTGTAGATCCTTATGTGGTTCATGAAAAGAACAGACATGCAATGACATTGGGTGTGCTTCATGAAAAGAACAAACATGCAATGACACTAGTGGATCCTTATGTGTGGTTCATGAAAAGAACAGACATGCAATGACACTGGTGGATCCATATGTGGTTTGTCAGGAGAACACACATGCAATGACATTGGGTGTGGTTCATGAAAAGAACAGACATGCAATGACACTGGTAGATCCTTATGTGGTTCATGAAGAGAACACACATGCAATGACACTGGGTGTGGTTCATGAAAAGAACAGACATGCAATGAGACTGGTGGATCCTTATGTGTGGTTCATGAAAAGAACATACATGCAATGACACTGGTGGATCCATATGTGGTTTGTCAGGAGAACACACATGCAATGACATTGGGTGTGGTTCATGAAAAGAACAGACATGCAATGACACTGGTAGATCCTTATGTGGTTCATGAAAAGAACAGACATGCAATGACATTGGGTGTTGCTCATGAAAATAACAGACATCCAATGACACTGGTGGATCCTTATGTGTAGATAATGAAAAGACCAAACATGTAATGACACTGGTGGATCCTTATGTGGTTTGTTTAGAAGAACACACATGCAATGACACTGGGTGTGGTTCATGAAAAGAACAGACATGCAATGAGACTGGTGGATCCATGTGTGGTTCATGGGAAGAACAGACATGCAATGACACTGGTGGATCCTTATGTGGTTTGTCAAGAGAACACACATGCAATGACATTGGGTGTGGTTCATGAAAAGAACAGAGATGCAATGACACTGGTACATCCTTATGTGGTTCATGAAAAGAACACACATGCAATGATACTGGGTGTGGTTAATGAAAAGAACAGACATGCAATAACACTGGTGGATCCTTATGTGTGGTTCATTAAAAGAACAGACATGCAATGACACTGGTGGATCCATATGTGGTTTCTCAGGAGAACACACGTGCAATGACATTGGTTGTGGTTCATGAAAAGAACAAACATGCAATGACACTGGTAGATCCGTATGTGGTTCATGAAAAGAACAGACATGCAATGACATTGGGTGTGGTTCATGAAAAGAACAGACATGCAATGACACTGGTGGATCCTTATATGGTTTGTTTAGAGGAACACACATGCAATGACATTCGATGTTGTTCATGAAAAGAACAGACATGCAATGACACTGGTAGATCCTTATGTGGTTCATGAAAAGAACACATATGCAATGACACTGGGTGTGGTTCATGAAAAGAACAAACATGCAATGACACTGGTGGATCCTTATGTGTGGTTCATGAAAAGAACATACATGCAATGACACTGGTGGATCCTTATGTGGTTTGTTTAGAGGAACAAACATGCAATGACATTGGGTGTGGTTCATGAAAAGAACAGACATGCAATGACACTGGTAGATCCTTATGTGGTTCACGAAAAGAACACACATGCAATGACACTGGGTGTAGTTCATGAAAAGAACAGACATGCAATGAGACTGGTGGATCCTTATGTGTGGTTCGTGAAAAGAACATACATGCAATGACACTGGTGGATCCATATGTGGTTTGTCAGGAGAACACACATGCAATGACATTGGGTGTGGTTCATGAAAAGAACAGACATGCAATGACACTTGTAGATCCTTATGTGGTTCATGAAAAGAACAGACATGCAATGACATTGGGTGTGCTTCATGAAAAGAACAGACATGCAATGACACTAGTGGATCCATATGTGTGGTTCATGAAAAGAACAGACATGCAATGACACTGGTGGATCCATATGTGGTTTGTCAGGAGAACACACATGCAATGACATTGGGTGTGGTTCATGAAAAGAACAGACATGCAATGACACTGGTAGATCCTTAGGTGGTTCATGAAAAGAACACACATGCAATGACACTGGGTGTGGTTCATGAAAAGAACAGACATGCAATGAGACTGGTGGATCCTTATGTGTGGTTCATGAAAAGAACATACATGCAATGACACTGGTGGATCCATATGTGGTTTGTCAGGAGAACACACATGCAATGACATTGGGTGTGGTTCATGAAAAGAACATACATGCAATGACACTAGTAGATCCTTATGTGGTTCATGAAAAGAACAGACATGCAATGACATTGGGTGTGCTTCATGAAAAGAACAGACATGCAATGACACTGGTGGATCCTTATGTGTGGTTCATGAAAAGAACAGAGATGCAATGACACTGGTGGATTGTTATGTGGTTTGTTTAGAAGAATACACATGCAATGACACTGGGTGTGGTTCATGAAAAGAACAGACATGCAATGACACTGGTGGATCCATGTGTGGTTCATGGGAAGAACAGACATGCAATGAGACTGGTGGATCCTAATGTGTGGTTCATGAAAAGAACAGACATGCAATGACACTGGTGGATCCATATGTTGTTTGTTAGGAGAACACACATGCAATGACATTGGATGTGGTTCATGAAAAGAACAGACATGCAATGACACTCGTAGATCCTTATGTGGTTCATGAAAAGAACAGACATGCAATGACACTGGTGGATCCTTATGTGTGGTTCATGAAAATAACAGACATGCAATGACACTGGTGGATTGTTATGTGGTTTGTTTAGAAGAATACACATGCAATGACATTGGGTGTGGTTCCTGAAAAGAACAGACATGCAATGACACTAGTGGATCCTTATGTGGTTTGTTTAGAGGAACACACATGCAATGACATTGGGTGTGGTTCATGAAAATAACAGACATGCAATGACACTGGTGGATCCTTATGTGTGGTTCATGAAAAGAACATACATGCAATGACACTGGTGGATCCTTATGTGGTTTGTTTAGAGGAACAGACATGCAATGACATTGGGTGTGGTTCATGAAAAGAACAGACATGCAATGACACTGGTAGATCCTTATGTGGTTCATGAAAAGAACACACATGCAATGAAACTGGGTGTGGTTCATGAAAAGAACAGACATGCAATGAGACTGGTGGATCCTTATGTGTGGTTCATGAAAAGAACATACATGCAATGACACTGGTGGATCCATATGTGGTTTGTCAGGAGAACACACATGCAATGACATTGGGTGTGGTTCATGAAAAGAACAGACATGCAATGACACTGGTAGATCCTTATGTGGTTCATGAAAAGAACACACATGCAATGACACTGGGTGTGGTTCATGAAAAGAACAAACATGCAATGACACTGGTGGATCCTTATCTGTGGTTCATGAAAAGAACATACATGCAATGACACTGGTGGATCCTTATGTGGTTTGTTTAGAGGAACAAACATGCAATGACATTGGGTGTGGTTCATGAAAAGAACAGACATGCAATGACACTGGTAGATCCTTATGTGGTTCACGAAAAGAACACACATGCAATGACACTGGGTGTGGTTCATGAAAAGAACAGACATGCAATGAGACTGGTGGATCCTTATGTGTGGTTCATGAAAAGAACATACATGCAATGACACTGGTGGATCCATATGTGGTTTGTCAGGAGAACACACATGCAATGACATTGGGTGTGGTTCATGAAAAGAACAGACATGCAATGACACTTGTAGATCCTTATGTGGTTCATGAAAAGAACAGACATGCAATGACATTGGGTGTGCTTCATGAAAAGAACAAACATGCAATGACACTAGTGGATCCTTATGTGTGGTTCATGAAAAGAACAGACATGCAATGACACTGGTGGATCCATATGTGGTTTGTCAGGAGAACACACATGCAATGACATTGGGTGTGGTTCATGAAAAGAACAGACATGCAATGACACTGGTAGATCCTTATGTGGTTCATGAAGAGAACACACATGCAATGACACTGGGTGTGGTTCATGAAAAGAACAGACATGCAATGAGACTGGTGGATCCTTATGTGTGGTTCATGAAAAGAACATACATGCAATGACACTGGTGGATCCATATGTGGTTTGTCAGGAGAACACACATGCAATGACATTGGGTGTGGTTCATGAAAAGAACAGACATGCAATGACACTGGTAGATCCTTATGTGGTTCATGAAAAGAACAGACATGCAATGACATTGGGTGTTGCTCATGAAAATAACAGACATCCAATGACACTGGTGGATCCTTATGTGTAGATAATGAAAAGACCAAACATGTAATGACACTGGTGGATCCTTATGTGGTTTGTTTAGAAGAACACACATGCAATGACACTGGGTGTGGTTCATGAAAAGAACAGACATGCAATGACACTGGTGGATCCATGTGTGGTTCATGGGAAGAACAGACATGCAATGACACTGGTGGATCCTAATGTGTGGTTCATGAAAAGAACAGACATGCAATGACACTGGTGGATCCATATGTTGTTTGTCAGGAGAACACACATGCAATGACATTGGGTGTGGTTCATGAAAAGAACAGACATGCAATGACACTCGTAGATCCTTATGTGGTTCATGAAAAGAACACACATGCAATGACACTGCTGGATCCTTATGTGTGGTTCACGAAAAGAACAGACATGCAATGACACTGGTGGATTGTTATGTGGTTTGTTTAGAAGAATACACATGCAATGACACTGGGTGTGGTTCCTGAAAAGAACAGACATGCAATGACACTAGTGGATCCTTATGTGGTTTGTTTAGAGGAACACACATGCAATGACATTGGGTGTGGTTCATGAAAATAACAGACATGCAATGACACTGGTGGATCCTTATGTGTGGTTCATGAAAAGAACATACATGCAATGACACTGGTGGATCCTTATGTGGTTTGTTTAGAGGAACAGACATGCAATGACATTGGGTGTGGTTCATGAAAAGAACAGACATGCAATGACACTGGTAGATCCTTATGTGGTTCATGAAAAGAACAGATATGCAATGACATTGGGTGTGCTTCATGAAAAGAACAGACATGCAATGACACTGGTGGATCCTTATGTGTGGTTAATGAAAAGACCAAACATGTAATGACACTGGTGGATCCTTATGTGGTTTGTTTAGAAGAACACACATGCAATGACACTGGGTGTGGTTCATGAAAAGAACAGACATGCAATGACACTGGTGGATCCATGTGTGGTTTATGGGAAGAACAGACATGCAATGACACTGGTGGATCCTAATGTGTGGTTCATGAAAAGAACAGACATGCAATGACACTGGTGGACCCATATGTTGTTTGTCAGGAGAACACACATGCAATGACATTGGGTGTGGTTCATGAAAAGAACAGACATGCAATGACAATCGTAGATCCTTATGTGGTTCATGAAAAGAACAGACATGCAATGACACTAGTGGATCCTTATGTGTGGTTCATGAAAAGAACAGACATGCAATGACACTGGTGGATTGTTATGTGGTTTGTTTAGAAGAATACACATGCAATGACACTGGGTGTGGTTCCTGAAAAGAACAGACATGCAATGACACTAGTGGATCCTTATGTGGTTTGTTTAGAGGAACACACATGCAATGACATTGGGTGTGGTTCATGAAAATAAGAGACATGCAATGACACTGGTGGATCCTTATGTGTGGTTCATGAAAAGAACATACATGCAATGACACTGGTGGATCCTTATGTGGTTTGTTTAGAGGAACAAACAAGCAATGACATTGGGTGTGGTTCATGAAAAGAACAGACATGCAATGACACTGGTAGATCCTTATGTGGTTCATGAAAAGAACACACATGCAATGAAACTGGGTGTGGTTCGTGAAAAGAACAGACATGCAATGAGACTGGTGGATCCTTATGTGTGGTTCATGAAAAGAACATACATGCAATGACACTGGTGGATCCATATGTGGTTTGTCAGGAGAACACACATGCAATGACATTGGGTGTAGTTCATGAAAAGAACAGACATGCAATGACACTGGTAGATCCTTATGTGGTTCATGAAAAGAACAGACATGCAATGACATTGGGTGTGCTTCATGAAAAGAACAGACATGCAATGACACTGGTGGATCCATATGTTGTTTGTCAGGAGAACACACATGCAATGACATTGGGTGTGGTTCATGAAAAGAACAGACATGCAATGACACTCGTAGATCCTTATGTGGTTCATGAAAAGAACAGACATGCAATGACATTGGTGGATCCTTATGTGTGGTTCATGAAAAGAACAGACATGCAATGACACTGGTGGATTGTTATGTGGTTTGTTTAGAAGAATACACATGCAATGACACTGGGTGTGGTTCCTGAAAAGAACAGACATGCAATGACACTAGTGGATCCTTATGTGGTTTGTTTAGAGGAACACACATGCAATGACATTGGGTGTGGTTCATGAAAATAAGAGACATGCAATGACACTGGTGGATCCTTATGTGTGGTTCATGAAAAGAACATACATGCAATGACACTGGTGGATCCTTATGTGGTTTGTTTAGAGGAACAAACATGCAATGACATTGGGTGTGGTTCATGAAAAGAACAGACATGCAATGACACTGGTAGATCCTTATGTGGTTCATGAAAAGAACACACATGCAATGACACTGGGTGTGGTTCATGAAAAGAACAGACATGCAATGAGACTGGTGGATCCTTATGTGTGGTTCATGAAAAGAACATACATGCAATGACACTGGTGGATCCATATGTGGTTTGTCAGGAGAACACACATGCAATGACATTGGGTGTGGTTCATGAAAAGAACAGACATGCGATGACACTGGTAGATCCTTATGTGGTTCATGAAAAGAACAGACATGCAATGACATTGGGTGTGCTTCATGTAAAGAACAGACATGCAATGACACTAGTGGATCCTTATGTGTGGTTCATGAAAAGAACAGACATGCAATGACACTGGTGGATTGTTATGTGGTTTGTTTAGAAGAATACACATGCAATGACACTGGGTGTGGTTCCTGAAAAGAACAGACATGCAATGACACTAGTGGATCCTTATGTGGTTTGTTTAGAGGAACACACATGCAATGACATTGGGTGTGGTTCATGAAAATAAGAGACATGCAATGACACTGGTGGATCCTTATGTGTGGTTCATGAAAAGAACATACATGCAATGACACTGGTGGATCCTTATGTGGTTTGTTTAGAGGAACAAACATGCAATGACATTGGGTGTGGTTCATGAAAAGAACAGACATGCAATGACACTGGTAGATCCTTATGTGGTTCATGAAAAGAACACACATGCAATGAAACTGGGTGTGGTTCATGAAAAGAACAGACATCCAATGAGACTGGTGGATCCTTATGTGTGGTTCATGAAAAGAACATACATGCAATGACACTGGTGGATCCATATGTGGTTTGTCAGGAGAACACACATCCAATGACATTGGGTGTGGTTCATGAAAAGAACAGACATGCAATGACACTGGTAGATCCTTATGTGGTTCATGAAAAGAACAGACATGCAATGACATTGGGTGTGCTTCATGAAAAGAACAGACATGCAATGACACCGGTGGTTCCTTATGTGTGGTTCATGAAAAGAACAGACATGCAATGACACTGGTGGATTGTTATGTGGTTTGTTTAGAAGAATACACATGCAATAACACTGGGTGTGGTTCCTGAAAAGAACAGACATGCAATGACACTAGTGGATCCTTATGTGGTTTGTTTAGAGGAACACACATGCAATGACATTGGGTGTGGTTCATGAAAATAACAGACATGCAATGACACTGGTGGATCCTTATATGTGGTTCATGAAAAGAACATACATGCAATGACACTGGTGGATCCATATGTGGTTTGTTTAGAGGAACATACATGAAATGACATTGGGTGTGGTTCATGAAAAGAACAGACATGCAATGACACTAGTAGATCCTTATGTGGTTCATGAAAAGAACAGACATGCAATGACATTGGGTGTGCTTCATGAAAAGAACAGACATGCAATGACACTGGTGGATCCTTATGTGTGGTTAATGAAAAGACCAAACATGTAATGACACTGGTGGATCCTTATGTGGTTTGTTTATAAGAATACACATGCAATGACACTGGGTGTGGTTCATGAAAAGAACAGACATGCAATGACACTGGTGGATCCATGTGTGGTTCATGGGAAGAACAGACATGCAATGACACTGGTGGATCCTAATGTGTGGCTCATGAAAAGAACAGACATGCAATAACACTGGTGGATCCATATGTTGTTTGTTAGGAGAACACACATGCAATGACATTGGGTGTGGTTCATGAAAAGAACAGACATGCAATGACACTCGTAGATCCTTATGTGGTTCATGAAAAGAACAGACATGCAATGACACTGGTGGATCCTTATGTGTGGTTCATGAAAAGAACAGACATGCAATGACACTGGTGGATTGTTATGTGGTTTGTTTAGAAGAATACACATGCAATGACACTGGGTGTGGTTCCTGAAAAGAACAGACATGCAATGACACTAGTGGATCCTTATGTGGTTTGTTTAGAGGAACACACATGCAATGACATTGGGTGTGGTTCATGAAAATAACAGACATGCAATGACACTGGTGGATCCTTATGTGTGGTTCATGAAAAGAACATACATGCAATGACACTGGTGGATCCTTATGTGGTTTGTTTAGAGGAACAAACATGCAATGACATTGGGTGTGGTTCATGAAAAGAACAGACATCCAATGACACTGGTAGATCCTTATGTGGTTCATGAAAAGAACACACATGCAATGACACTGGGTGTGGTTCATGAAAATAACAGACATGCAATGAGACTGGTTTATCCTTACGTGTGGTTCATGAAAAGAACATACATGCAATGACACTGGTGGATCCATATGTGGTTTGTCAGGAGAACACACATGCAATGACATTGGGTGTGGTTCATGAAAAGAACAGACATGCGATGACACTGGTAGATCCTTATGTGGTTCATGAAAAGAACAGACATGCAATGACATTGGGTGTGCTTCATGTAAAGAACAGACATGCAATGACACCGGTGGATCCTTATGTGTGGTTCATGAAAAGAACAGACATGCAATGACACTAGTGGATCCATATGTGGTTTGTCAGGAGAACACACATGCAATGACATTGGGTGTGGTTCATGAAAAGAACACACATGCAATAAGAATGGTAGATCCTTATGTGGTTCATGAAAAGAACACACATGCAATGACACTGGGTGTGGTTCATGAAAAGAACAGACATGCAATGAGACTGGTGGATCCTTATGTGTGGTTCATGAAAAGAACATACATGCAATGACACTGGTGGATCCATATGTGGTTTGTCAGGAGAACACACATGCAATGACATTGGGTGTGGTTCATGAAAAGAACAGACATGCGATGACACTGGTAGATCCTTATGTGGTTCATGAAAAGAACATACATGCAATGACATTGGGTGTGCTTCATGTAAAGAACAGACATGCAATGACACTGGTGGATCCTTATGTGTGGTTCATGAAAAGAACAGACATGCAATGACACTAGTGGATCCATATGTGGTTTGTCAGGAGAACACACATGCAATGACATTGGGTGTGGTTCATGAAAAGAACACACATGCAATGACATTGGTAGATCCTTATGTGGTTCAGAACACACATGCAATGACACTGGGTGTGGTTCATGAAAAGAATAGACATGCAATGAGACTGGTGGATCCTTATGTGTGGTTCATGAAAAGAACATACATGCAATGACACTGGTGGATCCATATGTGGTTTGTCAGGAGAACACACATGCAATGACATTGGGTGTGGTTCATGAAAAGAACAGACATGCAATGACACTGGTAGATCCTTATGTGGTTCATGAAAAGAACAGACATGCAATGACATTGGGTGTGCTTCATGAAAAGAACAGACATGCAATGACACTGGTGGATCCTTATGTGTGGTTAATGAAAAGAACAAACATGTAATGACACTGGTGGATCCTTATGTGGTTTGTTTAGAAGAACACACATGCAATGACACTGGGTGTGGTTCATGAAAAGAACAGACATGCAATGACACTGGTGGATCCATGTGTGGTTCATGGGAAGAACAGACATGCAATGACACTGGTGGATCCTAATGTGTGGTTCATGAAAAGAATAGACATGCAATGACACCGGTGGATCCATATGTTGTTTGTCAGGAGAACACACATGCAATGACATTGGGTGTGGTTCATGAAAAGAACAGACATGCAATGACACTCATAGATCCTTATGTGGTTCATGAAAAGAACAGACATGCAATGACGCTGGTGGATCCTTATGTGTGGTTCATGAAAAGAACAGACATGCAATGAAACTGGTGGATTGTTATGTGGTTTGTTTAGAAGAATACACATGCAATGACACTGGGTGTGGTTCCTGAAAAGAACAGACATGCAATGACACTAGTGGATCCTTATGTGGTTTGTTTAGAGGAACACACATGCAATGACATTGGGTGTGGTTCATGAAAATAACAGACATGCAATGACACTGGTGGATCCTTATGTGTGGTTCATGAAAAGAACATACATGCAATGACACTGGTGGATCCTTATGTGGTTTGTTTAGAGGAACAAACATGCAATGACATTGGGTGTGGTTCATGAAAAGAACAGACATGCAATGACACTGGTAGATCCTTATGTGGTTCATGAAAAGAACACACATGCAATGACACTGGGTGTGGTTCATGAAAATAACAGACATGCAATGAGACTGGTTGATCCTTATGTGTGGTTCATGAAAAGAACATACATGCAATGACACTGGTGGATCCATATGTGGTTTGTCAGGAGAACACACATGCAATGACATTGGGTGTGGTTCATGAAAAGAACAGACATGCGATGACACTGGTAGATCCTTATGTGGTTCATGAAAAGAACAGACATGCAATGACATTGTGTGTGCTTCATGTAAAGAACGGACATGCAATGACACTGGTGGATCCTTATGTGTGGTTCATGAAAAGAACATACATGCAATGACACTAGTGGATCCATATGTGGTTTGTCAGGAGAACACACATCAAATGACATTGGGTGTGGTTCATGAAAAGAACACACATGCAATAACACTGGTAGATCCTTATGTGGTTCATGAAAAGAACACACATGCAATGACACTGGGTGTGGTTCATGAAAAGAACAGACATGCAATGAGACTGGTGGATCCTTATGTGTGGTTCATGAAAAGAACATACATGCAATGACACCGGTGGATCCATATGTGGTTTGTCAGGAGAACACACATGCAATGACATTGGGTGTGGTTCATGAAAAGAACAGACATGCGATGACACTGGTAGATCCTTATGTGGTTCATGAAAAGAACAGGCATGCAATGACATTGGGTGTGCTTCATGTAAAGAACAGACATGCAATGACACTGGTGGATCCTTATGTGCGGTTCATGAAAAGAACAGACATGCAATGACACTAGTGGATCCATATGTGGTTTGTCAGGAGAACACACATGCAATGACATTGGGTGTGGTTCATGAAAAGAACACACATGCAATGACACTGGGTGTGGTTCATGAAAAGAACAGACATGCAATGACACTGGTGGATCCTAATGTGTGGTTCATGAAAAGAATAGACATGCAATGACACCGGTGGATCCATATGTTGTTTGTCAGGAGAACACACATGCAATGACATTGGGTGTTGTTCATGAAAAGAACAGACATGCAATGACACTCATAGATCCTTATGTGGTTCATGAAAAGAACAGACATGCAATGACGCTGGTGGATCCTTATGTGTGGTTCATGAAAAGAACAGACATGCAATGAGACTGGTGGATTGTTATGTGGTTTGTTTAGAAGAATACACATGCAATGACACTGGGTGTGGTTCCTGAAAAGAACAGACATGCAATGACACTAGTGGAACCTTATGTGGTTTGTTTAGAGGAACACACATGCAATGACATTGGGTGTGGTTCATGAAAATAACAGACATGCAATGACACTGGTGGATCCTTATGTGTGATTCATGAAAAGAACAGACAATGAATGACACAGGTGGATCCTTATGTGGTTTGTTTAGAAGAACACACATGCAATGACACTGGGTGTGGTTCATGAAAAGAACACACATCCAATGACATGTGGTTTGTTTAGAGGAACAGACATGCAATGACACCGGTGGATCCAGGTGTGGTTCATGAGAAGAACACACATCCAATGACACTGGTAGGTCCTTATGTGGTTCATGAATAGAACAGACATGCAGTGACACTGGGTGTGGTTCATGAAAAGAACAGACATGCAATGACACTGGGTGTTGCTCATGAAAATAATAGACATCCAATGGCTGTGGTTCATGAAAAGAACACACATGCAATGACACTGGGTGTGGTTTATGAAAAGAACAGACATGCAATGACACTGGTGGATCCTTATGTGTGGTTCATTAAAAGAACAGACATGCAATGACACTGGTGGATCCATATGTGGTTTGTCAGGAGAACACACGTGCAATGACATTGGGTGTGGTTCATGAAAAGAACAGACATGCAATGACACTGGTAGATCCTTATGTGGTTCATGAAAAGAACACACATGCAATGATACTGGGTGTGGTTAATGAAAAGAACAGACATGCAATGACACTGGTGGATCCTTATGTGTGGTTCATTAAAAGAACAGACATGCAATGACACTGGTGGATCCATATGTGGTTTGTCAAGAGAACACACGTGCAATGACATTGGTTGTGGTTCATGAAAAGAACAAACATGCAATGACACTGGTAGATCCTTATGTGGTTCATGAAAAGAATAGACATGCAATGACATTGGGTGTGGTTCATGAAAAGAACAGACATGCAATGACACTGGTGGATCCTTATATGGTTTGTTTAGAGGAACACACATGCAATGACATTGGGTGTGGTTCATGAAAAGAACAGACATGCAATGACACTGGTGGATCCATATGGGGTTTGTTAGGAGAACACACATGCAATGACATTCGATGTTGTTCATGAAAAGAACAGACATGCAATGACACTGGTAGATCCTTATGTGGTTCATGAAAAGAAGACACATGCAATGACACGGGGTGTGGTTCATGAAAAGAACAAACATGCAATGACACTGGTGGATCCTTATGTGTGGTTCATGAAAAGAACATACATGCAATGACACTGGTGGATCCTTATGTGGTTTGTTTAGAGGAACAAACATGCAATGACATTGGGTGTGGTTCATGAAAAGAACAGACATGCAATGACACTGGTAGATCCTTATGGGGTTCATGAAAAGAACACACATGCAATGACACTGGGTGTGGTTCATGAAAAGAACAGACATGCAATGAGACTGGTGGATCCTTATGTGTGGTTCATGAAAAGAACATACATGCAATGACACTGGTGGATCCATATGTGGTTTGTCAGGAGAACACACATGCAATGACATTGGGTGTGGTTCATGAAAAGAACAGACATGCAATGACGCTGGTGGATCCTTATGTGTGGTTCATGAAAAGAACAGACATGCAATGAGACTGGTGGATTGTTATGTTGTTTGTTTAGAAGAATACACATGCAATGACACTGGGTGTGGTTCCTGAAAAGAATAGACATGCAATGACACTAGTGGATCCTTATGTGGTTTGTTTAGAGGAACACACATGCAATGACATTGGGTGTGGTTCATGAAAAGAATAGACATGCAATGACACTGGTGGATCCATATGGGGTTTGTTAGGAGAACACACATGCAATGACATTCGATGTTGTTCATGAAAAGAACAGACATGCAATGACACTGGTAGATCCTTATGTGGTTCATGAAAAGAAGACACATGCAATGATACTGGGTGTGGTTCATGAAAAGAACAAACATGCAATGACACTGGTGGATCCTTATGTGTGGTTCATGAAAAGAACATACATGCAATGACACTGGTGGATCCTTATGTGGTTTGTTTAGAGGAACAAACATGCAATGACATTGGGTGTGGTTCATGAAAAGAACAGACATGCAATGACACTGGTAGATCCTTATGGGGTTCATGAAAAGAACACACATGCAATGACACTGGGTGTGGTTCATGAAAAGAACAGACATGCAATGAGACTGGTGGATCCTTATGTGTGGTTCGTGAAAAGAACATACATGCAATGACACTAGTGGATCCATATGTGGTTTGTCAGGAGAACACACATGCAATGACATTGGGTGTGGTTCATGAAAAGAACAGACATGCAATGACACTGGTAGATCCTTATGTGGTTCATGAAAAGAACAGACATGCAATGACATTGGGTGTGCTTCATGAAAAGAACAGACATGCAATGACACTGGTGGATCCTTATGTGTGGTTAATGAAAAGAACAAACATGCAATGACACTGGTGGATCCTTATGTGGTTTGTTTAGAAGAACACACATGCAATGACACTGGGTGTGGTTCATGAAAAGAACAGACGTGCAATGACACTTGTGGATCCATGTGTGGTTCATGGGAAGAATAGACATGCAATGACACTGGTGGATCCTAATGTGTGGTTCATGAAAATAACAGACATGCAATGACACTGGTGGATCCATGCGTGGTTTGTCAGGAGAACACACATGCAATGACATTGGGTGTGGTTCATGAAAATAACATACATGCAATGACACTGGTAGATCCTTATGTGGTTCATGAAAAGAACAGAAATGCAATGACACTGGTGGATCCTTATGTGTGGTTCATGAAAAGAACATACATGCAATGACACTAGTGGATTGTTATGTGGTTTGTTTAGAAGAATACACATGCAATGACACTGGGTGTGGTTCCTGAAAAGAACAGACATGCAATGACACTAGTGGATCCTTATGTGGTTTGTTTAGAGGAACACACATGCAACGACATTGGGTGTGGTTCATGAAAATAACAGACATGCAATGACACTGGTGGATCCTTATGTGTGGTTCATGAAAAGAACAGACAATGAATGACAAAGGTGGATCCTTATGTGGTTTGTTTAGAAGAACACACACGCAATGACACTAGGTGTGGTTCATGAAAAGAACACACATCCAATGACATGTGGTTTGTTTAGAGGAACAGACATGCAATGACACCGGTGGATCCACGTATGGTTCATGAGAAGAACACACATCCAATGACACTGGTAGATCCTTATGTGGTTCATGAAAAGAACAGACATGCAGCGACACCGGGTGTGGTTCATGAAAAGAACAGACATGCAATGACACTGGGTGTTGCTCATGAAAATAATAGACATCCAATGGCTGTGGTTCATGAAAAGAAAACACATGCAATGACACTAGGTGTGGTTCATGAAAAGAACAAACATGCAATGACACAGGGTGTGGTTTATGAAAAGAACAGACATGCAATGACACTGGTGGATCCATATGTGGTTTGTCAGGAGAACACACATGCAATGACATTGGGTGTGGTTCATGAAAAGAACAGACATGCAATGACGCTGGTAGATCCTTATGTGGTTCATGAAAAGAACAGACATGCAATGACACTGGTCGATCCTTATGTGTGGTTCATGAAAAGAACAGACATGCAATGACACTGGTGGATTGTTATGTGGTTTGTTTAGAAGAATACACATGCAATGACACTGGGTGTGGTTCCTGAAAAGAACATACATGCAATGACACTAGTGGATCCTTATGTCGTTGGTTTAGAGGAACACACATGCAACGACATTGGGTGTGGTTCATGAAAATAACAGACATGCAATGACACTGGTGGATACTTACGTGTGGTTCATGAAAAGAACATACAATGAATGACACAGGTGGATCCTTATGTGGTTTGTTTAGAAGAACACACATGCAATGACACTGGGTGTGGTTCATGAAAAGAACACACATCCAATGACATGTGGTTTGTTTAGAGGAACATACATGCAATGACACCGGTGGATCCACGTGTGGTTCATGAGAAGAACACACATCCAATGACACTGGTAGATCCTTATGTGGTTCATGAAAAGAATAGACATGCAGTGACACCGGGTGTGGTTCATGAAAAGAACAGACATGCAATGACACTGGGTGTTGCTCATGAAAATAATAGACATCCAATGGTTGTGGTTCATGAAAAGAACACACATGCAATGACACTGGGTGTGGTTCATGAAAAGAACAGACATGCAATGACACTGGGTGTGGTTTATGAAGAGAACAGACATGCAATGACACTGGTGGATCCTTATGTGTGGTTCATGAAAAGAACAGACATGCAATGACACTGGTGGATCCATCTGTGGTTTGTCAGGAGAACACACATGCAATGACATTGGGTGTGGTTCATGAAAAGAACAGACATGCAATGACACTGGTAGATCCTTATGTGGTTCATGAAAAGAACACACATGCAATGACACTGGGTGTGGTTCATGAAAAGAACAGACATGCAATGAGACTGGTGGATCCTTATGTGTGGTTCATGAAAAGAACATACATGCAATGACACTGGAGGATCCATATGTGGTTTGTCAGGAGAACACACATGCAATGACATTGGGTGTGGTTCATGAGAAGAACAGACATGCAATGACACTGGTAGTTCCTTATGTGGTTCATGAAAAGAACACACATCCAATGACACTGGGTGTGGTTCATGAAAAGAACAGACATGCAATGACACTGGTGGATCCTTATGTGTGGTTCATGAAAAGAACAGACATGCAATGAAACTGGTGGATCCATATGTGGTTTATCAGGAGAACACACATGCAATGACATTGGGTGTGGTTCATGAAAAGAACAAACATGCAATGACACTTGTAGATCCTTATGTGGTTCATGAAATGAACACACATGCAATGACATTGGTTGTGGTTCATGAAAAGAACAGACATGCAATGACACTGGTGGATCCTTATGTGTGGTTCATGAAAATAACAGACATGCAATGACACTTTTGGATCCATATGTGGTTTGTCAGGAGAACACACATGCAATGACATTGGGTGTGGTTCATGAAAAGAACAGACATGCAATGACACTAGTGGATCCTTATGTGGTTGGTTTAGAGGAACACACATGCAACGACATTGGGTGTGGTTCATGAAAATAACAGACATGCAATGACACTGGTGGATACTTATGTGTGGTTCATGAAAAGAACAGACAATGAATGACACAGGTGGATCCTTATGTGGTTTGTTTAGAAGAACACACATGCAATGACACTGGGTGTGGTTCATGAAAAGAACACACATCCAATGACATGTGGTTTGTTTAGAGGAACATACATGCAATGACACCGGTGGATCCACGTGTGGTTCATGAGAAGAACACACATCCAATGACACTGGTAGATCCTTATGTGGTTCATGAAAAGAATAGACATGCAGTGACACCGGGTGTGGTTCATGAAAAGAACAGACATGCAATGACACTGGGTGTTGCTCATGAAAATAATAGACATCCAATGGTTGTGGTTCATGAAAAGAACACACATGCAATGACACTGGGTGTGGTTCATGAAAAGAACAGACATGCAATGACACTGGGTGTGGTTTATGAGGAGAACAGACATGCAATGACACTGGTGGATCCTTATGTGTGGTTTATGAAAAGAACAGACATGCAATGACACTGGTGGATCCATCTGTGGTTTGTCAGGAGAACACACATGCAATGACATTGGGTGTGGTTCATGAAAAGAACAGACATGCAATGACACTGGTAGATCCTTATGTGGTTCATGAAAAGAACACACATGCAATGACACTGGGTGTGGTTCATGAAAAGAACAGACATGCAATGAGACTGGTGGATCCTTATGTGTGGTTCATGAAAAGAACATACATGCAATGACACTGGAGGATCCATATGTGGTTTGTCAGGAGAACACACATGCAATGACATTGGGTGTGGTTCATGAGAAGAACAGACATGCAATGACACTGGTAGATCCTTATGTGGTTCATGAAAAGAACACACATCCAATGACACTGGGTGTGGTTCATGAAAAGAACAGACATGCAATGACACTGGTGGATCCTTATGTGTGGTTCATGAAAAGAACAGACATGCAATGAAACTGGTGGATCCATATGTGGTTTGTCAGGAGAACACACATGCAATGACATTGGGTGTGGTTCATGAAAAGAACAAACATGCAATGACACTTGTAGATCCTTATGTGGTTCATGAAATGAACACACATGCAATGACATTGGTTGTGGTTCATGAAAAGAACAGACATGCAATGACACTGGTGGATCCTTATGTGTGGTTCATGAAAAGAACAGACATGCAATGACACTGGTGGATCCATATGTGGTTTGTCAGGAAAACACACATGCAATGACATTGTGTGTGGTTCATGAAAAGAACAGACATGCAATGACACTGGTAGATCCTTATGTGGTTCATGAAAAGAACAGACATGTAATGACATTAGGTGTGGTTCATGAAAAGAACAGACATGCAATGACACTGGTGGTTCCTTATGTGTGGTTCATGAAAAGAACAGACATGCAATGACACTGGTGGATCCTTATGTGGTTTGTCAGGAAAACACACATGCAATGACATTGTGTGTGGTTCATGAAAAGAACAGACATGCAATGACACTGGTAGATCCTTATGTGGTTCATGAAAAGAATAGACATGCAATGACATTGGGTGTGGTTCATGAAAAGAACAGACATTCAATGACACTGGTGGATCCATATGTGTTGTTCATGAAAAGAACAGACATGCAATGACACTGGTGGATCCTTATGTGGTTTGTCAGGAGAACACACATGTAATGACATTGGGTGTGGTTCATGAAAAGAACAAACATGCAATGACACTGGTAGATCCTTATGGGGTTCATGAAAAGAACAGACATGCAATGACACTGGTGGATTGTTATGTGGTTTGTTTAGAAAAACACACATGCAATGACACTGGGTGTGGTTCCTGAAATGAACAGACATGCAATGACACTGGTGGATCCTTATGTGGTTTGTTTAGAGGAACATACATGCAATGATACTGGGTGTGGTTCATGAAAAGAACAGACATGCAATGACACTAGTGGATTCTTATGTGTGGTTCATGAAAAGAACAGACATGCAATGACACTAGTGGATCCATATGTGGTTTGTCAGGAGAACACACATGCAATGACATTGGGTGTAGTTCATGAAAAGAACAAACATGCAATGACACTGGGAGATCCTTATGTGGTTCATGAAAAGAACACACATGCAATGACCCTGGGTGCGGTTCATGAAAAGAACGGACATGCAATGAGACTGGTGGATCCTTATGTGTGGTTCATGAAAAGAACAGACATGCAATCACATTGGTGGATCCATATGTGGTTTGTCAGGAGAACACACATGCAATGACATTGGGTGTAGTTCATGAAAAGAACAGACATGCAATGACACTGGTAGATCCTTATGTGGTTCATGAAAAGAACAGACATGCAATGACACTGGTGGATCCTTATGTGTGGTTCATGAAAAGAACAGACATGCAATGACACTGGTGGATTGTTATGTGGATTGTTTAGAAGAATACACATGCGATGACACTGGGTGTGGTTCCTGAAAAGAACAGACATGCAATGACCCCAGTGGATCCTTATGTGGTTTGTTTAGAGGAACACACATGCAATGACATTGGGTGTGGTTCATGAAAATAACAGACATGCAATGACACTGGTGGATCCTTATGTGTGGTTCATGAAAAGAACAGACAATGAATGACACAGGTGGATCCTTATGTGGTTTGTTTAGAAGAACACACATGCAATGACACTGGGTGTGGTTCATGAAAAGAAAACACATCCAATGACATGTGGTTTGTTTAGAGGAACAGACATGCAATGACACCGGTGGATCCTTATGTGGTTCATGAAAAGAACAGACATGCAGTGACACCGGGTGTGGTTCATGAAAAGAACAGACATGCAATGACACTGGGTGTTGCTCATGAAAATAATAGACATCCAATGGCTGTGGTTCAGGAAAAGAACACACATGCAATGACAGTGGGTGTGGTTTATGAAAAGAACAGACATGCAATGACACTGGTGGATCCCTATGTGGTTCATGAAAAGAACACACATGCAATGACACTGGGTGTGGTTCATGAAAAGAATAGACATGCAATGACACTGGTGGATCCTTATGTGTGGTTCATGAAAAGAACAGACATGCAATGAAACTGGTGGATCCATATGTGGATTGTCAGGAGAACACACATGCAATGACATTGGGTGTGGTTCATGAAAAGAACAAACATGCAATAACACTGGTAGATCCTTATGTGGTTCATGAAATAAACACACATGCAATGACATTGGGTGTGGTTCATGAATAGAACAGACATGCAATGACACTGGTGGATCCTTATGTGTGGTTCATGAAAAGAACAGACATGCAATGACACTGGTGGATCCATATGTGGTTTGTTAGGAGAACACACATGCAATGACATTGGGTGTGGTTCATGAAAAGAACAGACATGCAATGACACTGGTAGATCCTTATGTGGTTCATGAAAAGAACAGACATGCAATGACATTGGGTGTGGTTCATGAAAAGAATAGACATGCAATGACACTGGTGGTTCCTTATGTGTGGTTCATGAAAAGAACAGACATGCAATGACACTGGTGGATCCTTATGTGGTTTGTCAGCAAAACACACATGCAATGACATTGTGTGTGGTTCGTGAAAAGAACAGACATGCAATGACACTGGTAGATCCTTATGTGGTTCATGAGAAGAATAGACATGCAATGACATTGGGTGCGGTTCATGAAAAGAACAGACATGCAATGACACTGGTGGATCCTTATGTGTGGTTCATGAAAAGAACAGACATGCAATGACACTGGTGGATCCTTATGTGGTTTGTCAGGAGAACACACATGTAATGACATTGGGTGTGCTTCATGAAAAGAACAGACATGCAATGACACTGGTAGATCCTTATGTGGTTCATGAAAAGAACAGACATGCAATGACACTGGTGGATTGTTAGGTGGTTTGTTTAGAAGAACACACATGCAATGACACTGGGTGTGGTTCCTGAAAAGAACAGACATGCAATGACACTGGTGGATCCTTATGTGGTTTGTTTAGAGGAACATACATGCAATGATATTGGGTGTGGTTCATGAAAAGAACAGACATGCAATGACACTGGTGGATCCTTATGTGTGGTTCATGAAAAGAATAGACATGCAATGACATTAGTGGATCCATATGTGGTTTGTCGGGAGAACACACATGCAATGACATTGGGTGTAGTTCATGAAAAGAACAGACATGCAATGACACTGGGAGATCCTTATGTGGTTCATGAAAAGAACACACATACAATGACCCTGGGTGCGGTTCATGAAAAGAACGGACATGCAATGAGACTGGTGGATCCTTATGTGTGGTTCATGAAAAGAACAGACATGCAATCACACTGGTGGATCCATATGTGGTTTGTCAGGAGAACATACATGCAATGACATTGGGTGTGGTTCATGAAAAGAACAGACACGCAATGACACTGGTAGATCCTTATGTGGTTCATGAAAAGAACACACATGCAATGATACTGGGTGTGGTTAATGAAAAGAATAGACATGCAATGACACTGGTGGATCCTTATGTGTGGTTCATTAAAAGAACATACATGCAATGACACTGGTGGATCCATATGTGGTTTCTCAGGAGAACACACGTGCAATGACATTGGTTGTGGTTCATGAAAAGAACAAACATGCAATGACACTGGTAGATCCTTATGTGGTTCATGAAAAGTACACACATGCAATGACACTGGGTGTGGTTCATGAAAAGAACAGACATGCAATGACACTGGTGGATCCTTATGTGTGGTTCATGAAAAGAACAGACATGCAATGACACTGGTCGATCCATATGTGGTTTTCCAGGAGAACCCACATGCAATGACATTGGGTGTGGTTCATTAAAAGAACGGACATGCAATGACACTGGTAGATCCTTATGTGGTTCATGAAAAGAATAGACATGCAATGACATTGGGTGTGGTTCATGAAAAAAACAAACATGGAATGAGACTGGTGGATCCTTATGTGTGGTTCATGAAAAGAACAGACATGCAATGACACTGGTGGATCCTTATGTGGTTTGTTTAGAAGAACACACATGAAATGATACTAGGCGTGGTTCATCAAAAGAACAAACATGCAATGACACTGGTGGATCCTTATATGGTTTGTTTAGAGGAACACACATGCAATGACAGTGAGTGTGGTTCATGAAAAGAACAGACATGCAATGACACTGGTGGATCCATATGGGGTTTGTTAGGAGAACACACATGTAATGACATTGGATGTTGTTCATGAAAAGAACAGACATGCAATGACACTGGTAGATCCTTAAGTGGTTCATGAAAAGAACACACATGCAATGACACTGGGTGTGATTCATGAAAAGAACAAACATGCAATGACACTGGTGGATCCTTATGTGTGGTTCATGAAAAGAACAGACATGCAATGACACTGGTGGATCCTTATGTGGTTTGTCAGGAGAACACACATGCAATGACATTGGGTGTGGTTCATGAAAAGAACAGACATGCAATGACACTGGTAGATCCTATGTGGTTCATGAAAAGAACACACATGCAATGATACTGGGTGTGGTTAATGAAAAGAACAGACATGCAATGACACTGGTGGATCCTCATGTGTGGTTCATTAAAAGAACAGACATGCAATGACACTGGTGGATCCATTTGTGGTTTGTCAGGAGAACACACGTGCAATGACATTGGTTGTGGTTCATGAAAAGAACAAACATGCAATGACACTGGTAGATCCTTATGTGGTTCATGAAAAGAACAGACATGCAATGACATTGGGTGTGGTTCATGAAAAGAACAGACATGCAATGACATTGGTGGATCCTTATATGGATTGTTTAGAGGAACACACATGCAATGACATTGGGTGTGGTTCATGAAAAGAACAGACATGCAATGACACTGGTGGATCCATATGCGGTTTGTTAGGAGAACACACATGCAATGACATTCGATGTTGTTCATGAAAAGAGCAGACATGCAATGACACTGGTAGATCCTTATGTGGTTCATGAAAAGAAGTCACATGCAATGACACTGGGTGTGGTTCATGAAAAGAACAAACATGCAATGACACTGGTGGATCCTTATGTGTGGTTCATGAAAAGAACATACATGCAATGACACTGGTGGATCCTTATGTGGTTTGTTTAGAGGAACAAACATGCAATGACATTGGGTGTGGTTCATGAAAAGAACAGACATGCAATGACACTGGTAGATCCTTATGGGGTTCATGAAAAGAACACACATGCAATGACACTGAGTGTGGTTCATGAAAAGAACAGACATGCAATGAGACTGGTGGATCCTTATGTGTGGTTCATGAAAAGAACATACATGCAATGACACTAGTGGATCCATATGTGGTTTGTCAGGAGAACACACATGCAATGACATTGGGTGTGGTTCATGAAAAGAACAGACATGCAATGACACTGGTAGATCCTTATGTGGTTCATGAAAAGAACAGACATGCAATGACATTGGGTGTGCTTCATGAAAAGAACAGACATGCAATGACACTGGTGGATACTTATGTGTGGTTAATGAAAAGAACAAACATGCAATGACACTGGTGGATCCTTATGTGGTTTGTTTAGAATAACACACATGCAAGGACACTGGGTGTGGTTCATGAAAAGAACAGACATGCAATGACACTGGTGGATCCATGTGTAGTTCATGGGAAGAATAGACATGCAATGACACTGGTGGATCCTAATGTGTGGTTCATGAAAATAACAGACATGCAATGACACTGGTGGATCCATGCGTGGTTTTTCAGGAGAACACACATGCAATGACATTGGGTGTGGTTCATGAAAATAACATACATGCAATGACACTGGTAGATCCTTATGTGGTTCATGAAAAGAACAGACATGCAATGACACTGGTGGATCCTTATGTGTGGTTCATGAAAAGAACAGACATGCAATGACACTGGTGGATTGTTATGTGGTTTGTTTAGAAGAATACACATGCAATGACACTGGGTGTGGTTCCTGAAAAGAACAGACATGCAATGACACTAGTGGATACTTATGTGGTTTGTTTAGAGGAACACACATGCAACGACATTGGGTGTGGTTCATGAAAATAACAGACATGCAATGACACTGGTGGATCCTTATGTGTGGTTCATGAAAAGAACAGACAATGAATGACAAAGGTGGATCCTTATGTGGTTTGTTTAGAAGAACACACACGCAATGACACTATGTGTGGTTCATGAAAAGAACACACATCCAATGACATGTGGTTTGTTTAGAGGAACAGACATGCAATGACACCGGTGGATCCACGTATGGTTCATGAGAAGAACACACATCCAATGACACTGGTAGATCCTTATGTGGTTCATGAAAAGAACAGACATGCAGTGACACCGGGTGTGGTTCATGAAAAGAACAGACATGCAATGACACTGGGTGTTGCTCATGAAAATAATAGACATCCAATGGCTGCGGTTCATGAAAAGAACACACATGCAATGACACTAGGTGTGGTTCATGAAAAGAACAAACATGCAATGACACTGGGTGTAGTTTATGAAAAGAACAGACATGCAATGACACTGGTGGATCCATATGTGGTTTGTCAGGAGAACACACATGCAATGACATTGGGTGTGGTTCATGAAAAGAACAGACATGCAATGATGCTGGTAGATCCTTATGTGGTTCATGAAAAGAACAGACATGCAATGACACTGGTGGATCCTTATGTGTGGTTCATGAAAAGAACAGACATGCAATGACACTGGTGGATCCTTATATGGATTGTTTAGAGGAACACACATGCAATGACATTGGGTGTGGTTCATGAAAAGAACAGACATGCAATGACACTGGTGGATCCATATGGGGTTTGTTAGGAGAACACACATGCAATGACATTCAATGTTGTTCATGAAAAGAGCAGACATGCAATGACACTGGTAGATCCTTATGTGGTTCATGAAAAGAAGTCACATGCAATGACACTGGGTGTGGTTCATGAAAAGAACAAACATGCAATGACACTAGTGGATCCTTATGTGTGGTTCATGAAAAGAACATACATGCAATGACACTGGGGGATCCTTATGTGGTTTGTTTAGAGGAACAAACATGCAATGACATTGGGTGTGGTTCATGAAAAGAACAGACATGCAATGACACTGGTAGATCCTTATGGGGTTCATGAAAAGAACACACATGAAATGACACTGGGTGTGGTTCATGAAAAGAACAGACATGCAATGAGACTGGTGGATCCTTATGTGTGGTTGATGAAAAGAACATACATGCAATGACACTAGTGGATCCATATGTGGTTTGTCAGGAGAACACACATGCAATGACATTGGGTGTGGTTCATGAAAAGAACAGACATGCAATGACACTGGTAGATCCTTATGTGGTTCATGAAAAGAACAGACATGCAATGACATTGGGTGTGCTTCATGAAAAGAACAGACATGCAATGACACTGGTGGATCCTTATGTGTGGTTAATGAAAAGAACAAACATGCAATGACACTGGTGGATCCTTATGTGGTTTGTTTAGAAGAACACACATGCAATGACACTGGGTGTGGTTCATGAAAAGAACAGATATGCAATGACACTGGTGGATCCATGTGTGGTTCATGGGAAGAATAGACATGCAATGACACTGGTGGATCCTAATGTGTGGTTCATGAAAATAACAGACATGCAATGACACTGGTGGATCCATGCGTGGTTTGTCAGGAGAACACACATGCAATGACATTGGGTGTGGTTCATGAAAAGAACATACATGCAATGACACTGGTAGATCCTTATGTGGTTCATGAAAAGAACAGACATGCAATGACACTGGTGGATCCTTATGTGTGGTTCATGAAAAGAACAGACATGCAAAGACACTGGTGGATTGTTATGTGGTTTGTTTAGAAGAATACACATGAAATGACACTGGGTGTTGTTCCTGAAAAGAACAGACATGCAATGACACTAGTGGATCCTTATGTGGTTTGTTTAGAGGAACACACATGCAACGACATTGGGTGTGGTTCATGAAAATAACAGACATGCAATGACACTGGTGGATCCTTATGTGTGGTTCATGAAAAGAACAGACAATGAATGACAAAGGTGGATCCTTATGTGGTTTGTTTAGAAGAACACACACGCAATGACACTATGTGTGGTTCATGAAAAGAACACACATCCAATGACATGTGGTTTGTTTAGAGGAACAGACATGCAATGACACCGGTGGATCCACGTATGGTTCATGAGAAGAACACACATCCAATGACACTGGTAGATCCTTATGTGGTTCATGAAAAGAACAGACATGCAGTGACACCGGGTGTGGTTCATGAAAAGAACAGACATGCAATGACACTCGGTGTTGCTCATGAAAATAATAGACATCCAATGGCTGTGGTTCATGAAAAGAACACACATGCAATGACACTAGGTGTGGTTCATGAAAAGAACAAACATGCAATGACACTGGGTGTGGTTTATGAAAAGAACAGACATGCAATGACACTGGTGGATCCATATGTGGTTTGTCAGGGGAACACACATGCAATTACATTGGGTGTGGTTCATGAAAAGAACAGACATGCAATGATGCTGGTAGATCCTTATGTGGTTCATGAAAAGAACAGACATGCAATGACACTGGTGGATCCTTATGTGTGGTTCATGAAAAGAACAGACATGCAATGACACTGGTGGATCCTTATATGGATTGTTTAGAGGAACACACATGCAATGACATTGGTGTGGTTCATGAAAAGAACAGACATGCAATGACACTGGTGGATCCATATGGGGTTTGTTAGGAGAACACACATGCAATGACATTCAATGTTGTTCATGAAAAGAGCAGACATGCAATGACACTGGTAGATCCTTATGTGGTTCATGAAAAGAAGTCACATGCAATGACACTGGGTGTGGTTCATGAAAAGAACAAACATGCAATGACATTGGTGGATCCTTATGTGTGGTTCATGAAAAGAACATACATGCAATGACACTGGTGGATCCTTATGTGGTTTGTTTAGAGGAACAAACATGCAATGACATTGGGTGTGGTTCATGAAAAGAACAGACATGCAATGACACTGGTAGATCCTTATGGGGTTCATGAAAAGAACACACATGCAATGACACTGGGTGTGGTTCATGAAAAGAAGAGACATGCAATGAGACTGGTGGATCCTTATGTGTGGTTCATGAAAAGAACATACATGCAATGACACTAGTGGATCCATATGTGGTTTGTCAGGAGAACACACATGCAATGACATTGGGTGTGGTTCATGAAAAGAACAGACATGCAATGACACTGGTAGATCCTTATGTGGTTCATGAAAAGAATAGACATGCAATGACATTGGGTGTGCTTCATGAAAAGAACAGACATGCAATGACACTGGTGGATCCTTATGTGTGGTTAATGAAAAGAACAAACATGCAATGACACTAGTGGATCCTTATGTGGTTTGTTTAGAAGAACACACATGCAATGACACTGGGTGTGGTTCATGAAAAGAACAGACATGCAATGACACTGGTGGATCCATGTGTGGTTCATGGGAAGAATAGACATGCAATGACACTGGTGGATCCTAATGTGTGGTTCATGAAAATAACAGACATGCAATGACACTGGTGGATCCATGCGTGGTTTGTCAGGAGAACACACATGCAATGACATTGGGTGTGGTTCATGAAAAGAACATACATGCAATGACACTGGTAGATCCTTATGTGGTTCATGAAAAGAACAGACATGCAATGACACTGGTGGATCCTTATGCGTGGTTCATGAAAAGAACAGACATGCAAAGACACTAGTGGATTGTTATGTGGTTTGTTTAGAAGAATACACATGCAATGACACTGGGTGTGGTTCCTGAAAAGAACAGACATGCAATGACACTAGTGGATCCTTATGTGGTTTGTTTAGTGGAACACACATGCAATGACATTGGGTGTGGTTCATGAAAATAAGAGACATGCAATGACACTGGTGGATCCTTATGTGTGGTTCATGAAAAGAACATACATGCAATGACACTGGTGGATCCTTATGTGGTTTGTTTAGAGGAACAAACATGCAATGACATTGGGTGTGGTTCATGAAAAGAACAGACATGCAATGACACTGGTAGATCCTTATGTGGTTCATGAAAAGAACACACATGCAATGAAACTGGGTGTGGTTCATGAAAAGAACATACATGCAATGAGACTGGTGGATCCTTATGTGTGGTTCATGAAAAGAACATACATGCAATGACACTGGTGGATCCATATGTGGTTTGTCAGGAGAACACACATGCAATGACATTGGGTGTGGTTCATGAAAAGAACAGACATGCAATGACACTGGTCGATCCTTATGTGGTTCATGAAAAGAACAGACATGCAATGACATTGGGTGTGCTTCATGAAAAGAACAGACATGCAATGACACTGGTGGATCCTTATGTGTGGTTCATGAAAAGAACAGACATGCAATGACACTGGTGGATTGTTATGTGGTTTGTTTAGAAGAATACACATGCAATGACACTGGGTGTGGTTCCTGAAAAGAGCAGACATGCAATGACACTGGTAGATCCTTATGTGGTTCATGAAAAGAAGTCACATGCAATGACACTGGGTGTGGTTCATGAAAAGAACAAACATGCAATGACACTGGTGGATCCTTATGTGTGGTTCATGAAAAGAACATACATGCAATGACACTGGGGGATCCTTATGTGGTTTGTTTAGAGGAACAAACATGCAATGACATTGGGTGTGGTTCATGAAAAGAACAGACATGCAATGACACTGGTAGATCCTTATGGGGTTCATGAAAAGAACACACATGAAATGACACTGGGTGTGGTTCATGAAAAGAACAGACATGCAATGAGACTGGTGGATCCTTATGTGTGGTTGATGAAAAGAACATACATGCAATGACACTAGTGGATCCATATGTGGTTTGTCAGGAGAACACACATGCAATGACATTGGGTGTGGTTCATGAAAAGAACAGACATGCAATGACACTGGTAGATCCTTATGTGGTTCATGAAAAGAACAGACATGCAATGACATTGGGTGTGCTTCATGAAAAGAACAGACATGCAATGACACTGGTGGATCCTTATGTGTGGTTAATGAAAAGAACAAACATGCAATGACACTGGTGGATCCTTATGTGGTTTGTTTAGAAGAACACACATGCAATGACACTGGGTGTGGTTCATGAAAAGAACAGATATGCAATGACACTGGTGGATCCATGTGTGGTTCATGGGAAGAATAGACATGCAATGACACTGGTGGATCCTAATGTGTGGTTCATGAAAATAACAGACATGCAATGACACTGGTGGATCCATGCGTGGTTTGTCAGGAGAACACACATGCAATGACATTGGGTGTGGTTCATGAAAAGAACATACATGCAATGACACTGGTAGATCCTTATGTGGTTCATGAAAAGAACAGACATGCAATGACACTGGTGGATCCTTATGTGTGGTTCATGAAAAGAACAGACATGCAAAGACACTGGTGGATTGTTATGTGGTTTGTTTAGAAGAATACACATGAAATGACACTGGGTGTTGTTCCTGAAAAGAACAGACATGCAATGACACTAGTGGATCCTTATGTGGTTTGTTTAGAGGAACACACATGCAACGACATTGGGTGTGGTTCATGAAAATAACAGACATGCAATGACACTGGTGGATCCTTATGTGTGGTTCATGAAAAGAACAGACAATGAATGACAAAGGTGGATCCTTATGTGGTTTGTTTAGAAGAACACACACGCAATGACACTATGTGTGGTTCATGAAAAGAACACACATCCAATGACATGTGGTTTGTTTAGAGGAACAGACATGCAATGACACCGGTGGATCCACGTATGGTTCATGAGAAGAACACACATCCAATGACACTGGTAGATCCTTATGTGGTTCATGAAAAGAACAGACAT
The DNA here is from genome assembly GCA_916181665.1 of Avena sativa. Taxonomy (NCBI): domain Eukaryota; kingdom Viridiplantae; phylum Streptophyta; class Magnoliopsida; order Poales; family Poaceae; genus Avena; species Avena sativa. The sequence continues at coordinate 574,790,050 of OV702287.1, forward strand.
GCAGTGACACCGGGTGTGGTTCATGAAAAGAACAGACATGCAATGACACTCGGTGTTGCTCATGAAAATAATAGACATCCAATGGCTGTGGTTCATGAAAAGAACACACATGCAATGACACTAGGTGTGGTTCATGAAAAGAACAAACATGCAATGACACTGGGTGTGGTTTATGAAAAGAACAGACATGCAATGACACTGGTGGATCCATATGTGGTTTGTCAGGGGAACACACATGCAATTACATTGGGTGTGGTTCATGAAAAGAACAGACATGCAATGATGCTGGTAGATCCTTATGTGGTTCATGAAAAGAACAGACATGCAATGACACTGGTGGATCCTTATGTGTGGTTCATGAAAAGAACAGACATGCAATGACACTGGTGGATCCTTATATGGATTGTTTAGAGGAACACACATGCAATGACATTGGTGTGGTTCATGAAAAGAACAGACATGCAATGACACTGGTGGATCCATATGGGGTTTGTTAGGAGAACACACATGCAATGACATTCAATGTTGTTCATGAAAAGAGCAGACATGCAATGACACTGGTAGATCCTTATGTGGTTCATGAAAAGAAGTCACATGCAATGACACTGGGTGTGGTTCATGAAAAGAACAAACATGCAATGACATTGGTGGATCCTTATGTGTGGTTCATGAAAAGAACATACATGCAATGACACTGGTGGATCCTTATGTGGTTTGTTTAGAGGAACAAACATGCAATGACATTGGGTGTGGTTCATGAAAAGAACAGACATGCAATGACACTGGTAGATCCTTATGGGGTTCATGAAAAGAACACACATGCAATGACACTGGGTGTGGTTCATGAAAAGAAGAGACATGCAATGAGACTGGTGGATCCTTATGTGTGGTTCATGAAAAGAACATACATGCAATGACACTAGTGGATCCATATGTGGTTTGTCAGGAGAACACACATGCAATGACATTGGGTGTGGTTCATGAAAAGAACAGACATGCAATGACACTGGTAGATCCTTATGTGGTTCATGAAAAGAATAGACATGCAATGACATTGGGTGTGCTTCATGAAAAGAACAGACATGCAATGACACTGGTGGATCCTTATGTGTGGTTAATGAAAAGAACAAACATGCAATGACACTAGTGGATCCTTATGTGGTTTGTTTAGAAGAACACACATGCAATGACACTGGGTGTGGTTCATGAAAAGAACAGACATGCAATGACACTGGTGGATCCATGTGTGGTTCATGGGAAGAATAGACATGCAATGACACTGGTGGATCCTAATGTGTGGTTCATGAAAATAACAGACATGCAATGACACTGGTGGATCCATGCGTGGTTTGTCAGGAGAACACACATGCAATGACATTGGGTGTGGTTCATGAAAAGAACATACATGCAATGACACTGGTAGATCCTTATGTGGTTCATGAAAAGAACAGACATGCAATGACACTGGTGGATCCTTATGCGTGGTTCATGAAAAGAACAGACATGCAAAGACACTAGTGGATTGTTATGTGGTTTGTTTAGAAGAATACACATGCAATGACACTGGGTGTGGTTCCTGAAAAGAACAGACATGCAATGACACTAGTGGATCCTTATGTGGTTTGTTTAGTGGAACACACATGCAATGACATTGGGTGTGGTTCATGAAAATAAGAGACATGCAATGACACTGGTGGATCCTTATGTGTGGTTCATGAAAAGAACATACATGCAATGACACTGGTGGATCCTTATGTGGTTTGTTTAGAGGAACAAACATGCAATGACATTGGGTGTGGTTCATGAAAAGAACAGACATGCAATGACACTGGTAGATCCTTATGTGGTTCATGAAAAGAACACACATGCAATGAAACTGGGTGTGGTTCATGAAAAGAACATACATGCAATGAGACTGGTGGATCCTTATGTGTGGTTCATGAAAAGAACATACATGCAATGACACTGGTGGATCCATATGTGGTTTGTCAGGAGAACACACATGCAATGACATTGGGTGTGGTTCATGAAAAGAACAGACATGCAATGACACTGGTCGATCCTTATGTGGTTCATGAAAAGAACAGACATGCAATGACATTGGGTGTGCTTCATGAAAAGAACAGACATGCAATGACACTGGTGGATCCTTATGTGTGGTTCATGAAAAGAACAGACATGCAATGACACTGGTGGATTGTTATGTGGTTTGTTTAGAAGAATACACATGCAATGACACTGGGTGTGGTTCCTGAAAAGAACAGACATGCAATGACACTAGTGGATCCTTATGTGGTTTGTTTAGAGGAACACACATGCAATGACATTGGGTGTGGTTCATGAAAATAACAGACATGCAATGACACTGGTGGATCCTTATGTGTGGTTCATGAAAAGAACATACATGCAATGACACTGGTGGATCCTTATGTGGTTTGTTTAGATGAACATACATGAAATGACATTGGGTGTGGTTCATGAAAAGAACAGACATGCAATGACACTAGTAGATCCTTATGTGGTTCATGAAAAGAACAGACATGCAATGACATTGGGTGAGCTTCATGAAAAGAACAGACATGCAATGAAACTGGTGGATCCTTATGTGTGGTTAATGAAAAGACCAAACATGTAATGACACTGGTGGATCCTTATGTGGTTTGTTTAGAAGAATACACATGCAATGACACTGGGTGTGGTTCATGAAAAGAACAGACATGCAATGACACTGGTGGATCCATGTGTGGTTCATGGGAAGAACAGACATGCAATGACACTGGTGGATCCTAATGTGTGGTTCATGAAAAGAACAGACATGCAATGACACTGGTGGATCCATATGTTGTTTGTCAGGAGAACACACATGCAATGACATTGGGTGTGGTTCATGAAAAGAACAGACATGCAATGACACTCGTAGATCCTTATGTGGTTCATGAAAAGAACAGACATGCAATGACACTGGTGGATCCTTATGTGTGGTTCATGAAAATAACAGACATGCAATGACACTGGTGGATTGTTATGTGGTTTGTTTAGAAGAATACACATGCAATGACACTGGGTGTGGTTCCTGAAAAGAACAGACATGCAATGACACTAGTGGATCCTTATGTGGTTTGTTTAGAGGAACACACATGCAATGACATTGGGTGTGGTTCATGAAAATAACAGACATGCAATGACACTGGTGGATCCTTATGTGTGGTTCATGAAAAGAACATACATGCAATGACACTGGTGGATCCTTATGTGGTTTGTTTAGAGGAACAAACATGCAATGACATTGGGTGTGGTTCATGAAAAGAACAGACATGCAATGACACTGGTAGATCCTTATGTGGTTCATGAAAAGAACACACATGCAATGACACTGGGTGTGGTTCATGAAAAGAACAGACATGCAATGAGACTGGTGGATCCTTATGTGTGGTTCATGAAAATAACATACATGCAATGACACTGGTGGATCCATATGTGGTTTGTCAGGAGAACACACATGCAATGACATTGGGTGTGGTTCATGAAAAGAACAGACATGCAATGACACTGGTAGATCCTTATGTGGTTCATGAAAAGAACAGACATGCAATGACATTGGGTGTGCTTCATGTAAAGAACAGACATGCAATGACACTGGTGGATCCTTATGTGTGGTTCATGAAAAGAACAGACATGCAATGACACTAGTGGATCCATATGTGGTTTGTTAGGAGAACACACATGCAATGACATTGGGTGTGGGGTTCATGAAAAGAACAGACATGCAATGACACTAGTAGATCCTTATGTGGTTCATGAAAAGAACAGACATGCAATGACATTGGGTGTGCTTCATGAAAAGAACAGACATGCAATGACACTGGTGGATCCTTATGTGTGGTTAATGAAAAGACCAAACATGTAATGACACTGGTGGATCCTTATGTTGTTTGTTTAGAAGAACACACATGCAATGACACTGGGTGTGGTTCATGAAAAGAACAGACATGCAATGACACTGGTGGATCCATGTGTGGTTCATGGGAAGAACAGACATGCAATGACACTGGTGGATCCTAATGTGTGGTTCATGAAAAGAACAGACATGCAATGACACTGGTGGATCCATATGTTTTTTGTCAGGAGAACACACATGCAATGACATTGGGTGTGGTTCATGAAAAGAACAGACATGCAATGACACTGGTGGATCCATATGGGGTTTGTTAGGAGAACACACATGCAATGACATTCAATGTTGTTCATGAAAAGAGCAGACATGCAATGACACTGGTAGATCCTTATGTGGTTCATGAAAAGAAGTCACATGCAATGACACTGGGTGTGGTTCATGAAAAGAACAAACATGCAATGACACTGGTGGATCCTTATGTGGTTTGTTTAGAGGAACAAACATGCAATGACATTGGGTGTGGTTCATGAAAAGAACAGACATGCAATGACACTGGTAGATCCTTATGGGGTTCATGAAAAGAACACACATGCAATGACATTGGGTGTGGTTCATGAAAAGAACAGACATGCAATGAGACTGGTGGATCCTTATGTGTGGTTCATGAAAAGAACATACATGCAATGACACTAGTGGATCCATATGTGGTTTGTCAGGAGAACACACATGCAATGACATTGGGTGTGGTTCATGAAAAGAACAGACATGCAATGACACTGGTAGATCCTTATGTGGTTCATGAAAAGAACAGACATGCAATGACATTGGGTGTGCTTCATGAAAAGAACAGACATGCAATGACACTGGTGGATCCTTATGTGTGGTTAATGAAAAGAACAAACATGCAATGACACTAGTGGATCCTTATGTGGTTTGTTTAGAAGAACACACATGCAATGACACTGGGTGTGGTTCATGAAAAGAACAGACATGCAATGACACTGGTGGATCCATGTGTGGTTCATGGGAAGAATAGACATGCAATGACACTGGTGGATCCTAATGTGTGGTTCATGAAAATAACAGACATGCAATGACACTGGTGGATCCATGCGTGGTTTGTCAGGAGAACACACATGCAATGACATTGGGTGTGGTTCATGAAAAGAACATACATGCAATGACACTGGTAGATCCTTATGTGGTTCATGAAAAGAACAGACATGCAATGACACTGGTGGATCCTTATGTGTGGTTCATGAAAAGAACAGACATGCAAAGACACTAGTGGATTGTTATGTGGTTTGTTTAGAAGAATACACATGCAATGACACTGGGTGTGGTTCCTGAAAAGAGCAGACATGCAATGACACTAGTGGATCCTTATGTGGTTTGTTTAGAGGAACACACATGCAATGACATTGGGTGTGGTTCATGAAAATAAGAGACATGCAATGACACTGGTGGATCCTTATGTGTGGTTCATGAAAAGAACATACATGCAATGACACTGGTGGATCCTTATGTGGTTTGTTTAGAGGAACAAACATGCAATGACATTGGGTGTGGTTCATGAAAAGAACAGACATGCAATGACACTGGTAGATCCTTATGTGGTTCATGAAAAGAACACACATGCAATGAAACTGGGTGTGGTTCATGAAAAGAACATACATGCAATGAGACTGGTGGATCCTTATGTGTGGTTCATGAAAAGAACATACATGCAATGACACTGGTGGATCCATATGTGGTTTGTCAGGAGAACACACATGCAATGACATTGGGTGTGGTTCATGAAAAGAACAGACATGCAATGACACTGGTCGATCCTTATGTGGTTCATGAAAAGAACAGACATGCAATGACATTGGGTGTGCTTCATGAAAAGAACAGACATGCAATGACACTGGTGGATCCTTATGTGTGGTTCATGAAAAGAACAGACATGCAATGACACTGGTGGATTGTTATGTGGTTTGTTTAGAAGAATACACATGCAATGACACTGGGTGTGGTTCCTGAAAAGAACAGACATGCAATGACACTAGTGGATCCTTATGTGGTTTGTTTAGAGGAACACACATGCAATGACATTGGGTGTGGTTCATGAAAATAAGAGACATGCAATGACACTGGTGGATCCTTATGTGTGGTTCATGAAAAGAACATACATGCAATGACACTGGTGGATCCTTATGTGGTTTGTTTAGAGGAACAAACATGCAATGACATTGGGTGTGGTTCATGAAAAGAACAGACATGCAATGACACTGGTAGATCCTTATGTGGTTCATGAAAAGAACACACATGCAATGAAACTGGGTGTGGTTCATGAAAAGAACATACATGCAATGAGACTGGTGGATCCTTATGTGTGGTTCATGAAAAGAACATACATGCAATGACACTGGTGGATCCATATGTGGTTTGTCAGGAGAACACACATGCAATGACATTGGGTGTGGTTCATGAAAAGAACAGACATGCAATGACACTGGTCGATCCTTATGTGGTTCATGAAAAGAACAGACATGCAATGACATTGGGTGTGCTTCATGAAAAGAACAGACATGCAATGACACTGGTGGATCCTTATGTGTGGTTCATGAAAAGAACAGACATGCAATGACACTGGTGGATTGTTATGTGGTCTGTTTAGAAGAATACACATGCAATGACACTGGGTGTGGTTCCTGAAAAGAACAGACATGCAATGACACTAGTGGATCCTTATGTGGTTTGTTTAGAGGAACACACATGCAATGACATTGGGTGTGGTTCATCAAAATAAGAGACATGCAATGACACTGGTGGATCCTTATGTGTGGTTCATGAAAAGAACATACATGCAATGACACTGGTGGATCCTTATGTGGTTTGTTTAGAGGAACAAACATGCAATGACATTGGGTGTGGTTCATGAAAAGAACAGACATGCAATGACACTGGTAGATCCTTATGTGGTTCATGAAAAGAACACACATGCAATGAAACTGGGTGTGGTTCATGAAAAGAACATACATGCAATGAGACTGGTGGATCCTTATGTGTGGTTCATGAAAAGAACATACATGCAATGACACTGGTGGATCCATATGTGGTTTGTCAGGAGAACACACATGCAATGACATTGGGTGTGGTTCATGAAAAGAACAGACATGCAATGACACTGGTCGATCCTTATGTGGTTCATGAAAAGAACAGATATGCAATGACATTGGATGTGCTTCATGAAAAGAACAGACATGCAATGACACTGGTGGATCCTTATGTGTGGTTCATGAAAAGAACAGACATGCAATGACACTGGTGGATTGTTATGTGGTTTGTTTAGAAGAATACACATGCAATGACACTGGGTGTGGTTCCTGAAAAGAACAGACATGCAATGACACTAGTGGATCCTTATGTGGTTTGTTTAGAGGAACTCACATGCAATGACATTGGGTGTGGTTCATGAAAATAACAGACATGCAATGACACTGGTGGATCCTTATGTGTGGTTCATGAAAAGAACATACATGCAATGACACTGGTGGATCCTTATGTGGTTTGTTTAGATGAACATACATGAAATGACATTGGGTGTGGTTCATGAAAAGAACAGACATGCAATGACACTAGTAGATCCTTATGTGGTTCATGAAAAGAACAGACATGCAATGACATTGGGTGTGCTTCATGAAAAGAACAGACATGCAATGACACTGGTGGATCCTTATGTGTGGTTAATGAAAAGACCAAACATGTAATGACACTGGTGGATCCTTATGTGGTTTGTTTAGAAGAATACACATGCAATGACACTGGGTGTGGTTCATGAAAAGAACAGACATGCAATGACACTGGTGGATCCATGTGTGGTTCATGGGAAGAACAGACATGCAATGACACTGGTGGATCCTAATGTGTGGTTCATGAAAAGAACAGACATGCAATGACACTGGTGGATCCATATGTTGTTTGTCAGGAGAACACACATGCAATGACATTGGGTGTGGTTCATGAAAAGAACAGACATGCAATGACACTCGTAGATCCTTATGTGGTTCATGAAAAGAACAGACATGCAATGACACTGGTGGATCCTTATGTGTGGTTCATGAAAATAACAGACATGCAATGACACTGGTGGATTGTTATGTGGTTTGTTTAGAAGAATACACATGCAATGACACTGGGTGTGGTTCCTGAAAAGAACAGACATGCAATGACACTAGTGGATCCTTATGTGGTTTGTTTAGAGGAACACACATGCAATGACATTGGGTGTGGTTCATGAAAATAACAGACATGCAATGACACTGGTGGATCCTTATGTGTGGTTCATGAAAAGAACATACATGCAATGACACTGGTGGATCCTTATGTGGTTTGTTTAGAGGAACAAACATGCAATGACATTGGGTGTGGTTCATGAAAAGAACAGACATGCAATGACACTGGTAGATCCTTATGTGGTTCATGGAAAGAACACACATGCAATGACACTGGGTGTGGTTCATGAAAAGAACAGACATGCAATGAGACTGGTGGATCCTTATGTGTGGTTCATGAAAAGAACATACATGCAATGACACTGGTGGATCCATATGTGGTTTGTCAGGAGAACACACATGCAATGACATTGGGTGTGGTTCATGAAAAGAACAGACATGCAATGACACTGGTAGATCCTTATGTGGTTCATGAAAAGAACAGACATGCAATGACATTGGGTGTGCTTCATGTAAAGAACAGACATGCAATGACACTGGTGGATCCTTATGTGTGGTTCATGAAAAGAACAGACATGCAATGACACTAGTGGATCCATATGTGGTTTGTCAGGAGAACACACATGCAATGACATTGGGTGTGGGGTTCATGAAAAGAACAGACATGCAATGACACTAGTAGATCCTTATGTGGTTCATGAAAAGAACAGACATGCAATGACATTGGGTGTGCTTCATGAAAAGAACAGACATGCAATGACACTGGTGGATCCTTATGTGTGGTTAATGAAAAGACCAAACATGTAATGACACTGGTGGATCCTTATGTTGTTTGTTTAGAAGAACACACATGCAATGACACTGGGTGTGGTTCATGAAAAGAACAGACGTGCAATGACACTGGTGGATCCATGTGTGGTTCATGGGAAGAACAGACATGCAATGACACTGGTGGATCCTAATGTGTGGTTCATGTAAAGAACAGACATGCAATGACACTGGTGGATCCATATGTTGTTTGTCAGGAGAACAGACATGCAATGACATTGGGTGTGGTTCATGAAAAGAACAGACATGCAATGACACTCGTAGATCCTTATGTGGTTCATGAAAAGAACAGACATGCAATGACACTGGTCGATCCTTATGTGTGGTTCATGAAAAGAACAGACATGCAATGACACTGGTGGATTGTTATGTGGTTTGTTTAGAAGAATACACATGCAATGACACTGGGTGTGGTTCCTGAAAAGAACAGACATGCAATGACACTAGTGGATCCTTATGTGGTTTGTTTAGAGGAACACACATGCAATGACATTGGGTGTGGTTCATGAAAATAAGAGACATGCAATGACACTGGTGGATCCTTATGTGTGGTTCATGAAAAGAACATACATGCAATGACACTGGTGGATCCTTATGTGGTTTGTTTAGAGGAACAAACATGCAATGACATTGGGTGTGGTTCATGAAAAGAACAGACATGCAATGACACTGATAGATCCTTATGTGGTTCATGAAAAGAACACACATGCAATGAAACTGGGTGTGGTTCATGAAAAGAACAGACATGCAATGAGACTGGTGGATCCTTATGTGTGGTTCATGAAAAGAACATACATGCAATGACACTGGTGGATCCATATGTGGTTTGTCAGGAGAACACACATGCAATGACATTGGGTGTGGTTCATGAAAAGAACAGACATGCAATGACACTGGTAGATCCTTATGTGGTTCATGAAAAGAACAGACATGCAATGACATTGGGTGTGCTTCATGAAAAGAACAGACATGCAATGACACTCGTGGATCCTTATGTGTGGTTCATGAAAGGAACAGACATGCAATGACACTGGTGGATTGTTATGTGGTTTGTTTAGAAGAATACACATGCAATGACACTGGGTGTGGTTCCTGAAAAGAACAGACATGCAATGACACTAGTGGATCCTTATGTGGTTTGTTTAGAGGAACACACATGCAATGACATTGGGTGTGGTTCATGAAAATAACAGACATGCAATGACACTGGTGGATCCTTATGTGTGGTTCATGAAAAGAACATACATGCAATGACACTGGTGGATCCTTATGTGGTTTGTTTAGAGGAACATACATGAAATGACATTGGGTGTGGTTCATGAAAAGAACAGACATGCAATGACACTAGTAGATCCTTATGTGGTTCATGAAAAGAACAGACATGCAATGACATTGGGTGTGCTTCATGAAAAGAACAGACATGCAATGACACTGGTGGATCCTTATGTGTGGTTAATGAAAAGACCAAACATGTAATGACACTGGTGGATCCTTATGTGGTTTGTTTAGAAGAATACACATGCAATGACACTGGGTGTGGTTCATGAAAAGAACAGACATGCAATGACACTGGTGGATCCATGTTTGGTTCATGGGAAGAACAAACATGCAATGACACTGGTGGATCCTAATGTGTGGTTCATGAAAAGAACAGACATGCAATGACACTGGTGGATCCATATGTTGTTTGTCAGGAGAACACACATGCAATGACATTGGGTGTGGTTCATGAAAAGAACAGACATGCAATGACACTCGTAGATCCTTATGTGGTTCATGAAAAGAACAGACATGCAATGACACTGGTGGATCCTTATGTGTGGTTCATGAAAATAACAGACATGCAATGACACTGGTGGATTGTTATGTGGTTTGTTTAGAAGAATACACATGCAATGACACTAGGTGTGGTTCCTGAAAAGAACAGACATGCAATGACACTAGTGGATCCTTATGTGGTTTGTTTAGAGGAACACACATGCAATGACATTGGGTGTGGTTCATGAAAATAACAGACATGCAATGACACTGGTGGATCCTTATGTGTGTTTCATGAAAAGAACATACATGCAATGACACTGGTGGATCCTTATGTGGTTTGTTTAGAGGAACAAACATGCAATGACATTGGGTGTGGTTCATGAAAAGAACAGACATGCAATGACACTGGTAGATCCTTATGTGGTTCATGAAAAGAACACACATGCAATGACACTGGGTGTGGTTCATGAAAAGAACAGACATGCAATGAGACTGGTGGATCCTTATGTGTGGTTCATGAAAAGAACATACATGCAATGACACTGGTGGATCCATATGTGGTTTGTCAGGAGAACACACATGCAATGACATTGGGTGTGGTTCATGAAAAGAACAGACATGCAATGACACTGGTAGATCCTTATGTGGTTCATGAAAAGAACAGACATGCAATGACATTGGGTGTGCTTCAGGTAAAGAACAGACATGCAATGACACTGGTGGATCCTTATGTGTGGTTCATGAAAAGAATAGACATGCAATGACACTAGTGGATCCATATGTGGTTTGTCAGGAGAACACACATGCAATGTCATTGGGTGTGGGGTTCATGAAAAGAACAGACATGCAATGACACTAGTAGATCCTTATGTGGTTCATGAAAAGAACAGACATGCAATGACATTGGGTGTGCTTCATGAAAAGAACAGACATGCAATGACACTGGTGGATCCTTATGTGTGGTTAATGAAAAGACCAAACATGTAATGACACTGGTGGATCCTTATGTTGTTTGTTTAGAAGAACACACATGCAATGACACTGGGTGTGGTTCATGAAAAGAACAGACATGCAATGACACTGGTGGATCCATGTGTGGTTCATGGGAAGAACAGACATGCAATGACACTGGTGGATCCTAATGTGTGGTTCATGAAAAGAACAGACATGCAATGACACTGGTGGATCCATATGTTGTTTGTCAGGAGAACACACATGCAATGACATTGGGTGTGGTTCATGAAAAGAACAGACATGCAATGACACTCGTAGATCCTTATGTGGTTCATGAAAAGAACAGACATGCAATGACACTGGTCGATCCTAATGTGTGGTTCATGAAAAGAACAGACATGCAATGACACTGGTGGATTGTTATGTGGTTTGTTTAGAAGAATACACATGCAATGACACTGGGTGTGGTTCCTGAAAAGAACAGACATGCAATGACACTAGTGGATCCTTATGTGGTTTGTTTAGAGGAACACACATGCAATGACATTGGGTGTGGTTCATGAAAATAAGAGACATGCAATGACACTGGTGGATCCTTATGTGTGGTTCATGAAAAGAACATACATGCAATGACACTGGTGGATCCTTATGTGGTTTGTTTAGAGGAACAAACATGCAATGACATTGGGTGTGGTTCATGAAAAGAACATACATGCAATGACACTGGTAGATCCTTATGTGGTTCATGAAAAGAACACACATGCAATGAAACTGGGTGTGGTTCATGAAAAGAACAGACATGCAATGAGACTGGTGGATCCTTATGTGTGGTTCATGAAAAGAACATACATGCAATGACACTGGTGGATCCATATGTGGTTTGTCAGGAGAACACACATGCAATGACATTGGGTGTGGTTCATGAAAAGAACAGACATGCAATGACACTGGTAGATCCTTATGTGGTTCATGAAAAGAACAGACATGCAATGACATTGGGTGTGCTTCATGAAAAGAACAGACATGCAATGACACTGGTGGATCCTTATGTGTGGTTCATGAAAGGAACAGACATGCAATGACACTGGTGGATTGTTATGTGGTTTGTTTAGAAGAATACACATGCAATGACACTGGGTGTGGTTCCTGAAAAGAACAGACATGCAATGACACTAGTGGATCCTTATGTGGTTTGTTTAGAGGAACACACATGCAATGACATTGGGTGTGGTTCATGAAAATAACAGACATGCAATGACACTGGTGGATCCTTATGTGTGGTTCATAAAAAGAACATACATGCAATGACACTGGTGGATCCTTATGTGGTTTGTTTAGAGGAACATACATGAAATGACATTGGGTGTGGTTCATGAAAAGAACAGACATGCAATGACACTAGTAGATCCTTATGTGGTTCATGAAAAGAACAGACATGCAATGACATTGGGTGTGCTTCATGAAAAGAACAGACATGCAATGACACTGGTGGATCCTTATGTGTGGTTAATGAAAAGACCAAACATGTAATGACACTGGTGGATCCTTATGTGGTTTGTTTAGAAGAATACACATGCAATGACACTGGGTGTGGTTCATGAAAAGAACAGACATGCAATGACACTGGTGGATCCATGTGTGGTTCATGGGAAGAACAAACATGCAATGACACTGGTGGATCCTAATGTGTGGTTCATGAAAAGAATAGACATGCAATGACACTGGTGGATCCATATGTTGTTTGTCAGAACACACATGCAATGACATTGGGTGTGGTTCATGAAAAGAACAGACATGCAATGACACTCGTAGATCCTTATGTGGTTCATGAAAAGAACAGACATGCAATGACACTGGTGGATCCTTATGTGTGGTTCATGAAAAGAACAGACATGCAATGACACTGGTGGATTGTTATGTGGTTTGTTTAGAAGAATACACATGCAATGACACTGGGTGTGGTTCCTGAAAAGAACAGACATGCAATGACACTAGTGGATCCTTATGTGGTTTGTTTAGAGGAACACACATGCAATGACATTGGGTGTGGTTCATGAAAATAACAGACATGCAATGACACTGGTGGATCCTTATGTGTGGTTCATGAAAAGAACATACATGCAATGACACTGGTGGATCCTTATGTGGTTTGTTTAGAGGAACAAACATGCAATGACATTGGGTGTGGTTCATGAAAAGAACAGACATGCAATGACACTGGTAGATCCTTATGTGGTTCATGAAGAGAACACACATGCAATGACACTGGGTGTGGTTCATGAAAAGAACAGACATGCAATGAGACTGGTGGATCCTTATGTGTGGTTCATGAAAAGAACATACATGCAATGACACTGGTGGATCCATATGTGGTTTGTCAGGAGAACACACATGCAATGACATTGGGTGTGGTTCATGAAAAGAACAGACATGCAATGACACTGGTAGATCCTTATGTGGTTCATGAAAAGAACAGACATGCAATGACATTGGGTGTGCTTCATGTAAAGAACAGACATGCAATGACACTGGTGGATCCTTATGTGTGGTTCATGAAAAGAACAGACATGCAATGACACCAGTGGATCCATATGTGGTTTGTCAGGAGAACACACATGCAATGACATTGGGTGTGGGGTTCATGAAAAGAACATACATGCAATGACACTAGTAGATCCTTATGTGGTTCATGAAAAGAACAGACATGCAATGACATTGGGTGTGCTTCATGAAAAGAACAGACATGCAATGACACTGGTGGATCCTTATGTGTGGTTAATGAAAATACCAAACATGTAATGACACTAGTGGATCCTTATGTGGTTTGTTTAGAAGAATACACATGCAATGACACTGGGTGTGGTTCATGAAAAGAACAGACATGCAATGACACTGGTGGATCCATGTGTGGTTCATGGGAAGAACAGACATGCAATGACACTGGTGGATCCTAATGTGTGGTTCATGAAAAGAACAGACATGCAATGACACTGGTGGATCCATATGTTTTTTGTCAGGAGAACACACATGCAATGACATTGGGTGTGGATCATGAAAAGAACAGACATGCAATGACACTCGTAGATCCTTATGTGGTTCATGAAAAGAACAGACATGCAATGACACTGGTGGATCCTTATGTGTGGTTCATGAAAAGAACAGACATGCAATGACACTGGTGGATTGTTATGTGGTTTGTTTAGAAGAATACACATGCAATGACACTGGGTGTGGTTACTGAAAAGAACAGACATGCAATGACACTAGTGGATCCTTATGTGGTTTGTTTAGAGGAACACACATGCAATGACATTGGGTGTGGTTCATGAAAATAACAGACATGCAATGACACTGGTGGATCCTTATGTGTGGTTCATGAAAAGAACATACATGCAATGACACTGGTGGATCCTTATGTGGTTTGTTTAGAGGAACAAACATGCAATGACATTGGGTGTGGTTCATGAAAAGAACAGACATGCAATGACACTGGTAGATCCTTATGTGGTTCATGAAAAGAACACACATGCAATGAAACTGGGTGTGGTTCATGAAAAGAACAGACATGCAATGAGACTGGTGGATCCTTATGTGTGGTTCATGAAAAGAACATACATGCAATGACACTGGTGGATCCATATGTGGTTTGTCAGGAGAACACACATGCAATGACATTGGGTGTGGTTCATGAAAAGAACAGACATGCAATGACACTGGTAGATCCTTATGTGGTTCATGAAAAGAACAGACATGCAATGACATTGGGTGTGCTTCATGAAAAGAACAGACATGCAATGACACTGGTGGATCCTTATGTGTGGTTCATGAAAGGAACAGACATGCAATGACACTGGTGGATTGTTATGTGGTTTGTTTAGAAGAATACACATGCAATGACACTGGGTGTGGTTCCTGAAAAGAACAGACATGCAATGACACTAGTGGATCCTTATGTGGTTTGTTTAGAGGAACACACATGCAATGACTTTGGGTGTGGTTCATGAAAATAACAGACATGCAATGACACTGGTGGATCCTTATGTGTGGTTCATAAAAAGAACATACATGCAATGACACTGGTGGATCCTTATGTGGTTTGTTTAGAGGAACATACATGAAATGACATTGGGTGTGGTTCATGAAAAGAACAGACATGCAATGACACTAGTAGATCCTTATGTGGTTCATGAAAAGAACAGACATGCAATGACATTGGGTGTGCTTCATGAAAAGAACAGACATGCAATGACACTGGTGGATCCTTATGTGTGGTTAATGAAAAGACCAAACATGTAATGACACTGGTGGATCCTTATGTGGTTTGTTTAGAAGAATACACATGCAATGACACTGGGTGTGGTTCATGAAAAGAACAGACATGCAATGACACTGGTGGATCCATGTGTGGTTCATGGGAAGAACAAACATGCAATGACACTGGTGGATCCTAATGTGTGGTTCATGAAAAGAATAGACATGCAATGACACTGGTGGATCCATATGTTGTTTGTCAGAACACACATGCAATGACATTGGGTGTGGTTCATGAAAAGAACAGACATGCAATGACACTCGTAGATCCTTATGTGGTTCATGAAAAGAACAGACATGCAATGACACTGGTGGATCCTTATGTGTGGTTCATGAAAAGAACAGACATGCAATGACACTGGTGGATTGTTATGTGGTTTGTTTAGAAGAATACACATGCAATGACACTGGGTGTGGTTCCTGAAAAGAACAGACATGCAATGACACTAGTGGATCCTTATGTGGTTTGTTTAGAGGAACACACATGCAATGACATTGGGTGTGGTTCATGAAAATAACAGACATGCAATGACACTGGTGGATCCTTATGTGTGGTTCATGAAAATAACATACATGCAATGACACTGGTGGATCCTTATGTGGTTTGTTTAGAGGAACAAACATGCAATGACATTGGGTGTGGTTCATGAAAAGAACAGACATGCAATGACACTGGTAGATCCTTATGTGGTTCATGAAGAGAACACACATGCAATGACACTGGGTGTGGTTCATGAAAAGAACAGACATGCAATGAGACTGGTGGATCCTTATGTGTGGTTCATGAAAAGAACATACATGCAATGACACTGGTGGATCCATATGTGGTTTGTCAGGAGAACACACATGCAATGACATTGGGTGTGGTTCATGAAAAGAACAGACATGCAATGACACTGGTAGATCCTTATGTGGTTCATGAAAAGAACAGACATGCAATGACATTGGGTGTGCTTCATGTAAAGAACAGACATGCAATGACACTGGTGGATCCTTATGTGTGGTTCATGAAAAGAACAGACATGCAATGACACCAGTGGATCCATATGTGGTTTGTCAGGAGAACACACGTGCAATGACATTGGGTGTGGGGTTCATGAAAAGAAAAGACATGCAATGACACTAGTAGATCCTTATGTGGTTCATGAAAAGAACAGACATGCAATGACATTGGGTGTGCTTCATGAAAAGAACAGACATGCAATGACACTGGTGGATCCTTATGTGTGGTTAATGAAAATACCAAACATGTAATGACACTAGTGGATCCTTATGTGGTTTGTTTAGAAGAATACACATGCAATGACACTGGGTGTGGTTCATGAAAAGAACAGACATGCAATGACACTGGTGGATCCATGTGTGGTTCATGGGAAGAACAGACATGCAATGTCACTGGTGGATCCTAATGTGTGGTTCATGAAAAGAACAGACATGCAATGACACTGGTGGATCCATATGTTTTTTGTCAGGAGAACACACATGCAATGACATTGGGTGTGGATCATGAAAAGAACAGACATGCAATGACACTCGTAGATCCTTATGTGGTTCATGAAAAGAACAGACATGCAATGACACTGGTGGATCCTTATGTGTGGTTCATGAAAAGAACAGACATGCAATGACACTGGTGGATTGTTATGTGGTTTGTTTAGAAGAATACACATGCAATGACACTGGGTGTGGTTCCTGAAAAGAACAGACATGCAATGACACTAGTGGATCCTTATGTGGTTTGTTTAGAGGAACACACATGCAATGACATTGGGTGTGGTTCATGAAAATAACAGACATGCAATGACACTGGTGGATCCTTATGTGTGGTTCATGAAAAGAACATACATGCAATGACACTAGTGGATCCTTATGTGGTTTGTTTAGAGGAACGAACATGTAATGACATTGGGTGTGGTTCATGAAAAGAACAGACATGCAATGACACTAGTAGATCCTTATGTGGTTCATGAAAAGAACACACATGCAATGACATTGGGTGTTCTTCATGAAAAGAACAGACATGCAATGACACTGGTGGATCCTTATGTGTGGTTCATAAAAAGAACATACATGCAATGACACTGGTGGATCCTTATGTGGTTTGTTTAGAGGAACATACATGAAATGACATTGGGTGTGGTTCATGAAAAGAACAGACATGCAATGACACTAGTAGATCCTTATGTGGTTCATGAAAAGAACAGACATGCAATGACATTGGGTGTGCTTCATGAAAAGAACAGACATGCAATGACACTGGTGGATCCTTATGTGTGGTTAATGAAAAGACCAAACATGTAATGACACTGGTGGATCCTTATGTGGTTTGTTTAGAAGAATACACATGCAATGACACTGGGTGTGGTTCATGAAAAGAACAGACATGCAATGACACTGGTGGATCCATGTGTGGTTCATGGGAAGAACAAACATGCAATGACACTGGTGGATCCTAATGTGTGGTTCATGAAAAGAATAGACATGCAATGACACTGGTGGATCCATATGTTGTTTGTCAGAACACACATGCAATGACATTGGGTGTGGTTCATGAAAAGAACAGACATGCAATGACACTCGTAGATCCTTATGTGGTTCATGAAAAGAACAGACATGCAATGACACTGGTGGATCCTTATGTGTGGTTCATGAAAAGAACAGACATGCAATGACACTGGTGGATTGTTATGTGGTTTGTTTAGAAGAATACACATGCAATGACACTGGGTGTGGTTCCTGAAAAGAACAGACATGCAATGACACTAGTGGATCCTTATGTGGTTTGTTTAGAGGAACACACATGCAATGACATTGGGTGTGGTTCATGAAAATAACAGACATGCAATGACACTGGTGGATCCTTATGTGTGGTTCATGAAAATAACATACATGCAATGACACTGGTGGATCCTTATGTGGTTTGTTTAGAGGAACAAACATGCAATGACATTGGGTGTGGTTCATGAAAAGAACAGACATGCAATGACACTGGTAGATCCTTATGTGGTTCATGAAGAGAACACACATGCAATGACACTGGGTGTGGTTCATGAAAAGAACAGACATGCAATGAGACTGGTGGATCCTTATGTGTGGTTCATGAAAAGAACATACATGCAATGACACTGGTGGATCCATATGTGGTTTGTCAGGAGAACACACATGCAATGACATTGGGTGTGGTTCATGAAAAGAACAGACATGCAATGACACTGGTAGATCCTTATGTGGTTCATGAAAAGAACAGACATGCAATGACATTGGGTGTGCTTCATGTAAAGAACAGACATGCAATGACACTGGTGGATCCTTATGTGTGGTTCATGAAAAGAACAGACATGCAATGACACCAGTGGATCCATATGTGGTTTGTCAGGAGAACACACATGCAATGACATTGGGTGTGGGGTTCATGAAAAGAAAAGACATGCAATGACACTAGTAGATCCTTATGTGGTTCATGAAAAGAACAGACATGCAATGACATTGGGTGTGCTTCATGAAAAGAACAGACATGCAATGACACTGGTGGATCCTTATGTGTGGTTAATGAAAATACCAAACATGTAATGACACTAGTGGATCCTTATGTGGTTTGTTTAGAAGAATACACATGCAATGACACTGGGTGTGGTTCATGAAAAGAACAGACATGCAATGACACTGGTGGATCCATGTGTGGTTCATGGGAAGAACAGACATGCAATGTCACTGGTGGATCCTAATGTGTGGTTCATGAAAAGAACAGACATGCAATGACACTGGTGGATCCATATGTTTTTTGTCAGGAGAACACACATGCAATGACATTGGGTGTGGATCATGAAAAGAACAGACATGCAATGACACTCGTAGATCCTTATGTGGTTCATGAAAAGAACAGACATGCAATGACACTGGTGGATCCTTATGTGTGGTTCATGAAAAGAACAGACATGCAATGACACTGGTGGATTGTTATGTGGTTTGTTTAGAAGAATACACATGCAATGACACTGGGTGTGGTTCCTGAAAAGAACAGACATGCAATGACACTAGTGGATCCTTATGTGGTTTGTTTAGAGGAACACACATGCAATGACATTGGGTGTGGTTCATGAAAATAACAGACATGCAATGACACTGGTGGATCCTTATGTGTGGTTCATGAAAAGAACATACATGCAATGACACTAGTGGATCCTTATGTGGTTTGTTTAGAGGAACGAACATGTAATGACATTGGGTGTGGTTCATGAAAAGAACAGACATGCAATGACACTAGTAGATCCTTATGTGGTTCATGAAAAGAACACACATGCAATGACATTGGGTGTTCTTCATGAAAAGAACAGACATGCAATGACACTGGTGGATCCTTATGTGTGGTTAATGAAAAGACCAAACATGTAATGACACTGGTGGATCCTTATGTGGTTTTGTTAGAAGAATACACATGCAATGACACTGGGTGTGGTTCATGAAAAGAACAGACATGCAATGACACTGGTGGATCCATGTGTGGTTCATGGGAAGAACAAACATGCAATGACACTGGTGGATCCTAATGTGTGGTTCATGAAAAGAACAGACATGCAATGACACTGGTGGATCCATATGTTGTTTGTCAGGAGAACACACATGCAATGACATTGGGTGTGGTTCATGAAAAGAACAGACATGCAATGACACTCGTAGATCCTTATGTGGTTCATGAAAAGAACAGACATGCAATGACACTGGTGGATCCTTATGTGTGGTTCATGAAAAGAACAGACATGCAATGACACTGGTGGATTGTTATGTGGTTTGTTTAGAAGAATACACATGCAATGACACTGGGTGTGGTTCCTGAAAAGAACAGACATGCAATGACACTGGTGGATCCTTATGTGTGGTTCATGAAAAGAACATACATGCAATGACACTGGTGGATCCTTATGTGGTTTGTTTAGAGGAACAAACATGCAATGAAATTGGGTGTGGTTCATGAAAAGAACAGACATGCAATGACACTGGTAGATCCTTATGTGGTTCATGAAAAGAACACACATGCAATGACACTGGGTGTGGTTCATGAAAAGAACAGACATGCAATGAGACTGGTGGATCCTTATGTGTGGTTCATGAAAAGAACATACATGCAATGACACTGGTGGATCCATATGTGGTTTGTCAGGAGAACACACATGCAATGACATTGGGTGTGGTTCATGAAAAGAACAGACATGCAATGACACTGGTAGATCCTTATGTGGTTCATGAAAAGAACAGACATGGAATGACATTGGGTGTGCTTCATGTAAAGAACAGACATGCAATGACACTGGTGGATCCTTATGTGTGGTTCATGAAAAGAACAGACATGCAATGACACTAGTGGATCCATATGTGGTTTGTCAGGAGAACACACATGCAATGACATTGGGTGTGGGGTTCATGAAAAGAACAGACATGCAATGACACTAGTAGATCCTTATGTGGTTCATGAAAAGAACAGACATGCAATGACATTGGGTGTGCTTCATGAAAAGAACAGACATGCAATGACACTGGTGGATCCTTATGTGTGGTTCATGAAAAGAACATACATGCAATGACACTAGTGGATCCTTATGTGGTTTGTTTAGAGGAACGAACATGTAATGACATTGGGTGTGGTTCATGAAAAGAACAGACATGCAATGACACTAGTAGATCCTTATGTGGTTCATGAAAAGAACACACATGCAATGACACTGGGTGTGGTTCATGAAAAGAATAGACATGCAATGAGACTGGTGGATCCTTATGTGTGGTTCATGAAAAGAACAGACATGCAATGACACTACTGGATCCATATGTGGTTTGTCAGGAGAACACACATGCAATGACATTGGGTGTGGTTCATGAAAAGAACACACATGCAATGACACTGGTAGATCCTTATGTGGTTCATGAAAAGAACACACATGCAATGACACTGGGTGTGGTTCATGAAAAGAATAGACATGCAATGAGACTGGTGGATCCTTATGTGTGGTTCATGAAAAGAACATACATGCAATGACACTGGTGGATCCATATGTGGTTTGTCAGGAGAACACACATGCAATGACATTGGGTGTGGTTCATGAAAAGAACAGACATGCAATGACACTGGTAGATCCTTATGTGGTTCATGAAAAGAACAGACATGCAATGACACTAGTGGATCCTTATGTGGTTTGTTTAGAGGAACGAACATGTAATGACATTGGGTGTGGTTCATGAAAAGAACAGACATGCAATGACACTAGTAGATCCTTATGTGGTTCATGAAAAGAACACACATGCAATGACACTGGGTGTGGTTCATGAAAAGAATAGACATGCAATGAGACTGGTGGATCCTTATGTGTGGTTCATGAAAAGAACATACATGCAATGACACTAGTGGATCCTTATGTGGTTTGTTTAGAGGAACGAACATGTAATGACATTGGGTGTGGTTCATGAAAAGAACAGACATGCAATGACACTAGTAGATCCTTATGTGGTTCATGAAAAGAACACACATGCAATGACACTGGGTGTGGTTCATGAAAAGAATAGACATGCAATGAGACTGGTGGATCCTTATGTGTGGTTCATGAAAAGAACAGACATGCAATGACACTACTGGATCCATATGTGGTTTGTCAGGAGAACACACATGCAATGACATTGGGTGTGGTTCATGAAAAGAACACACATGCAATGACACTGGTAGATCCTTATGTGGTTCATGAAAAGAACACACATGCAATGACACTGGGTGTGGTTCATGAAAAGAATAGACATGCAATGAGACTGGTGGATCCTTATGTGTGGTTCATGAAAAGAACATACATGCAATGACACTGGTGGATCCATATGTGGTTTGTCAGGAGAACACACATGCAATGACATTGGGTGTGGTTCATGAAAAGAACAGACATGCAATGACACTGGTAGATCCTTATGTGGTTCATGAAAAGAACAGACATGCAATGACATTGGGTGTGCTTCATGAAAAGAACAGACATGCAATGACACTGGTGGATCCTTATGTGTGGTTAATGAAAAGAACAAACATGTAATGACACTGGTGGATCCTTATGTGGTTTGTTTAGAAGAACACACATGCAATGACACTGGGTGTGGTTCATGAAAAGAACAGACATGCAATGACACTGGTGGATCCATGTGTGGTTCATGGGAAGAACATACATGCAATGACACTGGTGGATCCTAATGTGTGGTTCATGAAAAGAATAGACATGCATTGACACCGGTGGATCCATATGTTGTTTGTCAGGAGAACACACATGCAATGACATTGGGTGTGGTTCATGAAAAGAACAGACATGCAATGACACTCGTAGATCCTTATGTGGTTCATGAAAAGAACAGACATGCAATGACGCTGGTGGATCCTTATGTGTGGTTCATGAAAAGAACAGACATGCAATGAGACTGGTGGATTGTTATGTGGTTTGTTTAGAAGAATACACATGCAATGACACTGGGTGTGGTTCCTGAAAAGAACAGACATGCAATGACACTAGTGGATCCTTATGTGGTTTGTTTAGAGGAACACACATGCAATGACATTGGGTGTGGTTCATGAAAATAACAGACATGCAATGACACTAGTGGATCCTTATGTGTGATTCATGAAAAGAACAGACAATGAATGACACAGGTGGATCCTTATGTGGTTTGTTTAGAAGAACACACATGCAATGACACTGGGTGTGGTTCATGAAAAGAACACACATCCAATGACATGTGGTTTGTTTAGAGGAACAGACATGCAATGACACCGGTGGATCCAGGTGTGGTTCATGAGAAGAACACACATCCAATGACACTGGTAGGTCCTTATGTGGTTCATGAATAGAACAGACATGCAGTGACACTGGTTGTGGTTCATGAAAAGAACAGAATTGCAATGACACTGGGTGTTGCTCATGAAAATAATAGACATCCAATGGCTGTGGTTCATGAAAAGAATACACATGCAATGACACTGGGTGTGGTTCCTGAAAAGAACAGACATGCAATGACACTAGTGGATCCTTATGTGGTTTGTTTAGAGGAACACACATGCAATGACATTGGGTGTGGTTCATGAAAATAACAGACATGCAATGACACTGGTGGATCCTTAGGTGTGGTTCATGAAAAGAACATACATGCAATGACACTGGTGGATCCTTATGTGGTTTGTTTAGAGGAACAAACATGCAATGACATTGGGTGTGGTTCATGAAAAGAACAGACATGCAATGACACTGGTAGATCCTTATGTGGTTCATGAAAAGAACAGACATGCAATGACACTGGTGGATTGTTATGTGGTTTGTTTAGAAGAATACACATGCAATGACACTGGGTGTGGTTCCTGAAAAGAACAGACATGCAATGACACTAGTGGATCCTTATGTGGTTTGTTTAGAGGAACACACATGCAATGACATTGGGTGTGGTTCATGAAAATAACAGACATGCAATGACACTGGTGGATCCTTATGTGTGGTTCATGAAAAGAACATACATGCAATGACACTAGTGGATCCTTATGTGGTTTGTTTAGAGGAACGAACATGTAATGACATTGGGTGTGGTTCATGAAAAGAACAGACATGCAATGACACTAGTAGATCCTTATGTGGTTCATGAAAAGAACACACATGCAATGACACTGGGTGTGGTTCATGAAAAGAATAGACATGCAATGAGACTGGTGGATCCTTATGTGTGGTTCATGAAAAGAACATACATGCAATGACACTGGTGGATCCATATGTGGTTTGTCAGGAGAACACACATGCAATGACATTGGGTGTGGTTCATGAAAAGAACAGACATGCAATGACACTGGTAGATCCTTATGTGGTTCATGAAAAGAACAGACATGCAATGACACTAGTGGATCCTTATGTGGTTTGTTTAGAGGAACGAACATGTAATGACATTGGGTGTGGTTCATGAAAAGAACAGACATGCAATGACACTAGTAGATCCTTATGTGGTTCATGAAAAGAACACACATGCAATGACACTGGGTGTGGTTCATGAAAAGAATAGACATGCAATGAGACTGGTGGATCCTTATGTGTGGTTCATGAAAAGAACATACATGCAATGACACTAGTGGATCCTTATGTGGTTTGTTTAGAGGAACGAACATGTAATGACATTGGGTGTGGTTCATGAAAAGAACAGACATGCAATGACACTAGTAGATCCTTATGTGGTTCATGAAAAGAACACACATGCAATGACACTGGGTGTGGTTCATGAAAAGAATAGACATGCAATGAGACTGGTGGATCCTTATGTGTGGTTCATGAAAAGAACAGACATGCAATGACACTACTGGATCCATATGTGGTTTGTCAGGAGAACACACATGCAATGACATTGGGTGTGGTTCATGAAAAGAACACACATGCAATGACACTGGTAGATCCTTATGTGGTTCATGAAAAGAACACACATGCAATGACACTGGGTGTGGTTCATGAAAAGAATAGACATGCAATGAGACTGGTGGATCCTTATGTGTGGTTCATGAAAAGAACATACATGCAATGACACTGGTGGATCCATATGTGGTTTGTCAGGAGAACACACATGCAATGACATTGGGTGTGGTTCATGAAAAGAACAGACATGCAATGACACTGGTAGATCCTTATGTGGTTCATGAAAAGAACAGACATGCAATGACATTGGGTGTGCTTCATGAAAAGAACAGACATGCAATGACACTGGTGGATCCTTATGTGTGGTTAATGAAAAGAACAAACATGTAATGACACTGGTGGATCCTTATGTGGTTTGTTTAGAAGAACACACATGCAATGACACTGGGTGTGGTTCATGAAAAGAACAGACATGCAATGACACTGGTGGATCCATGTGTGGTTCATGGGAAGAACATACATGCAATGACACTGGTGGATCCTAATGTGTGGTTCATGAAAAGAATAGACATGCATTGACACCGGTGGATCCATATGTTGTTTGTCAGGAGAACACACATGCAATGACATTGGGTGTGGTTCATGAAAAGAACAGACATGCAATGACACTCGTAGATCCTTATGTGGTTCATGAAAAGAACAGACATGCAATGACGCTGGTGGATCCTTATGTGTGGTTCATGAAAAGAACAGACATGCAATGAGACTGGTGGATTGTTATGTGGTTTGTTTAGAAGAATACACATGCAATGACACTGGGTGTGGTTCCTGAAAAGAACAGACATGCAATGACACTAGTGGATCCTTATGTGGTTTGTTTAGAGGAACACACATGCAATGACATTGGGTGTGGTTCATGAAAATAACAGACATGCAATGACACTAGTGGATCCTTATGTGTGATTCATGAAAAGAACAGACAATGAATGACACAGGTGGATCCTTATGTGGTTTGTTTAGAAGAACACACATGCAATGACACTGGGTGTGGTTCATGAAAAGAACACACATCCAATGACATGTGGTTTGTTTAGAGGAACAGACATGCAATGACACCGGTGGATCCAGGTGTGGTTCATGAGAAGAACACACATCCAATGACACTGGTAGGTCCTTATGTGGTTCATGAATAGAACAGACATGCAGTGACACTGGGTGTGGTTCATGAAAAGAACAGAATTGCAATGACACTGGGTGTTGGTCATGAAAATAATAGACATCCAATGGCTGTGGTTCATGAAAAGAATACACATGCAATGACACTGGGTGTGGTTCCTGAAAAGAACAGACATGCAATGACACTAGTGGATCCTTATGTGGTTTGTTTAGAGGAACACACATGCAATGACATTGGGTGTGGTTCATGAAAATAACAGACATGCAATGACACTGGTGGATCCTTAGGTGTGGTTCATGAAAAGAACATACATGCAATGACACTGGTGGATCCTTATGTGGTTTGTTTAGAGGAACAAACATGCAATGACATTGGGTGTGGTTCATGAAAAGAACAGACATGCAATGACACTGGTAGATCCTTATGTGGTTCATGAAAAGAACATACATGCAATGACACTGGTGGATTGTTATGTGGTTTGTTTAGAAGAATACACATGCAATGACACTGGGTGTGGTTCCTGAAAAGAACAGACATGCAATGACACTAGTGGATCCTTATGTGGTTTGTTTAGAGGAACACACATGCAATGACATTGGGTGTGGTTCATGAAAATAACAGACATGCAATGACACTGGTGGATCCTTATGTGTGGTTCATGAAAAGAACATACATG
Source organism: Avena sativa (assembly GCA_916181665.1). Classification (NCBI taxonomy): domain Eukaryota; kingdom Viridiplantae; phylum Streptophyta; class Magnoliopsida; order Poales; family Poaceae; genus Avena; species Avena sativa. The sequence goes on from OV702287.1 coordinate 574,817,264, forward strand.
CAATGACACTAGTGGATCCTTATGTGGTTTGTTTAGAGGAACGAACATGTAATGACATTGGGTGTGGTTCATGAAAAGAACAGACATGCAATGACACTAGTAGATCCTTATGTGGTTCATGAAAAGAACACACATGCAATGACACTGGGTGTGGTTCATGAAAAGAATAGACATGCAATGAGACTGGTGGATCCTTATGTGTGGTTCATGAAAAGAACAGACATGCAATGACACTACTGGATCCATATGTGGTTTGTCAGGAGAACACACATGCAATGACATTGGGTGTGGTTCATGAAAAGAACACACATGCAATGACACTGGTAGATCCTTATGTGGTTCATGAAAAGAACACACATGCAATGACACTGGGTGTGGTTCATGAAAAGAATAGACATGCAATGAGACTGGTGGATCCTTATGTGTGGTTCATGAAAAGAACATACATGCAATGACACTGGTGGATCCATATGTGGTTTGTCAGGAGAACACACATGCAATGACATTGGGTGTGGTTCATGAAAAGAACAGACATGCAATGACACTGGTAGATCCTTATGTGGTTCATGAAAAGAACAGACATGCAATGACATTGGGTGTGCTTTATGAAAAGAACAGACATGCAATGACACTGGTGGATCCTTATGTGTGGTTAATGAAAAGAACAAACATGTAATGACACTGGTGGATCCTTATGTGGTTTGTTTAGAAGAACACACATGCAATGACACTGGGTGTGGTTCATGAAAAGAACAGACATGCAATGACACTGGTGGATCCATGTGTGGTTCATGGGAAGAACAGACATGCAATGACACTGGTGGATCCTAATGTGTGGTTCATGAAAAGAATAGACATGCAATGACACCGGTGGATCCATATGTTGTTTGTCAGGAGAACACACATGCAATGACATTGGGTGTGGTTCATGAAAAGAACAGACATGCAATGACACTCGTAGATCCTTATGTGGTTCATGAAAAGAACAGACATGCAATGACGCTGGTGGATCCTTATGTGTGGTTCATGAAAAGAACAGACATGCAATGAGACTGGTGGATTGTTATGTGGTTTGTTTAGAAGAATACACATGCAATGACACTGGGTGTGGTTCCTGAAAAGAACAGACATGCAATGACACTAGTGGATCCTTATGTGGTTTGTTTAGAGGAACACACATGCAATGACATTGGGTGTGGTTCATGAAAATAACAGACATGCAATGACACTGGTGGATCCTTATGTGTGATTCATGAAAAGAACAGACAATGAATGACACAGGTGGATCCTTATGTGGTTTGTTTAGAAGAACACACATGCAATGACACTGGGTGTGGTTCATGAAAAGAACACACATCCAATGACATGTGGTTTGTTTAGAGGAACAGACATGCAATGACACCGGTGGATCCAGGTGTGGTTCATGAGAAGAACACACATCCAATGACACTGGTAGGTCCTTATGTGGTTCATGAATAGAACAGACATGCAGTGACACTGGGTGTGGTTCATGAAAAGAACAGACATGCAATGACACTGGGTGTTGCTCATGAAAATAATAGACATCCAATGGCTGTGGTTCATGAAAAGAATACACATGCAATGACACTGGGTGTGGTTCCTGAAAAGAACAGACATGCAATGACACTAGTGGATCCTTATGTGGTTTGTTTAGAGGAACACACATGCAATGACATTGGGTGTGGTTCATGAAAATAACAGACATGCAATGACACTGGTGGATCCTTAGGTGTGGTTCATGAAAAGAACATACATGCAATGACACTGGTGGATCCTTATGTGGTTTGTTTAGAGGAACAAACATGCAATGACATTGGGTGTGGTTCATGAAAAGAACAGACATGCAATGACACTGGTAGATCCTTATGTGGTTCATGAAAAGAACACACATGCAATGACACTGGGTGTGGTTCAGGAAAAGAACAGACATGCAATGAGACTGGTGGATCCTTATGTGTGGTTCATGAAAAGAACATACATGCAATGACACTGGTGGATCCATATGTGGTTTGTCAGGAGAACACACATGCAATGACATTGGGTGTGGTTCATGAAAAGAACAGACATGCAATGACACTGGTAGATCCTTATGTGGTTCATGAAAAGAACAGACATGCAATGACATTGGGTGTGCTTCATGTAAAGAACAGACATGCAATGACACTGGTGGATCCTTATGTGTGGTTCATGAAAAGAACAGACATGCAATGACACTAGTGGATCCATATGTGGTTTGTCAGGAGAACACACATGCAATGACATTGGGTGTGGGATTCATGAAAAGAACAGACATGCAATGACACTAGTAGATCCTTATGTGGTTCATGAAAAGAACAGACATGCAATGACATTGGGTGTGCTTCATGAAAAGAACAGACATGCAATGACACTGGTGGATCCTTATGTGTGGTTAATGAAAATACCAAACATGTAATGACACTAGTGGATCCTTATGTGGTTTGTTTAGAAGAATACACATCCAATGACACTGGGTGTGGTTCATGAAAAGAACAGACATGCAATGACACTGGTGGATCCATGTGTGGTTCATGGGAAGAACAGACATGCAATGACACTGGTGGATCCTAATGTGTGGTTCATGAAAAGAACAGACATGCAATGACACTGGTGGATCCATATGTTTTTTGTCAGGAGAACACACATGCAATGACATTGGGTGTGGTTCATGAAAAGAACAGACATGCAATGACACTCGTAGATCCTTATGTGGTTCATGAAAAGAACAGACATGCAATGACTTTGGTGGATCCTTATGTGTGGTTCATGAAAAGAACAGACATGCAATGACACTGGTGGATTGTTATGTGGTTTGTTTAGAAGAATACACATGCAATGACACTGGGTGTGGTTCCTGAAAAGAACAGACATGCAATGACACTAGTGGATCCTTATGTGGTTTGTTTAGAGGAACACACATGCAATGACATTGGGTGTGGTTCATGAAAATAACAGACATGCAATGACACTAGTGGATCCTTATGTGTGGTTCATGAAAAGAACATACATGCAATGACACTAGTGGATCCTTATGTGGTTTGTTTAGAGGAACGAACATGTAATGACATTGGGTGTGGTTCATGAAAAGAACAGACATGCAATGACACTAGTAGATCCTTACGTGGTTCATGAAAAGAACACACATGCAATGACACTGGGTGTGGATCATGAAAAGAATAGACATGCAATGAGACTGGTGGATCCTTATGTGTGGTTCATGAAAAGAACAGACATGCAATGACACTAGTGGATCCATATGTGGTTTGTCAGGAGAACACACATGCAATGACATTGGGTGTGGTTCATGAAAAGAACACACATGCAATGACACTGGTAGATCCTTATGTGGTTCATGAAAAGAACACACATGCAATGACACTGGGTGTGGTTCATGAAAAGAATAGACATGCAATGAGACTGGTGGATCCTTATGTGTGGTTCATGAAAAGAACATACATGCAATGACACTGGTGGATCCATATGTGGTTTGTTAGGAGAACACACATGCAATGACATTGGGTGTGGTTCATGAAAAGAACAGACATGCAATGACACTGGTAGATCCTTATGTGGTTCATGAAAAGAACAGACATGCAATGACATTGGGTGTGCTTCATGAAAAGAACAGACATGCAATGACACTGGTGGATCCTTATGTGTGGTTAATGAAAAGAACAAACATGTAATGACACTGGTGGATCCTTATGTGGTTTGTTTAGAAGAACACACATGCAATGACACTGGGTGTGGTTCATGAAAAGAACAGACATGCAATGACACTGGTGGATCCATGTGTGGTTCATGGGAAGAACAGACATGCAATGACACTGGTGGATCCTAATGTGTGGTTCATGAAAAGAATAGACATGCAATGACACCGGTGGATCCATATGTTGTTTGTCAGGAGAACACACATGCAATGACATTGGGTGTGGTTCATGAAAAGAACAGACATGCAATGACACTCGTAGATCCTTATGTGGTTCATGAAAAGAACAGACATGCAATGACGCTGGTGGATCCTTATGTGTGGTTCATGAAAACAACAGACATGCAATGAGACTGGTGGATTGTTATGTGGTTTGTTTAGAAGAATACACATGCAATGACACTGGGTGTGGTTCCTGAAAAGAACAGACATGCAATGACACTAGTGGATCCTTATGTGGTTTGTTTAGAGGAACACACATGCAATGACATTGGGTGTGGTTCATGAAAATAACAGACATGCAATGACACTGGTGGATCCTTATGTGTGATTCATGAAAAGAACAGACAATGAATGACACAGGTGGATCCTTATGTGGTTTGTTTAGAAGAACACACATGCAATGACACTGGGTGTGGTTCATGAAAAGAACACACATCCAATGACATGTGGTTTGTTTAGAGGAACAGACATGCAGTGACACCGGTGGATCCAGGTGTGGTTCATGAGAAGAACACACATCCAATGACACTGGTATGTCCTTATGTTGTTCATGAATAGAACAGACATGCAGTGACACTGGGTGTGGTTCATGAAAAGAACAGACATGCAATGACACTGGGTGTTGCTCATGAAAATAATAGACATCCAATGGCTGTGGTTCATGAAAAGAACACACATGCAATGACACTGGGTGTGGTTTATGAAAAGAACAGACATGCAATGACACTGGTGGATCCTTATGTGTGGTTCATTAAAAGAACAGACATGCAATGACACTGGTGGATCCATATGTGGTTTGTCAGGAGAACACACATGCAATGACATTGGGTGTGGTTTATGAAAAGAACAGACATGCAATGACATTGGGTGTGGTTCATGAAAAGAACACACATGCAATGACACTGGTAGATCCTTATGTGGTTCATGAAAAGAACACACATGCAATGACACTGGGTGTGGTTCATGAAAAGAATAGACATGCAATGAGACTGGTGGATCCTTATGTGTGGTTCATGAAAAGAACATACATGCAATGACACTGGTGGATCCATATGTGGTTTGTCAGGAGAACACACATGCAATGACATTGGGTGTGGTTCATGAAAAGAACAGACATGCAATGACACTGGTAGATCCTTATGTGGTTCATGAAAAGAACAGACATGCAATGACATTGGGTGTAGCATCCCAATTGTCTAACAATTGCAATGCTACTAGCCTAGTCTATATAATGGCTACTTCATATATATAATTGTTGCATCATAATTATATCATGCTCATGTCATCATGCCACCTTGCATTTGAGCATCATATAAAACCCTTTTTGTTTTGGTTCTTATCTCATATGCATTATTAATTGTATTTGCCTCTTGATATTGTATTTGGTTCTTGATATATTGTTTAAATGCCCAAGTTGAGTTGGGGGCATATCTTTTATGAACTCCACCACCTTTCTTTCACCACCTTATAATTCCACCATCCAACTAAATATGAGTTTGGCATTTACTGGTTTTACTTCTAGCTCCTGTGGGTTGGGATGGATCCAATTCTTTGCCACATGCTCTCATCTTGGCACCATGTTGTTTTCACAATATTGATATATGAGAGCCACATGGTCACCTTTGCATGCCTTGTGAGTGGAACCTTTTCCTAGCTTCCATAGTTGTGGTTTTGGGGTTATCATCATGTTGGGGTATTTTTGAGGGCTTATTAAATGCCTAGTGGCACATACACACTAGCAAGTCCCAAGCTAACTCAAACATGATCATCTCCATCTATTCCATGGAAACTTCCTTGTAATCCTTTTGCTTGAGCCTTACTCCACACTTTGGAGTGCATACGAAAATGCCATGCAAATAATCTTGTCTCACAAAGATAAGCATGGTAATAATTAATTATGCATGTCCCATGCAAGTACCACCTTTTGCTTGTCATTTGGATTTTTGTTGCATTTTGAGTGGGTCATCTCTAACCTCTTCCTCCCTCTTTGGGGTTGATCTAGTGTGATCTTGCTTGATCTATGTTTGGAGCAAGTATGCTTCTAAACCTAGCTCTCACACCTCTCTCTTCCTCTCTCTCCAGCATCCACCCTCACCATACCCCATCTAAACCTAAACCCTAATCTACCATAACCATGACCAAACCCTAATCCCACCTTCACCTCTCTCGGCCCCCCTCTTCTCCCTACCTAGCTGGCCCCACCTGGCCACCCTCTCTCCCTGGCCCCACCTAGCTGCTACCACACCCCAAACCCTAGCTAACCCAAGTCCCAACCCGAGCCTAGATCTACCCCACCCGAGGCTACCCTCACCTCTCCCTCTCGTGCTCTCTCTGCCCTAGGGCCCCCCAGCCCGAACCACCACCTCCCTGGCCTCACCGCCCCACCTGGAAGCTGCCCCTGCCCTGCCTGCCCTGCCCGAGCACGTGAGGGTGGAGGAAGAAAAGGTGGCCGAGCCACCTTTTTCCTCTCCCACTCCCCCACAGCACCCTGCTCCCTCTCTGCCTTATCCACCCCCTCTCTCGCCTCCCCTACATCCCCAGATCCAGCCCCAGCGACGCCCTGGCCTCTCCCCCTCTGCTCCATCGCCACCGCCTTCACCATCGTCTCCACCGTCAGCCTCCTCCACGACCCGTTGATCCTGGCGAGCCGCACGTCCGTGGAGTGATCGGGAAGAACGAGAAGGGTCCTCTGCTTCACCCTGAGCCCAGCGACGAGGAGGAGACAGACCAGAGCCATCGATCTGCGCCGCGCCGACCCCGAAACCCTAAACCGCCGGGCGTCTGCTACGCCAGCGATCATCGGCGCTTCTGCCCGAACCTACTCCACCAGCAACCTCTCGGTGAGCCCCTAAACCCCCTAGACATGGTCACCTCCGCCGTGCCGCCCTAGATTCGCCGGACCGATCGTCGAGCACCCTCGGTGCACCGACGAGCGCGCGCGTCTGCGTGTTTTCGGCGTCGCGTACGCTCTAGCTAGCCGCCTAGCCCCCTCCTATCAACAGCCCCCGAGCCACCGCAGCGGCTCCGCCCACCGCGCGCGTGTCCCGCGTCGCGGGTTCGAACCCTGCGCCGCGCCCCGCGCCATGTCGCCCACCGATCGGTCTGCTGCACGCGAGAAGAAGCACAGTACGGGCAAGCTCTTTTGCGTATGACCCTCTGTTTACTTTTCGGCTTAACCCGCAGTCCGCGTAGCCCCACCCGTCAGCCTCTCTGGACTTTTTGCAGAGCAACCCCTAGCCTTTCTAAACCTCAACTCGTGCTCCCGTTTGACCACCTGTCAGCCTCTGCGCTGTCCCGCCGCTGGCAGCTGGGCCCGTGAGTGCTCTGACCCCACCCGTCGGCCTCTGAGGCTAGCAGCAGCCGCGGTGGCAGAAGCGTTCCTGTGCGCGTGTTGCCCAGTCAGCACTGTGGCCCACTTGTCTGTGACAGTGGCTAGCTCCCTCTGAGTATAAAAAGTATTTCCGAAATCTGTTTAAATTCAAATCCTTTTCTAATTATTTCAAATTCAAATATAATTCTGTTTTCAAATAACTTTTCAAATATTAATCCAAATAATACAAATAATATATGTTTTCAAATCAGAAAAATGTGAGGATTTCAAATATGCAATCCAAAATATATTTTGAACTTTTAAATTTCCAAGTTTATTTAAATTACAATAAATTGCCCTTTTCTTAAATAATTAATAACTTTTGATTTATAAGTCCAAATTTAATAAATAATATGTCTAAAATGATTAGCTCGACGAGACCTTTCTGTTTATGCATTCCTTGGTTTGAATTGAAGCATGCATCATATAAATATAAAGTATACAGCAACTTAATTGTGAATAAAATGGGGCCAAAACTAAATAAAATGGCTTATTCTTGTGTTTCACACCTCACCCTTGCCATGCTACTTTATTGACATGCAAATTGTGCATCATTCATCATGGCATGATTGTTTGCTTGTCGCATTTATTCATATGCTTGTGCACTTTATTTATGTTGGCCCTTGTTTGTTTGGTTCTTCTTCGAATAGACGCTGAGCAGGGGATATATCAAGAGAACCAGGAGCACTACCCAGATCCATCCTTTGCTTCAACTGAGCTGCCAGGCAAGCACTACCACATGCTTGCATACATACAGTACCTATTGCCTCTTTCTTATTCTTGCATCATTGAGTCGCGATTGCATTAAATTGAATCCCAAGTATTGCATAGCCTTTACTATTAAACCCCACCAAAGCTTGTTCCTCCATCCCATGAGCCATTACTACAGGAGTTGTTTGAGCCATGCGAGTCGTAGAACAGCATGTGTAGGGTATGTGAGAGTCTGATGGATAACGAGGTACCTAAACAACTTAACCTGAGTAGTAATGGGATAACTAATGAAAGTGGCATCGGTGAGCCATATTCGCTATTTGGTTTTCAGGCTCACTTGTGTCCCGTAAGACCCCGAGTACTTGATTCCTGTTCCAAGAATATTCGCGCTATCCACATCCGGGAGGCCTTATGGACCCCCCTGAGCCAGAGCTTGATTCATTCTTATTTCTTGGGGCCACAAACTAGTTTGAGGTTTTATTTACTATCCTGTACTTATGCCATGCTTTACTGCTTTATTTAAATTGTGCGAGGAGCACACTGTACTGTTTAGGAAGCGGAGTGTTTTCGCGGTATCGACAGTCCCAGTTTTGGGATCTGCTGTCGTTTACAGCCATTGACGCAAACCTTGAGTCCGTCTCGGGGTCAGCTAACTTTGTTGCGGGTAGCTCAATGGGGTGGCCCCCTGAAATATTTCTGAATCCTGTGATCGCTTTGTCGTGACCGCCTCGTTGGGTTTTGATTTGGTTTTTCCGAGGCATATCGAGTGTGTGTTGCTATTTGTGCACCCCTGCAGGGTAAAACTTTCTGAAAGCCGTGTCCGCGGTTATGGACGACTTGGAGCACAGTTTCTCGATCATAGGCAAGCATAACTAAAGTACCGCCTTTAATCTGACTAGACTAGGTACCTGACTAGTAAATAGTGCAATACTCACGGAATGGATAATAAAACTGCCAACGGATGGGGGGGGGGTTGTTCGTCCGCTTCCTCGTCGGTAAGCGAGGAGGAGGATGGATCTGTTAAGATTACCTTTATAACTGTTATAACTATTGTTATTAATTCACGGACATCCGCCTATCTCTGGTTAGGCGGATGGTTAGCGAGTATCTATAGAACTGTTAGGGTTTATCTTTTGCTGCAATTGCGTCACCCCAGGTTGTGTCCCTTTAGAGGCATAAAGACTTGCTGAGTACCCCTAGGGTCTCACACGATAAATTATTGGTTCATATGAACAGGTACACTCGCAAGATGGATACTGGGTCGAAGAGACGGACGATGTGGGCAACGATCATTCGGTGTAGAGATTCCGGGAACGGGGATCCGTGAGATCTGTGGGCGGGATGTGCTTATTTATGGGGCATCTTATGCCGATTTGCTTCTTATCCGTACTCGGATTCTGTCTTCCGCTTCCGCTTGATACTCTGTTGATTGATGTATGAGGAGATATCCTAAACTATTATATCTATCTAGGATTTTTGGATCTTGCCGTATGGCGTTGCTATATTTTCCTTTCTTTTTAGATGGAATGGCTCTGATGTACTCTTGTATGGTGGCTTGCATACATACTCATTTGTGTATGTAGTTGATCCCTTCGCCTGCCGATTACGCCACCCGTTCTTGTCCCGATGTGTGGAAATGGTTGGGACGGCCGAGAGGTCTACCTGTGAGCGGCATTTGGGCCCCACCGTACTATTTCAACCATTTCTGCTCATCCAGGCTTGTAACTAGGAGCGTAATTCACCGAGGTAGTTACATTGGGTGTGCTTCATGAAAAGAACAGACATGCAATGACACTGGTGGATCCTTATGTGTGGTTAATGAAAAGAACAAACATGCAATGGCACTGGTGGATCCTTATGTGGTTTGTTTAGAAGAACACACATGCAATGACACTGGGTGTGGTTCATGAAAAGAACAGACATGCAATGACACTGGTGGATCCATGTGTGGTTCATGGGAAGAACAGACATGCAATGACACTGGTGGATCCTAATGTGTGGTTCATGAAAAGAATAGACATGCAATGACACCGGTGGATCCATATGTTGTTTGTCAGGAGAACACACATGCAATGACATTGGGTGTGGTTCATGAAAAGAACAGACATGCAATGACACTCGTAGATCCTTATGTGGTTCATGAAAAGAACAGACATGCAATGACGCTGGTGGATCCTTATGTGTGGTTCATGAAAAGAACAGACATGCAATGAGACTGGTGGATTGTTATTTGGTTTGTTTAGAAGAATACACATGCAATGACACTGGGTGTGGTTCCTGAAAAGAACAGACATGCAATGACACTAGTGGATCCTTATGTGGTTTGTTTAGAGGAACACACATGCAATGACATTGGGTGTGGTTCATGAAAATAACAGACATGCAATGACACTGGTGGATCCTTATGTGTGATTCATGAAAAGAACAGACAATGAATGACACAGGTGAATCCTTATGTGGTTTGTTTAGAAGAACACACATGCAATGACACTGGGTGTGGTTCATGAAAAGAACACACATCCAATGACATGTGGTTTGTTTAGAGGAACAGACATGCAATGACACCGGTGGATCCAGGTGTGGTTCATGAGAAGAACACACATCCAATGACACTGGTAGGTCCTTATGTGGTTCATGAATAGAACAGACATGCAGTGACACTGGGTGTGGTTCATGAAAAGAACAGACATGCAATGACACTGGGTGTTGCTCATGAAAATAATAGACATCCAATGGATGTGGTTCATGAAAAGAACACACATGCAATGACACAGGGTGTGGTTTATGAAAAGAACAGACATGCAATAACACTGGTGGATCCTTATGTGTGGTTCATTAAAAGAACAGACATGCAATGACACTGGTGGATCCATATGTGGTTTGTCAGGAGAACACACATGCAATGACATTGGGTGTGGTTTATGAAAAGAACAGACATGCAATGACACTGGTAGATCCTTATGTGGTTCATGAAAAGAACACACATGCAATGACACTGGGTGTGGTTCATGAAAAGAACAGACATGCAATGACACTGGTGGATCCTTATGTGTGGTTCATGAAAAGAACAGACATGCAATGAAACTGGTGGATCCATATGTGGTTTGTCAGGAGAACACACATGCAATGACATTGGGTGTGGTTCATGAAAATAACAAACATGCAATAACACTGGTAGATCCTTATGTGGTTCATGAAATGAACACACATGCAATGACATTGGGTGTGGTTTATGAAAAGAACAGACATGCAATGACATTGGGTGTGGTTCATGAAAAGAACAGACATACAATGACACTGGTGGATCCATATGTTGTTTGTTAGGAGAACACACATGCAATGACATTGTGTGTGGTTCATGAAAAGATAAGACATGCAATGACACTAGTAGATCCTTATGTGGTTCATGAAAAGAACAGACATGCAATGACATTGGGTGTGGTTCATGAAAAGAACAGACATGCAATGACACTGGTGGTTCCTTATGTGTGGTTCATGAAAAGAACAGACATGCAATGACACTGGTGGATCCTTATGTGGTTTGTCAGGAAAACACACATGCAATGACATTGTATGTGGTTCATGAAAAGAACAGACATGCAATGACACTGGTAGATCCTTATGTGGTTCATGAAAAGAATAGACATGCAGTGACATTGGGTGTGGTTCATGAAAATAACAGACATGCAATGACACTGTGGATCCTTATGTGTGGTTCATGAAAAGAACAGACATGCAATGACACTGGTGGATCCTTATGTGGTTTGTCAGGAGAACACACATGCAATGACATTGGGTGTGGTTCATGAAAAGAACAGACATGCAATGACACTGGTAGATCCTTATGTGGTTCATGAAAAGAAGACACATGCAATGATACTGGGTGTGGTTAATGAAAAGAACAGACATCCAATGACACTGGTGGATCCTTATGTGTGGTTCATGAGAAGAACAGACAATGAATGACACAGGTGGATCCTTATGTGGTTTGTTTAGAAGAACACACACGCAATGACACTAGGTGTGGTTCATGAAAAGAACACACATCCAATGACATGTGGTTTGTTTAGAGGAACAGACATGCAATGACACCGGTGGATCCACGTGTGGTTCATGAGAAGAACACACATCCAATGACACTGGTAGATCCTTATTTGGTTCATGAAAAGAATAGACATGCAGTGATAACGGGTGTGGTTCATGAAAAGAACAAACATGCAATGACACTGGGTGTTGCTCATGAAAATAATAGACATCCAATGGCTGAGGTTCATGAAAAGAACACACATGCAATGACACTGGGTGTGGTTCATGAAAAGAACAAACATGCAATGACACTGGGTGTGGTTTATTAAAAGAACAGACATGCAATGACACTGGTGGATCCATATGTGTTTTGTCAGGAGAACACACATGCAATGACATTGGGTGTGGTTCATGAAAAGAACAGACATGCAATGACACTGGTAGATCCTTATGTGGTTCATGAAAAGAACACACATGCAATGATACTGGGTGTGGTTAATGAAAAGAACAGACATGCAATGACACTGGTGGATCCTTATGTGTGGTTCATTAAAAGAACAGACATGCAATGACACTGGTGGATCCATATGTGGTTTGTCAGGAGAACACACGTGCAATGACATTGGTTGTGGTTCATGAAAAGAACAAACATGCAATGACACTGGTAGATCCTTATGTGGTTCATGAAAAGAACAGACATGCAATGACATTGGGTGTGGTTCATGAAAAGAACAGACATGCAATGACACTGGTGGATCCTTATATGGTTTGTTTAGAGGAACACACATGCAATGACATTGGGTGTGGTTCATGAAAAGAACAGACATGCAATGACACTGGTGGATCCATATGGGGTTTGTTAGGAGAACACACATGCAATGACATTCGATGTTGTTCATGAAAAGAGCAGACATGCAATGACACTGGTAGATCCTTATGTGGTTCATGAAAATAAGTCACATGCAATGACACTGGGTGTGGTTCATGAAAAGAACAAACATGCAATGACACTGGTTGATCCTTATGTGTGGTTCATGAAAAGAACATACATGCAATGACACTGGTGGATCCTTATGTGGTTTGTTTAGAGGACCAAACATGCAATGACATTGGGTGTGGTTCATGAAAAGAACAGACATGCAATGACACTGGTAGATCCTTATGGGGTTCATGAAATTAACACACATGCAATGACACTGGGTGTGGTTCATGAAAAGAACAAACATGCAATGAGACTGGTGGATCCTTATGTGTGGTTCATGAAAAGAACATACATGCAATGACACTAGTGGATCCATATGTGGTTTGTCAGGAGAACACACATGCAATGACATTGGGTGTGGTTCATGAAAAGAACAGACATGCAATGACACTGGTAGATCCTTATGTGGTTCATGAAAAGAACAGACATGCAATGACATTGGGTGTGCTTCATGAAAAGAACAGACATGCAATGACACTGGTGGATCTGTATGTGTGGTTAATGAAAAGAACAAACATGCAATGACACTGGTGGATCCTTATGTGGTTTGTTTAGAAGAACACACATGCAATGACACTGGGTGTGGTTCATGAAAAGAACAGACAAGCAATGACACTTGTGGATCCATGTGTGGTTCATGGGAAGAATAGACATGCAATGACACTGGTGGATCCTAATGTGTGGTTCATGAAAATAACAGACATGCAATGACACTAGTGGATCCATGCGTGGTTTGTCAGGAGAACACACATGCAATGACATTGGGTGTGGTTCATGAAAAAAACATACATGCAATGACACTGGTAGATCCTTATGTGGTTCATGAAAAGAACAGACATGCAATGACACTGGTGGATCCTTATGTGTGGTTCATGAAAAGAACAGACATGCAATGACACTAGTGGATTGTTATGTGGTTTGTTTAGAAGAATACACATGCAATGACACTGGGTGTGGTTCCTGAAAAGAACAGACATGCAATGACACTAGTGGATCCTTATGTGGTTTGTTTAGAGGAACACACATGCAACGACATTGGGTGTGGTTCATGAAAATAACAGACATGCAATGACACTGGTGGATCCTTATGTGTGGTTCATGAAAAGAACAGACAATGAATGACAAAGGTGGATCCTTATGTGGTTTGTTTAGAAGAACACACACGCAATGACACTAGGTGTGGTTCATGAAAAGAACACACATCCAATGACATGTGGTTTGTTTAGAGGAACATACATGCAATGACACCGGTGGATCCACGTATGGTTCATGAGAAGAACACACATCCAATGACACTGGTAGATCCTTATGTGGTTCATGAAAAGAACAGACATGCAGCGACACCGGGTGTGGTTCATGAAAAGAACAGACATGCAATGACACTGGGTGTTGCTCATGAAAATAATAGACATCCAATGGCTGTGGTTCATGAAAAGAAAACACATGCAATGACACTAGGTGTGGTTCATGAAAAGAACACACATGCAATGACATTGGGTGTGGTTCATGAAAAGAACAGACATGCAATGACGCTGGTAGATCCTTATGTGGTTCATGAAAAGAACAGACATGCAATGACACTGGTCGATCCTTATGTGTGGTTCATGAAAAGAACAGACATGCAATGACACTGGTGGATTGTTATGTGGTTTGTTTAGAAGAATACACATGCAATGACACGGGGTGTGGTTCCTGAAAAGAACAGACATGCAATGACACTAGTGGATCCTTATGTGGTTGGTTTAGAGGAACACACATGCAACGACATTGGGTGTGGTTCATGAAAATAACAGACATGCAATGACACTGGTGGATACTTATGTGTGGTTCATGAAAAGAACAGATAATGAATGACACAGGTGGATCCTTAGGTGGTTTGTTTAGAAGAACACACATGCAATGACACTGGGTGTGGTTCATGAAAAGAACACACATCCAATGACATGTGGTTTGTTTAGAGGAACATACATGCAATGACACCGGTGGATCCACGTGTGGTTCATGAGAAGAACACACATCCAATGACACTGGTAGATCCTTATGTGGTTCATGAAAAGAATAGACATGCAGTGACACCGGGTGTGGTTCATGAAAAGAACAGACATGCAATGACACTGGGTGTTGCTCATGAAAATAATAGACATCCAATGGTTGTGGTTCATGAAAAGAACACACATGCAATGACACTGGGTGTGGTTCATGAAAAGAACAGACATGCAATGACACTGGGTGTGGTTTATGAAGAGAACAGACATGCAATGACACTGGTGTATCCTTATGTGTGGTTCATGAAAAGAACAGACATGCAATGACACTGGTGGATCCATCTGTGGCTTGTCAGGAGAACACACATGCAATGACATTGGGTGTGGTTCATGAAAAGAACAGACATGCAATGACACTGGTAGATCCTTATGTGGTTCATGAAAAGAACACACATGCAATGACACTGGGTGTGGTTCATGAAAAGAACAGACATGCAATGAGACTGGTGGATCCTTATGTGTGGTTCATGAAAAGAACATACATGCAATGACACTGGAGGATCCATATGTGGTTTGTCAGGAGAACACACATGCAATGACATTGGGTGTGGTTCATGAGAAGAACAGACGTGCAATGACACTAGTAGATCCTTATGTGGTTCATGAAAAGAACACACATCCAATGACACTGGGTGTGGTTCATGAAAAGAACAGACATGCAATGACACTGGTGGATCCTTATGTGTGGTTCATGAAAAGAACAGACATGCAATGAAACTGGTGGATCCATATGTGGTTTGTCAGGAGAACACACATGCAATGACATTGGGTGTGGTTCATGAAAAGAACAAACATGCAATGACACTTGTAGATCCTTATGTGGTTCATGAAATGAACACACATGCAATGACATTGGTTGTGGTTCATGAAAAGAACAGACATGCAATGACACTGGTGGATCCTTATGTGTGGTTCATGAAAAGAATAGACATGCAATGACACTGGTGGATCCATATGTGGTTTGTCAGGAGAACACACATGCAATGACATTGGGTGTGGTTCATGAAAAGAACAGACATGCAATGACACTGGTAGATCCTTATGTGGTTCATGAAAAGAACAGACATGTAATGACATTGGGTGTGGTTCATGAAAAGAACAGACATGCAATGACACTGGTGGTTCCTTATGTGTGGTTCATGAAAAGAACAGACATGCAATGACACTAGTGGATCCTTATGTGGTTTGTCAGGAAAACACACATGCAATGACATTGTGTGTGGTTCATGAAAAGAACAGACATGCAATGACACTGGTAGATCCTTATGTGGTTCATGAAAAGAATAGACATGCAATGACATTGGGTGTGGTTCATGAAAAGAACAGACATGCAATGACACTGGTGGATCCATATGTGTTGTTCATGAAAAGAACAGACATGCAATGACACTGGTGGATCCTTATGTGGTTTGTCAGGAGAACACACATGTAATGACATTGGGTGTGGTTCATGAAAAGAACAAACATGAAATGACACTGGTAGATCCTTATGTGGTTCATGAAAAGAACAGACATGCAATGACACTGGTGGATTGTTATGTGGTTTGTTTAGAAAAACACACATGCAATGACACTGGGTGTGGTTCCTGAAATGAACAGACATGCAATGACACTGGTGGATCCTTATGTGGTTTGTTTAGAGGAACATACATGCAATGATATTGGGTGTGGTTCATGAAAAGAACAGACATGCAATGACACTAGTGGATCCTTATGTGTGGTTCATGAAAAGAACAGACATGCAATGACACTAGTGGATCCATATGTGGTTTGTCAGGAGAACACACATGCAATGACATTGGGTGTAGTTCATGAAAAGAACAAACATGCAATGACACTGGGAGATCCTTATGTGGTTCATGAAAAGAACACACATGCAATGACCCTGGGTGCGTTTCATGAAAAGAACGGACATGCAATGAGACTGGTGGATCCTTATGTGTGGTTCATGAAAAGAACAGACATGCAATCACATTGGTCGATCCATATGTGGTTTGTCAGGAGAACACACATGCAATGACATTGGGTGTAGTTCATGAAAAGAACAGACATGCAATGACACTGGTAGATCCTTATGTGGTTCATGAAAAGAACAGACATGCAATGACACTGGTGGATCCTTATGTGTGGTTCATGAAAAGAACAGACATGCAATGACACTGGTGGATTGTTATGTGGATTGTTTAGAAGAATACACATGCAATGACACTGGGTGTGGTTCCTGAAAAGAACAGACATGCAATGACCCCAGTGGATCCTTATGTGTTTTGTTTAGAGGAACACACATGCAATGACATTGGGTGTGGTTCATGAAAATAACAGAAATGCAATGACACTGGTGGATCCTTATGTGTGGTTCATGAAAAGAACAGACAATGAATGACACAGGTGGATCCTTATGTGGTTTGTTTAGAAGAACACACATGGAATGACACTGGGTGTGGTTCATGAAAATAAAACACATCCAATGACATGTGGTTTGTTTAGAGGAACAGACATGCAATGACACCGGTGGATCCTTATGTGGTTCATGAAAAGAACAGACATGCAGTGACACCGGGTGTGGTTCATGAAAAGAACAGACATGCAATGACACTGGGTGTTGCTCATGAAAATAATAGACATCCAATGGCTGTGGTTCAGGAAAAGAACACACATGCAATGACAGTGGGTGTGGTTTTTGAAAAGAACAGACATGCAATGACACTGGTGGATCCTTATGTGGTTCATGAAAAGAACACACATGCAATGACACTGGGTGTGGTTCTTGAAAAGAATAGACATGCAATGACACTGGTGGATCCTTATGTGTGGTTGATGAAAAGAACAGACATGCAATGAAACTGGTGGATCCATATGTGGTTTGTCAGGAGAACACACATGCAATGACATTGGGTGTGGTTCCTGAAAAGAACAAACATGCAATGACACTTGTAGATCCTTATGTGGTTCATGAAATGAACACACATGCAATGACATTGGTTGTGGTTCATGAAAAGAACAGACATGCAATGACACTGGTGGATCCTTATGTGTGGTTCATGAAAAGAACAGACATGCAATGACACTGGTGGATCCATATGTGGTTTGTCAGGTGAACACACATGCAATGACATTGGGTGTGGTTCATGAAAAGAACAGACATGCAATGACACTGGTAGATCCTTATGTGGTTCATGAAAAGAAAAGACATGTAATGACATTGGGTGTGGTTCATGAAAAGAACAGACATGCAATGACACTGGTGGTTCCTTATGTGTGGTTCATGAAAAGAACAGACATGCAATGACACTGGTGGATCCTTATGTGGTTTGTCAGGAAAACACACATGCAATGACATTGTGTGTGGTTCATGAAAAGAACAGACATGCAATGACACTGGTAGATCCTTATGTGGTTCATGAAAAGAATAGACATGCAATGATATTGGGTGTGGTTCATGAAAAGAACAGACATGCAATGACACTGGTGGATCCATATGTGTTGTTCATGAAAAGAACAGACATGCAATGACACTGGTGGATCCTTATGTGGTTTGTCAGGAGAACACACATGTAATGACATTGGGTGTGGTTCATGAAAAGAACAAACATGCAATGACACTGGTAGATCCTTATGTGGTTCATGAAAAGAACAGACATGCAATGACACTGGTGGATTGTTATGTGGTTTGTTTAGAAAAACACACATGCAATGACACTGGGTGTGGTTCCTGAAATGAACAGACATGCAATGACACTGGTGGATCCTTATGTGGTTTGTTTAGAGGAACATACATGCAATGATATTGGGTGTGGTTCATGAAAAGAACAGACATGCAATGACACTAGTGGATCCTTATGTGTGGTTCATGAAAAGAACAGACATGCAATGACACTAGTGGATCCATATGTGGTTTGTCAGGAGAACACACATGCAATGACATTGGGTGTAGTTCATGAACAGAACAAACATGCAATGACACTGGGAGATCCTTATGTGGTTCATGAAAAGAACACACATGCAATGACCCTGGGTGCGGTTCATGAAAAGAACGGACATGCAATGAGACTGGTGGATCCTTATGTGTGGTTCATGAAAAGAACAGACATGCAATCACATTGGTGGATCCATATGTGGTTTGTCAGGAGAACACACATGCAATGACATTGGGTGTAGTTCATGAAAAGAACAGACATGCAATGACACTGGTAGATCCTTATGTGGTTCATGAAAAGAACAGACATGCAATGACACTGGTGGATCCTTATGTGTGGTTCATGAAAAGAACAGACATGCAATGACACTGGTGGATTGTTATGTGGATTGTTTAGAAGAATACACATGCAATGACACTAGGTGTGGTTCCTGAAAAGAACAGACATGCAATGACCCCAGTGGATCCTTATGTGGTTTGTTTAGAGGAACACACATGCAATGACATTGGGTGTGGTTCATGAAAATAACAGACATGCAATGACACTGGTGGATCCTTATGTGTGGTTCATGAAAAGAACAGACAATGAATGACACAGGTGGATCCTTATGTGGTTTGTTTAGAAGAACACACATGGAATGACACTGGGTGTGGTTCATGAAAAGAAAACACATCCAATGACATGTGGTTTGTTTAGAGGAACAGACATGCAATGACACCGGTGGATCCTTATGTGGTTCATGAAAACAACAGACATGCAGTGACACCGGGTGTGGTTCATGAAAAGAACAGACATGCAATGACACTGGGTGTTGCTCATGAAAATAATAGACATCCAATGGCTGTGGTTCAGGAAAAGAACACACATGCAATGACAGTGGGTGTGGTTCATGAAAATAACAGACATGCAATGACACTGGTGGATCCTTATGTGGTTCATGAAAAGAACACACATGCAATGACACTGGGTGTGGTTCTTGAAAAGAATAGACATGCAATGACACTGGTGGATCCTTATGTGTGGTTGATGAAAAGAACAGACATGCAATGAAACTGGTGGATCCATATGTGGTTTGTCAGGAGAACACACATGCAATGACATTGGGTGTGGTTCATGAAAAGAACAAACATGCAATGACACTTGTAGATCCTTATGTGGTTCATGAAATGAACACACATGCAATGACATTGGTTGTGGTTCATGAAAAGAACAGACATGCAATGACACTGGTGGATCCTTATGTGTGGTTCATTA
Organism: Avena sativa; assembly: GCA_916181665.1. Classification (NCBI taxonomy): domain Eukaryota; kingdom Viridiplantae; phylum Streptophyta; class Magnoliopsida; order Poales; family Poaceae; genus Avena; species Avena sativa. Next base: position 574,837,539 of record OV702287.1, read on the forward strand.
AAAGAACAGACATGCAATGACACTGGTGGATCCATATGTGGTTTGTCAGGAGAACACACATGCAATGACATTGGGTGTGGTTCATGAAAAGAACAGACATGCAATGACACTTGGAGATCCTTATGTGGTTCATGAAAAGAACAGACATGTAATGACATTGGGTGTGGTTCATGAAAAGAACAGACATGCAATGACACTGGTGGTTCCTTATGTGTGGTTCATGAAAAGAACAGACATGCAATGACACTGGTGGATCCTTATGTGGTTTGTCAGGAAAACACACATGCAATGACATTGTGTGTGGTTCATGAAAAGAACAGACATGCAATGACACTGGTAGATCCTTATGTGGTTCATAAAAAGAATAGACATGCAATGACATTGGGTGTGGTTCATGAAAAGAACAGACATGCAATGACACTGGTGGATCCATATGTGTTGTTCATGAAAATAACAGACATGCAATGACACTGGTGGATCCTTATGTGGTTTGTCAGGAGAACACACATGTAATGACATTGGGTGTGGTTCATGAAAAGAACAAACATGCAATGACACTGGTAGATCCTTATGTGGTTCATGAAAAGAAAAGACATGCAATGACACTGGTGGATTGTTATGTGGTTTGTTTAGAAAAACACACATGCAATGACACTGGGTGTGTTTCCTGAAATGAACAGACATGCAATGACACTGGTGGATCCTTATGTGGTTTGTTTAGAGGAACATACATGCAATAATATTGGGTGTGGTTCATGAAAAGAACAGACATGCAATGACACTAGTGGATCCTTATGTGTGGTTCATGAAAAGAACAGACATGCAATGACACTAGTGGATCCATATGTGGTTTGTCAGGAGAACACACATGCAATGACATTGGGTGTAGTTCATGAACAGAACAAACATGCAATGACACTGGGAGATCCTTATGTGGTTCATGAAAAGAATACACATGCAATGACCCTGGGTGCGGTTCATGAAAAGAACGGACATGCAATGAGACTGGTGGATCCTTATGTGTGGTTCATGAAAAGAACAGACATGCAATCACATTGGTGGATCCATATGTGGTTTGTCAGGAGAACACACATGAAATGACATTGGGTGTAGTTCATGAAAAGAACAGACATGCAATGACACTGGTAGATCCTTATGTGGTTCATGAAAAGAACAGACATGCAATGACACTGGTGGATCCTTATGTGTGGTTCATGAAAAGAACAGACATGCAATGACACTGGTGGATTGTTATGTGGATTGTTTAGAAGAATACACATGCAATGACACTGGGTGTGGTTCCTGAAAAGAACAGACATGCAATGACCCCAGTGGATCCTTATGTGGTTTGTTTAGAGGAACACACATGCAATGACATTGGGTGTGGTTCATGAAAATAACAGACATGCAATGACACTGGTGGATCCTTATGTGTGGTTCATGAAAAGAACAGACAATGAATGACACAGGTGGATCCTTATGTGGTTTGTTTAGAAGAACACACATGGAATGACACTGGGTGTGGTTCATGAAAAGAAAACACATCCAATGACATGTGGTTTATTTAGAGGAACAGACATGCAATGACACCGGTGGATCCTTATGTGGTTCATGAAAAGAACAGACATGCAGTGACACCGGGTGTGGTTCATGAAAAGAACAGACATGCAATGACACTGGGTGTTGCTCATGAAAATAATAGACATCCAATGGCTGTGGTTCAGGAAAAGAACACACATGCAATGACAGTGGGTGTGGTTTATGAAACGAACAGACATGCAATGACACTGGTGGATCCTTATGTGGTTCATGAAAAGAACACACATGCAATGACACTGGGTGTGGTTCTTGAAAAGAACAGACATGCAATGAGACTGGTGGATCCTTCTGTGTGGTTCATGAAAAGAACATACATGCAATGACACTGGAGGATCCATATGTGGTTTGTCAGGAGAACACACATGCAATGACATTGGTAGATCCTTATGTGGATACTTATGTGTGGTTCATGAAAAGAACAGACAATGAATGACACAGGTGGATCCTTATGTGGTTTGTTTAGAAGAACACACATGCAATGACACTGGGTGTGGTTCATGAAAAGAACACACATCCAATGACATGTGGTTTGTTTAGAGGAACATACATGCAATGACACCGGTGGATCCACGTGTGGTTCATGAGAAGAACACACATCCAATGACACTGGTAGATCCTTATGTGGTTCATGAAAAGAATAGACATGCAGTGACACCGGGGGTGGTTCATGAAAAGAACAGACATGCAATGACACTGGGTGTTGCTCATGAAAATAATAGACATCCAATGGTTGTGGTTCATGAAAAGAACACACATGCAATGACACTGGGTGTGGTTCATGAAAAGAACAGACATGCAATGACACTGGGTGTGGTTTATGAAGAGAACAGACATGCAATGACACTGGTGGATCCTTATGTGTGGTTCATGAAAAGAACAGACATGCAATGACACTGGTGGATCCATCTGTGGTTTGTCAGGAGAACACACATGCAATGACATTGGGTGTGGTTCATGAAAAGAACAGACATGCAATGACACTGGTAGATCCTTATGTGGTTCATGAAAAGAACACACATGCAATGACACTGGGTGTGGTTCATGAAAAGAACAGACATGCAATGAGACTGGTGGATCCTTCTGTGTGGTTCATGAAAAGAACATACATGCAATGACACTGGAGGATCCATATGTGGTTTGTCAGGAGAACACACATGCAATGACATTGGGTGTGGTTCATGAGAAGAACAGACATGCAATGACACTGGTAGATCCTTATGTGGTTCATGAAAAGAACACACATCCAATGACACTGGGTGTGGTTCATGAAAAGAACAGACATGCAATGACACTGGTGGATCCTTATGTGTGGTTCATGACAAGAACAGACATGCAATGAAACTGGTGGATCCATATGTGGTTTGTCAGGAGAACACACATGCAATGACATTGGGTGTGGTTCATGAAAAGAACAAACATGCAATGACACTTGTAGATCCTTATGTGGTTCATGAAATGAACACACATGCAATGACATTGGTTGTGGTTCATGAAAAGAACAGACATGCAATGACACTGGTGGATCCTTATGTGTGGTTCATGAAAAGAACAGACATGCAATGACACTGGTGGATCCATATGTGGTTTGTCAGGAAAACACACATGCAATGACATTGTGTGTGGTTCATGAAAAGAACAGACATGCAATGACACTGGTAGATCCTTATGTGGTTCATGAAAAGAACAGACATGTAATGACATTAGGTGTGGTTCATGAAAAGAACAGACATGCAATGACACTGGTGGTTCCTTATGTGTGGTTCATGAAAAGAACAGACATGCAATGACACTGGTGGATCCTTATGTGGTTTGTCAGGAAAACACACATGCAATGACATTGTGTGTGGTTCATGAAAAGAACAGACATGCAATGACACTGGTAGATCCTTATGTGGTTCATGAAAAGAATAGACATGCAATGACATTGGGTGTGGTTCATGAAAAGAACAGACATGCAATGACACTGGTGGATCCATATGTGTTGTTCATGAAAAGAACAGACATGCAATGACACTGGTGGATCCTTATGTGGTTTGTCAGGAGAACACACATGTAATGACATTGGGTGTGGTTCATGAAAAGAACAAACATGCAATGACACTGGTAGATCCTTATGTGGTTCATGAAAAGAACAGACATGCAATGACACTGGTGGATTGTTATGTGGTTTGTTTAGAAAAACACACATGCAATGACACTGGGTGTGGTTCCTGAAATGAACAGACATGCAATGACACTGGTGGATCCTTATGTGGTTTGTTTAGAGGAACATACATGCAATGATATTGGGTGTGGTTCATGAAAAGAACAGACATGCAATGACACTAGTGGATCCTTATGTGTGGTTCATGAAAAGAACAGACATGCAATGACACTAGTGGATCCATATGTGGTTTGTCAGGAGAACACAAATGCAATGACATTGGGTGTAGTTCATGAAAAGAACAAACATGCAATGACACTGGGAGATCCTTATGTGGTTCATGAAAAGAACACACATGCAATGACCCTGGGTGCGGTTCATGAAAAGAACGGACATGCAATGAGACTGGTGGATCCTTATGTGTGGTTCATGAAAAGAACAGACATGCAATCACATTGGTGGATCCATATGTGGTTTGTCAGGAGAACACACATGCAATGACATTGGGTGTAGTTCATGAAAAGAACAGACATGCAATGACACTGGTAGATCCTTATGTGGTTCATGAAAAGAACATACATGCAATGACACTGGTGGATCCTTATGTGTGGTTCATGAAAAGAACAGACATGCAATGACACCGGTGGATTGTTATGTGGATTGTTTAGAAGAATACACATGCAATGACACTGGGTGTGGTTCCTGAAAAGAACAGACATGCAATGACCCCAGTGCATCCTTATGTGGTTTGTTTAGAGGAACACACATGCAATGACATTGGGTGTGGTTCATGAAAATAACAGACATGCAATGACACTGGTGGATCCTTATGTGTGGTTCATGAAAAGAACAGACAATGAATGACACAGGTGGATCCTTATGTGGTTTGTTTAGAAGAACACACATGCAATGACACTGGGTGTGGTTCATGAAAAGAAAACACATCCAATGACATGTGGTTTGTTTAGAGGAACAGACATGCAATGACACCGGTGGATCCTTATGTGGTTCATGAAAAGAACAGACATGCAGTGACACCGGGTGTGGTTCATGAAAAGAACAGACATGCAATGACACTGGGTGTTGCTCATGAAAATAATAGACATCCAATGGCTGTGGTTCAGGAAAAGAACACACATGCAATGACAGTGGGTGTGGTTTATGAAAAGAACAGACATGCAATGACACTGGTGGATCCCTATGTGGTTCATGAAAAGAACACACATGCAATGACACTGGGTGTGGTTCATGAAAAGAATAGACATGCAATGACACTGGTGGATCCTTATGTGTGGTTCATGAAAAGAACAGACATGCAATGAAACTGGTGGATCCATATGTGGATTGTCAGGAGAACACACATGCAATGACATTGGGTGTGGTTCATGAAAAGAAAAAACATGCAATAACACTGGTAGATCCTTATGTGGTTCATGAAATAAACACACATGCAATGACATTGGGTGTGGTTCATGAATAGAACAGACATGCAATGACACTGGTGGATCCTTATGTGTGGTTCATGAAAAGAACAGACATGCAATGACACTGGTGGATCCATATGTGGTTTGTTAGGAGAACACACATGCAATGACATTGGGTGTGGTTCATGAAAAGAACAGACATGCAATGACACTGGTAGATCCTTATGTGGTTCATGAGAAGAATAGACATGCAATGACATTGGGTGCGGTTCATGAAAAGAACAGACATGCAATGACACTGGTGGATCCTTATGTGTGGTTCATGAAAAGAACAGACATGCAATGACACTGGTGGATCCTTATGTGGTTTGTCAGGAGAACACACATGTAATGACATTGGGTGTGCTTCATGAAAAGAACAGACATGCAATGACACTGGTAGATCCTTATGTGGTTCATGAAAAGAACAGACATGCAATGACACTGGTGGATTGTTAGGTGGTTTGTTTAGAAGAACACACATGCAATGACACTGGGTGTGGTTCCTGAAATGAATAGACATGCAATGACACTGGTGGATCCTTATGTGGTTTGTTTAGAGGAACATACATGCAATGATATTGGGTGTGGTTCATGAAAAGAACAGACATGCAATGACACTGGTGGATCCTTATGTGTGGTTCATGAAAAGAACAGACATGCAATGACACTAGTGGATCCATATGTGGTTTGTCGGGAGAACACACATGCAATGACATTGGGTGTAGTTCATGAAAAGAACAGACATGCAATGACACTGGGAGATCCTTATGTGGTTCATGAAAAGAACACACATGCAATGACACTGGGTGTGGTTCATGAAAAGAACAGACATGCAATGAGACTGGTGGATCCTTATGTGTGGTTCATGAAAAGAACATACATGCAATGACACTAGTGGATTGTTATGTGGTTTGTTTAGAAGAATACACATGCAATGACACTGGGTGTGGTTCCTGAAAAGAACAGACATGCAATGACACTAGTGGATCCTTATGTGGTTTGTTTAGAGGAACACACATGCAACGACATTGGGTGTGGTTCATGAAAATAACAGACATGCAATGACACTGGTGGATCCTTATGTGTGGTTCATGAAAAGAACAGACAATGAATGACAAAGGTGGATCCTTATGTGGTTTGTTTAGAAGAACACACACGCAATGACACTAGGTGTGGTTCATGAAAAGAACACACATCCAATGACATGTGGTTTGTTTAGAGGAACAGACATGCAATGACACCGGTGGATCCACGTATGGTTCATGAGAAGAACACACATCCAATGACACTGGTAGATCCTTATGTGGTTCATGAAAAGAACAGACATGCAGCGACACCGGGTGTGGTTCATGAAAAGAACAGACATGCAATGACACTGGGTGTTGCTCATGAAAATAATAGACATCCAATGGCTGTGGTTCATGAAAAGAAAACACATGCAATGACACTAGGTGTGGTTCATGAAAAGAACAAACATGCAATGACACAGGGTGTGGTTTATGAAAAGAACAGACATGCAATGACACTGGTGGATCCATATGTGGTTTGTCAGGAGAACACACATGCAATGACATTGGGTGTGGTTCATGAAAAGAACAGACATGCAATGACGCTGGTAGATCCTTATGTGGTTCATGAAAAGAACAGACATGCAATGATTCTGGTCGATCCTTATGTGTGGTTCATGAAAAGAACAGACATGCAATGACACTGGTGGATTGTTATGTGGTTTGTTTAGAAGAATACACATGCAATGACACTGGGTGTGGTTCCTGAAAAGAACATACATGCAATGACACTAGTGGATCCTTATGTGGTTGGTTTAGAGGAACACACATGCAACGACATTGGGTGTGGTTCATGAAAATAACAGACATGCAATGACACTGGTGGATACTTACGTGTGGTTCATGAAAAGAACAGACAATGAATGACACAGGTGGATCCTTATGTGGTTTGTTTAGAAGAACACACATGCAATGACACTGGGTGTGGTTCATGAAAAGAACACACATCCAATGACATGTGGTTTGTTTAGAGGAACATACATGCAATGACACCGGTGGATCCACGTGTGGTTCATGAGAAGAACACACATCCAATGACAATGGTAGATCCTTATGTGGTTCATGAAAAGAATAGACATGCAGTGACACCGGGTGTGGTTCATGAAAAGAACAGACATGCAATGACACTGGGTGTTGCTCATGAAAATAATAGACATCCAATGGTTGTGGTTCATGAAAAGAACACACATGCAATGACACTGGGTGTGGTTCATGAAAAGAACAGACATGCAATGACACTGGGTGTGGTTTATGAAGAGAACAGACATGCAATGACACTGGTGGATCCTTATGTGTGGTTCATGAAAAGAACAGACATGCAATGACACTGGTGGATCCATCTGTGGTTTGTCAGGAGAACACACATGCAATGACATTGGGTGTGGTTCATGAAAAGAACAGACATGCAATGACACTGGTAGATCCTTATGTGGTTCATGAAAAGAACACACATGCAATGACACTGGGTGTGGTTCATGAAAAGAACAGACATGCAATGAGACTGGTGGATCCTTATGTGTGGTTCATGAAAAGAACATACATGCAATGACACTGGAGGATCCATATGTGGTTTGTCAGGAGAACACACATGCAATGACATTGGGTGTGGTTCATGAGAAGAACAGACATGCAATGACACTGGTAGATCCTTATGTGGTTCATGAAAAGAATACACATCCAATGACACTGGGTGTGGTTCATGAAAAGAACAGACATGCAATGACACTGGTGGATCCTTATGTGTGGTTCATGAAAAGAACAGACATGCAATGAAACTGGTGGATCCATATGTGGTTTGTCAGGAGAACACACATGCAATGACATTGGGTGTGGTTCATGAAAAGAACAAACATGCAATGACACTTGTAGATCCTTATGTGGTTCATGAAATGAACACACATGCAATGACATTGGTTGTGGTTCATGAAAAGAACAGACATGCAATGACACTGGTGGATCCTTATGTGTGGTTCATGAAAATAACAGACATGCAATGACACTGGTGGATCCATATGTGGTTTGTCAGGAGAACACACATGCAATGACATTGGGTGTAGTTCATGAACAGAACAAACATGCAATGACACTGGGAGATCCTTATGTGGTTCATGAAAAGAATACACATGCAATGACCCTGGGTGCGGTTCATGAAAAGAACGGACATGCAATGAGACTGGTGGATCCTTATGTGTGGTTCATGAAAAGAACAGACATGCAATCACATTGGTGGATCCATATGTGGTTTGTCAGGAGAACACACATGAAATGACATTGGGTGTAGTTCATGAAAAGAACAGACATGCAATGACACTGGTAGATCCTTATGTGGTTCATGAAAAGAACAGACATGCAATGACACTAGTGGATCCTTATGTGGTTGGTTTAGAGGAACACACATGCAACGACATTGGGTGTGGTTCATGAAAATAACAGACATGCAATGACACTGGTGGATACTTATGTGTGGTTCATGAAAAGAACAGACAATGAATGACACAGGTGGATCCTTATGTGGTTTGTTTAGAAGAACACACATGCAATGACACTGGGTGTGGTTCATGAAAAGAACACACATCCAATGACATGTGGTTTGTTTAGAGGAACATACATGCAATGACACCGGTGGATCCACGTGTGGTTCATGAGAAGAACACACATCCAATGACACTGGTAGATCCTTATGTGGTTCATGAAAAGAATAGACATGCAGTGACACCGGGTGTGGTTCATGAAAAGAACAGACATGCAATGACACTGGGTGTTGCTCATGAAAATAATAGACATCCAATGGTTGTGGTTCATGAAAAGAACACACATGCAATGACACTGGGTGTGGTTCATGAAAAGAACAGACATGCAATGACACTGGGTGTGGTTTATGAAGAGAACAGACATGCAATGACACTGGTGGATCCTTATGTGTGGTTTATGAAAAGAACAGACATGCAATGACACTGGTGGATCCATCTGTGGTTTGTCAGGAGAACACACATGCAATGACATTGGGTGTGGTTCATGAAAAGAACAGACATGCAATGACACTGGTAGATCCTTATGTGGTTCATGAAAAGAACACACATGCAATGACACTGGGTGTGGTTCATGAAAAGAACAGACATGCAATGAGACTGGTGGATCCTTATGTGTGGTTCATGAAAAGAACATACATGCAATGACACTGGAGGATCCATATGTGGTTTGTCAGGAGAACACACATGCAATGACATTGGGTGTGGTTCATGAGAAGAACAGACATGCAATGACACTGGTAGATCCTTATGTGGTTCATGAAAAGAACACACATCCAATGACACTGGGTGTGGTTCATGAAAAGAACAGACATGCAATGACACTGGTGGATCCTTATGTGTGGTTCATGAAAAGAACAGACATGCAATGAAACTGGTGGATCCATATGTGGTTTGTCAGGAGAACACACATGCAATGACATTGGGTGTGGTTCATGAAAAGAACAAACATGCAATGACACTTGTAGATCCTTATGTGGTTCATGAAATGAACACACATGCAATGACATTGGTTGTGGTTCATGAAAAGAACAGACATGCAATGACACTGGTGGATCCTTATGTGTGGTTCATGAAAAGAACAGACATGCAATGACACTGGTGGATCCATATGTGGTTTGTCAGGAGAACACACATGCAATGACATTGGGTGTGGTTCATGAAAAGAACAGACATGCAATGACACTGGTAGATCCTTATGTGGTTCATGAAAAGAACAGACATGTAATGACATTAGGTGTGGTTCATGAAAAGAACAGACATGCAATGACACTGGTGGTTCCTTATGTGTGGTTCATGAAAAGAACAGACATGCAATGACACTGGTGGATCCTTATGTGGTTTGTCAGGAAAACACACATGCAATGACATTGTGTGTGGTTCATGAAAAGAACAGACATGCAATGACACTGGTAGATCCTTATGTGGTTCATGAAAAGAATAGACATGCAATGACATTGGGTGTGGTTCATGAAAAGAACAGACATTCAATGACACTGGTGGATCCATATGTGTTGTTCATGAAAAGAACAGACATGCAATGACACTGGTGGATCCTTATGTGGTTTGTCAGGAGAACACACATGTAATGACATTGGGTGTGGTTCATGAAAAGAACAAACATGCAATGACACTGGTAGATCCTTATGGGGTTCATGAAAAGAACAGACATGCAATGACACTGGTGGATTGTTATGTGGTTTGTTTAGAAAAACACACATGCAATGACACTGGGTGTGGTTCCTGAAATGAACAGACATGCAATGACACTGGTGGATCCTTATGTGGTTTGTTTAGAGGAACATACATGCAATGATACTGGGTGTGGTTCATGAAAAGAACAGACATGCAATGACACTAGTGGATTCTTATGTGTGGTTCATGAAAAGAACAGACATGCAATGACACTAGTGGATCCATATGTGGTTTGTCAGGAGAACACACATGCAATGACATTGGGTGTAGTTCATGAAAAGAACAAACATGCAATGACACTGGGAGATCCTTATGTGGTTCATGAAAAGAACACACATGCAATGACCCTGGGTGCGGTTCATGAAAAGAACGGACATGCAATGAGACTGGTGGATCCTTATGTGTGGTTCATGAAAAGAACAGACATGCAATCACATTGGTGGATCCATATGTGGTTTGTCAGGAGAACACACATGCAATGACATTGGGTGTAGTTCATGAAAAGAACAGACATGCAATGACACTGGTAGATCCTTATGTGGTTCATGAAAAGAACAGACATGCAATGACACTGGTGGATCCTTATGTGTGGTTCATGAAAAGAACAGACATGCAATGACACTGGTGGATTGTTATGTGGATTGTTTAGAAGAATACACATGCAATGACACTGGGTGTGGTTCCTGAAAAGAACAGACATGCAATGACCCCAGTGGATCCTTATGTGGTTTGTTTAGAGGAACACACATGCAATGACATTGGGTGTGGTTCATGAAAATAACAGACATGCAATGACACTGGTGGATCCTTATGTGTGGTTCATGAAAAGAACAGACAATGAATGACACAGGTGGATCCTTATGTGGTTTGTTTAGAAGAACACACATGCAATGACACTGGGTGTGGTTCATGAAAAGAAAACACATCCAATGACATGTGGTTTGTTTAGAGGAACAAACATGCAATGACACCGGTGGATCCTTATGTGGTTCATGAAAAGAACAGACATGAAGTGACACCGGGTGTGGTTCATGAAAAGAACAGACATGCAATGACACTGGGTGTTGCTCATGAAAATAATAGACATCCAATGGCTGTGGTTCAGGAAAAGAACACACATGCAATGACAGTGGGTGTGGTTTATGAAAAGAACAGACATGCAATGACACTGGTGGATCCCTATGTGGTTCATGAAAAGAACAAACATGCAATAACACTGGGTGTGGTTCTTGAAAAGAATAGACATGCAATGACACTGGTGGATCCTTATGTGTGGTTCATGAAAAGAACAGACATGCAATGAAACTGGTGGATCCATATGTGGATTGTCAGGAGAACACACATGCAATGACATTGGGTGTGGTTCATGAAAAGAACAAACATGCAATAACACTGGTAGATCCTTATGTGGTTCATGAAATAAACACACATGCAATGACATTGGGTGTGGTTCATGAATAGAACAGACATGCAATGACACTGGTGGATCCTTATGTGTGGTTCATGAAAAGAACAGACATGCAATGACACTGGTGGATCCATATGTGGTTTGTTAGGAGAACACACATGCAATGACATTGGGTGTGGTTCATGAAAAGAACAGACATGCAATGACACTGGTAGATCCTTATGTGGTTCATGAAAAGAACAGACATGCAATGACATTGGGTGTGGTTCATGAAAAGAATAGACATGCAATGACACTGGTGGTTCCTTATGTGTGGTTCATGAAAAGAACAGACATGCAATGACACTGGTGGATCCTTATGTGGTTTGTCAGCAAAACACACATGCAATGACATTGTGTGTGGTTCGTGAAAAGAACTGACATGCAATGACACTGGTAGATCCTTATGTGGTTCATGAGAAGAATAGACATGCAATGACATTGGGTGCGGTTCATGAAAACAACAGACATGCAATGACACTGGTGGATCCTTATGTGTGGTTCATGAAAAGAACAGACATGCAATGACACTGGTGGATCCTTATGTGGTTTGTCAGGAGAACACACATGTAATGACATTGGGTGTGCTTCATGAAAAGAACAGACATGCAATGACACTGGTAGATCCTTATGTGGTTCATGAAAAGAACAGACATGCAATGACACTGGTGGATTGTTAGGTGGTTTGTTTAGAAGAACACACATGCAATGACACTGGGTGTGGTTCCTGAAATGAACAGACATGCAATGACACTGGTGGATCCTTATGTGGTTTGTTTAGAGGAACATACATGCAATGATATTGGGTGTGGTTCATGAAAAGAACAGACATGCAATGACACTGGTGGATCCTTATGTGTGGTTCATGAAAAGAATAGACATGCAATGACATTAGTGGATCCATATGTGGTTTGTCGGGAGAACACACATGCAATGACATTGGGTGTAGTTCATGAAAAGAACAGACATGCAATGACACTGGGAGATCCTTATGTGGTTCATGAAAAGAACACACATACAATGACCCTGGGTGCGGTTCATGAAAAGAACGGACATGCAATGAGACTGGTGGATCCTTATGTGTGGTTCATGAAAAGAACAGACATGCAATCACACTGGTGGATCCATATGTGGTTTGTCAGGAGAACATACATGCAATGACATTGGGTGTGGTTCATGAAAAGAACAGACACGCAATGACACTGGTAGATCCTTATGTGGTTCATGAAAAGAACACACATGCAATGATACTGGGTGTGGTTAATGAAAAGAACAGACATGCAATGACACTGGTGGATCCTTATGTGTGGTTCATTAAAAGAACATACATGCAATGACACTGGTGGATCCATATGTGGTTTCTCAGGAGAACACACGTGCAATGACATTGGTTGTGGTTCATGAAAAGAACAAACATGCAATGACACTGGTAGATCCTTATGTGGTTCATGAAAAGTACACACATGCAATGACACTGGGTGTGGTTCATGAAAAGAACAGACATGCAATGACACTGGTGGATCCTTATGTGTGGTTCATGAAAAGAACAGACATGCAATGACACTGGTGGATCCATATGTGGTTTTCCAGGAGAACCCACATGCAATGACATTGGGTGTGGTTCATTAAAAGAACGGACATGCAATGACACTGGTAGATCCTTATGTGGTTCATGAAAAGAATAGACATGCAATGACATTGGGTGTGGTTCATGAAAAGAACAAACATGGAATGAGACTGGTGGATCCTTATGTGTGGTTCATGAAAAGAACAGACATGCAATGACACTGGTGGATCCTTATGTGGTTTGTTTAGAAGAACACACATGAAATGATACTAGGCGTGGTTCATCAAAAGAACAAACATGCAATGACACTGGTGGATCCTTATGTGGTTTGTCAGGAGAACACACATGTAATGACATTGGGTGTGGTTCATGAAAAGAACAGACATGCAATGACACTGGTAGATCCTTATGTGGTTCATGAAAAGAACAGACATGCAATGACACTAGTGGATCCTTATGTGGTTTGTTTAGAGGAACGAACATGTAATGACATTGGGTGTGGTTCATGAAAAGAACAGACATGCAATGACACTGGTGGATCCATATGGGGTTTGTTAGGAGAACACACATGTAATGACATTGGATGTTGTTCATGAAAACAACAGACATGCAATGACACTGGTAGATCCTTAAGTGGTTCATGAAAAGAACACACATGCAATGACACTGGGTGTGGTTCATGAAAAGAACAAACATGCAATGACACTGGTGGATCCTTATGTGTGGTTCATGAAAAGAACAGACATGCAATGACACTGGTGGATCCTTATGTGGTTTGTCAGGAGAACACACATGCAATGACATTGGGTGTGGTTCATGAAAAGAACAGACATGCAATGACACTGGTAGATCCTATGTGGTTCATGAAAAGAACACACATGCAATGATACTGGGTGTGGTTAATGAAAAGAACAGACATGCAATGACACTGGTGGATCCTCATGTGTGGTTCATTAAAAGAACAGACATGCAATGACACTGGTGGATCCATTTGTGGTTTGTCAGGAGAACACACGTGCAATGACATTGGTTGTGGTTCATGAAAAGAACAAACATGCAATGACACTGGTAGATCCTTATGTGGTTCATGAAAAGAACAGACATGCAATGACATTGGGTGTGGTTCATGAAAAGAACAGACATGCAATGACACTGGTGGATCCTTATATGGATTGTTTAGAGGAACACACATGCAATGACAGTGGGTGTGGTTCATGAAAAGAACAGACATGCAATGACACTGGTGGATCCATATGGGGTTTGTTAGGAGAACACACATGTAATGACATTGGATGTTGTTCATGAAAAGAACAGACATGCAATGACACTGGTAGATCCTTAAGTGGTTCATGAAAAGAACACACATGCAATGACACTGGGTGTGGTTCATGAAAAGAACAAACATGCAATGACACTGGTGGATCCTTATGTGTGGTTCATGAAAAGAACAGACATGCAATGACACTGGTGGATCCTTATGTGGTTTGTCAGGAGAACACACATGCAATGACATTGGGTGTGGTTCATGAAAAGAACAGACATGCAATGACACTGGTAGATCCTATGTGGTTCATGAAAAGAACACACATGCAATGATACTGGGTGTGGTTAATGAAAAGAACAGACATGCAATGACACTGGTGGATCCTCATGTGTGGTTCATTAAAAGAACAGACATGCAATGACACTGGTGGATCCATTTGTGGTTTGTCAGGAGAACACACGTGCAATGACATTGGTTGTGGTTCATGAAAAGAACAAACATGCAATGACACTGGTAGATCCTTATGTGGTTCATGAAAAGAACAGACATGCAATGACATTGGGTGTGGTTCATGAAAAGAACAGACATGCAATGACACTGGTGGATCCTTATATGGATTGTTTAGAGGAACACACATGCAATGACATTGGGTGTGGTTCATGAAAAGAACAGACATGCAATGACACTGGTGGATCCATATGCGGTTTGTTAGGAGAACACACATGCAATGACATTCGATGTTGTTCATGAAAAGAGCAGACATGCAATGACACTGGTAGATCCTTATGTGGTTCATGAAAAGAAGTCACATGCAATGACACTGGGTGTGGTTCATGAAAAGAACAAACATGCAATGACACTGGTGGATCCTTATGTGTGGTTCATGAAAAGAACATACATGCAATGACACTGGTGGATCCTTATGTGGTTTGTTTAGAGGAACAAACATGCAATGACATTGGGTGTGGTTCATGAAAAGAACAGACATGCAATGACACTGGTAGATCCTTATGGGGTTCATGAAAAGAACACACATGCAATGACACTGAGTGTGGTTCATGAAAAGAACAGACATGCAATGAGACTGGTGGATCCTTATGTGTGGTTCATGAAAAGAACATACATGCAATGACACTAGTGGATCCATATGTGGTTTGTCAGGAGAACACACATGCAATGACATTGGGTGTGGTTCATGAAAAGAACAGACATGCAATGACACTGGTAGATCCTTATGTGGTTCATGAAAAGAACAGACATGCAATGACATTGGGTGTGCTTCATGAAAAGAACAGACATGCAATGACACTGGTGGATACTTATGTGTGGTTAATGAAAAGAACAAACATGCAATGACACTGGTGGATCCTTATGTGGTTTGTTTAGAATAACACACATGCAAGGACACTGGGTGTGGTTCATGAAAAGAACAGACATGCAATGACACTGGTGGATCCATGTGTAGTTCATGGGAAGAATAGACATGCAATGACACTGGTGGATCCTAATGTGTGGTTCATGAAAATAACAGACATGCAATGACACTGGTGGATCCATGCGTGGTTTTTCAGGAGAACACACATGCAATGACATTGGGTGTGGTTCATGAAAATAACATACATGCAATGACACTGGTAGATCCTTATGTGGTTCATGAAAAGAACAGACATGCAATGACACTGGTGGATCCTTATGTGTGGTTCATGAAAAGAACAGACATGCAATGACACTGGTGGATTGTTATGTGGTTTGTTTAGAAGAATACACATGCAATGACACTGGGTGTGGTTCCTGAAAAGAACAGACATGCAATGACACTAGTGGATACTTATGTGGTTTGTTTAGAGGAACACACATGCAACGACATTGGGTGTGGTTCATGAAAATAACAGACATGCAATGACACTGGTGGATCCTTATGTGTGGTTCATGAAAAGAACAGACAATGAATGACAAAGGTGGATCCTTATGTGGTTTGTTTAGAAGAACACACACGCAATGACACTATGTGTGGTTCATGAAAAGAACACACATCCAATGACATGTGGTTTGTTTAGAGGAACAGACATGCAATGACACCGGTGGATCCACGTATGGTTCATGAGAAGAACACACATCCAATGACACTGGTAGATCCTTATGTGGTTCATGAAAAGAACAGACATGCAGTGACACCGGGTGTGGTTCATGAAAAGAACAGACATGCAATGACACTGGGTGTTGCTCATGAAAATAATAGACATCCAATGGCTGCGGTTCATGAAAAGAACACACATGCAATGACACTAGGTGTGGTTCATGAAAAGAACAAACATGCAATGACACTGGGTGTAGTTTATGAAAAGAACAGACATGCAATGACACTGGTGGATCCATATGTGGTTTGTCAGGAGAACACACATGCAATGACATTGGGTGTGGTTCATGAAAAGAACAGACATGCAATGATGCTGGTAGATCCTTATGTGGTTCATGAAAAGAACAGACATGCAATGACACTGGTGGATCCTTATGTGTGGTTCATGAAAAGAACAGACATGCAATGACACTGGTGGAACCTTATATGGATTGTTTAGAGGAACACACATGCAATGACATTGGGTGTGGTTCATGAAAAGAACAGACATGCAATGACACTGGTGGATCCATATGGGGTTTGTTAGGAGAACACACATGCAATGACATTCAATGTTGTTCATGAAAAGAGCAGACATGCAATGACACTGGTAGATCCTTATGTGGTTCATGAAAAGAAGTCACATGCAATGACACTGGGTGTGGTTCATGAAAAGAACAAACATGCAATGACACTGGTGGATCCTTATGTGTGGTTCATGAAAAGAACATACATGCAATCACACTGGGGGATCCTTATGTGGTTTGTTTAGAGGAACAAACATGCAATGACATTGGGTGTGGTTCATGAAAAGAACAGACATGCAATGACACTGGTAGATCCTTATGGGGTTCATGAAAAGAACACACATGAAATGACACTGGGTGTGGTTCATGAAAAGAACAGACATGCAATGAGACTGGTGGATCCTTATGTGTGGTTCATGAAAAGAACATACATGCAATGACACTAGTGGATCCATATGTGGTTTGTCAGGAGAACACACATGCAATGACATTGGGTGTGGTTCATGAAAAGAACAGACATGCAATGACACTGGTAGATCCTTATGTGGTTCATGAAAAGAACAGACATGCAATGACATTGGGTGTGCTTCATGAAAAGAACAGACATGCAATGACACTGGTGGATCCTTATGTGTGGTTAATGAAAAGAACAAACATGCAATGACACTGGTGGATCCTTATGTGGTTTGTTTAGAAGAACACACATGCAATGACACTGGGTGTGGTTCATGAAAAGAACAGATATGCAATGACACTGGTGGATCCATGTGTGGTTCATGGGAAGAATAGACATGCAATGACACTGGTGGATCCTAATGTGTGGTTCATGAAAATAACAGACATGCAATGACACTGGTGGATCCATGCGTGGTTTGTCAGGAGAACACACATGCAATGACATTGGGTGTGGTTCATGAAAAGAACGTACATGCAATGACACTGGTAGATCCTTATGTGGTTCATGAAAAGAACAGACATGCAATGACACTGGTGGATCCTTATGTGTGGTTCATGAAAAGAACAGACATGCAAAGACACTGGTGGATTGTTATGTGGTTTGTTTAGAAGAATACACATGAAATGACACTGGGTGTTGTTCCTGAAAAGAACAGACATGCAATGACACTAGTGGATCCTTATGTGGTTTGTTTAGAGGAACACACATGCAACGACATTGGGTGTGGTTCATGAAAATAACAGACATGCAATGACACTGGTGGATCCTTATGTGTGGTTCATGAAAAGAACAGACAATGAATGACAAAGGTGGATCCTTATGTGGTTTGTTTAGAAGAACACACACGCAATGACACTATGTGTGGTTCATGAAAAGAACACACATCCAATGACATGTGGTTTGTTTAGAGGAACAGACATGCAATGACACCGGTGGATCCACGTATGGTTCATGAGAAGAACACACATCCAATGACACTGGTAGATCCTTATGTGGTTCATGAAAAGAACAGACATGCAGTGACACCGGGTGTGGTTCATGAAAAGAACAGACATGCAATGACACTCGGTGTTGCTCATGAAAATAATAGACATCCAATGGCTGTGGTTCATGAAAAGAACACACATGCAATGACACTAGGTGTGGTTCATGAAAAGAACAAACATGCAATGACACTGCGTGTGGTTTATGAAAAGAACAGACATGCAATGACACTGGTGGATCCATATGTGGTTTGTCAGGGGAACACACATGCAATGACATTGGGTGTGGTTCATGAAAAGAACAGACATGCAATGATGCTGGTAGATCCTTATGTGGTTCATGAAAAGAACAGACATGCAATGACACTGGTGGATCCTTATGTGTGGTTCATGAAAAGAACAGACATGCAATGACACTGGTGGATCCTTATATGGATTGTTTAGAGGAACACACATGCAATGACATTGGTGTGGTTCATGAAAAGAACAGACATGCAATGACACTGGTGGATCCATATGGGGTTTGTTAGGAGAACACACATGCAATGACATTCAATGTTGTTCATGAAAAGAGCAGACATGCAATGACACTGGTAGATCCTTATGTGGTTCATGAAAAGAAGTCACATGCAATGACACTGGGTGTGGTTCATGAAAAGAACAAACATGCAATGACATTGGTGGATCCTTATGTGTGGTTCATGAAAAGAACATACATGCAATGACACTGGTGGATCCTTATGTGGTTTGTTTAGAGGAACAAACATGCAATGACATTGGGTGTGGTTCATGAAAAGAACAGACATGCAATGACACTGGTAGATCCTTATGGGGTTCATGAAAAGAACACACATGCAATGACACTGGGTGTGGTTCATGAAAAGAAGAGACATGCAATGAGACTGGTGGATCCTTATGTGTGGTTCATGAAAAGAACATACATGCAATGACACTAGTGGATCCATATGTGGTTTGTCAGGAGAACACACATGCAATGACATTGGGTGTGGTTCATGAAAAGAACAGACATGCAATGACACTGGTAGATCCTTATGTGGTTCATGAAAAGAATAGACATGCAATGACATTGGGTGTGCTTCATGAAAAGAACAGACATGCAATGACACTGGTGGATCCTTATGTGTGGTTAATGAAAAGAACAAACATGCAATGACACTAGTGGATCCTTATGTGGTTTGTTTAGAAGAACACACATGCAATGACACTGGGTGTGGTTCATGAAAAGAACAGACATGCAATGACACTGGTGGATCCATGTGTGGTTCATGGGAAGAATAGACATGCAATGACACTGGTGGATCCTAATGTGTGGTTCATGAAAATAACAGACATGCAATGACACTGGTGGATCCATGCGTGGTTTGTCAGGAGAACACACATGCAATGACATTGGGTGTGGTTCATGAAAAGAACATACATGCAATGACACTGGTAGATCCTTATGTGGTTCATGAAAAGAACAGACATGCAATGACACTGGTGGATCCTTATGCGTGGTTCATGAAAAGAACAGACATGCAAAGACACTAGTGGATTGTTATGTGGTTTGTTTAGAAGAATACACATGCAATGACACTGGGTGTGGTTCCTGAAAAGAACAGAAATGCAATGACACTAGTGGATCCTTATGTGGTTTGTTTAGTGGAACACACATGCAATGACATTGGGTGTGGTTCATGAAAATAAGAGACATGCAATGACACTGGTGGATCCTTATGTGTGGTTCATGAAAAGAACATACATGCAATGACACTGGTGGATCCTTATGTGGTTTGTTTAGAGGAACAAACATGCAATGACATTGGGTGTGGTTCATGAAAAGAACAGACATGCAATGACACTGGTAGATCCTTATGTGGTTCATGAAAAGAACACACATGCAATGAAACTGGGTGTGGTTCATGAAGAGAACATACATGCAATGAGACTGGTGGATCCTTATGTGTGGTTCATGAAAAGAACATACATGCAATGACACTGGTGGATCCATATGTGGTTTGTCAGGAGAACACACATGCAATGACATTGGGTGTGGTTCATGAAAAGAACAGACATGCAATGACACTGGTCGATCCTTATGTGGTTCATGAAAAGAACAGACATGCAATGACATTGGGTGTGCTTCATGAAAAGAACAGACATGCAATGACACTGGTGGATCCTTATGTGTGGTTCATGAAAAGAACAGACATGCAATGACACTGGTGGATTGTTATGTGGTTTGTTTAGAAGAATACACATGCAATGACACTGGGTGTGGTTCCTGAAAAGAACAGACATGCAATGACACTAGTGGATCCTTATGTGGTTTGTTTAGAGGAACACACATGCAATGACATTGGGTGTGGTTCATGAAAATAACAGACATGCAATGACACTGGTGGATCCTTATGTGTGGTTCATGAAAAGAACATACATGCAATGACACTGGTGGATCCTTATGTGGTTTGTTTAGATGAACATACATGAAATGACATTGGGTGTGGTTCATGAAAAGAACAGACATGCAATGACACTAGTAGATCCTTATGTGGTTCATGAAAAGAACAGACATGCAATGACATTGGGTGTGCTTCATGAAAAGAACAGACATGCAATGACACTGGTGGATCCTTATGTGTGGTTAATGAAAAGACCAAACATGTAATGACACTGGTGGATCCTTATGTGGTTTGTTTAGAAGAATACACATGCAATGACACTGGGTGTGGTTCATGAAAAGAACAGACATGCAATGACACTGGTGGATCCATGTGTGGTTCATGGGAAGAACAGACATGCAATGACACTGGTGGATCCTAATGTGTGGTTCATGAAAAGAACAGACATGCAATGACACTGGTGGATCCATATGTTGTTTGTCAGGAGAACACACATGCAATGACATTGGGTGTGGTTCATGAAAAGAACAGACATGCAATGACACTCGTAGATCCTTATGTGGTTCATGAAAAGAACAGACATGCAATGACACTGGTGGATCCTTATGTGTGGTTCATGAAAATAACAGACATGCAATGACACTGGTGGATTGTTATGTGGTTTGTTTAGAAGAATACACATGCAATGACACTGGGTGTGGTTCCTGAAAAGAACAGACATGCAATGACACTAGTGGATCCTTATGTGGTTTGTTTAGAGGAACACACATGCAATGACATTGGGTGTGGTTCATGAAAATAACAGACATGCAATGACACTGGTGGATCCTTATGTGTGGTTCATGAAAAGAACATACATGCAATGACACTGGTGGATCCTTATGTGGTTTGTTTAGAGGAACAAACATGCAATGACATTGGGTGTGGTTCATGAAAAGAACAGACATGCAATGACACTGGTAGATCCTTATGTGGTTCATGAAAAGAACACACATGCAATGACACTGGGTGTGGTTCATGAAAAGAACAGACATGCAATGAGACTGGTGGATCCTTATGTGTGGTTCATGAAAAGAACATACATGCAATGACACTGGTGGATCCATATGTGGTTTGTCAGGAGAACACACATGCAATGACATTGGGTGTGGTTCATGAAAAGAACAGACATGCAATGACACTGGTAGATCCTTATGTGGTTCATGAAAAGAACAGACATGCAATGACATTGGGTGTGCTTCATGTAAAGAACAGACATGCAATGACACTGGTGGATCCTTATGTGTGGTTCATGAAAAGAACAGACATGCAATGACACTAGTGGATCCATATGTGGTTTGTTAGGAGAACACACATGCAATGACATTGGGTGTGGGGTTCATGAAAAGAACAGACATGCAATGACACTAGTAGATCCTTATGTGGTTCATGAAAAGAACAGACATGCAATGACATTGGGTGTGCTTCATGAAAAGAACAGACATGCAATGACACTTGTGGATCCTTATGTGTGGTTAATGAAAAGACCAAACATGTAATGACACTGGTGGATCCTTATGTTGTTTGTTTAGAAGAACACACATGCAATGACACTGGGTGTGGTTCATGAAAAGAACAGACATGCAATGACACTGGTGGATCCATGTGTGGTTCATGGGAAGAACAGACATGCAATGACACTGGTGGATCCTAATGTGTGGTTCATGAAAAGAACAGACATGCAATGACACTGGTGGATCCATATGTTTTTTGTCAGGAGAACACACATGCAATGACATTGGGTGTGGTTCATGAAAAGAACAGACATGCAATGACACTGGTGGATCCATATGGGGTTTGTTAGGAGAACACACATGCAATGACATTCAATGTTGTTCATGAAAAGAGCAGACATGCAATGACACTGGTAGATCCTTATGTGGTTCATGAAAAGAAGTCACATGCAATGACACTGGGTGTGGTTCATGAAAAGAACAAACATGCAATGACACAGGTGGATCCTTATGTGGTTTGTTTAGAGGAACAAACATGCAATGACATTGGGTGTGGTTCATGAAAAGAACAGACATGCAATGACACTGGTAGATCCTTATGGGGTTCATGAAAAGAACACACATGCAATGACACTGGGTGTGGTTCATGAAAAGAACAGACATGCAATGAGACTGGTGGATCCTTATGTGTGGTTCATGAAAAGAACATACATGAATGACACTAGTGGATCCATATGTGGTTTGTCAGGAGAACACACATGCAATGACATTGGGTGTGGTTCATGAAAAGAACAGACATGCAATGACACTGGTAGATCCTTATGTGGTTCATGAAAAGAACAGACATGCAATGACATTGGGTGTGCTTCATGAAAAGAACAGACATGCAATGACACTGGTGGATCCTTATGTGTGGTTAATGAAAAGAACAAACATGCAATGACACTAGTGGATCCTTATGTGGTTTGTTTAGAAGAACACACATGCAATGACACTGGGTGTGGTTCATGAAAAGAACAGACATGCAATGACACTGGTGGATCCATGTGTGGTTCATGGGAAGAATAGACATGCAATGACACTGGTGGATCCTAATGTGTGGTTCATGAAAATAACAGACATGCAATGACACTGGTGGATCCATGCGTGGTTTGTCAGGAGAACACACATGCAATGACATTGGGTGTGGTTCATGAAAAGAACATACATGCAATGACACTGGTAGATCCTTATGTGGTTCATGAAAAGAACAGACATGCAATGACACTGGTGGATCCTTATGTGTGGTTCATGAAAAGAACAGACATGCAAAGACACTAGTGGATTGTTATGTGGTTTGTTTAGAAGAATACACATGCAATGACACTGGGTGTGGTTCCTGAAAAGAGCAGACATGCAATGACACTAGTGGATCCTTATGTGGTTTGTTTAGAGGAACACACATGCAATGACATTGGGTGTGGTTCATGAAAATAAGAGACATGCAATGACACTGGTGGATCCTTATGTGTGGTTCATGAAAAGAACATACATGCAATGACACTGGTGGATCCTTATGTGGTTTGTTTAGAGGAACAAACATGCAATGACATTGGGTGTGGTTCATGAAAAGAACAGACATGCAATGACACTGGTAGATCCTTATGTGGTTCATGAAAAGAACACACATGCAATGAAACTGGGTGTGGTTCATGAAAAGAACATACATGCAATGAGACTGGTGGATCCTTATGTGTGGTTCATGAAAAGAACATACATGCAATGACACTGGTGGATCCATATGTGGTTTGTCAGGAGAACACACATGCAATGACATTGGGTGTGGTTCATGAAAAGAACAGACATGCAATGACACTGGTCGATCCTTATGTGGTTCATGAAAAGAACAGACATGCAATGACATTGGGTGTGCTTCATGAAAAGAACAGACATGCAATGACACTAGTGGATCCTTATGTGTGGTTCATGAAAAGAACAGACATGCAATGACACTGGTGGATTGTTATGTGGTTTGTTTAGAAGAATACACATGCAATGACACTGGGTGTGGTTCCTGAAAAGAACAGACATGCAATGACACTAGTGGATCCTTATGTGGTTTGTTTAGAGGAACACACATGCAATGACATTGGGTGTGGTTCATGAAAATAAGAGACATGCAATGACACTGGTGGATCCTTATGTGTGGTTCATGAAAAGAACATACATGCAATGACACTGGTGGATCCTTATGTGGTTTGTTTAGAGGAACAAACATGCAATGACATTGGGTGTGGTTCATGAAAAGAACAGACATGCAATGACACTGGTAGATCCTTATGTGGTTCATGAAAAGAACACACATGCAATGAAACTGGGTGTGGTTCATGAAAAGAACATACATGCAATGAGACTGGTGGATCCTTATGTGTGGTTCATGAAAAGAACATACATGCAATGACACTGGTGGATCCATATGTGGTTTGTCAGGAGAACACACATGCAATGACATTGGGTGTGGTTCATGAAAAGAACAGACATGCAATGACACTGGTCGATCCTTATGTGGTTCATGAAAAGAACAGACATGCAATGACATTGGGTGTGCTTCATGAAAAGAACAGACATGCAATGACACTGGTGGATCCTTATGTGTGGTTCATGAAAAGAACAGACATGCAATGACACTGGTGGATTGTTATGTGGTCTGTTTAGAAGAATACACATGCAATGACACTGGGTGTGGTTCCTGAAAAGAACAGACATGCAATGACACTAGTGGATCCTTATGTGGTTTGTTTAGAGGAACACACATGCAATGACATTGGGTGTGGTTCATCAAAATAAGAGACATGCAATGACACTGGTGGATCCTTATGTGTGGTTCATGAAAAGAACATACATGCAATGACACTGGTGGATCCTTATGTGGTTTGTTTAGAGGAACAAACATGCAATGACATTGGGTGTGGTTCATGAAAAGAACAGACATGCAATGACACTGGTAGATCCTTATGTGGTTCATGAAAAGAACACACATGCAATGAAACTGGGTGTGGTTCATGAAAAGAACATACATGCAATGAGACTGGTGGATCCTTATGTGTGGTTCATGAAAAGAACATACATGCAATGACACTGGTGGATCCATATGTGGTTTGTCAGGAGAACACACATGCAATGACATTGGGTGTGGTTCATGAAAAGAACAGACATGCAATGACACTGGTCGATCCTTATGTGGTTCATGAAAAGAACAGATATGCAATGACATTGGATGTGCTTCATGAAAAGAACAGACATGCAATGACACTGGTGGATCCTTATGTGTGGTTCATGAAAAGAACAGACATGCAATGACACTGGTGGATTGTTATGTGGTTTGTTTAGAAGAATACACATGCAATGACACTGGGTGTGGTTCCTGAAAAGAACAGACATGCAATGACACTAGTGGATCCTTATGTGGTTTGTTTAGAGGAACTCACATGCAATGACATTGGGTGTGGTTCATGAAAATAACAGACATGCAATGACACTGGTGGATCCTTATGTGTGGTTCATGAAAAGAACATACATGCAATGACACTGGTGGATCCTTATGTGGTTTGTTTAGATGAACATACATGAAATGACATTGGGTGTGGTTCATGAAAAGAACAGACATGCAATGACACTAGTAGATCCTTATGTGGTTCATGAAAAGAACAGACATGCAATGACATTGGGTGTGCCTCATGAAAAGAACAGACATGCAATGACACTGGTGGATCCTTATGTGTGGTTAATGAAAAGACCAAACATGTAATGACACTGGTGGATCCTTATGTGGTTTGTTTAGAAGAATACACATGCAATGACACTGGGTGTGGTTCATGAAAAGAACAGACATGCAATGACACTGGTGGATCCATGTGTGGTTCATGGGAAGAACAGACATGCAATGACACTGGTGGATCCTAATGTGTGGTTCATGAAAAGAACAGACATGCAATGACACTGGTGGATCCATATGTTGTTTGTCAGGAGAACACACATGCAATGACATTGGGTGTGGTTCATGAAAAGAACAGACATGCAATGACACTCGTAGATCCTTATGTGGTTCATGAAAAGAACAGACATGCAATGACACTGGTGGATCCTTATGTGTGGTTCATGAAAATAACAGACATGCAATGACACTGGTGGATTGTTATGTGGTTTGTTTAGAAGAATACACATGCAATGACACTGGGTGTGGTTCCTGAAAAGAACAGACATGCAATGACACTAGTGGATCCTTATGTGGTTTGTTTAGAGGAACACACATGCAATGACATTGGGTGTGGTTCATGAAAATAACAGACATGCAATGACACTGGTGGATCCTTATGTGTGGTTCATGAAAAGAACATACATGCAATGACACTGGTGGATCCTTATGTGGTTTGTTTAGAGGAACAAACATGCAATGACATTGGGTGTGGTTCATGAAAAGAACAGACATGCAATGACACTGGTAGATCCTTATGTGGTTCATGAAAAGAACACACATGCAATGACACTGGGTGTGGTTCATGAAAAGAACAGACATGCAATGAGACTGGTGGATCCTTATGTGTGGTTCATGAAAAGAACATACATGCAATGACACTGGTGGATCCATATGTGGTTTGTCAGGAGAACACACATGCAATGACATTGGGTGTGGTTCATGAAAAGAACAGACATGCAATGACACTGGTAGATCCTTATGTGGTTCATGAAAAGAACAGACATGCAATGACATTGGGTGTGCTTCATGTAAAGAACAGACATGCAATGACACTGGTGGATCCTTATGTGTGGTTCATGAAAAGAACAGACATGCAATGACACTAGTGGATCCATATGTGGTTTGTCAGGAGAACACACATGCAATGACATTGGGTGTGGGGTTCATGAAAAGAACAGACAAGCAATGACACTAGTAGATCCTTATGTGGTTCATGAAAAGAACAGACATGCAATGACATTGGGTGTGCTTCATGAAAAGAACAGACATGCAATGACACTGGTGGATCCTTATGTGTGGTTAATGAAAAGACCAAACATGTAATGACACTAGTGGATCCTTATGTTGTTTGTTTAGAAGAACACACATGCAATGACACTGGGTGTGGTTCATGAAAAGAACAGACGTGCAATGACACTGGTGGATCCATGTGTGGTTCATGGGAAGAACAGACATGCAATGACACTGGTGGATCCTAATGTGTGGTTCATGAAAAGAACAGACATGCAATGACACTGGTGGATCCATATGTTGTTTGTCAGGAGAACAGACATGCAATGACATTGGGTGTGGTTCATGAAAAGAACAGACATGCAATGACACTCGTAGATCCTTATGTGGTTCATGAAAAGAACAGACATGCAATGACACTGGTCGATCCTTATGTGTGGTTCATGAAAAGAACAGACATGCAATGACACCGGTGGATTGTTATGTGGTTTGTTTAGAAGAATACACATGCAATGACACTGGGTGTGGTTCCTGAAAAGAACAGACATGCAATGACACTAGTGGATCCTTATGTGGTTTGTTTAGAGGAACACACATGCAATGACATTGGGTGTGGTTCATGAAAATAAGAGACATGCAATGACACTGGTGGATCCTTATGTGTGGTTCATGAAAAGAACATACATGCAATGACACTGGTGGATCCTTATGTGGTTTGTTTAGAGGAACAAACATGCAATGACATTGGGTGTGGTTCATGAAAAGAACAGACATGCAATGACACTGGTAGATCCTTATGTGGTTCATGAAAAGAACACACATGCAATGAAACTGGGTGTGGTTCATGAAAAGAACAGACATGCAATGAGACTGGTGGATCCTTATGTGTGGTTCATGAAAAGAACATACATGCAATGACACTGGTGGATCCATATGTGGTTTGTCAGGAGAACACACATGCAATGACATTGGGTGTGGTTCATGAAAAGAACAGACATGCAATGACACTGGTAGATCCTTATGTGGTTCATGAAAAGAACAGACATGCAATGACATTGGGTGTGCTTCATGAAAAGAACAGACATGCAATGACACTCGTGGATCCTTATGTGTGGTTCATGAAAGGAACAGACATGCAATGACACTGGTGGATTGTTATGTGGTTTGTTTAGAAGAATACACATGCAATGACACTGGGTGTGGTTCCTGAAAAGAACAGACATGCAATGACACTAGTGGATCCTTATGTGGTTTGTTTAGAGGAACACACATGCAATGACATTGGGTGTGGTTCATGAAAATAACAGACATGCAATGACACTGGTGGATCCTTATGTGTGGTTCATGAAAAGAACATACATGCAATGACACTGGTGGATCCTTATGTGGTTTGTTTAGAGGAACATACATGAAATGACATTGGGTGTGGTTCATGAAAAGAACAGACATGCAATGACACTAGTAGATCCTTATGTGGTTCATGAAAAGAACAGACATGCAATGACATTGGGTGTGCTTCATGAAAAGAACAGACATGCAATGACACTAGTGGATCCTTATGTGTGGTTAATGAAAAGACCAAACATGTAATGACACTGGTGGATCCTTATGTGGTTTGTTTAGAAGAATACACATGCAATGACACTGGGTGTGGTTCATGAAAAGAACAGACATGCAATGACACTGGTGGATCCATGTTTGGTTCATGGGAAGAACAAACATGCAATGACACTGGTGGATCCTAATGTGTGGTTCATGAAAAGAACAGACATGCAATGACACTGGTGGATCCATATGTTGTTTGTCAGGAGAACACACATGCAATGACATTGGGTGTGGTTCATGAAAAGAACAGACATGCAATGACACTCGTAGATCCTTATGTGGTTCATGAAAAGAACAGACATGCAATGACACTGGTGGATCCTTATGTGTGGTTCATGAAAATAACAGACATGCAATGACACTGGTGGATTGTTATGTGGTTTGTTTAGAAGAATACACATGCAATGACACTAGGTGTGGTTCCTGAAAAGAACAGACATGCAATGACACTAGTGGATCCTTATGTGGTTTGTTTAGAGGAACACACATGCAATGACATTGGGTGTGGTTCATGAAAATAACAGACATGCAATGACACTGGTGGATCCTTATGTGTGTTTCATGAAAAGAACATACATGCAATGACACTGGTGGATCCTTATGTGGTTTGTTTAGAGGAACAAACATGCAATGACATTGGGTGTGGTTCATGAAAAGAACAGACATGCAATGACACTGGTAGATCCTTATGTGGTTCATGAAAAGAACACACATGCAATGACACTGGGTGTGGTTCATGAAAAGAACAGACATGCAATGAGACTGGTGGATCCTTATGTGTGGTTCATGAAAAGAACATACATGCAATGACACTGGTGGATCCATATGTGGTTTGTCAGGAGAACACACATGCAATGACATTGGGTGTGGTTCATGAAAAGAACAGACATGCAATGACACTGGTAGATCCTTATGTGGTTCATGAAAAGAACAGACATGCAATGACATTGGGTGTGCTTCATGTAAAGAACAGACATGCAATGACACTGGTGGATCCTTATGTGTGGTTCATGAAAAGAACAGACATGCAATGACACTAGTGGATCCATATGTGGTTTGTCAGGAGAACACACATGCAATGTCATTGGGTGTGGGGTTCATGAAAAGAACAGACATGCAATGACACTAGTAGATCCTTATGTGGTTCATGAAAAGAACAGACATGCAATGACATTGGGTGTGCTTCATGAAAAGAACAGACATGCAATGACACTGGTGGATCCTTATGTGTGGTTAATGAAAAGACCAAACATGTAATGACACTGGTGGATCCTTATGTTGTTTGTTTAGAAGAACACACATGCAATGACACTGGGTGTGGTTCATGAAAAGAACAGACATGCAATGACACTGGTGGATCCATGTGTGGTTCATGGGAAGAACAGACATGCAATGACACTGGTGGATCCTAATGTGTGGTTCATGAAAAGAACAGACATGCAATGACACTGGTGGATCCATATGTTGTTTGTCAGGAGAACACACATGCAATGACATTGGGTGTGGTTCATGAAAAGAACAGACATGCAATGACACTCGTAGATCCTTATGTGGTTCATGAAAAGAACAGACATGCAATGACACTGGTCGATCCTTATGTGTGGTTCATGAAAAGAACAGACATGCAATGACACTGGTGGATTGTTATGTGGTTTGTTTAGAAGAATACACATGCAATGACACTGGGTGTGGTTCCTGAAAAGAACAGACATGCAATGACACTAGTGGATCCTTATGTGGTTTGTTTAGAGGAACACACATGCAATGACATTGGGTGTGGTTCATGAAAATAAGAGACATGCAATGACACTGGTGGATCCTTATGTGTGGTTCATGAAAAGAACATACATGCAATGACACTGGTGGATCCTTATGTGGTTTGTTTAGAGGAACAAACATGCAATGACATTGGGTGTGGTTCATGAAAAGAACATACATGCAATGACACTGGTAGATCCTTATGTGGTTCATGAAAAGAACACACATGCAATGAAACTGGGTGTGGTTCATGAAAAGAACAGACATGCAATGAGACTGGTGGATCCTTATGTGTGGTTCATGAAAAGAACAGACATGCAATGACACTGGTAGATCCTTATGTGGTTCATGAAAAGAACAGACATGCAATGACATTGGGTGTGCTTCATGAAAAGAACAGACATGCAATGACACTGGTGGATCCTTATGTGTGGTTCATGAAAGGAACAGACATGCAATGACACTGGTGGATTGTTATGTGGTTTGTTTAGAAGAATACACATGCAATGACACTGGGTGTGGTTCCTG
This sequence comes from Avena sativa, assembly GCA_916181665.1. Classification (NCBI taxonomy): domain Eukaryota; kingdom Viridiplantae; phylum Streptophyta; class Magnoliopsida; order Poales; family Poaceae; genus Avena; species Avena sativa. The sequence goes on from OV702287.1 coordinate 574,869,150, forward strand.
AAAAGAACAGACATGCAATGACACTAGTGGATCCTTATGTGGTTTGTTTAGAGGAACACACATGCAATGACATTGGGTGTGGTTCATGAAAATAACAGACATGCAATGACACTGGTGGATCCTTATGTGTGGTTCATAAAAAGAACATACATGCAATGACACTGGTGGATCCTTATGTGGTTTGTTTAGAGGAACATACATGAAATGACATTGGGTGTGGTTCATGAAAAGAACAGACATGCAATGACACTAGTAGATCCTTATGTGGTTCATGAAAAGAACAGACATGCAATGACATTGGGTGTGCTTCATGAAAAGAACAGACATGCAATGACACTGGTGGATCCTTATGTGTGGTTAATGAAAAGACCAAACATGTAATGACACTGGTGGATCCTTATGTGGTTTGTTTAGAAGAATACACATGCAATGACACTGGGTGTGGTTCATGAAAAGAACAGACATGCAATGACACTGGTGGATCCATGTGTGGTTCATGGGAAGAACAAACATGCAATGACACTGGTGGATCCTAATGTGTGGTTCATGAAAAGAATAGACATGCAATGACACTGGTGGATCCATATGTTGTTTGTCAGAACACACATGCAATGACATTGGGTGTGGTTCATGAAAAGAACAGACATGCAATGACACTCGTAGATCCTTATGTGGTTCATGAAAAGAACAGACATGCAATGACACTGGTGGATCCTTATGTGTGGTTCATGAAAAGAACAGACATGCAATGACACTGGTGGATTGTTATGTGGTTTGTTTAGAAGAATACACATGCAATGACACTGGGTGTGGTTCCTGAAAAGAACAGACATGCAATGACACTAGTGGATCCTTATGTGGTTTGTTTAGAGGAACACACATGCAATGACATTGGGTGTGGTTCATGAAAATAACAGACATGCAATGACACTGGTGGATCCTTATGTGTGGTTCATGAAAAGAACATACATGCAATGACACTGGTGGATCCTTATGTGGTTTGTTTAGAGGAACAAACATGCAATGACATTGGGTGTGGTTCATGAAAAGAACAGACATGCAATGACACTGGTAGATCCTTATGTGGTTCATGAAGAGAACACACATGCAATGACACTGGGTGTGGTTCATGAAAAGAACAGACATGCAATGAGACTGGTGGATCCTTATGTGTGGTTCATGAAAAGAACATACATGCAATGACACTGGTGGATCCATATGTGGTTTGTCAGGAGAACACACATGCAATGACATTGGGTGTGGTTCATGAAAAGAACAGACATGCAATGACACTGGTAGATCCTTATGTGGTTGATGAAAAGAACAGACATGCAATGACATTGGGTGTGCTTCATGTAAAGAACAGACATGCAATGACACTGGTGGATCCTTATGTGTGGTTCATGAAAAGAACAGACATGCAATGACACCAGTGGATCCATATGTGGTTTGTCAGGAGAACACACATGCAATGACATTGGGTGTGGGGTTCATGAAAAGAACAGACATGCAATGACACTAGTAGATCCTTATGTGGTTCATGAAAAGAACAGACATGCAATGACATTGGGTGTGCTTCATGAAAAGAACAGACATGCAATGACACTGGTGGATCCTTATGTGTGGTTAATGAAAATACCAAACATGTAAAGACACTAGTGGATCCTTATGTGGTTTGTTTAGAAGAATACACATGCAATGACACTGGGTGTGGTTCATGAAAAGAACAGACATGCAATGACACTGGTGGATCCATGTGTGGTTCATGGGAAGAACAGACATGCAATGACACTGGTGGATCCTAATGTGTGGTTCATGAAAAGAACAGACATGCAATGACACTGGTGGATCCATATGTTTTTTGTCAGGAGAACACACATGCAATGACATTGGGTGTGGATCATGAAAAGAACAGACATGCAATGACACTCGTAGATCCTTATGTGGTTCATGAAAAGAACAGACATGCAATGACACTGGTGGATCCTTATGTGTGGTTCATGAAAAGAACAGACATGCAATGACACTGGTGGATTGTTATGTGGTTTGTTTAGAAGAATACACATGCAATGACACTGGGTGTGGTTCCTGAAAAGAACAGACATGCAATGACACTAGTGGATCCTTATGTGGTTTGTTTAGAGGAACACACATGCAATGACATTGGGTGTGGTTCATGAAAATAACAGACATGCAATGACACTGGTGGATCCTTATGTGTGGTTCATGAAAAGAACATACATGCAATGACACTGGTGGATCCTTATGTGGTTTGTTTAGAGGAACGAACATGTAATGACATTGGGTGTGGTTCATGAAAAGAACAGACATGCAATGACACTAGTAGATCCTTATGTGGTTCATGAAAAGAACACACATGCAATGACATTGGGTGTTCTTCATGAAAAGAACAGACATGCAATGACACTGGTGGATCCTTATGTGTGGTTAATGAAAAGACCAAACATGTAATGACACTGGTGGATCCTTATGTGGTTTTTTTAGAAGAATACACATGCAATGACACTGGGTGTGGTTCATGAAAAGAACAGACATGCAATGACACTGGTGGATCCATGTGTGGTTCATGGGAAGAACAAACATGCAATGACACTGGTGGATCCTAATGTGTGGTTCATGAAAAGAACAGACATGCAATGACACTGGTGGATCCATATGTTGTTTGTCAGGAGAACACACATGCAATGACATTGGGTGTGGTTCATGAAAAGAACAGACATGCAATGACACTCGTAGATCCTTATGTGGTTCATGAAAAGAACAGACATGCAATGACACTGGTGGATCCTTATGTGTGGTTCATGAAAAGAACAGACATGCAATGACACTGGTGGATTGTTATGTGGTTTGTTTAGAAGAATACACATGCAATGACACTGGGTGTGGTTCCTGAAAAGAACAGACATGCAATGACACTGGTGGATCCTTATGTGTGGTTCATGAAAAGAACATACATGCAATGACACTGGTGGATCCTTATGTGGTTTGTTTAGAGGAACAAACATGCAATGAAATTGGGTGTGGTTCATGAAAAGAACAGACATGCAATGACACTGGTAGATCCTTATGTGGTTCATGAAAAGAACACACATGCAATGACACTGGGTGTGGTTCATGAAAAGAACAGACATGCAATGAGACTGGTGGATCCTTATGTGTGGTTCATGAAAAGAACATACATGCAATGACACTGGTGGATCCATATGTGGTTTGTCAGGAGAACACACATGCAATGACATTGGGTGTGGTTCATGAAAAGAACAGACATGCAATGACACTGGTAGATCCTTATGTGGTTCATGAAAAGAACAGACATGGAATGACATTGGGTGTGCTTCATGTAAAGAACAGACATGCAATGACACTGGTGGATCCTTATGTGTGGTTCATGAAAAGAACAGACATGCAATGACACTAGTGGATCCATATGTGGTTTGTCAGGAGAACACACATGCAATGACATTGGGTGTGGGGTTCATGAAAAGAACAGACATGCAATGACACTAGTAGATCCTTATGTGGTTCATGAAAAGAACAGACATGCAATGACATTGGGTGTGCTTCATGAAAAGAACAGACATGCAATGACACTGGTGGATCCTTATGTGTGGTTCACGAAAAGAACATACATGCAATGACACTAGTGGATCCTTATGTGGTTTGTTTAGAGGAACGAACATGTAATGACATTGGGTGTGGTTCATGAAAAGAACAGACATGCAATGACACTAGTAGATCCTTATGTGGTTCATGAAAAGAACACACATGCAATGACACTGGGTGTGGTTCATGAAAAGAATAGACATGCAATGAGACTGGTGGATCCTTATGTGTGGTTCATGAAAAGAACAGACATGCAATGACACTACTGGATCCATATGTGGTTTGTCAGGAGAACACACATGCAATGACATTGGGTGTGGTTCATGAAAAGAACACACATGCAATGACACTGGTAGATCCTTATGTGGTTCATGAAAAGAACACACATGCAATGACACTGGGTGTGGTTCATGAAAAGAATAGACATGCAATGAGACTGGTGGATCCTTATGTGTGGTTCATGAAAAGAACATACATGCAATGACACTGGTGGATCCATATGTGGTTTGTCAGGAGAACACACATGCAATGACATTGGGTGTGGTTCATGAAAAGAACAGACATGCAATGACACTGGTAGATCCTTATGTGGTTCATGAAAAGAACAGACATGCAATGACACTAGTGGATCCTTATGTGGTTTGTTTAGAGGAACGAACATGTAATGACATTGGGTGTGGTTCATGAAAAGAACAGACATGCAATGACACTAGTAGATCCTTATGTGGTTCATGAAAAGAACACACATGCAATGACACTGGGTGTGGTTCATGAAAAGAATAGACATGCAATGAGACTGGTGGATCCTTATGTGTGGTTCATGAAAAGAACATACATGCAATGACACTAGTGGATCCTTATGTGGTTTGTTTAGAGGAACGAACATGTAATGACATTGGGTGTGGTTCATGAAAAGAACAGACATGCAATGACACTAGTAGATCCTTATGTGGTTCATGAAAAGAACACACATGCAATGACACTGGGTGTGGTTCATGAAAAGAATAGACATGCAATGAGACTGGTGGATCCTTATGTGTGGTTCATGAAAAGAACAGACATGCAATGACACTACTGGATCCATATGTGGTTTGTCAGGAGAACACACATGCAATGACATTGGGTGTGGTTCATGAAAAGAACACACATGCAATGACACTGGTAGATCCTTATGTGGTTCATGAAAAGAACACACATGCAATGACACTGGGTGTGGTTCATGAAAAGAATAGACATGCAATGAGACTGGTGGATCCTTATGTGTGGTTCATGAAAAGAACATACATGCAATGACACTGGTGGATCCATATGTGGTTTGTCAGGAGAACACACATGCAATGACATTGGGTGTGGTTCATGAAAAGAACAGACATGCAATGACACTGGTAGATCCTTATGTGGTTCATGAAAAGAACAGACATGCAATGACATTGGGTGTGCTTCATGAAAAGAACAGACATGCAATGACACTGGTGGATCCTTATGTGTGGTTAATGAAAAGAACAAACATGTAATGACACTGGTGGATCCTTATGTGGTTTGTTTAGAAGAACACACATGCAATGACACTGGTTGTGGTTCATGAAAAGAACAGACATGCAATGACACTGGTGGATCCATGTGTGGTTCATGGGAAGAACATACATGCAATGACACTGGTGGATCCTAATGTGTGGTTCATGAAAAGAGTAGACATGCATTGACACCGGTGGATCCATATGTTGTTTGTCAGGAGAACACACATGCAATGACATTGGGTGTGGTTCATGAAAAGAACAGACATGCAATGACACTCGTAGATCCTTATGTGGTTCATGAAAAGAACAGACATGCAATGACGCTGGTGGATCCTTATGTGTGGTTCATGAAAAGAACAGACATGCAATGAGACTGGTGGATTGTTATGTGGTTTGTTTAGAAGAATACACATGCAATGACACTGGGTGTGGTTCCTGAAAAGAACAGACATGCAATGACACTAGTGGATCCTTATGTGGTTTGTTTAGAGGAACACACATGCAATGACATTGGGTGTGGTTCATGAAAATAACAGACATGCAATGACACTAGTGGATCCTTATGTGTGATTCATGAAAAGAACAGACAATGAATGACACAGGTGGATCCTTATGTGGTTTGTTTAGAAGAACACACATGCAATGACACTGGGTGTGGTTCATGAAAAGAACACACATCCAATGACATGTGGTTTGTTTAGAGGAACAAACATGCAATGACACCGGTGGATCCAGGTGTGGTTCATGAGAAGAACACACATCCAATGACACTGGTAGGTCCTTATGTGGTTCATGAATAGAACAGACATGCAGTGACACTGGGTGTGGTTCATGAAAAGAACAGAATTGCAATGACACTGGGTGTTGCTCATGAAAATAATAGACATCCAATGGCTGTGGTTCATGAAAAGAATACACATGCAATGACACTGGGTGTGGTTCCTGAAAAGAACAGACATGCAATGACACTAGTGGATCCTTATGTGGTTTGTTTAGAGGAACACACATGCAATGACATTGGGTGTGGTTCATGAAAATAACAGACATGCAATGACACTGGTGGATCCTTAGGTGTGGTTCATGAAAAGAACATACATGCAATGACACTGGTGGATCCTTATGTGGTTTGTTTAGAGGAACAAACATGCAATGACATTGGGTGTGGTTCATGAAAAGAACAGACATGCAATGACACTGGTAGATCCTTATGTGGTTCATGAAAAGAACAGACATGCAATGACACTGGTGGATTGTTATGTGGTTTGTTTAGAAGAATACACATGCAATGACACTGGGTGTGGTTCCTGAAAAGAACAGACATGCAATGACACTAGTGGATCCTTATGTGGTTTGTTTAGAGGAACACACATGCAATGACATTGGGTGTGGTTCATGAAAATAACAGACATGCAATGACACTGGTGGATCCTTATGTGTGGTTCATGAAAAGAACATACATGCAATGACACTAGTGGATCCTTATGTGGTTTGTTTAGAGGAACGAACATGTAATGACATTGGGTGTGGTTCATGAAAAGAACAGACATGCAATGACACTAGTAGATCCTTATGTGGTTCATGAAAAGAACACACATGCAATGACACTGGGTGTGGTTCATGAAAAGAATAGACATGCAATGAGACTGGTGGATCCTTATGTGTGGTTCATGAAAAGAACAGACATGCAATGACACTACTGGATCCATATGTGGTTTGTCAGGAGAACACACATGCAATGACATTGGGTGTGGTTCATGAAAAGAACACACATGCAATGACACTGGTAGATCCTTATGTGGTTCATGAAAAGAACACACATGCAATGACACTGGGTGTGGTTCATGAAAAGAATAGACATGCAATGAGACTGGTGGATCCTTATGTGTGGTTCATGAAAAGAACATACATGCAATGACACTGGTGGATCCATATGTGGTTTGTCAGGAGAACACACATGCAATGACATTGGGTGTGGTTCATGAAAAGAACAGACATGCAATGACACTGGTAGATCCTTATGTGGTTCATGAAAAGAACAGACATGCAATGACACTAGTGGATCCTTATGTGGTTTGTTTAGAGGAACGAACATGTAATGACATTGGGTGTGGTTCATGAAAAGAACAGACATGCAATGACACTAGTAGATCCTTATGTGGTTCATGAAAAGAACACACATGCAATGACACTGGGTGTGGTTCATGAAAAGAATAGACATGCAATGAGACTGGTGGATCCTTATGTGTGGTTCATGAAAAGAACATACATGCAATGACACTAGTGGATCCTTATGTGGTTTGTTTAGAGGAACGAACATGTAATGACATTGGGTGTGGTTCATGAAAAGAACAGACATGCAATGACACTAGTAGATCCTTATGTGGTTCATGAAAAGAACACACATGCAATGACACTGGGTGTGGTTCATGAAAAGAATAGACATGCAATGAGACTGGTGGATCCTTATGTGTGGTTCATGAAAAGAACAGACATGCAATGACACTACTGGATCCATATGTGGTTTGTCAGGAGAACACACATGCAATGACATTGGGTGTGGTTCATGAAAAGAACACACATGCAATGACACTGGTAGATCCTTATGTGGTTCATGAAAAGAACACACATGCAATGACACTGGGTGTGGTTCATGAAAAGAATAGACATGCAATGAGACTGGTGGATCCTTATGTGTGGTTCATGAAAAGAACATACATGCAATGACACTGGTGGATCCATATGTGGTTTGTCAGGAGAACACACATGCAATGACATTGGGTGTGGTTCATGAAAAGAACAGACATGCAATGACACTGGTAGATCCTTATGTGGTTCATGAAAAGAACAGACATGCAATGACATTGGGTGTGCTTCATGAAAAGAACAGACATGCAATGACACTGGTGGATCCTTATGTGTGGTTAATGAAAAGAACAAACATGTAATGACACTGGTGGATCCTTATGTGGTTTGTTTAGAAGAACACACATGCAATGACACTGGTTGTGGTTCATGAAAAGAACAGACATGCAATGACACTGGTGGATCCATGTGTGGTTCATGGGAAGAACATACATGCAATGACACTGGTGGATCCTAATGTGTGGTTCATGAAAAGAGTAGACATGCATTGACACCGGTGGATCCATATGTTGTTTGTCAGGAGAACACACATGCAATGACATTGGGTGTGGTTCATGAAAAGAACAGACATGCAATGACACTCGTAGATCCTTATGTGGTTCATGAAAAGAACAGACATGCAATGACGCTGGTGGATCCTTATGTGTGGTTCATGAAAAGAACAGACATGCAATGAGACTGGTGGATTGTTATGTGGTTTGTTTAGAAGAATACACATGCAATGACACTGGGTGTGGTTCCTGAAAAGAACAGACATGCAATGACACTAGTGGATCCTTATGTGGTTTGTTTAGAGGAACACACATGCAATGACATTGGGTGTGGTTCATGAAAATAACAGACATGCAATGACACTAGTGGATCCTTATGTGTGATTCATGAAAAGAACAGACAATGAATGACACAGGTGGATCCTTATGTGGTTTGTTTAGAAGAACACACATGCAATGACACTGGGTGTGGTTCATGAAAAGAACACACATCCAATGACATGTGGTTTGTTTAGAGGAACAAACATGCAATGACACCGGTGGATCCAGGTGTGGTTCATGAGAAGAACACACATCCAATGACACTGGTAGGTCCTTATGTGGTTCATGAATAGAACAGACATGCAGTGACACTGGGTGTGGTTCATGAAAAGAACAGAATTGCAATGACACTGGGTGTTGCTCATGAAAATAATAGACATCCAATGGCTGTGGTTCATGAAAAGAATACACATGCAATGACACTGGGTGTGGTTCCTGAAAAGAACAGACATGCAATGACACTAGTGGATCCTTATGTGGTTTGTTTAGAGGAACACACATGCAATGACATTGGGTGTGGTTCATGAAAATAACAGACATGCAATGACACTGGTGGATCCTTAGGTGTGGTTCATGAAAAGAACATACATGCAATGACACTGGTGGATCCTTATGTGGTTTGTTTAGAGGAACAAACATGCAATGACATTGGGTGTGGTTCATGAAAAGAACAGACATGCAATGACACTGGTAGATCCTTATGTGGTTCATGAAAAGAACAGACATGCAATGACACTGGTGGATTGTTATGTGGTTTGTTTAGAAGAATACACATGCAATGACACTGGGTGTGGTTCCTGAAAAGAACAGACATGCAATGACACTAGTGGATCCTTATGTGGTTTGTTTAGAGGAACACACATGCAATGACATTGGGTGTGGTTCATGAAAATAACAGACATGCAATGACACTGGTGGATCCTTATGTGTGGTTCATGAAAAGAACATACATGCAATGACACTAGTGGATCCTTATGTGGTTTGTTTAGAGGAACGAACATGTAATGACATTGGGTGTGGTTCATGAAAAGAACAGACATGCAATGACACTAGTAGATCCTTATGTGGTTCATGAAAAGAACACACATGCAATGACACTGGGTGTGGTTCATGAAAAGAATAGACATGCAATGAGACTGGTGGATCCTTATGTGTGGTTCATGAAAAGAACAGACATGCAATGACACTACTGGATCCATATGTGGTTTGTCAGGAGAACACACATGCAATGACATTGGGTGTGGTTCATGAAAAGAACACACATGCAATGACACTGGTAGATCCTTATGTGGTTCATGAAAAGAACACACATGCAATGACACTGGGTGTGGTTCATGAAAAGAATAGACATGCAATGAGACTGGTGGATCCTTATGTGTGGTTCATGAAAAGAACATACATGCAATGACACTGGTGGATCCATATGTGGTTTGTCAGGAGAACACACATGCAATGACATTGGGTGTGGTTCATGAAAAGAACAGACATGCAATGACACTGGTAGATCCTTATGTGGTTCATGAAAAGAACAGACATGCAATGACATTGGGTGTGCTTTATGAAAAGAACAGACATGCAATGACACTGGTGGATCCTTATGTGTGGTTAATGAAAAGAACAAACATGTAATGACACTGGTGGATCCTTATGTGGTTTGTTTAGAAGAACACACATGCAATGACACTGGGTGTGGTTCATGAAAAGAACAGACATGCAATGACACTGGTGGATCCATGTGTGGTTCATGGGAAGAACAGACATGCAATGACACTGGTGGATCCTAATGTGTGGTTCATGAAAAGAATAGACATGCAATGACACCGGTGGATCCATATGTTGTTTGTCAGGAGAACACACATGCAATGACATTGGGTGTGGTTCATGAAAAGAACAGACATGCAATGACACTCGTAGATCCTTATGTGGTTCATGAAAAGAACAGACATGCAATGACGCTGGTGGATCCTTATGTGTGGTTCATGAAAAGAACAGACATGCAATGAGACTGGTGGATTGTTATGTGGTTTGTTTAGAAGAATACACATGCAATGACACTGGGTGTGGTTCCTGAAAAGAACAGACATGCAATGACACTAGTGGATCCTTATGTGGTTTGTTTAGAGGAACACACATGCAATGACATTGGGTGTGGTTCATGAAAATAACAGACATGCAATGACACTAGTGGATCCTTATGTGTGATTCATGAAAAGAACAGACAATGAATGACACAGGTGGATCCTTATGTGGTTTGTTTAGAAGAACACACATGCAATGACACTGGGTGTGGTTCATGAAAAGAACACACATCCAATGACATGTGGTTTGTTTAGAGGAACAGACATGCAATGACACCGGTGGATCCAGGTGTGGTTCATGAGAAGAACACACATCCAATGACACTGGTAGGTCCTTATGTGGTTCATGAATAGAACAGACATGCAGTGACACTGGGTGTGGTTCATGAAAAGAACAGAATTGCAATGACACTGGGTGTTGCTCCTGAAAATAATAGACATCCAATGGCTGTGGTTCATGAAAAGAATACACATGCAATGACACTGGGTGTGGTTCCTGAAAAGAACAGACATGCAATGACACTAGTGGATCCTTATGTGGTTTGTTTAGAGGAACACACATGCAATGACATTGGGTGTGGTTCATGAAAATAACAGACATGCAATGACACTGGTGGATCCTTAGGTGTGGTTCATGAAAAGAACATACATGCAATGACACTGGTGGATCCTTATGTGGTTTGTTTAGAGGAACAAACATGCAATGACATTGGGTGTGGTTCATGAAAAGAACAGACATGCAATGACACTGGTAGATCCTTATGTGGTTCATGAAAAGAACACACATGCAATGACACTGGTGGATTGTTATGTGGTTTGTTTAGAAGAATACACATGCAATGACACTGGGTGTGGTTCCTGAAAAGAACAGACATGCAATGACACTAGTGGATCCTTATGTGGTTTGTTTAGAGGAACACACATGCAATGACATTGGGTGTGGTTCATGAAAATAACAGACATGCAATGACACTGGTGGATCCTTATGTGTGGTTCATGAAAAGAACATACATGCAATGACACTAGTGGATCCTTATGTGGTTTGTTTAGAGGAACGAACATGTAATGACATTGGGTGTGGTTCATGAAAAGAACAGACATGCAATGACACTAGTAGATCCTTATGTGGTTCATGAAAAGAACACACATGCAATGACACTGGGTGTGGTTCATGAAAAGAATAGACATGCAATGAGACTGGTGGATCCTTATGTGTGGTTCATGAAAAGAACAGACATGCAATGACACTACTGGATCCATATGTGGTTTGTCAGGAGAACACACATGCAATGACATTGGGTGTGGTTCATGAAAAGAACACACATGCAATGACACTGGTAGATCCTTATGTGGTTCATGAAAAGAACACACATGCAATGACACTGGGTGTGGTTCATGAAAAGAATAGACATGCAATGAGACTGGTGGATCCTTATGTGTGGTTCATGAAAAGAACATACATGCAATGACACTGGTGGATCCATATGTGGTTTGTCAGGAGAACACACATGCAATGACATTGGGTGTGGTTCATGAAAAGAACAGACATGCAATGACACTGGTAGATCCTTATGTGGTTCATGAAAAGAACAGACATGCAATGACATTGGGTGTGCTTTATGAAAAGAACAGACATGCAATGACACTGGTGGATCCTTATGTGTGGTTAATGAAAAGAACAAACATGTAATGACACTGGTGGATCCTTATGTGGTTTGTTTAGAAGAACACACATGCAATGACACTGGGTGTGGTTCATGAAAAGAACAGACATGCAATGACACTGGTGGATCCATGTGTGGTTCATGGGAAGAACAGACATGCAATGACACTGGTGGATCCTAATGTGTGGTTCATGAAAAGAATAGACATGCAATGACACCGGTGGATCCATATGTTGTTTGTCAGGAGAACACACATGCAATGACATTGGGTGTGGTTCATGAAAAGAACAGACATGCAATGACACTCGTAGATCCTTATGTGGTTCATGAAAAGAACAGACATGCAATGACGCTGGTGGATCCTTATGTGTGGTTCATGAAAAGAACAGACATGCAATGAGACTGGTGGATTGTTATGTGGTTTGTTTAGAAGAATACACATGCAATGACACTGGGTGTGGTTCCTGAAAAGAACAGACATGCAATGACACTAGTGGATCCTTATGTGGTTTGTTTAGAGGAACACACATGCAATGACATTGGGTGTGGTTCATGAAAATAACAGACATGCAATGACACTGGTGGATCCTTATGTGTGATTCATGAAAAGAACAGACAATGAATGACACAGGTGGATCCTTATGTGGTTTGTTTAGAAGAACACACATGCAATGACACTGGGTGTGGTTCATGAAAAGAACACACATCCAATGACATGTGGTTTGTTTAGAGGAACAGACATGCAATGACACCGGTGGATCCAGGTGTGGTTCATGAGAAGAACACACATCCAATGACACTGGTAGGTCCTTATGTGGTTCATGAATAGAACAGACATGCAGTGACACTGGGTGTGGTTCATGAAAAGAACAGACATGCAATGACACTGGGTGTTGCTCATGAAAATAATAGACATCCAATGGCTGTGGTTCATGAAAAGAATACACATGCAATGACACTGGGTGTGGTTCCTGAAAAGAACAGACATGCAATGACACTAGTGGATCCTTATGTGGTTTGTTTAGAGGAACACACATGCAATGACATTGGGTGTGGTTCATGAAAATAACAGACATGCAATGACACTGGTGGATCCTTAGGTGTGGTTCATGAAAAGAACATACATGCAATGACACTGGTGGATCCTTATGTGGTTTGTTTAGAGGAACAAACATGCAATGACATTGGGTGTGGTTCATGAAAAGAACAGACATGCAATGACACTGGTAGATCCTTATGTGGTTCATGAAAAGAACACACATGCAATGACACTGGGTGTGGTTCATGAAAAGAACAGACATGCAATGAGACTGGTGGATCCTTATGTGTGGTTCATGAAAAGAACATACATGCAATGACACTGGTGGATCCATATGTGGTTTGTCAGGAGAACACACATGCAATGACATTGGGTGTGGTTCATGAAAAGAACAGACATGCAATGACACTGGTAGATCCTTATGTGGTTCATGAAAAGAACAGACATGCAATGACATTGGGTGTGCTTCATGTAAAGAACAGACATGCAATGACACTGGTGGATCCTTATGTGTGGTTCATGAAAAGAACAGACATGCAATGACACTAGTGGATCCATATGTGGTTTGTCAGGAGAACACACATGCAATGACATTGGGTGTGGGATTCATGAAAAGAACAGACATGCAATGACACTAGTAGATCCTTATGTGGTTCATGAAAAGAACAGACATGCAATGACATTGGGTGTGCTTCATGAAAAGAACAGACATGCAATGACACTGGTGGATCCTTATGTGTGGTTAATGAAAATACCAAACATGTAATGACACTAGTGGATCCTTATGTGGTTTGTTTAGAAGAATACACATGCAATGACACTGGGTGTGGTTCATGAAAAGAACAGACATGCAATGACACTGGTGGATCCATGTGTGGTTCATGGGAAGAACAGACATGCAATGACACTGGTGGATCCTAATGTGTGGTTCATGAAAAGAACAGACATGCAATGACACTGGTGGATCCATATGTTTTTTGTCAGGAGAACACACATGCAATGACATTGGGTGTGGTTCATGAAAAGAACAGACATGCAATGACACTCGTAGATCCTTATGTAGTTCATGAAAAGAACAGACATGCAATGACTTTGGTGGATCCTTATGTGTGGTTCATGAAAAGAACAGACATGCAATGACACTGGTGGATTGTTATGTGGTTTGTTTAGAAGAATACACATGCAATGACACTGGGTGTGGTTCCTGAAAAGAACAGACATGCAATGACACTAGTGGATCCTTATGTGGTTTGTTTAGAGGAACACACATGCAATGACATTGGGTGTGGTTCATGAAAATAACAGACATGCAATGACACTAGTGGATCCTTATGTGTGGTTCATGAAAAGAACATACATGCAATGACACTAGTGGATCCTTATGTGGTTTGTTTAGAGGAACGAACATGTAATGACATTGGGTGTGGTTCATGAAAAGAACAGACATGCAATGACACTAGTAGATCCTTACGTGGTTCATGAAAAGAACACACATGCAATGACACTGGGTGTGGATCATGAAAAGAATAGACATGCAATGAGACTGGTGGATCCTTATGTGTGGTTCATGAAAAGAACAGACATGCAATGACACTAGTGGATCCATATGTGGTTTGTCAGGAGAACACACATGCAATGACATTGGGTGTGGTCCATGAAAAGAACACACATGCAATGACACTGGTAGATCCTTATGTGGTTCATGAAAAGAACACACATGCAATGACACTGGGTGTGGTTCATGAAAAGAATAGACATGCAATGAGACTGGTGGATCCTTATGTGTGGTTCATGAAAAGAACATACATGCAATGACACTGGTGGATCCATATGTGGTTTGTCAGGAGAACACACATGCAATGACATTGGGTGTGGTTCATGAAAAGAACAGACATGCAATGACACTGGTAGATCCTTATGTGGTTCATGAAAAGAACAGACATGCAATGACATTGGGTGTGCTTCATGAAAAGAACAGACATGCAATGACACTGGTGGATCCTTATGTGTGGTTAATGAAAAGAACAAACATGTAATGACACTGGTGGATCCTTATGTGGTTTGTTTAGAAGAACACACATGCAATGACACTGGGTGTGGTTCATGAAAAGAACAGACATGCAATGACACTGGTGGATCCATGTGTGGTTCATGGGAAGAACAGACATGCAATGACACTGGTGGATCCTAATGTGTGGTTCATGAAAAGAATAGACATGCAATGACACCGGTGGATCCATATGTTGTTTGTCAGGAGAACACACATGCAATGACATTGGGTGTGGTTCATGAAAAGAACAGACATGCAATGACACTCGTAGATCCTTATGTGGTTCATGAAAAGAACAGACATGCAATGACGCTGGTGGATCCTTATGTGTGGTTCATGAAAACAACAGACATGCAATGAGACTGGTGGATTGTTATGTGGTTTGTTTAGAAGAATACACATGCAATGACACTGGGTGTGGTTCCTGAAAAGAACAGACATGCAATGACACTAGTGGATCCTTATGTGGTTTGTTTAGAGGAACACACATGCAATGACATTGGGTGTGGTTCATGAAAATAACAGACATGCAATGACACTGGTGGATCCTTATGTGTGATTCATGAAAAGAACAGACAATGAATGACACAGGTGGATCCTTATGTGGTTTGTTTAGAAGAACACACATGCAATGACACTGGGTGTGGTTCATGAAAAGAACACACATCCAATGACATGTGGTTTGTTTAGAGGAACAGACATGCAGTGACACCGGTGGATCCAGGTGTGGTTCATGAGAAGAACACACATCCAATGACACTGGTAGGTCCTTATGTTGTTCATGAATAGAACAGACATGCAGTGACACTGGGTGTGGTTCATGAAAAGAACAGACATGCAATGACACTGGGTGTTGCTCATGAAAATAATAGACATCCAATGGCTGTGGTTCATGAAAAGAACACACATGCAATGACACTGGGTGTGGTTTATGAAAAGAACAGACATGCAATGACACTGGTGGATCCTTATGTGTGGTTCATTAAAAGAACAGACATGCAATGACACTGGTGGATCCATATGTGGTTTGTCAGGAGAACACACATGCAATGACATTGGGTGTGGTTCATGAAAAGAACAGACATGCAATGACACTGGTAGATCCTTATGTGGTTCATGAAAAGAACAGACATGCAATGACATTGGGTGTAGCATCCCAATTGTCTAACAATTGCAATGCTACTAGCCTAGTCTATATAATGGCTACTTCATATATATAATTGTTGCATCATAATTATATCATGCTCATGTCATCATGCCACCTTGCATTTGAGCATCATATAAAACCCTTTTTGTTTTGGTTCTTATCTCATATGCATTATTAATTGTATTTGCCTCTTGATATTGTATTTGGTTCTTGATATATTGTTTAAATGCCCAAGTTGAGTTGGGGGCATATCTTTTATGAACTCCACCACCTTTCTTTCACCACCTTATAATTCCACCATCCAACTAAATATGAGTTTGGCATTTACTGGTTTTACTTCTAGCTCCTGTGGGTTGGGATGGATCCAATTCTTTGCCACATGCTCTCATCTTGGCACCATGTTGTTTTCACAATATTGATATATGAGAGCCACATGGTCACCTTTGCATGCCTTGTGAGTGGAACCTTTTCCTAGCTTCCATAGTTGTGGTTTTGGGGTTATCATCATGTTGGGGTATTTTTGAGGGCTTATTAAATGCCTAGTGGCACATACACACTAGCAAGTCCCAAGCTAACTCAAACATGATCATCTCCATCTATTCCATGGAAACTTCCTTGTAATCCTTTTGCTTGAGCCTTACTCCACACTTTGGAGTGCATACGAAAATGCCATGCAAATAATCTTGTCTCACAAAGATAAGCATGGTAATAATTAATTATGCATGTCCCATGCAAGTACCACCTTTTGCTTGTCATTTGGATTTTTGTTGCATTTTGAGTGGGTCATCTCTAACCTCTTCCTCCCTCTTTGGGGTTGATCTAGTGTGATCTTGCTTGATCTATGTTTGGAGCAAGTATGCTTCTAAACCTAGCTCTCACACCTCTCTCTTCCTCTCTCTCCAGCATCCACCCTCACCATACCCCATCTAAACCTAAACCCTAATCTACCATAACCATGACCAAACCCTAATCCCACCTTCACCTCTCTCGGCCCCCCTCTTCTCCCTACCTAGCTGGCCCCACCTGGCCACCCTCTCTCCCTGGCCCCACCTAGCTGCTACCACACCCCAAACCCTAGCTAACCCAAGTCCCAACCCGAGCCTAGATCTACCCCACCCGAGGCTACCCTCACCTCTCCCTCTCGTGCTCTCTCTGCCCTAGGGCCCCCCAGCCCGAACCACCACCTCCCTGGCCTCACCGCCCCACCTGGAAGCTGCCCCTGCCCTGCCTGCCCTGCCCGAGCACGTGAGGGTGGAGGAAGAAAAGGTGGCCGAGCCACCTTTTTCCTCTCCCACTCCCCCACAGCACCCTGCTCCCTCTCTGCCTTATCCACCCCCTCTCTCGCCTCCCCTACATCCCCAGATCCAGCCCCAGCGACGCCCTGGCCTCTCCCCCTCTGCTCCATCGCCACCGCCTTCACCATCGTCTCCACCGTCAGCCTCCTCCACGACCCGTTGATCCTGGCGAGCCGCACGTCCGTGGAGTGATCGGGAAGAACGAGAAGGGTCCTCTGCTTCACCCTGAGCCCAGCGACGAGGAGGAGACAGACCAGAGCCATCGATCTGCGCCGCGCCGACCCCGAAACCCTAAACCGCCGGGCGTCTGCTACGCCAGCGATCATCGGCGCTTCTGCCCGAACCTACTCCACCAGCAACCTCTCGGTGAGCCCCTAAACCCCCTAGACATGGTCACCTCCGCCGTGCCGCCCTAGATTCGCCGGACCGATCGTCGAGCACCCTCGGTGCACCGACGAGCGCGCGCGTCTGCGTGTTTTCGGCGTCGCGTACGCTCTAGCTAGCCGCCTAGCCCCCTCCTATCAACAGCCCCCGAGCCACCGCAGCGGCTCCGCCCACCGCGCGCGTGTCCCGCGTCGCGGGTTCGAACCCTGCGCCGCGCCCCGCGCCATGTCGCCCACCGATCGGTCTGCTGCACGCGAGAAGAAGCACAGTACGGGCAAGCTCTTTTGCGTATGACCCTCTGTTTACTTTTCGGCTTAACCCGCAGTCCGCGTAGCCCCACCCGTCAGCCTCTCTGGACTTTTTGCAGAGCAACCCCTAGCCTTTCTAAACCTCAACTCGTGCTCCCGTTTGACCACCTGTCAGCCTCTGCGCTGTCCCGCCGCTGGCAGCTGGGCCCGTGAGTGCTCTGACCCCACCCGTCGGCCTCTGAGGCTAGCAGCAGCCGCGGTGGCAGAAGCGTTCCTGTGCGCGTGTTGCCCAGTCAGCACTGTGGCCCACTTGTCTGTGACAGTGGCTAGCTCCCTCTGAGTATAAAAAGTATTTCCGAAATCTGTTTAAATTCAAATCCTTTTCTAATTATTTCAAATTCAAATATAATTCTGTTTTCAAATAACTTTTCAAATATTAATCCAAATAATACAAATAATATATGTTTTCAAATCAGAAAAATGTGAGGATTTCAAATATGCAATCCAAAATATATTTTGAACTTTTAAATTTCCAAGTTTATTTAAATTACAATAAATTGCCCTTTTCTTAAATAATTAATAACTTTTGATTTATAAGTCCAAATTTAATAAATAATATGTCTAAAATGATTAGCTCGACGAGACCTTTCTGTTTATGCATTCCTTGGTTTGAATTGAAGCATGCATCATATAAATATAAAGTATACAGCAACTTAATTGTGAATAAAATGGGGCCAAAACTAAATAAAATGGCTTATTCTTGTGTTTCACACCTCACCCTTGCCATGCTACTTTATTGACATGCAAATTGTGCATCATTCATCATGGCATGATTGTTTGCTTGTCGCATTTATTCATATGCTTGTGCACTTTATTTATGTTGGCCCTTGTTTGTTTGGTTCTTCTTCGAATAGACGCTGAGCAGGGGATATATCAAGAGAACCAGGAGCACTACCCAGATCCATCCTTTGCTTCAACTGAGCTGCCAGGCAAGCACTACCACATGCTTGCATACATACAGTACCTATTGCCTCTTTCTTATTCTTGCATCATTGAGTCGCGATTGCATTAAATTGAATCCCAAGTATTGCATAGCCTTTACTATTAAACCCCACCAAAGCTTGTTCCTCCATCCCATGAGCCATTACTACAGGAGTTGTTTGAGCCATGCGAGTCGTAGAACAGCATGTGTAGGGTATGTGAGAGTCTGATGGATAACGAGGTACCTAAACAACTTAACCTGAGTAGTAATGGGATAACTAATGAAAGTGGCATCGGTGAGCCATATTCGCTATTTGGTTTTCAGGCTCACTTGTGTCCCGTAAGACCCCGAGTACTTGATTCCTGTTCCAAGAATATTCGCGCTATCCACATCCGGGAGGCCTTATGGACCCCCCTGAGCCAGAGATTGATTCATTCTTATTTCTTGGGGCCACAAACTAGTTTGAGGTTTTATTTACTATCCTGTACTTATGCCATGCTTTACTGCTTTATTGAAATTGTGCGAGGAGCACACTGTACTGTTTAGGAAGCGGAGTGTTTTCGCGGTATCGACAGTCCCAGTTTTGGGATCTGTTGTCGTTTACAGCCATTGACGCAAACCTTGAGTCCGTCTCGGGGTCAGCTAACTTTGTTGCGGGTAGCTCAATGGGGTGGCCCCCTGAAATATTTCTGAATCCTGTGATCGCTTTGTCGTGACCGCCTCGTTGGGTTTTGATTTGGTTTTTCCGAGGCATATCGAGTGTGTGTTGCTATTTGTGCACCCCTGCAGGGTAAAACTTTCTGAAAGCCGTGTCCGCGGTTATGGATGACTTGGAGCACATTTTCTCGATCATAGACAAGCATAACTAAAGTACCGCCTTTAATCTGACTAGACTAGGTACCTGACTAGTAAATAGTGCAATACTCACGGAATGGATAATAAAACTGCCAACGGATGGGGGGGGGGTTGTTCGTCCGCTTCCTCGTCGGTAAGCGAGGAGGAGGATGGATCTGTTAAGATTACCTTTATAACTGTTATAACTATTGTTATTAATTCACGGACATCCGCCTATCTCTGGTTAGGCGGATGGTTAGCGAGTATCTATAGAACTGTTAGGGTTTATCTTTTGCTGCAATTGCGTCACCCCAGGTTGTGTCCCTTTAGAGGCATAAAGACTTGCTGAGTACCCCTAGGGTCTCACACGATAAATTATTGGTTCATATGAACAGGTACACTCGCAAGATGGATACTGGGTCGAAGAGACGGACGATGTGGGCAACCATCATTCGGTGTAGAGATTCCGGGAACGGGGATCCGTGAGATCTGTGGGCGGGATGTGCTTATTTATGGGGCATCTTATGCCGATTTGCTTCTTATCCGTACTCGGATTCTGTCTTCCGCTTCCGCTTGATACTCTGTTGATTGATGTATGAGGAGATATCCTAAACTATTATATCTATCTAGGATTTTTGGATCTTGCCGTATGGCGTTGCTATATTTTCCTTTCTTTTTAGATGGAATGGCTCTGATGTACTCTTGTATGGTGGCTTGCATACATACTCATTTGTGTATGTAGTTGATCCCTTCGCCTGCCGATTACGCCGCCCGTTCTTGTCCCGATGTGTGGAAATGGTTGGGACGGCCGAGAGGTCTACCTGTGAGCGGCATTTGGGCCCCACCGTACTATTTCAACCATTTCTGCTCATCCAGGCTTGTAACTAGGAGCGTAATTCACCGAGGTAGTTACATTGGGTGTGCTTCATGAAAAGAACAGACATGCAATGACACTGGTGGATCCTTATGTGTGGTTAATGAAAAGAACAAACATGCAATGGCACTGGTGGATCCTTATGTGGTTTGTTTAGAAGAACACACATGCAATGACACTGGGTGTGGTTCATGAAAAGAACAGACATGCAATGACACTGGTGGATCCATGTGTGGTTCATGGGAAGAACAGACATGCAATGACACTGGTGGATCCTAATGTGTGGTTCATGAAAAGAATAGACATGCAATGACACCGGTGGATCCATATGTTGT
Source organism: Avena sativa (assembly GCA_916181665.1). Classification (NCBI taxonomy): domain Eukaryota; kingdom Viridiplantae; phylum Streptophyta; class Magnoliopsida; order Poales; family Poaceae; genus Avena; species Avena sativa. The sequence continues at coordinate 574,890,676 of OV702287.1, forward strand.
TTGTCAGGAGAACACACATGCAATGACATTGGGTGTGGTTCATGAAAAGAACAGACATGCAATGACACTCGTAGATCCTTATGTGGTTCATGAAAAGAACAGACATGCAATGACGCTGGTGGATCCTTATGTGTGGTTCATGAAAAGAACAGACATGCAATGAGACTGGTGGATTGTTATTTGGTTTGTTTAGAAGAATACACATGCAATGACACTGGGTGTGGTTCCTGAAAAGAACAGACATGCAATGACACTAGTGGATCCTTATGTGGTTTGTTTAGAGGAACACACATGCAATGACATTGGGTGTGGTTCATGAAAATAACAGACATGCAATGACACTGGTGGATCCTTATGTGTGATTCATGAAAAGAACAGACAATGAATGACACAGGTGAATCCTTATGTGGTTTGTTTAGAAGAACACACATGCAATGACACTGGGTGTGGTTCATGAAAAGAACACACATCCAATGACATGTGGTTTGTTTAGAGGAACAGACATGCAATGACACCGGTGGATCCAGGTGTGGTTCATGAGAAGAACACACATCCAATGACACTGGTAGGTCCTTATGTGGTTCATGAATAGAACAGACATGCAGTGACACTGGGTGTGGTTCATGAAAAGAACAGACATGCAATGACACTGGGTGTTGCTCATGAAAATAATAGACATCCAATGGCTGTGGTTCATGAAAAGAACACACATGCAATGACACAGGGTGTGGTTTATGAAAAGAACAGACATGCAATAACACTGGTGGATCCTTATGTGTGGTTCATTAAAAGAACAGACATGCAATGACACTGGTGGATCCATATGTGGTTTGTCAGGAGAACACACATGCAATGACATTGGGTGTGGTTTATGAAAAGAACAGACATGCAATGACACTGGTAGATCCTTATGTGGTTCATGAAAAGAACACACATGCAATGACACTGGGTGTGGTTCATGAAAAGAACAGACATGCAATGACACTGGTGGATCCTTATGTGTGGTTCATGAAAAGAACAGACATGCAATGAAACTGGTGGATCCATATGTGGTTTGTCAGGAGAACACACATGCAATGACATTGGGTGTGGTTCATGAAAATAACAAACATGCAATAACACTGGTAGATCCTTATGTGGTTCATGAAATGAACACACATGCAATGACATTGGGTGTGGTTTATGAAAAGAACAGACATGCAATGACATTGGGTGTGGTTCATGAAAAGAACAGACATACAATGACACTGGTGGATCCATATGTTGTTTGTTAGGAGAACACACATGCAATGACATTGTGTGTGGTTCATGAAAAGATAAGACATGCAATGACACTAGTAGATCCTTATGTGGTTCATGAAAAGAACAGACATGCAATGACATTGGGTGTGGTTCATGAAAAGAACAGACATGCAATGACACTGGTGGTTCCTTATGTGTGGTTCATGAAAAGAACAGACATGCAATGACACTGGTGGATCCTTATGTGGTTTGTCAGGAAAACACACATGCAATGACATTGTATGTGGTTCATGAAAAGAACAGACATGCAATGACACTGGTAGATCCTTATGTGGTTCATGAAAAGAATAGACATGCAGTGACATTGGGTGTGGTTCATGAAAATAACAGACATGCAATGACACTGTGGATCCTTATGTGTGGTTCATGAAAAGAACAGACATGCAATGACACTGGTGGATCCTTATGTGGTTTGTCAGGAGAACACACATGCAATGACATTGGGTGTGGTTCATGAAAAGAACAGACATGCAATGACACTGGTAGATCCTTATGTGGTTCATGAAAAGAAGACACATGCAATGATACTGGGTGTGGTTAATGAAAAGAACAGACATCCAATGACACTGGTGGATCCTTATGTGTGGTTCATGAGAAGAACAGACAATGAATGACACAGGTGGATCCTTATGTGGTTTGTTTAGAAGAACACACACGCAATGACACTAGGTGTGGTTCATGAAAAGAACACACATCCAATGACATGTGGTTTGTTTAGAGGAACAGACATGCAATGACACCGGTGGATCCACGTGTGGTTCATGAGAAGAACACACATCCAATGACACTGGTAGATCCTTATTTGGTTCATGAAAAGAATAGACATGCAGTGATAACGGGTGTGGTTCATGAAAAGAACAAACATGCAATGACACTGGGTGTTGCTCATGAAAATAATAGACATCCAATGGCTGAGGTTCATGAAAAGAACACACATGCAATGACACTGGGTGTGGTTCATGAAAAGAACAAACATGCAATGACATTGGGTGTGGTTTATTAAAAGAACAGACATGCAATGACACTGGTGGATCCATATGTGTTTTGTCAGGAGAACACACATGCAATGACATTGGGTGTGGTTCATGAAAAGAACAGACATGCAATGACACTGGTAGATCCTTATGTGGTTCATGAAAAGAACACACATGCAATGATACTGGGTGTGGTTAATGAAAAGAACAGACATGCAATGACACTGGTGGATCCTTATGTGTGGTTCATTAAAAGAACAGACATGCAATGACACTGGTGGATCCATATGTGGTTTGTCAGGAGAACACACGTGCAATGACATTGGTTGTGGTTCATGAAAAGAACAAACATTAAATGACACTGGTAGATCCTTATGTGGTTCATGAAAAGAACAGACATGCAATGACATTGGGTGTGGTTCATGAAAAGAACAGACATGCAATGACACTGGTGGATCCTTATATGGTTTGTTTAGAGGAACACACATGCAATGACATTGGGTGTGGTTCATGAAAAGAACAGACATGCAATGACACTGGTGGATCCATATGGGGTTTGTTAGGAGAACACACATGCAATGACATTCGATGTTGTTCATGAAAAGAGCAGACATGCAATGACACTGGTAGATCCTTATGTGGTTCATGAAAATAAGTCACATGCAATGACACTGGGTGTGGTTCATGAAAAGAACAAACATGCAATGACACTGGTGGATCCTTATGTGTGGTTCATGAAAAGAACATACATGCAATGACACTGGTGGATCCTTATGTGGTTTGTTTAGAGGACCAAACATGCAATGACATTGGGTGTGGTTCATGAAAAGAACAGACATGCAATGACACTGGTAGATCCTTATGGGGTTCATGAAATTAACACACATGCAATGACACTGGGTGTGGTTCATGAAAAGAACAAACATGCAATGAGACTGGTGGATCCTTATGTGTGGTTCATGAAAAGAACATACATGCAATGACACTAGTGGATCCATATGTGGTTTGTCAGGAGAACACACATGCAATGACATTGGGTGTGGTTCATGAAAAGAACAGACATGCAATGACACTGGTAGATCCTTATGTGGTTCATGAAAAGAACAGACATGCAATGACATTGGGTGTGCTTCATGAAAAGAACAGACATGCAATGACACTGGTGGATCCTTATGTGTGGTTAATGAAAAGAACAAACATGCAATGACACTGGTGGATCCTTATGTGGTTTGTTTAGAAGAACACACATGCAATGACACTGGGTGTGGTTCATGAAAAGAACAGACAAGCAATGACACTTGTGGATCCATGTGTGGTTCATGGGAAGAATAGACATGCAATGACACTGGTGGATCCTAATGTGTGGTTCATGAAAATAACAGACATGCAATGACACTAGTGGATCCATGCGTGGTTTGTCAGGAGAACACACATGCAATGACATTGGGTGTGGTTCATGAAAAAAACATACATGCAATGACACTGGTAGATCCTTATGTGGTTCATGAAAAGAACAGACATGCAATGACACTGGTGGATCCTTATGTGTGGTTCATGAAAAGAACAGACATGCAATGACACTAGTGGATTGTTATGTGGTTTGTTTAGAAGAATACACATGCAATGACACTGGGTGTGGTTCCTGAAAAGAACAGACATGCAATGACACTAGTGGATCCTTATGTGGTTTGTTTAGAGGAACACACATGCAACGACATTGGGTGTGGTTCATGAAAATAACAGACATGCAATGACACTGGTGGATCCTTATTTGTGGTTCATGAAAAGAACAGACAATGAATGACAAAGGTGGATCCTTATGTGGTTTGTTTAGAAGAACACACACGCAATGACACTAGGTGTGGTTCATGAAAAGAACACACATCCAATGACATGTGGTTTGTTTAGAGGAACATACATGCAATGACACCGGTGGATCCACGTATGGTTCATGAGAAGAACACACATCCAATGACACTGGTAGATCCTTATGTGGTTCATGAAAAGAACAGACATGCAGCGACACCGGGTGTGGTTCATGAAAAGAACAGACATGCAATGACACTGGGTGTTGCTCATGAAAATAATAGACATCCAATGGTTGTGGTTCATGAAAAGAAAACACATGCAATGACACTAGGTGTGGTTCATGAAAAGAACACACATGCAATGACATTGGGTGTGGTTCATGAAAAGAACAGACATGCAATGACGCTGGTAGATCCTTATGTGGTTCATGAAAAGAACAGACATGCAATGACACTGGTCGATCCTTATGTGTGGTTCATGAAAAGAACAGACATGCAATGACACTGGTGGATTGTTATGTGGTTTGTTTAGAAGAATACACATGCAATGACACGGGGTGTGGTTCCTGAAAAGAACAGACATGCAATGACACTAGTGGATCCTTATGTGGTTGGTTTAGAGGAACACACATGCAACGACATTGGGTGTGGTTCATGAAAATAACAGACATGCAATGACACTGGTGGATACTTATGTGTGGTTCATGAAAAGAACAGACAATGAATGACACAGGTGGATCCTTAGGTGGTTTGTTTAGAAGAACACACATGCAATGACACTGGGTGTGGTTCATGAAAAGAACACACATCCAATGACATGTGGTTTGTTTAGAGGAACATACATGCAATGACACCGGTGGATCCACGTGTGGTTCATGAGAAGAACACACATCCAATGACACTGGTAGATCCTTATGTGGTTCATGAAAAGAATAGACATGCAGTGACACCGGGTGTGGTTCATGAAAAGAACAGACATGCAATGACACTGGGTGTTGCTCATGAAAATAATAGACATCCAATGGTTGTGGTTCATGAAAAGAACACACATGCAATGACACTGGGTGTGGTTCATGAAAAGAACAGACATGCAATGACACTGGGTGTGGTTTATGAAGAGAACAGACATGCAATGACACTGGTGTATCCTTATGTGTGGTTCATGAAAAGAACAGACATGCAATGACACTGGTGGATCCATCTGTGGCTTGTCAGGAGAACACACATGCAATGACATTGGGTGTGGTTCATGAAAAGAACAGACATGCAATGACACTGGTAGATCCTTATGTGGTTCATGAAAAGAACACACATGCAATGACACTGGGTGTGGTTCATGAAAAGAACAGACATGCAATGAGACTGGTGGATCCTTATGTGTGGTTCATGAAAAGAACATACATGCAATGACACTGGAGGATCCATATGTGGTTTGTCAGGAGAACACACATGCAATGACATTGGGTGTGGTTCATGAGAAGAACAGACGTGCAATGACACTAGTAGATCCTTATGTGGTTCATGAAAAGAACACACATCCAATGACACTGGGTGTGGTTCATGAAAAGAACAGACATGCAATGACACTGGTGGATCCTTATGTGTGGTTCATGAAAAGAACAGACATGCAATGAAACTGGTGGATCCATATGTGGTTTGTCAGGAGAACACACATGCAATGACATTGGGTGTGGTTCATGAAAAGAACAAACATGCAATGACACTTGTAGATCCTTATGTGGTTCATGAAATGAACACACATGCAATGACATTGGTTGTGGTTCATGAAAAGAACAGACATGCAATGACACTGGTGGATCCTTATGTGTGGTTCATGAAAAGAACAGACATGCAATGACACTGGTGGATCCATATGTGGTTTGTCAGGAGAACACACATGCAATGACATTGGGTGTGGTTCATGAAAAGAACAGACATGCAATGACACTGGTAGATCCTTATGTGGTTCATGAAAAGAACAGACATGTAATGACATTGGGTGTGGTTCATGAAAAGAACAGACATGCAATGACACTGGTGGTTCCTTATGTGTGGTTCATGAAAAGAACAGACATGCAATGACACTGGTGGATCCTTATGTGGTTTGTCAGGAAAACACACATGCAATGACATTGTGTGTGGTTCATGAAAAGAACAGACATGCAATGACACTGGTAGATCCTTATGTGGTTCATGAAAAGAATAGACATGCAATGACATTGGGTGTGGTTCATGAAAAGAACAGACATGCAATGACACTGGTGGATCCATATGTGTTGTTCATGAAAAGAACAGACATGCAATGACACTGGTGGATCCTTATGTGGTTTGTCAGGAGAACACACATGTAATGACATTGGGTGTGGTTCATGAAAAGAACAAACATGCAATGACACTGGTAGATCCTTATGTGGTTCATGAAAAGAACAGACATGCAATGACACTGGTGGATTGTTATGTGGTTTGTTTAGAAAAACACACATGCAATGACACTGGGTGTGGTTCCTGAAATGAACAGACATGCAATGACACTGGTGGATCCTTATGTGGTTTGTTTAGAGGAACATACATGCAATGATATTGGGTGTGGTTCATGAAAAGAACAGACATGCAATGACACTAGTGGATCCTTATGTGTGGTTCATGAAAAGAACAGACATGCAATGACACTAGTGGATCCATATGTGGTTTGTCAGGAGAACACACATGCAATGACATTGGGTGTAGTTCATGAAAAGAACAAACATGCAATGACACTGGGAGATCCTTATGTGGTTCATGAAAAGAACACACATGCAATGACCCTGGGTGCGTTTCATGAAAAGAACGGACATGCAATGAGACTGGTGGATCCTTATGTGTGGTTCATGAAAAGAACAGACATGCAATCACATTGGTCGATCCATATGTGGTTTGTCAGGAGAACACACATGCAATGACATTGGGTGTAGTTCATGAAAAGAACAGACATGCAATGACACTGGTAGATCCTTATGTGGTTCATGAAAAGAACAGACATGCAATGACACTGGTGGATCCTTATGTGTGGTTCATGAAAAGAACAGACATGCAATGACACTGGTGGATTTTTATGTGGATTGTTTAGAAGAATACACATGCAATGACACTGGGTGTGGTTCCTGAAAAGAACAGACATGCAATGACCCCAGTGGATCCTTATGTGTTTTGTTTAGAGGAACACACATGCAATGACATTGGGTGTGGTTCATGAAAATAACAGACATGCAATGACACTGGTGGATCCTTATGTGTGGTTCATGAAAAGAACAGACAATGAATGACACAGGTGGATCCTTATGTGGTTTGTTTAGAAGAACACACATGGAATGACACTAGGTGTGGTTCATGAAAATAAAACACATCCAATGACATGTGGTTTGTTTAGAGGAACAGACATGCAATGACACCGGTGGATCCTTATGTGGTTCATGAAAAGAACAGACATGCAGTGACACCGGGTGTGGTTCATGAAAAGAACAGACATGCAATGACACTGGGTGTTGCTCATGAAAATAATAGACATCCAATGGCTGTGGTTCAGGAAAAGAACACACATGCAATGACAGTGGGTGTGGTTTTTGAAAAGAACAGACATGCAATGACACTGGTGGATCCTTATGTGGTTCATGAAAAGAACACACATGCAATGACACTGGGTGTGGTTCTTGAAAAGAATAGACATGCAATGACACTGGTGGATCCTTATGTGTGGTTGATGAAAAGAACAGACATGCAATGAAACTGGTGGATCCATATGTGGTTTGTCAGGAGAACACACATGCAATGACATTGGGTGTGGTTCCTGAAAAGAACAAACATGCAATGACACTTGTAGATCCTTATGTGGTTCATGAAATGAACACACATGCAATGACATTGGTTGTGGTTCATGAAAAGAACAGACATGCAATGACACTGGTGGATCCTTATGTGTGGTTCATGAAAAGAACAGACATGCAATGACACTGGTGGATCCATATGTGGTTTGTCAGGTGAACACACATGCAATGACATTGGGTGTGGTTCATGAAAAGAACAGACATGCAATGACACTGGTAGATCCTTATGTGGTTCATGAAAAGAAAAGACATGTAATGACATTGGGTGTGGTTCATGAAAAGAACAGACATGCAATGACACTGGTGGTTCCTTATGTGTGGTTCATGAAAAGAACAGACATGCAATGACACTGGTGGATCCTTATGTGGTTTGTCAGGAAAACACACATGCAATGACATTGTGTGTGGTTCATGAAAAGAACAGACATGCAATGACACTGGTAGATCCTTATGTGGTTCATGAAAAGAATAGACATGCAATGACATTGGGTGTGGTTCATGAAAAGAACAGACATGCAATGACACTGGTGGATCCATATGTGTTGTTCATGAAAAGAACAGACATGCAATGACACTGGTGGATCCTTATGTGGTTTGTCAGGAGAACACACATGTAATGACATTGGGTGTGGTTCATGAAAAGAACAAACATGCAATGACACTGGTAGATCCTTATGTGGTTCATGAAAAGAACAGACATGCAATGACACTGGTGGATTGTTATGTGGTTTGTTTAGAAAAACACACATGCAATGACACTGGGTGTGGTTCCTGAAATGAACAGACATGCAATGACACTGGTGGATCCTTATGTGGTTTGTTTAGAGGAACATACATGCAATGATATTGGGTGTGGTTCATGAAAAGAACAGACATGCAATGACACTAGTGGATCCTTATGTGTGGTTCATGAAAAGAACAGACATGCAATGACACTAGTGGATCCATATGTGGTTTGTCAGGAGAACACACATGCAATGACATTGGGTGTAGTTCATGAAAAGAACAAACATGCAATGACACTGGGAGATCCTTATGTGGTTCATGAAAAGAACACACATGCAATGACCCTGGGTGCGTTTCATGAAAAGAACGGACATGCAATGAGACTGGTGGATCCTTATGTGTGGTTCATGAAAAGAACAGACATGCAATCACATTGGTCGATCCATATGTGGTTTGTCAGGAGAACACACATGCAATGACATTGGGTGTAGTTCATGAAAAGAACAGACATGCAATGACACTAGTAGATCCTTATGTGGTTCATGAAAAGAACAGACATGCAATGACACTGGTGGATCCTTATGTGTGGTTCATGAAAAGAACAGACATGCAATGACACTGGTGGATTGTTATGTGGATTGTTTAGAAGAATACACATGCAATGACACTGGGTGTGGTTCCTGAAAAGAACAGACATGCAATGACCCCAGTGGATCCTTATGTGTTTTGTTTAGAGGAACACACATGCAATGACATTGGGTGTGGTTCATGAAAATAACAGACATGCAATGACACTGGTGGATCCTTATGTGTGGTTCATGAAAAGAACAGACAATGAATGACACAGGTGGATCCTTATGTGGTTTGTTTAGAAGAACACACATGGAATGACACTGGGTGTGGTTCATGAAAATAAAACACATCCAATGACATGTGGTTTGTTTAGAGGAACAGACATGCAATGACACCGGTGGATCCTTATGTGGTTCATGAAAAGAACAGACATGCAGTGACACCGGGTGTGGTTCATGAAAAGAACAGACATGCAATGACACTGGGTGTTGCTCATGAAAATAATAGACATCCAATGGCTGTGGTTCAGGAAAAGAACACACATGCAATGACAGTGGGTGTGGTTTTTGAAAAGAACAGACATGCAATGACACTGGTGGATCCTTATGTGGTTCATGAAAAGAACACACATGCAATGACACTGGGTGTGGTTCTTGAAAAGAATAGACATGCAATGACACTGGTGGATCCTTATGTGTGGTTGATGAAAAGAACAGACATGCAATGAAACTGGTGGATCCATATGTGGTTTGTCAGGAGAACACACATGCAATGACATTGGGTGTGGTTCCTGAAAAGAACAAACATGCAATGACACTTGTAGATCCTTATGTGGTTCATGAAATGAACACACATGCAATGACATTGGTTGTGGTTCATGAAAAGAACAGACATGCAATGACACTGGTGGATCCTTATGTGTGGTTCATGAAAAGAACAGACATGCAATGACACTGGTGGATCCATATGTGGTTTGTCAGGTGAACACACATGCAATGACATTGGGTGTGGTTCATGAAAAGAACAGACATGCAATGACACTGGTAGATCCTTATGTGGTTCATGAAAAGAAAAGACATGTAATGACATTGGGTGTGGTTCATGAAAAGAACAGACATGCAATGACACTGGTGGTTCCTTATGTGTGGTTCATGAAAAGAACAGACATGCAATGACACTGGTGGATCCTTATGTGGTTTGTCAGGAAAACACACATGCAATGACATTGTGTGTGGTTCATGAAAAGAACAGACATGCAATGACACTGGTAGATCCTTATGTGGTTCATGAAAAGAATAGACATGCAATGACATTGGGTGTGGTTCATGAAAAGAACAGACATGCAATGACACTGGTGGATCCATATGTGTTGTTCATGAAAAGAACAGACATGCAATGACACTGGTGGATCCTTATGTGGTTTGTCAGGAGAACACACATGTAATGACATTGGGTGTGGTTCATGAAAAGAACAAACATGCAATGACACTGGTAGATCCTTATGTGGTTCATGAAAAGAACAGACATGCAATGACACTGGTGGATTGTTATGTGGTTTGTTTAGAAAAACACACATGCAATGACACTGGGTGTGGTTCCTGAAATGAACAGACATGCAATGACACTGGTGGATCCTTATGTGGTTTGTTTAGAGGAACATACATGCAATGATATTGGGTGTGGTTCATGAAAAGAACAGACATGCAATGACACTAGTGGATCCTTATGTGTGGTTCATGAAAAGAACAGACATGCAATGACACTAGTGGATCCATATGTGGTTTGTCAGGAGAACACACATGCAATGACATTGGGTGTAGTTCATGAACAGAACAAACATGCAATGACACTGGGAGATCCTTATGTGGTTCATGAAAAGAACACACATGCAATGACCCTGGGTGCGGTTCATGAAAAGAACGGACATGCAATGAGACTGGTGGATCCTTATGTGTGGTTCATGAAAAGAACAGACATGCAATCACATTGGTGGATCCATATGTGGTTTGTCAGGAGAACACACATGCAATGACATTGGGTGTAGTTCATGAAAAGAACAGACATGCAATGACACTGGTAGATCCTTATGTGGTTCATGAAAAGAACAGACATGCAATGACACTGGTGGATCCTTATGTGTGGTTCATGAAAAGAACAGACATGCAATGACACTGGTGGATTGTTATGTGGATTGTTTAGAAGAATACACATGCAATGACACTAGGTGTGGTTCCTGAAAAGAACAGACATGCAATGACCCCAGTGGATCCTTATGTGGTTTGTTTAGAGGAACACACATGCAATGACATTGGGTGTGGTTCATGAAAATAACAGACATGCAATGACACTGGTGGATCCTTATGTGTGGTTCATGAAAAGAACAGACAATGAATGACACAGGTGGATCCTTATGTGGTTTGTTTAGAAGAACACACAAGGAATGACACTGGGTGTGGTTCATGAAAAGAAAACACATCCAATGACATGTGGTTTGTTTAGAGGAACAGACATGCAATGACACCGGTGGATCCTTATGTGGTTCATGAAAACAACAGACATGCAGTGACACCGGGTGTGGTTCATGAAAAGAACAGACATGCAATGACACTGGGTGTTGCTCATGAAAATAATAGACATCCAATGGCTGTGGTTCAGGAAAAGAACACACATGCAATGACAGTGGGTGTGGTTCATGAAAATAACAGACATGCAATGACACTGGTGGATCCTTATGTGGTTCATGAAAAGAACACACATGCAATGACACTGGGTGTGGTTCTTGAAAAGAATAGACATGCAATGACACTGGTGGATCCTTATGTGTGGTTGATGAAAAGAACAGACATGCAATGAAACTGGTGGATCCATATGTGGTTTGTCAGGAGAACACACATGCAATGACATTGGGTGTGGTTCATGAAAAGAACAAACATGCAATGACACTTGTAGATCCTTATGTGGTTCATGAAATGAACACACATGCAATGACATTGGTTGTGGTTCATGAAAAGAACAGACATGCAATGACACTGGTGGATCCTTATGTGTGGTTCATTAAAAGAACAGACATGCAATGACACTGGTGGATCCATATGTGGTTTGTCAGGAGAACACACATGCAATGACATTGGGTGTGGTTCATGAAAAGAACAGACATGCAATGACACTTGGAGATCCTTATGTGGTTCATGAAAAGAACAGACATGTAATGACATTGGGTGTGGTTCATGAAAAGAACAAACATGCAATGACACTGGTGGTTCCTTATGTGTGGTTCATGAAAAGAACAGACATGCAATGACACTGGTGGATCCTTATGTGGTTTGTCAGGAAAACACACATGCAATGACATTGTGTGTGGTTCATGAAAAGAACAGACATGCAATGACACTGGTAGATCCTTATGTGGTTCATGAAAAGAATAGACATGCAATGACATTGGGTGTGGTTCATGAAAAGAACAGACATGCAATGACACTGGTGGATCCATATGTGTTGTTCATGAAAATAACAGACATGCAATGACACTGGTGGATCCTTATGTGGTTTGTCAGGAGAACACACATGTAATGACATTGGGTGTGGTTCATGAAAAGAACAAACATGCAATGACACTGGTAGATCCTTATGTGGTTCATGAAAAGAACAGACATGCAATGACACTGGTGGATTGTTATGTGGTTTGTTTAGAAAAACACACATGCAATGACACTGGGTGTGGTTCCTGAAATGAACAGACATGCAATGACACTGGTGGATCCTTATGTGGTTTGTTTAGAGGAACATACATGCAATAATATTGGGTGTGGTTCATGAAAAGAACAGACATGCAATGACACTAGTGGATCCTTATGTGTGGTTCATGAAAAGAACAGACATGCAATGACACTAGTGGATCCATATGTGGTTTGTCAGGAGAACACACATGCAATGACATTGGGTGTAGTTCATGAACAGAACAAACATGCAATGACACTGGGAGATCCTTATGTGGTTCATGAAAAGAATACACATGCAATGACCCTGGGTGCGGTTCATGAAAAGAACGGACATGCAATGAGACTGGTGGATCCTTATGTGTGGTTCATGAAAAGAACAGACATGCAATCACATTGGTGGATCCATATGTGGTTTGTCAGGAGAACACACATGAAATGACATTGGGTGTAGTTCATGAAAAGAACAGACATGCAATGACACTGGTAGATCCTTATGTGGTTCATGAAAAGAACAGACATGCAATGACACTGGTGGATCCTTATGTGTGGTTCATGAAAAGAACAGACATGCAATGACACTGGTGGATTGTTATGTGGATTGTTTAGAAGAATACACATGCAATGACACTGGGTGTGGTTCCTGAAAAGAACAAACATGCAATGACCCCAGTGGATCCTTATGTGGTTTGTTTAGAGGAACACACATGCAATGACATTGGGTGTGGTTCATGAAAATAACAGACATGCAATGACACTGGTGGATCCTTATGTGTGGTTCATGAAAAGAACAGACAATGAATGACACAGGTGGATCCTTATGTGGTTTGTTTAGAAGAACACACATGGAATGACACTGGGTGTGGTTCATGAAAAGAAAACACATCCAATGACATGTGGTTTATTTAGAGGAACAGACATGCAATGACACCGGTGGATCCTTATGTGGTTCATGAAAAGAACAGACATGCAGTGACACCGGGTGTGGTTCATGAAAAGAACAGACATGCAATGACACTGGGTGTTGCTCATGAAAATAATAGACATCCAATGGCTGTGGTTCAGGAAAAGAACACACATGCAATGACAGTGGGTGTGGTTTATGAAACGAACAGACATGCAATGACACTGGTGGATCCTTATGTGGTTCATGAAAAGAACACACATGCAATGACACTGGGTGTGGTTCTTGAAAAGAATAGACATGCAATGACACTGGTGGATCCTTATGTGTGGTTGATGAAAAGAACAGACATGCAATGAAACTGGTGGATCCATATGTGGTTTGTCAGGAGAACACACATGCAATGACATTGGGTGTGGTTCATGAAAAGAACAAACATGCAATAACACTGGTAGATCCTTATGTGGTTCATGAAATGAACACACATGCAATGACATTGGGTGTGGTTCATGAATAGAACAGACATGCAATGACACTAGTGGATCCTTATGTGTGTTTCATGAAAAGAACAGACATGCAATGACACTGGTGGATCCATATGTGGTTTGTTAGGAGAACACACATGCAATGACATTGGGTGTGGTTCATGAAAAGAACATACATGCAATGACACTGGTAGATCCTTATGTGGTTCATGAAAAGAACAGACATGCAATGACATTGGGTGTGGTTCATGAAAAGAATAGACATGCAATGACACTGGTGGTTCCTTATGTGTGGTTCATGAAAAGAACAGACATGCAATGACACTGGTGGATCCTTATGTGGTTTGTCAGGAAAACACACATGCAATGACATTGTGTGTGGTTCATGAAAAGAACAGACATGCAATGACATTGGTAGATCCTTATGTGGTTCATGAGAAGAATAGACATGCAATGACATTGGGTGCGGTTCATGAAAAGAACAGACATGCAATGACACTGGTGGATCCTTATGTGTGGTTCATGAAAAGAACAGACATGCAATGACACTGGTGGATCCTTATGTGGTTTGTCAGGAGAACACACATGTAATGACATTGGGTGTGCTTCATGAAAAGAACAGACATGCAATGACACTGGTAGATCCTTATGTGGTTCATGAAAAGAACAGACATGCAATGACACTGGTGGATTGTTATGTGGTTTGTTTAGAAGAACACACATGCAATGACACTGGGTGTGGTTCCTGAAATGAACAGACATGCAATGACACTGGTGGATCCTTATGTGGTTTGTTTAGAGGAACATACATGCAATGATATTGGGTGTGGTTCATGAAAAGAACAAACATGCAATGACACTGGTGGATCCTTATGTGTGGTTCATGAAAATAACAGACATGCAATGACACTAGTGGATCCATATGTGGTTTGTCGGGAGAACACACATGCAATGACATTGGGTGTAATTCATGAAAAGAACAGACATGCAATGACACTGGGAGATCCTTATGTGGTTCATGAAAAGAACACACATGCAATGACCCTGTGTGCGGTTCATGAAAAGAACGGACATGCAATGAGACTGGTGGATCCTTATGTGTGGTTCATGAAAAGAACAGACATGCAATCACACTGGTGGATCCATATGTGGTTTGTCAGGAGAACACACATGCAATGACATTGGGTGTGGTTCATGAGAAGAACAGACACGCAATGACACTGGTAGATCCTTATGTGGTTCATGAAAAGAACACACATGCAATGATACTGGGTGTGGTTAATGAAAAGAACAGACATGCAATGACACTGGTGGATCCTTATGTGTGGTTCATTAAAAGAACATACATGCAATGACACTGGTGGATCCATATGTGGTTTGTCAGGAGAACACACGTGCAATGACATTGGTTGTGGTTCATGAAAAGAACAAACATGCAATGACACTGGTAGATCCTTATGTGGTTCATGAAAAGTACACACATGCAATGACACTGGGTGTGGTTCATGAAAAGAACAGACATGCAATGACACTGGTGGATCCTTATGTGTGGTTCATGAAAAGAACAGACATGCAATGACACTTGTGGATCCATATGTGGTTTGCCAGGAGAACCCACATGCAATGACATTGGGTGTGGGTCATGAAAAGAACGGACATGCAATGACACTGGTAGATCCTTATGTGGTTCATGAAAAGAATAGACATGCAATGACATTGGGTGTGGTTCATGAAAAGAACAAACATGCAATGAGCCTGGTGGATCCTTATGTGTGGTTCATGAAAAGAACAGACATGCAATGACACTGGTGGATCCTTATGTGGTTTGTTTAGAAGAACACACATGAAATGATACTAGGCGTGGTTCATCAAAAGAACAAACATGCAATGACACTGGTGGATCCCTATATGGTTTGTTTAGAGGAACACACATGCAATGACATTGGGTGTGGTTCATGAAAAGAACAGACATGCAATGACACTGGTGGATCCATATGGGGTTTGTTAGGAGAACACACATGTAATGACATTGGATGTTGTTCATGAAAAGAACAGACATGCAATGACACTGGTAGATCCTTAAGTGGTTCATGAAAAGAACACACATGCAATGACACTGGGTGTGGTTCATGAAAAGAACAAACATGCAATGACACGGGTGGATCCTTATGTGTGGTTCATGAAAAGAACAGACATGCAATGACACTGGTGGATCCTTATGTGGTTTGTCAGGAGAACACACATGCAATGACATTGGGTGTGGTTCATGAAAAGAACAGACATGCAATGACACTGGTAGATCCTATGTGGTTCATGAAAAGAACACACATGCAATGATACTGGGTGTGGTTAATGAAAAGAACAGACATGCAATAACACTGGTGGATCCTCATGTGTGGTTCATTAAAAGAACAGACATGCAATGACACTGGTGGATCCATTTGTGGTTTGTCAGGAGAACACACGTGCAATGACATTGGTTGTGGTTCATGAAAAGAACAAACATGCAATGACACTGGTAGATCCTTATGTGGTTCATGAAAAGAACAGACATGCAATGACATTGGGTGTGGTTCATGAAAAGAACAGACATGCAATGACACTGGTGGATCCTTATATGGATTGTTTAGAGGAACACACATGCAATGACATTGGGTGTGGTTCATGAAAAGAACAGACATGCAATGACACTGGTGGATCCATATGGGGTTTGTTAGGAGAACAAACATGCAATGACATTCGATGTTGTTCATGAAAAGAGCAGACATGCAATGACACTGGTAGATCCTTATGTGGTTCATGAAAAGAAGGCACATGCAATGACACTGGGTGTGGTTCATGAAAAGAACAAACATGCAATGACACTGGTGGATCCTTATGTGTGGTTCATAACAAGAACATACATGCAACGACACTGGTGGATCCTTATGTGGTTTGTTTAGAGGAACAAACATGCAATGACATTGGGTGTGGTTCATGAAAAGAACAGACATGCAATGACACTGGTAGATCCTTATGGGGTTCATGAAAAGAACACACATGCAATGACAGTGGGTGTGGTTCATGAAAAGAACAGACATGCAATGAGACTGGTGGATCCTTATGTGTGGTTCATGAAAAGAACATACATGCAATGACACTAGTGGATCCATATGTGGTTTGTCAGGAGAACACACATGCAATGACATTGGGTGTGGTTCATGAAAAGAATAGACATGCAATGACACTGGTAGATCCTTATGTGGTTCATGAAAAGAACAAACATGCAATGACATTGGGTGTGCTTCATGAAAAGAACAGACATGCAATGACACTGGTGGATCCTTATGTGTGGTTAATGAAAAGAACAAACATGCAATGACACTGGTGGATCCTTATGTGGTTTGTTTAGAAGAACACACATGCAATGACACTGGGTGTGGTTCATGAAAAGAACAGACATGCAATGACACTTGTGGATCCATGTGTGGTTCATGGGAAGAATAGACATGCAATGACACTGGTGGATCCTAATGTGTGGTTCATGAAAATAACAGACATGCAATGACACTGGTGGATCCATGCGTGGTTTGTCAGGAGAACACACATGCAATGACATTGGGTGTGGTTCATGAAAAGAACATACATGCAATGACACTAGTAGATCCTTATGTGGTTCATGAAAAGAACAGACATGCAATGACACTGGTGGATCCTTATGTGTGGTTCATGAAAAGAACAGACATGCAATGACACTGGTGGATTGTTATGTGGTTTGTTTAGAAGAATACACATGCAATGACACTGGGTGTGGTTCCTGAAAAGAACAGACATGCAATGACACTAGTGGATCCTTATGTGGTTTGTTTAGAGGAACACACATGCAACGACATTGGGTGTGGTTCATGTAAATAACAGACATGCAATGACACTGGTGGATCCTTATGTGTGGTTCATGAAAAGAACAGACAATGAATGACAAAGGTGGATCCTTATGTGGTTTGTTTAGAAGAACACACACGCAATGACACTATGTGTGGTTCATGAAAAGAACACACATCCAATGACATGTGGTTTGTTTAGAGGAACAGACATGCAATGACACCGGTGGATCCACGTATGGTTCATGAGAAGAACACACATCCAATGACACTGGTAGATCCTTATGTGGTTCATGAAAAGAACAGACATGCAGTGACACCGGGTGTGGTTCATGAAAAGAACAGACATGCAATGACACTGGGTGTTGCTCATGAAAATAATAGACATCCAATGGCTGTGGTTCATGAAAAGAAAACACATGCAATGACACTAGGTGTGGTTCATGAAAAGAACAAACATGCAATGACACTGGGTGTGGTTTATGAAAAGAACAGACATGCAATGACACTGGTGGATCCATATGTGGTTTGTCAGGAGAACACACATGCAATGACATTGGGTGTGGTTCATGAAAAGAACATACATGCAATGATGCTGGTAGATCCTTATGTGGTTCATGAAAAGAACAAACATGCAATGACACTGGTGGATCCTTATGTGTGGTTCATGAAAAGAACAGACATGCAATGACACTGGTGGATCCTTATATGGATTGTTTAGAGGAACACACATGCAATGACATTGGGTGTGGTTCATGAAAAGAACAGACATGCAATGACACTGGTGGATCCATATGGGGTTTGTTAGGAGAACACACATGCAATGACATTCAATGTTGTTCATGAAAAGAGCAGACATGCGATGACACTGGTAGATCCTTAATTGGTTCACGAAAATAAGTCACATGCAATGACACTGGGTGTGGTTCATGAAAAGAACAAACATGCAATGACACTGGTGGATCCTTATGTGTGGTTCAGGAAAAGAACATACATGCAATGACACTGGTGGATCCTTATGTGGTTTGTTTAGAGGAACAAACATGCAATGACATTGGGTGTGGTTCATGAAAAGAACAGACATGCAATGACACTGGTAGATCCTTATGGGGTTCATGAAAAGAACACACATGCAATGACACTGGGTGTGGTTCATGAAAAGAACAGACATGCAATGAGACTGGTGGATCCTTATGTGTGGTTCATGAAAAGAACATACATGCAATGACACTAGTGGATCCATATGTGGTTTGTCAGGAGAACACACATGCAATGACATTGGGTGTGGTTCATGAAAAGAACAGACATGCAATGACACTGGTAGATCCTTATGTGGTTCATGAAAAGAACAGACATGCAATGACATTGGGTGTGCTTCCTGAAAAGAACAGACATGCAATGACACTGGTGGATCCTTATGTGTGGTTAATGAAAAGAACAAACATGCAATGACACTGGTGGATCTTTATGTGGTTTGTTTAGAAGAACACACATGCAATGACACTGGGTGAGGTTCATGAAAAGAACAGACATGCAATGACACTGGTGGATCCATGTGTGGTTCATGGGAAGAATAGAAATGCAATGACACTGGTGGATCCTAATGTGTGGTTCATGAAAATAACAGACATGCAATGACACTGGTGGATCCATGCGTGGTTTGTCAGGAGAACACACATGCAATGACATTGGGTGTGGTTCATGAAAAGAACATACATGCAATGACACTGGTAGATCCTTATGTGGTTCATGAAAAGAACAGACATGCAATGACACTGGTGGATCCTTATGTGTGGTTCATGAAAAGAACAGACATGCAATGACACTGGTGGATTGTTATGTGGTTTGTTTAGAAGAATACACATGCAATGACACTGGGTGTGGTTCCTGAAAAGAACAGACATGCAATGACACTAGTGGATCCTTATGTGGTTTGTTTAGAGGAACACACATGCAACGACATTGGGTGTGGTTCATGAAAATAACAGACATGCAATGACACTGGTGGATCCTTATGTGTGGTTCATGAAAAGAACAGACAATGAATGACAAAGGTGGATCCTTATGTGGTTTGTTTAGAAGAACACACACGCAATGACACTATGTGTGGTTCATGAAAAGAACACACATCCAATGACATGTGGTTTGTTTAGAGGAACAGACATGCAATGACACCGGTGGATCCACGTATGGTTCATGAGAAGAACACACATCCAATGACACTGGTAGATCCTTATGTGGTTCATGAAAAGAACAGACATGCAGTGACACCAGGTGTGGTTCATGAAAAGAACAGACATGCAATGACACTGGGTGTTGCTCATGAAAATAATAGACATCCAATGGTTGTGGTTCATGAAAAGAACACACATGCAATGACACTGGGTGTGGTTCATGAAAAGAACAGACATGCAATGACACTGGGTGTGGTTTATGAAGAGAACAGACATGCAATGACACTGGTGGATCCTTATGTGTGGTTCATGAAAAGAACAGACATGCAATGACACTGGTGGATCCATCTGTGGTTTGTTAGGAGAACACACATGCAATGACATTGGGTGTGGTTCATGAAAAGAACAGACATGCAATGACACTGGTAGATCCTTATGTGGTTCATGAAAAGAACACACATGCAATGACACTGGGTGTGGTTAATGAAAAGAACAGACATGCAATGAGACTGGTGGATCCTTATGTGTGGTTCATGAAAAGAACATACATGAAATGACACTGGAGGATTCATATGTGGTTTGTCAGGAGAACACACATGCAATGACATTGGGTGTGGTTCATGAGAAGAACAGAAATGCAATGACACTGGTAGATCCTTATGTGGTTCATGAAAAGAACACACATCCAATGACACTGGGTGTGGTTCATGAAAAGAACAGACATGCAATGACACTGGTGGATCCTTATGTGTGGTTCATGAAAAGAACAGACATTCAATGAAACTGGTGGATCCATATGTGGTTTGTCAAGAGAACACACATGCAATGACATTGTGTGTGGTTCAAGAAAAGAACAAACATGCAATGACACTGGTAGATCCTTATGTGGTTCATGAAATGAACACACATGCAATGACATTGGTTGTGGTTCATGAAAAGAACAGACATGTAATGACACTGGTGGATACTTATGTGTGGTTCATGAAAAGAACAGACATGCAATGACACTGGTGGATCCATATGTGGTTTGTCAGGAGAACACACATGCAATGACATTGGGTGTGGTTCATGAAAAGAACTGACATTCAATGACACTGGTAGGTCCTTATGTGGTTCATGAAAAGAACAGACATGTAATGACATTGGGTGTGGTTCATGAAAAGAACAGACATGCAATGACACTGGTGGTTCCTTATGTGTGGTTCATGAAAAGAACAGACATGCAATGACACTGGTGGATCCTTATGTGGTTTATCAGGAAAACACACATGCAATGACATTGTGTGTGGTTCATGAAAAGAACAGACATGCAATGACACTGGTAGATCCTTATGTGGTTCATGAAAAGAATAGACATGCAATGACATTGGGTGTGGTTCATGAAAAGAACACACATGCAATGACACTGGTGGATCCATATGTGTTGTTCATGAAAAGAACAGACATGCAATGACACTGGTGGATCCTTATGTGGTTTGTCAGGAGAACACACATGTAATGACATTGGGTGTGGTTCATGAAAAGAACAAACATGCAATGACACTGGTTGATCCTTATGTGGTTCATGAAAAGAACAGACATGCAATGACACTGGTGGATTGCTATGTGGTTTGTTTAGAAAAACACACATGCAATGACACTGGGTGTGGTTCTTGAAATGAACAGACATGCAATGACACTGGTGGATCCTTATGTGGTTTGTTTAGAGCAACATACATGCAATGATATTGGGTGTGGTTCATGAAAAGAACAGACATGCAATGACACTAGTGGATCCTTATGTGTGGTTCATGAAAAGAACAGACATGCAATGACACTAGTGGATCCATATGTGGTTTGTCAGGAGAACACACATGCAATGACATTGGGTGTAGTTCATGAAAAGAACAGACATGCAATGACACTGGGAGATCCTTATGTGGTTCATGAAAAGAACACACATGCAATGACCCTGGGTGCGGTTCATGAATAGAACGGACATGCAATGAGACTGGTGGATCCTTTTGTGTGGTTCATGAAAAGAACAGACATGCAATCACACTGGTGGATCCATATGTGGTTTGTCAGGAGAACACACATGCAATGACATTGGGTGTAGTTCATGAAAAGAACAGACATGCAATGACACTGGTAGATCCTTATGTGGTTCATGAAAAGAACAGACATGCAATGACACTGGTGGATCCTTATGTGTGGTTCATGAAAAGAACAGACATG
This sequence comes from Avena sativa, assembly GCA_916181665.1. Lineage (NCBI taxonomy): Eukaryota > Viridiplantae > Streptophyta > Magnoliopsida > Poales > Poaceae > Avena > Avena sativa. The sequence continues at coordinate 574,913,275 of OV702287.1, forward strand.
CAATGACACTGGTGGATTGTTATGTGGATTGTTTAGAAGAATACACATGCAATGACACTGGGTGTGGTTCCTGAAAAGAACAGACATGCAATGACCCCAGTGGATCCTTATGTGGTTTGTTTAGAGGAACACACATGCAATGACATTGGGTGTGGTTCATGAAAATAACAGACATGCAGTGACACTGGTGGATCCTTATGTGTGGTTCATGAAAAGAACAGACAATGAATGACACAGGTGGATCCTTATGTGGTTTGTTTAGAAGAACACACATGCAATGACACTGGGTGTGGTTCATGAAAGAACACACATCCAATGACATGTGGTTTGTTTAGAGGAACATACATGCAATGACACCGGTGGATCCACATGTGGTTTATGAGAAGAACACACATCCAATGACACTGGTAGATCCTTATGTGGTTCATGAAAAGAACAGACATGCAGTGACACCGGGTGTGGTTCATGAAAAGAACAGACATGCAATGACACTGGGTGTTGCTCATGAAAATAATAGACATCCAATGGCTATGGTTCAGGAAAAGAACACACATGCAATGACAGTGGGTGTGGTGTATGAAAAGAACAGACATGCAATGACACTGGTGGATCCTTATGTGTGGTTCATGAAAAGAACAGACATGCAATGACACTGGTGGATCCATATGTGGTTTTTCAGGAGAACACACATGCAATGACATTGGGTGTGGTTCATGAAAAGAACAGACATGCAATGACACTGGTAGATCCTTATGTAGTTCATGAAAAGAACACACATGCAATGACACTATGTGTGGTTCATGAAAAGAACAGACATGCAATGAGACTGGTGGATCCTTATGTGTGGTTCATGAAAAGAACATACATGCAATGCCACTGGTGGATCCATATGTTGTTTGTCAGGAGAACACACATGCAATGACATTGGGTGTGGTTCATGAAAAGAACAGACATGCAATGACACTGGTAGATCCTTATGTGGTTCATGAAAAGAACACACATGCAATGACACTGGGTGTGGTTCATGAAAAGAATAGACATGCAATGACACTGGTGGATCCTTATGTGTGGTTCATGAAAAGAACAGACATGCAATGAAACTGGTGGATCCATATCTGGTTTGTCAGGAGAACACACATGCAATGACATTGGGTGTGGTTCATGAAAAGAACAAACATGCAATAACACTGGTAGATCCTTATGTGGTTCATGAAATGAACACACATGCAATGACATTGGGTGTGGTTCATGAAAAGAACAGACATGCAATGACACTGGTGGATTGTTATGTGGATTGTTTAGAAGAATACACATGCAATGACACTGGGTGTGGTTCCTGAAAAGAACAGACATGCAATGACCCCAGTGGATCCTTATGTGGTTTGTTTAGAGGAACACACATGCAATGACATTGGGTGTGGTTCATGAAAATAACAGACATGCAATGACACTGGTGGATCCTTATGTGTGGTTCATGAAAAGAACAGACAATGAATGACACAGGTGGATCCTTATGTGGTTTGTTTAGAAGAACACACATGCAATGACACTGGGTGTGGTTCATGAAAAGAACACACATCCAATGACATGTGGTTTGTTTAGAGGAACAGACATGCAATGACACCGGTGGATCCACATGTGGTTTATGAGAAGAACACACATCCAATGACACTGGTAGATCCTTATGTGGTTCATGAAAAGAACAGACATGTAGTGACACCGGGTGTGGTTCATGAAAAGAACAGACATGCAATGACACTGGGTGTTGCTCATGAAAATAATAGACATCCAATGGCTGTGGTTCAGGAAAAGAACACACATGCAATGACAGTGGGTGTGGTGTATGAAAAGAACAGACATGCAATGACACTGGTGGATCCTTATGTGTGGTTCATGAAAAGAACAGACATGCAATGACACTGGTGGATCCATATGTGGTTTTTCAGGAGAACACACATGCAATGACATTGGGTGTGGTTCATGAAAAGAACAGACATGCAATGACACTGGTAGATCCTTATGTAGTTCATGAAAAGAACAGACATGCAATGAGACTGGTGGATCCTTATGTGTGGTTCATGAAAAGAACATACATGCAATGCCACTGGTGGATCCATATGTTGTTTGTCAGGAGAACACACATGCAATGACATTGGGTGTGGTTCATGAAAAGAACAGACATGCAATGACACTGGTAGGTCCTTATGTGGTTCATGAAAAGAACACACATGCAATGACACTAGGTGTGGTTCATGAAAAGAATAGACATGTAATGACACTGGTGGATCCTTATGTGTGGTTCATGAAAAGAACAGACATGCAATGAAACTGGTGGATCCATATGTGGTTTGTCAGGAGAACACACATGCAATGACATTGGGTGTGGTTCATGAAAAGAACAAACATGCAATAACACTGGTAGATCCTTATGTGGTTCATGAAATGAACACACATGCAATGACATTCGGTGTGGTTCATGAAAAGAACGGACATGCAATGACACTGGTGGATCCTTATGTGTGGTTCATGAAAAGAACAGACATGCAATGACACTGGTGGATCCATATGTGGTTTGTAAGGAGGAAACACATGCAATGACATTGGGTGTGGTTCATGAAAAGAACAGACATGCAATGACACTGTTAGATCCTTATGTGGTTCATGAAAAGAACAGACATGCAATGACATTGGGTGTGGTTCATGAAAAGAATAGACATGCAATGACACTGGTGGTTCCTTATGTGTGGTTCATGAAAAGAACAGACATGCAATGACACTGGTGGATCCTTATGTGGTTTGTCAGGAAAACACACATGCAATGACATTGTGTGTGGTTCATGAAAAGAACAGACATGCAATGACACTGGTAGATCCTTATGTGGTTCATGAAAAGAATAGACATGCAATGACATTGGGTGCGGTTCATGAAAAGAACAGACATGCAATGACACTGGTGGATCCTTATGTGTGGTTCATGAAAAGAACAGACATGCAATGACACTGGTGGATCCTTATGTGGTTTGTCAGGAGAACACACATGTAATGACATTGGGTGTGCTTCATGAAAAGAACAGACATGCAATGACACTGGTAGATCCTTATGTGGTTCATGAAAAGAACAGACATGCAATGACACTGGTGGATTGTTATGTGGTTTGTTTAGAAGAACACACATGCAATGACACTGGGTGTGGTTCCTAAAATGAACAGACATGCAATGACACTAGTGGATCCTTATGTGGTTTGTTTAGAGGAACATACATGCAATGATATTGGGTGTGGTTCATGAAAAGAATAGACATGCAATGACACTGGTGGATCCTTATGTGTGGTTCATGAAAAGAACAGACATGCAATGAAACTGGTGGATCCATATCTGGTTTGTCAGGAGAACACACATGCAATGACATTGGGTGTGGTTCATGAAAAGAACAAACATGCAATAACACTGGTAGATCCTTATGTGGTTCATGAAATGAACACACATGCAATGACATTGGGTGTGGTTCATGAAAAGAACAGACATGCAATGACACTGGTGGATTGTTATGTGGATTGTTTAGAAGAATACACATGCAATGACACTGGGTGTGGTTCCTGAAAAGAACAGACATGCAATGACCCCAGTGGATCCTTATGTGGTTTGTTTAGAGGAACACACATGCAATGACATTGGGTGTGGTTCATGAAAATAACAGACATGCAATGACACTGGTGGATCCTTATGTGTGGTTCATGAAAAGAACAGACAATGAATGACACAGGTGGATCCTTATGTGGTTTGTTTAGAAGAACACACATGCAATGACACTGGATGTGGTTCATGAAAAGAACACACATCCAATGACATGTGGTTTGTTTAGAGGAACAGACATGCAATGACACCGGTGGATCCACATGTGGTTTATGAGAAGAACACACATCCAATGACACTGGTAGATCCTTATGTGGTTCATGAAAAGAACAGACATGCAGTGACACCGGGTGTGGTTCATGAAAAGAACAGACATGCAATGACACTAGGTGTTGCTCATGAAAATAATAGACATCCAATGGCTGTGGTTCAGGAAAAGAACACACATGCAATGACAGTGGGTGTGGTGTATGAAAAGAACAGACATGCAATGACACTGGTGGATCCTTATGTGTGGTTCATGAAAAGAACAGACATGCAATGACACTGGTGGATCCATATGTGGTTTTTCAGGAGAACACACATGCAATGACATTGGGTGTGGTTCATGAAAAGAACAGACATGCAATGACACTGGTAGATCCTTATGTAGTTCATGAAAAGAACACACATGCAATGACACTATGTGTGGTTCATGAAAAGAACAGACATGCAATGAGACTGGTGGATCCTTATGTGTGGTTCATGAAAAGAACATACATGCAATGCCACTGGTGGATCCATATGTTGTTTGTTAGGAGAACACACATGCAATGACATTGGGTGTGGTTCATGAAAAGAACAGACATGCAATGACACTGGTAGATCCTTATGTGGTCCATGAAAAGAACACACATGCAATGACACTAGGTGTGGTTCATGAAAAGAATAGACATGCAATGACACTGGTGGATCCTTATGTGTGGTTCATGAAAAGAACAGACATGCAATGAAACTGGTGGATCCATATGTGGTTTGTCAGGAGAACACACATGCAATGACATTGGGTGTGGTTCATGAAAAGAACAAACATGCAATAACACTGGTAGATCCTTATGTGGTTCATGAAATGAACACACATGCAATGACATTGGGTGTGGTTCATGAAAAGAACGGACATGCAATGACACTGGTGGATCCTTATGTGTGGTTCATGAAAAGAACAGACATGCAATGACACTGGTGGATCCATATGTGGTTTGTTAGGAGAAAACACATGCAATGACATTGGGTGTGGTTCATGAAAAGAACAGACATGCAATGACACTGTTAGATCCTTATGTGGTTCATGAAAAGAACAGACATGCAATGACATTGGGTGTGGTTCATGAAAAGAATAGACATGCAATGACACTGGTGGTTCCTTATGTGTGGTTCATGAAAAGAACAGACATGCAATGACACTGGTGGATCCTTATGTGGTTTGTCAGGAAAACACACATGCAATGACATTGTGTGTGGTTCATGAAAAGAACAGACATGCAATGACACTGGTAGATCCTTATGTGGTTCATGAAAAGAATAGACATGCAATGACATTGGGTGCAGTTCATGAAAAGAACAGACATGCAATGACACTGGTGGATCCTTATGTGTGGTTCATGAAAAGAACAGACATGCAATGACACTGGTGGATCCTTATGTGGTTTGTCAGGAGAACACACATGTAATGACATTGGGTGTGCTTCATGAAAAGAACAGACATGCAATGACACTGGTAGATCCTTATGTGGTTCATGAAAAGAACAGACATGCAATGACACTGGTGGATTGTTATGTGGTTTGTTTAGAAGAACACACATGCAATGACACTGGGTGTGGTTCCTAAAATGAACAGACATGCAATGACACTAGTGGATCCTTATGTGGTTTGTTTAGAGGAACATACATGCAATGATATTGGGTGTGGTTCATGAAAAGAACAGACATGCAATGACACTGGTGGATCCTTATGTGTGGTTCATGAAAAGAACAGACATGCAATGACACTAGTGGATCCATATGTGGTTTGTCGAGAGAACACCCATGCAATGACATTGGGTGTAGTTCATGAAAAGAACAGACATGCAACACACATGCAATGACCCTGGGTGCGGTTCATGAAAAGAACGGACATGCAATGACACCGGTGGATCCACATGTGGTTTATGAGAAGAACACACATCCAATGACACTGGTAGATCCTTATGTGGTTCATGAAAAGAACAGACATGCAGTGACACCGGGTGTGGTTCATGAAAAGAACAGACATGCAATGACACTGGGTGTTGCTCATGAAAATAATAGAGATCCAATGGCTGTGGTTCAGGAAAAGAACACACATGCAATGACAGTGGGTGTGGTGTATGAAAAGAACAGACATGCAATGACACTGGTGGATCCTTATGTGTGGTTCATGAAAAGAACAGACATGCAATGACACTGGTAGATCCTTATGTAGTTCATGAAAAGAACACACATGCAATGACACTATGTGTGATTCATGAAAAGAACAGACATGCAATGAGACTGGTGGATCCTTATGTGTGGTTCATGAAAAGAACATACATGCAATGCCACTGGTGGATCCATATGTTGTTTGTCAGGAGAACACACATGCAATGACATTGGGTGTGGTTCATGAAAAGAACATACATGCAATGACACTGGTAGATCCTTATGTGGTTCATGAAAAGAACACACATGGAATGACACTAGGTGTGGTTCATGAAAAGAATAGACATGCAATGACACTGGTGGATCCTTATGTGTGGTTCATGAAAAGAACAGACATGCAATGAAACTGGTGGATCCATATGTGGTTTGTCAGGAGAACACACATGCAATGACATTGGGTGTGGTTCATGAAAAGAACAAACATGCAATAACACTGGTAGATCCTTATGTGGTTCATGAAATGAACACACATGCAATGACATTCGGTGTGGTTCATGAAAAGAACGGACATGCAATGACACTGGTGGATCCTTATGTGTGGTTCATGAAAAGAACAGACATGCAATGACACTGGTGGATCCATATGTGGTTTGTTAGGAGAAAACACATGCAATGACATTGGGTGTGGTTCATGAAAAGAACAGACATGCAATGACACTGTTAGATCCTTATGTGGTTCATGAAAAGAACAGACATGCAATGACATTGGGTGTGGTTCATGAAAAGAATAGACATGCAATGACACTGGTGGTTCCTTATGTGTGGTTCATGAAAAGAACAGACATGCAATGACACTGGTGGATCCTTATGTGGTTTGTCAGGAAAACACACATGCAATGACATTGTGTGTGGTTCATGAAAAGAACAGACATGCAATGACACTGGTAGATCCTTATGTGGTTCATGAAAAGAATAGACATGCAATGACATTGGGTGCGGTTCATGAAAAGAACAGACATGCAATGACACTGGTGGATCCTTATGTGTGGTTCATGAAAAGAACAGACATGCAATGACACTGGTGGATCCTTATGTGGTTTGTCAGGAGAACACACATGTAATGACATTGGGTGTGCTTCATGAAAAGAACAGACATGCAATGACACTGGTAGATCCTTATGTGGTTCATGAAACGAACAGACATGCAATGACACTGGTGGATTGTTATGTGGTTTGTTTAGAAGAACACACATGCAATGACACTGGGTGTGGTTCCTAAAATGAACAGACATGCAATGACACTAGTGGATCCTTATGTGGTTTGTTTAGAGGAACATACATGCAATGATATTGGGTGTGGTTCATGAAAAGAATAGACATGCAATGACACTGGTGGATCCTTATGTGTGGTTCATGAAAAGAACAGACATGCAATGAAACTGGTGGATCCATATCTGGTTTGTCAGGAGAACACACATGCAATGACATTGGGTGTGGTTCATGAAAAGAACAAACATGCAATAACACTGGTAGATCCTTATGTGGTTCATGAAATGAACACACATGCAATGACATTGGGTGTGGTTCATGAAAAGAACAGACATGCAATGACACTGGTGGATTGTTATGTGGATTGTTTAGAAGAATACACATGCAATGACACTGGGTGTGGTTCCTGAAAAGAACAGACATGCAATGACCCCAGTGGATCCTTATGTGGTTTGTTTAGAGGAACACACATGCAATGACATTGGGTGTGGTTCATGAAAATAACAGACATGCAATGACACTGGTGGATCCTTATGTGTGGTTCATGAAAAGAACAGACAATGAATGACACAGGTGGATCCTTATGTGGTTTGTTTAGAAGAACACACATGCAATGACACTGGGTGTGGTTCATGAAAAGAACACACATCCAATGACATGTGGTTTGTTTAGAGGAACAGACATGCAATGACACCGGTGGATCCACATGTGGTTTATGAGAAGAACACACATCCAATGACACTGGTAGATCCTTATGTGGTTCATGAAAAGAACAGACATGCAGTGACACCGGGTGTGGTTCATGAAAAGAACAGACATGCAATGACACTGGGTGTTGCTCATGAAAATAATAGACATCCAATGGCTGTGGTTCATGAAAAGAACACACATGCAATGACCCTGGGTGCGGTTCATGAAAAGAACGGACATGCAATGAGACTGGTGGATCCTTATGTGTGGTTCATGAAAAGAACAGACATGCAATCACACTGTTGGATCCATATGTGGTTTGTCAGGAGAACACACATGCAATGACATTGGGTGTGGTTCATGAAAAGAACAGACATGCAATGAAACTGGTAGATCCTTATGTGGTTCATGAAAAGAACAGACATGCAATGACACTGGTGGATTGTTATGTGGTTTGTTTAGAAGAACACACATGCAATGACACTGGGTGTGGTTCCTAAAATGAACAGACATGCAATGACACTAGTGGATCCTTATGTGGTTTGTTTAGAGGAACATACATGCAATGATATTGGGTGTGGTTCATGAAAAGAACAGACATGCAATGACACTGGTGGATCCTTATGTGTGGTTCATGAAAAGAACAGACATGCAATGACACTAGTGGATCCATATGTGGTTTGTCGGGAGAACACACATGCAATGACATTGGGTGTAGTTCATGAAAAGAACAGACATGCAATGACACTTGGAGATCCTTATGTGGTTCATGAAAAGAACACACATGCAATGACCCTGGGTGCGGTTCATGAAAAGAACGGACATGCAATGACACCGGTGGATCCACATGTGGTTTATGAGAAGAACACACATCCAATGACACTGGTAGATCCTTATGTGGTTCATGAAAAGAACAGACATGCAGTGACACCGGGTGTGGTTCATGAAAAGAACAGACATGCAATGACACTGGGTGTTGCTCATGAAAATAATAGAGATCCAATGGCTGTGGTTCAGGAAAAGAACACACATGCAATGACAGTGGGTGTGGTGTATGAAAAGAACAGACATGCAATGACACTGGTGGATCCTTATGTGTGGTTCATGAAAAGAACAGACATGCAATGACACTGGTGGATCCATATGTGGTTTTTCAGGAGAACACACATGCAATGACATTGGGTGTGGTTCATGAAAAGAACAGACATGCAATGACACTGGTAGATCCTTATGTAGTTCATGAAAATAACACACATGCAATGACACTATGTGTGGTTCATGAAAAGAACAGACATGCAATGAGACTGGTGGATCCTTATGTGTGGTTCATGAAAAGAACATACATGCAATGCCACTGGTGGATCCATATGTTGTTTGTCAGGAGAACACACATGCAATGACATTGGGTGTGGTTCATGAAAAGAACAGACATGCAATGACACTGGTAGATCCTTATGTGGTTCATGAAAAGAACACACATGCAATGACACTAGGTGTGGTTCATGAAAAGAATAGACATGCAATGACACTGGTGGATCCTTATGTGTGGTTCATGAAAAGAACAGACATGCAATGAAACTGGTGGATCCATATGTGGTTTGTCAGGAGAACACACATGCAATGACATTGGGTGTGGTTCATGAAAAGAACAAACATGCAATAACACTGGTAGATCCTTATGTGGTTCATGAAATGAACACACATGCAATGACATTGGGTGTGGTTCATGAAAAGAACGGACATGCAATGACACTCGTGGATCCTTATGTGTGGTTCATGAAAAGAACAGACATGCAATGACACTGGTGGATCCATATGTGGTTTGTTAGGAGAAAACACATGCAATGACATTGGGTGTGGTTCATGAAAAGAACAGACATGCAATGACACTGTTAGATCCTTATGTGGTTCATGAAAAGAACAGACATGCAATGACATTGGGTGTGGTTCATGAAAAGAATAGACATGCAATGACACTGGTGGTTCCTTATGTGTGGTTCATGAAAAGAACAGACATGCAATGACACTGGTAGATCCTTATGTGGTTCATGAAAAGAATAGACATGCAATGACATTGGGTGCGGTTCATGAAAAGAACAGACATGCAATGACACTGGTGGATCCTTATGTGTGGTTCATGAAAAGAACAGACATGCAATGACACTGGTGGATCCTTATGTGGTTTGTCAGGAGAACACACATGTAATGACATTGGGTGTGCTTCATGAAAAGAACAGACATGCAATGACACTGGTAGATCCTTATGTGGTTCATGAAAAGAACAGACATGCAATGACACTGGTGGATTGTTATGTGGTTTGTTTAGAAGAACACACATGCAATGACACTGGGTGTGGTTCCTAAAACGAACAGACATGCAATGACACTAGTGGATCCTTATGTGGTTTGTTTAGAGGAACATACATGCAATGATATTGGGTGTGGTTCATGAAAAGAACAGACATGCAATGACACTGGTGGATCCTTATGTGTGGTTCATGAAAAGAACAGACATGCAATGACACTAGTGGATCCATATGTGGTTTGTCGGGAGAACACACATGCAATGACATTGGGTGTAGTTCATGAAAAGAACAGACATGCAATGACACTTGGATATCCTTATGTGGTTCATGAAAAGAACACACATGCAATGACCCTGGGTGCGGTTCATGAAAAGAACGGACATGCAATGAGACTGGTGGATCCTTATGTGTGGTTCATGAAAAGAACAGACATGCAATCACACTGGTGGATCCATATGTGGTTTGTCAGGAGAACACACATGCAATGACATTGGGTGTGGTTCATGAAAAGAACAGACATGCAATGACACTGGTAGATCCTTATGTGGTTCATGAAAAGAACAGACATGCAATGACACTGGTGGATTGTTATGTGGATTGTTTAGAAGAACACACATGCAATGACACTGGGTGTGGTTCCTAAAATGAACAGACATGCAATGACACTAGTGGATCCTTATGTGGATTGTTTAGAGGAACATACATGCAATGATATTGGGTGTGGTTCATGAAAAGAACAGACATGCAATGACACTGGTGGATCCTTATGTGTGGTTCATGAAAAGAACAGACATGCAATGACACTAGTGGATCCATATGTGGTTTATCGGGAGAACACACATGCAATGACATTGGGTGTAGTTCATGAAAAGAACAGACATGCAATGACACTGGTAGATCCTTATGTGGTTCATGAAAAGAACACACATGCAATGACACTAGGTGTGGTTCATGAAAAGAATAGACATGCAATGACACTGGTGGATCCTTATGTGTGGTTCATGAAAAGAACAGACATGCAATGAAACTGGTGGATCCATATGTGGTTTGTCAGGAGAACACACATGCAATGACATTGGGTGTGGTTCATGAAAAGAACAAACATGCAATAACACTGGTAGATCCTTATGTGGTTCATGAAATGAACACACATGCAATGACATTGGGTGTGGTTCATGAAAAGAACGGACATGCAATGACACTCGTGGATCCTTATGTGTGGTTCATGAAAAGAACAGACATGCAATGACACTGGTGGATCCATATGTGGTTTGTTAGGAGAAAACACATGCAATGACATTGGGTGTGGTTCATGAAAAGAACAGACATGCAATGACACTGTTAGATCCTTATGTGGTTCATGAAAAGAACAGACATGCAATGACATTGGGTGTGGTTCATGAAAAGAATAGACATGCAATGACACTGGTGGTTCCTTATGTGTGGTTCATGAAAAGAACAGACATGCAATGACACTGGTAGATCCTTATGTGGTTCATGAAAAGAATAGACATGCAATGACATTGGGTGCGGTTCATGAAAAGAACAGACATGCAATGACACTGGTGGATCCTTATGTGTGGTTCATGAAAAGAACAGACATGCAATGACACTGGTGGATCCTTATGTGGTTTGTCAGGAGAACACACATGTAATGACATTGGGTGTGCTTCATGAAAAGAACAGACATGCAATGACACTGGTAGATCCTTATGTGGTTCATGAAAAGAACAGACATGCAATGACACTGGTGGATTGTTATGTGGTTTGTTTAGAAGAACACACATGCAATGACACTGGGTGTGGTTCCTAAAACGAACAGACATGCAATGACACTAGTGGATCCTTATGTGGTTTGTTTAGAGGAACATACATGCAATGATATTGGGTGTGGTTCATGAAAAGAACAGACATGCAATGACACTGGTGGATCCTTATGTGTGGTTCATGAAAAGAACAGACATGCAATGACACTAGTGGATCCATATGTGGTTTGTCGGGAGAACACACATGCAATGACATTGGGTGTAGTTCATGAAAAGAACAGACATGCAATGACACTTGGATATCCTTATGTGGTTCATGAAAAGAACACACATGCAATGACCCTGGGTGCGGTTCATGAAAAGAACGGACATGCAATGAGACTGGTGGATCCTTATGTGTGGTTCATGAAAAGAACAGACATGCAATCACACTGGTGGATCCATATGTGGTTTGTCAGGAGAACACACATGCAATGACATTGGGTGTGGTTCATGAAAAGAACAGACATGCAATGACACTGGTAGATCCTTATGTGGTTCATGAAAAGAACAGACATGCAATGACACTGGTGGATTGTTATGTGGTTTGTTTAGAAGAACACACATGCAATGACACTGGGTGTGGTTCCTAAAATGAACAGACATGCAATGACACTAGTGGATCCTTATGTGGATTGTTTAGAGGAACATACATGCAATGATATTGGGTGTGGTTCATGAAAAGAACAGACATGCAATGACACTGGTGGATCCTTATGTGTGGTTCATGAAAAGAACAGACATGCAATGACACTAGTGGATCCATATGTGGTTTATCGGGAGAACACACATGCAATGACATTGGGTGTAGTTCATGAAAAGAACAGACATGCAATGACACTTGGAGATCCTTATGTGGTTCATGAAAAGAACACACATGCAATGACCCTGGGTGCGGTTCATGAAAAGAACGGACATGCAATGAGACTGGTGGATCCTTATGTGTGGTTCATGAAAAGAACAGACATGCAATCACACTGGTGGATCCATATGTGGTTTGTCAGGAGAACACACATGCAATGACATTGGGTGTGTTTCATGAAAAGAACAGACATGCAATGACACTGGTAGATCCTTATGTGGTTCATGAAAAGAACACACATGCAATGATACTGGGTGTGGTTAATGAAAAGAACAGACATGCAATGACACTGGTGGATCCTTATGTGTGGTTCATTAAAAGAACAGACATGCAATGACACTGGTGGATCCATATGTGGTTTATCAGGAGAACACACGTGCAATGACATTGGTTGTGGTTCATGAAAAGAACAAACATGCAATGACACTGGTAGATCCTTATGTGGTTCATGAAAAGTACACACATGCAATGATACTAGGTGTGGTTAATGAAAAGAACAGACATGCAATGACACTGGTGGATCCTTATGTGTGGTTCATTAAAAGAACAGACATGCAATGACACTGGTGGATCCATATGTGGTTTATCAGGAGAACACACGTGCAATGACATTGGTTGTGGTTCATGAAAAGACCAAACATGCAATGACACTGGTAGATCCTTATGTGGTTCATGAAAAGTACACACATGCAATGACACTGGGTGTGGTTCATGAAAAGAATAGACATGCAATGACACTGGTGGATCCTTATGTGTGGTTCATGAAAAGAACAGACATGCAATGACACTGGTGGATCCATATGTGGTTTTCCAGGAGAACCCACATGCAATGACATTGGGTGTGGTTCATGAAAAGAACGGACATGCAATGACACTGGTTCATCCTTATGTGGTTCATGAAAAGAATAGACCTGCAATGACATTGGGTGTGGTTCATGAAAAGAACAAACATGCAATGAGACTGGTGGATCCTTATGTGTGGTTCATGAAAAGAACAGACATGCAATGACACTGGTGGATCCTTATGTGGTTTGTTTAGAAGAACACACATGAAATGATACTGGGCGTGGTTCATCAAAATAACAAACATGCAATGACACTTGTGGATCCTTATATGGTTTGTTTAGAGGAACACACATGCAATGACATTGGGTGTGGTTCATGAAAAGAACAGACATGCAATGACACCAGTGGATCCATATGGGGTTTGTTAGGATAACACACATGCAATGACATTGGATGTTGTTCACGAAAAGAACAGACATGCAATAACACTGGTGGATTGTTATGTGGTTTGTTTAGAAGAACACACATGCAATGACACTGGGTGTGGTTCCTAAAATGAACAGACATGCAATGACACTAGTGGATCCTTATGTGGTTTGTTTAGAGGAACATACATGCAATGATATTGGGTGTGGTTCATGAAAAGAACAGACATGCAATGACACTGGTGGATCCTTATGTGTGGTTCATGAAAAGAACAGACATGCAATGACACTAGTGGATCCATATGTGGTTTGTCGGGAGAACACACATGCAATGACATTGGGTGTAGTTCATGAAAAGAACAGACATGCAATGACACTTGGATATCCTTATGTGGTTCATGAAAAGAACACACATGCAATGACCCTGGGTGCGGTTCATGAAAAGAACGGACATGCAATGAGACTGGTGGATCCTTATGTGTGGTTCATGAAAAGAACAGACATGCAATCACACTGGTGGATCCATATGTGGTTTGTCAGGAGAACACACATGCAATGACATTGGGTGTGGTTCATGAAAAGAACAGACATGCAATGACACTGGTAGATCCTTATGTGGTTCATGAAAAGATTAGACATGCAATGACACTGGTGGATCCTTATGTGGTTTGTTTAGAGGAACAAACATGCAATGACATTGGGTGTGGTTCATGAAAAGAAGAAGCATGCAATGACACTGGTAGATCCTTATGTGGTTCATGAAAAGAACACACATGCAATGTCACTAGGTGTGGTTCATGAAAAGAACATACATGCAATCAGACTGGTGGATCCTTATGTGTGGTTCATGAAAAGAACATACATGCAATGACACTGGTGGATCCTTATGTGGTTTGTTTAGAGGAACAAACATGAAATGACATTTGGTGTGGTTCATGAAAAGAACAGACATGCAATGACACTGGTAGATCCTTATGTGGTTCATGAAAAGAACAGACATGCAATGACATTGGGTGTGCTTCATGAAAAGAACAGACATGCAATGACACTGGTGGATCCTTATGTGTGGTTAATGAAAAGAACAAACATGCAATGACACTGGTGGATCCTTATGTGGTTTGTTTAGAAGAACACACATGCAATGACACTGGGTGTGGTTCATGAAAAGAACAGACATGCAATGACACTAGTGGATCCATGTGTGGTTCATGGGAAGAACAGACATGCAGTGACACTGGTGGATCCTAATGTGTGGTTCATGAAAAGAGAAGACATGAAATGACACTGGTGGATCCATACGTGGTTTGTCAGGAGAACACACATGCAATGACATTGGGTGTGGTTCATGAAAAGAACAGACATGCAATGACACTGGTAGATCCTTATGTGGTTCATGAAAAGAACAGACATGCAATGACACTGGTGGATCCTTATGTGTGGTTCATGAAAAGAACAGACATGCAATGACACTGGTGGATTGTTATGTGGTTTGTTTAGAAGAACACACGTGCAATGACACTGGGTGTGGTTCCTGAAATGAACAGACATGCAATGACACTGGTGGATCCTTATGTGGTTTGTTTAGAGGAACATACATGCAATGATATTGGGTGTGGTTCATGAAAAGAACAGACATGCAATGACACTGGTGGATCCTTATGTGTGGTTCATGAAAAGAACATACATGCAATGACACTAGTGGATCCATATGTGGTTTGTCGGGAGAACACACATGCAATGACATTGGGTGTAGTTCATGAAAAGAACAGACATGCAATGACACTGGGAGATCCTTATGTGGTTCATGAAAGGAACACACATGAAATGACCCTGGGTGCGGTTCATGAAAAGAACGGACATGCAATGAGACTGGTGGATCCTTATGTGTGGTTCATGAAAAGAACAGACATGCAATCACACTGGTGGATCCATATGTGGTTTGTCAGGAGAACACACATGCAATGACATTGGGTGTGGTTCATGAAAAGAACAGACATGCAATGACACTGGTAGATCCTTATGTGGTTCATGAAAAGAACACACATGCAATGATACTGGGTGTGGTTAATGAAAAGAACAGACATGCAATGACACTGGTGGATCCTTATGTGTGGTTCATTAAAAGAACAGACATGCAATGACACTGGTGGATCCATATGTGGTTTATCAGGAGAACACACGTGCAATGACATTGGTTGTGGTTCATGAAAAGAACAAACATGCAATGACACTTGTAGATCCTTATGTGGTTCATGAAAAGTACACACATGCAATGACACTGGGTGTGGTTCATGAAAAGAACAGACATGCAATGACACTGGTGGATCCTTATGTGTGGTTCATGAAAAGAACAGACATGCAATGACACTGGTGGATCCATATGTGGTTTGCCAAGAGAACACACATGCAATGACATTGGGTGTGGTTCATGAAAAGAACGGACATGCAATGACACTGGTAGATCCTTATGTGGTTCATGAAAAGAATAGACATGCAATGACATTGGGTGTGGTTCATGAAAAGAACAGACATGCAATGACACTGGTAGATCCTTATGTGGTTCAGGAAAAGAACAGACATGCAATGAGACTGGTGGATCCTTATGTGTGGTTCATGAAAAGAACATACATGCAATGCCACTGGTGGATCCATATGTTGTTTGTCAGGAGAACACACATGCAATGACATTGGGTGTGGTTCATGAAAAGAACAGACATGCAATGACACTGGTAGATCCTTATGTGGTTCATGAAAAGAACACACATGCAATGACACTGGGTGTGGTTCATGAAAAGAATAGACATGCAATGACACTGGTGGATCCTTATGTGTGGTTCATGAAAAGAACAGACATGCAATGAAACTGGTGGATCCATATCTGGTTTGTCAGGAGAACACACATGCAATGACATTGGGTGTGGTTCATGAAAAGAACAAACATGCAATAACACTGGTAGATCCTTATGTGGTTCATGAAATGAACACACATGCAATGACATTGGGTGTGGTTCATGAAAAGAACAGACATGCAATGACACTGGTGGATTGTTATGTGGATTGTTTAGAAGAATACACATGCAATGACACTGGGTGTGGTTCCTGAAAAGAACAGACATGCAATGACCCCAGTGGATCCTTATGTGGTTTGTTTAGAGGAACACACATGCAATGACATTGGGTGTGGTTCATGAAAATAACAGACATGCAATGACACTGGTGGATCCTTATGTGTGGTTCATGAAAAGAACAGACAATGAATGACACAGGTGGATCCTTATGTGGTTTGTTTAGAAGAACACACATGCAATGACACTGGTGTGGTTCATGAAAAGAACACACATCCAATGACATGTGGTTTGTTTAGAGGAACAGACATGCAATGACACCGGTGGATCCACATGTGGTTTATGAGAAGAACACACATCCAATGACACTGGTAGATCCTTATGTGGTTCATGAAAAGAACAGACATGCAGTGACACCGGGTGTGGTTCATGAAAAGAACAGACATGCAATGACACTGGGTGTTGCTCATGAAAATAATAGACATCTAATGGCTGTTTTTCAGGAAAAGAACACACATGCAATGACAGTGGGTGTGGTGTATGAAAAGAACAGACATGCAATGACACTGGTGGATCCTTATGTGTGGTTCATGAAAAGAACAGACATGCAATGACACTGGTGGATCCATATGTGGTTTTTCAGGAGAACACACATGCAATGACATTGGGTGTGGTTCATGAAAAGAACAGACATGCAATGACACTGGTAGATCCTTATGTAGTTCATGAAAAGAACACACATGCAATGACACTATGTGTGGTTCATGAAAAGAACAGACATGCAATGAGACTGGTGGATCCTTATGTGTGGTTCATGAAAAGAACATACATGCAATGCCACTGGTGGATCCATATGTTGTTTGTCAGGAGAACACACATGCAATGACATTGGGTGTGGTTCATGAAAAGAACAGACATGCAATGACACTGGTAGATCCTTATGTGGTTCATGAAAAGAACAGACATGCAATGACACTGGTGGATTGTTATGTGGTTTGTTTAGAAGAACACACATGCAATGACACTGGGTGTGGTTCCTAAAATGAACAGACATGCAATGACACTAGTGGATCCTTATGTGGTTTGTTTAGAGGAACATACATGCAATGATATTGGGTGTGGTTCATGAAAAGAACAGACATGCAATGACACTGGTGGATCCTTATGTATGGTTCATGAAAAGAACAGACATGCAATGACACTAGTGGATCCATATGTGGTTTGTCGGGAGAACACACATGCAATGACATTGGGTGTAGTTCATGAAAAGAACAGACATGCAATGACACTTGGAGATCCTTATGTGGTTCATGAAAAGAACACACATGCAATGACCCTGGGTGCGGTTCATGAAAAGAACGGGCATGCAATGAGACTGGTGGATCCTTATGTGTGGTTCATGAAAAGAACAGACATGCAATCACACTGGTGGATCCATATGTGGTTTGTCAGGAGAACACACATGCAATGACATTGGGTGTGGTTCATGAAAAGAACAGACATGCAATGACACTGGTAGATCCTTATGTGGTTCATGAAAAGAACACACATGCAATGATACTGGGTGTGGTTAATGAAAAGAACAGACATGCAATGACACTGGTGGATCCTTATGTGTGGTTCATTAAAAGAACAGACATGCAATGACACTGGTGGATCCATATGTGGTTTATCAGGAGAACACACGTGCAATGACATTGGTTGTGGTTCATGAAAAGAATAAACATGCAATGACACTGGTAGATCCTTATGTGGTTCATGAAAAGTACACACATGCAATGACACTGGGTGTGGTTCATGAAAAGAACAGACATGCAATGACACTGGTGGATCCTTATGTGTGGTTCATGAAAAGAACAGACATGCAATGACACTGGTGGATCCATATGTGGTTTGCCAGGAGAACCCACATGCAATGACATGGGGTGTGGTTCATGAAAAGAACGGACATGCAATGACACTGGTTCATCCTTATGTGGTTCATGAAAAGAATAGACCTGCAATAACATTGGGTGTGGTTCATGAAAAGAACAAACATGCAATGAGACTGGTGGATCCTTATGTGTGGTTCATGAAAAGAACAGACATGCAATGACACTGGTGGATCCTTATGTGGTTTGTTTAGAAGAACACACATGAAATGATACTGGGCGTGGTTCATCAAAAGAACAAACATGCAATGACACTGGTGGATCCTTATATGGTTTGTTTAGAGGAACACACATGCAATGACATTGGGTGTGGTTCATGAAAAGAACAGACATGCAATGACACCGGTGGATCCATATGGGGTTTGTTAGGATAACACACATGCAATGACATTGGATGTTGTTCATGAAAAGAACAGACATGCAATGACACTGGTAGATCCTTAAGTGGTTCATGAAAAGAACACACATGCAATGACACTGGGTGTGGTTCATGAAAAGAACAAACATGCAATGACACTGGTGGATCCTTATGTGTGGTTCATGAAAAGAACATACATGCAATGAAACTGGTGGATCCTTATGTGGTTTGTTTAGAGGAACAAACATGCAATGAAATTGGGTGTGGTTCATGAAAAGAACAAACATGCAATGACACTGGTAGATCCTTATGTGGTTCATGAAAAGAACACACATGCAATGTCACTAGGTGTGGTTCATGAAAAGAACATACATGCAATCAGACTGGTGGATCCTTATGTGTGGTTCATGAAAAGAACATACATGCAATGACACTGGTGGATCCTTATGTGGTTTGTTTAGAGGAACAAACATGAAATGACATTGGGTGTGGTTCATGAAAAGAACAGACATGCAATGACACTGGTAGATCCTTATGTGGTTCATGAAAAGAACAGACATGCAATGACATTGGGTGTGCTTCATGAAAAGAACAGACATGCAATGACACTGGTGGATCCTTATGTGTGGTTAATGAAAAGAACAAACATGCAATGACACTGGTGGATCCTTATGTGGTTTGTTTAGAAGAACACACATGCAATGACACTGGGTGTGGTTCATGAAAAGAACAGACATGCAATGACACTAGTGGATCCATGTGTGGTTCATGGGAAGAACAGACATGCAGTGACACTGGTGGATCCTAATGTGTGGTTCATGAAAAGAGCAGACATGAAATGACACTGGTGGATCCATACGTGGTTTGTCAGGAGAACACACATGCAATGACATTGGGTGTGGTTCATGAAAAGAACAGACATGCAATGACACTGGTAGATCCTTATGTGGTTCATGAAAAGAACAGACATGCAATGACACTGGTGGATCCTTATGTGTGGTTCATGAAAAGAACAGACATGCAATGACACTGGTGGATTGTTATGTGGTTTGTTTAGAAGAACACACGTGCAATGACACTGGGTGTGGTTCCTGAAATGAACAGACATGCAATGACACTGGTGGATCCTTATGTGGTGTGTTTAGAGGAACATACATGCAATGATATTGGGTGTGGTTCATGAAAAGAACAGACATGCAATGACACTGGTGGATCCTTATGTGTGGTTCATGAAAAGAACATACATGCAATGACACTAGTGGATCCATATGTGGTTTGTCGGGAGAACACACATGCAATGACATTGGGTGTAGTTCATGAAAAGAACAGACATGCAATGACACTGGGAGATCCTTATGTGGTTCATGAAAGGAACACACATGAAATGACCCTGGGTGCGGTTCATGAAAAGAACGGACATGCAATGAGACTGGTGGATCCTTATGTGTGGTTCATGAAAAGAACAGACATGCAATAACACTGGTGGATCCATATGTGGTTTGTCAGGAGAACACACATGCAATGACATTGGGTGTGGTTCATGAAAAGAACAGACATGCAATGACACTGGTAGATCCTTATGTGGTTCATGAAAAGAACACACATGCAATGATACTGGGTGTGGTTAATGAAAAGAACAGACATGCAATGACACTGGTGGATCCTTATGTGTGGTTCATTAAAAGAACAGACATGCAATGACACTGGTGGATCCATATGTGGTTTATCAGGAGAACACACGTGCAATGACATTGGTTGTGGTTCATGAAAAGAACAAACTTGCAATGACACTTGTAGATCCTTATGTGGTTCATGAAAAGTACACACATGCAATGACACTGGGTGTGGTTCATGAAAAGAACAGACATGCAATGACACTGGTGGATCCTTATGTGTGGTTCATGAAAAGAACAGACATGCAATGACACTGGTGGATCCATATGTGGTTTGCCAAGAGAACACACATGCAATGACATTGGGTGTGGTTCATGAAAAGAACGGACATGCAATGACACTGGTAGATCCTTATGTGGTTCATGAAAAGAATAGACATGCAATGACATTGGGTGTGGTTCATGAAAAGAACAGACATGCAATGACACTGGTAGATCCTTATGTGGTTCAGGAAAAGAACAGACATGCAATGAGACTGGTGGATCCTTATGTGTGGTTCATGAAAAGAACATACATGCAATGCCACTGGTGGATCCATATGTTGTTTGTCAGGAGAACACACATGCAATGACATTGGGTGTGGTTCATGAAAAGAACAGACATGCAATGACACTGGTAGATCCTTATGTGGTTCATGAAAAGAACACACATGCAATGACACTGGGTGTGGTTCATGAAAAGAATAGACATGCAATGACACTGGTGGATCCTTATGTGTGGTTCATGAAAAGAACAGACATGCAATGAAACTGGTGGATCCATATCTGGTTTGTCAGGAGAACACACATGCAATGACATTGGGTGTGGTTCATGAAAAGAACAAACATGCAATAACACTGGTAGATCCTTATGTGGTTCATGAAATGAACACACATGCAATGACATTGGGTGTGGTTCATGAAAAGAACAGACATGCAATGACACTGGTGGATTGTTATGTGGATTGTTTAGAAGAATACACATGCAATGACACTGGGTGTGGTTCCTGAAAAGAACAGACATGCAATGACCCCAGTGGATCCTTATGTGGTTTGTTTAGAGGAACACACATGCAATGACATTGGGTGTGGTTCATGAAAATAACAGACATGCAATGACACTGGTGGATCCTTATGTGTGGTTCATGAAAAGAACAGACAATGAATGACACAGGTGGATCCTTATGTGGTTTGTTTAGAAGAACACACATGCAATGACACTGGGTGTGGTTCATGAAAAGAACACACATCCAATGACATGTGGTTTGTTTAGAGGAACAGACATGCAATGACACCGGTGGATCCACATGTGGTTTATGAGAAGAACACACATCCAATGACACTGGTAGATCCTTATGTGGTTCATGAAAAGAACAGACATGCAGTGACACCGGGTGTGGTTCATGAAAAGAACAGACATGCAATGACACTGGGTGTTGCTCATGAAAATAATAGACATCTAATGGCTGTTTTTCAGGAAAAGAACACACATGCAATGACAGTGGGTGTGGTGTATGAAAAGAACAGACATGCAATGACACTGGTGGATCCTTATGTGTGGTTCATGAAAAGAACAGACATGCAATGACACTGGTGGATCCATATGTGGTTTTTCAGGAGAACACACATGCAATGACATTGGGTGTGGTTCATGAAAAGAACAGACATGCAATGACACTGGTAGATCCTTATGTAGTTCATGAAAAGAACACACATGCAATGACACTATGTGTGGTTCATGAAAAGAACAGACATGCAATGAGACTGGTGGATCCTTATGTGTGGTTCATGAAAAGAACATACATGCAATGCCACTGGTGGATCCATATGTTGTTTGTCAGGAGAACACACATGCAATGACATTGGGTGTGGTTCATGAAAAGAACAGACATGCAATGACACTGGTAGATCCTTATGTGGTTCATGAAAAGAACAGACATGCAATGACACTGGTGGATTGTTATGTGGTTTGTTTAGAAGAACACACATGCAATGACACTGGGTGTGGTTCCTAAAATGAACAGACATGCAATGACACTAGTGGATCCTTATGTGGTTTGTTTAGAGGAACATACATGCAATGATATTGGGTGTGGTTCATGAAAAGAACAGACATGCAATGACACTGGTGGATCCTTATGTATGGTTCATGAAAAGAATAGACATGCAATGACACTAGTGGATCCATATGTGGTTTGTCGGGAGAACACACATGCAATGACATTGGGTGTAGTTCATGAAAAGAACAGACATGCAATGACACTTGGAGATCCTTATGTGGTTCATGAAAAGAACACACATGCAATGACCCTGGGTGCGGTTCATGAAAAGAACGGGCATGCAATGAGACTGGTGGATCCTTATGTGTGGTTCATGAAAAGAACAGACATGCAATCACACTGGTGGATCCATATGTGGTTTGTCAGGAGAACACACATGCAATGACATTGGGTGTGGTTCATGAAAAGAACAGACATGCAATGACACTGGTAGATCCTTATGTGGTTCATGAAAAGAACACACATGCAATGATACTGGGTATGGTTAATGAAAAGAACAGACATGCAATGACACTGGTGGATCCTTATGTGTGGTTCATTAAAAGAACAGACATGCAATGACACTGGTGGATCCATATGTGGTTTATCAGGAGAACACACGTGCAATGACATTGGTTGTGGTTCATGAAAAGAACAAACATGCAATGACACTGGTAGATCCTTATGTGGTTCATGAAAAGTACACACATGCAATGACACTGGGTGTGGTTCATGAAAAGAACAGACATGCAATGACACTGGTGGATCCTTATGTGTGGTTCATGAAAAGAACAGACATGCAATGACACTGGTGGATCCATATGTGGTTTGCCAGGAGAACCCACATGCAATGACATGGGGTGTGGTTCATGAAAAGAACGGACATGCAATGACACTGGTTCATCCTTATGTGGTTCATGAAAAGAATAGACCTGCAATAACATTGGGTGTGGTTCATGAAAAGAACAAACATGCAATGAGACTGGTGGATCCTTATGTGTGGTTCATGAAAAGAACAGACATGCAATGACACTGGTGGATCCTTATGTGGTTTGTTTAGAAGAACACACATGAAATGATACTGGGCGTGGTTCATCAAAAGAACAAACATGCAATGACACTGGTGGATCCTTATATGGTTTGTTTAGAGGAACACACATGCAATGACATTGGGTGTGGTTCATGAAAAGAACAGACATGCAATGACACCGGTGGATCCATATGGGGTTTGTTAGGATAACACACATGCAATGACATTGGATGTTGTTCATGAAAAGAACAGACATGCAATGACACTGGTAGATCCTTAAGTGGTTCATGAAAAGAACACACATGCAATGACACTGGGTGTGGTTCATGAAAAGAACAAACATGCAATGACACTGGTGGATCCTTATGTGTGGTTCATGAAAAGAACATACATGCAATGAAACTGGTGGATCCTTATGTGGTTTGTTTAGAGGAACAAACATGCAATGACATTGGGTGTGGTTCATGAAAAGAACAAACATGCAATGACACTGGTAGATCCTTATGTGGTTCATGAAAAGAACACACATGCAATGTCACTAGGTGTGGTTCATGAAAAGAACATACATGCAATCAGACTGGTGGATCCTTATGTGTGGTTCATGAAAAGAACATACATGCAATGACACTGGTGGATCCTTATGTGGTTTGTTTAGAGGAACAAACATGAAATGACATTGGGTGTGGTTCATGAAAAGAACAGACATGCAATGACACTGGTAGATCCTTATGTGGTTCATGAAAAGAACAGACATGCAATGACATTGGGTGTGCTTCATGAAAAGAACAGACATGCAATGACACTGGTGGATCCTTATGTGTGGTTAATGAAAAGAACAAACATGCAATGACACTGGTGGATCCTTATGTGGTTTGTTTAGAAGAACACACATGCAATGACACTGGGTGTGGTTCATGAAAAGGACAGACATGCAATGACACTAGTGGATCCATGTGTGGTTCATGGGAAGAACAGACATGCAGTGACACTAGTGGATCCTAATGTGTGGTTCATGAAAAGAGCAGACATGAAATGACACTGGTGGATCCATACGTGGTTTGTCAGGAGAACACACATGCAATGACATTGGGTGTGGTTCATGAAAAGAACAGACATGCAATGACACTGGTAGATCCTTATGTGGTTCATGAAAAGAACAGACATGCAATGACACTGGTGGATCCTTATGTGTGGTTCATGAAAAGAACAGACATGCAATGACACTGGTGGATTGTTATGTGGTTTGTTTAGAAGAACACACGTGCAATGACACTGGGTGTGGTTCCTGAAATGAACAGACATGCAATGACACTGGTGGATCCTTATGTGGTTTGTTTAGAGGAACATACATGCAATGATATTGGGTGTGGTTCATGAAAAGAACAGACATGCAATGACACTGGTGGATCCTTATGTGTGGTTCATGAAAAGAACAGACATGCAATGACACTAGTGGATCCATATGTGGTTTGTCGAGAGAACACACATGCAATGACATTGGGTGTAGTTCATGAAAAGAATAGACATGCAATGACACTGGGAGATCCTTATGTGGTTCATGAAAGAACACACATGAAATGACCCTGGGTGCGGTTCATGAAAAGAACGGACATGCAATGAGACTGGTGGATCCTTATGTGTGGTTCATGAAAAGAACAGACATGCAATCACACTGGTGGATCCATATGTGGTTTGTCAGGAGAACACACATGCAATGACATTGGGTGTGGTTCATGAAAAGAACAGACATGCAATGACACTGGTAGATCCTTATGTGGTTCATGAAAAGAACACACATGCAATGATACTGGGTGTGGTCAATGAAAAGAACAGACATGCAATGACACTGGTGGATCCTTATGTGTGGTTCATTAAAAGAATAGACATGCAATGCCACTGGTGGATCCATATGTGGTTTGTCAGGAGAACACACGTGCAATGACATTGGTTGTGGTTCATGAAAAGAACAAACATGCAATGACACTTGTAGATCCTTATGTGGTTCATGAAAAGTACACACATGCAATGACACTGGGTGTGGTTCATGAAAAGAACAGACATGCAATGACACTGGTGGATCCTTATGTGTGGTTCATGAAAAGAACAGACATGCAATGACACTGGTGGATCCATATGTGGTTTGCCAAGAGAACACACATGCAATGACATTGGGTGTGGTTCATGAAAAGAACGGACATGCAATGACACTGGTAGATCCTTATGTGGTTCATGAAAAGAATAGACATGCAATGACATTGGGTGTGGTTCATGAAAAGAACAGACATGCAATGACACTGGTAGATCCTTATGTGGTTCAGGAAAAGAACAGACATGCAATGAGACTGGTGGATCCTTATGTGTGGTTCATGAAAAGAACATACATGCAATGCCACTGGTGGATCCATATGTTGTTTGTCAGGAGAACACACATGCAATGACATTGGGTGTGGTTCATGAAAAGAACAGACATGCAATGACACTGGTAGATCCTTATGTGGTTCATGAAAATAACACACATGCAATGACACTGGGTGTGGTTCATGAAAAGAATAGACATGCAATGACACTGGTGGATCCTTATGTGTGGTTCATGAAAAGAACAGACATGCAATGAAACTGGTGGATCCATATCTGGTTTGTCAGGAGAACACACATGCAATGACATTGGGTGTGGTTCATGAAAAGAACAAACATGCAATAACACTGGTAGATCCTTATGTGGTTCATGAAATGAACACACATGCAATGACATTGGGTGTGGTTCATGAAAAGAACAGGCATGCAATGACACTGGTGGATTGTTATGTGGATTGTTTAGAAGAATACACATGCAATGACACTGGGTGTGGTTCCTGAAAAGAACAGACATGCAATGACCCCAGTGGATCCTTATGTGGTTTGTTTAGAGGAACACACATGCAATGAGATTGGGTGTGGTTCATGAAAATAACAGACATGCAATGACACTGGTGGATTCTTATGTGTGGTTCATGAAAAGAACAGACAATGAATGACACAGGTGGATCCTTATGTGGTTTGTTTAGAAGAACACACATGCAATGACACTGGGTGTGGTTCATGAAAAGAACACACATCCAATGACATGTGGTTTGTTTAGAGGAACAGACATGCAATGACACCGGTGGATCCACATGTGGTTTATGAGAAGAACACACATCCAATGACACTGGTAGATCCTTATGTGGTTCATGAAAAGAACAGACATGCAGTGACACCGGGTGTGGTTCATGAAAAGAACAGACATGCAATGACACTGGGTGTTGCTCATGAAAATAATAGACATCTAATGGCTGTTTTTCAGGAAAAGAACACACATGCAATGACAGTGGGTGTGGTGTATGAAAAGAACAGACATGCAATGACACTGGTGGATCCTTATGTGTGGTTCATGAAAAGAACAGACATGCAATGACACTGGTGGATCCATATGTGGTTTTTCAGGAGAACACACATGCAATGACATTGGGTGTGGTTCATGAAAAGAACAGACATGCAATGACACTGGTAGATCCTTATGTAGTTCATGAAAAGAACACACATGCAATGACACTATGTGTGGTTCATGAAAAGAACAGACATGCAATGAGACTGGTGGATCCTTATGTGTGGTTCATGAAAAGAACATACATGCAATGCCACTGGTGGATCCATATGTTGTTTGTCAGGAGAACACACATGCAATGACATTGGGTGTGGTTCATGAAAAGAACAGACATGCAATGACACTGGTAGATCCTTATGTGGTTCATGAAAAGAACAGACATGCAATGACACTGGTGGATTGTTATGTGGTTTGTTTAGAAGAACACACATGCAATGACACTGGGTGTGGTTCCTAAAATGAACAGACATGCAATGACACTAGTGGATCCTTATGTGGTTTGTTTAGAGGAACATACATGCAATGATATTGGGTGTGGTTCATGAAAAGAACAGACATGCAATGACACTGGTGGATCCTTATGTATGGTTCATGAAAAGAATAGACATGCAATGACACTAGTGGATCCATATGTGGTTTGTCGGGAGAACACACATGCAATGACATTGGGTGTAGTTCATGAAAAGAACAGACATGCAATGACACTTGGAGATCCTTATGTGGTTCATGAAAAGAACACACATGCAATGACCCTGGGTGCGGTTCATGAAAAGAACGGGCATGCAATGAGACTGGTGGATCCTTATGTGTGGTTCATGAAAAGAACAGACATGCAATCACACTGGTGGATCCATATGTGGTTTGTCAGGAGAACACACATGCAATGACATTGGGTGTGGTTCATGAAAAGAACAGACATGCAATGACACTGGTAGATCCTTATGTGGTTCATGAAAAGAACACACATGCAATGATACTGGGTATGGTTAATGAAAAGAACAGACATGCAATGACACTGGTGGATCCTTATGTGTGGTTCATTAAAAGAACAGACATGCAATGACACTGGTGGATCCATATGTGGTTTATCAGGAGAACACACGTGCAATGACATTGGTTGTGGTTCATGAAAAGAACAAACATGCAATGACACTGGTAGATCCTTATGTGGTTCATGAAAAGTACACACATGCAATGACACTGGGTGTGGTTCATGAAAAGAACAGACATGCAATGACACTGGTGGATCCTTATGTGTGGTTCATGAAAAGAACAGACATGCAATGACACTGGTGGATCCATATGTGGTTTGCCAGGAGAACCCACATGCAATGACATGGGGTGTGGTTCATGAAAAGAACGGACATGCAATGACACTGGTTCATCCTTATGTGGTTCATGAAAAGAATAGACCTGCAATAACATTGGGTGTGGTTCATGAAAAGAACAAACATGCAATGAGACTGGTGGATCCTTATGTGTGGTTCATGAAAAGAACAGACATGCAATGACACTGGTGGATCCTTATGTGGTTTGTTTAGAAGAACACACATGAAATGATACTGGGCGTGGTTCATCAAAAGAACAAACATGCAATGACACTGGTGGATCCTTATATGGTTTGTTTAGAGGAACACACATGCAATGACATTGGGTGTGGTTCATGAAAAGAACAGACATGCAATGACACCGGTGGATCCATATGGGGTTTGTTAGGATAACACACATGCAATGACATTGGATGTTGTTCATGAAAAGAACAGACATGCAATGACACTGGTAGATCCTTAAGTGGTTCATGAAAAGAACACACATGCAATGACACTGGGTGTGGTTCATGAAAAGAACAAACATGCAATGACACTGGTGGATCCTTATGTGTGGTTCATGAAAAGAACATACATGCAATGAAACTGGTGGATCCTTATGTGGTTTGTTTAGAGGAGCAAACATGCAATGAAATTGGGTGTGGTTCATGAAAAGAACAAACATGCAATGACACTGGTAGATCCTTATGTGGTTCATGAAAAGAACACACATGCAATGTCACTAGGTGTGGTTCATGAAAAGAACATACATGCAATCAGACTGGTGGATCCTTATGTGTGGTTCATGAAAAGAACATACATGCAATGACACTGGTGGATCCTTATGTGGTTTGTTTAGAGGAACAAACATGAAATGACATTGGGTGTGGTTCATGAAAAGAACAGACATGCAATGACACTGGTAGATCCTTATGTGGTTCATGAAAAGAACAGACATGCAATGACATTGGGTGTGCTTCATGAAAAGAACAGACATGCAATGACACTGGTGGATCCTTATGTGTGGTTAATGAAAAGAACAAACATGCAATGACACTGGTGGATCCTTATGTGGTTTGTTTAGAAGAACACACATGCAATGACACTGGGTGTGGTTCATGAAAAGAACAGACATGCAATGACACTAGTGGATCCATGTGTGGTTCATGGGAAGAACAGACATGCAGTGACACTAGTGGATCCTAATGTGTGGTTCATGAAAAGAGCAGACATGAAATGACACTGGTGGATCCATACGTGGTTTGTCAGGAGAACACACATGCAATGACATTGGGTGTGGTTCATGAAAAGAACAGACATGCAATGACACTGGTAGATCCTTATGTGGTTCATGAAAAGAACAGACATGCAATGACACTGGTGGATCCTTATGTGTGGTTCATGAAAAGAACAGACATGCAATGACACTGGTGGATTGTTATGTGGTTTGTTTAGAAGAACACACGTGCAATGACACTGGGTGTGGTTCCTGAAATGAACAGACATGCAATGACACTGGTGGATCCTTATGTGGTTTGTTTAGAGGAACATACATGCAATGATATTGGGTGTGGTTCATGAAAAGAACAGACATGCAATGACACTGGTGGATCCTTATGTGTGGTTCATGAAAAGAACAGACATGCAATGACACTAGTGGATCCATATGTGGTTTGTCGAGAGAACACACATGCAATGACATTGGGTGTAGTTCATGAAAAGAATAGACATGCAATGACACTGGGAGATCCTTATGTGGTTCATGAAAGAACACACATGAAATGACCCTGGGTGCGGTTCATGAAAAGAACGGACATGCAATGAGACTGGTGGATCCTTATGTGTGGTTCATGAAAAGAACAGACATGCAATCACACTGGTGGATCCATATGTGGTTTGTCAGGAGAACACACATGCAATGACATTGGGTGTGGTTCATGAAAAGAACAGACATGCAATGACACTGGTAGATCCTTATGTGGTTCATGAAAAGAACACACATGCAATGATACTGGGTGTGGTCAATGAAAAGAACAGACATGCAATGACACTGGTGGATCCTTATGTGTGGTTCATTAAAAGAATAGACATGCAATGCCACTGGTGGATCCATATGTGGTTTGTCAGGAGAACACACGTGCAATGACATTGGTTGTGGTTCATGAAAAGAACAAACATGCAATGACACTTGTAGATCCTTATGTGGTTCATGAAAAGTACACACATGCAATGACACTGGGTGTGGTTCATGAAAAGAACAGACATGCAATGACACTGGTGGATCCTTATGTGTGGTTCATGAAAAGAACAGACATGCAATGACACTGGTGGATCCATATGTGGTTTGCCAAGAGAACACACATGCAATGACATTGGGTGTGGTTCATGAAAAGAACGGACATGCAATGACACTGGTAGATCCTTATGTGGTTCATGAAAAGAATAGACATGCAATGACATTGGGTGTGGTTCATGAAAAGAACAGACATGCAATGACACTGGTAGATCCTTATGTGGTTCAGGAAAAGAACAGACATGCAATGAGACTGGTGGATCCTTATGTGTGGTTCATGAAAAGAACATACATGCAATGCCACTGGTGGATCCATATGTTGTTTGTCAGGAGAACACACATGCAATGACATTGGGTGTGGTTCATGAAAGGAACAGACATGCAATGACACTGGTAGATCCTTATGTGGTTCATGAAAATAACACACATGCAATGACACTGGGTGTGGTTCATGAAAAGAATAGACATGCAATGACACTGGTGGATCCTTATGTGTGGTTCATGAAAAGAACAGACATGCAATGAAACTGGTGGATCCATATCTGGTTTGTCAGGAGAACACACATGCAATGACATTGGGTGTGGTTCATGAAAAGAACAAACATGCAATAACACTGGTAGATCCTTATGTGGTTCATGAAATGAACACACATGCAATGACATTGGGTGTGGTTCATGAAAAGAACAGGCATGCAATGACACTGGTGGATTGTTATGTGGATTGTTTAGAAGAATACACATGCAATGACACTGGGTGTGGTTCCTGAAAAGAACAGACATGCAATGACCCCAGTGGATCCTTATGTGGTTTGTTTAGAGGAACACACATGCAATGAGATTGGGTGTGGTTCATGAAAATAACAGACATGCAATGACACTGGTGGATTCTTATGTGTGGTTCATGAAAAGAACAGACAATGAATGACACAGGTGGATCCTTATGTGGTTTGTTTAGAAGAACACACATGCAATGACACTGGGTGTGGTTAATGAAAAGAACACACATCCAATGACATGTGGTTTGTTTAGAGGAACAGACATGCAATGACACCGGTGGATCCACATGTGGTTTATGAGAAGAACACACATCCAATGACACTGGTAGATCCTTATGTGGTTCATGAAAAGAACAGACATGCAGTGACACCGGGTGTGGTTCATGAAAAGAACATACATGCAATGACACTGGGTGTTGCTCATGAAAATAATAGACATCCAATGGCTGTGGTTCAGGAAAAGAACACACATGCAATGACAGTGGGTGTGGTGTATGAAAAGAACAGACATGCAATGACACTGGTGGATCCTTATGTGTGGTTCATGAAAAGAACAGACATGCAATGACACTGGTGGATCCATATGTGGTTTTTCAGGAGAACACACATGCAATGACATTGGGTGTGGTTGATGAAAAGAACAGACATGCAATGACACTGGTAGATCCTTATGTAGTTCATGAAAAGAACACACATGCAATGACACTATGTGTGGTTCATGAAAAGAACAGACATGCAATGAGACTGGTGGATCCTTATGTGTGGTTCATGAAAAGAACATACATGCAATGCCACTGGTGGATCCATATGTTGTTTGTCAGGAGAACACACATGCAATGACATTGGGTGTGGTTCATGAAAAGAACAGACATGCAATGACACTGGTAGATCCTTATGTGGTTCATGAAAAGAACACACATGCAATGACACTAGGTGTGGTTCATGAAAAGAATAGACATGCAATGACACTGGTGGATCCTTATGTGTGGTTCATGAAAAGAACAGACATGCAATGAAACTGGTGGATCCATATGTGGTTTGTCAGGAGAACACACATGCAATGACATTGGGTGTGGTTCATGAAAAGAACAAACATGCAATAACACTGGTAGATCCTTATGTGGTTCATGAAATGAACACACATGCAATGACATTGGGTGTGGTTCATGAAAAGAACGGACATGCAATGACACTGGTGGATCCTTATGTGTGGTTCATGAAAAGAACAGACATGCAATGACACTGGTGGATCCATATGTGGTTTGTTAGGAGAAAACACATGCAATGACATTGGGTGTGGTTCATGAAAAGAACAGACATGCAATGACACTGTTAGATCCTTATGTGGTTCATGAAAAGAACAGACATGCAATGACATTGGGTGTGGTTCATGAAAAGAATAGACATGCAATGACACTGGTGGTTCCTTATGTGTGGTTCATGAAAAGAACAGACATGCAATGACACTGGTGGATCCTTATGTGGTTTGTCAGGAAAACACACATGCAATGACATTGTGTGTGGTTCATGAAAAGAACAGACATGCAATGACACTGGTAGATCCTTATGTGGTTCATGAAAAGAATAGACATGCAATGACATTGGGTGCGGTTCATGAAAATAACAGACATGCAATGACACTGGTGGATCCTTATGTGTGGTTCATGAAAAGAACAGACATGCAATGACACTGGTGGATCCTTATGTGGTTTGTCAGGAGAACACACATGTAATGACATTGGGTGTGCTTCATGAAAAGAACAGACATGCAATGACACTGGTAGATCCTTATGTGGTTCATGAAAAGAACAGACATGCAATGACACTGGTGGATTGTTATGTGGTTTGTTTAGAAGAACACACATGCAATGACACTGGGTGTGGTTCCTAAAATGAACAGACATGCAATGACACTAGTGGATCCTTATGTGGTTTGTTTAGAGGAACATACATGCAATGATATTGGGTGTGGTTCATGAAAAGAACAGACATGCAATGACACTGGTGGATCCTTATGTGTGGTTCATGAAAAGAACAGACATGCAATGACACTAGTGGATCCATATGTGGTTTGTCGGGAGAACACACATGCAATGACATTGGGTGTAGTTCATGAAAAGAACAGACATGCAATGACACTTGGAGATCCTTATGTGGTTCATGAAAAGAACACACATGCAATGACCCTGGGTGCGGTTCATGAAAAGAACGGACATGCAATGAGACTGGTGGATCCTTATGTGTGGTTCATGAAAAGAACAGACATGCAATCACACTGGTGGATCCATATGTGGTTTGTCAGGAGAACACACATGCAATGACATTGGGTGTGGTTCATGAAAAGAACAGACATGCAATGACACTGGTAGATCCTTATGTGGTTCATGAAAAGAACAGAAATGCAATGACACTGGTGGATTGTTATGTGGTTTGTTTAGAAGAACACACATGCAATGACACTGGGTGTGGTTCCTAAAATGAACAGACATGCAATGACACTAGTGGATCCTTATGTGGTTTGTTTAGAGGAACATACATGCAATGATATTGGGTGTGGTTCATGAAAAGAACAGACATGCAATGACACTGGTGGATCCTTATGTGTGGTTCATGAAAAGAACAGACATGCAATGACACTAGTGGATCCATATGTGGTTTGTCGGGAGAACACACATGCAATGACATTGGGTGTAGTTCATGAAAAGAACAGACATGCAATGACACTTGGAGATCCTTATGTGGTTCATGAAAAGAACACACATGCAATGACCCTGGGTGCGGTTCATGAAAAGAACGGACATGCAATGAGACTGGTGGATCCTTATGTGTGGTTCATGAAAAGAACAGACATGCAATCACACTGGTGGATCCATATGTGGTTTGTCAGGAGAACACACATGCAATGACATTGGGTGTGGTTCATGAAAAGAACAGACATGCAATGACACTGGTAGATCCTTATGTGGTTCATGAAAAGAACACACATGCAATGACCCTGGGTGCGGTTTATGAAAAGAACGGACATGCAATGAGACTGGTGGATCCTTATGTGTGGTTCATGAAAAGAACAGACATGCAATCACACTGGTGGATCCATATGTGGTTTGTCAGGAGAACACACATGCAATGACATTGGGTGTGGTTCATGAAAAGAACAGACATGCAATGACACTGGTAGATCCTTATGTGGTTCATGAAAAGAACACACATGCAATGATACTGGGTGTGGTTAATGAAAAGAACAGACATGCAATGACACTGGTGGATCCTTATGTGTGGTTCATTAAAAGAACAGACATGCAATGACACTGGTGGATCCATATGTGGTTTATCAGGAGAACACACGTGCAATGACATTGGTTGTGGTTCATGAAAAGAACAAACATGCAATGACACTGGTAGATCCTTATTTGGTTCATGAAAAGTACACACATGCAATGACACTGGGTGTGGTTCATGAAAAGAACAGACATGCAATGACACTGGTGGATCCTTATGTGTGGTTCATGAAAAGAACAGACATGCAATGACACTGGTGGATCCATATGTGGTTTGCCAGGAGAACCCACATGCAATGACATTGGGTGTGGTTCATGAAAAGAACGGACATGCAATGACACTGGTTCATCCTTATGTGGTTCATGAAAAGAATAGACCTGCAATGACATTGGGTGTGGTTCATGAAAAGAACAAACATGCAATGAGACTGGTGGATCCTTATGTGTGGTTCATGAAAAGAACAGACATGCAATGACACTGGTGGATCCTTATGTGGTTTGTTTAGAAGAACACACATGAAATGATACTGGGCGTGGTTCATCAAAATAACAAACATGCAATGACACTTGTGGATCCTTATATGGTTTGTTTAGAGGAACACACATGCAATGACATTGGGTGTGGTTCATGAAAAGAACAGACATGCAATGACACCGGTGGATCCATATGGGGTTTGTTAGGATAACACACATGCAATGACATTGGATGTTGTTCATGAAAAGAACAGACATGCAATGACACTGGTGGATTGTTATGTGGTTTGTTTAGAAGAACACACATGCAATGACACTGGGTGTGGTTCCTAAAATGAACAGACATGCAATGACACTAGTGGATCCTTATGTGGTTTGTTTAGAGGAACATACATGCAATGATATTGGGTGTGGTTCATGAAAAGAACAGACATGCAATGACACTGGTGGATCCTTATGTGTGGTTCATGAAAAGAACAGACATGCAATGACACTAGTGGATCCATATGTGGTTTGTCGGGAGAACACACATGCAATGACATTGTGTGTAGTTCATGAAAAGAACAGACATGCAATGACACTTGGAGATCCTTATGTGGTTCATGAAAAGAACACACATGCAATGACCCTGGGTGCGGTTCATGAAAAGAACGGACATGCAATGAGACTGGTGGATCCTTATGTGTGGTTCATGAAAAGAACAGACATGCAATCACACTGGTGGATCCATATGTGGTTTGTCAGGAGAACACACATGCAACGACATTGGGTGTGGTTCATGAAAAGAATAGACATGCAATGACACTGGTAGATCCTTATGTGGTTCATGAAAAGAACACACATGCAATGATACTGGGTGTGGTTAATGAAAAGAACAGACATGCAATGACACTGGTGGATCCTTATGTGTGGTTCATTAAAAGAACAGACATGCAATGACACTGGTGGATCCATATGTGGTTTATCAGGAGAACACACGTGCAATGACATTGGTTGTGGTTCATGAAAAGAACAAACATGCAATGACACTGGTAGATCCTTATGTGGTTCATGAAAAGTACACACATGCAATGACACTGGGTGTGGTTCATGAAAAGAACAGACATGCAATGACACTGGTGGATCCTTATGTGTGGTTCATGAAAAGAACAGACATGCAATGACACTGGTGGATCCATATGTGGTTTGCCAGGAGAACCCACATGCAATGACATTGGGTGTGGTTCATGAAAAGAACGGACATGCAATGACACTGGTTCATCCTTATGTGGTTCATGAAAAGAATAGACCTGCAATGACATTGGGTGTGGTTCATGAAAAGAACAAACATGCAATGAGACTGGTGGATCCTTATGTGTGGTTCATGAAAAGAACAGACATGCAATGACACTAGTGGATCCTTATGTGGTTTGTTTAGAAGAACACACATGAAATGATACTGGGCGTGGTTCATCAAAAGAACAAACATGCAATGACACTGGTGGATCCTTATATGGTTTGTTTAGAGGAACACACATGCAATGACATTGGGTGTGGTTCATGAAAAGAACAGACATGCAATGACACCGGTGGATCCATATGGGGTTTGTTAGGATAACACACATGCAATGACATTGGATGTTGTTCATGAAAAGAACAGACATGCAATGACACTGGTAGATCCTTAAGTGGTTCATGAAAAGAACACACATGCAATGACACTGGGTGTGGTTCATGAAAAGAACAAACATGCAATGACACTGGTGGATCCTTATGTGTGGTTCATGAAAAGAACATACATGCAATGAAACTGGTGGATCCTTATGTGGTTTGTTTAGAGGAACAAACATGCAATGACATTGGGTGTGGTTCATGAAAAGAACAAACATGCAATGACACTGGTAGATCCTTATGTGGTTCATGAAAAGAACACACATGCAATGTCACTAGGTGTGGTTCATGAAAAGAACATACATGCAATCAGACTGGTGGATCCTTATGTGTGGTTCATGAAAAGAACATACATGCAATGACACTGGTGGATCCTTATGTGGTTTGTTTAGAGGAACAAACATGAAATGACATTGGATGTGGTTCATGAAAAGAACAGACATGCAATGACACTGGTAGATCCTTATGTGGTTCATGAAAAGAACAGACATGCAATGACATTGGGTGTGCTTCATGAAAAGAACAGACATGCAATGACACTGGTGGATCCTTATGTGTGGTTAATGAAAAGAACAAACATGCAATGACACTCGTGGATCCTTATGTGGTTTGTTTAGAAGAACACACATGCAATGACACTGGGTGTGGTTCATGAAAAGAACAGACATGCAATGACACTAGTGGATCCATGTGTGGTTCATGGGAAGAACAGACATGCGGTGACACTGGTGGATCCTAATGTGTGGTTCATGAAAAGAGCAGACATGAAATGACACTGGTGGATCCATACGTGGTTTGTCAGGAGAACACACATGCAATGACATTGGGTGTGGTTCATGAAAAGAACAGACATGCAATGACACTGGTAGATACTTATGTGGTTCATGAAAAGAACATACATGCAATGACACTGGTGGATCCTTATGTGTGGTTCATGAAAAGAACAGACATGCAATGACACTGGTGGATTGTTATGTGGTTTGTTTAGAAGAACACACGTGCAATGACACTGGGTGTGGTTCCTGAAATGAACAGACATGCAATGACACTGGTGGATCCTTATGTGGTTTGTTTAGAGGAACATACATGCAATGATATTGGGTGTGGTTCATGAAAAGAACAGACATGCAATGACACTGGTGGATCCTTATGTGTGGTTCATGAAAAGAACAGACATGCAATGACACTAGTGGATCCATATGTGGTTTGTCGGGAGAACACACATGCAATGACATTGGGTGTAGTTCATGAAAAGAACAGACATGCAATGACACTGGGAGATCCTTATGTGGTTCATGAAAAGAACACACATGAAATGACCCTGGGTGCGGTTCATGAAAAGAACGGACATGCAATGAGACTGGTGGATCCTTATGTGTGGTTCATGAAAAGAACAGACATGCAATCACACTGGTGGATCCATATGTGGTTTGTCAGGAGAACACACATGCAATGACATTGGGTGTGGTTCGGAAAAGAACAGACATGCAATGACACTGGTAGATCCTTATGTGGTTCATGAAAAGAACACACATGCAATGATACTGGGTGTGGTTCATGAAAAGAACAGACATGCAATGACACTGGTAGATCCTTATGTGGTTCATGAAAAGAACAGACATGCAATGACACTGGTGGATCCTTATGTGTGGTTCATGAAAAGAACAGACATGCAATGACACTGGTGGATTGTTATGTGGTTTGTTTAGAAGAACACACATGCAATGACACTGGGTGTGGTTCCTGAAATGAACAGATATGCAATGACACTGGTGGATCCTTATGTGGTTTGTTTAGAGGAACATACATGCAATGATATTGGGTGTGGTTCATGAAAAGAACAGACATGCAATGACACTGGTGGATCCTTATGTGTGGGTCATGAAAAGAACAGACATGCAATGACACTAGTGGATCCATATGTGGTTTGTCGGGAGAACACACATGCAATGACATTGGGTGTAGTTCATGAAAAGAACAGACATGCAATGACACTTGGATATCCTTATGTGGTCCATGAAAAGAACACACATGCAATGACCCTGGGTGCGGTTCATGAAAAGAACGGACATGCAATGAGACTGGTGGATCCTTATGTGTGGTTCATGAAAAGAACAGACATGCAATCACACTGGTGGATCCATATGTGGTTTGTCAGGAGAACACACATGCAATGACATTGGGTGTGGTTCATGAAAAGAACAGACATGCAATGACACTGGTAGATCCTTATGTGGTTCATGAAAAGAACAGAAATGCAATGACACTGGTGGATTGTTATGTGGTTTGTTTAGAAGAACACACATGTAATGACACTGGGTGTGGTTCCTAAAATGAACAGACATGCAATGACACTAGTGGATCCTTATGTGGTTTGTTTAGAGGAACATACATGCAATGATATTGGGTGTGGTTCATGAAAAGAACAGACATGCAATGACACTGGTGGATCCTTATGTGTGGTTCATGAAAAGAACAGACATGCAATGACACTAGTGGATCCATATGTGGTTTGTCGGGAGAACACACATGCAATGACATTGGGTGTAGTTCATGAAAAGAACAGACATGCAATGACACTTGGAGATCCTTATGTGGTTCATGAAAAGAACACACATGCAATGACCCTGGGTGCGGTTCATGAAAAGAACGGACATGCAATGAGACTGGTGGATCCTTATGTGTGGTTCATGAAAAGAACAGACATGCAATCACACTGGTGGATCCATATGTGGTTTGTCAGGAGAACACACATGCAATGACATTGGGTGTGGTTCATGAAAAGAACAGACATGCAATGACACTGGTAGATCCTTATGTGGTTCATGAAAAGAACACACATGCAATGACCCTAGGTGCGGTTCATGAAAAGAACGGACATGCAATGAGACTGGTGGATCCTTATGTGTGGTTCATGAAAAGAACAGACATGCAATCACACTGGTGGATCCATATGTGGTTTGTCAGGAGAACACACATGCAATGACATTGGGTGTGGTTCATGAAAAGAACAGACATGCAATGACACTGGTAGATCCTTATGTGGTTCATGAAAAGAACACACATGCAATGATACTGGGTGTGGTTAATGAAAAGAACAGACATGCAATGACACTGGTGGATCCTTATGTGTGGTTCATTAAAAGAACAGACATGCAATGACACTGGTGGATCCATATGTGGTTTATCAGGAGAACACACGTGCAATGACATTGGTTGTGGTTCATGAAAAGAACAAACATGCAATGACACTGGTAGATCCTTATGTGGTTCATGAAAAGTACACACATGCAATGACACTGGGTGTGGTTCATGAAAAGAACAGACATGCAATGACACTGGTGGATCCTTATGTGTGGTTCATGAAAAGAACAGACATGCAATGACACTGGTGGATCCATATGTGGTTTGCCAGGAGAACCCACATGCAATGACATTGGGTGTGGTTCATGAAAAGAACGGACATGCAATGACACTGGTTCATCCTTATGTGGTTCATGAAAAGAATAGACCTGCAATGACATTGGGTGTGGTTCATGAAAAGAACAAACATGCAATGAGACTGGTGGATCCTTATGTGTGGTTCATGAAAAGAACAGACATGCAATGACACTGGTGGATCCTTATGTGGTTTGTTTAGAAGAACACACATGAAATGATACTGGGCGTGGTTCATCAAAATAACAAACATGCAATGACACTTGTGGATCCTTATATGGTTTGTTTAGAGGAACACACATGCAATGACATTGGGTGTGGTTCATGAAAAGAACAGACATGCAATGACACCGGTGGATCCATATGGGGTTTGTTAGGATAACACACATGCAATGACATTGGATGTTGTTCATGAAAAGAACAGACATGCAATGACACTGGTGGATTGTTATGTGGTTTGTTTAGAAGAACACACATGCAATGACACTGGGTGTGGTTCCTAAAATGAACAGACATGCAATGACACTAGTGGATCCTTATGTGGTTTGTTTAGAGGAACATACATGCAATGATATTGGGTGTGGTTCATGAAAAGAACAGACATGCAATGACACTGGTGGATCCTTATGTGTGGTTCATGAAAAGAACAGACATGCAATGACACTAGTGGATCCATATGTGGTTTGTCGGGAGAACACACATGCAATGACATTGTGTGTAGTTCATGAAAAGAACAGACATGCAATGACACTTGGAGATCCTTATGTGGTTCATGAAAAGAACACACATGCAATGACCCTGGGTGCGGTTCATGAAAAGAACGGACATGCAATGAGACTGGTGGATCCTTATGTGTGGTTCATGAAAAGAACAGACATGCAATCACACTGGTGGATCCATATGTGGTTTGTCAGGAGAACACACATGCAATGACATTGGGTGTGGTTCATGAAAAGAACAGACATGCAATGACACTGGTAGATCCTTATGTGGTTCATGAAAAGAACACACATGCAATGATACTGGGTGTGGTTAATGAAAAGAACAGACATGCAATGACACTGGTGGATCCTTATGTGTGGTTCATTAAAAGAACAGACATGCAATGACACTGGTGGATCCATATGTGGTTTATCAGGAGAACACACGTGCAATGACATTGGTTGTGGTTCATGAAAAGAACAAACATGCAATGACACTGGTAGATCCTTATGTGGTTCATGAAAAGTACACACATGCAATGACACTGGGTGTGGTTCATGAAAAGAACAGACATGCAATGACACTGGTGGATCCTTATGTGTGGTTCATGAAAAGAACAGACATGCAATGACACTGGTGGATCCATATGTGGTTTGCCAGGAGAACCCACATGCAATGACATTGGGTGTGGTTCATGAAAAGAACGGACATGCAATGACACTGGTTCATCCTTATGTGGTTCATGAAAAGAATAGACCTGCAATGACATTGGGTGTGGTTCATGAAAAGAACAAACATGCAATGAGACTGGTGGATCCTTATGTGTGGTTCATGAAAAGAACAGACATGCAATGACACTGGTGGATCCTTATGTGGTTTGTTTAGAAGAACACACATGAAATGATACTGGGCGTGGTTCATCAAAAGAACAAACATGCAATGACACTGGTGGATCCTTATATGGTTTGTTTAGAGGAACACACATGCAATGACATTGGGTGTGGTTCATGAAAAGAACAGACATGCAATGACACCGGTGGATCCATATGGGGTTTGTTAGGATAACACACATGCAATGACATTGGATGTTGTTCATGAAAAGAACATACATGCAATGACACTGGTGGATCCTTATGTGTGGTTCATGAAAAGAACAGACATGCAATGACACTGGTGGATTGTTATGTGGTTTGTTTAGAAGAACACACGTGCAATGACACTGGGTGTGGTTCCTGAAATGAACAGACATGCAATGACACTGGTGGATCCTTATGTGGTTTGTTTAGAGGAACATACATGCAATGATATTGGGTGTGGTTCATGAAAAGAACAGACATGCAATGACACTGGTGGATCCTTATGTGTGGTTCATGAAAAGAACAGACATGCAATGACACTAGTGGATCCATATGTGGTTTGTCGGGAGAACACACATGCAATGACATTGGGTGTAGTTCATGAAAAGAACAGACATGCAATGACACTGGGAGATCCTTATGTGGTTCATGAAAAGAACACACATGAAATGACCCTGGGTGCGGTTCATGAAAAGAACGGACATGCAATGAGACTGGTGGATCCTTATGTGTGGTTCATGAAAAGAACAGACATGCAATCACACTGGTGGATCCATATGTGGTTTGTCAGGAGAACACACATGCAATGACATTGGGTGTGGTTCGGAAAAGAACAGACATGCAATGACACTGGTAGATCCTTATGTGGTTCATGAAAAGAACACACATGCAATGATACTGGGTGTGGTTCATGAAAAGAACAGACATGCAATGACACTGGTAGATCCTTATGTGGTTCATGAAAAGAACAGACATGCAATGACACTGGTGGATCCTTATGTGTGGTTCATGAAAAGAACAGACATGCAATGACACTGGTGGATTGTTATGTGGTTTGTTTAGAAGAACACACATGCAATGACACTGGGTGTGGTTCCTGAAATGAACAGATATGCAATGACACTGGTGGATCCTTATGTGGTTTGTTTAGAGGAACATACATGCAATGATATTGGGTGTGGTTCATGAAAAGAACAGACATGCAATGACACTGGTGGATCCTTATGTGTGGGTCATGAAAAGAACAGACATGCAATGACACTAGTGGATCCATATGTGGTTTGTCGGGAGAACACACATGCAATGACATTGGGTGTAGTTCATGAAAAGAACAGACATGCAATGACACTTGGATATCCTTATGTGGTCCATGAAAAGAACACACATGCAATGACCCTGGGTGCGGTTCATGAAAAGAACGGACATGCAATGAGACTGGTGGATCCTTATGTGTGGTTCATGAAAAGAACAGACATGCAATCACACTGGTGGATCCATATGTGGTTTGTCAGGAGAACACACATGCAATGACATTGGGTGTGGTTCATGAAAAGAACAGACATGCAATGACACTGGTAGATCCTTATGTGGTTCATGAAAAGAACAGAAATGCAATGACACTGGTGGATTGTTATGTGGTTTGTTTAGAAGAACACACATGCAATGACACTGGGTGTGGTTCCTAAAATGAACAGACATGCAATGACACTAGTGGATCCTTATGTGGTTTGTTTAGAGGAACATACATGCAATGATATTGGGTGTGGTTCATGAAAAGAACAGACATGCAATGACACTGGTGGATCCTTATGTGTGGTTCATGAAAAGAACAGACATGCAATGACACTAGTGGATCCATATGT
Source organism: Avena sativa (assembly GCA_916181665.1). Taxonomy (NCBI): domain Eukaryota; kingdom Viridiplantae; phylum Streptophyta; class Magnoliopsida; order Poales; family Poaceae; genus Avena; species Avena sativa. The sequence goes on from OV702287.1 coordinate 574,957,582, forward strand.
GGTTTGTCGGGAGAACACACATGCAATGACATTGGGTGTAGTTCATGAAAAGAACAGACATGCAATGACACTTGGAGATCCTTATGTGGTTCATGAAAAGAACACACATGCAATGACCCTGGGTGCGGTTCATGAAAAGAACGGACATGCAATGAGACTGGTGGATCCTTATGTGTGGTTCATGAAAAGAACAGACATGCAATCACACTGGTGGATCCATATGTGGTTTGTCAGGAGAACACACATGCAATGACATTGGGTGTGGTTCATGAAAAGAACAGACATGCAATGACACTGGTAGATCCTTATGTGGTTCATGAAAAGAACACACATGCAATGACCCTAGGTGCGGTTCATGAAAAGAACGGACATGCAATGAGACTGGTGGATCCTTATGTGTGGTTCATGAAAAGAACAGACATGCAATCACACTGGTGGATCCATATGTGGTTTGTCAGGAGAACACACATGCAATGACATTGGGTGTGGTTCATGAAAAGAACAGACATGCAATGACACTGGTAGATCCTTATGTGGTTCATGAAAAGAACACACATGCAATGATACTGGGTGTGGTTAATGAAAAGAACAGACATGCAATGACACTGGTGGATCCTTATGTGTGGTTCATTAAAAGAACAGACATGCAATGACACTGGTGGATCCATATGTGGTTTATCAGGAGAACACACGTGCAATGACATTGGTTGTGGTTCATGAAAAGAACAAACATGCAATGACACTGGTAGATCCTTATGTGGTTCATGAAAAGTACACACATGCAATGACACTGGGTGTGGTTCATGAAAAGAACAGACATGCAATGACACTGGTGGATCCTTATGTGTGGTTCATGAAAAGAACAGACATGCAATGACACTGGTGGATCCATATGTGGTTTGCCAGGAGAACCCACATGCAATGACATTGGGTGTGGTTCATGAAAAGAACGGACATGCAATGACACTGGTTCATCCTTATGTGGTTCATGAAAAGAATAGACCTGCAATGACATTGGGTGTGGTTCATGAAAAGAACAAACATGCAATGAGACTGGTGGATCCTTATGTGTGGTTCATGAAAAGAACAGACATGCAATGACACTGGTGGATCCTTATGTGGTTTGTTTAGAAGAACACACATGAAATGATACTGGGCGTGGTTCATCAAAATAACAAACATGCAATGACACTTGTGGATCCTTATATGGTTTGTTTAGAGGAACACACATGCAATGACATTGGGTGTGGTTCATGAAAAGAACAGACATGCAATGACACCGGTGGATCCATATGGGGTTTGTTAGGATAACACACATGCAATGACATTGGATGTTGTTCATGAAAAGAACAGACATGCAATGACACTGGTGGATTGTTATGTGGTTTGTTTAGAAGAACACACATGCAATGACACTGGGTGTGGTTCCTAAAATGAACAGACATGCAATGACACTAGTGGATCCTTATGTGGTTTGTTTAGAGGAACATACATGCAATGATATTGGGTGTGGTTCATGAAAAGAACAGACATGCAATGACACTGGTGGATCCTTATGTGTGGTTCATGAAAAGAACAGACATGCAATGACACTAGTGGATCCATATGTGGTTTGTCGGGAGAACACACATGCAATGACATTGTGTGTAGTTCATGAAAAGAACAGACATGCAATGACACTTGGAGATCCTTATGTGGTTCATGAAAAGAACACACATGCAATGACCCTGGGTGCGGTTCATGAAAAGAACGGACATGCAATGAGACTGGTGGATCCTTATGTGTGGTTCATGAAAAGAACAGACATGCAATCACACTGGTGGATCCATATGTGGTTTGTCAGGAGAACACACATGCAATGACATTGGGTGTGGTTCATGAAAAGAACAGACATGCAATGACACTGGTAGATCCTTATGTGGTTCATGAAAAGAACACACATGCAATGATACTGGGTGTGGTTAATGAAAAGAACAGACATGCAATGACACTGGTGGATCCTTATGTGTGGTTCATTAAAAGAACAGACATGCAATGACACTGGTGGATCCATATGTGGTTTATCAGGAGAACACACGTGCAATGACATTGGTTGTGGTTCATGAAAAGAACAAACATGCAATGACACTGGTAGATCCTTATGTGGTTCATGAAAAGTACACACATGCAATGACACTGGGTGTGGTTCATGAAAAGAACAGACATGCAATGACACTGGTGGATCCTTATGTGTGGTTCATGAAAAGAACAGACATGCAATGACACTGGTGGATCCATATGTGGTTTGCCAGGAGAACCCACATGCAATGACATTGGGTGTGGTTCATGAAAAGAACGGACATGCAATGACACTGGTTCATCCTTATGTGGTTCATGAAAAGAATAGACCTGCAATGACATTGGGTGTGGTTCATGAAAAGAACAAACATGCAATGAGACTGGTGGATCCTTATGTGTGGTTCATGAAAAGAACAGACATGCAATGACACTGGTGGATCCTTATGTGGTTTGTTTAGAAGAACACACATGAAATGATACTGGGCGTGGTTCATCAAAAGAACAAACATGCAATGACACTGGTGGATCCTTATATGGTTTGTTTAGAGGAACACACATGCAATGACATTGGGTGTGGTTCATGAAAAGAACAGACATGCAATGACACCGGTGGATCCATATGGGGTTTGTTAGGATAACACACATGCAATGACATTGGATGTTGTTCATGAAAAGAACAGACATGCAATGACACTGGTGGATTGTTATGTGGTTTGTTTAGAAGAACACACATGCAATGACACTGGGTGTGGTTCATGAAAAGAACAAACATGCAATGACACTGGTGGATCCTTATGTGGTTTGTTTAGAGGAACATACATGCAATGATATTGGGTGTGGTTCATGAAAAGAACAGACATGCAATGACACTGGTGGATCCTTATGTGTGGTTCATGAAAAGAACAGACATGCAATGACACTAGTGGATCCATATGTGGTTTGTCGGGAGAACACACATGCAATGACATTGTGTGTAGTTCATGAAAAGAACAGACATGCAATGACACTTGGAGATCCTTATGTGGTTCATGAAAAGAACACACATGCAATGACCCTGGGTGCGGTTCATGAAAAGAACGGACATGCAATGAGACTGGTGGATCCTTATGTGTGGTTCATGAAAAGAACAGACATGCAATCACACTGGTGGATCCATATGTGGTTTGTCAGGAGAACACACATACAATGACATTGGGTGTGGTTCATGAAAAGAACAGACATGCAATGACACTGGTAGATCCTTATGTGGTTCATGAAAAGAACACACATGCAATGATACTGGGTGTGGTTAATGAAAAGAACAGACATGCAATGACACTGGTGGATCCTTATGTGTGGTTCATTAAAAGAACAGACATGCAATGACACTGGTGGATCCATATGTGGTTTATCAGGAGAACACACGTGCAATGACATTGGTTGTGGTTCATGAAAAGAACAAACATGCAATGACACTGGTAGATCCTTATGTGGTTCATGAAAAGTACACACATGCAATGACACTGGGTGTGGTTCATGAAAAGAACAGACATGCAATGACACTGGTGGATCCTTATGTGTGGTTCATGAAAAGAACAGACATGCAATGACACTGGTGGATCCATATGTGGTTTGCCAGGAGAACCCACATGCAATGACATTGGGTGTGGTTCATGAAAAGAACGGACATGCAATGACACTGGTTCATCCTTATGTGGTTCATGAAAAGAATAGACCTGCAATGACATTGGGTGTGGTTCATGAAAAGAACAAACATGCAATGAGACTGGTGGATCCTTATGTGTGGTTCATGAAAAGAACAGACATGCAATGACACTAGTGGATCCTTATGTGGTTTGTTTAGAAGAACACACATGAAATGATACTGGGCATGGTTCATCAAAAGAACAAACATGCAATGACACTGGTGGATCCTTATATGGTTTGTTTAGAGGAACACACATGCAATGACATTGGGTGTGGTTCATGAAAAGAACAGACATGCAATGACACCGGTGGATCCATATGGGGTTTGTTAGGATAACACACATGCAATGACATTGGATGTTGTTCATGAAAAGAACAGACATGCAATGACACTGGTAGATCCTTAAGTGGTTCATGAAAAGAACACACATGCAATGACACTGGGTGTGGTTCATGAAAAGAACAAACATGCAATGACACTGGTGGATCCTTATGTGTGGTTCATGAAAAGAACATACATGCAATGAAACTGGTGGATCCTTATGTGGTTTGTTTAGAGGAACAAACATGCAATGACATTGGGTGTGGTTCATGAAAAGAACAAACATGCAATGACACTGGTAGATCCTTATGTGGTTCATGAAAAGAACACACATGCAATGTCACTAGGTGTGGTTCATGAAAAGAACATACATGCAATCAGACTGGTGGATCCTTATGTGTGGTTCATGAAAAGAACATACATGCAATGACACTGGTGGATCCTTATGTGGTTTGTTTAGAGGAACAAACATGAAATGACATTGGATGTGGTTCATGAAAAGAACAGACATGCAATGACACTGGTAGATCCTTATGTGGTTCATGAAAAGAACAGACATGCAATGACATTGGGTGTGCTTCATGAAAAGAACAGACATGCAATGACACTGGTGGATCCTTATGTGTGGTTAATGAAAAGAACAAACATGCAATGACACTCGTGGATCCTTATGTGGTTTGTTTAGAAGAACACACATGCAATGACACTGGGTGTGGTTCATGAAAAGAACAGACATGCAATGACACTAGTGGATCCATGTGTGGTTCATGGGAAGAACAGACATGCGGTGACACTGGTGGATCCTAATGTGTGGTTCATGAAAAGAGCAGACATGAAATGACACTGGTGGATCCATACGTGGTTTGTCAGGAGAACACACATGCAATGACATTGGGTGTGGTTCATGAAAAGAACAGACATGCAATGACACTGGTAGATACTTATGTGGTTCATGAAAAGAACATACATGCAATGACACTGGTGGATCCTTATGTGTGGTTCATGAAAAGAACAGACATGCAATGACACTGGTGGATTGTTATGTGGTTTGTTTAGAAGAACACACGTGCAATGACACTGGGTGTGGTTCCTGAAATGAACAGACATGCAATGACACTGGTGGATCCTTATGTGGTTTGTTTAGAGGAACATACATGCAATGATATTGGGTGTGGTTCATGAAAAGAACAGACATGCAATGACACTGGTGGATCCTTATGTGTGGTTCATGAAAAGAACAGACATGCAATGACACTAGTGGATCCATATGTGGTTTGTCGGGAGAACACACATGCAATGACATTGGGTGTAGTTCATGAAAAGAACAGACATGCAATGACACTGGGAGATCCTTATGTGGTTCATGAAAAGAACACACATGAAATGACCCTGGGTGCGGTTCATGAAAAGAACGGACATGCAATGAGACTGGTGGATCCTTATGTGTGGTTCATGAAAAGAACAGACATGCAATCACACTGGTGGATCCATATGTGGTTTGTCAGGAGAACACACATGCAATGACATTGGGTGTGGTTCGGAAAAGAACAGACATGCAATGACACTGGTAGATCCTTATGTGGTTCATGAAAAGAACACACATGCAATGATACTGGGTGTGGTTCATGAAAAGAACAGACATGCAATGACACTGGTAGATCCTTATGTGGTTCATGAAAAGAACAGACATGCAATGACACTGGTGGATCCTTATGTGTGGTTCATGAAAAGAACAGACATGCAATGACACTGGTGGATTGTTATGTGGTTTGTTTAGAAGAACACACATGCAATGACACTGGGTGTGGTTCCTGAAATGAACAGATATGCAATGACACTGGTGGATCCTTATGTGGTTTGTTTAGAGGAACATACATGCAATGATATTGGGTGTGGTTCATGAAAAGAACAGACATGCAATGACACTGGTGGATCCTTATGTGTGGGTCATGAAAAGAACAGACATGCAATGACACTAGTGGATCCATATGTGGTTTGTCGGGAGAACACACATGCAATGACATTGGGTGTAGTTCATGAAAAGAACAGACATGCAATGACACTGGTAGATCCTTATGTGGTTCATGAAAAGTACACACATGCAATGACACTGGGTGTGGTTCATGAAAGGAACAGACATGCAATGACACTGGTGGATCCTTATGTGTGGTTCATGAAAAGAACAGACATGCAATGACACTGGTGGATCCATATGTGGTTTGCCAGGAGAACCCACATGCAATGACATTGGGTGTGGTTCATGAAAAGAACGGACATGCAATGACACTGGTAGATCCTTATGTGGTTCATGAAAAGAATAGACATGCAATGACATTGGGTGTGGTTCATGAAAAGAACAAACATGCAATGAGACTGGTGGATCCTTATGTGTGGTTCATGAAAAGAACAGACATGCAATGACACTGGTGGATCCTTATGTGGTTTGTTTAGAAGAACACACATGAAATGATACTGGGCGTGGTTCATCAAAAGAACAAACATGAAATGACACTGGTGGATCCTTATATGGTTTGTTTAGAGGAACACACATGCAATGACATTGGGTGTGGTTCATGAAAAGAACACACATGCAATGACACTGGTGGATCCATATGGGGTTTGTTAGGAGAACACACATGCAATGACATTGGATGTTGTTCATGAAAAGAACAGACATGCAATGACACTTTTAGATCCTTAAGTGGTTCATGAAAACAACACACATGCAATGACACTGGGTGTGGTTCATGAAAAGAACAAACATGCAATGACACTGGTGGATCCTTATGTGTGGTTCATGAAAAGAACATACATGCAATGAAACTGGTGGATCCTTATGTGGTTTGTTTAGAGGAATAAACATGCAATGACATTGGGTGTGGTTCATGAAAAGAACAAACATGCAATGACACTGGTAGATCCTTATGTGGTTCATGAAAAGAACACACATGCAATGTCACTGGGTGTGGTTCATGAAAAGAACATACATGCAATCAGACTGGTGGATCCTTATGTGTGGTTCATGAAAAGAACATACATGCAATGACACTGGTGGATCCTTATGTGGTTTGTTTAGAGGAACAAACATGAAATGACATTGGATGTGGTTCATGAAAAGAACAGACATGCAATGACACTGGTAGATCCTTATGTGGTTCATGAAAAGAACAGACATGCAATGACATTGGGTGTGCTTCATGAAAAGAACAAACATGCAATGACACTGGTGGATCCTTATGTGTGGTTAATGAAAAGAACAAACATGCAATGACACTCGTGGATCCTTATGTGGTTTGTTTAGAAGAACACACATGCAATGACACTGGGTGTGGTTCATGAAAAGAACAGACATGCAATGACACTAGTGGATCCATGTGTGGTTCATGGGAAGAACAGACATGCGGTGACACTGGTGGATCCTAATGTGTGGTTCATGAAAAGAGCAGACATGAAATGACACTGGTGGATCCATACGTGGTTTGTCAGGAGAACACACATGCAATGACATTGGGTGTGGTTCATGAAAAGAACAGACATGCAATGACACTGGTAGATCCTTATGTGGTTCATGAAAAGAACATACATGCAATGACACTGGTGGATCCTTATGTGTGGTTCATGAAAAGAACAGACATGCAATGACACTGGTGGATTGTTATGTGGTTTGTTTAGAAGAACACACGTGCAATGACACTGGGTGTGGTTCCTGAAATGAACAGACATGCAATGACACTGGTGGATCCTTATGTGGTTTGTTTAGAGGAACATACATGCAATGATATTGGGTGTGGTTCATGAAAAGAACAGACATGCAATGACACTGGTGGATCCTTATGTGTGGTTCATGAAAAGAACAGACATGCAATGACACTAGTGGATCCATATGTGGTTTGTCGGGAGAACACACATGCAATGACATTGGGTGTAGTTCATGAAAAGAACAGACATGCAATGACACTGGGAGATCCTTATGTGGTTCATGAAAAGAACACACATGAAATGACCCTGGGTGCGGTTCATGAAAAGAACGGACATGCAATGAGACTGGTGGATCCTTATGTGTGGTTCATGAAAAGAACAGACATGCAATCACACTGGTGGATCCATATGTGGTTTGTCAGGAGAACACACATGCAATGACATTGGGTGTGGTTCGGAAAAGAACAGACATGCAATGACACTGGTAGATCCTTATGTGGTTCATGAAAAGAACACACATGCAATGATACTGGGTGTGGTTCATGAAAAGAACAGACATGCAATGACACTGGTAGATCCTTATGTGGTTCATGAAAAGAACAGACATGCAATGACACTGGTGGATCCTTATGTGTGGTTCATGAAAAGAACAGACATGCAATGACACTGGTGGATTGTTATGTGGTTTGTTTAGAAGAACACACATGCAATGACACTGGGTGTGGTTCCTGAAATGAACAGATATGCAATGACACTGGTGGATCCTTATGTGGTTTGTTTAGAGGAACATACATGCAATGATATTGGGTGTGGTTCATGAAAAGAACAGACATGCAATGACACTGGTGGATCCTTATGTGTGGGTCATGAAAAGAACAGACATGCAATGACACTAGTGGATCCATATGTGGTTTGTCGGGAGAACACACATGCAATGACATTGGGTGTAGTTCATGAAAAGAACAGACATGCAATGACACTAGTAGATCCTTATGTGGTTCATGAAAAGTACACACATGCAATGACACTGGGTGTGGTTCATGAAAGGAACAGACATGCAATGACACTGGTGGATCCTTATGTGTGGTTCATGAAAAGAACAGACATGCAATGACACTGGTGGATCCATATGTGGTTTGCCAGGAGAACCCACATGCAATGACATTGGGTGTGGTTCATGAAAAGAACGGACATGCAATGACACTGGTAGATCCTTATGTGGTTCATGAAAAGAATAGACATGCAATGACATTGGGTGTGGTTCATGAAAAGAACAAACATGCAATGAGACTGGTGGATCCTTATGTGTGGTTCATGAAAAGAACAGACATGCAATGACACTGGTGGATCCTTATGTGGTTTGTTTAGAAGAACACACATGAAATGATACTGGGCGTGGTTCATCAAAAGAACAAACATGCAATGACACTGGTGGATCCTTATATGGTTTGTTTAGAGGAACACACATGCAATGACATTGGGTGTGGTTCATGAAAAGAACACACATGCAATGACACTGGTGGATCCATATGGGGTTTGTTAGGAGAACACACATGCAATGACATTGGATGTTGTTCATGAAAAGAACAGACATGCAATGACACTTTTAGATCCTTAAGTGGTTCATGAAAACAACACACATGCAATGACACTGGGTGTGGTTCATGAAAAGAACAAACATGCAATGACACTGGTGGATCCTTATGTGTGGTTCATGAAAAGAACATACATGCAATGAAACTGGTGGATCCTTATGTGGTTTGTTTAGAGGAATAAACATGCAATGACATTGGGTGTGGTTCATGAAAAGAACAAACATGCAATGACACTGGTAGATCCTTATGTGGTTAATGAAAAGAACACACATGCAATGTCACTGGGTGTGGTTCATGAAAAGAACATACATGCAATCAGACTGGTGGATCCTTATGTGTGGTTCATGAAAAGAACATACATGCAATGACACTGGTGGATCCTTATGTGGTTTGTTTATAGGAACAAACATGAAATGACATTGGGTGTGGTTCATGAAAAGAACAGACATGCAATGACACTTGTAGATCCTTATGTGGTTCATGAAAAGAACAGACATGCAATGACATTGGGTGTGCTTCATGAAAAGAACAGACATGCAATGACACTGGTGGATCCTTATGTGTGGTTCATGAGAAGAACAGACATGCAATGACACTAGTGGATTGTTATGTGGTTTGTTTAGAAGAACACACATGCAATGACACTGGGTGTGGTTCCTGAAATGAACAGACATGCAATGACACTGGTGGATCCTTATGTGGTTTGTTTAGAGGAACATACATGCAATGATATTGGGTGTGGTTCATGAAAAGAACAGACATGCAATGACACTGGTGGATCCTTATGTGTGGTTCATGAAAAGAACAGACATGCAATGACACTAGTGGATCCATATGTGGTTTGTCGGGAGAACACACATGCAATGACATTGGGTGTAGTTCATGAAAAGAACAGACATGCAATGACACTGGGAGATCCTTATGTGATTCATGAAAAGAACACACATGCAATGACCCTGGGTGCGGTTCATGAAAAGAACGGACATGCAATGAGACTGGTGGATCCTTATTTGTGGTTCATGAAAAGAACAGACATGCAATCACACTGGTGGATCCATATGTGGTTTGTCAGGAGAACACACATGCAATGACATTGGGTGTGGTTCATGAAAAGAACAGACATGCAATGACACTGGTAGATCCTTATGTGGTTCATGAAAAGGACACACATGCAATGATACTGGGTATGGTTAATGAAAAGAACAGACATGCAATGACACTGGTGGATCCTTATGTGTGGTTCATTAAAAGAACAGACATGCAATGACACTGGTGGATCCATATGTGGTTTGTTAGGAGAACACACGTGCAATGACATTGGTTGTGGTTCATGAAAAGAACAAACATGCAATGACACTGGTAGATCCTTATGTGGTTCATGAATAGTACACACATGCAATGACACTGGGTGTGGTTCATGAAAAGAACAGACATGCAATGACACTGGTGGATCCTTATGTGTGGTTCATGAAAAGAACAGACATGCAATGACACTGGTGGATCCATATGTGGTTTGCCAGGAGAACACACATGCAATGACATTGGGTGTGGTTCATGAAAAGAACGGACATGCAATGACACTGGTAGATCCTTATGTGGTTCATGAAAAGAATAGACATGCAATGACATTGGGTGTGGTTCATGAAAAGAACAAACATGCAATGAGACTGGTGGATCCTTATGTGTGGTTCATGAAAAGAACAGACATGCAATGACACTGGTGGATCCTTATGTGGTTTGTTTAGAAGAACACACATGAAATGATACTGGGCGTGGTTCATCAAAAGAACAAACATGCAATGACACTGGCGGATCCTTATATGGTTTGTTTAGAGGAACACACATGCAATGACATTGGGTGTGGTTCATGAAAAGAACAGACATGCAATGACACTGGTGGATCCATATGGGGTTTGTTAGGAGAACACACATGCAATGACATTGGATGTTGTTCATGAAAAGAACAGACATGCAATGACACAGGTAGATCCTTAAGTGGTTCATGAAAAGAACACACATGTAATGACATTGGGTGTGGTTCATGAAAAGAACAAACATGCAATGACACTGGTGGATCCTTATGTGTGGTTCATGAAAATAACATACATGCAATGAAACTGGTGGATCCTTATGTGGTTTGTTTAGAGGAACAAACATGCAATGACATTGGTGTGGTTCATGAAAAGAACAAACATGGAATGACACTGGTAGATCCTTATGTGGTTCATGAAAAGAACACACATGCAATGTCACTGGGTGTGGTTCATGAAAAGAACATACATGCAATCAGACTAGTGGATCCTTATGTGTGGTTCATGGGAAGAACAGACATGCAATGACACTGGTGGATCCTAATGTGTGGTTCATGAAAAGAACAGACATGCAATGACACTGGTGGATCCATATGTGGTTTGTCAGGAGAACACACATGCAATGACATTGGGTGTGGTTCATGAAAAGAACAGACATGCAATGACACTGGTAGATCCTTATGTGGTTCATGAAAAGAACAGACATGCAATGACACTGGTGGATCCTTATGTGTGGTTCATGAAAAGAACAGACATGCAATGACACTGGTGGATTGTTATGTGGTTTGTTTAGAAGAATACACATGCAATGACACAGGGTGTGGTTCCTGAAAAGAACAGACATGCAATGACACTAGTGGATCCTTATGTGGTTTGTTTAGAGGAACACACATGCTACGACATTGGGTGTGGTTCATGAAAATAACAGACATGCAATGACACTGGTGGATCCTTATGTGTGGTTCATGAAAAGAACAGACAATGAATGACACATGTGGATCCTTATGTGGTTTGTTTAGAAGAACACACACGTAATGACACTAGGTGTGGTTCATGAAAAGAACACACATCCAATGACATGTGGTTTGTTTAGAGGAATAGACATGCAATGACACCGGTGGATCCACGTGTGGTTCATGAGAAGAACACACATCCAATGACACTGGTAGATCCTTATGTGGTTCATGAAAAGAATAGACATGCAGTGACACCGGGTGTGGTTCATGAAAAGAACAGACATGCAATGACACTGGGTGTTGCTCATGAAAATAATAGACATCCAATGGCTGTGGTTCATGAAAAGAACACACATGCAATGACACTAGGTGTGGTTCATGAAAAGAACAAACATGCAATGACACTGGGTGTGGTTTATTAAAAGAACAGACATGCAATGACACTGGTGGATCCATATGGGTTTTGTCAGGAGAACACACATGCAATGACATTGGGTGTGGTTCATGAAAAGAACAGACATGCAATGACACTGGTAGATCCTTATGTGGTTCATGAAAAGAACAGACATGCAATGACACTGGTGGATCCTTATGTGTGGTTCATGAAAAGAACAGACATGCAATGACACTGGTGGATTGTTATGTGGTTTGTTTAGAAGAATACACATGCAATGACACTAGGTGTGGTTCCTGAAAAGAACAGACATGCAATGACACTAGTGGATCCTTATGTGGTTTGTTTAGAGGAACACACATGCAACGACATTGGGTGTGGTTCATGAAAATAACAGACATCCAATGACACTGGTGGATCCTTATGTGTGGTTCATGAAAAGAGCAGACAATGAATGACACAGGTGGATCCTTATGTGGTTTGTTTAGAAGAACACACATGCAATGACACTGGGTGTGGTTCATGAAAAGAACACACATCCAATGACATGTGGTTTGTTTAGAGGAACATACATGCAATGACACCGGTGGATCCACGTGTGGTTCATGAGAAGAACACACATCCAATGACACTGGTAGATCCTTATGTGGTTCATGAAAAGAACAGACATGCAGTGACACCGGGTGTGGTTCATGAAAAGAACAGACATGCAATGACACTAGGTGTTTCTCATGAAAATAATAGACATCCAATGGCTGTGGTTCATGAAAAGAACACACATGCAATGACACTGGATGTGGTTCATGAAAAGAACAGGCATGCAATGACACTGGGTGTGGTTTATGAAAAGAACAGACATGCAATGACACTGGTGGATCCTTATGTGTGGTTCATGAAAAGAACAGACATGCAATGACACTGGTGGATCCATATGTGGTTTGTCAGGAGAACACACATGCAATGGCATTGGGTGTGGTTCATGAAAAGAACAGACATGCAATGACACTGGTAGATCCTTATGTGGTTCATGAAAAGGACACACATGCAATGATACTGGGTGTGGTTAATGAAAAGAACAGACATGCAATGACACTGGTGGATCCTTATGTGTGGTTCATTAAAAGAACAGACATGCAATGACACTGGTGGATCCATATGTGGTTTGTCAGGAGAACACACGTGCAATGACATTGGTTGTGGTTCATGAAAAGAACAAACATCCAATGACACTGGTAGATCCTTATGTGGTTCATGAATAGTACACACATGCAATGACACTGGGTGTGGTTCATGAAAAGAACAGACATGCAATGACACTGGTGGATCCTTATGTGTGGTTCATGAAAAGAACAGACATGCAATGACACTGGTGGATCCATATGTGGTTTGCCAGGAGAACACACATGCAATGACATTGGGTGTGGTTCATGAAAAGAACGGACATGCAATGACACTGGTAGATCCTTATGTGGTTCATGAAAAGAATAGACATGCAATGACATTGGGTGTGGTTCATGAAAAGAACAAACATGCAATGAGACTGGTGGATCCTTATGTGTGGTTCATGAAAAGAACAGACATGCAATGACACTGGTGGATCCTTATGTGGTTTGTTTAGAAGAACACACATGAAATGATACTGGGCGTGGTTCATCAAAAGAACAAACATGCAATGACACTGGCGGATCCTTATATGGTTTGTTTAGAGGAACACACATGCAATGACATTGGGTGTGGTTCATGAAAAGAACAGACATGCAATGACACTGGTGGATCCATATGGGGTTTGTTAGGAGAACACACATGCAATGACATTGGATGTTGTTCATGAAAAGAACAGACATGCAATGACACAGGTAGATCCTTAAGTGGCTCATGAAAAGAACACACATGTAATGACATTGGGTGTGGTTCATGAAAAGAACAAACATGCAATGACACTGGTGGATCCTTATGTGTGGTTCATGAAAATAACATACATGCAATGAAACTGGTGGATCCTTATGTGGTTTGTTTAGAGGAACAAACATGCAATGACATTGGTGTGGTTCATGAAAAGAACAAACATGGAATGACACTGGTAGATCCTTATGTGGTTCATGAAGAGAACACACATGCAATGTCACTGGGTGTGGTTCATGAAAATAACATACATGCAATCAGACTAGTGGATCCTTATGTGTGGTTCATGGGAAGAACAGACATGCAATGACACTGGTGGATCCTAATGTGTGGTTCATGAAAAGAACAGACATGCAATGACACTGGTGGATCCATATGTGGTTTGTCAGGAGAACACACATGCAATGACATTGGGTGTGGTTCATGAAAAGAACAGACATGCAATGACACTGGTAGATCCTTATGTGGTTCATGAAAAGAACAGACATGCAATGACACTGGTGGATCCTTATGTGTGGTTCATGAAAAGAACAGACATGCAATGACACTGGTGGATTGTTATGTGGTTTGTTTAGAAGAATACACATGCAATGACACAGGGTGTGGTTCCTGAAAAGAACAGACATGCAATGACACTAGTGGATCCTTATGTGGTTTGTTTAGAGGAACACACATGCAACGACATTGGGTGTGGTTCATGAAAATAACAGACATGCAATGACACTGGTGGATCCTTATGTGTGGTTCATGAAAAGAACAGACAATGAATGACACAGGTGGATCCTTATGTGGTTTGTTTAGAAGAACACACACGTAATGACACTAGGTGTGGTTCATGAAAAGAACACACATCCAATGACATGTGGTTTGTTTAGAGGAATAGACATGCAATGACACCGGTGGATCCACGTGTGGTTCATGAGAAGAACACACATCCAATGACACTGGTAGATCCTTATGTGGTTCATGAAAAGAATAGACATGCAGTGACACCGGGTGTGGTTCATGAAAAGAACAGACATGCAATGACACTGGGTGTTGCTCATGAAAATAATAGACATCCAATGGCTGTGGTTCATGAAGAGAACACACATGCAATGACACTAGGTGTGGTTCATGAAAAGAACAAACATGCAATGACACTGGGTGTGGTTTATTAAAAGAACAGACATGCAATGACACTGGTGGATCCATATGGGTTTTGTCAGGAGAACACACATGCAATGACATTGGGTGTGGTTCATGAAAAGAACAGACATGCAATGACACTGGTAGATCCTTATGTGGTTCATGAAAAGAACAGACATGCAATGACACTGGTGGATCCTTATGTGTGGTTCATGAAAAGAACAGACATGCAATGACACTGGTGGATTGTTATGTGGTTTGTTTAGAAGAATACACATGCAATGACACTAGGTGTGGTTCCTGAAAAGAACAGACATGCAATGACACTAGTGGATCCTTATGTGGTTTGTTTAGAGGAACACACATGCAACGACATTGGGTGTGGTTCATGAAAATAACAGACATCCAATGACACTGGTGGATCCTTATGTGTGGTTCATGAAAAGAGCAGACAATGAATGACACAGGTGGATCCTTATGTGGTTTGTTTAGAAGAACACACATGCAATGACACTGGGTGTGGTTCATGAAAAGAACACACATCCAATGACATGTGGTTTGTTTAGAGGAACATACATGCAATGACACTGGTGGATCCACGTGTGGTTCATGAGAAGAACACACATCCAATGACACTGGTAGATCCTTATGTGGTTCATGAAAAGAACAGACATGCAGTGACACCGGGTGTGGTTCATGAAAAGAACAGACATGCAATGACACTAGGTGTTTCTCATGAAAATAATAGACATCCAATGGCTGTGGTTCATGAAAAGAACACACATGCAATGACACTGGATGTGGTTCATGAAAAGAACAGGCATGCAATGACACTGGGTGTGGTTTATGAAAAGAACAGACATGCAATGACACTGGTGGATCCTTATGTGTGGTTCATGAAAAGAACAGACATGCAATGACACTGGTGGATCCATATGTGGTTTGTCAGGAGAACACACATGCAATGGCATTGGGTGTGGTTCATGAAAAGAACAGACATGCAATGACACTGGTAGATCCTTATGTGGTTCATGAAA
The DNA here is from genome assembly GCA_916181665.1 of Avena sativa. Lineage (NCBI taxonomy): Eukaryota > Viridiplantae > Streptophyta > Magnoliopsida > Poales > Poaceae > Avena > Avena sativa. The sequence continues at coordinate 574,974,170 of OV702287.1, forward strand.
AGAACAGCCATGCAATGACACTAGTGGATCCTTATGTGTGGTTCATGAAAAGAACATACATGCAATGACACTGGAGGATCCATATGTGGTTTGTCAGGAGAACACACATGCAATGACATTGGGTGTGGTTCATGAAAAGAACAAACATGCAATGACACTAGTAGATCCTTATGTGGTTCATGAAATGAAGACACATGCAATGACATTGGATGTGGTTCATTGAAAGAACAGACATGCAATGACACTGGTGGATCCTTATGTGTGGTTCATGAAAAGAACAGACATGCAATGACACTGGTGGATCCATATGTGGTTTGTCAGGAGAACACACATGCAATGACATTGGGTGTGGTTCATGAAAAGAACAGACATGCAATGACACTGGTAGATCCTTATGTGGTTCATGAAAAGAATAGACATGCAATGACATTGGGTGTGGTTCATGAAAAGAACAAACATGCAATGAGACTGGTGGATCCTTATGTGTGGTTCATGAAAAGAACAGACATGCAATGACACTGGTGGATCCTTATGTGGTTTGTTTAGAAGAACACACATGAAATGATACTGGGCGTGGTTCATCAAAAGAACAAACATGCAATGACACTGGCGGATCCTTATATGGTTTGTTTAGAGGAACACACATGCAATGACATTGGTTGTGGTTCATGAAAAGAACAGACATGCAATGACACTGGTGGATCCATATGGGGTTTGTTAGGAGAACCCACATGCAATGACATTGGGTGTGGTTCATGAAAAGAACAAACATGCAATGACATTGGTAGATCCTTATGTGGTTCATGAAATGAAGACACATGCAATGACATTGGATGTGGTTCATTGAAAGAACAGACATGCAATGACACTGGTGGATCCTTATGTGTGGTTCATGAAAAGAACAGACATGCAATGACACTGGTGGATCCATATGTGGTTTGTCAGGAGAACACACATGCAATGACATTGGGTGTGGTTCATGAAAAGAACAGACATGCAATGACACTGGTAGATCCTTATGTGGTTCATGAAAAGAATAGACATGCAATGACATTGGGTGTGGTTCATGAAAAGAACAAACATGCAATGAGACTGGTGGATCCTTATGTGTGGTTCATGAAAAGAACAGACATGCAATGACACTGGTGGATCCTTATGTGGTTTGTTTAGAAGAACACACATGAAATGATACTGGGCGTGGTTCATCAAAAGAACAAACATGCAATGACACTGGCGGATCCTTATATGGTTTGTTTAGAGGAACACACATGCAATGACATTGGCTGTGGTTCATGAAAAGAACAGACATGCAATGACACTGGTGGATCCATATGGGGTTTGTTAGGAGAACACACATGCAATGACATTGGATGTTGTTCATGAAAAGAACAGACATGCAATGACACAGGTAGATCCTTAAGTGGTTCATGAAAAGAACACACATGCAATGACACTGGGTGTGGTTCATGAAAAGAACAAACATGCAATGACACTGGTGGATCCTTATGTGTGGTTCATGAAAATAACATGCATGCAATGAAACTGGTGGATCCTTATGTGGTTTGTTTAGAGGAACAAACATGCAATGACATTGGGTGTGGTTCATGAAAAGAACAAACATGCAATGACACTGGTAGATCCTTATGTGGTTCATGAAAAGAACACACATGCAATGTCACTAGGTGTGGTTCATGAAAAGAACATCCATGCAATCAGACTGGTGGATCCTTATGTGTGGTTCATGGGAAGAACAGACATGCAATGACACTGGTGGATCCTAATGTGTGGTTCATGAAAAGAACAGACATGCAATGACACTGGTGGATCCATACGTGGTTTGTCAGGAGAACACACATGCAATGACATTGGGTGTGGTTCATGAAAAGAACAGACATGCAATGACACTGGTAGATCCTTATGTGGTTCATGAAAAGAACAGACATGCAATGACACTGGTGGATCCTTATGTGTGGTTCATGAAAAGAACAGACATGCAATGACACTGGTGGATTGTTATGTGGTTTGTTTAGAAGAATACACATGCAATGACACTAGGTGTGGTTCCTGAAAAGAACAGACATGCAATGACACTAGTGGATCCTTATGTGGTTTGTTTAGAGGAACACACATGCAACGACATTGGGTGTAGTTCATGAAAATAACAGACATCCAATGACACTGGTGGATCCTTATGTGTGGTTCATGAAAAGAGCAGACAATGAATGACACAGGTGGATCCTTATGTGGTTTGTTTAGAAGAACACACATGCAATGACACTGGGTGTGGTTCATGAAAAGAACACACATCCAATGACATGTGGTTTGTTTAGAGGAACATACATGCAATGACACCGGTGGATCCACGTGTGGTTCATGAGAAGAACACACATCCAATGACACTGGTAGATCCTTATGTGGTTCATGAAAAGAACAGACATGCAGTGACACCGGGTGTGGTTCATGAAAAGAACAGACATGCAATGACACTAGGTGTTTCTCATGAAAATAATAGACATCCAATGGCTGTGGTTCATGAAAAGAACACACATGCAATGACACTGGATGTGGTTCATGAAAAGAACAGGCATGCAATGACACTGGGTGTGGTTTATGAAAAGAACAGACATGCAATGACACTGGTGGATCCTTATGTGTGGTTCATGAAAAGAACAGACATGCAATGACACTGGTGGATCCATATGTGGTTTGTCAGGAGAACACACATGCAATGGCATTGGGTGTGGTTCATGAAAAGAACAGACATGCAATGACACTGGTAGATCCTTATGTGGTTCATGAAAAGAACAGCCATGCAATGACACTAGTGGATCCTTATGTGTGGTTCATGAAAAGAACATACATGCAATGACACTGGAGGATCCATATGTGGTTTGTCAGGAGAACACACATGCAATGACATTGGGTGTGGTTCATGAAAAGAACAAACATGCAATGACACTAGTAGATCCTTATGTGGTTCATGAAATGAAGACACATGCAATGACATTGGATGTGGTTCATTGAAAGAACAGACATGCAATGACACTGGTGGATCCTTATGTGTGGTTCATGAAAAGAACAGACATGCAATGACACTGGTGGATCCATATGTGGTTTGTCAGGAGAACACACATGCAATGACATTGGGTGTGGTTCATGAAAAGAACAGACATGCAATGACACTGGTAGATCCTTATGTGGTTCATGAAAAGAATAGACATGCAATGACATTGGGTGTGGTTCATGAAAAGAACAAACATGCAATGAGACTGGTGGATCCTTATGTGTGGTTCATGAAAAGAACAGACATGCAATGACACTGGTGGATCCTTATGTGGTTTGTTTAGAAGAACACACATGAAATGATACTGGGCGTGGTTCATCAAAAGAACAAACATGCAATGACACTGGCGGATCCTTATATGGTTTGTTTAGAGGAACACACATGCAATGACATTGGTTGTGGTTCATGAAAAGAACAGACATGCAATGACACTGGTGGATCCATATGGGGTTTGTTAGGAGAACACACATGCAATGACATTGGGTGTGGTTCATGAAAAGAACAAACATGCAATGACACTGGTAGATCCTTATGTGGTTCATGAAATGAAGACACATGCAATGACATTGGATGTGGTTCATTGAAAGAACAGACATGCAATGACACTGGTGGATCCTTATGTGTGGTTCATGAAAAGAACAGACATGCAATGACACTGGTGGATCCATATGTGGTTTGTCAGGAGAACACACATGCAATGACATTGGGTGTGGTTCATGAAAAGAACAGACATGCAATGACACTGGTAGATCCTTATGTGGTTCATGAAAAGAATAGACATGCAATGACATTGGGTGTGGTTCATGAAAAGAACAAACATGCAATGAGACTGGTGGATCCTTATGTGTGGTTCATGAAAAGAACAGACATGCAATGACACTGGTGGATCCTTATGTGGTTTGTTTAGAAGAACACACATGAAATGATACTGGGCGTGGTTCATCAAAAGAACAAACATGCAATGACACTGGCGGATCCTTATATGGTTTGTTTAGAGGAACACACATGCAATGACATTGGTTGTGGTTCATGAAAAGAACAGACATGCAATGACACTGGTGGATCCATATGTGGTTTGTCAGGAGAACACACATGCAATGACATTGGGTGTGGTTCATGAAAAGAACAGACATGCAATGACACTGGTAGATCCTTATGTGGTTCATGAAAAGAATAGACATGCAATGACATTGGGTGTGGTTCATGAAAAGAACAAACATGCAATGAGACTGGTGGATCCTTATGTGTGGTTCATGAAAAGAACAGACATGCAATGACACTGGTGGATCCTTATGTGGTTTGTTTAGAAGAACACACATGAAATGATACTGGGCGTGGTTCATCAAAAGAACAAACATGCAATGACACTGGCGGATCCTTATATGGTTTGTTTAGAGGAACACACATGCAATGACATTGGTTGTGGTTCATGAAAAGAACAGACATGCAATGACACTGGTGGATCCATATGGGGTTTGTTAGGAGAACACACATGCAATGACATTGGGTGTGGTTCATGAAAAGAACAAACATGCAATGACACTGGTAGATCCTTATGTGGTTCATGAAATGAAGACACATGCAATGACATTGGATGTGGTTCATTGAAAGAACAGACATGCAATGACACTGGTGGATCCTTATGTGTGGTTCATGAAAAGAACAGACATGCAATGACACTGGTGGATCCATATGTGGTTTGTCAGGAGAACACACATGCAATGACATTGGGTGTGGTTCATGAAAAGAACAGACATGCAATGACACTGGTAGATCCTTATGTGGTTCATGAAAAGAATAGACATGCAATGACATTGGGTGTGGTTCATGAAAAGAACAAACATGCAATGAGACTGGTGGATCCTTATGTGTGGTTCATGAAAAGAACAGACATGCAATGACACTGGTGGATCCTTATGTGGTTTGTTTAGAAGAACACACATGAAATGATACTGGGCGTGGTTCATCAAAAGAACAAACATGCAATGACACTGGCGGATCCTTATATGGTTTGTTTAGAGGAACACACATGCAATGACATTGGTTGTGGTTCATGAAAAGAACAGACATGCAATGACACTGGTGGATCCATATGGGGTTTGTTAGGAGAACACACATGCAATGACATTGGATGTTGTTCATGAAAAGAACAGACATGCAATGACACAGGTAGATCCTTAAGTGGTTCATGAAAAGAACACACATGCAATGACACTGGGTGTGGTTCATGAAAAGAACAAACATGCAATGACACTGGTGGATCCTTATGTGTGGTTCATGAAAATAACATGCATGCAATGAAACTGGTGGATCCTTATGTGGTTTGTTTAGAGGAACAAACATGCAATGACATTGGGTGTGGTTCATGAAAAGAACAAACATGCAATGACACTGGTAGATCCTTATGTGGTTCATGAAAAGAACACACATGCAATGTCACTAGGTGTGGTTCATGAAAAGAACATCCACGCAATCAGACTGGTGGATCCTTATGTGTGGTTCATGGGAAGAACAGACATGCAATGACACTGGTGGATCCTAATGTGTGGTTCATGAAAAGAACAAACATGCAATGACACTGGTGGATCCATACGTGGTTTGTCAGGAGAACACACATGCAATGACATTGGGTGTGGTTCATGAAAAGAACAGACATGCAATGACACTGCTAGATCCTTATGTGGTTCATGAAAATAACAGACATGCAATGACACTGGTGGATCCTTATGTGTGGTTCATGAAAAGAACAGACATGCAATGACACTGGTGGATTGTTATGTGGTTTGTTTAGAAGAATACACATGCAATGACACTGGGTGTGGTTCCTGAAAAGAACAGACACGCAATGACACTAGTGGATCCTTATGTGGTTTGTTTAGAGGAACACACATGCAACGACATTGGGTGTGGTTCATGAAAATAACAGACATGCAATGACACTGGTGGATCCTTATGTGTGGTTCATGAAAAGAACAGACAATGAATGACACAGGTGGATCCTTATGTGGTTTGTTTAGAAGAACACACACGCAATGACACTAGGTGTGGTTCATGAAAAGAACACACATCCAATGACATGTGGTTTGTTTAGAGGAACAGACATGCAATGACACCGGTGGATCCACGTGTGGTTCATGAGAAGAACACACATCCAATGACACTGGTAGATCCTTATGTGGTTCATGAAAATAACAGACATGCAGTGACACCGGGTGTGGTTCATGAAAAGAACAGACATGCAATGACACTAGGTGTTTCTCATGAAAATAATAGACATCCAATGGCTGTGGTTCATGAAAAGAACACACATGCAATGACACTGGATGTGGTTCATGAAAAGAACAGGCATGCAATGACACTGGGTGTGGTTTATGAAAAGAACAGACATGCAATGACACTGGTGGATCCTTATGTGTGGTTAATGAAAAGAACAGACATGCAATGACACTGGTGGATCCATATGTGGTTTGTCAGGAGAACACACATGCAATGGCATTGGGTGTGGTTCATGAAAAGAACAGACATGCAATGACACTGGTAGATCCTTATGTGGTTCAGGAAAAGAACAGACATGCAATGAGACTAGTGGATCCTTATGTGTGGTTCATGAAAAGAACATACATGCAATGACACTGGAGGATCCATATGTGGTTTGTCAGGAGAACACACATGCAATGACATTGGTGTGGTTCATGAGAAGAACAGACATGCAATGACACTGGTAGATCCTTATGTGGTTCATGAAAAGAACACAGATGCAATGACACTGGGTGTGGTTCATGAAAAGAACAGACATGCAATGACACTGGTGGATCCTTATGTGTGGTTCATGAAAAGAACAGACATGCAATGAAACTGGTGGATCCATATGTGGTTTGTCAGGAGAACGCACATGCAATGACATTGGGTGTGGTTCATGAAAAGAACAAACATGCAATGACACTGGTAGATCCTTATGTGGCTCATGAAATGAAGACACATGCAATGACATTGGATGTGGTTCATTGAAAGAACAGACATGCAATGACACTGGTGGATCCTTATGTGTGGTTCATGAAAAGAACAGACATGCAATGACACTGGTGGATCCATATGTGGTTTGTCAGGAGAACACACATGCAATGACACTGGTAGATCCTTATGTGGTTCATGAAAAGAACAGACATGCAATGACATTGGGTGTGGTTCATGAAAAGAACAGACATGCAATGACAATTGTGGTTCCTTGTGTGTGGTTCATGAAAAGAACAGACATTCAATGACACTGGTGGATCCTTATGTGGTTTGTCAGGAAAACACACATGCAATGGCATTGTGTGTGGTTCATGAAAAGAACAGACATTCAATGACACTGGTAGATCCTTATGTGGTTCATGAAAAGAATAGACATGCAATGACATTGGGTGTGGTTCATGAAAAGAACAGACATGCAATGACACTGGTGGATCCTTATGTGTGGTTCATGAAAAGAACAGACATGCAATGACACTGGTGGATCCTTATGTGGTTTGTCAGGAGAACACACATGTAATGACATTGGGTGTGGTTCATGAAAAGAACAGACATGCAATGACACTGGTAGATCCTTATGTGGTTCATGAAAAGAACAGACATGCAATGACACTGGTGGATTGTTATGTGGTTTGTTTAGAAAAACACACATGCAATGACACTGGGTGTGGTTCCTGAAAAGAACAGACATGTAATGACACTAGTGGATCCTTATGTGGTTGGTTTAGAGGAACACACATGCAACGACATTGGGTGTGGTTCATGAAAATAACAGACATCCAATGACACTGGTGGATCCTTATATGTGCTTCATGAAAAGAGCAGACAATGAATGACACAGGTGGATCCTTATGTGGTTTGTTTAGAAGAACACACATGCAATGACACTGGGTGTGGTTCATGAAAAGAACACACATCCAATGACATGTGGTTTGTTTAGAGGAACATACATGCAATGACACCGGTGGATCCACGTGTGGTTCATGAGAAGAACACACATCCAATGACACTGGTAGATCCTTATGTGGTTCATGAAAAGAACAGACATGCAGTGACACCGGGTGTGGTTCATGAAAAGAACAGACATGCAATGACACTAGGTGTTGCTCATGAAAATAATAGACATCCAATGGCTGTGGTTCATGAAAAGAACACACATGCAATGACACTAGATGTGGTTCATGAAAAGAACAGGCATGCAATGACACTGGGTGTGGTTTATGAAAAGAACAGACATGCAATGACACTGGTGGATCCTTATGTGTGGTTCATGAAAAGAACAGACATGCAATGACACTGGTGGATCCATATGTGGTTTGTCAGGAGAACACACATGCAATGGCATTGGCTGTGGTTCATGAAAAGAACAGACATGCAATGACACTGGTAGATCCTTATGTGGTTCATGAAAAGAACAGACATGCAATGACACTGGTGGATCCTTATGTGTGGTTCATGAAAAGAACATACATGCAATGACACTGGAGGATCCATATGTGGTTTGTCAGGAGAACACACATGCAATGACATTGGTGTGGTTCATGAGAAGAACAGACATGCAATGACACTGGTAGATCCTTATGTGGTTCATGAAAAGAACACACATGCAATGACACTGGGTGTGGTTCATGAAAAGAACAGACATGCAATGACACTGGTGGATCCTTATGTGTGGTTCATGAAAAGAACAGACATGCAATGAAACTGGTGGATCCATATGTGGTTTGTCAGGAGAACGCACATGCAATGACATTGGGTGTCGTTCATGAAAAGAACAAACATGCAATGACACTGGTAGATCCTTATGTGGTTCATGAAATGAAGACACATGCAATGACATTGGATGGGGTTCATTGAAAGAACAGACATGCAATGACACTGGTGGATCCTTATGTGTGGTTCATGAAAAGAACAGACATGCAATGACACTGGTGGATCCATATGTGGTTTGTCAGGAGAACACACGTGCAATGACATTGGGTGTGGTTCATGAAAAGAACAGACATGCAATGACACTGGTAGATCCTTATGTGGTTCATGAAAAGAATAGACATGCAATGACATTGGGTGTGGTTCATGAAAAGAACAAACATGCAATGAGACTGGTGGATCCTTATGTGTGGTTCATGAAAAGAACAGACATGCAATGACACTGGTGGATCCTTATGTGGTTTGTTTAGAAGAACACACATGAAATGATACTGGGCGTGGTTCATCAAAAGAACAAACATGCAATGACACTGGCGGATCCTTATATGGTTTGTTTAGAGGAACACACATGCAATGACATTGGGTGTGGTTCATGAAAAGAACAGACATGCAATGACACTGGTGGATCCATATGGGGTTTGTTAGGAGAACACACATGCAATGACATTGGATGTTGTTCATGAAAAGAACAGACATGCAATGACACAGGTAGATCCTTAAGTGGTTCATGAAAAGAACACACATGCAATGACACTGGGTGTGGTTCATGAAAAGAACAAACATGCAATGACACTGGTGGATCCTTATGTGTGGTTCATGAAAATAACATACATGCAATGAAACTCGTGGATCCTTATGTGGTTTGTTTAGAGGAACAAACATGCAATGACATTGGGTGTGGTTCATGAAAAGAACAAACATGCAATGACACTGGTAGATCCTTATGTGGTTCATGAAAAGAACACACATGCAAAGTCACTGGGTGTGGTTCATGAAAAGAACATACATGCAATCAGACTGGTGGATCCTTATGTGTGGTTCATGGGAAGAACAGACATGCAATGACACTGGTGGATCCTAATGTGTGGTTCATGAAAAGAACAGACATGCAATGACACTGGTGGATCCATACGTGGTTTGTCAGGAGAACACACATGCAATGACATTGGGTGTGGTTCATGAAAAGAACAGACATGCAATGACACTGGTAGATCCTTATGTGGTTCATGAAAATAACAGAAATGCAATGACACTGGTGGATCCTTATGTGTGGTTCATGAAAAGAACAGACATGCAATGACACTGGTGGATTGTTATGTGGTTTGTTTAGAAGAATACACATGCAATGACACTGGGTGTGGTTCCTGAAAAGAACAGACACGCAATGACACTAGTGGATCCTTATGTGGTTTGTTTAGAGGAACACACATGCAACGGCATTGGGTGTGGTTCATGGAAATAACAGACATGCAATGACATTGGGTGTGGTTCATGAAAAGAACAAACATGCAATGACACTGGTAGATCCTTATGTGGTTCATGAAAAGAACACACATGCAATGTCACTGGGTGTGGTTCATGAAAAGAACATACATGCAATCAGACTGGTGGATCCTTATGTGTGGTTCATGAAAAGAACATACATGCAATGACACTGGTGGATCCTTATGTGGTTTGTTTATAGGAACAAACATGAAATGACATTGGGTGTGGTTCATGAAAAGAACAGACATGCAATGACACTTGTAGATCCTTATGTGGTTCATGAAAAGAACAGACATGCAATGACATTGGGTGTGCTTCATGAAAAGAACAGACATGCAATGACACTGGTGGATCCTTATGTGTGTTTCATGAGAAGAACAGACATGCAATGACACTAGTGGATTGTTATGTGGTTTGTTTAGAAGAACACACATGCAATGACACTGGGTGTGGTTCCTGAAATGAACAGACATGCAATGACACTGGTGGATCCTTATGTGGTTTGTTTAGAGGAACATACATGCAATGATATTGGGTGTGGTTCATGAAAAGAACAGACATGCAATGACACTGGTGGATCCTTATGTGTGGTTCATGAAAAGAACAGACATGCAATGACACTAGTGGATCCATATGTGGTTTTTCGGGAGAACACACATGCAATGACATTGGGTGTAGTTCATGAAAAGAACAGACATGCAATGACACTGGGAGATCCTTATGTGATTCATGAAAAGAACACACATGCAATGAACCTGGGTGCGGTTCATGAAAAGAACGGACATGCAATGAGACTGGTGGATCCTTATTTGTGGTTCATGAAAAGAACAGACATGCAATCACACTGGTGGATCCATATGTGGTTTGTCAGGAGAACACACATGCAATGACATTGGGTGTGGTTCATGAAAAGAACAGACATGCAATGACACTGGTAGATCCTTATGTGGTTCATGAAAAGGACACACATGCAATGATACTGGGTGTGGTTAATGAAAAGAACAGACATGCAATGACACTGGTGGATCCTTATGTGTGGTTCATTAAAAGAACAGACATGCAATGACACTGGTGGATCCATATGTGGTTTGTCAGGAGAACACACGTGCAATGACATTGGTTGTGGTTCATGAAAAGAACAAACATGCAATGACACTGGTAGATCCTTATGTGGTTCATGAATAGTACACACATGCAATGACACTGGGTGTGGTTCATGAAAAGAACAGACATGCAATGACACTGGTGGATCCTTATGTGTGGTTCATGAAAAGAACAGACATGCAATGACACTGGTGGATCCATATGTGGTTTGCCAGGAGAACACACATGCAATGACATTGGGTGTGGTTCATGAAAAGAACGAACATGCAATGACACTGGTACATCCTTATGTGGTTCATGAAAAGAATAGACATGCAATGACATTGGGTGTGGTTCATGAAAAGAACAAACATGCAATGAGACTGGTGGATCCTTATGTGTGGTTCATGAAAAGAACAGACATGCAATGACACTGGTGGATCCTTATGTGGTTTGTTTAGAAGAACACACATGAAATGATACTGGGCGTGGTTCATCAAAAGAACAAACATGCAATGACAATTGCGGATCCTTATATGGTTTGTTTAGAGGAACACACATGCAATGACATTGGGTGTGGTTCATGAAAAGAACAGACATGCAATGACACTGGTGGATCCATATGGGGTTTGTTAGGAGAACACACATGCAATGACATTGGATGTTGTTCATGAAAAGAACAGACATGCAATGACACAGGTAGATCCTTAAGTGGTTCATGAAAAAAACACACATGTAATGACATTGGGTGTGGTTCATGAAAAGAACAAACATGCAATGACACTGGTGGATCCTTATGTGTGGTTCATGAAAATAACAAACATGCAATGAAACTGGTGGATCCTTATGTGGTTTGTTTAGAGGAACAAACATGCAATGACATTGGTGTGGTTCATGAAAAGAACAAACATGGAATGACACTGGTAGATCCTTATGTGGTTCATGAAAAGAACACACATGCAATGTCACTGGGTGTGGTTCATGAAAAGAACATACATGCAATCAGACTAGTGGATCCTTATGTGTGGTTCATGGGAAGAACAGACATGCAATGACACTGGTGGATCCTAATGTGTGGTTCATGAAAAGAACAGACATGCAATGACACTGGTGGATCCATATGTGGTTTGTCAGGAGAACACACATGCAATGACATTGGGTGTGGTTCATGAAAAGAACAGACATGCAATGACACTGGTAGATCCTTATGTGGTTCATGAAAAGAACAGACATGCAATGACACTGGTGGATCCTTATGTGTGGTTCATGAAAAGAACAGACATGCAATGACACTGGTGGATTGTTATGTGGTTTGTTTAGAAGAATACACATGCAATGACACAGGGTGTGGTTCCTGAAAAGAACAGACATGCAATGACACTAGTGGATCCTTATGTGGTTTGTTTAGAGGAACACACATGCAACGACATTGGGTGTGGTTCATGAAAATAACAGACATGCAATGACACTAGTGGATCCTTATGTGTGGTTCATGAAAAGAACAGACAATGAATGACACAGGTGGATCCTTATGTGGTTTGTTTAGAAGAACACACACGTAATGACACTAGGTGTGGTTCATGAAAAGAACACACATCCAATGACATGTGGTTTGTTTAGAGGAATAGACATGCAATGACACCGGTGGATCCACGTGTGGTTCATGAGAAGAACACACATCCAATGACACTGGTAGATCCTTATGTGGTTCATGAAAAGAATAGACATGCAGTGACACCGGGTGTGGTTCATGAAAAGAACAGACATGCAATGACACTGGGTGTTGCTCATGAGAATAATAGACATCCAATGGCTGTGGTTCATGAAAAGAACACACATGCAATGACACTAGGTGTGGTTCATGAAAAGAACAAACATGCAATGACACTGGGTGTGGTTTATTAAAAGAACAGACATGCAATGACACTGGTGGATCCATATGGGTTTTGTCAGGAGAACACACATGCAATGACATTGGGTGTGGTTCATGAAAAGAACAGACATGCAATGACACTGGTAGATCCTTATGTGGTTCATGAAAAGAACAGACATGCAATGACACTGGTGGATCCTTATGTGTGGTTCATGAAAAGAACAGACATGCAATGACACTGGTGGATTGTTATGTGGTTTGTTTAGAAGAATACACATGCAATGACACTAGGTGTGGTTCCTGAAAAGAACAGACATGCAATGACACTAGTGGATCCTTATGTGGTTTGTTTAGAGGAACACACATGCAACGACATTGGGTGTGGTTCATGAAAATAACAGACATCCAATGACACTGGTGGATCCTTATGTGTGGTTCATGAAAAGAGCAGACAATGAATGACACAGGTGGATCCTTATGTGGTTTGTTTAGAAGAACACACATGCAATGACACTGGGTGTGGTTCATGAAAAGAACACACATCCAATGACATGTGGTTTGTTTAGAGGAACATACATGCAATGACACCGGTGGATCCACGTGTGGTTCATGAGAAGAACACACATCCAATGACACTGGTAGATCCTTATGTGGTTCATGAAAAGAACAGACATGCAGTGACACCGGGTGTGGTTCATGAAAAGAACAGACATGCAATGACACTAGGTGTTGCTCATGAAAATAATAGACATCCAATGGCTGTGGTTCATGAAAAGAACACACATGCAATGACACTGGATGTGGTTCATGAAAAGAACAGGCATGCAATGACACTGGGTGTGGTTTATGAAAAGAACAGACATGCAATGACACTGGTGGATCCTTATGTGTGGTTCATGAAAAGAACAGACATGCAATGACACTGGTGGATCCATATGTGGTTTGTCAGGAGAACACACATGCAATGGCATTGGGTGTGGTTCATGAAAAGAACAGACATGCAATGACACTGGTAGATCCTTATGTGGTTCATGAAAAGAACAGCCATGCAATGACACTAGTGGATCCTTATGTGTGGTTCATGAAAAGAACATACATGCAATGACACTGGAGGATCCATATGTGGTTTGTCAGGAGAACACACATGCAATGGCATTGGGTGTGGTTCATGAAAAGAACAAACATGCAATGACACTGGTAGATCCTTATGTGGTTCATGAAATGAAGACACATGCAATGACATTGGATGTGGTTCATTGAAAGAACAGACATGCAATGACACTAGTGGATCCTTATGTGTGGTTCATGAAAAGAACAGACATGCAATGACACTGGTGGATCCATATGTGGTTTGTCAGGAGAACACACATGCAATGACATTGGGTGTGGTTCATGAAAAGAACAGACATGCAATGACACTGGTAGATCCTTATGTGGTTCATGAAAAGAATAGACATGCAATGACATTGGGTGTGGTTCATGAAAAGAACAAACATGCAATGAGACTGGTGGATCCTTATGTGTGGTTCATGAAAAGAACAGACATGCAATGACACTGGTGGATCCTTATGTGGTTTGTTTAGAAGAACACACATGAAATGATACTGGGCGTGGTTCATCAAAAGAACAAACATGCAATGACACTGGCGGATCCTTATATGGTTTGTTTAGAGGAACACACATGCAATGACATTGGTTGTGGTTCATGAAAAGAACAGACATGCAATGACACTGGTGGATCCATATGGGGTTTGTTAGGAGAACACACATGCAATGACATTGGGTGTGGTTCATGAAAAGAACAAACATGCAATGACACTGGTAGATCCTTATGTGGTTCATGAAATGAAGACACATGCAATGACATTGGATGTGGTTCATTGAAAGAACAGACATGCAATGACACTGGTGGATCCTTATGTGTGGTTCATGAAAAGAACAGACATGCAATGACACTGGTGGATCCATATGTGGTTTGTCAGGAGAACACACATGCAATGACATTGGGTGTGGTTCATGAAAAGAACAGACATGCAATGACACTGGTAGATCCTTATGTGGTTCATGAAAAGAATAGACATGCAATGACATTGGGTGTGGTTCATGAAAAGAACAAACATGCAATGAGACTGGTGGATCCTTATGTGTGGTTCATGAAAAGAACAGACATGCAATGACACTGGTGGATCCTTATGTGGTTTGTTTAGAAGAACACACATGAAATGATACTGGGCGTGGTTCATCAAAAGAACAAACATGCAATGACACTGGCGGATCCTTATATGGTTTGTTTAGAGGCACACACATGCAATGACATTGGCTGTGGTTCATGAAAAGAACAGACATGCAATGACACTGGTGGATCCATATGGGGTTTGTTAGGAGAACACACATGCAATGACATTGGATGTTGTTCATGAAAAGAACAGACATGCAATGACACAGGTAGATCCTTAAGTGGTTCATGAAAAGAACACACATGCAATGACACTGGGTGTGGTTCATGAAAAGAACAAACATGCAATGACACTGGTGGATCCTTATGTGTGGTTCATGAAAATAACATGCATGCAATGAAACTGGTGGATCCTTATGTGGTTTGTTTAGAGGAACAAACATGCAATGACATTGGGTGTGGTTCATGAAAAGAACAAACATGCAATGACACTGGTAGATCCTTATGTGGTTCATGAAAAGAACACACATGCAATGTCACTAGGTGTGGTTCATGAAAAGAACATCCATGCAATCAGACTGGTGGATCCTTATGTGTGGTTCATGGGAAGAACAGACATGCAATGACACTGGTGGATCCTAATGTGTGGTTCATGAAGAGAACAGACATGCAATGACACTGGTGGATCCATACGTGGTTTGTCAGGAGAACACACATGCAATGACATTGGGTGTGGTTCATGAAAAGAACAGACATGCAATGACACTGCTAGATCCTTATGTGGTTCATGAAAATAACAGACATGCAATGACACTGGTGGATCCTTATGTGTGGTTCATGAAAAGAACAGACATGCAATGACACTGGTGGATTGTTATGTGGTTTGTTTAGAAGAATACACATGCAATGACACTGGGTGTGGTTCCTGAAAAGAACAGACACGCAATGACACTAGTGGATCCTTATGTGGTTTGTTTAGAGGAACACACATGCAACGACATTGGGTGTGGTTCATGAAAATAACAGACATGCAATGACACTGGTGGATCCTTATGTGTGGTTCATGAAAAGAACAGACAATGAATGACACAGGTGGATCCTTATGTGGTTTGTTTAGAAGAACACACACGCAATGACACTAGGTGTGGTTCATGAAAAGAACACACATCCAATGACATGTGGTTTGTTTAGAGGAACAGACATGCAATGACACCGGTGGATCCACGTGTGGTTCATGAGAAGAACACACATCCAATGACACTGGTAGATCCTTATGTGGTTCATGAAAATAACAGACATGCAGTGACACCGGGGGTGGTTCATGAAAAGAACAGACATGCAATGACACTAGGTGTTGCTCATGAAAATAATAGACATCCAATGGCTGTGGTTCATGAAAAGAACACACATGCAATGACACTGGATGTGGTTCATGAAAAGAACAGGCATGCAATGACACTGGGTGTGGTTTATGAAAAGAACAGACATGCAATGACACTGGTGGATCCTTATGTGTGGTTAATGAAAAGAACAGACATGCAATGACACTGGTGGATCCATATGTGGTTTGTCAGGAGAACACACATGCAATGGCATTGGGTGTGGTTCATGAAAAGAACAGACATGCAATGACACTGGTAGATCCTTATGTGGTTCAGGAAAAGAACAGACATGCAATGAGACTAGTGGATCCTTATGTGTGGTTCATGAAAAGAACATACATGCAATGACACTGGAGGATCCATATGTGGTTTGTCAGGAGAACACACATGCAATGACATTGGTGTGGTTCATGAGAAGAACAGACATGCAATGACACTGGTAGATCCTTATGTGGTTCATGAAAAGAACACAGATGCAATGACACTGGGTGTGGTTCATGAAAAGAACAGACATGCAATGACACTGGTGGATCCTTATGTGTGGTTCATGAAAAGAACAGACATGCAATGAAACTGGTGGATCCATATGTGGTTTGTCAGGAGAACGCACATGCAATGACATTGGGTGTGGTTCATGAAAAGAACAAACATGCAATGACACTGGTAGATCCTTATGTGGCTCATGAAATGAAGACACATGCAATGACATTGGATGTGGTTCATTGAAAGAACAGACATGCAATGACACTGGTGGATCCTTATGTGTGGTTCATGAAAAGAACAGACATGCAATGACACTGGTGGATCCATATGTGGTTTGTCAGGAGAACACACATGCAATGACACTGGTAGATCCTTATGTGGTTCATGAAAAGAACAGACATGCAATGACATTGGGTGTGGTTCATGAAAAGAACAGACATGCAATGACAATTGTGGTTCCTTGTGTGTGGTTCATGAAAAGAACAGACATTCAATGAAACTGGTGGATCCTTATGTGGTTTGTCAGGAAAACACACATGCAATGACATTGTGTGTGGTTCATGAAAAGAACAGACATTCAATGACACTGGTAGATCCTTATGTGGTTCATGAAAAGAATAGACATGCAATGACATTGGGTGTGGTTCATGAAAAGAACAGACATGCAATGACACTGGTGGATCCTTATGTGTGGTTCATGAAAAGAACAGACATGCAATGACACTGGTGGATCCTTATGTGGTTCATGAAAAGAATAGACATGCAATGACATTGGGTGTGGTTCATGAAAAGAACAAACATGCAATGAGACTGGTGGATCCTTATGTGTGGTTCATGAAAAGAACAGACATGCAATGACACTGGTGGATCCTTATGTGGTTTGTTTAGAAGAACACACATGAAATGATACTGGGCGTGGTTCATCAAAAGAACAAACATGCAATGACACTGGCGGATCCTTATATGGTTTGTTTAGAGGAACACACATGCAATGACATTGGTTGTGGTTCATGAAAAGAACAGACATGCAATGACACTGGTGGATCCATATGGGGTTTGTTAGGAGAACACACATGCAATGACATTGGGTGTGGTTCATGAAAAGAACAAACATGCAATGACACTGGTAGATCCTTATGTGGTTCATGAAATGAAGACACATGCAATGACATTGGATGTGGTTCATTGAAAGAACAGACATGCAATGACACTGGTGGATCCTTATGTGTGGTTCATGAAAAGAACAGACATGCAATGACACTGGTGGATCCATATGTGGTTTGTCAGGAGAACACACATGCAATGACATTGGGTGTGGTTCATGAAAAGAACAGACATGCAATGACACTGGTAGATCCTTATGTGGTTCATGAAAAGAATAGACATGCAATGACATTGGGTGTGGTTCATGAAAAGAACAAACATGCAATGAGACTGGTGGATCCTTATGTGTGGTTCATGAAAAGAACAGACATGCAATGACACTGGTGGATCCTTATGTGGTTTGTTTAGAAGAACACACATGAAATGATACTGGGCGTGGTTCATCAAAAGAACAAACATGCAATGACACTGGCGGATCCTTATATGGTTTGTTTAGAGGCACACACATGCAATGACATTGGCTGTGGTTCATGAAAAGAACAGACATGCAATGACACTGGTGGATCCATATGGGGTTTGTTAGGAGAACACACATGCAATGACATTGGGTGTGGTTCATGAAAAGAACAGACATGCAATGACACTGGTAGATCCTTATGTGGTTCATGAAAAGAATAGACATGCAATGACATTGGGTGTGGTTCATGAAAAGAACAAACATGCAATGAGACTGGTGGATCCTTATGTGTGGTTCATGAAAAGAACAGACATGCAATGACACTGGTGGATCCTTATGTGGTTTGTTTAGAAGAACACACATGAAATGATACTGGGCGTGGTTCATCAAAAGAACAAACATGCAATGACACTGGCGGATCCTTATATGGTTTGTTTAGAGGAACACACATGCAATGACATTGGTTGTGGTTCATGAAAAGAACAGACATGCAATGACACTGGTGGATCCATATGGGGTTTGTTAGGAGAACACACATGCAATGACATTGGGTGTGGTTCATGAAAAGAACAAACATGCAATGACACTGGTAGATCCTTATGTGGTTCATGAAATGAAGACACATGCAATGACATTGGATGTGGTTCATTGAAAGAACAGACATGCAATGACACTGGTGGATCCTTATGTGTGGTTCATGAAAAGAACAGACATGCAATGACACTGGTGGATCCATATGTGGTTTGTCAGGAGAACACACATGCAATGACATTGGGTGTGGTTCATGAAAAGAACAGACATGCAATGACACTGGTAGATCCTTATGTGGTTCATGAAAAGAATAGACATGCAATGACATTGGGTGTGGTTCATGAAAAGAACAAACATGCAATGAGACTGGTGGATCCTTATGTGTGGTTCATGAAAAGAACAGACATGCAATGACACTGGTGGATCCTTATGTGGTTTGTTTAGAAGAACACACATGAAATGATACTGGGCGTGGTTCATCAAAAGAACAAACATGCAATGACACTGGCGGATCCTTATATGGTTTGTTTAGAGGCACACACATGCAATGACATTGGCTGTGGTTCATGAAAAGAACAGACATGCAATGACACTGGTGGATCCATATGGGGTTTGTTAGGAGAACACACATGCAATGACATTGGATGTTGTTCATGAAAAGAACAGACATGCAATGACACAGGTAGATCCTTAAGTGGTTCATGAAAAGAACACACATGCAATGACACTGGGTGTGGTTCATGAAAAGAACAAACATGCAATGACACTGGTGGATCCTTATGTGTGGTTCATGAAAATAACATGCATGCAATGAAACTGGTGGATCCTTATGTGGTTTGTTTAGAGGAACAAACATGCAATGACATTGGGTGTGGTTCATGAAAAGAACAAACATGCAATGACACTGGTAGATCCTTATGTGGTTCATGAAAAGAACACACATGCAATGTCACTAGGTGTGGTTCATGAAAAGAACATCCATGCAATCAGACTGGTGGATCCTTATGTGTGGTTCATGGGAAGAACAGACATGCAATGACACTGGTGGATCCTAATGTGTGGTTCATGAAGAGAACAGACATGCAATGACACTGGTGGATCCATACGTGGTTTGTCAGGAGAACACACATGCAATGACATTGGGTGTGGTTCATGAAAAGAACAGACATGCAATGACACTGCTAGATCCTTATGTGGTTCATGAAAATAACAGACATGCAATGACACTGGTGGATCCTTATGTGTGGTTCATGAAAAGAACAGACATGCAATGACACTGGTGGATTGTTATGTGGTTTGTTTAGAAGAATACACATGCAATGACACTGGGTGTGGTTCCTGAAAAGAACAGACACGCAATGACACTAGTGGATCCTTATGTGGTTTGTTTAGAGGAACACACATGCAACGACATTGGGTGTGGTTCATGAAAATAACAGACATGCAATGACACTGGTGGATCCTTATGTGTGGTTCATGAAAAGAACAGACAATGAATGACACAGGTGGATCCTTATGTGGTTTGTTTAGAAGAACACACACGCAATGACACTAGGTGTGGTTCATGAAAAGAACACACATCCAATGACATGTGGTTTGTTTAGAGGAACAGACATGCAATGACACCGGTGGATCCACGTGTGGTTCATGAGAAGAACACACATCCAATGACACTGGTAGATCCTTATGTGGTTCATGAAAATAACAGACATGCAGTGACACCGGGGGTGGTTCATGAAAAGAACAGACATGCAATGACACTAGGTGTTGCTCATGAAAATAATAGACATCCAATGGCTGTGGTTCATGAAAAGAACACACATGCAATGACACTGGATGTGGTTCATGAAAAGAACAGGCATGCAATGACACTGGGTGTGGTTTATGAAAAGAACAGACATGCAATGACACTGGTGGATCCTTATGTGTGGTTAATGAAAAGAACAGACATGCAATGACACTGGTGGATCCATATGTGGTTTGTCAGGAGAACACACATGCAATGGCATTGGGTGTGGTTCATGAAAAGAACAGACATGCAATGACACTGGTAGATCCTTATGTGGTTCAGGAAAAGAACAGACATGCAATGAGACTAGTGGATCCTTATGTGTGGTTCATGAAAAGAACATACATGCAATGACACTAGAGGATCCATATGTGGTTTGTCAGGAGAACACACATGCAATGACATTGGTGTGGTTCATGAGAAGAACAGACATGCAATGACACTGGTAGATCCTTATGTGGTTCATGAAAAGAACACAGATGCAATGACACTGGGTGTGGTTCATGAAAAGAACAGACATGCAATGACACTGGTGGATCCTTATGTGTGGTTCATGAAAAGAACAGACATGCAATGAAACTGGTGGATCCATATGTGGTTTGTCAGGAGAACGCACATGCAATGACATTGGGTGTGGTTCATGAAAAGAACAAACATGCAATGACACTGGTAGATCCTTATGTGGCTCATGAAATGAAGACACATGCAATGACATTGGATGTGGTTCATTGAAAGAACAGACATGCAATGACACTGGTGGATCCTTATGTGTGGTTCATGAAAAGAACAGACATGCAATGACACTGGTGGATCCATATGTGGTTTGTCAGGAGAACACACATGCAATGACACTGGTAGATCCTTATGTGGTTCATGAAAAGAACAGACATGCAATGACATTGGGTGTGGTTCATGAAAAGAACAGACATGCAATGACAATTGTGGTTCCTTGTGTGTGGTTCATGAAAAGAACAGACATTCAATGAAACTGGTGGATCCTTATGTGGTTTGTCAGGAAAACACACATGCAATGACATTGTGTGTGGTTCATGAAAAGAACAGACATTCAATGACACTGGTAGATCCTTATGTGGTTCATGAAAAGAATAGACATGCAATGACATTGGGTGTGGTTCATGAAAAGAACAGACATGCAATGACACTGGTGGATCCTTATGTGTGGTTCATGAAAAGAACAGACATGCAATGACACTGGTGGATCCTTATGTGGTTTGTCAGGAGAACACACATGTAATGACATTGGGTGTGGTTCATGAAAAGAACAGACATGCAATGACACTGGTAGATCCTTATGTGGTTCATGAAAAGAACAGACATGCAATGACACTGGTGGATTGTTATGTGGTTTGTTTAGAAAAACACACATGCAATGACACTGGGTGTGGTTCCTGAAAAGAACAGACATGCAATGACACTAGTGGATCCTTATGTGGTTGGTTTAGAGGAACACACATGCAACGACATTGGGTGTGGTTCATGAAAATAACAGACATCCAATGACACTGGTGGATCCTTATATGTGGTTCATGAAAAAAGCAGACAATGAATGACACAGGTGGATCCTTATGTGGTTTGTTTAGAAGAACACACATGCAATGACACTGGGTGTGGTTCATGAAAAGAACACACATCCAATGACATGTGGTTTGTTTAGAGGAACATACATGCAATGACACCGGTGGATCCACGTGTGGTTCATGAGAAGAACACACATCCAATGACACTGGTAGATCCTTATGTGGTTCATGAAAAGAACAGACATGAAGTGACACCGGGTGTGGTTCATGAAAAGAACAGACATGCAATGACACTAGGTGTTGCTCATGAAAATAATAGACATCCAATGGCTGTGGTTCATGAAAAGAACACACATGCAATGACACTAGATGTGGTTCATGAAAAGAACAGGCATGCAATGACACTGGGTGTGGTTTATGAAAAGAACAGACATGCAATGACACTGGTGGATCCTTATGTGTTGTTCATGAAAAGAACAGACATGCAATGACACTGGTGGATCCATATGTGGTTTGTCAGGAGAACACACATGCAATGGCATTGGCTGTGGTTCATGAAAAGAACAGACATGCAATGACACTGGTAGATCCTTATGTGGTTCATGAAAAGAACAGACATGCAATGACACTGGTGGATCCTTATGTGTGGTTCATGAAAAGAACATACATGCAATGACACTGGAGGATCCATATGTGGTTTGTCAGGAGAACACACATGCAATGACATTGGTGTGGTTCATGAGAAGAACAGACATGCAATGACACTGGTAGATCCTTATGTGGTTCATGAAAAGAACACACATGCAATGACACTGGGTGTGGTTCATGAAAAGAACAGACATGCAATGACACTGGTGGATCCTTATGTGTGGTTCATGAAAAGAACAGACATGCAATGAAACTGGTGGATCCATATGTGGTTTGTCAGGAGAACGCACATGCAATGACATTGGGTGTCGTTCATGAAAAGAACAAACATGCAATGACACTGGTAGATCCTTATGTGGTTCATGAAATGAAGATACATGCAATGACATTGGATGTGGTTCATTGAAAGAACAGACATGCAATGACACTGGTGGATCCTTATGTGTGGTTCATGAAAAGAACAGACATGCAATGACACTGGTGGATCCATATGTGGTTTGTCAGGAGAACACACGTGCAATGACATTGGGTGTGGTTCATGAAAAGAACAGACATGCAATGACACTGGTAGATCCTTATGTGGTTCATGAAAAGAATAGACATGCAATGACATTGGGTGTGGTTCATCAAAAGAACAAACATGCAATGACACTGGCGGATCCTTATATGGTTTGTTTAGAGGAACACACATGCAATGACATTGGGTGTGGTTCATGAAAAGAACAGACATGCAATGACACTGGTGGATCCATATGGGGTTTGTTAGGAGAACACACATGCAATGGCATTGGATGTTGTTCATGAAAAGAACAGACATGCAATGACACAGGTAGATCCTTAAGTGGTTCATGAAAAGAACACACATGCAATGACACTGGGTGTGGTTCATGAAAAGAACAAACATGCAATGACACTGGTGGATCCTTATGTGTGGTTCATGAAAATAACATACATGCAATGAAACTCGTGGATCCTTATGTGGTTTGTTTAGAGGAACAAACATGCAATGACATTGGGTGTGGTTCATGAAAAGAACAAACATGCAATGACACTGGTAGATCCTTATGTGGTTCATGAAAAGAACACACATGCAAAGTCACTGGGTGTGGTTCATGAAAAGAACATACATGCAATCAGACTGGTGGATCCTTATGTGTGGTTCATGGGAAGAACAGACATGCAATGACACTGGTGGATCCTAATGTGTGGTTCATGAAAAGAACAGACATGCAATGACACTGGTGGATCCATACGTGGTTTGTCAGGAGAACACACATGCAATGACATTGGGTGTGGTTCATGAAAAGAACAGACATGCAATGACACTGGTAGATCCTTATGTGGCTCATGAAAATAACAGAAATGCAATGACACTGGTGGATCCTTATGTGTGGTTCATGAAAAGAACAGACATGCAATGACACTGGTGGATTGTTATGTGGTTTGTTTAGAAGAATACACATGCAATGACACTGGGTGTGGTTCCTGAAAAGAACAGACACGCAATGACACTAGTGGATCCTTATGTGGTTTGTTTAGAGGAACACACATGCAACGACATTGGGTGTGGTTCATGAAAATAACAGACATGCAATGACACTGGTGGATCCTTATGTGTGGTTCATGAAAAGAACAGACAATGAATGACACAGGTGGATCCTTATGTGGTTTGTTTAGAAGAACACACACGCAATGACACTGCGTGTGGTTCATGAAAAGAACACACATCCAATGACATGTGGTTTGTTTAGAGGAACATACATGCAATGACACCGGTGGATCCACGTGTGGTTCATGAGAAGAACACACATCCAATGACACTGGTAGATCCTTATGTGGTTCATGAAAAGAACAGACATGCAGTGAGACCGGGTGTGGTTCATGAAAAGAACAGACATGCAATGACACTGGGTGTTGCTCATGAAAATAATAGACATCCAATGGCTGTGGTTCATGAAAAGAACACACATGCAATGACACTGGATGTGGTTCATGAAAAGAACAGGCATGCAATGACACTGGGTGTGGTTTATGAAAAGAACAGACATGCAATGACACTGGTGGATCCTTATGTGTGGTTAATGAAAAGAACAGACATGCAATGACACTGGTGGATCCATATGTGGTTTGTCAGGAGAACACACATGCAATGGCATTGGGTGTGGTTCATGAAAAGAACAGACATGCAATGACACTGGTAGATCCTTATGTGGTTCATGAAAAGAACAGACATGCAATGAGACTGGTGGATCCTTATGTGTGGTTCATGAAAAGAACATACATGCAATGACACTGGAGGATCCATATGTGGTTTGTCAGGAGAACACACATGCAATGACATTGGTGTGGTTCATGAGAAGAACAGACATGCAATGACACTGGTAGATCCTTATGTGGTTCATGAAAAGAACACAGATGCAATGACACTGGGTGTGGTTCATGAAAAGAACAGACATGCAATGACACTGGTGGATCCTTATGTGTGGTTCATGAAAAGAACAGACATGCAATGAAACTGGTGGATCCATATGTGGTTTGTCAGGAGAACGCACATGCAATGACATTGGGTGTGGTTCATGAAAAGAACAAACATGCAATGACACTGGTAGATCCTTATGTGGCTCATGAAATGAAGACACATGCAATGACATTGGATGTGGTTCATTGAAAGAACAGACATGCAATGACACTGGTGGATCCTTATGTGTGGTTCATGAAAAGAACAGACATGCAATGACACTGGTGGATCCATATGTGGTTTGTCAGGAGAACACACATGCAATGACACTGGTAGATCCTTATGTGGTTCATGAAAAGAACAGACATGCAATGACATTGGGTGTGGTTCATGAAAAGAACAGACATGCAATGACAATTGTGGTTCCTTGTGTGTGGTTCATGAAAAGAACAGACATTCAATGACACTGGTGGATCCTTATGTGGTTTGTCAGGAAAACACACATGCAATGACATTGTGTGTGGTTCATGAAAAGAACAGACATTCAATGACACTGGTAGATCCTTATGTGGTTCATGAAAAGAATAGACATGCAATGACATTGGGTGTGGTTCATGAAAAGAACAGACATGCAATGACACTGGTGGATCCTTATGTGTGGTTCATGAAAAGAACAGACATGCAATGACACTGGTGGATCCTTATGTGGTTTGTCAGGAGAACACACATGTAATGACATTGGGTGTGGTTCATGAAAAGAACAGACATGCAATGACACTGGTAGATCCTTATGTGGTTCATGAAAAGAACAGACATGCAATGACACTGGTGGATTGTTATGTGGTTTGTTTAGAAAAACACACATGCAATGACACTGGGTGTGGTTCCTGAAAAGAACAGACATGCAATGACACTAGTGGATCCTTATGTGGTTGGTTTAGAGGAACACACATGCAACGACATTGGGTGTGGTTCATGAAAATAACAGACATCCAATGACACTGGTGGATCCTTATATGTGGTTCATGAAAAAAGCAGACAATGAATGACACAGGTGGATCCTTATGTGGTTTGTTTAGAAGAACACACATGCAATGACACTGGGTGTGGTTCATGAAAAGAACACACATCCAATGACATGTGGTTTGTTTAGAGGAACATACATGCAATGACACCGGTGGATCCACGTGTGGTTCATGAGAAGAACACACATCCAATGACACTGGTAGATCCTTATGTGGTTCATGAAAAGAACAGACATGCAGTGACACCGGGTGTGGTTCATGAAAAGAACAGACATGCAATGACACTAGGTGTTGCTCATGAAAATAATAGACATCCAATGGCTGTGGTTCATGAAAAGAACACACATGCAATGACACTAGATGTGGTTCATGAAAAGAACAGGCATGCAATGACACTGGGTGTGGTTTATGAAAAGAACAGACATGCAATGACACTGGTGGATCCTTATGTGTGGTTCATGAAAAGAACAGACATGCAATGACACTGGTGGATCCATATGTGGTTTGTCAGGAGAACACACATGCAATGGCATTGGCTGTGGTTCATGAAAAGAACAGACATGCAATGACACTGGTAGATCCTTATGTGGTTCATGAAAAGAACAGACATGCAATGACACTGGTGGATCCTTATGTGTGGTTCATGAAAAGAACATACATGCAATGACACTGGAGGATCCATATGTGGTTTGTCAGGAGAACACACATGCAATGACATTGGTGTGGTTCATGAGAAGAACAGACATGCAATGACACTGGTAGATCCTTATGTGGTTCATGAAAAGAACACACATGCAATGACACTGGGTGTGGTTCATGAAAAGAACAGACATGCAATGACACTGGTGGATCCTTATGTGTGGTTCATGAAAAGAACAGACATGCAATGAAACTGGTGGATCCATATGTGGTTTGTCAGGAGAACGCACATGCAATGACATTGGGTGTCGTTCATGAAAAGAACAAACATGCAATGACACTGGTAGATCCTTATGTGGTTCATGAAATGAAGACACATGCAATGACATTGGATGTGGTTCATTGAAAGAACAGACATGCAATGACACTGGTGGATCCTTATGTGTGGTTCATGAAAAGAACAGACATGCAATGACACTGGTGGATCCATATGTGGTTTGTCAGGAGAACACACGTGCAATGACATTGGGTGTGGTTCATGAAAAGAACAGACATGCAATGACACTGGTAGATCCTTATGTGGTTCATGAAAAGAATAGACATGCAATGACATTGGGTGTGGTTCATGAAAAGAACAAACATGCAATGAGACTGGTGGATCCTTATGTGTGGTTCATGAAAAGAACAGACATGCAATGACACTGGTGGATCCTTATGTGGTTTGTTTAGAAGAACACACATGAAATGATACTGGGTGTGGTTCATCAAAAGAACAAACATGCAATGACACTGGCGGATCCTTATATGGTTTGTTTAGAGGAACACACATGCAATGACATTGGGTGTGGTTCATGAAAAGAACAGACATGCAATGACACTGGTGGATCCATATGGGGTTTGTTAGGAGAACACACATGCAATGGCATTGGATGTTGTTCATGAAAAGAACAGACATGCAATGACACAGGTAGATCCTTAAGTGGTTCATGAAAAGAACACACATGCAATGACACTAGGTGTGGTTCATGAAAAGAACAAACATGCAATGACACTGGTGGATCCTTATGTGTGGTTCATGAAAATAACATACATGCAATGAAACTCGTGGATCCTTATGTGGTTTGTTTAGAGGAACAAACATGCAATGACATTGGGTGTGGTTCATGAAAAGAACAAACATGCAATGACACTGGTAGATCCTTATGTGGTTCATGAAAAGAACACACATGCAAAGTCACTGGGTGTGGTTCATGAAAAGAACATACATGCAATCAGACTGGTGGATCCTTATGTGTGGTTCATGGGAAGAACAGACATGCAATGACACTGGTGGATCCTAATGTGTGGTTCATGAAAAGAACAGACATGCAATGACACTGGTGGATCCATACGTGGTTTGTCAGGAGAACACACATGCAATGACATTGGGTGTGGTTCATGAAAAGAACAGACATGCAATGACACTGGTAGATCCTTATGTGGCTCATGAAAATAACAGAAATGCAATGACACTGGTGGATCCTTATGTGTGGTTCATGAAAAGAACAGACATGCAATGACACTGGTGGATTGTTATGTGGTTTGTTTAGAAGAATACACATGCAATGACACTGGGTGTGGTTCCTGAAAAGAACAGACACGCAATGACACTAGTGGATCCTTATGTGGTTTGTTTAGAGGAACACACATGCAACGACATTGGGTGTGGTTCATGAAAATAACAGACATGCAATGACACTGGTGGATCCTTATGTGTGGTTCATGAAAAGAACAGACAATGAATGACACAGGTGGATCCTTATGTGGTTTGTTTAGAAGAACACACACGCAATGACACTGCGTGTGGTTCATGAAAAGAACACACATCCAATGACATGTGGTTTGTTTAGAGGAACATACATGCAATGACACCGGTGGATCCACGTGTGGTTCATGAGAAGAACACACATCCAATGACACTGGTAGATCCTTATGTGGTTCATGAAAAGAACAGACATGCAGTGAGACCGGGTGTGGTTCATGAAAAGAACAGACATGCAATGACACTGGGTGTTGCTCATGAAAATAATAGACATCCAATGGCTGTGGTTCATGAAAAGAACACACATGCAATGACACTGGATGTGGTTCATGAAAAGAACAGGCATGCAATGACACTGGGTGTGGTTTATGAAAAGAACAGACATGCAATGACACTGGTGGATCCTTATGTGTGGTTAATGAAAAGAACAGACATGCAATGACACTGGTGGATCCATATGTGGTTTGTCAGGAGAACACACATGCAATGGCATTGAGTGTGGTTCATGAAAAGAACAGACATGCAATGACACTGGTAGATCCTTATGTGGTTCATGAAAAGAACAGACATGCAATGAGACTGGTGGATCCTTATGTGTGGTTCATGAAAAGAACATACATGCAATGACACTGGAGGATCCATATGTGGTTTGTCAGGAGAACACACATGCAATGACATTGGTGTGGTTCATGAGAAGAACAGACATGCAATGACACTGGTAGATCCTTATGTGGTTCATGAAAAGAACACAGATGCAATGACACTGGGTGTGGTTCATGAAAAGAACAGACATGCAATGACACTGGTGGATCCTTATGTGTGGTTCATGAAAAGAACAGACATGCAATGAAACTGGTGGATCCATATGTGGTTTGTCAGGAGAACGCACATGCAATGACATTGGGTGTGGTTCATGAAAATAACAAACATGCAATGACACTGGTAGATCCTTATGTGGCTCATGAAATGAAGACACATGCAATGACATTGGATGTGGTTCATTGAAAGAACAGACATGCAATGACACTGGTGGATCCTTATGTGTGGTTCATGAAAAGAACAGACATGCAATGACACTGGTGGATCCATATGTGGTTTGTTAGGAGAACACACATGCAATGACACTGGTAGATCCTTATGTGGTTCATGAAAAGAACAGACATGCAATGACATTGGGTGTGGTTCATGAAAAGAACAGACATGCAATGACACTGGTGGATCCTTATGTGGTTTGTCAGGAAAACACACATGCAATGACATTGTGTGTGGTTCATGAAAAGAACAGACATTCAATGACACTGGTAGATCCTTATGTGGTTCATGAAAAGAATAGACATGCAATGACATTGGGTGTGGTTCATGAAAAGAACAGACATGCAATGACACTGGTGGATCCTTATGTGTGGTTCATGAAAAGAACAGACATGCAATGACACTGGTGGATCCTTATGTGGTTTGTCAGGAGAACACACATGTAATGACATTGGGTGTGGTTCATGAAAAGAACAGACATGCAATGACACTGGTAGATCCTTATGTGGTCCATGAAAAGAACAGACATGCAATGACACTGGTGGATTGTTATGTGGTTTGTTTAGAAGAACACACATGCAATGACACTGGGTGTGGTTCCTGAAAAGAACAGACATGCAATGACACTGGTGGATCCTTATGTGGTTTGTTTAGAGGAACATACATGCAATGACACTGGGTGTGGTTCATGAAAAGAACAGACATGCAATGACACTGGTGGATCCTTATGTGTGGTTCATGAAAAGAACAGACATGCAATGACACTGGTGGATCCATATGTGGTTTGCCAGGAGAACACACATGCAATGACATTGGGTGTGGTTCATGAAAAGAACAGACAAGCAATGACACTGGTAGATCCTTATGTGGTTCATGAAAAGAATAGACATGCAATGACATTGGGTGTGGTTCA
Source organism: Avena sativa (assembly GCA_916181665.1). Classification (NCBI taxonomy): domain Eukaryota; kingdom Viridiplantae; phylum Streptophyta; class Magnoliopsida; order Poales; family Poaceae; genus Avena; species Avena sativa. Next base: position 575,005,372 of record OV702287.1, read on the forward strand.
TGAAAAGAACAAACATGCAATGAGACTGGTGGATCCTTATGTCTGGTTCATGAAAAGAACAGACATGCAATGACACTGGTGGATCCTTATGTGGTTTGTTTAGAAGAACACACATGAAATGATACTGGGTGTGGTTCATCAAAAGAACAGACATGCAATGACACTTTTAGATCCTTATGTGGTTCATGAAAAGAACACACATGCAATGATACTGGGTGTGGTTAATGAAAAGAACAGACATGCAATGACACTGGTGGATCCTTATGTGTGGTTCATTAAAAGAACAGACATGCAATGACACTGGTGGATCCATATGTGGTTTGTCAGGAGAACACACGTGCAATGACATTGGTTGTGGTTGATGAAAAGAACAAACATGCAATGACACTGGTAGATCCTTATGTGGTTCATGAAAAGTACACACATGCAATGACACTGGGTGTGGTTCATGAAAAGAACATACATGCAATGACACTGGTGGATCCTTATGTGTGGTTCATGAAAAGAACAGACATGCAAGGACACTGGTGGATCCATATGTGGTTTTCCAGGAGAACACACATGCAATGACATTGGGTGTGGTTCATGAAAAGAACAGACATGCAATGACACTGGTAGATCCTTATGTGGTTCATGAAAAGAATAGACATGCAATTACATTGGGTGTGGTTCATGAAAAGAACAAACATGCAATGAGACTGGTGGATCCTTATGTGTGGTTCATGAAAATAATAGACATGCAATGACACTGGTGGATCCTTATGTGGTTTGTTTAGAAGAACACACATGAAATGATACTGGGTGTGGTTCATCAAAAGAACAGACATGCAATGACACCGGTGGATCCTTATATGTTTTGTTTAGAGGAACACACATGCAATGACATTGGGTGTGGTTCATGAAAAGAACAGACATGCAATGACACTGGTGGATCCATATGGGGTTTGTTAGGAGAACACACATGCAATGACATTGGATGTTGTTCATGAAAAGAACAGACATGCAATGACACTGGTAGATCCTTATGTGGTTCATGAAAAGAACACACATGCAATGACACTGGGTGTGGTTCATGAAAAGAACAGACATGCAATGACACTGGTGGATCCTTATGTGTGGTTCATGAAAAGAACAGACATGCAATGACACTGGTGGATCCATATGTGGTTTGCCAGGAGAACACACATGCAATGACATTGGGTGTGGTTCATTTAAAGAACAGACATGCAATGACACTAGTAGATCCTTATGTGGTTCATGAAAAGAATAGATATACAATGACATTGGGTGTGGTTCATGAAAAGAACAAACATGCAATGAGACTGGTGGATCCTTATGTCTGGTTCATGAAAAGAACATACATGCAATGACACTGGTGGATCCTTATGTGGTTTGTTTAGAAGAACACACATGAAATGATATTGGGTGTGGTTCATCAAAAGAACAGACATGCAATGACACTGGTGGATCCTTATATGGTTTGTTTATAGGAACACACATGAAATGATACTGGGTGTGGTTCATGAAAAGAACAGACATGCAATGACACTGGTGGATCCATATGGGGTTTGTTAGGAGAACACACATGCAATGACATTGGATGTTGTTCATGAAAAGAACAGACATGTTATGACACTGGTAGATCCTTATGTGGTTCATGAAAAGAACACACATGCAATGACACTGCGTGTGGTTCATGAAAAGAACAGACATGCAATGACACTGGTGGATCCTTATGTGTGGTTCATGAAAAGAACATACATGCAATGACACTAGTGGATCCTTACGTGGTTTGTTTAGAGGAACAAACATGCAATGACATTGGGTGTGGTTCATGAAAAGAACAGACATGCAATGACATTGGTTGTGGTTCATGAAAAGAACAGACATGCAATGACACTAGTGGATCCTTGTGTGGTTTTTTAGAAGAACACACATCCAATGACACTAGGTGTGGTTCATGAAAAGAACACACATCCAATGACACTGGTGCATCCTTATGTGGTTTGTTTAGAGGAACAGACATGCAATCACACTAGGTGGATCCATATGTGGTTTATGGAAGTAACAGACATGCAATGACTCTAGCTGTGATTCATGTAAAGAACAGACATGCAATGACACTTGTGGATCCATGTGTGGTTCATGGGAAGAACACACATCCAATGACAGTGGTGGACTCTAGATGTGGTTTGTTTAGAATAAGACACATGCAATGACACTGGTGGATCCATGTGTGGTTTATGAGAAGAACACACATCCAATGAACTCTAGTGGATCTATCTTGGCATAATTTGATGTATTCCACGATGTATTTCATTGTACAAGACACTTTCCATTTTTATACTACTCAGTTTTGCCCTTGGTTTTATGTAGTACTACTTAGTTTTGCCCTCCCCCTCTATACATTTTGTAGAAGCCCAAACTTGTGCTCACCCTGTCTGCTACTTCCTGATTGGTTGTCACAGTTGTCACGCGGATCGTGCGCACCAATTGTTGATTCTGTGCGATCCAACGATGACCGTTGCACACGTCGTGCCCTTCACTGTACAGCGTGAGACAACACAGACGTCTCCCTCAGCGAGACTTCTATAGGAAGGAACACGATGTCATCCATGGAAAAGCCTACTATTGCTACTACAACTCATGCACAGGGCAACGGGGTCATCGAGTGCACGGTTGTTGACGGGACGCTACAATTTATTGCCACTTGATTTTAATCAGACATATCCCATTTTTACGTAGAGCTCTCAATCTCACTTCCAATTGGGCCCTACCACTACTAAATTCCATGAGTCAAGCCCCCCTCGAGTAGATCTAACGTTGCTAGAAATTAGTTCCGCGCCACTTGCATGAAGTGGAATCGAGGTCTGCCATGAGCGTGTTTTCAATGCAGTTCTAAAGTGGAGACCGTGGCTATTTCAAAAAAAAGGGAACCGAAAAAAAGGGTGGAGATCGTGGTAGCCCCCCGCGCCCCCGCCCAGGGCCAGGCCGGCGAAATCGGAGGCCCTGTGCGAAACTCTAAAATATGCCCTATAATACTATAAATTTTTAACTATTGAACAATTATAACATATATGCTAGAGTGTATCATACATAGTAATTGGACATATGAATAAACATACCTATTGAACTTCCGATTGCATAATGTTTATTTGAACAACATCATTCTCTTAGTGTTCTTCGAAACAAAATCTTCAACAATATCCTCATAATCAATCTTCTCCAACACTTCACTCTCAAGTGCTATTGTTGCTAAATTATTTAGTCTCTGTTGTGTCATCGTAGTACGCATATATGACTTCAATAGCTTCAATTTTGAAAAGCTTCGTTCTGCTGATGCAACAGTCACAGGAATGGTTAACAGAACTCTATACGCAATACTTGCATTGGGAAAACAACCATGCCGCATTAAAAAATTTAGAACTTCAACTGGCCCCTTATTTTCCTTTGGAATAAAATCTTGAAGAAGCTTCAGCTCAACGTACAACTCTTTGGCATCAATGTCAGATTTTCTATGTTTATTTCTATCATTATCATGTTTTCTATCCTTAAGGGCAACCTCAAGATTATCACAAGAAGATCTCAAGCTATCGTTATCCAATGACTGCAATGTATCAGAAGTAAATAAGAAACCAAAAAATTTCTCGTAACCCTTATATTGTTCAAATCTGCTTTTCAGTGAGGAAATTGCTTGATCAACAAGAGGTATAAAATAGTTGATTCGAAATGTTTCCTCTACAGACTGTGTGGCAATATTTGTGTCACCTAGGTTCTCATCAAACTGTTTCTTTCTTTTAATTTCTCGCTTTTCAGGAAATTTTGCACTAATATCTAACTCAAGTGCAATTCCTTTCGCCATCTCCAATGCTTGCAAGAAACCAGTTTCCCTGTACCGCTCGAAGAAAGATATAAGCCCTTGCACTTTCTCAATAGCAACATCAATAAGCATATCCTTTGTTTGCAAAGTTTTGCTTACTACATTAACTGTATACAATACCTCATACCAGATGACTATGGCCACTATAAATTCATAGTCTCCAAGTTCATTTTTTGCCAAACCTAAAGCCTGACTGCTTGTCATTGGATCCTTATCAATTTCGGATACCTGAAATAAAAGATAGGAAATAAATATTTTAGTTGGATATGTAGCCAAAAACCAAAGAAACTACATCATTAGTAATATAAAAATATTATGTACCTGAAGTAGAGCCTCTCGAATGTCTGCACATTGGAATCTGATAGATTTAACACTTTCAACACGACTCTCCCAACGTGTAGCTGACACTGACTTGAGTGTCCATCCTGATATGTTATCTTTTAGAATATGCCATTTCTTAGTAGAATTAGCAAAAATTGTGTAGATGTGTTGGATGATTCCAAAGAAGTCTTTAGCTCTACCACGAGTCTTGGCCATATCACAAAGTGTTAAATTAAGGCTATGGCAACCACAAGCAGAATAGAAAGCTCTTGGATTCACATTCAAAAGCTTCTTTTGTACCCCTTGATGCTTTCCTTTCATGTTGGATCCATTGTCATAACCTTGTCCTCGCACGTCATTTATGTCAAGATCAAGAAGCTTTAGTTCATTCTCCAGCACATCAAAAAGTCCTTGTCCAGTTGTATCATTTACATGTAGAAATCCCAGAAAGGATTCTTCTATGCAAACGTGACCTGAAGATAAATCCACATATCTTATAATTAAAGACAATTGCTCTTGGTGACTTGCATCAGGGGTACAATCAAGTATGATAGAGAAATACTTTGCACGCTTTATTTTCTTAATAATTTCAGACCTGATAGAAAAGGCAAGCAAGTGCAACAACTCATTCTGAATCTTATGATCAAGATAATGGGCATGAGTTTCTTCATTTGTAATACGACGAACATGCTCCTGAATAATAGGGTCAAATTCAGCCAACATCTCTATCAAACCCAAGAAATTACCATTGCTGTCTTCATACAGTTTGCTATTACTACCACGAAAGTCTAGATTATGCTTGGCAAGAAATTTTACAATGGAAACAATTCTGAACAAAACCTTTCTCCAGTGGTCCTTTTCTTTCTCAAGTTGACGTTGAGCAGCTTTATCAATTGTCTGATGCTTCTCCAATCTAGTGCGCAACTCATACCAATTGGTCATATTCAAAACATGATCTACACTTGTCTCATGCTCTTTTAATCTATTGATAATATGTATCCAATCATTACAACCTTCCTTAGCCAACTGACCTTTTCGCTGCCCTTTTGTGAATACTTTACAACCAAAGCAAAAGACTCTATCGAGCTCCTTAGAGTACACAAGCCAATCCCTATCATATTGCTCCCCATTTGACATAAATCTAGTGTACAATTGCGCAAAAAACCTTCTCTTATTTCTATCTTTAGGACCTTTCTTAAATGATAAATCTCTTCTCGGACCCTTTTGTGCTAAAATATCAATTTGTTTCTGATCAAGAGAATCCCAATCTCTTGGATCAAATATATCAGGCTCAAAATTATTTTCCTCTACCTCAGTCTGATCGTCTATAGGATCATTATAAGGAATAATAGCAAGTGCAAGGGTTAAAGGATCAACTTACTGATTATCGGATGACACCTGTGGTTTCTTTTTAATAAACCTATCCATTGCCCCTCTTTGAGATTGAATTAATTCTTCTTCCTTTTCTTTTCTCTTACGCTTTTGATAACCAGATTCTTGCTTCCCCATGCCGAATCCTACAGAAGAGATGACGAGCACATTTAGACGAATTTAAGACTGAATTGAATTACCCTAGAGCTAGGGCTAGGGGCTAGGGCACAAAGATAAGAAAATATACAGGGATCCAGGGAACGCACCTGCCTGCCAGATTATGAGATTACCTGATGATCGATCGATCGATTGGATTTACAAATTAAAGTTTCGTAGATTGGACGAAGAACGGCGAAATAACAGAACGGAAACAGCGAGAACCGTCGCGTCCAGGTCTCCACGATCCTATGCGATCTCCTGATCGATCTCACGTCGAGGACTCCTGATCGATCTCACTTCCAGGCTAGTGTACGTGTATCACTACGGCCCCAGTATGGGCAGGCCTTTTAATTTCCAAAAAGGCACACCACGCGACATGGCCAGATTCCTGAAAAAAATCTTTTTTTCCTGTATACTATATAGGTCTATATACAAATTTTGGGCCCCTCAAAAATCTAGGCCCTGTGCGGCGGCACACTTTGCACTCCCATCGGCCCGGGCCTGCCCCTGCCCACCGCACGTGTGCACTCGAGGACTACGAATGGTCCGGTGTTTATAACCCCCCTTGACCTTCTTCTTCCATGAGATCGTGTCATTTTCCCCCAGTCTGTCTAGTCCCAAGACCCCAATCTACACCTGCCACGCGCGCCAAAGCTACCTCGTTTGCACTACCTCCTTCCCTTGGTGCACCATGAAGCGTACGTGTGGAGACGATCCGGAGGTGAAGCCAGTTGAAGGCGCAGCAGCAGATGGCTCGGTCGTCGCCAAGCAGGCGGAGGCGTCTTCTCCGGGCACGAACGCCGCTCGTCGCCGCGCCGTCGAGGGTGCGAACTCATCCATCCAAGCCAGTAGCCGTCGCCGCCGAGCAGCAGGTGGTAGCCGTCGCCGCCGAGCAGCAGTTTGTAGCCACCGCCGCCGAGCAGCAGGTGGCCGACAATGTCGTGGTGCCAGCGACAGATCTGGATGGGGGGCAGGCGGCAGGCGGAAGGAATCCGGTGATCTACATCGACAACCCCATCGTCGTTCAAGAAATCTTCGATGCAATCGCGGAGAATGATGAGTTCGAGGAGGAGGTCCCTGATGAGGAGTCCGAGGTACTACATTGCTAGCTTCTCTAGTCGCAGCCGCAGTTTTCACTATTCATACACAGGATTTGCTCAATCGTGTACAAATTATTTTGCTCTTGAAGTAGGGTAGTATATATATGATTCGATCGGTTGATTGATGCATCTTCCATCTAGTCACAAAACCCAAATCCGTCTAGTCACAAAACCCCAATCTGCTCATCTACCATCTAGTTGAGTTTCTAGTTGAGTGTTGATTTCGATACACAGCAGGCCTATAACATTACATTTCTTTTCCTTACTGAGCCCAATGATTCAATTTTGCCCCAAAATAGTGCAAGGGCATCTGATGGTCTTGTTTTCTTAGGGATGGTTAGTGGCCCTGAGGCAGCAATGCACATAAACAATATAGGTTGTGCTGTTGGTATTTTGGTTCTCCGACTCCATCGCTGAAAAAATGAGGCCCTAATTTTTTCTCTCATATGGAACCTAAATATACAATATTTGTATTGTATCTGATCTATGAATGCGTTTTATGATGCATTTGTATATCCCTGAATATTGTTTTGTACAATTACATTTCAATTTCTTATTGTGGCCAATGATTCAAATTTGCCTCAAAGAGAGGCAGACACATTGGTGTCAAATTTTTACAGGGATGAGTGAGCGAACCTGGGGCCATGTACAAGATCAATATAAGCTGTGCAATTGTTACTTGGTTCACTTACGCCATCTCTGTAGAAACTTATGAGGCTGCAATCTTTATTCTACATTCATAGAACTATGATATTTGAATTATCTATTCCATGCATTCATAGTGTATAAGAATTACATTTTAGCTTGTCACCGAGGCCGGATTGAAATTTTCCTCAAAAGAGTGCAAGGGGAGACACGTATGATGGTGTTGTGTTTTAGGGATGGATTGGTGAACCTAAGGCAGCAATGCACACAAACAATATAGGTTGTGTTGTTGGTACTTTGGTTTCCCAACTCCATCTCTGAAACAAATTATGAGGCCCTTGATTTATTCTCATATGGAACTACAAATATGATCCTTGAATTGTTTCTGATCTTTTAATGATTGGTATGATGTATATGTATATGAATGGTTTTGATCATAAGTATTTTTAATATGTACCTGAAGATTAATTGTTTGGTTTTTTATTTATAATTACAATATTTGGGCTTGTTTTTGTACCTGACTATGTATATCCCTGAATAATGTTTTGTACGATTACATTTCAATTTCTTATTATGGCCAATGATTCAAATTTGCCCCAAAAGAGAGGCAAACACATTGGTGTGAGATTTTTTCAGGGACGAGTTAGTGAACCTGGGGCGATGTACAAGAATAATATAGGTTGTGCAATTGTTACTTGGTTCACTTATGACGTCCCTGTAGAAACTTATGAGGCCTTAATCTTTATTCTACATTCATAGAACTATGATATTCGAATTACCTATTCCATGCATTCAGTGTATAAGAATTATATTTTAGTTTGTCACCGAGGCCGATGATTGAAATTTGCCCCAAAAGAGTTCAAGGGGAGACACGTATGACAGTGTCGTGTTTTAGGGATGGGTTGGTGAACCTGAGGCAGCAATGCACACAAACAATATAGGTTGTGCTGTTGGTACTTTGGTTCTCCAACTCCATCTTTGAAACAAATTTTGAGGCCCTAGATTTATTCTCATATGGAACTACATATATGATCCTTGAATTGTTTTTGATCTTTTAATGATTGGTATTATGCACATGTGTATGAATGGTTTTGATCATAAGTATTTTTAACATGCACCTCAAGATTAATTGTTTGGTTTTTTACTTATAATTACAATATTTAGGCTTGTTTTTGTACCTGACTATGTATATCCCTGAATAATGTGTTGTACAATTACATTTCAATTTCTTATTGTGGCCAATGATTCAAATTTTCCCCAAAAGAGAGGCAGACACATTGGTGTCAGATTTTTTCAGGGACGCGTTAGTGAACTTAGGGCGATGTACAACAATAATATAGGCTGTGCAATTGTTACTTGGTTCACTCACGCCGTCCCTGAATAAACTTATGAGGCCGCAATCTTTATTCTACATTCATAGAACTATGATATTCGAATTATCTATTCCATGCATTCATAGTGTATAAGAATTATATTTTAGTTTGTCACCGAGGCCGATGATTGAAATTAGCCCCAAAAGAGTTCAAGGGGAGACATATATGATGGTGTCGTGTTTTAGGGATGGGTTGGTGAACTTGAGGCAGCAATGCACACAAACAATATAGGTTGTGCTGTTGGTACTTTGGTTTGCCAACTAAATCTCTGAAACAAATTATGAGGCCCTCGATTTATTCTCATATGGAACTACATATATGATCCTTGAATTGTTTCTGATCTTTTAATGATTGGTATGATGCATATGTATATGAATGGTTTTGATCATAAGTATTTTTAACATGCACCTGAAGATTAATTGTTTGGTTTTTTATTTATAATTACAATATCGAGGCTTGTTTTTGTACCTGACTATGTATATCCCTAACAAGACTCCTTTTTACCACTTAAGCATGAACTTTCCCTACTCTTTTCCAATCCAAACCAACTTATTTGAAAACTAAACTATGAATGAGGGGGTCCAACCAATTTATTCAAGCAAACTAAGAAAACCAAGCAAACTAAAATGAAAAATAAAATGAAGATGCTCCAATAACAACACAACTGTGCATGAAACAATAAAAATGAAGTGTTTGGAAGAAATCTGAAATTTTTATTGATGAAGAAGGGGATGCCTTGGGTATCCCCAAGCTTTGACGCTTGTACTTCTTGGATATTTCTTGGGGTGACACGGGGTGGTATCTCCAAGCATGAGCTTTTGTCCATGCTTCATCTTATCACATTACTCTTCCCTACACTCAAAAATTTCCTTCATACAAAACTTCACACAATCTTCATTAGCAACATTAGTGCACTCAAGATAATAAGTCTTTTGGTTCAGTTTCAACATAAGTAAAACTTGCATTAAAACAAAAGCTACTGTAGCACTTCCTTTGAAAAGTTCAAGAAATTGGCATGAACTCAAAGAGAAAGGGATTGAAGAAGCAAATGCAAATAATGGCAGAAATCTGTCAAAACAGACCAGTAGGTAAAAACCAATTTTTTCAAAGACCTTTTGTTGCTCAAATCGAAAAGTGTTGAACTAATGAAAGTTGTACAACAACCTGGGTCAGAAGCATAAACAATTACAGCTCAAACCGACGTACAGAGATTTTTCCTGAATTTTTACAGCGAAGCACAAAAATCTATTTCGGGAGAGCAACTTTTCCAAGCATTACTTCTCTCTCATTAGAGGTTACTCTTGGCACAAAAACCACACAAAAATGATAAGGGGCGGTTATTACAGAGGTAATAACTTCCAAGACTCAACTAAAACTTTTGGGTTATCTCCCAGTAAGTACATTTCTTTAACGCCTTTAAGCTAGGCATAGGAGCTAGATTCAAGTATTTTTGAATGAATAAGCATTAAGATCAATACTAGAAATATCTTTCTTTTTCAAGGCTTCATGCATTCCTACAAGTTTTTAACTGAAAAGCTTCCATGGAAAGATTTGTTTTGGTTTCATAGGCATGAACACAAGTGTTCAAGGTCGACCCCCACTTAACCATTACTCATCTTTCCAATCACTTTCCTTTTTGAAAACTTTTTAGGTAACAAGTACAACTAATTTTTTTTGTAATTCGCATTCCCTATCCATTCTATGATAGAGAACAACTTAAACTGAAATTAAAACCTACTTAGAGATAAAGCAAACTAATGCACACGAGAATATTCACCCACACGCTATTGCTCCCCAGCAACGGCGCCAGAAAAGGTCTTGATAACCCACAAGTACAGGGGATTGTGTGTAGCCTTTTCGATAAGTAAGTGTGTCGAATCCAATGAGGATCTAAAGGTAGGATAAATATTCTCTCAAGTTCTATCAACCACTGATACAATTCTACGCACACTAAAAGTTTGCATTATCTAGGAAATAAAACTAGAGCAATAATACGAGTAATAGAGATAGCTTTGCATGATAATAAATAACAAGAAAGTAAAGCTAGTTGCTGTAGCAATAAAATACACTAAACTAACAGAACCATGAGTGTAGAATAGTTGTGGTAATTGTGGTGGCTTTGTCCAAGTTTAAATAGCGAATAGATCGGGTTATTGTCTTCGATGCAGTTTTCTATGTGGGAGAGGCTAAATATACATGCGCTTCACTACTTGGAATTATATGTACTATATGATTGGATTGTTAGCAAACATCCGTAAGTACTAATCAATGCATTATGGTTTCCCCAACCATAACCTTAAGTTTAGTGGTCCTCTTACTCCCATACGGGCAATGTTCGGGTTCGCGTCCTCAGGTTTCTGTCACTCTAGCAGAACTCCCACCTTCCTTTTACACATACTACAAACCCTATGATGTTTAATCCATGCGTGCATAAATATAATGGACACCAAAGGACTGTACCATATCAACATACAACTCTACTGAACCAAAGACGTTCAACCATTCAATCTAAGAACAAAGAAACTACGCAAACATGACATAGATCATAGGGTTATAACTTATAGCATCAACCACCATGTTTACATAGGACGGTACAGAGGTGTGTGGGAGGATGAACCACTGCATACTAGGAGGATTAGGTGATGGAGATGGCGGTGAAGATGGTGAAGAGAGCGGCGACGGCCTTGGGGAGTCCTTCCCCGCTCCCGGTATCATGGGGGAACACCGCCCCTTAGCCCCCTTCCTTCATGGCTTCTTGGGAGCCCTCCCCCATGGAGATGGGATCCATGGGGGAGGCAAAAACGTGGCTTTGGTGGCTGCAAATTCATGGGTGGAGATGTCCTGGGCGAATTAGGTTTCCTACCTTTATATAGCTTCTCGGATTCCCGTTACCCCATCTTGGGCGGCAGTAAATCGGGCCTAGCGGGCCCGTATGGACTCGGAATCATCTAAATTTTATGTCCAGAACGTTTGCCGCGAAATTTCCAACAACTTTGTATGTGAAGAGTTTTCCGTTTGACGCCGTCTTCGATCCGAAACGTGACCATCTTCAAAAAGAGTTCTGAGACAGATTTCTAGAAAAATCCCAATTTGACTCCAACAAGGTTTCCACTTGTATTCTTAGTAATTCCTACACATCAAAGTGTAAAACAAGAACAATGTGCACTTTTGCAACTATTAGTAGGTTAGTCCAAATAAATCATAAACTTTATACAAAAAGGAGTGTCAAAAGCATATTATTAGCATAAAACCATCAAAATTATATATACGTTATGGACGTATCAGCCATGCCGCTGACAAATCAATCAGGGACCAGCGTTGTTAAGTTTTTCGAGTTCATTGTCTACCACTTTGGAGTGCCACACAGCATAATCACGGACAATGGGACGAACTTCACCTCTAAGGAGTTCCAAGAATTCTACGAAAACCTGGGAATCAACATAAGCTACGCCTTAGTGGCTCACCCGTAGACCAATGGTCAAGTCAAAAAGGCTAACAGCCTCGTCTGCGGTGGAATCAAGAAGCGACTCATTCGACCACTCGAACAAGCCGCTGGATGCTGGCCAGGCGAACTGCAATCAGTTTTTTGGAGCCTACGTACAACTACAAACAGCGCCACGGGATACACTCCGTTCTTTATGGTGCACGGTGCTGAAGCGGTGCTACCCGCAGATGTATGCTACAAAGCCCCACGGGTGGTCTCTTACCGCGAGCAGGAGGCAACTCTTGCACTCGAAGACTCCGTCAACCTCCTTGATGAGGCACGGGAAATAGTAGTGGAGAGATCAACGATCTACCAGTAGAGCCTCCGCAACTACCACAGTAGAAGGCTACGCCCCAGATCCTTCATCGAAGGAGACCTGGTCATGCGACTGAAGCAACAAGGGCACCTCAAACTCGATTCCCCTTGGGAAGGACCTTACGGGATTATAGAAGTAATCCCAGGTGGCGCCTATCGCCTTAAAAATTTGAGATAGGAGTCGCACACTCCAACCCCTGGAACGTCGCACAGATGCGTCCTTTCTACCCCTAGTCGTTTTTACATTACAAATAAGGTTACTCAGCCAGGCTACTTAGCCACACATTGTACCTCGTACTATTCTGTGAATAAATAAAGCTAAGTGCCCCAAAAATCTGTGTTTTGCCTTATTTTCTTGCAATTTTATCACTCGGGGGTTGTGCCACCCTTTACTTTCATTCTACGAACAAATCACAGTATCCTAAGTAGCAGACATAACATCAATCGAACCCTTATAAACACCAACTCAGTTGCAACGCACCTGACAGGTTGGCAAGGTGCCGAGATAAACACAAGTCAAGCTAACGAAAGGGAACTGCAGAGTATAACACACTCAAAAAATATAGTACAAGGTAGAAAGCTCTTCGCATATCAATGGGTATTAATGACACCCAACATTATCATAAGAACTTTACAACACTCGTACATCTATGTGCAGGATACAAACTACGCTACTACTGCAAAAGATGGCGGCGGTCCAGCACATCTATCTGCTCTTCGAAGAAGTCGACGATGTCTTCTGCTGGCCGGTCAACTGCCTGGTAGTTCGGCACCATGTTCCAGGTCATCCCTTCTGGCGGTGGCGGCGGTCCAGCAGTAATGGACGCCATGTCCACATCTGGCCGGTGCAGTCGCACCATCAACAAGGCAGCTTTCGCACCTGCGACTAACTGCTGCCGCATGCATTCGTGGACCGCACTTAAATCTTGAAACTTCGCCAAGAGGGCCAACAGACTTGAAGGGATGGCGTCCAGTGGAAACATCGTTTGATAAATGTGTCTGAGGCACGACTGCGCCCTCTTCAAACACTAAATCACTCGAGAGGAACAATCCTGCATGGTCGCAAGCGCGATCGGATGGTCGTGGTCCACCCAAAAGTACCCACTCGCCTGCAGCTGCTCCTGGGTCAGGTTATTCATTCGAATAGCCACCAGATCCTTCTCATCCTGCGGATGACGAGCGCTGACAACTACACCAAGAAAACGGCAAAGTGTGAAGACAAGGCATCGCCGTGACTGACTAAAAGAAAAGATGAGAAGGCAGAAAGCTAACATTTTTTCCATACAACCCCCATCACATAGGGGTCGGGTTCCACTATCAACCGATAACGGAACAAAAGTCACCACCATAATCACAACCTCAGTTTTATGCTCCTGGGAGCCAAGAAAGCTAACATTTGAACTGCTCATTCAATTGCGCCACTTCCTCCAAGAGATACTTCTCACGGGCGGCCGCCTTCTCCGCCTTCGACGTCCATACATCTGCACTATCATGGATGATGGGCAACTCACGCTCCAATTGCTTAATGCAATCATGCAGTCGCGAAAGCAACGACAATTCCTCCATCTTTGAGCACGGTTGCGTCGTGGTTTCATCGGTGGCAGGAGAGTCATGAGGACCACTCTACGTACCCTATCATAAATCAAGTAAGAGCAAATGAGGGACCAAGAATACATTGATAAAGGCACGAATGCATTCAAGCACAGTAAAGTCTCAACAGGGACACTCCCACAAAAGCATAATTTCAACAAAAGGCAACTACAACTATTATAGATTGGCAACTAAGGAGCAATCTGCTTCTTCGACTTGGACGTTGACTTCGGAGGCCTCATCGAATCCATGGCAGCCTCTGATGCCACAGACTTTCTGGTGGTAGCCCCTGATGCCGCAGTCTTTGCCGCCTTCTTCCCTTGTTGCAGCTCCACAAAATATCTCATGACTGTATCGATGAGCGGTGGCCCATACTTACCAAACCAGTAGCGAAGGGAGCAAACACTACCTGTTGGCCATTTGCATCGATGGGCATCGCCTTGGAGATCGCGGAGGGATCCAACTCCGCGCCATGGGCCTACTCCATCGCGAGTGTCGTGGTAGCACCGACAGACCGCTGGGAGTTCTTGAAGTCCATAGGAATACCCGCAGCAAGGGATTCCACCAAGTCCTCAAGGTTGCCAATCAACTCAGCCTTGGGAGCTAGATCCTCACGGATGTGACTGAGCACACCCTTAGCCTTCATCAACGTCCCCTGAAGGGAAACGCTGCGGTCCTCGACTGCAGCCACGGCACCAGCCAACGCATCTACGCGGCCAAGGGTCTGGGCGTCGAAGCTCATGCCACCGGCATCTGCATACATAAGGTGTTAGCACAATAACATAACATCAAGAAAGGAGCAACACAGATCCAGCTGAAAAAATACCTGAGAGGGACTTGGCAATCGAGAAAAGTTGTTCTTCGAACAATTTCTCCCTCTCAGTAGTTGAAACGCGCAAATCCTCTTCGCGTTTTCGCGACTCCTCCAGAGCTGCGACTGCTTCATCGCAACTCCTCGCCACCGCGGCAAGCGCCTTCTTGAGGGAAGCAGCATGACGAAGAAGTTCGTTGTGCTCAACTACAAAGCACAGGGTGTATCATCCATTAAATTTATAAATTTCACGAAGACAAAGACGAAGCCAAAACTAACCTTCGATAGCACGGTGGCAATTGTCCAGCAGAGCGTGTTGTCGACTCATGACAAGGACTTGCTCCGCTAGGCGAGCAGCTTCCTTCACGATGAACTGCATCAGAAGAAAACAAAGGTTCAGCGGCAGGACGAAGTATAAATTCAACTACCAAAACAGCAAAAGGACGCTTACGTGATCCTCCAGGGACTCCGAAGATGACTGTTGCACAGTCATCCGGGCAACCATTTGGTGTTCCCCAGCATGCGGGGAACTCGACGAATTGTGCCCAGAGTGGGACACCACTGGAGGAGAAGCAGACCGTTCGGCCACTTCCTTGGCTTTGGAGTCTGCGACTCCGGACTCCTTCACAAATTGGACGTCGTCAGAAGACGACGATGCCGCTTGACTACAAAACACATCCAGCAAAAAACTTCAGAAAAAGTAACTCCAAAAAATAAAGCAAGACGCATTCGCCAAGGCAATACTCAATAGTTAAAATTATCAAGGTCGAAGGATTCCTCCGACGACCCCTTCGGAAGTCGCAGCTTCTTCCGAGACGGAGGAGCCATGGTGCGCACAGGAATGGCGGGGATTGGCTCCTCTGTAGCAGCAGAGGGAACTTCCGGCGTTGTCAGGGATGTAGCGTTAGAATCCTTGCTGCGGGAACGCTTGCAAGTGTCCTGGTCACTAGACTCGGGGGCTCCCTCCTCCTCTTCAATTGGGACGGTCGATTCCGACTCGTCCTCTTCATCCAATTCGCGAGGGATAACCCCTTCAGGATGAGGGGGCAAATTGGAAGACACTTTCCAGTCTTGCATTCAGAAGATACATCATTATATATCAAGCACCATAATGGCAGTCGACAAAGTAAACTACTTCACAGGTATAGTTCTACCTCAGGAGGAGGGTTAGAGGCGTCCAAAGGAGGCACGATTGGTTCGCCTGGGAGAACCTCATTGGCAGTGTATTTGGTCACCAATCGCACTCTCCTATCCACCTCACCCATAGAAATGCCTTCGGCAGATATGTGAGTGACATCGCTCGCGCCAGCCCAGCAGTACATCGAGTGGGCTCAGGCTTGTAGAGGTTGAACGCGGTGGCACAACCATGTGCAAATCAGAGCGGCGCCACCCTCTTATTTTCCTATGCGGCTTTCGAGGTTGCAGACGCGCTTATATAGCACTTCCATTTCCTCGGACTCGCCAGGCATCACGACACTCTTCCAGGAGCGCCTTCTCTTGCAAGTCGCCGCGGGATCAAAGGGCACGAGTCCGTAGTGCTCTTCGTCGGCCTTCTAGTCGTGGATGTAGAACCACTTGTCTCTCCACCCTTGGACGTACGCGGTGAGCTTGATGTAAAAATAGGTGATAGAGGAGTCGACGTGGATCCCTAGCCTCCTACGTCGTAGACTACCGAACCGGACGCCGACTGACGTTTTAGCTTAAAAATCCTCTTGAAGAGGCCAAAGTGTGGCTCGATTCTGAGCCAGCACTCACAAAGAGTGATGAAGCACGTGATGTGGAGAATGGAATTTGGGGACAGCTGGTGTAGATGGAGCCCATAGAAACAAAGGAGACCCCTGAAGAAAGGATGCAGAGGGAGAGAGAGACCTCAAGTGATGAACGCAAGGAACATCACCCGGAAACCCGGAGGAGGACAAGGGATTACCTCATCACCGGGCACTCGCGAGTCATCTTCCGCAGGAGGAAGAGCTCCATCTTGGCGATGGAGATGCAACTCAGAAGGCTTGATGATGGATGCCCGCCAGGCGCCTTTGGTGACGCGGGTGCCCGCACCCTTCTTCTTCCCAGCGCCAGCAGCGCGGGTGCCCATGGTGGTGGTACCGCCCTTCTTCTTGGTGGTGGCAATGGTGGTCGCAGATCCAGCGGCGGCGCCTCCCTTCTTCTTACCCATCTTTTGATGGCGGTGCAAACGGAAAAAGTAACTGGGGAAGACACGGAGTTGGTCCAGTGCCATGAAGAGGAAGCGTGCAAGGAAGCAGAGAGAGCAGCAATGGCGAAGAAGGCACGAGCAAGAAGAGAGATGGGGAAAATTACCGCAGTTGCGCTGCTACTTAACCTCCTCGCAGATGCCATCCAACGGTCAGCAAAAACCCTACTGGACGCGTGGCGTACATCGCCATCGACACGTGGCGAGGGTGAACCACGAACCGTCCCCCACTACCTCCATTACACGCGGAAATCGAGGACATGCAGTTAAAACAGAAGATTACGCACGCCCAGTCAAATCAAAGTCAGAAAGCGGGACCCACCGCTTGTCACGTCCCGTCAAAACCGCTCACGCGGGCAACTGAGGTCATCACATTGTCAGCACTGACGTCAGCGATTCCAGCAGCAGAAGATTTTGACTACTTTAGTTCTTGCTCGAGTCTTCGACTCAACCAAGCACTCGGGCGGTACTCCTAATAGTAGCGCTGGCCGCGCACCAGAAAGAATTTTTATGCAGGTGTATGAACATTCAAGACAAACCCATCACTCGAATCAACCATTCGATTGTGAATTACGGTTACTCCCATAGGGAGCGCCGGAAGCATATTCGACTGAAACAAGCAACCAAAGACAACAGCAGTCACAAATGTTTTTAGTCCCACTTGAGTCTATGACTCAAATAGGCACTCGGGGGCTACTCCCATAGGGAGCGCTGGTCGCCCACCCTATGATTATTTTTCCTTGTATATCGTATTGTGTGTTGATAACATCGACAATCGAATGCTATGGAGACTCCGCCTCATATTTTTCCCTATAAAGAGATTATGTCTCCTGGGCCACCCGAATCATCTCCGTGATGAAAAAAAATTCGGATGTCGCGCTTACAGCGTGAAGATAAGACCTGAATAAGAC
The DNA here is from genome assembly GCA_916181665.1 of Avena sativa. NCBI lineage: Eukaryota > Viridiplantae > Streptophyta > Magnoliopsida > Poales > Poaceae > Avena > Avena sativa. The sequence goes on from OV702287.1 coordinate 575,023,541, forward strand.
CTGGCAACGCATCTGCTGCGCACTACCAGAAATATATCCGTACCTATAGGTACGATGAACATGCCTTGATGGACGCGTCGAGTGCTCAGACTTATACACTGGAATTCGACTCCTATAAGACTTCCGCGGCCTGAGTTGAATTACGCCAGCATTTTTCTGAATTCGAGTCTGGGGACTCTAGTTTGAGTAGATTGCGTTGTTTTGCCCTAAGGCAGTTAACTGATACCGATACATCATATAAATCAAGTACGTATATTAACAATCCCGATGGCACAAACAGAACACTCGAAAAAAAAGCTCAGTCATGCACTCGAAAGGCTTCATAAAGTCTCCAGTTGAATCTGCGATTCCACTGGACACTCGGGGGCTACGTGTTGGGGTTCACAGGATAGAAAACAAAATGTTCCTACGATGGGAACTATACGCCAAGATCTATCTACTGGATACAAGCAACGGGTGGATATACATAAATAGAGAACTTACCCTCGAGGACAACAAAGCTTTGTTAACGAGTTGGAACTCGTGGATGATGTAGTCATACACTTGCCGATCTCAAGATCGTGATGAAGTCCAGCAGGTCCGGCTCCAGCACGTCCATCAGATCCAGCTCCAGCAAGTCCAGCACCACCAAGTCCAGCACCGCAAAGCAGCGGTGCATCCGTGATCGCACACACGTCCGGTACCCCGACAACCTCCGTCCCTCGCTCCAGCGAAGGAGCGGAAGCAGCAACTCCTTTCCAGATAAAGCCACTGGGAACATGTATCTCGCTAATCCGAGACCATGGGGGAAAATACTAGAGGGGGAGAGAGATCCTTCACGAGGAGGTGTCTGGAAGAAGGAGTGAGAGGGGGCCTTTTATAGGAGGAGGGGAGGGTGTCCCTTCACCTCCCCCATTCATGTGGTGGTAAACCCCTCCACATTAAAATGCCCCTTCACATTCTCTTTTAAAGTCTCCACTTTAAATGCATTAAATTTCTCCAAATTTAATGCTCTCTCATTTAATAAAACTCTTTTATTAATTTATTCAGAATTTTGTTAATTACTTTAATTAACAAACATTCACATAAAACCCCCTGCAACATTTCAATATTTTATGCAGAACCAATTTCAGCAATTTCACCTGAAACAGTTTCGGTGTCTATTGAAATAATTCCAGCGCTTTCTTAAATATTTATCTAAAACATATTTGCTCCAAATGGTGTCGGTATCCCTTAAGTGTGTCACCCTACGGTTCACGAATAATGCAGACATGATCGAGACCCCTCTCAGATCAATAATCAAAAGCGGGACCTGGAGATCGATACTGGCTCCTACACATTCAACGATGACTTCTTTGATCGTGAGAACCTTTAATGCTAGTAACTAAATCCCTTTGTCTTGTGATATATTACATGTACGAGATTCGATCATCGGTATCTCCATACCTAGTTTGATCTCGTTGCCGACATGCACTCTTTTCTCGTTCCCGTGATATAACATTCTAGTGATCACATCACTTGCTTGCAAGCTAACCAATGTGATATCACCGAGAGGGCCCAGAGTATATCTATCCGTCATTGCGATGGACAAATCCCACTATTGATCCATGAGCCTCAACATAACACCTTCGTAGCACTGAACCCACCTTTATAGTCACCCTGTTACGGTGTGACGTTTGATGTTATCAAGATACTCTTCCGGTGTTAGCAATTAACATGATCTCATGGTCTAAGGACTAAGATTACTTTGCTTGATGTTATAGCAATATAAACATAATGAATTTGATCATAATTCTATACTTCGGATGAATGTTCATCACATCATTCCACCAATGTTGTGACCTCGTTATTAACAACATCCAATGTCCATCATCAGGAAACCTTGATCGTCTTGTTAATCAACGAGCTAGTTTATATCAGAGGCATTACTAGGAACTTTGTGTTTTGTTTATTAAACACACATGTATTAACGTTTCCAATTAACACAATTATAGCATGCAAAATAAACATTTATCATAAACATGGAATAAGATAATAACCACTTTATTATTGCCTCTCGGGCTTATTCCCTTCAGTCTCCCACTTGCACTAGAGTCAATAATCTAGTTTGAAAAACTTTGCGTATTGAACACCTATGGCTTTCTGGTGTTGCATTTACGCGATTTCTAGTGGTTAACATAATTTCCGGATCTGACAGTTTCAGGTCCGTGTGTATTTGCATGTCTTTGCGTCTCTACGCATCACTCATTCTCAAATGAGATGGCATTGTATAAATTTGGTCCTTTGGTGAGACCTTTAGTTCGTTCGGGTTAAAATATGTTGATATTATTGTCATACAATATATCTTCATAGTATTAGCCCACTTTGAACAATACCTAGTTTGATAACAAACTACTTAACACAAATGCCCTCCTTTGCTGCTACTATACCAGTCATATACTTAGCCTTTCGTTGTAGTATCCGTCACAATGTCTCAACTTTGGAACTCATCCAAATCCATCATGGAACATCCTTTCCATTACATTGTGCCACCCATTGTCTAAATTGACATAAATTTAATTTGTATCTTGTGACAAATCAATGTAACACTTTACAATGAACTACCTTTAACTATTTGTTACTTATACATGATATATTCTTAGTTCTTCCAAAGCTCATAAGAATATCTTTACTATTGTCCAATGATCATCTTATGAATCATTCTGGTATGTGCTCATAACATTTAGAGCATAGGACATTCTGGATATATACATATCATGGTATAATCGATCAAAATCTTCATGTGATTTTACTCACCAAGTGTTGAAACACTTGACTCTTGATACAATCCTTTCCATGCAGCAAGAACCTTTCTTGTTGTTTCCATATTGAACCCTTTCAATATCTCATATATGTATGTCTGGCACAACCATATTAGCGCCTCAATCTATCCATATAGATATTGATGCCAAATATTCCGGTTTTGCCCAAGTCTTTCATCGAAATCTTATTTTAATGAAATTCTTAACTTGTTTCAATACAAGATACATCATTTCCAATCAACAATATGTCCTCTACATAATGTATTAGAAATATGTCTCAGCGCTCCCATTTAATTTCTTGCAAATGCAAGCATCTTCATCATCTCCGATGAAATTAAACTCCTTTAACATTTTCATCATGGTGAAGATTCCAACTCCGCTATGCTCACTTCAACTATTGAAGTTTGCATGCCCTTTTAGCATCCTTTTAATTAACAAAACCCTTCGGACCGTGTCTTGTACACGTCCTAGGTAACCATTCTATTAAAAGAACATTGTTTTGTTTGTTCAACTACCATACATCAAATTATATGTAGTGGTTGCTACATTAATCCGTCAAGACTAAATATCGCTATGAAAGATCAAATCTTGTCATAGTTAACTCCTTGAACATTGTCGTAAATTTCTTTCCGACATGTTGACTATTTCATAGATGTTAAACATCCATGTCTATTTCTTTATAGACACAAACACAACTTATAGGCTTTACGCCTTTCCGGAGGGTCTTCCAAGTTCAGAAACTTCATTTCTCGTGTATGGATACTATCACGGATTCTATAACTTCTAGTCATTTTATGGAGTCAGGGCCCATCATCGCTTCTTTGCATGTAGTTGGTTCATCATTGTCAAAACAATAACGACTTGCTTATCAAATCACACTATTTGATTCTTATCGACCCACACGGTTCAATAGGAACTCTAATCTCTGATATCACAACCTTTGTAATCACGGAATCCATGAGCATTGTGGCCGCCACTGGGACACTTTCCGGTGCTGCGCTACTTAGCACATATAGCTAAGGTTCAACAACCTTATCAAAGTTCTACTGTCCTCCCACTTAACTTTTCACGAAAATTCCTTCTCAAGAAACTTGACGTTCCAAGTAACAAACTCTTTTGTCCTCGGTGTTATGGAGAAATTCCCAACAAATTCTTTGGGATAACCTACAAAGACGTGCTTATCCAACTTTGGTTGTAAAGATTTTACTTATGCATAGCATACCAAAATTTAAGAAAAGACAATTTGGGTTTTATCCCAAACCATAACTTATATGGTGTCATTTCAACGGATCACGATGGTGCTCTTTTCAGTGTAAAAGGGGTAGTCTCTAAAGCTTCAATCCTTAAAACGTAATGGCAATTTTATAAATGACACCTTTGATCCTACCATGTCAAACATGGTTTGATTTCATCTCTCAAATATGCCATACTCCTATGTTTTATCAGGAAACACAAATCATGGAACAATTCCTCAAATCTTAAGTGTTTTGCTAAACATGTAACTCAAATATCTTCCTTTCTGATCAAATCATAAACTCTTCTATTTTCTTGTTACAATGATTTTTCACTTCATCTTAAAAGTCTTTGAACAATTTTCAAATGTTTCATACTTCTTCCTTATTACGTAAATATATAGATATATTCACTTAAATTTCTGGAGAAAGAATATGAAGCAAAAAGATCCATCGCATATGGCTACACATAATGGACTATATACATCAACATGCATAATATCCAATAAGTTAGTCATCCGTTCCTCTTTGGCCTATGAACGTAGTTTCAATTATCTCGAGGAAAGTTTCACAAGTGTCAATTGATCAAAATTAAAGACTCCAAAAATCCATCAACATGGAGTTTCTTCATGTTTTCTTTCCAATATAATTTAAACAGCGATGTCACTTCATAAGTGATCTTTCAATCATTTGTCTTGCGACATTTTAGCAATAGTGTTTATGGATGTGATTTCACCCACTAGACTTGTAAAAGTTCATCCATCCTTTATGGAATACGGTAATTATTTTAACAACCATTGTTCTCATAATACCGGAACAAAATAACAATTAGTAAAAGCAAATCTTGAAGGCTAGGTTTGACGACAACAAAAAACACAATAACACTTTATTTGTTTTCGATGAACATCATCACTTATTCTCTTGCTAGTTGCTTAGGCCATTGCAGTTCATGAATTGCGTTGTCCTGTATGACACTTCATACCAACCAATTCGGTATCCAATACCTCAGAACCACATTGTTTAACAAGCAAGGAATACAACCATAACATGTATATCTTCTATATACCTAAGTTGGACATCTCTAACCTTTTCTTTTCTGCCAAATATTTTATAGATTCTCTTTCAACAATTCATTTTCTTTTAAAAGAATCTATCAACATCAATAGTGCTGTCATTCACATGACACATAGTACAAAGTGTATATAGTCAAATACTAATACCTTTGGACTTGCAGTTTGAAGTGGATCACCATCATCAAATGTTTGGTGTTCTTTGAAAAATACATTCTTTAGTAATCTATAAGTATAGTAAATATTTTACTTACATCTTCTATTCATCCTTATCATGACAACTTTCATGATCAAGCTACTATAGCCTATAAGGAAGAATCACGAGTATAATGTTAGTTCCCAAAACCTTTTTGGGAGATCCAGATGCCTAGCATCTCCATCCTTCACAAATTCTCATACAATATGAGAACATGTATTTTGCTAAATTATATTCTATCATAATGCAACCAAAAACATTGTTTCAGATATCACAATATCTTTCACACATGATGGTTTCTGAAACAATTTTCAGCTCCTATATAATCTTGATATTAAAACAACTTTTGAATATCAATAATCATGGAGGAAAGCATGATAATTAAGATACTAACATTGGAATTCTCTTCATTTAATACTACTTATTAAACTTCATGGAGTAAATAGAGTTTGCTGAAAGTTTGCAATAGGACTTATAAACTTTAAATTGACATTCAAAACAATACGATAACAGTTCGTAAAGTAAATATCCAGAATTATATAGTTCTATTATCTCAAATAAAACTAAGCATAAGGTAGTGAACAGACGCCAATGACTACAACAAATTATGCAAATTCACTTTGATTTAGTTTATGACAAATTGAGTTCGACTAATCCAAATTAGAAATGAACTCCCACTCAAAAACGACATCCCTCATGCCTTTTTGGTGATTACATGAACCAAATCCACTACACCAAGTCCGATCATCATGTGAGTCGGTGTAGCTTCAAAGGCGAGCATCAATATGGCCATCATATCAACTATATGACTCATGCTTAACCTTTCGGTCCGTGTTCCGAGGCCATGTCTGTACATGCTAGGCTCGCCAAGTAAGAACCGTAGTACTCGCGTGTGTAAAACTGTCTTACACCCGTTGTATGAAAGCGTAGAGTCGAGTACACCCGATCATCATGTGATGTCTCGAAACATGATCCATAGAACGGTGCATACTTAAGGAAGAACACATTTTTATCTTGATATCTAAATGAGGGATTATCTACTAAAACGCCAAACTAGCAATATAAGATGCAAACATCTAATGTGTAAAGTGAGATGATATGGTCCATGCATTTGATCTCTATCATATGCATCATTGTATGATCTCTATCATTCCTTTGTGTGTAAGACCAAGGTCTATGGAACTTACACATTAGGTGTGTTGTAAGAGTATCTATCATACATCTACTTACAACATTACCATATCATGACACTAGCCCAGCAACGATCTAAACTAGACGCCTCTAATTTATCCATTGCAACTTTTACGTGGCTTAGGGCTTTCGGAGATAGAACCGTTCTTACCTACGAACATGAAACCACAACGAGGATAACCAAGTTATTAGCAACTCGTTGTAAATCAGATATTGACTATAGTAGGAGAGACAGACACCCACCAGCCACTCATGCAAAACTAGTTGCATGTCAGTCGTGGAACCGGTCTCATCTACGATGACATGTAAGGTTGGTCTGGGCCGCTTCATCCCACTATGCCACCAATATCCAAAATACATGAAAGAAGCAATAACATGATTATCATCGCCCACATATAAACATATGTGTACTACCCATGCAAAGCACCTACGCATAGATCAGGCTCTGATACCACTGTTGGGGTTCGCAGCATAGAAAACAAAATTTTCCTATGATGAGAACTATACGCCAAGATTTATCTACTAGATACAAGCAATGGGTGGATATACATCCATAGAGAACTTACCCTCAAGGACAACAAAGCTTTGTTAACGAGTTGGAACTCGTGGATGATGTAGTCGTACACTTGCTGATCTCAAGATCGTGATGAAGTCCAGCAGGTCCGGCTCCAGCACGTCCATCAGTTCCAGCTCCAGCAAGTCCAACACCACCAAGTCCAGCACCGCAAAGCAGCAGTGCATCCGTGATCGCACACACGTCCGGTACCCCGACAACCTCCGTCACTCACTCCAGCAAAGCAGCGGAAGCAACAACTCCTTTCCAGATAAAGCCACTGGGAACATGTATATCGCTAATCCGAGACCATGGGGGGAAATACTAGAGGGGGAGAGAGATCCTTCACAAGGAGGTGTGTGGAAGAAGGAGTGAGAGGGGGGCCTTTTATAGGAGGAGGGGAGGGTGTCCCTTCACCTCCCCCATTCATGTGGTGGTAACCCTCTCCATATTAAAATGCCCATTCACATTCTCTTTTAAAGTCTCCACTTTAAATGCATTAAATTTCTCCAAATTTAATGCTCTCTCATTTAATAAAAATCTTTTATTAATTTTATTTAGAATTTTGTTAATTACTTTAATTAACAAACATTCACATAAAACCCCCTGCAATATTTCACTATTACATGCAGAACCAATTTCAGCAATTTCACCCGAAATAGTTTCGGTGTCTATTGAAATAATTCCAGCGCTTTCTTAAATCTTTATCTGAAACATATTTGCTCCAAATGGTGTCGGTATCCCTTAAGTATGTCACCCTACGGTTTGCAAATAACGCAGACATGATCGAGACCCCTCTTAGATCAATAATCAGAACCGGGACCTGGAGATCCATACTAACTCCTACACATTCAACAATGACTTCTTTGATCGTGAGAACCTTTAACGCTAGCAACTAAATCCCTTTGTCTCGCGATATATTACATGTCCGAGATTCGATCATCGGTATCTCCATACCTACTTTGATCTCGTTGCCGACATGCACTCTTTTCGTGTTCTCGTGATGTAACATTCTATTGATCACATCACTTGCTTGCAAGCTATCTTAATGTGATATCACCGAGAGGGCCCAGAGTATATCTATCCGTCATCGGGATGGACAAATCTCACTCTTGATCCATGAGCCTCAACATAACACCTTCGTAGCACTGAACCCACCTTTATAGTCACCCTGTTACGGTGTGACGTTTGATGTTATCAAGATACTCTTCTGGTGTTAGCAATTAACATGATCTCATGGTCTAAGGACTAAGATTACTTCGTATGATGTTATAGCAGTATAAACATAATGACTTTGATCATAATGATATAGTTCGGATGAATGTTCGTCACATCATTCCACCAATGTTGTGACCTCGTTATTAACAACATCCAATGTCCATGATCAGGAAACCTTGATCATCTTGTTAGTGAACGAGCTAGTTTATATGAGAGGCATTACTAGGAACTTTGTATTTTGTTTATTAAACACACATGTATTAACGTTTCTAATTAACACAATTATAGCATAAAAATTAAACATTTATCATAAACATGGAATAAGATAATAACCACTTTATTGTTGCCTCTCGGGCATATTCCCTTCACCACTGACATGAAAATACCCTACAGGTACTCGAGTTTGGCATATACGGTCTAGATACGACAGAAGCCCACGGCGTTGCCAAGGCCCAATGAAGGATTCGAGTGGCCCACAGACTCTCGATTGCTTGCGAGACAATAAGAAGCTTAAGATAGAAATTTCAAAGGGAAAACCCTAATTTATAACCGACTCGACCTGCTACCCGAGACCTAGCCTATCTATATAAAGGCTAGGAGGGGGCGGTGAGGAGGACAATCACAACCCTAGTTTCCACAACTCTAGCTAGATTGCATCTGTGCGACCCTGTAATCTTCGATTCCTTCGTTAATTCCAAGAGCAGACAAGCAGGAGTAGGGACCTCTATGAGGCCTGAACCTGGGTAAAACTTGTGTCCCTGTGTGCTTGTTTTCTAGCCGATTGATGCCTCCAACGCTACCTCCTCCAAAACCTAAGTCCATAACAATGGGCATTGACGAGTTGAACCCTCGTCAATAGGTGAACTAGTTTGGCGAAGAGATAGTGAAACACAAGTAATATGGATGATTATAAGTGGTAATTGCAATCTGAAATAAGAGTGGCAGCAAGCAAACATGTAACAGGACTGATTGTAAACGGCGTTTCAATGCTTAGAAACAAGGCCTAGGGATCATACTTTCACTAGTGGACACTCATATCAATATCTTCTCTTCATTATGCTACGCTGAACTACTCTCCAGTTGGACGATGTAGGGCTATAACAGCACACCTTAAAGTTCGCCATTCCCATCTAGATAACCCCTCACTATCACCTTGAGCGCTAGATGGTTCCAACAAACAACACAATCTCATAGAGACATCCAACTCAAATTATAATGATGATAAGTATTTCTGTAACCTTAGCCTAAGTGCCACACGGTGTGCACACTGTCAACTTCACACATGTGGGGATAAGCAGAGATTAATTAAAGCACTTGAGTAGCAGAATAGATCTACTTATTCAACTAGATTACAAAGCTCATGATCTCAATAAGATCGTGCATAGAGAGAGAGAGGTGAACACATAGCTACCGGTAGAGCCCTTAGCCTCGAGAGAGAACTACTCTCTCCTCATCATGGGAGTTAGCAACAGCGATGGAAATGGCAGTGGAGTCGATTGAGATGGCTCCGAGGGCACTTCCCCTTCCTGGTAGGGTGACGGAACAGAGACTTCTATCCCCTGAATCTCCTCTTCGGTGGCGGCAATGCTACTGCACTTTTTGTGGAATTCTGATCCTCCCTCTAGGGTTTTCGTCTCGGGGGATTTATATAGGCAAAGAGGCGAGGTCGGTGACCGCCCGAGGGGCCCACACCAGGGCCTGACGCGCCCAGGGGGTGCGCCACCATATGGTGTGGCCGCCTCGTGGATCTCCTCCGTCTCTGCTTTGTACTTCCGTGTTGTGTCGGGAAAATAGGAACTTCATCTTTTGTTTCGTCCAATTTCGAGAATATTTCTTTACTAGCTTTTGTGAAACTAAAAACAGCAGAAAACAGGCAACTGGCACTGTGGCATCTTGTCAATAGGTTAGGTCCTCAAAGTGTAGACAAAACATAAGATAGTTGATACAAGACAAGCATGGAGCATCAAAAATTATAGATACATTTACGACGTATGACACTTCTTCTAATCTTCTGAATGGTTTCCTTAGAAAAAGTTCTACTGTAAGAGTGGAGTTAGACAAGGAGATCCATTATCACCTCTCCTTTTTGTTCTGGCAGCAGACTTTCTTCAGTCCATTCTAAATAAAGCCATGAATGAAGGGCTAGGTTCACCTCCAATGAATTGCTCTGCTTGCCCTGATTTCCCTGTGATTCAGTATGCTGATGATACTCTGATTATCCTGAGAGCAATCTCAAAACAATTACTCTGCCTCAAATCATCGTTAAACATATTTGCTCTTTCTACTAGTTTCAAGGTGAACTATCATAAATCCAACATGATGCCCATTACCATGGATTCTGAAACATTATTACACATCTCCAATACCTTTGGATGCAAACAAGGCAGCCTCCCTTTCACTTATCTAGGGCTACCTCTTAGTCTGAAAAAGCCATCACTTGAATACTTCTTACCAATGGTGCAAAGAGTTCAACATAGACTTGGAGGATTTCCTGATTTTCTTAGCTATGGGGGTAAACTTCAGTTGGTCAAATCTGTGATTTCTTCATTGCCACTATTTTTCATGAGCTACGTGGATGTTCCTATTTCAATAAATGAGCAGATAATAAAGTATATGAGGCATTGCCTATGGAGAAAAAAATAGATGATGTACAGGCTAAACGTTCTGCTTTAGTGGCTTGGACCAAGGTGTGTAGACAAAAAACTCGAGGAGGTATCGGGGTTCTCAACCTAAATATCCAAAATTATGCTTTATTGCTATAGAATTTGGACAAATTTTACAATCATCAGGATATTCCTTTTGGTGGAAGGCACAACTTAAATTTATTGATGCCTACAAAGCAATGGCTAGATGTTAAATTGGGGATGGAAAAAATTCTTTCCTTTGGATAGATCCCTTGAGAAATGAATGCCTACAATTCAAGTTGCCACATCTGCTTTTCTATGCTAAGAACACTAAAATCTCTATTCATGAAGCTAATCATACTGAATACCTTGAAGATCTCTTCAACCTTCCCCGGTCTCAGCAAGCTTTTTCTTAATTTGAGAGACTAGAGGACACTTGTCAACATTCCTTGATGTCCAATCAGCTAGGCCTTCCTGATAAATGGAATTATATATGTGGAAATGACCAATTCAAAGTCCAAAAAGCTTACAATGTGCTGGCTGGTAGTCAACCTGCTCCACCTCACTTCACCTAGATCTGGCAATCTGTCTATCAAGCCAAACATAAATTCTTCTTTCGGCTGCTACTTCTAGACAAACTTAACACAAGGAATCTTCTGGGAGGGAATCATCTAGAGGACTATAATTGTGCAACACTAACTTGTAACACTGAAGAAACATTAGTTGGTCTATTTTGGAACTGCCCCTTTGCTTCAGATTGTTGGGATTATATTTGTCCACAGAGAGATAGACGGCTATCAGTCCTGGGAGCTTTTGAAGATATTAAAATAAATTGAATCTACCTTTTGCTATGGAAATTATCATTTTTACATCATGGGGGATTTGGATTTGTAGAAACAATACAAAATTCGAGAACAAGAGTCCGGACTTCATGGCTTTGAAAGCAATTTTTCTACACGAAATGAGATGGGTCAGTTTTAGAATGAAAAGGAAATACTCTCAAGCGTTCAATGATTGGCTACAGAGACAACAACACTAGTTCAATGGCCTTGTAATCATTAGAATATAACTTGCAACTTTGTACATATTTTATTAATAATGAAAAAAGTTGCAGTGGGGTTTTTTCCCTCACTGTTTTACCCTCAAAAAACGTACACAGACCGGAAGATGCAGTCGACGATTTGGATAACAAATCCTATTGACGAAGACATTGAGCTGTTGGCGCCTTCTACCTTCGCGGATCTGCGGTGGCAGACGCAGGGGTAGATCGGCGGTGTTGAGATGAAGCAGATCCACAGGGTACGGGCGATGGAGTTTTACCAGGCGGCAGAGAAGAGAGTTTCAGTTCTGCCCAATAATGATGCATGAATGGACGTGGGAGCTAATCGCGGTGATTAGGTTTCTAGGTGGGTTCCACGTGGGGTCATGCCGTACTAGGTCGTATGTCTCTGTATACAGATACGAGACTATAATGAGTTTGAATATGGGTTCCGTCTAGATAAAAAAACGGAGCCAACAAAACGCGCCGGACGAAAATGCCCCTGTCGGTTCTGCATCGGTACAAATCGAGGGTGTGCACTGAAGGAGAGCTCATGAAAATGAGAGGGCGTCCGTAACAAACTCTGGAACCCACCCCTTGGCCGTTTTCTCTATCAACATGACGTCTCTCGAATATCAAAAAAAAAAAATGCCGTCTCTTGGGTGCATACCCACAATCTTATTAAGCCTAAAGATATGGTCTGTAAAAATTACCTACAGATATACTATAAATATTATGTAGCACATCTGTCCCAATTTAGAGTTAATGCATGCTTGATAAGAGTTTGGAGCCCAAGCTCAGGTGTCTTATATAGCCCCCCTCCCCCCTTTAACACCGGTTCAAGCCACGAATCGGTGTTAAAGGGAGACTATTTTCTGCTGCACGGGCCACGCTGGTACAGGCCCCCTTTAACACCGGTTCGTAGAAGAACCGGTGTTAAAGCCCATTTCCAAGCTCAACCAAAGGCCTCGTTACCACTAGTGGTAGTAGGCTGTTAGTCGCCACTCGCCCAGGATGATCCAGCCAAAAGTGTTGATCAAAATCAAGTTGGAGCTAGCTTGGCAGGCTTCCGATCCATTTGTTCAATCGCTCTCTCACTAACGTCCGCGCGCGCAGATTAACCAAGCTCAGGCTCCGATGAGGAGACTAACTATATAATGGCATCAAATCAGGTCCTGGACGAGCTGGAGGAGGACCCTAGACCGAAGTGGGTCCGGACAACGGTGAGCATGGACGACCACGTCATAGTCCCGGACCTGGACCCCGTGTCCACGTTGGTTGACCCTGACAAGGCACTGGAGGACTACGTCTCGTCCCTGTCCACCATTCCCATGGACCACTCCCGCCCGCTCTGGGAGCTTCACGTCCTCGACTTCCCCACCTCCGAGGCCGCCTCCGCCGTCGTGATCCGCGCGCACCACTCCATCGGCGACGGCACCTCGCTGCTTTCACTCTTTATTGCCTGTACCCGACTAGCCTCCGACCAAACCAGGCTGCCGGCGCTGCCGACCACCACGTCCCGTGGGGCTGGCACCGTCTACGCCCTCCTGTCACGCCCACGTATATTCTCGCCTTCCTGGCTTGTGTCGTTGCTCGTGCTTGTGTGGCACACGGTGGTTGACGTCGCTTGCTTCGTCTCCACGACTGTGTCGATCTCGGTCGACAAGCCGACCGTCTTTAAAGGCGCTCAGGGCGTGGAGTTCCGGCCAAAAACGATTCGTCAACCGGACGCTCAGCCTTGACGATGTCAAGTTTGTCAAGAACACCGTAAACTGTGTATGTCAAAATCCTCATCTCAACAACACCCTACTTTTGCACTTCTTCTTCTTCTTAAACGCAATTCTTATCCCTATACATACATACTTTTGCAGACCGTAAATGATGTACTGCTTGGAGTGACTTCTGCCGCTTTGTCTAGGTATTATTTTCGGAAAACAGGTGAGCTCTCGAGTAATTTCAGCTTCAGCTGCTTGTCGCTTGCTATTTCCACGAGATTGTTGCCTGCAGCCTGCTTTAATTCTTTCTCAGGAGGAAGTGCCATCAAGGTGCGCTCCACTCTTATGGTCAACCTAAGAAAGACGCCGGGACTTCATGTAAGCTACAATATGTTCAGTTCTGGGAACAAATAAGGATAACCTTGTTTACAATAAGACAAAAAGAACCACACGCTACCTGTTTCATTGTGCCAATTAACTTGTGTTGCGTGCAGACGATTGTTACTATGATGGAATCTGGCAAAGACAACGGTGCACAATGGGGGAATCGGCTCGGCTACATCGTACTCCCGTTCCACATAGCCAAGCACCAGGATCCTCTAGAGTACGTCCTCAAGGCGACCGAGCTCCATGGAATCGATCTGGACATTCTGGAGCGCGTCGGTCATATTGAAGATCTTTGGCATTAAGGTGCTGCTACATCGTCTTGATATTTTGTTCATCTTGATTGTTATCTCATATACTTTCCACAGGCGGCCGCTTCTCTCTGCTACGCCATGATGAGGAACACCAGTTTGTCCTTCTCCAATGTAGCTGGACCAACCGAGCAGGTTGTGTTCTATGGCCACCCCATCGTCTACGTTGCACCCAGCGCTTATGGGCATCCACATGTAAGTTCCGATCAACGAGCGCTTACGTGCTACTATTCTTTATAATTTACATACGGTCATTAATTCTTTATTTGGTGTGTACTACAGGCTTTGACTATACATTGTCAGAGTTACGTCAACATTGTCAAGCTAGTCCTAGCAGCTGACGAGGCACAATTTCCAGATGCTCATGATCTTCTGGATGACTTCGACAAGTCTCTCAGGCTCATTCGGGAGGCTGCTTCACAAAAGAAGACATGTACAAAATAATCCTAATTTTTTTTTCGAAATGGGGATTTCCCGGCCTCTGCATCTTGGGATATACACAACCCTTTTATCAATGTATCAGAAAGTATTACAAATCACTTGACAGACCTGGTTGATACATACACCAACCGTCTTACCAAAACACAAGAGGATCTCACACGAGATAAAACCTACAACAACTAGGCATCTGTCAGTCTGCTAGAAAGACGCCACGAAACCTGACTGAAAAAATCGAAGTAACCGTCACAAGATGGGTGCACCCAGAAACCATGGGTTGCCGCTGCTGCTCCGGGAGAAGGAAAGACCAGAGATGAATCTGATGTACCGCCGTAAGAACGACCTGCAAAAAAGATGGAACTCCATCATGGTTAAAAATAAAGTTATTCCGACATTTCTAAATTGACGAACATATGGCCGAAATGCTAATTCTGATTCTGTCCTTGTTTTGTGCTTATTGATTTGGCCCTCATGAGGATATAAAGAGGTACGGAATCCTAGACCCTAGTCAATTCTAACTCGTATACATATTGTATTCTATAATTCACTCTGGGTGTTAGTGGGTTCGGATTTTCGTTCCGATTTTTATTCGACGAGTTTGCCCCTTACGGTTTGGCCAAATTACGGCACTGCCACTGCAGAGTACAAAAATCAGAAACGCAATCAGGTCCTTGGTCTTCTTCACCTCAACGGAGTGACCAGCAAACATAGGGGACGACGTCGCCGCCGGCGAACATGCCACTTCGGGTGGCATCGACCATAGATCCCGTGTCGAGGTCGGAGAAGATCCTCCGAAACTGGAGGAAGGAACTCGGGCTACGATCGCTTCCGAACCTGCAGCGGCTTCTTGCGCCATAGATATTGGCGACGGAAATCTTCGGTCGTCGCTCAAAAACTTTGGAAATCATAGCTTCCGTGGCCGAGCTCGCCATTACACCCAGGAGATCCTGCAAGGATGACAACGGCATGATCTATGTCATATACTAGCTATCTACTGCCAGACCATTCAGTTGCTGGCTAGCTAGCAGGGTTACTGCCAGACAGTTCTTTTTTTTTGAAAAAACCCTTGCGTCGCCCCCGCCTGGCGACCGGGGGGGGGGAACCCAAGCACCGCCGAAGTCTCCTCCTCCGTTCCCGCCGTCGCCAGAGGGTGCGGCTGGGCAAAGCCTAGCCGGCACCGGCGGCGGCGGGGACTCCCTCGCCTCCTTGCCTCTCAGTCGGAGCGGGCTGACTAATGGGCAGGGATGTGGCGCTGCCGGGCATCATGGCGTGGTTGCTCCGGCGATGGCGTTGCGGAAGGCGGCCTCTTCTCCGGGAAGATCGAATGCGGATGACGGTGGAGGCCTTCCTCCCTCGCGGATCGGCCACTGGCTACAGCGAGCGGGTTGAAGGCGAGGCGGTTGGTCGGTGAAAGCCGGGCTCCGGTCGGAGCCGACGATGGCGGTGTTCTTGGACGGTGTTTACCTTGTTGAAGGCGTCATTGCTGTGAATTCCGCCTCATGCCTAAGGCTCCGGGGGAAACCCTAGATCTAGGATAGATCGGACGATGACGGCACTTTTGGTGTTTTTCACCCTCTTGAGGGCATTGTTTTGGAGCTCGAGATACCTGGAGGGGTCTTCTGGTGGTGCGGTGTCGCATCTTCCGCGTCGACGGTGGTGAGTCCTGGCTGCGTGGTGCATCAAGGACTCGGCGGCAGGCATGCTGATGTCCTCGCGCAGGGCGGTGGCCGTCTGGCGCCGTGGTGGCGTCGGCGGCTGAAACGGTAAAGTTTATGTGGATCTTAATCGTGAAGATGGTTCAGAGCCTCGACGGCGGCGATGACTTCTGTGGCGTGCAAACCGAGTGCTCGCTAAAGAGTCAGCTAATCCGGATGTACGCTCTCGTCTCGTGTAGAGGGCGCCTCGGGTTATGCGATTGTTCCCGGTCCCTAGATGGTGGAGTGTCTTTGTTGTCTTTCCGGGCATAGAGCGGCCCCGTTGACACGATTGTCCTCCATTGTCAAGTTTGTAAGTGTTGTGTGGTGGGTTCCGGTTTGGTTATGTATTTCTTTGGTGTTCCTTTGTTGATCGGTCAATAATAAAGCAATAAAGGCCGTACGCATCTTTTCGATGCAGAGGCCGGGGTCGCACCCTCCATTTTGGAAAAAAAACCCTTAAAAACTCGTGAAAGCAAACTTCAGATTAAAATAAACTAGTTTTGCAGAAAAGATAAAAATAGATTAAACAATTTTAAATACTAAGCGGGTCGGATAGGGTGCCACTCTTCAACCTTGCTAGTTAGCTACCAACCTTCGATAAGGGCATTTGAACAAACTGAATGGAAATTGTGATGATGCTTCCACCTACCGGGATAGCAAACTGGTGGCACTAACACATCAGGTACTCTGTTGTGATCGTACATGGAGTCGTACAGTACCATGCACATGGGATGAGACGACAAGACATAATGCTTGGAAACCAGCTGGAATCGACGTCTCTTTTGTGTGAAATAAAAAAAAATGTCTAGTAGCACTATTTTCTACGATATTCCAAAGAGTATAATGAGGCAAAGTACAGATCTATACCCTAGGAGAGTGACAGGCATATGCGCGGGTGCAAATTTTGTAGCAGGGTTAGAGATTGCGTCGATTTCACGGCCGAGGCTTTTGGAGTGCTGCGTACGACCTATCGACCGACGGGGATATCAAGGCCGCGCGCTGGTACAAGATTGCTTCATGATCTTTACTGATCCAGTGGCTCCTTTGGGACGATACTTCATGATCTCCCGTTGGCTGCAAATTCTGTAGCACCGTAAGAAATTCCGTCAACTTCACATTCGAGGCTCTTGGAGTGGTGCGTACTACCTATCGACCGACGGGATATTAACATCGCGCTCTGGTGCATTAGTACACAAAAATGCCTGTCCAAAACAAAATCTGTCTGCCCGCAAAATCTATCTATCCGTCTATCTAACTATTAATATTATCACTTGTAGAAAATTGCCTTTTGTCGCAACCTCCCAGAGCTTTTGTCACGGTTCCTCTACGAACCGAGACGAATGCAAGCATTTGTCCGGATTCGAGGGGCCCGAGCAACGCACGAGAGACAGGGGACATACGTCCCGTTTCGTAAGGGACTATTTGTCCCGGTTCATAATACGAACCGGCACTAAAGGTCAGGCCCAGACACGTGGTCTGCCGCACACCTTTAGTCCTGGTTCGTATTACGAACCGGGACGAATAGCCCGCTAGTTTTTTTCCTATGCACATTAGGTGTTCGACGAAATGTCTGAGAGAATGATACGCTTGATTTCACATAAAACAAAAATGATATGAGGTACCCGAGCCACACTTAAATCTTTTTTCTCTTTCTTTCCTTTTTGACCGAGGTTAGCAACCTTATCCTTCATCTGTCATTGATATAATAATGCAGGTGTCGACGTAAAGTGGTCATCTCACTATTCATGATGTTCTGTAATGATGGAGATGAACCGGCAGGGATGGATGTACGGTGACTGACGTGAATCCGTGTACATTCAAGGTGTGGATAAATTTATCGATGTGGCTAAGGCAACAAAGAGAATGGATTTATGTGTTGTCCATGTGTTCAATGTCGGAACATCAAGGAGTCTTCTTCCTCGAAAATCATTCGTGGCCACCTGGTTCGGAGAGGTTTCATGCCCATATATAATTGTTGGACCAAGTACAGAGAAAGAGGGGTCATGATGGAAGACAATGATGAAGAAGAGGATGATGACAACTATTGTTATATGTTCCCTAAATACGATGATACTGCAATGGAAGAGAATGAAGAAGAAGAAGGTGAAGAACGGGCATCAGATGAGCCCGTTGATGATCTTGGTCGAGTCATTTCTGATGCAAAGCGAGACTGTGAAACAGAGAATGAGAAGTTGAAGTTGGAGGGCATGTTAGAGGATCACAAAAAATTGTTGTACCCAAATTACGAAGATGGCAGCATAAAGCTTGGTACCACACTAGAATTGCTGAAATGGAAGGCAGAGACTGGTTTATCTGACAAAGGATCTGATAAGTTACTGAAAATAATAAAGCCGAAAGTTCCAAAGGATAACGAATTGCCGGAGAGTACTTATGAAGCAAATAAGATTCTCTGCCCTCGAGGATTAGATGTGCAGAAGATACATGCATGCATAAATGACTGGATCCTCTGCCACGATGAGGCGTATGAGAATTTAGAAAAATGTCCGGTATACATTGCACTGGGATATAAGATCAGACGAGATGACCCTGGTGATGTTGATGGCAATGACGAGCCCCCCAGGAAGAGGGTTCCTGTTAAGGTTATGCGGTACGCTCCTATAATACCAAGGTTGAAACGTCTGTTTAGAAACAAAGAGCATGCCAGGTTGTTGCGATGGCACAATGAAGACCGTAAGAAAGGCGGGAAGTTGAGACACCCCGCTGATGGGTCATAGTGGAGAAAAATCGAGAGAGAGTTCCCCGAATTTGCAGGTGACATGAGAAACTTATGGTTTGGTCTAAGTACAGATGGCATGAATCCTTTTGGAGAGCAGAGCTACAGTCACAGCACCTAGCCTGTGACTCTATGTATCTACAACCTTCCTCCTTAGTTGTGCATGAACCGTAAGATCATTATGATGTCAGTGCTTATCCAAGGCCCGAAGCAACCTGTCAACGAAATTGATGTGTACCTAAGACCATTAGTTGAAGAACTCTTACGGTTGTGGGGAAACCAGGTGTACGTGTGTGGGATGAGCACAAATAGGAGCCATTTGACCTACGAGCGTTGGTTTTCGTCACCATCAATGATTGGCCTGCTCTTAGTAAGCTTTCAGGACAGACAAACAAGGTATACAAGGCATCACACACTGTTTAGAATATACTGAAGCTACATATTTCCATGAATGTAAGAAGGTTGTGTACCTGGGGAATCGTCGATTTCTTCCGATCAATCAACAAGTAAGAAAGAAAAGCAAGCATTTCAAAGGTGAGGCAGATTACCGGAAGAATCCTGACCTCCCTACTTATGATGATGTATTTGGTATGGTCAAGGATATAGAAGTAATCTTTGGAAAGGGTCCTGGCGGTTAACCTGTTCCGAATGATGTCGCTACCGGACACGCGCCCATGTGGAAAAAGAAATCTATATTTTGGAAGCTACTCTATTGGAAAGTCCTACGTGTCCGCTCTTCAATCAACATGATGCACGTGACGAGGAATCTATGTGTAAACCTTCTTGGCTTCCTAGGCGTGTATGGGAAGATAAAAGATACACCAGAAGCACGGGAGGACCAACAACGTATAAAAGACCCACAAAACATGCATCCACAGAACAAGACGGATAAAGGGCGTCACTTAAGTCCTGCTAGCTACACTCTTACCAAAGCAGAGAAGGAAATTTTTTTTGAAGTCCCTTACAGTATTAAGGTGCTGTCTGGATTCTCGTCTAACATAAAGGGGATAATACATATGGCAGAGAAAAAATTCCAAAACTAGAAGTCTCATGACTGTGACATGATTATGACGCAGTTACTTTCGATTGCATTGAGGGGGCTTCTACCAGAAAATGTTCGAGTGCGCATTGTGAAGCTATGTGCATTCCGCACTGCAATATTTCAGAAGGTGATCAATCAAGATATTCTGACAAGGTTACAGAAGGATGTGTTTTGACGTCTTGTTAGTTTTGAGTTGGTGTTCCCACCATCCTTCTTCAATATGATGACGCATCTCCTGGTTCACCTAGTCGAAGAGATTTCCATTCTCGGTCTTGTATTTCTACACAATATGTTCCCCTTTGAGAGGTTCATGAGAGTGTTAAAGAAATATGTTCATAACCGTGCTAGGCCAGAAGGAAGTACCTCCAAGGGCTATGGAACAGAGGAGGTCATTGAGTTCTGTGTTGAATTTATTCATGACCTTAAGCCGATTGGTGTTCCTGAATCACAGCATGAGGGGAGACTGAGTGGAAAAAGCATGTTGGGAAAGAAAGCAATGATATATAGGGACGGACAATCTTTCACTCAAGCACACTACACGGTTCTACAGAATTCCACCTTGGCAGCTCCGTATATCAGGGAACACAAGAATATTGTACACTCCAACAACCCGGAAAGCTAGACTCCTGGATTAGAGATGAACACATGATGACTTTCGGCAGTTGGTTGCGAACACATCTAATGAATGACACCACTGTTGGAGATCAGCTCTACTTGTTGGCTGGGTCACCATCTTCGACTATATTGAATTACCAAGGGTATGATATAAATGGGAATACATTTTAAACGATCGCCCAAGATAAAAAGAGCACCAACCAGAACAGTGGTGTCCGCTTTGATGCAACCGACGAGAATGGCAAAAAGGACACATACTATGGTTACATAGAGGATATATGGGAACTTGACTATGGAGTTTCTTTTAAGGTCCCTCTGTTTTGGTGCAAATGGATCAACCTGAATGGAGAAGGGGTAAAGGTAGATCAGTTGTACAGAATGACAATAGTAGATCTCAACAATCTTGGTAACAGATACGAACCATTTTTCCTAGCTAATGATGTGGCACATGTTTTCTATGTGAAGGACATGTCCTCCATACCAAAAAAAGAAAAAAAATAAGCAAATGAATACATCACACGATGAGCCAAAGCGTCACATAGTTCTTTCAGGGAAAAGAAATATTGTGAGAGTCGAGGACAAGACAGACGTGTCAGAAGATTATAATAAGTTTGATGAAATTCCGCGCTTCACAGTGAAAACTGACCAAGCATGCCGTTAAACAAAGAAGATGCTCCATGGTTACGGCCGAAGCGACCATAAGTGAACAAAAACAGGCATAAGAAATTAAAAAATTATTCGAACAATGTAAATCCTTCGTGTGGTGTCATATTATATGACATAGTTGCAAGGAAAAATACCAAACTTGGTATATTGATTATGTCTCAAAAATCCTTCACAAAATGACCTATCATGTTCAAAGTTTCATGGCTTTCGTTCCAAATGACCAATGTTATGTGCATAATCGAGGCATAGTTTATGATATTGTGCCCATATTGTGCATCTGGGGATGGCTAACAATGTTGCAGGAGGAAGTTTTATTTTTCGTCGCATGGAAAAGGCATTTTCTATTTTCCGAGTGCCAAAATCGGGGCGTTTTGTGAAGCAACACCAAACATTAAATAAAAAAATGGTACCACCCCATTTTTCAAAAATACTAGACCACCTTACATGAATAATTTCCTAACTAGGGATTTTAAAACCTTTCCGTCCACCCTTGGAGAAAAAGACAAATATGTACCGAATCGGTAGGAAGTGGGTCCAGTTTGACCTACAAGTACATGATCTATGCTCGTGATTTTTTGAACAAATCATTTTTAGACTCATAATGTGATGTTTCTTCAGAGATCCAATGCATTTTTAACGAGGCTCATGCCCTATCTTCATGCCCACCGTTATGACCATAGTTGGAAACGGGTAAATTTTAAAACAGGCATAAGAAATTAAAAACTGTACGAACAATGTAAATCTTTAGCGTGGTGTCATATTATGACATAGTTTCAAGGAAAAATACCAAACTTAGTATATTGATTATGTCTCGAAAAAACCTTCACAAAATGACCTATCATGTTCGAGGTTTCATGGCTTTCGGTTCATATGACTAATGTTATGTGCATAATCGAGGCATAGTTTGTGATACTGTGCCCATATTGTGCATGTATGTGCATCTTGGGATGGCTAACAATGTTGCAGGAGGAAGTTTTATTTTTCGTCGCATGGAAAAGCCAGTTTCTATTTTCCAAGTGCCAAAATCGGGGCGTTTTGTTAAGCAAAACCAAACGTTAAATAAAAAATGGTACCACCCCATTTTCAAAAATACTAGACCACCTTACATGAATAATATCCTAACTAGGGATTTTAAAACCTTTCCGTCCACCCCTGGAGAAAAAGACAAATGTCTAACGAATCGGTAGGAAGTGGGTCCGGTTTGACCTACGGGTACAAGATCTAATGCTCGTGATTTTTTAAGAAAAAACATTTTTAGACTCATAATGTGATGTTTCTTCAGAGATCCAATGCAAGTTTTAACGAGGCTCATCCCCTATCTTCATGCCCGCTGTCATGACCATAGTTGGAAATGGGTGAATTTTGAAACGGGCATAAGAAATTCAAAAACTGTCCGAACAATGTAAATCCTTTATGTGGTGTCATATTATATCACATAGTTGCAAGGAAAAATACCAAACTTGGTATATTGATTATGTCTAGAAAAAACCTCCACAAAATAACCTATTATGTTCGAGGTTTCATGGCTTTTGGTCCAAATGACCAATGTTCTGTACATAATCGAGACATAGTATGTGATACTATGACCATATTGTGCATGCATGTGCATCCTGGGATGGCTAACAATGTTGTAGGAGGAAGTTTTATTTTCTGTTGTATGGAAAAGCCATTTTCTATTTTCGGAGTGCCAAAATTGGGGCGTTTTGTGAAGCAACACCAAACGTTAAATAAAAAATGGTACCACCCCATTTTTCAAAAATACTAGACCACCTTACATGAATAATGTCCTAACATGGGTTTTTAAAACCTTTCCATCCACCCCTGGAGAAAAAACAAATTATCACCGAATCGGCAGGAAGTGGGTCCAGTTTTACCTACAGGTACATGATCTAATGATCGTGGTTTCTTCAGAGATTCATCCCCTATGGCCAGCTTAAGGGAGATGCCTGAGGACTAGATCCTCCGGCATCTCCATGAAGCTGGCCGTAGTATTGTCCCTACTCTCGCACACCATCTTGGAGTTTATAACTTCTCTAGCTAGATCAATATGCCAGGTAACTAACTAATTTCACATATTAGAGAGTGCCTCTATGGCCAGTTTGTTGGAGATGCCGGAGGACTGGGCTCCGCCGGCATCTCCCTTAAACTGGCCGTAGTGGTGTCTCTGCTCTCGCACACCATCATGTTTGCGGTTGATAACTTCACAAAGATGCCTATTTATAGATTAAGCGGCAGAACATAGTCTCGACACTCACGACATAATGTAGACACTCTTGTCGATAGTCCCGATTGGAGGCACTAACCGGGACTAAAGATATTTCCCGCTATTTCCCACCACTTTCCACTATGCTTTCCCGCCCTTTCCCTCTAACCGGGTCTTTTAGTCCTAGTTGGAGCCACTAACCGGTAGTAAAGATATTTCCTGCCATTTCCCACCGCTGCTCGCTATGCTTTCCCGCCCTTTCCCTCTAACCGGGTCTTTTAGTCCTAGTTGGAGCCACTAACCAGGACTAAATATATTCCCCGTCATTTCCCACCGCTTCTCGCTATGCTTTCCCGCCCTTTTCCTCTAACCGGGTCTTTTAGTCCTAGTTGGAGCCCCCTAATAGGACTAAAGATATTTCTTGCCATTTCCCATCGCTTCCCACTTTGTTTTCCCGCCCTTTTCCTCTATATCTAGGCCGACCGTGCCATGGCTATCCACACATCCACACCTTCATCTCTCAACAATGGACACCGCATACTGAGCCATTCTCACACTCGAAGAAACCGAGGCGTTGTGCGCCTCTAGCTACCCATGCCCGTCGGGCTATCGGGTGCCCGCTGACTGGATGCTGAGCATTGGAGGAGTTCTTGTCCCTCCAGTGCCTCAAGGTTCCACCCGATAGGCGACAATCACGAACCACTTCTACCTAGAGCTCACGCCGGAGCAGCGGATGTATCCCCATTGGGATCCCAAAAACTACGACACCTGGAATGCCTTTTTCGCTAACTGGCGGCAAAGGGAGCTCGCTAGGTACCAGGGTGACAGTCGTCGCCTGTGGTGGGTGAACCGTACTATCGCCGGTGTGATGCGCTATATCGCTGAGGGAGATCATCCTCTCCTGCGGTACCCACACTTGCACCCACTTCAAAACCACAATATGGGTGGCTATGGTGAAGGCTGCGGGCGTAACGACATCGTCATATGGGAGCGCCCTCCCCTCCCCCCGCGTCGTGCATCTGAGGCCGGACTGTCAGGTGCCCCTGGAATATGTCATGCTTCACGGTCCCCAGTTCCCCCCTACACAAGCCGGGGAAGGGCCGAGGATCCCCGGAATATGCCATAGCAATGATGACGAAGATGATTCAGAAGATGACTCTGAAGCTGTGTACTATAGGGCTAGACATGATTATGACTAAATCCATTGGCTAGGATAAATGGTTCGTTTGTGTACCCAAGATTGTCGAGAGATCCACTTTTTTCATTATGTAATGCAATTTTATTTGAAAATGGCAAAATGGAAAATAGTTTGAACAATTATTTTAGGAAACAGAAAATGGTTCTACATTAGTTATTCAAATTCAAACAGTTTTCATGTTTAAAATTTAAACCATTTCAAATTTAATAGTTTGAATAATTATTTTATAAGACATAAAGTTTTTTCAAATTCAAATCATTTCAAATGTGACCACCTAAATAAGAAATGAGGCGGGAACATCTAAAAAGTTTGAAAAACTTTTGAAAAAAGGACTTTTAGTCCCGGTTGGTGCCACCAACCGGGATTAAATGTCATCTGCGCACCGCTTTGGTGGCCATCATACGTCCCGGTTGGTGGCTCCAACCGAGACGTATGCTCTGGCCTTTCCTTCCGGTCGGCGCCACCAACCGGGACGTATGGCCTTTTCATCCCGGTTGGTGGCTCCAACTGGGATGTATGGCCCTCCCCTTTATAACGCGTGTGCCCTTGTTCTCCTTACCCATCGTTTCATCTCTCTGCAGCATAGGAGAATGCGCGATTTGGAAGAAACTCAGGAGCACTGCCATGATTACATGCGGACAAGATGCCCGAGCTCGCCAACCAGACCGCCCTGCCGCCACCAGACCGTGCCGCCACCACCGGACCGGCCCCGGACCGCCCCGCGTGCCACCACCCGACCGCGTCGCCACCACGCCACAGAGGACCACCCTGCCATCGTCCACAGCAACCACGCCACCAGAGGACCGCGCCACCATGCCGGAGACCGTCGCCGCCGTCATCGCCCCGGCAAGCCATGCCACCACACGCAGGTGCGCCCGCGCGCGCCCTCTCTTCCCCTTCTCTGTTTCTCTCTGTTTAGTTAGGTTAGTTTAATTAGTTTAGTTTAATTAGTTAGTTTAGTTTAATTAGTTATTAATTATTTATTAGCTAGGGCAATTAGTTAGTGTATTAGGGTTTGCTAGGGTAATTAGTTAGAGAAGTAGGGTTATTAGTTAGAGAATTAGGGTTAGTTAGTAGTAGTGGTAGTAGTAGTAGTAGGGATGGCACCTACCGGATTCGGGGTCGGGTCCAGCCCCCCATATCCGCCGCGTTTAATTAGTCGGGTCACATATTTTACCAGACCCGTGACCCGGCCGGGTTCGCGGCCCCAACGGATACCCGCCAGCGCGTGAGACGGGAGCGACGCTAGCGCAAGCGGATGTAGTTGGTGAAAATGGACTCGTGCATGCCTGTGTTGTCTCCAGGACTCCATATTCATCGCGTGCATGTGATATGTGTTGTTAGCGTGCGTGGCCGCGTGGGACGTGTGGTTAGGCATAGGATTATTAGGGATATGATTAGGACTTAAAGAGGGTACGCAGGTCTGCGGGTACGGGTTTGCCACTCCCAAACCCGCCTCGTTAGACTTGGTGGGTCTAACATTTTACCAAACCCTCCCCGTTTAAGGTGGGTACCAGTCGTTCTAGACGGCGAACCGAAGGCTCCTATTGATGCTGCAAATAAATTTATAAGGAAATGCAGAGTTATTGTTAGGGAGTACATCCCAACCACCGTCAGAGACTGGAATAGGTCATCAAAGGATCCGGAGTCTCTATATGTTAGTGACTTAGCCAATGACACTCTTTGGAAAAATCTCATGGTTAATTTCACCCTACCGATGTTAGAGGTGGATCCAGATGACTATGATCCAGATGAGGAGATTCCAACTCAGGAGGAACTACAGAAACACATGGAGCAAAAAGTCAAGGAGTGGGCTCTTAATAAGATGGCCTAGCAATTCAACAACTGGAAGAAAAGATTGCACCTTGACTTTGTCATGAAAGAGAAGACTCCGGATTTCACTAGAGCGTATGAGAAGATAAAAGACTACTGGGTTGATTTTGTGGCATACAAGACATCGGTGCCAGCTACGAAAAGGTCTGAAACAAATAAGCAAAATGATGCTAAAAAGCAGTATCACCATACTATTGGGCAAAGTGGCTACAAGGCTAGCAAGCCTAAGTGGGAGAAATGCGAGTTCGACCTGATGGCTAAAGGTATCGCCCCAGAGCCATAAAATTGGATCGAACGGGTAAGGAATTGGTTTTACGGGCATGGGGGCATGTTGGACTTAGAAGGGAAGTGCATATATAACATAAGACATAATGAAACTCCCATACCCATCGAAGACATTGAAGATGGGGAGTTCATTCCCGATAGAGAGAATGACCAGCTCGCACTCGCCCTTGGGAACAAGGAACAAGAGGGACGAACACGAGGCACAGAAGGCTCCAAACCATGGAACCTTGGGTTTCCCAACATCCGGAAAAAATATCCCGATAGAAGCCGTCAAAGGAGAAAGGAAAGGGAGGAAAATGAAGTAATGAAGCAGGCAGACTAGATGCACGACATAGAACAACAATTAAAGCAAATCAACTTGACAAACTTAGCCAGCAAGCTACCAGCCCATCTTAGCGGCACATGGTTAGACGAAGGTGCCTTCGATGCTATCGGCCCATCCACTAATCGAAAAAGCAGCATGGCTTCCATGGAGCTCCCTGGTGATGATGCTGATGATGCACCGACGATGGCTCCTCTTTGCTACCTAGTGGATGATATCATGGAGATGACACATTGTGAGCTGCATGTGAAAGTTGTCAACATAATCTTCAAGGTGGCGGTCGGCTATGCCTTACCATTAGTTGGACCGGTACCATCTTACCATTGTTGTCCGGTTCCACAAGGCTACCCTATTGCTAGGGTGTATGAAGTTATGGACGGATTCGTGCAGCTCAAGCTTGACTATTCTGCAGGTGAAGGGGATGTGACTGAGCTGGGAGCAGCCAAAAACATGACCATTCTATGGTGAAAGGAACACATCGTGCTTTCAAATTGGACGACAAGGCCATCCACTCCTCAGAGCAGAACTCCATCTGCGTCGCAGCCTCATCTGTCTCTAGCGCATCAACTATCTTTGCCATCGCCGCGATAGGCGTCGTCTCCGGCACCACGTCAGGCATCTCCAGCACGGCTGTCTTCGCCGCCGCGTCAGCCGTCTCCAGCAAGTCCGTCTTCGCCGTCGCATCAGCCGTCTCCAGCACGGTCGTCTTCACCGCTGCGTCAGCCGTCTCAGCCCCTCCCAAAAGTACAAAAGGGTTAGGGCCAAAAGCGAAAGAGTAACCGATCACCGAAGTGTCTACCCGAGCCCCTCCCAAAAGTACCAAAGGTTGCTCCCAAGAGAGCTTACGACTATACTGAACAGGAGAATGCGGTGATCGCAAAGGCCCAAACATAACAGTGGTTTGATAGCCTCAAGCGGCCAAAAGAGCCACAGTTCCCCAACACTTATGAAGAATAAGCCAAAGTGCAAAAAATGTTGAAGGCCCTTCATCAACCTAAACCAAGGCTCTCATCAGACTATGGTCACTCTATTGTCAAGTCACATTAGTCAATGGTGCGGTCGAAGAGCACTAGTGCAAGCGTCTGAATTCAGTTTCCCGGCTTGATTTACAGAAAAACAAGGAATGCCCCCCGCTCGAAGTGATTTCCGATACCATGGTGGAGTCGAGCAAAGCTGCGAATGAGTAGTATGATCCAGAAATTGTTGCACTGTATGGAGAAGCGGCCGCTGCTCAAGGTATGATTATTGCTCAGTACTTAGACCTCTCGTCAGACTTGAGGACGTCAAGTATCTACCAACAAAAATGCGAAGGTTGCATAATTGGTACATTAAAGCCACAAAGGAAGGGGCAAACTGGATAGTGATTGGAGTTCGAAACGAGCATTACGAGTATGGAGATGCCCAGATACTGATTGAATTTCCTGAACTACATCAGTTTTTCAATCAAGATCCCCTCGACAAATCAATCGGTAGTGCCTACTATCTGTAAGTATTATTTCTCTACTAATTAAGTCTCTAGTTAACTCACCCCGTTTATATCGTATGTATAATCATACTCACTATATTATGCAGACTGAAGTTCTCGAATACAGAAGAGGACAGATCTATGACATTGAGTTCATTGACCCATATTGGGTTCATGAATTTACTGTGAAATTATGTCCCAAGGACACAGAGGATAAAATTGTAATGGCGTTAAGGTTTCAAGAAACCAAAAGGGAAATATTATTACCTTACAACTTCAAGTGAGTGTTATTGTCTTGTAAACATTCTATTTTTCTTACTCGATGTTAAATGTATAATTGATGAGATATGCATGTGCAGATTCAATTATATTCTGCTAATCATTCAACCTAACAATGGAGTAGTACAAGTCATGGACTCTAAACGTAAAACCCTTGAGGATTGGGGCCCCATGCAGGATATGCTCCATCGGTAATTTCAGTCATTATGACACTATATCAGAAACTTTCGTTCATTTACTTATATCATGTAATTAATAACTTATTTCATTCATTTTCTTTTCCGAGCAGCGCTTGGAAACGGTTCACCAACAAGGCTAAGGGTGTCTAGAATGAGAACCTTACATTTAAACCACTAAATGTAAGTACTACTAGCTAGATCCGCGCATCTCTTTGATTCTTGTTTCGATACCATTATCATGCTTAATTATTTTTATTTTGATTGAACTTTGTTCTCGTAAAGTGTCTGAGGTAGGCATATGGAAATAACTTATGTGTATACTATGTGTGCGAGTTCATTCGTCAGACGACATGTGAGAAGGGAAGAAATTTAGAACAATTTCAAGTATGTAAACAATATTCAGAATTTTGTTTTATTACCATCAAGTGTCTTTAGTTTCATTCATATATGTTGACTCCTTCTTTTAAATTAGATCGAACAGTTGTGGGACCATCTTCTACCAAAGGATCACATACAAGCAATCCAAGAGGAAATTGCGGGATTCTTAGATGTAGAGGTCCTAGATAGAAAAGGAGAATACAATTGGAAGATTTTGGATATATGTATGAATGTAATATATTCGATACTTGCTATGTAATATAATCGGGAGATGTTTTGTAATATAATTGTTTCTTCATTCCTCAGTGTAAACACAAAATAAATGCTTCCCAACATGCTGCCCAAACCACAAAAAGGAAATAGATAAAGGGGGAACAAAATAAATGTAAATATACAAAATGAATTCTCTGCCGCAGAACAAAAAGTGCCCAAAATGCTGTCGCGGCAGAGACCCTTAGATCTATGAACCGGGACGAATGCCCCTCCCCCTTGCGCCAGCCAGCGGCCACGTGGACCGCCCTTTCGTCCTGGTTCAGGGACCAACCGGGACTAAAGGGTTGGGGCTTTAGTCCCGATTGCCCCGTCCTAGGTGGGCAACCGGGACTAAAGCCCCTTACAAACCGGGACAAAGGGCCATGTTTCTACTAGTGCATTAAAATTGTCTTGGTCCTCGTTTTGGCCTCATAGCTAATCAAGGAATTGCAAGATACACTCGGAAGTGTCCACTTGGAGGCTTATTAATCATAATCAAAAAGGCACCATATCAAGTAAAGCCATGATCAGACTTAATAGTCAATTATGCTAGTGTTCAAACAAGACTTGGACACTGATATATGGAGGCTTCCACTATGACTATTTTATGGTGACCTCAATTGAAAAAGTTTGGAACATGAAAATTGTGCGTCTCGTCAAAACAAGCAAATTTGGTTTTTGAATCATCTCGATCCGAGTTAGTATTCAAATTTTAGAGTCCAAATACTACATGAAGCTGAATTAGCTCAACTGTCTTGAGCATGCTTTCCGTCCTTCTCCGGTTTGCCCCTCTTGCCCTTACCCTTCTTGCTAGAATTATTGAAATCAACGCTCTTATTGACCAGCAACACTATGCTCTCCTTCTTGATTTCCACCTCAGCAGGCTTGAGCATGGCGAACAACTCAGCCAGGGTTTGGGCATTCCCTGCATGTTGTAGTTCAGGATGAATCATTTGTAGATAGGGGCAAAGATTGCACCCTATCATCCTGGATTTTGCAATATAGCATGTTAAATTGTTGCACATAGACTGAAATTTTTACTATGTTTTCGCTCACACTACCATACTCTTTCATCTTGGCCGAGAAGAACAACCTAGCGATCAGTTATTATCTCATAAGCAATCATATTCAGAAAGCTCGTTTGTAGGTCGGCCTCCATGGCATAGAGAATGCCACTTTGGACATAGGCGTAATCCTCTTCCCTTGACTGGAAGAAATTCCCCACGTCCTAGGGTGCAGTTCTAGATAGCGCCACTAGCCTTCCTTTTCTTCTACAGTGGTTCCAATCCTCTCTCCCTCTTCTTCCCGCCCGCCGATCCTCTGCCTTCATGGGTGTGGGAGGCTCGGCCCTGCTGCACTTGGACCGCCTAGTGCAGAACATGGACGATAGCAAGTGGACGACGGAGGTTCATCAGTTCTGTGTCCATGACGACACTTGCAACCATGCAGTCTACACCAACGAGGGAAGCACCATCGACAGCGTCCTTGCCATGTACCTGGAGTGGCTCAAGGACGAGGAGGACAGGTTTGCCATCCGCGATTTGGAGTACAACATTAGCAGGAGAAGATTGTGGCCATGCAGATTGCGATGAAGGAGCATGTCCTCGTCTTCCACATAATCAGGTTCGATTTGTTTTAGTTCATCTGATTATGTTGTAGTTTATTTATCCTTTTTTCGAGTAAGGTAATGTTGTTCCTGATGTAGTCATATTTGGCCAATTTTCCACCCAAAAGTGGCCCAAAAGGTGTCCATGGACCATTTGCCACACCAACCTATTGGCCCAATTGTAGGTACAGAATGTTGTAACCAAAATTTTGAAATGAACAAAAAAACACCAGGTAGGTTCCTTATTGCAATATGTGCATTTTTTGGAGACAATAACACTCTAAATTGCTTGTGTTATATTTGTGAATGCCTAAGTAGGAAATCTATAGTCTTATCTGTAAAGTTACTTTGGAAATTAGAATTGCTTGTGTTATATTTGTGAATGTGCTTCTTCAAATCAGATTTGCTAGTACACCTTGTAATAATCCAAGATGTAATGTTACTTTGGAGAGCCATTTCAATCTTTGAACAAGGTTAAAAAAAATTCAGTACTAAAATGGCACAACTCGAGCATGCCATTTCATTCTTTTAATGGAGAATCATTGTATTTGTTACTACAACATATTTTTAACTACCTGAGTTAAATTATGCAATGTAGGTGCAAGGACTATGTTGCTAGTCTTCAGGATTTCCTTTGGCACAGAAATGTAACTTTTGTTGGTGTGGACATAAGGAAAGACATCAAATTGATGCGGAAAGAATGGTTGTACATTCCAAAAGGCAAACACATCGACATCTAGGACATATTAAAACTGAAAGGTCATGGAGATAGGGCTGGGATGGCTGCCATGGCCGCGAACCTCTTCCACCCCAGGTACGGAGGCATGTAGGATTCCTTTGTCAAGGACATTGCCAAACACCAAGGCCATGACTACTGGGAGTGGAAGCCGATTGCAGAGAAGAACCTAGAGTATGCTGCCACTGATGGATATGTCGCGTATGAACTGTTTTGCATCATCAATCTAGTGACCCAGGGTACTCCTTCAAACAAGGAGGCAAGCATCGCCGTGAATATTAGAACTAATCTACCATAACATCTTCAAGAATCTAGTCCTATTTGTTGGCAATAATATGTGTTTCTAACTCTAGAAATGGTGTAACGTGTGTGGAGAAAACTATGTGCCCTTCCTTTTGATGTATATAGTTATCAAGATGCATTGGTATAACTAGTTATGGTTAAAGCACATGAGTTTGGTTCATAATCCATTAGGTTTTCCCAAAATTATGAATAATGTAGTACACATATCTAATCCTCAACATCTGTGTCATAATCAGAGTTCCTACCTTCATCATCATTTGCAAGGTCGTCCAAGTTGTAAACATGTTCACCATCACTTATGTCCATGTCCTTGATACGTTGTAAATGCATCTATAATTTTTGATGTTCCATGCTTGTTTAGTATCTACTTTCTTATGTTTTGTCCACACTTTGGGGTATTTTTATACATTTACTAGAACTAACCTATTAACAAGATGCCATAATGTTAGTTGCCTGTTTAGTGCTGTTTTTGGTTTCAAAAAAGCTAGTAAGGAAATATTCTCGGAATTTGACGGGACAAAAGCCAAAGTCAATATTTTACCAAAAGGAACACGGAGTCCGGAGGGTAGCCGAAGGAGGGCCAGGGGCTGGCCACACCCTATAGTGCCACGGGTACCCCCTGGCTGTGCCACCAGGTGGTGTGGGCCCCTCGGGACTCCACCAACCTTGCCCTTTCTCCTATAAAAGCCTCCCGGGACGAAAACCCTAACCATAAGAACGGAATTCCACGAAAAGTTCCGCAGCGCCGCCGCCACCGAAGAGGAGATTCGGGGGATAGAAGTCTCTGTTCCAGCACCCTGTCGGGATGGGGGAGTGCCCCCGGAGCCATCTCCATTGACTCCACCGCCATCTTCATCGCCATTGCTGACTCCCATGATAAGGAGGGAGTAGTTATCTCTTGAGGATAAGGGTTCTACCAGTAGCTATGTGTTTATCTCTCTCTCTATCTTACTGAGATCATGAGCTTTGTAATCTATAGATCTATCCTGCTACTCAAGTGCTTTAATTAATCTCTTCTTATCCCCATGTGTGTGAAGTTGACAGTGTGCACACCGTGTGGCACTTTGGCTAAGGTTACATAAATACTTGTCATGAGTATAATTTGAGTTGGATGTCTGTATGAGATTGTGGTGTTTGTTGGAACCATCTAGCGCTCAAGGTGACAGTGAGGGGTTATCTAGATGGGGAATGTGAACTTTAAGGTGTGCTATTATAGCCCTACATCGTCCAACCGGAGACTAGTTCAGGGTAGAATAATGAAGAGAAGATATTTATATTAGAGTGTCCACTAGTGAAAGTATGATCCCTAGGCCTTGTTTCTAAGCATTGAAACACCATTTACAATCAGTCTTGTTACATGTTTGCTTGCTGCCACTCTTATTTTAGATTGCAATTACCACTTATAATCATCCATATTACTTGTATTTCACTATCTCTTCGTCGAACTAGTGCACCTATAAACCTGACAAGTGTATTGGGTGTGTTGGAGACACAAGAGACTTCTTGTGTCTTGATTGCAGGGTTGCTTGAGAGGAATACCTTTGACCACTTCCTCCCTGAGTTCGATAAACCTTGGGTGATCCACTTAAGGGAAACTTGCTGCTATTCTACAAACCTCTGCACTTTGAGGCCCAACACTGTCTACAAGAATAGAAGCGTGCGTAGACATCAAGAATACAGGAAATTTTCTCTGATGATACTTTATCTCCCATATGTGGTAATTCTAATGATACTCGTGATATTTTAAATCCACATACTAAAAGCGTCCCTTTTAAAATACCTATGGAAATTGTTGAACATGTTATGAACAACTGTTATTTTGGAGATGGAACTCTCCATCCTGGTGATCATTTACTCTTTATACATGAATTATGCGAGTTGTTCAAGTGTGCAGGTATTTCAATGAACCAAGTTAAGAGAAAGCTATTCTCTTTATCACTTAAGGGCAAAGCAAGGAAGTGATATGAGCTACTAGACGACCCTCGTCATTTGGAGTGGAAGGAACTTGAATCTCACTTTTACTCTAAATTTTATCCTTCTCATGAAATTCATAAAGATAGGAATTACATTTATAATTTTCATCCTCATGATGGAGAAAGTATTTCCCAACCATGGGGGAGATTGAAGTCACTAATGCTAAAATGTCCCATTCAAGAGCTCCCAGTAATATTATTATTAATAATTTTTACGCAAGTCTTTCAGGACATTACAAGGACTATCTAGATACCAGTTTAGCGGGATCCTGCACAATTAAGGAGGTTAAGGCTAAGTGGGATCTTCTTGAAACAATTCAAAGCAATACCGATGATTGGGATAACGACAAAGGTAAAGAACCAGGTATAAACTATGAGTATGATTGCATTAAGTCTTTTGTTGAAACTGCTGATTTTCAAGAGCTTAGTGCTAAATATGGTCTTGATCCTCAAATTCTTGTTGATTATTTTAGAGCCTTTGCTTCTCATATTAATGATCCTAAAGAAAAATGGGACACGTATCATGAGCCTTTTAAAGACACCTACAAGAAAAATGAAATTGATATTAATGATAGCAATAAACATGATCAAACCTCTGAAAGTACTATTTCTTATAAGCATGTTAATTTTTGTGGAGTACATAGACCTTGTGAAAAGAATCAAATTGAAGAAGAATATTGTATCACCCACAGGAATGAAAAAACTACAACATGGTATAGGGCTCTAAATGATCTTGGTAAAAAAGTTTGTGCCCTCTATCCTTTTATTTGTGAACTTTGCTTTGAAGTGGGTCTGTCACATCCAAAGATTTTCCAAATCTTGTAATGTGAAAAATAAATGAATAAAATAAAACTTTGTTTGATTTTCAAGGCCAGAAGAAACTTTTTGTATTCAATTGGGACTTCAAACCAGTTGGATC
Organism: Avena sativa; assembly: GCA_916181665.1. Taxonomy (NCBI): domain Eukaryota; kingdom Viridiplantae; phylum Streptophyta; class Magnoliopsida; order Poales; family Poaceae; genus Avena; species Avena sativa. The sequence continues at coordinate 575,058,977 of OV702287.1, forward strand.
AAATTAAATCCTAAAGGGATTTATAAAGATAAACATTTAATAAAGGAAAATAAGATATTTTGGAAACACTATTTTGGATCTTTTAATAAAAAGATTTGGTTTTCAAAAGCAAAGGTGGATTTATAAATAAAGATTATATTTTAAAGAGCCAAATTAATTCTGGCCAAACTTTTATAATAAAATATTTTGTTTTCCCATTTTAAATGAACACTAAAACTTATTTGTTTATTTTAAATAAGTTTTCCAAGTATTTTATTACTACTTTGAAATCTTTTTATAAAAGGTTTTGGTTTTCAAAATAAAAAGAATTATTTTAAATAAAGATTATTTTATAAAACCAAATTAAACCTTGGCCAAGACTTTGAAACAAAAGGTTTTGTTTTGATTAAAATAGTAGAGGTTTATTTAAAATAGAATAAAAAGGATTTAAATATCCAAGTTTTATTAATAAAGGTTTTACTATTTCCAAAACATCAAAACTTATTTATTCTTTTAAAATAAGTTTTCCAAGTATTTTGTTTTCTCAGATAAAACCTACTGAAGTGTTTTGGTTTTATTTTAGATTTTCAAAATAAAGATTTAATAAAACAAATCCTATATGGATTATTAACTAAGGTCCATTTTATTTAATTATTAATGGAACCTAAAATAAAAGGTTATTTTGTTTCAAACAAGCTTTCCAAGTATTCTTTATTTCCAAATAAAACCTACTGATTTGGTTTTGAAAATATTTGGATTTCAAATGGAGATTTTATTAATTAAATCAAACCTTATTTTATTAATAAACTAAAGATCCATTTTATTTAATTATTAAATGGATCCTAAAATGAATAAAAATATTATTTTATTTTGAGTTTTGGTTTATGTTGATAAACAGAACCAAGTTAAAAGTTGAGTGATTGTTTGAATTGATTGAGTGGTTTGAATGTTTGAATAATTGTTTGAAATTCAAAACAGAAAAAGAATTAGAAAAGGAAAAAGAAAACAGACAGAAAAAAATATGGAAACAGACCAGCCCAACCAACTAGCCCAAACAGGCCCAGCAAACCAGCCCAGTTGTCTCCCTGAAGAAAACGATTCACACGCGATATTAAACCCACAGTGACACTGACCAGTGGACCTCCCCCTCCTTTCTTTTCCCACTGACCGGTGGACCCCACTCCTCCTGTTCATCTCTCACACCCGCGCGACCCTGTCTTCCCAAACCTCGCTGCCGTTGCTGCCTTCGATCCGCACGTTCAATTCGCATTGATGCCGCGCCTTAAACCTCGCCGTGACTGCACGCTATTAAGCGCCTGCGTCTTCTCCTCCTTTCCCGTCTGTCGCCACTCCTTCTCTTCCCCGAGGCTGCCACAATTCGGCCCAGCACTCCCTCTGCTCCGACGACCCTCCTCGCCGATTCCAGCCAACACACGCCCCCTTCCGCCTCCTCGAGCACGCTGCTGTGATCAGCATCCTCCAGCGGAACTTTCTGCAGTCGCAGCTTGCTCGCGCGTGTCCTTGAGCATCGGCAACATCTACCCCGAGCCAGCACCACCGTCTGCCTCTTTCTCCGACGAGCCCCACAGGTAGATTCCGGTCGCCCCACTTCTTTTCGGTTATGCGCCTAAGACCAGTGACTTCTTCCGCAACTAATGCCATCGTTTTCGTGTGCTAGCTCACACCATAGCGTCGACCATGTCAAACTGTCAAGCGCCACCGTCTGTCTGCAACTACGACGACGACTTCCAGGTGAACCAGACCGCCCCTTTCCCTCTCATTCACGCACACGACCTTGCCTGAGTCCTGCGCATCTAACCGTGTCTTCGCCTTGCCTTGGGGTGAACCACAGCACCGTCCACGACGACCACCTGACGCACCCGACGCCGTCCTCCACTCCGGCGAGCAATCGCAGTCGTACCAGAGCGCCCGTCTCCCGACCAACACCTCCCCGAGCATCGCCGTGACCCCCTGAGCCCGGTGAGCATCTCCTCTTTCTCCCTCACCCCCTGTAGCATCGGCACCGTCGTCGACCGACAGCTCTACCGCCGATAGCCACCGCAGCGCCGCCCATCTGTGGCTGGTGTGCCTAGCACCGTTAGATCGTAATCGTATGGCCACGATAGAACTTAACTGAAGCGGTAAGTAGCCTCTGCGTGCCGCACGATCTACTTAGATCCAACGGTCTGCAGCGTGATCCACCCCGAACCGGTATCAGCCAATGAGTTAACGATGCGTGGACAGTGTTTGATTGAAACAGATTTAGAAAACAGATTTAAGTGCCATTTTGAAAACCCTATAACTCTGGATCCACACGTCCAAAAATTACAAATTTTATGTTGTTGGATTCAGGAGAGCAAGCCCTAGCCAACCATGCCCTTAGTTTAGCAAATAGCATCTGTTAGCTTGCTTGTTTTTGCAGATTCTTTTGTGTGCTTGTCTAGAGTAGAAAAATTGTTTAAATTTTTTTTTATGGTTAAAACCTTTGCAAAATGGTTTGTTGTGACCTTACTGACCCTAGGAACCAACCCATGTTTTGGAAAATGAATTTGGTAAAGTTTAGGATGGAAAACTTGATTTAGCCCATTTCTAGCCAAATGGAAATAAAGATTTTGGTTATGAAAATACTTTTACAAAGAAAACTTTGGGGGAAATGCTTTGAACCAAACCTACTGACCAAAGACACCAATTTTTGCAATAGCAACTCATTTGGTGAAACAAAATAAGGATTCTTTGATTTAAAACCATTTCTAGTCAAATAGAAATGTGGTTTATTTATTAAAATTGATTTTGAAGGAAAACCTTTGGAAAATGTTTTGTTTTAAACTCTCTGACCCAATCAACAAGTTTTGTGATTTGAAAACATATTTGGGAACCCTATAGGTTTATGCCTTAGTAAAAATATTTTTACACCACATAAAATAATACTTTGTTTTGAAAATGGTTTTTAAAGTGAAACCTTTTGCAAATGACTTTGCCACTTTACAAAATGACCATTAGGTGCTTTCAAATGTCTATGACCCACTAGGAACCACTTTTTCAAACAAAACAAAGCTTGGCATGCTTGCATGCATTACTTTGACTTTGTTATTTTATGTGTGTTGTTTTGCTTGATTGGTAGATTGAGTTTGTGCCTTGCTTGATTGATTTGTAGTGACTTGAAGAGTGTGATTGTTGCAAGGACAAGGAGTGAACCTATACCCTCTACCAAAAAGGCAAGTGATGCTTCATACTTTTTGTCCCATTACTTTCACTATGCATTAGTGTTTTCTCTAAGTAAAACTTGCATGGATTTTATTTTGCTAAGTATAGATCTTGCTATAGGAAAACCTAGTAGATGAATACTTAGTAGGATTTTCCTAAGTTAAGAACCCTATTACTATCAAGCTTAGCCTAGCTAATAGAAAACCTGGGTGGAATATATATTCACACTATGGAAAAATATTCTAAGTCTAAGGACTTGTGTTTTGTTTAATAAAACAACTAAGTTAATGAATCACCTGGGTGGAATGGGACTTGCTTGGTGGTTTTTGGTTGAGTGGTTCACAAGGCCCATGTTTATGGTTTACCTTAGTGTATCTCACTTGTGGATGGCCACCCAGGAACAAAGAGATTTCAGATGTCAAATGTTGAGAAGCTTCAAGTGCAACCACTTGGCAATATGGGCTCTGCCATGATCATAGGTTGCAAGAACTTAGCCAAATGGACAGTGGGTGGTAGTGTTTTGATAGGTTGGAACGCGTCCATTTTGGTCTAAGGGAAAGCTTCTAAAAGATCTTGTCTTGGGAAACCAAGTCTTGTGGGAAAAGTGCACCACCTCTGCAGAGTGTAAAATCTAAGTACTTAGCGATGTCCCTGGTAAAGGACAATTTGAGCATCAAGACATGGAAGCAAACAAAAATCTCATCATTCAAATTTCTAAGTAAAACTTGTGGTTTGAACAAGGGTTGTTTGAAATCTTTAATCTTTGATGGAGAGATGGCTTGGTACAAGGATCTTGAAATCTTTGATTGAGGAAAAATGATTTTGCCAAACAAAACTTAGTATTTTCAAAATGTTAAGAAAAATCTATTTTGAGCAATGCAAGCCTCAACTCCACTTAGCCAAATGGATATAGATGATAGACTCCACTATACTACCATAGTATCACTTGCCAATACAATTCAAATGTATTGACCCTTGTGGCTGTAACTTGTAATGTTGCAGGTTTGATTGATTTTAGTGAAGATTGGTTGATTAGGATTACAAAGTCTACAACCAACTTTTGCCTGTGGCACTTTGAAGATGAAGGACCCCATGACTATAGATATTCCGCTGCAATGTAATGTAATAGCCAAATGAGCTATGTATTGATGTAATAAAAATTATGTTATTCCTGGTTATAAAGTTATATTATGACCTTTGTTTCTTGATATTACATCTAAACTGTGGATGCTAGCTATTGATCCAGGGACTAGCATTGTAAACACAGGGGGCTCAATCTTATTAAAGGTTGGGGACCCTATAAGATGGTATCAGAGCATTGTGTTGCCTGTAGGATTTGTAACCCTAGGATTGGACAAAACCCATAGAAAAATAGGAGTTGTATTTGTTCCAAAACTTATTTACAAACAATCTTGTAAACTCTTTCCTCAACCATTTTGATTTCAACACTACATCTCATCTATTTTCAACTTGATGGAAAAACCCACCCCATGGCCAAAGACTACACCATGTGCAAAGGAGTTCTTCAACTTCTTCAACTCCAATGACTTCAACATCTCCAATTGATTTCAACCTTATTCTCAACAAGGACTTCAAACTTGGATATCACTAAGGACAAGTGAGACAAGAAATGTTACTCAAGACTTGAGGACTAAGGAAACACAACTTAGAAGGAGCCATCACCACCTTTGAAGTTTTGTGAACAAGACACAAGAATTTTCCAAGGAAACATGATCTCATTCAAGAAGAATCAACCAAGAAGGATGGAAGGATCACAAATGACCCATATAGATGGACCACCATATTTAGTTTAAGTCAAACACACCAACTTATGTGGTGTAACAAAAATTATTTTTGGTTGCCTAAAAATGTGCTTGAACTTTGTTGTTTGAGTGGAATGTTTGTTTGTGACTGCTTGCACTTTGCTTGTGTGAATTGTGATGTGTGTGATTAGAATTGATTCCTTAGAAAATATCTTGCCTATTCTAATCCCAACCCAAACCAAACAGATGACTTTCCCAAGAGACTCCAATATCAAGGTTGATGACATCAACAACAACCAAGTTCACAGCATGAGAGAACTCATAGCAACCCAACACCAGTTGAGCCAAGAGACAACTCAGCTTTTAGCCAACAACAAAGGATTAGATCCAGCCATACAAAGGATTTTGAAACTTCAATCCCAATTGATGCAAGGATTGGTTACTCAAATGATCAACATGGGAGAAAACTTTTCCCAAAGAGCTAATGACAACAAGGATGACAAGGATGTTATTCTAGAAGGAACCCAAGTTAGCAATATTTGTGGAGACAAGGATCATACATCCAAGGAACATGAAGATCAATGCCCCAAGAAGAGAGAAAGATCTCCCACTCATGAAGAACATGAACTAGAAGAACTCCTAGCTTTGGAGAGACCCAAAAAGAAGAAGAAGAAGAAATGCCCCAACACTAGCAAGAAGGATATTACACAAGTGCAATGTTTCAATTGCAAAGAGATGGGACATTATGCCAATGAATGCCCAGAAAAGAAGATGGACCAAAGAAACAAACAAGAGGCAATGACACCAAAGGAAAAGAAAAATATCAGCCAATTGATATGTTACAATTGCAAGAACCCAGGGCATTATGCAAGCAACTGCCCAGAAAAGATGAAGAACAAGTTGAACAAGCCTAAGAAGGATCTCAACCTTGGCCCATGAGTCAAGTGTGGAAACAAAGGACACTATACAGAAGGTAGCCCAAGGAAGTTTCATCAAGATTCCAAGCAAGCCAAGATGTAATCTAGTTTGAAAATTTTTAAGGGTGGTAGTACCCTAGTTGCTTTGAACCTGCTTGTAACCCCTAGCCTCCCCAAATCTCGGGCCGAGATTTATTTTAAGGGTGGTAGTCTTGTCACATCCCAAGATTTTCCAAATCTTGTAATGTGAAAAATAAATGAATAAAATAAAACTTTGTTTGATTTTCAAGGCCAGAAGAAACTTTTTGTATTCAATTGGGACTTCAAACCAGTTGGATCAAATTAAATCCTAAAGGGATTTATAAATATAAACATTTAATAAAGGAAAATAAAATATTTTGGAAACACTATTTTGGATCTTTTAATAAAAAGATTTGGTTTTCAAAAGCAAAGGTGGATTTATAAATAAAGATTATATTTTAAAGAGCCAAATTAATTCTGGCCAAACTTTTATAATAAAATATTTTGTTTTCCCATTTTAAATGAACACTAAAACTTATTTGTTTATTTTAAATAAGTTTTCCAAGTATTTTATTACTACTTTGAAATCTTTTTATAAAAGGTTTTGGTTTTCAAAATAAAAAGAATTATTTTAAATAAAGATTATTTTATAAAGCCAAATTAAACCTTGGCCAAGACTTTGAATCAAAAGGTTTTGTTTTGATTAAAATAGTAGAGGTTTATTTAAAATAAAATAAAAAGGATTTAAATATCCAAGTTTTATTAATAAAGGTTTTACTATTTCTAAAACATCAAAACTTATTTATTCTTTTAAAATAAGTTTTCCAAGTATTTTGTTTTCTCAAATAAAACCTACTGAAGTGTTTTGGTTTTATTTTAGATTTTCAAAATAAAGATTTAATAAAACAAATCCTATATGGATTATTAACTAAGGTCCATTTTATTTAATTATTAATGGAACCTAAAATAAAAGGTTATTTTGTTTCAAACAAGCTTTCCATGTATTCTTTATTTCCAAATAAAACCTACTGATTTGGTTTTGAAAATATTTGGATTTCAAATGGAGATTTTATTAATTAAATAAAACCTTATTTTATTAATAAACTAAAGATCCATTTTATTTAATTATTAAATGGATCCTAAAATGAATAAAAATATTATTTTATTTTGAGTTTTGGTTTATGTTGATAAACAGAACCAAGTTCAAAGTTGAGTGATTGTTTGAATTGATTGAGTGGTTTGAATGTTTGAATAATTGTTTGAAATTCAAAACTGAAAAAGAATTAGAAAAGGAAAAAGAAAACAGACAGAAAAAAATATGGAAACAGACCAGCCCAACCAACTAGCCCAAACAGGCCCAGCAAACCAGCCTAGTTGTCTCCCTGAAGAAAACGATTCACACGCGATATTAAACCCACAGTGACACTGACCAGTGGACCTCCCCCTCCTTTCTTTTCCCACTGACCGGTGGACCCCACTCCTCCTGTTCATCTCTCACACCCGCGCGACCCTGTCTTCCCCAAACCTCGCTGCCGTTGCTGCCTTCAATCCGCGCGTTCAATTCGCATTGATGCCGCGCCTTAAACCTCGCCGTGACTGCACGCTATTAAGCGCCTGCGTCTTCTCCTCCTTTCCCCTCTATCGCCACTCCTTCTCTGCCCCGAGGCTGCCACAATTCGGCCCAGCACTCCCTCTGCTCCGACGACCCTCCTCGCTGATTCCAGCCAACACACGACCCCTTCTGCCTCCTCGAGCACGCTGCTGTGATCAGCATCCTCTAGCGGAAGTTTCTGCAGTCGCAGCTCGCTCGCGCGTGTCCTTGAGTGTCGGCAACATCTACCTCGAGCCAGCACTGCCGTCTGCCTCTTTCTCCGACGAGCCCCACAAGTAGATTCCGGTCGCTCCTCTTCTTTTCGGTGATGCGCCTAAGACCAGTGACTTCTTCCGCAACTAATGCCATCGTTTTCGTGTCCTAGCTCACACCATAGCGTCGACCACGTCAAATTTTCAAGTGCCGCCGTCTGTCTGCAACTACGACAATGACTTCCAGGTGAACCAGACCGCCCCTTTCCCTCTCATTCACGCACACGACCTTGCCTGAGTCCTGCGCATCTAACCGTGTCTTCGCCTTGCCTTGGGGTGAACCACAGCACCGTCCACGACGACCACCTGACGCACCCGACGCCGTCCTCCACTCCAGCGAGCAATCGCAGTCGTACCAGAGCGCCCCTCGCCCGACCAACACCTCCCCGAGCATCGCCGTGACCCCTGAGCCCGGTGAGCATCTCCTCTTTCTCCCTCACCCCCTGTAGCATCGGCACCGTCGTCGAACGACAGCTCTGCCGCCGGTAGCCACCGCAGCGCCGCCCATCTGTGGCTGGTGTGCCTAGCACCGTTAGATCGTAATCGTATGGCCACGATAGAACTTAACCGAAGCGGTAAGTAGCCTCTGCGCGCCGCACGATCTACTTAGATCCAACGGTCTGCAGCGTGATCCACCCCGAACCGGTATCAGCCAATGAGTTAAAGACGCGTGGCCAGTGTTTGATTGAAACAGATTTAGAAAACAGATTTAAGTGCCATTTTGAAAACCCTATAACTCTGGATCCACACGTCCAAAAATTACAAATTTTATTTCGTTTTATTCAGGAGAGCAAGCCCTAGCCAACCATGCCCTTAGTTTAGCAAATAGTATTTGTTAGCTTGCTTGTTTTTGCAGATTCTTTTGTGTGCTTGTTTAGAGTAGAAAAATTGTTTAAAAATGTTTTTAGGGTTAAAACCTTGGCAAAATGGTTTGTTGTGACCTTACTGACCCTAGGAACCAACCCATGTTTTGGAAAATGAATTTGGTAAAGTTTAGGATGGAAAACTTGATTTAGCCCATTTCTACCCAAATGGAAATAAAGATTTTGGTTATGAAAATACTTTTATAAAGAAAACTTTGGGGGAAATGCTTTGAACCAAACCTACTGACCAAAGACACCAAGTTTTGCAATAGAAACTCATTTGGTGAAACAAAATAAGGATTCTTTGATTTAAAACCATATCTAGTCAAATAGAAATGTGGTTTATTTATTAAAATTGATTTTGAAGGAAAACCTTTGGAAAATGTTTTGTTTTAAACTCTCTGATCCAAACACCAAGTTTTGTGATTTGATAACATATTTGGGAACCCTATAGGTTAATGCCTTAGTAAAAATATTTTTACACCACATAAAATAATACTTTGTTTTGAAAATGGTTTTTAAAGTGAAACCTTTTGCAAATGACTTTGCCACTTTACAAAATGACCATTAGGTGCTTTCAAATGTCTATGACCCACTAGGAACCACTTTTTCAAAAAAAACAAAGCTTGGCATGCTTGCATGCATTACTTTGACTTTGTTATTTTATGTGTGTTGTTTTGCTTGATTGGTAGATTGAGTTTGTGCCTTGTTTGATTGATTTGTAGTGACTTGAAGAGTGTGATTGTTGCAAGGACAAGGAGTGATCCTATACCCTCTACCAAAAAGGCAAGTGATGCTTCATACTTTTTTTCCCATTACTTTCACTATGCATTAGTGTTTTCTCTAAGTAAAACTTGCATGGATTTTATTTTGCTAAGTATAGATCTTTCTATAGGAAAACCTAGTAGATGAATCCTTAGTAGGATTTTCCTAAGTTAAGAACCCTATTACTATCAAGCTTAGCCTAGCTAATAGAAAACCTGGGTGGAATATATATTCACACTATGGAAAAATATTCTAAGTCTAAGGACTTGTGTTTTGTTTAATAAAACAACTAAGTTAATGAATCACCTGGGTGGAATGGGACTTGCTTGGTGGTTTTTGGTTGAGTGGTTCACATGGCCCATGTTTCTGGTTTACCTTAGTGTATCTCACTTGTGGATGGCCACCCAGGAACAAAGAGATTTGAGATGTCAAATGTTGAGAAGCTTCAAGTGCAACCACTTGGCAATATGGGCTCTGCCATGATCATAGGTTGCAAGAACTTAGCCAAATGGACAGTGGGTGGTAGTGTTTTGATAGGTTGGAACGCGTCCATTTTGGTCTAAGGGAAAGCTTCTGAAAGATCTTGTCTTGGGAAACCAAGTCTTGTGGGAAAAGTGCACCACCTCTGCAGAGTGTAAAATCTAAGTACTTAGCGATGTCCCTGGTAAAGGACAATTTGAGCATCAAGACATGGAAGCAAACAAAAATCTCATCATTCAAATTTCTAAGTAAAACTTGTGGTTTGAACAAGGGTTGTTTGAAATCTTCAATCTTTGATGGAGAGATGGCTTGGTACAAGGATCTTGAAATCTTTGATTGAGGAAAAATGATTTTGCCAAACAAAACATAGTATTTTCAAAATGTTAAGAAAAATCTATTTTGAGCAATGCAAGCCTCAACTCCACTTAGCCAAATGCATATAGATGATAGACTCCACTATACTACCATAGTATCACTTGCCAATACAATTCAAATGTATTGACCCTTGTGGCTGTAACTTGTAATGTTGCAGGTTTGATTGATTTTAGTGAAGATTGATTGATTAGGATTACAAAGTCTACAACCAACTTTTGCCTGTGGCACTTTGAAGATGAAGGACCCCATGACTATAGATATTCCGCTGCAATGTAATGTAATAGCCAAATGAGCTATGTATTGATGTAATAAAAATTATGTTATTCCTGGTTATAAAGTTATATTATGACCTTTGTTTCTTGATATTACATCTAAACTATGGATGCTAGCTATTGATCCAGGGACTAGCATTGTAAACACAGGGGGCTCAATCTTATTAAAGGTTGGGGACCCTATAGGGTCATTTCAATTTTCAATGCTCAGGCCATAATAATAGCCTTTCTAATCCAATGAGTACTGCAAGTTTGTATTGTGATGAGTACTCCTAATCAGCATGATGAACTTACATTATTTTTTGGGTGTGAAGAGTTATCAAGAAAAACCTCTTTAGTAGATATCAGTGCTTTTGATATGAATAACATCCTGCATGGTTTTCATATTTATTGTGTTGATAATTTCCACACATATACTTACATACAAAATATTATAAAAGATGAGATTTTACCAAAATATGACAGGATTAATATGTGTTTTGTTCTTATTAATGAAGAGGAGGAATCCTCCAAAGTTTCTTCTATTGTCTCTAACAATAAACTAGGGTATATGGAGAAGCTTCCTTTCAATCCTCTCCCTCCTAAAGAGGAGAAGTAAAAGAAGAAGAGGAGGAGTAAAAGGAGGGAGGAAACGTTATTTTGCCCTAAGCACGTTGCTCCTATTATAGTTTTTGATGAGTCTGAACTCGATGATGTTATTATGCCTGATACCTATAGTAGTGATCATGATTGGGAAAAGCACACTTCTTTTGATATTGAAAATCTCTTTGGTACCAATTCCTAAAATGATGATATTAATAATTGCTGTACTATTTGTGCTACCCATGTTCCTTCCAATGATGATATGTTTACAAATGAACACAGTTCGGAACATAACTATTCTATTGCTTATGATGATACTATACCTCAAATATATGATGATTACAATGAGGGATATGATATTTTCAGTCCACCTACTATTGAGGAGAAAAATTAATTATGATTACAATATGCCTCCTATATTTGATGATTATGGTGATGATAATAATAATGATAGCTATTTTGATGAATTTGCTCCGACTACGATTAATAAGAATGACTATGTTTATGTGGAGAGTATTAATTCTTTTATGCATGTGGCTCATGATAAGAATGTTTTATGTGATAGTTATATTGTTACTTTTATTAATGATGCTACTAAAAGTTATTATGAGAGAGGGAAACATGTTTTTATGAGTCTCCACAATATTAAGTTTCCCCTCTTTATGTTGAAATTTTTGAAGTTGAACTTGTTTTGCTTTCCTATGCTTGTTGCTTTGTGCTTTCATGACTTGTTTCTTTACAAGATTATTTTTCATATGAAGTGGGTTAGACATAAATTTGTTCCATATTTTCTTATTGATGCTCTCTTTTACTTCAATTCATATTTCTTATGTGAGCATCATTGAAATTATCATGCCTATCTCAAAGGCGTTAAAGAAAAAGCACTTATTGGGAGATAACCCAAATTTTTATTTAGTAAGTTTTTATTTTATTGAGTCTTGGAAGTTATTACTTCTGTAATGACCTCTCCTTATCCCTTTTGTGTGGTTTTTGTGCCAATAATAACCCCTAATGAGAGAGAAGTAAGACTTGGGAAAGTTGCTGTCCCAAAACAGATTTTTGTGCTTCGCTGTAAAAATTCGTGAAAAATCTCTGTATGTCGGATTCAGGTATAAATGTTTGTGCTTCTGCCCCAGGTTGTTATCTAACTTTCGTTCGTTTAACACTTTTCGATTTGAGCAACAGAAGGTCTTCATAAAAATCGGTTTTACCTACTGGTCTGTATTGACAGATTTCTGCCATTATTTGCATTTGCCCCTTAATCTCTTTCTCTTTGAGTTCTCTTTGATCACTTGAAATTTTAAAAGGAATTGCTACAGTAGCTTGTGTTTTAATGGAAGTTTTACTTGTGTTGAAACTAAACCCAAAGAATTATTATCTTGAATACACTAGTGTTGCTAATAAAGATTGTGTGAAGTTTTGTATGAAGGAAATTTTCAAGTATGGACAAAATCTCAAGCTTGGGGATGCCACCCGTGTCACCCCAATAAATATTCAAGAAGTACAAGCGTCAAAGCTTGGGGATGCCCAAGGCATCCCCTTCTTCATCATTAAAAATCTTAGGATTTCTTCCAAACACTTCATTTTTATTGTTTCATGCCCCAATTGTGTTGTTCTTGGAGCGTCTTCGTCTTTGTATTTAGTTTTTGTTTTCTTGGTTTGCTTGAATAAATTGGTTGGACCCCCTCATTCATACATTAGTTTTCAAATAAGTTTGATTTGGATTGGAAAAGAGTAGGAAAGTTCATGCTTATAAGTGGTATAAAAGGAGCTTGTTTTTTACTATGACTTAGGCTTTATCATGTCATGCTTGATATTGCTTTGACTTTATGCTTAGTGATTATTGTTGTATCATGACTTGTTTCAAACAATTGAGATTGCTTAATGTGCCTTGAAGGAATCATGTGTTGTTTTAGCATACAAAAGCATAATATTGTGGTATTCTCCTTTGATCCCTTATTTGGGTTGACTTGGCGCATCCTTACACCATGTTAAGACTATACCAAGTCGCCTTAGCCTCTATGATCATTTAGTTTTTGACATGTAATATCACTTTATGCTTTAATTAATAATGTTTTGTCGCTTTGCATGATTATGGCCATTATTGCTCTCTTAATTGGTCGCTCGCAGTCTTTTGCTAGCCTCCACAAGTACCACCTACCTATTAGCATTATTGCTATTCCAAGTATATTCATGTTTTATCTACCTTCCAAATTAAACTTGTTCTATGAAAATTAGTGATTAAAGCTCTCACGAACTTGATGGCACACTTTACTTTCTTGCACTTAATAAACTTGAACCATTGTGCCCATCTATGTTGCGTATATGCTTGCGTTTTGTAAGTTGTGAATTAGCATAACCATGTTACCATGGGGAACGCTTTCAACATTGCACTTTACTTAGTTGATATCATGTTCTTTTTCTTATGGATCCCGGTGGTGTGAAATGAAAGGGGAGCTTGTAAGGCTCACGGAGTTCGTATGTGTTAGAGAAACGCCTGGGCGACTGGTCTAAGCCATGCCTAATCATAGTGGAAACCTGTTGCATAACCATAGTGAGCAATCTGTGAAGCATTCAAAAAAAAGAGAAAAAAAAGAAAAAGAAAAAGAAAAAAAGGGGAAAACCCTATGCAAATAGCATGCAAAAAGATTGCTGAGATGCTTATTGTCTGCTTGCCTTGTCATTTTGATATGGGTGTTGGGGATATACTTTCCGGGTATCCTCACTGTGCCTCACTGACCAGGGTGGCCCACTTAGGGTTAGAGCTTTGCTTCATGGGCGGCGCAGTTAGGGAGAAGAGACGGAGTCCAGTACTGCTACAGGAAGGCCCAAAAGACTTACCGACATAGGCCCATAGTGCTACTTGTAGTTCAAGATATACTCTGTAACCGACTCTTAGTCGTAGCCGAATAGGTCTCTCCTATAAACCCTAGGCTGGATATCTATATAAGATGTCCTAGGGAGAGCCTTTAGGGTACCCTCACAATAGTCTACAATCTCAACTCGCATAGGCAAAACCCTTGTAACCCATATTCTGGCTCTGCTGTATTACTGGATTGCTTGCAGGAGTAGGATCTGTCCAAAGCCGGCGGATTCAAACCTGGGTAAACTTGTGTGATCACCGTCCCGGAATACCGTAAGTCTCACACCCCTCTTTTCCACACGCCTCAAGGACACCCTCATAGCGTATTTGTCATCAATCCGACAACAGTGGGGAATCTTCCGTATCATCGGGCAAGGGGTACCCCTTTGGCGGTTCTCTATGATACACATGTACTTACAATGCCAAGAACTTACTTGTGACTAAAGTTCAGTAGCATGAGGAACGGTACTCGTAAGCAAGGGGCATGAGATTTTCAGCTTATAACTTGTCAAGCATATCCTCATATTTGTTCACTTTAACCTTAATCACCTTAAAGATGCTTATGATAGGGGAAATGAGAGCTGAAAGCTAATAAGTACCATAATTTTTGGAAGCTCTTCATGAGACTTGAATCCCTACTTCCTTCTATGAAGGGCCTTTCTTTTACTTCTATGTTGAGTCTCCATCTTCTACCTTTATGCACCTATTGAGAGAGTATAGTGGTCATTCTTAGTTTAATGTGCATTGTCCCAAAACTTGTTGATTGATTCATTAATTTGATATTGCTTGTTCTTAAACTGTCTGTATCTAGTCACCCTTATGAACTTTTAAGGTGTCCTATGCATTTATGTTTTGCTACACTATGAGGGACAAGTTGAATACCATTCTCATTATGTTTCTATATGTGAATCAAACAAACGTATTTCAAAGCATTGTTATTCATGAATCTTTTGTTTGTACCTCTTCATGTTATAACATAGTTGCTATGTCTTATTGTTAGAACTATATCTTTCATGCTATGTTAGAGTACTATGGTCCCGACTATCAATGTTTTACAAATACCTTGATCAAGATTGTGATGGTTCATGTTGTCTAAAAATTATTCTTTTTATCACTTACCTACTCGAGGATGAGCATGAGTTAATCTTGGGGATTTTGATACGTTATAAATGTATCTATAATTTTTGATGTTCCATGCTTCACTAGTGCACACCCCCCCTCTAACACCAATTTGGAGGGCCCTCTAACAGCGGTTGTAGAACCGCTGTTGAGGCTTCGGTGTTAGAGGGGGCCCCCCTTTAACACCGGTTCTTATACGAACCGGTGTTAAAGAGTGGCGCACGCGGGGTTGCCGCAGGGATCAGCCCCCCCCTTTAACACCGGTTCGTACCGGTTCGTAACACGAACCGATGTTAAAGGTTCTATGCCGCGGCAGGAAAAGGAGATAAATCTCTGCCGCGGCAGGAAAATGGCCTAAATCTCTACCGCGGCAGAGTTCTGCCCCTGCCCCGTTCTGGGCGTATTTCTGCGGCGCGGCGGGGACGGGGAGGGGGGAGGGGGAATCGATCGGGAGCGGTATACACATACATCGTCATCGGTACATACGAGTACATGAATAATTAAGCAACTATTATTATACACGACATCATCATTGTGTGGTATTCTCCGTAAACGTTGTAGCATCAAGTACAAGACAAACACGTTCAATCATATATACAACGTTCTTTTTGGTGGATATCTAAAGAGTTCTCCGCTAGGCGTGACGACCTCATCAAGTATGAACCCCGCCAATTCCTCTTGAATGGCTCGTATGCGGTCAAATGGTAGGAGTTGGTCCCGCATCCGTTCGATCTGAATATATATGAAGAATGGGGTCAATATATATATATATAAGAATAAAACTCAACACAATTGATGGTAATAAAATAATGTTGTGTACTTTGTTTACTTACTCTAAGTTGTTCTAGTGCGGCTTGGCCCGTCACACATATTGTGTTGCGAATGAACTCGCAAACATAGTACCCACATAAGTTATAGCCGTGTCCCTGATGCGCGCACTTTACGAGAATAGAGAGTTCAATCAAAATAATAATCAATAAAGCATGATATAATGGAATTGGAAGCAGAATCAAAGAAATACGCAGACCTAGCTAGCTAGTATTACTTACATTTTGGTCTACAAATTTTAGTTCTTCTGACCATTCACCCACGGCCCTGCCTGTGAACCTTTTCCAAACCCTGTCCGGCAAAGAAAATGGATAAAGGAGTAATTAATTACTTGTTGTCACGAAAGTTGCCGATCTAGTGCGATAATATGATTGAAATTACCTCTGAAGCATCTCTCTAAAGTCTGCCCATAGCTCTTTTTCTTTTCGTAACGAGTCCATGACAAGGACTTTTCCTGAGTCAGGTTGAATGACTAGCAGAATAAAGTGGAACCTACGCACGCATAACTCATCATCAGTTACACTTAACATCGAGTAAGCCGAAACTGAATGTGTACAAGAGAGGGTAACAGTACTCACGAGAAGTTGTAAGGCAATAGTATTTCCCTTTTGGTTTGTTGTCTCAGTAAAGACCTTAGCAATAAATCTTCTATTTGCCCGGGTTTGGTTCTTACCACTTCTTCATGAACTCTATTTGGGTCAACGAACCCAATGTCAAAAGGTCCTCCTTTCATGCATTCCATAACCTTTTTCCTGCATAATAGTATATACATATATGGTGAGCATATATAAATACATGCAATTAATGAAGTGAATGAGATGAGATAGAAAATACAGAAATAGTACTTACACACAATAAAGGCTGATGGCAGCTTTGTCGAGTTCCTTCTGATTGAATAGAAAATGCAAGTCTTGAATGTTGAAGGCGATCTCGTCGTCTCTGCACAAGAAAATCTGATCTCTTATATGCGTCGTGATCCATTCTTCCTTTCTCGTCTTGCAGAAATCAAGGTACCACTTGTGCAATCTTCACATCTTTGTTGGTAGATTCTTGAGCTCCTCTTTCTTGACGAGATTCTTCCTATACTTCCATGGCTGTATGGGGTTGGCATCGCATTTGGGCAAGTTGTCTCCCATGATGTTCAAGTATGCAATGTAAGTCATCCCCATATCATTGGCCTTTCTTGGTAGCTCTACCTCGTAATCATTTACGGGAGGAGCGTCCCGTGTGTCGAACACTTAGAGCGGGGCGCATGATTGGTTTTCCTGCTCTCCGAGCATGGGAACTGTTTTCTGGGGTGCCGCACGACTGCTACTTTCAGTCTCCCTATGGTGCCTTGCATCCGCCTTCAAAATCTGGCGCTCGTAGTCCGGCACAAGTGGGGTTTCAGGTTTCAAAAGATTTTTGTAAAACTTCTCCACAACCGTCAGATCTATTTTCTCCTTTGGCTCGGCCCGTCTAGGTGCAAAGAATTTGTTGACCTCTTCTTCCGAGATCCTATTGGTCTCCTCGTCGCTGCGATTCCACGGTAAAACCGGCAATGGCTTGGCGGAAGGCTGTGGGACGTAGTTTTTTGAACTCTTTCTGGCAGTGCTAGTGATGCTCTTCGTGGCAGTGCTCTTCCGCTTACGCTGAGGAGATGGCTGAAGCGCCGGAGATGGCTGGCGCGCCGGAGATGGCTGCCGCGCAGGAGATGGCTAAAGCGCCGGAGATGGCTGAAGCGGCCCAGACTGCTGACGCTGCGCAGACGGCAGGGGTGCCAGTGGCCTCCAATTTGGAAGCACGATGTGTTCCTTCTTCCAAAGAATGGTTGTTTTCACTGCAAACTTGAGTTGAGTTTCCCCTTCACCTATAGCATGGTCAAGCTGTGCTTCCTCATATTCCTTCACAACCTCATCCACCCCGACAATAGCATAGCCATCTGGAATCGGTCGGCAGTGGTAAGTTCCACCAGCTACAGGAGGTAAGGCATAGCCGACAGCCACCTTAATGGATAAGCCCATTAATCTCACATGCAGCTCAGCGTGTTCGCTCTCCGTGATCTCATCCACGGGGTATCGAGGACCCGCCATTTCAAGCATGGGATACACGTTCTCCGTGGAAGCCACGCTGCTTTTCCGCGCAGAGTCTGGGCCGCCGGCATCTTCCAATGCAGGCTCTTCGTGCCGCTGAGATGGGCCGGTAGCTTGATGTGCATTCAGTTGCGCCTTCAGCGCCACAAGTGCATGTTCTATCTGTGTCATCCGCTATGTACGCTCTTTTTCTTTTCTGCCGCGCCATTTGTAAGAGTCGCTCCACTCGGCAAACCCATCCTTCCACGTTATACCCCCTGTGCCTCGTGCATGTCCAGGGTGTTCTTTTTTACCGATGGCGCGTGTGAGCTGGTCATTCTCTCTGTCGGGATGGAAGGTCCTGGCGGCTGTTTCCTCGTATGTCGTGATGAGTTCAGTGACGGGTTTGGCAAGGAGGGTTGGGAAGATACATAATCCTGTTTCTGGGTCCAACCTTGCCCCGATTCCGTAGAATCAAGTCTTTGCACGTAGGTCCCACCCATGTGTCTGGGGTGTGATCCCTCTATCGCGCAGGGCCTTCTCAGCTTCCTCCCACTTAGGCCTCTGAGATATGTAGCCACCTGACCCTGTCCTCTGGTGATATTCCTTCTTCTGGGCATTTAGCGTATTGGTTTCTGACCTCTTTGTAGCTATAGCACCTTCCTTGTATGCCACAAATTCGCGCCAGTGAGGTCTTATCTTCGCATAATATGCGTCTTTGAAATCTGGAGTCTCGCGAGCTTTGACAAATTTGTTCAATTTTGTCTTCTAGTTGCGGAAAGCGTCAGCCATCTTCTTTAGAGTCCACTCTTTGACCTTTTCCTTTATAACCGGTTTGTTTTCATCCTCCTCTGGCGGAAGGGTGAAATTTACCAACAGCGAATTCCAAAGCGTTTCTTTGGATCTTTCATCGACAAAGGTACCGTCGCCCTTCTTTGGCTTATTCCAATATTCAATTATGATTGGGATTTGGTCCCTAACAACAACTCCAGCCTGACGTACAAATTTGTCTGCAGCCTTCTTGGGCTCCATCGGCCTGCCATCAACACTAACTGCTTCGGTCGTGAACTTTGCACGATCTTTCAACCGATGGCTCGTGCCTCGCTTGCTCTTTTTCGTAGAAGAAGATGGTTGTTGTCTGGTCGATCCAGAGGGCTAAAAGAAGAAAGAAGCGTTAATTAATACATGTAGAAGAAGATTGTTGGTGGAAGTCAGCAGAGGCTTAATCAATGCATATACCTCGCCGGACTTTGTAATCACTAAATTGCGTTCACCGGAGTTTTCATCTTCTCCATGACTACTTGAGTTGTCATCATGTCCCTCCAAGTCTAGATATTGTGAGGTGTCCTCATCGATAATGTTCTCCATTATTTCTTCTTCTTCAATGTTTCTACTAAGTGGATCCATAGTTTCTAAAACAATAATATTATCTAGAGTAAGAGACTAAACATTCAAGTGGACTTGGATTCATACGCGACAACTCGGATACAGTACTTAGTGATTAAGATAAAGTACAATAATATAAGATAAAGTACATTATTAATACATCACCGGAGAATAGCTCGGGTGCATTATAGGATAAAGTATAAGATAAAGTACATTATTAATACATCACCGGAGAATAGCTCGGGTGCATTATAGGATAAAGTATAATATAAAGTACATTATTAATACATCACCGGAGAATAGCTCGGGTGCATTATAGGATAAAGTATAAGATAAAGTACATTATTAAGGTAAACTAGCAAACGTGGCTGCCGCGTTCTATGCTGCGGGAGCTCTGCAGCCACAGAAGAGGAACCATCACTGGAGAATAGCTCGGGTGAGATTCGTGAACCTGCCAGATATTGGAGAACCTAGTCTCCAAAAGATACATGTATTGCCATACATGCTCGTCCTCCTCCCTGATACGACGACGTACCACCTCCTCGGGGGCTGGCTCCCTCTGCATCGCTCCTGGACCTCGTGGACGCCACCAAAGAAGCTCCGGGTCGACGATGATACCCGGATTCCTCACCAAGGTACGAGTCCTGACAGGTAGCACCTCCCAGTGCCAACCCGGCGGAGCCCATACTCGGACATCCCCGACGGAGTCCAGTAGGCTCGGACGAGATGGACGCGGCATAACTAAATAATAGCAATAAACAATCATAAAACATAAACAGTAACTAAATCACTAAGTATATATTGCCCTAATAACAATAACCCTAAACCTATCACTAACTAAACTAAACCTCATTAACTAAGTATTCTAACTAAACCTAATCCCTAATAAACCCCAATCCCTAATAAAACCCTAAGCCCTAATAATAAACTAACTAAAATGCCTAACTAAATCACTACTAAAATCCCTAACTAAATCACTACTAAAATCCCTAACTAAAATCCCTAACTAAATCACTACTAAAATCCCTAATTAACTAAATCACTAAATAACTAAAATCCCTAACTAAAATCCCTAACTAAATCACTACTAAATCCCTAATTAACTAACAAAATCACAATAATTAACTAACAAAATCACACTAATTAACTAACAAAATCACACTAAAATCACTAACTAAATCACTACTAATCCCTCGCCTTCCTTCTCCTCTTCCGCTTCCTCGTCGTCGTCGGCAAGAAGAAGAACATAATAATAAGGGTCCCGCCGAGCCCGAGGGCCATCCTCTTATTTGTACTGAGTTTCGCTGCTTCACTGTTGAAAATTGCTAGAAGATTACTCTGCGAGTTGGTACTGATTATAACTTTGGAAAAGCGGTCATCGGAAATATTGCAGTTGGAGAAGTTGTTGAAGTCAATGGCAGTTATAAGATACTATTTCAATATAGGAGAGATAATACCAAGATATAGACCTACCACTAAAAAACTGGAAAGGTCTAAAAACAAATATTTTTCAGAGGCTTTACGGTACCTTTTACCGGTCCCATAAGTGTCAAAAGTATGATTTGTACCGACGGCTGAGATTAAGCGGTATAGATTAGGCCCAATAGGCCCAAATTTGAGTTCGCGTAAATATAATCTGAGGAAAAAAATGTTGAAATCAATTCGGTCAGCTCTTCGCATACATCGACTCTGCCCCGACCTCCTCGCACACACCACCGCCGCGACCTCCATGCCGGCAGCCCGACCCGCGGCCAGCTCTTCCAGGCCGCCGACTTCGCCATCGTATACACCTCTGCTGCGATCTCCATGCCGGCAGCGTGACCCACGGCTAGCTCTTCCAGGCCGCCGTCGTCGCCATCACTTCCACTCCGTTGTGACCTCCTGCCAGTCGCCCTCGCCGCGACCTCCACGCCGGCTGCCCTAGCGCTAGTGGTGTCTGGCTCCGGCGTCCGGCATCCCTAGCGCCTTGACCTGCGCCGTTCGCGCTGCTGCCCCTGAATAAGCACCTCGATCTACGAACGGGGGAGCGAAGGGAAGGGGTGGCGGTATGTAACTCTTGCCGGGGGCACACGCGAGGCGGTTGGAGTGGCGGCGGCGGCTGGAGTGGCAGGCCCTCCCACGGGATGGCGAGGCGACCGGCTGGGGGAAATCGATCTGGCTGGGGGAAGAAGGAAGGGGTGGCGCGCGCGTTATACCCTCCCTGTAACACCGGTTCGTGGCTGGAACCGGTGTTAAAGGGGGGGATTCGTTTCGCGCCCGCACCCCCCTTTAACACCAGTTCAAGCCACGAACCAGTGTTAAAGGGGGGGTGCGAGCGCGAAACAAAATAAATGTGCCCCCCCTTTAACACCGATTCGTGGCTAGAACCGGTGATAAAGGGGGGGGGGGCATTTATTTCATGCATTAAAGGGGTGGGGGCATTCATAATTCAAAAAATAGGATATGAATTTAGAAAATTCATATCTTATTCATTTCATCTCAGAAAAATATGAATAATATATTATAATTTTCAGAAAAATAATACCTATCCATTCATGTAAAAACATTTTATATTTACTTTAGATGAAAATTTTCAAAATGATTAAAACACTTACATATAAATTTTGATTATTCAATTCAAACAAAAATAAATTGTCAAATCCTAAAACTTTGAACATAAGAAATATTAAGCATCTAAAAAGGAATCTAACCCTATTTTATTAGAGCAAATCATATTTTATTTTGTATTAACATTTTTGAATTGATTGGATATTTAAATGCCGCATCTTTTGTATACACTTGAATCTGACAAAGCCTCGCTCAACTTGCATTTGATTTTTGATAAAATAGCATATTGTGAACCTAAAAATGATTTTTGTAAAAAATCATGAGCATCGTATCATGTACCTGTAGTTCATATCTGACCCACTTCCTACCGATTCGGTTGGAATTTGTCTTTTTCACCAGAGGTGGACGAAAAGGTTTCAGATCCCCCTATTGGTACATTGTCTATATAAGGTGGTCTAGTATTTTTGTAAAATGTGGTGGTGGTTTTTTGAATTAGCCATTTGGTGGTTGCTTCACAAAACCGTCCGTTTTTTATGCTCGGAAAATGGAAAATGACTTTTTGGTGCGATAAAAAGGAAAACTTCCTCTTGCAACATTGTTTGCCATGCCAGGATGCACATGTATGCACAATATGGCCATATTATCACAAACTATGCCTTGATTCTAGCCATAACATTGGTCATTTGACCCGAAAGCCAAGAAACCTCGAATGAGATAGGTCATTTTGTGAAGGAGATAGAACTGGAATTAAAATATAGAATGCAACTAATAGTAAGTTACATAAAGCACGACTGAAAATTAAGATACAGAAAAGAACTGAAAATTAAGATACATGGCCAGATTAAGTAACAATCGGCCGAACTTGTTTCGGAATGTTGAGTGATTCAGTCATGCTCCTGCCTACACCTGTAATACTCGCCACTGTAGTCGTCATACTCGCCGCCGCCGTCATCGCTGTCGTCGTCGGGGTCGCCGTAATTGAACCTTGAAGGCTGAGTACGCGTGGGCTGGACTTGAGGGTAGCGCAGACGGGGGTTAGAGTCGGCGGCAGTGTCATAGGCCATGACGCTCTGGAGAGTCCGACCGCGCCACCATAGCCGAAGGTCGGCCTCGTTGAAGTTCGGAGGAGGTGGGCCATCCTCCTCGTGCCTGGCGAGCGCCCTCTCACACCGATCCATGAAGAAGGCTTCCCAAGTAGGGAAATAGTCGGGATGCCATCTGAGATTCCTCCGCTGCTCCGGCGTGAGCTCGAAGTAGTAGTGGTTTGTGATGGCCATCCGGCGTGCCACACCTAGAGGGACAGGAGGAACCGGCACGCCTCTGGCGCTCAGCATCCAGCCGACGGGGACATAGTAGCCCGACGGGCAGGGGTAGTTCGAGGCGCAAAGCGCCTCCGCCTCCCTGGGGGTTAGTGCTACGGTGGAAGCCATGGGAAAGAGTGGTAAGGTTGCAGATATGAGTCTAGAGATGTGCAATGACAATGGAGGCCAACCCTACATATATATATGGTGAAGAACTGGCGGGAAGAACTAGCGGGAAGAAAAATGGCGGGAAAAATGGAGGGAAAAAATGGCGGGAAGAAAAATGGCGGGAAAATATTTCCTCCATCCATGGGGATGAAACTCTCCATCCATGTTGGCTTGGTCGTTGCCATAGCACATCCACACTCATATCTGCCGCCTCTCTCCACTCTATCCCATGGGTTCCGCCACACCTCTAACCCAGGGAGGCGGAGATGTAGTCTTTCACGGGCTAGCAGGAAAATATTTTCCGAGGCGGAACTTCCGAAGATGCCATAGGGCGTGTGCACCAAGGGCATCTTCAAGAAGTTCCGCCACGGGATATTTCCCAACCCTTTCCTCCATCCATGGGGATGAAACTCTCCATCCATGTTGGCTTGTTGAGTTGCTTGCCATGGCGTATCGATGCTCCTTTTATAGGCACGGCGCCGCTTCTACTTTGTCTTCTTCCTCCGACAGGGCGTCGTGCGCTACATCGAGCAGTGTAGTCCACCCACGTGTCCTTATCCTACCGATAGCTTTAGTCCCGGTTTGAGCCCCCACCCGGTACTAAAGGTTACCCACGCGTCCTTATCCCACCGACAGTTTTGTTAGATGACACAAAAACCACCTTTAGTCCCGATTGCACCCACCAAACGGTACTAAAGGTTAGCCACCCCCCAGATAAGGCCCTCCCAGATAAGCCTCCCCCAGATAAGGCCCCCCATCTTTTGGCCCACAAAGTCGTTGACGGGTTGCTTCAGGCCTTGGATGAGCACTGGCATCATAATGAACTTCCACTTCATGCACAACCAAGGAGGAAGGTTGTAGATACATAGAGTCACGGGCCAGGTGTTGTGACTGCAGTTCTGCTCCCCAAAAGGATTCATGCCATCGGTACTTAGACCAAACCATAAGTTCCTTGCGTCACCAGCAAAGTCCGTGAAGTCCCTCTTGATTTTTCTCCACTGCCGACCATCAGTAGGGTGCCTCAACATCCCGTCTTTCTTACGGTATTCCATGTGCCATCGCAACAACT
This sequence comes from Avena sativa, assembly GCA_916181665.1. Taxonomy (NCBI): domain Eukaryota; kingdom Viridiplantae; phylum Streptophyta; class Magnoliopsida; order Poales; family Poaceae; genus Avena; species Avena sativa. The sequence continues at coordinate 575,083,393 of OV702287.1, forward strand.
TGGCATGCTCTTTATTTCTAAACAAATGTTTCAACCGTGGTATTATAGGAGCAGACCACATCACCTTGGCAGGAACCCTCTTCCTGAGTCTTAAAGAAAAATGGAGGGAAAAAATGGCGGGAAGAAAAATGGAGGGAAGAAATAGAAGGAAGAAAAATGGCTCATTTAATACATATACTGTTAACAGAAGAAATATGACATTGATTTCCATGTTGAGATACATATGTGTGCCAAAAATGGCTCAATTAATACATATAGTCAATCTTATGATCCCGTCGGCCGTAACCATGGAGTATCAACACCGTTTAACAGGATGGTTGGGTCAGTCTTCACTCTGAAGGGCGGAATTTCATCAAACTTATTATAATCTTCTGACATGTCTGTCTTGTCCTCCACTCCCACGATGTTTCTTTTCCTTGAAAGAACTATGTGACGCTTTGGCTCATCGTGTGATGTATCTGTTTGCTTATTTTTTCTTTTTTTCGGTTTGGTAGACATGTCCTTCACATAGAAAACCTGAGCCACATCATTGGCTAAGACCAATGGTTCATCTAAGTTCTTGTCTACCTTCATAAGATTGTTGAGATCCACCGTTGTCATTCCGTACTTCTTGTCTACCTTAACCCCCCCTCCTGTTAGCTTGACCCATTTGCATCGAAACAAGGGGACCTTAAAATTAGGTCCATAGTCAAGTTCCCATATCTCCTCTATGAACCCATAATACGTGGTATTTTTCCCATTGTCTTCTACTGCATCAAAGCGGACACCACTATTTGAAGGGTTTTGCAGCATAGTAAATCAAAATTTTCGACGGAAGCGAATAGAGGGAAAGCCAAGATCTAATCTAGGAGATGCAAACAACGAGAGAGATTGGATTAGATCTTCATACCCTTGAAGATTCGCACAGCGGAACGTTCGTCGGAACGTGGGTGATGTAGTCGTACTCGCTTCTCCTCCTCGTGATCCGATCCGATCTAGCACCACAAGTGGCGGTGCCTCCGTGAGATGCACATGTGCAGCACCTCGACGTCTCCTCCTTCCTTGGACCAGAAAGTATGGTGGAGAGATGGATTGGATCTACAACGCGACGGCGCGGTGCAATTGGTGGAGAATTTCTGCACCAGGGCTTCGCCTACAAGCAGTCGGGAGGGAGAGAGGAAGGGCAGCAAGGCGGCTAGGGTTGGAGGGGAAGGTGTGTTGGGAGGGAGGGCGCACCAGCCCTCTATTTATAGAGGGGGGGCGGCCAGCCCTAGCCTCTCTTCCAAGCCTATCTCTAGTTTAAACAATTTAAACTCTCCCTTATCTAGAAATCCTATCTTATCTTATCTCTAGTTTAAACGATTTAAACTCTCTAGGATCGGCTGGGCCCTATGGGGCCTTGTGCCCCTGGACCAATGTGGCCAGGACACTCCCTCATAGGCCCATGCCCCCTCCCGGAAGGTGGGACCACGTTGGCCCCCTTCCGGAAGGTTCTAGAAGCTTCCGGTACAATACCGATTAACCCGGAACAATTCCAAACTGCAAAAACTGCACTGCCTTATATGAATCTTATTCTCCGGACCATTCCGGAACCTCTCGTGATGTCCCGGATCCCATCCGAGACTCCGAACAAAAATTCATAAACCAATTATCCAATCTATCCTAGCATCGAGACACGTTAAGTGTGTGACCCTGCGGGTTCGAGAATATGCAGACATGATCTTCTATCAATAATCAACAGCGGGGTCTGGGCACCCATATTGACTCCCACACATTCATCGATGATCATATCGGATGAACCACGATGCCAGGATTCAATCAATCCCATATATATATTCCCTTCGTCTCGCGATATTTTACTTGCCCGAGATTCGATCGTCGGTATCGTCATACCTAGTTCAATCTCGTTCACAGCAAGTACTTTACTCGTTCCGTAATCCGATATCACTTTGTGATTAACTCCTTAACCACATGCTTGCAAGCGGTGTTGATATCGATTACTGAGTGGGCCCGAAGTATATCTCTCCGACTTGGGAGGGACAAATTCCATCTCGATACATACAACCCAACAGATACTTTCCGATCACCTGAGAGACACCTTTATGATCACCCTCTCATAGGATGACGTTTGATGACCTCAAAGCTTTCTTCCGATACCAGGGAGTTGCATTATCTCATGGTCTAAGGAATACTATATTTGACATAAGAAAAGCTTTGCAAAGACGAACACGATGACACGATCTAATTGCTTCGCTTAGTTTGGGTCTGTCCACCACATCATTCTCCCAATGATATGATCTCATTATCAATTGACAACTCATGTCTATGGTTAGGAAACCTTAACCATCATTGATCAATGAGCTAGTCCATAGAGGCGTACTAGGGACACGGTGTTGTTCACAAACCACACAAGTATTAATGTTTCCGCTTAATACAATTCTAGCATGGAATATAAACTTTATCATGAACAAGAATTATAATAATAACATCTTTATTATTGCCTATAGGGCATAATTCCAACACTATTTTGGTTGGTGCTCTTTTTATCTTGGCCTATCGTGTAAAATGTATTCCCATTTATCTCGTACCCTTGGAAAGTACATACAGTCGAAGATGGTGTCCTGGCAAACAAGAACAGCTGATCCCCAACAGTGGTGTTATTCGTGAGAAGTCTTTGCAGCCAGCCGCCAAAAATCGCCATGTGTTCACTTATAATCCATTCATCAGACTGCCCTGGGTGTTTGAGGTGTATTAAATTCTTGTGTTCATTGATATATGGGGCAACCAAGATAGATCTTTGTAAAACCGTGTAGTGTGCTTGATTGAGAGAATGCCCGTCCCTACATATCATTGCTTTACATCCTAGGGTGCCTTTTCCACGCAGTCTCCCCTCATGTCGTGATTCTGGAACACCAATCGCCTTAAGGTCAGGAATAAAATCAACATAGAACTCAATGACCTCCTCTGTTACATAGCCCTTGGAGATGCTTCCTTCTGGCCTAGCACGGTTATGAACATATTTCTTTAAGACTCCCATGTACCTCTCAAAAGGGAACATATTGTTTATAAATACAGGACCGAGAATGGCAATCTCTTCTACTAGGTGAACCAGGAGATGCGTCATAATATTGAAGAAGGATGGTGGGAACACCAACTCAAAGCTGACAAGACATTGGGCCACATCTGTCTGTAACCCTGGTAGGCTTTATGGATCGATTACCTTCTGAGATATTGCATTGAGGAATGCACATAGCTTCACAATGGGTACTCGAACATTTTCAGGTAGAAGCCCCCTCAATGCAATCGGAAGCAATTGTGTCATAATCACGTGGCAGTCATGAGACTTCAGGTTTTGGAATTTTTTCTCTGCCATATTTATTATTCCCTTTATATTCGACGAGAAGCCAGATGGGACCTTGATACTGCTCAGGCATTCAAAAAAGATTTCCTTCTCTACTTTAGTAAGAGCGTAGCTGGAAGGAGTTAAGTGGCATCGTTTACCCTTCTCGTTCTCAGGATGCATAGGCTCTTCAGGGTCTTTCAGACGTTGCTGGTCCTGCCGTGCTTCCGGTGTATCTTTTGTCTTCCCATACACTCCTAGGAAGCCTAGCAGGTTCACGCAAACATTCTTCGTCACGTGCATCACGTCGATTGAAGAGCGGACCTCTAAGACTTTCCAATAGGGTAGGTCCCAAAATATAAATTGCTTCTTCCACATGGGCGCGTGTCCGGCATCGTCATTCGAAACAGATAGACTGCCAGGACCTTTTCCAAAGATTACTTCTAGGTCCTTGACCATACCAAATACCTCCTCACCGGTACGAAGGACAGGCTTCCTCCGGGGTTCTCCAGACGTTTGAAATGCTTGCCTTTCTTTCTTACTGGATGCAGGTTCGGAAGAAATCGACGATACCCTAGGTACACAACCTTCTTACATTTATCCAAATATACACTTTCAGTCTCATCTAAACAGTGTGTGCATGCATTGTATCCCTTGTTTGTCTGCCCTGAAATGTTACTAAGAGCAGACCAATCATTGATGGTTACGAAAAGCAATGCTCGTAGGTCAAATGGCTCCCCTTTGTGCTCATCCCACATACGTACACCTGGTTTGGCCCACAGCTGTAAAAGTTCCTCAACATACTGGCCTTAGGTACACATCAATGTCGTTGCCGGGTTGCCTCGGGCCTTGGATGAGCACTGGCATCATAATGAACTTCCTCTTCATACACTACCAAGGAGGAAGGTTATAGATACATAGAGTCACAGGCCAGGTGCTGTGACTGCAGCTCTGCTCACCAAAAGGATTCATGCCATCTGTACTTAGACCAAACCTTAAGTTCCTTGCGTCACGTGCGAAGTCCGGGTACTCTCGCTTGACTTTTCTCCACTGTGACCCATCAGCGGGGTGTCTCAACATCACGTCTTTCTTATGGTCTTCCATGTGCCATTGCAACAACTTGGCATGCTCTTTATTTCTGAAGAGACGTTTTAACCGTGGTATTATAGGAGCATACCACATAACCTTGGGAGGAACCTTCTTCCTAGGGGCCTCGCCCTCAACATCGCCAGGATCGTCTCGTCTGATCTTATACCACAGTGCAGTGCATACCGGGCATGCATCCAAATTCTCGTACTTCTCACCGCGGTAGAGGATGCAGTCATTAATGCAGGCATGTATCTTCTGCACGTCTAATCCTAGAGGGCAGACAACCTTCTTTGCTTGGTATGTACTGTCGGGCAACTCATTATTTCTTGGAAGAAGATTCTTCATTTTTACCAACAACTTTGAAAATGTGCTGTCAGTCACACCATTCTCTGCCTTCCATTGCAGCAAATCCAGTGTGGTACCTAGCTTTTTGTGGCCATCTTCACAAGTTGGGTACAACAATGTTTTGTGATCCTTTAACATCTGCTCCAGCTTCTCCTTCTCCTTTTCAGTTTCACATTCTTCCTTTGCATCAGTAATGGCCTGACCAAGATCATCATCAGCGGGCCCATCTGCTGCCTCTTGATCTTCATTATCTACCCCCGTTGCAGTATCATCATATTCAGGATACATATTATGATAGTTGTCAGCATCCTCTTCTTCTTCGTTGTCTTCCATCACAACCCCTTTTTCTCCGTGCTTGGTCCAACAATTATGGCCGGGCATGAAACCGGATCGAAGCAGGTGGGCGTGAATGGTTCTGGTATTTGAGTAGTCTTTCTTGTTCTGACAGTGAACACACAGACAACACATAAAACCATTGTGACCACGGTTTGCATTAGCCACAACGATGAAATTTTGGAGGCCCGTAATGTACTCGGAAGTGCGGCGGTCACCGTACATCCATTGCCGGTTCATCTGCATTAATATATATAATACATCAATGACACATGAAAGGATAGTTGCCGACCTCGACCGAGAAGGAAAGAGCAACGAGAAAACTTATTTTGAGCTCTCGGGCATTTCACCGAACACCTCTTGTGCATACGAAAAAAACACAAACTAGCACACTTCACACCCTCTTGCTAGGCTCCAAAGTGAGACAGTGAAAAAATGGAAGAGTGGGGTGTGGGCTGCGGTGACTTATATAGCCCCCCCTTTAACACCGGTTCAAGCCACGTACCGGTGTTAAAGGGGGGGCTGCGCGGGCCACTGGTGCAGGGGCCTTTAACACCGGTTCGTGCCACGAACCGGTGTTAAAGGGGGGCTCCTTTTTGCTGCATGGGCCACGCTGGTACAGGCCCCCCCTTTAACACCGGCTCGTAGAAGAACCGGTGTTAAAGCCAATTTCCAGGCTCAACCAAAGGCCTCGTTTCCACTAGTGCTTGTTTAGTATCTACTTTCTTATGTGTTGTCCACACTTTGGGGTATTTTTATACATTTTCTAGAACTAACCTTTTAACAACATGCCACAGTGCTAGTTGCCTATTTTCTTGTGTTTTTGGTTTTAGAAAAGCTAGTAAGGAAATATTCTCGGAATTGGACGCGACAAAAGCCAAAGTCAATATTTTACCAGAAGGAACACAGAGTCCAGAGGGCATCCGAAGGAGGGCCACGGGCTGGCCACACTATGGTGGTGCGGGTACCCCCTGGCCGCGTCACCAGGTGATGTGGGCCCCTCGGGACTCCACCGACCTTGCACTTTTGCCTATAAAACCCTCCCGGGACGAAAGCCCTAACCACAAGATCAGAATTCCATGAAAAGTTCCACAGCGCCACCGCCACCAAAGAGGAGATTCGGGGAAGAGAAGTCTCTGTTCCGGCACCCTACCAGGACGGGGAAGTGCCCCCGGAGCCATCTCCATCGACTCCACCACCATATTCATCACAGTTGCTGACTCCCATGATGAGGAAGGAGTAGTTCTCTTTCGAGGCTAAGGGTTCTACCGGTAGCTATGTGTTCATCTATCTCTCTATGTGTGATCTTATTGAGATCATGTGCTTTGTAATCTATAGATCCATTCTGCTACTCAAATGCTTTAATTGATCACTGCTTATCCCCACGTGTGTGAAGTTGATAGTGTGCACACCGTGTGGCACTTTGTCTAAGGTTTCATAAATACTTGTCATGAGTATAATTTGAGTTGGATGTCTCTATGAGATTGTGGTGTTTGTTGGAACCAGCTAGCCCTCAAGGTGATAGTGAGGGGTTATCTAGATGGGGAATGCGAACTTTAAGGAGTTCTGTTATGGCCCTACATCGACCAACCTGAGAGTAGTTTAGGGTAGAATAATGAAGAGAAGATATTTATATGAGAGTGTCCACTAGTGAAAGTATGATCCCTAGGCCTTGTTTCTAAGCATTGAAACACCATTCACAATCAGTCAAGTTACATGTTTGTTTGCTGCCACTCTTATTTCAGATTGCAATTACCACTTATAATCATCCATATTACGTGTATTTCACTATTTCTTCGCCGAACTACTGCACCTATACACCTGACAAGTGTATTGGGTGTGTTGGAGACACAAGATACTTCTTGTGTCTTGATTGCAGGGTTGCTTGAGAGGAATACCTTTGACCACTTCCTCCCTGAGTTCGATAAACCTTGGGTGATCCACTTAAGGGAAACTTGCTGCTATTCTACAAACCTCTGCACTTGGAGGCCCAACACTGTCTACAAGAAAGAAGCCTGCGTAGACATCAGTCCTCTTTACTGTTCTCTTCCTTTTGTAGATCTTGGACAAATCTTGCTGCAACACGTTCCATTTCGTCTGGTCGATCACCAGCCTCGACATCATCATCTTCATCTTCTTCGACAACTACATTTTGAAATGTACGATCCATTTGACATATGTCCTCCTGGTATGCTAAGTTCTCTTGATTAGTAGCTTCATTACCAAATTCATTTTCTGGTACATCGTAGACATTCCTATTGCTGAATGTCTGCACAATTTTACATGGGAAACCAAACTCAATATCTTCCAAATAAAAACATGATTTTGCTTGATCTTCCAATATGAAGGGGGCATTCTTTTACCAAAGAACAAGAGTATTAACACTTTTGTAGTGTCCATCATCTTTCATCTTCGATTGTTTGCTATCTAGATCAAATTAGTCGTAGCGAAACAGGAATACTGATCTGAGACCATGCTTGTTAGGCACATACTTGAGCTCTAGAACTTCCTGCATAACATCATAAAACACATTATCTTGTTGAGCACCAACAGATGCCTTATTCATTACCCCACAATTCTGAGTTCTTAGGTTCTTCTCCCGAGTGACCGTATGAAACCTAGCACCCTTTACATTGCTAGGAACACTTTATTGAGTTCCTCATCTATGTTATTAGCACCCCTAACAAGTAATTCTTCTCAGCAAACACTAAAATAAAGGAATAAAAATGAGATAATATGATATTAAGTATAATTGCCAGCAAGTATTTATGCATAATCATGTCCAAAAAACTTACTTGATATAACGTTCTGCCTCTTCACAATTTACCAGAATATACCAAACCATGTTATCAAATTCCTTCTCAAAAAATTCCAGATATGATTTTCAAAACCCTTTGGCTCCATCAGTGAAAACTTTGAACTCATCAGCACTAACTTTCCTTTGGATATCTTGGTTCCTTTCAGCTTTTAAAATCTTGTTTCCATGTCATCATTAAAATATCTAGAGGAAAATGTGATGCACTCATCGACGATATACCGTTCAGCAATTGAACCTTCAGGCCTTCCTTTGTTACAAACAAGAGACTTAAGATAACCTAGTCTTATCTCAACTGGTTACATCCAGCCATAATGGAAAGGCCCCCTTAGAATAGCCTCCTCAAAAAGATGAACAACTAAGTGCACCATGATATCAAAAATTGCAGGGGGAGAGCTTCTCAAGTCTGCAGATAATTAAAACTATCTCTACCTGAAGAGTTCTGGCACACAACTCTCTGAAAAAACTACCCAAATCAGCAATAGCCTCATACATTTCTTTTGGTTCAACACCTGTCATGCCAGCTGCCAAAATACGCTGCAGAAGAATGTGGCAGTCATGTTTCTTCATACCATGTAACTTTCCATCTTCAATATCCACACACCTTTCCTAGTTTGACCAAAAACCATCTAGGTGTTGGGAATATGCCCTAGATGCAATCATGGTTGATGATATTTCCCAATGTATTCATAAAGTTATGGTCCATGTATGAGCAGCTGATATGTATCATCGAATATGTGATTTGATTGTGGAACTATATATTCATGTTGTTCATGATAATTGTCCTTAGTCATTGAGGTTGTGCCGGACACACAACTTAGACCAATGTGAAAGTCGGCAGATGACTAGGTTCCACTTGTCATGGGCATGGAGATGCTATTCCGACTTACACGGATTTGGCTAAAGAGTTTAGCGAGTCGGACTGACCCATATTGAGATGCAACGAACAAGTCGTCATTTGCATATCTCAACCAACGCAATCCTTAGACCTGAGGTTATTGCACAATCCGAGTTGAGGATCACCGACTTAGGTTCTGTCAATGTTGTTCCATCATTGGGCAGTTATAAAGGCGGAGTTCGTGTCGACTGAGAATCAAGCTGCGTGATGTGAATAACAGGGTATGGGATTTTGCCCCTCCGTCTAGAGAGATATTCTCTGGTCCCTCTCGGAAGATATGATTTGGAAAGCATGGCCATGCGCGTCAGGGTTAAGTGTTAACCGAGGGAGCCGCCTAAGAGTTAGTCGGATGAATCACTATCTCGGATCGAGAAAGAGAGTCAGACTATTTAAGGGATGACGATCATTCGCCTATAGTCCGACAAAGTATACCGTGAGGCAAAAGGGACTCAGACGAAAGTCGCATTGAAAGGCATGTCGTCATGACTCTTTGGTACTTGGGAGTTGGCACGTTCTGCTAGGAGCCGCTACCAACTGATCGATCACGAGTGAGACTCAGAATCGTGTCCGGGTTACCATGAGCCTGTCGGGGCACACACTTAAGAGCGGGAGCAAGTTTGGGTTAGACCCAAATAGGAAATATATTTGGGTTGGACCCAAATAGAGACATGGACTTAGTCAACAAGTGAGACTTGTAGTGACTAATATAGGCCTTTTAGTTAATGGGCCACAAGTGAGTGGAGCCCACTTTCACTCCCTATGTAAGCTGGGGCACAGGTGCTTAGAGAATAAGGTTAGGTCACTCCATGTGTTGGAAACCCTAGCCCCAGTCCGTCCTGTCGCCGCCGTACCGGACCTAGCAGTCCATCGCCGGCGCTCCTCCTCGTACGTGTGGATACCGGTGGAGGTGTTGTACGTTCAGCACTCTGACGATCGTGAAGAAAGTACGGATCATGGATCGTGGAACCGGACCAGATCGCGAGGACTGCACTGCATCAAGCGACGTGCTTCATCAATTCCGCAACTGCGCGTCTAGTGGTAATCCTCGTGGCCTTCTACCTGATCTGGATCTTGGGATCACCGCATAGGAAAAAGTTTTGTTTTTCTCTACGTGGCCCAACACTAGGAACCTAGTTTTTGCCAAAAACCTTCAAACATGTTACTCCTTTTCCTTTTCAAGCATCCACGGGGCATGTGGCTTCAAACAACTATCCCCTTCTTATTCCATCCAAAATTTCCTCCTAATGTTCATTTTCTTCAAATCAACTCTAGCACTGATAGTGTCCTTGTTTTTCCCATCAATTTCTAGAAGTGTACCTACTATGTTGTCACATATGTTCTTCTCGATGTGCATCACATCAAGGTCGTGTGATAATAAAAATGTGGACCAATAAGGTAAATCCTGTAAACTGACCCTAAGGTGCCAGGTTGGTTCACGTTTAACAACACGCTTGCGCTTCTTACAAGTTGGATGTTTACCATGTATATAATCCTTAACTGATTCTAGCTTCTTCTTTTTTTCTTCTGAACTAAACTGCCTTGGTGGATCCCTCTTCTCAACTTTATCATTGAACAGTTTACTTCTCCTATAAGGGCGATCCTTAGGAAGCAAGCGACAATGTCCAATGTTGACAATTTTGTTTTTCAGTGGCTCATAGCAAGGATTCTCATCGCAATACACACAATCATAAAATCCTCTAGTGCTACGGCTAGATATGGTAGCATACCCTGGATAGTCATGAATAGACCATATGAAAGCAGCGTGCAATTTGAAGTCATCCTCTACAAGAACAGCTTATTTGAACACCTACCCATAGATTCATCATATCTTTAATACGAGGCTGCATAAATACATTAAAATCCTTCCCTAGTGAATATTTCCCTGGTATAGGCAATGACAACATAAAGTTGGATTGATCCATGCACATCAATGGTGGGAACTTATATGGAATCACAAATACTGGCCACATACTGTATGAACTGCTCATGTTACTACTATAGGGGTTGAATCCATCTGTGGCAATGCCTAGCCGTATGCTCCTGGGGTCATCAAAAAAGCAACCAAACTTCTCATCAAAGGGTTTCCATGCCTTTCCATCAACTGGGTGCCTCAAAACAACATCCTCAACAACCCTCTTCTCTTTGTGCCACCTCGTATGTGTAGAAAATTTTGTTGAAACAAAAAATCTTTGTAATCTTGGAATTATAGGAAAGTACCTCAAAACCTTGTGAGGCACCTTCTTGATTCCATTTGGGTCCCTCCATCTATAAAATCCATAGAAAGGACAATGTGTATTCTTCTCGTGATCTCCCCAAAACAAAGAACAATCAAACTTACACACATGTATAGTCTCATAACCCATCCCTACTTCAGAAAGTACTGTCTTGGCATCAACATAAGATTTTGGGAAATCCACCCATGGCAAAGCATCACATAACAAGGAGAGAAAAAGATCAAATGCTTTGTTTGTGACCTGGTTGTATGTTTTGATATGAAGAAGCCTCATAATAAATGAAAACCTTGTATAGGTGTTGCATCCCTCATGAAGCTCTCTCTTGGCTTCTGCCAGTAGCTTTGAAAAAAAATTAGGCTTATTAGGACCTTTCTTTGCAGACTTCTTCAACTCATGAACCATCTTATATGCATTATCAACATAATTATTCTCATTGAATTCATCATATTCTTCATCATTGTCACTATCATATGCACCATGACCCTCACCGTGCTGACCATAACCATCGTTTTCATTATCACTAAATGCCTCCCCGAGAAATATCCACTTATTGTAATACATGGACATACCATAATAATTTATGTGTCGCAACACTTCTTTGTAATCACGAGGTACAAGATTAAGGCATCGAGTGCACGGGCATAAAATTGCTTCATCTTCTGTCTTATGTTGTCGCACAAACTTCATGAACTCATTACCACCATTCATGTATGGACCTATGAATTTTTTCGCATTCTTAATCCAATCACAATCCATTACCTACAATATATCAAATTCATTATCGGTAGTAATTTCAAATCATTAATACTAATATATGAATTCAATATTTGCAAATGCATAAACTAATCTACATGCGATACATGATATGAAGATAACTAGACACATCATTTGACTGGTTGAAAACAACAATAACTATACAATCTATTTGCCTCGGGTAACCTTTAAAATTGTGTGAACCTGATTTTGAAAGGAAAATCTCATAGATCAGGTTCAAGACGACATGTAAACGAAACTCACCTCCTGGCAAAGCCTACTCGTGCTCCGCCTTCCAAATCACCCTCTGATTAACTACAATAGCTGTGTCCATGACCTCACCAACTCTCAATGGCGAACAGGATCGGATCGACGACGACTAGGCTCACCTCCTCCTAACCTGCCTCACACCGCATCAAATTGGAAGGACTCTAATGGCAACGTGGTTTTGTCAGATCTTTCGGACTAATCACATAGCTAAATATCATCTAATTATGACATATTTGTCGTGGTATTGCCAACGAGTACGCCATGGAGGGGTCCTCAAAGTGCATGTTTAGAGATGTGGGGTAAGGCAGAGAGTTGGCGGGTACGAGGTAACACAGCTTACCCACGTTCAAGCCCACAAAGGCGGCGGAACTCTACTCCTGCTATAAATCACTATAATGGAAATACGCTGAGTTACAGAGATAGGTTCGCTATGCGAGGGTGTTATGAATCGTGCCCTAAAGGCTCCCGCATGCCGGCTTATAAAGGCGCCAATACCTAGGGTTTATAGGGAAAGGTCCTTGCCGGACAAGGTAAAGAGTCCTACACTAATATGAACTAGTATTCTGTGTCTTGTACTCCAAGGCTCCGAGTATGTCGGTGACTCCTACGTAGCCTCCCTTTTTCCGTCATGGGCCTCCCTTCTGGATCCGTCTAACTGGCCGCTCAACAGGCCATAGGCCATGATACCAACTATGGGCCACCAGGGTTAGGAGGATTGGTGACATGCTATGAGGATACCCATATAGCATATCTCCAACAGTAACCCCTGGAGGACTTTGAACTCTTGCGCCGTCTTGTCCGTTGATCTCTGAATGTCCCGTTTAAGTGATGCCGGCAATCCGTCAAGCAATATCTCAAAGGTCTCCCAAAGAACCCTGCAATCCTCTCCGGCTACGCAATGTAGCCGGAGATTCCTTGAGTCTTTGTTTTCAGAGTCGAGTAATCTCCTCCTTCAATGGAATCTTAGGATGTGACCCTTCACTACAACTTTCGGGAGAATGACATAGGGTACAACCTAAACTACCTCGAAACTCACAGAAACATAGAATTAATCATCAGCTTTTTCCACGCGTGCGAAATCTGAAATGGCGAAGCGGCAAAGATGGAGGACGTGGTGAAATCACCGCGCATGTTCACTTAAATGTCGGCAACATTAGATCTCTTTGCATGAATCTTGACATGAGGTCTATATATTTTATCGCAATCAATTTATTTCTTTTTTACCCGCATTCGCTTTCCAGTCTTCGTCTTCCTCCAGCCAAGTGACCATTCGAGCTCTTCGTGAAAACCCTAACCAGAGCCCTTCTCTTTTCCACCCTCCTTTCGTCGTAATGGTCTCCAGTTGCTCTGCTCCTTCCATGGCGGTGGTTCTCGAGGCTACACAGGAGCTGTCTCAGGAGTAACCGTCCCGCTGGAGGGGGTGGTCATTCCTGTCTCCACCGCGGTGGAATCCACCAACGATGACCAAGAATGAGCGGCACCCGAAGCCAATGAAGAAGAGAATGACTCCCACAAGGGTGTGTGGAGAGGCTCCAACCTTTCCACCGAGGATCTTCAGGAACTGGTCATCGAGGGGTATCTCCCTGTGGAGAAGGCGTTGGTCTGGTGGGCGGTGCCGGCCGGCGAGGTGGTCTCTTCTCTGAAATCGGGAGATAAGGTATACCTAAGGTCTCAGCTGGTACGTGGCGTAAGCCTGCCAGTCTCCGACTTCTTCTTGGATGTCCTCCGGCACTTCCGGGTACTCCCCACAATCTGTCTCCCAACAGTATTATAGTCCTTAGCAACTTTGTAGCTCTGTGCGACGGATATCTAGGGATCAAGCCTAGGATAGATCTGTTTGTATATTTTTTCATTTTCAAGAGAGAGTCCGTAGAGTCCAAGGACGAATTGCGAATCTACGAAACCATTAGCTTCAATATCTGGCCTCGCCAGCGCTTCCTCGACATCGTAGGGCATGAGTCATGCAAGAACTGGAAGCGCACGTACTTGTACGGGCCAGATATCCCTCTGCCTAACCGCCTTGAGACCTACCCTGACTTTGTCGATGGAGCTACCACTGAAGTGCCCGCATGGCGGACTCTAGCCTCCCTTCCCTCCGACGATGAAGCCAAGCGCATCGTAAGGTGGATTGAGTGGCTCGTAGACGGAGGTCTGACAGGCCTAGACCTTTCCATGTGCTAGTTCACTAGGCTGATCCAGCCTCTGTAGCACCGCGTCGAGTTGATGCATAAATATACTGAAGACAAGAGGGATCCCATGCAAATTTTGCGGGATAACTTCTCTACTGACTCCATCAAACTCCGACTCAAGGACATCATCAACGTGAAGGACAAGAAGCATGGCTTCAAGATCACCTTCGACATGTTCGAGTGCGACAACTGCCCAAAGGTAACTTTTGTTTCCTCTGTTGCTCGTTACATGCTCTAAGGTTTTTCCGACTTAAAGTTGTGCATCTAACACCCCTCTGTATCCCAGCTGGCGACCTTGGCGGCAGATCAAATGGCCTCCTAGGTCTATGATCCTAAGATGAACGATATCCAGGTGGTGTCCGTCGACGACGCCCCCAAGGATCATCCAGTTCTGGTAGCACGAAAGTGGAAGAGCTCCACCTCTAACGCTGCTACCGAGGCCAAGAAGAAGAGATCAGAGAGTGGAGTCTCCAAACATTCCACTGCCGCTTGAGAGGACTGATGTCTACGCACTTCTATTCTTGTAGATAGTTGTTGGGCCTCCAAGTGCAGAGGTTTGTAGAATAGCAACAAGTTTCCCTTAAGTGGATTACCCAAGGTTTATCGAACTCAGGGAGGAATTGGTCAAAGGTATCCCTCTCAAGCAACCCTGCAATCAAGATACAAGAAGTCTCTTGTGTCCCCAACACACCCAATACACTGGTCAGGTGTATAGGTGCACTAGTTCGGCGAAGAGATAGTGAAATACAAGTGGTATGGATAATTATAAGTGGTAACGGTGCCAGCAAAGAGCTTGACGGGTAGGAAGAGACTAAAGGAAAACTGAAATAAAGATGGAAGCAAGCAAACATGTAATAGATCTAGTTGGAAACGGTCTTTCAATTCTTAGAAACAAGGCCTAGCGATCATACTTTCACTAGTGAACACTCATATAAATATCTTCTCTTTATCATACTACTCTGAACTACTCTCCGATTGGACACTCTAATCCATGGTAGGGATATTACATCACTCCTCAAAGTTCGCTTTCCCAATCTAGATAACCCCACACTATCACCTTGAGCACTAGATGGTTCCAAAAAACACCACAATTTCATAGAGACATCCAACTCCAAATATAACTCATAACAAGTATTTGTAATCTCTAGCCTAATTGCCACCATGGTGTGGATGCTATCACTTTCACACATGTGGGGAGAGTCAGAGATCTATTAAAGCACTTGAGTAGCAAGGTAGATCTATGTATTACAAAGCTCATGATCTCAATAAGACACGTGTAGAGAGAGAGAGATGAACACATAGCTACCAGTAGAAGCCTTAGCCTCGAGGAAGAACTACTCCCTCATCATCATGGGAATCAACAACGATGATGGAGATGGTGGTGGAGATCAATGGAGATGTCTCCAGGGGCACTTCCCCATCCCGGGAGGGTGCCGGAACAGAGACTTTTGTCCCCCGAATCTCCTCTCCGGCGGCGTCGGTGCTCTCGAACTTTTGTGGCTGGAGGATGGATTCTTTAGGGTTTTCTCATTGGGAGGCTTCTTATAGGCGAAGGGGCGATGTTAGAGGGTGGACCAGGGGCCCACACCACCTGGTGGCACGACCAGGGGGACCCGCGCTACCACATGGTGTGGCTATCCCCTGGCCCCTCTCCGTCTCGTCTTCTGGCTCCATGAGTCTTCCGGTGAAATATCGACAATGGCTTTTGTCCGGTCCAATTCCGAGAATATTCATTTTGTGGCTTTTCTGGAACCAAAAACAGAAGAAAACAGGTAACTGACACTATGTCATCTTGTTAATAGGTTAGTTAGAGAAAATGTGTAAAAGTACTCCAAAGTGTGGACAAAACATAAGAAAGTAGATATAAAACAAGCATGGAACATCAAATATATAGATACGTTTGCAACGTATCAAGGCGGGGAAGAAGAAGAACTCCACCAGCATTCCCCTAACCAAGGCTCCTGCCGTGGAGTAAGTGTTTTCATTCTCCGACTTGTGCTTTTCAGCTCATACCTTTTTTCAACTCTTGTACTTATACTTTGTATGTTTCAGGAGGAAAGCCGGTGTTAGTTTGAAGCGATCCTCCAAAGATTTTGGAGGGTCAAAAAACATTCGTGATATGTTGACCAAGCATTTGTCCGCCAAGTCCTCTCCCGCTACCGCTCCCACTACTCCTGTCGCTAAGCCTTCTGCTGGCACCACTGGGCCTTCATCTCCCGCCGTCCCTGAGATCTCCACCACGGAGACAGATATCAATCCAATCCTTGATGTCTCAGGTTCTGTCAGGCAGATGTTGCTCCCAGCGGTTAGGCGATGCAGGAAAGTACTTCCTCAAAAGTGGCTGAAGATCCGACTAAGGATGCCACCGAGAAAGGGAAGGAAGTGGTGGAAGAGGTGGACGTGGAAGCAATGATCGAGGCGGGAGCCTTCGAGCCATCATCTACCTTGAAGGTGCAAGAGACGGCTAGGGCTTCATCCATGCCTCCAGCTTCAACCTCTCCATTCATTGCGACTCCACCGACGTTGAGCCTGGATGACCTCATCATGTAGGCCAATGCAATTTATAACAACACCCGGACCTTCCATGACTCCTATCCCATCTGGCCAACAATCTTAGGGTCATTGCCATCGTAAGTCTTTTGCAGTTTACTTCTTTTAACTTGTAATGTATCCCACTGTAACCCTCGAGCTCTTAGGAGGATAAACCAATTGTTTTTGGCCTAAGTGCTCCAAAGAACAAAGTGTAGAATTTGTCTGTGTAGCCCCCGAGCGTTTAGTTGAAACTGGATAGTTCCGACTAGATGCTCTAGAGAAACTAGTTTACTTTAAAATCTTGTACTATAGCCCCTGAGCATTTAGTTGAAACATGAATAGTTCCAACTAGATGCTCTAGAGAAACTAAGCATGTTAACGTCTTGTGCAGAATGAGAATAAATGGAGGATCGCTACCAATGAGAGGTTTGCTGCTTTGCGAAACAAACTAGACCTTGAATAGGGTAAAACCAACTTCCTAAAGCAACAAATCAAAAATAGCCAGAGTCTTTTTCCTACAACAACTCCTTGCTTTTCTCATTGGATTATTTCTTCCGTCTTCTTATAGCACTTTCTGATTTCCGTCTTACGGAAGCCATTGTCAAGGCCAAGAGCATCGTCGAGCAATCCAAGCATATCCAGGAGCTCGATGTTGAAAACAAAATTCTGAAGAAGGACCTGGCTGATGCCGTCAAGGGCCATGAGTCAACAATGAAGGTGATGCAAGAGTCTGCTGAAGCCGAGATGCAGCGCCTGAAGGATGAAATTGCACAACTCAAAGATCAGAACCAAGCTGCCAAAGAGCAGAATGCTAGGAATCTTGAGATGTTCAAGACAGTACATAAGGAATCTTGTGATGTCATGGCGGAGACATGCAAGCAAGAGGAAACGAGCATCTTTGGTAACCTTTCTCCGTCTTGGTCATTTCTGTAAGTTGGACAACGATTTGACTTGTTTGTACTCATGGTCCTTGTATTTTGTGCAATGCAGCTACCATTGGCATAGCTAACTTGGGTAAGGGTGCTCCGGATCCCAAGGAACACATGATTCTTGCTGGCAACTTCATCATCACTGCCATTGCTCAAGCCAGGGAGATAGCTCAACCTCTGGGCATTAATATCAAGGCGGTAGACTCAACGGCCAAGTTCGCGGAAATCCTGCGTCGAGCCCCCGAGAAAGTCAAGGACTGGAAAGCCTCTTGCGATCGGGCTGGTGCAAGGATGACCCTGTCCTTGGTCAAGGCACACTACGACAATGCCGACATCGACTTGGTGACCTCCAACATAACCAAGATGCACGAGGAAGGACAAGAGATTGATAGCAATGCTATTTGGAACTCCCTCACCAGCTTCGACACCAGAGTTACTAAGATGGTCAAGGCAGATGTCTTCGTTCCTGCCGAGATCCTCGATGAAGACATGGACTCGTCTGAGTCTAGCCCCTCTCCTTCAGAGTTTGATGATCTCTCCTGGCCTGGCTCTCCTGATGATGCCACCATGAAGCACCCTACAGCAGAGCCATAAAAACAATGTTTGTATTAAATGTATCTCTGCAAAGTGTATGCGGAAAAAACTTATGCTTGACTAAGGCGAGAAAACTTGTACTCAAGTTTCCTGCAACTTATCTGTTTCTAGCATGTGCATGTATTCTTTAAGCAAGTGCTGGCTTATCCATTATTCTGGTTCGTATGCTTGACCTTTCATGATACGGAAGACTCGCAACACATAACTATGTTCTCAGGTGATGATGCTTAATAGCACCGTCCAGAACCTAAGAACAAAATCACCGGCTTTGAGTGCTGAAAAGTCACTACTCCAGAATCCATATAAAAACTTCAGAAAACGTGTAGACCGGGAAACTTAAGATAACGCCTGTAGGCGGAATTTTCACAAGGGCAAATGCAACCTTGCGTATAAAGGTTTTATATGATCCAAAAATGAATAACTAAAGGAGGTAAAAGACTCAGAGAATATGAGTGAACCAAATGCTTTATTTCATTGATCATATAAGAAACTTATTACATAATATAAATGTTCTAAGTGTGAAAGGGATGTAGCTGTGCTATGTTCCATGGCCGATCTTTCTCCCGGTAATCATCATCGGAGTCACGTTGCTTGCGCTTGCGATTTTTTGGCCTTTCTTTGAACTCGCGAATATTGACGAGGTAATAGGAACCATGTAGCAATGCTTTGCTTATGACGAACGGTCCTTCCCAAGGCGGGGATAGTTTGTGTGATTTCTCCTGCTTATGTCTAAGCACCAGATCCCCCTCTTTAAACGAGCGATGCTTTACGTGGCGACTATGGTAGCCACGCAGGTTCTACTGGTAGATGGCAGATCTCTGGCATGCCAGCACGTGCTCTTCTTCAAGTAAGTCCTTAGATAAGCGTCTGGATTCTTCAGCGTCATCCTCATTGTAGGCGGAAATTCTTGGTGCATCGTGGAGGATGTCGGATGGAAGGACTGCTTCTGCTCCATAAACCATGAAGAAAGGAGTCAACCCGGTGGATCTGTTGGGTGTTGTTCTTAAAGTCCACAAGACAGATGGTAGTTCCTCCGCCCAGGCTCTAGCATCTCTACGTAGCGGTGCCTCTAAGTGTGGCTTGATTCCGTGCAGAATTAGTCCATTGGCCCTTTCAACTTTCCCATTTGACTTTGGGTGTGCCATAGATGCCTTTTTCATGAAAATACTCCTCAACTTCTACGAGAGATAAATTTATGCCATTGTCGGTGATGATTCTATGTGGGAGTCCAAATCTCTCCACTAGATCCCGGACAAATTTTAGGGTTGTTTCCCCATCAAGCTTTCTAATTGGTTTAGCTTCAATCCATTTTGTCAATTTTTCCACTGCTACTAGCAAGTGTGTGAATCCACAGGGTGCTGTTTGCAAAGGTCCCACCATGTCCAGCTCCCAGACTGCAAATGGCCAAGTTATTGGTATTGTTTGCAATTCTTCAGCTGGAACACTTGGTTTTTTTGCATAGAACTGGCACCCAAGGCATGTTTGTACCAACCTATCGGCGTCCGCCTTGGCAGTTATCCAGTAGAATCCTTGTCGGAAGGCTTTAGCCACCAACGATCGGGGAGCGGCGTGATGCCCACAATCTCCGAGATGTATTTCTCTAAGGATTTCAATACCTTGGTTATGGGAGATGCATCGTCGGAAAACTCATGTGGTACTTATTTTGTATAACTGGCTGTCAATGATGACGAAGCCTTTTGCTCTTCGTACTATTTGCCGGCTTTCGACTTTGTCGGCGGGCAAAGTTCCGTCTTGTAGATAGTCCATGGACGGTTTCGTCCAAGCTAGAGAGGTCACTATTACTGTATTAATGAATGAATCCACTCTATCCGGGTTGTCGGGGTTCGCTCCTTTCATGTATGGGGTCCGTAAAAGTTCCAGGAAAACGCCTAGCAGAATTGGTCGACCAGCTGATCCAAGCATTAACAGGAGATCTGCCGCCTCATTATCCTCCCTTTTGACATACTTGACTTCATAGCCGTCGAAGCACTTAGATATTTCATCTACTTCGTCTCGACATGCCACCATCATAGGGTTCCACGCATTCCAGGTGCCAGCTACCTCCTTGGCAACCAAGTTGGAATCTCCACAGCAAACTATGCGCTTGATGCCAATATGCTTGGCTACGCGAAGTCCGTGAATGAGGGCCTCATACTCCGCCATGTTGTTGGTAGCATTGACGTGGATCTGCAGGATGTATTGTAGCTTTTCTCCTATTGGTGATTGTAATAATACACCAGCCCCCAAGCCATTGAGTAGCTTTGATCCATCAAAGTGCATAACCCAATATTCTGGTTCTGGCACAGGAGTTTCTTCTGGCAGTTCTGTCCAATCTGCGAGAAGGTCTGCCAATGCTTGTGATTTGATAGCATCATGTCTCTTGTAGGTGATTTCAAAGGCGGCAAGCCCAATGCCCCACTTTGCCACTCTCCCTATAGCGTCTCTGTTGTTGATTATGTCGGATAGTGGAGCCTTGCTCACTACTATGATGGGGTGCTCCTGGAAATAATACCTTAGCTTACGTGAAGAAAGGAAAACTCCATAAGCTATCTTTTGGTAGTGCGAGTGACGCTGCTTGGATTCCGTCAAGATCTCGCTTTCATAGTAAACAGGTCGCTGAACTCCGTACTCTTGCATTGGTTCCTTGCGCTCCACTATGATGATGACGTTGATTACTCGGTTGGTTGCCGCCATGTAAAATAACATTGGCTCCCTTGGTACCGGTGTTGCAAGTAATTGTGGGGAGGATAGTATTCTCTTCAACTCCTAAAGTGTTGTGTTAGCCTCATCCGTCCATGTGAATTTGTCCTTCTTCTTGAGCAACCTGTAGAGCAGCATAGCCTTCTGACCAAGTTGACTGATGAATCGGCTTAATGCTGCAACACAGCTTGTGAGCCTTTGTATGTCCTTCAGGCATGTTGGGCGTTTGATGTCGAGGATAGCCTTGATTTTCCCCGGGTTCACCTCGATTCCGCGGTGCGGAACGATGAAACCCAACAGCTTGCCGAAAGGTACCCCGAAGACGCACTTCTTGGGGTTCAACATCATGTTGTATTTCCGAAGATTATAGAATGTTTCCTACAAGTCAACAATAAGATCATTTGATTTCTTTGACATTACCACGATGTCGTCCACATAAGCATGTATGTTGCGACCTATCTGGTCATGTAGGAAACATTGCACGCGGGTACGTAGCACCGGCGTTTTTCAACCCGAAGGGCATCGTGACGTAGTAATACGTGCCATAGGGGATTGTTCATAGCCGCTGTTGCGAGGCTCTAGCCCGCCTCCGCTGCCGACGAGTCGAGCAACTCGGGGGATGGCAGATCCTACTACCAAGGAAGAAGAGGTTCTGGATACATGCGGGTGAGCTACCATTCTCTTTGCTATTCGCACTAATTATAACTGCTAGCTGGCTACTGAACCTACCATTGTTTGTTAGCCCAATGCTAACAAACATATTTTTTCAACAGTTTTCTGTCAAGTGGGATCTCCACGGACCACCCTTACCTGGTTACGGTAGTCCTCTTTAGGTACAACTCTAAATCAGAAAGGCTGAAGGGCAAGTGGTATGGACACCATTGTATCACGATGGAAGAAGCGCCTGTGCAGATCAGCACTATATCTGGTATGGTTGTTGCTCTGCGTAATCATGATGAATTATGGACAAATCAGACTGCAAAGTTCAACTTCATGGATGAACATGGCATCATGGTTCCTCTAACGTGTGACAGTGAGCTAATTGGGTTGATGAAAAGGTATGCTTCAGATTGCATGTTTGAGCTGAATTGTGATGTACTAGATGTGGAAGCTGCTGCAACTAGGATTCGCCCTTCTATTCTTGGACAGGGTGGTTGCGCGAACCCAATTATCTCCTGGTAAGCAAAAGTCTCTTAGGGTTCGCATGTTTGTGCTGAATTGTAATTTTTGTTTCATTTACTCTGTAGATATTGGGCAGTTATGCCACAGTCATGTTTCTTTGATAGGAAGCGCCGCAAAGATAGAAACATGACTGCCTGGTAAGTCATTTTGCTACCCGAAGAAGGTAAAAACGGGTGGAAAGATGATGCTGGACATGATTCTAGTGTTGATTATCCCAGCGATGCAGAGTGGGTGAAGCTAAGAAAATTGGCTCCGAGGAAGAGGAAGAAGGCAGGAAATGAAGAAGCCAGTGGACGTGAAGGCTTGGCACCCAGGCTGCGGAAGAAGGCTGTTGGCAATGAAGATGCATAGTAATGTGTTGAACTTGAACCTATATATGTAATTCGGTTAAATTCTAGAGCTCTGTGTGTGGCACTTTGCTGGGCGAAACAATCTACCCACATTCTCTGAGTAAAATATACCGTGACTTAGGGTTTGGAAACGCCCGAGTCAGTAGTTGAGTCCGAAATTGTGATTGTGCCACTACTATCTGAAAATAGGCAGCACCGATTACACGATTACTAAGGGGCAGGAGGTCTCCAAATTCGATGGAATGTAAATGACATAGAAATAAATTATTTAAGGTGCTACACTCCATGACGCAGAAACTTATTTTAGATGCTACACAATGACGTGGCAACATAAACAGCAATGGCAACCGATAATGCCTAGATGAGGAGGAAATGGGTACCACAGTTCATGAAAAGAAGACACACATTCAATGACTCTAGTTATGGTTTGTGAAAATAACACACATCTAGTGATAGTGGTGGATCCATATGTGGTTTGTGGAAAGAACAGACATGGAATGACTATAGGTGTGGTTTATGAAAAGAACAGACATGCAATGACACTAGTTGTGGTTTGTGAAAATAACACACATCCAGTGACACTGGTGGATCCATATGTGGTTTGTGGAAGGAACAGACATGCAATGACTCTAGTTGTGGTTTGTGAAAAGAATAGGCATGCAATGACACTGGTGGCACCATGTGTGGTTTATGAGAAGAACACACATGCAATGACACTGGTGATATGTGGTTTGTGAAAAGAACAAACATGCAATGCCTCTAACTGTGGTTAATGAAAAGAGCACACATGCAATGACACTGGTGGATCCATGTGTGGTTTGTGAGAAGAACAGACATCCAATGACACTGGCTGTGGTTCATGAAAAGAACAGACATGCAATGACACTGGTGGATCCATGTGTGGTTTGTGAGAATAACACAAATGCAATGACACATGGTGTGGCTCATGAAAAGAACACACATCCAATGACACAGGTGTATCCTTATGTGGTTTGTGAAAAGAGCACACGTGTAATGACTCTAGCTATGGTTTGTGAAAAGAGCACACATGCAATGACTCTAGCTGTTGTTTGTGAAATGAATAGACATGCAATGACTCGAGTTGTGGTTTGTGAAAATAACACACATCCAGTGACACTAGTGGATCCATATGTGGTTTGTGGAAAGAACATACAGGCAATGACTCTAATTGTGGTTTGTGAAAAGAACAGACATGCAATGACACTAGTGGATCCATGTGTGGTTTATGAGAAGAACACACATGCAATGACACTGGTGATATGTGGTTTGTGAAAAGAACACACATGCAATGACTCTAATAGTGGTTAATGAAAAGAGCACACATGCAATGACACTGGTGGATCTATGTGTGGTTTGTGAGAAGAACAGACCTCCAATGACACTGGGTGTGGTTAATGAAAAGATCAGACATGCAATGACACTGGTGGATACATGTGTGGTTTGTGAGAAGAACACAGATGCAATAACACTGGGTGTGGTTCATGAAAAGAACAATCATCCAATGACACTGGTGTATCCTTATGTGGTTTGTGAAAAGAGCACACATGCAATGACTCTAGCTGTGGTTTGTGCAAAGAAAAGACATGCAATGACTCTAGTTGTGGCTTGTGAAAATAACACACATCCAGTGACACTGGTCGATCCATATGTGGTTTGTGGAAAGAAAAGACATGCAATGACTCTAGATGTGGTTTGTGAAAAGAACAGACATGCAATGACACTGGTGGATCCATGTGTGGTTTATGAAAAGAAGAGACATGCAATGACACTGGTGATATGTGGTTTGTGAAAAGAACACACATGCAATGCCTCTAACTGTGGTTAATGAAAAGAGCACACATGCAATGACACCGGTGGATCCATGTGTGGTTTGTGAGAAGAACAGACATCCAATGACACTGGCTATGGTTCATGAAAAGAACAGACATGCAATGACACTGGTGGATCCATGTGTGGTTTGTGAGAATAACACAAATGCAATGACACTTGGTGTGGTTTATGAAAAGAACACACATCCAATGACACAGGTGTATCCTTATGTGGTTTGTGAAAAGAGCACACATGCAATGACTCTAGCTGTGGTTTGTGAAATGAGCACACATGCAATGACTCTAGCTGTTGTTTGTGAAAAGAACAAACATGCAATGACTCGAGTTGTGGTTTGTGAAAATAACACACATCCATTGACACTGGTGGATCCATATGTGGTTTGTGGAAAGAACATACAAGCAATGACTCTAGTTGTGGTTTGTGAAAAGAACAAACATGCAATGACACTGGTGGATCTATGTGTGGTTTATGAAAAGATCACACATGCAATGACACTGGTGGATCTATGTGCGGTTTGTATGAAGAACACACATGCAATGACACTATATGTGGTTCATGAAAAGAACACACATGCAATGACACTGGTGTATCCTTATGTGGTTTGTGATAAGAACAGACATGCAATGACACTATATGTGGTTCATGAAAAGAACACACATGCAATGACACTGGTGTATCCTTATGTGGTTTGTGATAAGAACAGACATGCAATGACTCTGGCTGTGGTTCATGAAAAGAACAGACATGCAATGACACTGGAGGATCCATGTGTGCTTTTTGAGAAGAACACACATGCAATGACTCTAGTTGTGGTTCATGAAAAGAACACACATGCAATGACACTAGTGGATCCATGTGTGGTTTGTGAGAAGAACACACAGGCAATAACACTGGGTGTGGTTAATGAAAAGAACAATCATCCAATGACATTGGTGTATACTTATGTGGTTTGTGAAAAGAGCGCACATGCAATGACTCTAGCTGTGGTTTGTGCAAAGAAAAGACATGCAATGACTCTAGTTGTGGTTTGTGAAAATAACACACATCTAGTGACACTGGTGGATCCATATGTGGTTTGTGGAAAGAACAGACATGCAATGACTCTAGTTGTGGTTTGTGGAAATAACACACATCCAGTGACACTAGTGGATCCATATGTGGTTTGTGGAAAGAACAGACATGCAATGACTCTAGTTGTGGTTTGTGAAAAGAAGAGACATGCAATGACACTACTGGATCCATGTGTGGTTTGTGAGAAGAACACACATGCAATGACACTATATGTGGTTCATGAAAAGAACAAAATGCAATGACACTGGTGTATCCTTATGTGGTTTGTGATAAGAACAGACATGCAATGACTTTGGCTATGGTTCATGAAAAGAACAGACATGCAATGACACTGGAGGATCCATGTGTGCTTTTTGAGAAGAACACACATGCAATGACTCTAGCTGTGGTTCATGAAAAGAACACACATGGAACGACACTAGTGGATCCATGTGTGGTTTGTGAGAAGAACACACATGAAATGACACTTGGTGTGGTTCATGAAAAGAACACGCATCCAATGACACTGGTGTATCCTTATGTCGTTTGTGAAAAGAGCACACATGCAATAACACTGGTGGATCCATGTGTGGTTTGTGAGAAGAACAGACATCCAATGACACTGGTTGTGGTTCATGAAAAGAACAGACATGCAATGACACTGGTGGATCCATGTGTGGTTTGTGAGAACAACACAAATGCAATGATTATGGCTGTGGTTCATGAAAAGAATAGACATGCAATGACACTAGTCGATCCATGTGTGGTTTATGAGAAGAACACACATGCAATGACACTAGGTGTAGTTCATCAAAAGAACACACATCCAATGACACTTGTGTATCCTTATGTGGTTTGTGAAAAGAACAGACATGCAATGACACTAGTTGTGGTTTGTGAAAATAACACACATTAAGTGACACTCGTGGATCCATATGTGGTTTGTGGAAGGAATAGACATGCAATGACTCTAGTTGTGGTTTGTGAAAAGAATAGGCATGCAATGACACTGGTGGCACCATGTGTGGTTTATGAGAAGAACACACATGCAATGACACTGGTGATATGTGGTTTGTGAAAAGAACAAACATGCAATGCCTCTAATTGTGGTTAATGAAAAGAGCACACATGCAATGACACTGGTGGATCCATGTGTGGTTTGGGAAAAGAACAGACATCCAATGACACTGGTTGTGGTTCATGAAAAGAACAGACATGCAATGACACTGGTGGATCCATGTGTGGTTTGTGAGAATAACACAAATGCAATGACACATGGTGTGGCTCATGAAAAGAACACACATCCAATGACACAGGTGTATCCTTATGTGGTTTGTGAAAAGAGCACACATGTAATGACCCTAGCTATGGTTTGTGAAAAGAGCACACATGCAATGACTCTAGCTGTTGTTTGTGAAAAGAATAGACATGCAATGACTCGAGTTGTGGTTTGTGAAAATAACACACATCCAGTGACACTGGTGGATCCATATGTGGTTTGTGGAAAGAACATACAAGCAATGACTCTAGTTGTGGTTTGTGAAAAGAACAAACATGCAATGACACTCGTGGATCCATGTGTGGTTTATGAGAAGAACACACATGCAATGACACTGGTGATATGTGGTTTCTGAAAAGAACACACAAGCAATGACTCTAACTATGGTTAATGAAAAGAGCACACATGCAATGACACTGGTGGATCTATGTGTGGTTTGTGAGAAGAACACACATGCAATGACACTATATGTGGTTCATGAAAAGAACACACATGCAATGACACTGGTGTATCCTTATGTGGTTTGTGATAAGAACAGACATGCAATGACACTATATGTGGTTCATGAAAAGAACACACATGCAATGACACTGGTGTATCCTTATGTGGTTTGTGATAAGAACAGACATGCAATGACTCTGGCAGTGGTTCATGAAAAGAACAGACATGCAATGACACTAGAGGATCCATGTGTGCTTTTTGAGAACAACACACATGCAATGACTCTAGCTGTGGTTCATGAAAAGAACACACATGCAATGACACTAGTGGATCCATGTGTGGTTTGTGAGAAGAACACACATGCAATAACACTGGGTGTGGTTAATGAAAAGAACAATCATCCAATGACATTGGTGTATCCTTATGTGGTTTGTGAAAAGAGCGCACATGCAATGACTCTAGCTGTGGTTTGTGCAAAGAAAAGACATGCAATGAATCTAGTTGTGGTTGGTGAAAAGAACAGACATGCAATGACACTGGTGGATCCATATGTGGTTTGTGGAAAGAACAGACATGCAATGACTCTAGCTGTGGTTGGTGAAAAGAACAGACATGCAATGACACTGGTGGATCCATGTGTGGTTTATGAGAAGAACACACATGCAATGACTCTGGCTGTGGTTCATGAA
This sequence comes from Avena sativa, assembly GCA_916181665.1. Taxonomy (NCBI): domain Eukaryota; kingdom Viridiplantae; phylum Streptophyta; class Magnoliopsida; order Poales; family Poaceae; genus Avena; species Avena sativa. Next base: position 575,111,235 of record OV702287.1, read on the forward strand.
AAGAACACACATGCAATGACACTAGTGGATCCATATGTGATTTTTGAGAATAACACAAATGCAATGACACTTGGTGTGGTTCATGAAAAGAACACACATCCAATGACACAGGTGTATCCTTATGTGGTTTGTGAAAAGAGCACACGTGCAATGACTCCAGCTGTGGTTTGTGAAAAGAGCACACATGGAACGAATCTAGCTTTTGTTTGTGAAAAGAACAGACATGCAATGACTCTAGTTGTGGTTTGTGGAAATAACACACATCCAGTGACACTAGTGGATCCATATGTGGTTTGTGGAAAGAACAGACATGCAATGACTCTAGTTGTGGTTTGTGAAAAGAAGAGACATGCAATGACACTACTGGATCCATGTGTGGTTTGTGAGCAGAACACACATGCAATGACACTATATGTGGTTCATGAAAAGAACACACATGCAATGACACTGGTGTATCTTTATGTGGTTTGGACATGCAATGACTCTGGCTATGGTTCATGAAAAGAACAGACATGCAATGACACTGGAGGATCCATGTGTGCTTTTTGAGAAGAACACACATGCAATGACTCTAGCTGTGGTTCATGAAAAGAACACACATGCAACGACACTAGTGGATCCATGTGTGGTTTGTGAGAAGAACACACATGAAATGACACTTGGTGTGGTTCATGAAAAGAACACGCATCCAATGACACTGGTGTATCCTTATGTCGTTTGTGAAAAGAGCACACATGCAATAACACTGGTGGATCCATGTGTGGTTTGTGAGAAGAACTGACATCCAATGACACTGGTTGTGGTTCATGAAAAGAACAGACATGCAATGACACTGGTCGATCCATGTGTGGTTTGTGAGAACAACAAAAATGCAATGATTTGGATGTGGTTCATGAAAAGAATAGACATGCAATGACACTAGTCGATCCATGTGTGGTTTGTGAGAAGAACACACATGCAATGACACTAGGTGTAGTTCATGAAAAGAACACACATCCAATTACACTTGTGTATCCTTATGTGGTTTGTCAAAAGAGTACACATGCAATGACACGGGTGGATCCATGTGTGGATTGTGCAAAGAATAGACATCCAATGAAACTGGTTGTGGTTCATAAAAAGAACAGACATGCAATGACACTGTTGGATCCATGTGTGGTTTGTGAGAATAACACAAATGCAATGACTATGGCTGTGGTTCACGAAAAGAACACACATGCAATGACACTAGTGGATCCATGTATGATTTGTGAGAAGAACACACATGCAATGACACTGGGTGTGGTTCGTGAAAAGAACACACATCCAATGACACTAGTGTATCCTTATGTGGATTGTGGAAAGAACAGACATGCAATGACTCTAGCTGTGGATTAAGAAAAGAAACGACATGCAATGACTCGTGTTGTGGTTCATGACAAGAACACACATCCAGTGACACTAGTGTATCCTTATGTGGTTTGTGAAAAGAGCACACATGCAATGACACTGGTGGATCCATGTGTGGTTTGTGAGAAGAATAGACATCCAATGACACTGGGTGTGGTTAATGAAAAGAGCAGACATGCAATGACACTGGTGGATCCATGTGTGGTTTGTGAGAAGAACACAAATGCAATGACACTAGGTGTGGTTCGTGAAAAGAACACTCATCCAATGACAATGGTGGATCCATATGTGGTTTGTGGAAAGAATAGACATGCAATGGCACTGGGTGTGGTTCATGAAATGAACACTCATCCAATGACACTAGTGGATCCATATGTGGTTTGAGGAAAAAACAAAGATGCAATGACTCTAGCTGTGGTTTGTGAAAAGAGCGCACATGCAATGACTCTAGCTATTGTTTATGAAAAGAACAGACATGCAATGACTCTAGTTGTGGTTTGTGAAAATAACACACATCTAGTGACACTAGTGGATCCATATGTGGTTTGTGGAAAGAACAGACATGCAATGACTCTAGCTGTGGTTTGTGAAAAGAACAAACATGCAATGACACTTGTGGATCCATGTGTGGTTTATGAGAAGAACACACATGCAATGACACTGGTGATATGCGGTTTGTGAAAAGAACACACATGCAATGACTCTAACTGTGGTTAATGAAAAGAGCACACATGCAATGACACTGGTGGATCCATGTGTGGTTTGTGAGAAGAACAGACATCCAATGACACTAGCTGTGGTTCATGAAAAGAACAGACATGCAATGACACTGGTAGATCCGCGTGTGGTTTGTGATAATAACACAAATGCAATGACACTTGCTGTGGTTCATGAAAAGAACATACATCCAATGACACAGGTGTATCCTTATGAGGTTTGTGAAAATAGCACACATGCAATGACTCTAGCTATGGTTTGTGAAAAGAGCACACATGCAATGACTCTACCTATGGTTTGTGAAAAGAACAGACATGCATTGACTCTAGTTGTGGTTTGTGAAAATAACACACATCAAGTGACACTGGTGGATCCATACGTGGTTTGTGGAAAGAACATACAAGCAATGACTCTAGTTGTGGTTTGTGAAAAGAACAGACATGCAATGACACTGGTGGATGCATGTGTGGTTTATGAGAAGAACACACATGCAATGACTCTAACTATGGTTAATGAAAAGAGCACACATGCAATGACACTGGTGGATCCATGTGTGGTTTGTGAGAAGAACACAAGTGCAATGACACTAGGTGTGGTTCATGAAAAGAACACTCATCCAATGACAATGGTGGATCCATATGTGGTTTGTGGAAAGAATAGACATGTAATGGCACTGGGTGTGGTTCATGAAAAGAACACTCATCCAATGACCCTGGTGGATCCACATGTGGTTTGTGGAAAGAACAGACATGCAATGACTCTAGTTGTGGTTAATGAAAAGAACTGACATGCAATGACACTAGTGGATCCATATGTGGTTTGTGAGAAGAACACACATTCAATGACACTAGGTTTGGTTCATGAAAAGAAGACACATGCAATGACTCTAGTTATGGTTTGTGAAAATAACACACATCCAGTGACACTGGTGGATCCATATGTGGTTTGTGGAAAGAACAGACATGCAATGACTCTAGTTGTAGTTTGTGAAAATAACACACATCTAGTGACACTGGTGGATCCATATGTGGTTTGTGGAAAGAACAGACATGCAATGACTCTAGCTGTGGTTTGTGAAAAGAACAGACATGCAATGACACTGGTGGATCCATGTGTGGTTTATGAGAAGAACACACATGCAATGACTCTAGCTGTGGTTCATGAAAAGAACACACATGCAATGACACTAGTGGATCCATGTGTGGTTTGTGAGAAGAACACACATTGAATGAAACTGGGTGTGGTTCATGAAAAGAACACACATCCAATGACACTGGTGGATCCATGTGTGGTTTGTGGAAAGAACAGACATGCAATGACTCTAGTTGTGGTTTGTGAAAATAGCACACATCTAGTGACACTAGTGGATACATATGTGGTTTGTGGAAAGAACAGACATGCAATGACACCGGTGGATCCATGTGTGGTTTATGAGAAGAACACACATGCAATGACACTAGTGATATGTGGTTTGTGAAAAGAACACACATGCAATGACTCTAGTTGTGGTTAATGAAAAGAGCACACATGCAATGACACTGGTGGATCCATGTGTGGTTTGTGAGAAGAGCAGACATCCAATGACACTGGCTGTGGTTCATGAAAAGAACAGACATGCAATGACACTGGTGGATCCGTGTGTGGTTTGTGAGAATAACACAAATGCAATGACACTTGGTGTGGTTCATGAAAAGAACATACATCTAATGACACAGGTGTATCCTTATGTGGTTTGTGAAAAGAGCACGCATGCAATGACTCTAGCTGTGGTTTGTGCAAAGAAAAGACATGCGATGACTCTAGTTGTGGTCTGTGAAAATAACACACATCTAGTGACACTGGTGGATCCATATGTGGTTTGTGGAAAGAACAGACATGCAATGACTCTAGCTGTGGTTTTTGAAAAGAACAAACATGCAATGACACTGGTGGATCCATGTGTGGTTTATGAGAAGAACACACATGCAATGACACTGGCGATATGTGGTTTGTGAAAAGAACACACATGCAATGACTCTAACGGTGGTTAATGAAAAGAGCACACATGCAATGACACTGGTGGATCCATCTGTGGTTTGTAAGAAGAACAGACATCCAATGACACTAGTTGTGGTTCATGAAAAGAATGGACATGCAATGACACTGGTGGATCCATGTCTGGTTTGTGAGAACTACACAAATGCAATGACTCTGGTTGTGGTTCATGAAAAGAACACACATGCAATGACACTACTGGATCCATATGTGGTTTGTGAGAATAACACAAATGCAATGACACTTGGTGTGGTTCATGAAAAGAACACACATCCAATGACACGGGGGTATCCTTATGTGGTTTGTGAAAAGAGCACACGTGCAATGACTCTAGCTGTGGTTTGTGAAAATAGCACACATGCAACGAATCTAGCTTTTGTTTGTGAAAAGAACAGACATGCAATGACTCTAGTTGTGGTTTGTGGAAATAACACACATCCAGTGATACTGGTGGATCCATATGTGGTTTGTGGAAAGAACATACATGCAATGACTCTAGTTGTGGTTTGTGAAAAGAACAGACATGCAATGACACTAGTGGATCCATGTGTGGTTATTGAGAAGAACACACATGCAATGACACTATATGTGGTTCATGAAAAGAACACACATGCAATGACACTAGTTGATCCATGTGTGGTTTGTGATAAGAACAGACATGCAATGACTCTGGCTGTGGTTCATGAAAAGAACAGACATGCAATGACACTGGAGGATCCATGTGTGCTTTTTGAGAAGAAAACACATGCAATGACTCTAGCTGTCGTTCATGAAAAGAACACACATGCAATGACACTAGTGGATCCATGTGTGGCTTGTGAGAAGAACACACATGAAATGACACTTGGTGTGGTTCATGAAAAGAACACACATCCAATGACACTGGTGTATCCTTATGTGGTTTGTGAAAAGAGCACACATGCAATAACACTGGTGGATCCATGTGTGGTTTGTGAGAAGAACAGACATCCAATGACACTGGTTGTGGTTCATAAAAAGAACAGACATGCAATGACACTGGTGGATCCATGTGTGCTTTGTGAGAACAACACAAATGCAATGACTATGGTTGTAGTTCATGAAAAGAACACACATGCAATGACACCAGTGGATCCATGTGTGGTTTGTGAGAAGAACAGACATCCAATGACACTGGTTGTGGTTCATAAAAAGAACAGACATGCAATGACACTGGTGGATCCATGTGTGCTTTGTGAGAACAACACAAATGCAATGACTATGGTTGTGGTTCATGAAAAGAACACACATGCAATGACACTAGTGGATCCATGTGTGGTTTGTGAGAAGAACACACATGCAATGACACTGGGTGTGGTTCATGAAAAGAACACACATCCAATGACACTTGTGTATCCTTATGTGGTTTGTGAGAAGAGCACACATACAATGACACTGGAGGATCCATGTGTGGTTTGTGAGAAGAATAGACATCCAATGACACTTGGTGTGGTTAATGAAAAGAGCAGACATGCAATGACACTGGTGGATCCATGTGTGGTTTGTGAGAAGAGCACACATGCAATGACACTGGTGGATCTATGTGTGGTTCATGAGAAGAACACACATGCAATGACACTGGGTGTGGTTCATGAAAAGAACAAGCATCCAATGACAATTTTGTATCCTTATGTGGTTTATGAAAAGAGCACACATTTAATGACACTGGTGGATCCATGTGTGGTTTGTGAGAAGAACAGACATCCAATGACACTGGCTGTGGTTCATGAAAAGAACAGACATGCAATGACACTGGTGGATCAATGTGTGGTTTGTGATAAGAACACAAATGCAATGACACTGGGTGTGGTTCATGAAAATAACACACATCCAATGACACTGGTGTATCCTTATGTGGTTTGTGAAAAGAGCACACATGCAATGACTCTAGCTATGGTTTGTGAAAAGAGCACACATGCAATGGCTCTAGCTATTGTTTATGAAAAGAACAGACATGCAATGCCTCTAGTTGTGGTTTGTGAAAATAGCACACATCTAGTGACACTAGTGGATACATATGTGGTTTGTGGAAAGAACAGACATGCAATGACACTGGTGGATCCATGTGTGGTTTATGAGAAGAACACACATGCAATGACACTATTGATATGTGGTTTGTGAAAAGAACACACATGCAATGATTCTAATTGTGGTTAATGAAAAGAGCACACATGCAATGACACTGGTGGATCCATGTGTGGTTTGTGAGAAGAGCAGACATCCAATGGCACTGGCTGTAGTTCATGCAAAGAACAGACATGCAATGACACTGGTGGATCCGTGTGTGGTTTGTGAGAATAACACAAATGCAATGACACTTGATGTGGTTCATGAAAAGAACATACATCTAATGACACAGGTGTATCCTTATGTGGTTTGTGAAAAGAGCACAAATGCAATGACTCTAGCTGTGGTTTGTGCAAAGAAAAGACATGCAATGACTCTAGTTGTGGTTTGTGAAAATAACACACATCTAGTGACACTGGTGGAACCATATGTGGTTTATGGAAAGAACAGACATGCAATGACTCTAGCTGTGGTTTGTGAAAAGAACAAACATGCAATGACACTGGTGGATCCATGTGTGGTTTATGAGAAGAACACACATGCAATGACACTGGCGATATGTGGTTTGTGAAAAGAACACACATGCAATGACACTGGTGATATGTGGTTTCTGAAAAGAACACACAAGCAATGACTCTAACTATGGTTAATGAAAAGAGCACACATGCAATGACACTGGTGGATCTATGTGCGGTTTGTATGAAGAACACACATGCAATGACACTATATGTGGTTCATGAAAAGAACACACATGCAATGACACTGGTGTATCCTTATGTGGTTTGTGATAAGAACAGACATGCAATGACACTATATGTGGTTCATGAAAAGAACACACATGCAATGACACTGGTGTATCCTTATGTGGTTTGTGATAAGAACAGACATGCAATGACTCTGGCTGTGGTTCATGAAAAGAACAGACATGCAATGACACTGGAGGATCCATGTGTGCTTTTTGAGAAGAACACACATGCAATGACTCTAGCTGTGGTTCATGAAAAGAACACACATGCAATGACACTAGTGGATCCATGTGTGGTTTGTGAGAAGAACACACATGCAATAACACTGGGTATGGTTAATGAAAAGAACAATCATCCAATGACATTGGTGTATACTTATGTGGTTTGTGAAAAGAGCGCACATGCAATGACTCTAGCTGTGGTTTGTGCAAAGAAAAGACATGCAATGACTCTAGTTGTGGTTTGTGAAAATAACACACATCTAGTGACACTGGTGGATCCATATGTGGTTTGTGGAAAGAACAGACATGCAATGACTCTAGCTGTGTTTGGTGAAAAGAACAGACATGCAATGACACTGGTGGATCCATGTGTGGTTTATGAGAAGAACACACATGCAATGACTCTGCCTGTGGTTCATGAAAAGAACACACATGCAATGACACTAGTGGGTCCATATGTGATTTTTGAGAATAACACAAATGCAATGACACTTGGTGTGGTTCATGAAAAGAACACACATCCAATGACACAGGTGTATCCTTATGTGGTTTGTGAAAAGAGCACACGTGCAATGACTCTAGCTGTGGTTTGTGAAAAGAGCACACATGCAACGAATCTAGCTTTTGTTTGTGAAAAGAACAGACATGCAATGACTCTAGTCGTGGTTTGTGGAAATAACACACATCCAGTGACACTAGTGGATCCATATGTGGTTTGTGGAAAGAACAGACATGCAATGACTCTAGTTGTGGTTTGTGAAAAGAAGAGACATGCAATGACACTACTGGATCCATGTGTGGTTTGTGAGAAGAACACACATGCAATGACACTATATGTGGTTCATGAAAAGAACACACATGCAATGACACTGGTGTATCTTTATGTGGTTTGTGATAAGAACAGACATGCAATGACTCTGGCTATGGTTCATGAAAAGAACAGACATGCAATGACACTAGAGGATCCATGTGTGCTTTTTGAGAAGAACACACATGCAATGACTCTAGCTGTGGTTCATGAAAAGAACACACATGCAACGACACTAGTGGATCCATGTGTGGTTTGTGAGAAGAACACACATGAAATGACACTTGGTGTGGTTCATGAAAAGAACACGCATCCAATGACACTGGTGTATCCTTATGTCGTTTGTGAAAAGAGCACACATGCAATAACACTGGTGGATCCATGTGTGGTTTGTGAGAAGAACTGACATCCAATGACACTGGTTGTGGTTCATGAAAAGAATAGACATGCAATGACACTGGTGGATCCATGTGTGGTTTGTGAGAACAACACAAATGCAATGATTTGGATGTGGTTCATGAAAAGAATAGACATGCAATGACACTAGTCGATCCATGTGTGGTTTGTGAGAAGAACACACATGCAATGACACTAGGTGTAGTTCATGAAAAGAACACACATCCAATGACACTTGTGTATCCTTATGTGGTTTGTGAAAAGAGCACACATACAATGACACTGGAGGATCCATGTGTGGTTTGTGAGAAGAATAGACATCCAATGACACTTGGTGTGGTTAATGAAAAGAGCAGACATGCAATGACACTGGTGGATCCATGTGTGGTTTGTGAGAAGAGCACACATGCAATGACACTGGTGGATCTATGTGTGGTTCATGAGAAGAACACACATGCAATGACACTGGGTGTGGTTCATGAAAAGAACAAGCATCCAATGACAATTTTGTATCCTTATGTGGTTTATGAAAAGAGCACACATTTAATGACACTGGTGGATCCATGTGTGGTTTGTGAGAAGAACAGACATCCAATGACACTGGCTGTGGTTCATGAAAAGAACAGACATGCAATGACACTGGTGGATCAATGTGTGGTTTGTGATAAGAACACAAATGCAATGACACTGGGTGTGGTTCATGAAAATAACACACATCCAATGACACTGGTGTATCCTTATGTGGTTTGTGAAAAGAGCACACATGCAATGACTCTAGCTATGGTTTGTGAAAAGAGCACACATGCAATGGCTCTAGCTATTGTTTATGAAAAGAACAGACATGCAATGCCTCTAGTTGTGGTTTGTGAAAATAGCACACATCTAGTGACACTAGTGGATACATATGTGGTTTGTGGAAAGAACAGACATGCAATGACACTGGTGGATCCATGTGTGGTTTATGAGAAGAACACACATGCAATGACACTATTGATATGTGGTTTGTGAAAAGAACACACATGCAATGATTCTAATTGTGGTTAATGAAAAGAGCACACATGCAATGACACTGGTGGATCCATGTGTGGTTTGTGAGAAGAGCAGACATCCAATGGCACTGGCTGTAGTTCATGCAAAGAACAGACATGCAATGACACTGGTGGATCCGTGTGTGGTTTGTGAGAATAACACAAATGCAATGACACTTGATGTGGTTCATGAAAAGAACATACATCTAATGACACAGGTGTATCCTTATGTGGTTTGTGAAAAGAGCACAAATGCAATGACTCTAGCTGTGGTTTGTGCAAAGAAAAGACATGCAATGACTCTAGTTGTGGTTTGTGAAAATAACACACATCTAGTGACACTGGTGGAACCATATGTGGTTTATGGAAAGAACAGACATGCAATGACTCTAGCTGTGGTTTGTGAAAAGAACAAACATGCAATGACACTGGTGGATCCATGTGTGGTTTATGAGAAGAACACACATGCAATGACACTGGCGATATGTGGTTTGTGAAAAGAACACACATGCAATGACACTGGTGATATGTGGTTTCTGAAAAGAACACACAAGCAATGACTCTAACTATGGTTAATGAAAAGAGCACACATGCAATGACACTGGTGGATCTATGTGCGGTTTGTATGAAGAACACACATGCAATGACACTATATGTGGTTCATGAAAAGAACACACATGCAATGACACTGGTGTATCCTTATGTGGTTTGTGATAAGAACAGACATGCAATGACACTATATGTGGTTCATGAAAAGAACACACATGCAATGACACTGGTGTATCCTTATGTGGTTGTGATAAGAACAGACATGCAATGACTCTGGCTGTGGTTCATGAAAAGAACAGACATGCAATGACACTGGAGGATCCATGTGTGCTTTTTGAGAAGAACACACATGCAATGACTCTAGCTGTGGTTCATGAAAAGAACACACATGCAATGACACTAGTGGATCCATGTGTGGTTTGTGAGAAGAACACACATGCAATAACACTGGGTATGGTTAATGAAAAGAACAATCATCCAATGACATTGGTGTATACTTATGTGGTTTGTGAAAAGAGCGCACATGCAATGACTCTAGCTGTGGTTTGTGCAAAGAAAAGACATGCAATGACTCTAGTTGTGGTTTGTGAAAATAACACACATCTAGTGACACTGGTGGATCCATATGTGGTTTGTGGAAAGAACAGACATGCAATGACTCTAGCTGTGTTTGGTGAAAAGAACAGACATGCAATGACACTGGTGGATCCATGTGTGGTTTATGAGAAGAACACACATGTAATGACTCTACCTGTGGTTCATGAAAAGAACACACATGCAATGACACTAGTGGATCCATATGTGATTTTTGAGAATAACACAAATGCAATGACACTTGGTGTGGTTCATGAAAAGAACACACATCCAATGACACAGGTGTATCCTTATGTGGTTTGTGAAAAGAGCACACGTGCAATGACTCTAGCTGTGGTTTGTGAAAAGAGCACACATGCAATGAATCTAGCTTTTGTTTGTGAAAAGAACAGACATGCAATGACTCTAGTTGTGGTTTGTGGAAATAACACACATCCAGTGACACTAGTGGATCCATATGTGGTTTGTGGAAAGAACAGACATGCAATGACTCTAGTTGTGGTTTGTGAAAAGAAGAGACATGCAATGACACTACTGGATCCATGTGTGGTTTGTGAGAAGAACACACATGCAATGACACTATATGTGGTTCATGAAAAGAACACACATGCAATGACACTGGTGTATCTTTATGTGGTTTGTGATAAGAACAGACATGCAATGACTCTGGCTATGGTTCATGAAAAGAACAGACATGCAATGACACTGGAGGATCCATGTGTGCTTTTTGAGAAGAACACACATGCAATGACTCTAGCTGTGGTTCATGAAAAGAACACACATGCAACGACACTAGTGGATCCATGTGTGGTTTGTGAGAAGAACACACATGAAATGACACTTGGTGTGGTTCATGAAAAGAACACGCATCCAATGACACTGGTGTATCCTTATGTCGTTTGTGAAAAGAGCACACATGCAATAACACTGGTGGATCCATGTGTGGTTTGTGAGAAGAACTGACATCCAATGACACTGGTTGTGGTTCATGAAAAGAACAGACATGCAATGACACTGGTGGATCCATGTGTGGTTTGTGAGAACAACACAAATGCAATGATTTGGATGTGGTTCATGAAAAGAATAGACATGCAATGACACTAGTCGATCCATGTGTGGTTTGTGAGAAGAACACACATGCAATGACACTAGGTGTAGTTCATGAAAAGGACACACATCCAATTACACTTGTGTATCCTTATGTGGTTTGTGAAAAGAGTACGCATGCAACGACACGGGTGGATCCATGTGTGGATTGTGCAAAGAATAGACATCCAATGAAACTGGTTGTGGTTCATAAAAAGAACAGACATGCAATGACACTGTTGGATCCATGTGTGGTTTGTGAGAACAACACAAAAGCAATGAATATGGCTGTGGTTCACGAAAATAACACACATGCAATGACACTAGTGGATCCATGTGTGGTTTGTGAGAAGACCACACATGCAATGACACTGGGTGTGGTTCGTGAAAAGAACACACATCCAATGACACTAGTGTATCCTTATGTGGATTGTGGAAAGAACAGACATGCAATGACTCTAGCTGTGGATTAAGAAAAGAAAAAAACATGCAATGACTCTAGTTGTGGTTCATGACAAGAACACACATCCAGTGACACTAGTGTATCCTTATGTGGTTTGTGAAAAGAGCACACATGCAATGACACTGGTGGATCCATGTGTGGTTTGTGAGAAGAATAGACATCCAATGACACTGGGTGTGGTTAATGAAAAGAGAATACATGCAATGACACTGGTGGATCCATGTGTGGTTTGTGAGAAGAACACAAATGCAATGACATTAGGTGTGGTTAGTGAAAAGAACACTCATCCAATGACAATGGTGGATCCAGATGTGGTTTGTGGAAAGAATAGACATCCAATGGCACTGGGTGTGGTTCATGAAAAGAACACTCATCCAATGACACTAGTGGATCCATATGTGGTTTGTGGAAAGAACAAAGATGCAATGACTCTAGCTGTGGTTTGTGAAAAGAGCGCACATGCAATGACTCTAGCTATTGTTTATGAAAAGAACAGACATGCAATGACTCTAGTTGTGGTTTGTGAAAATAACACACATCTAGTGACACTAGTGGATCCATATGTGGTTTGTGGAAAGAACAGACATGCAATGACTCTAGCTGTGGTTTGTGAAAAGAACAAACATGCAATGACACTTGTGGATCCATGTGTGGTTTATGCGAAGAACACACATGCAATGACACTGGTGATATGCGGTTTGTGAAAAGAACACACATGCAATGACTCTAACTGTGGTTAATGAAAAGAGCACACATGCAATGACACTGGTGGATCCATGTGTGGTTTGTGAGAAGAACAGACATCCAATGACACTAGTTGTGGTTCATGAAAAGAACAGACATGCAATGACACTGGTAGATCCGCGTGTGGTTTGTGAGAATATAACAAATGCAATGACACTTGCTGTGGTTCATGAAAAGAACATACATCCAATGACACAGGTGTATCCTTATGAGGTTTGTGAAAAGAGCACACATGCAATGACTCTAGCTATGGTTTGTGAAAAGAGCACACATGCAATGACTCTACCTATGGTTTGTGAAAAGAACAGACATGCATTGACTCTAGTTGTGGTTTGTGATAATAACACACATCAAGTGACACTGGTGGATCCATACGTGGTTTGTGGAAAGAACATACAAGCAATGACTCTAGTTGTGGTTTGTGAAAAGAACAGACATGCAATGACACTGGTGGATGCATGTGTGGTTTATGAGAAGAACACACATGCAATGACTCTAACTATGGTTAATGAAAAGAGCACACATGCAATGACACTGGTGGATCCATGTGTGGTTTGTGAGAAGAACACAAATGCAATGACACTAGGTGTGGTTCATGAAAAGAACACTCATCCAATGACAATGGTGGATCCATATGTGGTTTGTGGAAAGAATAGACATGCAATGGCACTGGGTGTGGTTCATGAAAAGAACACTCATCCAATGACCCTGGTGGATCCACATGTGGTTTGTGGAAAGAACAGACATGCAATGACTCTAGTTGTGGTTAATGAAAAGAACTGACATGCAATGACACTAGTGGATCCATATGTGGTTTGTGAGAAGAACACACATTCAATGACACTAGGTGTGGTTCATGAAAATAAGACACATGCAATGACTCTAGTTATGGTTTGTGAAAATAACACACATCCAGTGACACTGGTGGATCCATATGTGGTTTGTGGAAAGAACAGACATGCAATGACTCTAGTTGTAGTTTGTGAAAATAACACACATCTAGTGACACTGGTGGATCCATATGTGGTTTGTGGAAAGAACAGACATGCAATGACTCTAGCTGTGGTTTGTGAAAAGAACAGACATGCAATGACATTGGTGGATCCATGTGTGGTTTATGAGAAGAACACACATGCAATGACTCTAGCTGTGGTTCATGAAAAGAACACACATGCAATGACACTAGTGGATCCATGTGTGGTTTGTGAGAAGAACACACATTGAATGAAACTGGGTGTGGTTCATGAAAAGAACACACATCCAATGACACTGGTGGATCCATGTGTGGTTTGTGGAAAGAACAGACATGCAATGACTCTAGTTGTGGTTTGTGAAAATAGCACACATCTAGTGACACTAGTGGATACATATGTGGTTTGTGGAAAGAACAGACATGCAATGACACCGGTGGATCCATGTGTGGTTTATGAGAAGAACACACATGCAATGACACTAGTGATATGTGGTTTGTGAAAAGAACACACATGCAATGACTCTAGTTGTGGTTAATGAAAAGAGCACACATGCAATGACACTGGTGGATCCATGTGTGGTTTGTGAGAAGAGCAGACATCCAATGACACTGGCTGTGGTTCATGAAAAGAACAGACATGCAATGACACTGGTGGATCCGTGTGTGGTTTGTGAGAATAACACAAATGCAATGACACTTGGTGTGGTTCATGAAAAGAACATACATCTAATGACACAGGTGTATCCTTATGTGGTTTGTGAAAAGAGCACGCATGCAATGACTCTAGCTGTGGTTTGTGCAAAGAAAAGACATGCGATGACTCTAGTTGTGGTCTGTGAAAATAACACACATCTAGTGACACTGGTGGATCCATATGTGGTTTGTGGAAAGAACAGACATGCAATGACTCTAGCTGTGGTTTGTGAAAAGAACAAACATGCAATGACACTGGTGGATCCATGTGTGGTTTATGAGAAGAACACACATGCAATGACACTGGCGATATGTGGTTTGTGAAAAGAACACACATGCAATGACTCTAACGGTGGTTAATGAAAAGAGCACACATGCAATGACACTGGTGGATCCATCTGTGGTTTGTAAGAAGAACAGACATCCAATGACACTAGTTGTGGTTCATGAAAAGAATGGACATGCAATGACACTGGTGGATCCATGTCTGTTTTGTGAGAACTACACAAATGCAATGACTCTGGTTGTGGTTCATGAAAAGAACACACATGCAATGACACTACTGGATCCATATGTGGTTTGTGAGAATAACACAAATGCAATGACACTTGGTGTGGTTCATGAAAAGAATACACATCCAATGACACGGGGGTATCCTTATGTGGTTTGTGAAAAGAGCACACGTGCAATGACTCTAGCTGTGGTTTGTGAAAATAGCACACATGCAACGAATCTAGCTTTTGTTTGTGAAAAGAACAGACATGCAATGACTCTAGTTGTGGTTTGTGGAAATAACACACATCCAGTGATACTGGTGGATCCATATGTGGTTTGTGGAAAGAACAGACATGCAATGACTCTAGTTGTGGTTTGTGAAAAGAACAGACAAGCAGTGACACTAGTGGATCCATGTGTGGTTATTGAGAAGAACACACATGCAATGACACTATATGTGGTTCATGAAAAGAACACACATGCAATGACACTAGTTGATCCATGTGTGGTTTGTGATAAGAACAGACATGCAATGACTCTGGTTGTGGTTCATGAAAAGAACAGACATGCAATGACACTGGAGGATCCATGTGTGCTTTTTGAGAAGAAAACACATGCAATGACTCTAGCTGTCGTTCATGAAAAGAACACACATGCAATGACACTAGTGGATCCATGTGTGGCTTGTGAGAAGAACACACATGAAATGACACTTGGTGTGGTTCATGAAAAGAACACACATCCAATGACACTGGTGTATCCTTATGTGGTTTGTGAAAAGAGCACACATGCAATAACCCTGGTGGATCCATGTGTGGTTTGTGAGAAGAACAGACATCCAATGACACTGGTTGTGGTTCATAAAAAGAACAGACATGCAATGACACTGGTGGATCCATGTGTGCTTTGTGAGAACAACACAAATGCAATGACTATGGTTGTGGTTCATGAAAAGAACACACATGCAATGACACCAGTGGATCCATGTGTGGTTTGTGAGAAGAACAGACATCCAATGACACTGGTTGTGGTTCATAAAAAGAACAGACATGCAATGACACTGGTGGATCCATGTGTGCTTTGTGAGAACAACACAAATGCAATGACTATGGTTGTGGTTCATGAAAAGAACACACATGCAATGACACTAGTGGATCCATGTGTGGTTTGTGAGAAGAACACACATGCAATGACACTGGGTGTGGTTCATGAAAAGAACACACATCCAATGACACTTGTGTATCCTTATGTGGTTTGTGAAAAGAGCACACATACAATGACACTGGAGGATCCATGTGTGGTTTGTGAGAAGAATAGACATCCAATGACACTTGGTGTGGTTAATGAAAAGAGCAGACATGCAATGACACTGGTGGATCCATGTGTGGTTTGTGAGAAGAGCACACATGCAATGACACTGGTGGATCTATGTGTGGTTCATGAGAAGAACACACATGCAATGACACTGGGTGTGGTTCATGAAAAGAACAAGCATCCAATGACAATTTTGTATCCTTATGTGGTTTATGAAAAGAGCACACATTTAATGACACTGGTGGATCCATGTGTGGTTTGTGAGAAGAACAGACATCCAATGACACTGGCTGTGGTTCATGAAAAGAACAAACATGCAATGACACTGGTGGATCAATGTGTGGTTTGTGATAAGAACACAAATGCAATGACACTGGGTGTGGTTCATGAAAATAACACACATCTAATGACACTGGTGTATCCTTATGTGGTTTGTGAAAAGAGCACACATGCAATGACTCTAGCTATGGTTTGTGAAAAGAGCACACATGCATTGGCTCTAGCTATTGTTTATGAAAAGAACAGACATGCAATGCCTCTAGTTGTGGTTTGTGAAAATAGCACACATCTAGTGACACTAGTGGATACATATGTGGTTTGTGGAAAGAACAGACATGCAATGACACTGGTGGATCCATGTGTGGTTTATGAGAAGAACACACATGCAATGACACTAGTGATATGTGGTTTGTGAAAAGAACACACATGCAATGATTCTAATTGTGGTTAATGAAAAGAGCACACATGCAATGACACTGGTGGATCCATGTGTGGTTTGTGAGAAGAGCAGACATCCAATGGCACTGGCTGGAGTTCATGCAAAGAACAGACATGCAATGACACTGGTGGATCCGTGTGTGGTTTGTGAGAATAACACAAATGCAATGACACTTGATGTGGTTCATGAAAAGAACATACATCTAATGACACAGGTGTATCCTTATGTGGTTTGTGAAAAGAGCACAAATGCAATGACTCTAGCTGTGGTTTGTGCAAAGAAAAGACATGCAATGACTCTAGTTGTGGTTTGTGAAAATAACACACATCTAGTGACACTGGTGGAACCATATGTGGTTTATGGAAAGAACAGACATGCAATGACTCTAGCTGTGGTTTGTGAAAAGAACAAACATGCAATGACACTGGTGGATCCATGTGTGGTTTATGAGAAGAACACACATGCAATGACACTGGCGATATGTGGTTTGTGAAAAGAACACACATGCAATGACACTGGTGATATGTGGTTTCTGAAAAGAACACACAAGCAATGACTCTAACTATGGTTAATGAAAAGAGCACACATGCAATGACACTGGTGGATCTATGTGCGGTTTGTATGAAGAACACACATGCAATGACACTATATGTGGTTCATGAAAAGAACACACATGCAATGACACTGGTGTATCCTTATGTGGTTTGTGATAAGAACAGACATGCAATGACACTATATGTGGTTCATGAAAAGAACACACATGCAATGACACTGGTGTATCCTTATGTGGTTTGTGATAAGAACAGACATGCAATGACTCTGGCTGTGGTTCATGAAAAGAACAGACATGCAATGACATTGGAGGATCCATGTGTGCTTTTTGAGAAGAACACACATGCAATGACTCTAGCTGTGGTTCATGAAAAGAACACACATGCAATGACACTAGTGGATCCATGTGTGGTTTGTGAGAAGAACACACATGCGATAACACTGGGTGTGGTTAATGAATAGAACAATCATCCAATGACATTGGTGTATACTTATGTGGTTTGTGAAAAGAGCGCACATGCAATGACTCTAGCTGTGGTTTGTGCAAAGAAAAGACATGCAATGACTCTAGTTGTGGTTTGTGAAAATAACACACATCTAGTGACACTGGTGGATCCATATGTGGTTTGTGGAAAGAACAGACATGCAATGACTCTAGCTGTGGTTGGTGAAAAGAACAGACATGCAATGACACTGGTGGATCCATGTGTGGTTTATGAGAAGAACACACATGCAATGACTCTGGCTGTGGTTCATGAAAAGAACACACATGCAATGACACTAGTGGATCCATATGTGATTTTTGAGAATAACACAAATGCAATGACACTTGGTGTGGTTCATGAAAAGAACACACATCCAATGACACAGGTGTATCCTTATGTGGTTTGTGAAAAGAGCACACGTGCAATGACTCTAGCTGTGGTTTGTGAAAAGAGCACACATGCAACGAATCTAGCTTTTGTTTGTGAAAAAAACAGACATGCAATGACTCTAGTTGTGGTTTGTGGAAATAACACACATCCAGTGACACTAGTGGATCCATATGTGGTTTGTGGAAAGAACAGACATGCAATGACTCTAGTTGTGGTTTGTGAAAAGAAGAGACATGCAATGACACTACTGGATCCATGTGTGGTTTGTGAGAAGAACACACATGCAATGACACTATATGTGGTTCATGAAAAGAACACACATGCAATGACACTGGTGTATCTTTATGTGGTTTGTGATAAGAACAGACATGCAATGACTCTGGCTATGGTTCATGAAAAGAACAGACATGCAATGACACTGGAGGATCCATGTGTGCTTTTTGAGAAGAACACACATGCAATGACTCTAGCTGTGGTTCATGAAAAGAACACACATGCAACGACACTAGTGGATCCATGTGTGGTTTGTGAGAAGAACACACATGAAATGACACTTGGTGTGGTTCATGAAAAGAACACGCATCCAATGACACTGGTGTATCCTTATGTCGTTTGTGAAAAGAGCACACATGCAATAACACTGGTGGATCCATGTGTGGTTTGTGAGAAGAACTGACATCCAATGACACTGGTTGTGGTTCATGAAAAGAACAGACATGCAATGACACTGGTGGATCCATGTGTGGTTTGTGAGAACAACACAAATGCAATGATTTGGATGTGGTTCATGAAAAGAATAGACATGCAATGACACTAGTCGATCCATGTGTGGTTTGTGAGAAGAACACACATGCAATGACACTAGGTGTAGTTCATGAAAAGGACACACATCCAATTACACTTGTGTATCCTTATGTGGTTTGTGAAAAGAGTACGCATGCAACGACACGGGTGGATCCATGTGTGGATTGTGCAAAGAATAGACATCCAATGAAACTGGTTGTGGTTCATAAAAAGAACAAACATGCAATGACACTGTTGGATCCATGTGTGGTTTGTGAGAACAACACAAATGCAATGAATATGGCTGTGGTTCACGAAAATAACACACATGCAATGACACTAGTGGATCCATGTGTGGTTTGTGAGAAGACCACACATGCAATGACACTGGGTGTGGTTCGTGAAAAGAACACACATCCAATGACACTAGTGTATCCTTATGTGGATTGTGGAAAGAACAGACATGCAATGACTCTAGCTGTGGATTAAGAAAAGAAAAAAACATGCAATGACTCTAGTTGTGGTTCATGACAAGAACACACATCCAGTGACACTAGTGTATCCTTATGTGGTTTGTGAAAAGAGCACACATGCAATGACACTGGTGGATCCATGTGTGGTTTGTGAGAAGAATAGACATCCAATGACACTGGGTGTGGTTAATGAAAAGAGCATACATGCAATGACACTGGTGGATCCATGTGTGGTTTGTGAGAAGAACACAAATGCAATGACATTAGGTGTGGTTAGTGAAAAGAACACTCATCCAATGACAATGGTGGATCCATATGTGGTTTGTGGAAAGAATAGACATGCAATGGCACTGGGTGTGGTTCATGAAAAGAACACTCATCCAATGACACTAGTGGATCCATATGTGGTGTGTGGAAAGAACAAAGATGCAATGACTCTAGCTGTGGTTTGTGAAAAGAGCGCACATGCAATGACTCTAGCTATTGTTTATGAAAAGAACAGACATGCAATGACTCTAGTTGTGGTTTGTGAAAATAACACACATCTAGTGACACTAGTGGATCCATATGTGGTTTGTGGAAAGAACAGACATGCAATGACTCTAGCTGTGGTTTGTGAAAAGAACAAACATGCAATGACACTTGTGGATCCATGTGTGGTTTATGCGAAGAACACACATGCAATGACACTGGTGATATGCGGTTTGTGAAAAGAACACACATGCAATGACTCTAACTGTGGTTAATGAAAAGAGCACACATGCAATGACACTGGTGGATCCATGTGTGGTTTGTGAGAAGAACAGACATCCAATGACACTAGTTGTGGTTCATGAAAAGAACAGACATGCAATGACACTGGTAGATCCGCGTGTGGTTTGTGAGAATAACACAAATGCAATGACACTTGCTGTGGTTCATGAAAAGAACATACATCCAATGACACAGGTGTATCCTTATGAGGTTTGTGAAAAGAGCACACATGCAATGACTCTAGCTATGGTTTGTGAAAAGAGCACACATGCAATGACTCTACCTATGGTTTGTGAAAAGAACAGACATGCATTGACTCTAGTTGTGGTTTGTGAAAATAACACACATCAAGTGACACTGGTGGATCCATACGTGGTTTGTGGAAAGAACATACAAGCAATGACTCTAGTTGTGGTTTGTGAAAAGAACAGACATGCAATGACACTGGTGGATGCATGTGTGGTTTATGAGAAGAACACACATGCAATGACTCTAACTATGGTTAATGAAAAGAGCACACATGCAATGACACTGGTGGATCCATGTGTGGTTTGTGAGAAGAACACAAATGCAATGACACTAGGTGTGGTTCATGAAAAGAACACTCATCCAATGACAATGGTGGATCCATATGTGGTTTGTGGAAAGAATAGACATGCAATGGCACTGGGTGTGGTTCATGAAAAGAACACTCATCCAATGACCCTGGTGGATCCACATGTGGTTTGTGGAAAGAACAGACATGCAATGACTCTAGTTGTGGTTAATGAAAAGAACTGACATGCAATGACACTAGTGGATCCATATGTGGTTTGTGAGAAGAACACACATTCAATGACACTAGGTGTGGTTCATGAAAAGAAGACACATGCAATGACTCTAGTTATGGTTTGTGAAAATAACACACATCCAGTGACACTGGTGGATCCATATGTGGTTTGTGGAAAGAACAGACATGCAATGACTCTAGTTGTAGTTTGTGAAAATAACACACATCTAGTGACACTGGTGGATCCATATGTGGTTTGTGGAAAGAACAGACATGCAATGACTCTAGCTGTGGTTTGTGAAAAGAACAGACATGCAATGACATTGGTGGATCCATGTGTGGTTTATGAGAAGAACACACATGCAATGACTCTAGCTGTGGTTCATGAAAAGAACACACATGCAATGACACTAGTGGATCCATGTGTGGTTTGTGAGAAGAACACACATTGAATGAAACTGGGTGTGGTTCATGAAAAGAACACACATCCAATGACACTGGTGGATCCATGTGTGGTTTGTGGAAAGAACAGACATGCAATGACTCTAGTTGTGGTTTGTGAAAATAGCACACATCTAGTGACACTAGTGGATACATATGTGGTTTGTGGAAAGAACAGACATGCAATGACACCGGTGGATCCATGTGTGGTTTATGAGAAGAACACACATGCAATGACACTAGTGATATGTGGTTTGTGAAAAGAACACACATGCAATGACTCTAGTTGTGGTTAATGAAAAGAGCACACATGCAATGACACTGGTGGATCCATGTGTGGTTTGTGAGAAGAGCAGACATCCAATGACACTGGCTGTGGTTCATGAAAAGAACAGACATGCAATGACACTAGTGGATCCGTGTGTGGTTTGTGAGAATAACACAAATGCAATGACACTTGGTGTGGTTCATGAAAAGAACATACATCTAATGACACAGGTGTATCCTTATGTGGTTTGTGAAAAGAGCACACATGCAATGACTCTAGCTGTGGTTTGTGCAAAGAAAAGACATGCGATGACTCTAGTTGTGGTCTGTGAAAATAACACACATCTAGTGACACTGGTGGATCCATATGTGGTTTGTGGAAAGAACAGACATGCAATGACTCTAGCTGTGGTTTGTGAAAAGAACAAACATGCAATGACACTGGTGGATCCATGTGTGGTTTATGAGAAGAACACACATGCAATGACACTGGCGATATGTGGTTTGTGAAAAGAACACACATGCAATGACTCTAACGGTGGTTAATGAAAAGAGCACACATGCAATGACACTGGTGGATCCATCTGTGGTTTGTAAGAAGAACAGACATCCAATGACACTAGTTGTGGTTCATGAAAAGAATGGACATGCAATGACACTGGTGGATCCATGTCTGGTTTGTGAGAACTACACAAATGCAATGACTCTGGTTGTGGTTCATGAAAAGAACACACATGCAATGACACTACTGGATCCATATGTGGTTTGTGAGAATAACACAAATGCAATGACACTTGGTGTGGTTCATGAAAAGAACACACATCCAATGACACGTGGGTATCCTTATGTGGTTTGTGAAAAGAGCACACGTGCAATGACTCTAGCTGTGGTTTGTGAAAATAGCACACATGCAACGAATCTAGCTTTTGTTTGTGAAAAGAACAGACATGCAATGACTCTAGTTGTGGTTTGTGGAAATAACACACATCCAGTGATACTGGTGGATCCATATGTGGTTTGTGGAAAGAACAGACATGCAATGACTCTAGTTGTGGTTTGTGAAAAGAACAGACATGCAATGACACTAGTGGATCCATGTGTGGTTATTGAGAAGAACACACATGCAATGACACTATACGTGGTTCATGAAAAGAACACACATGCAATGACACTAGTTGATCCATGTGTGGTTTGTGATAAGAACAGACATGCAATGACTCTGGCTGTGGTTCATGAAAAGAACAGACATGCAATGACACTGGAGGATCCATGTGTGCTTTTTGAGAAGAAAACACATGCAATGACTCTAGCTGTCGTTCATGAAAAGAACACACATGCAATGACACTAGTGGATCCATGTGTGGCTTGTGAGAAGAACACACATGAAATGACACTTGGTGTGGTTCATGAAAAGAACACACATCCAATGACACTGGTGTATCCTTATGTGGTTTGTGAAAAGAGCACACATGCAATAACACTGGTGGATCCATGTGTGGTTTGTGAGAAGAACAGACATCCAATGACACTGGTTGTGGTTCATAAAAAGAACAGACATGCAATGACACTGGTGGATCCATGTGTGCTTTGTGAGAACAACACAAATGCAATGACTATGGTTGTGGTTCATGAAAAGAACACACATGCAATGACAACAGTGGATCCATGTGTGGTTTGTGAGAAGAACAGACATCCAATGACACTGGTTGTGGTTCATAAAAAGAACAGACATGCAATGACACTGGTGGATCCATGTGTGCTTTGTGAGAACAACACAAATGCAATGACTATGGTTGTGGTTCATGAAAAGAACACACATGCAATGACACTAGTGGATCCATGTGTGGTTTGTGAGAAGAACACACATGCAATGACACTGGGTGTGGTTCATGAAAAGAACACACATCCAATGACACTTGTGTATCCTTATGTGGTTTGTGAAAATAGCACACATACAATGACACTGGAGGATCCATGTGTGGTTTGTGAGAAGAATAGACATCCAATGACACTTGGTGTGGTTAATGAAAAGAGCAGACATGCAATGACACTGGTGGATCCATGTGTGGTTTGTGAGAAGAGCACACATGCAATGACACTGGTGGATCTATGTGTGGTTCATGAGAAGAACACACATGCAATGACACTGGGTGTGGTTCATGAAAAGAACAAGCATCCAATGACACTTTTGTATCCTTATGTGGTTTATGAAAAGAGCACACATTTAATGACACTGGTGGATCCATGTGTGGTTTGTCAGAAGAACAGACATCCAATGACACTGGCTGTGGTTCATGAAAAGAACAGACATGCAATGACACTGGTGGATCAATGTGTGGTTTGTGAGAAGAACACAAATGCAATGACACTGGGTGTGGTTCATGAAAATAACACACATCCAATGACACTGGTGTATCCTTATGTGGTTTGTGAAAAGAGCACACATGCAATGACTCTAGCTATGGTTTGTGAAAAGAGCACACATGCAATGGCTCTAGCTATTGTTTATGAAAAGAACAGACATGCAATGCCTCTAGTTGTGGTTTGTGAAAATAGCACACATCTAGTGACACTAGTGGATACATATGTGGTTTGTGGAAAGAATAGACATGCAATGACACTGGTGGATCCATGTGTGGTTTATGAGAAGAACACACATGCAATGACACTAGTGATATGTGGTTTGTGAAAAGAACACACATGCAATGATTCTAATTGTGGTTAATGAAAAGAGCACACATGCAATGACACTGGTGGATCCATGTGTGGTTTGTGAGAAGAGAATACATCCAATGGCACTGGCTGTAGTTCATGCAAAGAACAGACATGCAATGACACTGGTGGATCTGTGTGTGGTTTGTGAGAATAACACAAATACAATGACACTTGATGTGGTTCAAGAAAAGAACATACATCTAATGACACAGGTGTATCCTTATGTGGTTTGTGAAAAGAGCACAAATGCAATGACTCTAGCTATGGTTTGTGAAAAGAGCACACATGCAATGACTCTAGCTGTGGTTTGTGCAAAGAAAAGACATGCAATGACTCTAGTTGTGGTTTGTGAAAATAACACACATCTAGTGACACTGGTGGAACCATATGTGGTTTATGGAAAGAACAGACATGCAATGACTCTAGCTGTGGTTTGTGAAAAGAACAAACATGCAATGACACTGGTGGATCCATGTGTGGTTTATGAGAAGAACACACATGCAATGACACTGGCGATATGTGGTTTGTGAAAAGAACACACATGCAATGACACTGGTGATATGTGGTTTCTGAAAAGAACACACAAGCAATGACTCTAACTATGGTTAATGAAAAGAGCACACATGCAATGACACTGGTGGATCTATGTGCGGTTTGTATGAAGAACACACATGCAATGACACTATATGTGGTTCATGAAAAGAACACACATGCAATGACACTGGTGTATCCTTATGTGGTTTGTGATAAGAACAGACATGCAATGACACTATATGTGGTTCATGAAAAGAACACACATGCAATGACACTGGTGTATCCTTATGTGGTTTGTGATAAGAACAGACATGCAATGACTCTGGCTGTGGTTCATGAAAAGAACAGACATGCAATGACACTGGAGGATCCATGTGTGCTTTTTGAGAAGAACACACATGCAATGACTCTAGCTGTGGTTCATGAAAAGAACACACATGCAATGACACTAGTGGATCCATGTGTGGTTTGTGAGAAGAACACACAGGCAATAACACTGGGTGTGGTTAATGAAAAGAACAATCATCCAATGACATTGGTGTATACTTATGTGGTTTGTGAAAAGAGCGCACATGCAATGACTCTAGCTGTGGTTTGTGCAAAGAAAAGACATGCAATGACTCTAGTTGTGGTTTGTGAAAATAACACACATCTAGTGACACTGGTGGATCCATATGTGGTTTGTGGAAAGAACAGACATGCAATGACTCTAGCTGTGGTTGGTGAAAAGAACAGACATGCAATGACACTGGTGGATCCATGTGTGGTTTATGAGAAGAACACACATGCAATGACTCTGGCTGTGGTTCATGAAAAGAACACACATGCAATGACACTAGTGGATCCATATGTGATTTTTGAGAATAACACAAATGCAATGACACTTGGTGTGGTTCATGAAAAGAACACACATCCAATGACACAGGTGTATCCTTATGTGGTTTGTGAAAAGAGCACACGTGCAATGACTCTAGCTGTGGTTTGTGAAAAGAGCACACATGCAACGAATCTAGCTTTTGTTTGTGAAAAGAACAGACATGCAATGACTCTAGTTGTGGTTTGTGGAAATAACACACATCCAGTGACACTAGTGGATCCATATGTGGTTTGTGGAAAGAACAGACATGCAATGACTCTAGTTGTGGTTTGTGAAAAGAAGAGACATGCAATGACACTACTGGATCCATGTGTGGTTTGTGAGAAGAACACACATGCAATGACACTATATGTGGTTCATGAAAAGAACACACATGCAATGACACTGGTGTATCTTTATGTGGTTTGTGATAAGAACAGACATGCAATGACTCTGGCTATGGTTCATGAAAAGAACAGACATGCAATGACACTGGAGGATCCATGTGTGCTTTTTGAGAAGAACACAAAGGCAATGACTCTAGCTGTGGTTCATGAAAAGAACACACATGCAACAACACTAGTGGATCCATGTGTGGTTTGTGAGAAGAACACACATGAAATGACACTTGGTGTGGTTCATGAAAAGAACACGCATCCAATGACACTGGTGTATCCTTATGTCGTTTGTGAAAAGAGCACACATGCAATAACACTGGTGGATCCATGTGTGGTTTGTGAGAAGAACTGACATCCAATGACACTGGTTGTGGTTCATGAAAAGAACAGACATGCAATGACACTGGTGGATCCATGTGTGGTTTGTGAGAACAACACAAATGCAATGATTTGGATGTGGTTCATGAAAAGAATAGACATGCAATGACACTAGTCGATCCATGTGTGGTTTGTGAGAAGAACACACATGCAATGACACTAGGTGTAGTTCATGAAAAGGACACACATCCAATTACACTTGTGTATCCTTATGTGGTTTGTGAAAAGAGTACGCATGCAATGACACGGGTGGATCCATCTGTGGATTGTGCAAAGAATAGACATCCAATGAAACTGGTTGTGGTTCATAAAAAGAACAGACATGCAATGACACTGTTGGATCCATGTGTGGTTTGTGAGAACAACACAAATGCAATGAATATGGCTGTGGTTCACGAAAATAACACACATGCAATGACACTAGTGGATCCATGTGTGGTTTGTGAGAAGACCACACATGCAATGACACTGGGTGTGGTTCGTGAAAAGAACACACATCCAATGACACTAGTGTATCCTTATGTGGATTGTGGAAAGAACAGACATGCAATGACTCTAGCTGTGGATTAAGAAAAGAAAAAACATGCAGTGACTCTAGTTGTGGTTCATGACAAGAACACACATCCAGTGACACTAGTGTATCCTTATGTGGTTTGTGAAAAGAGCACACATGCAATGACACTAGTGGATCCTTGTGTGGTTTGTGAGAAGAATAGACATCCAATGACACTGGGTGTGGTTAATGAAAAGAGCAGACATGCAATGACACTGGTGGATCCATGTGTGGTTTGTGAGAAGAACACAAATGCAATGACACTAGGTGTGGTTAGTGAAAAGAACACTCATCCAATGACAATGGTGGATCCATATGTGGTTTGTGGAAAGAATAGACATGCAATGGCACTGGGTGTGGTTCATGAAAAGAACACTCATCCAATGACACTAGTGGATCCATATGTGGTTTGTGGAAAGAACAAAGATGCAATGACTCTAGCTGTGGTTTGTGAAAAGAGCGCACATGCAATGACTCTAGCTATTGTTTATGAAAAGAACAGACATGCAATGACTCTAGTTGTGGTTTGTGAAAATAACACACATCTAGTGACACTAGTGGATCCATATGTGGTTTGTGGAAAGAACAGACATGCAATGACTCTAGCTGTGGTTTGTGAAAAGAACAAACATGCATTGACACTTGTGGATCCATGTGTGGTTTATGAGAAGAACACACATGCAATGACACTGGTGATATGCGGTTTGTGAAAAGAACACACATGCAATGACTCTAAGTGTGGTTAATGAAAAGAGCACACATGCGATGACACTGGTGGATCCATGTGTGGTTTGTGAGAAGAACAGACATCCAATGACACTGGCTGTGGTTCATGAAAAGAACAGACATGCAATGACACTGGTAGATCCGCGTGTGGTTTGTGAGAATAACGCAAGTGCAATGACACTTGCTGTGGTTCATGAAAAGAACATACATCCAATGACACAGGTGTATCCTTATGAGGTTTGTGAAAAGAGCACACATGCAATGACTCTAGCTATGGTTTGTGAAAAGAGCACACATGCAATGACTCTACCTATGGTTTGTGAAAAGAACAGACATGCATTGACTCTAGTTGTGGTTTGTGAAAATAACACACATCAAGTGACACTGGTGGATCCATACGTGCTTTGTGGAAAGAACATACAAGCAATGACTCTAGTTGTGGTTTGTGAAAAGAACAGACATGCAATGACACTGGTGGATGCATGTGTGGTTTATGAGAAGAACACACATGCAATGACTCTAACTATGGTTAATGAAAAGAGCACACATGCAATGACACTGGTGGATCCATGTGTGGTTTGTGAGAAGAACACAAATGCAATGACACTAGGTGTGGTTCATGAAAAGAACACTCATCCAATGACAATGGTGGATCCATATGTGGTTTGTGGAAAGAATAGACATGCAATGGCACTGGGTGTGGTTCATGAAAAGAACACTCATCCAATGACCCTGGTGGATCCACATGTGGTTTGTGGAAAGAACAGACATGCAATGACTCTAGCTGTGGTTAATGAAAAGAACTGACATGCAATGACACTAGTGGATCCATATGTGGTTTGTGAGAAGAACACACATTCAATGACACTAGGTGTGGTTCATGAAAAGAAGACACATGCAATGACTCTAGTTATGGTTTGTGAAAATAACACACATCCAGTGACACTGGTGGATCCATATGTGGTTTGTGGAAAGAACAAACATGCAATGACTCTAGTTGTAGTTTGTGAAAATAACACACATCTAGTGACACTGGTGGATCCATATGTGGTTTGTGGAAAGAACAGACATGCAATGACTCTAGTTGTGGTTTGTGAAAAGAACAGACATGCAATGACACTGGTGGATCCATGTGTGGTTTATGAGAAGAACACACACGCAATGACTCTGGCTGTGGTTCATGAAAAGAACACACATGCAATGACACTAGTGGATCCATGTGTGGTTTGTGAGAAGAACACACATTGAATGAAACTGGGTGTGGTTCATGAAAAGAACACACATCCAATGACACTGGTGGATCCATGTGTGGTTTGTGGAAAGAACAGACATGCAATGACTCTAGTTGTGGTTTGTGAAAATAGCACACATCTAGTGACACTAGTGGATACATATGTGGTTTGTGGAAAGAACAGACATGCAATGACACCGGTGGATCCATGTGTGGTTTATGAGAATAACACACATGCAATGACACTAGTGACATGTGGTTTGTGAAAAGAACACAGATGCAATGACTCTAGTTGTGGTTAATGAAAAGAGCACACATGCAATGACACTGGTGGATCCATGTGTGGTTTGTGAGAAGAGCAGACATCCAATGACACTGGCTGTGGTTCATGAAAAGAACAGACATGCAATGACACTGGTGGATCCGTGTGTGGTTTGTGAGAATAACACAAATTCAATGACACTTGGTGTGGTTCATGAAAAGAACATACATCTAATGACACAGGTGTATCCTTATGTGGGTTGTGAAAAGAGCACGCATGCAATGACTCTAGTTGTGGTTTGTGCAAAGAAAAGACATGCGATGACTCTAGTTGTGGTCTGTGAAAATAACACACATCTAGTGACACTGGTGGATCCATATGTGGTTTGTGGAAAGAACAGACATGCAATGACTCTAGCTGTGGTTTGTGAAAAGAACAAACATGCAATGACACTGGTGGATCCATGTGTGGTTTATGAGAAGAACACACATGCAATGACACTGGCGATATGTGGTTTGTGAAAAGAACACACATGCAATGACTCTAACGGTGGTTAATGAAAAGAGCACACATGCAATGACACTGGTGGATACATCTGTGGTTTGAGAGAAGAACAGACATCCAATGACACTAGTTGTGGTTCATGAAAAGAATGGACATGCAATGACACTGGTGGATCCATGTCTGGTTTGTGAGAACAACACAAATGCAATGACTCTGGCTGTGGTTCATGAAAAGAACACACATGCAATGACACTACTGGATCCATATGTGGTTTGTGAGAATAACACAAATGCAATGACACTTGGTGTGGTTCATGAAAAGAACACACATCCAATGACACGGGTGTATCCTTATGTGGTTTGTGAAAAGAGCACACGTGCAATGACTCTAGCTGTGGTTTGTGAAAATAGCACACATGCAACGAATCTAGCTTTTGTTTGTGAAAATAACAGACTTGCAATGACTCTAGTTGTGGTTTGTGGAAACAACACACATCCAGTGATACTGGTGGATCCATATGTGGTTTGTGGAAAGAACAGACATGCAATGACTCTAGTTGTGGTTTGTCAAAAGAACAGACATGCAATGACACTAGTGGATCCATGTGTGGTTATTGAGAAGAACACACATGCAATGACACTATATGTGGTTCATGAAAAGAACATACATGCAATGACACTAGTTGATCCATGTGTGGTTTGTGAAAAGAACAGACATGCAATGACACTGGAGGATCCATGTGTGCTTTTTGAGAAGAAAACACATGCAATGACTATAGCTGTGGTTCATGAAAACAACACACATGCAATGGCACTAGTGGATCCATGTGTGGCTTGTGAGAAGAACACACATGAAATGACACTTGGTGTGGTTCATGAAAAGAACACACATCCAATGACACTGGTGTATCCTTATGTGGTTTGTGAAAAGAGCACACATGCAATAACACTGGTGGATCCATGTGTGGTTTGTGAGAAGAACAGACATCCAATGACACTGGTTGTGGTTCATAAAAAGAACAGACATGCAATGACACTGGTAGATCCATGTGTGCTTTGTGAGAACAACACAAATGCAATGACTATGGTTGTGGTTCATGAAAAGAACACACATGCAATGACACCAGTGGATCCATGTGTGGTTTGTGAGAAGAACAGACATCCAATGACACTGGTTGTGGTTCATAAAAAGAACAGACATGCAATGACACTGGTGGATCCATGTGTGCTTTGTGAGAACAACACAAATGCAATGACTATGGTTATGGTTCATGAAAAGAACACACATGCAATGACACTAGTGGATCCATGTGTGGTTTGTGAGAAGAACACACATGCAATGACACTGGGTGTGGTTCATGAAAAGAACACACATCCAATGACACTTGTGTATCCTTATGTGGTTTGTGAAAAGAGCACACATGCAATGACACTGGAGGATCCATGTGTGGTTTGTGAGAAGAATAGACATCCAATGACACTTGGTGTGGTTAATGAAAAGAGCAGACATGCAATGACACTGGTGGATCCATGTGTGGTTTGTGAGAAGAGCACACATGCAATGACATTGGTGGATCTATGTGTGGTTCATGAGAAGAACACACATGCAATGACACTGGGTGTGGTTCATGAAAAGAACAAGCATCCAATGACACTTTTGTATCCTTATGTGGTTTGTGAAAAGAGCACACATATAATGACTCTAGCTATGATTTGTGAAAAGAGCACACATGCAATGACTCTAGCTATTGTTTATGAAAAGAACAGACATGCAATGACTCTAGTTGTGGTTTGTGAAAATAGCACACATCTAGTGACACTAGTGGATACATATGTGGTTTGTGGAAAGAACAGACATGCAATGACACTGGTGGATCCATGTGTGGTTTATGAGAAGAACACACATGCAATGACACTAGTGATATGTGGTTTGTGAAAAGAACACACATGCAATGATTCTAATTGTGGTTAATGAAAAGAGCACACATGCAATGACACTGGTGGATCCATGTGTGGTTTGTGAGAAGAGCAGACATCCAATGGCACTGGCTGTAGTTCATGAAAAGAACAGACATGCAATGACACTGGTGGATCCGTGTGTGGTTTGTGAGAATAACACAAATGCAATGACACTTTATGTGGTTCCCGAAAAGAACATACATCTAATGACACAGGTGTATCCTTATGTGGTTTGTGAAAAGAGCACATATGCAATGACTAGCTATGGTTTGTGAAAAGAGCACACATGCAATGAATCTAGTTGTTGTTTGTGCAAAGAAAAGACATGCAATGACTCTAGTTGTGGTTTGTGAAAATAACACACATCTAGTGACACTGGTGGAACCATATGTGGTTTATGGAAAGAACAGACATGCAATGACTCTAGCTGTGGTTTGTGAAAAGAACAAACATGCAATGACACTGGTGGATCCATGTGTGGTTTATGAGAAGAACACACATGCAATGACACTGGCGATATGTGGTTTGTGAAAAGAACACACATGCAATGACTCTAACTGTGGTTAATGAAAAGAGCACACATGCAATGACACTGGTGGATCTGTAGGGTCCCCAACCTTTAATAAGATTGAGCCCCCTGTGTTTACAATGCTAGTCCCTGGATCAATAGCTAGCATCCACAGTTTAGATGTAATATCAAGAAACAAAGGTCATAATATAACTTTATAACCAGGAATAACATAATTTTATTACATCAATACATAGCTCATTTGGCTATTACAATACATTGCAGCGGAATAACTATAGTCATGGGGTCCTTCATCTTCAAAGTGCCACAGGCAGATGTTGGTTGTAGACTTTGTAATCTTAATCAATCAATCTTCACTAAAAACAATCAAACCTGCAACATTACAAGTTACAGCCACAAGGGTCAATACATTTGAATTGTATTGGCAAGTTTCACTATTAAGCATAATATAAGTGGATCCTATCATTACATGCAAGTTTGGCTAAGTAGAGTTTTAGGCTCATTTGCATAAAGCAATATTTTATCCTATCTTTTCAAAATGGTTTTGGTCTTTTGACAAATCTCTTTTCCAAGTTCCTCGAACTACTTGGTAGAAACTCAAGTGCTCAAGTCCTTGTCAAATCTCTTTTTCCAAGATCCTTGAACTACTTGGTAGAAACTCAAGTGTTCAAGTCCTTGTCAAAATCTCTTGTGCTCCTTGGTAGAAACTCAAGTGCAACAACTTTTATAAAATCTCTTTGAATTCCTTGGTAGACACTCAAGGGCATCAAGTTTTTTTTTAGAAGTTGGAATGTCGAGATCTCCCATAGTTCAAACTTTAGTTGCTCAGTATTGTCCATAACCGGGGACACGGCTACGTACTTAGATTTTATTATCTTCTGCAGAAGTTGTACACTTTACCCACATGTCACACTCTCATCTTGTTGCCACCAGTGGCCGCTGGATTAGTACTCACCAAGATGGAATACTGGCAGATTGAGAATATGACGAAGTCTTTCCAAAAGGTCCTCCCATACACCATTGCTAGCTTGTCTTTAGCCCCCATGAAGCATTCCAGATCCCCATGTCCAGTAACTAAAGACAATGTATGGGTCTTCCTAATGTAATTGACTAAGCCAGAGCCATAATAGCATGTGGTTGCACACGAAAGCCACAATTGGAGAAGCATGTTCAATCTCTAAGTTTCCTAGGTGGCTTTTCTTTTGGAGAACAACACAAAGAAATTACCATAGTCATGGTTCCTTTTGTTGCCACCTTCTCCAAAACTTAAAGTATCGTCCACCTAGGTGGTTCATTGAGTCCTTGTTTTATTATGTAAAACACAAGTCCTTTTCTCAACTTTGTAAAATCTCAACATGTATCTCTTTTCAAAATATAGCATGGCTAAGCATGTACAACTACAAGGTTTTCACTAAGTAATGTAAGGGAATCCTATTAGGATTTAGCATAACATAAGTATCAAATTGTTTTCATGCATGTTTTCAAAATCCACTAAGTATAATGAAAATAGTAGGACTTTTGTATGATAGTGTAACTTGCCTTTTTGGTGGGGAATGGTGGTTCACTCCTTGATCTTGCTAGTCTCACACTTCTCTAACTTCACTACAAGTCAATCAAGCAAACACCAAATCAACTAACATTCCATACCAAGAATCACTCAAACAAATTCACACACAAGACAATGGAAGCTAATTCATGCATAAGCATGCAAAGGTTGGTTCCATTGTAAGGATGGTCTCCACTAGGCTTCTAAACTTTGTAAGTTCCAAATTGGTCATTTTCCAAAATGGCAAAGTCATTGGTTAGAGGGTTTTGCTCAAAAACCATTTTAAAATCCATTCATCATTTTATGTGGTGGGAAATATTTCTATCAAGGAAAAACTTTATGTTTTTCACCAAATGAGTTGCTATTGTAAAACTTGGTGTTTTGGGTCAGTAGGTTTGGTCCAAAACATTTTTCCAAGGTTTTTACTCCAAAACATTTTCATAAACAAATTAATAGTTTTTATTTAGCTAGAAATGGACTAAACCAATTAATCCATTCTAAACTTTTCCAAAACATGGGTTGGTTCCTAGGGTCAGTAAGGTCACAACAATCCATTTTGCAAAGGTATTAACCCTAAAATCATTTTTACACATTTTTCTAATCTAAACAAGCTCACAAAAGAATCTGCAAAAACAAGCAAACTAACAGATACTATTTGCTAAACTAAGGGCAGGGTTGGTTAGGGCTTGCTCTCCTGAATCCAGCGACATAAAATTTGTAATTTTTGGACGTGGGGATCCAAAGTTACAAGGGTTTGAAATTCACAAATAAATCTGTTTTCAAATCTGTTTTAAACCTAATACTGGCCACGCGTCATATTCTTATTCGCCCGTACCGGTTCGCTGGGATCGAGCTACGTGGTGTGTTAGATCTAAGTTTAATCGTGCGGTCCAGAAAGCATACCCCTTCGCGTTTAAGTGGTCTAATCTTGCTCGCCCGATCTAGATCGAACGGCTCGCGCGGGTTTGACCAGAAGCTGGCGGCGCTGCGGTGGCTACCGGCGGCGGAGCTATCGGTCGACGACGGTGCCGATGCTACAGGAGGTGCGGGAGAAAGGGGAGATGCTCACCAGGCTCAGGAGAACACGGCGAAGCTCAAGGTACTCGCGGTTGGTCAAGGGGCGCTCGGGGTCTGCGGCAATTGCTCGTCGGAGTCCTTGCTGCCGTCGGGTGCTCTCTGTTGAAGATGGTGGCGAGGTTACGGTGTACGCCAGAGGAAAAAAGAGGTGGCTTAGATGCGTAGGTTTATGGCGAGTATGTGCGTGTGAAAAATATGGAGAGGGGAGGTCTGGTCTTACCAGCAGTGCTCGTCGGAGCGGGGCAAACGGCAGTGGCGAGTCGAGCTTGTCCTTGCCGACGCTGTGATGCTCGCGCGGATGAACGGGAGGCACAGTGAGGTGCGCCAGAGGCTGGGGAACATGTGAGAATGGTCGAGGAGGCTCGGGGTAACGTCGGCTGGCCGGAATCGCTCGCGGAGCTCGCCGGATACAGCGGCAGTACAGAGAAGAATTGGGGCGGTCTAAGGCGTGCCAGCGCGGGGTGTCAGAGGGGAATTATAGAGGAGACATAGGCGTTTCAATCTGCGTGATCACTGCAGGTTTTACTCGCGTCATTAAGGTGAATTAAGCCGGAGGAAATCAAGCCCGCAACGGCGACGAGAGGAGGAAGAACCGGTCGCAGGGTGGGGAAGGAGAACAGTAGAGATGGGGTCCACCAGTCAGTGGGAAAGAAAGGAGGGGGAGGGTCCACTGGTCAGCTGCTTAGCGGGTAGCTTAATCGGTGTCAACCGTTTTCTCTGCGGGGAGGGATAACTGGGCTGCTTCTGGGCCTTAGTGGGCTGGGTCCTGTGCACTATTTTTTTCTGCCTGAAACATTTTTCTTTTTCTAAGTCTAATTTCTGTTTTGAATTTCAATCAATTATTCAAACATACAAACAATATTCAAATTGATTCAACCAAACATCAAACTTTTCATTTGAATTTGGTTCTGTTTAAGACATCAACCAAAGTCCAAAATGAAATAATATTTTTATTCATTTTAGGATCCATTCAATATTTAAATAAAATTGATCTTTAGTTATTTAATAAAATAGGGTTTGATTTAATTAATAAAATTTCCATTTGAAATCAAAATCTTTTTTATTTTAAAGATTCAAAATAGTAATTCCAACTATGAAAACTTTCTTTATTATTTATTTATCTTTTTATATCCCTTTAGGATTATTTGTTCACCAATTGGTATGGGTTTTTGGTAAGGGCTTTACTAGCTTTGGAAATTCAATTTCCTTATCTTATTATATTAATAAGATTTTATTTATGGTTCCAATTTAAGTGAAACCAATTTCTATGGTCTTTCTTGATCCTTTGTGAATATTTGTTGATCAAATTTGGTATGGATCAAATCCATGGATTTGGAGATACTTTGGAAGTGATTTCCTTCCATTAGGGTTTTAGGATTTGGATTTATTTTCCAAGTGTTCAAATTTCCAGATACATTCATTGAGGAATGCATTCTTCTATATTTGAATTTTGTTGGATTCAAACTTTAGCCAAAGTTTGTTCAAGATGGGATTTTAAGTTTCCTTTTAGAAACAAAAGTTTCTTTTCACCCTGATTTTCAACAAAAATTTATTTTGTTTATTTATTTTTCACATTACAAGATTTGGAAAATCTTGGGATGTGACAGGATCCATCTGTGGTTTGTGAGAAGAACAGACATCCAATGACACTAGTTGTGGTTCATGAAAAGAATGGACATGCAATGACACTGGTGGATCCATGTCTGGTTTGTGAGAACAACACAAATGCAATGACTCTGGCTGGTTCATGAAAAGAACACACATGCAATGACACTACTGGATCCATATGTGGTTTGTGAGAATAACACAAATGCAATGACACTTGGTGTGGTTCATGAAAAGAACACACATCCAATGACACGGGTGTATCCTTATGTGGTTTGTGAAAAGAGCACACGTGCAATGACTCTAGCTGTGGTTTGTGAAAATAGCACACATGCAACGAATCTAGCTTTTGTTTGTGAAAAGAACAGACATGCAATGACTCTAGCACACATCCAGTGACACTGGTGGATCCATATGTGGTTTGTGGAAAGAACAGACATGCAATGACTCTAGTTGTGGTTTGTGAAAAGAACAGACATGCAATGACACTAGTGGATCCATGTGTGGTTATTGAGAAGAACACACATGCAATGACACTATATGTGGTTCATGAAAAGAACACACATGCAATGACACTAGTGGATCCATGTGTGGATTGTGATAAGAACAGACATGCAATGACTCTGGCTGTGGTTCATGAAAAGAACAGACATGCAATGACACTGGAGGATCCATGTGTGCTTTTTGAGAAGAAAACACATGCAATGACTCTAGCTGTGGTTCATGAAAAGAACACACATGCAATGACACTAGTGGATCCATGTGTGACTTGTGAGAAGAACACACATGAAATGACACTTGGTGTGGTTCATGAAAAGAACACACATCCAATGCCACTGGTGTATCCTTATGTGGTTTGTGAAAAGAGCACACATGCAATAACACTGGTGGATCCATGTGTGGTTTGTGAGAAGAACTGACATCCAATGACACTGGTTGTGGTTCATAAAAATAACAGACATGCAATGACACTGGTGGATCCATGTGTGCTTTGTGAGAACAACACAAATGCAATGACTATGGTTGTGGTTCATGAAAAGAACACACATGCAATGACACTAGTGGATCCATGTGTGGTTTGTGAGAAGAACACACATGCAATGACACTGGGTGTGGTTCATGAAAAGAACACACATCCAATGACACTTGTGTATCCTTATGTGGTTTGTGAAAAGAGCACTCATGCAATGACACTGGAGGATCCATGTGTGGTTTGTGAGAAGAATAGACATCCAATGACACTTGGTGTGGTTAATGAAAAGAGCAGACATGAAATGACACTGGTGGATCCATGTGTGGTTTGTGAGAAGAACGCAAATGCAATGACACTAGGTGTGGTTCATGAAAAGAACACTCATCCAATGACAATGGTGGATCCATATGTGGTTTGTGGAAAGAATAGACATGCAGTGGCACTGGGTGTGGTTCATGAAAAGAACACTCATCCAATGAGACTGGTGGATCCATATGTGGTTTGTGGAAAGAACAAACATGCAATGACTCTAGCTGTGGTTTATGAAAAGAGCGCACATGCAATGACTCTAGCTATTGTTTATGAAAATAACAGACATGCAATGACTCTAGTTGTGGTTTGTGAAATAACACACATCTAGTGACACTAGTGGATCCATATGTGGTTTGTGG
Source organism: Avena sativa (assembly GCA_916181665.1). Taxonomy (NCBI): domain Eukaryota; kingdom Viridiplantae; phylum Streptophyta; class Magnoliopsida; order Poales; family Poaceae; genus Avena; species Avena sativa. The sequence continues at coordinate 575,149,717 of OV702287.1, forward strand.
AAAGAACATACATGCAATGACGCTAGCTGTGGTTTATGAAAAGAATAGACATGCAATGGCACTGGGTGTGGTTCATGAAAAGAACAGACATGCAATGACTCTAGCTGTGGTTCATGAAAAGAACTGACATGCAATGACACTAGTGGATCCATATGTGGTTTGTGAGAAGAACACGCATTCAATGACACTAGGTGTGGTTCCTGAAAAGAAGACACATGCAATGACTCTAGTAATGGTTTGTGAAAATAACACACATCTAGTGACACTGGTGGATCCATATGTGGTTTGTGGAAAGAACAGACATGCAATGACTCTAGCTGTAGTTTGCGAAAAGAACAAACATGCAATGACAGTAGTGGAACCATGTGTGGTTTGTGAGAAGAACACACATGCAATGACAATGGGTGTGGTTCATTAAAAGAACACACATGCAATGACACTGGTGTATCCTTATGTGGTTTGTGATAAGAACAGACATGCAATGACTCTGGCTATGGTTCATGAAAAGAATAGACATGCAATGACACTGCAGGATCCATGTATGATTTTTGAGAAGAACACACATGCAATGACTCTATCTATGGTTCATGAAAAGAACACACATGCAATGACACTAGTGGATCCATGTGTGGTTTGTGAGAAGAACACACATGAAATGAGACTGGTGTGGTTCATGAAAAGAACACACATCCAATGACACTGGTGTATCCTTATGTGGTTTGTGAAAAGAGCACACATGCAATAACACTGGTGGATCCATGTGTGGTTTGTGAGAAGAACAGACATCCAATGACACTGGTTGTGGTTCATAAAAAGAACAGACATGCAATGACACTGGTGGATCCATGTGTGCTTTGTGAGAACAACACAAATGCAATGACTATGGTTGTGGTTCATGAAAAGAACACACATGCAATGACACTAGTGGATCCATGTGTGGTTTGTGAGAAGAACACACATGCAATGACACTGGGTGTGGTTCATGAAAAGAACACACATCGAATGACACTTGTGTATCCTTATGTGGTTTGTGAAAAGAGCACACATGGAATGACACTGGAGGATCCATGTGTGGTTTGTGAGAAGAATAGACATCAAATTACACTTGGTGTGGTTAATGAAAAGAGCAGAAATGCAATGACACTGGTGGATCCATGTGTGGTTTGTGTGAAGAACACAAATGCAATGGCACTAGGTGTGGTTCATGAAAAGAACACTCATCCAATGACAATGGTGGATCCATATGTGGTTTGTGGAAAGAATAGACATGCAGTGGCACTGGGTGTGGTTCATGAAAAGAACACTCATCCAATGACACTGGTGGATCCATATGTGGTTTGTGGAAAGAACAAACATGCAATGACTCTAGCTGTGGTTTGTGAAAAGAGCGCACATGCAATGACTCTAGCTATTGTTTATGAAAAGAACAGACATGCAATGACTCTAGTTGTGGTTTGTGAAATTGCACACATCTAGTGACACTAGTGGATCCATATGTGGTTTGTGGAAAGAACATACATGCAATGACGCTAGCTGTGGTTTGTGAAAAGAACAAACATGCAATGACACTGATGGATCCATGTGTGGTTTATGAGAAGAACACACATGCAATGACACTGGTGATATGTGGTTTGTGAAAAGAACACACATACAATGACTCTAACTATGGTTAATGAAAAGAGCACACATGCAATGACACTGGTGGATCCATCTATGGTTTGTGAGAAGAACAGACATTCAATGACACTGGTTGTGGTTCATGAAAAGAACAGACATGCAATGACACTACTGGATCCGCGTGTGGTTTGTGAGAATAACACAAATGCAATGACACTTGGTGTGGTTCATGAAAAGAACATACATCCAATGACACAGGTGTATCCTTATGTGGTTTGTGAAAAGAGAACACATGCAATGACTCTAGCTATGGTTTGTGAAAAGAGCACACATGCAATGATTCTAGCTATTGTCTGTGAAAAGAATAGACATGCAATGACTCTAGTTGTGGTTTGTGAAAATAACACACGTCAAGTGACACTGGTGGATCCATATGTGGTTTGTGGAAAGAACATACAAGCAATGACTCTAGTTGTAGTTTGTGAAAAGAACAGACATGCAATGACACTGGTGGATCCATGGGTGGCTTATGAGAAGAACACACATGCACTGACACTGGTGATATGTGGTTTGTGAAAAGAACACACATGCAATGACTCTAACTGTGGTTAATGAAAAGAGCACACATGCAATGACACTGGTGGATCCATGTGCCGTTTGTGAGAAGAACACAAATGCAATGACACTAGGTGTGGTGCATGAAAAGAACACTCATCCAATGACAATGGTGGATCCATATGTGGTTTGTGGAAAGAATAGACATGCAATGGCACTGGGTGTGGTTCATGAAAAGAACACTCATCCAATGACACTGGTGGATCCACATGTGGTTCGTGGAAAGAACAGACATGCAATGACTCTAGCTGTGGTTCATGAAAAGAACTGACATGCAATGACACTAGTGGATCCATATGTGGTTTGTGAGAAGAACACACATTCAATGACACTAGGTGTGGTTCATGAAAAGAAGACACATGCAATGACTCTAGTAATGGTTTGTGAAAATAACACACATCAAGTGACACTAGTGGAACCATGTGTGGTTTGTGAGAAGAACACACATGCAATGACAATGGGTGTGGTTCATTAAAAGAACACACATGCAATGACACTGGTGTATCCTTATGTGGTTTGTGATAAGAACAGACATTGAATGACTCTGGCTATGGTTCATGAAAAGAATAGACATGCAATGACACTGCAGGATCCATGTATGCTTTTTGAGAAGAACACACATGCAATGACTCTAGCTATGGTTCATGAAAAGAACACACATGCAATGAAACTAGTGGATCCATGTGTGGTTTGTGAGAAGAACACACATGAAATGACACTGGTGTGGTTCATGAAAAGAACGCACATCCAATGACACTGGTATATCCTTATGTGGTTTGTCAAAAGAGCACACATGCAATGACACTGGTGGCTCCATGAGTGGTTTGTGAGAAGAGCAGACATCCAATGACACTGACTGTGGTTCATGAAAAGAACAGACATGCAATGACACTGGTGGATCCATGTGTGGTTTGTGAGAACAACACAAATGCAATGACTATGGTTGTGGTTCATGAAAAGAACACACATGCAATGACATAAATGGATCCATGTGTGGTTTGTGAGAAGAACACACATGCAATGACACTGGGTGTGGTTCATGAAAAGAACACACATCCAATGACACTTGTGTATCCTTATGTGGTTTGTGAAAAGAGCACACATGCAATGACACTGGTGGATCCATGTGTGGTTTGGGAGAAGAATAGACATCCAATGACACTAGGTGTTGTTAATGAAAAGAGCAGACATGCAATGACACTGGTGGATCCATGTGTGGTTTGTGAGAAGAACACAAATGCAATGACACTAGGTGTGGTTCATGAAAAGAACACTCATCCAATGATAATGGTGGATCCATACGTGGTTTGTGGAAAGAATAGACATGCAATGGCACTGAGTGTGGTTCATGAAAAGAACACTCATCCAATGACACCGGTGGATCCATATGTGGTTTGTGGAAAGAACAAAGATCCCATGACTCTAGCTGTGTTTTGTGAAAAGAGTGCACATGCAATGATTCTAGATATTGTTTATGAAAAGAACAGACATGCAATGACTCTAGTTGTGGTTTGTGAAAATAACACACATCTAGTGACACTAGTGGATCCATATGTGTTTTGTGGAAAGAACAGACATGCAATGACTCTAGCTATGGTTTGTGAAAAGAACAAACAAGCAATGCCACTTGTGGATCCATGTGTGGTTTATGAGAAGAACACACATGCAATGACACCGGTGATATGTGGTTTGTGAAAAGAACACACATGCAATGACTCTAACTATGGTTAATGAAAAGAGCACAAGTGCGATGAAACTGGTGGATCCATGTGTGCTTTGTGAGAAGAACAAACATCCAATGACACTGGCTGTGGTTCAATAAAAGAACAGACAGGCAATGACACTGGTGGATCCGCGTATGGTTTGTGAGAATAACACAAATGCAATGACACTTGGTGTGGTTCATGAAAAGAACATACATCCAATGACACAGGTGTATCCTTATGAGGTTTGTGAAAAGAGCACACATGCAATGACTCTAGCTATGGTTTGTGAAAAGTGCACACATGGAATGACTCTAGCTATTGTTTGTGAAAAGAACAGACATGCAATGACTCTAGTTATGGTTTGTGAAAATAACACACATCAAGTGACACTGGTGGATCCATATGTGGTTTGTGGAAAGAACATACAAGCAATGACTCTAGTTGTGGTTTGTGAAAAGAATATACATGCAATGACACTGGTGGATCCATGTGTGGTTTATGAGAAGAACACACATGCAATGGCACTGGTGATATGTGGTTTGTGAAAAGAACACACATGCAATGACTCTAACTGTGGTTAACGAAAAGAGCACACATGCAATGACACCGGTGGATCCATGTGTGGTTTGTGAGAAGAACACAAATGCAATGACACTAGGTGTGGTTCATGAAAAGAACACTCATCCAATGACAATGGTGGATACATATGTGGTTTGTGGAAAGAATAGACATGCAATGGCACTGGGTGTGGTTCATGAAAAGAGCACTCATCCAATGACACTAGTGGATCCACATGTGGTTTGTGGAAAGAACAGACATGCAATGACTCTAGCGGTGGTTCATGAAAAGAACTGACATGCAATGACACTAGTGGATCCATATGTGGTTTGTGAGAAGAACACACATTCAATGACACTTGGTGTGGTTCATGAAAAGAAGACACATGCAATGACTCTACTTATGGTTTATGAAAATAGCACACATCTAGTGACACTAGTGGATCCATATGTGGTTTGTGGAAAGAACACACATGCAATGACTCTAATTGTGGTTAATGAAAAGAGCACACATGCAATGACACTGGTGGATCCATGTGTGGTTTGTGAGAAGAACAGACATCCAATGACACTGGCTGTGGTTCGTGAAAAGAACAGACATGCAATGACACTGGTGGATCCGCATGTGGCTTGTGAGAATAACAAAAATGCAATGACACTTGGTGTGGTTCATAAAAAGAACATACATCTAATGACACAGGTGTATCCTTATGTGGTTTGTGAAAAGAGCACACATGCAATGACTCTAGCTATGGTTTGTGAAAAGAGCACACATGCAATGACTCTAGCTATTGTTTGTGAAAAGAACAGACATGCAATGACTCTAGTTGTGGTTTGTGAAAATAACACACATCAAGTGACACTGGTGGATCCATATGTGGTTTGTGGAAAGAACCTACAAGCAATGACTCTAGTTTTGGTTTGTGAAAAAATAGACATGCAATGACACTGGTGGATCCATGTGTGGTTTATGAGAAGAACACACATGCAATAACACTAGTGATATGTGGTTTGTGAAAAGAACACACATGCAATGACTCTAACTGTGGTTAATGAAAAGAGCACACATGAAATGACACTAGTGGATCCATGTGTGGTTTCTGAGAAGAACACAAATGCAATGACACTAGGTGTGGTTTTTGAAAAGAACACTCATCCAATGACGATGGTGGATCCATATGTGGTTTGTGGAAAGAATAAACATGCAATGGCACTGGGTGTGGTTCATGAAAAGAACACTCATCCAATGACACTGGTGGATCCTTTGTGGTTTGTGGAAGGAACAGACATGCAATGACTCTAGCTCTGGTTCATGAAAAGAACTGACATGCAATAACACTAGTGGATCCAATGTGGTTTGTGAGAAGAACACACATTCAATGACGCTATGTGTGATTCATGAAAAGAAGACATATGCACTGACTCTAGTTATGGTTTGTGAAAATAACAAACATCCAGTGACAGTGGTGGATCCATATGTGGTTTGTGGAAAGAACAGACATGCAATGACTCTAGCTGTAGTTTGTGAAAAGAATAGACATGCAATGACACTAGTGGAACCATGTGTGGTTTGTGAGAAGAACACACATGTAATGACAATGGGTGTGGTTCATTAAAAGAACACACATGCAATGACACTGGTGTATCCTTATGTGGTTTGTGATAAGAACAGACATGCAATGACTCTGGCTATGGTTCATGAAAGGAACAGACATGCAATGACACTGGTGGATCCATGTGTGGGTTGTGAGAACAACACAAATGCCATGACTCTGGCTGTGGTTCATGAAAATAACACACATGCAATGACACTAGTGGATCCATGTGTGGTTTGTGAGAATAATACACATGCAATGACACTGGGTGTGGTTTATGAAAAGAACACACATCCAATGACACTTTTGGATCCTTATGTGTTTTGTGAAAAGAGCACACATGCAGTGACACTGGTGGATCCATGTGTGGTTTGTGAGAAGAACAGACATCCAATGACACTGGCTATGGTTCATGAAAAGAACAGACATGCAATGACACTGGTGGATCCATGTGTGGTTTGTGAGAAGAACACAAATGCAATGACTCTAGCTATGGTTTGTGAAAAGAGGACACATGCAATGATTCTAGCTATTGTTCGTGAAAAGAACAGACTTGCAATGACTCTAGTTGTGGTTTGTGAAAATAACACACATCAAGTCACACTGGTGGATCCATATGTGGTTTGTGGAAAGAACATCCAAGCAATGACTCTAGTTGTGGTTTCTGAAAAGAACAGACATGCAATGACACTTGTGGATCCATGTGTTCTTTATGAGAAGAACACACATGCAATGACACTGGTGATATGTGGTTCGTGAAAAGAACACACATGCAATGATTCTAACTGTGGTTAATTAAAAGAGCACACATGCGATGACACTGGTGGATCCATGTGTGGTTTGTGAGAAGAACATACATCCAATAACACTGCGTGTGGTTAATGAAAAGAGCAAACATGCAATGACACTGGTGGATACATGTGCGGTTTTTGAGAATAACACACATGCAATAACACTGGGTGTGGTTCATGAAAAGAACAATCATCCAATGACACTAGTGTGTCCTTATGTGGTTTGTGAAAAGAGCACACATGCAATGACTCTGGCTGTGGTTCATGAAGAGAACACACATGCAATGACACTGGTGGATCCATATGTGGTTTTTGAGAAGAACACACATGCAATGACTCTGGCTGTGGTTCATGAAGAGAACACACATGCAATGACACTGGTGGATCCATGTGTGGTTTGTGAGAAGAACACACATGCAATGACACTGGGTGTGGTTCATGAAAAGAACAGACATGCAATGACTCTAGTTGTGGTTTCTAAAAATAACACACATCCAGTGACACTGGTGGATCCATATGTGGTTTGTGGAAAGAGCAGACATGCAATGACTCTAGCTGTGGTTTGTGAAAAGAACAAACGTGCAATGACACTGGTGGATCAATGTGTGGTTTGTGAGAAGAACACACATGCAATGACACTGGGTGTGGTGTAGGAAAAGAAGACACATCCAATGACACTGGTGTATCCTTATGTGGTTTGTGAGAAGAACAGACATACAATGTATCTAGATGTGGTTCAATAAAGAATATACATGCAATGACACTGGTGGATCCATGTGTGTTTTGTGAGAAGAACACACATGCAATGACTCTGGCTGTGGTTCATGAAATGAACACACATCCAATGACACTGGTGGATCCATGTGTAGTTTGTGAAAGAACACACATGCAATGACGTTGGGTCTGGTTCATGAAAAGAAAACACATCCAATGACACTGGTGTATCCTTGTGTGGTTTGTGAAAAGAGCACACATGCAATGACACTGGTGGATCCATATGTGGTTTGTGGAAAGAACAGGCATGCAATGACATTGGGTGTGGTTCATGAAAAGAACACTCATCCAATGACACTGGTGCATCCATATGTGGTTTGTGGAAAGAACAGACATGCAATGACTCTAGCTATGGTTTAAGAAAAGAATAGACATGCAATGACTATAGTTCTGGTTCATGAAAAGAACACACATCCAGTCAAAATGGTGTATCCTTATGTGGTTTGTGGAAAGAATAGATATGCAATGACTCTGGATGTGGTTCATGAAAAGAACAGACATGCAATGACACTGGTGGATCCATGTGTGGTTTGTGAGAAGAACACACAGGCAATGACTCTGGCTGTGGTTCATGAAAAGAACTCTCATCCAATGACACTGGTAGATCCACATGTGGTTTGTGGAAAAAACAAACATGCAATGACACTGGGTGTGGTTCATGAAAAGAACACTCATCCAATGACACTAGTGGATCCATATGTGGTTTGTGGAAAGAACAGACATGCAATGACTATAGCTGTGGTTTAATAAAAGAAACGACATGCAATGACTCTAGTTGTGGTTCATGAAAACAACACACATCCAGTGACACTGGTGTATCCTTATGTGGTTTGTGGAAAGAACTGACATGCAATGACTCTAACTGTGGTTTGTGAAAAGAACAGACATGCAATGACACTGGTGGATCCATGTGTGGTTTATGAGAAGAACACACATGCAATGACACTATGTGTGGTTCATGAAAAGAATACACATCCAATGACACCGGTGAATCCTTATGTGGTTTTTGAGAAGAACACACATGCAATGACTCTGGCTGTGGTTCATGAAGAGAACACACATGCAATGACACTGGTGGATCCATGTGTGGTTTGTGAGAAGATTATACATGCAATGACACTGGGTGTGGTTCATGAAAAGAACAGACATGCAATGACTCTAGTTGTGGTTTGTAAAAATAACACACATCCAGTGACACTGGTGGATCCATATGTGGTTTGTGGAAAGAGCAGACATGCAATGACTCTAGCTGTGGTTTGTGAAAAGAACAAACGTGCAATGACACTGGTGGATCCATGTGTGGTTTGTGAGAATAATACACACGCAATGACTCTGGCTGTGGTTCAAGAAAAGTACTCTAATCCAATGACACTGGTAGATCCATATGTGGTTTGTGGAAAGAACAAACATGCAATGACACTGGGTGTGGTTCATGAAAAGAACACTCATCCAATGACACTGCTGGATCCATATGTGGTTTGTGGAAAGAACAGACATGCAATGACACTTGCTATGGTTTAAGAAAAGAAACGACATGCAATGAGTCTAGTTGTGGTTCATGAAAAGAACACACATCCAGTGACACTGGTGTATCCTTATGTGGTTTGTGGAAAGAACTGACATGCAATGACTCTAACTATGGTTTGTGAAAAGAATAGACATGCAATGACACTGGTGGACCATGTGTGGTTTATGAGAATAACACACATGCAATGACACTGGGTGTGGTTCATGAAAAGAACACACATCCAATGACACCGGTGAATCCTTATGTGGTTTTTGATAAAAACAGACATGCAATGACACTGGCTTTTGTTCATGAAAAGAACATACATGCAATGACACTGGTGGATCCATGTGTGGTTTTTGAGAAGAATTCACATGCAATGACTCTGGCTGTGGTTCATGAAAGGAACACACATGAAATGACACTAGTGGATCCATGTGTGGTTTGTGAGAAGAACACACATGCAATGACACTGGGTGTGGCTCATGAAAAGAACACAAATCCAATGCCACTGGTGAATCCTTATGTGGTTTGTGAAAAGAGCACACATGCAATGACACTGGTGGATCCATGTGTGGTTTGTGATAAGAACACACATGCAATGACACTCGGTGTGGTTCATGAAAAGAACACTCATCCAATGACACTGGTGGATCCATATGTGGTTTGTGGAAAGAACATACATGCAATGACACTGGGTGTGGTTCACGAAAAGAACCCTCATCCAATGACACTGATGGATCCATATGCGGTGTGTGGAAAGAACATACATGCAATGACTCTAGATGTGGTTTAAGAAAGAACAAACATGCAATGAATCTAGTTGTGGTTCATGAAAAGAACACACATCCAGTGACACTAATGTATGCTTATGTGGTTTGTGGAAAGAACAAACATGCAATGACTCTGGCTGTGGTTCATGAAAAGAACAGACATGCAATAACAGTGGTGGATCCATGTGTGGTTTGTGAGAAGAATAAACATGCAATGACTCTAGCTTTGGTTCATGAAAAGAACACAGATGCAATGCCACTGGTGGATCCATGTGTGGTTTGTGAGAAGAACACACATGCAATGACACTGGGTGTGGTTCATGAAAAGAACAGACATGCAATGACTCTAATTGTGGTTTATAAAAATAACACACAACCAGTGACACTGGTGGATCCATATGTGGTTTGTGGAAAGAGCAGACATGCAATGACTCTAGTTGTGGTTTGCGAAAAGAACAGACGTGCAATGACACTGGAGGAGCAATGTGTGGTTTGTGATAAGAACACACATGCAATGACACTAGGTGTGGTGCATGAAAAGAAGACACATCCAATGACACTGGTGTATCCTTATGTGGTTTGTGAGAAGAACAGACATACAATGACTCTAGATGTGGTTCAAAAAAAGAACATACATGCAATGACACTGGTGGATACATGTGTACTTTGTGAGAAGAAGACACATGCAATGACTCTGGTTGTAGTTCATGAAAAGAACACACATGCAATGACACTGGTGGATCCATGTGTGGTTTGTGAAAGAACTCACATGCAATGACGTTGTTTCTGGTTCATGAAAAGAACACACATCCAATGACATTGGTGTATCCTGATGTGGTTTGTGAAAAGAGCACACATGCAATGACATTGGTGGATCCATGTGTGGTTTGTGAGAAGAACACACATGCAATGACACTAGGTGTGGTTCATGAAAAGAACACTCATCCAATGACACTACTGGATCCATATGTGGTTTGTGGAAAGAACAGACATGCAATGACACTGGGTGGGGTTCATGAAAAGAACACTCATCCAATGACACTGGTGGATACATATGTGGTTTGTGGAAAGAACTGACATGCAATGACTCTAGCTATGGTTAAACAAAAGAACAGACATGCAATGACACTAGTCGTGGTTCATGAAAAGAACACACATCCAGTGAAACTGGTGTATCCTGATGTGGTTTGTGGAAAGAATAGATATGCAATGACTCTGGCTGTGGTTCATGAAAAGAACAGACATGCAATGACACTGGTGGATCCATGTGTGATTTGTAAGAAGAACACACATACAATGACTCTGGCTATGGTTCATGAAATGAACTCTCATCCAATGACACTTGTGGATCCAGATGTGGTTTGTGGAAAGAACAGACATGTAATGACACAGGGTGTGGTCCATGAAAAGAACACTCATCCAATGACATTGGTAGATTCATATGTGGTTTGTGGAAAGAAGAAACATGCAATGACACTGGGTGTGGTTCATGAAAAGAACACTCATCCAATGCCACTGATGGATCTATATGTGGTTTGTGGAAAGAAAAAACATGCAATGACTCTAGTTGGGGTTTAAGAAAAGAAACGACATGCAATGACAGTAGTGGAACCATGTGTGGTTTGTGAGAAGAACACACATGCAATGACAATGGGTGTGGTTCATTAAAAGAACACACATGCAATGACATTGGTGTATCCTTATGTGGTTTGTGATAAGAACAGACATGCTATGACTCTGGCTATGGTTCATGAAAAGAACAGACATGCAATGACACTGCAGGATCCATGTATGATTTTTGAGAAGAACACACATGCAATGACTCTAGCTATGGTTCATGAAAATAACACACATGCAATGACACTAGTGGATCCATGTGTGGTTTGTGAGAAGAACACACATGAAATGACACTGGTGTGGTTCATGAAAAGAACACACATCCAATGACACTGGTGTATCCTTATGTGGTTTGTGAAAAGAGCACACACGCAATAAGACTGGTGGATCCATGTGTGGTTTGTGAGAAGAACAGACATCCAATGACACTGGTTGTGGTTCATAAAAAGAACAGACATGCAATGACACTGGTGGATCCATGTGTGCTTTGTGAGAACAACACAAATGCAATGACTATGGTTGTGGTTCATGAAAAGAACACACATGCAATGACACTAGTGGATCCATGTGTGGTTTGTGAGAAGAACACACATGCAATGACACTGGGTGTGGTTCATGAAAAGAACACACATCCAATGACACTTGTGTATCCTTATGTGGTTTGTGAAAAGAGCACACATGGAATGACACTGGAGGATCCATGTGTGGTTTGTGAGAAGAATAGACATCCAATGACACTTGTTGTGGTTAATGAAAAGAGCAGAAATGCAATGACATAAGTGGATCCATGTGTGGTTTGTGAGAAGAACACAAATGCAATGGCACTAGGTGTGGTTCATGAAAAGAACACTCATCCAATGACAATGGTGGATCCATATGTGGTTTGTGGAAAGAATAGACATGCAGTGGCACTAGGTGTGGTTCATGAAAAGAACACTCATCCAATGAGACTGGTGGATCCATATGTGGTTTGTGGAAAGAACAAACATGCAATGACTCTAGCTGTGGTTTGTGAAAAAAGCGCACATGCAATGACTCTAGCTATTGTTTATGAAAAGAACAGACATGCAATGACTCTAGTTGTGGTTTGTGAAATAGCACACATCTAGTGACACTAGTGGATCCATATGTGGTTTGTGGAAAGAACATACATGCAATGACGCTAGCTGTGGTTTGTGAAAAGAACAAACATGCAATGACACTGATGGATCCATGTGTGGTTTATGAGAAGAACACACATGCAATGACACTGGTGATATGTGGTTTGTGAAAAGAACACACATACAATGACTCTAACTGTGGTTAATGAAAAGAGCACACATGCAATGACACTGGTGGATCCATCTATGGTTTGTGAGAAGAACAGACATTCAATGACACTGGCTGTGGTTCATGAAAAGAACAGACATGCAATGACACTACTGGATCCGCGTGTGGTTTGTGAGAATAACACAAATGCAATTACACTTGGTGTGGTTCATGAAAAGAACATACATCCAATGACACAGGTGTATCCTTATGTGGTTTGTGAAAAGAGCACACATGCAATGACTCTAGCTATGGTTTGTGAAAAGAGCACACATGCAATGATTCTAGCTATTGTCTGTGAAGATAATAGACATGCAGTGACTCTAGTTGTGGTTTGTGAAAATAACACACGTCAAGTGACACTGGTGGATCCATGTGTGGTTTGTGGAAAGAACATACAAGCAATGACTCTAGTTGTAGTTTGTGAAAAGAACAGACATGTAATGACACCGGTGGATCCATGGGTGGCTTATGAGAAGAACACACATGCAATGACACTGGTGATATCTGGTTTGTGAAAATAACACACATGCAATGACTATAACTGTGGTTAATGAAAAGAGCACACATGCAATGACACTGGTGGATCCATGTGCCGTTTGTGTGAAGAACACAAATGCAATGACACTAGGTGTGGTCCATGAAAAGAACACTCATCCAATGACAATGGTGGATCCATATGTGGTTTGTGGAAAGAATAGACATGCAATGGCACTGGGTGTGGTTCATGAAAAGAACACTCATCCAATGACACTGGTGGATCCACATGTGGTTCGTGGAAAGAACAGACATGCAATGACTCTAGCTGTGGTTCATGAAAAGAACTGACATGCAATGACACTAGTGGATCCATGTGTGGTTTGTGAGAAGACACATTCAATGACACTAGGTGTGGTTCATGAAAAGAAGACACATGCAATGACTCTAGTAATGGTTTGTGAAAATAACACACATCCAGTGACACTAGTGGAACCATGTGTGGTTTGTGAGAAGAACACACATGCAATGACAATGGGTGTGGTTCATTAAAAGAACACACATGCAATGACACTGGTGTATCCTTATGTGGTTTGTGATAAGAACAGACATGCAATGACTCTGGCTATGGTTCATGAAAAGAATAGACATGCAATGACACTGCAGGATCCATGTATGCTCTTTGAGAAGAACACACATGCAATGACTCTAGCTATGGTTCATGAAAAGAACACACATGCAATGACACTAGTGGATCCATGTGTGGTTTGTGAGAAGAACACACATGAAATGACACTGGTGTGGTTCATGAAAAGAACGCACATCCAATGACACTGGTATATCCTTATGTGGTTTGTCAAAAGAGCACACATGCAATGACACTGGTGGCTCCATGAGTGGTTTGTGAGAAGAACAGACATCCAATGACACTGACTATGGTTCATGAAAAGAACAGACATGCAATGACACTGGTGGATCCATGTGTGGTTTGTGAGAACAACACAAATGCAATGACTATGGTTGTTGTTCAAGAAAAGAACACACATGCAATGACATAAGTGGATCCATGTGTGGTTTGTGAGAAGAACACACATGCAATGACACTGGGTGTGGTTCATGAAAAGAACACACATCCAATGACACTTGTGTATCCTTATGTGGTTTGTGAAAAGAGCACACATGCAATGACACTGGTGGATCCATGTGTGGTTTGTGAGAAGAATAGAAATCCAATGACACTAGGTGTTGTTAATGAAAAGAGCAGACATGCAATGACACTGGTGGATCCATGTGTGGTTTGTGAGAAGAACACAAATGCAATGACACTAGGTGTGGTTCATGAAAAGAACACTCATCCAATGGCAATGGTGGATCCATACGTGGTTTGTGGAAAGAATAGACATGCAATGGCAATGAGTGTGGTTCATGAAAAGAACACTCATCCAATGACACCGGTGGATCCATATGTGGTTTGTGGAAAGAACAAAGATGCCATGACTCTAGCTGTGGTTTGTGAAAAGAGTGCACATGCAATGATTCTAGATATTGTTTATGAAAAGAACAGACATGCAATGACTCTAGTTGTGGTTTGTGAAAATAACACACATCTAGTGACACTAGTGGATCCATATGTGTTTTGTGGAAAGAACAGACATGCAATGACTCTAGCTATGGTTTGTGAAAAGAACAAACAAGAAATGCCACTTGTGGATCCATGTGTGGTTTATGAGAAGAACACACATGCAATGACACTGGTGATATGTGGTTTGTGAAAAGAACACACATGCAATGACTCTAACTATGGTTAATGAAAAGAGCACAAATGCGACGAAACTGGTGGATTCATGTGTGATTTGTGAGAAGAATGGACATCCAATGACACTGGCTGTGGTTCAATAAAATAATAGACATGCAATGACACTGGTGGATCCGCGTATGGTTTGTGAGAATAACACAAATGCAATGACACTTGGTGTGGTTCATGAAAAGAACATACATCCAATGACACAGGTGTATCCTTATGAGGTTTGTGAAAAGAGCACACATGCAATGACTCTAGCTATGGTTTGTGAAAAGTGCACACATGGAATGACTCTAGCTATTGTTTGTGAAAAGAACAGACATGCAATGACTCTAGTTATGGTTTGTGAAAATAACACACATCAAGTGACACTGGTGGATCCATATGTGGTTTGTGGAAAGAACATACAAGCAATGACTCTAGTTGTGGTTTGTGAAAAGAACATACATGCAATGACACTGGTGGATACATGTGTGGTTTATGAGAAGAACACACATGCAATGACATTGGTGATATGTGGTTTGTGAAAAGAACACACATGCAATGACTCTAACTGTGGTTAATGAAAAGAGCACACATGCAATGACACCGGTGGATCCATGTGTGGTTTGTGAGAAGAACACAAATGCAATGACACTAGGTGTGGTTCATGAAAAGAACACTCATCCAATGACAATGGTGGATACATATGTGGTTTGTGGAAAGAATAGACATGCAATGGCACTGGGTGTGGTTCATGAAAAGAACACTCATCCAATGACACTAGTGGATCCACATGTGGTTTGTGGAAAGAACAGACATGCAATGACTCTAGCGGTGGTTCATGAAAAGAACTGACATGCAATGACACTAGTGGATCCATATGTGGTTTGTGAGAAGAACACACATTCAATGACACTTGGTGTGGTTCATGAAAAGAAGACACATGCAATGACTCTACTTATGGTTTGCGAAAATAACACACATACAGTGACACTGGTGGATCCATCTGTGGTTTGTGGAATGAATAGACATGCAATGACTCTAGTTGTAGTTTGTGAAAAGAACAGACATGCAATGACACTAGTGGAACCATGTGTGGTTTGTGAGAAGAACACACATGCAATGACAATGGGTGTGGTTCATTAAAAGAACACACATGCAATGATACTGGTGTATCCTTATGTGGTTTGTGATAAGAACAGACATCCAATGACACTGGCCGTGGTTCATGAAAAGAACAGACATGCAATGACACTGGTGGATCCATGTGTGGTTTGTGAGAAGAACACAAATGCAATGACACTGGGTGTGGTTCATGAAAATAACACACATCCAATGACACTAGTGTATCCTTATGTAGTTTGTGAAAAGAGCACACATGCAATGACTCTAGCTGTGGTTTGTGAAAAGAGCGCACATGCAATGACTCTAGCTATTGTTTATGAAAAGAACAACACAAATGCCATGACTCTGGCTGTGGTTCATGAAAATAACACACATGCAATGACACTAGTGGATCCATGTGTGGTTTGTGAGAATAATACACATGCAATGACACTGGGTGTGGTTTATGAAAAGAACACACATCCAATGACACTTTTGGATCCTTATGTGTTTTGTGAAAAGAGCACACATGCAGTGACACTGGTGGATCCATGTGTGGTTTGTGAGAAGAACAGACATCCAATGACACTGGCTATGGTTCATGAAAAGAACAGACATGCAATGACACTGGTGGATCCATGTGTGGTTTGTGAAAAGAGCACACATGCAATGACTCTAGCTATGGTTTGTGAAAAGAGCACACATGCAATGACTCTAGCTATTGTTTGCGAAAAGAACAGACATGCAATGACTCTAGTTGTGGTTTGTGAAAATAACACACATCAAGTGACACTGGTGGATCCATATGTGGGTTGTGGAAAGAACCTACAAGCAACGACTCTAGTTGTGGTTTGTGAAAAAATAGACATGCAATGACACTGGTGGATCCATGTGTGGTTTATGAGAAGAACACACATGCAATGACACTTGGTGTGGTTCATGAAAAGAACATACATCCAATGACACAGGTGTATCCTTATGAGGTTTGTGAAAAGAGCACACATGCAATGACTCTAGCTATGGTTTGTGAAAAGTGCACACATGGAATGACTCTAGCTATTGTTTGTGAAAAGAACAGACATGCAATGACTCTAGTTATGGTTTGTGAAAATAACACACATCAAGTGACACTGGTGGATCCATATGTGGTTTGTGGAAAGAACATACAAGCAATGACTCTAGTTGTGGTTTGTGAAAAGAACATACATGCAATGACACTGGTGGATACATGTGTGGTTTATGAGAAGAACACACATGCAATGACATTGGTGATATGTGGTTTGTGAAAAGAACACACATGCAATGACTCTAACTATGGTTAATGAAAAGAGCACACATGAAATGACACTGGTGGATCCATGTGTGGTTTCTAAGAAGAACAGAAATGCAATGACACTAGGTGTGGTTTTTGAAAAGAACACTCATCCAATGACGATGGTGGATCCATATGTGGTTTGTGGAAAGAATAAACATGCAATGGCACTGGGTGTGGTTCATGAAAAGAACACTCATCCAATGACATTGGTGGATCCTATGTGGTTTGTGGAAGGAACAGACATGCAATGACTCTAGCTGTGGTTCATGAAAA
This sequence comes from Avena sativa, assembly GCA_916181665.1. NCBI lineage: Eukaryota > Viridiplantae > Streptophyta > Magnoliopsida > Poales > Poaceae > Avena > Avena sativa. The sequence continues at coordinate 575,167,529 of OV702287.1, forward strand.
GAACTGACATGCAATGACACTAGTGGATCCAATGTGGTTTGTGAGAAGAACACACATTCAATGACGCTAGGTGTGGTTCATGAAAAGAAGACATATGCACTGACTCTAGTTATGGTTTGTGAAAATAACAAACATCAAGTGACAGTGGTGGATCCATATGTGGTTTGTGGAAAGAACAGACATGCAATGACTCTAGCTGTAGTTTGTGAAAAGAATAGACATGCAATGACACTAGTGGAACCATGTGTGGTTTGTGAGAAGAACACACATGTAATGACAATGGGTGTGGTTCATTAAAAGAACACACATGCAATGACACTGGTGTATCCTTATGTGGTTTGTGATAAGAACAGACATGCAATGACTCTGGCTATGGTTCATGAAAAGAACAGACATGCAATGACACTGGTGTATCCTTATGTGGTTTCTGAAAAGAGCACACATGCAATGACACTAGTGGCTCCATGTGTGGTTTGTGAGAAGAACATACATCCAATGACACTAGCAGTGGTTCATGAAAAGACATGCAATGACACTGGTGGATCCATGTGTGGGTTGTGAGAACAACACAAATGCCATGACTCTGGCTGTGGTTCATGAAAATAACACGCATGCAATGACACTAGTGGATCCATGTGTGGTTTGTGAGAATAATACACATGCAATGACACTGGGTGTGGTTTATGAAAAGAACACACATCCAATGACACTTTTGGATCCTTATGTGTTTTGTGAAAAGAGCACACATGCAGTGACACTGGTGGATCCATGTGTGGTTTGTGAGAAGAACAGACATCCAATGACACTTGCTATGGTTCATGAAAAGAACAGACATGCAATGACACTGGTGGATCCATGTGTGGTTTGTGAGAAGAACACAAATGCAATGACTCTAGCTATGGTTTGTGAAAAGAGCACACATGCAATGATTCTAGCTATTGTTTGTGAAAAGAACAGACTTGCAATGACTCTAGTTGTGGTTTGTGAAAATAACACACATCAAGTGACACTGGTGGATCCATATGTGGTTTGTGGAAAGAACCTACAAGCAATGACTCTAGTTGTGGTTTGTGAAAAAATAGACATGCAATGACACTGGTGGATCCATGTGTGGTTTATGAGAAGAACACAGATGCAATGACACTAGTGATATGTGGTTTGTGAAAAGAACACACATGCAATGACTCTAACTGTGGTTAATGAAAAGAGCACACATGAAATGACACTGGTGGATCCATGTGTGGTTTCTGACAAGAACACAAATGCAATGACACTAGGTGTGGTTTTTGAAAAGAACACTCATCCAATGACGATGGTGGATCCATATCTGGTTTGTGGAAAGAATAAACATGCAATGGCACTGGGTGTGGTTCATGAAAAGAACACTCATCCAATGACACTGGTGGATCCTATGTGGTTTGTGGAAGGAACAGACATGCAATGACTCTAGCTGTGGTTCATGAAAAGAACTGACATGCAATGACACTAGTGAATCCAATGTGGTTTGTGAGAAGAACACACATTCAATGACGCTAGGTGTGGTTCATGAAAAGAAGACATATGCACTGACTCTAGTTATGGTTTGTGAAAATAACAAACATCCAGTGACAGTGGTGGATCCATATGTGGTTTGTGGAAAGAACAGACATGCAATGACTCTAGCTGTAGTTTGTGAAAAGAATAGACATGCAATGACACTAGTGGAACCATGTGTGGTTTGTGAGAAGAACACACATGTAATGACAATGGGTGTGGTTCATTAAAAGAACACACATGCAATGACACTGGTGTATCCTTATGTGGTTTGTGATAAGAACAGACATGCAATGACTCTGGCTATGGTTCATGAAAAGAACAGACATGCAATGACACTGGTGTATCCTTATGTGGTTTGTGAAAAGAGCACACATGCAATGACACTAGTGGCTCCATGTGTGGTTTGTGAGAAGAACATACATCCAATGACACTAGCAGTGGTTCATGAAAAGGCATGCAATGACACTGGTGGATCCATGTGTGGGTTGTGAGAACAACACAAATGCCATGACTCTGGATGTGGTTCATGAAAATAACACGCATGCAATGACACTAGTGGATCCATGTGTGGTTTGTGAGAATAATACACATGCAATGACACTGGGTGTGGTTTATGAAAAGAACACACATCCAATGACACTTTTGGATCCTTATGTGTTTTGTGAAAAGAGCACACATGCAGTGACACTGGTGGATCCATGTGTGGTTTGTGAGAAGAACAGACATCCAATGACACTGGCTATGGTTCATGAAAAGAACAGACATGCAATGACACTGGTGGATCCATGTGTGGTTTGTGAGAAGAACACAAATGCAATGACTCTAGCTATGGTTTGTGAAAAGAGCACACATGCAATGATTCTAGCTATTGTTTGTGAAAAGTACAGACTTGCAATGACTCTAGTTGTGGTTTGTGAAAATAACACACATCAAGTCACACTGGTGGATCCATATGTGGTTTGTGGAAAGAACCTACAAGCAATGACTCTAGTTGTGGTTTGTGAAAAAATAGACATGCAATGACACTGGTGGATCCATGTGTGCTTTATGAGAAGAACACACATGCAATGACACTGGTGATATGTGGTTTGTGAAAAGAACACACATGCAATGACTCTAACTGTGGTTAATAAAAAGAGCACACATGCGATGACACTGGTGGATCCTTGTGTGGTTTCTGACAAGAACACAAATGCAATGACAGTAGGTGTGGTTTTTGAAAAGAACACTCATCCAATGACGATGGTGGATCCATATGTGGTTTGTGGAAAGAATAAACATGCAATGGCACTGGGTGTGGTTCATGAAAAGAACACTCATCCAATGACACTGGTGGATCCTATGTGGTTTGTGGAAGGAACAGACATGCAATGACTCTAGCTGTGGTTCATGAAAAGAACTGACATGCAATGACACTAGTGGATCCAATGTGGTTTGTGAGAAGAACACACATTCAATGACGCTAGGTGTGGTTCATGAAAAGAAGACATATGCACTGACTCTAGTTATGGTTTGTGAAAATAACAAACATCCAGTGACAGTGGTGGATCCATATGTGGTTTGTGGAAAGAACAGACATGCAATGACTCTAGCTGTAGTTTGTGAAAAGAATAGACATGCAATGACACTAGTGGAACCATGTGTGGTTTGTGAGAAGAACACACATGTAATGACAATGGGTGTGGTTCATTAAAAGAACACACATGCAATGACACTGGTGTATCCTTATGTGGTTTGTGATAAGAACAGACATGCAATGACTCTGGCTATGGTTCATAAAAAGAACAGACATGCAATGACACTGGTGTATCCTTATGTGGTTTCTGAAAAGAGCACACATGCAATGACACTAGTGGCTCCATGTGTGGTTTGTGAGAAGAACATACATCCAATGACACTAGCAGTGGTTCATGAAAAGACATGCAATGACACTGGTGGATCCATGTGTGGGTTTTGAGAACAACACAAATGCCATGACTCTGGCTGTGGTTCATGAAAATAACACGCATGCAATGACACTAGTGGATGCATGTGTGGTTTGTGAGAATAATACACATGCAATGACACTAGGTGTGGTTTATGAAAAGAACACACATCCAATGACACTTTTGGATCCTTATGTGTTTTGTGAAAAGAGCACACATGCAGTGACACTGGTGGATCCATGTGTGGTTTGTGAGAAGAACAGACATCCAATGACACTGGCTATGGTTCATGAAAAGAACAGACATGCAATGACACTGGTGGATCCATGTGTGGTTTGTGAGAAGAACACAAATGCAATGACTCTAGCTATGGTTTGTGAAAAGAGCACACATGCAATGATTCTAGCTATTGTTTGTGAAAAGAACAGACTTGCAATGACTCTAGTTGTGGTTTGTGAAAATAACACACATCAAGTGACACTGGTGGATCCATATGTGGTTTGTGGAAAGAACCTACAAGCAATGACTCTAGTTGTGGTTTGTGAAAAAATAGACATGCAATGACACTGGTGGATCCATGTGTGGTTTATGAGAAGAACACACATGCAATGACACTAGTGATATGTGGTTTGTGAAAAGAACACACATGCAATGACTCTAACTGTGGTTAATGAAAAGAGCACACATGAAATGACACTGGTGGATTCATGTGTGGTTTCTGACAAGAACACAAATGCAATGACACTAGGTGTGGTTTTTGAAAAGAACACTCATCCAATGACGATGGTGGATCCATATGTGGTTTGTGGAAAGAATAAACATGCAATGGCACTGGGTGTGGTTCATGAAAAGAACACTCATCCAATGACACTGGTGGATCCTATGTGGTTTGTGGAAGGAACAGACATGCAATGACTCTAGTTGTGGTTCATGAAAAGAACTGACATGCAATGACACTAGTGGATCCAATGTGGTTTGTGAGAAGAACACACATTCAATGACGCTAGGTGTGGTTCATGAAAAGAAGACATATGCACTGACTCTAGTTATGGTTTGTGAAAATAACAAACATCCAGTGACAGTGGTGGATCCATATGTGGTTTGTGGAAAGAACAGACATGCAATGACTCTAGCTGTAGTTTGTGAAAAGAATAGACATGCAATGACACTAGTGGAACCATGTGTGGTTTGTGAGAAGAACACACATGTAATGACAATGGGTGTGGTTCATTAAAAGAACACACATGCAATGACACTGGTGTATCCTTATGTGGTTTGTGATAAGAACAGACATGCAATGACTCTGGCTATGGTTCATGAAAAGAACAGACATGCAATGACACTGGTGTATCCTTATGTGGTTTGTGAAAAGAGCACACATGCAATGACACTAGTGGCTCCATGTGTGGTTTGTGAGAAGAACATACATCCAATGACACTAGCAGTGGTTCATGAAAAGACATGCAATGACACTGGTGGATCCATGTGTGGGTTGTGAGAACAACACAAATGCCATGACTCTGGCTGTGGTTCATGAAAATAACACACATGCAATGACACTAGTGGATCCATGTGTGGTTTGTGAGAATAATACACATGCAATGACACTGGGTGTGGTTTATGAAAAGAACACACATCCAATGACACTTTTGGATCCTTATGTGTTTTGTGAAAAGAGCACACATGCAGTGACACTGGTGGATCCATGTGTGGTTTGTGAGAAGAACAGACATCCAATGACACTGGCTATGGTTCATGAAAAGAACAGACATGCAATGACACTGGTGGATCCATGTGTGGTTTGTGAGAAGAACACAAATGCAATGACTCTAGCTATGGTTTGTGAAAAGAGCACACATGCAATGATTCTAGCTATTGTTTGTGAACATAATAGACTTGCAATGACTCTAGTTGTGGTTTGTGAAAATAACACACATCAAGTCACACTGGTGGATCCATATGTGGTTTGTGGAAAGAACATCCAAGCAATGACTCTAGTTGTGGTTTGTGAAAAGAACAGACATGCAATGACACTGGTGGATCCATGTGTGCTTTATGAGAAGAACACACATGCAATGACACTGGTGATATGTGGTTCGTGAAAAGAACACACATGCAATGATTCTAACTGTGGTTAATTAAAAGAGCACACATGCGATGACACTGGTGGATCCATGTGTGGTTTGTGAGAAGAACATACATCCAATAACACTGCATGTGGTTAATGAAAAGAGCAAACATGCAATGACACTGGTGGATACATGTGCGGTTTTTGAGAATAACACACATGCAATAACACTGGGTGTGGTTCATGAAAAGAACAATCATCCAATGACACTAGTGTATCCTTATGTGGTTTGTGAAAAGAGAACACATGCAATGACTCTGGCTGTGGTTCATGAAGAGAACACACATGCAATGACACTGGTGGATCCATATGTGGTTTTTGAGAAGAACACACATGCAATGACTCTGGCTGTGGTTCATGAAGAGAACACACATGCAATGACACTGGTGGATCCATGTGTGGTTTGTGAGAAGAACACACATGCAATGACACTGGGTGTGGTTCATGAAAAGAACAGACATGCAATGACTCTAGTTGTGGTTTGTAAAAATAACACACATCCAGTGACACTGGTGGATCCATATGTGGTTTGTGGAAAGAGCAGACATGCAATGACTCTAGCTGTGGTTTGTGAAAAGAACAAACCTGCAATGACACTGGTGGATCAATGTGTGGTTTGTGAGAAGAACACACATGCAATGACACTGGGTGTGGTGTAGGAAAAGAAGACACATCCAATGACACTGGTGTATCCTTATGTGGTTTGTGAGAAGAACAGACATACAATGTATCTAGATGTGGTTCAAAAAAGAATATACATGCAATGACACTGGTGGATCCATGTGTGTTTTGTGAGAAGAACACACATGCAATGACTCTGGCTGTGGTTCATGAAATGAACACACATGCAATGACACTGGTGGATCCATGTGTAGTTTGTGAAAGAACACACATGCAATGACGTTGGGTCTGGTTAATGAAAATAAAACACATCCAATGACACTGGTGTATCCTTATGTGGTTTGTGAAAAGAGCACACATGCAATGACACTGGTGGATCCATATGTGGTTTGGGGAAAGAACAGGCATGCAATGACACTGGGTGTGGTTCATGAAAAGAATACTCATCCAATGACACTGGTGCATCCATATGTGGTTTGTGGAAAGAACAAACATGCAATGACTCTAGCTATGGTTTAAGAAAAGAATAGACATGCAATGACTCTAGTTCTGGTTCATGAAAAGAACACACATCCAGTCAAAATGGTGTATCCTTATGTGGTTTGTGGAAAGAATAGATATGCAATGACTCTGGATGTGGTTCATGAAAAGAACAGACATGCAATGACACTGGTGGCTCCATGTGTGGTTTGTGAGAAGAACACACAGGCAATGACTTTGGCTGTGGTTCATGAAAAGAACTCTCATCCAATGACACTGGTAGATCCACATGTGGTTTGTGGAAAAAACAAACATGCAATGACACTGGGTGTGGTTCATGAAAAGAACACTCATCCAATGACACTAGTGCATCCATATGTGGTTTGTGGAAAGAACAGACATGCAATGACTATAGCTGTGGTTTAAGAAAAGAAACGACATGTAATGACTCTAGTAGTGGTTCATGAAAAGAACACACATCCAGTGACACTAGTGTATCCTTATGTGGTTTGTGGAAAGAACTGACATGCAATGACTCTAACTGTGGTTTGTGAAAAGAACAGACATGCAATGACACTGGTGGATCCATGTGTGGTTTATGAGAAGAACACACATGCAATGACACTGGGTGTGGTTCATGAAAAGAATACACATCCAATGACACCGGTGAATCCTTATGTGGTTTGTGATAAGAACAGACATGCAATGACTCTGGCTGTGGTTCATGAAGAGAACACACATGCAATGACACTGGTGGATCCATATGTGGTTTTTGAGAAGAACACACATGCAATGACTCTGGCTGTGGTACATGAAGAGAACACACATGCAATGACACTGGTGGATCCATGTGTGGTTTGTGAGAAGAACATACATGCAATGACACTGGGTGTGGTTCATGAAAAGAACAGACATGCAATGACTCTAGTTGTGGTTTGTAAAAATAACACACATCCAGTGACACTGGTGGATCCATATGTGGTTTGTGGAAAGAGCAGACATGCAATGACTCTAGGTGTGGTTTGTGAAAAGAACAAACGTGCAATGACACTGGTGGATCAATGTGTGGTTTGTGAGAAGAACACACATGCAATGACACTGGGTGTGGTGTAGGAAAAGAAGACACATCCAATGACACTGGTGTATCCTTATGTGGTTTGTGAGAAGAACAGACATACAATGTATCTAGATGTGGTTCAAAAAAGAATATACATGCAATGACACTGGTGGATTCATGTGTGGTTTGTGACAAGAACACACATGCAATGACTCTGGCTGTGGTTCATGAAATGAACACACATGCAATGACACTGGTGGCTCCATGTGTAGTTTGTGAAAGAACACACATGCAATGACGTTGGGTCTGGTTCATGAAAAGAAAACACATCCAATGACACTGGTGTATCCTTATGTGGTTTGTGAAAAGAGCACACATGCAATGACACTGGTGGATCCATATGTGGTTTGTGGAAAGAACAGGCATGCAATGACACTGGGTGTGGTTCATGAAAAGAACACTCATCCAATGACACTGGTGCATCCATATGTGGTTTGTGGAAAGAACAGACATGCAATGACTCTAGCTATGGTTTAAGAAAAGAATAGACATGCAATGACTCTAGTTCTGGTTCATGAAAAGAACACACATCCAGTGAAACTGGTGTATCCTTATGTGGTTTGTGGAAAGAATAGATATGCAATGACTCTGGATGTGGTTCATGAAATAACAGACATGCAATGACACTGGTGGATCCATGTGTGGTTTGTGAGAAGAACACACAGGCAATGACTCTCGCTGTGGTTCAGGAAAAGAACTCTCATCCAATGACACTGGTAGATCCACATGTGGTTTGTGGAAAAAACAAACATGCAATGACACTGGGTGTGGTTCATGAAAAGAACACTCATCCAATGACACTAGTGGATCCATATGTGGTTTGTGGAAAGAACAGACATGCAATGACTATAGCTGTGGTTTAAGAAAAGAAACGACATGCAATGACTCTAGTTGTGGTTCATGAAAAGAACACACATCCAGTGACACTGGTGTATCCTTATGTGGTTTGTGGAAAGAACTAACATGCAATGACTCTAACTGTGGTTTGTGAAAAGAACAGACATGCAATGACACTGGTGGATCCATGTGTGGTTTATGAGAAGAACACACATGCAATGACACTGGGTGTGGTTCATGAAAAGAATACACATCCAATGACACCGGTGAATCCTTATGTGGTTTGTGATAAGAACAGACATGCAATGACACTGGTTGTGGTTCATGAAATGAACATACATGCCATGACACTGGTGGATCCATGTGTGGTTTTTGAGAAGAATTCACATGCAATGACTCTGGCTGTGGTTCATGAAAAGAACACACATGCAATGACACTGGTGGATACATATGTGGTTTGTGGAAAGAACAGACATGCAATGACTCTAGCTATGGTTTAAGAAAAGAACAAACATGCAATGACTCTAGTTGTGGTTCATGAAAAGAACATAAATCCAGTGAAACTGGGGTATCCTTATGTGGTTTGTGGAAAGAATAGATATGCAATGACTCTGGATGTGGTTCATGAAAATAACACACATGCAATGACACTAGTGGATCCATGTGTGGTTTGTGAGAATAATACACACGCAATGACTCTGGCTGTGGTTCAAGAAAAGTACTCTAATCCAATGACACTGGTAGATCCATATGTGGTTTGTGGAAAGAACAAACATGGAATGACACTGGGTGTGGTTCATGAAAAGAACACTCATCCAATGACACTGCTGGATCCATATGTGGTTTGTGGAAAGAATAGACATGCAATGACACTTGCTATGGTTTAAGAAAAGAAACGACATGCAATGAGTCTAGTTGTGGTTCATGAAAAGAACACACATCCAGTGACACTGGTGTATCCTTATGTGGTTTGTGGAAAGAACTGACATGCAATGACTCTAACTATGGTTTGTGAAAAGAATAGACATGCAATGACACTGGTGGACCATGTGTGGTTTATGAGAAGAACACACATGCAATGACACTGGGTGTGGTTCATGAAAAGAACACACATCCAATGACACCGGTGAATCCTTATGTGGTTTGTGATAAGAACAGACATGCAATGACACTGGCTGTGGTTCATGAAAAGAACATACATGCAATGACACTGGTGGATCCATGTGTGGTTTTTGAGAAGAATTCACATGCAATGACTCTGGCTGTGGTTCATGAAAAGAACACACATGAAATGACACTAGTGGATACATGTGTGGTTTGTGAGAAGAACACACATGCAATGACACTGGGTGTGGTTCATGAAAAGAACACAAATCCAATGCCACTGGTGAATCCTTATGTGGTTTGTGAAAAGAGCACACATGCAATGACACTGGTGGATCCATGTGTGGTTTGTGATAAGAACACACATGCAATGACACTCGGTGTGGTTCATGAAAAGAACACTCATCCAATGACACTGGTGGGTCCATATGTGGTTTGTGGAAAGAACATACATGCAATGACACTGGGTGTGGTTCACGAAAAGAACCCTCATCCAATGACACTGATGGATCCATATGCGGTGTGTGGAAAGAACATACATGCAATGACTCTAGATGTGGTTTAAGAAAGAACAAACATGCAATGAATCTAGTTGTGGTTCATGAAAAGAACACACATGCAATGACACTGGTGGATCCATGTGTGGTTTGTGATAAGAACACACATGCAATGACACTCGGTGTGGTTCATGAAAAGAACACTCATCCAATGACACTGGTGGGTCCATATGTGGTTTGTGGAAAGAACATACATGCAATGACACTGGGTGTGGTTCACGAAAAGAACCCTCATCCAATGACACTGATGGATCCATATGCGGTGTGTGGAAAGAACATACATGCACTGACTCTAGATGTGGTTTAAGAAAGAACAAACATGCAATGAATCTAGTTGTGGTTCGTGAAAAGAACACACATCTAGTGACACTAATGTATGCTTATGTGGTTTGTGGAAAGAACAAACATGCAATGACTCTGGCTGTGGTTCATGAAAAGAACAGACATGCAATAACAGTGGTGGATCCATGTGTGGTTTGTGAGAAGAACAGACATGCAATGACTCTAGCTTTGGTTCATGAAAAGAACACACATGCAATGCCACTGGTGGATCCATGTGTGGTTTGTGAGAAGAACACACATGCAATGACACTGGGTGTGGTTCATGAAAAGAACAGACATGCAATGACTCTAATTGTGGTTTATAAAATAACACACAACCAGTGACACTGGTGGATCCATATGTGGTTTGTGGAAAGAGCAGACATGCAATGACTCTAGTTGTGGTTTGCGAAAAGAACAGACGTGCAATGACACTGGAGGAGCAATGTGTGGTTTGTGAGAAGAACACACATGCAATGACACTAGGTGTGGTGCATGAAAAGAAGACACATCCAATGACACTGGTGTATCCTTATGTGGTTTGTGAGAAGAACAGACATACAATGACTCTAGATGTGGTTCAAAAAAAGAACATACATGCAATGACACTGGTGGATCCATGTGTAGTTTGTGAGAAGAAGACACATGCAATGACTCTGGTTGTAGTTCATGAAAAGAACACACATGCAATGACACTGGTGGATCCATGTGTGGTTTGTGAAAGAAATCACATGCAATGACGTTGGTTCTGGTTCATGAAAAGAACACACATCCAATGACACTGGTGTATCCTGATGTGGTTTGTGAAAAGAGCACACATGCAATGACATTGGTGGATCCATGTGTGGTTTGTGAGAAGAACACACATGCAATGACACTAGGTGTGGTTCATGAAAAGAACACTCATCCAATGACACTGCTGGATCCAGATGTGGTTTGTGGAAAGAATAGACATGCAATGACACTGGGTGGGGTTCATGAAAAGAACACTCATCCAATGACACTGGTGGATCCATATGTGGTTTGTGGAAAGAACTGACATGCAATGACTCTAGCTATGGTTAAAGAAAAGAACAGACATGCAATGAAACTAGTCGTGGTTCATGAAAAGAACACACATCCAGTGAAACTGGTGTATCCTTATGTGGTTTGTGGAAAGAATAGATATGCAATGACTCTGGCTGTGGTTCATGAAAAGAACAGACATGCAATGACACTGGTGGATCCATGTGTGATTTGTAAGAAGAACACACATACAATGACTCTGGCTATGGTTCGTGAAATGAACTCTCATCCAATGACACTTGTGGATCCATATGTGGTTTGTGGAAAGAACAGACATGTAATGACACAGGGTGTGGTCCATGAAAAGAACACTCATCCAATGACATTGGTAGATTCATATGTGGTTTGTGGAAAGAAGAAACATGCAATGACACTGGGTGTGGTTCATGAAAAGAACACTCATCCAATGCCACTGATGGATCTATATGTGGTTTGTGGAAAGAACAGACATGCAAGGACTCTAGCTGGGGTTTAAGAAAAGAAACGACATGCAATGACTCTAGTTGTGGTTCATGAAAAGAACACACATCCAGTGACACTGGTGTATCCTTATGTGGTGTGTGGAAAGAACTGACATGCAATGACTCTAGCTGTGGTTTGTGAAAAGAACAGACATGTAATAACACTGGTGGATCCATGTGTGCTTTGTGAGAAGAACACACATGCAATGACTCTGGCTGTGGTTCATGAAAAGAACACACATGCAATGACACTGGTGGATCCATGTGTGGTTTATAGGAAGAACAAACATGCAATGCCTCTGGCTATGGTTCATGAAAAGAATAGACATGCAATGACACTAGTGGATCCATGTGTGGTTTTGAGAAGAATACACATGCAATGACTCTATCTATGGTTCATGAAAAGAACACACATGCAATGACACTAGTGGATCCATGTGTGGTTCATGAGAAGATCACACATGCAATGACACTGGGTGTCATTCATGAAAAGAACACACATCCAATGACACTCGTGTATCCTTATGTAGTTTGTGAAAAGAGCACACATGCAATGACTCTAGCTGTTCCATGTGTGGTTTGTGAGAAGAACATACATCCAATGACACTGGGTGTGGTTAATGAAAAGAGCAGACATGCAATGACACCGGTGGATCCATGTGTGGTTTGTGAGAACACCACACATGCAATGACACTGGATGTGGTTCACGAAAAGAACACTCATCCAATGACACTAGTGGATCCATATGTGGTTTGTGGAAAGCACAGACATGCAATGACACTGGGGGATCCATTTGTGGTTTGTGAGAAGAACACACATGCAATGACACTGGGTGTGGTTCATGAAAAGAACAGACAAGCAATGACTCTAGTTGTGGTTTGTAAAAATAACACACATCCAGTGACACTGGTGGATCCATATGTGGTTTGTGGAAAGAGCAGACATGCAATGACTCTAGCCGTGGTTTCTGAGAAGAACACACATGCAATGATACTCGGTGTGGTGCATGAAAATAAGACACATCCAATGACACCGGTGTATCGTTATGTGGTTTGTGAGAAGAACAGACATACAATGACTCTAGATGTGGTTCAAAAAAAGAACATACATTCAATGACACTGGTGGATCCATGTGTGGTTTGTGAGAAGAACACACATGCAATGACTCTAGCTGTGGTTCATGAAAAGAACACACATGCAATGACACTGGTGGATCCATGTGTGGTTTGTGAAAGAACACACATGCAATGACCTTGGGTCTGGTTCATGAAAAGAACACACATCCAATGACACTGGTGTATCCTTATGTGGTTTGTGAAAAGAGCACACATGCAATGACATTGGTGGATCCATGTGTGGTTTGTGAGAAGAACACACATGCAATGACACTGGGTGTGGTTCATGATAAGAACACTCATCCAATGACACTAGTGGATCCATATGTGGTTTGTGGAAAGAATAGACATGCAATGACACTAGGTGTGGTTTAAGAAAAGAACAGACATGCAATGACTCTAGTTGTGGTTCATGAAAAGACCACACATCCAGTGACACTGGTGTATCCTTATGTGGTTTGTGGAATGAACTGACATGCAATGACTCTAGCTATGGTTTGTGAAAAGAACAAACATGCTATGACACTGGTGGATCCATGTGTGGTTTATGAGAAGAACACACATGCAATGACACTGAGTGTGGTTCATGAAAAGAACACACATCCAATGACACCGGTGTATCCTTATGTGGTTTGTGATAAGAACATACATGCAATAACACTGGCCGTGGTTCATCAAAAGAACAGACATGCAAGGACACTGGTGGAACCATGTGTGGTTTGTGAGAAGAACACACATGCAATGACAATGGGTGTGGTTCATTAAAAGAACACACATGCAATGACACTGGTGTATCCTTATGTGGTTTGTGATAAGAACAGACATCCAATGACACTGGCCGTGGTTCATGAAAAGAACAGACATGCAATGACACTGGTGGATCCATGTGTGGTTTGTGAGAAGAACACAAATGCAATGACACTGGGTGTGGTTCATGAAAATAACACACATCCAATGACACTGGTGTATCCTTATGTAGTTTGTGAAAAGAGCACACATGCAATGACTCTAGCTGTGGTTTGTGAAAAGAGCGCACATGCAATCACTCTAGCTATTGTTTATGAAAAGAACAGACATGCAATGACTCTAGTTGTGGTTTGTGAAAATAGCACACATCTAGTGACACTAGTGGATCCATATGTGGTTTGTGGAAAGAACACACATGCAATGACTCTAATTGTGGTTAATGAAAAGAGCACACATGCAATGACACTAGTGGATCCATGTGTGGTTTGTGAGAAGAACAGACATCCAATGACACTGGCTGTGGTTCATGAAAAGAACAGACATGCAATGACACTGGTGGATCCGCATGTGGTTTGTGAGAATAACACAAATGCAATGACACTTGGTGTGGTTCATAAAAAGAACATACATCTAATGACACAGGTGTATCCTTATGTGGTTTGTGAAAAGAGCACACATGCAATGACTCTAGCTATGGTTTGTGAAAAGAGCACACATGCAATGACTCTAGCTATTGTTTGTGAAAAGAACAGACATGCAATGACTCTAGTTGTGGTTTGTGAAAATAACACACATCAAGTGACACTGGTGGATCCATATGTGGTTTGTGGAAAGAACATACAAGCAATGACTCTAGTTGTGGTTTGTGAAAAAATAGACATGCAATGACATTGGTGGATCCATGTGTGGTTTATGAGAAGAACACACATGCAATGACACTAGTGATATGTGGTTTGTGAAAAGAACACACATGCAATGACTCTAACTGTGGTTAATGAAAAGAGCACACATGCAATGACACTGGTGGATCCATGTGTGGTTTCTGAGAAGAACACAAATGCAATGACACTATGTGTGGTTTTTGAAAAGAACACTCATCCAATGACGATGGTGGATCCATATGTGGTTTGTGGAAAGAATAAACATGCAATGGCACTGGGTGTGGTTCATGAAAAGAACACTCATCCAATGACACTGGTGGATCCTATGTGGTTTGTGGAAGGAACAGACATGCAATGACTCTAGCTGTGGTTCATGAAAAGAACTGACATGCAATGACACTAGTGGATGCAATGTGGTTTGTGAGAAGAACACACATTCAATGACGCTAGGTGTGGTTCATGAAAAGAAGACATATGCACTGACTCTAGTTCTGGTTTGTGAAAATAA
This sequence comes from Avena sativa, assembly GCA_916181665.1. Classification (NCBI taxonomy): domain Eukaryota; kingdom Viridiplantae; phylum Streptophyta; class Magnoliopsida; order Poales; family Poaceae; genus Avena; species Avena sativa. The sequence goes on from OV702287.1 coordinate 575,182,933, forward strand.
CAAACATCCAGTGACAGTGGTGGATCCATATGTGGTTTGTGGAAAGAACAGACATGCAATGACTCTAGCTGTAGTTTGTGAAAAGAATAGACATGCAATGAAACTAGTGGAACCATGTGTGGTTTGTGAGAAGAACACACATGTAATGACAATGGGTGTGGTTCATTAAAAGAACACACATGCAATGACACTAGTGTATCCTTATGTGGTTTGTGATAAGAACAGACATGCAATGACTCTGGCTATGGTTCATGAAAAGAACAGACATGCAATGACACTGGTGTATCCTTATGTGGTTTGTGAAAAGAGCATACATGCAATGACACTAGTGGCTCCATGTGTGGTTTGTGAGAAGAACATATATCCAATGACACTAGCTGTGGTTCATGAAAAGACATGCAATGACACTGGTGGATCCATGTGTGGGTTGTGAGAACAACACAAATGCCATGACTCTGGCTGTGGTTCATGAAAATAACACACATGCAATGACACTAGTGGATCCATGTGTGGTTTGTGAGAATAATACACATGCAATGACACTGGGTGTGGTTTATGAAAAGAACACACATCCAATGACACTTTTGGATCCTTATGTGTTTTGTGAAAAGAGCACACATGCAGTGACACTGGTGGATCCATGTGTGGTTTGTGAGAAGAACAGACATCCAATGACACTGGCTATGGTTCATGAAAAGAACAGACATGCAATGACACTGGTGGATCCATGTGTGGTTTGTGAGAAGAACACAAATGCAATGACTCTAGCTATGGTTTGTGAAAAGAGCACACATGCAATGATTCTAGCTATTGTTTGTGAAAAGATCAGACTTGCAATGACTCTAGTTGTGGTTTGTGAAAATAACACACATCAAGTCACACTGGTGGATCCATATGTGGTTTGTGGAAAGAACATCCAAGCAATGACTCTAGTTGTGGTTTGTGAAAAGAACAGACATGCAATGACACTGGTGGATCCATGTGTGCTTTATGAGAAGAACACACATGCAATGACACTGGTGATATGTGGTTCGTGAAAAGAACACACATGCAATGATTCTAACTGTGGTTAATGAAAAGAGCACACATGAAATGACACTGGTGGATCCATGTGTGGTTTCTGACAAGAACACAAATGCAATGACACTAGGTGTGGTTTTTGAAAAGAACACTCATCCAATGACGATGGTGGATCCATATGTGGTTTGTGGAAAGAATAAACATGCAATGGCACTGGGTGTGGTTCATGAAAAGAACACTCATCCAATGACACTGGTGGATCCTATGTGGTTTGTGGAAGGAACAGACATGCAATGACTCTAGCTGTGGTTCATGAAAAGAACTGACATGCAATGACACTAGTGGATCCAATGTGGTTTGTGAGAAGAACACACATTCAATGACGCTAGGTGTGGTTCATGAAAAGAAGACATATGCACTGACTCTAGTTATGGTTTGTGAAAATAACAAACATCCAGTGACAGTGGTGGATCCATATGTGGTTTGTGGAAAGAACAGACATGCAATGACTCTAGCTGTAGTTTGTGAAAAGAATAGACATGCAATGACACTAGTGGAACCATGTGTGGTTTGTGAGAAGAACACACATGTAATGACAATGGGTGTGGTTCATTAAAAGAACACACATGCAATGACACTGGTGTATCCTTATGTGGTTTGTGATAAGAACAGACATGCAATGAATCTGGCTATGGTTCATGAAAAGAACAGACATGCAATGACACTGGTGTATCCTTATGTGGTTTGTGAAAAGAGCACACATGCAATGACACTAGTGGCTCCATGTGTGGTTTGTGAGAAGAACATACATCCAATGACACTAGCAGTGGTTCATGAAAAGGCATGCAATGACACTGGTGGATCCATGTGTGGGTTGTGAGAGCAACACAAATGCCATGACTCTGGCTGTGGTTCATGAAAATAACACACATGCAATGACACTAGTGGATCCATGTGTGGTTTGTGAGAATAATACACATGCAATGACACTGGGTGTGGTTTATGAAAAGAACACACATCCAATGACACTTTTGGATCCTTATGTGTTTTGTGAAAAGAGCACACATGCAGTGACACTGGTGGATCCATGTGTGGTTTGTGAGAAGAACAGACATCCAATGACACTGGCTATGGTTCATGAAAAGAACAGACATGCAATGACACTGGTGGATCCATGTGTGGTTTGTGAGAAGAACACAAATGCAATGACTCTAGCTATGGTTTGTGAAAAGAGCACACATGCAATGATTCTAGCTATTGTTTGTGAAAAGAACAGACTTGCAATGACTCTAGTTGTGGTTTGTGAAAATAACACACATCAAGTCACACTGGTGGATCCATATGTGGTTTGTGGAAAGAACATCCAAGCAATGACTCTAGTTGTGGTTTGTGAAAAGAACAAACATGCAATGACACTGGTGGATCCATGTGTGCTTTATGAGAAGAACACACATGCAATGACACTGGTGATATGTGGTTCGTGAAAAGAACACACATGCAATGATTCTAACTGTGGTTAATGAAAAGAGCACACATGAAATGACACTGGTGGATCCATGTGTGGTTTCTGACAAGAACACAAATGCAATGACACTAGGTGTGGTTTTTGAAAAGAACACTCATCCAATGACGATGGTGGATCCATATGTGGTTTGTGGAAAGAATAAACATGCAATGGCACTGGGTGTGGTTCATGAAAAGAACACTCATCCAATGACACTGGTGGATCCTATGTGGTTTGTGGAAGGAACAGACATGCAATGACTCTAGCTGTGGTTCATGAAAAGAACTAACATGCAATGACACTAGTGGATCCAATGTGGTTTGTGAGAAGAACACACATTCAATGATGCTAGGTGTGGTTCATGAAAAGAAGACATATGCACTGACTCTAGTTATGGTTTGTGAAAATAACAAACATCCAGTGACAGTGGTGGATCCATATGTGGTTTGTGGAAAGAACAGACATGCAATGACTCTAGCTGTAGTTTGTGAAAAGAATAGACATGCAATGACACTAGTGGAACCATGTGTGGTTTGTGAGAAGAACACACATGTAATGACAATGGGTGTGGTTCATTAAAAGAACACACATGCAATGACACTGGTGTATCCTTATGTGGTTTGTGATAAGAACAGACATGCAATGACTCTGGCTATGGTTCATGAAAAGGACAGACATGCAATCACACTCGTGTATCCTTATGTGGTTTCTGAAAAGAGCACACATGCAATGACACTAGTGGCTCCATGTGTGGTTTGTTAGAAGAACATACATCCAATGACACTAGCAGTGGTTCATGAAAAGACATGCAATGACACTGGTGGATCCATGTGTGGGTTGTGAGAACAACACAAATGCCATGACTCTGGCTGTGGTTCATGAAAATAACACACATGCAATGACACTAGTGGATCCATGTGTGGTTTGTGAGAATAATACACATGCAATGACACTGGGTGTGGTTTATGAAAAGAACACACATCCAATGACACTTTTGGATCCTTATGTGTTTTGTTGAAAGAGCACACATGCAGTGACACTGGTGGATCCATGTGTGGTTTGTGAGAAGAACAGACATCCAATGACACTGGCTAAGGTTCATGAAAAGAACAGACATGCAATGACACTGGTGGATCCATGTGTGGTTTGTGAGAAGAACACAAATGCAATGACTCTAGCTATGGTTTGTGAAAAGAGCACACATGCAATGATTCTAGCTATTGTTTGTGAAAAGATCAGACTTGCAATGACTCTAGTTGTGGTTTGTGAAAATAACACACATCAAGTCACACTGGTGGATCCATATGTGGTTTGTGGAAAGAACATCCAAGCAATGACTCTAGTTGTGGTTTGTGAAAAGAACAGACATGCAATGACACTGGTGGATCCATGTGTGCTTTATGAGAAGAACACACATGCAATGACACTGGTGATATGTGGTTCGTGAAAAGAACACACATGCAATGATTCTAACTGTGGTTAATGAAAAGAGCACACATGAAATGACACTGGTGGAACCATGTGTGGTTTCTGACAAGAACACAAATGCAATGACACTACGTGTGGTTTTTGAAAAGAACACTCATCCAATGACGATGGTGGATCCATATGTGGTTTGTGGAAAGAATAAACATGCAATGGCACTGGGTGTGGTTCATGAAAAGAACACTCATCCAATGACACTGGTGGATCCTATGTGGTTTGTGGAAGGAACAGACATGCAATGACTCTAGCTGTGGTTCATGAAAAGAACTGACATGCAATGACACTAGTGGATCCAATGTGGTTTGTGAGAAGAACACACATTCAATGACGCTAGGTGTGGTTCATGAAAAGAAGACATATGCACTGACTCTAGTTATGGTTTGTGAAAATAACAAACATCCAGTGACAGTGGTGGATCCATATGTGGTTTGTGGAAAGAACAGACATGCAATGACTCTAGCTGTAGTTTGTGAAAAGAATAGACATGCAATGACACTAGTGGAACCATGTGTGGTTTGTGAGAAGAACACACATGTAATGACAATGGGTGTGGTTCATTAAAAGAACACACATGCAATGACACTGGTGTATCCTTATGTGGTTTGTGATAAGAACAGACATGCAATGAATCTGGCTATGGTTCATGAAAAGAACAGACATGCAATGACACTGGTGTATCCTTATGTGGTTTGTGAAAAGAGCACACATGCAATGACACTAGTGGCTCCATGTGTGGTTTGTGAGAAGAACATACATCCAATGACACTAGCAGTGGTTCATGAAAAGGCATGCAATGACACTGGTGGATCCATGTGTGGGTTGTGAGAGCAACACAAATGCCATGACTCTGGCTGTGGTTCATGAAAATAACACACATGCAATGACACTAGTGGATCCATGTGTGGTTTGTGAGAATAATACACATGCAATGACACTGGGTGTGGTTTATGAAAAGAACACACATCCAATGACACTTTTGGATCCTTATGTGTTTTGTGAAAAGAGCACACATGCAGTGACACTGGTGGATCCATGTGTGGTTTGTGAGAAGAACAGACATCCAATGACACTGGCTATGGTTCATGAAAAGAACAGACATGCAATGACACTGGTGGATCCATGTGTGGTTTGTGAGAAGAACACAAATGCAATGACTCTAGCTATGGTTTGTGAAAAGAGCACACATGCAATGATTCTAGCTATTGTTTGTGAAAAGATCAGACTTGCAATGACTCTAGTTGTGGTTTGTGAAAATAACACACATCAAGTCACACTGGTGGATCCATATGTGGTTTGTGGAAAGAACATCCAAGCAATGACTCTAATTGTGGTTTGTGAAAAGAACAGACATGCAATGACACTGGTGGATCCATGTGTGCTTTATGAGAAGAACACACATGCAATGACACTGGTGATATGTGGTTCGTGAAAAGAACACACATGCAATGATTCTAACTGTGGTTAATGAAAAGAGAACACATGAAATGACACTGGTGGAACCATGTGTGGTTTCTGACAAGAACACAAATGCAATGACACTAGGTGTGGTTTTTGAATAGAACACTCATCCAATGACGATGGTGGATCCATATGTGGTTTGTGGAAAGAATAAACATGCAATGGCACTGGGTGTGGTTCATGAAAAGAACATTCATCCAATGACACTGGTGGATCCTATGTGGTTTGTGGAAGGAACAGACATGCAATGACTCTAGCTGTGGTTCATGAAAAGAACTGACATGCAATGACACTAGTGGATCCAATGTGGTTTGTGAGAAGAACACACATTCAATGACGCTAGGTGTGGTTCATGAAAAGAAGACATATGCACTGACTCTAGTTATGGTTTGTGAAAATAACAAACATCCAGTGACAGTGGTGGATCCATATGTGGTTTGTGGAAAGAACAGACATGCAATGACTCTAGCTGTAGTTTGTGAAAAGAATAGACATGCAATGACACTAGTGGAACCATGTGTGGTTTGTGAGAAGAACACACATGTAATGACAATGGGTGTGGTTCATTAAAAGAACACACATGCAATGACACTGGTGTATCCTTATGTGGTTTGTGATAAGAACAGACATGCAATGAATCTGGCTATGGTTCATGAAAAGAACAGACATGCAATGACACTGGTGTATCCTTATGTGGTTTGTGAAAAGAGCACACATGCAATGACACTAGTGGCTCCATGTGTGGTTTGTGAGAAGAACATACATCCAATGACACTAGCAGTGGTTCATGAAAAGGCATGCAATGACACTGGTGGATCCATGTGTGGGTTGTGAGAGCAACACAAATGCCATGACTCTGGCTGTGGTTCATGAAAATAACACACATGCAATGACACTAGTGGATCCATGTGTGGTTTGTGAGAATAATACACATGCAATGACACTGGGTGTGGTTTATGAAAAGAACACACATCCAATGACACTTTTGGATCCTTATGTGTTTTGTGAAAAGAGCACACATGCAGTGACACTGGTGGATCCATGTGTGGTTTGTGAGAAGAACAGACATCCAATGACACTGGCTATGGTTCATGAAAAGAACAGACATGCAATGACACTGGTGGATCCATGTGTGGTTTGTGAGAAGAACACAAATGCAATGACTCTAGCTATGGTTTGTGAAAAGAGCACACATGCAATGATTCTAGCTATTGTTTGTGAAAAGATCAGACTTGCAATGACTCTAGTTGTGGTTTGTGAAAATAACACACATCAAGTCACACTGGTGGATCCATATGTGGTTTGTGGAAAGAACATCCAAGCAATGACTCTAGTTGTGGTTTGTGAAAAGAACAGACATGCAATGACACTGGTGGATCCATGTGTGCTTTATGAGAAGAACACACATGCAATGACACTGGTGATATGTGGTTCGTGAAAAGAACACACATGCAATGATTCTAACTGTGGTTAATGAAAAGAGCACACATGAAATGACACTGGTGGATCCATGTGTGGTTTCTGACAAGAACACAAATGCAATGACACTAGGTGTGGTTTTTGAAAAGAACACTCATCCAATGACGATGGTGGATCCATATGTGGTTTGTGGAAAGAATAAACATGCAATGGCACTGGGTGTGGTTCATGAAAAGAACACTCATCCAATGACACTGGTGGATCCTATGTGGTTTGTGGAAGGAACAGACATGCAATGACTCTAGCTGTGGTTCATGAAAAGAACTGACATGCAATGACACTAGTGGATCCAATGTGGTTTGTGAGAAGAACACACATTCAATGACGCTAGGTGTGGTTCATGAAAAGAAGACATATGCACTGACTCTAGTTATGGTTTGTGAAAATAACAAACATCCAGTGACAGTGGTGGATCCATATGTGGTTTGTGGAAAGAACAGACATGCAATGACTCTAGCTGTAGTTTGTGAAAAGAATAGACATGCAATGACACTAGTGGAACCATGTGTGGTTTGTGAGAAGAACACACATGTAATGACAATGGGTGTGGTTCATTAAAAGAACACACATGCAATGACACTGGTGTATCCTTATGTGGTTTGTGATAAGAACAGACATGCAATGACTCTGCCTATGGTTCATGAAAAGGACAGACATGCAATCACACTCGTGTATCCTTATGTGGTTTCTGAAAAGAGCACACATGCAATGACACTAGTGGCTCCATGTGTGGTTTGTGAGAAGAACATACATCCAATGACACTAGCAGTGGATCATGAAAAGGCATGCAATGACACTGGTGGATCCATGTGTGGGTTGTGAGAACAACACAAATGCCATGACTCTGGCTGTGGTTCATGAAAATAACACACATGCAATGACACTAGTGGATCCATGTGTGGTTTGTGAGAATAATACACATGCAATGACACTGGGTGTGGTTTATGAAAAGAACACACATCCAATGACACTTTTGGATCCTTATGTGTTTTGTGAAAAGAGCACACATGCAGTGACACTGGTGGATCCATGTGTGGTTTGTGAGAAGAACAGACATCCAATGACACTGGCTATGGTTCATGAAAAGAACAGACATGCAATGACACTGGTGGATCCATGTGTGGTTTGTGAGAAGAACACAAATGCAATGACTCTAGCTATGGTTTGTGAAAAGAGCACACATGCAATGATTCTAGCTATTGTTTGTGAAAAGAACAGACTTGCAATGACTCTAGTTGTGGTTTGTGAAAATAACACACATCAAGTCACACTGGTGGATCCATATGTGGTTTGTGGAAAGAACCTACAAGCAATGACTCTAGTTGTGGTTTGTGAAAATATAGACATGCAATGACACTGGTGGATCCATGTGTGCTTTATGAGAAGAACACACATGCAATGACACTGGTGATATGTGGTTTGTGAAAAGAACACACACGCAATGACTCTAACTGTGGTTAATAAAAAGAGCACACATGCGATGACACTGGTGGATCCATGTGTGGTTTCTGACAAGAACACAAATGCAATGACAGTAGGTGTGGTTTTTGAAAAGAACACTCATCCAATGACGATGGTGGATCCATATGTGGTTTGTGGAAAGAATAAACATGCAATGGCACTGGGTGTGGTTCATGAAAAGAACACTCATCCAATGACACTGGTGGATCCTATGTGGTTTGTGGAAGGAACAGACATGCAATGACTCTAGCTGTGGTTCATGAAAAGAACTGACATGCAATGACACTAGTGGATCCAATGTGGTTTGTGAGAAGAACACACATTCAATGACGCTAGGTGTGGTTCATGAAAAGAAGACATATGCACTGACTCTAGTTATGGTTTGTGAAAATAACAAACATCCAGTGACAGTGGTGGATCCATATGTGGTTTGTGGAAAGAACAGACATGCAATGACTCTAGCTGTAGTTTGTGAAAAGAATAGACATGCAATGACACTAGTGGAACCATGTGTGGTTTGTGAGAAGAACACACATGTAATGACAATGGGTGTGGTTCATTAAAAGAACACACATGCAATGACACTGGTGTATCCTTATGTGGTTTGTGATAAGAACAGACATGCAATGACTCTGGCTATGGTTCATGAAAAGGACAGACATGCAATCACACTCGTGTATCCTTATGTGGTTTCTGAAAAGAGCACACATGCAATGACACTAGTGGCTCCATGTGTGGTTTGTTAGAAGAACATACATCCAATGACACTAGCAGTGGTTCATGAAAAGACATGCAATGACACTGGTGGATCCATGTGTGGGTTGTGAGAACAACACAAATGCCATGACTCTGGCTGTGGTTCATGAAAATAACACACATGCAATGACACTAGTGGATCCATGTGTGGTTTGTGAGAATAATACACATGCAATGACACTGGGTGTGGTTTATGAAAAGAACACACATCCAATGACACTTTTGGATCCTTATGTGTTTTGTGAAAAGAGCACACATGCAGTGACACTGGTGGATCCATGTGTGGTTTGTGAGAAGAACAGACATCCAATGACACTGGCTATGGTTCATGAAAAGAACAGACATGCAATGACACTGGTGGATCCATGTGTGGTTTGTGAGAAGAACACAAATGCAATGACTCTAGCTATGGTTTGTGAAAAGAGCACACATGCAATGATTCTAGCTATTGTTTGTGAAAAGATCAGACTTGCAATGACTCTAGTTGTGGTTTGTGAAAATAACACACATCAAGTCACACTGGTGGATCCATATGTGGTTTGTGGAAAGAACATCCAAGCAATGACTCTAGTTGTGGTTTGTGAAAAGAACAGACATGCAATGACACTGGTGGATCCATGTGTGCTTTATGAGAAGAACACACATGCAATGACACTGGTGATAGGTGGTTCGTGAAAAGAACACACACGCAATGATTCTAACTGTGGTTAATGAAAAGAGCACACATGAAATGACACTGGTGGATCCATGTGTGGTTTCTGACAAGAACACAAATGCAATGACAGTAGGTGTGGTTTTTGAAAAGGACACTCATCCAATGACGATGGTGGATCCATATGTGGTTTGTGGAAAGAATAAACATGCAATGGCACTGGGTGTGGTTCATGAAAAGAACACTCATCCAATGACACTGGTGGATCCTATGTGGTTTGTGGAAGGAACAGACATGCAATGACTCTAGCTGTGGTTCATGAAAAGAACTGACATGCAATGACACTAGTGGATCCAATGTGGTTTGTGAGAAGAACACACATTCAATGACTCTAGGTGTGGTTCATGAAAAGAAGACATATGCACTGACTCTAGTTATGGTTTGTGAAAATAACAAACATCCAGTGACAGTGGTGGATCCATATGTGGTTTGTGGAAAGAACAGACATGCAATGACTCTAGCTGTAGTTTGTGAAAAGAATAGACATGCAATGACACTAGTGGAACCATGTGTGGTTTGTGAGAAGAACACACATGTAATGACAATGGGTGTGGTTCATTAAAAGAACACACATGCAATGACACTGGTGTATCCTTATGTGGTTTGTGATAAGAACAGACATGCAATGACTCTGGCTATGGTTCATGAAAAGAACAGACATGCAATGACACTGGTGTATCCTTATGTGGTTTGTGAAAAGAGCACACATGCAATGACACTAGTGGCTCCATGTGTGGTTTGTGAGAAGAACATACATCCAATGACACTAGCAGTGGATCATGAAAAGGCATGCAATGACACTGGTGGATCCATGTGTGGGTTGTGAGAACAACACAAATGCCATGACTCTGGCTGTGGTTCATGAAAATAACACGCATGCAATGACACTAGTGGATCCATGTGTGGTTTGTGAGAATAATACACATGCAATGACACTGGGTGTGGTTTATGAAAAGAACACACATCCAATGACACTTTTGGATCCTTATGTGTTTTGTGAAAAGAGCACACATGCAGTGACACTGGTGGATCCATGTGTGGTTTGTGAGAAGAACAGACATCCAATGACACTGGCTATGGTTCATGAAAAGAACAGACATGCAATGACACTGGTGGATCCATGTGTGGTTTGTGAGAAGAACACAAATGCAATGACTCTAGCTATGGTTTGTGAAAAGAGCACACATGCAATGATTCAAGCTATTGTTTGTGAAAAGAACAGACTTGCAATGACTCTAGTTGTGGTTTGTGAAAATAACACACATCAAGTGACACTGGTGGATCCATATGTGGTTTGTGGAAAGAACCTACAATCAATGACTCTAGTTGTGGTTTGTGAAAAAATAGACATGCAATGACACTGGTGGATCCATGTGTGCTTTCTGAGAAGAACACACATGCAATGACACTGGTGATATGTGGTTTGTGAAAAGAACACACACGCAATGACTCTAACTGTGGTTAATAAAAAGAGCACACATGCGATGACACTGGTGGATCCATGTGTGGTTTCTGACAAGAACACAAATGCAATGACAGTAGGTGTGGTTTTTGAAAAGAACACTCATCCAATGACGATGGTGGATCCATATGTGGTTTGTGGAAAGAATAAACATGCAATGGCACTGGGTGTGGTTCATGAAAAGAACACTCATCCAATGACACTGGTGGATCCTATGTGGTTTGTGGAAGGAACAGACATGCAATGACTCTAGCTGTGGTTCATGAAAAGAACTGACATGCAATGACACTAGTGGATCCAATGTGGTTTGTGAGAAGAACACACATTCAATGACGCTAGGTGTGGTTCATGAAAAGAAGACATATGCACTGACTCTAGTTATGGTTTGTGAAAATAACAAACATCCAGTGACAGTGGTGGATCCATATGTGGTTTGTGGAAAGAACAGACATGCAATGACTCTAGCTGTAGTTTGTGAAAAGAATAGACATGCAATGACACTAGTGGAACCATGTGTGGTTTGTGAGAAGAACACACATGTAATGACAATGGGTGTGGTTCATTAAAAGAACACACATGCAATGACACTGGTGTATCCTTATGTGGTTTGTGATAAGAACAGACATGCAATGACTCTGCCTATGGTTCATGAAAAGAACAGACATGCAATGACACTGGTGTATCCTTATGTGGTTTGTGAAAAGAGCACACATGCAATGACACTAGTGGCTCCATGTGTGGTTTGTGAGAAGAACATACATCCAATGACACTAGCAGTGGATCATGAAAAGGCATGCAATGACACTGGTGGATCCATGTGTGGGTTGTGAGAACAACACAAATGCCATGACTCTGGCTGTGGTTCATGAAAATAACACGCATGCAATGACACTAGTGGATCCATGTGTGGTTTGTGAGAATAATACACATGCAATGACACTGGGTGTGGTTTATGAAAAGAACACACATCCAATGACACTTTTGGATCCTTATGTGTTTTGTGAAAAGAGCACACATGCAGTGACACTGGTGGATCCATGTGTGGTTTGTGAGAAGAACAGACATCCAATGACACTGGCTATGGTTCATGAAAAGAACAGACATGCAATGACACTGGTGGATCCATGTGTGGTTTGTGAGAAGAACACAAATGCAATGACTCTAGCTATGGTTTGTGAAAAGAGCACACATGCAATGATTCAAGCTATTGTTTGTGAAAAGAACAGACTTGCAATGACTCTAGTTGTGGTTTGTGAAAATAACACACATCAAGTGACACTGGTGGATCCATATGTGGTTTGTGGAAAGAACCTACAAGCAATGACTCTAGTTGTGGTTTGTGAAAAAATAGACATGCAATGACACTGGTGGATCCATGTGTGCTTTATGAGAAGAACACACATGCAATGACACTGGTGATATGTGGTTTGTGAAAAGAACACACACGCAATGACTCTAACTGTGGTTAATAAAAAGAGCACACATGCGATGACACTGGTGGATCCATGTGTGGTTTCTGACAAGAACACAAATGCAATGACAGTAGGTGTGGTTTTTGAAAAGAACACTCATCCAATGACGATGGTGGATCCATATGTGGTTTGTGGAAAGAATAAACATGCAATGGCACTGGGTGTGGTTCATGAAAAGAACACTCATCCAATGACACTGGTGGATCCTATGTGGTTTGTGGAAGGAACAGACATGCAATGACTCTAGCTGTGGTTCATGAAAAGAACTGACATGCAATGACAGTAGTGGATCCAATGTGGTTTGTGAGAAGAACACACATTCAATGACGCTAGGTGTGGTTCATGAAAAGAAGACATATGCACTGACTCTAGTTATGGTTTGTGAAAATAACAAACATCCAGTGACAGTGGTGGATCCATATGTGGTTTGTGGAAAGAACAGACATGCAATGACTCTAGCTGTAGTTTGTGAAAAGAATAGACATGCAATGACACTAGTGGAACCATGTGTGGTTTGTGAGAAGAACACACATGTAATGACAATGGGTGTGGTTCATTAAAAGAACACACATGCAATGACACTGGTGTATCCTTATGTGGTTTGTGATAAGAACAGACATGCAATGACTCTGGCTATGGTTCATGAAAAGAACAGACATGCAATGACACTGGTGTATCCTTATGTGGTTTGTGAAAAGAGCACACATGCAATGACACTAGTGGCTCCATGTGTGGTTTGTGAGAAGAACATACATCCAATGACACTAGCAGTGGTTCATGAAAAGACATGCAATGCACTGGTGGATCCATGTGTGGGTTGTGAGAACAACACAAATGCCATGACTCTGGCTGTGGTTCATGAAAATAACACGCATGCAATGACACTAGTGGATCCATGTGTGGTTTGTGAGAATAATACACATGCAATGACACTGGGTGTGGTTTATGAAAAGAACACACATCCAATGACACTTTTGGATCCTTATGTGTTTTGTGAAAAGAGCACACATGCAGTGACACTGGTGGATCCATGTGTGGTTTGTGAGAAGAACAGACATCCAATGACACTGGCTATGGTTCATGAAAAGAACAGACATGCAATGACACTGGTGGATCCATGTGTGGTTTGTGAGAAGAACACAAATGCAATGACTCTAGCTATGGTTTGTGAAAAGAGCACACATGCAATGATTCAAGCTATTGTTTGTGAAAAGAACAGACTTGCAATGACTCTAGTTGTGGTTTCTGAAAATAACACACATCAAGTCACACTGGTGGATCCATATGTGGTTTGTGGAAAGAACCTACAAGCAATGACTCTAGTTGTGGTTTGTGAAAAAATAGACATGCAATGACACTGGTGGATCCATGTGTGCTTTATGAGAAGAACACACATCCAATGACACTGGTGATATGTGGTTTGTGAAAAGAACACACACGCAATGACTCTAACTGTGGTTAATAAAAAGAGCACACATGCGATGACACTGGTGGATCCATGTGTGGTTTCTGACAAGAACACAAATGCAATGACAGTAGGTGTGGTTTTTGAAAAGAACACTCATCCAATGACGATGGTGGATCCATATGTGGTTTGTGGAAAGAATAAACATGCAATGGCACTGGGTGTGGTTCATGAAAAGAACACTCATCCAATGACACTGGTGGATCCTATGTGGTTTGTGGAAGGAACAGACATGCAATGACTCTAGCTGTGGTTCATGAAAAGAACTGACATGCAATGACACTAGTGGATCCAATGTGGTTTGTGAGAAGAACACACATTCAATGACGCTAGGTGTGGTTCATAAAAAGAAGACATATGCACTGACTCTAGTTATGGTTTGTGAAAATAACAAACATCCAGTGACAGTGGTGGATCCATATGTGGTTTGTGGAAAGAACAGACATGCAATGACTCTAGCTGTAGTTTGTGAAAAGAATAGACATGCAATGACACTAGTGGAACCATGTGTGGTTTGTGAGAAGAACACACATGTAATGACAATGGGTGTGGTTCATTAAAAGAACACACATGCAATGACACTGGTGTATCCTTATGTGGTTTGTGATAAGAACAGACATGCAATGACTCTGGCTATGGTTCATGAAAAGAACAGACATGCAATCACACTCGTGTATCCCTATGTGGTTTCTGAAAAGAGCACACATGCAATGACACTAGTGGCTCCATGTGTGGTTTGTGAGAAGAACATACATCCAATGACACTAGCAGTGGTTCATGAAAAGACATGCAATGACACTGGTGGATCCATGTGTGGGTTGTGAGAACAACACAAATGCCATGACTCTGGCTGTGGTTCATGAAAATAACACGCATGCAATGACACTAGTGGATCCATGTGTGGTTTGTGAGAATAATACGCATGCAATGACACTGGGTGTGGTTTATGAAAAGAACACACATCCAATGACACTTTTGGATCCTTATGTGTTTTGTGAAAAGAGCACACATGCAGTGACACTGGTGGATCCATGTGTGGTTTGTGAGAAGAACAGACATCCAATGACACTGGCTATGGTTCATGAAAAGAACAGACATGCAATGACACTGGTGGATCCATGTGTGGTTTGTGAGAAGAACACAAATGCAATGACTCTAGCTATGGTTTGTGAAAAGAGCACACATGCAATGATTCTAGCTATTGTTTGTGAAAAGATCAGACTTGCAATGACTCTAGTTGTGGTTTGTGAAAATAACACACATCAAGTGACACTGGTGGATCCATATGTGGTTTGTGGAAAGAACCTACAAGCAATGACTCTAGTTGTGGTTTGTGAAAAAATAGACATGCAATGACACTGGTGGATCCATGTGTGGTTTATGAGAAGAACACACATGCAATGACACTAGTGATATGTGGTTTGTGAAAAGAACACACATGCAATGACTCTAACTGTGGTTAATGAAAAGATCACACATGAAATGACACTGGTGGATCCATGTGTGGTTTCTGACAAGAACACAAATGCAATGACACTAGGTGTGGTTTTTGAAAAGAACACTCATCCAATGACGATGGTGGATCCATATGTGGTTTGTGGAAAGAATAAACATGCAATGGCACTGGGTGTGGTTCATGAAAAGAACACTCATCCAATGACACTGGTGGATCCTATGTGGTTTGTGGAAGGAACAGACATGCAATGACTCTAGCTGTGGTTCATGAAAAGAACTGACATGCAATGACACTAGTGGATCCAATGTGGTTTGTGAGAAGAACACACATTCAATGACGCTAGGTGTGGTTCATGAAAAGAAGACATATGCACTGACTCTAGTTATGGTTTGTGAAAATAACAAACATCCAGTGACAGTGGTGGATCCATATGTGGTTTGTGGAAAGAACAGACATGCAATGACTCTAGCTGTAGTTTGTGAAAAGAATAGACATGCAATGACACTAGTGGAACCATGTGTGGTTTGTGAGAAGAACACACATGTAATGACAATGGGTGTGGTTCATTAAAAGAACACACATGCAATGACACTGGTGTATCCTTATGTGGTTTGTGATAAGAACAGACATGCAATGACTCTGGCTATGGTTCATGAAAAGAACAGACATGCAATGACACTGGTGTATCCTTATGTGGTTTGTGAAAAGAGCACACATGCAATGACACTAGTGGCTCCATGTGTGGTTTGTGAGAAGAACATACATCCAATGACACTAGCAGTGGTTCATGAAAAGACATGCAATGACACTGGTGGATCCATGTGTGGGTTGTGAGAATAACACAAATGCCATGACTCTGGCTGTGGTTCATGAAAATAACACACATGCAATGACACTAGTGGATCCATGTGTGGTTTGTGAGAATAATAAACATGCAATGACACTGGGTGTGGTTTATGAAAAGAACACACATCCAATGACACTTTTGGATCCTTATGTGTTTTGTGAAAAGAGCACACATGCAGTGACACTGGTGGATCCATGTGTGGTTTGTGAGAAGAACAGACATCCAATGACACTGGCTATGGTTCATGAAAAGAACAGACATGCAATGACACTGGTGGATCCATGTGTGGTTTGTGAGAAGAACACAAATGCAATGACTCTAGCTATGGTTTGTGAAAAGAGCACACATGCAATGATTCTAGCTATTGTTTGTGAAAAGAACAGACTTGCAATGACTCTAGTTGTGGTTTGTGAAAATAACACACATCAAGTCACACTGGTGGATCCATATGTGGTTTGTGGAAAGAACATCCAAGCAATGACTCTAGTTGTGGTTTGTGAAAAGAACAGACATGCAATGACACTGGTGGATCCATGTGTGCTTTATGAGAAGAACACACATGCAATGACACTGGTGATATGTGGTTCGTGAAAAGAACACACATGCAATGATTCTAACTGTGGTTAATTAAAAGAGCACACATGCGATGACACTGGTGGATCCATGTGTGGTTTGTGAGAAGAACATACATCCAATAACACTGCATGTGGTTAATGAAAAGAGCAAACATGCAATGACACTGGTGGATACATGTGCGGTTTTTGAGAATAACACACATGCAATAACACTGGGTGTGGTTCATGAAAACAACAATCATCCAATGACACTAGTGTATCCTTATGTGGTTTGTGAAAAGAGAACACATGCAATGACTCTGGCTGTGGTTCATGAAGAGAACACACATGCAATGACACTGGTGGATCCATATGTGGTTTTTGAGAAGAACACACATGCAATGACTCTGGCTGTGGTTCATGAAGAGAACACACATGCAATGACACTGGTGGATCCATGTGTGGTTTGTGAGAAGAACACACATGCAATGACACTGGGTGTGGTTCATGAAAAGAACAGACATGCAATGACTCTAGTTGTGGTTTGTAAAAATAACACACATCCAGTGACACTGGTGGATCCATATGTGGTTTGTGGAAAGAGCAGACATGCAATGACTCTAGCTGTGGTTTGTGAAAAGAACAAACGTGCAATGACACTGGTGGATCAATGTGTGGTTTGTGAGAAGAGCACACATGCAATGACACTGGGTGTGGTGTAGGAAAAGAAGACACATCCAATGACACTGGTGTATCCTTATGTGGTTTGTGAGAAGAACAGACATACAATGTATCTAGATGTGGTTCAAAAAAGAATATACATGCAATGACACTGGTGGATCCATGTGTGTTTTGTGAGAAGAACAGACATGCAATGACTCTGGCTGTGGTTCATGAAATGAACACACATGCAATGACACTGGTGGATCCATGTGTAGTTTGTGAAAGAACACACATGCAATGACGTTGGGTCTGGTTCATGAAAATAAAACACATCCAATGACACTGGTGTATCCTTATGTGGTTTGTGAAAAGAGCACAGATGCAATGACACTGGTGGATCCATATGTGGTTTGTGGAAAGAACAGGCATGCAATGACACTGGGTGTGGTTCATGAAAAGAATACTCATCCAATGACACTGGTGCATCCATATGTGGTTTGTGGAAAGAACAGACATGCAATGACTCTAGCTATGGTTTAAGAAAAGAATAGACATGCAATGACTCTAGTTCTGGTTCATGAAAAGAACACACATCCAGTCAAAATGGTGTATCCTTATGTGGTTTGTGGAAAGAATAGATATGCAATGACTCTGGATGTGGTTCATGAAAAGAACAGACATGCAATGACACTGGTGGCTCCATGTGTGGTTTGTGAGAAGAACACACAGGCAATGACTCTGGCTGTGGTTCATGAAAAGAACTCTCATCCAATGACACTGGTAGATCCACATGTGGTTTGTGGAAAAAACAAACATGCAATGACACTGGGTGTGGTTCATGAAAAGAACACTCATCCAATGACACTAGTGCATCCATATGTGGTTTGTGGAAAGAACAGACATGCAATGACTATAGCTGTGGTTTAAGAAAAGAAACGACATGTAATGACTCTAGTTGTGGTTCATGAAAAGAACACACATCCAGTGACACTAGTGTATCCTTATGTGGTTTGTGGAAAGAACTGACATGCAATGACTCTAACTGTGGTTTGTGAAAAGAACAGACATGCAATGACACTGGTGGATCCATGTGTGGTTTATGAGAAGAACACACATGCAATGACACTGGGTGTGGTTCATGAAAAGAATACACATCCAATGACACCGGTGAATCCTTATGTGGTTTGTGATAAGAACAGACATGCAATGACTCTGGGTGTGGTTCATGAAGAGAACACACATGCAATGACACTGGTGGATCCATATGTGGTTTTTGAGAAGAACACACATGCAATGACTCTGGCTGTGGTTCATGAAGAGAACACACATGCAATGACACTGGTGGATCCATGTGTGGTTTGTGAGAAGAACATACATGCAATGACACTGGGTGTGGTTCATGAAAAGAACAGACATGCAATGACTCTAGTTGTGGTTTGTAAAAATAACACACATCCAGTGACACTGGTGGATCCATATGTGGTTTGTGGAAAGAGCATACATGCAATGACTCTAGCTGTGGTTTGTGAAAAGAACAAACGTGCAATGACACTGGTGGATCAATGTGTGGTTTGTGAGAAGAACACACATGCAATGACACTGGGTGTGGTGTAGGAAAAGAAGACACATCCAATGACACTGGTGTATCCTTATGTGGTTTGTGAGAAGAACAGACATACAATGTATCTAGATGTGGTTCAAAAAAGAATATACATGCAATGACACTGGTGGATCTATGTGTGGTTTGTGACAAGAACACACATGCAATGACTCTGGCTGTGGTTCATGAAATGAACACACATGCAATGACACTGGTGGCTCCATGTGTAGTTTGTGAAAGAACACACATGCAATGACGTTGGGTCTGGTTCATGAAAAGAAAACACATCCAATGACACTGGTGTATCCTTATGTGGTTTGTGAAAAGAGCACACATGCAATGACACTGGTGGATCCATATGTGGTTTGTGGAAAGAACAGACATGCAATGACACTGGGTGTGGTTCATGAAAAGAACACTCATCCAATGACACTGGTGCATCCATATGTGGTTTGTGGAAAGAACAGACATGCAATGACTCTAGCTATGGTTTAAGAAAAGAATAGACATGCAATGACTCTAGTTCTGGTTCATGAAAAGAACACACATCCAGTGAAACTGGTGTATCCTTATGTGGTTTGTGGAAAGAATAGATATGCAATGACTCTGGATGTGGTTCATGAAATAACAGACATGCAATGACACTGGTGGATCCATGTGTGGTTTGTGAGAAGAACATACAGGCAATGACTCTGGCTGTGGTTCAGGAAAAGAACTCTCATCCAATGACACTGGTAGATCCACATGTGGTTTGTGGAAAAAACAAACATGCAATGACACTAGGTGTGGTTCATGAAAAGAACACTCATCCAATGACACTAGTGGATCCATATGTGGTTTGTGGAAAGAACAGACATGCAATGATTATAGCTGTGGTTTAAGAAAAGAAACGACATGCAATGACTCTAGTTGTGGTTCATGAAAAGAACACACATCCAGTGACACTAGTGTATCCTTATGTGGTTTGTGGAAAGAACTGACATGCAATGACTCTAACTGTGGTTTGTGAAAAGAACAGACATGCAATGACACTGGTGGATCCATGTGTGGTTTATGAGAAGAACACACATGCAATGACACTGGGTGTGGTTCATGAAAAGAATACACATCCAATGACACCGGTGAATCCTTATGTGGTTTGTGATAAGAACAGACATGCAATGACACTGGTTGTGGTTCATGAAATGAACATACATGCCATGACACTGGTGGATCCATGTGTGGTTTTTGAGAAGAATTCACATGCAATGACTCTGGCTGTGGTTCATGAAAAGAACACACATGCAATGACACTGGTGGATACATATGTGGTTTGTGGAAAGAACAGACATGCAATGACTCTAGCTATGGTTTAAGAAAAGAACAAACATGCAATGACTCTAGTTGTGGTTCATGAAAAGAACATAAATCCAGTGAAACTGATGTATCCTTATGTGGTTTGTGGAAAGAATAGATATGCAATGACTCTGGATGTGGTTCATGAAAATAACACACATGCAATGACACTGGTGGATCCATGTGTGGTTTGTGAGAATAATACACACGCAATGACTCTGGCTGTGGTTCAAGAAAAGTACTCTAATCCAATGACACTGGTAGATCCATATGTGGTGTGTGGAAAGAACAAACATGGAATGACACTGGGTGTGGTTCATGAAAAGAACACTCATCCAATGACACTGCTGGATCCATATGTGGTTTGAGGAAAGAATAGACATGCAATGACACTTGCTATGGTTTAAGAAAAGAAACGACATGCAATGAGTCTAGTTGTGGTTCATGAAAAGAACACACATCCAGTGACACTGGTGTATCCTTATGTGGTTTGTGGAAAGAACTGACATGCAATGACTCTAACTATGGTTTGTGAAAAGAATAGACATGCAATGACACTGGTGGACCATGCGTGGTTTATGAGAAGAACACACATGCAATGACACTGGGTGTGGTTCATGAAAAGAACACACATCCAATGACACCGGTGAATCCTTATGTGGTTTGTGATAAGAACAGACATGCAATGACACTGGCTGTGGTTCATGAAAAGAACATACATGCAATGACACTGGTGGATCCATGTGTGGTTTTTGAGAAGAATTCACATGCAATGACTCTGGCTGTGGTTCATGAAAAGAACACACATGAAATGACACTAGTGGATCCATGTGTGGTTTGTGAGAAGAACACACATGCAATGACACTGGGTGTGGTTCATGAAAAGAACACAAATCCAATGCCACTGGTGAATCCTTATGTGGTTTGTGAAAAGAGCACACATGCAATGACACTGGTGGATCCATGTGTGGTTTGTGATAAGAACACACATGCAATGACACTCGGTGCGGTTCATGAAAAGAACACTCATCCAATGACACTGGTGGGTCCATATGTGGTTTGTGGAAAGAACATACATGCAATGAAACTGGGTGTGGTTCACGAAAAGAACCCTCATCCAATGACACTGATGGATCCATATGCGGTGTGTGGAAAGAACATACATGCAATGACTCTAGATGTGGTTTAAGAAAGAACAAACATGCAATGAATCTAGTTGTGGTTCATGAAAAGAACACACATCTAGTGACACTAATGTATGCTTATGTGGTTTGTGGAAAGAACAAACATGCAATGACTCTGGCTGTGGTTCATGAAAAGAACAGACATGCAATAACAGTGGTGGATCCATGTGTGGTTTGTGAGAAGAACAGACATGCAATGACTCTAGCTTTGGTTCATGAAAAGAACACACATGCAATGCCACTGGTGGATCCATGTGTGGTTTGTGAGAAGAACACACATGCAATGACACTGGGTGTGGTTCATGAAAAGAACAGACATGCAATGACTCTAATTGTGGTTTACAAAAATAACACACAACCAGTGACACTGGTGGATCCATATGTGGTTTGTGGAAAGAGCAGACATGCAATGACTCTAGTTGTGGTTTGCGAAAAGAACAGACGTGCAATGACACTGGAGGAGCAATGTGTGGTTTGTGAGAAGAACACACATGCAATGACACTAGGTGTGGTGCATGAAAAGAAGACACATCCAATGACACTGGTGTATCCTTATGTGGTTTGTGAAAAGAACAGACATACAATGACTCTAGATGTGGTTCAAAAAAAGAACATACATGCAATGACACTGGTGGATCCATGTGTAGTTTGTGAGAAGAAGACACATGCAATGACTCTGGTTGTAGTTCATGAAAAGAACACACATGCAATGACACTGGTGGATCCATGTGTGGTTTGTGAAAGAACTCACATGCAATGACGTTGGTTCTGGTTCATGAAAAGAACACACATCCAATGACACTGGTGTATCCTCATGTGGTTTGTGAAAAGAGCACACATGCAATGACATTGGTGGATCCATGTGTGGTTTGTGAGAAGAACACACATGCAATGACACTAGGTGTGGTTCATGAAAAGAACACTCATCCAATGACACTGCTGGATCCAGATGTGGTTTGTGGAAAGAATAGACATGCAATGACACTGGGTGGGGTTCATAAAAAGAACACTCATCCAATGACACTGGTGGATCCATATGTGGTTTGTGGAAAGAACTGACATGCAATGACTCTAGCTATGGTTAAAGAAAAGAACAGACATGCAATGACACTAGTCGTGGTTCATGAAAAGAACACACATCTAGTGAAACTGGTGTATCCTTATGTGGTTTGTGGAAAGAATAGATATGCAATGACTCTGGCTGTGGTTCATGAAAAGAACAGACATGCAATGACACTGGTGGATCCATGTGTGATTTGTAAGAAGAACACACATACAATGACTCTGGCTATGGTTCGTGAAATGAACTCTCATCCAATGACACTTGTGGATCGATATGTGGTTTGTGGAAAGAACAGACATGTAATGACACAGGGTGTGGTCCATCAAAAGAACACTCATCCAATGACATTGGTAGATTCATATGTGGTTTGTGGAAAGAAGAAACATGCAATGACACTGGGTGTGGTTCATGAAAAGAACACTCATCCAATGACACTAGTGGATCCATATGTGGTTTGTGGAAAGAACAGACATGCAATGATTATAGCTGTGGTTTAAGAAAAGAAACGACATGCAATGACTCTAGTTGTGGTTCATGAAAAGAACACACATCCAGTGACACTAGTGTATCCTTATGTGGTTTGTGGAAAGAACTGACATGCAATGACTCTAACTGTGGTTTGTGAAAAGAACAGACATGCAATGACACTGGTGGATCCATGTGTGGTTTATGAGAAGAACACACATGCAATGACACTGGGTGTGGTTCATGAAAAGAATACACATCCAATGACACCGGTGAATCCTTATGTGGTTTGTGATAAGAACAGACATGCAATGACACTGGTTGTGGTTCATGAAATGAACATACATGCCATGACACTGGTGGATCCATGTGTGGTTTTTGAGAAGAATTCACATGCAATGACTCTGGCTGTGGTTCATGAAAAGAACACACATGCAATGACACTGGTGGATACATATGTGGTTTGTGGAAAGAACAGACATGCAATGACTCTAGCTATGGTTTAAGAAAAGAACAAACATGCAATGACTCTAGTTGTGGTTCATGAAAAGAACATAAATCCAGTGAAACTGATGTATCCTTATGTGGTTTGTGGAAAGAATAGATATGCAATGACTCTGGATGTGGTTCATGAAAATAACACACATGCAATGACACTGGTGGATCCATGTGTGGTTTGTGAGAATAATACACACGCAATGACTCTGGCTGTGGTTCAAGAAAAGTACTCTAATCCAATGACACTGGTAGATCCATATGTGGTGTGTGGAAAGAACAAACATGGAATGACACTGGGTGTGGTTCGTGAAAAGAACACTCATCCAATGACACTGCTGGATCCATATGTGGTTTGAGGAAAGAATAGACATGCAATGACACTTGCTATGGTTTAAGAAAAGAAACGACATGCAATGAGTCTAGTTGTGGTTCATGAAAAGAACACACATCCAGTGACACTGGTGTATCCTTATGTGGTTTGTGGAAAGAACTGACATGCAATGACTCTAACTATGGTTTGTGAAAAGAATAGACATGCAATGACACTGGTGGACCATGCGTGGTTTATGAGAAGAACACACATGCAATGACACTGGGTGTGGTTCATGAAAAGAACACACATCCAATGACACCGGTGAATCCTTATGTGGTTTGTGATAAGAACAGACATGCAATGACACTGGCTGTGGTTCATGAAAAGAACATACATGCAATGACACTGGTGGATCCATGTGTGGTTTTTGAGAAGAATTCACATGCAATGACTCTGGCTGTGGTTCATGAAAAGAACACACATGAAATGACACTAGTGGATCCATGTGTGGTTTGTGAGAAGAACACACATGCAATGACACTGGGTGTGGTTCATGAAAAGAACACAAATCCAATGCCACTGGTGAATCCTTATGTGGTTTGTGAAAAGAGCACACATGCAATGACACTGGTGGATCCATGTGTGGTTTGTGATAAGAACACACATGCAATGACACTCGGTGCGGTTCATGAAAAGAACACTCATCCAATGACACTGGTGGGTCCATATGTGGTTTGTGGAAAGAACATACATGCAATGAAACTGGGTGTGGTTCACGAAAAGAACCCTCATCCAATGACACTGATGGATCCATATGCGGTGTGTGGAAAGAACATACATGCAATGACTCTAGATGTGGTTTAAGAAAGAACAAACATGCAATGAATCTAGTTGTGGTTCATGAAAAGAACACACATCTAGTGACACTAATGTATGCTTATGTGGTTTGTGGAAAGAACAAACATGCAATGACTCTGGCTGTGGTTCATGAAAAGAACAGACATGCAATAACAGTGGTGGATCCATGTGTGGTTTGTGAGAAGAACAGACATGCAATGACTCTAGCTTTGGTTCATGAAAAGAACACACATGCAATGCCACTGGTGGATCCATGTGTGGTTTGTGAGAAGAACACACATGCAATGACACTGGGTGTGGTTCATGAAAAGAACAGACATGCAATGACTCTAATTGTGGTTTACAAAAATAACACACAACCAGTGACACTGGTGGATCCATATGTGGTTTGTGGAAAGAGCAGACATGCAATGACTCTAGTTGTGGTTTGCGAAAAGAACAGACGTGCAATGACACTGGAGGAGCAATGTGTGGTTTGTGAGAAGAACACACATGCAATGACACTAGGTGTGGTGCATGAAAAGAAGACACATCCAATGACACTGGTGTATCCTTATGTGGTTTGTGAAAAGAACAGACATACAATGACTCTAGATGTGGTTCAAAAAAAGAACATACATGCAATGACACTGGTGGATCCATGTGTAGTTTGTGAGAAGAAGACACATGCAATGACTCTGGTTGTAGTTCATGAAAAGAACACACATGCAATGACACTGGTGGATCCATGTGTGGTTTGTGAAAGAACTCACATGCAATGACGTTGGTTCTGGTTCATGAAAAGAACACACATCCAATGACACTGGTGTATCCTCATGTGGTTTGTGAAAAGAGCACACATGCAATGACATTGGTGGATCCATGTGTGGTTTGTGAGAAGAACACACATGCAATGACACTAGGTGTGGTTCATGAAAAGAACACTCATCCAATGACACTGCTGGATCCAGATGTGGTTTGTGGAAAGAATAGACATGCAATGACACTGAGTGGGGTTCATGAAAAGAACACTCATCCAATGACACTGGTGGATCCATATGTGGTTTGTGGAAAGAACTGACATGCAATGACTCTAGCTATGGTTAAAGAAAAGAACAGACATGCAATGACACTAGTCGTGGTTCATGAAAAGAACACACATCTAGTGAAACTGGTGTATCCTTATGTGGTTTGTGGAAAGAATAGATATGCAATGACTCTGGCTGTGGTTCATGAAAAGAACAGACATGCAATGACACTGGTGGATCCATGTGTGATTTGTAAGAAGAACACACATACAATGACTCTGGCTATGGTTCGTGAAATGAACTCTCATCCAATGACACTTGTGGATCGATATGTGGTTTGTGGAAAGAACAGACATGTAATGACACAGGGTGTGGTCCATCAAAAGAACACTCATCCAATGACATTGGTAGATTCATATGTGGTTTGTGGAAAGAAGAAACATGCAATGACACTGGGTGTGGTTCATGAAAAGAACACTCATCCAATGCCACTGATGGATCTATATGTGGTTTGTGGAAAGAACAGACATGCAAGGACTCTAGCTGGGGTTTAAGAAAAGAAACGACATGCAATGACTCTAGTTGTGGTTCATGAAAAGAACATACATGCAATGACACTGGTGGATCCATGTGTAGTTTGTGAGAAGAACACACATGCAATGACTCTGGCTGTGGTTCATGAAATGAACACACATGCAATGACACTGGTGGCTCCATGTGTAGTTTGTGAAAGAACACACATGCAATGACATTGGGTCTGGTTCATGAAAAGAAAACACATCCAATGACACTGGTGTATCCTTATGTGGTTTGTGAAAAGAGCACACATGCAATGACACTGGTGCATCCATATGTGGTTTGTGGAAAGAACAGACATGCAATGACACTGGGTGTGGTTCATGAAAAGAACACTCATCCAATGACACTGGTGCATCCATATGTGGTTTGTGGAAAGAACAGACATGCAATGACTCTAGCTATGGTTTAAGAAAAGAATAGACATGCAATGACTCTAGTTCTGGTTCATGAAAAGAACACACATCCAGTGAAACTGGTGTATCCTTATGTGGTTTGTGGAAAGAATAGATATGCAATGACTCTGGATGTGGTTCATGAAATAACAGACATGCAATGACACTGGTGGATCCATGTGTGGTTTGTGAGAAGAACATACAGGCAATGACTCTGGCTGTGGTTCAGGAAAAGAACTCTCATCCAATGACACTGGTAGATCCACATGTGGTTTGTGGAAAAAACAAACATGCAATGACACTGGGTGTGGTTCATGAAAAGAACACTCATCCAATGACACTAGTGGATCCATATGTGGTTTGTGGAAAGAACAGACATGCAATGATTATAGCTGTGGTTTAAGAAAAGAAACGACATGCAATGACTCTAGTTGTGGTTCATGAAAAGAACACACATCCAGTGACACTGGTGTATCCTTATGTGGTTTGTGGAAAGAACTGACATGCAATGACTCTAACTGTGGTTTGTGAAAAGAACAGACATGCAATGACACTGGTGGATCCATGTGTGGTTTATGAGAAGAACACACATGCAATGACACTGGGTGTGGTTCATGAAAAGAATACACATCCAATGACACCGGTGAATCCTTATGTGGTTTGTGATAAGAACAGACATGCAATGACACTGGTTGTGGTTCATGAAATGAACATACATGCCATGACACTGGTGGATCCATGTGTGGTTTTTGAGAAGAATTCACATGCAATGACTCTGGCTGTGGTTCATGAAAAGAACACACATGCAATGACACTGGTGGATACATATGTGGTTTGTGGAAAGAACAGACATGCAATGACTCTAGCTATGGTTTAAGAAAAGAACAAACATGCAATGACTCTAGTTGTGGTTCATGAAAAGAACATAAATCCAGTGAAACTGGGGTATCCTTATGTGGTTTGTGGAAAGAATAGATATGCAATGACTCTGGATGTCGTTCATGAAAATAACACACATGCAATGACACTGGTGGATCCATGTGTGGTTTGTGAGAATAATACACACGCAATGACTCTGGCTGTGGTTCAAGAAAAGTACTCTAATCCAATGACACTGGTAGATCCATATGTGGTGTGTGGAAAGAACAAACATGGAATGACACTGGGTGTGGTTCATGAAAAGAACACTCATCCAATGACACTGCTGGATCCATATGTGGTTTGAGGAAAGAATAGACATGCAATGACACTTGCTATGGTTTAAGAAAAGAAACGACATGCAATGAGTCTAGTTGTGGTTCATGAAAAGAACACACATCCAGTGACACTGGTGTATCCTTATGTGGTTTGTGGAAAGAACTGACATGCAATGACTCTAACTATGGTTTGTGAAAAGAATAGACATGCAATGACACTGGTGGACCATGCGTGGTTTATGAGAAGAACACACATGCAATGACACTGGGTGTGGTTCATGAAAAGAACACACATCCAATGACACCGGTGAATCCTTATGTGGTTTGTGATAAGAACAGACATGCAATGACACTGGCTGTGGTTCATGAAAAGAACATACATGCAATGACACTGGTGGATCCATGTGTGGTTTTTGAGAAGAATTCACATGCAATGACTCTGGCTGTGGTTCATGAAAAGAACACACATGAAATGACACTAGTGGATCCATGTGTGGTTTGTGAGAAGAACACACATGCAATGACACTGGGTGTGGTTCATGAAAAGAACACAAATCCAATGCCACTGGTGAATCCTTATGTGGTTTGTGAAAAGAGCACACATGCAATGACACTGGTGGATCCATGTGTGGTTTGTGATAAGAACACACATGCAATGACACTCGGTGCGGTTCATGAAAAGAACACTCATCCAATGACACTGGTGGGTCCATATGTGGTTTGTGGAAAGAACATACATGCAATGAAACTGGGTGTGGTTCACGAAAAGAACCCTCATCCAATGACACTGATGGATCCATATGCGGTGTGTGGAAAGAACATACATGCAATGACTCTAGATGTGGTTTAAGAAAGAACAAACATGCAATGAATCTAGTTGTGGTTCATGAAAAGAACACACATCTAGTGACACTAATGTATGCTTATGTGGTTTGTGGAAAGAACAAACATGCAATGACTCTGGCTGTGGTTCATGAAAAGAACAGACATGCAATAACAGTGGTGGATCCATGTGTGGTTTGTGAAAAGAACAGACATGCAATGACTCTAGCTTTGGTTCATGAAAAGAACACACATGCAATGCCACTGGTGGATCCATGTGTGGTTTGTGAGAAGAACACACATGCAATGACACTGGGTGTGGTTCATGAAAAGAACAGACATGCAATGACTCTAATTGTGGTTTACAAAAATAACACACAACCAGTGACACTGGTGGATCCATATGTGGTTTGTGGAAAGAGCAGATATGCAATGACTCTAGTTGTGGTTTGCGAAAAGAACAGACGTGCAATGACACTGGAGGAGCAATGTGTGGTTTGTGAGAAGAACACACATGCAATGACACTAGGTGTGGTGCATGAAAAGAAGACACATCCAATGACACTGGTGTATCCTTATGTGGTTTGTGAAAAGAACAGACATACAATGACTCTAGATGTGGTTCAAAAAAAGAACATACATGCAATGACACTGGTGGATCCATGTGTAGTTTGTGAGAAGAAGACACATGCAATGACTCTGGTTGTAGTTCATGAAAAGAACACACATGCAATGACACTGGTGGATCCATGTGTGGTTTGTGAAAGAACTCACATGCAATGACGTTGGTTCTGGTTCATGAAAAGAACACACATCCAATGACACTGGTGTATCCTCATGTGGTTTGTGAAAAGAGCACACATGCAATGACATTGGTGGATCCATGTGTGGTTTGTGAGAAGAACACACATGCAATGACACTAGGTGTGGTTCATGAAAAGAACACTCATCCAATGACACTGCTGGATCCAGATGTGGTTTGTGGAAAGAATAGACATGCAATGACACTGGGTGGGGTTCATGAAAAGAACACTCATCCAATGACACTGGTGGATCCATATGTGGTTTGTGGAAAGAACTGACATGCAATGACTCTAGCTATGGTTAAAGAAAAGAACAGACATGCAATGACACTAGTCGTGGTTCATGAAAAGAACACACATCTAGTGAAACTGGTGTATCCTTATGTGGTTTGTGGAAAGAATAGATATGCAATGACTCTGGCTGTGGTTCATGAAAAGAACAGACATGCAATGACACTGGTGGATCCATGTGTGATTTGTAAGAAGAACACACATACAATGACTCTGGATATGGTTCGTGAAATGAACTCTCATCCAATGACACTTGTGGATCCATATGTGGTTTGTGGAAAGAACAGACATGTAATGACACAGGGTGTGGTCCATCAAAAGAACACTCATCCAATGACATTGGTAGATTCATATGTGGTTTGTGGAAAGAAGAAACATGCAATGACACTGGGTGTGGTTCATGAAAAGAACACTCATCCAATGCCACTGATGGATCTATATGTGGTTTGTGGAAAGAACAGACATGCAAGGACTCTAGCTGGGGTTTAAGAAAAGAAACGACATGCAATGACTCTAGTTGTGGTTCATGAAAAGAACACACATCCAGTGACACTGGTGTATCCTTATGTGGTGTGTGGAAAGAACTGACATGCAATGACTCTAGCTGTGGTTTGTGAAAAGAACAGACATGTAATAACACTGGTGGATCCATGTGTGCTTTGTGAGAAGAACACACATGCAATGACTCTGGCTGTGGTTCATGAAAAGAACACACATGCAATGACACTGGTGGATCCATGTGTGGTTTATAGGAAGAACAAACATGCAATGCCTCTGGCTATGGTTCATGAAAAGAACAGACATGCAATGACACTAGTGGATCCATGTGTGGTTTTGAGAAGAATACACATGCAATGACTCTATCTATGGTTCATGAAAAGAACACACATGCAATGACACTGGTGGATCCATGTGTGGTTCATGAGAAGATCACACATGCAATGACACTGGGTGTCATTCATGAAAAGAACACACATCCAATGACACTCGTGTATCCTTATGTAGTTTGTGAAAAGAGCACACATGCAATGACTCTAGCTGTTCCATGTGTGGTTTGTGAGAAGAACATACATCCAATGACACTGGGTGTGGTTAATGAAAAGAGCAGACATGCAATGACACTGGTGGATCCATGTGTGGTTTGTGAGAACACCACACATGCAATGACACTGGATGTGGTTCACGAAAAGAACACTCATCCAATGACACTAGTGGATCCATATGTGGTTTGTGGAAAGCACAGACATGCAATGACACTGGGGGATCCATGTGTGGTTTGTGAGAAGAACACACATGCAATGACACTGGGTGTGGTTCATGAAAAGAACAGACAAGCAATGACTCTAGTTGTGGTTTGTAAAAATAACACACATCCAGTGACACTGGTGGATCCATATGTGGTTTGTGGAAAGAGCAGACATGCAATGACTCTAGCCGTGGTTTCTGAGAAGAACACACATGCAATGATACTCGGTGTGGTGCATGAAAATAAGACACATCCAATGACACCGGTGTATCGTTATGTGGTTTGTGAGAAGAACAGACATACAATGACTCTAGATGTGGTTCAAAAAAAGAACATACATTCAATGACACTGGTGGATCCATGTGTGGTTTGTGAGAAGAACACACATGCAATGACTCTAGCTGTGGTTCATGAAAAGAACACACATGCAATCACACTGGTGGATCCATGTGTGGTTTGTGAAAGAACACACATGCAATGACCTTGGGTCTGGTTCATGAAAAGAACACACATCCAACGAGACTGGTGTATCCTTATGTGGTTTGTGAAAAGAGCACACATGCAATGACATTGGTGGATCCATGTGTGGTTTGTGACAAGAACACACATGCAATGACACTGGGTGTGGTTCATGATAAGAACACTCATCCAATGACACTAGTGGATCCATATGTGGTTTGTGGAAAGAATAGACATGCAATGACACTAGGTGTGGTTTAAGAAAAGAACAGACATGCAATGACTCTAGTTCTAGTTCATGAAAAGACCACACATCCAGTGACACTTGTGTATCCTTATGTGGTTTGTGGAATGAACTGACATGCAATGACTCTAGCTATGGTTTGTGAAAAGAACAAACATGCTATGACACTGGTGGATCCATGTGTGGTTCCAGTGACACTGGTGGATCCATATGTGGTTTGTGGAAAGAGCAGACATGCAATGACTCTATCTGTGGTTTGTGAAAAAAACAGACGTGCAATGACACTAGTGGATCAATGTGTGGTTTGTGAGAAGAACACACATGCAATGACACTGGGTGTGGTGCATGAAAAGAAGACACATCCAATGACACTGGTGTATCCTTATGTGGTTTGTGAGAAGAACATACATGCAATGACACTGGTGTGGTTCATGAAAAGAACACTCATCCAATGACACTAGAGGATCCATATGTGGTTTGTGGAAAGAACAGACATGCAATGACTCTAGTTATGGTTGAAGAAAAGAACAGACATGCAATGACTCTAGTTGTGGTTCATGAAAAGAACACACATCCAGTGAAATTGGTGTATACTTATGTAGTTTGTGGAAAGAATAGATATGCAATGACTCTGGATGTGGTTCATGAAAAGAACAGACATGCAATGACACTAGTGGATCCATGTGTGGTTTGTGAGAAGAACACACATGCAATGACTCTGGCTATGGTTCATGAA
Source organism: Avena sativa (assembly GCA_916181665.1). Classification (NCBI taxonomy): domain Eukaryota; kingdom Viridiplantae; phylum Streptophyta; class Magnoliopsida; order Poales; family Poaceae; genus Avena; species Avena sativa. The sequence continues at coordinate 575,215,818 of OV702287.1, forward strand.
AAGAACTCTCATCCAATGACACTGGTGGATCCATATGTGGTTTGTGGAAAGAACAAACATGCAATGACACTGGGTGTGGTTCATGAAACGAACACTCATCCAATGACATTGGTGGATCCATATGTGGTTTGTGGAAAGAACAGACATGCAATGACTCTAGCTGTGGTTTAAGAAAAGAAACGACACGCAATGACTCTAGTTGTGGTTCATGAAAATAACACACATCCAGTGACACTAGTGTATCCTTATGTGGTTTGTGGAAAGAACTAACATGCAATGACTCCAGCTGTGGTTTGTGAAAAGAACAGACATGCAATGACACTGGTGGATCCATGTGTGGTTTATGAGAAGAACACACATGCAATGACACTGGGTGTGCTTCATGAAAAGAACACACATCCAATGACACCGGTGTATCCTTATGTGGTTTGTGATAAGAACATACATGCAATGACACTAGCTGTGGTTCATGAAAAGAACAGACATGCAATGACTCGAGTTGTGGTTTGGAAAATAACACACATCCAGTGACACTGGTGGATCCATATGTGGTTTGTGGAAAGAGCAGACATGCAATGACTCTATCTGTGGTTTGTGAAAAAAACAGACGTGCAATGACACTAGTGGATCAATGTGTGGTTTGTGAGAAGAACACACATGCAATGACACTGGGTGTGGTGCATGAAAAGAAGACACATCCAATGACACTGGTGTATCCTTATGTGGTTTGTGAGAAGAACAGACATACAATGACTCTAGATGTGGTTGAAAAAAAGAACATACATGCAATGACACTGGTGGATCCATTTGTGGTTTGTGAGAAGAACACATATGCAATAACTCTGGCTGTGGTTCATGAAAAGAACTCTCATCCAATGACACTGGTGATCCATATGTGGTTTGTGGAGAGAATAAACATGCAATGACATTGGGTGTGGTTCATGAAAAGAACACTCATCCAATGACACTGTGGAAAGAACATACATGCACTGACTCTAGATGTGGTTTAAGAAAAGAAACAACATGCAATGACTCTAGTTGTGGTTCATGAAAAGAACACACATCCAGTGACACTGGTGGATCAATATGTGGTTTGTGAGAAGAACACGCATGCAATGACACTGGGATTGGTTCATGAAAAGAACACTCATCCAATGACACTGGTGGATCAATATGTGGTTTGTGGAAAGAACATACATGCAATGACACTGGGTGTGGTTCACGAAAAGAACACTGATCCAATGACACTGGTGGATCCATATGCGGTGTGTGGAAAGAACAGACATGCAATAACACTGGGCTATCCTTCTGTGGTTTGTGAGAAGAACAGACATACAATGACTCTAGATGTGGTTGAAAAAAAGAACATACATGCAATGACACTGGTGGATCCATTTGTGGTTTGTGAGAAGAACACATATGCAATAACTCTGGCTATGGTTCATGAAAAGAACTCTCATCCAATGACACTGGTGGATCCATATGTGGTTTGTGGAGAGAACAAACATGCAATGACATTGGGTGTGGTTCATGAAAAGAACACTCATCCAATGACACTGTGGAAAGAACATACATGCAATGACTCTAGATGTGGTTTAAGGAAAGAAACAACATGCAATGACTCTAGTTGTGGTTTATGAAAAGAACACACATCCAGTGACACTGGTGGATCAATATGTGGTTTGTGAGAAGAACACACATGCAATGACACTGGGTGTGGTGCATGAAAAGAAGACACATCCAATGACACTGGTGTATCCTTATGTGGTTTGTGAGAAGAACAGACATACAATGACTCTAGATGTGGTTGAAAAAAAGAACATACATGCAATGACACTGGTGGATCCATTTGTGGTTTGTGAGAAGAACACATATGCAATAACTCTGGCTGTGGTTCATGAAAAGAACTCTCATCCAATGACACTGGTGATCCATATGTGGTTTGTGGAGAGAATAAACATGCAATGACATTGGGTGTGGTTCATGAAAAGAACACTCATCCAATGACACTGTGGAAAGAACATACATGCACTGACTCTAGATGTGGTTTAAGAAAAGAAACAACATGCAATGACTCTAGTTGTGGTTCATGAAAAGAACACACATCCAGTGACACTGGTGGATCAATATGTGGTTTGTGAGAAGAACACGCATGCAATGACACTGGGATTGGTTCATGAAAAGAACACTCATCCAATGACACTGGTGGATCAATATGTGGTTTGTGGAAAGAACATACATGCAATGACACTGGGTGTGGTTCACGAAAAGAACACTGATCCAATGACACTGGTGGATCCATATGCGGTGTGTGGAAAGAACAGACATGCAATAACACTGGGCTATCCTTATGTGGTTTGTGAGAAGAACAGACATACAATGACTCTAGATGTGGTTGAAAAAAAGAACATACATGCAATGACACTGGTGGATCCATTTGTGGTTTGTGAGAAGAACACATATGCAATAACTCTGGCTGTGGTTCATGAAAAGAACTCTCATCCAATGACACTGGTGGATCCATATGTGGTTTGTGGAGAGAACAAACATGCAATGACATTGGGTGTGGTTCATGAAAAGAACACTCATCCAATGACACTGTGGAAAGAACATACATGCAATGACTCTAGATGTGGTTTAAGAAAAGAAACAACATGCAATGACTCTAGTTGTGGTTCATGAAAAGAACACACATCCAGTGACACTGGTGGATCAATATGTGGTTTGTGAGAAGAACACACATGCAATGACACTGGGTGTGGTGCATGAAAAGAAGACACATCCAATGACACTGGTGTATCCTTATGTGGTTTGTGAGAAGAACAGACATACAATGACTCTAGATGTGGTTGAAAAAAAGAACATACATGCAATGACACTGGTGGATCCATTTGTGGTTTGTGAGAAGAAAACATATGCAATAACTCTGGATGTGGTTCATGAAAAGAACTCTCATCCAATGACACTGGTAGATCCATATGTGGTTTGTGGAGAGAACAAACATGCAATGACATTGGGTGTGGTTCATGAAAAGAACACTCATCCAATGACACTGTGGAAAGAACATACATGCAATGACTCTAGATGTGGTTTAAGAAAAGAAACAACATGCAATGACTCTAGTTGTGGTTCATGAAAAGAACACACATCCAGTGACACTAGTGGATCAATATGTGGTTTGTGAGAAGAACACGCATGCAATGACACTGGGATTGGTTCATGAAAAGAACACTCATCCAATGACACTGGTGGATCAATATGTGGTTTGTGGAAAGAACATACATGCAATGACACTGGGTGTGGTTCACGAAAAGAACACTCATCCAATGACACTGGTGGATCCATATGCGGTGTGTGGAAAGAACAGACATCCAATAACACTGGGGTATCCTTATGTGGTTTGTGAAAAGGGCACACATGCAATGACATAGTTGGATCCATGGGTGGTTTGTGAGAAGAACACACATGCAATGACACTTGATGTGGTTCATCAAAAGAACACTCATCCAATGACACTGGTGGATCCATATGTGGTTTGTGGAAAGAACATACATGCAATGACACTGGTGTGGTTCATGAAAAGAACAGCCATCCAATGACACTACTGGATCAATATGTGGTTTGTGGAAAGAACAGACATGCAATGACTCTAGCTATGGTTTCAGAAAAGAACAGACATGCAATGACTCTAGTTGTGGTTCATGAAAAGAACACACATCTAATGAAACTGGGGTAACCTTATGTAGTTTGTGGAAAGAATAGATATGTAATGACTCTGGATGTTGTTCATGAAAAGAACAGACATGCAATGACACTAGTGGATCCTTGTGTGGTTTGTGAGAAGAACGCACATGCAATGACTCTGGTTGTGGTTCATGAAAAGAACTCTCATCCAATGACACTGGTGGATCCATATGTGGTTTGTGGAAAGAACAAACATGCAATGACACTGGGTGTGGTTCATGAAAAGAACACTCATCCAATGACACTGGTGGATCCATATGTGGTTTGTGGAAAGAATAGACATGCAATGACTCTAGCTGTGGTTTGTGAAAATAACAGACATGCAATGACACTGGTGGATCCATGTGTGGTTTATGAGAAGAACACACATGCAATGACACTGGGTGTGGTTCATGAAAAGAACACACATCCAATGACACTAGTGTATCCTTATGTGGTTTGTGATAAGAACATACATGCAATGACACTGGCTGTGGTTCATGAAAAGAACAGACATGCAATGACACTAGTGGATCCATGTGTTGTTTTTGAGAAGAATTCACATGCAATAACTCTGGCTGTGGTTCATGAAAAGAACACACATGCAATGACACTGGTGGATCCATGTGTGGTTTGTGAGAAGAACACACATGCAATGACACTGGGTGTGGTTCATGAAAAGAACACACATCCAATGACACTGGTGTATCCTTATGTGGTTCATGAAAAGAGCACACATGTAGTGACACTGGTGGATCCATGTGTGGTTTGTGAGAAGAACACACATGCAATGACACTTGGTGTGGTTCATGAAAAGAACACACATCCAATGACACTAGTGTATCCTTATGTGGTTTGTGAAAAGAGCACACATGCAATGAAACTGGTGGATCCATGTGTGGTTTGTGAGAAGAACACACATGCAATGACACTTGGTGTGATTCATGAAAAGAACACTCATCCAATGACACTGGTGGATCCATATGTGGTTTGTGGAAAGAACATACATGCAATGACACTGGTGTGGTCCATGAAAAGAACACTCATCCAATGACACTAGTGTATCCTTATGTGGTTTGTGAGAAGAACAGACATACAATGTATCTAGATGTGGTTCAAAAAAGAATATACATGCAATGACACCGGTGGATCCATGTGTGGTTTGTGAGAAGAACACACATGCAATGACTCTTGCCGTGGTTCATGAAAAGAAGACACATGCAATGACACGGGTGGATCCATGTGTGCTTTGTGAAAGAACACACATGCAATGACACTGGGTGTGGTCCATGAAAAGAACACTCATCCAATGACACTGGTGGATCCATATGTGGTTTGTGGAAAGAACAGACATGCAATGACTCTAGCCATGGTTTAAGAAAATAAACGACATGCAATGACTCTAGTTCTGGTTCATGAAAAGAACACACATCCAGTGAAACTGGTGTGTCCTTATGTGGTTTGTGGAAAGAACAGACATGCAATGACACTTGTGGATCCATGTGTGGTTTGTGAGAAGAACTCACATGCAATGACTCTGGCTGTGGTTCATGAAAAGAACTCTCATCCAATGACACTGGTAGATCCATATGTGGTTTGTGGAAAAAACAAACATGCAATGACACTGGGTGTGGTTCATGAAAAGAACACTCATCCAATGACACTGGTGGATCCATATGTGGTTCGTGGAAAGAACAGTCATGCAATGACTCTAGCTGTGGTTTAAGAAAAGAAACGACATGCAATGACTCTAGTTGTGGTTCATGAAAAGAACACACATCCAGTGACACTGGTGTATCCTTATGTGGTTTGTTGAAAGAACAGACATGCAATGACTCTAATTGTGGTTTGTGAAAAGAACAGATATGCAATGACACTGGTGGATCCATCTGTGGTTTATGAGAAGAACACACGTGCAATGACACTAGGTGTTGTTCATGAAAATAACACACATCCAATGACACCAGTGTATCCTTATGTGGTTTCTGATAAGAACAGACATCCAATGACACTGGTGGATCGATGTGTGGTTTGTGAGAAGAACACACAAGCAATGACACTGGGTGTGGTTCATGAAAAGAACACTCATCCAATGACACTGGTGGATCAATATGTGGTTTGTGGAAAGAACAGACATGCAATGACACTGGGTGTGGTTCACGAAAAGAACACTCATCCAATGACACTGGTGTATCCATATGCGGTGTGTGGAAAGAACAGACATGAATGACTCTAGCTGTGGTCTAAGAAAGAACAAACATGAATGACTCTAGTTGTGGTTCCTAAGAAGAACACACATCCAGTGCCACTAATCTATGCTTACGTGGTTTGTGGAAAGAACAGACATGCAATGACTCTGGTTGTGGTTCAAGAAAAGAACATACATGCAATAACACTGGTGGATCCATGTGTGGTTTGTGAGAATAACACACATGCAATGACTCTGGCTGTGGTTCCTGAAAAGAACACACATGCAATTACACTGGTGGATCCATGTGTGGTTTGTGAGAAGAACACACATGCAATGACTCTGGCTGTGGTTCATGAAAGGAACAGACATGCAATGACTCTAGTTGTGGTTTGTGAAAATAACACACATCCAGTGACACTGGTGGATCCATATGTGGTTTGTGGAAAGAGCAGACATGCAATGACTCTAGGTGTGGTTTGTGAAAAGAAGAGACGTGCAATGACACTGGTGGATCAATGTGTGGTTTGTGAGAAGAACACACATGCAATGACACTGGGTGTGGTGCATGAAAAGAATACACATCCACTGACATTGGTGTATCCTTATGTGGTTTGTGAGAAGAACAAACATACAATGACTCTAGATGTGGTTCAAAAAAAGAACATACATGCAATAACACTGGTGGTTCCATGTGTGGTTTGTGAGAAGAACACACATGCAATGACTCTAGCTGTGGTTCATGAAAAGAACACACATTCAATGGCACTGGTGGATCCATGTGTGGTTTGTGAAAGAACACACATGCAATGACGTTGGGTCTGGTTCATGAAAAGAACACACATCCAATGACACTGGTGTATCCTTATGTGGTTTGTGAAAAGGGCACACATGCAATGACATTGGTGGATCCATGGGTGGTTTGTGAGAAGAACACACATGCAATGACACTTGGTGTGGTTCATCAAAAGAACACTCATCCAATGACACTTGTGGATCCATATGTGGTTTGTGGAAAGAACATACATGCGATGACACTGTTGTGGTTCATGAAAAGAACACTCATCCAATGACACTGGTGGATCCATATGTGGTTTGTGGAAAGAACAGACATGCAATGACTCTAGTTATGGTTGAAGAAAAGAACAGACATGCAATGACTCTAGTTGTGGTTCATGAAAAGAACACACATCCAGTGAAACTCGTGTATCCATATGTGGTTTGTGAAAAGAGCACACATGCAATGACACTGGTGGATCCATGTGTGGTTTGTGATAAGAACACACATGCAATGACACTCGGTGTGGTTCATGAAAAGAACACTCATCCAATGACACTGGTGGGTCCATATGTGGTTTGTGGAAAGAACATACATGCAATGACACTGGGTGTGGTTCACGAAAAGAACCCTCATCCAATGACACTGATGGATCCATATGCGGTGTGTGGAAAGAACATACATGCACTGACTCTAGATGTGGTTTAAGAAAGAACAAACATGCAATGAATCTAGTTGTGGTTCATGAAAAGAACACACATCTAGTGACACTAATGTATGCTTATGTGGTTTGTGGAAAGAACAAACATGCAATGACTCTGGCTGTGGTTCATGAAAAGAACAGACATGCAATAACAGTGGTGGATCCATGTGTGGTTTGTGAGAAGAACAGACATGCAATGACTCTAGCTTTGGTTCATGAAAAGAACACACATGCAATGCCACTGGTGGATCCATGTGTGGTTTGTGAGAAGAACACACATGCAATGACACTGGGTGTGGTTCATGAAAAGAACAGACATGCAATGACTCTAATTGTGGTTTATAAAAATAACACACAACCAGTGACACTGGTGGATCCATATGTGGTTTGTGGAAAGAGCAGACATGCAATGGCTCTAGTTGTGGTTTGCGAAAAGAACAAACGTGCAATGACACTGGAGGAGCAATGTGTGGTTTGTGAGAAGAACACACATGCAATGACACTAGGTGTGGTGCATGAAAAGAAGACACATCCAATGACACTGGTGTATCCTTATGTGGTTTGTGAGAAGATACGACATACAATGACTCTAGATGTGGTTCAAAAAAAGAACATACATGCAATGACACTGGTGGATCCATGTGTAGTTTGTGAGAAGAAGACACATGCAATGACTCTGGTTGTAGTTCATGAAAAGAACACACATGCAATGACACTGGTGGATCCATGTGTGGTTTGTGAAAGAAATCACATGCAATGACGTTGGTTCTGGTTCATGAAAAGAACACACATCCAATGACACTGGTGTATCCTCATGTGGTTTGTGAAAAGAGCACACATGCAATGACATTGGTGGATCCATGTGTGGTTTGTGAGAAGAACACACATGCAATGAAACTAGGTGTGGTTCATGAAAAGAACACTCATCCAATGACACTGCTGGATCCAGATGTGGTTTGTGGAAAGAATAGACATGCAATGACACTGGGTGGGGTTCATGAAAAGAACACTCATCCAATGACACTGGTGGATCCATATGTGGTTTGTGGAAAGAACTGACATGCAATGACTCTAGCTATGGTTAAAGAAAAGAACAGACATGCAATGACACTAGTCGTGGTTCATGAAAAGAACACACATCCAGTGAAACTGGTGTATCCTTATGTGGTTTGTGGAAAGAATAGATATGCAATGACTCTGGCTGTGGTTCATGAAAAGAACAGACATGCAATGACACTGGTGGATCCATGTGTGATTTGTAAGAAGAACACACATACAATGACTCTGGCTATGGTTCGTGAAATGAACTCTCATCCAATGACACTTGTGGATCCATATGTGGTTTGTGGAAAGAACACACATGTAATGACACAGGGTGTGGTCCATGAAAAGAACACTCATCCAATGACATTGGTAGATTCATATGTGGTTTGTGGAAAGAAGAAACATGCAATGACACTGGGTGTGGTTCATGAAAAGAACACTCATCCAATGCCACTGATGGATCTATATGTGGTTTGTGGAAAGAACAGACATGCAAGGACTCTAGCTGGGGTTTAAGAAAAGAAACGACATGCAATGACTCTAGTTGTGGTTCATGAAAAGAACACACATCCAGTGACACTGGTATATCCTTATGTGGTGTGTGGAAAGAACTGACATGTAATAACACTGGTGGATCCATGTGTGCTTTGTGAGAAGAACACACATGCAATGACTCTGGCTGTGATTCATGAAAAGAACACACATGCAATGACACTGGTGGATCCATGTGTGGTTTATAGGAAGAACAAACATGCAATGCCTCTGGCTATGGTTCATGAAAAGAACAGACATGCAATGACACTAGTTGTGGTTTGTGAAAATAGCACACATCTAGTGACACTAGTGGATCCATATGTGGTTTGTGGAAAGAACACACATGCAATGACTCTAATTGTGGTTAATGAAAAGAGCACACATGCAATGACACTAGTGGATCCATGTGTGGTTTGTGAGAAGAACAGACATCCAATGACACTGGCTGTGGTTCATGAAAAGAACAGACATGCAATGACACTGGTGGATCCGCATGTGGTTTGTGAGAATAACACAAATGCAATGACACTTGGTGTGGTTCATAAAAAGAACATACATCTAATGACACAGGTGTATCCTTATGTGGTTTGTGAAAAGAGCACACATGCAATGACTCTAGCTATGGTTTGTGAAAAGAGCACACATGCAATGACTCTAGCTATTGTTTGTGAAAAGAACAGACATGCAATGACTCTAGTTGTGGTTTGTGAAAATAACACACATCAAGTGACACTGGTGGATCCATATGTGGTTTGTGGAAAGAACATACAAGCAATGACTCTAGTTGTGGTTTGTGAAAAAATAGACATGCAATGACATTGGTGGATCCATGTGTGGTTTATGAGAAGAACACACATGCAATGACACTAGTGATATGTGGTTTGTGAAAAGAACACACATGCAATGACTCTAACTGTGGTTAATGAAAAGAGCACACATGCAATGACACTGGTGGATCCAGTGTGGTTTCTGAGAAGAACACAAATGCAATGACACTATGTGTGGTTTTTGAAAAGAACACTCATCCAATGACGATGGTGGATCCATATGTGGTTTGTGGAAAGAATAAACATGCAATGGCACTGGGTGTGGTTCATGAAAAGAACACTCATCCAATGACACTGGTGGATCCTATGTGGTTTGTGGAAGGAACAGACATGCAATGACTCTAGCTGTGGTTCATGAAAAGAACTGACATGCAATGACACTAGTGGATCCAATGTGGTTTGTGAGAAGAACACACATTCAATGACGCTAGGTGTGGTTCATGAAAAGAAGACATATGCACTGACTCTAGTTCTGGTTTGTGAAAATAACAAACATCCAGTGACAGTGGTGGATCCATATGTGGTTTGTGGAAAGAACAGACATGCAATGACTCTAGCTGTAGTTTGTGAAAAGAATAGACATGCAATGAAACTAGTGGAACCATGTGTGGTTTGTGAGAAGAACACACATGTAATGACAATGGGTGTGGTTCATTAAAAGAACACACATGCAATGACACTGGTGTATCCTTATGTGGTTTGTGATAAGAACAGACATGCAATGACTCTGGCTATGGTTCATGAAAAGAACAGACATGCAATGACACTTGTGTATCCTTATGTGGTTTGTGAAAAGAGCACACATGCAATGACACTAGTGGCTCCATGTGTGGTTTGTGAGAAGAACATATATCCAATGACACTAGCTGTGGTTCATGAAAAGACATGCAATGACACTGGTGGATCCATGTGTGGGTTGTGAGAACAACACAAATGCCATGACTCTGGCTGTGGTTCATGAAAATAACACACATGCAATGACACTAGTGGATCCATGTGTGGTTTGTGAGAATAATACACATGCAATGACACTGGGTGTGGTTTATGAAAAGAACACACATCCAATGACACTTTTGGATCCTTATGTGTTTTGTGAAAAGAGCACACATGCAGTGACACTGGTGGATCCATGTGTGGTTTGTGAGAAGAACAGACATCCAATGACACTGGCTATGGTTCATGAAAAGAACAGACATGCAATGACACTGGTGGATCCATGTGTGGTTTGTGAGAAGAACACAAATGCAATGACTCTAGCTATGGTTTGTGAAAAGAGCACACATGCAATGATTCTAGCTATTGTTTGTGAAAAGATCAGACTTGCAATGACTCTAGTTGTGGTTTGTGAAAATAACACACATCAAGTCACACTGGTGGATCCATATGTGGTTTGTGGAAAGAACATCCAAGCAATGACTCTAGTTGTGGTTTGTGAAAAGAACAGACATGCAATGACACTGGTGGATCCATGTGTGCTTTATGATAAGAACACACATGCAATGACACTGGTGATATGTGGTTCGTGAAAAGAACACACATGCAATGATTCTAACTGTGGTTAATGAAAAGAGCACACATGAAATGACACTGGTGGATCCATGTGTGGTTTCTGACAAGAACACAAATGCAATGACACTAGGTGTGGTTTTTGAAAAGAACACTCATCCAATGACGATGGTGGATCCATATGTGGTTTGTGGAAAGAATAAACATGCAATGGCACTGGGTGTGGTTCATGAAAAGAACACTCATCCAATGACACTGGTGGATCCTATGTGGTTTGTGGAAGGAACAGACATGCAATGACTCTAGCTGTGGTTCATGAAAAGAACTGACATGCAATGACACTAGTGGATCCAATGTGGTTTGTGAGAAGAACACACATTCAATGACGCTAGGTGTGGTTCATGAAAAGAAGACATATGCACTGACTCTAGTTATGGTTTGTGAAAATAACAAACATCCAGTGACAGTGGTGGATCCATATGTGGTTTGTGGAAAGAACAGACATGCAATGACTCTAGCTGTAGTTTGTTAAAAGAATAGACATGCAATGACACTAGTGGAACCATGTGTGGTTTGTGAGAAGAACACACATGTAATGACAATGGGTGTGGTTCATTAAAAGAACACACATGCAATGACACTGGTGTATCCTTATGTGGTTTGTGATAAGAACATACATGCAATGACTCTGGCTATGGTTCATGAAAAGAACAGACATGCAATGACACTGGTGTATCCTTATGTGGTTTGTGAAAAGAGCACACATGCAATGACACTAGTGGATCCATGTGTGGTTTGTGAGAAGAACATACATCCAATGACACTAGCAGTGGTTCATGAAAAGGCATGCAATGACACTGGTGGATCCATGTGTGGGTTGTGAGAACAACACAAATGCCATGACTCTGGCTGTGGTTCATGAAAATAACACACATGCAATGACACTAGTGGATCCATGTGTGGTTTGTGAGAATAATACATAAGCAATGACACTGGGTGTGGTTTATGAAAAGAACACACATCCAATGACACTTTTGGATCCTTATGTGTTTTGTGAAAAGAGCACACATGCAGTGACACTGGTGGATCCATGTGTGGTTTGTGAGAAGAACAGACATCCAATGACACTGGCTATGGTTCATGAAAAGAACAGACATGCAATGACACTGGTGGATCCATGTGTGGTTTGTGAGAAGAACACAAATGCAATGACTCTAGCTATGGTTTGTGAAAAGAGCACACATGCAATGATTCTAGCTATTGTTTGTGAAAAGAACAGACTTGCAATGACTCTAGTTGTGGTTTGTGAAAATAACACACATCAAGTCACACTGGTGGATCCATATGTCGTTTGTGGAAAGAACCTACAAGCAATGACTCTAGTTGTGGTTTGTGAAAAAATAGACATGCAATGACACTGGTGGATCCATGTGTGCTTTATGAGAAGAACACACATGCAATGACACTGGTGATATGTGGTTTGTGAAAAGAACACACATGCAATGACTCTAACTGTGGTTAATAAAAAGAGCACACATGCGATGACACTGGTGGATCCATGTGTGGTTTCTGACAAGAACACAAATGCAATGACAGTAGGTGTGGTTTTTGAAAAGAACACCCATCCAATGACGATGGTGGATCCATATGTGGTTTGTGGAAAGAATAAACATGCAATGGCACTGGGTGTGGTTCATGAAAAGAACACTCATCCAATGACACTGGTGGATCGTATGTGGTTTGTGGAAGGAACAGACATGCAATGACTCTAGCTGTGGTTCATGAAAAGAACTGACATGCAATGACACTAGTGGATCCAATGTGGTTTGTGAGAAGAACACACATTCAATGACGCTAGGTGTGGTTCATGAAAAGAAGACATATGCACTGACTCTAGTTATGGTTTGTGAAAATAACAAACATCCAGTGACAGTGGTGGATCCATATGTGGTTTGTGGAAAGAACAGAAATGACTCTAGCTGTAGTTTGTGAAAAGAATAGACATGCAATGACACTAGTGGAACCATGTGTGGTTTGTGAGAAGAACACACATGTAATGACAATGGGTGTGGTTCATTAAAAGAACACACATGCAATGACACTGGTGTATCCTTATGTGGTTTGTGATAAGAACAGACATGCAATGACTCTGGCTATGGTTCATGAAAAGAACAGACATGCAATCACACTCGTGTATCCTTATGTGGTTTCTGAAAAGAGCACACATGCAATGACACTAGTGGCTCCATGTGTGGTTTGTTAGAAGAACATACATCCAATGACACTAGCAGTGGTTCATGAAAAGACATGCAATGACACTGGTGGATCCATGTGTGGGTTGTGAGAACAACACAAATGCCATGACTCTGGCTGTGGTTCATGAAAATAACACACATGCAATGACACTAGTGGATCCATGTGTGGTTTGTGAGAATAATACACATGCAATGACACTGGGTGTGGTTTATGAAAAGAACACACATCCAATGACACTTTTGGATCCTTATGTGTTTTGTGAAAAGAGCACACATGCAGTGACACTGGTGGATCCATGTGTGGTTTGTGAGAAGAACAGACATCCAATGACACTGGCTATGGTTCATGAAAAGAACAGACATGCAATGACACTGGTGGATCCATGTGTGGTTTGTGAGAAGAACACAAATGCAATGACTCTAGCTATGGTTTGTGAAAAGAGCACACATGCAATGATTCTAGCTATTGTTTGTGAAAAGATCAGACTTGCAATGACTCTAGTTGTGGTTTGTGAAAATAACACACATCAAGTCACACTGGTGGATCCATATGTGGTTTGTGGAAAGAACATCCAAGCAATGACTCTAGTTGTGGTTTGGGAAAAGAACAGACATGCAATGACACTGGTGGATCCATGTGTGCTTTATGAGAAGAACACACATGCAATGACACTGGTGATATGTGGTTCGTGAAAAGAACACACATGCAATGATTCTAACTGTGGTTAATGAAAAGAGCACACATGAAATGACACTGGTGGATCCATGTGTGGTTTCTGACAAGAACACAAATGCAATGACACTAGGTGTGGTTTTTGAAAAGAACACTCATCCAATGACGATGGTGGATCCATATGTGGTTTGTGGAAAGAATAAACATGCAATGGCACTGGGTGTGGTTCATGAAAAGAACACTCATCCAATGACACTGGTGGATCCTATGTGGTTTGTGGAAGGAACAGACATGCAATGACTCTAGCTGTGGTTCATGAAAAGAACTGACATGCAATGACACTAGTGGATCCAATGTGGTTTGTGAGAAGAACACACATTCAATGACGCTAGGTGTGGTTCATGAAAAGAAGACATATGCACTGACTCTAGTTATGGTTTGTGAAAATAACAAACATCCAGTGACAGTGGTGGATCCATATGTGGTTTGTGGAAAGAACAGACATGCAATGACTCTAGCTGTAGTTTGTGAAAAGAATAGACATGCAATGACACTAGTGGAACCATGTGTGGTTTGTGAGAAGAACACACATGTAATGACAATGGGTGTGGTTCATTAAAAGAACACACATGCAATGACACTGGTGTATCCTTATGTGGTTTGTGATAAGAACAGACATGCAATGACTCTGGCTATGGTTCATGAAAAGAACAGACATGCAATGACACTGGTGTATCCTTATGTGGTTTGTGAAAAGAGCACACATGCAATGACACTAGTGGCTCCATGTGTGGTTTGTGAGAAGAACATACATCCAATGACACTAGCAGTGGATCATGAAAAGGCATGCAATGACACTGGTGGATCCATGTGTGGGTTGTGAGAACAACACAAATGCCATGACTCTGGCTGTGGTTCATGAAAATAACACACATGCAATGACACTAGTGGATCCATGTGTGGTTTGTGAGAATAATACACATGCAATGACACTGGGTGTGGTTTATGAAAAGAACACACATCCAATGACACTTTTGGATCCTTATGTGTTTTGTGAAAAGAGCACACATGCAGTGACACTGGTGGATCCATGTGTGGTTTGTGAGAAGAACAGACATCCAATGACACTGGCTATGGTTCATTAAAAGAACAGACATGCAATGACACTGGTGGATCCATGTGTGGTTTGTGAGAAGAACACAAATGCAATGACTCTAGCTATGGTTTGTGAAAAGATCACACATGCAATGATTCTAGCTATTGTTTGTGAAAAGAACAGACTTGCAATGACTCTAGTTGTGGTTTGTGAAAATAACACACATCAAGTCACACTGGTGGATCCATATGTGGTTTGTGGAAAGAACCTACAAGCAATGACTCTAGTTGTGGTTTGTGAAAAAATAGACATGCAATGACACTGGTGGATCCATGTGTGCTTTATGAGAAGAACACACATGCAATGACACTGGTGATATGTGGTTTGTGAAAAGAACACACACACAATGACTCTAACTGTGGTTAATAAAAAGAGCACACATGCGATGACACTGGTGGATCCATGTGTGGTTTCTGACAAGAACACAAATGCAATGACAGTAGGTGTGGTTTTTGAAAAGAACACTCATCCAATGACGATGGTGGATCCATATGTGGTTTGTGGAAAGAATAAACATGCAATGGCACTGGGTGTGGTTCATGAAAAGAACACTCATCCAATGACACTGGTGGATCCTATGTGGTTTGTGGAAGGAACAGACATGCAATGACTCTAGCTGTGGTTCATGAAAAGAACTGACATGCAATGACACTAGTGGATCCAATGTGGTTTGTGAGAAGAACACACATTCAATGACGCTAGGTGTGGTTCATGAAAAGAAGACATATGCACTGACTCTAGTTATGGTTTGTGAAAATAACAAACATCCAGTGACAGTGGTGGATCCATATGTGGTTTGTGGAAAGAACAGACATGCAATGACTCTAGCTGTAGTTTGTGAAAAGAATAGACATGCAATGACACTAGTGGAACCATGTGTGGTTTGTGAGAAGAACACACATGTAATGACAATGGGTGTGGTTCATTAAAAGAACACACATGCAATGACACTGGTGTATCCTTATGTGGTTTGTGATAAGAACAGACATGCAATGACTCTGGCTATGGTTCATGAAAAGAACAGACATGCAATCACACTCGTGTATCCTTATGTGGTTTCTGAAAAGAGCACACATGCAATGACACTAGTGGCTCCATGTGTGGTTTGTGAGAAGAACATACATCCAATGACACTAGCAGTGGTTCATGAAAAGACATGCAATGACACTGGTGGATCCATGTGTGGGTTGTGAGAACAACACAAATGCCATGACTCTTGCTGTGGTTCATGAAAATAACACGCATGCAATGACACTAGTGGATCCATGTGTGGTTTGTGAGAATAATACACATGCAATGACACTGGGTGTGGTTTATGAAAAGAACACACATCCAATGACACTTTTGGATCCTTATGTGTTTTGTGAAAAGAGCACACATGCAGTGACACTGGTGGATCCATGTGTGGTTTGTGAGAAGAACAGACATCCAATGACACTGGCTATGGTTCATGAAAAGAACAGACATGCAATGACACTGGTGGATCCATGTGTGGTTTGTGAGAAGAACACAAATGCAATGACTCTAGCTATGGTTTGTGAAAAGAGCACACATGCAATGATTCTAGCTATTGTTTGTGAAAAGAACAGACTTGCAATGACTCTAGTTGTGGTTTGTGAAAATAACACACATCAAGTGACACTGGTGGATCCATATGTGGTTTGTGGAAAGAACCTACAAGCAATGACTCTAGTTGTGGTTTGTGAAAAAATAGACATGCAATGACACTGGTGGATCCATGTGTGGTTTATGAGAAGAACACACATGCAATGACACTAGTGATATGTGGTTTGTGAAAAGAACACACATGCAATGACTCTAACTGTGGTTAATGAAAAGAGCACACATGAAATGACACTGGTGGATCCATGTGTGGTTTCTGACAAGAACACAAATGCAATGACACTAGGTGTGGTTTTTGAAAAGAACACTCATCCAATGACGATGGTGGATCCATATGTGGTTTGTGGAAAGAATAAACATGCAATGGCACTGGGTGTGGTTCATGAAAAGAACACTCATCCAATGACACTGGTGGATCCTATGTGGTTTGTGGAAGGAACAGACATGCAATGACTCTAGCTGTGGTTCATGAAAAGAACTGACATGCAATGACACTAGTGGATCCAATGTGGTTTGTGAGAAGAACACACATTCAATGACGCTAGGTGTGGTTCATGAAAAGAAGACATATGCACTGACTCTAGTTATGGTTTGTGAAAATAACAAACATCCAGTGACAGTGGTGGATCCATATGTGGTTTGTGGAAAGAACAGACATGCAATGACTCTAGCTGTAGTTTGTGAAAAGAATAGACATGCAATGACACTAGTGGAACCATGTGTGGTTTGTGAGAAGAACACACATGTAATGACAATGGGTGTGGTTCATTAAAAGAACACACATGCAATGACACTGGTGTATCCTTATGTGGTTTGTGATAAGAACAGACATGCAATGACTCTGGCTATGGTTCATGAAAAGAACAGACATGCAATGACACTGGTGTATCCTTATGTGGTTTGTGAAAAGAGCACACATGCAATGACACTAGTGGCTCCATGTGTGGTTTGTGAGAAGAACATACATCCAATGACACTAGCAGTGGTTCATGAAAAGACATGCAATGACACTGGTGGATCCATGTGTGGGTTGTGAGAACAACACAAATGCCATGACTCTGGCTGTGGTTCATGAAAATAACACACATGCAATGACACTAGTGGATCCATGTGTGGTTTGTGAGAATAATAAACATGCAATGACACTGGGTGTGGTTTATGAAAAGAACACACATCCAATGACACTTTTGGATCCTTATGTGTTTTGTGAAAAGAGCACACATGCAGTGACACTGGTGGATCCATGTGTGGTTTGTGAGAAGAACAGACATCCAATGACACTGGCTATGGCTCATGAAAAGAACAGACATGCAATGACACTGGTGGATCCATGTGTGGTTTGTGAGAAAAACACAAATGCAATGACTCTAGCTATGGTTTGTGAAAAGAGCACACATGCAATGATTCTAGCTATTGTTTGTGAAAAGAACAGACTTGCAATGACTCTAGTTGTGGTTTGTGAAAATAACACACATCAAGTCACACTGGTGGATCCATATGTGGTTTGTGGAAAGAACATCCAAGCAATGACTCTAGTTGTGGTTTGTGAAAAGAACAGACATGCAATGACACTGGTGGATCCATGTGTGCTTTATGAGAAGAACACACATGCAATGACACTGGTGATATGTGGTTCGTGAAAAGAACACACATGCAATGATTCTAACTGTGGTTAATTAAAAGAACACACATGCGATGACACTGGTGGATCCATGTGTGGTTTGTGAGAAGAACATACATCCAATAACACTGCATGTGGTTAATGAAAAGAGCAAACATGCAATGACACTGGTGGATACATGTGCGGTTTTTGAGAATAACACACATGCAATAACACTAGGTGTGGTTCATGAAAAGAACAATCATCCAATGACACTAGTGTATCCTTATGTGGTTTGTGAAAAGAGAACACATGCAATGACTCTGGCTGTGGTTCATGAAGAGAACACACATGCAATGACACTGGTGGATCCATATGTGGTTTTTGAGAAGAACACACATGCAATGACTCTGGCTGTGGTTCATGAAGAGAACACACATGCAATGACACTGGTGGATCCATGTGTGGTTTGTGAGAAGAACACACATGCAATGACACTGGGTGTGGTTCATGAAAAGAACAGACATGCAATGACTCTAGTTGTGGTTTGTAAAAATAACACACATCCAGTGACACTGGTGGATCCATATGTGGTTTGTGGAAAGAGCAGACATGCAATGACTCTAGCTGTGGTTTGTGAAAAGAACAAACGTGCAATGACACTGGTGGATCAATGTGTGGTTTGTGAGAAGAACACACATGCAATGACACTGGGTGTGGTGTAGGAAAAGAAGACACATCCAATGACACTGGTGTATCCTTATGTGGTTTGTGAGAAGAACAGACATACAATGTATCTAGATGTGGTTCAAAAAAGAATATACATGCAATGACACTGGTGGATCCATGTGTGTTTTGTGAGAAGAACACACGTGCAATGACACTGGCTGTGGTTCATGAAATGAACACACATGAAATGACACTGGTGGATCCATGTGTAGTTTGTGAAAGAACACACATGCAATGACGTTGGGTCTGGTTCATGAAAATAAAACACATCCAATGACACTGGTGTATCCTTATGTGGTTTGTGAAAAGAGCACACATGCAATGACACTGGTGGATCCATATGTGGTTTGTGGAAAGAACAAGCATGCAATGACACTGGGTGTGGTTCATGAAAAGAATACTCATCCAATGACACTGGTGCATCCATATGTGGTTTGTGGAAAGAACAGACATGCAATGACTCTAGCTATGGTTTAAGAAAAGAATAGACATGCAATGACTCTAGTTCTGGTTCATGAAAAGAACACACATCCAGTCAAAATGGTGTATCCTTATGTGGTTTGTGGGAACAATAGATATGCAATGACTCTGGATGTGGTTCATGAAAAGAACAGACATGCAATGACACTGGTGGCTCCATGTGTGGTTTGTGAGAAGAACACACAGGCAATGACTCTGGCTGTGGTTCATGAAAAGAACTCTCATCCAATGACACTGGTAGATCCACATGTGGTTTGTGGAAAAAACAAACATGCAATGACACTGGGTGTGGTTCATGAAAAGAACACTCATCCAATGACACTAGTGCATCCATATGTGGTTTGTGGAAAGAACAGACATGCAATGACTATAGCTGTGGTTTAAGAAAAGAAACGACATGTAATGACTCTAGTTGTGGTTCATGAAAAGAACACACATCCAGTGACACTAGTGTATCCTTATGTGGTTTGTGGAAAGAACTGACATGCAATGACTCTAACTATGGTTTGTGAAAAGAACAGACATGCAATGACACTGGTGGATCCATGTGTGGTTTATGAGAAGAACACACATGCAATGACACTGGGTGTGGTTCATGAAAAGAATACACATCCAATGACACCGGTGAATCCTTATGTGGTTTGTGATAAGAACAGACATGCAATGACTCTGGCTGTGGTTCATGAAGAGAACACACATGCAATGACACTGGTGGATCCATATGTGGTTTTTGAGAAGAACACACATGCAATGACTCTGGCTGTAGTTCATGAAGAGAACACACATGCAATGACACTGGTGGATCCATGTGTGGTTTGTGAGAAGAACATACATGCAATGACACTGGGTGTGGTTCATGAAAAGAACAGACATGCAATGACTCTAGTTGTGGTTTGTAAAAATAACACACATCCAGTGACACTGGTGGATCCATATGTGGTTTGTGGAAAGAGCAGACATGCAATGACTCTAGCTGTGGTTTGTGAAAAGAACAAACGTGCAATGACACTGGTGGATCAATGTGTGGTTTGTGAGAAGAACACACATGAAATGACACTGGGTGTGGTGTAGGAAAAGAAGACACATCCAATGACACTGGTGTATCCTTATGTGGTTTGTGAGAAGAACAGACATACAATGTATCTAGATGTGGTTCAAAAAAGAATATACATGCAATGACACTGGTGGATCCATGTGTGGTTTGTGACAAGAACACACATGCAATGACTCTGGCTGTGGTTCATGAAATGAACACACATGCAATGACACTGGTGGCTCCATGTGTAGTTTGTGAAAGAACACACATGCAATGACGTTGGGTCTGGTTCATGAAAAGAAAACACATCCAATGACACTGGTGTATCCTTATGTGGTTTGTGAAAAGAGCACACATGCAATGACACTGGTGGATCCATATGTGGTTTGTGGAAAGAACAGGCATGCAATGACACTGGGTGTGGTTCATGAAAAGAACACTCATCCAATGACACTGGTGCATCCATATGTGGTTTGTGGAAAGAACAGACATGCAATGACTCTAGCTATGGTTTAAGAAAAGAATAGACATGCAATGACTCTAGTTCTGGTTCATGAAAAGAACACACATCCAGTGAAACTGGTGTATCCTTATGTGGTTTGTGGAAAGAATAGATATGCAATGACTCTGGATGTGGTTCATGAAATAACAGACATGCAATGACACTGGTGGATCCATGTGTGGTTTGTGAGAAGAACACACACGCAATGACTCTGGCTGTGGTTCAGGAAAAGAACTCTCATCCAATGACACTGGTAGATCCACATGTGGTTTGTGGAAAAAACAAACATGCAATGACACTGGGTGTGGTTCATGAAAAGAACACTCATCCAATGACACTAGTGGATCCATATGTGGTTTGTGGAAAGAACAGACATGCAATGATTATAGCTGTGGTTTAAGAAAAGAAACGACATGCAATGACTCTAGTTGTGGTTCATGAAAAGAACACACATCCAGTGACACTGGTGTATCCTTATGTGGTTTGTGGAAAGAACTGACATGCAATGACTCTAACTGTGGTTTGTGAAAAGAACAGACATGCAATGACACTGGTGGATCCATGTGTGGTTTATGAGAAGAACACACATGCAATGACACTGGGTGTGGTTCATGAAAAGAATACACATCCAATGACACCGGTGAATCCTTATGTGGTTTGTGATAAGAACAGACATGCAATGACACTGGTTGTGGTTCATGAAATGAACATACATGCCATGACACTGGTGGATACATGTGTGGTTTTTGAGAAGAATTCACATGCAATGACTCTGGCTGTGGTTCATGAAAAGAACACACATGCAATGACACTGGTGGATACATATGTGGTTTGTGGAAAGAACAGACATGCAATGACTCTAGCTATGGTTTAAGAAAAGAACAAACATGCAATGACTCTAGTTGTGGTTCATGAAAAGAACATAAATCCAGTGAAACTGGGGTATCCTTATGTGGTTTGTGGAAAGAATAGATATGCAATGACTCTGGATGTGGTTCATGAAAATAACACACATGCAATGACACTGGTGGATCCATGTGTGGTTTGTGAGAATAATACACACGCAATGACTCTGGCTGTGGTTCAAGAAAAGTACTCTAATCCAATGACACTGGTAGATCCATATGTGGTTTGTGGAAAGAACAAACATGGAATGACACTGGGTGTGGTTCATGAAAAGAACACTCATCCAATGACACTGCTGGATCCATATGTGGTTTGTGGAAAGAATAGACATGCAATGACACTTGCTATGGTTTAAGAAAAGAAACGACATGCAATGAGTCTAGTTGTGGTTCATGAAAAGAACACACATCCAGTGACACTGGTGTATCCTTATGTGGTTTGTGGAAAGAACTGACATGCAATGACTCTAACTATGGTTTGTGAAAAGAATAGACATGCAATGACACTGGTGGACCATGCGTGGTTTATGAGAAGAACACACATGCAATGACACTGGGTGTGGTTCATGAAAAGAACACACATCCAATGACACCGGTGAATCCTTATGTGGTTTGTGATAAGAACAGACATGCAATGACACTGGCTGTGGTTCATGAAAAGAACATACATGCAATGACACTGGTGGATCCATGTGTGGTTTTTGAGAAGAATTCACATGCAATGACTCTGGCTGTGGTTCATGAAAAGAACACACATGAAATGACACTAGTGGATCCATGTGTGGTTTGTGAGAAGAACACACATGCAATGACACTGGGTGTGGTTCATGAAAAGAACACAAATCCAATGCCACTGGTGAATCCTTATGTGGTTTGTGAAAAGAGCACACATGCAATGACACTGGTGGATCCATGTGTGGTTTGTGATAAGAACACACATGCAATGACACTCGGTGTGGTTCATGAAAAGAACACTCATCCAATGACACTGGTGGGTCCATATGTGGTTTGTGGAAAGAACATACATGCAATGAAACTGGGTGTGGTTCACGAAAAGAACCCTCATCCAATGACACTGATGGATCCATATGCGGTGTGTGGAAAGAACATACATGCAATGACTCTAGATGTGGTTTAAGAAAGAACAAACATGCAATGAATCTAGTTGTGGTTCATGAAAAGAACACACATCTAGTGACACTAATGTATGCTTATGTGGTTTGTGGAAAGAACAAACATGCAATGACTCTGGCTGTGGTTCATGAAAAGAACAGACATGCAATAACAGTGGTGGATCCATGTGTGGTTTGTGAGAAGAACAGACATGCAATGACTCTAGCTTTGGTTCATGAAAAGAACACACATGCAATGCCACTGGTGGATCCATGTGTGGTTTGTGAGAAGAACACACATGCAATGACACTGGGTGTGGTTCATGAAAAGAACAGACATGCAGTGACTCTAATTGTGGTTTATAAAAATAACACACAACCAGTGACACTGGTGGATCCATATGTGGTTTGTGGAATGAGCAGACATGCAATGACTCTAGTTGTGGTTTGCGAAAAGAACAGACGTGCAATGACACTGGAGGAGCAATGTGTGGTTTGTGAGAAGAACACACATGCAATGACACTAGGTGTGGTGCATGAAAAGAAGACACATCCAATGACACTGGTGTATCCTTATGTGGTTTGTGAAAAGAACAGACATACAATGACTCTAGATGTGGTTCAAAAAAAGAACATACATGCAATGACACTGGTGGATCCATGTGTAGTTTGTGAGAAGAAGACACATGCAATGACTCTGGTTGTAGTTCATGAAAAGAACACACATGCAATGACACTGGTGGATCCATGTGTGGTTTGTGAAAGAACTCACATGCAATGACGTTGGTTCTGGTTCATGAAAAGAACACACATCCAATGACACTGGTGTATCCTCATGTGGTTTGTGAAAAGAGCACACATGCAATGACATTGGTGGATCCATGTGTGGTTTGTGAGAAGAACACACATGCAATGACACTAGGTGTGGTTCATGAAAAGAACACTCATCCAATGACACTGCTGGATCCAGATGTGGTTTGTGGAAAGAATAGACATGCAATGACACTGGGTGGGGTTCATGAAAAGAACACTCATCCAATGACACTGGTGGATCCATATGTGGTTTGTGGAAAGAACTGACATGCAATGACTCTAGCTATGGTTAAAGAAAAGAACAGACATGCAATGACACTAGTCGTGGTTCATGAAAAGAACACACATCCAGTGAAACTGGTGTATCCTTATGTGGTTTGTGGAAAGAATAGATATGCAATGACTCTGGCTGTGGTTCATGAAAAGAACAGACATGCAATGACACTGGTGGATCCATGTGTGATTTGTAAGAAGAACACACATACAATGACTCTGGCTATGGTTCGTGAAATGAACTCTCATCCAATGACACTTGTGGATCCATATGTGGTTTGTGGAAAGAACAGACATGTAATGACACAGGGTGTGGTCCATCAAAAGAACACTCATCCAATGACATTGGTAGATTCATATGTGGTTTGTGGAAAGAAGAAACATGCAATGACACTGGGTGTGGTTCATGAAAAGAACACTCATCCAATGCCACTGATGGATCTATATGTGGTTTGTGGAAATAACAGACATGCAAGGACTCTAGCTGGGGTTTAAGAAAAGAAACGACATGCAATGACTCTAGTTGTGGTTCATGAAAAGAACACACATCCAGTGACACTGGTGTATCCTTATGTGGTGTGTGGAAAGAACTGACATGCAATGACTCTAGCTGTGGTTTGTGAAAAGAACAGACATGTAATAACACTGGTGGATCCATGTGTGCTTTGTGAGAAGAACACACATGCAATGACTCTGGCTGTGGTTCATGAAAAGAACACACATGCAATGACACTGGTGGATCCATGTGTGGTTTATAGGAAGAACAAACATGCAATGCCTCTGGCTATGGTTCATGAAAAGAACAGACATGCAATGACACTAGTGGATCCATGTGTGGTTTTGAGAAGAATACACATGCAATGACTCTATCTATGGTTCATGAAAAGAACACACATGCAATGACACTGGTGGATCCATGTGTGGTTCATGAGAAGATCACACATGCAATGACACTAGGTGTCATTCATGAAAAGAACACACATCCAATGACACTCGTGTATCCTTATGTAGTTTGTGAAAAGAGCACACATGCAATGACTCTAGCTGTTCCATGTGTGGTTTGTGAGAAGAACATACATCCAATGACACTGGGTGTGGTTAATGAAAAGAGCAGACATGCAATGACACTGGTGGATCCATGTGTGGTTTGTGAGAACACCACACATGCAATGACACTGGATGTGGTTCACGAAAAGAACACTCATCCAATGACACTAGTGGATCCATATGTGGTTTGTGGAAAGCACAGACATGCAATGACACTGGGGGATCCATGTGTGGTTTGTGAGAAGAACACACATGCAATGACACTGGGTGTGGTTCATGAAAAGAACAGACAAGCAATGACTCTAGTTGTGGTTTGTAAAAATAACACACATCCAGTGACACTGGTGGATCCATATGTGGTTTGTGGAAAGAGCAGACATGCAATGACTCTAGCCGTGGTTTCTGAGAAGAACACACATGCAATGATACTCGGTGTGGTGCATGAAAATAAGACACATCCAATGACACCGGTGTATCGTTATGTGGTTTGTGAGAAGAACAGACATACAATGACTCTAGATGTGGTTCAAAAAAAGAACATACATTCAATGACACTGGTGGATCCATGTGTGGTTTGTGAGAAGAACACACATGCAATGACTCTAGCTGTGGTTCATGAAAAGAACACACATGCAATGACACTGGTGGATCCATGTGTGGTTTGTGAAAGAACACACATGCAATGACCTTGGGTCTGGTTCATGAAAAGAACACACATCCAATGACACTGGTGTATCCTTATGTGGTTTGTGAAAAGAGCACACATGCAATGACATTGGTGGATCCATGTGTGGTTTGTGAGAAGAACACACATGCAATGACACTGGGTGTGGTTCATGATAAGAACACTCATCCAATGACACTAGTGGATCCATATGTGGTTTGTGGAAAGAATAGACATGCAATGACACTAGGTGTGGTTTAAGAAAAGAACAGACATGCAATGACTCTAGTTGTGGTTCATGAAAAGACCACACATCCAGTGACACTTGTGTATCCTTATGTGGTTTGTGGAATGAACTGACATGCAATGACTCTAGCTATGGTTTGTGAAAAGAACAAACATGCTATGACACTGGTGGATCCATGTGTGGTTTATGAGAAGAACACACATGCAATGACACTGGGTGTGGTTCATGAAAAGAACACACATCCAATGACACCGGTGTATCCTTATGTGGTTTGTGATAAGAACATACATGCAATAACACTGGCCGTGGTTCATCAAAAGAACAGACATGCAAGGACACTGGTGGAACCATGTGTGGTTTGTGAGAAGAACACACATGCAATGACAATGGGTGTGGTTCATTAAAAGAACACACATGCAATGACACTGGTGTATCCTTATGTGGTTTGTGATAAGAACAGACATCCAATGACACTGGCCGTGGTTCATGAAAAGAACAGACATGCAATGACACTGGTGGATCCATGTGTGGTTTGTGAGAAGAACACAAATGCAATGACACTGGGTGTGGTTCATGAAAATAACACACATCCAATGACACTGGTGTATCCTTATGTAGTTTGTGAAAAGAGCACACATGCAATGACTCTAGCTGTGGTTTGTGAAAAGAGCGCACATGCAATGACTCTAGCTATTGTTTATGAAAAGAACAGACATGCAATGACTCTAGTTGTGGTTTGTTAAAATAGCACACATCTAGTGACACTAGTGGATCCATATGTTGTTTGTGGAAAGAACACACATGCAATGACTCTAATTGTGGTTAATGAAAAGAGCACACATGCAATGAAACTAGTGGATCCATGTGTGGTTTGTGAGAAGAACAGACATCCAATGACACTGGCTGTGGTTCATGAAAAGAACAGACATGCAATGACACTGGTGGATCCGCATGTGGTTTGTGAGAATAACACAAATGCAATGACACTTGGTGTGGTTCATAAAAAGAACATACATCTAATGACACAGGTGTATCCTTATGTGGTTTGTGAAAAGAGCACACATGCAATGACTCTAGCTATGGTTTGTGAAAGGAGCACACATGCAATGACTCTAGCTATTGTTTGTGAAAAGAACAGACATGCAATGACTCTAGTTGTGGTTTGTGAAAATAACACACATCAAGTGACACTGGTGGATCCATATGTGGTTTGTGGAAAGAACATACAAGCAATGACTCTAGTTGTGGTTTGTGAAAAAATAGACATGCAATGACATTGGTGGATCCATGTGTGGTTTATGAGAAGAACACACATGCAATGACACTAGTGATATGTGGTTTGTGAAAAGAACACACATGCAATGACTCTAACTGTGGTTAATGAAAAGAGCACACATGCAATGACACTGGTGGATCCATGTGTGGTTTCTGAGAAGAACACAAATGCAATGACACTATGTGTGGTTTTTGAAAAGAACACTCATCCAATGACGATGGTGGATCCATATGTGGTTTGTGGAAAGAATAAACATGCAATGGCACTGGGTGTGGTTCATGAAAAGAACACTCATCCAATGACACTGGTGGATCCTATGTGGTTTATGGAAGGAACAGACATGCAATGACTCTAGCTGTGGTTCATGAAAAGAACTGACATGCAATGACACTAGTGGATCCAATGTGGTTTGTGAGAAGAACACACATTCAATGACGCTAGGTGTGGTTCATGAAAAGAAGACATATGCACTGACTCTAGTTCTGGTTTGTGAAAATAACAAACATCCAGTGACAATGGTGGATCCATTTGTGGTTTGTGCAAAGAACAGACATGCAATGACTCTAGCTGTAGTTTGTGAAAAGAATAGACATGCAATGAAACTAGTGGAACCATGTGTGGTTTGTGAGAAGAACACACATGTAATGACAATGGGTGTGGTTCATTAAAAGAACACACATGCAATGACACTGGTGTATCCTTATGTGGTTTGTGATAAGAACAGACATGCAATGACTCTGGGTATGGTTCATGAAAAGAACAGACATGCAATGACACTGGTGTATCCTTATGTGGTTTGTGAAAAGAGCACACATGCAATGACACTAGTGGCTCCATGTGTGGTTTGTGAGAAGAACATACATCCAATGACACTAGCTGTGGTTCATGAAAAGACATGCAATGACACTGGTGGATCCATGTGTGGGTTGTGAGAACAACACAAATGCCATGACTCTGGCTGTGGTTCATGAAAATAACACGCATGCAATGACACTAGTGGATCCATGTGTGGTTTGTGAGAATAATACACATGCAATGACACTGGGTGTGGTTTATGAAAAGAACACACATCCAATGACACTTTTGGATCCTTATGTGTTTTGTGAAAAGAACACACATGCAGTGACACTGGTGGATCCATGTGTGGTTTGTGAGAAGAACAGACATCCAATGACACTGGCTATGGTTCATGAAAAGAACAGACATGCAATGACACTGGTGGATCCATGTGTGGTTTGTGAGAAGAACACAAATGCAATGACTCTAGCTATGGTTTGTGAAAAGAGCACACATGCAATGATTCTAGCTATTGTTTGTGAAAAGATCAGACTTGCAATGACTCTAGTTGTGGTTTGTGAAAATAACACACATCAAGTCACACTGGTGGATCCATATGTGGTTTGTGGAAAGAACATCCAAGCAATGACTCTAGTTGTGGTTTGTGAAAAGAACAGACATGCAATGACACTGGTGGATCCATGTGTGCTTTATGAGAAGAACACACATGCAATGACACTGGTGATATGTGGTTCGTGAAAAGAACACACATGCAATGATTCTAACTGTGGTTAATGAAAAGAGCACACATGCGATGACACTGGTGGATCCATGTGTGGTTTGTGAGAAGAACATACATCCATTAACACTGCGTGTGGTTAATGAAAAGAGCAAACATGCAATGACACTGGTGGATACATGTGCGGTTTTTGAGAATAACACACATGCAATAACACTGGGTGTGGTTCATGAAAAGAACAATCATCCAATGACACTAGTGTATCCTTATGTGGTTTGTGAAAAGAGCACACATGCAATGACTCTGGCTGTGGTTCATGAAGAGAACACACATGCAATGACACTGGTGGATCCATATGTGGTTTTTGAGAAGAACACACATGCAATGACTCTGGGTGTGGTTCATGAAGAGAACACACATGCAATGACACTGGTGGATCCATGTGTGGTTTGTGAGAAGAACACACATGCAATGACACTGGGTGTGGTTCATGAAAAGAACAGACATGCAATGACTCTAGTTGTGGTTTGTAAAAATAACACACATCCAGTGACACTGGTGGATCCATATGTGGTTTGTGGAAAGAGCAGACATGCAATGACTCTAGCTGTGGTTTGTGAAAAGAACAAACGTGCAATGACACTGGTGGATCAATGTGTGGTTTGTGAGAAGAACACACATGCAATGACACTGGGTGTGGTGTAGGAAAAGAAGACACATCCAATGACACTGGTGTATCCTTATGTGGTTTGTGAGAAGAACAGACATACAATGTATCTAGATGTGGTTCAAAAAAGAATATACATGCAATGACACTGGTGGATCCATGTGTGGTTTGTGAGAAGAACACACATGCAATGACTCTGGCTGTGGTTCATGAAATGAACACACATGCAATGACACTGGTGGATCCATGTGTAGTTTGTGAAAGAACACACATGCAATGACGTTGGGTCTGGTTCATGAAAAGAAAACACATCCAATGACACTGGTGTATCCTTATGTGGTTTGTGAAAAGAGCACACATGCAATGACACTGGTGGATCCATATGTGGTTTGTGGAAAGAACAGGCATGCAATGACACTGGGTGTGGTTCAGGAAAAGAACACTCATCCAATGACACTGGTGCATCCATATGTGGTTTGTGGAAAGAACAGACATGCAATGACTCTAGCTATGGTTTAAGAAAAGAATGGACATGCAATGACTCTAGTTCTGGTTCATGAAAAGAACACACATCGAGTGAAACTGGTGTATCCTTATGTGGTTTGTGGAAAGAATAGATATGCAATGACTCTGGATGTGGTTCATGAAAAGAACAGACATGCAATGACACTGGTGGATCCATGTGTGGTTTGTGAGAAGAACACACAGGCAATGACTCTGGCTGTGGTTCATGAAAAGAACTCTCATCCAATGACACTGGTAGATCCACATGTGGTTTATGGAAAAAACAAACATGCAATGACACTGGGTGTGGTTCATGAAAAGAACACTCATCCAATGACACTAATGGATCCATATGTGGTTTGTGGAAAGAACAGATATGCAATGACTATAGCTGTGGTTTAAGAAAAGAAACGACATGCAATGACTCTAGTTGTGGTTCATGAAAAGAACACACATCCAGTGAGACTGGTGTATCCTTATGTGGTTTGTGGAAAGAACTGACATGCAATGACTCTAACTGTGGTTTGTGAAAAGAACAGACATGCAACGACACTGGTGGATCCATGTGTGGTTTATGAGAAGAACACACATGCAATGACACTGGGTGTGGTTCATGAAAAGAATACACATCCAATGACACCGGTGAATCCTTATGTGGTTTGTGATAAGAACAGAAATGCAATGACACTGGCTGTGGTTCATGAAAAGAACATACATGCAATGACACTGGTGGATCCATGTGTGGTTTTTGAGAAGAATTCACATGCAATGACTCTGGCTGTGGTTCATGAAAAGAACACACATGCAATGACTCTAGTTGTGGTTCATGAAAAGAACACACATCCAATGAAACTGGTGTAACCTTATGTAGTTTGTGGAAAGAATAGATATGTAATGACTCTGGATGTGGTTCATGAAAAGAACAGACATGCAATGACACTAGTGGATCCTTGTGTGGTTTGTGAGAAGAACGCACATGCAATGATTCTGGTTGTGGTTCATGAAAAGAACTCTCATCCAATGACACTGGTGGATCCATATGTGGTTTGTGGAAAGAACAAACATGCAATGACACTGGGTGTGGTTCATGAAAAGAACACTCATCCAATGACACTGGTGGATCCATATGTGGTTTGTGGAAAGAACAGACATGCAATGACTCTAGCTGTGGTTTGTGAAAATAACAGACATGCAATGACACTGGTGGATCCATGTGTGGTTTATGAGAAGAACACACATGCAATGACACTGGGTGTGGTTCATGAAAAGAACACACATCCAATGACACTGGTGTATCCTTATGTGGTTTGTGATCAGAACATACATGCAATGACACTGGCTGTGGTTCATGAAAAGAACAGACATGCAATGACACTAGTGGATCCATGTGTTGTTTTTGAGAAGAATTCACATGCAATAACTCTGGCTGTGGTTCATGAAAAGAACACACATGCAATGACACTGGTGGATCCATGTGTGGTTTGTGAGAAGAACACACATGCAATGACACTGGGTGTGGTTCATGAAAAGAACACACATCCAATGACACTGGTGTATCCTTATGTGGTTCATGAAAAGAGCACACATGTAGTGACACTGGTGGATCCATGTGTGGTTTGTGAGAAGAACACACATGCAATGACACTTGGTGTGGTTCATGAAAAGAACACTCATCCAATGACACTGGTGGATCCATATGTGGTTTGTGGAAAGAACATACATGTAATGACACTGGTGTGGTCCATGAAAAGAACACTCATCCAATGACACTAGTGTATCCTTATGTGGTTTGTGAGAAGAACAGACATACAATGTATCTAGATGTGGTTCAAAAAAGAATATACATGCAATGACACTGGTGGATCGATGTGTGGTTTGTGAGAAGAACACACATGCAATGACTCTTGCCGTGGTTCATGAAAAGAAGACACATGCAATGACACGGGTGGATCCATGTGTGCTTTGTGAAAGAACACACATGCAATGACACTGGGTGTGGTCCATGAAAAGAACACTCATCCAATGACACTGGTGGATCCATATGTGGTTTGTGGAAAGAACATACATGCAATGACTCTAGCCATGGTTTAAGAAAATAAACGACATGCAATGACTCTAGTTCTGGTTCATGAAAAGAACACACATCCAGTGAAACTGGTGTGTCCTTATGTGGTTTGTGGAAAGAACAGACATGCAATGACACTGGTGGATCCATGTGTGGTTTGTGAGAAGAACACACATGCAATGACTCTGGCTGTGGTTCATGAAAAGAACTCTCATCCAATGACACTGGTAGATCCATATGTGGTTTGTGGAAAAAACAAACATGCAATGACACTGGGTGTGGTTCATGAAAAAGAACACTCATCCAATGACACTGGTGGATCCATATGTGGTTCGTGGAAAGAACAGGCATGCAATGATTCTAGCTGTGGTTTAAGAAAAGAAACGACATGCAATGACTCTAGTTGTGGTTCATGAAAAGAACACACATCCAGTGACACTGGTGTATCCTTATGTGGTTTGTGGAAAGAACAGACATGCAATGACTCTAACTGTGGTTTGTGAAAAGAACAAACATGCAATGACACTGGTGGATCCATCTGTGGTTTATGAGAAGAACACACGTGCAATGACACTGGGTGTGGTTAATGAAAATAACACACATCCAATGACACCAGTGTATCCTTATGTGGTTTCTGATAAGAACAGACATCCAATGACACTGATGGATCGATGTGTGGTTTGTGAGAAGAACACACAAGCAATGAACTGGGTGTGGTTCATGAACAGAACAGACATGCAATGACACTGGTGGATCAATATGTGGTTTGTGGAAAGAACAGACATGGAATGACACTGGGTGTGGTTCACGAAAAGAACACTCATCCAATGACACTGGTGGATCCATATGTGGTTTGTGGAAAGAACAGACATGCAATGACTCTAGTTATGGTTGAAGAAAAGAATAGACATGCAATGACTCTAGTTGTGGTTCATGAAAAGAACACACATCCAGTGAAACTCGTGTATCCTTATGTAGTTTGTGGAAAGAATAGATATGCAATGACTCTGGATGTGGTTCATGAAAAGAACAAACATGCAATGACACTGGTGGATCCATGTGTGGTTTGTGAGAAGAACACACATGCAATGACTCTGGCTATGGTTCATGAAAAGAACTCTCATCCAATGACACTGGTCGATCCATATGTGGTTTGTGGAAAGAACAAACATGCAATGACACTGGGTGTGGTTCATGAAACGAACACTCATCCAATGACTCTAGTTGTGGTTTGGAAAAATAACACACATCCAGTGACACTGGTGGATCCATATGTGGTTTGTGGAAAGAGCAGACATGCAATGACTCTATCTGTGGTTTGTGAAAAAAATAGACGTGCAATGACACTAGTGGATCAATGTGTGGTTTCTAAGAAGAACACACATGCAATGACACTGGGTGTGGTGCATGAAAAGAAGACACATCCAATGACACTGGTGTATCCTTATGTGGTTTGTGAGAAGAACATACATGCAATGACACTGGTGTGGTTCATGAAAAGAACACTCATCCAATGACACTAGTGGATCCATATGTGGTTTGTGGAAAGAACAGACATGCAATGACTCTAGTTATGGTTGAAGAAAAGAACAGACATGCAATGACTCTAGTTGTGGTTCATGAAAAGAACACACATCCAGTGAAATTGGTGTATCCTTATGTAGTTTGTGGAAAGAATAGATATGCAATGACTCTGGATGTTGTTCATGAAAAGAACAGACATGCAATGACACTGGTGGATCCATGTGTGGTTTGTGAGAAGAACACACATGCAATGACTCTGGCTATGGTTCATGAAAAGAACTCTCATCCAATGACACTGGTCGATCCATATGTGGTTTGTGGAAAGAACAAACATGAATGACACTGGGTGTGGTTCATGAAACGAACACTCATCCAATGACATTGGTGGATCCATATGTGGTTTGTGGAAAGAACAGACATGCAATGACTCTAGCTGTGGTTTAAGAAAAGAAACGACACGCAATGACTCTAGTTGTGGTTCATGAAAAGAACACACATCCAGTGACACTATTGTATCCTTATGTGGTTTGTGGATAGAACTAACATGCAATGACTCCAGCTGTGGTTTGTGAAAAGAACAGACATGCAACGACACTGGTGGATCCATGTGTGGTTTGTGAGAAGAACACACATGCAATGACACTGGGTGTGGTTCATGAAAAGAACACACATCCAATGACACTGGTGTATCCTTATGTGGTTCATGAAAAGAGCACACATGTAGTGACACTGGTGGATCCATGTGTGGTTTGTGAGAAGAACACACATGCAATGACACTTGGTGTGGTTCATGAAAAGAACACTCATCCAATGACACTGGTGGATCCATATGTGGTTTGTGGAAAGAACATACATGTAATGACACTGGTGTGGTCCATGAAAAGAACACTCATCCAATGACACTAGTGTATCCTTATGTGGTTTGTGAGAAGAACAGACATACAATGTATCTAGATGTGGTTCAAAAAAGAATATACATGCAATGACACTGGTGGATCGATGTGTGGTTTGTGAGAAGAACACACATGCAATGACTCTTGCCGTGGTTCATGAAAAGAAGACACATGCAATGACACGGGTGGATCCATGTGTGCTTTGTGAAAGAACACACATGCAATGACACTGGGTGTGGTCCATGAAAAGAACACTCATCCAATGACACTGGTGGATCCATATGTGGTTTGTGGAAAGAACATACATGCAATGACTCTAGCCATGGTTTAAGAAAATAAACGACATGCAATGACTCTAGTTCTGGTTCATGAAAAGAACACACATCCAGTGAAACTGGTGTGTCCTTATGTGGTTTGTGGAAAGAACAGACATGCAATGACACTGGTGGATCCATGTGTGGTTTGTGAGAAGAACACACATGCAATGACTCTGGCTGTGGTTCATGAAAAGAACTCTCATCCAATGACACTGGTAGATCCATATGTGGTTTGTGGAAAAAACAAACATGCAATGACACTGGGTGTGGTTCATGAAAAAGAACACTCATCCAATGACACTGGTGGATCCATATGTGGTTCGTGGAAAGAACAGGCATGCAATGATTCTAGTTGTGGTTTAAGAAAAGAAACGACATGCAATGACTCTAGTTGTGGTTCATGAAAAGAACACACATCCAGTGACACTGGTGTATCCTTATGTGGTTTGTGGAAAGAACAGACATGCAATGACTCTAACTGTGGTTTGTGAAAAGAACAAACATGCAATGACACTGGTGGATCCATCTGTGGTTTATGAGAAGAACACACGTGCAATGACACTGGGTGTGGTTAATGAAAATAACACACATCCAATGACACCAGTGTATCCTTATGTGGTTTCTGATAAGAACAGACATCCAATGACACTGATGGATCGATGTGTGGTTTGTGAGAAGAACACACAAGCAATGACACTGGGTGTGGTTGATGAACAGAACAGACATGCAATGACACTGGTGGATCAATATGTGGTTTGTGGAAAGAACAGACATGGAATGACACTGGGTGTGGTTCACGAAAAGAACACTCATCCAATGACACTGGTGGATCCATATGTGGTTTGTGGAAAGAACAGACATGCAATGACTCTAGTTATGGTTGAAGAAAAGAATAGACATGCAATGACTCTAGTTGTGGTTCATGAAAAGAACACACATCCAGTGAAACTCGTGTATCCTTATGTAGTTTGTGGAAAGAATAGATATGCAATGACTCTGGATGTGGTTCATGAAAAGAACAAACATGCAATGACACTGGTGGATCCATGTGTGGTTTGTGAGAAGAACACACATGCAATGACTCTGGCTATGGTTCATGAAAAGAACTCTCATCCAATGACACTGGTCGATCCATATGTGGTTTGTGGAAAGAACAAACATGCAATGACACTGGGTGTGGTTCATGAAACGAACACTCATCCAATGACTCTAGTTGTGGTTTGGAAAAATAACACACATCCAGTGACACTGGTGGATCCATATGTGGTTTGTGGAAAGAGCAGACATGCAATGACTCTATCTGTGGTTTGTGAAAAAAATAGACGTGCAATGACACTAGTGGATCAATGTGTGGTTTCTGAGAAGAACACACATGCAATGACACTGGGTGTGGTGCATGAAAAGAAGACACATCCAATGACACTGGTGTATCCTTATGTGGTTTGTGAGAAGAACATACATGCAATGACACTGGTGTGGTTCATGAAAAGAACACTCATCCAATGACACTAGTGGATCCATATGTGGTTTGTGGAAAGAACAGACATGCAATGACTCTAGTTATGGTTGAAGAAAAGAACAGACATGCAATGACTCTAGTTGTGGTTCATGAAAAGAACACACATCCAGTGAAATTGGTGTATCCTTATGTAGTTTGTGGAAAGAATAGATATGCAATGACTCTGGATGTGGTTCATGAAAAGAACAGACATGCAATGACACTGGTGGATCCATGTGTGGTTTGTGAGAAGAACACACATGCAATGACTCTGGCTATGGTTCATGAAAAGAACTCTCATCCAATGACACTGGTCGATCCATATGTGGTTTGTGGAAAGAACAAACATGAATGACACTGGGTGTGGTTCATGAAACGAACACTCATCCAATGACATTGGTGGATCCATATGTGGTTTGTGGAAAGAACAGACATGCAATGACTCTAGCTGTGGTTTAAGAAAAGAAACGACACGCAATGACTCTAGTTGTGGTTCATGAAAAGAACACACATCCAGTGACACTATTGTATCCTTATGTGGTTTGTGGATAGAACTAACATGCAATGACTCCAGCTGTGGTTTGTGAAAAGAACAGACATGCAACGACACTGGTGGATCCTTGTGTGGTTTATGAGAAGAACACAGATGCAATGACACTGGGTGTGCTTCATGAAAAGAACACACATCCAATGACACCGGTGTATCCTTGTGTGGTTTGTGATAAGAACATACATGCAATGACACTGGCTGTGGTTCATGAAAAGAATAGACATGCAATGACTCTAGTTGTGGTTTGGAAAAATAACACACATCCAGTGACAATGGTGGATCCATATGTGGTTTGTGGAAAGAGCAGACATGCAATGACTCTATCTGTGGTTTGTGAAAAAAACAGACGTGCAATGACACTAGTGGATCAATGTGTGGTTTGTGAGAAGAACACACATGCAATGACACTGGGTGTGGTGCATGAAAAGAAGACACATCCAATGACACTGGTGTATCCTTATGTGGTTTGTGAGAAGAACATACATGCAATGACACTGGTGTGGTTCATGAAAAGAACACTCATCCAATGACACTAGAGGATCCATATGTGGTTTGTGGAAAGAACAGACATGCAATGACTCTAGTTATGGTTGAAGAAAAGAACAGACATGCAATGACTCTAGTTGTGGTTCATAAAAAGAACACACATCCAGTGAAATTGGTGTATACTTATGTAGTTTGTGGAAAGAATAGATATGCAATGACTCTGGATGTGGTTCATGAAAAGAACAGACATGCAATGACACTAGTGGATCCATGTGTGGTTTGTGAGAAGAACACACATGCAATGACTCTGGCTATGGTTCATGAAAAGAACTCTCATCCAATGACACTCGTGGATCCATATGTGGTTTGTGGAAAGAACAAACATGCAATGACACTGGGTGTGGTTCATGAAACGAACACTCATCCAATGACATTGGTGGATCCATATGTGGTTTGTGGAAAGAACAGACATGCAATGACTCTAGCTGTGTTTTAAGAAAAGAAACGACACGCAATGACTCTAGTTGTGGTTCATGAAAATAACACACATCCAGTGACACTAGTGTATCCTTATGTGGTTTGTGGAAAGAACTAACATGCAATGACTCCAGCTGTGGTTTGTGAAAAGAACAGACATGCAATGACACTGGTGGATCCATGTGTGGTTTATGAGAAGAACACACATGCAATGACACTGGGTGTGCTTCATGAAAAGAACACACATCCAATGACACCGGTGTATCCTTATGTGGTTTGTGATAAGAACATACATGCAATGACACTAGCTGTGGTTCATGAAAAGAACAGACATGCAATGACTCGAGTTGTGGTTTGGAAAATAACACACATCCAGTGACACTGGTGGATCCATATGTGGTTTGTGGAAAGAGCAGACATGCAATGACTCTATCTGTGGTTTGTGAAAAAAAGAGACGTGCAATGACACTAGTGGATCAATGTGTGGTTTGTGAGAAGAACACACATGCAATGACACTGGGTGTGGTGCATGAAAAGAAGACACATCCAATGACACTGGTGTATCCTTATGTGGTTTGTGAGAAGAACAGACATACAATGACTCTAGATGTGGTTGAAAAAAAGAACATACATGCAATGACACTGGTGGATCCATTTGTGGTTTGTGAGAAGAACACATATGCAATAACTCTGGCTGTGGTTCATGAAAAGAACTCTCATCCAATGACACTGGTGATCCATATGTGGTTTGTGGAGAGAATAAACATGCAATGACATTGGGTGTGGTTCATGAAAAGAACACTCATCCAATGACACTGTGGAAAGATAATACATGCACTGACTCTAGATGTGGTTTAAGAAAAGAAACAACATGCAATGACTCTAGTTGTGGTTCATGAAAAGAACACACATCCAGTGACACTGGTGGATCAATATGTGGTTTGTGAGAAGAACACGCATGCAATGACACTGGGATTGGTTCATGAAAAGAACACTCATCCAATGACACTGGTGGATCAATATGTGGTTTGTGGAAAGAACATACATGCAATGACACTGGGTGTGGTTCACGAAAAGAACACTGATCCAATGACACTGGTGGATCCATATGCGGTGTGTGGAAAGAACAGACATGCAATAACACTGGGCTATCCTTATGTGGTTTGTGAGAAGAACAGACATACAATGACTCTAGATGTGGTTGAAAAAAAGAACATACATGCAATGACACTGGTGGATCCATTTGTGGTTTGTGAGAAGAACACATATGCAATAACTCTGGCTGTGGTTCATGAAAAGAACTCTCATCCAATGACACTGGTGGATCCATATGTGGTTTGTGGAGAGAACAAACATGCAATGACATTGGGTGTGGTTCATGAAAAGAACACTCATCCAATGACACTGTGGAAAGAACATACATGCAATGACTCTAGATGTGGTTTAAGAAAAGAAACAACATGCAATGACTCTAGTTGTGGTTCATGAAAAGAACACACATCCAGTGACACTGGTGGATCAATATGTGGTTTGTGAGAAGAACACACATGCAATGACACTGGGTGTGGTGCATGAAAAGAAGACACATCCAATGACACTGGTGTATCCTTATGTGGTTTGTGAGAAGAACAGACATACAATGACTCTAGATGTGGTTGAAAAAAAGAACATACATGCAATGACACTGGTGGATCCATTTGTGGTTTGTGAGAAGAACACATATGCAATAACTCTGGATGTGGTTCATGAAAAGAACTCTCATCCAATGACACTGGTGGATCCATATGTGGTTTGTGGAACGAACAGACATGCAATGACACTGGTGGACCATGTGTGGTTTGTGAGAAGAACACACATGCAATGACATTGGGTGTGGTTCATGAAAAGAACACTCATCCAATGGCATTGGTGGATCCATATGTGGTTTGTGGAAAGAACAGACATGCAATGACTCTAGCTATGGTTTAAGAAAAGAACAGACATGCAATGACTCTAGTTGTGGTTCATGAAAAGAACACACATCCAGTGAAACTGGTGTATCCTTATGTGGTTTGTGGAAAGAGTAGATATGCAATGACTATGGCTGTGGTTGATGAAAATAATAGACATGCAATGGCACTGGTGGATCCATGTGTGGTTTGTGAGAAGAACAGACATGCAATGGCTCTGGCTGTGGTTCATGAAAAGAACTCTCATCCAATGACACTGGTGGATCCATATGTGGTTTGTGGAGAGAACAAACATGCAATGACATTGGGCGTGGTTCATGAAAAGAACACTCATCCAATGACACTGTGGAAAGAACATACATGCAATGACTCTAGATGTGGTTTAAGAAAAGAAACAACATGCAATGACTCTAGTTGTGGTTCATGAAAACAACACACATCCAGTGACACTAGTGGATCAATATGTGGTTTGTGAGAAGAACACGCATGCAATGACACTGGGATTGGTTCATGAAAAGAACACTCATCCAATGACACTGGTGGATCAATATGTGGTTTGTGGAAAGAACATACATGCAATGACACTGGGTGTGGTTCACGAAAAGAACACTCATCCAATGACACTGGTGGATCCATATGCGGTGTGTGGAAAGAACAGACATCCAATAACACTGGGGTATGCTTATGTGGTTTGTGAAAAGGGCACACATGCAATGACATTGTTGGATCCATGGGTGGTTTGTGAGAAGAACACACATGCAATGACACTTGATGTTGTTCATCAAAAGAACACTCATCCAATGACACTGGTGGATCCATATGTGGTTTGTGGAAAGAACATACATGCAATGACACTGGTGTGGTTCATGAAAAGAACAGCCATCCAATGACACTACTGGATCAATATGTGGTTTGTGGAAAGAACAGACATGCAATGACTCTAGCTATGGTTTCAGAAAAGAACAGACATGCAATGACTCTAGTTGTGGTTCATGAAAAGAACACACATCTAATGAAACTGGGGTAACCTTATGTAGTTTGTGGAAAGAATAGATATGTAATGACTCTGGATGTTGTTCATGAAAAGAACAGACATGCAATGACACTAGTGGATCCTTGTGTGGTTTGTGAGAAGAACGCACATGCAATGACTCTGGTTGTGGTTCATGAAAAGAACTCTCATCCAATGACACTGGTGGATCCATATGTGGTTTGTGGAAAGAACAAACATGCAATGACACTGGGTGTGGTTCATGAAAAGAACACTCATCCAATGACACTGGTGGATCCATATGTGGTTTGTGGAAAGAACAGACATGCAATGACTCTAGCTGTGGTTTGTGAAAATAACAGACATGCAATGACACTGGTGGATCCATGTGTGGTTTATGAGAAGAACACACATGCAATGACACTGGGTGTGGTTCATGAAAAGAACACACATCCATTGACACTGGTGTATCCTTATGTGGTTTGTGATAAGAACATACATGCAATGACAATGGCTGTGGTTCATGAAAAGAACAGACATGCAATGACACTGGTGGATCCATGTGTTGTTTTTGAGAAGAATTCACATGCAATAACTCTGGCTGTGGTTCATGAAAAGAACACACATGCAATGACACTGGTGGATCCATGTGTGGTTTGTGAGAAGAACACACATGCAATGACACTGGGTGTGGTTCATGAAAAGAACACACATCCAATGACACTGGTGTATCCTTATGTGGTTCATGAAAAGAGCACACATGTAGTGACACTGGTGGATCCATGTGTGGTTTGTGAGA
Source organism: Avena sativa (assembly GCA_916181665.1). Lineage (NCBI taxonomy): Eukaryota > Viridiplantae > Streptophyta > Magnoliopsida > Poales > Poaceae > Avena > Avena sativa. The sequence continues at coordinate 575,257,748 of OV702287.1, forward strand.
AGAACACACATGCAATGACACTTGGTGTGGTTCATGAAAAGAACACACATCCAATGACACTAGTGTATCCTTATGTTGTTTGTGAAAAGAGCACACATGCAATGAAACTGGTGGATCCATGTGTGGTTTGTGAGAAGAACACACATGCAATGACACTTGGTGTGATTCATGAAAAGAACACTCATCCAATGACACTGGTGGATCCATATGTGGTTTGTGGAAAGAACATACATGCAATGACACTGGTGTGGTCCATGAAAAGAACACTCATCCAATGACACTAGTTTATCCTTATGTGGTTTGTGAGAAGAACAGACATACCATGTATCTAGATGTGGTTCAAAAAAGAATATACATGCAATGACACTGGTGGATCCATGTGTGGTTTGTGAGAAGAACACACATGCAATGACTCTTGCCGTGGTTCATGAAAAGAAGACACATGCAATGACACGGGTGGATCCATGTGTGCTTTGTGAAAGAATACACATGTAATGACACTGGGTGTCGTCCATGAAAAGAACACTCATCCAATGACACTGGTGGATCCATATGTGGTTTGTGGAAAGAACAGACATGCAATGACTCTAGCCATGGTTTAAGAAAATAAACGACATGCAATGACTCTAGTTCTGGTTCATGAAAAGAACACACATCCAGTGAAACTGGTGTGTCCTTATGTGGTTTGTGGAAAGAACAGACATGCAATGACACTTGTGGATCCATGTGTGGTTTGTGAGAAGAACTCACATGCAATGACTCTGGCTGTGGTTCATGAAAAGAACTCTCATCCAATGACACTGGTAGATCCATATGTGGTTTGTGGAAAAAACAAACATGCAATGACACTGGGTGTGGTTCATGAAAAGAACACTCATCCAATGACACTGGTGGATCCATATGTGGTTCGTGGAAAGAACAGTCATGCAATGACTCTAGCTGTGGTTTAAGAAAAGAAACGACATGCAATGACTCTAGTTGTGGTTCATGAAAAGAACACACATCCAGTGACACTGGTGTATCCTTATGTGGTTTGTGGAAAGAACAGACATGCAATGACTCTAATTGTGGTTTGTGAAAAGAACAGATATGCAATGACACTGGTGGATCCATCTGTGGTTTATGAGAAGAACACACGTGCAATGACACTAGGTGTTGTTCATGAAAATAACACACATCCAGTGACACCAGTGTGTCCTTATGTGGTTTCTGATAAGAACAGACATCCAATGACACTGGTGGATCGATGTGTGGTTTGTGAGAAGAACACACAAGCAATGACACTAGGTGTGGTTCATGAAAAGAACACTCATCCAATGACACTGGTGGATCAATATGTGGTTTGTGGAAAGAACAGACATGCAATGACACTGGGTGTGGTTCACGAAAAGAACACTCATCCAATGACACTGGTGGATCCATATGCGGTGTATGGAAAGAACAGACATGAATGACTCTAGCTGTGGTCTAAGAAAGAACAAACATGAATGACTCTAGTTGTGGTTCATCAGAAGAACACACATCCAGTGCCACTAATCTATGCTTACGTGGTTTGTGGAAAGAACAGACATGCAATGACTCTGTTGTGGTTCAAGAAAAGAACATACATGCAATAACACTGGTGGATCCATGTGTGGTTTGTGAGAATAACACACATGCAATGACTCTGGCTGTGGTTCCTGAAAAGAACACACATGCAATTACACTGGTGGATCCATGTGTGGTTTGTGAGAAGAACACACATGCAATGACTCTGGATGTGGTTCATGAAAGGAACAGACATGCAATGACTCTAGTTGTGGTTTGTGAAAATAACACACATCCAGTGACACTGGTGGATCCATATGTGGTTTGTGGAAAGAGCAGACATGCAATGACTCTAGGTGTGGTTTGTGAAAAGAAGAGACGTGCAATGACACTGGTGGATCAATGTGTGGTTTGTGAGAAGAACACACATGCAATGACACTGGGTGTGGTGCATGAAAAGAATACACATCCACTGACATTGGTGTATCCTTATGTGGTTTGTGAGAAGAACAGACATATAATGACTCTAGATGTGGTTCAAAAAAAGAACATACATGCAATAACACTGGTGGTTCCATGTGTGGTTTGTGAGAAGAACACACATGCAATGACTCTGGCTGTGGTTCATGAAAAGAACACACATGCAATGGCACTGGTGGATCCATGTGTGGTTTGTGAAAGAACACACATGCAATGACGTTGGGTCTGGTTCATGAAAAGAACACACATCCAATGACACTGGTGTATCCTTATGTGGTTTGTGAAAAGGGCACACATGCAATGACATTGGTGGATCCATGGGTGGTTTGTGAGAAGAACACACATGCAATGACACTTGGTGTGGTTCATCAAAAGAACACTCATCCAATGACACTTGTGGATCCATATGTGGTTTGTGGAAAGAACATACATGCGATGACACTGTTGTGGTTCATGAAAAGAACACTCATCCAATGACACTGGTGGATCCATATGTGGTTTGTGGAAAGAACAGACATGCAATGACTCTAGTTATGGTTGAAGAAAAGAACAGACATGCAATGACTCTAGTTGTGGTTCATGAAAAGAACACACATCCAGTGAAACTCGTGTATCCTTATGTAGATTGTGGAAATAATAGATATGCAATGACTCTGGATGTGGTTCATGAAAAGAACAGACATGCAATGACACTGGTGGATCCATGTGTGGTTTGTGAGAAGAACACACATGCAATGACTCTGGCTATGGTTCATGAAAAGAACTCTCATCTAATGACATTGGTCGATCCATATGTGGTTTGTGGAAAGAACAAACATGCAATGACACTGGGTGTGGTTCATGAAACGAACACTCATCCAATGACATTGGTGGATCCATATGTGGTTTGTGGAAAGAACAGACATGCAATGACTCTAGCTGTGGTTTAAGAAAAGAAACAACACGCAATGACTCTAGTTGTGGTTCATGAAAAGAACACACATACAGTGACACTATTGTATCCTTATGTGGTTTGTTTAAAGAACTAACATGCAATGACTCCAGCTGTGGTTTGTGAAAAGAACAGACATGCAATGACACTGGTGGATCCATGTGTGGTTTATGAGAAGAACACACATGCAATGACACTGGGTGTGCTTCATGAAAAGAACACACATCCAATGACACTGGTGTATCCTTATGTGGTTTGTGATAAGAACATACATGCAATGACACTGGCTGTGGTTCATGAAAAGAACAGACATGCAATGACTCTAGTTGTGGTTTGGAAAAATAACACACAACCAGTGACACTGGTGGATCCATATGTGGTTTGTGGAAAGAGCAGACATGCAATGACTCTATCTGTGGTTTGTGAAAAAAACAGACGAGCAATGACACTAGTGGATCAATGTGTGGTTTTTGAGAAGAACACACATGCAATGACACTGGGTGTGGTGCATGAAAAGAAGACACATCCAATGACACTGGTGTATGCTTATGTGGTTTGTGAGAAGAACATACATGCAATGACACTGGTGTGGTTCATGAAAAGAACACTCATCCAATGACACTGGTGGATCCATATGTGGTTTGTGGAAAGAACAGACATGCAATGACTCTAGTTATGGTTGAAGAAAAGAACAGACATGCAATGACTCTAGTTGTGGTTCATGAAAAGAACACACATCCAGTGAAATTGGTGTATCCTTATGTAGTTTGTGGAAAGAATAGATATGCAATGACTCTGGATGTGGTTCATGAAAAGAACAGACATGCAATGACACTGGTGGATCCATGTGTGGTTTGTGAGAAGAACACACATGCAATGACTCTGGCTATGGTTCATGAAAAGAACTCTCATCCAATGACACTGGTCGATCCATATGTGGTTTGTGGAAAGAACAAACATGCAATGACACTGGGTGTGGTTCATGAAACGAACACTCATCCAATGACATTGGTGGCTCCATATGTGGTTTGTGGAAAGAACAGACATGCAATGACTCTAGCTGTGGTTTAAGAAAAGAAAAAACACGCAATGACTCTAGTTGTGGTTCATGAAAAGAACACACATCCAGTGACACTATTGTATCCTTATGTGGTTTGTGGAAAGAACTAACATGCAATGACTCCAGCTGTGGTTTGTGAAAAGAATAGACATGCAATGACACTGGTGGACCATGTGTGGTTTGTGAGAAGAACACACATGCAATGACATTGGGTGTGGTTCATGAAAAGAACACTCATCCAATGACACTGGTGGATCCATATGTGGTTTGTGGAAAGAACAGACATGCAATGACTCTCGCTGTGGTTTAAGAAAAGAAACGACACGCAATGACTCTAGTTGTGGTTCATGAAAAGAACACACATCCAGTGACACTATTGTATCCTTATGTGGTTTGTGGAAAGAACTAACATGCAATGACTCCAGCTGTGGTTTGTGAAAAGAACAGACATGCAATGACACTGGTGGATCCATGTGTGGTTTATGAGAAGAACACACATGCAATGACACTGGGTGTGCTTCATGAAAAGAACAGACATCCAATGACACCGGTGTATCCTTATGTGGTTTGTGATAAGAACATACATGCAATGACACTGGCTGTGGTTCATGAAAAGAACAGACATGCAATGACTCTAGTTGTGGTTTGGAAAAATAACACACATCCAGTGACACTGGTGGATCCATATGTGGTTTGTGGAAAGAGCAGACATGCAATGACTCTATCTGTGGTTTGTGAAAAAAACAGACGTGCAATGACACTAGTGGATCAATGTGTGGTTTGTGAGAAGAACACACATGCAATGACACTGGGTGTGGTGCATGAAAAGAAGACACATCCAATGACACTGGTGTATCCTTATGTGGTTTGTGAGAAGAACATACATGCAATGACACTGGTGTGGTTCATGAAAAGAACACTCATCCAATGACACTAGTGGATCCATATGTTGTTTGTGGAAAGAACAGACATGCAATGACTCTAGTTATGGTTGAAGAAAAGAACAGAAATGCAATGACTCTAGTTGTGGTTCATGAAAAGAACACACATCCAGTGAAATTGGTGTATCCTTATGTAGTTTGTGGAAAGAATAGATATGCAATGACTCTAGATGTGGTTCATGAAAAGAACAGACATGCAATGACACTAGTGGATCCATGTGTGGTTTGTGAGAAGAACTCACATGCAATGACTCTGGCTGTGGTTCATGAAAAGAACTCTCATCCAATGACACTGGTAGATCCATATGTGGTTTGTGGAAAAAACAAACATGCAATGACACTGGGTGTGGTTCATGAAAAGAACACTCATCCAATGACACTGGTGGATCCATATGTGGTTCGTGGAAAGAACAGTCATGCAATGACTCTAGCTGTGGTTTAAGAAAAGAAACGACATGCAATGACTCTAGTTGTGGTTCATGAAAAGAACACACATCCAGTGACACTGGTGTATCCTTATGTGGTTTGTGGAAAGAACAGACATGCAATGACTCTAATTGTGGTTTGTGAAAAGAACAGATATGCAATGACACTGGTGGATCCATCTGTGGTTTATGAGAAGAACACACGTGCAATGACACTAGGTGTTGTTCATGAAAATAACACACATCCAGTGACACCAGTGTGTCCTTATGTGGTTTCTGATAAGAACAGACATCCAATGACACTGGTGGATCGATGTGTGGTTTGTGAGAAGAACACACAAGCAATGACACTAGGTGTGGTTCATGAAAAGAACACTCATCCAATGACACTGGTGGATCAATATGTGGTTTGTGGAAAGAACAGACATGCAATGACACTGGGTGTGGTTCACGAAAAGAACACTCATCCAATGACACTGGTGGATCCATATGCGGTGTATGGAAAGAACAGACATGAATGACTCTAGCTGTGGTCTAAGAAAGAACAAACATGAATGACTCTAGTTGTGGTTCATCAGAAGAACACACATCCAGTGCCACTAATCTATGCTTACGTGGTTTGTGGAAAGAACAGACATGCAATGACTCTGTTGTGGTTCAAGAAAAGAACATACATGCAATAACACTGGTGGATCCATGTGTGGTTTGTGAGAATAACACACATGCAATGACTCTGGCTGTGGTTCCTGAAAAGAACACACATGCAATTACACTGGTGGATCCATGTGTGGTTTGTGAGAAGAACACACATGCAATGACTCTGGATGTGGTTCATGAAAGGAACAGACATGCAATGACTCTAGTTGTGGTTTGTGAAAATAACACACATCCAGTGACACTGGTGGATCCATATGTGGTTTGTGGAAAGAGCAGACATGCAATGACTCTAGGTGTGGTTTGTGAAAAGAAGAGACGTGCAATGACACTGGTGGATCAATGTGTGGTTTGTGAGAAGAACACACATGCAATGACACTGGGTGTGGTGCATGAAAAGAATACACATCCACTGACATTGGTGTATCCTTATGTGGTTTGTGAGAAGAACAGACATATAATGACTCTAGATGTGGTTCAAAAAAAGAACATACATGCAATAACACTGGTGGTTCCATGTGTGGTTTGTGAGAAGAACACACATGCAATGACTCTGGCTGTGGTTCATGAAAAGAACACACATGCAATGGCACTGGTGGATCCATGTGTGGTTTGTGAAAGAACACACATGCAATGACGTTGGGTCTGGTTCATGAAAAGAACACACATCCAATGACACTGGTGTATCCTTATGTGGTTTGTGAAAAGGGCACACATGCAATGACATTGGTGGATCCATGGGTGGTTTGTGAGAAGAACACACATGCAATGACACTTGGTGTGGTTCATCAAAAGAACACTCATCCAATGACACTTGTGGATCCATATGTGGTTTGTGGAAAGAACATACATGCGATGACACTGTTGTGGTTCATGAAAAGAACACTCATCCAATGACACTGGTGGATCCATATGTGGTTTGTGGAAAGAACAGACATGCAATGACTCTAGTTATGGTTGAAGAAAAGAACAGACATGCAATGACTCTAGTTGTGGTTCATGAAAAGAACACACATCCAGTGAAACTCGTGTATCCTTATGTAGATTGTGGAAATAATAGATATGCAATGACTCTGGATGTGGTTCATGAAAAGAACAGACATGCAATGACACTGGTGGATCCATGTGTGGTTTGTGAGAAGAACACACATGCAATGACTCTGGCTATGGTTCATGAAAAGAACTCTCATCTAATGACATTGGTCGATCCATATGTGGTTTGTGGAAAGAACAAACATGCAATGACACTGGGTGTGGTTCATGAAACGAACACTCATCCAATGACATTGGTGGATCCATATGTGGTTTGTGGAAAGAACAGACATGCAATGACTCTAGCTGTGGTTTAAGAAAAGAAACAACACGCAATGACTCTAGTTGTGGTTCATGAAAAGAACACACATACAGTGACACTATTGTATCCTTATGTGGTTTGTTTAAAGAACTAACATGCAATGACTCCAGCTGTGGTTTGTGAAAAGAACAGACATGCAATGACACTGGTGGATCCATGTGTGGTTTATGAGAAGAACACACATGCAATGACACTGGGTGTGCTTCATGAAAAGAACACACATCCAATGACACTGGTGTATCCTTATGTGGTTTGTGATAAGAACATACATGCAATGACACTGGCTGTGGTTCATGAAAAGAACAGACATGCAATGACTCTAGTTGTGGTTTGGAAAAATAACACACAACCAGTGACACTGGTGGATCCATATGTGGTTTGTGGAAAGAGCAGACATGCAATGACTCTATCTGTGGTTTGTGAAAAAAACAGACGAGCAATGACACTAGTGGATCAATGTGTGGTTTTTGAGAAGAACACACATGCAATGACACTGGGTGTGGTGCATGAAAAGAAGACACATCCAATGACACTGGTGTATGCTTATGTGGTTTGTGAGAAGAACATACATGCAATGACACTGGTGTGGTTCATGAAAAGAACACTCATCCAATGACACTGGTGGATCCATATGTGGTTTGTGGAAAGAACAGACATGCAATGACTCTAGTTATGGTTGAAGAAAAGAACAGACATGCAATGACTCTAGTTGTGGTTCATGAAAAGAACACACATCCAGTGAAATTGGTGTATCCTTATGTAGTTTGTGGAAAGAATAGATATGCAATGACTCTGGATGTGGTTCATGAAAAGAACAGACATGCAATGACACTGGTGGATCCATGTGTGGTTTGTGAGAAGAACACACATGCAATGACTCTGGCTATGGTTCATGAAAAGAACTCTCATCCAATGACACTGGTCGATCCATATGTGGTTTGTGGAAAGAACAAACATGCAATGACACTGGGTGTGGTTCATGAAACGAACACTCATCCAATGACATTGGTGGCTCCATATGTGGTTTGTGGAAAGAACAGACATGCAATGACTCTAGCTGTGGTTTAAGAAAAGAAAAAACACGCAATGACTCTAGTTGTGGTTCATGAAAAGAACACACATCCAGTGACACTATTGTATCCTTATGTGGTTTGTGGAAAGAACTAACATGCAATGACTCCAGCTGTGGTTTGTGAAAAGAATAGACATGCAATGACACTGGTGGACCATGTGTGGTTTGTGAGAAGAACACACATGCAATGACATTGGGTGTGGTTCATGAAAAGAACACTCATCCAATGACACTGGTGGATCCATATGTGGTTTGTGGAAAGAACAGACATGCAATGACTCTCGCTGTGGTTTAAGAAAAGAAACGACACGCAATGACTCTAGTTGTGGTTCATGAAAAGAACACACATCCAGTGACACTATTGTATCCTTATGTGGTTTGTGGAAAGAACTAACATGCAATGACTCCAGCTGTGGTTTGTGAAAAGAACAGACATGCAATGACACTGGTGGATCCATGTGTGGTTTATGAGAAGAACACACATGCAATGACACTGGGTGTGCTTCATGAAAAGAACAGACATCCAATGACACCGGTGTATCCTTATGTGGTTTGTGATAAGAACATACATGCAATGACACTGGCTGTGGTTCATGAAAAGAACAGACATGCAATGACTCTAGTTGTGGTTTGGAAAAATAACACACATCCAGTGACACTGGTGGATCCATATGTGGTTTGTGGAAAGAGCAGACATGCAATGACTCTATCTGTGGTTTGTGAAAAAAACAAACGTGCAATGACACTAGTGGATCAATGTGTGGTTTGTGAGAAGAACACACATGCAATGACACTGGGTGTGGTGCATGAAAAGAAGACACATCCAATGACACTGGTGTATCCTTATGTGGTTTGTGAGAAGAACATACATGCAATGACACTGGTGTGGTTCATGAAAAGAACACTCATCCAATGACACTAGTGGATCCATATGTTGTTTGTGGAAAGAACAGACATGCAATGACTCTAGTTATGGTTGAAGAAAAGAACAGAAATGCAATGACTCTAGTTGTGGTTCATGAAAAGAACACACATCCAGTGAAATTGGTGTATCCTTATGTAGTTTGTGGAAAGAATAGATATGCAATGACTCTAGATGTGGTTCATGAAAAGAACAGACATGCAATGACACTAGTGGATCCATGTGTGGTTTGTGAGAAGAACACACATGCAATGACTCTGGCTATGGTTCATGAAAAGAACTCTCATCCAATGACACTGGTGGATCCATATGTGGTTTGTGGAAAGAACAAACATGCAATGACACTGGGTGTGGTTCATGAAACGAACACTCATCCAATGACATTGGTGGATCCATATGTGGTTTGTGGAAAGAACAGACATGCAATGACTCTAGCTGTGGTTTAAGAAAAGAAACGACACGCAATGACTCTAGTTGTGGTTCATGAAAATAACACACATCCTGTGGCACTAGTGTATCCTTATGTGGTTTGTGGAAAGAACTAACATGCAATGACTCCAGCTGTGGTTTGTGAAAAGAACAGACATGCAATGACACTGGTGGATCCATGTGTGGTTTATGAGAAGAACACACATGCAATGACACTGGGTGTGCTTCATGAAAAGAACACACATCCAATGACACCGGTGTATCCTTATGTGGTTTGTGATAAGAACATACATGCAATGACACTAGCTGTGGTTCATGAAAAGAACAGACATGCAATGACTCTAGTTGTGGTTTGGAAAATAACACACATCCAGTGACACTGGTGGATCCATATGTGGTTTGTGGAAAGAGCAGACATGCAATGACTCTATCTGTGGTTTGTGAAAAAAACAGACGTGCAATGACACTAGTGGATCAATGTGTGGTTTGTGAGAAGAACACACATGCAATGACACTGGGTGTGGTGCATGAAAAGAAGACACATCCAATGACACTGGTGTATCCTTATGTGGTTTGTGAGAAGAACAGACATACAATGACTCTAGATGTGGTTGAAAAAAAGAACATACATGCAATGACACTGGTGGATCCATTTGTGGTTTGTGAGAAGAACACATATGCAATAACTCTAGCTGTGGTTCATGAAAAGAACTCTCATCCAATGACACTGGTGGATCCATATGTGGTTTGTGGAGAGAACAAACATGCAATGACATTGGGCGTGGTTCATGAAAAGAACACTCATCCAATGACACTGTGGAAAGAACATACATGCAATGACTCTAGATGTGGTTTAAGAAAAGAAACAACATGCAATGACTCTAGTTGTGGTTCATGAAAAGAACACACATCCAGTGACACTGGTGGATCAATATGTGGTTTGTGAGAAGAACACGCATGCAATGACACTGGGATTGGTTCATGAAAAGAACACTCATCCAATGACACTGGTGGATCAATATGTGGTTTGTGGAAAGAACATACATGCAATGACACTGGGTGTGGTTCACGAAAAGAACACTCATCCAATGACACTGGTGGATCCATATGCGGTGTGTGGAAAGAACATACATGCAATGACTCTAGCTGTGGTTGAAGAAAGAACAAACATGAATGAATCTAGTTGTGGTTCATGAAAAGAACACACATCCAGTGACACTAATGTATGCTTATGTGGATTGTGGAAAGAACAGCCATGCAATGACTCTGGCTGTGGTTCATGAAAAGAACATACATGCAATAACACTAGTGGATCCATGTGTGGTTTGTGAGAAGAACACACATGCAATGACTCTGGTTGTGGTTCATGAAAAGGACACACATGCAATGACACTGGTGGATCCATGTAAGGTTTGTGAGAAGAACACACATGCAATGACACTGGGTGTGGTTCATGAAAAGAACAGACATGCAATGACTCTAGTTGTGGTTTGTAAAAATAACACACATCCAGTGACACTGGTGGATCCATATGTGGTTTGTGGAAGGAGCAGACATGCAATGACTCTAGCTGTGGTTTGTGAAAAAAAATAGACGTGCAATGACACTGGTGGATCAATGTGTGGTTTGTGAGAAGAACACACATGCAATGACACTGGGTGTGGTGCATGAAAAGAAGACACATCCAACGACACTGGTGTATCCTTATGTGGTTTGTGAGAAGAACAGACATACAATAAATCTAGATGTGGTTGAAAAAATAACTTACATGCAATGACACTGGTGGATCCATTTGTGGTTTGTGACAAGAAGACACATGCAATGACTCTGGTTGTGGTTCATGAAAAGAACTCTCATCCAATGACACTGGTGGATCCATATGTGGTTTGTGGAAAGAACAAACATGCAATGACATTGGGTGTGGTTCATGAAAAGAACACTCATCCAATGACACTGGTGGATCCATATGTGGTTTGTGGAAAGAACAGACATGCAATGACTCTAGCTGTGGTTTGTGAAAATAACAGACATGCAATGACACTGGTGGATCCATGTGTGGTTTATGAGAAGAACACACATGCAATGACACTGGGTGTGGTTCATGAAAAGAACACACATCCAATGACACTGGTGTATCCTTATGTGGTTTGTGATAAGAACATACATGCAATGACACTGGCTGTGGTTCATGAAAAGAACAGACATGCAATGACACTGGTGGATCCATGTGTTGTTTTTGAGAAGAATTCACATGCAATAACTCTGGCTGTGGTTCATGAAAAGAACACACATGCAATGACACTGGAGGATCCATGTGTGGTTTGTGAGAAGAACACACATGCAATGACACTGGGTGTGGTTCATGAAAAGAACACACATCCAATGACACTGGTGTATCCTTATGTGGTTCATGAAAAGAGCACACATGTAGTGACACTGGTGGATCCATGTGTGGTTTGTGAGAAGAACACACATGCAATGACACTTGGTGTGGTTCATGAAAAGAACACACATCCAATGACACTAGTGTATCCTTATGTGGTTTGTGAAAAGAGCACACATGCAATGAAACTGGTGGATCCATGTGTGGTTTGTGAGAAGAACACACATGCAATGACACTTGGTGTGATTCATGAAAAGAACACTCATCCTATGACACTGGTGGATCCATATGTGGTTTGTGGAAAGAACATACATGCAATGACACTGGTGTGGTCCATGAAAAGAACACTCATCCAATGACACTAGTGTATCCTTATGTGGTTTGTGAGAAGAACAGACATACAATGTATCTAGATGTGGTTCAAAAAAGAATATACATGCAATGACACTGGTGGATCCATGTGTGGTTTGTGAGAAGAACACACATGCAATGACTCTTGCCGTGGTTCTTGAAAAGAAGACACATGCAATGACACGGGTGGATCCATGTGTGCTTTGTGAAAGAACACACATGCAATGACACTGGGTGTGGTCCATGAAAAGAACACTCATCCAATGACACTGGTGGATCCATATGTGGTTTGTGGAAAGAACAGACATGCAATGACTCTAGCCATGGTTTAAGAAAATAAACGACATGCAATGACTCTAGTTCTGGTTCATGAAAAGAACACACATCCAGTGAAACTGGTGTGTCCTTATGTGGTTTGTGGAAAGAACAGACATGCAATGACACTTGTGGATCCATGTGTGGTTTGTGAGAAGAACTCACATGCAATGACTCTGGCTGTGGTTCATGAAAAGAACTCTCATCCAATGACACTGGTAGATCCATAGGTGGTTTGTGGAAAAAACAAACATGCAATGACACTGGGTGTGGTTCATGAAAAGAAAACTCATCCAATGACACTGGTGGATCCATATGTGGTTCGTGGAAAGAACAGTCATGCAATGACTCTAGCTGTGGTTTAAGAAAAGAAACGACATGCAATGACTCTAGTTGTGGTTCATGAAAAGAACACACATCCAGTGACACTGGTGTATCCTTATGTAGTTTGTGGAAAGAACAGACATGCAATGACTCTAATTGTGGTTTGTGAAAAGAACAGATATGCAATGACACTGGTGGATCCATCTGTGGTTTATGAGAAGAACACACGTGCAATGACACTAGGTGTTGTTCATGAAAATAACACACATCCAATGACACCAGTGTATCCTTATGTGGTTTCTGATAAGAACAGACATCCAATGACACTGGTGGATCGATGTGTGGTTTGTGAGAAGAACACACAAGCAATGACACTGGGTGTGGTTCATGAAAAGAACACTCATCCAATAAAACTGGTGGATCAATATGTGGTTTGTGGAAAGAACAGACATGCAATGACACTGGGTGTGGTTCACGAAAAGAACACTCATCCAATGACACTAGTGGATCCATATGCGGTGTGTGGAAAGAACAGACATGAATGACTCTAGCTGTGGTCTAAGAAAGAACAAACATGAATGACTCTAGTTGTGGTTCATCAGAAGAACACACATCCAGTGCCACTAATCTATGCTTACGTGGTTTGTGGAAAGAACAGACATGCAATGACTCTGGTTGTGGTTCAAGAAAAGAACATACATGCAATAACACTGGTGGATCCATGTGTGGTTTGTGAGAATAACACACATGCAATGACTCTGGCTGTGGTTCCTGAAAAGAACACACATGCAATTACACTGGTGGATCCATGTGTGGTTTGTGAGAAGAACACACATGCAATGACTCTGGCTGTGGTTCATGAAAGGAACAGACATGCAATGACTCTAGTTGTGGTTTGTGAAAATAACACACATCCAGTGACACTGGTGGATCCATATGTGGTTTGTGGAAAGAGCAGACATGCAATGACTCTAGGTGTGGTTTGTGAAAAGAAGAGACGTGCAATGACCCTGGTGGATCAATGTGTGGTTTGTGAGAAGAACACACATGCAATGACACTGGGTGTGGTGCATGAAAAGAATACACATCCACTGACATTGGTGTATCCTTATGTGGTTTGTGAGAAGAACAGACATACAATGACTCTAGATGTGGTTCAAAAAAAGAACATACATGCAATAACACTGGTGGTTCCATGTGTGGTTTGTGAGAAGAACACACATGCAATGACTCTGGCTGTGGTTCATGAAAAGAACACACATGCAATGGCACTGGTGGATCCATGTGTGGTTTGTGAAAGAACACACATGCAATGACGTTGGGTCTGGTTCATGAAAAGAACACACATCCAATGACACTGGTGTATCCTTATGTGGTTTGTGAAAAGGGCACACATGCAATGACATTGGTGGATCCATGGGTGGTTTGTGAGAAGAACACACATGCAATGACACTTGGTGTGGTTCATCAAAAGAACACTCATCCAATGACACTTGTGGATCCATATGTGGTTTGTGGAAAGAACATACATGCGATGACACTGTTGTGGTTCATGAAAAGAACACTCATCCAATGACACTGGTGGATCCATATGTGGTTTGTGGAAAGAACAGACATGCAATGACTCTAGTTATGGTTGAAGAAAAGAACAGACATGCAATGACTCTAGTTGTGGTTCATGAAAAGAACACACATCCAGTGAAACTCGTGTATCCTTATGTAGATTGTGGAAATAATAGATATGCAATGACTCTGGATGTGGTTCATGAAAAGAACAGACATGCAATGACACTGGTGGATCCATGTGTGGTTTGTGAGAAGAACACACATGCAATGACTCTGGCTATGGTTCATGAAAAGAACTCTCATCTAATGACACTGGTCGATCCATATGTGGTTTGTGGAAAGAACAAACATGCAATGACACTGGGTGTGGTTCATGAAACGAACACTCATCCAATGACATTGGTGGATCCATATGTGGTTTGTGGAAAGAACAGACATGCAATGACTCTAGCTGTGGTTTAAGAAAAGAAACAACACGCAATGACTCTAGTTGTGGTTCATGAAAAGAACACACATCCAGTGACACTATTGTATCCTTATGTGGTTTGTTTAAAGAACTAACATGCAATGACTCCAGCTGTGGTTTGTGAAAAGAACAGACATGCAATGACACTGGTGGATCGATGTGTGGTTTATGAGAAGAACACACATGCAATGACACTGGGTGTGCTTCATGAAAAGAACACACATCCAATGACACCGGTGTATCCTTATGTGGTTTGTGATAAGAACATACATGCAATGACACTGGCTGTGGTTCATGAAAAGAACAGACATGCAATGACTCTAGTTGTGGTTTGGAAAAATAACACACATCCAGTGACACTGGTGGATCCATATGTGGTTTGTGGAAAGAGCAGACATGCAATGAAACTATCTGTGGTTTGTGAAAAAAACAGACGAGCAATGACACTAGTGGATCAATGTGTGGTTTGTGAGAAGAACACACATGCAATGACACTGGGTGTGGTGCATGAAAAGAAGACACATCCAATGACACTGGTGTATGCTTATGTGGTTTGTGAGAAGAACATACATGCAATGACACTGGTGTGGTTCATGAAAAGAACACTCATCCAATGACACTAGTGGATCCATATGTGGTTTGTGGAAAGAACAGACATGCAATGACTCTAGTTATGGTTGAAGAAAAGAACAGACATGCAATGACTCTAGTTGTGGTTCATGAAAAGAACACACATCCAGTGAAATTGGTGTATCCTTATGTAGTTTGTGGAAAGAATAGATATGCAATGACTCTGGATGTGGTTCATGAAAAGAACAGACATGCAATGACACTGGTGGATCCATGTGTGGTTTGTGAGAAGAACACACATGCAATGACTCTGGCTATGGTACATGAAAAGAACTCTCATCCAATGACACTGGTCGATCCATATGTGGTTTGTGGAAAGAACAAACATGCAATGACACTGGGTGTGGTTCATGAAACGAACACTCATCCAATGACATTGGTGGATCCATATGTGGTTTGTGGAAAGAACAGACATGCAATGACTCTAGCTGTGGTTTAAGAAAAGAAAAAACACGCAATGACTCTAGTTGTGGTTCATGAAAAGAACACACATCCAGTGACACTATTGTATCCTTATGTGGTTTGTGGAAAGAACTAACATGCAATGACTCCAGCTGTGGTTTGTGAAAAGAATAGACATGCAATGACACTGGTGGACCATGTGTGGTTTGTGAGAAGAACACACATGCAATGACATTCGGTGTGGTTCATGAAAAGAACACTCATCCAATGACACTGGTGGATCCATATGTGGTTTGTGGAAAGAACAAACATGCAATGACTCTCGCTGTGGTTTAAGAAAAGAAACGACACGCAATGGCTCTAGTTGTGGTTCATGAAAAGAACACACATCCAGTGACACTATTGTATCCTTATGTGGTTTGTGGAAAGAACTAACATGCAATGACTCCAGCTGTGGTTTGTGAAAAGAACAGACATGCAATGACACTGGTGGATCCATGTGTGGTTTATGAGAAGAACACACATGCAATGACACTGGGTGTGCTTCATGAAAAGAACACACATCCAATGACACCGGTGTATCCTTATGTGGTTTGTGATAAGAACGTACATGCAATGACACTGGCTGTGGTTCATGAAAAGAACAGACATGCAATGACTCTAGTTGTGGTTTGGAAAAATAACACACATCCAGTGACACTGGTGGATCCATATGTGGTTTGCGGAAAGAGCAGACATGCAATGACTCTATCTGTGGTTTGTGAAAAAAACAGACGTGCAATGACACTAGTGGATCAATGTGTGGTTTGTGAGAAGAACACACATGCAATGACACTGGGTGTGGTGCATGAAAAGAAGACACATCCAATGACACTGGTGTATCCTTATGTGGTTTGTGAGAAGAACATACATGCAATGACACTGGTGTGGTTCATGAAAAGAACACTCATCCAATGACACTAGTGGATCCATATGTTGTTTGTGGAAAGAACAGACATGCAATGACTCTAGTTATGGTTGAAGAAAAGAACAGACATGCAATGACTCTAGTTGTGGTTCATGAAAAGAACACACATCTAGTGAAATTGGTGTATCCTTATGTAGTTTGTGGAAAGAATAGATATGCAATGACTCTAGATGTGGTTCATGAAAAGAACAGACATGCAATGACACTAGTGGATCCATGTGTGGTTTGTGAGAAGAACACACATGCAATGACTCTGGCTATGGTTCATGAAAAGAACTCTCATCCAATGACACTGGTGGATCCATATGTGGTTTGTGGAAAGAACAAACATGCAATGACACTGGGTGTGGTTCATGAAACGAACACTCATCCAATGACATTGGTGGATCCATATGTGGTTTGTGGAAAGAACAGACATGCAATGACTCTAGCTGTGGTTTAAGAAAAGAAACGACACGCAATGACTCTAGTTGTGGTTCATGAAAATAACACACATCCTGTGACACTAGTGTATCCTTATGTGGTTTGTGGAAAGAACTACCATGCAATAACTCCAGCTGTGGTTTGTGAAAAGAACAGACATGCAATGACACTAGTGGATCCATGTGTGGTTTATGAGAAGAACACACATGCAATGACACTGGGTGTGCTTCATGAAAAGAACACACATCCAATGACACCGGTGTATCCTTATGTGGTTTGTGATAAGAACATACATGCAATGACACTAGCTGTGGTTCATGAAAAGAACAGACATGCAATGACTCTAGTTGTGGTTTGGAAAATAACACACATCCAGTGACACTGGTGGATCCATATGTGGTTTGTGGAAAGAGCAGACATGCAATGACTCTATCTGTGGTTTGTGAAAAAAACAGACGTGCAATGACACTAGTGGATCAATGTGTGGTTTGTGAGAAGAACACACATGCAATGACACTGGGTGTGGTGCATGAAAAGAAGACACATCCAATGACACTGGTGTATCCTTATGTGGTTTGTGAGAAGAACAGACATACAATGACTCTAGATGTGGTTGAAAAAAAGAACATACATGCAATGACACTGGTGGATCCATTTGTGGTTTGTGAGAAGAACACATATGCAATAACTCTGGCTGTGGTTCATGAAAAGAACTCTCATCCAATGACACTGGTGGATCCATATGTGGTTTGTGGAGAGAACAAACATGCAATGACATTGGGCGTGGTTCATGAAAAGAACACTCATCCAATGACACTGTGGAAAGAACATACATGCAATGACTCTAGATGTGGTTTAAGAAAAGAAACAACATGCAATGACTCTAGTTGTGGTTCATGAAAAGAACACACATCCAGTGACACTGGTGGATCAATATGTGGTTTGTGAGAAGAACACGCATGCAATGACACTGGGATTGGTTCATGAAAAGAACACTCATCCAATGACACTGGTGGATCAATATGTGGTTTATGGAAAGAACATACATGCAATGACACTGGGTGTGGTTCACGAAAAGAACACTCATCCAATGACACTGATGGATCCATATGCGGTGTGTGGAAAGAACAGACATGCAATGACTCTAGCTGTGGTTGAAGAAAGAACAAACATGAATGAATCTAGTTGTGGTTCATGAAAAGAACACACATCCAGTGACACTAATGTATGCTTATGTGGATTGTGGAAAGAACAGCCATGCAATGACTCTGGCTGTGGTTCATGAAAAGAACATACATGCAATAACACTAGTGGATCCATGTGTGGTTTGTGAGAAGAACACACATGCAATGACTCTGGTTGTGGTTCATGAAAAGGACACACATGCAATGACACTGGTGGATCCATGTAAGGTTTGTGAGAAGAACACACATGCAATGACACTGGGTGTGGTTCATGAAAAGAACAGACATGCAATGACTCTAGTTGTGGTTTGTAAAAATAACACACATCCAGTGACACTGGTGGATCCATATGTGGTTTGTGGAAGGAGCAGACATGCAATGACTCTAGCTGTGGTTTGTGAAAAAAAATAGACGTGCAATGACACTGGTGGATCAATGTGTGGTTTGTGAGAAGAACACACATGCAATGACACTGGGTGTGGTGCATGAAAAGAAGACACATCCAATGACACTGGTGTATCCTTATGTGGTTTGTGAGAAGAACAGACATACAATAAATCTAGATGTGGTTGAAAAAATAACATACATGCAATGACACTGGTGGATCCATTTGTGGTTTGTGACAAGAAGACACATGCAATGACTCTGGTTGTGGTTCATGAAAAGAACTCTCATCCAATGACACTGGTGGATCCATATGTGGTTTGTGGAAAGAACAAACATGCAATGACACTGGGTGTGGTTCATGAAAAGAACACTCATCCAATGACACTGGTGGATCCATATGTGGTTTGTGGAAAGAACATACATGCAATGACACTGGGTGTGGTTCACGAAAAGAACACTCATCCAATGACACTGGTGGATCCATATGCGGTGTGTGGAAAGAACAGACATGCAATGACTCTAGCTGTGGTTTAAGAAAGAACAAACATGAATGAATCTAGTTGTGGTTCATGAAAAGAACACACATCTAGTGACACTAATGTATGCTTATGTGGTTTGTGGAAAGAACAGACATGCAATGACTCTGGCTGTGGTTCATGAATAGAACATACATGCAATAACACTGGTGGATCCATGTGTGTTTTGTGAGAAGAACACACATGCAATGACTCTGGTTGTGGTTCATTAAAAGGACACACATGCAATGACACTGGTGGATCCACGTAAGGTTTGTGAGAATAACACACATGCAATGACACTGGGTGTGGTTCATGAAAAGAACAGACATGCAATTACTCTAGTTGTGGTTTGTAAAAATAACACACATCCAGTAACACTGGTGGATCCATATGTGGTTTGTGGAAAGAGCAGACATGCAATGACTCTAGTTGTGGTTTCTGAAAAAACAGACGTGCAATGACACTGGTGGATCAAGGTGTCGGTTGTGAGAAGAACACACATGCAATGACACTGGTGTGGTGCATGAAAAGAAGACACATCCAATGACACTGGTGTATCCTTATGTGGTTTGTGAGAAGAACAGACATACAATGACTCTAGATTTGGTTGAAAAAAGAACATACATGCAATGACACTGGTGGATCCATTTGTGGTTTGTGAGAAGAACACACATGCAATGACTCTGGCTATGGTTCATGAAAATAACTCTCATCCAATGACACTGGTGGATCCATATGTGGTTTGTGGAAAGAACAAACATGCAATGACATTGGGTGTGGTTCATGAAAAGAACACTCATCCAATGACACTGGTGGATCCATATGTGGTTTGTGAAAAGAACATACATGCAATGACTCTAGTTTTGGTTTAAGAAAAGAAACGACATGCAATGACTCTAGTTGTGGTTCATGACAAGAACACACATCTAGTGACACTGGTGTATCCTTATTTGGTTTGTGGAAAGAACTGACATGCAATGACTCTAGCTGTGGTTTGTGAAAAGAACAGACATGCAATGATACTGGTGGATCCATGTGTGGTTTATGAGAAGAACACACATCCAATGACACTGGGTGTGGTTCAGAAAAGAACACACATCCAATGACACCGGTGTATCCTTATGTGGTCTGTGATAAGAACAGATATGCAATGTAACTGGCTGTGGTTCATGAAAAGAACACACATCCAATGACAACGGTGTATCCTTATGTGGTTTGTGATAAGAACAGACATGCAATGTAACTGGCTGTGGTTCATGAAAAGAACAGACATGCAATGACACTGGTGGGTCCATGTGTGGTTTTTGAGAAGAATTCACATGCAATGACTCTGGTTGTGGTTCATGAAAAGATAACACATGCAATGACACCCGTGGATCCATCTGTGGTTTTTTAGAAGAACACACATGCGATGACACTGGGTGTGGTTCATGAAAATAACACACATCCAATGACACTAGTGTATCCTTATGTGGTTTGTGAAAAGAGCACACATGCAATGACACTGGTGGATCCATGTGTGGTTTGTGAGAAGAAGACGCATGCAATGACACTGGGTGTGGTTCATGAAAAGAACACTCATCCAATGACACTGGTGGATAATTATGTGGTTTGTGGAAAGAACATACATGCAATGACACTAGGTGTGGTTCACTAAAAGAACACTCATCCAATGACACTGGTGGATCCACATGCGGTGTGTGGAAAGAACAAACATGAATGAATCTGGCTGTGGTTCATGAAAAGAACACACATCCAGTGACACTAATGTATGCCTATGTGGTTTGTGGAAAGAACGGACATGCAATGACTCTGGCTGTGGTTCATGAAAAGAACAGACATGCAATGACACTGGTCGATCCATGTGTGGTTTGTGAGAAGAACACACATGCAATGACACTAGGTGGGGTTCATGAAAAGAACAGACATGCAATGACTCTAGTTGTGGTTTGTAAAAATAACACACATCCACTGACATTGGTGTATCCTTATGTGGTTTGTGAGAAGAACAGACATGCAATGACACTGGTGGATCCATGTGTGGTTTGTGAGAAGAACACACATGCAATGACTCTGGCTGTGGTGTATGAAAAGAAGACACATGCAATGACACTGGTGGATCCATGTGTGGTTTGTGAAAGAACACACATGCAATGACGTTGGGTCTGGTTCATGAAAAGAACACACATCCAATGACACTGGTGTATCCTTATCTGGTTTGTGAAAAGGGCACACATGCAATGACATTGGTGGATCCATGGGTGGTTTGTGAGAAGAACACACATGCAATGACACTCGGTGTGGTTCATTAAAAGAACACTCATCCAATGACACTGGTGGATCCATCTGTGGTTTGTGGAAAGAACATACATGCAATGACACTGGTGTGGTCCATGAAAAGAACACTCATCCAATGACACTAGTGGAACCATATGTGGTTTGTGGAAAGAACAGACATGCAATGAATCTAGCTATGGTTTCAGACATGCAATGACTCTAGTTGTGGTTCATGAAATGAACACACATCCAGTGAAACTGGTGTATCCTTATGTAGTTTGTGGAATGAATAGATATGCAATGACTCTGGATATGGTTTATGAAAAGAACAGACATGCAATGACACTAGTGGATCCATGTGTGGTTTGTGAGAAGAACACACATGCAGTGACTCTGGCTGTGGTTCATGAAAAGAACTCTCATCCAATGACACTGGTGCATCCATATGTGGTTTGTGGAAAGAACAAACATGCAATGACACTGGGTGTGGTTCATGAAAAGAACACTCATCCAATGACACTGGTGGATCCATATGTGGTTTGTGGAAAGAACAGACATGCAATGACTCTAGCTGTGGTTTAAGAAAAGAAACGACACGCAATGACTCTAGTTGTGGTTCATGAAAAGAAAACACATCCAGTGACACTAGTGTATCCTTATGTGGTTTCTGGAAAGAACAGACATGCAATGACACTGGTGGATCCATGTGTGGTTTATGAGAAGAACACACATGCAATGACACTCGGTGTGCTTCATGAAAAGAACACACATCCAATGACACCGGTGTATCCTTATGTGGTTTGTGATAAGAACATACATGTAATGACACTGGCTATGGTTCATGAAAAGAACAGACATGCAATGACACTGGTGGATCCATGTGTCGTTTTTGAGAAGAATTCACATGCAATGACTCTAGCTGTGGTTCATGAAAGGAGCAGACATGCAATGACACTGGTGGATCCATGTGTGGTTTTTGAGAAGAACACACATGCAATGACTCTGGCTGTGGTTCATGAAAAGAGCACATATGCAATGACACTGGTGGATCCATGTAAGGTTTGTGAGAAGAACACACATGCAATGACACTGGGTGTGGTTCATGAAAAGAAAAGACATGCAATGACTCTAGTTGTGGTTTGTAAAAATAACACACATCCACTGACACTGGTGGATCCATATGTGGTGTGTGGAAAGAACAGACATGAATGACTCTAGCTGTGGTCTAAGAAAGAACAAACATGAATGACTCTAGTTGTGGTTCATCAGAAGAACACACATCCAGTGCCACTAATCTATGCTTACGTGGTTTGTGGAAAGAACAGACATGCAATGACTCTGGTTGTGGTTCAAGAAAAGAACATACATGCAATAACACTGGTGGATCCATGTGTGGTTTGTGAGAATAACACACATGCAATGACTCTGGCTGTGGTTCCTGAAAAGAACACACATGCAATTACACTGGTGGATCCATGTGTGGTTTGTGAGAAGAACACACATGCAATGACTCTGGCTGTGGTTCATGAAAGGAACAGACATGCAATGACTCTAGTTGTGGTTTGTGAAAATAAAACACATCTAGTGACACTGGTGGATCCATATGTGGTTTGTGGAAAGAGCAGACATGCAATGACTCTAGGTGTGGTTTGTGAAAAGAAGAGACGTGCAATGACACTGGTGGATCAATGTGTGGTTTGTGAGAAGAACACACATGCAATGACACTGGGTGTGGTGCATGAAAAGAATACACATCCACTGACATTGGTGTATCCTTATGTGGTTTGTGAGAAGAACAGACATACAATGACTCTAGATGTGGTTCAAAAAAAGAACATACATGCAATAACACTGGTGGTTCCATGTGTGGTTTGTGAGAAGAACACACATGCAATGACTCTGGCTGTGGTTCATGAAAAGAACACACATGCAATGGCACTGGTGGATCCATGTGTGGTTTGTGAAAGAACACACATGCAATGACGTTGGGTCTGGTTCATGAAAAGAACACACATCCAATGACACTGGTGTATCCTTATGTGGTTTGTGAAAAGGGCACACATGCAATGACATTGGTGGATCCATGGGTGGTTTGTGAGAAGAACACACATGCAATGACACTTGGTGTGGTTCATCAAAAGAACACTCATCCAATAACACTTGTGGATCCATATGTGGTTTGTGGAAAGAACATACATGCGATGACACTGTTGTGGTTCATGAAAAGAACACTCATCCAATGACACTGGTGGATCCATATGTGGTTTGTGGAAAGAACAGACATGCAATGACTCTAGTTATGGTTGAAGAAAAGAACAGACATGCAATGACTCTAGTTGTGGTTCATGAAAAGAACACACATCCAGTGAAACTCGTGTATCCTTATGTAGATTGTGGAAATAATAGATATGCAATGACTCCGGATGTGGTTCATGAAAAGAACAGACATGCAATGACACTGGTGGATCCATGTGTGGTTTGTGAGAAGAACACACATGCAATGACTCTGGCTATGGTTCATGAAAAGAACTCTCATCTAATGACACTGGTCGATCCATATGTGGTTTGTGGAAAGAACAAACATGCAATGACACTGGGTGTGGTTCATGAAACGAACACTCATCCAATGACATTGGTGGATCCATATGTGGTTTGTGGAAAGAACAGACATGCAATGACTCTAGCTGTGGTTTAAGAAAAGAAACAACACGCAATGACTCTAGTTGTGGTTCATGAAAAGAACACACATCCAGTGACACTATTGTATCCTTATGTGGTTTGTTTAAAGAACTAACATGCAATGACTCCAGCTGTGGTTTGTGAAAAGAACAGACATGCAATGACACTGGTGGATCGATGTGTGGTTTATGAGAAGAACACACATGCAATGACACTGGGTGTGCTTCATGAAAAGAACACACATCCAATGACACCGGTGTATCCTTATGTGGTTTGTGATAAGAACATACATGCAATGACACTGGCTGTGGTTCATGAAAAGAACAGACATGCAATGACTCTAGTTGTGGTTTGGAAAAATAACACACATCCAGTGACACTGGTGGATCCATATGTGGTTTGTGGAAAGAGCAGACATGCAATGACACTATCTTTGGTTTGTGAAAAAAACAGACGAGCAATGACACTAGTGGATCAATGTGTGGTTTGTGAGAAGAACACACATGCAATGACACTGGGTGTGGTGCATGAAAAGAAGACACATCCAATGACACTGGTGTATGCTTATGTGGTTTGTGAGAAGAACATACATGCAATGACACTGGTGTGGTTCATGAAAAGAACACTCATCCAATGACACTAGTGGATCCATATGTGGTTTGTGGAAAGAACAGACATGCAATGACTCTAGTTATGGTTGAAGAAAAGAACAGACATGCAATGACTCTAGTTGTGGTTCATGAAAAGAACACACATCCAGTGAAATTGGTGTATCCTTATGTAGTTTGTGGAAAGAATAGATATGCAATGACTCTGGATGTGGTTCATGAAAAGAACAGACATGCAATGACACTGGTGGATCCATGTGTGGTTTGTGAGAAGAACACACATGCAATGACTCTGGCTATGGTACATGAAAAGAACTCTCATCCAATGACACTGGTCGATCCATATGTGGTTTGTGGAAAGAACAAACATGCAATGACACTGGGTGTGGTTCATGAAACGAACACTCATCCAATGACATTGGTGGATCCATATGTGGTTTGTGGAAAGAACAGACATGCAATGACTCTAGCTGTGGTTTCAGAAAAGAAAAAACACGCAATGACTCTAGTTGTGGTTCATGAAAAGAACACACATCCAGTGACACTATTGTATCCTTATGTGGTTTGTGGAAAGAACTAACATGCAATGACTCCAGCTGTGGTTTGTGAAAAGAATAGACATGCAATGACACTGGTGGACCATGTGTGGTTTGTGAGAAGAACACACATGCAATGACATTCGGTGTGGTTCATGAAAAGAACACTCATCCAATGACACTGGTGGATCCATATGTGGTTTGTGGAAAGAACAAACATGCAATGACTCTCGCTGTGGTTTAAGAAAAGAAACGACACGCAATGACTCTAGTTGTGGTTCATGAAAAGAACACACATCCAGTGACACTATTGTATCCTTATGTGGTTTGTGGAAAGAACTAACATGCAATGACTCCAGCTGTGGTTTGTGAAAAGAACAGACATGCAATGACACTGGTGGATCCATGTGTGGTTTATGAGAAGAACACACATGCAATGACACTGGGTGTGCTTCATGAAAAGAACACACATCCAATGACACCGGTGTATCCTTATGTGGTTTGTGATAAGAACATACATGCAATGACACTGGCTGTGGTTCATGAAAAGAACAGACATGCAATGACTCTAGTTGTGGTTTGGAAAAATAACACACATCCAGTGACACTGGTGGATCCATATGTGGTTTGCGGAAAGAGCAGACATGCAATGACTCTATCTGTGGTTTGTGAAAAAAACAGACGTGCAATGACACTAGTGGATCAATGTGTGGTTTGTGAGAAGAACACACATGCAATGACACTGGGTGTGGTGCATGAAAAGAAGACACATCCAATGACACTGGTGTATCCTTATGTGGTTTGTGAGAAGAACATACATGCAATGACACTGGTGTGGTTCTTGAAAAGAACACTCATCCAATGACACTAGTGGATCCATATGTTGTTTGTGGAAAGAACAGACATGCAATGACTCTAGTTATGGTTGAAGAAAAGAACAAACATGCAATGACTCTAGTTGTGGTTCATGAAAAGAACACACATCCAGTGAAATTGGTGTATCCTTATGTAGTTTGTGGAAAGAATAGATATGCAATGACTCTAGATGTGGTTCATGAAAAGAACAGACATGCAATGACACTAGTGGATCCATGTGTGGTTTGTGAGAAGAACACACATGCAATGACTCTGGCTATGGTTCATGAAAAGAACTCTCATCCAATGACACTGGTGGATCCATATGTGGTTTGTGGAAAGAACAAACATGCAATGACACTGGGTGTGGTTCATGAAACGAACACTCATCCAATGACATTGGTGGATCCATATGTGGTTTGTGGAAAGAACAGACATGCAATGACTCAAGCTGTGGTTTAAGAAAAGAAACGACACGCAATGACTCTAGTTGTGGTTCATGAAAATAACACACATCCTGTGACACTAGTGTATCCTTATGTGGTTTGTGGAAAGAACTAACATGCAATAACTCCAGCTGTGGTTTGTGAAAAGAACAGACATGCAATGACACTAGTGGATCCATGTGTGGTTTATGAGAAGAACACACATGCAATGACACTGGGTGTGCTTCATGAAAAGAACACACATCCAATGACACCGGTGTATCCTTATGTGGTTTGTGATAAGAACATACATGCAATGACACTGGCTGTGGTTCATGAAAAGAACAGACATGCAATGACTCTAGTTGTGGTTTGGAAAAATAACACACATCCAGTGACACTGGTGGATCCATATGTGGTTTGTGGAAAGAGCAGACATGCAATGACACTATCTTTGGTTTGTGAAAAAAACAGACGAGCAATGACACTAGTGGATCAATGTGTGGTTTGTGAGAAGAACACACATGCAATGACACTGGGTGTGGTGCATGAAAAGAAGACACATCCAATGACACTGGTGTATGCTTATGTGGTTTGTGAGAAGAACATACATGCAATGACACTAGTGTGGTTCATCAAAAGAACACTCATCCAATGACACTAGTGGATCCATATGTGGTTTGTGGAAAGAACAGACATGCAATGACTCTAGTTATGGTTGAAGAAAAGAACAGACATGCAATGACTCTAGTTGTGGTTCATGAAAAGAACACACATCCAGTGAAATTGGTGTATCCTTATGTAGTTTGTGGAAAGAATAGATATGCAATGACTCTGGATGTGGTTCATGAAAAGAACAGACATGCAATGACACTGGTGGATCCATGTGTGGTTTGTGAGAAGAACACACATGCAATGACTCTGGCTATGGTACATGAAAAGAACTCTCATCCAATGACACTGGTCGATCCATATGTGGTTTGTGGAAAGAACAAACATGCAATGACACTGGGTGTGGTTCATGAAACGAACACTCATCCAATGACATTGGTGGATCCATATGTGGTTTGTGGAAAGAACAGACATGCAATGACTCTAGCTGTGGTTTAAGAAAAGAAAAAACACGCAATGACTCTAGTTGTGGTTCATGAAAAGAACACACATCCAGTGACACTATTGTATCCTTATGTGGTTTGTGGAAAGAACTAACATGCAATGACTCCAGCTGTGGTTTGTGAAAAGAATAGACATGCAATGACACTGGTGGACCATGTGTGGTTTGTGAGAAGAACACACATGCAATGACATTCGGTGTGGTTCATGAAAAGAACACTCATCCAATGACACTGGTGGATCCATATGTGGTTTGTGGAAAGAACAAACATGCAATGACTCTCGCTGTGGTTTAAGAAAAGAAACGACACGCAATGACTCTAGTTGTGGTTCATGAAAAGAACACACATCCAGTGACACTATTGTATCCTTATGTGGTTTGTGGAAAGAACTAACATGCAATGACTCCAGCTGTGGTTTGTGAAAAGAACAGACATGCAATGACACTGGTGGATCCATGTGTGGTTTATGAGAAGAACATACATGCAATGACACTGGGTGTGCTTCATGAAAAGAACACACATCCAATGACACCGGTGTATCCTTATGTGGTTTGTGATAAGAACATACATGCAATGACACTGGCTGTGGTTCATGAAAAGAACAGACATGCAATGACTCTAGTTGTGGTTTGGAAAAATAACACACATCCAGTGACACTGGTGGATCCATATGTGGTTTGCGGAAAGAGCAGACATGCAATGACTCTATCTGTGGTTTGTGAAAAAAACAGACGTGCAATGACACTAGTGGATCAATGTGTGGTTTGTGAGAAGAACACACATGCAATGACACTGGGTGTGGTGCATGAAAAGAAGACACATCCAATGACACTGGTGTATCCTTATGTGGTTTGTGAGAAGAACATACATGCAATGACACTGGTGTGGTTCATGAAAAGAACACTCATCCAATGACACTAGTGGATCCATATGTTGTTTGTGGAAAGAACAGACATGCAATGACTCTAGTTATGGTTGAAGAAAAGAACAGACATGCAATGACTCTAGTTGTGGTTCATGAAAAGAACACACATCCAGTGAAATTGGTGTATCCTTATGTAGTTTGTGGAAAGAATAGATATGCAATGACTCTAGATGTGGTTCATGAAAAGAACAGACATGCAATGACACTAGTGGATCCATGTGTGGTTTGTGAGAAGAACACACATGCAATGACTCTGGCTATGGTTCATGAAAAGAACTCTCATCCAATGACACTGGTGGATCCATATGTGGTTTGTGGAAAGAACAAACATGCAATGACACTGGGTGTGGTTCATGAAACGAACACTCATCCAATGACATTGGTGGATCCATATGTGGTTTGTGGAAAGAACAGACATGCAATGACTCAAGCTGTGGTTTAAGAAAAGAAACGACACGCAATGACTCTAGTTGTGGTTCATGAAAATAACACACATCCTGTGACACTAGTGTATCCTTATGTGGTTTGTGGAAAGAACTAACATGCAATAACTCCAGCTGTGGTTTGTGAAAAGAACAGACATGCAATGACACTAGTGGATCCATGTGTGGTTTATGAGAAGAACACACATGCAATGACACTGGGTGTGCTTCATGAAAAGAACACACATCCAATGACACCGGTGTATCCTTATGTGGTTTGTGATAAGAACATACATGCAATGACACTAGCTGTGGTTCATGAAAAGAACAGACATGCAATGACTCTAGTTGTGGTTTGGAAAATAACACACATCCAGTGACACTGGTGGATCCATATGTGGTTTGTGGAAAGAGCAGACATGCAATGACTCTATCTGTGGTTTGTGAAAAAAACAGACGTGCAATGACACTAGTGGATCAATGTGTGGTTTGTGAGAAAAACACACATGCAATGACACTGGGTGTGGTGCATGAAAAGAAGACACATCCAATGACACTGGTGTATCCTTATGTGGTTTGTGAGAAGAACAGACATACAATGACTCTAGATGTGGTTGAAAAAAAGAACATACATGCAATGACACTGGTGGATCCATTTGTGGTTTGTGAGAAGAACACATATGCAATAACTCTGGCTGTGGTTCATGAAAAGAACTCTCATCCAATGACACTGGTGGATCCATATGTGGTTTGTGGAGAGAACAAACATGCAATGACATTGGGCGTGGTTCATGAAAAGAACACTCATCCAATGACACTGTGGAAAGAACATACATGCAATGACTCTAGATGTGGTTTAAGAAAAGAAACAACATGCAATGACTCTAGTTGTGGTTCATGAAAAGAACACACATCCAGTGACACTGGTGGATCAATATGTGGTTTGTGAGAAGAACACGCATGCAATGACACTGGGATTGGTTCATGAAAAGAACACTCATCCAATGACACTGGTGGATCAATATGTGGTTTATGGAAAGAACATACATGCAATGACACTGGGTGTGGTTCACGAAAAGAACACTCATCCAATGACACTGGTGGATCCATATGCGGTGTGTGGAAAGAACAGACATGCAATGACTCTAGCTGTGGATGAAGAAAGAACAAACATGAATGAATCTAGTTGTGGTTCATGAAAAGAACACACATCCAGTGACACTAATGTATGCTTATGTGGATTGTGGAAAGAACAGCCATGCAATGACTCTGGCTGTGGTTCATGAAAAGAACATACATGCAATAACACTAGTGGATCCATGTGTGGTTTGTGAGAAGAACACACATGCAATGACTCTGGTTGTGGTTCATGAAAAGGACACACATGCAATGACACTGGTGGATCCATGTAAGGTTTGTGAGAAGAACACACATGCAATGACACTGGGTGTGGTTCATGAAAAGAACAGACATGCAATGACTCTAGTTGTGGTTTGTAAAAATAACACACATCCAGTGACACTGGTGGATCCATATGTGGTTTGTGGAAGGAGCAGACATGCAATGACTCTAGCTGTGGTTTGTGAAAAAAAATAGACGTGCAATGACACTGGTGGATCAATGTGTGGTTTATGAGAAGAACACACATGCAATGACACTGGGTGTGGTGCATGAAAAGAAGACACATCCAATGACACTGGTGTATCCTTATGTGGTTTGTGAGAAGAACAGACATACAATAAATCTAGATGTGGTTGAAAAAATAACATACATGCAATGACACTGGTGGATCCATTTGTGGTTTGTGACAAGAAGACACATGCAATGACTCTGGTTGTGGTTCATGAAAAGAACTCTCATCCAATGACACTGGTGGATCCATATGTGGTTTGTGGAAAGAACAAACATGCAATGACATTGGGTGTGGTTCATGAAAAGAACACTCATCCAATGACACTGGTGGATCCATATGTGGTTTGTGGAAAGAACATACATGCAATGACACTGGGTGTGGTTCACGAAAAGAACACTCATCCAATGACACTGGTGGATCCATATGCGGTGTGTGGAAAGAACAGACATGCAATGACTCTAGATGTGGTTTAAGAAAGAACAAACATGAATGAATCTAGTTGTGGTTCATGAAAAGAACACACATCTAGTGACACTAATGTATGCTTATGTGGTTTGTGGAAAGAACAGACATGCAATGACTCTGGCTGTGGTTCATGAATAGAACATACATGCAATAACACTGGTGGATCCATGTGTGTTTTGTGAGAAGAACACACATGCAATGACTCTGGTTGTGGTTCATTAAAAGGACACACATGCAATGACACTGGTGGATCCACGTAAGGTTTGTGAGAATAACACACATGCAATGACACTGGGTGTGGTTCATGAAAAGAACAGACATGCAATTACTCTAGTTGTGGTTTGTAAAAATAACACACATCCAGTAACACTGGTGGATCCATATGTGGTTTGTGGAAAGAGCAGACATGCAATGACTCTAGTTGTGGTTTGTGAAAAAACAGACGTGCAATGACACTGGTGGATCAAGGTGTGGGTTGTGAGAAGAACACACATGCAATGACACTGGTGTGGTGCATGAAAAGAAGACACATCCAATGACACTGGTGTATCCTTATGTGGTTTGTGAGAAGAACAGACATACAATGACTCTAGATTTGGTTGAAAAAAGAACATACATGCAATGACACTGGTGGATCCATTTGTGGTTTGTGAGAAGAACACACATGCAATGACTCTGGCTATGGTTCATGAAAATAACTCTCATCCAATGACACTGGTGGATCCATATGTGGTTTGTGGAAAGAACAAACATGCAATGACATTGGGTGTGGTTCATGAAAAGAACACTCATCCAATGACACTGGTGGATCCATATGTGGTTTGTGAAAAGAACATACATGCAATGACTCTAGTTTTGGTTTAAGAAAAGAAACGACATGCAATGACTCTAGTTGTGGTTCATGACAAGAACACACATCTAGTGACACTGGTGTATCCTTATTTGGTTTGTGGAAAGAACTGACATGCAATGACTCTAGCTGTGGTTTGTGAAAAGAACAGACATGCAATGATACTGGTGGATCCATGTGTGGTTTATGAGAAGAACACACATCCAATGACACTGGGTGTGGTTCAGAAAAGAACACACATCTAATGACACCGGTGTATCCTTATGTGGTTTGTGATAAGAACAGATATGCAATGTAACTGGCTGTGGTTCATGAAAAGAACACACATCCAATGACAACGGTGTATCCTTATGTGGTTTGTGATAAGAACAGACATGCAATGTAACTGGCTGTGGTTCATGAAAAGAACAGACATGCAATGACACTGGTGGGTCCATGTGTGGTTTTTGAGAAGAATTCACATGCAATGACTCTGGTTGTGGTTCATGAAAAGATAACACATGCAATGACACCCGTGGATCCATCTGTGGTTTTTTAGAAGAACACACATGCGATGACACTGGGTGTGGTTCATGAAAATAACACACATCCAATGACACTAGTGTATCCTTATGTGGTTTGTGAAAAGAGCACACATGCAATGACACTGGTGGATCCATGTGTGGTTTGTGAGAAGAAGACGCATGCAATGACACTGGGTGTGGTTCATGAAAAGAACACTCATCCAATGACACTGGTGGATAATTATGTGGTTTGTGGAAAGAACATACATGCAATGACACTAGGTGTGGTTCACTAAAAGAACACTCATCCAATGACACTGGTGGATCCACATGCGGTGTGTGGAAAGAACAAACATGAATGAATCTGGCTGTGGTTCATGAAAAGAACACACATCCAGTGACACTAATGTATGCCTATGTGGTTTGTGGAAAGAACGGACATGCAATGACTCTGGCTGTGGTTCATGAAAAGAACAGACATGCAATGACACTGGTCGATCCATGTGTGGTTTGTGAGAAGAACACACATGCAATGACACTAGGTGTGGTTCATGAAAAGAACAGACATGCAATGACTCTAGTTGTGGTTTGTAAAAATAACACACATCCACTGACATTGGTGTATCCTTATGTGGTTTGTGAGAAGAACAGACATACAATGACTCGAGCTGTGGTTTGTGAAAAGAACATACATGCAATGACACTGGTGGATCCATGTGTGGTTTGTGAGAAGAACACACATGCAATGACTCTGGCTGTGGTGTATGAAAAGAAGACACATGCAATGACACTGGTGGATCCATGTGTGGTTTGTGAAAGAACACACATGCAATGATGTTGGGTCTGGTTCATGAAAAGAACACACATCCAATGACACTGGTGTATCCTTATCTGGTTTGTGAAAAGGGCACACATGCAATGACATTGGTGGATCCATGGGTGGTTTGTGAGAAGAACACACATGCAATGACACTCGGTGTGGTTCATTAAAAGAACACTCATCCAATGACACTGGTGGATCCATCTGTGGTTTGTGGAAAGAACATACATGCAATGACACTGGTGTGGTCCATGAAAAGAACACTCATCCAATGACACTAGTGGAACCATATGTGGTTTGTGGAAAGAACAGACATGCAATGAATCTAGCTATGGTTTCAGACATGCAATGACTCTAGTTGTGGTTCATGAAATGAACACACATCCAGTGAAACTGGTGTATCCTTATGTAGTTTGTGGAATGAATAGATATGCAATGACTCTGGATATGGTTTATGAAAAGAACAGACATGCAATGACACTAGTGGATCCATGTGTGGTTTGTGAGAAGAACACACATGCAGTGACTCTGGCTGTGGTTCATGAAAAGAACTCTCATCCAATGACACTGGTGCATCCATATGTGGTTTGTGGAAAGAACAAACATGCAATGACACTGGGTGTGGTTCATGAAAACAACACTCATCCAATGACACTGGTGGATCCATATGTGGTTTGTGGAAAGAACAGACATGCAATGACTCTAGCTGTGGTTTAAGAAAAGAAACGACACGCAATGACTCTAGTTGTGGTTCATGAAAAGAAAACACATCCAGTGACACTAGTGTATCCTTATGTGGTTTCTGGAAAGAACAGACATGCAATGACACTGGTGGATCCATGTGTGGTTTATGAGAAGAACACACATGCAATGACACTCGGTGTGCTTCATGAAAAGAACACACATCCAATGACACCGGTGTATCCTTATGTGGTTTGTGATAAGAACATACATGTAATGACACTGGCTATGGTTCATGAAAAGAACACACATGCAATGACACTGGTGGATCCATGTGTCGTTTTTGAGAAGAATTCACATGCAATGACTCTAGCTGTGGTTCATGAAAGGAGCAGACATGCAATGACACTGGTGGATCCATGTGTGGTTTTTGAGAAGAACACACATGCAATGACTCTGGCTGTGGTTCATGAAAAGAGCACATATGCAATGACACTGGTGGATCCATGTAAGGTTTGTGAGAAGAACACACATGCAATGACACTGGGTGTGGTTCATGAAAAGAAAAGACATGCAATGACTCTAGTTGTGGTTTGTAAAAATAACACACATCCACTGACACTGGTGGATCCATATGTGGTTTGTGGAAAGAGCAGACATGCAATGAGTCTAGCTGTGGTTTGTGAAAAAAAAACATACGTGCAATGACACTGGTGGATCAATGTGTGGTTTGTGAGAAGAACACACATGCAATGACACTTGCTGTGGTCCGTGAAAAGAAGACACATCCAATGACACTGGTGTATCCTTATGTGGTTTGTGAGAAGAACAGACATACTATGACTCTAGATGTGGTTGAAAAAAAGAACATACATGCAATGACACTGGTGGATCCATTTGTGGTTTGTGAGAAGAACACACATGCAATGACTCTGGCTATGGTTCATGAAAAGAACGCACATGCAATGACACTGGTGGATCCATGTGTGGTTTGTGAAAGAACACACATGCAATGATGTTGGGCCTAGTTCATGAAAAAAACACATCCAATGACACTGGTGTATCCTTATGTGGTTTGTGAAAAGAGCACACATGCAATGGGATTGGTGGATCCATGTGTGGTTTGTGAGAAGAACACACATGCAATGACACTGTGTGTGGTTCATGAAAAGAACACTCATCCAATGACACTGGTGGATCCATATGTGGTTTGTGGAACGAACAGACATGCAATGACACTGGGTGTGGTTCATGAAAATAACACTCATCCAATGACACTGGTGGATCCATATGTGGTTTGTGGAAGGAACAGACATGCAATGACTCTAGCTGTGGTTTAAGGAAGAACAAACATGCAATGACTCTAGTTGTGGTTCATGAAAAGAACACGCATCCAGTGAAACTGGTGTATCCTTATGTGGTTTTTGGAAAGAATAGATATGCAATGACTCTGGCTGTGGTTCATGAAAATAACAGACATGCAATGGCACTGGTGGATCCAGGTGTGGTTTGTGAGAAGAAGACACATGCAATGACTCTGGCTGTGGTTCATGAAAATAACTCTCATCCAATGACATTGGTGGATCCATATGTGGTTTGTGGAAAGAACAGACATGCAATGACACAGGTTGTGGTCCGTGAAAAGAACTCTCATCCAATGAAACTGGTGGATCCATATGTGTTTTGTGGAAAGAACAAACATGCAATGACACTGGGTGTGGTTCATGAAAAGAACACTCATCCAATGACACTGGTGGATCCATATGTGGTTTGTGGAAAGAACAGACATGCAATGACTCTAGCTGTGGTTTAAGAAAAGAAACGACACGCAATGACTCTAGTTGTGGTTCATGAAAAGAACACAAATCCAGTGACACTAGTGTATCCTTATGTGGTTTGTGGAAAGAACTAACATCCAATGACTCTAGCTGTGGTTTGTGAAAAGAACAGACATGCAATGACACTGGTGGATCCATGTGTGGTTTATGAGAAGAACACACATGCAATGACACTGGGTGTGCTTCATGAAAAGAACACACATCTAATGACACCGGTGTATCCTTATGTGGTTTGTGATAAGAACATACATGCAATGACACTGGCTGTGGTTCATGAAAAGAACAGACATGCAATGACACTGGTGGATCCATGTGTGGTTGTTGAGAAGAATTCACATGCAATGACTCTGGCTGTGGTTCATGAAAAGAAGACACATGCAATGACACTGGTGGATCCATGTGTGGTTTGTGATAAGAACACACATGCAATGACACCGGGTGTGGTTCATGAAAAGAACACACATCCAATGACACTGGTGTATCCTTATGTGGTTTCTTAAAAGAGCACACATGCAATGACACTGGTGGATCGATGTGTGGTTCGTGAGAAGAACACACATACAATGACACTGGGTGTGTTTCATGAAAAGAACCCTCATCCAATGACACTGGTGGATCTATATGTGGTTTGTGAAAAGAACAGACATGCAATGACACTGGTGGATCAATGCGTGGTTTGTGAGAAGAACACAAATGCAATGACACTGGGTGTGGTTCATGAAAATAACACACATCCAATGACACTGGTGTATCGTTATGTGGTTTGTGAAAAGAGCACATATGCAATGACTCTAGCTATGGTTTGTGAAAAGAGCACACATGCAATGACTCTAGCTATTGTTTATGAAAAGAACAGACATGCAATGACTCTAGTTGTGGTTTGTGAAAATAGCACACATCTAGTGACACTAGTGGATACATATGTGGTTTGTGGAAAGAACAGACATGCAATGACACTGGTGGATCCATGTGTGGTTTATGAGAAGAACACACATGCAATGACACTAGTGATATGTGGTTTGTGAAAAGAACACACATGCAATGACTCTAATTGTGGTTAATGAAAAGAGGACACATGAAATGACACTGGTGGATCCATGTGTGGTTTGTGAGAAGAGCAGACATCCAATGACACTGGCTGTGGTTCATGAAAAGAACAGACATGCAATGACACTGGTGGATCCGTGTGTGGTTTGTGAGAATAACACAAATGCAATGACACTTGGTGTGGTTCATGAAAAGAACATACATCTAATGACACAGGTGTATCCTTATGTGGTTTGTGAAAAGAGCACGCATGCAATGACTCTAGCTGTGGT
The DNA here is from genome assembly GCA_916181665.1 of Avena sativa. NCBI lineage: Eukaryota > Viridiplantae > Streptophyta > Magnoliopsida > Poales > Poaceae > Avena > Avena sativa. The sequence goes on from OV702287.1 coordinate 575,295,410, forward strand.
TTGTGCAAAGAAAAGACATGCAATGACTCTAGTTGTGGTTTGTGAAAATAACACACATCTAGTGACACTGGTGGATCCATATGTGGTTTGTGGAAAGAACAGACATGCAATGACTCTAGTTGTGGTTTGTGAAAAGAACAGACATGCAATGACACTGGTGGATCCATGTGTGGTTTATGAGAAGAACACACATGCAATGACACTGGCGATATGTGGTTTGTGAAAAGAACACACATGCAATGACTCTGACTGTGGTTAATGAAAAGAGCACACATGCAATGACACTGGTGGATCCATCTGTGGTTTGTGAGAAGAACAGACATCCAATGACACTAGTTGTGGTTCATGAAAAGAATGGACATGCAATGACACTGGTGGATCCATGTCTGGTTTGTGAGAACAACACAAATGCAATGACTCTGGCTGTGGTTCATGAAAAGAACACACATGCAATGACACTACTGGATCCATTTGTGGTTTGTGAGAATAACACAAATGCAATGACACTTGGTGTGGTTCATGAAAAGAACACACATCCAATGACACAGGTGTATCCTTATGTGGTTTGTGGGAGCACACGTGCAATGACTCTAGCTGTGGTTTGTGAAAATAGCACACATGCAACGAATCTAGCTTTTGTTTGTGAAAAGAACAGACATGCAATGACTCTAGTTGTGGTTTGTGGAAATAACACACATCCAGTGACACTGGTGGATCCATATGTGGTTTGTGGAAAGAACAGACATGCAATGACTCTAGTTGTGGTTTGTGAAAAGAACAGACATGCAATGACACTAGTGGATCCATGTGTGGTTATTGAGAAGAACACACATGCAATGACAATATATGTGGTTCGTGAAAAGAACACACATGCAATGACACTAGTGGATCCATGTGTGGTTTGTGATAAAAACACACATGCAATGACTCTGGCCGTGGTTCATGAAAAGAACAGACATGCAATGACACTGGAGGATCCATGTGTGCTTTTTGAGAAGAAAACACATGCAATGACTCTAGCTGTGGTTCATGAAAAGAACACACATGCAATGACACTAGTGGATCCATGTGTGGCTTGTGAGAAGAACACACATGCAATGACACCAGGTGTGGTTCATGAAAAGAACACACATCCAATTACACTGGTGTATCCTTATGTGGTTTGTGAAAAGAGCACACATGCAATAACACTGGTGGATCGATGTGTGGTTTGTGAGAAGAACAGACATCCAATGATACTGGTTGTGGTTCATAAAAAGAACAGACATGCAATGACACTGGTGGATCCATGTGTGCTTTGTGAGAACAACACAAATGCAATGACTATGGTTGTGGTTCATGAAAAGAACACACATGCAATGACACTAGTGGATCCATGTGTGGTTTGTGAGAAGAACACACATGCAATGACACTGGGTGTGGTTCATGAAAAGAACACACATCCAATGACACTTGTGTATCCTTATGTGGTTTGTGAAAAGAGCACACATGCAATGACACTGGAGGATCCATGTGTGGTTTGTGAGAAGAATAGACATCCAATGACACTTGGTGTGGTTAATGAAAAGAGTAGACATGCAATGTCACTGGTCGATCCATGTGTGGTTTGTGAGAAGAACACAAATGCAATGACACTAGGTGTGGTTCATGAAAAGAACACCCATCCAATGACAATGGTGGATCCATATGTGGTTTGTGGAAAGAATAGACATGTAGTGGCACTGGGTGTGGTTCATGAAAAGAACACTCATCCAATGACACTGGTGGATCCATATGTGGTTTGTGGAAAGAACAAACATGCAATGACTCTAGATGTGGTTTCTAAAAAGAGCGCACATGCAATGACTCTAGCTATTGTTTATGAAAAGAACATACATGCAATGAATCTAGTTGTGGTTTGTGAAATAGCACACATCTAGTGACACTAGTGGATCCATATGTGGTTTGTGGAAAGAACATACATGCAATGACGCTAGCTGTGGTTTGTGAAAAGAACAAACATGCAATGGCACTGGTGGATCCATGTGTGGTTTATGAGAAGAACACACATGCAATGACACTGGTGATATGTGGTTTGTGAAAAGAACACACATTCAATGACTATAACTGTGGCTAATGAAAAGAGCACACATGCAATGACACTGGTGGATCCATCTGTGGTTTGTGAGAAGAACAGACATTCAATGACACTGGCTATGGTTCATGAAAAGAACAGACATGCAATGACACTACTGTATCCATATGTGGTTTGTGAGAATAACACAAATGCAATGACACTTGGTGTGGTTCATGAAAAGAACATACATCCAATGACACAGGTGTATCCTGATGTGGTTTGTGAAAAGAGCACACATGCAATGACTCTAGCTATGGTTTGTGAAAAGAGCACACATGCAATGACTCTAGCTATTGTTTATGAAAAGAACAGACATGCAATGACTCTAGTTGTGGTTTGTGAAAATAACACACATCAAGTGACACTGGTGGATCCATATGTGGTTTGTGGAAAGAACATACAAGCAATGACTCTAGTTGTGGTTTGTGAAAAGAACAAACATGCAATGACACTGGTGGATCCATGTGTGGTTTATGCGAAGAACACACATGCAATGACACTAGTGATATGTGGTTTGTGAAAAGAACACACATGCAATGACTCTAACTGTGGTTAATGAAAAGAGCACACATGCAATGACACTGGTGGATCCATTTGCCGTTTGTGAGAAGAACACAAATGCAATGACACTAGGTGTGGTCCATGAAAAGAACACTCATCCAATGACAATGGTGGATCCATATGTGGTTTGTGGAAAGAATAGACATGCAATGGCACTGGGTGTGGTTCATGAAAAGAACACTCATCCAATGACACTGGTGGATCCACATGTGGTTTGTGGAAAGAACAGACATGCAATGACTCTAGCTGTGGTTCATGAAAAGAACTGAGATGCAATGACACTAGTGGATCCAGATGTGGTTTGTGAGAAGAACACGCATTCAATGACACTAGGTGTGGTTCATGAAAAGAAGACACATGCAATGACTCTAGTAATGGTTTGTGAAAATAACACACATCCAGTGACACTGGTGGATCCATATGTGGTTTGTGGAAAGAATAGACATGCAATGACTCTAGTTGTAGTTTGTGAAAAGAACAAACATGCAATGACACTAGTGGAACCATGTGTGGTTTGTGAGAAGAACACACATGCAATGGCAATGGGTGTGGTTCATTAAAAGAACACACATGCAATGACACTGGTGTATCCTTATGTGCTTTGTGATAAGAACAGACATGCAATGACTCTAGCTATGGTTCATGAAAAGAACAGACATGCAATGACACTGCAGGATCCATGTGCTTTTTGAGAAGAACACACATGCAATTACTCTAGCTATGGTTCATGAAAAGAACACACATGCAATGACACTAGTGGATCCATGTGTGGTTTGTGAGAAGAACACACATGAAATGACACTGGTGTGGTTCATGAAAAGAACACACATCCAATGACACTGGTGTATCCTTATGTGGTTTGTGAAAAGAGCACACATACAATAACACTGGTGGATCCATGTGTGGTTTGTGAGAAGAACAGACATCCAATGACACTGCTGTGGTTCATAAAAAGAACAGACATGCAGTGACACTGGTGGATCCATGTGTGCTTTGTGAGAACAACACAAATGCAATGACTATGGTTGTGGTTCATGAAAAGAACACACATGCAATGACACTAGTGGATCCATGTGTGGTTTGTGAGAAGAACACACATGCAATGACACTTGGTGTGGTTCATGAAAAGAACACACATCCAATGACACTTGTGTATCCTTATGTGGTTTGTGAAAAGAGCACACATGCAATGACACTGGAGGATCCATGTGTGGTTGGTGAGAAGAATAGACATCCAATGACACTTGGTGTGGTTAATGAAAAGAGCAGACATGCAATGACACTGGTGGATCCATGTGTGGTTTGTGAGAAGAACACAAATTCAATGGCACTAGGTGTGGTTCATGAAAAGAACACTCATCTAATGACAATGGTGGATCCATACGTGGTTTGTGGAAAGAATAGACATACAGTGGCACTGGGTGTGGTTCATGAAAAGAACACTCATCCAATGACACTGGTGGATCCATATGTGGTTTGTGGAAAGAACAAACATGCAATGACTCTAGCTGTGGTTTGTGAAAAGAGCGCACATGCAATGACTCTAGCTATTGTTTATGAAAAGAACAGACATGCAATGACTCTAGTTGTGGATTGTGAAATAGCACACATCTAGTGACACTAGTGGATCCATATGTGGTCTGTGGAAAGAACATACATGCAATGACGCTAGTTGTGGTTTGTGAAAAGAACAAACATGCAATGACACAGATGGATCCATGTGTGGTTTATGAGAAGAACACACATGCAATGACACTGGTGATATGTGGTTTGTGAAAAGAACACACATACAATGACTCTAACTGTGGTTAATGAAAAGAGCACACATGCAATGACACTGGTGGATCCATCTGTGGTTTGTGAGAAGAACAGACATTCAATGACACTGGCTGTGGTTCATGAAAAGAACAGACATGCAACGACACTAGTGGATCCGTGTGTGGTTTGTGAGAATAACACAAATGCAATGACACTTGGTGTGGTTCATGAAAAGAACATACATCCAATGACACGGGTGTATCCTTATGTGGTTTATGAAAAGAGCACACATGCAATGACTCTAGCTATGGTTTGTGCAGAGAGCACACATGCAATGACTCTAGCTATTTTCTGTGAAAAGAATAGACATGCAATGACTCTAGTTGTGGTTTGTGAAAATAACACACATCAAGTGACACTGGTGGATCCATATGTGGTTTGTGGAAAGAACATACAAGCAATGACTCTAGTTGTGGTTTGTGAAAAGAACAGACATGCAATGACACTGGTGGATCCATGTGTGGTTTATGAGAAGAACACACATGCAATGACACTAGTGATATGTGGTTTGTGAAAATAACACACATGCAATGACTCTAACTGTAGTTAATGAAAAGAGCACACATGCAATGACACTGGTGGATCCATTTGCCGTTTGTGAGAAGAACACAAATGCAATGACACTAGGTGTGGTCCATGAAAAGAACACTCATCCAATGAAAATGGTGGATCCATATGTGGTTTGTGGAAAGAATAGACATGCAATGGCACTGGATGTGGTTCATGAAAAGAACACTCATCCAATGACACTGGTGGATCCACATGTGGTTTGTGGAAAGAACAGACATGCAATGACTCTAGCTGTGGTTCATGAAAAGAACTGACACGCAATGACACTAGTGGATCCAGATGTGGTTTGTGAGAAGAACACGCATTCAATGACACTAGGTGTGGTTCATGAAAAGAAGACACATGCAATGACTCTAGTAATGGTTTGTGAAAATAACACACATCCAGTGACACTGGTGGATCCATATGTGGTTTGTGGAAAGAACAGACATGCAATGACTCTAGCTGTAGTTTGTGAAAAGAACAAACATGCAATGACACTAGTGGAACCATGTGTGGTTTGTGAGAAGAACACACATGCAATGACAATGGGTGTGGTTCATTAAAAGAACACACATGCAATGACACTGGTGTATCCTTATGTGGTTTGTGATAAGAACAGACATGCAATGACTCTGGCTATGGTTCATGAAAAGAACAGACATGCAATGACACTGCAGGATCCATGAATGCTTTTTGAGAAGAACACACATGCAATGACTCGAGCTATGGTTCATGAAAAGAACACACATGCAATGACACTAGTGGATCCATGTGTGGTTTGTGAGAAGAACACACATGAAATGACACTAGTGTGGTTCATGAAAAGAACGCACATCCAATGACACTGGTGTATCCTTATGTGGTTTGTCAAAAGAGCACACATGCAATGACACTGGTGGCTCCATGAGTGGTTTGTGAGAAGAACAGACATCCAATGACACTGGCTGTGGTTCATGAAAAGAACAGACATGCAATGACACTGGTGGATCCATGTGTGGTTTGTGAGAAAACACAAATGCAATGACTATGGTTGTGGTTCATGAAAAGAACACACATGCAATGACATAAGTGGATCCATGTGTGGTTTGTGAGAAGAACACACATGCAATGACACTGGGTGTGGTTCATGAAAAGAACACACATCCAATGACACTTGTGTATCCTTATGTGGTTTGTGAGAAGAGCACACATGCAATGACACTGGTGGATCCATGTGTGGTTTGTGAGAAGAACACACATGCAATGACACTAGGTGTGGTTCATGAAAAGAACAGACATGCAATGTTTGTAAAAATAACACACATCCACTGACATTGGTGTATCCTTATGTGGTTTGTGAGAAGAACATACATACAATGACTCTAGCTGTGGTTTGTGAAAAGAACATACATGCAATGACACTGGTGGATCCATGTGTAGTTTGTGAGAAGAACACACATGCAATGACTCTGGCTGTGGTGTATGAAAAGAAAACACATGAAATGACACTAGTGGATCCATGTGTGGTTTGTGAAAGAACACACATGCAATGACGTTGGGTCTGGTTCATGAAAAGAACACACATCCAATGACACTGGTGTATCCTTATCTGGTTTGTGAAAAGGGCACACATGCAATGACATTGGTGGATCCATGGGTGGTATGTGAGAAGAACACACATGCAATGACACTCGGTGTGGTTCATTAAAAGAACACTCATCCAATGACACTGGTGGATCCATATGTGGTTTGTGGAAAGAACATACATGCAATGACACTGGTGTTTGTCCATGAAAAAAACAATCATCCAATGACACTAGTGGAACCATATGTGGTTTGTGGAAAGAACAGACATGCAATGAATCTAGCTATGGTTTAAGAAAAGAACAGACATGCAATGACTCTAGTTGTGGTTCATGAAATGAACACACATCCAGTGAAATTGGTGTATCCTTATGTAGTTTGTGGAAAGAATAGATATGCAATGACTCTGGATGTGGTTCATGAAAAGAACAGACATGCAATGACACTAGTGGATCCATGTGGGGTTTGTGAGAAGAACACACATGCAGTGACTCTGGCTGTGGTTCATGATAAGAACTCTCATCCAATGACACTGGTGCATCCATATGTGGTTTGTGGAAAGAACAAACATGCAATGACACTGGGTGTGGTTCATGAAAAGAACACTCATCCAATGACACTGGTGGATCCATATGTGGTTTGTGGAAAGAACAGACATGCAATGACTCTAGCTGTGGTTTAAGAAAAGAAACGACACGCAATGACTCTAGTTGTGGTTCATGAAAAGAAAACACATCCAGTGACACTAGTGTATCCTTATGTGGTTTCTGGAAAGAACAGACATGCAATGACACTTGTGCATCCATGTGTGGTTTATGAGAAGAACACACATGCAATGACACTCGGTGTGCTTCATGAAAAGAACACACATCCAATGACACCGGTGTATCCTTGTGTGGTTTGTGAAAAGAACAGACATGCAACGACACTGGTGGATCCATGTGTGGTTTTTGAGAAGAATTCACATGCAATGACTCTAGCTGTGGTTCATGAAAAGAGTAGACATGCAATAACACTAGTGGATCCATGTGTGGTTTGTGAGAAGAACACACATGCAATGACTCTGGCTGTGGTTCATGAAAAGAACACACATGCAATGACACTGGTGGATCCATGTAAGGTTTGTGAGAAGAACACACATGCAATGACACTGGGTGTGGTTCATGAAAAGAAAAGACATGCAATGACTCTAGTTGTGGTTTGTAAAAATAACACACATCCACTGACACTGGTGGATCCATATGTGGTTTGTGGAAAGAGCAGACATGCAATGAGTCTAGCTGTGGTTTGTGAAAAAAACAGACGTGCAATGACACTGGTGGATCAATGTGTGGTTTGTGAGAAGAACACACATGCAATGACACTTGTTGTGGTCCATGAAAAGAAGACACATCCAATGACACTGGTGTATCCTTATGTGGTTTGTGAGAAGAACAGACATACTATGACTCTAGATGTGGTTGAAAAAAAGAACATACATGCAATGACACTGGTGGATCCATTTGTGGTTTGTGAGAAGAACACACATGCAATGACACTAGGTGTGGTTCATGAAAAGAACACTCATCCAATGACAATGGTGGATCCATATGTGGTTTGTGGAAAGAATAGACATGCAATGGCACTGGGTGTGGTTCATGAAAAGAACACTCATCCAATGACCCTGGAGGATCCACATGTGGTTTGTGGAAAGAACAGACATGCAATGACTCTAGCTGTGGTTAATGAAAAGAACTGACATGCTATGACACTGGTTCATGAAAAGAACGCACATGCTATGACACTGGTGGATCCATGTGTGGTTTGTGAAAGAACACACATGCAATGATGTTGGGTCTAGTTCATGAAAAAAAACACATCCAATGACACTGGTGTATCCTTATGTGGTTTGTGAAAAGAGCACACATGCAATGGGATTCGTGGATCCATGTGTGGTTTGTGAGAAGAACACACATGCAATGACACTGGGTGTGGTTCATGAGAAGAACACTCATCCAATGACACTGGTGGATCCATATGTGGTTTGTGGAACGAACAGACATGCAATGACACTAGGTGTGGTTCATGAAAATAACACTCATCCAATGACACTGGTGGATCCATATGTGGTTTGTGGAAAGAATAGACATGCAATGATTCTAGCTGTGGTTTAAGGAAGAACAAACATGCAATGACTCTAGTTGTGGTTCATGAAAAGAACACGCATCCAGTGAAACTGGTGTATCCTTATGTGGTTTTTGGAAAGAATAGATATGCAATGACTCTGGCTGTGGTTCATGAAAATAACAGACATGCAATGACACTAGTGGATCCAGGTGTGGTTTGTGAGAAGAAGACACATGCAATGACTCTGGCTGTGGTTCATGAAAATAACTCTCATCCAATGACATTGGTGGATCCATATGTAGTTTGTGGAAAGAACAGACATGCAATGACATAGGGTGTGGTCCATGAAAAGAACACTCATCCAATGACACTGGTGCATCCATATGTGGTTTGTGGAAAGAACAAACATGCAATGACACTGGGTGTGGTTCATGAAAAGAACACTCATCCAATGGCACTTGTGGATCCATATGTGGTTTGTGGAAAGAACAGACATGCAATGACTCTAGCTGTGGATTAAGAAAAGAAACGACATGCAATGACTCTAGTTGTGGTTCATGACAAGAACACACATCCAGTGACACTAGTGTATCCTTATGTGGTTTGTGGAAAGAACTAACATGCAATGACTCTAGCTGTGGTTTGTGAAAAGAACAGACATGCAATGACACTGGTGGGTCCACGTGTGGTTTGTGTGAAGAACACACATGCAATAACACTGGGTGTGGTTCATGAAAACAACACACATACAATGACATCGGTGTATCCTTATGTGGTTTGTGATAAGAACAGCCATGCAATGACACTGGCTGTGGTTCATGAAAAAACAGACATGCAATGACACTGGTGGATCCATGTGTGGTTTTTGAGAAGAATTCACATGCAATGACTCTGGCTGTGGTTCATGAAAAGAACACACATGCAATGACACTGGTGGATCCATGTGTGGTGTGTGATAAGAACACACATGCAATGACACCAGGTGTGGTTCATGAAAAGAACAGACATCCAATGACACTGGTGTATCCTTATGTGGTTTGTGAAAAGAGCACACATGCAATGACACTGGTGGATCGATGTGTGGTTCGTGAGAAGAACACACATACAATGACACTGGGTGTGGTTCATGGAAAGAACCATTATCCAATGACACTGGTGGATCTATATGTCGTTTGTGGAAAGAACAGACATGCAATGACACTGGGTGTGGTTCAAGAAAATAACACTCATCCAATGACACTGGTGGATCCATATGCGGATTGTGGAAAGAATAGACATGCAATGACTCTAGCTGTGGGTTAAGAAAAAACAAACATGCAATTACTCTAGTTGTGGTTCAAAAAAAGAACATACATCTAATGACACTGGTGGATCCATGTGTGGATTGTGAGAATAACACACATGCAATGACAATAGGTGTGGTTCATGAAAAGAACACTCATCCAATGACACTGGTGGATTCATATGTGGTTTGTGGAAAGAACAGACATGTAATGACACTGGGTGTGGTTCATGAAAAGAAAACTCATCCAATGACACTGGTGGATCCATATGTGGTTTGTGGAAAGAACAGACATGCAATGACTCTAGCTATGGTTTAAGAAAAGAACAGACATGCAATGACACTAGTTGTGGATCATGAAAAGAACACACGTCCCGTCAAACTGGTGTATCCTTATGTGGTTTGTGGAAAGAATAGACATGTAATGACTCTGGATGTGGTTCATGAAAAGAACAGACATGCAATGACACTGGTGGATCCATGTGTGGTTTGTGAGAAGAACACACATGCAATGACTCTGGATGTGGTTCACGAAAAGAACTCTCATCCAATGACACTGGTGGATCCATATGTGGTTTGTGGAAAGAACAAACATGCAATGACATTGGGTGTGGTTCATGAAAAGAACACTTGTCCAATGAAACTGGTGGATCCATATGTGGTTTGTGGAAAGAACAAACATGCAATGACTCTAGCTGTGGTTTAAGAAAAGAAACGACATGCAATGACTCTAGTTGTGGTTCATGAAAAGAACACACATCCAGTGACAATAGTGTATCCTTATGTGGTTTGTGGAAAGAACTAACATGCAATGACTCTAGCTGTGGTTTGTGAAAAGAACAGACATGCAATGACACTGGTGGATCCATGTGTGGTTTATGAGAAGAACACACATCCAATGACACTGGTGGATCCATATGTGGTTTGTGGAAAGAACAGACATGCAATGACTCTAGCTGTGGTTTAAGAAAAGAAACGACATGCAATGACTCTAGTTGTGGTTCATGAAAAGAACACACATCAAGTGACACTGGTGTATCCTTATGTGGTTTGTGGAAAGAACTGATATGCAATGACTAGATGTGATTTGTGAAAAGAATAGACATGCAATGACACTAGTGGATCCATGTGTGGTTTGTGAGAAGAACACACATGCAATGACTCTGGCTGTCGTTCATGAAAAGAACTCTCATCCAATGACACTGGTGGATCCATATGTGTTTTGTGGAAAGAACAAACATGCAATGACACTGGGTGTGGTTCATGAAAAGAACACTCATCCAATGACACTGGTGGATCCATATGTGGTTTGTGGAAAGAACAGACATGCAATGACTCTAGCTGTGGTTTAAGAAAAGAAACGACACGCAATGACTCTAGTTGTGGTTCATGAAAAGAACACACATCCAGTGACACTAGTGTATCCTTATGTGGTTTGTGGAAAGAACTAACATCCAATGACTCTAGCTGTGGTTTGTGAAAAGAACAGACATGCAATGACACTGGTGGATCCATGTGTGGTTTATGAGAAGAACACACATGCAATGACACTGGGTGTGCTTCATGAAAAGAACACACATCCAATGACACCGGTGTATCCTTATGTGGTTTGTGATAAGAACATACATGCAATGACACTGGCTGTGGTTCATGAAAAGAATAGACATGCAATGACACTGGTGGATCCATGTGTGGTTTTTGAGAAGAATTCACATGCAATGACTCTGGCTGTGGTTCATGAAAAGAACACACATGCAATGACACTGGGGATCCATGTGTGGTTTGTGATAAGAACACACATGCAATGACACCGGGTGTGGTTCATGAAAAGAACACACATCCAATGACACTGGTGTATCCTTATGTGGTTTGTTAAAAGAGCACACATGCAATGACACTGGTGGATCGATGTGTGGTTCGTGAGAAGAACACACATACAATGACACTGGGTGTGGTTCATGAAAAGAACCCTCATCCAATGACACTGGTGGATCTATATGTGGTTTGTGAAAAGAACAGACAAGCAATGACACTGGTGGATCAATGCGTGGTTTGTGAGAAGAACACAAATGCAATGACACTGGGTGTGGTTCATGAAAATAACACACATCCAATGACACTGGTGTATCCTTATGTGGTTTGTGAAAAGAGCACATATGCAATGACTCTAGCTATGGTTTGTGAAAAGAGCACACATGCAATGACTCTAGCTATTGTTTATGAAAAGAACAGACATGCAATGACTCTAGTTGTGGTTTGTGAAAATAGCACACATCTAGTGACACTAGTGGATACATATGTGGTTTGTGGAAAGAACAGACATGCAATGACACTGGTGGATCCATGTGTGGTTTAGAGAAGAACACACATGCAATGACACTAGTGATATGTGGTTTGTGAAAAGAACACACATGCAATGACTCTAATTGTGGTTAATGAAAAGAGGACACATGCAATGACACTGGTGGATCCATGTGTGGTTTGTGAGAAGAGCAGACATCCAATGACACTGGCTGTGGTTCATGAAAAGAACAGACATGCAATGACACTGGTGGATCCGTGTGTGGTCTGTGAGAATAACACAAATGCAATGACACTTGGTGTGGTTCATGAAAAGAACATACATCTAATGACACAGGTGTATCCTTATGTGGTTTGTGAAAAGAGCACGCATGCAATGACTCTAGCTGTGGTTTGTGCAAAGAAAAGACATGCAATGACTCTAGTTGTGGTTTGTGAAAATAACACACATCTAGTGACACTGGTGGATCCATATGTGGTTTGTGGAAAGAACAGACATGCCATGACTATAGCTGTGGTTTGTGAAAAGAACAGACATGCAATGACACTGGTGGATCCGTGTGTGGTTTATGAGAAGAACACACATGCAATGACACTGGCGATATGTGGTTTGTGAAAAGAACACACATGCAATGACTCTGACTGTGGTTAATGAAAAGAGCACACATGCAATGACACTGGTGGATCCATCTATGGTTTGTGAGAAGAACAGACATCCAATGACACTAGTTGTGGTTCATGAAAAGAATGGGCATGCAATGACACTGGTGGATCCATGTCTGTTTTGTGAGAACAACACAAATGCAATGACTCTGGCTGTGGTTCATGAAAAGAACACACATGCAATGACACTACTGGATCCATATGTGGTTTGTGAGAATAACACAAATGCAATGACACTTGGTGTGGTTCATGAAAAGAACACACATCCAATGACACAGGTGTATCCTTATGTGGTTTGTGGAAAGAGCACACGTGCAATGACTCTAGCTGTTGTTTGTGAAAATAGCACACATGCAACGAATCTAGCTTTTGTTTGTGAAAAGAACAGACATGCAATGACTCTAGCTGTGGTTCATGAAAAGAACTGACATGCAATGACACTAGTGGATCCAGATGTGGTTTGTGAGAAGAACACGCATTCAATGACACTAGGTGTGGTTCATGAAAAGAAGACACATGCAATGACTCTAGTAATGGTTTGTGAAAATAACACACATCCAGTGACACTGGTGGATCCATATGTGGTTTGTGGAAAGAACAGACATGCAATGACTCTAGCTGTAGTTTGTGAAAAGAACAAACATGCAATGACACTAGTGGAACCATGTGTGGTTTGTGAGAAGAACACACATGCAATGGCAATGGGTGTGGTTCATTAAAAGAACAAACATGCAATGACACTGGTGTATCCTTATGTGCTTTGTGATAAGAACAGACATGCAATGACTCTGGCTATGGTTCATGAAAAGAACAGACATGCAATGACACTGCAGGATCCATGTATGCTTTTTGAGAAGAACACACATGCAATGACTCTAGCTATGGTTCATGAAAAGAACACACATGACATGACACTAGTGGATCCATGTGTGGTTTGTGAGAAGAACACACATGAAATGACACTGGTGTGGTTCATGAAAAGAACACACATGCAATGACACTGGTGTATCCTTATGTGGTTTGTGAAAAGAGCACACATACAATAACACTGGTGGATCCATGTGTGGTTTGTGAGAAGAACAGACATCCAATGACATTGTTGTGGTTTATAAAAAGAACAGACATGCAATGACACTGGTGGATCCATGTGTGCTTTGTGAGAACAACACAAATGCAATGACTATGGTTGTGGTTCATGAAAAGAACACACATGCAATGACACTAGTGGATCCATGTGTGGTTTGTGAGAAGAACACACATGCAATGACACTTGGTGTGGTTCATGAAAAGAACACACATCCAATGACACTGTGTATCCTTATGTGGTTTGTGAAAAGAGCACACATGCAATGACACTGGAGGATCCATGTGTGGTTGGTGAGAAGAATAGACATCCAATGACACTTGGTGTCGTTAATGAAAAGAGCAGACATGCAATGACACTGGTGGATCCATGTGTGGTTTGTGAGAAGAACACAAATGCAATGGCACTAGGTGTGGTTCATGAAAAGAACACTCATCCAATGACAATGGTGGATCCATACGTGGTTTGTGTTAAGAATAGACATGCAGTGGCACTGGGTGTGGTTCATGAAAAGAACACTCATCCAATGACACTGGTGGATCCATATGTGGTTTGTGGAAAGAACAAACATGCAATGACTCTAGCTGTGGTTTGTGAAAAGAGCGCACGTGCAATGACTCTAGCTATTGTTTATGAAAAGAACAGACATGCAATGACTCTAGTTGTGGTTTGTGAAATAGCACACATCTAGTGACACTAGTGGATCCATATGTGGTTTGTGGAAAGAACATACATGCAATGACGCTAGCTGTGGTTTGTGAAAAGAACAAACATGCAATGACACTGATGGATCCATGTGTGGTTTATGAGAAGAACACACATGCAATGACACTGGTGATATGTGGTTTGTGAAAAGAGCACACATGCAATGACACTGGAGGATCCATGTGTGGTTGGTGAGAAGAATAGACATCCAATGACACTTGGTGTCGTTAATGAAAAGAGCAGACATGCAATGACACTGGTGGATCCATGTGTGGTTTGTGAGAAGAACACAAATGCAATGGCACTAGGTGTGGTTCATGAAAAGAACACTCATCCAATGACAATGGTGGATCCATACGTGGTTTATGTTAAGAATAGACATGCAGTGGCACTGGGTGTGGTTCATGAAAAGAACACTCATCCAATGACACTGGTGGATCCATATGTGGTTTGTGGAAAGAACAAACATGCAATGACTCTAGCTGTGGTTTGTGAAAAGAGCGCACGTGCAATGACTCTAGCTATTGTTTATGAAAAGAACAGACATGCAATGACTCTAGTTGTGGTTTGTGAAATAGCACACATCTAGTGACACTAGTGGATCCATATGTGGTTTGTGGAAAGAACATACATGCAATGACGCTAGCTGTGGTTTGTGAAAAGAACAAACATGCAATGACACTGATGGATCCATGTGTGGTTTATGAGAAGAACACACATGCAATGACACTGGTGATATGTGGTTTGTGAAAAGAACACACATACAATGACTCTAACTGTGGTTAATGAAAAGAGCACACATGCAATGACACTGGTGGATCCATCTATGGTTTGTGAGAAGAACAGACATTCAATGACACTAGCTGTGGTTCATGAAAAGAACAAACATGCAATGACACTACTGGATCCGCGTGTGGTTTGTGAGAATAACACAAATGCAATGACACTTGGTGTGGTTCATGAAAAGAACATACATCCAATGACACAGGTGTATCCCTATGTGGTTTGTGAAAAGAGCACACATGCAATGACTCTAGCTATGGTTTGTGAAAAGAGCACACATGCAATGACTCTAGCTATTGTCTGTGAAAAGAATAGACATGCAATGACTCTAGTTGTGGTTTGTGAAAATAACACACATCAAGTGACACTGGTGGATCCATATGTGGTTTGTGGAAAGAACATACAAGCAATGACTCTAGTTGTGGTTTGTGAAAAGAACATACATCCAATGACACTGGTGGATCCATGTGTGGTTTATGAGAAGAACACACATGCAATGACACTAGTCATATGTGGTTTGTGAAAAGAACACACATGCAATGACTCTAACTGTGGTTAATGAAAAGAGCACACATGCAATGACACTGGTGGATCCATTTGCCATTTGTGAGAAGAACACAAATGCAATGACACTAGGTGTGGTCCATGAAAAGAACACTCATCCAATGACAATGGTGGATCCATATGTGGTTTGTGGAAAGAATAGACATGCAATGGCACTGGGTGTGGTTCATTAAAAGAACACTCATCCAATGACACTGGTGGATCCACATGTGGTTTGTGGAAAGAACAGACACGCAATGACTCTAGTTGTGGTTCATGAAAAGAACTGACATGCAATGACACTAGTGGATCCAGATGTGGTTTGTGAGAAGAACACGCATTCAATGACACTAGGTGTGGTTCATTTAAAGAAGACACATGCAATGACTCTAGTAATGGTTTGTGAAAATAACACACATCCAGTAACACTGGTGGATCCATATGTGGTTTGTGGAAAGAACATACATGCAATGACTCTAGCTGTAGTTTCTGAAAAGAACAAACATGCAATGACACTAGTGGAACCATGTGTGCTTTGTGAGAAGAACACACATGCAATGACAATGGGTGTGGTTCATTAAAAGAACACACATGCAATGACACTGGTGTATCCTTATGTGGTTTGTGATAAGAACAGACATGCAATGACTCTGGCTATGGTTCATGAAAAGAACAGACATGCAATGACACTGCAGGATCCATGTATGCTTTTTGAGAAGAACACACATGCAATGACTCGAGCTATGGTTCATGAAAAGAACACACATGCAATGACACTAGTGGATCCATGTGTGGTTTGTGAGAAGAACACACATGAAATGACACTGGTGTGGTTCATGAAAAGAACGCACATCCAATGACACTGGTGTATCCTTATGTGGTTTGTCAAAAGAGCACACATGCAATGACACTGGTGGCTCCATGAGTGGTTTGTGAGAAGAACAGGCATCCAATGACACTGGCTGTGGTTCATGAAAAGAACAGACATGCAATGACACTGGTGGATCCATGTGTGGTTTGTGAGAACAACACAAATGCAATGACTATGGTTGTGGTTCATGAAAAGAACACACATGCAATGACATAATTGGATCCATGTGTGGTTTGTGAGAAGAACACACATGCAATGACACTGGGTGTGGTTCATGAAAAGAGCACACATCCAATGACACTTGTGTATCCTTATGTGGTTTGTGAGAAGAGCACACATGCAATGACACTGGTGGATCCATGTGTGGTTTGTGAGAAGAATAGACATCCAATGACACTAGGTGTTGTTAATGAAAAGAGCAGACATGCAATGACACTGGTGGATCCATGTGTGGTTTGTGAGAAGAACACAAATGCAATGACACTAGGTGTGGTTCATGAAAAGAACACTCATCCAATGACAATGGTGGATACATATGTGGTTTGTGGAAAGAATAGACATGCAATGGCACTGAGTGAAGTTCATGAAAAGAACACTCATCCAATGACACTGGTGGATCCATATGTGGTTTGTGGAAAGAACAAAGATGCCATGACTCTAGCTGTGGTTTGTGAAAAGAGTGCACATGCAATGATTCTAGCTATTGTTTATGAAAAGAACAGACATGCAATGACTCTAACTGTGGTTAATGAAAAGAGCACACATGCAATGACACTGGTGGATCCATCTGTGGTTTGTGAGAAGAACAGACATCCAATGACACTAGTTGTGGTTCATGAAAAGAATGGACATGCAATGACACTGGTGGATCCATGTCTGGTTTGTGAGAACAACACAAATTCAATGACTCTGGCTGTGGTTCATGAAAAGAACACACATGCAATGACACTACTGGATCCATATGTGGTTTGTGAGAATAACACAAATGCAATGACACTTGGTGTGGTTCATGAAAAGAACACACATCCAATGACACAGGTGTATCCTTATGTGGTTTGTGAAAAGAGAACACGTGCAATGACTCTAGCTGTGGTTTGTGAAAATAGCACACATGCAACGAATATAGCTTTTGTTTGTGAAAAGAACAGACATGCAATGACTCTAGCACACATCTAGTGACACTGGTGGATCCATATGTGGTTTGTGGAAAGAACATACATGCAATGACTCTAGTTGTGGTTTGTGAAAAGGACAGACATGCAATGACACTAGTGGATCCATGTGTGGTTATTGAGAAGAACACACATGCAATGACACTATATGTGGTTTCTGAAAAGAACACACATGCAATGACACTAGTGGATCCATGTGTGGTTTGTGATAAGAACAGACATGCAATGACTCTGGCTGTGGTTCATGAAAAGAACAGACATGCAATGACACTGGAGGATCCATGTGTGCTTTTTGAGAAGAAAACACATGCAATGACTCTAGCTGTGGTTCATGAAAAGAACACACATGCAATGACACTAGTGGATCCATGTGTGGCTTGTGAGAAGAACACACATGAAATGACACTTGGTGTGGTTCATGAAAAGAACACACATCCAATGACACTGGTGTATCCTTATGTGGTTTGTGAAAAGAGCACACATGCAATAACACCGGTGGATCCATGTGTGGTTGGTGAGAAGAACAGACATCCAATAACTCTGGTTGTGGTTCATAAAAAGAACAGACATGCAATGACACTGGTGGATCCATGTGTGCTTTGTGAGAACAACACAAATGCAATGACTATGGTTGTGGTTCATGAAAAGAACACACATGCAATGACACTAGTGGATCCATGTGTGGTTTGTGAGAAGAACACACATGCAATGACACTGGGTGTGGTTCATGAAAAGAACACACATCCAATGACACTTGTGTATCCTTATGTGGTTTGTGAAAAGAGCACACATGCAATGACACTGGAGGATCAATGTGTGGTTTGTGAGAAGAATAGACATCCAATGACACTTGGTGTGGTTAATGAAAAGAGCAGACATGCAATGACACTGGTGGATCCATGTGTGGTTTGTGAGAAGAACACAAATGCAATGACACTAGGTGTGGTTCATGAAAAGAACACTCATCCAATGACAATGGTGGATCCATATGTGGTTTGTGGAAAGAATAGACATGCAGTGGCACTGGGTGTGGTTCATGAAAAGAACACTCATCCAATGACACTGGTGGATCCATATGTGGTTTGTGGAAAGAACAAACATGCAATGACTCTAGCTGTGGTTTGTGAAACGAGCGCACATGCAATGACTCTAGCTATTGTTTATGAAAAGAACAGACATGCAATGACTCTAGTTGTGGTTTGTGAAATAGCACACATTTAGTGACACTAGTGGATCCATATGTGGTTTGTGAAAAGAATAGACATGCAATGGCACTGGGTGTGGTTCATGAAAAGAACACTCATCCAATGACACTGGTGGATCCACATGTGGTTTGTGGAAAGAACAGACATGCAATGACTCTAGCTGTGGTTCATGAAAAGAACTGACATGCAATGACACTAGTGGATCCATATGTGGTTTGTGAGAAGAACACGCGTTCAATGACACTAGGTGTGGTTCATGAAAAGAAGACACATGCAATGACTCTAGTAATGGTTTGTGAAAATAACACACATCCAGTGACACTGGTGGATCCATATGTGGTTTGTGGAAAGAACAGACATGCAATGACTCTAGCTGTAGTTTGTGAAAAGAACAAACATGCAATGACACTAGTGGAACCATGTGTGGTTTGTGATAAGAACACACATGCAATGACAATGGGTGTGGTTCAATAAAAGAACACACATGCAATGACACTGGTGTATCCTTATGTGGTTTGTGATAAGAACAGCCATGCAATGACTCTGGCTATGGTTCATGAAAAGAACAGACATGCAATGACACTGCAGGATCCATGTATGCTTTTTGAGAAGAACACACATGCAATGACTCTAGCTATGGTTCATGAAAAGAACACACATGCAATGACACTAGTGGATCCATGTGTGGTTTGTGAGAAGAATACACATGAAATGAAACTGGTGTGGTTCATGAAAAGAACACACATCCAATGACACTTGTGTATCCTTATGTGTTTTGTGAAAAGAGCACACATGCAATGACAGTGGAGGATCCATGTGTGGTTTGTGAGAAGAATAGACATCCAATGACACTTGGTGTGGTTAATGAAAAGAGCAGACATGCAATGACACTGGTGGATCCATGTGTGGTTTGTGAGAAGAACACAAATGCAATGGCACTAGGTGTGGTTCATGAACAGAACACTCATCCAATGACACTGGTGGATCCATATGTGGTTTTTGGAAAGAACAAACATGCAATGACTCTAGCTGTGGTTTGTGAAAAGAGCGCACATGCAATGACTCTAGCTATTGTTTATGAAAAGAACAGACATGCAATGACTCTAGTTGTGGTTTGTGAAATAGCACACATCTAGTGACACTAGTGGATCCATATGTGGTTTGTGGAAAGAACATACATGCAATGACGCTAGCTGTGGTTTGTGAAAAGAATAGACATGCAATGGCACTGGGTGTGGTTCATGAAAAGAACACTCATCCAATGACACTGGTGGATCCACATGTGGTTTGTGGAAAGAACAGACATGCAATGACTCTAGCTGTGGTTCATGAAAAGAACTGACATGCAATGACACTAGTGGATCCATATGTGGTTTGTGAGAAGAACACGCATTCAATGACACTAGGTGTGGTTCATGAAAAGAAGACACATGCAATGACTCTAGTAATGGTTTGTGAAAATAACACACATCCAGTGACACTGGTGGATCCATATGTGGTTTGTGGAAAGAACAGACATGGAATGACTCTAGCTGTAGTTTTGAAAAGAACAAACATGCAATGACACTAGTGGAACCATGTGTGGTTTGTGAGAAGAACACACATGCAATGACAATGGGTGTGGTTCAATAAAAGAACACACATGCAATGACACTGGTGTATCCTTATGTGGTTTGTGATAAGAACAGACATGCAATGACTCTGGCTATGGTTCATGAAAAGAACAGACATGCAATGACACTGCAGGATCCATGAATGCTTTTTGAGAAGAACACACATGCAATGACTCTAGCTATGGTTCATGAAAAGAACACACATGCAATGACACTAGTGGATCCATGTGTGGTTTGTGTGAAGAATGCACATGAAATGACACTGGTGTGGTTCATGAAAAGAACACACATCCAATGACACTAGTGTATCCTTATGTGGTTTGTGAAAAGAGCACACATGCAATAACACTGGTGGATCCATGTGTGGTTTGTGAGAGGAACAGACATCCAATGACACTGGGTGTGGTTCATAAAAAGAACAGACATGCAATGACACTGGTGGATGCATGTGTGCTTTGTGAGAACAACACAAATGCAATGACTATGGTTGTGGTTCATGAAAAGAACACACAAGCAATGACACTAGTGGCTCCATGTGTGGTTTGTGAGAAGAACACACATGCAATGACACTGGGTGTGGTTCATGAAAAGAACACACGTCCAATGACACTTGTGTATCCTTATGTGGTTTGTGAAAAGAGCACACATGCAATGACACTGGAGGATCCATGTGTGGTTTGTGAGAAGAATAGACATCCAATGACACTTGGTGTGGTTAATGAAAAGAGCAGACATGCAATGACACTGGTGGATCCATGTGTGGTTTGTGAGAAGAACACAAATGCAATGGCACTAGGTGTGGTTCATGAAAAGAACACTCATCCAATGAAAATGGTGGATCCATATGTGGTTTGTGGAAAGAATAGACATGCAATGGGACTGAGTGTAGTTCATGAAAATAACACTCATCCAATGACACTGGTGGATCCATATGTGGTTTGTGGAAAGAACAAAGATGCCAGGACTCTAGCTGTGGTTTGTGAAAAGAGTGCACATGCAATGATTCTAGCTATTGTTTATGAAAAGAACAGACATGCAATGATTCTAACTGTGGTTAATGAAAAGAGCACACATGCAATGACACTGGTGGATCCATCTGTGGTTTGTGAGAAGAACAGACATCCAATGACACTAGTTGTGGTTCATGAAAAGAATGGACATGCAATGACACTGGTGGATCCATGTCTGGTTTGTGAGAACAACACAAATGCAATGACTCTGGCTGTGGTTCATGAAAAGAACACACATGCAATGACACTACTGGATCCATATGTGGTTTGTGAGAATAACACAAATGCAATGACACTTGGTGTGGTTCATGAAAAGAACACACATCCAATGACACAGGTGTATCCTTATGTGGTTTGTGAAAAGAGCACACGTGCAATGACTGTAGCTGTGGTTTGTGAAAATAGCACACATGCAACGAATCTAGCTTTTGTTTGTGAAAAGAACAGACATGCAATGACTCTATCACACATCCAGTGACACTGGTGGATCCATATGTGGTTTGTGGAAAGAACATACATGCAATGACTCTAGTTGTGGTTTGTGAAAAGGACAGACATGCAATGACACTAGTGGATCCATGTGTGGTTATTGAGAAGAACACACATGCAATGACACTATATGTGGTTTCTGAAAAGAACACACATGCAATGACACTAGTGGATCCATGTGTGGTTTGTGATAAGAACAGACATGCAATGACTCTGGCTGTGGTTCATGAAAAGAACAGACATGCAATGACACTGGAGGATCCATGTGTGCTTTTTGAGAAGAAAACACATGCAATGACTCTAGCTGTGGTTCATGAAAAGAACACACATGCAATGACACTAGTGGATCCATGTGTGGCTTGTGAGCAGAACACACATGCAATGACACTGGGTGTGGTTCATGAAAAGAACACACATCCAATGACACTTGTGTATCCTTATGTGGTTTGTGAAAAGAGCACACATGCAATGACACTGGAGGATCCATGTGTGGTTTGTGAGAAGAATAGACATCCAATGACACTTGTTGAGGTTAATGAAAAGAGCAGACATGCAATGACACTGGTGGATCCATGTGTGGTTTGTGAGAAGAACACAAATGCAATGACACTAGGTGTGGTTCATGAAAAGAACACTCATCCAATGACAATGGTGGATCCATATGTGGTTTGTGGAAAGAATAGACATGCAGTGGCACTGGGTGTGGTTCATGAAAAGAACACTCATCCAATGACACTGGTGGATCCATATGTGGTTTGTGGAAAGAACAAACATGCAATGACTCTAGCTGTGGTTTGTGAAAAGAGCGCACATGCAATGACTCTAGCTATTGTTTATGAAAAGAACAGACATGCAATGACTCTAGTTGTGGTTTGTGAAATAGCACACATCTAGTGACACTAGTGGATCCATATGTGGTTTGTGAAAAGAATAGACATGCAATGGCACTGGGTGTGGTTCATGAAAAGAACACTCATCCAATGACACTGGTGGATCCACATGTGGTTTGTGGAAAGAACAGACATGCAATGACTCTAGCTGTGGTTCATGAAAAGAACTGACATGCAATGACACTAGTGGATCCATATGTGGTTTGTGAGAAGAACACGCATTCAATGACACTAGGTGTGGTTCATGAAAAGAAGACACATGCAATGACTCTAGTAATGGTTTGTGAAAATAACACACATCCAGTGACACTGGTGGATCCATATGTGGTTTGTGGAAAGAACATACATGCAATGACTCTAACTTTAGTTTGTGAAAAGAACAAACATGCAATGACACTAGTGGAACCATGTGTGGTTTATGAGAAGAACACACATGCAATGACAATGGGTGTGGTTCAATAAAAGAACACACATGCAATGACACTGGTGTATCCTTATGTGGTTTGTGATAAGAACAGACATGCAATGACTCTAGCTATGGTTCATGAAAAGAACAGACATGCAATGACACTGCAGGATCCATGAATGCTTTTTGAGAAGAACACACATGCAATGACTCTAGCTATGGTTCATGAAAAGAACACACATGCAATGACACTAGTGGATCCATGTGTGGTTTCTGAGAAGAATACACATGAAATGACACTGGTGTGGTTCATGAAAAGAACACACATCCAATGACACTGGTGTATCCTTATGTGGTTTGTGAAAAGAGCACACATGCAATAACACTGGTGGATCCATGTGTGGTTTGTGAGAAGAACAGACATCCAATGACACTGGTTGTGGTTCATAAAAAGTACAGACATGCAATGACACTGGTGGATCCATGTATGCTTTGTGAGAACAACACAAATGCAATGACTATGGTTGTGGTTCATAAAAAGAACACACATGCAATGACACTAGTGGATCCATGTGTGGTTTGTGAGAAGAACACACATGCAATGACACTGGGTGTGGTTCATGAAAAGAACACACATCCAATGACACTTGTGTATCCTTATGTGGTTTGTGAAAAGAGCACACATGCAATGACACTGGAGGATCCATGTGTGGTTTGTGAGAAGAATAGACATCCAATGACACTTGGTGTGGTTAATGAAAAGAGCAGACATGCAATGACACTAGTGGATCCATGTGTGGTTTGTGAGAAGAACACAAATGCAATGGCACTAGGTGTGGTTCATGAAAAGAAAACTCATCCAATGACAATGGTGGATCCATATGTGGTTTGTGGAAAGACTAGACATGCAGTGGCACTGGGTGTGTGGTTCATGAAAAGAACACTCATCCAATGACACTGGTGGATCCATATGTGGTTTGTGGAAAGACAACAAACATGCAATGACTCTAGCTGTGGTTTGTGAAAAGAGCGCACACGCAATGACTCTAGCTATTGTTTATGAAAAGAACAGACATGCAATGACACTGCAGGATCCATGTATGCTTTTTGAGAAGAACACACATGCAATGACTCTAGGTATGGTTCATGAAAAGAACACACATGCAATGACACTAATGGATCCATGTGTGGTTTGTGAGAAGGACACACATGAAATGACACTGGTGTGGTTCATGAAAAGAACACACATCCAATCACACTGGTGTATCCTTATGTGGTTTGTGAAAAGAGCAGACATGCAATAACACTGGTGGATCCATGTGTGGTTTGTGAGAAGAACAGACATCCAATGACGCTGGTTGTGGTTCATAAAAAGAACAGACATGCAATGACACTGGTGGATCCATGTGTGCTTTGTGAGAACAACACAAATGCAATGACTATGGTTGTGGTTCATGAAAAGAACACACATGCAATGACACTAGTGGATCCATGTGTGGTTTGTGAGAAGAACACACATGCAATGACACTGGGTGTGGTTCATGAAAAGAACACACATCCAATGACACTTGTGTATCCTTATGTGGTTTGTGAAAAGAGCACACATGCAATGACACTGGAGGATCCATGTGTGGTTTGTGAGAAGAATAGACATCCAATGACACTTGGTGTGGTTAATGAAAAGAGCAGACATGCAATGACATTGGTGGACCCATGTGTGGTTTGTGAGAAGAACACAAATGTAATGGCACTAGGTGTGGTTCATGAAAAGAACACTCATCCAATGACAATGGTGGCTCCATATGTGGTTTGTGGAAAGAATAGACATGCAGTGGCACTGGGTGTGGTTCATGAAAAGAACACTCATCCAATGACACTGGTGGATCCATATGTGGTTTGTGGAAAGAACAAACATGTAATTACTCTAGCTGTGGTGTGTGAAAAGAGTGCACATGCAATGACTCTAGCTTTTGTTTATGAAAAGAACAGACATGCAATGACTCTAGTTGTGGTTTGTGAAATATCACACATCTAGTGACACTAGTGGATCCATATGTGGTTTGTGGAGAGAACATACAAGCAATGACGCTAGCTGTGGTTTGTGAAAAGAACAAACATGCAATGACACTAATGGATCCATGTGTGGTTTATGAGAAGAACACACATGCAATGACACTAGTGATATGTGGTTTGTGAAAAGAACACACATACAATGACTCTAACTGTGGTTAATGAAAAGATCACACATGCAATGACACTGGTGGATCCATCTGTGGTTTGTGAGAAGAACAGACATTCAATGACACTGGCTGTGGTTCATGAAAAGAACAGACATGCAATGACACTACTGGATCCGCGTGTGGTTTGTAAGAATAACACAAATGCAATGACACTTGGTGTGGTTCATGAAAAGAACATACATCCAATGACACAGGTGTATCCTTATGTGGTTTGTGAAAAGAGCACACATGCAATGACTCTAGCTATGGTTTGTGAAAAGAGCACACATGCAATGACTCTAGCTATTGTCTGTGAAAAGAATAGACATGCAATGACTCTAGTTGTGGTTTGTGAAAATAACACACGTCAAGTGACACTGGTGGATCCATATGTGGTTTGTGGAAAGAACATACAAGCAATGACTCTAGTTGTGGTTTGTGAAAATAACAGACATGCAATGACACTCGTGGATCCATGTGTGGTTTATGAGAAGAACACACATGCAATGACACTGGTGATATGTGGTTTGTGAAAAGAACACACATGCAATAACTCTAACCGTGGTTAATGAAAAGAGCACACATGCAATGACACTGGTGGATCCATGTGCCGTTTGTGAGAAGAACACAAATGCAATGACACTAGGTGTGGTCCATGAAAAGAACACTCATCCAATGACAATGGTGGATCCATATGTGGTTTGTGGAAAGAATAGACATGCAATGGCACTGGGTGTGGTTCATGAAAAGAACACTCATCCAATGACACTGGTGGATCCACATGTGGTTCGTGGAAAGAACAGACATGCAATGACTCTAGCTGTGGTTCATGAAAAGAACTGACATGCAATGACACTAGTGGATCCATATGTGGTTTGTGAGAAGCACACACATGCAATGACACTAGGTGTGGCTCATGAAAAGAAGACAAATGCAATGACTCTAGTAATGGTTTGTGAAAATAACACACATCCAGTGACACTGGTGGATCCATATGTGGTTTGTGGAAAGAACAGACATGCAATGACTCTAGCTGTAGTTTCTGAAAAGAACAAACATGCAATGACACTAGTGGAACCATGTGTGCTTTGTGAGAAGAACACACATGCAATGACAATGGGTGTGGTTCATTAAAAGAACACACATGCAATGACACTGGTGTATCCTTATGTGGTTTGTCATAAGAACAGCCATGCAATGACTCTGGCTATGGTTCATGAAAAGAATAGACATGCAATGACACTGCAGGATCCATGCATGCTTTTTGAGAAGAACACACATGCAATGACTCTAGCTATGGTTCATGAAAAGAACACACATGCAATGACACTAGTGGATCCATGTGTGGTTTGTGAGAAGAACACACATGAAATGACACTGGTGTGGTTCATGAAAAGAACGCACATCCAATGACACTGGTGTATCCTTATGTGGTTTGTCAAAAGAGCACACATGCAATGACACTAGTTGCTCCATGAGTGGTTTGTGAGAAGAACAGACATCCAATGACACTGGCCGTGGTTCATGAAAAGAACACACATGCAATGACATAAGTGGATCCATGTGTGGTTTGTGAGAAGAACACACATGCAATGACACTGGGTGTGGTTCATGAAAAGAACACACATCCAATGACACTTGTGTATCCTTATGTGGTTTGTGAAAAGAGCACACATGCAATGACACTGGTGGATCCATGTGTGGTTTGTGAGAAGAATAGACATCCAATGACACTAGGTGTTGTTAATGAAAAGAGCAGACATGCAATGACACTGGTGGATCCATGTGTGGTTTGTGAGAAGAACACAAATGCAATGACACTAGGTGTGGTTCATGAAAAGAACACTCATCCAATGACAATGGTGGATACATATGTGGTTTGTGGAAAGAATAGACATGCAATGGCACTGAGTGTCGTTCATGAAAAGAACACTCATCCAATGACACCGGTGGATCCATATGTGGTTTGTGGAAAGAACAAAGATGCCATGACTCTAGCTGTAGTTTGTGAAAAGAGTGCACATGCAATGATTCTAGATATTGTTTATGAAAAGAACAGACATGCAATGACTCTAGTAGTGGTTTGTGAAAATAACACACATCTAGTGACACTAGTGGATCCATATGTGTTTTGTGGAAAGAACAGACATGCAATGACTCTAGCTGTGGTTTGTGAAAAGAACAATCAAGCAATGCCACTTGTGGATCCATGTGTGGTTTATGAGAAGAACACACATGCAATGACACTGGTGATATGTGGTTTGTGAAAAGAACACACATGCAATGACTCTAACTATGGTTAATGAAAAGAGCACAAATGCGATGACACTGGTGGATTCATGTGTGGTTTGTGAGAAGAACAGACATCCAATGACACTGGATGTGGTTCAATAAAAGAACAGACATGCAATGACACTAGTGGATTCGCGTGTGGTTTGTGAGAATAACACAAATGCAATGACACTTGGTGTGGTTCATGAAAAGAACATACATCCAATGACACAGGTGTATCCTTATGAGGTTTGTGAAAAGAGCACACATGCAATGACTCTAGCTATGGTTTGTGAAAAGTGCACACATGCAATGACTCTAGCTATTGTTTGTGAAAAGAACAGACATGCAATGACTCTAGTTATGGTTTGTGAAAATAACACACATCAAGTGACACTGGTGGATCCATATGTGGTTTGTGGCAAGAACATACAAGCAATGACTCTAGTTGTGGTTTGTGAAAAGAACAGACATGCAATGACACTGGTGGATCGATGTGTGGTTTATGATAAGAACACACATGCAATGACACTGGTGATATGTGGTTTGTGAAAAGAACACACATGCAATGACTCTAACTGTGGTTAACGAAAAGAGCACACATGCAATGACACCGATGGATCCATGTGTGGTTTGTGAGAAGAACACAAATGCAATGACACTAGGTGTGGTTCATGAAAAGAACACTCATCCAATGACAATGGTGGATACATATGAGGTTTGTGGAAAGAATAGACATGCAATGGCACTGGCTGTGGTTCATGAAAAGAACACTCATCCAATGACACTAGTGGATCCACATGTGGTTTGTGGAAAGAACAGACATGCAATGACTCTAGCGGTCATTCATGAAAAGAACTGACATGCAATGACACTAGTGCAATGACTCTGGCTGTGGTTCATGAAAAGAACACACATGGAATGACACTGGTGGATCCATGTGTGGTTTGTGATAAGAACACACATGCAATGACACCGGGTGTGGTTCATGAAAAGAACACACATCCAATGACACTAGTGCATCCTTATGTGGTTTGTTAAAAGAGCTCACATGCAATGACACTGGTGGATCGATGTGTGGTTCTTGAGAAGAACACACATTCAATGATACTTGGTGTGGTTCATGAAAAGAAGACACATGCAATGACTCTAGTTATGGTTTGCGAAAATAACACACATCCAATGACACTGGTGGATCCATCTGTGGTTTGTGGAATGAATAGACATGCAATGACTCCAGTTGTAGTTTGTGAAAAGAACAGACATGCAATGACACTAGTGGAACCATGTGTGGTTTGTGAGAAGAACACACATGCAATGACAATGGGTGTGGTTCATTAAAAGAACACACATGCAATGACACTAGTGTATCCTTATGTGGTTTGTGATAAGAACAGACATCCAATGACACTGGCCGTGGTTCATGAAAAGAACAGACATGCAATGACACTGGTGGATCCATGTGTGGTTTGTGAGAAGAACACAAATGCAATGACACTTGGTGTGGTTCATGAAAATAACACACATCCAATGACACTGGTGTATCCTTATGTAGTTTGTGAAAAGAGCGCACATGCAATGACTCTAGCTATTGTTTATGAAAAGAACAGACATGCAATGACTCTAGTTGTGGTTTGTGAAAATAGCACACATCTAGTGACACTAGTGGATCCATATGTGGTTTGTGGAAAGAACACACATGCAATGACTCTAATTGTGGTTAATGAAAAGAGCACACATGCAATGACACTGGTGGATCCATGTGTGGTCTGTGAGAAGAACAGACATCCAATGACACTAGCTGTGGTTCATGAAAAGAACAGACATGCAATGACACTGGTGGATCCGCGTGTGGTTTGTGAGAATAACACAAATGCAATGACACTTGGTGTGGTTCATAAAAAGAACATACATCTAATGACACAGGTGTATCCTTATGTGGTTTGTGAAAAGAGCACACATGCAATGACTCTAGCTATGGTTTGTGAAAAGAGCACACATGCAATGACTCTAGCTATTGTTTGTGAAAAGAACAGACATGCAATGACTCTAGTTGTGGTTTGTGAAAATAACACACATCAAGTGACACTAGTAGATCCATATGTGGTTTGTGGAAAGAACATACAAGCAATGACTCTAGTTGTGGTTTGTGAAAAAATAGACATGCAATGACATTGGTGGATCCATGTGTGGTTTATGAGAAGAACACACATGCAATGACACTAGTGATATGTGGTTTGTGAAAAGAAAACACATGCAATGACTCTAACTGTGGTTAATGAAAAGAGCACACATGCAATGACACTGGTGGATCCATGTGTGGTTTGTGAGAAGAACACAAATGCAATGACACTAGGTGTGGTTTTTGAAAAGAACACTCATCCAATGACGATGGTGGATCCATATGTGGTTTGTGGAAAGAATAAACATGCAATGGCACTGGGTGTGGTTCATGAAAATAACACTCATCCAATGACACTGGTGGATCCATATGTGGTTTGTGGAAGGAACAGACATGCAATGACTCTAGCTGTGGTTCATGATAAGAACTGACATGCAATGACACTAGTGGATCCAATGTGGTTTGTGAGAAGAACACACATTCAATGACGCTAGGTGTGGTTCATGAAAAGAAGACATATGCACTGACTCTAGTTATGGTTTGTGAAAATAACAAGCATCCAGTGACAGTGGTGGATCCATATGTGGTTTGTGGAAAGAACAGACATGCAATGACTCTAGCTGTAGTTTGTGAAAAGAATAGACATGCAATGACACTAGTGGAACCATGTGTGGTTTGTGAGAAGAACACACGTGTAATGACAATGGGTGTGGTTCATTAAAAGAACACACATGCAATGACACTGGTGTATCCTTATGTGGTTTGTGATAAGAACAGACATGCAATGACTCTGGCTATGGTTCACGAAAAGAACAGACATGCAATGACACTGGTGTATCCTTATGTGGTTTTGAAAAAAGCACACATGCAATGACACTAGTGGCTCCATGTGTGGTTTGTGAGAAGAACATACATCCAATGACACTAGCTGTGGTCATGAAAACACATGCAATGACACTGGTGGATCCATGTGTGGGTTGTGAGAACAACACAAATGCCAT
Organism: Avena sativa; assembly: GCA_916181665.1. NCBI lineage: Eukaryota > Viridiplantae > Streptophyta > Magnoliopsida > Poales > Poaceae > Avena > Avena sativa. The sequence goes on from OV702287.1 coordinate 575,326,756, forward strand.
GACTCTGGTTTGTGAAAATAACACACATGCAATGACACTAGTGGATCCATGTGTGGTTTGTGAGAATAATACACATGCAATGACACTGGGTGTGGTTCATGAAAAGAACACACATCCAATGACACTTTTGGATCCTTATGTGTTTTGTGAAAAGAGCACACATGCAGTGACACTGGTGGATCCATGTGTAGTTTGTGAGAAGAACAGACATCCAATGACACTGGCTATGGTTCATGAAAAGAACAGACATGCAATGACACTGGTGGATCCATGTGTGGTTTGTGAGAAGAACACAAATGCAATGACTCTAGCTATGGTTTGTGAAAAGAGCACACATGCAATGATTCTAGCTATTGTTTGTGAAAAGAACAGGCTTGCAATGACTCTAGTTGTGGTTTGTGAAAATAACACACATCAAGTCACACTGGTGGATCCATATGTGGTTTGTGGAAAGTGCACACATGCAATGACTCTAGCTATTGTTTGTGAAAAGAACAGACATGCAATGACTCTAGTTATGGTTTGTGAAAATAACACACATCAAGTGACACTGGTGGATCCATATGTGGTTTGTGGCAAGAACATACAAGCAATGACTCTAGTTGTGGTTTGTGAAAAGAACAGACATGCAATGACACTGGTGGATCGATGTGTGGTTTATGATAAGAACACACATGCAATGACACTGGTGATATGTGGTTTGTGAAAAGAACACACATGCAATGACTCTAACTGTGGTTAACGAAAAGAGCACACATGCAATGACACCGGTGGATCCATGTGTGGTTTGTGAGAAGAACACAAATGCAATGACACTAGGTGTGGTTCATGAAAAGAACACTCATCCAATGACAATGGTGGATACATATGAGGTTTGTGGAAAGAATAGACATGCAATGGCACTGGCTGTGGTTCATGAAAAGAACACTCATCCAATGACACTGGTGGATCCACATGTGGTTTGTGGAAAGAACAGACATGCAATGACTCTAGCGGTCATTCATGAAAAGAACTGACATGCAATGACACTAGTGCAATGACTCTGGCTGTGGTTCATGAAAAGAACACACATGGAATGACACTGGTGGATCCATGTGTGGTTTGTGATAAGAACACACATGCAATGACACCGGGTGTGGTTCATGAAAAGAACACACATCCAATGACACTGGTGCATCCTTATGTGGTTTGTTAAAAGATCTCACATGCAATGACACTGGTGGATCGATGTGTGGTTCGTGAGAAGAACACACATTCAATGATACTTGGTGTGGTTCATGAAAAGAAGACACATGCAATGACTCTAGTTATGGTTTGCGAAAATAACACACATCCAATGACACTGGTGGATCCATCTGTGGTTTGTGGAATGAATAGACATGCAATGACTCCAGTTGTAGTTTGTGAAAAGAACAGACATGCAATGACACTAGTGGAACCATGTGTGGTTTGTGAGAAGAACACACATGCAATGACAATGGGTGTGGTTCATTAAAAGAACACACATGCAATGACACTAGTGTATCCTTATGTGGTTTGTGATAAGAACAGACATCCAATGACAATGGCCGTGGTTCATGAAAAGAACAGACATGCAATGACACTGGTGGATCCATGTGTGGTTTGTGAGAAGAACACAAATGCAATGACACTTGGTGTGGTTCATGAAAATAACACACATCCAATGACACTGGTGTATCCTTATGTAGTTTGTGAAAAGAGCGCACATGCAATGACTCTAGCTATTGTTTATGAAAAGAACAGACATGCAATGACTCTAGTTGTGGTTTGTGAAAATAGCACACATCTAGTGACACTAGTGGATCCATATGTGGTTTGTGGAAAGAACACACATGCAATGACTCTAATTGTGGTTAATGAAAAGAGCACACATGCAATGACACTGGTGGATCCATGTGTGGTCTGTGAGAAGAACAGACATCCAATGACACTAGCTGTGGTTCATGAAAAGAACAGACATGCAATGACACTGGTGGATCCGCGTGTGGTTTGTGAGAATAACACAAATGCAATGACACTTGGTGTGGTTCATAAAAAGAACATACATCTAATGACACAGGTGTATCCTTATGTGGTTTGTGAAAAGAGCACACATGCAATGACTCTAGCTATGGTTTGTGAAAAGAGCACACATGCAATGACTCTAGCTATTGTTTGTGAAAAGAACAGACATGCAATGACTCTAGTTGTGGTTTGTGAAAATAACACACATCAAGTGACACTAGTGGATCCATATGTGGTTTGTGGAAAGAACATACAAGCAATGACTCTAGTTGTGGTTTGTGAAAAAATAGACATGCAATGACATTGGTGGATCCATGTGTGGTTTATGAGAAGAACACACATGCAATGACACTAGTGATATGTGGTTTGTGAAAAGAAAACACATGCAATGACTCTAACTGTGGTTAATGAAAAGAGCACACATGCAATGACACTGGTGGATCCATGTGTGGTTTGTGAGAAGAACACAAATGCAATGACACTAGGTGTGGTTTTTGAAAAGAACACTCATCCAATGACGATGGTGGATCCATATGTGGTTTGTGGAAAGAATAAACATGCAATGGCACTGGGTGTGGTTCATGAAAATAACACTCATCCAATGACACTGGTGGATCCATATGTGGTTTGTGGAAGGAACAGACATGCAATGACTCTAGCTGTGGTTCATGATAAGAACTGACATGCAATGACACTAGTGGATCCAATGTGGTTTGTGAGAAGAACACACATTCAATGACGCTAGGTGTGGTTCATGAAAAGAAGACATATGCACTGACTCTAGTTATGGTTTGTGAAAATAACAAGCATCCAGTGACAGTGGTGGATCCATATGTGGTTTGTGGAAAGAACAGACATGCAATGACTCTAGCTGTAGTTTGTGAAAAGAATAGACATGCAATGACACTAGTGGAACCATGTGTGGTTTGTGAGAAGAACACACGTGTAATGACAATGGGTGTGGTTCATTAAAAGAACACACATGCAATGACACTGGTGTATCCTTATGTGGTTTGTGATAAGAACAGACATGCAATGACTCTGGCTATGGTTCACGAAAAGAACAGACATGCAATGACACTGGTGTATCCTTATGTGGTTTTGAAAAAAGCACACATGCAATGACACTAGTGGCTCCATGTGTGGTTTGTGAGAAGAACATACATCCAATGACACTAGCTGTGGTCATGAAAACACATGCAATGACACTGGTGGATCCATGTGTGGGTTGTGAGAACAACACAAATGCCATGACTCTGGTTTGTTAAAATAACACACATGCAATGACACTAGTGGATCCATGTGTGGTTTGTGAGAATAATACACATGCAATGACACTGGGTGTGGTTCATGAAAAGAACACACATCCAATGACACTTTTGGATCCTTATGTGTTTTGTGAAAAGAGCACACATGCAGTGACACTGGTGGATCCATGTGTAGTTTGTGAGAAGAACAGACATCCAATGACACTGGCTATGGTTCATGAAAAGAACAGACATGTAATGACACTGGTGGATCCATGTGTGGTTTGTGAGAAGAACACAAATGCAATGACTCTAGCTATGGTTTGTGAAAAGAGCACACATGCAATGATTCTAGCTATTGTTTGTGAAAAGAACAGGCTTGCAATGACCCTAGTTGTGGTTTGTGAAAATAACACACATCAAGTCACACTGGTGGATCCATATGTGGTTTGTGGAAAGTGCACACATGCAATGACTCTAGCTATTGTTTGTGAAAAGAACAGACATGCAATGACTCTAGTTATGGTTTGTGAAAATAACACACATCAAGTGACACTGGTGGATCCATATGTGGTTTGTGGCAAGAACATACAAGCAATGACTCTAGTTGTGGTTTGTGAAAAGAACAGACATGCAATGACACTGGTGGATCGATGTGTGGTTTATGATAAGAACACACATGCAATGACACTGGTGATATGTGGTTTGTGAAAAGAACACACATGCAATGACTCTAACTGTGGTTAACGAAAAGAGCACACATGCAATGACACCGGTGGATCCATGTGTGGTTTGTGAGAAGAACACAAATGCAATGACACTAGGTGTGGTTCATGAAAAGAACACTCATCCAATGACAATGGTGGATACATATGAGGTTTGTGGAAAGAATAGACATGCAATGGCACTGGCTGTGGTTCATGAAAAGAACACTCATCCAATGACACTGGTGGATCCACATGTGGTTTGTGGAAAGAACAGACATGCAATGACTCTAGCGGTCATTCATGAAAAGAACTGACATGCAATGACACTAGTGCAATGACTCTGGCTGTGGTTCATGAAAAGAACACACATGGAATGACACTGGTGGATCCATGTGTGGTTTGTGATAAGAACACACATGCAATGACACCGGGTGTGGTTCATGAAAAGAACACACATCCAATGACACTGGTGCATCCTTATGTGGTTTGTTAAAAGAGCTCACATGCAATGACACTGGTGGATCGATGTGTGGTTCGTGAGAAGAACACACATTCAATGATACTTGGTGTGGTTCATGAAAAGAAGACACATGCAATGACTCTAGTTATGGTTTGCGAAAATAACACACATCCAATGACACTGGTGGATCCATCTGTGGTTTGTGGAATGAATAGACATGCAATGACTCCAGTTGTAGTTTGTGAAAAGAACAGACATGCAATGACACTAGTGGAACCATGTGTGGTTTGTGAGAAGAACACATATGCAATGACAATGGGTGTGGTTCATTAAAAGAACACACATGCAATGACACTAGTGTATCCTTATGTGGTTTGTGATAAGAACAGACATCCAATGACACTGGCCGTGGTTCATGAAAAGAACAGACATGCAATGACACTGGTGGATCCATGTGTGGTTTGTGAGAAGAACACAAATGCAATGACACTTGGTGTGGTTCATGAAAATAACGCACATCCAATGACACTGGTGTATCCTTATGTAGTTTGTGAAAAGAGCGCACATGCAATGACTCTAGCTATTGTTTATGAAAAGAACAGACATGCAATGACTCTAGTTGTGGTTTGTGAAAATAGCACACATCTAGTGACACTAGTGGATCCATATGTGGTTTGTGGAAAGAACACACATGCAATGACTCTAATTGTGGTTAATGAAAAGAGCACACATGCAATGACACTGGTGGATCCATGTGTGGTTTGTGAGAAGAACAGACATCCAATGACACTAGCTGTGGTTCATGAAAAGAACAGACATGCAATGACACTGGTGGATCCGCTTGTGGTTTGTGAGAATAACACAAATGCAATGACAGTTGGTGTGGTTCATAAAAAGAACATACATCTAATGACACAGGTGTATCCTTATGTGGTTTGTGAAAAGAGCACACATGCAATGACTCTAGCTATGGTTTGTGAAAAGAGCACACATGCAATGACTCTAGCTATTGTTTGTGAAAAGAACAGACATGCAATGACTCTAGTTGTGGTTTGTGAAAATAACACACATCAAGTGACACTAGTGGATCCATATGTGGTTTGTGGAAAGAACATACAAGCAATGACTCTAGTTGTGGTTTGTGAAAAAATAGACATGCAATGACATTGGTGGATCCATGTGTGGTTTATGAGAAGAACACACATGCAATGACACTAGTGATATGTGGTTTGTGAAAAGAAAACACATGCAATGACTCTAACTGTGGTTAATGAAAAGAGCACACATGCAATGACACTGGTGGATCCATGTGTGGTTTGTGAGAAGAACACAAATGCAATGACACTAGGTGTGGTTTTTGAAAAGAACACTCATCCAATGACGATGGTGGATCCATATGTGGTTTGTGGAAAGAATAAACATGCAATGGCACTGGGTGTGGTTCATGAAAATAACACTCATCCAATGACACTGGTGGATCCATATGTGGTTTGTGGAAGGAACAGACATGCAATGACTCTAGCTGTGGTTCATGATAAGAACTGACATGCAATGACACTAGTGGATCCAATGTTGTTTGTGAGAAGAACACACATTCAATGACGCTAGGTGTGGTTCATGAAAAGAAGACATATGCACTGACTCTAGTTATGGTTTGTGAAAATAACAAGCATCCAGTGACAGTGGTGGATTCATATGTGGTTTGTGGAAAGAACAGACATGCAATGACTCTAGCTGTAGTTTGTGAAAAGAATAGACATGCAATGACACTAGTGGAACCATGTGTGGTTTGTGAGAAGAACACACGTGTAATGACAATGGGTGTGGTTCATTAAAAGAACACACATGCAATGACACTGGTGTATCCTTATGTGGTTTGTGATAAGAACAGACATGCAATGACTCTGGCTATGGTTCACGAAAAGAACAGACATGCAATGACACTGGTGTATCCTTATGTGGTTTTGAAAAAAGCACACATGCAATGACACTAGTGGCTCCATGTGTGGTTTGTGAGAAGAACATACATCCAATGACACTAGCTGTGGTCATGAAAACACATGCAATGACACTGGTGGATCCATGTGTGGGTTGTGAGAACAACACAAATGCCATGACTCTGGTTTGTGAAAATAACACACATGCAATGACACTAGTGGATCCATGTGTGGTTTGTGAGAATAATACACATGCAATGACACTGGGTGTGGTTCATGAAAAGAACACACATCCAATGACACTTTTGGATCCTTATGTGTTTTGTGAAAAGAGCACACATGCAGTGACACTGGTGGATCCATGTGTAGTTTGTGAGAAGAACAGACATCCAATGACACTGGCTATGGTTCATGAAAAGAACAGACATGCAATGACACTGGTGGATCCATGTGTGGTTTGTGAGAAGAACACAAATGCAATGACTCTAGCTATGGTTTGTGAAAAGAGCACACATGCAATGATTCTAGCTATTGTTTGTGAAAAGAACAGGCTTGCAATGACTCTAGTTGTGGTTTGTGAAAATAACACACATCAAGTCACACTGGTGGATCCATATGTGGTTTGTGGAAAGTGCACACATGCAATGACTCTAGCTATTGTTTGTGAAAAGAACAGACATGCAATGACTCTAGTTATGGTTTGTGAAAATAACACACATCAAGTGACACTGGTGGATCCATATGTGGTTTGTGGCAAGAACATACAAGCAATGACTCTAGTTGTGGTTTGTGAAAAGAACAGACATGCAATGACACTGGTGGATCGATGTGTGGTTTATGATAAGAACACACATGCAATGACACTGGTGATATGTGGTTTGTGAAAAGAACACACATGCAATGACTCTAACTGTGGTTAACGAAAAGAGCACACATGCAATGACACCGGTGGATCCATGTGTGGTTTGTGAGAAGAACACAAATGCAATGACACTAGGTGTGGTTCATGAAAAGAACACTCATCCAATGACAATGGTGGATACATATGAGGTTTGTGGAAAGAATAGACATGCAATGGCACTGGCTGTGGTTCATGAAAAGAACACTCATCCAATGACACTGGTGGATCCACATGTGGTTTGTGGAAAGAACAGACATGCAATGACTCTAGCGGTCATTCATGAAAAGAACTGACATGCAATGACACTAGTGCAATGACTCTGGCTGTGGTTCATGAAAAGAACACACATGGAATGACACTGGTGGATCCATGTGTGGTTTGTGATAAGAACACACATGCAATGACACCGGGTGTGGTTCATGAAAAGAACACACATCCAATGACACTGGTGCATCCTTATGTGGTTTGTTAAAAGAGCTCACATGCAATGACACTGGTGGATCGATGTGTGGTTCGTGAGAAGAACACACATTCAATGATACTTGGTGTGGTTCATGAAAAGAAGACACATGCAATGACTCTAGTTATGGTTTGCGAAAATAACACACATCCAATGACACTGGTGGATCCATCTGTGGTTTGTGGAATGAATAGACATGCAATGACTCCAGTTGTAGTTTGTGAAAAGAACAGACATGCAATGACACTAGTGGAACCATGTGTGGTTTGTGAGAAGAACACACATGCAATGACAATGGGTGTGGTTCATTAAAAGAACACACATGCAATGACACTAGTGTATCCTTATGTGGTTTGTGATAAGAACAGACATCCAATGACACTGGCCGTGGTTCATGAAAAGAACAGACATGCAATGACACTGGTGGATCCATGTGTGGTTTGTGAGAAGAACACAAATGCAATGACACTTGGTGTGGTTCATGAAAATAACGCACATCCAATGACACTGGTGTATCCTTATGTAGTTTGTGAAAAGAGCGCACATGCAATGACTCTAGCTATTGTTTATGAAAAGAACAGACATGCAATGACTCTAGTTGTGGTTTGTGAAAATAGCACACATCTAGTGACACTAGTGGATCCATATGTGGTTTGTGGAAAGAACACACATGCAATGACTCTAATTGTGGTTAATGAAAAGAGCACACATGCAATGACACTGGTGGATCCATGTGTGGTTTGTGAGAAGAACAGACATCCAATGACACTAGCTGTGGTTCATGAAAAGAACAGACATGCAATGACACTGGTGGATCCGCTTGTGGTTTGTGAGAATAACACAAATGCAATGACAGTTGGTGTGGTTCATAAAAAGAACATACATCTAATGACACAAGTGTATCCTTATGTGGTTTGTGAAAAGAGCACACATGCAATGACTCTAGCTATGGTTTGTGAAAAGAGCACACATGCAATGACTCTAGCTATTGTTTGTGAAAAGAACAGACATGCAATGACTCTAGTTGTGGTTTGTGAAAATAACACACATCAAGTGACACTAGTGGATCCATATGTGGTTTGTGGAAAGAACATACAAGCAATGACTCTAGTTGTGGTTTGTGAAAAAATAGACATGCAATGACATTGGTGGATCCATGTGTGGTTTATGAGAAGAACACACATGCAATGACACTAGTGATATGTGGTTTGTGAAAAGAAAACACATGCAATGACTCTAACTGTGGTTAATGAAAAGAGCACACATGCAATGACACTGGTGGATCCATGTGTGGTTTGTGAGAAGAACACAAATGCAATGACACTAGGTGTGGTTTTTGAAAAGAACACTCATCCAATGACGATGGTGGATCCATATGTGGTTTGTGGAAAGAATAAACATGCAATGGCACTGGGTGTGGTTCATGAAAATAACACTCATCCAATGACACTGGTGGATCCATATGTGGTTTGTGGAAGGAACAGACATGCAATGACTCTAGCTGTGGTTCATGATAAGAACTGACATGCAATGACACTAGTGGATCCAATGTGGTTTGTGAGAAGAACACACATTCAATGACGCTAGGTGTGGTTCATGAAAAGAAGACATATGCACTGACTCTAGTTATGGTTTGTGAAAATAACAAGCATCCAGTGACAGTGGTGGATCCATATGTGGTTTGTGGAAAGAACAGACATGCAATGACTCTAGCTGTAGTTTGTGAAAAGAATAGACATGCAATGACACTAGTGGAACCATGTGTGGTTTGTGAGAAGAACACACGTGTAATGACAATGGGTGTGGTTCATTAAAAGAACACACATGCAATGACACTGGTGTATCCTTATGTGGTTTGTGATAAGAACAGACATGCAATGACTCTGGCTATGGTTCACGAAAAGAACAGACATGCAATGACACTGGTGTATCCTTATGTGGTTTTGAAAAAAGCACACATGCAATGACACTAGTGGCTCCATGTGTGGTTTGTGAGAAGAACATACATCCAATGACACTAGCTGTGGTCATGAAAACACATGCAATGACACTGGTGGATCCATGTGTGGGTTGTGAGAACAACACAAATGCCATGACTCTGGTTTGTGAAAATAACACACATGCAATGACACTAGTGGATCCATGTGTGGTTTGTGAGAATAATACACATGCAATGACACTGGGTGTGGTTCATGAAAAGAACACACATCCAATGACACTTTTGGATCCTTATGTGTTTTGTGAAAAGAGCACAAATGCAGTGACACTGGTGGATCCATGTGTGGTTTGTGAGAAGAACAGACATCCAATGACACTGGCTATGGTTCATGAAAAGAACAGACATGCAATGACACTGGTGGATCCATGTGTGGTTTGTGAGAAGAACACAAATGCAATGACTCTAGCTATGGTTTGTGAAAAGAGCACACATGCAATGATTCTAGCTATTATTTGTGAAAAGAACAGGCTTGCAATGACTCTAGTTGTGGTTTGTGAAAATAACACACATCAAGTCACACTGGTGGATCCATATGTGGTTTGTGGAAAGAACATCCAAGCAATGACTCTAGTTGTGGTTTGTGAAAAGAACAGACATGCAATGACACTGGTGGATCCATGTGTGCTTTATGAGAAGGATACACATGCAATAACACTGGTGATATGTGGTTCGTGAAAAGAACACACATGCAATGATTCTAACTGTGGTTAATGAAAAGAGCACACATGCGATGACACTGGTGGATCCATGTGTGGTTTGTGAGAAGAACATACATCCAATAACACTGCGTGTGGTTAATGAAAAGAGCAAACATGCAATGACACTGCTGGATACATGTGCGGTTTTTGAGAATAACACACATGCAATAACACTAGGTGTGGTTCATGAAAAGAACAATCATCCAATGACACTAGTGTATCCTTATGTGGTTTGTGAAAAGAGCACACATGCAATGACTCTGGCTGTGGTTCATCAAGAGAACACACATGCAATGACACTGGTGGATCCATATGTGGTTTTTGAGAAGAACACACATGCAATGACTCTGGCTGTGGTTCATTAAGAGAACACACATGCAATGACACTGGTGGATCCATGTGTGGTTTGTGAGAAGAACACACATGCAATGACACTAGGTGTGGTTCATGAAAAGAACAGACATGCAATGACTATAGTTGTGGTTTGTAAAAATAACACACATCCAGTGACACTGGTGGATCCATATGTGGTTTGTGGAAAGAGCAGACATGCAATGACTCTAGCTGTGGTTTGTGAAAAGAACAAACGTGCAATGACACTGGTGGTTCAATGTGTGGTTTGTGAGAAGAACACACATGCAATGACACTAGGTGTGGTGTAGGAAAAGAAGACACATCCAATGACAGTGGTGTATCCTTATGTGGTTTGTGAGAAGAACAGACATACAATGTATCTAGATGTGGTTCAAAAAAGAATATACATGCAATGACACTGGTGGATCCATGTGTGGTTTGTGAGAAGAACACACATGCAACGACTCTGGTTGTGGTTCATCAAATGAACACACATGCAATGACACTGGTGGATCCATGTGTAGTTTGTGAAAGAACACACATGCAATGACGTTGGGTCTGGTTCCTGAAAAGAAAACACATCCAATGACACTGGTGTATCCTTATGTGGTTTGTGAAAAGAGCACACATGCAATGATATTGTTGGATCCATGTGTGGTTTGTGAGAAGAACACACATGCAATGACACTGGGTGTGGTTCATGAAAAGAGCACTCATCCAATGACACTCGTGGATCCATATGTGGTTTGTGGAAAGAACAGGCATGCAATGACACTGGGTGTGGTTCATGAAAAGAACACTCATCCAATGACACTGGTGCATCCATATGTGGTTTGTGGAAAGAACAGACATGCAATGACTCTAGCTATGGTTTAAGAAAAGAATAGACATGCAATGACTCTAGTTCTGGTTCATGAAAAGAACACACATCTAGTGAAACTGGTGTATCCTTATGTGGTTTGTGGAAAGAATAGATATGCAATAACTCTGGATGTGGTTCATGAAAAGAACAGACATGCAATGACACTGGTGGATCCATGTGTGGTTTGTGTGAAGAACACACAGGCAATGACTCTAGCTGTGGTTCATGAGAAGAACTCTCATCCAATGACACTAGTAGATCCACATGTGGTTTGTGGAAAAAACAAACATGCAATGACACTGGGTGTGGTTCATAAAAAGAACATTCATCCAATGACACTAGTGGATCCATATGTGGTTTGTGGAAAGAACAGGCATGCAATGACTATAGCTGTGGTTTAAGAAAAGAAACGACATGCAATGACTCTAGTTGTGGTTCATGAAAAGAACACACATCCAGTGACACTGGTGTATCCTTATGTGGTTTGTGGAAAGAACTGACATGCAATGACTCTAACTGTGGTTTGTTAAAAGAACAGACATGCAATGACACTGCTGGATCCGTGTGTGGTTTATGAGAAGAACACACATGCAATGACACTGGGTGTGGTTCATGAGAAGAATACACATCCAGTGACACCGGTGAATCCTTATGTGGTTTGTGATAAGAACAGACATGCAATGACACTGGCTGTGGATCATGAAAAGAACATACATGTAATGACACTGGTGGATCCATGTGTGGTTTTTGAGAAGAATTCACATGCAATGACTCTGGCTGTGGTTCATGAAAAGAACACACATGCAATGACACTGGTGGATACATATGTGGTTTGTGGAAAGAACAGACATGCAATGACTCTAGCTATGGTTTAAGAAAAGAACAAACATGCAATGACTCTAGTTGTGGTTCATCAAAAGAACACAAATCCAGTGAAAATGGTGTATCCTTATGTGGTTTGTGGAAAGAATAGATATGCAATGACTCTGGATGTGGTTCATGAAAAGAACACACATGCAATGACACTGGTGGATCCATGTGTGGTTTGTGAGAATAATACACACGCAATGACTCTGGTTGTGGTTCAAGAAAAGTACTCTAATCCAATGACACTGGTAGATCCATATGTGGTTTGTGGAAAGAACAAACATGCAATGACACTGGGTGTGGTTCATGAAAAGAACACTCATCCAATGACACTGGTGGATCCATATGTGGTTTGTGGAAAGAACAGACATGCAATGACTCTTGCTGTGGTTTAAGAAAAGAAACGACATGCAATGAGTCTAGTTGTGGTTCATGAAAAGAACACACATCCAGTTACACTGGTGTATCCTTCTGTGGTTTGTGGAAAGAACTGACATGCAATGACTCTAACTATGGTTTGTGAAAAGAACAGACATGCAATGACACTGGTGGACCTTGTGTGGTTTATGAGAAGAACACACATGCAATGACACTGGGTGTGGTTCATGAAAAGAACACACATCCATTGACACCGGTGAATCCTTATGTGGTTTGTGATAAGAACAGACATGCAATGACACTGGCTGTGGTTCATGAAAAGAACATACATGCAATAACACTGGTGGCGCCATGTGTGGTTTTTGAGAAGAATTCACATGCAATGACTCTGGCTGTGGTTCATGAAAAGAACACACATGAAATGACACTGGTGGATCCATGTGTGGTTTGTGAGAAGAACACACATGCAATGACACTGGGTGTGGTTCAAGAAAAGAACACAAATACAATGCCACTAGTGAATCCTTATGTTGTTTGTGAAAAGAGCACACATGCAATGACACTAGTGGATCCATGTGTGGTTTGTGATAAGAACACACATGCAATGACACTCGGTGTGGTTCATGAAAAGAACACTCATCCAATGACACTGGTGGATCCATATGTGGTTTGTGGAAAGAACATACATGCAATGACACTGGGTGTGGTTCACGAAAAGAACCCTCATCCAATGACACTGATGGATCCATATGCGGTGTGTGGAAAGAACATACATGCAATGACTCTAGATGTGGTTTAAGACAGAACAAACATGCAGTGAATCTAGTTGTGGTTCATGAAAGAACACACATCTAGTGACACTAATGTATGCTTATGTGGTTTGTGGAAAGAACAGACATGCAATGACTCTGGCTGTGGTTCATGAAAAGAACAGACATGCAATAACAGTGGTGGATCCATGTGTGGTTTGTGAGAAGAACAGACATGCAATGACTCTAGCTTTGGTTCATGAAAAGAACACACACGCAATGCCACTGGTGGATCCATGTGTGGTTTGTGAGAAGAACACACATGCAATGACACTAGGTGTGGTTCATGAAAAGAACAGACATGCAATGACTCTCATTATGGTTTATAAAAATAACACATAACCAGTGACACTGGTGGATCCATATGTGGTTTGTGGAAAGAGTAGACATGCAATGACTCTAGTTGTGGTTTGCGAAAAGAATAGACATGTAATGACACTGGTGGAGCAATGTGTGATTTGTGAGAAGAACACACATGTAATGACACTGGGTGTGGTGCATGAAAAGAAGACACATCCAATGACACTGGTGTATCCTTATGTGGTTTGTGAGAAGAACAGACATACAATGACTCTAGATGTGGCTCAAAAAAAGAACATACATGCAATGACACTTGTGGATCCATGTGTAGTTTGTGAGAAGAAGACACATGCAATGACTTTGGTTGTGGTTCATGAAAAGAAAACACATGCAATGACACTGGTGGATCCATGTGTGGTTTGTCAAAGAACTCACATGCAATGACGTTGGGTCTGGTTCATGAAAAGAACACACATCCAATGACACTGGTGTATCCTGATGTGGTTTGTGAAAAGAGCACACATGCAATGACATTGGTGGATCCATCTGTGGTTCGTGAGAAGAACACACATGCAATGACACTGGGTGTGGTTCATGAAAAGAACACTCATCCAATGACACTGCTGGATCTATATGTGGTTTGTGGAAAGAACAGACATGCAATGACACTGGGTGGGGTTCATGAAAAGAACACTCATCCAATGACACTGGTGGATCCATATGTGGTTTGTGGAAAGAACTGACATGCAATGACTCTAGCTATGGTTTAAGACAAGAACAGACATGCAATGACACTAGTAGTGGTTCATGAAAAGAACACACATCCAGTGAAACTGGTGTATTCTTATGTGGTTTGTGGAAAGAATAAATATGCAATGACTCTGGCTGTGGTTCATGAAAAGAACAGACATGCAATGACACTGGTGGATCCATGTGTGATTTGTGAGAAGAACACACATACAATGACTCTGGCTGTGGTTCATGAAAAGAACACACATGCAATGACACTGGTGGATCCATGTGAGGTTTATAGGAAGAACAAACATGCAATGCCTCTGGCTATGGTTCATGAAAAGAACAGACATGCAATGATACTAGTGGATCCATGTGTGGTTTTGAGAAGAACACACATGCAATGACTCTGGCTGTGGTTCATGAAAAGAACACACATGCAATGACACTGGTGGATCCATGTGTGGTTCATGAGAAGATCACACATGCAATGACACTGGGTGTCATTCATGAAAAGAACACACATCCAATGACACTGGTGTATCCTTATGTAGTTTGTGAAAAGAGAACACATGCAATGACTCTAGCTATTCCATGTGTGGTTTGTGAGAAGAACAGACATCCAATGACACTGGGTGTGGTTAATGAAAAGAGCAGACATGCAATGACACTGGTGGATCCATGTGTGGCTTGTGAGAACACCACACATGCAATGACACTGGATGTGGTTCACGAAAAGAACACTCATCTAATGACACTAGTGGATCCATATGTGGTTTGTCGAAAGCACAGACATGCAATGACACTAGTGGATCCATGTGTGGTTTGTGAGAAGAACACACATGCAATGACACTGGGTGTGGTTCATGAAAAGAACAGACATGCAATGACTCTAGTTGTGGTTTGTAAAAATAACACACATCCAGTGACACTGGTGGATCCATATGTGGTTTGTGGAAAGAGCAGACATGCAATAAATCTAGCCGTGGTTTGCGAGAAGAACACACATGCAATGATACTGGGTGTGGTGCATGAAAATAAGACACATCCAATGACACCGGTGTATCGTTATGTGGTTTGTGAGAAGAACAGACATACAATGACTCTAGATGTGGTTCAAAAAAAGAACATACATTCAATGACACTGGTGGATCCATGTGTGGTTGGTGAGAAGAACACACATGCAATGACTCTAGCTGTGGTTCATAAAAAGAACACACATGCAATGACACTGGTGGATCCATGTGTGGTTTGTGAAAGAACACACATGCAATGACGTTGGGTCTGGTTCATGAAAAGAACACACATCCAATGACAGTGGTGTATCCTTATGTGGTTTGTGAAAAGAGCACACATGCAATGACATTGGTGGATCCATGTGTGGTTTGTGAGAAGAGCAGACATGCAATGACACTGGGTATGCTTCATCAAAAGAACACTCATCCAATGACACTGGTGGATCCATATGTGGTTTGTGGAAAGAACACACATGCAATGACACTGGGTGTGGTTCATGAAAAGAACACTCATCCAATGACACTGGTGGATGCATATGTGGTTTGTGGAAAGAATAGACATGCAATGACTCTAGCTATGGTTTAAGAAAAGAACAGACATGCAATGTCTCTAGTTGTGGTTCATGAAAAGAACACACATCCAGTGAAACTGGTGTATCCTTATGTGGTTTGTGGAAAGAATAGATATGCAATGACTCTGGATGTGGTTCATGAAAATAATAGACATGCAGTGACACTGGTGGATCCATGTGTGGTTTGTGAGAAGAACACACATGCAATGACTCTGGATGTGTTTCATGAAAAAATCTCTCATCCAATGACACTGGTGGATCCATATGTGGTTTGTGGAAAGAACAAACAGGCAATGACATTGGGTGTGGTTCATGAAAAGAACACTCATCCAATAACACTGGTGGATCCATATGTGGTTTGTGGAAAGAACAGACAGGCAATGACTCTAGCTATGGTTTAAGAAAAGAAACTACATACAATGACTCTAGTCGTGGTTCATGAAAAGAACACACATCTAGTGACACTGGTGTATCCTTATGTGGTTTGTGGAATGAACTGACATGCAATGACTCTAGCTATGGTTTGTGAAAAGAGCAGACATGCTATGACACTGGTGGATCCATGTGTGGTTTATGAGAAGAACACACATGCAATGACACTGGGTGTGGTTCATGAAAAGAACACACATCCAATGACACCGGTGCATCCTTATGTGGTTTGTGATAAGAACATACATGCAATGACACTGGTGGATCGATGTGTGGTTTGTGAGAAGAACACAGATGCAATGACACTGGGTGTGGTTCATGAAAAGAACACTCATCCAATGACACTCGTGGTTCCATATTTGGTTTGTAGAAAGAACAAACGTGCAATGACACTGGGTGTGGTTCACGAAAAGAACACTCATCCAATGATACTGATGGATTCATATGCGTTTTGTGGAAAGAACAGACATGCAATAACTCTAGCTGTGGTCTAAGAAAAAACAAACATGCAATGACTCTAGTTGTGGTTCATGAAAAGAACACACATCCAGTGATACTAATGTATGCTTATGTGGTTTGTGGAAAGAACAGACATGCAATGACTCTGGCTGTGGTTCATGAAAAGAACAGACATGCAATAACACTGGTGGATCCATGTGTGGTTTGTGAGAAGAACACACATGCAATGACTCTCGCTGTGGTTCATGAAAAGAACACACATGCAATGACACTGGTGGATCCATGTGTGGTTTGTAGGACGAACAAACATGCAATGACTCTGGCTAGGGTTCATGAAAAGAACAGACATGCAATGACACTTGTGGATCCATGTGTGGTTTTTGAGAAGAACACATGTGCAATGACTCTGGCTGTGGTTCATGAAAAGAACAAACATGCAATGACACTGGTAGATCCATGAGTGCTTCATGAGAATAACACACATGCAATGACACTAGGTGTGGTTCATGAATAGAACACACATCCAATGACACTGGTGTATCCTTATGTTGTTTGTGAAAAGAGCACACATGCAATGACTCTAGCTATTCCATGTGTGGTTTGTGAGAAGAACAGACATCCAATGACACTGGGTGTGGTTAATGAAAAGAGCAGACATGCAATGACACTGGTGGATCCATGTGTGGTATGAGAGAAGACCACACATGCAATGACACTAGATGTGGTTCATGAAAAGAACACTCATCCAATGACCCTAGTGGATCCATATGTGGTTTGTGGAAAGCATAGACATGCAATGACACTAGTGGATCCATGTGTGGTTTGTGAGAAGAACACACATGCAATGACACTAGGTGTGGTTCATGAAAAGAATAGACATGCAATGACTCTAGTTGTGGTTTGTAAAAAGAACACACATCCAGTGACACTGCTGGATCCATATGTGGTTTGTGGAAAGAGCAGACAAGTAATGACTCTAGCTGTGGTTTGTGAAAAGAACAGACGTGCAATGACACTGGTGGATCAGCTTGTGGTTTGTGAGAAGAACACATAAGCAATGACACTGGATGTGGTGCATGAAAATAGGACACATCCAATGACACTGGTGTATCCTTATGTGGTTTGTGAGAAGAACAGACATACAATGACTCTAGATGTGGTTCAAAAAAATAACATACATGTAATGACACTGGTGGATCCATGTGTGGTTTGTGAGAAGAACACACATGCAATGACACTAGGTGTGGTTCATGAAAACAACACTCATCCAATGACACTGGTGGATCCATATGTGGTTTGTGTAAAGAACAAACATGCAATGACACTGGTGTGGTTCATGAAAAGAACACTCATCCAATGACACTGGTGGATCCTTATGTGGTTTGTGGAAAGAACAGACATGCAATGACTCTAGCTATGGTTTAAGAAAAGAACAGACATGCAATGACTCTAGTTGTGGATCATGAAAAGAACACACATCCAGTGAAGCTGGTGTATCCTTATGTGGTTTGTGGAAAGAATAGATATGTAATGACTCTGGATGTGGTTCATGAAAAGAACAGACATGCAATGACACTGGTGGATCCATGTGTGGCTTGTGAGAAGAACACAAATGCAATGACTCTGGATGTGGTTCATGAAAAGAACTCTCATCCAATGATACTGGTGGATCCATATGTGGTTTGTGGAAAGAACAAACATGCAATGACATTGGGAGTGGTTCATGAAAAGAACACTCATCCCATGACACTGGTGGACCCATATGTGGTTTGTGGAAAGAACATACATGCAATGACTCTAGCTGTGGTTTAAGAAAAGAAACGACATGCAATGACTCTAGTTGTGGTTCATGAAAAGAACACACATCCAGTGACACTGGTGTATCCTTTTGTGGTTTGTGGAAAGGACTGACATGCAATGACTCTAGCTATGGTTTGTGAAAAGAACAGACATGCAATGACACTGGTGGATCCATGTGTGGTTTATGAGAAGAACACACATGCAATGACACTGGGTGTGGTTCATGAAAATAACACACATCCAATGACACTGGTGTATCCTTATGTGGTTTGTGATAAGAACAGACATGCAATGTAACTGGCTGTGGTTCATGAAAAGAACAGACATGCAATGACACTGGTGGATCCATGTGTGTTTTTGAGAAGAATTCACATGCAATGACTCTGGCTGTGGTTCATGAAAAGAACACACATGCAATGACACTGGTGGATCCATCTGTGGTTTGTTAGAAGAACACACATGCGATGACACTGGGTGTGGTTCATGAAAATAACACACATCTAATGACACTGGTGTATCCTTATGTGGTTTGTGAAAAGAGCACACATGCAATGACACTGGTGGATCCATGTGTGGTTTGTGAGAAGAACACGCATGAAATGACACTGGGTGTGGTTCATGAAAAGAACACCCATCCAATGACACTGGTGGATCAATATGTGGTTTGTGGAAAGAACATACATGCAATGACACTGGGTGTGGTTCACGAAAAGAACACTCATCCAGTGACACTGGTGGATCCATATGCGGTGTGTGGAAAGAACACACATGCAATGACTCTAGCTGTGGTTTAAGAAAGAACAAACATGAATGACTCTAGTTGTGGTTCATGAAAAGAACACACATCTAGTGACACTAATGTATGTTTATGTGGTTTGTGGAAAGAACAGACATGCAATGACTCTGGCTGTGGTTCATGAAAAGAACATACATGCAATAACACTGGTGGATCCATGTGTGGTTTGTGAGAAGAACACACATGCAATGACTCTGGCTGTGGTTCATGAAAAGAACACACATGCAATGACACTGGTGGATCCATGTGTGGTTTGTGAGAAGAACACACATGCAATGACACTGGGTGTGGTTCATGAAAAGAACAGACATGCAATGACTCTAGTTGTCACATCCCAAGATTTTCCAAATCTTGTAATGTGAAAAATAAATAAGCAAAATAATTTTTTGTTGAAAATCAGGGTGAAAAGAAACTTTTGTTTCTAAAAAGAAACTTAAAATCCCATCTTGAACAAACTTTGGCTAAAGTTTGAATCCAACAAAATTCAAATCTAGGAGAATGTATTCCTCAATGAATGTATCTGGAAATTTGAACACTTGGAAAATAAATCCAAATCCTAAAACCCTAATGGAAGGAAATCATTTCCAAAGTATCTCCAAATCCATGGATTTGATCCATACCAAATTTGATCAACAAATATTCACAAAGGATCAAGAAAGACCATAGAAATTGGTTTCACTTAAACTAGAACCATAAATAAAATCTTATGAATATAATGAGATGAGGAAATTGAATTTCCAAAGCTAATAAAGCCCTTACCAAAAACCCATACCAATTGGTGAACAAATAATCCTAAAGGGATTTAAAAAGATAAACATTTAATATAAAGGAAAATAAAATATTTTGGAAACACTATTTTTTGGATCTTTAAATAAAAAGATTTTGTTTTCAAATGAAAATGAGGTTTTATAAATAAAGATTATTTTTAAAAAGAGCCAAATTAATTTTGGCCAAGCTTTTATAATGAAAAAGTTTTTGTTTTGATAAAATGAGTAAAGGTTTATTTAAATAAAATAATAAGGATTTAAATATCCAATTTTATTTAAGTAAAGGCTTTTCCCATTTTAAATAAACACTAAAACTTATTTATTTATTTAAAATAAGTTTTCCAAGTATTTTATATTTTCAAATAAAACCTACTGGTTTGGTTTTGAAAATATTTGGTTTTCAAATGGTAATTTTATTAAATAAATCAAACCCTATTTGATTAAATAACTAAAGGGCTATTTTATTTAAATATTAAATAGTTCCTAAAATAAATAAAAATTTCATTTTATTTTGAGATTTGGATTATGTTGAAAAACAGAACCAAATTCAAAGTGCAAAGTTGAGTGATTGTTTGAATGATGTTTGATGTTTGAATAATTGATTGAAATTCAAAACAGAAATTAGATTTAGAAAAAGAAAAATGTTTCAGGCAGAAAAAAAAATAATACACAGGACCCAGCCCACTAAGGCCCAGTCCAGCCCAGTATTTCCTCCCCGCAGAGAAAACGTTTCGCACCCAGATTCTGACCCACAGTGACAATGACCGGTGGACCCCTTTCATTTTTCCCTCTCTCTCACTGCCCGTGGACCCCACTCTGCCCTGTTCATCGTCCTCGCCGCGACTCCTTCTCCCCTCACCACGCGGCCGTTTCTGCCGCTGATTTCTCCGGCTGCACCTTCTCCTCCTTTCCCCTCTGTCTCCTCCCCACGCACGCCACCAGGCCGCCCCCAATTCCTCCCCGAACGCCCTCTGCTCCGACGACCCTCCTCGCCAATTCCGGCCAAGACTCGCCGCCCCTTGCCTCCCTAAGCAACCTAGCCGCTTCCCCACTCCCAGACGCACCTCCCGGCATTTTTAGTTCGACCGCGGGCGCCCTAGAACGCCGTCTTCGACAAGCTTCGAGCGCCGCCGTGTCTGCTTCTTCTCCGGCGATGTTTCCTGGTAAGAGCCGACCACCCCGAGCCCTCTCGTTCACGCTCACAGCTCCGCCATGATCTCCTGCGTCTAACCCAGTCCTCCGTTTGTCTTCTCGTGGTCCACAGCACCGTCTTCGACTACGGACAGAGCCGTCCGACGCCAGCCCTAACTCCGGTGAGGAATCCCGCCCGTCCTCGTGTGCCCCTTCACCAACCAAGGGCAGGTTGAGCATCCCCGTGCCTCGGCGATCACTGTGAGCCACTCCTCCCTCTCTCTCGCTTCCTGTGTTAGCCGATACGCCACCGCCAGTCGCTCCGCCGCCAGTCGCCACCGTGCGACAGAGTCTAGCGCCGCCAGTTCTAGGTCATTAGATTAGGACCGTTGGATCTTGATCCTGAGACTTAGATAGAATCACTTAACGCCGAAGAGGTACGCTACCTGAGCCACACGATCACACTTTAATCCAACGCTCCACAGCGACTGATCCGTGCGAACCGGTACGGGCGAATGAAAACGCGACGCGTGGCACCAGTGGATCTAAATTAGAATTTGAAAACAGAATTATTTGCAAACTTCAAACCCTTGTAACTTTGGATCCACACGTCCAAAAATTAAAAAATTTATGTCGTTGGATTCAGGAGAACAAGCCCTAACCAACCCTGCCTTTAGTTTAGCAAATAGTATCTGTTAGATTGCTTGATTTTGCAGATTCTTTTGTGAGCTTGTTTAGATTAGAAAAATTATTTAAAAATGATTTTTGGGTTAAAACCTTTGCAAAATGGTTTGTTGTGACCTTACTGACCCTAGGAACCAACCCATGGTTTTGAAAATGAATTTGGAAAAGATTAGAATGGATTAATTGTTTTAGTCCATTTCTAGCTAAATAAAACTATTGTTTTGTTTATGAAAATGATTTTTAGTAAAAACTTTGGAAAATGTTTTGGACCAAACCTACTGACCCAAACACCAAGTTTTGCAATAGCAACTCATTTGGTGAACCCTATAGGCTAATGCCCTAAGTAAAAATATTACTACACCACATAAAATGATACTTTGTTTTGAAAAAGGTTTTTGTAGTAAAACCCTCTAACTAATGACTTTGCCATTTTGGTAAATGACCAATTTGGAACTTACAAAGTTTAGAAGCCTAGTGAAGACCATCCTTGCAATAGAACCAACCTTTGCATGCTTATGCATGACTTAGATTCCATAGCTTTGTGAGTGTGAAATTGTTTGTTTGACTTTGGTTTGGAATGTTAGTTGATTTTGTGTTTGCTTGATTGAGTGTAGTGAAGTTAGAAAAGTGTGAGACTAGCAAGATCAAGGAGTGAACCATCATTCCCTACCAAAAAGGCAAGTTACACTATCATACAAAAGTCCTACTATTTTCATTATACTTAGTGGATTTTGAAAACATGCATGAAAACAATTTGATACTTATGCTATGCTAAATCCTAATAGGATTCCCTTACATTACTTAGTGAAAACCTTGTAGTTGTACATGCTTAGCCATGCTATATTTTGAAAAGAGAAACATGTTGAGATTTTTTGAGATTGAGAAAAGGACTTGTGTTTTATATAATAAAACAAGGACTCAATGAACCACCTAGGTGGAGGATACTTTAAGTTTTGGAGAAGGTGGCAACAAAAGGAACCATGACTATGGAAATCTCTTTGTGTTGTGCTCCAAAAGAAAACCCACCTAGGAAACTTAGAGATTGAACATGCTTCTCCAATTGTGGCTTTCGTGTGCAACCACATGCTATTATGGCTCTGGCTTAGTCAATTACATTAGGAAGACCCATACATTGTCTTTAGTTACTGGACATGGGGATCTGGAATGCTTCATGGGGGCTAAAGACAAGCTAGCAATGGTGTATGGGAGGACCTTTTGGAAAGACTTCGTCACATTCTCAATCTGCCAGTATTCCATCTTGGTGAGTACTAATCCAGCGGCCACTAGTGGCAACAAGATGAGAGTGTGACATGTGGGTAAAGTGTACAACTTCTGCAGAAGATAATAAAATCTAAGTACTTAGCCGTGTCCCCGTTTATGGACAATACTGAGCAACTAAAGTTTGAACTATGGGAGATCTCGACATTCCAACTTCTAAAATAAAAACTTGATGCCCTTGAGTGTCTACCAAGGAATTCAAAGAGACTTTATAAAACTTGTTGCACTTGAGTTTCTACCAAGGAGCACAAGGATTTTGAGAAGGACTTGAACACTTGAGTTTCTACCAAGGAGTTCAAGAGATTTTTTTTAAAAGAGATTTGACAAAGGACCAAAACCATTTTGAAAAGGTAGGATAAAATATTGCTTTATGCAAATGAGCCTAAAACTCTACTTAGCCAAATATGCATGTAGTGATAGGATCCACTTATATACATCACAGAAACTTGCCAATACAATTCAAATGTTTGACCCTTGTGGCTGTAACTTATTATGTTGCGGGATTGATTGTTTTTAGTGAAGATTGATTGATTAGGATTACAAAGTCTACAACCAACATCTGCCTGTGGCACTTTGAAGATGAAGGACCCCATGATTATAGTTATTCCGCTGCAATGTAATGTAATAGCCAAATGAGCTATGTAAAGATGTAATAAAATTATGTTATTCCTGGTTATAAAGTTGTATTATGACCTTTGTTTCTTGATATTACATCTGAACTGTGGATGCTAGCTATTGATCCAGGGACTAGCATTGTAAACACAGGGGGCTCAATCTTATTAAAGGTTGGGAACCCTACAAAATGGTATCAGAGCATTGTGTTGCCTGTAGGATTTGTAACCCTAGGATTGGACAAAAACCCTTAAAAAAATAGGAGTTGTATTTTGATCCAAAAACTTATTTACAAACAATCTTGTAAACTTTTTCCTCAACCATTTTGGTTTCAACTCTACATCTCTTCTACTTCAAACTTAATGGAAAAACCTACCCTTTGACCAAAGACTTCACCATGTGCAAAGGACTTCTTCAACTTCTTCAACTCTAATGACTTCAACATCTTCAGCATGTACACCAAGGACTTCCAACTTGGATATCACTAAAGACTACAAGTGAGACAATAAATCTTGCTCAAGATTTAGAGACTAAGGAAAAACAACCTAGAAGGAGCCATCATCACCTTTGAAGTATTGTAACCAAGGAGTTTTTCCCAAGGAAACAAAGATCTCATTCAAGAAGAATCAACCAAGAACGATGGAAAGATCACAAGTGAACCATATAGATGGACCACCATATTTTAGTTTAAGTCAAACCCACCAACTTATGTGGTGTAACAAAAATATTTTTGGTTGCCTAAAATTAAGCTTGTTACTTGTTGTTTGAGTGGAATGATATGTTTGTGATTGCTTGCACATTGCTTGTGTGAATTGTGATGTGTGTGATTAGAATTGATTCCTTAGAAAATATCTTGCCTATTCTAATCCCTACCTAACCCAAACAGATGACTTCTCCAAGAGACTCCAACATCAAGGTTGATGACAACAACAACAATCAAGAGGACAACATGAGAGAACTCATAGCAACCCAACACAAGCTAAACCAACTGACAGCTCAGTTCATAGCCAACAATAGTGATAAAGACCCTACCTTGCAAAAGTTTTTGGAGGAACAATCCCAACTGATGCTTAAGGTGACTAATCAAAAGATCAGCATGGAAGAAAACTATCCAAAAAGAGTGTATGACAACATGGATGACAGGAATGTTATTCTAGATGGATCCCCAGCTTGCAATATTTGTGGAGACAAGGATCATACTTCCAAGGAGCATGAAGATCAATGCCCCAATTGTGAAGAGAAACACCCAACAAATCAATGCCCCACATCTCAAGCTACTTGTTTCCTATGTGAAGGAAATAATCATGTCCCTATCCAATGCCCCATCTATTCCATTGTTGAACAAAGGAAACAAGAAGGATCCAAGTATACCAAAGGAAAAGGATCACTTATACCTCCAAACAAGACAACCCAATTCAAAGGACCAAAGAAACCAAAGCAAGACATGATCCTTGTGCAATGTCGTAAATGTAAGGAAATGGGACACTACCCCAGTGGATGCCCAGAGAACATGAAGAATAAAAGGATGGACCAAGTGGTGTGCAACAACTGCAAAGAACCAGGCCATTATGTAGCAACTTGTCCACAAGAGCAACGTAAAGAACTCCAAGATATCCACTGTTTCAACTGCAAGAATCCAGGACACTATGCAAGCAACTGTCCAGAAAAGATGAAGAACAAGTTGAATAAGCCTATGAAGGATCTCAACCTTGACCCATGAGTCAAGTATGGAAACAAAGGACATCATGCAGATGTTTACCCAGAGAAGATTTCCCCAAGACCCAAGCAAACCAAGATGTAGTTTAGTTGGAAAATTTTTAAGGGTGGTAGTACCCTAGTTGCCTTGAAGCCAACTTGTAACCCTAGCCTTCCCAAATCTCGGGGACGAGATTTCTTTTAAGGGTGGTAGCCTGTCACATCCCAAGATTTTCCAAATCTTGTAATGTGAAAAATAAATAAGCAAAATAAATTTTTGTTGAAAATCAGGGTGAAAAGAAACTTTTGTTTCTAAAAAGAAACTTAAAATCCCATCTTGAACAAACTTTGGCTAAAGTTTGAATCCAACAAAATTCAAATCTAGGAGAATGCATTCCTCAATGAATGTATCTGGAAATTTGAACACTTGGAAAATAAATCCAAATCCTAAAACCCTAATGGAAGGAAATCATTTCCAAAGTATCTCCAAATCCATGGATTTGATCCATACCAAATTTGATCAACAAATATTCACAAAGGATCAAGAAAGACCATAGAAATTGGTTTCACTTAAATTGGAACCATAAATAAAATATTATGAATATAATGAGATGAGGAAATTGAATTTCCAAAGCTAATAAAGCCCTTACCAAAAACCCATACCAATTGGTGAACAAATAATCCTAAAGGGATTTAAAAAGATAAACATTTAATATAAAGGAAAATAAAATATTTTGGAAACACTATTTTTTGGATCTTTAAATAAAAAGATTTTTTTTCAAATGAAAATGAGGTATTATAAATAAAGATTATTTTTTAAAAAGAGCCAAATTAATTTTGGCCAAGCTTTTATAATGAAAAAGTTTTTGTTTTGATAAAATGAGTAAAGGTTTATTTAAATAAAATAATAAGGATTTAAATATCCAATTTTATTTAAGTAAAGGCTTTTCCCATTTTAAATAAACACTAAAACTTATTTATTTATTTAAAATAAGTTTTCCAAGTATTTTATATTTTCAAATAAAACCTACTAGTTTGGTTTTGAAAATATTTGGTTTTCAAATGGTAATTTTATTAAATAAATCAAACCCTATTTGATTAAATAACTAAAGGGCTATTTTATTTAAATATTAAATAGTTCCTAAAATAAATAAAATATCATTTTATTTTGAGATTTGGATTATGTTGAAAAACAGAACCAAATTCAAAGTGCAAAGTTGAGTGATTGTTTGAATGATGTTTGATGTTTGAATAATTGATTGAAATTCAAAACAGAAATTAGATTTAGAAAAAGAAAAATGTCTCAGGCAGAAAAAAAAAAATACACAGGACCCAGCCCACTAAGGCCCAGTCCAGCCCAGTATTTCCTCCCCGCAGAGAAAACGTTTCGCACCCAGATTCTGACCCACAGTGACAATGACCGGTGGACCCCTTTCATTTTTCCCTCTCTCTCACTGCCCGTGGACCCCACTCTGCCATGTTCATCGTCCTCCCCGCGACTCCTTCTCCCCTCACCGCGCGGCCGTTTCTGCCGCTGATTTCTCCGGCTTAATTTGCCTTAATGCCTGAGTAACTCCTCGCTGCGACCACGCACTATTAAGCGCCTGCACCTTCTCCTCCTTTCCCCTCTGTCTCCTCCCCACGCACGCCACCAGGCCGCCCCCAATTCCTCCCCGAACGCCCTCTGCTCCGACGACCCTTCTCGCCAATTCCGGCCAAGACTCGCCGCCCCTTGCCTCCCTAAGCAACCTAGCCGCTTCCCCACTCCCAAACGCACCACCCGGCATTTTTAGTTCGACCGCGGGCGCCCTAGAACGCCGTCTTCGACAAGCTTCGAGTGCCGCCGTGTCTGCTTCTTCTCCAGCGACGTTTCCTGGTAAGAGCCGACCACCCCGAGCCCTCTTGTTCATGCTCACAGCTCCGCCATGATCTCCTGCGTCTAACCCAGTCCTCTGTTTGTCTTCTCGTGGTCCACAGCACCGTCTTCGACTACGGACAGAGCCATCCGACACCAGCCCTAACTCCGGTGAGGAATCCCGCCCGTCCTCGTGCCTCGGCGATCACTGTGAGCCACTCCTCCCTCAATCATGCTTCCTGTGTTAGCCGAAACGCCACCGCCAGTCGCTCCGCCGCCAGTCGCCGCCGCGCGACAGAGTCCAGCGCCGCCAGTTCTAGGTCATTAGATTAGGACCGTTGGATCTTGATCCTGAGCTTAGATAGAATCACTTAACGCCGAAGAGGTACGCTACCTGAGCCACACGATCAGACTTTAATCCAACGCTCCATAGCGACTGATCCGTGCGAACCGGTACGGGCGAATTAAAACGCGACGCGTGGCACCAGTGGATCTAAATTAGAATTTGAAAACAGAATTATTTGCAAACTTCAAACCCTTGTAACTTTGGATCCACACGTCCAAAAATTACAAATTTTATGTCGTTGGATTCAGGAGAACAAGCCCTAACCAACCCTGCCTTTAGTTTAGCAAATAGTATCTGTTAGATTGCTTGATTTTGCAGATTCTTTTGTGAGCTTGTTTAGATTAGAAAAATTATTTAAAAATGATTTTTGGGTTAAAACCTTTGCAAAATGGTTTGTTGTGACCTTACTGACCCTAGGAACCAACCCATGGTTTTGAAAATGAATTTGGAAAAGATTAGAATGGATTAATTGGTTTAGTCCATTTCTAGCTAAATAAAACTATTGTTTTGTTTATGAAAATGATTTTTAGTAAAAACTTTGGAAAATGTTTTGGACCAAACCTACTGACCCAAACACCAAGTTTTGCAATAGCAACTCATTTGGTGAACCCTATAGGCTAATGCCCTAGTAAAAATATTGCTACACCACATAAAATGATACTTTGTTTTGAAAAAGGTTTTTGTAGTAAAACCCTCTAACTAATGACTTTGCCATTTTGGTAAATGACCAATTTGGAACTTACAAAGTTTAGAAGCCTAGTGAAGACCATCCTTGCAATAGAACCAACCTTTGCATGCTTATGCATGACTTAGATTCCATAGCTTTGTGAGTGTGAAATTGTTTGTTTGACTTTGGTTTGGAATGTTAGTTGATTTTGTGTTTGCTTGATTGATTGTAGTGAAGTTAGAAAAGTGTGAGACTAGCAAGATCAAGGAGTGAACCATCATTCCCTACCAAAAAGGCAAGTTACACTATCATACAAAAGTCCTACTATTTTCATTATACTTAGTGGATTTTGAAAACATGCATGAAAACAATTTGATACTTATGCTATGCTAAATCCTAATAGGATTCCCTTACATTACTTAGTGAAAACCTTGTAGTTGTACATGCTTAGCCATGCTATATTTTGAAAAGAGAAACATGTTGAGATTTTATGAGATTGAGAAAAGGACTTGTGTTTTATATAATAAAACAAGGACTCAATGAACCACCTAGGTGGAGGATACTTTAAGTTTTGGAGAAGGTGGCAACAAAATGAACCATGACTATGGAAATCTCTTTGTGTTGTGCTCCAAAAGAAAACCCACCTAGGAAACTTACAGATTGAACATGCTTCTCCAATTGTGGCTTTCGTGTGCAACCACATGCTATTATGGCTCTAGCTTAGTCAATTACATTAGGAAGACCCATACATTGTCTTTAGTTACTGGACATGGGGATCTGGAATGCTTCATGGGGGCTAAAGACAAGCTAGCAATGGTGTATGGGAGGACCTTTTGGAAAGACTTCGTCACATTCTCAATCTGCCAGTATTCCATCTTGGTGAGTACTAATCCAGCGGCCACTGGTGGCAACAAGTTGAGAGTGTGACATGTGGGTAAAGTGTACAACTTCTGCAGAAGATAATAAAATCTAAGTACTTAGCCGTGTCCCCGGTTATGGACAATACTGAGTAACTAAAGTTTGAACTATGGGAGATCTCGACATTCCAACTTCTAAAATAAAAACTTGATGCCCTTGAGTGTCTACCAAGGAATTCAAAGAGATTTTATAAAACTTGTTGCACTTGAGTTTCTACCAAGGAGCACAAGGATTTTTACAAGGACTTGAACACTTGAGTTTCTACCAAGGAGTTCAAGAATTTTTTTTTTTAAAAGAGATTTGACAAAGGACCAAAACCATTTTGAAAAGGTAGGATAAAATATTGCTTTATGCAGATGAGCCTAAAACTCTACTTAGCCAAATATGCATGTAGTGATAGGATCCACTTATATACATCACAGTAGTGAAACTTGCCAATACAATTCAAATGTATTGACCCTTGTGGCTGTAACTTATTATGTTGCAGGTTTGATTGTTTTTGGTGAAGATTGATTGATTAGGATTACAAAGTCTACAACCAACATCTGCCTGTGGCACTTTGAAGATGAAGGACCCCATGATTATAGTTATTCCGCTGCAATGTAATGTAATAGCCAAATGAGCTATGTAAAGATGTAATAAAATTATGTTATTCCTGGTTATAAAGTTGTATTATGACCTTTGTTTCTTGATATTACATCCGAACTGTGGATGCTAGCTATTGATCCAGGGACTAGCATTGTAAACACAGGGGGCTCAATCTTATTAAAGGTCAGGGACCCTACACTAGTTGGGGTTTGTAAAAATAACACACATCCAGTGACACTGGTGGATCCATATGTGGTTTCTGGAAAGAGCAGACATGCAATGACTCTAGTTGTGGTTTGTGAAAAGAACAAATGTGCAGTGACACTGGTGGATCAATGTCTGGTTTGTGAGAAGAACACACATGCAGTGACACTGGGTGTGGTGCATTGAAAGAAGACACATCCAATGACATTGGTGTATCCTTATGTGGTTTGTGAGAAGAACAGACATACAATGACTCTAGATGTGGTTAAAAAAAAGAACATATATGCAATGACACTAGTGGATCCATGTGTGGTTTGTGAGAAGAACACACATGCAATGACTCTGGTTGTGGTTCATGAAAAGAACACACATGCAATGACACTGGTGGATCCATGTGTGGTTTGTGAAAGAACACACATGCAATGACGTTGGGTCTGGTTCATGAAAAGAACACACATCCAATGACACTGGGGTATCCTTATGTGGTTTGTTAAAAGGGCACACATGCAATGACATTGTTGGATCCATGGGTGGTTTGTGAGAAGAACACACATGTAATGACACTTGGTGTGGTTCATCAAAAGAACACTCATCCAATGACACTGGTGGATCCATATGTGGTTTGTGGAAAGAACATACATGCAATGACACTGGTGTGG
The DNA here is from genome assembly GCA_916181665.1 of Avena sativa. NCBI lineage: Eukaryota > Viridiplantae > Streptophyta > Magnoliopsida > Poales > Poaceae > Avena > Avena sativa. The sequence continues at coordinate 575,357,968 of OV702287.1, forward strand.
TTCATGAAAAGAACACTCATCCAATGACACTAGTGGATCCATATGTGGTTTGTCGAAATAACAGACATGCAATGACTCTAGCTATGGTTTCAGAAAAGAACAGACATGCAATGACTCTAGTTGTGGTTCATGAAAAGAACACACATCCAACGAAACTGGGGTAACCTTATGTAGTTTGTGGAAAGAATAGATATGTAATGACTCTGGATGTGGTTCATGAAAAGAACAGACATGCAATGACACTAGTGGATCCATGTGTGGTTTGTGAGAAGAACACACATGCAATGACTCTGGTTGTGGTTCATGAAAAGAACACACATGCAATGACACTGGTGGATCCATGTGTGGTTTGTGAAAGAACACACATGCAATGACGTTGGGTCTGGTTCATGAAAAGAACACACATCCAATGACACTGGGGTATCCTTATGTGGTTTGTTAAAAGGGCACACATGCAATGACATTGTTGGATCCATGGGTGGTTTGTGAGAAGAACACACATGTAATGACACTTGGTGTGGTTCATCAAAAGAACACTCATCCAATGACACTGGTGGATCCATATGTGGTTTGTGGAAAGAACATACATGCAATGACACTGGTGTGGTTCATGAAAAGAACACTCATCCAATGACACTAGTGGATCCATATGTGGTTTGTCGAAATAACAGACATGCAATGACTCTAGCTATGGTTTCAGAAAAGAACAGACATGCAATGACTCTAGTTGTGGTTCATGAAAAGAACACACATCCAACGAAACTGGGGTAACCTTATGTAGTTTGTGGAAAGAATAGATATGTAATGACTCTGGATGTGGTTCATGAAAAGAACAGACATGCAATGACACTAGTGGATCCATGTGTGGTTTGTGAGAAGAACACACATGCAATGACTCTGGCTGTGGTTCATGAAAAGAACTCTCATCCAATGACACTGGTGGATCCATATGTGGTTTGTGGAAAGAACAAACATGCAATGACACTGGTTGTGGTTCATGAAAAGAACACTCATCCAATGACACTGGTGGATCCATATGTGGTTTGTGGAAAGAACAGACATGCAATGACTCTAGCTATGGTTTGTGAAAATAACAGACATGCAATGACACTGGTGGATCCATGTGTGGTTTATGAGAAGAACACACATGCAATGACACTGGTGGATCCATGTGTGGTTCATGAAAAGAACACACATCCAATGACACCAGTGTATCCTTATGTGGTTTGTGATAAGAACATACATGCAATGACACTGGCTGTGGTTCATGAAAAGAACAGACATGCAATGACAATGGTGGATCGATGTGTTTTTTTAGAAGAATTCACATGCAATAACTCTGGTTGTGGTTCATGAAAAGAACACACATGCAATGACACTGGTGGATCCATGTGTGGTTTGTGAGAAGAACACACATGCAATGACACTTGGTGTGGTTCATGAAAAGAACACACATCCAATGACACTGGTGTATTCTTATGTGGTTCATGAAAAGAGCACACATACAATGACACTGGTGGATCCATGTGTGGTTTGTGAGAAGAACACACATGCAATGACACTTTGTGTGGTTCATGAAAAGAACACACATCCAATGACACTAGTGTATCCTTATGTGGTTTGTGAAAAGAGCACACATGCAATGAAACTGGTGGATCCATGTGTGGTTTGTGAGAAGAAAACACATGCAATGACACTTGGTGTGGTTCATGAAAAGAACACTCATCCAATGACACTGGTGGATCCATATGTGGTTTGTGGAAATAACATACATGCAATGACACTGGTGTGGTCCATGAAAAGAACACTCATCCAATGACACTAGTGTATCCTTATGTGGTTTGTGAGAAGAACATACATACAATGTATCTGGATGTGGTTCAAAAAAGAATATACATGCAAAGACACTGGTGGATCCATGTGTGGTTTGTGAGAAGAACACACATGCAATGAATCTGGCTGTGGTTCATGAAAATAAGACACATGCAATGACATGGGTGGATCCATGTGTGGTTCATGAAAAGAACACACATCCAATGACACCAGTGTATCCTTATGTGGTTTGTGATAAGAACATACATGCAATGACACTGGCTGTGGTTCATGAAAAGAACAGACATGCAATGACAATGGTGGATCGATGTGTTTTTTTAGAAGAATTCACATGCAATAACTCTGGTTGTGGTTCATGAAAAGAACACACATGCAATGACACTGGTGGATCCATGTGTGGTTTGTGAGAAGAACACACATGCAATGACACTTGGTGTGGTTCATGAAAAGAACACACATCCAATGACACTGGTGTATTCTTATGTGGTTCATGAAAAGAGCACACATGCAATGACACTGGTGGATCCATGTGTGGTTTGTGAGAAGAACACACATGCAATGACACTTTGTGTGGTTCATGAAAAGAACACACATCCAATGACACTAGTGTATCCTTATGTGGTTTGTGAGAAGAGCACACATGCAATGAAACTGGTGGATCCATGTGTGGTTTGTGAGAAGAAAACACATGCAATGACACTTGGTGTGGTTCATGAAAAGAACACTCATCCAATGACACTGGTGGATCCATATGTGGTTTGTGGAAAGAACATACATGCAATGACACTGGTGTGGTCCATGAAAAGAACACTCATCCAATCACACTAGTGTATCCTTATGTGGTTTGTGAGAAGAACATACATACAATGTATCTGGATGTGGTTCAAAAAAGAATATACATGCAAAGACACTGGTGGATCCATGTGTGGTTTGTGAGAAGAACACACATGAAATGACTCTTGCCGTGGTTCATGAAAAGAAGACACATGCAATGACACTGGTGGATCCATGTGTGCTTTGTGAAAGAACACACATGCAATGACGTTGTGTCTGGTTCATGAAAAGAAAACACATCCAATGACACTGGGGTATCCTTATGTGGTTTGTGAAAAGAGCACACATGCAATGATATTCGTGGATCCATGTGTGGTTTGTGAGAAGAACAGGCATGCAATGACACTGGGTGTGGTTCATGAAAAGAACACTCATCCAATGACACTGGTGGATCCATATGTGGTTTGTGGAAAGAACAGACATGCAATGACTCTAGCCATGGTTTAAGAAAAGAAACGACATGCAATGACTCTAGTTCTGGTTCAAGAAAAGAACACACATCCAGTGAAACTGGTGTGTCCTTATGTGGTTTGTGGAAACAATAGATATGCAATGACTCTGGATGTGGTTCATGAAAAGAATAGACATGCAATGACACTGGTGGATCCATGTGTGGTTTGTGAGAAGAACACACATGCAATGACTCTGGATGTGGTTCATGAAAAGAACTCTCATCCAGTGACACTGGTAGATCCATATGTGGTTCGTGGAAAAAACAAACATGCAATGACACTGGGTGTGGTTCATGAAAAGAACACTCATCCAATGACACTGGTGGATCCATATGTGGTTTGTGGAAAGAAAAGGCATGCAATGACTCTAGCTGTGGATTAAGAAAAGAAACGACATGCAATGACTCTAGTTGTGGTTTATGAAAAGAACACACATCCAGTGACACTGGTGTATCGTTATGTGGTTTGTGGAAAGAACTGACATGCAATGACTCTAATTGTGGTTTGTGAAAAGAACAGACATGCAATGACATTGGTTGATCCAACTGTGGTTTATGAGAAGAACACACGTGCAATGACACTGGGTGTGGTTCATGAAAATAACACACATCCAATGACACCGGTGTATCCTTATGTGGTTTCTGATAGGAACAGACATCCAATGACACTGGTGGATCGATGTGTGGTTTGTGAGAAGAACACACAAGCAATGACACTGGGTGTGGTTCATGAAAAGAACACTCATCCAATGACACTGGTGGATCAATATGTGGTTTGTGGAAAGAACAGACATGCAATGACACTCGGTGTGGTTCACGAAAAGAACACTCATCCAATGACACTGGTGGATCCATATGCGGTGTGTGGAAAGAACAGACATGAATGATCTAGCTGTGGTCTAAGAAAGAACAAACATGAATGACTCTAGTTGTGGTTCATCAAAAGAACACACATCCAGTACCACTAATGTATGCTTACGTGGTTTGTGGAAAGAACAGACATGCAATGACTCTGGCTGTGGTTCAAGAAAAGAACATACATGCAATAACACTGGTGGATCCATGTGTGGTTTGTGAGAAGAACACACATGCAATGACTCTGGCTGTGGTTCATGAAATGAACACACATGCAATTACACTGGTGGATCCATGTGTGGTTTGTGAGAAGAACACACATGCAATGACTCTGGCTGTGGTTCATGAAAGGAACATAAAGCAATGACTCTAGTTGTGGTTTGTGAAAATAACACACGTCCAGTGACACTGGTGGATCCATATGTGGTTTGTGGAAAGAGCAGACATGCAATGACTCTAGCTGTGGTTTCTGAAAAGAAGAGACGTGCAATGACACTGGTGGATCCATGTGTGGTTTGTGAGAAGAACACACATGCAATGACACTGGGTGTGGTGCATGAAAAGAATACACATCCACTAACATTGGTGTATCCTTATGTGGTTTATGAGAAGAACAGACATACAATGACTCTAGATGTGGTTCAAAAAAAGAACATACATGCAATGACACTGGTGGTTCCATGTGTGGTTTGTGAGAAGAACACACATGCAATGACTCTGGCTGTGGTTCATGAAAATAACACACATGCAATGGCACTGGTGGATCCATGTGTGGTTTGTGAAAGAACACACATGCAATGATGTTGGGTCTGGTTCATGAAAAGAACACACATCCGATGACACTGGTGTATCCTTATGTGGTTTGTGAAAAGGGCACACATGCAATGACATTGGTGGATCCATGGGTGGTTTGTGAGAAGAACACACATGCAATGACACTTGGTGTGGTTCATCAAAAGAACACTCATCCAATGACACTGGTGGATCCATATGTGGTTTGTGGAAAGAACATACATGCAATGACACCGGTGTGGTTCATGAAAAGAACACTCATCCAATGACACTAGTGGATCCATATCTGGTTTGTGGAAAGAACAAACATGCAATGACTCTAGTTATGGTTGAAGAAAAGAACAGACATGCAATGACTCTAGTTGTGGTTCATGAAAAGAACACACATCCAGTGAAACTGGTGTATCCTTATGTAGTTTGTGGAAAGAATAGATATGCAATGACTCTGGATGTGGTTCATGAAAAGAACAGACATGCAATGACACTAGTGGATCCATGTGTGGTTTGTGAGAAGAACACTCATCCAATGACACTGGTGGATCCATATGTGGTTTGTGGAAAGAACAAACATGCAATGACACTGGGTGTGGTTCATGAAACGAACACTCATCCAATGACATTGGTGGATCCATATGTGGTTTGTGGAAAGAACAGACATGCAATGACTCTAGCTGTGGTTTAAGAAAAGAAACGACACACAATGACTCTAGTTGTGGTTCATGAAAAGAACACACATCCAGTGACACTAGTGTATCCTTATGTGGTTTGTGGAAAGAACTAACATGCAATGACTCCAGCTGTGGTTTGTGAAAAGAACATACATGCAATGACACTGGTGGATCCATGTGTGGTTTATGAGAAGAACACACATGCAATGACACTGGGTGTGCTTCATGAAAAGAACACACATCCAATGACACCGATGTATCCTTATGTGGTTTGTGATAAGAACATACATGAAATGACACTGGCTGTGGTTCATGAAAAGAACAGACATGCAATGACTCTAGTTGTGATTTGGAAATATAACACACATCCAGTGACACTGGTGGATCCATATGTGGTTTGTGGAAAGATCAGACATGCAATGACTCTATCTGTGGTTTGTGAAAAAAACAGACATGCAATGACACTAGTGGATCAATGTGTGGTTTGTGAGAAGAACACACATGCAATGACACTGGGTGTGGTGCATGAAAAGAATACACATCCAATGACACTGGTGTATCCTTATGTGGTTTGTGAGAAGAACAGACATACAATGACTCTAGATGTGGTTGAAAAAAAGAACATACATGCAATGACACTGGTGGATCCATTTGTGGTTTGTGAGAAGAACACATATGCAATAACTCTGGCTGTGGTTCATGAAAAGAACTCTCATCCAATGACACTGGTGGATCCATATGTGGTTTGTGGAAAGAACAAACATGCAATGACATTGGGTGTGGTTCATGAAAAGAACACTCATCCAATGACACTGTTGAAAGAACATACATGCAATGACTCTAGATGTGGTTTAAGAAAAGAAATGACATGCAATGACTCTAGTTGTGGTTCATGAAAAGAACACACATCTAGTGACACTGGTGGATCAATATGTGGTTTGTGAGAAGAACGCGCATGCAATGACACTGGGTGTGGTTCATGAAAAGAACACTCATCCAATGACACTGTGGATCAATCTGTGGTTTGTGGAAAGAACATACATGCAATGACACTGGGTGTGGTTCACGAAAAGAACACTCATCCAATGACACTGGTGGATCCATATGCGGTGTGTGGAAAGAACAGACATGCAATGACTCTAGCTGTGGTTTAAGAAAGAACAAACATGAATGAATCTAGTTGTGGTTCATGAAAAGAACACACATCTAGTGACACTAATGTATGCTTATGTGGATTGTGGAAAGAACAGACATGCAATGACTCTGGATGTGGTTCATGAAAAGAACATACATGCAATAACACTGGTGGATCCATGTGTGGTTTGTGAGAAGAACACACATGCAATGACTCTGGTTGTGGTTCATGAAAAGGACACACATGCAATGACACTGGTGGATCCATGTAAGGTTTGTGAGAAGAACACACATGCAATGACACTGGGTGTGGTTCATGAAAAGAACAGACATGCAATGACTGTAGTTGTGGTTTGTAAAAATAACACACATCCAGTGACACTGGTGGATCCATATGTGGTTTGTGGAAAGATCAGACATGCAATGACTCTAGCTGTGGTTTGTGAAAAAAACAGACGTGCAATGACACTGGTGGATCAATGTGTGGTTTGTGAGAAGAACACACATGCAATGACACTGGGTGTGGTGCATGAAAAGAAGACACATCCAATGACACTGGTGTGTCCTTATGTGGTTTGTGAGAAGAACAGACATACAATGACTCTAGATGTGGTTGAAAAACTAACATACATGCAATGACACTGGTGGATCCATTTGTGGTTTGTGACAAGAACACACATGCAATGACTCTGGCTGTGGTTCCTGAAAAGAACTCTCATCCAATGACACTGGTGGATCCATATGTGGTTTGTGGAAAGAACAAACATGCAATGACATTGGGTGTGGTTCATGAAAAGAACACTCATCCAATGACACTGGTGGATCCATATGTGGTATGTGGAAAGAACATACATGCAATGACACTGGGCGTGGTTCACGAAAAGAACACTCCTCCAATGACACTGGTGGATCCATATGCGGTGTGTGGAAAGAACAGACATGCAATGACTCTAGCTGTGGTTTAAGAAAGAACAAACATGAATGAATCTAGTTGTGGTTTATGAAAAGAACACACATCTAGTGACACTTATGTATGCTTATGTGGTTTGTGGAAAGACAGACATGCAATGACTCTGGCTGTGGTTCATGAAAAGACATACATGCAATAACACTGGTGGATCCATGTGTGGTTTGTGAGAAGAACACACATGCAATGACTCTGGCTGTGGTTCATTAAAAGGACACACATGCAATGACACTGGTGGATCCATGTAAGGTTTGTGAGAATAACACACAAGCAATGACACTGGGTGTGGTTCGTGAAAAGAACAGTCATGCAATTACTCTAGTTGTGGTTTGTAAAAATAACACACATCCAGTAACACTGGTGGATCAATATGTGGTTTGTGGAAAGAGCAGACATGCAATGACTCTAGTTGTGGTTTGTGAAAAAAACAGACGTGCAATGACACTGGTGGATCAATGTGTGGTTTGTGAGAAGAACACACATGAAATGACACTGGGTGTGGTGCATGAAAAGAAGACACATCCAATGACACTAGTGTATCCTTATGTGGTTTGTGAGAAGAACAGACATACAATGACTCTAGATGTGGTTGAAAAAAGAACATACATGCAATGACACTGGTGGATCCATTTGTGGTTTATGAGAAGAACACGCATGCAATGACTCTGGCTGTGGTTCATGAAAAGAACTCTCATCCAATGACACTGGTGGATCCATATGTGGTTTGTGGAAAGAACAAACATGCAATGACATTGGGTGTGGTTCATGAAAAGAACACTCATCCAATGACACTTGTGGATCCATATGTGGTTTGTGGAAAGAACATACATGCAATGACTCTAGTTGTGGTTCATGACAAGAACACACATCTAGTGACACTGGTGTATCCTTATTTGGTTTGTGGAAAGAACTGACATGCAATGACTGTAGCTGTGGTTTGTGAAAAGAACAGACATGCAATGATACTGGTGGATCCATGTGTGGTTTATGAGAAGAACACACATCCAATGACACTGGGTGTGGTTCATGAAAAGAACACACATCCAATGACACCGGTGTATCCTTATGTGGTTTGTGATAAGGACAGATATGCAATGTAACTGGCTGTGGTTCATGAAAAGAACACACATCCAATGACACCGGTGTATCCTTATGTGGTTTGTGATAAGAACAGACATGCAATGTAACTGGCTATGGTTCATGAAAAGAACAGACATGCAATGACACTGGTGGGTCCATTAGTGGTTTTTGAGAAGAATTCACATGCAATGACTCTGGTTGTGGTTCATGAAAAGAACACACATGCAATGACACCCGTGGATCCATCTGTGGTTTTTTAGAAGAACACACATGTGATGACACTGGGTGTGGTTCATGAAAATAACACACATCCAATGACACTGGTGTATCCTTATGTGGTTTGTGAAAAAAGCACACATGCAATGACACTGGTGGATCCATGTGTGGTTTGTGAGAAGAACACGCATGCAATGACACTGGGTGTGGTTCATGAAAGAACACTCATCCAATGACACTGGTGGATAATTATGTGGTTTGTGCAAAGAACATACATGCAATGACACTGGGTGTGGTTTACTAAAAGAACACTCATCCAATGACACTGGTGAATCCACATGCGGTGTGTGGAAAGAACAGACATGCAATGACTCTAGATGTGGTTTAAGAAAGAACAAACATGAATGTATCTAGTTGTGGTTCATGAAAGGAACACACATCCAGTCACACTAATGTATGCCTATGTGGTTTGTGGAAAGAACAGACATGCAATGACTCTGGCTGTGGTTCATGAAAAGAACAGACATGCGATAACACTAGTGGATCCATGTGTGGTTTGTGAGAAGAACACACATTCAATGACTCTGGTTGTGGTTCATAAAAAGAACACACATGCAATGACACTGGTCGATCCATGTGTGGTTTGTGAGAAGAACACAAATGCAATGACACTAGGTGTGGTTCATGAAAAAACAGACATGCAATGACTCTAGTTGTGGTTTGTAAAAATAACACACATCCAGTGACACTGGTGGATCCATATGTGGTTTGTGGAAAGAGTAGACATGCAATGACTCTAGCTGTGGTTTGTGAAAAGAATGGACGTGCAATGACACTGGTGGATCAATGTGTGGTTTGTGAGAAGAACACACATGCAATGACACTGGGTGTGTTGTATGAAAAGAAGACACATGCAATGACACTGGTGGATCCATGTGTGGTTTGTGAAAGAACACACATGCAATGACGTTGGGTCTGGTTCATGAAAAGAACACACATCCAATGACACTGGTGTATCCTTATGTGGTTTGTGAAAAGGGCACACATGCAATGACATTAGTGGATACATGGGTGGTTTGTGAGAAGAACACACATGCAATGACACTTGGTGTGGTTCATTAAAAGAACACTCATCCAAAGACACTGGTGGATCCATATGTGGTTTGGGCAAAGAACATACATGCAATGACACTGGTGTGGTCCATGAAAAGAACACTCATCCAATGACACTAGTGGATCCATATGTCGTTTGTGAAAAGAACAGACATGCAATGACTCTAGCTATGGTTTAAGAAAAGAACAGACATGCAATGATTCTAGTTGTGGTTCATGAAAAGAACACACATCTAGTGAAACTGGTGTATCCTTATGTAGTTTGTGGAAAGAATAGAGCAATGACTCTGGATGTGGTTCATGAAAAGAACAAACGTGCAATGACACTAGTGGATCTATGTGTGGTTTGTGAGAAGAACACACATGCAATGAATCTGGCTGTGGTTCATGAAAAGAACTCTCATCCAATGACACTGGTGGATCCATATGTGGTTTGTGGAAAGAACAAACATGCAATGACACTGGGTGTGGTTCATGAAAAGAACACTCATCCAATGACACTGGTGGATCCATATGTGGTTTGTGAAAAGAACAGACATGCAATGACTCTAGATGTGGTTTAAGAAAAGAAACGACACGCAATGACTCTAGTTGTGGTTCATGAAAAGAACACACATCAGGTGACACTAGTGTATCCTTATGTGGTTTGTGGAAAGAACAAACATGCAATGACTCTAGCTATGGTTTGTGAAAAGAACAAACATGCAATGACACTGGTGGATCCATGTGTGGTTTATGAGAAGAACACACATGCAATGACACTAGGTGTGCTTCATGAAGAGAACACACATCCAATGACACCGGTGTATTCTTATGTGCTTTGTGATAAGAACATACATGCAATGACAGTGGCTATGGTTCATGAAAAGAACAGACATGCAATGAATCTAGTTGTGGTTTCTAAAAATAACACACATCCAGTGACACTGGGGGATCCATATGTGGTTTGTGGAAAGAGAAGACATGCAATGACTCTAGCTGTGGTATGTGAAAAAACAGACGCGCAGTGACACTGTTGGATCAATCTGTGGTTTGTGAGAAGAACACACACGTAATGCCACTGGGTGTGCTACATGAAAAGAAGACACATCCAATGACACTGGTGTATCCTTATGTGGTTTGTGAGAAGAACAGACATACAATGACTCTAGATGTGGTTGAAAAAAAGAACATACATGCAATGACACTGGTGGATCCATTTGTGGTTTGTGAGAAGAACACACATGCAATGACTCTGGCTGTGGTTCATGAAAATAACACACATCCAGTGACACTGGTGGATCCATATGTGGTTTATGGAAAGAACATACATGCAATGGCTCTAGCTGTGGTTTAAGAAAAGAAACGACATGCAATGACTCTAGTTGTGGTTCATGAAAAGAACACACATCTAGTGACACTGGTGTATCCTTATGTGGTTTGTGGAAAGAACTGACATGCAATGACTCTAGCTGTGGTTTGTGAAAAGAACAGACATGCAATGACACTGGTGGATCCATGTGTGGTTTATGAGAAGAACACACATGCAATGACACTGGGTGTGGTTCATGAAAAGAACGCACATCCAATGACACCGGTGTATCCTTATGTGGTTTGTGATAAGAACAGCCATGCAATGTAACTGGTTGTGGTTCATGAAAAGAACAAACATGCAATGACACTGGTGGGTCCATGTGTGGTTTCTTAGAAGAATTCACATGCAATGACTCTGGCTGTGGTTCATGACAAGAACACACATGCAATGACACTGGTGTATCCTTATGTGGTTTGTGAAAAGAGCACACATGCAATGACTCTGGCTGTGGTTCATGAAAAGAACACACATGCAATGACACTGGTGGATCCATGTGTGGTTTGTGAAAGAACACACATGCAATGACGTTGGGTCTGGTTCATGAAAAGAACACACATCCAATGACACTGGTGTATCCTTATGTGGTTTGTGAAAAGGGCACACATGCAATGACACTGGGTGTGGTTCACGAAAGGAACACTCATCCAATGACACTGGTGGATCCATATGCGGTGTGTGGAAAGAACAGACATGCAATGACTCTAGTTGTGGTTTAAGAAAGAACAAGCATGAATGAATCTAGTTGCGGTTCATGAAAAGAACACACATCTAGTGACACTAATGTATGCCTATGTGGTTTGTGGAAAGAACATACATGCAATGACTCTGGCTGTGGTTCATGAAAAGAACAGACATGCAATGACACTGTTGGATCCATGTGTGGTTTGTGAGAAGAACACACATGCAATGACTCTGGTTGTGGTTCATGAAAAGAGCACACATGCAATGACACTGGTGGATCCATGTGTGGTTTGTGAGAAGAACACACATGCAATGACACTAGGCGTGGTTCATGAAAAGAACAGACATGCAATGACTCTAGTTGTTGTTTGTAAAAATAACACACATCAAGTGACACTGGTGAATCCATATGTGGTTTGTGGAAAGAGCAGACATGCAATGACTCTAGCTGTGGTTTGTGAAAAGAACAGATGTGCAATGACACTGGTGGATCAATGTGTGGTTTGTGAGAAGAACACACATGCAATGACACTGGGTGTGGTGTATGAAAAGAAGACACATCCACTGACATTGGTGTATCCTTATGTGGTTTGTGAGAAGAACAGACATACAATGAATCTAGATGTGGTTCAAAAAAAGAACATACATGCAATGACACTGGTGGATCCATGTGTGGTTTGTGAGAAGAACACACATGCAATGACTCTGGCTGTGGTTCATGAAAAGAACACACATGCAATGACACTAGTGGATCCATGTGTGGTTTGTGAAAGAACACACATGCAATGACGTTGGGTCTGGTTCATGAAAAGAACACACATCCAATGACACTGGTGTATCCTTATGTGGTTTGTGAAAAGGGCACACATGCAATGACATTGGTGGATCCATGGGTGGTTTGTGAGAAGAACACACATGCAATGACACTTGGTGTGGTTCATTAAAAGAACACTCATCCAATGACACTGGTGGATCCATATGTGGTTTGTGGAAAGAACATACATGCAATGACACTGGTGTGGTCCATGAAAAGAACACTCATCCAATGACACTAGTGGATCCATATGTGATTTGTGGAAAGAACAGACATGTAATGAATCTAGCTATGGTTTAAGAAAAGAACAGACATGCAATGACTCTAGTTGTGGTTCATGAAAAGAACACACATCCAGTGAAACTGGTGTATCCTTATGTAGTTTGTGGAAAGAATAGATATGCAATGACTCTGGATGTGGTTCATGAAAAGAACAGACATGCAATGACACTAGTGGATCCATTTGTGGTTTGTGAGAAGAACACACATGCAATGACTCTGGCTGTGGTTCATGAAAAGAACTCTCATCCAATGACAATGGTGCATCCATATGTGGTTTGTGGAAAGAACAAACATGCAATGACACTGGGTGTGGTTCATGAAAAGAACACTCATCCAATGACACTGGTGGATCCATATGTGGTTTGTGGAAAGAACAGACATGCAATGACTCTAGCTGTGGTTTAAGAAAAGAAACAACACGCAATGACTCTAGTTGTGGTTCATGAAAATAAAACACATCCAGTGACACTAGTGTATCCTTATGTGGTTTCTGGAAAGAACTAACATGCAATAACTCTAGTTGTGGTTTGTGAAAAGAACAGACATGCAATGACACTGGTGGATCCATGTGTGGTTTATGAGAAGAACACACATGCAATGACACTGAGTGTGCTTCATGAAAAGAACACACATCCAATGACTGTCACATCCCAAGATTTTCCAAATCTTGTAATGTGAAAAAAAATAAACAAAATAATTTTTTTTTGAAAATCAGGGTGAAAAGAAACTTTTGTTTCTAAAAGGAAACTTAAAATCCCATCTTGAACAAACTTTGGCTAAAGTTTGAATCCAACAAAATTCAAATTTAGGAGAATGCATTCCTCAATGAATGTATCTGGAAATTTGAACACTTGGAAAATAAATCCAAATCCTAAAACCCTAATGGAAGGAACTCATTTCCAAAGTATCTCCAAATCCATGGATTTGATCCATACCAAATTCGATCAACAAATATTCACAAAGGATCAAGAAAGACCATAGAAATTGGTTTCACTTAAATTGGAACCATAAATAAAATCTTATGAATATAATAAGATAAGGAAATTGAATTTCCAAAGCTAATAAAGCCCTTACCAAAAACCCATACCAATTGGTGAACAAATAATCCTAAAGGGATTTAAAAAGATAAACAAATAATAAAGAAAGTTTTCATAGTTGGAATTACTATTTTGAATCTTTAAAATAAAAAGATTTGGATTTCAAATGGAAATTTTATTAATTAAATCAAACCCTATTTTATTAAATAACTAAAGATCCATTTTATTTAAATATTGAATGGATCCTAAAATGAATAAAAATATTATTTTATTTTGGACTTTGGTTGATGTCTTAAACAGAACCAAATTAAAATGAAAAGTTTTATGTTTGGTTGAATCAATTTGAATGTTGTTTGTATGTTTGAATAATTGATTGAAATTCAAAAAAGAAATTAGATTTAGAAAAAGAAAAATGTTTCAGGCAGAAAAAAATAGTGCACAGGACCCAGCCCACTAAGGCCCAGAAGCAGCCCAGTTTTCCCTCCCCGCAGAGAAAACGGTTGACACCGATTAAGCTACCCGCTAAGCAGCTGACCAGTGGACCCTCCCCCTCCTTTCTTTCCCATTGACCGGTGGACCCCATCTCTACTGTTCTCCTTCCCCACCCTGCGACCGGTTCTTCCTCCTCTCGTCGCCGTTGCGGGCTTGATTTCCTCCGGCTTAATTCACCTTAATGACGCGAGTAAAACCTGCAGTGATCACGCAGATTGAAATGCCCATGTCTCCTCTATAATTCCCCTCTGACACCCCGCGCTGGCACGCCTTAGACCGCCCCAATTCTTCTCTGTACTGCCGCTGTCTCCGGCGAGCTCCGCGAGCGATTCCGGCCAGCCGACATTACCCCGAGGCTCCTCGACCATTCTCACATGTTCCCCAGCCTCTGGTGCACCTCACTATGCCTCCTGTTCATCTGCCCGAGCATCACAGCGTCGGCAAGGACAAGCTCGACTCGCCACCGCCGTCTGCCCCGCTCCGACGAGCACTGCTGGTAAGACCAGACCTCCCCTCTCCCTATTTTTCACACGCACATACTCGCCATGAACCTACGCATCTACGCCACCTCTTTTTTCCTCTGGCGTACACCGTAACCTCGCCACCATCTTCAACAGAGAGCACCCGACGGCAGCAAGGACTCCGACGAGCAATTGCCGCAGACCCCGAGCGCCCATTGACCAACCACGAGTACCTTGAGCTTCGCCGTGTTCTCCTGAGCCTGGTGAGCATCTCCCCTTTCTCCCGCACCTCCTGTAGCATCGGCACCGGCTCCGCCGCCGGTAGCCACCGCAGCGCCGCCAGCTTCTGGTCAAACCCGCGCGAGCCGTTCGATCTAGATCGGGCGAGCAAGATTAGACCACTTAAACGCGAAGGGTTATGCTTTCAGGACCGCACGATTAAACTTAGATCTAACGCACCACGTAGCTCGATCCCAGCGAACCGGTACGGGCGAATAAGAATATGACGCGTGGCCAGTATTAGGTTTAAAACAGATTTGAAAACAGATTTATTTGTGAATTTCAAACCCTTGTAACTTTGGATCCCCACGTCCAAAAATTACAAATTTTATGTCGTTGGATTCAGGAGAGCAAGCCCTAAGCAACCCTGCCCTTAGTTTAGCAAATAGTATCTGTTAGTTTGCTTGTTTTTGCAGATTCTTTTGTGAGCTTGTTTAGATTAGAAAAATTGTTTAAAAATGTTTTTAGGGTTAAAACCTTTGCAAAATGGATTGTTGTGACCTTACTGACCCTAGGAACCAACCCATGTTTTGGAAAATGAATTTGGAAAAGTTTAGAATGGATTAATTGGTTTAGTCCATTTCTAGCTAAATAAAAACTATTGATTTGTTTATGAAAATGTTTTGGAGTAAAAACCTTGGAAAAATGTTTTGGACCAAACCTACTGACCCAAAACACCAAGTTTTGCAATAGCAACTCATTTGGTGAAAAACATAAAGTTTTGCCTTGATAGAAATATTTCCCACCACATAAAATGATGAATGGATTTTAAAATGGTTTTTGAGCAAAACCCTCTAACCAATGACTTTGCCATTTTGGAAAATGACCAATTTGGAACTTACAAAGTTTAGAAGCCTAGTGGAGACCATCCTTACAATGGAACCTACCTTTGCATGCTTATGCATGACTTAGCTTCCATTGTCTTGTGTGTGAATTTGTTTGAGTGATTCTTGGTATGGAATGTTAGTTGATTTGGTGTTTGCTTGATTGACTTGTAGTGAAGTTAGAGAAGTGTGAGACTAGCAAGATCAAGGAGTGAACCACCATTCCCCACCAAAAAGGCAAGTTATACTATCATACAAAAGTCCTACTATTTTCATTATACTTAGTGGATTTTGAAAACATGCATGAAAACAATTTGATACTTATGCTATGCTAAATCCTAATAGGATTCCCTTACATTACTTAGTGAAAACCTTGTAGTTGTACATGCTTAGCCATGCTATATTTTGAAAAGAGATACATGTTAAGATTTTACAAAGTTGAGAAAAGGACTTATGTTTTACATAATAAAACAAGGACTCAATGAACCACCTAGGTGGAGGATACTTTATGTTTTGGAGAAGGTGGCAACAAAAGGAACCATGACTATGGTAATTTCTTTGTGTTGTGCTCCAAAAGAAAACCCACCTAGGAAACTTAGAGATTGAGCATGCTTCTCCAATTGTGGCTTTCGTGTGCAACCACATGCTATTATGGCTCTGGCTTAGTCAATTACATTAGGAAGACCCATACATTGTCTTTAGTTACTGGACATGGGGATCTGGAATGCTTCATGGGGGCTAAAGACAAGCTAGAAATGGTGTATGGGAGGACCTTTTGGAAAGACTTCATCATATTCTCAATCTGCCAGTATTCCATCTTGGTGAGTACTAATCCAGCGGCCATTGGTGGCAACAAGATGAGAGTGTGACATGTGGGTAAAGTGTACAACTTCTGCAGAAGATAATAAAATCTAAGTACTTAGCCGTGTCCCCGGTTATGGACAATACTGAGCAACTAAAGTTTGAACTATGGGAGATCTCGACATTCCAACTTCTAAAATAAAAACTTGATGCCCTTGAGTGTCTACCAAGGAATTCAAAGAGATTTTATAAAACTTGTTGCACTTGAGTTTCTACCAAGGAGCACAAGGATTTTGACAAGGACTTGAACACTTGAGTTTCTACCAAGTAGTTCAAGGAACTTGGAAAAAGAGATTTTGACAAGGACTTGAACACTTGAGTTTCTACCAAGTAGTTCGAGGAACTTGGAAAAGTGATTTGTCAAAAGACCAAAACCATTTTGAAAAGATAGGATAAAATGTTGCTTTATGCAAATGAGCCTAAAACTCTACTTAGCCAAACTTGCATGTAATGATAGGATCCACTTATATTATGCTTAATAGTGAAACGTGCCAATACAATTCAAATGTATTGACCCTTGTGGCTGTAACTTGTAATGTTGCAGGTTTGATTGTTTTTAGTGAAGATTGATTGATTAGGATTACAAAGTCTACAACCAACATCTGCCTGTGGCACTTTGAAGATGAAGGACCCCATGACTATAGTTATTCCGCTGCAATGTATTGTAATAGCCAAATGAGCTATGTATTGATGTAATGAAGTATTTTATTCCTAGTTATAAAGTTGAATTATGACCCTTGTTTCTTGATATTTCATCTTAACTGTGGATGCTAGCTATTGATCCAGGGACTAGCATTGTAAACACAGGGGATCTCAATCTTATTAAAGGTTGGGGACCCTACAGATGGTATCAGAGCATTGTGTTGCCTGTAGGATTTGTAAACCCTAGGATTGGACAAAAACCCCTTAGAAAAGTAGGAGTTGTATTTGTTCCAAAACTTATTTACAAACAATATTGTAAACTCTTCCCTCAACCATTTTGGTTTCAACTCTACATCTCTTCTACTTCAAACTTAATGGAAAAACCTACCCTTTGACCAAAGACTTCACCATGTGCAAAGGACATCTTCAACTCTAATGACTTCAACATCTTCAGCATGTACACCAAGGACTTCCAACTTGGATATCACTAAAGACTACATGTGAGACAAGAAATCTTGTTCAAGGTTTGAAGACTAAGGATAAACAACTTAGAAGGAACCATGATCACCTTTGAAGTTTTGAGACCAAGACACAAGAATTCTCCAAGGATACAAAGATCTCATTCAAGAAGAATCAACCAAAGAAGGATGGAAAGATCACAAGTGAACCATATAGATGGACCACCATAATTAGTTTAAGTCAAACCCATCAACTTATGTGGTGTAACAAAAATATTTTTGGTTGCCTAAGTATATGCTTGAAACTTGTTGTTTGAGTGGAGTGTTTGTTTGTGATTGCTTGCACATTGCTTGAGTGAATTGTGATGTGTGTGATTAGAATTGATTCCTTAGAAAATATCTTGCTTATTCTAATCCCTACCCAACCCAAACAGATGACTTCTCCAAGAGACTCCAACATCAAGGTTGATGACAACAACAACAATCAAGAGGACAACATGAGAGAACTCATAGCAACCCAATACCAGCTGAACCAACTAACAGCTCAGTTCATAGCCAGCACTAGTGTCAAAGATCCAGCACTGCAAAGGTTTTTGGAAGAACAATCCCAACTGATGCTTAAGGTGACTAATCAAATGATCAGCATAGAAGAAAACTATCCAAAAAGAGTGTATGACAAAATGGATGACAGGAATGTTATTCTAGATGGAGCCCCAGCTTGCAATATTTGTGGAGACAAGGACCATACTTCCAAGGAGCATGAAGATCAATGCCCCAATTGTGAAGAGAAACATCCAACAAATCAATGCCCCACATCTCAAGCTACTTGTTTCCTATGTGAAGGAAATAATCATGTCCCTATCCAATGACCCATCTATTCCATTGTTGAACAAAGGAAACAAGAAGGATCTAAGTGTACCAAAGGAAAAGGACCACTTATACCTCCAAACAAGACAACCCAATTCAAAGGACTAAAGAGACCTAAGAAATCAAAGCATGACATGAGCCTTGTGCAATGTCGTAAATGTAAGGAAATGGGACACTACCCCAGTGGATGCCCAGAGAACATGAAGAATAAAAGGATGGACCAAGTGGTGTGCAACAACTGCAAAGAACCAGGCCATTATGTAGCAACTTGTCCACAAGAGCAACATAAAGAACTCCAAGATATCCACTGTTTCAACTGCAAGAATCCAGGACATTATGCAAGCAACTGCCCAGAAAAGATGAAGAATAAGTTGAACAAGCCTATGGAGAAACTCAACCTTGGCCTATGAGTCAAGTATGGAAACAAAGGACATCATGCAGATGTTTACCTAGAGAAGATTTCCCCATGACCCAAGCAAACCAAGATGTAGTTTAGTTGGAAAAATTTTAAGGGTGGTAGTACCCTAGTTGCCTTGAAGCCAACTTGTAACCCTAGCCTTCCCAAATCTCGGGGACGAGATTTCTTTTAAGGGTGGTAGCCTGTCACATCCCAAGATTTTCCAAATCTTGTAATGTGAAAAATAAATAAACAAAATAAATTTTTGTTGAAAATCAGGGTTAAAAGAAACTTTTGTTTCTAAAAGGAAACTTAAAATCCCATCTTGAACAAACTTTGGCTAAAGTTTGAATCCAACAAAATTCAAATCTAGGAGAATGCATTCCTCAATGAATGTATATGGAAATTTGAACACTTGGAAAATAAATCCAAATCCTAAAACCCTAATGGAAGGAACTCATTTCCAAAGTATCTCCAAATCCGTGGATTTGATCCATACCAAATTTGATCAACAAATATTCACAAAGGATCAAGAAAGACCATAGAAATTGGTTTCACTTAAATTGGAACCATAAATAAAATCTTATGAATATAATAAGATAAGGAAATTGAATTTCCAAAGCTAATAAAGCCCTTACCAAAAACCCATACCAATTGGTGAACAAATAATCCTAAAGGGATTTAAAAAGATAAACAAATAATAAAGAAATTTTTCTTAGTTGGAATTACTATTTTGAATCTTTAAAATAAAAAGATTTGGATTTCAAATGGAAATTTTATTAATTAAATCAAACCCTATTTTATTAAATAACTAAAGATCCATTTTATTTAAATATTGAATGGATCCTAAAATGAATAAAAATATTATTTCATTTTGGACTTTGGTTGATGTCTTAAACAGAACCAAATTCAAATGAAAAGTTTGATGTTTGGTTGAATCAATTTGAATGTTGTTTGTATGTTTGAATAATTGATTGAACTTCAAAACAGAAATTAGATTTAGAAAAAGAAAAATGTTTCAGGCAGAAAAAAATAGTGCACAGGACCCAGCCCACTAAGGCACAGAAGCAGCCCAGTTTTCCCTCCCCGCAGAGAAAACGGTTGACACCGATTAAGCTACCCGCTAAGCAGCTGACCAGTGGACCCTCCCCCTCCTTTCTTTCCCACTGACCGGTGGACCCCATCTCTACTGTTCTCCTTCCCCACCCTGCGACCGGTTCTTCCTCCTCTCGTCGCCGTTGCAGGCTTGATTTCCTCCGGCTTAATTCACCTTAATGACGCGAGTAAAACCTGCAGTGATCACGCAGATTGAAATGCCCATGTCTCCTCTATAATTCCCCTCTGACACCCCGCGCTGGCACGCCTTAGACCGCCCCAATTCTTCTCTGTACTGCCGCTGTCTCCGGCGAGCTCCGCGAGCGATTCCGGCCAGCCAACATTACCCCGAGACTCCTCGACCATTCTCACATGTTCCCCAGCCTCTGGTGCACCTCACTATGCCTCCTGTTCATCTGCCCGAGCATCACAGCATCGGCAAGGACAAGCTCGACTCGCCACCGCCGTCTGCCCCGCTCCGACGAGCACTGCTGGTAAGACCAGACCTCCCCTCTCCCTATTTTTCACACGCACATACTCGCCATGAACCTACGCATCTAAGCCACCTCTTTTTTCCTCTGGCGTACACCGTAACCTCACCACCATCTTCAACAGAGAGCACCCGACGGCAGCAAGGACTCCGACGAGCAATTGCCGCAGACCCTGAGCGCCCCTTGACCAACCGCGAGTACCTTGAGCTTCGCCGTGTTCTCCTGAGCCTGGTGAGCATCTCCCCTTTCTCCCGCACCTCCTGTAGCATCGGCACCGTAACGCACCACGTAGCTCGATCCCAGCGAACCGGTACGCGCGAATAAGAATATGACGCGTGTCCAGTATTAGGTTTAAAACAGATTTGAAAACTGATTTATTTGTGAATTTCAAACCCTTGTAACTTTGGATCCCCACGTCCAAAAATTACAAATTTTATGTCGTTGGATCAGGAGAGCAAGCCCTAACCAACCCTGACCTTAGTTTAGCAAATAGTATCTGTTAGTTTGCTTGTTTTTGCAGATTCTTTTGTGAGCTTGTTTAGATTAGAAAAATTGTGTAAAAATGTTTTTAGGGTTAAAACCTTTGCAAAATGGATTGTTGTGACCTTACTGACCCTAGGAACCAACCCATGTTTTGGAAAATGAATTTGGAAAAGTTTAGAATGGATTAATTTGTTTAGTCCATTTCTAGCTAAATAAAAACTATTGATTTGTTTATGAAAATGTTTTGGAGTACAAACCTTGGAAAAATGTTTTGGACCAAACCTACTGACCCAAAACACCAAGTTTTGCAATAGCAACTCATTTGGAGAAAAACATAAAGTTTTGCCTTGATAGAAATATTTCCCACCACATAAAATGATGAATGGATTTTTAAATGGTTTCTGAGCAAAACCCTCTAACCAATGACTTTGCCATTTTGGAAAATGACCAATTTGGAACTTACAAAGTTTAGAAGCCTAGTGGAGACCCTCCTTACAATGGAACCAACCTTTGCATGCTTATGCATGACTTAGCTTCCATTGTCTTGTGTCTGAATTTGTTTGAGTGATTCTTGGTATGGAATGTTAGTTGATTTGGTGTTTGCTTGATTGACTTGTAGTGAAGTTAGGGAAGTGTGAGACTAGCAAGATCAAGGAGTGAACCACCATTCCCCACCAAAAAGGCAAGTTACACTATCATACAAAAGTCCTACTATTTTCATTATACTTAGTGGATTTTGAAAACATGCATGAAAACAATTTGATACTTATGCTATGCTAAATCCTAATAGGATTCCCTTACATTACTTAGTGAAAACCTTGTAGTTGTACATGCTTAGCCATGCTATATTTTGAAAAGAGATACATGTTGAGATTTTACAAAGTTGAGAAAAGGACTTGTGTTTTACATAATAAAACAAGGACTCAATGAACCACCTAGGTGGAGGATACTTTAAGTTTTGGAGAAGGTGGCAACAAAAGGAACCATGACTATGGTAATTTCTTTGTGTTGTGCTCCAAAAGAAAACCCACCTAGGAAACTTAGAGATTGAACATGCTTCTCCAATTGTGGCTTTCGTGTGCAACCACATGCTATTATGGCTCTGGCTTAGTCAATTACATTAGGAAGACCCATACATTGTCTTTAGTTACTGGACATGGGGATCTGGAATGCTTCATGGGGGCTAAAGACAAGCTAGCAATGGTGTATGGGAGGACCTTTTGGAAAGACTTCGTCATATTCTCAATCTGCCAGTATTCCATCTTGGTGAGTACTAATCCAGCGGCCACTGGTGGCAACAAGATGAGAGTGTGACATGTGGGTAAAGTGTACAACTTCTGCAGAAGATAATAAAATCTAAGTACTTAGCCGTGTCCCTGGTTATGGACAATACTGAGCAACTAAAGTTTGAACTATGGGAGATCTCGACATTCCAACTTCTAAAAAAAAAACTTGATGCCGTTGAGTGTCTACCAAGGAAATCAAAGAGATTTTATAAAACTTGTTGCACTTGAGTTTCTACCAAGGAGCACAAGGATTTTGACAAGGACTTGAACACTTGAGTTTCTACCAAGTAGTTCAAGGAACTTGGAAAAAGAGATTTTGACAAGGACTTGAACACTTGAGTTTCTACCAAGTAGTTCGAGGAACTTGGAAAAGAGATTTGTCAAAAGACCAAAACCATTTTGAAAAGATAGGATAAAATGTTGCTTTATGCAAATGAGCCTAAAACTCTACTTAGCCAAACTTGCATGTAATGATAGGATCCACTTATATTATGCTTAATAGTGAAACTTGCCAATACAATTCAAATGTATTGACCCTTGTGGCTGTAAATTGTAATGTTGCAGGTTTGATTGTTTTTAGTGAAGATTGATTGATTAGGATTACAAAGTCTACAACCAACATCTGCCTGTGGCACTTTGAAGATGAAGGACCCCATGACTATAGTTATTCCGCTGCAATGTATTGTAATAGCCAAATGAGCTATGTATTGATGTAATAAAGTATTTTATTCCTGGTTATAAAGTTGAATTATGACCCTTGTTTCTTGATATTTCATCTTAACTGTGGATGCTAGCTATTGATCCAGGGACTAGCATTGTAAACACAGGGGATCTCAATCTTATTAAAGGTTGGGGACCCTACAATGACACCGATGTATCCTTATGTGGTTTGTGATAAGAACATACATGTAATGACACTGGCTATGGTTCATGAAAAGAACAGACATGCAATGACACTGGTGGATCCATGTGTGGTTTTTGAGAAGAATTCACATGCAATGACTCTAGCTGTGGTTCATGAAAAGAACAGACATGCAATAACACTGGTGGATCCATGTGTGGTTTGTGAGAAGAACAAACATGCAATGACTCTGGCTGTGGTTCATGAAAAGAACACACATGCAATGACACTGGTGGATCCATATAAGGTTTGTGAGAAGAACACACATGCAATAACACTGGGTGTGGTTCATGAAAAGAACAGACATGCAATGACTCTAGTTGTGGTTTGTAAAAATAACACACATCCAATGACACTGGTGGATCCATATGTGGTTTGTGGAAAGAGCAGACATGCAATGAGTCTAGCTGTGGTTTGTGAAAAAAACAGACGTGCAATGACACTGGTGGATCAATGTGTGGTTTGTGAGAAGAACATACATGCAATGACACTTGCTGTGGTCCATGAAAAGAAGACACATCCAATGACACTGGTGTATCCTTATGTGGTTTGTGAGAAGACCAGACATACTATGACTCTAGATGTGGTTGAAAAAAAGAACATACATGCAATGACACTGGTGGATCCATTTGTGGTTTGTGAGAAGAACACACAAGCAATGACTCTGGCTATGGTTCATGAAAAGAACGCACATGCAATGACACTGGTGGATCCATGTGTGGTTTGTGAAAGAACACACATGCAATGATGTTGGGTCTAGTTCATGAAAAAAACACATCCAATGACACTGGTGTATCCTTATGTGGTTTGTGAAAAGAGCACACATGTAGTGAGATTGGTGGATCCATGTATGGTTTGTGAGAAGAACACACATGCAATGACACTGGGTGTGGTTCATGAAAAGAACACTCTTCCAATGACACTGGTGGATCCATATGTGGTTTGTGGAACGAACAGACATGCAATGACACTGGGTGTGGTTCTTGAAAATAACACTCATCCAATGACACTGGTGGATCCATATGTGGTTTGTGGAAACAACAGACATGCAATGACTCTAGCTGTGGTTTAAGGAAGAACAAACATGCAATGACTCTAGTTGTGGTTCATGAAAAGAACACGCATCTAGTGAAACTGGTGTATCCTTATGTGGTTTTTGGAAAGAATAGATATGCATTGACTCTGGTTGTGGTTCATGAAAATAACAGACATGCAATGACACTGGTGGATCCAGGTGTGGTTTGTGAGAAGAAGACAAATGCAATGACTTTGGCTGTGGTTCATGAAAATAACTCTCATCCAATGACACTAGTGGATCCATATGTGGGTTGTGGAAAGAACAAACATGCAATGACACAGGGTGTGGTCCATGAAAAGAACACTCATCCAATGACACTAGTGGATCCATATGTGGTTTGTGGAAAGAACAAACATGCAATGATACTGGGTGTGGTTCATGAAAAGAACACTCATCCAATGACACTTGTGGATCCATATGTGGTTTGTGGAAAGAACAGACATGCAATGACTCTAGCTGTGGATGAAGAAAAGAAACGACATGCAATGACTCTAGTTGTGGTTCATGACAAGAACACACATCCAGTGACACTAGTGTATCCTTATGTGGTTTGTGGAAAGAACTGACATGCAATGACTACCTGTGGTTTGTGAAAAGAACAGACATGCAATGACACTGTTGGATCCATGTGTGGTTTGTGAGAAGAACACACATGCAATAACACTGGGTGTGGTTCATGAAAACAACACACATACAATGACACCGGTGTATCCTTATGTGGTTTCTGATAAGAACAGCCATGCAATGACTCTGGCTGTGGTTGATGAAAAGAACATACATGCAATAACACTGGTGGATCCATGTGTGGTTTGTGAGAAGAACACACATGCAATGACTCTGGCTGTGGTTCATGAAAAGAACACACATGCAATGACACTGGTGGATCCATGTGTGGTTTGTGATAAGAACACACATGCAATGACACCGGGTGTGGTTCATGAAAAGAACAGACATCCAATGACACTGGTGTATCCTTATGTGGTTTGTGAAAAGAGCACACATGCAATGACACTGGTGGATCGATGTGTGGTTCGTGAGAAGAACACACATACAATGACACTGGGTGTGGTTCATGAAAAGAACCCTTATCCAATGACACTGGTGGATCTATATGTCGTTTGTGGAAAGAACAAACATGCAATGACACTGGGTGTGGTTCATGAAAAGAACACTCATCCAATGACACTGGTGGATCCATATGTGGTTTGTGGAAAGAACAGACATGCAATGACTCTAGCTGTGGTTTAAGAAAAGAAACGACACGCAATGACTCTAGTTGTGGTTCATGAAAAGAATACACATCCAGTGACACTAGTGTATCCTTATGTGGTTTCTGGAAAGAACTAACATGCAATAACTCTAGTTGTGGTTTGTGAAAAGAACAGACATGCAATGACACTGGTGGATCCATGTGTGGTTTATGAGAAGAACACACATGCAATGACACTGGGTGTGCTTCATGAAAAGAACACACATCCAATGACACCGGTGTATCCTTATGTGGTTTGTGATAAGAACATACATGTAATGACACTGGCTATGGTTCATGAAAAGAACAGACATGCAATGACACTGGTGGATCCATGTGTGGTTTTTGAGAAGAATTCACATGCAATGACTCTAGATGTGGTTCATGAAAAGAACAGGCATGCAATAACACTGGTGGATCCATGTGTGCTTTGTGAGAAGAACAAACATGCAATGACTCTGGCTGTGGTTCATGAAAAGAACACACATGCAATGACACTGGTGGATCCATGTAAGGTTTGTGAGAAGAACACACATGCAATAACACTGGGTGTGGTTCATGAAAAGAACAGACATGCAATGACTCTAGTTGTGGTTTGTAAAAATAACACACATCCAATGACACTGGTGGATCCATATGTGGTTTGTGGAAAGAGCATACATGCAATGAGTCTAGCTGTGGTTTGTGAAAAAAACAGACGTGCAATGACGCTGGTGGATCAATGTGTGGTTTGTGAGAAGAACACACATGCAATGACACTTGTTGTGGTCCATGAAAAGAAGACGCATCCAATGACACTGGTGTATCCTTATGTGGTTTGTGAGAAGAACAGACATACTATGACTCTAGATGTGGTTGAAAAAAAGAACATACATGCAATGACACTGATCCATTTGTGGTTTGTGAGAAGAACACACATGCAATGACTCTGGCTATGGTTCATGAAAAGAACGCACATGCAATGACACTGGTGGATCCATGTGTGGTTTGTGAAAGAACACACATGCAATGATGTTGGGTCTAGTTCATGAAAAAAAACACATCCAATGACAGTGGTGTATCCTTATGTGGTTTGTGAAAAGAGCACACATGTAGTGAGATTGGTGGATCCATGTGTGGTTTGTGAGAAGAACACACATGCAATGACACTGGGTGTGGTTCATGAAAAGAACACTCATCCAATGACACTGGTGGATCCATATGTGGTTTCTGGAACGAACAGACATGCAATGACACTGGGTGTGGTTTTTGAAAATAACACTCATCCAATGACACTAGTGGATCCATATGTGGTTTGTGGAAAGAACAGACATGCAATGACTCTAGCTGTGGTTTAAGGAAGAACAAACATGCAATGACTCTAGTTGTGGTTCATGAAAAGAACACGCATCCAGTGAAACTGGTGTATCCTTATGTGGTTTTTGGAAAGAATAGATATGCATTGACTCTGGTTGTGATTCATGAAAATAATAGACATGCAATGACACTGATGGATCCAGGTGTGGTTTGTGAGAAGAAGACAAATGCAATGACTCTGGCTGTGGTTCATGAAAATAACTCTCATCCAATGACACTGGTGGATCCATATGTGGTTTGTGGAAAGAACAGACATGCAATGACACAGGGTGTGGTCCATGAAAAGAACACTCATCCAATGACACTAGTGGATCCATATGTGGTTTGTCGAAAGAACAAACATGCAATGATACTGGGTGTGGTTCATGAAAAGAACACTCATCCAATGACACTTGTGGATTCATATGTGGTTTGTGGAAAGAACAGACATGCAATGACTCTAGCTGTGGATTTAGAAAAGAAACGACATGCAATGACTCTAGTTGTGGTTCATGACAAGAACACACATCCAGTGACACTAGTGTATCCTTATGTGGTTTGTGGAAAGAACTGACATGCAATGACTACCTGTGGTTTGTGAAAAGAACAGACATGCAATGACACTGGTGGATCCATGTGTGGTTTGTGAGAAGAACACACATGCAATAACACTGGGTGTGGTTCATGAAAACAACACACATACAATGACACCGGTGTATCCTTATGTGGTTTCTGATAAGAACAGCCATGCAATGACTCTGGCTGTGGTTCATGAAAAGAACATACATGCAATAACACTGGTGGATCCATGTGTGGTTTGTGAGAAGAACACACATGCAATGACTCTGGTTGTGGTTCATGAAAAGAACACACATGCAATGACACTGGTGGATCCATGTGTGGTGTGTGATAAGAACACACATGCAATGACACCGGGTGTGGTTCATGAAAAGAACAGACATCCAATGACACTGGTGTATCCTTATGTGGTTTGTGAAAAGAGCACACATGCAATGACACTGGTGGATCGATGTGTGGTTCGTGAGAAGAACACACATACAATGACAATGGTGGATCCATATGCGGTTTGTGGAAAGAATAGACATGCAATGACTCTAGATGTGGTTTAAGAAAAAACAAACATGCAATTAGTCTAGATGTGGTTCGAAAAAAGAACATACATGTAATGACACTAGTGGATGCATGTGTGGATTGTGAGAAGAACACACATGCAATGACAGTAGGTGTGGTTCATGAAAAGAACACTCATCCAATGACACTGGTGGATTCATATGTGGTTTGTGGAAAGAACAGAGATGCAATGACACTAGGTGTGGTTCATGAAAAGAAAACTCATCCAATGACACTGGTGGATCCATATGTGGTTTGTGGAAAGAACAGACATGCAATGACTCTAGCTATGGTTTAAGAAAAGAACAGACATGCAATGACTCTAGATGTGGATCATGAAAAGAACACACGTCCAGTCAAACTGGTGTATCCTTATGTGGTTTGTAGAAAGAATAGACATGTAATGACTCTGGATGTGGTTCATGAAAAGAACAGACATGCAATGACACTGGTGGATCCATGTGTGGTTTGTGAGAAGAACACACATGCAATGACTCTGGATGTGGTTCATGAAAAGAACTCTCATCCAATGACACTGGTGGATCCATATGTGGTTTGTGGAAAGAACAAACATGCAATGACATTGGGTGTGGTTCATGAAAAGAACACTCGTCCAATGACACTGGTGGATCCATATGCAGATTGTGGAAAGAACAAACATGCAATGACTCTAGCTGTGGTTTAAGAAAAGAAACGACATGCAATGACTCTAGTTGTGGTTCATGAAAAGAACACACATCCAGAGACACTAGTGTATCCTTATGTGGTTTGTGGAAAGAACTAACATGCAATGACTCTAGCTGTGGTTTGTGAAAAGAACAGACATGCAATGACACTGGTGGATCCATGTGTGGTTTATGAGAAGAACACACATCCAATGACACTGGTGGATCCATATGTGGTTTGTGGAAAGAACAGACATGCAATGACTCTAGCTGTGGTTTAAGAAAAGAAACGACATGCCATGACTCTAGTTGTGGTTCATGAAAAGAACACACATCCAGTGACACTGGTGTATCCTTATGTGGTTTGTGGAAAGAACTGATATGCAATGACTAGATGTGATTTGTGAAAAGAATAGACATGCAATGACACTAGTGGATCCATGTGTGGTTTGTGAGAAGAACACACATGCAATGACTCTGGCTGTGGTTCATGAAAAGAACTCTCATCCAATGACACTAGTGGATCCATATGTGTTTTGTGGAAAGAACAAACATGCAATGACACTGGGTGTGGTTCATGAAAAGAACACTCATCCAATGACACTCTTGGATCCATAGGTGGTTTGTGGAAAGAACAGACATGCAATGACTCTAGCTGTGGTTTAAGAAAAGAAACGACATGCAATGACTCTAGTTGTGGATCATGAAAAGAACACACATCCAGTGACACTAGTGTATCCTTATGTGGTTTGTGGAAAGAACTAACATGCAATGACTCTAGCTGTGGTTTGTGAAAAGAACAGACATGCAATGACACTAGTGGATCCATGTGTGGTTTATGAGAAGAACAGACATGCCATGACACTGGGCGTGCTTCATGAAAAGAACACACATCCAATGACACCGGTGTATCCTTATGTGGTTTGTGATAAGAACATACATGCGATGACACTGGCTGTGGTTCATGAAAAGAACAGACATGCAATGACACTGGTGGATCCATGTGTGGTTTTTGAAAAGAATTCACATGCAATGACTCTGGCTATGGTTCATGAAAAGAACACACATGCAATGCCACTGGTGGATCCATGTGTGGTTTGTGATAAGAACACACATGCAATGACACCGGTTGTGGTTCATGAAAAGAACACACATCCAATGACACTGGTGTATCCTTATGTGGTTTGTTAAAAGAGCACACATGCAATGACACTGGTGGATCGATGTGTGGTTCGTGAGAAGAACACACATACAATGACACTGGGTGTGGTTCATGAAAAGAACCCTCATCCAATGACACTGGTGGATCTATATGTGGTTTGTGAAAAGAACAGACATGCAATGACACTGGTGGATCAATGCGTGGTTTGTGAGAAGAACACAAATGCAATGACACTGGGTGTGGTTCATGAAAATAACACACATCCAATGACACTGGTGTATCCTTATGTGGTTTGTGAAAAGAGCACACATGCAATGACTCTAGCTATGGTTTGTGAAAAGAGCACACATGCAATGACTCTAGCTATTGTTTATGAAAAGAACAGACATGCAATGACTCTAAATGTGGTTTGTGAAAATAGCACACATCTAGTGACACTAGTGGATACATATGTGGTTTGTGGAAAGAACAAACATGCAATGACACTGGTGGATCCATGTGTGGTTTATGAGAAGAACACACATGCAATGACACTAGTGATATGTGGTTTGTGAAAAGAACACACATGCAATGATTCTAATTGTGGTTAATGAAAAGAGGACACATGCAATGACACTGGTGGATCCATGTGTGGTTTATGAGAAGAGCAGACATCCAATGACACTGGTTGTGGTTCATGAAAGAACAGACATGCAATAACACTGGTGGATCCGTGTGTGGTTTGTGAGGATAACACAAATACAATGACACTTTGTGTGGTTCATGAAAAGAACATACATCTAATGACACAGGTGTATCCTTATGTGGTTTGTGAAAAGAGCACGCATGCAATGACTCTAGCTGTGGTTTGTGCAAAGAAAAGACATGCAATGACTCTAGTTGTGGTTTGTGAAAATAACACACATCTAGTGACACTGGTGGATCCATATGTGGTTTGTGGAAAGAACACACATGCAATGACACTGGCGATATGTGGTTTGTGAAAAGAACACACATGCAATGACTCTAACTATGGTTAATGAAAAGAGCACACATGCAATGACACTGGTGGATCCATCTATGGTTTGTGAGAAGAACAGACATCCAATGACACTAGTTGTGGTTCATGAAAAGAATGGACATGCAATGAAACTGGTGGATCCATGTGTGGTTTGTGAGAACAACACAAATGCAATGACTCTGGCTGTGGTTCATGAAAAGAACACACATGCAATGACACTACTGGATCCATATGTGGTTTGTGAGAATAACACAAATGCAATGACACTTGGTGTGGTTCATGAAAAGAACACACATCCAGTGACACAGGTGTATCCTTATGTGGTTTGTGAAAAGAGCACACGTGCAATGACTCTAGCTGTGGTTTGTGAAAATAGCACACATGCAACGAATCTAGCTTTTGTTTGTGAAAAGAACAGACATCCAATGACTCTGGTTATGGTTTGTGGAAATAACAACCATCCAGTGGTTTATGTGGTTTGTGGAAAGAACATACATGCAATGACGCTAGCTGTGGTTTGTGAAAAGAACAAACATGCAATGACACTGGTCGATCCATGTGTGGTTTATGAGAAGAACACACATGCAATGACACTGGTGATATGTGGTTTGTGAAAAGAACACATATTTAATGACTCTAACTGTGGTTAATGAAAAGAGCACACATGCAATGACACTGGTGGATCCATCTGTGGTTTGTGAGAAGAACAGACATTCAATGACACTGGCTGTGGTTCATGAAAAGAACAGACATGCAATGACACTACTGGATCCATATGTGGTTTGTAAGAATAACACAAATGCAATGACACTCCGTGTGGTTCATGAAAAAACATACATCCAATGACACAGGTGTATCCTTATGTGGTTTGTGAAAAGAGCACACATGCAATGACTCTAGCTATGGTTTGTGAAAAAAGCACACATGCAATGACTCTAGCTATTGTTTGTGAAAATAATAGACATGCAATGACTCTAGTTGTGGTTTGTGAAAATAACATACATCAAGTGACACTGGAGGATCCATATGTGGTTTGTGGAAAGAACATACAAGCAATGACTCTAGTTGCGGTTTGTGAAAAGAACAGACATGCAATGACACTGGTGGATCCATGTGTGGTTTATGAGAAGAACACACATGCAATGACACTAGTGATATGTGGTTTGTGAAAAGAACACACATGCAATGACTCTAACTGTGGTTAATGAAAAGAGCACACATGCAATGACACTGGTCGATCCATGTGCCGTTTCTGAGAAGAACACAAATGCAATGACACTAGGTGTGGTCCATGAAAAGAACACTCATCCAATGACAATGGTGGATCCATATGTGGTTTGTGGAAATAATAGACATGCAATGGCACTGGGTGTGGTTCATGAAAAGAACACTCATCCAATGACACTGGTGGATCCACATGTGGTTCGTGGAAAGAACAGACATGCAATGACTCTAGCTGTGGTTCATGAAAAGAACTGACATGCAATGACACTAGTGGATCCATATGTGGTTTGTGAGAAGAACACGCATTCAATGACACTAGGTGTGGTTCATGAAAAGAAGACACATGCAATGACTCTAGTAATGGTTTGTGAAAATAACACACATCCAGTGACACTGGTGGATCCATATGTGGTTTGTGGAAAGAACAGACATGCAATGACTCTAGCTGTAGTTTGTGAAAAGAACAAACATGCAATGACACTAGTGGAACCATGTGTGGTTTGTGAGAGAACACACATGCAATGACAATGGGTGTGGTTCATTAAAAGAACACACATGCAATGACACTGGTGTATCCTTATGTGGTTTGTGATAAGAACAGACATGCAATGACTCTGGCTATGGTTCATGAAAAGAACAAACATGCAATGACACTGCAGGATCCATGTATGCTTTTTGAGAAGAACACACATGCAATGACTCTAGCTATGGTTCATAAAAAGAACACACATGCAATGACACTAGTGGATCCATGTGTGCTTTGTGAGAAGAACACACACGAAATGACACTGGTGTGGTTCATGAAAAGAACACACATCCAATGACACTGGTGTATCCTTATGTGGTTTGTGAAAAGAGCACGCATGCAATAACACTGGTGGATCCATGTGTGGTTTGTGAGAAGAACAGACATCCAATGACACTGGTTGTGGTTCATAAAAAGAATAGACATGCAATGACACTGGAGGATCCATGTGTGCTTTGTGAGAACAACACAAATGCAATGACTACGGTTGTGGTTCATGAAAAGAACACACATGCAATGACACTAGTGGATCCATGTGTGGTTTGTGAGAAGAACACACATGCAATGACACTGGGTGTGGTTCATGAAAAGAACACACATCCAATGACACTTGTGTATCCTTATGTGGTTCGTGAAAAGAGCAGACATGCAATGACACTGGAGGATCCATGTGTGGTTTGTGAGAAGAATAGACATCCAATGACACTTGGTGTGGTTAATGAAAAGAGCAGACATGCAATGACACTGGTGGATCCATGTGTGGTTTGTGAGAAGAACACAAACGCAATGACACTAGGTGTGGTTCATGAAAAGAACACTCATCCAATGACAATGGTGGATCCATATGTGGTTTGTGGAAAGAATAGACATGCAGTGGCACTGGGTGTGGTTCATGAAAAGAACACTCATCCAATGACACTGGTGGATCCATATGTGGTTTGTGGAAAGAACAAACATGCAATGACTCTAGCTGTGGTTTGTGAAAAGAGCGCACATGCAATGGCTCTAGCTATTGTTTATGAAAAGAACAGACATGCAATGACTCTAGTTGTGGTTTGTGAAATAGCACACATATAGTGACACTAGTGGATCCATATGTGGTTTGTGGAAAGAACATACATGCAATGACGCTAGCTGTGGTTTGTGAATGCAATGGCACTTGGTGTGGTTTATGAAAAGAACACTCATCCAATGACACTGGTGGATCCACATGTGGTTTGTGGAAAGAACAGACATGCAATGACTCTAGCTGTGGTTCATGAAAAGAACTGACATGCAATGACACTATTGGATCCATATGTGGTTTGTGAGAAGAACACGCATTCAATGACACTTGGTGTGGTTCATGAAAAGAAGACACATGCAATGACTCTAGTAATGGTTTGTGAAAATAACACACATCCAGTGACACTGGTGGATCCGTATGTGGTTTTTGGAAAGAACAGACATGCAATGACTCTAGCTGTAGTTTGTGAAAAGAACAAACATGCAATGACACTAGTGGAACCATGTGTGGTTTGTGAGAAGAACACACATGCAATGAAAATGGGTGTGGTTCATTAAAATAACACACATGCAATGACACTAGTGTATCCTTATGTGGTTTGTGATAAGAACAGACATGCAATGACTCTGGCTATGGTTCATGAAAAGAACAGACATGCAATGACACTGCAGGATCCATGTATGCTTTTTGAGAAGAACACACATGCAATGACTCTAGCTATGGTTCATGAAAAGAACACACATGCAATGACACTAGTGGATCCATGTGTGGTTTGTGAGAAGAACACACATGAAATGACACTGGTGTGGTTCATGAAAAGAACGCACATCCAATGACACTGGTGTATCCTTATGTGGTTTGTCAAAAGAGCACACATGCAATGACACTGGTGGCTCCTTAAGTGGTTTGTGAGAAGAACAGACATCCAATGACACTAGCTGTGGTTCATGAAAAGAACAGACATGCAATGACACTGGTGGATTCATGTGTGGTTTGTGAGAACAACACAAATGCAATGACTATGGTTGTGGTTCATGAAAAGAACACACATGCAATGACATAAGTGGATCCATGTGTGGTTTGTGAGAAGAACACACATGCAATGACACTGGGTGTGGTTCATGAAAAGAACACACATCCAATGACACTTGTGTATCCTTATGTGGTTTGTGAAAAGAGCACACATGCAATGACACTGGTGGATCCATGTGTGGTTTGTGTGAAGAATAGACATCCAATGACACTAGGTGTTGTTAATGAAAAGAGCAGACATGCAATGACACTGGTGGATCCATGTGTGGTTTGTGAGAAGAACACAAATGCAATGACACTAGGTGTGGTTCATGAAAAGAACACTCATCCAATGACACTGGTGGATCCATATGTGGTTTGTGGAAAGAACAAACATGCAATGACTCTAGCTGTGGTTTGTGAAAAGAGCGCACATGCAATGACTCTAGCTATTGTTTATGAAAAGAACAGACATGCAATGACTCTAGTTGTGGTTTGTGAAATAGCACACATCTAGTGACACTAGTGGATCCATATGTGGTTTGTGGAAAGAACATAATGCAATGACGCTAGCTGTAGTTTGTGAAAAGAACGAACATGCAATGACACTGATGGATCCATGTGTGTTTTATGAAAAGAACACACATGCAATGACACTGGTGATTTGTGGTTTGTGAAAAGAACACACATACAATGACTCTAACTGTGGTTAATGAAAAGAGCACACATGCAATGACACTGGTGGATCTATCTGTGGTTTGTGAGAAGAATAGACATTCAATGACACTGGCTGTGGTTCATGAAAAGAACAGACATGCAATGACACTACTGGATCCCCGTGTGGTTTGTGAGAATAACACAAATGCAATGACACTTGGTGTGGTTCATGAAAAGAACATACATCCAATGACACAGGTGTATCCTTATGTGGTTTGTGAAAAGAGCACACATGCAATGACTCTAGATATGGTTTGTGAAAAGAGCACACATGCAATGACTCTAGCTATTGTCTGTGAAAAGAATAGACATGCAATGACTCTAGTTGTGGTTTGTGAAAATAACACACGTCAAGTGACACTGGTGGATCCATCTGTGGTTTGTGGAAAGAACATACAAGCAATGACTCTAGTTGTGGTTTGTGAAAAAATAGACATGCAATGACACTGGTGGATCCATGTGTGGTTTATGAGAAGAACACACATGCAATGATACTAGTGATACGTGGTTTATGGAAAGAACATACAAGCAATGACTCTAGTTGTGGTTTGTGAAAAGAACAGACATGCAATGACACTGGTGGATCCATGTGTGGTTTATTAGAAGAACACACATGCAATGACGCTAGCTGTGGTTTGTGAAAAGAATAGACATGCAATGGCACTGGGTGTGGTTTATGAAAAGAACACTCATCCAATGGCACTGGTGGATCCACATGTGGTTTGTGGAAAGAACAGACATGCAATGACTCTAGCTGTGGTTCATGAAAAGAACTGACATGCAATGACACTAGTGGATCCATATGTCGTTTGTGAGAAGAACACGCATTCAATGACACTAGGTGTGGTTCATGAAAAGAAGACACATGCAATGACTCTAGTAATGGTTTGTGAAAATAACACACATCCAGTGACACTGGTGGATCCATATGTGGTTTGTGGAAAGAACAGACATGCAATGACTCTAGTTGTAGTTTGTGAAAAGAACAAACATGCAATGACACTAGTGGAACCATGTGTGGTTTGTGAGAAGAACACACATGCAATGACAATGGGTGTGGTTCATTAAAAGAACACACATGCAATGAAACTAGTGTATCCTTATGTGGTTTGTGATAAGAACAGACATGCAATGACTCTGGCTATGGTTCATGAAAAGAATAGACATGCAATGACACTGCAGGATCCATGTATGCTTTTTAAGAAGAACACACATGTAATGACTCTAGCTATGGTTCATGAAAAGAACACACATGCAATGACACTAGTGGATCCATGTGTGGTTTGTGAGAACAACACACATGAAATGACACTGGTGTGGTTCATGAAAAGAACACACATCCAATGACACTGGTGTATCCTTATGTGGTTTGTGAAAAGAGCACACATGCAATGACACTGGTGGATCCATGTGTGGTTTGTGAGAAGAACAGACATCCAATGACACTGGTTGTGGTTCATAAAAAGAACAGACATGCAATGACACTGGTGGATCCATGTGTGCTTTGTGAGAACAACACAAATGCAATGACTATGGTTGTGGTTCATGAAAAGAACACACATGCAATGACACTAGTGGATCCATGTGTCGTTTGTGAGAAGAACACACATGCAATGACACTGGGTGTGGTTCATGAAAAGAACACACATCCAATGACACTTGTGTATCCTTATGTGGTTTGTGAAAAGAGCAAACATGCAATGACACTGGAGGATCCATGTGTGGTTTGTGAGAAGAATAGACATCCAATGACACTTGGTGTGGTTAATGAAAAGAGCAGACATGCAATGACACTGGTGGATCCATGTGTGGTTTGTGAGAAGAACACAAATGCAATGGCACTAGGTGTGGTTCATGAAAATAACACTCATCCAATGACAATGGTGAATCCATATGTGGTTTGTGGAAAGAATAGACATGCACTGGTACTAGGTGTGGTTCATGAAAAGAACACTCATCCAATGACACTGGTGGATCCATATGTGGTTTGTGGAAAGAACAAACATGCAATGACTCTAGCTATGGTTTGTGAAAAGAGCGCACATGCAATGACTCTAGCTATTGTTTATGAAAAGAACAGACATGCAATGACTCTAGTTGTGGTTTGTGTAATAGCACACATCCAGTGACACTAGTGGATCCATATGTGGTTTGTGGAAAGAACATACATGCAATGACGCTAGCTGTAGTTTGTGAAAAGAACAAACATGCAATGACACTGATGGATCCATGTGTGGTTTATGAGAAGAACACACATGCAATGACACTGGTGATATGTGGTTTGTGAAAAGAACACACATACAATGACTCTAACTGTGGTTAATGAAAAGAGCACACATGCAATGACACTGGTGGATCCATGTGTGGTTTGTGAGAAGAACAGACATCCAATGACACTGGTTGTGGTTCATGAAAAGAACAGACATGCAATGACACTGGTAGATCCGCGTGTGGTTTGTGAGAATAACACAAATGCAATGACACTTGCTGTGGTTCATGAAAAGAACATACATCCAATGACACAGGTGTATCCTTATGAGGTTTGTGAAAAGAGCACACATGCAATGACTCTAGCTATGGTTTGTGAAAAGAGCACACATGCAATGACTCTAGCTATTGTCTGTGAAAAGGAGAGACATGCAATGACTCTAGTTGTGGTATGTGAAAATAACACACGTCAAGTGACACTGGTGGATCCATATGTGGTTTGTGGAAAGAACATACAAGCAATGACTCTAGTTGTGGTTTGTGAAAAGAACAGACATGCAATGACACTGGTGGATCCATGTGTGGTTTATGAGAAGAACACACATGCAATGACACTGGTGATATGTGGTTTGTGAAAAGAACACACATGCAATGACTCTAACTGTGGTTAATGAAAAGAGCACACATGCAATGACACTGGTGGATCCATGTGCCGTTTGTGAGAAGAACACAAATGCAATGACACTAGGTGTGGTCCATGAAAAGAAGACTCATCCAATGACAATGGTGGATCCATATGTGGTTTGTGGAAAGAATAGACATGCAATGGCACTGGGTGTGGTTCATGAAAAGAACACTCATCCAATGACACTGGTGGATCCACATGGGGTTTGTGGAAAGAACAGACATGCAATGACTCTAGCTGTGGTTCATGAAAAGAACTGACATGCAATGACACTAGTGGATCCATATGTGGTTTGTGAGAAGAACACGCATTCAATGACACTAGGTGTGGTTCATGAAAAGAAGACACATGCAATGACTCTAGTAATGGTTTGTGAAAATAACACACATCCAGTGACACTGGTGGATCCATATGTGGTTTGTGGAAAGAATAGACATGCAATGACTCTAGCTGTAGTTTGTGAAAAGAACAAACATGCAATGACACTAGTGGAACCATGTGTGGTTTGTGAGAGAACACACATGCAATGACAATGGGTGTGGTTCATTAAAAGAACACACATGCAATGACACTGGTGTATCCTTATGTGGTTTATGATAAGAACAGACATGCAATGACTCTGGCTATGGTTCATGAAAAGAACAAACATGCAATGACACTACAGGATCCATGTATGCTTTTTGAGAAGAACACACATGCAATGACTC
The DNA here is from genome assembly GCA_916181665.1 of Avena sativa. Classification (NCBI taxonomy): domain Eukaryota; kingdom Viridiplantae; phylum Streptophyta; class Magnoliopsida; order Poales; family Poaceae; genus Avena; species Avena sativa. The sequence goes on from OV702287.1 coordinate 575,397,320, forward strand.
TAGCTATGGTTCATGAAAAGAAGACACATGCAATGACACTAGTGGATCCATGTGTGGTTTGTGAGAAGAACACACATGAAATGACACTGGTGTGGTTCATGAAAAGAACGCACATCCAATGACACTGGTGTATCCTTATGTGGTTTGTCAAAAGAGCACACATGCAATGACACTGGTGGCTCCTTAAGTGGTTTGTGAGAAGAACAGACATCCAATGACACTAGCTGTGGTTCATGAAAAGAACAGACATGCAATGACACTGGTGGATTCATGTGTGGTTTGTGAGAACAACACAAATGCAATGACTATGGTTGTGGTTCATGAAAAGAACACACATGCAATGACATAAGTGGATCCATGTGTGGTTTGTGAGAAGAACACACATGCAATGACACTGGGTGTGGTTCATGAAAAGAACACACATCCAATGACACTTGTGTATCCTTATGTGGTTTGTGAAAAGAGCACACATGCAATGACACTGGTGGATCCATGTGTGGTTTGTGTGAAGAATAGACATCCAATGACACTAGGTGTTGTTAATGAAAAGAGCAGACATGCAATGACACTGGTGGATCCATGTGTGGTTTGTGAGAAGAACACAAATGCAATGACACTAGGTGTGGTTCATGAAAAGAACACTCATCCAATGACAATGGTGGATCCATATGTGGTTTTTGGAAAGAATAGACATGCAATGGCCCTGAGTGTGGTTCATGAAAAGAACACTCATCCAATGACACTAGTGGATCCATATGTGGTTTGTGGAAAGAACAAAGATGCCATGACTCTAGCTGTGGTTTGTGAAAAGAGTGCACATGCAATGATTCTAGATATTGTTTATGAAAAGAACAGACATGCAATGACTCTAGTTGTGGTTTGTGAAAATAACACACATCTACTGACACTAGTGGATCCATATGTGTTTTGTGGAAAGAACAGACATGCATTGACTCTAGCTGTGGTTTGTGAAAAGAACAAACAAGCAATGCCACTTGTGGATCCATGTGTGGTTTATGAGAAGAACACACATGCAATGACACTGGTGATATGTGGTTTGTGAAAAGAACACACATGCAATGACTCTAACTATGGTTAATCAAAAGAGCACAAATGCGATGACACTAGTGGATCCATGTGTGGTTTGTGAGAAGAACAGACATCCAATGACACTAGCTGTGGTTCAATAAAAGAACAGACATGCAATGACACTGGTGGATCCGCGTGTGGTTTGTGAGAATAACACAAATGCAATGACACTTGGTGTGGTTCATGAAAAGAACATACATCCAATGACACAGGTGTATCCTTATGAGGTTTGTGAAAAGACACACATGCAATGACTCTAGCTATGGTTTGTGAAAAGTGCACACATGCAATGACACTAGTTATGGTTTGTGAAAATAACACACATCAAGTGACACTGGTGGATCCATATGTGGTTTGTGGAAAGAACATACAAGCAATGACTCTAGTTGTGGTTTGTGAAAAGAAAAGACATGCAATGACACTGGTGGATCCATGTGTGGTTTATGAGAAGAACACACATGCAATGACACTGGTGATATGTGGTTTGTGAAAAGAACACACATGCAATGACTCTAACTGTGGTTAACGAAAAGAGCACACATGCAATGACACCGGTGGATCCATGTGTGGTTTGTGAGAAGAACACAAATGCAATGACACTAGGTGTGGTTCATGAAAAGAACACTCATCCAATGACAATGGTGGATACATATGTGGTTTGTGGAAAGAATAGACATGCAATGGCACTGGGTGTGGTTCATGAAAAGAACACTCATCCAATGACACTGGTGGGTCCATATGTGGTTTGTGGAAAGAACAGACATGCAATGACACTAGTGGATCCATATGTGGTTTGTGAGAAGAACAGACATTCAATGACACTTGGTGTGGTTCATGAAAAGAAGACACATGCAATGACTCTAGTTATGGTTTGCGAAAATAACACACATCCAGTGACACTGGTGGATCCATCTGTGGTTTGTGGAATGAATAGACATGCAATGACTCTAGTTGTAGTTTGTGAAAACAACAGACATGCAATGACACTGGTGGAACCATGTGTGGTTTGTGAGAAGAACACACATGCAATGACAATGGGTGTGGTTCATTAAAAGAACACACATGCAATGACACTGGTGTATCCTTATGTGGTTTGTGATAAGAACAGACATCGAATGACACTGGCCGTGGTTCATGAAAAGAACAGACATGCAATGACACTGGTGGATCCGCGTGTGGTTTCTGAGAATAACGCAAATGCAATGACACTGGGTGTGGTTCATAAAAAGAACATACATCTAATGACACAGGTGTATCCTTATGTGGTTTGTGAAAAGAGCACACATGCAATGACTCTAGCTATGGTTTGTGAAAAGAGCACACATGCAATGACTCTAGCTATTGTTTGTGAAAAGAACAGACATGCAATGACTCTAGTTGTGGTTGTGAAAATAACACACATCAAGTGACACTGGTGGATCCATATGTGGTTTGTGGATTGAACATACAAGCAATGACTCTAGTTCTGGTTTATGAAAAAATAGACATGCCATGACACTGGTGGATCCATGTGTGGTTTATGAGAAGAACACACATGCAATGACACTAGTGATATGTGGTTTGTGAAAAGAACACACATGCAATGACTCTAACTGTGGTTAATGAAAAGAGCACACATGCAATGACACTGGTGGATCCATGTGTGGTTTGTGAGAAGAACACAAATGCAATGACACTAGGTGTGGTTTTTGAAAAGAACACTCATCCAATGACGATGGTGGATCCATATGTGGTTTGTGGAAAGAATAAACATGCAATGGCACTGGGTGTGGTTCATGAAAAGAACACTCATTTAATGACACTGGAGGATCCATATGTGGTTTGTGGAAGGAACAGACATGCAATGAATCTAGCTGTGGTTCATGAAAAGAACTGACATGCAATGACACTAGTGGATCCAATGTGGTTTGTGAGAAGAACACACATTCAATGACGCTAGGTGTGGTTCATGAAAAGAAGACATATGCACTGACTCTAGTTATGGTTTGTGAAAATAACAAACATCCAGTGACAGTGGTGGATCCATATGTGGTTTGTGGAAAGAACAGACATGCAATGACTCTAGCTGTTGTTTGTGAAAAGAATAGACACGCAATGACACTAGAGGAACCATGTGTGGTTTCTGAGAAGAACACACATGTAATGACAACGGGTGTGGTTCATTAAAAGAACACTGGTGTATCCTTATGTGGTTTGTGATAAGAACAGACATGCAATGACTCTGGCTATGGTTCATGAAAAGAACAGAAATGCAATGACACTGGTGTATCCTTATGTGGTTTGTGAAAAGAGCACACAGGCAATGACACTACTGGCTCCATGTGTGGGTTGTGAGAAGAACATACATCCAATGACACTAGCTGTGGTTCATGAAAAGACATGCAATGACACTGGTGGATCCATGTGTGGGTTGTGAGAACAACACAAATGCCATGACTCTGGCTATGGTTCATGAAAATAACACACATGCAATGACACTAGTGGATCCATGTGTGGTTTGTTAGAATAATACACATGCAATGACACTGGGTGTGGTTCATGAAAAGAACACACATCCAATGACACTTTTGGATCCTTATGTGTTTTGTGAAAAGAGCACACATGTAGTGACACTGGTGGATCCATGTGTCGTTTGTGAGAAGAACAGACATCCAATGACACTGGCTGTGGTTCATGAAAAGAACAGACATGCAATGACACTGGTGGATCCATGTGTGGTTTGTGAGAAGAACACAAATGCAATGACTCTAGCTATGGTTTGTGAAAAGATCACAGATGCAATGATTCTAGCTATTGTTTGTGAAAAGAACAGACTTGCAATGACTCTAGTTGTGGTTTGTGAAAATAACACACATCAAGTCACACTGGTGGATCCATTTGTGGTTTGTGGAAAGAACATCCAAGCAATGACTCTAGTTGTGGTTTGTGAAAAGAACAGACATGCAATGACACTGGTGGATCCATGTGTGCTTTATGAGAAGAACACACATGCAATGACATTGGTGATATGTGGTTCGTGAAAAGAACACACATGCAATGATTCTAAATGTGGTTAATGAAAAGAGCACACATGCGATGACACTGGTGGATCCATGTGTGGTTTGTGAGAAGAACATACATCCAATAACACTACGTGTGGTTAATGAAAAGAGCAAACATGCAATGACACTGGTGGATACATGTGCGGTTTTTGAGAATAACACACATGCAATAACACTAGGTGTGGTTCATGAAAAGAACAATCATCCAATGACACTAGTGTATCCTTATGTGGTTTGTGAAAAGAGCACACATCCAATGACTCTAGCTGTGGTTCATGAAAAGGACACACAAGCAATGACACTGGTGGATCCATGTGTGGTTTTTGAGAAGAACACACATGCAATGACTTTGGCTGTGGTTCATGAAGAGAACACACATGCAATGACACTGGTGGATCCATGTGTGGTTTGTGAGAAGAACACACATGAAATGACACTGGTGTGGTTCATGAAAAGAACAGACATGCAATGACTCTAGTTGTGGTTTGTAAAAATAACACACATCCAGTGACACTAGTGGATCCATATGTGGTTTGTGGAAAGAGCAGACATGGAATGACTCTAGCTGTGGTTTGTGAAAAGAACAAACGTGCAATGACACTGGTGGATCAATGTGTGGTTTGTGAGAAGAACACACATGCAATGACACTGGGTGTGGTGCAGGAAAAGAAGACACATCCAATGACACTGGTGTATCCTTATGTGGTTTGTCAGAAGAACAGACATACAATGTATCTAGATGTGGTTCAAAAAAGAATATACATGCAATGACACTGGTGGATCCATGTGTGGTTTGTGAGAAGAACACACATGCAATGACTCTGGCTGTGGTTCATGAAATTAACACACATGCAATGACACTGGTGGATCCATGTGTAGTTTGTGAAGGAACACACATGCAATGACGTTGGGTCTGGTTCATGAAAAGAAAACACATCCAATGACACTGGTGTATCCTTATGTGGTTTGTGAAAAGAGCACACATGCAATGATATTGGTGGATCCATGTGTGGTTTGTGAGAAGAACACAGATGCAATGCCACTGGGTGTGGTTCATGAAAAGAGCACTCATCCAATTACACTGGGTTATCCATATGTGGTTTGTGGAAAGAACAGGCATGCAATGACACTGGGTGTGGTTCATGAAAAGAACACTCATCCAATGACACTGGTGCATCCATATGTGGTTTGTGGAAAGAACAGACATGCAATGACTCTAGCTATTTTTTAAGAAAAGAATAAACATGCAATGACTCTAGTTCTGGTTCATGAAAAGAACACACATCAAGTGAAACTTGTGGATCCTTATGTGGTTTGTGGAAAGAATAGATATGCAATGACTCTGGATGTGGTTCATGAAAAAAGAACAGACATGCAATGACACTAGTGGATCCATGTGTGGTTTGTGAGAAGAACACACACGCAATGACTCTGGCTATGGTTCATGAAAAGAACTCTCATCCAATGACACTGGTGGATCCATATGTGGTTTATGGAAAGAACAAAGATGCAATGACACTGGGTGTGGTTCATGAAACGAACACTCATCCAATGACATTGGTGGATCCGTATGTGGTTTGTGGAAAGAACAGACATGCAATGACTCTAGCTGTGGTTTAAGAAAACAAACGACACGCAATGACTCTAGTTGTGGTTCATGAAAAGAACACACATCCAGTGACACTAGTGTATCCTTATGTGGTTTGTGGAAAGAACTAACATGCAATGACTCCAGCTGTGGTTTGTGAAAAGAACAGACATGCAATGACACTGGTGGACCATGTGTGGTTTATGAGAAGAACACACATGCAATGACACTGGGTGTGGTTCATGAAAACAAGACACATCCAATGACACCGGTGAATCCTTATGTGGTTTGTGATAAGAACAGACATGCAATGACACTGGCTGTGGTTCATGAAAAGAACATACATGCAATGACACTGGTGGATCCATGTGTTGGTTTTGAGAAGAATTCACATGCAATGACTCTAGCTATGGTTCATGAAAAGAACACACATGAAATGACACTGGTGGATCCATGTGTGGTTTGTGAGAAGAACACACATGCAATGACACTGGGTGTGGTTCATGAAAAGAACACAAATCCAATGCCACTGGTGAATCCTTATGTGGTTTGTGAAAAGAGCACACATGCAATGACACTGGTGGATCCATGTGTGGTTTGTGATAAGAACACACATGCAATGACACTCGGTTTTGTTCATGAAAAGAACACTCATCCAATGACACTGGTGGATCCATATGTGGTTTGTGGAAAGAACATACATGCAATGACACTGGGTGTGGTTCACGAAAAGAACACTCATCCAATGACATTGGTAGATTCATATGTGGTTTGTGGAAAGAAGAAACATGCAATGACACTGGGTGTGGTTCATGAAAAGAACACTCATCCAATGCCACTGATGGATCTATATGTGGTTTGTGGAAAGAACAGACATGCAATGACTCTTGCTGGGGTTTAAGAAAAGAAACGACATGCAATGACTATAGTTGTGGTTCATGAAAAGAACACACATCCAGTGACACTGGTGTATCCTTATGTGGTTTGTGGAAAGAACTGACATGCAATGACTCTAGCTGTGTTTTGTGAAAAGAACTGAAATGCAATAACACTGGTGGATCCATGTGTGGTTTGTGAGAAGAACACACATGCAATGACTCTGGCTGTGGTTCATGAAAAGAACACACATGCAATGAAACTGGTGGATCCATGTGTGGTTTATAGGAAGAACAAACATGCAATGCCTCTGTCTATGGTTCATGAAAAGAACAGACATGCAATGACACTAGTGGATCCATGTGTGGTTTTTGAGAAGAACACACATGCAATGACTCTGGCTGTGGTTCATGAAAAGAACACACATGCAATGACACTGGTGGATCCATGTGTGGTTCATGAGAAGATCACACATGCAATGACACTGGGTGTCATTCATGAAAAGAACACACATCCAATGACACTGGTGTATCCTTATGTAGTTTGTGAAAAGAGCACACATGCAATGACTCTAGCTGTTCCATGTGTGGTTTGTGAGAAGAACAGACATCCAATGACACTGGGTGTGGTTCATGAAAAGAACACTCATCCAATGACACTGGTGGATCCATATGTGGTTTGTGGAAAGAACAGACATGCAATGACACTGGGTGTGGTTCATGAAAAGAACACTCATCCAATGACACTGGGGGATGCATATGTGGTTTGTGGAAAGAATAGACATGCAATGACTCTAGCTATGGTTTAAGAAAAGAACAGACATGCAATGACTCTAGTTGTGGTTCATGAAAAGAACACAAATCCAGTGAAACTGGTGTATCCTTATGTGGTTTGTGGAAAGAATAGATATGCAATGACTCTGGATGTGGTTCATGAAAAGAACACACATGCAATGACACTGGTAGATCCATATGTGGTTTGTGGAAAGAACAAACATGCAATGACACTGGGTGTGGTTCATGAAAAGAACACTCATCCAATGACACTGGTGGATCCATATGTGGTTTGTGGAAAGAACAGACATGCAATGACTCTTGCTGTGGTTTAAGAAAAGAAACGACATGCAATGAGTCTAGTTGTGGTTCATGAAAAGAACACACATCCAGTGACACTGGTGTATCCTTATGTGGTTTGTGGAAAGAACTTACATGCAATGACTCTAATTGTGGTTTGTGAAAAGAACAGACATGCAATGACACTGGTGGACCATGTGTGGTTTATGAGAAGAACACACATGCAATGACACTGGGTGTGGTTCATGAAAAGAACACACATCCAATGACACCGGTGAATCCTTATGTGGTTTGTGATAAGAATAGACATGCAATGACACTGGCTGTGGTTCATGAAAAGAACACACATGAAATGACACTGGTGGATCCATGTGTGGTTTTTCAGAAGAATTCACATGCAATGACACTGGGTGAGGTTCATGAAAAGAACACAAATCCAATGCCACTGGTGAATTCTTATGTGGTTTGTGAAAAGAGCACACATGCAATGACACTAGTGGATCCATGTGTGGTTTGTGATAAGAACACACATGCAATGACACTCGGTGTGGTTCATGAAAAGAACACTCATCCAATGACACTGGTGGATCCATATGTGGTTTGTGGAAAGAACATACATGCAATGACACTGGGTGTGGTTGATGAAAAGAACCCTCATCCAATGACACTGATGGATCCATATGCGGTGTGTGGAAAGAACATACATGCAATGACTCTAGATGTGGTTTAAGGAAAAACAAACATGCAATGAATCTAGTTGTGGTTCATGAAAAGAACACACATCCAGTGACACTAATGTATGCTTATGTGGTTTGTGGAAAGAACAGACATGCAATGACTCTGGCTGTGGTTCATGAAAAGAACAGACATGCAATAACAGTGGTGGATCCATGTGTGGTTTGTGAGAAGAACAGACATGCAATGACTCTATCTTTGGTTCATGAAAAGAACACACATGCAATGCCACTGGTGGATCCATGTGTGGTTTGTGATAAGAACACACATGCAATGACACTGGGTGTGGTTCATGAAAAGAACAGACATGCAATGACTCTAATTGTGGTTTATAAAAATAACACACAACCAGTGACACTGGTGGATCCATATGTGGTTTGTGGAAAGAGAAGACATGCAATGACTCTAGTTGTGGTTTGCGAAAAGAACAGACGTGCAATGACACTGGTGGAGCAATGTGTGATTTGTGAGAAGAACACACATGCAATGACACTGGGTGTGGTGCATGAAAAGAAGACACATCCAATGACACTGGTGTATCCTTATGTGGTTTGTGAGAAGAACAGACATACAATGACTCTAGATGTGGTTCAAAAAAAGAACATACATGCAATGACACTGGTGGATCCATGTGTAGTTTGTGAGAAGAAGACACATGCAATGACTCTGGTTGTGGTTCATGAAAAGAACACACATGCAATGACACTGGTGGATCCATGTGTGGTTTGTGAAAGAACTCACATTCAATGACGTTGGGTCTGGTTCATGAAAAGAACACACATCCAATGACACTGGTGTATCCTGATGTGGTTTGTGAAAAGAGCACACATGCAATGACATTGGTGGATCCATGTGCGGTTTGTGAGAAGAACACACATGCAATGACACTGGGTGTCGTTCATGAAAAGAACACTCATCCAATGACACTGGTGGATCCATATGTGGTTTGTGGAAAGAACAGACATGCAATGACACTGGGTGGGGTTCATGAAAAGAACACTCATCCAATGACACTGGTGGATCCATATGTGGTTTGTGGAAAGAACTGACATGCAATGACTCTAGCTATGGTTTAAGAAAAGAACAGACATGCAATGACACTAGTCGTGGTTCATGAAAAGAACACACATCGAGTGAAACTGGTGTATCCTTATGTGGTTTGTGGAAAGAATAGATATGCAATGACTCTGGCTGTGGTTCATGAAAAGAACAGACATGCAATGACACTGGTGGATCCATGTGTGATTTGTGAGAAGAACACACATACAATGACTCTGGCTGTGGTTCATGAAACGAACTATCATCCAATGACACTAGTGGATCCATATGTGGTTTGTGGAAAGAACAGACATGTAATGACACAGGGTGTGGTCCATGAAAAGAACACTCATCCAATGATATTGGTAGATTCATATGTGGTTTGTGGAAAGAAGAAACATGCAATGACACTGGGTGTGGTTCATGAAAAGAACACTCATCCAATGCCACTGATGGATCTATATATGGTTTGTGGAAAGAACAGACATGCAATGACTCTGGCTAGGGTTTAAGAAAAGAAACGACATGCAATGAGTCTAGTTGTGGTTCATGAAAAGAACACACATCCAGTGACACTGGTGTATCCTTATGTGGTTTGTGGAAAGAACTGACATGCAATGACTCTAGCTGTGGTTTGTGAAAAGAACAGACATGCAATAACACTAGTGGATCCATGTGTGGTTTGTGAGAAGAACACACATGCAATGACTCTGGCTGTGGTTCATGAAAAGAACACACATGCAATGACATTGGTGGATCCATGTGTGGTTTATAGGAAGAACAAACATGCAATGCCTCTAGCTATGGTTCATGAAAAGAATAGACATGCAATGACACTAGTGGATCCATGTGTGGTTTTTGAGAAGAACACACATGCAATGACTCTGGCTATGGTTCATGAAAAGAACACACATGCAATGACACTGGTGGATCCATGTGTGGTTCATGAGAAGATCACACATGCAATGACACTGGGTGTCATTCATGAAAAGAACACACATCCAATGACACTGGTGTATCCTTATGTAGTTTGTGAAAAGAGCACACATGCAATGACTCTAGCTGTTCCATGTGTGGTTTGTGAGAAGAACAGACATCCAATGACACTAGGTGTGGTTAATGAAAAGAGCAGACATGCAATGACACTGGTTGTGGTTCACGAAAAGAACACTCATCCAATGACACTAGTGGATCCATATGTGGTTTGTGGAAAGCACAGACATGCAATGACAATGGTGGATCCATGTGTGGTTTGTGAGAAGAACACACATGCAATGACACTGGGTGTGGTTCATGAAAAGAACAGACATGCAATGACTCTAGTTGTGGTTTGTAAAAATAACACACATCCAGTGACACTGGTGGATCCATATGTGGTTTGTGGAAAGAGCAGACATGAAATGACTCTAGCCGTGGTTTGTGAGAAGAACACACATGCAATGATACTGGGTGTGGTGCATGAAAATAAGACACATCCAATGACACCGGTGTATCGTTATGTGGTTTGTGAGAAGAACAGACATACAATGACTCTAGATGTGGTTCAAAAAAAGAACATACATTCAATGACACTGGTGGGTCCATGTGTGGTTTGTGAGAAGAACACACAGGCAATGACTCTAGTTGTGGTTCATAAAAAGAACACACATGCAATGACACTGGTGGATCCATGTGTGGTTTGTGAAAGAACACACATGCAATGACGTTGGGTCTGGTTCATGAAAAGAACACACATCCATTGACACTGGTGTATCCTTATGTGGTTTGTGAAAACAGCACACATGCAATGACATTGGTGGATCCATGTGTGGTTTGTGAGAAGAACACACATGCAATGACACTGGGTGTGGTTCATGAAAAGAACACTCACCCAATGACACTGGTGGATCCATATGTGGTTTATGGAAAGAACAGACATGCAATAACACTGGGTGTGGTTCATGAAAAGAACACTCATCCAATGACACTGGTGGATGCATATGTGGTTTGTGGAAAGAATAGACATGCAATGACTCTAGCTATGGTTTAAGAAAAGAACAGACATGCAATGACTCTAGTTGTGGTTCATGAAAAGAACACACATCCAGTGAAACTGGTGTATCCTTATGTGGTTTGTGGAAAGAATAGATATGCAATGACTCTGGATGTGGTTCATGAAAATAATAGAGATGCAATGACACTGGTGGATCCATGTGTGGTTTGTGAGAAGAACACACATACAATGACTCTGGATGTGGTTCATGAAAAGAACTCTCATCCAATGACACTGGAGGATCCATATGTGGTTTGTGGAAAGAACAAACAGGCAATGACATTGGGTGTGGTTCATGAAAAGAACACTGATCCAATAACACTGGTGGATCCATATGTGGTTTGAGGAAAGAGTAGACATGCAATGACTCTAGCCGTGGTTTGTGAGAAGAACACACATGCAATGATACTGGGTGTGGTGCATGAAAATAAGACACATCCAATGACACCGGTGTATCGTTATGTGGTTTGTGAGAAGAACAGACATACAATGACTCTAGATGTGGTTCAAAAAAAGAACATACATTCAATGACACTGGTGGATCCATGTGTGGTTTGTGAGAAGAACACACATGCAATGACTCTAGCTATGGTTCATGAAAAGAACACACATGCAATGACACTGGTGGATCCATATGTGGTTTGTGAAAGAACACACATGCAATGACGTTGGGTCTGGTTCATGAAAAGAACACACATCCAATGACACTGGTGTATCCTTATGTGGTTTGTGAAAAGAGCACACATGCAATGACATTGGTGGATCCATGTGTGGTTTGTGAGAAGAACACACATGCAATGACACTGGGTGTGGTTCATGAAAAGAACACTCATCCAATGACATTGGTGGATCCATATTTGGTTTGTGGAAAGAACAGACATGCAATGACACTAGGTGTGGTTCATGAAAAGAACACTCATCCAATGACACTGGTGGATGTATATGTGGTTTCTAGAAAGAATAGACATGCAATGACTCTAGCTATGGTTTAAGAAAAGAACAGACATGCAATGAGTCTAGTTGTGGTTCATGAAAAGAACACACATCCAGTGAAACTGGTGTATCCTTATGTGGTTTGTGGAAAGAATAGATATGCAATGACTCTGGATGTGGTTCATGAAAATAATAGACATGCAATGACACTGGTGGATCCATGTGTGGTTTGTGAGAAGAACACACATGCAATGACTCCGGATGTGGTTCATGAAAAGAACTCTCATCCAATGACACTGGTGGATCCATATGTGGTTTGTGGAAAGAACAAATAGGCAATGACATTGGGTGTGGTTCATGAAAAGAACACTCATCCAATAACACTGGTGGATCCATATGTGGTTTGTTGAAAGAACAAACATGCAATGACTCTAGCTATGGTTTAAGAAAAGAAACGACATGCAATCACTCTAGTTGTGGTTCATGAAAAGAACACACATCTAGTGACACTGGTGTATCCTTATGTGGTTTGTGTAATGAACTGACATGCAATGACTCTAGCTATGGTTTGTGAAAAGAACAGACATGCTATGACACTGGTGGATCCATGTGTGGTTTATGAGAAGAACACACATGCAATGACACTGGGTGTGGTTCATGAAAAGAACACACATCCAATGACACCGGTGTATCCTTATGTGGTTTGTGATAAGAACATACATGCAATGACACTGGTGGATCGATGTGTGGTTTGTTAGAAGCACACAGATGCAATGACACTGGGTGTGGCTCATGAAAAGAACACTCATCCAATGACACTCGTGGATCCATATTTGGTTTGTAGAAAGAACAGACATGCAATGACACTGGCTGTGGTTCATGAAAAGAACAGACATGCAATAACACTGGTGGATCCATGTGTGGTTTGTGAGAAGAACACACATGCAATGACTCTCGCTGTGGTTCATGAAAAGAACACACATGCAATGACACTGGTGGATCCATGTGTGGTTTGTAGGACGAACAAACATGCAATGACTCTGGCAAATGGTTCATGAAAAGAACAGACATGCAATGACACTTGTGGATCCATGTGTGGTTTTTGAGAAGAACACATGCGCAATGACTCTGGCTGTGGTTCATGAAAAGAACAAACATGCAATGAGACTGGTAGATCCATGAGTGGTTCATGAGAATAACACACATGCAATGACACTAGGTGTGGTTCATGAAAAGAACACACATCCAATGACACTGGTGTATCCTTATGTTGTTTGCGAAAAGAGCACACATGCAATGACTCTAGCTATTCCATGTGTGGTTTGTGAGAAGAACAGACATCCAATGACACTGGGTGTGGTTAATGAAAAGAGCAGACATGCAATGACACTGGTGGATCCATGTGTGGTTTGTGAGAAGACCACACATGCAATGACACTGGATGTGGTTCATGAAAAGAACACTCATCCAATGACCCTAGTGGATCCATATGTGGTTTGTGGAAAGCATAGACATGCAATGACACTAGTGGATCCATGTGTGGTTTGTGAGAAGAACACACATGCAATGACACTAGGTGTGGTTCATGAAAAGAATAGACAGGCAATGACTCTAGTTGTGGTTTGTAAAACGATGTCACATCCCAAGATTTTCCAAATCTTGTAATGTGAAAAATAAAATAAACAAAATAATTTTTTGTTGAAAATCAGGGTGAAAAGGAAACTTAAAATCCCATCTTGAACAAACTTTGATTAAAGTTTGAATTCAACAAAAATCCAAATCAAGGGAAATGCATTCCTCAATGAATGTATCTGGAAATTTGAACACTTGGAAAATAAATCCAAATCCCTAAACCCTGATGGAAGGAAATCATTTTCCAAAGTATCTCCAAATCTATGGATTTGATCCATACCAAAATTGATCAACAAATAATCCTAAAGGGATTAAAACCTTGGCCAAGTTTTGAAACAAAAGGCTTTGTTTTGATAAAATGAGTAAAGGTTTATTTAAGTAAAATAATAAGGATTTAAATATCCAATTTTATTTAAGTAAAGGCTTTCCCATTTTAAATAAACACTAAAACTTATTTATTTATTTAAATAAGTTTCCAAGTATTCTTTTATTTTTCAAATAAAACCTTCTGGTTTGGTTTTGAAAAATAATTGGATTTCAAATGGAAATTTTATTAAATAAATCAAAACCCTATTTTATTAAATAAAGATCCATTTTATTTAATTATTGAATGCATCCTAAAATAAATAAAAATATTATTTCATTTTGAGATTTGGATTATGTTGCTAAACAGAACCAAATTCAAATGAAAAGTTTGTTGATTGTTTGAATTGAATTGAGTGTTGTTTGAATTGTTTGATTAATTGTTTGAATTGCAAAACAGAAAATAGAAATAGAAAAGGAAAAAGTTTTAGACAGAAAAAAAAATAGAGCAGCCTAGCTAAAGCCCACTAAACCAGTCCAGCCCAGTACTCCCTCCCCGAAGGAAAAACGTTTCGCACCTCGTTTCTCACCCGCTAAGTCAATGACAGCCCGGACCCACTCCTCCTCTCTCTCACTCGCTGACGAGACGACCCTACTTCCTCTTATTCCTCCCCGAACCGTTTTTCCCCACTCAGGAACTTACCCGCAAAGCCACTGACTGGTGGACCTCCTCCTCACTCTTTTTCCCACTAACGCATCGGTCCCACTTCTCTAACCATCGTCTTCACCGCGACTCGTTCTTCCTCAGACAGCGTCGCTGTTCTCTGTAAATCAATACGCGCGTTCAATTCGTCTTAAATCCGCGCCTTTACCTCGCCTTGATCACGCAGATTGAAACGCCCGTGTCTCCTCTATAATTCCCCTCTGACACCCCGCGCTGGCACGCCTTAGACCGCCCCCAATTCCTCCTCGAGCTCCTCTGCTGCGACCACAACCTCTGGCCAATTCCGGCAGCCCCTCGCCGCCCCTTGCCTCCTCGACCGTGCTCTCGTGATCCCCACCTCCTGGCGATCATTCCCGTAGCACCAGCCCGTCCTCGAGCGCCCCTGAGCATCGGCAACGATAACCTCCAGCACCGCCGCCGTCTGCCTCTTTCTCCGACGAGCCCCACAGGTAGTTTCCGGCCGCCCCTCTATCTCTCGTTCATGCACACGACCTTGCCTGAGTCCTGCGCATCTAACCGTGTCGTCATTTCGCTTTGAGGTGAACCACAGCACCGTCCACGACGACCACCCGACGCACCCGACACCGTCCTCCACTCCGGCGAGCAATCGCAGTCGTCACCGAGCGCCCCTTGACCAACCGCGAGTACGTTGAGCATCGCCGTGACCCCCTGATCCCGGTGAGCATCTCCCCTCTCTCCCTCACCCCCTGTAGCGTCGCCTCCATCGTCGACTGACAGCTCCACCGCCGCTAGCCACCGCAGCGCCGCCAGTTGTTGGTCTGAGAGATCACATCCGTTCGATCTAGATCTGGCGCTCACGACTAGTTCACTTAAACGCGAATGGGTACGCTCTCTGCGCCGCACGATCTAATTAGATCTAACGCATCGCAATGCTGATCCACACCGAACCGGTACGGGCGAATAATATTACGACGCGTGGCACTAGATCTGTTTAAAAGAGATTTGAAAACAGAAACTTTTGCCATTTTCAAACCCTTGTATCTTTTGATCCACACGTCCAAAAATTACAAATTTTATGTCGTTGGATTCAGGAGAGAAAGCTCTAACCAACCCTACCCTTAGTTTAGCAAATAGTATCTGTTAGCTTGTTTAATTTTGCAGATTCTTTTGTGTGCTTGTTTAGATTAGAAAAATCATTTAAAAATGATTTTAAGGTTAAAACCTTTGAAAATTGGTTTGTTGTGACCTTACTGACCCTAGGAACCAACCTAAGTTTTGGAAAATGATTTTGGAAAAGTTCAGAATGGATTAATTAGTTTAGTCCATTTCTAGCTAATTAAAAACCATTGTTTGTTTATGAAAATGCTTTCATAAAGAAAACTTTGGAGAAAATGTTTTGAACCAAACCTACTGACCCCAAACACCAAGTTTTGCAATAGCAACTCAATTGGTGAACCCTATAGGTTAATGCCTTAGTAAAAGTATTTCTTCACCACATAAAATGACCAAATAGGTGTCTTGTTTTGAAAATGGTTTTGAAGTGAAACCTTTTGCAAGTGACTTTGCCACTTGACAAAATGACCATTAGATGTACCCAAATGTCTATGACCCACTAGGAACCACTTTTTCAAACAAAACAAAGCTTGGCATGCTTGCATGCAATTCTTTGACTTTGTTATTTTGTGTGTGTGTGTTGTTTTGCTTGATTGGTAGATTAAGTTTGTGCCTTTCTTGATTGATTTGTAGTGACTTGAAGAGTGTTAGTGTTGCAAGGACAAGGAGTGAACCTATACCCTCTACCAAAAAGGCAAGTGATGCTTCATATCTTTTGTCCCAATATTTTCACTATGCATTAGTGTTTTCTCTAAGTAAAACTTGCATGGTTTTTGTTTTGCTAAGTATAGAACTTGCTATAGGAAAACCTAGTAGATGAAATCCTTAATAGGATTTTCCTAAGTTAAGAATCCTATTACTATCAAGCTTAGCCTAGCTAATAGAAAACATGGGTGGTATATATATTCACACTATGGAAAAATGTTCTAAGTCTGAGGACTTGTGTTTTATTTAACAAAACAACTAAGTTAATGAATCTCCTGGGTGGAATGGGACTTGCTTGGTGGTTTTTGGTTGAGTGGTTCACAAGGCCCATGTTTATGGTTTACCTTAGTGTATCTCACTTGTGGATGGCCACCCAGGAAACAAAGAGATTTGAGATGTCAAATGTTGAGAAGCTTCAAGTGCAACCACTTGGCAATATGGGCTCTGCCATGATCATATAGGTTGCAAGAACTTAGCCATATGGACAGTGGGTGGTAGTGCTTGATAGGTTGGAACGCGTCCATATTGGTCTAAGGGAAAGCTTCTGAAAGATCTTGTCTTGGGAAACCAAGTCTTGTGGGGAAAGTGCACCACCTCTGCAGAGTGTAAAACCTAAGTACTTAGCCATGTCCCTGGAAAAGGACAATTTGAGCATCAAGACATGGAAGCTTCAACAATCTCATCACTCCAATTTCTAAATAAAACTTGTGGGTGAACAAGGGTTGTTTGAAATCTTCAATCTTGGATGGAAAGATGGCTTGGTACAAGGATCTTGAAATCTTTGATTGAGGAAAATTGTTTTTGTCAAAACTTCAAAATCTTTGATGGAGAGATGCCTTGAAGGATCTTCAAATCTTTGATTGAGAAGAATGTTTTTGCCAAACAAAAACTTATTTTCAAATGTTAGGGAAAAATCTATTTTGAGCAATGCAAGCCTCAACTCCACTCAACCAAAATGCATATAGATGATAGACTCCACTATACTACCAAAGTATCACTTGCCAATACAATTCAAATGTATTGACCCTTGTGGCTGTAACTTGTAATGTTGCAGGTTTGATTGATTTTAGTGAAGATTGATTGATTAGGATTACAAAGTCTACAACCAACATGTCTGCCTGTGGCACTTTGAAGATGAAGGACCCCATGACTATAGTTATTCCGCTGCAATGTAATGTAATAGCCATATGAGCTATGTTTGATGTAATAAAAATTATGTTATTCCTGGTTATAAAGTTGTATTATGACCTTTGTTTCTTGATATTACATCTGAACTGTGGATGCTAGCTATTGATCCAGGGACTAGCATTGTAAACACAGGGGGGCTCAATCTTATTAAAGGTTGGGGACCCTACAAAAGAACACACATCCAGTGACACTGGTGGATCCATATGTGGTTTGTAGAAAGAGCAGACATGTAATGACTCTAGCTGTGGTTTGTGAAAAGAACAGACGTGCAATGACACTGGTGGATCAGTGTGTGGTTTGTGAGAAGAACACCCAAGCAATGACACTGGGTGTGGTGCATCAAAATAAGACACATCCAATGACACTGGTGTATCCTTATGTGGTTTGTGAGAAGAACAGACATACAATGACTCTAGATGTGGTTCAAAATAAGAACATACATGTAATGACACTGGTGGATCCATGTGTGGTTTGTGAGATGAACACACATGCAATGACACTAGGTGTGGTTCATGAAAAGAACACTCATCCAATGACACTGGTGGATCCATATGTGGTTTGTGGAAAGAACAGACATGCAATGACACTGGTGTGGTTCATGAAAAGAACACTCATCCAATGACACTGGTGGATCCTTATGTGGTTTGTGGAAAGAACAGACATGCAATGACTCTAGCTATGGTTTAAGAAAAGAACAGACATGTAATGACTCTAGTTGTGGATCATGAAAAGAACACACATCCAGTGAAGCTGGTGTATCCTTATGTTGTTTGTGGAAAGAATAGATATGTAATGACTCTGGATGTGGTTCATGAAAAGAACAGATATGCAATGACACTGGTGGATCCATGTGTGGTTTGTGAGAAGAACACACATGCAATGACTCTGGATGTGGTTCATGAAAAGAACTCTCATCCAATGATACTGGTGGATCCATATGTGGTTTGTGGAAAGAACAAACATGCAATGACATTGGGTGTGGTTCATGAAAAGAACACTCATCCCATGACACTGGTGGACCCATATGTGGTTTGTGGAAAGAACATACATGCAATGACTCTAGCTGTGGTTTAAGAAAAGAAACGACATGCAATGACTCAAGTTGTGGTTCATGAAAAGAACACACATCCAGTGACACTGGTGTATCCTTATGTGGTTTGTGGAAAGGACTGACATGCAATGACTCTAGCTGTGGTTTGTGAAAAGAACAGACATGCAATGACACTGGTGGATCCATGTGTGGTTTATGAGAAGAACACACATGCAATGACACTGGGTGTGGTTCATGAAAAGAACACACATCCAATGACACCGGTGTATCCTTATGTGGTTTGTGATAAGAACAGACATGCACTGTAACTGGATGTGGTTCATCATAAGAAAAGACATGCACTGTAACTGGGTGTGGTTCATGAAAAGAACACCCATCCAATGACACTGGTGGATCAATATGTGGTTTGTGGAAAGAACATACATGCAATGACACTGGGTGTGGTTCACGAAAAGAACACTCATCCAGTGACACTGGTGGATCCATATGCGGTGTGTGGAAAGAACAGACATGCAATGACTCTAGCTGTGGTTTAAGAAAGAACAAACATGAATGACTCTAGTTGTGGTTCATGAAAAGAACACACATCTAGTGACACTAATGTATGGTTATGTGGTTTGTGGAAAGAACAGACATGCAATGACTCTGGCTGTGGTTCATGAAAAGAACATACATGCAATAACACTGGTGGATCCATGTGTGGTTTGTGAGAAGAACACACATGAAATGACTCTGGCTGTGGTTCATGAAAAGAACACACATGCAATGACACTGGTGGATCCATGTGTGGTTTGTGAGAAGAACACACATGCAATGACACTGGGTGTGGTTCATGAAAAGAACATACATGCAATGACTCTAGTTGTGGTTTGTAAAAATAACACACAACCAGTGACACAGGTGGATCCATATGTGGTTTCTGGAAAGAGCAGACATGCAATGACTCTAGCTGTGGTTTGTGAAAAGAACAAATGTGTAGTGACACTGGTGGATCAATGTGTGGTTTGTGAGAAGAACACACATGCAGTGACACTGGGTGTGGTGCATTGAAAGAAGACACATCCAATGACATTGGTGTATCCTTATGTGGTTTGTGAGAAGAACAGACATACAATGACTCTAGATGTGGTTCAAAAAAAGAACATATATCCAATGACACTGGGGTATCCTTATGTGGTTTGTGAAAAGAGCACACATGCAATGAAACTGGTGGATCCATGTTTGGTTTGTGATAAGAACACACATGCAATGACACTTGGTGTGGTTCATGAAAAGAATACTCATCCAATGACACTGGTGGATCCATATGTGGTTTGTGGAAAGAACATACATGCAATGACACTGGTGTGGTCCATGAAAAGAACACTCATCCAATGACACTAGTGTATCCTTATGTGGTTTGTGAGAAGAACAGACATACAATGTATCTAGATGTGGTTCAAAAAAGAATATACATGCAATGACACTGGTGGATCCATGTGTGGTTTGGGAGAAGAACACACATGCAATGACTCTTGCCGTGGTTCATGAAAAGAAGACACATGCAATGACACGGGTGGATCCATGTGTGCTTTGTGAAAGAACACACATGCAATGACGTTGGGTCTGGTTCATGAAAAGAAAACACATCCAATGACACTGGGGTATCCTTATGTGGTTTGTGAAAAGAGCACACATGCAATGATATTCGTGGATCCATGTGTGGTTTGTGAGAAGAACACACATGCAATGACACTGGGTGTGGTTCATGAAAGGAACACTCATCCAATGACACTGGTGGATCCATATGTGGTTTTTTGGAAAGAACAGGCATGCAATCACACTGGGTGTGGTTATTGAAAAGAACACTCATCCAATGACACTGGTGGATCCATATGTGGTTTGTGGAAAGAACAGACATGCAATGACTCTAGCCATGGTTTAAGAAAAGAAACGACATGCAATGACTCTAGTTCTGGTTCATGAAAAGAACACACATCCAGTGAAACTGGTGTGTCCTTATGTGGTTTGTGGAAAGAATAGATATGCAATGACTCTGGATGTGGTTCATGAAAAGAACAGACATGCAATGACACTGGTGGATCCATGTGTGGTTTGTGAGAAGAACACACATGCAATGACTCTGGCTGTGGTTCATGAAAAGAACTCTCATCCAATGACACTGGTAGATCCATATGTGGTTTGTGGAAAAAACAAACATGCAATGACACTGGGTGTGGTTCATGAAAAGAACACTCATCCAATGACACTGGTGGATCCATATGTGGTTTGTGGAAAGAACAGGCATGCAATGACTCTAGCTGTGGTTTAAGAAAAGAAACGACATGCAATGACTCTAGTTGTGGTTCATGAAAAGAACACACATCCAGTGACACTGGTGTATCCTTATGTGGTTTGTGGAAAGAACTGGCATGCAATGACTCTAACTGTGGTTTGTGAAAAGAACAGACATGCAATGACACTGGTGGATCCATCTGTGGTTTATGAGAAGAACACACGTGCAATGACACTGGGTGTGGTTCATGAAAATAACACACATCCAATGACACCGGTGTATCCTTATGTGGTTTGTGGAAAGAACATACATGCAATAACACTGGTGTGGTCCATGAAAAGAACACTCATCCAATGACACTAGTGTATCCTTATGTGGTTTGTGAGAAGAACAGACATACAATGTATCTAGATGTGGTTCAAAAAAGAATATACATGCAATGACACTGGTGGATCCATGTGTGGTTTGTGAGAAGAACACACATGCAATGACTCTTGCCGTGGTTCATGAAAAGAAGACACATGCAATGACACGGGTGGATCCATGTGTGCTTTGTGAAAGAACACACATGCAATGACGTTGGGTCTGGTTCATGAAAAGAAAACACATCCAATGACACTGGGGTATCCTTATGTGGTTTGTGAAAAGAGCACACATGCAATGATATTCGTGGATCCATGTGTGGTTTGTGAGAAGAACACACATGCAATGACACTGGGTGTGGTTCATGAAAGGAACACTCATCCTATGACACTGGTGGATCCATATGTGGTTTTTGGAAAGAACATACATGCAATGACACTGGTGTGGTCCATGAAAAGATCACTCATCCAATGACACTAGTGTATCCTTATGTGGTTTGTGAGAAGAACAAACATACAATGTATCTAGATGTGGTTCAAAAAAGAATATACATGCAATGACACTGGTGGATCCATGTGTGGTTTGTGAGAAGAACACACATGCAATGACACGGGTGGATCCATGTCTGCTTTGTGAAAGAACACACATGCAATGACGTTGGGTCTGGTTCATGAAAAGAAAACACATCCAATGACACTGGGGTATCCTTATGTGGTTTGTGAAAAGAGCACACATGCAATGAATCTGGTGGATCCATGTTTGGTTTGTGATAAGAACACACATGCAATGACACTTGGTGTGGTTCATGAAAAGAACACTCATCCAATGACACTGGTGGATCCATATGTGGTTTGTGGAAAGAACATACATGCAATGACACTGGTGTGGTCCATGAAATGAACACTCATCCAATGACACTAGTGTATCCTTATGTGGTTTGTGAGAAGAACAGACATACAATGTATCTAGATGTGGTTCAAAAAAGAATATACATGCAATGACACTGGTGGATCCATGTGTGGTTTGTGAGAAGAACACACATGCAATGACTCTTGCCGTGGTTCATGAAAATAAGACACATGCAATGACACAGGTGGATCCATGTGTGCTTTGTGAAAGAACACACATGCAATGACGTTGGGTCTGGTTCATGAAAAGAAAACACATCCAATGACACTGGGGTATCCTTATGTGGTTTGTGAAAAGAGCACACATGCAATGAAACTGGTGGATCCATGTTTGGTTTGTGATAAGAACACACATGCAATGACACTTGGTGTGGTTCATGAAAAGAACACTCATCCAATGACACTGGTGGATCCATATGTGGTTTGTGGAAAGAACATACATGCAATGACACTGGTGTGGTCCATGAAAAGAACACTCATCCAATGACACTAGTGTATCCTTATGTGGTTTGTGAGAAGAACAGACATACAATGTATCTAGATGTGGTTCAAAAAAGAATATACATGCAATGACACTGGTGGATCCATGTGTGGTTTGTGAGAAGAACACACATGCAATGACTCTTGCCGTGGTTCATGAAAATAAGACACATGCAATGACACGGGTGGATCCATGTGTGCTTTGTGAAAGAACACACATGCAATGACGTTGGGTCTGGTTCATGAAAAGAAAACACATCCAATGACACTGGGGTATCCTTATGTGGTTTGTGAAAAGAGCACACATGCAGTGATATTCGTGGATCCATGTGTGGTTTGTGAGAAGAACACACATGCAATGACACTGGGTGTGGTTCATGAAAGGAACACTCATCCAATGACACTGGTGGATCCATATGTGGTTTTTGGAAAGAACAGGCATGCAATCACACTGGGTGAGGTTCATGAAAAGAACACTCATCCAATGACACTGGTGGATCCATATGTGGTTTGTGGAAAGAACAGACATGCAATGACTCTAGCCATGGTTTAAGAAAAGAAACGACATGCAATGACTCTAGTTCTGGTTCATGAAAAGAACACACATCTAGTGAAACTGGTGTGTCCTTACGTGGTTTGTGGAAAGAATAGATATGCAATGACTCTGGATGTGGTTCATGAAAAGAACAGACATGCAATGACACTGGTGGATCCTTGTGTGGTTTGTGCGAAGAACACACATGCAATGACTCTGGCTGTGGTTCATGAAAAGAACTCTCATCCAATGACACTAGTAGATCCATATGTGGTTTGTGGAAAAAACAAACATGAAATGACACTGGGTGTGGTTCATGAAAAGAACACTCTTCCAATGACACTGGTGGATCCATATGTGGTTTGTGGAAAGAACAGGCATGCAATGACTCTAGCTGTGGTTTAAGAAAAGAAACGACATGCAATGACTCTAGTTGTGGTTCATGAAAAGAACACACATCCAGTGACACTGGTGTATCCTTATGTGGTTTGTGGAAAGAACTGACATGCAATGACTCTAACTGTGGTTTGTGAAAAGAACAGACATGCAATGACACTGGTGGATCCATCTGTGGTTTATGAGAAGAACACACGTGCAATGACACTGGGTGTGGTTCATGAAAATAACACACATCCAATGACACCGGTGTATCCTTATGTGGTTTCTGATAAGAACAGACATCCAATGACACTGGTGGATCGATGTGTGGTTTGTGGGAAGAACACCCAAGCAATGACACTGGGTGTGGTTCATGAAAAGAACACTCATCCAATGACACTGGTGGATCAATATGTGGTTTGTGGAAAGAACAGACATGCAATGACACTGGGTGTGGTTCACGAAAAGAACACTCATCCAATGACACTGGTGGATCCATATGCGGTTTATGGAAAGAACAGACATGAATGACTCTAGCTGTGGTCTAAGCAAGAACAAACATGAATGACTCTAGTTGTGGTTCATCAAAAGAACACACATCCAGTGCCACTAATGTATGCTTACGTGGTTTGTGGAATGAACAGACATGCAATGACTCTGGCTGTGGTTCAAGAAAAGAACATACATGCAATAACACTGGTGGATCCATGTGTGGTTTGTGAGAAGAACACACATGCAATGACTCTGGCTGTGGTTCATGAAAAGAACACACATGCAATTACACTGGTGGATCCATGTGTGGTTTGTGAGAAGAACACACATGCAATGACTCTGGCTGTGGTTCATGAAAGGAACAGACATGCAATGACTCTAGCTGTGGTTTGTGAGAAGAACACACATGCAATGACACTGGGTGTGGTGCATGAAAAGAATACACATCCACTGACATTGGTGTATCCTTATGTGGTTTGTGAGAAGAACAGACATACAATGACTCTAGATGTGGTTCAAAAAAAGAACATACATGCAATGACACTGGTGGTTCCATGTGTGGTTTGTGAGAAGAACAACATGCAATGACTCTGGCTGTGGTTCATGAAAAGAACACACATGCAATGGCACTGGTGGATCGATGTGTGGTTTGTGAAAGAACACACATGCAATGACGTTGGGTCTGGTTCATGAAAAGAACACACATCCAGTGACACTGGTGTATCCTTATGTTGTTTGTGAAAAGGGCACACATGCAATGACATTGGTGGATCCATGGGTGGTTTGTGAGAAGAACACACATGCAATGACACTTGGTGTGGTTCATCAAAAGAACACTCAACCAATGACACTGGTGGATCCATATGTGGTTTGTGGAAAGAACATACATGCAATGACACTGGTGTGGTTCATGAAAAGAACACTCATCCAATGACACTGGTGGATCCATATGTGGTTTGTGGAAAGAACAGACATGCAATGACTCTAGTTATGGTTGAAGAAAAGAACAGACATGCAATGACTCTAGTTGTGGTTCATGAAAAGAACACACATCCAGTGAAACTGGTGTATCCTTATGTAGTTTGTGGAAAGAATAGATATGCAATGACTCTGGATGTGGTTCATGAAAAAAGAACAGACATGCAATGACACTAGTGGATCCATGTGTGGTTTGTGAGAAGAACACACATGCAATGACTCTGGCTATGGTTCATGAAAAGAACTCTCATCCAATGACACTGGTGGATCCATATGTGGTTTATGGAAAGAACAAACATGCAATGACACTGGGTGTGGTTCATGAAACGAACACTCATCCAATGACATTGGTGGATCCGTATGTGGTTTGTGGAAAGAACAGACATGCAATGACTCTAGCTGTGGTTTAAGAAAAGAAATGACACGCAATGACTCTAGTTGTGGTTCATGAAAAGAACACACATCCAGTGACACTAGTGTATCCTTATGTGGTTTGTGGAAAGAACTAACATGCAATGACTCCAGTTGTGGTTTGTGAAAAGAACAGACATGCAATGACACTGGTGGATCCATGTGTGGTTTATGAGAAGAACACACATGCAATGACACTGGGTGTGCTTCATGAAAAGAACACACATCCAATGACACCGGTGTATCCTTATGTGGTTTGTGATAAGAACATACATGAAATGACACTGGCTGTGGTTCATGAAAAGAACAGACGTGCAATGACTCTAGTTGTGGTTTGGAAAAATAACACACATCCAGTGACACTGGTGGATCCATATGTGGTTTGTGGAAAGAGCAGACATGCAATGACTCTATCTGTGGTTTGTGAAAAAAACAGACGTGCAATGACACTAGTGGATCAATGTGTGGTTTGTGAGAAGAACACACATGCAATGACACTGGGTGTGGTGCATGAAAAGAAGACACATCCAATGACACTAGTGTATCCTTATGTGGTTTGTGAGAAGAACATACATGCAATGACACTGGTGTGGTTCATGAAAAGAACACTCATCCAATGACACTAGTGGATCCATATGTGGTTTGTGGAAAGAACAGACATGCAATGACTCTAGTTATGGTCGAAGAAAAGAATAGACATGCAATGACTCTAGTTGTGGTTCATGAAAATAACACACATCCAGTGAAACTGGTGTATCCTTATGTAGTTTGTGGAAAGAATAGATATGCAATGACTCTGGATGTGGTTCATGAAAAGAGAAGACATGCAATGACACTAGTGGATCCATGTGTGGTTTGTGAGAAGAACACACATGCAATGACTCTTGCCGTGGTTCATGAAAAGAAGACACATGCAATGACACTGGTGGATCCATGTGTGCTTTGTGAAAGAACACACATGCAATGACGTTGGGTCTGGTTCATGAAAAGAAAACACATCCAATGACACTGGGGTATCCTTATGTGGTTTGTGAAAAGAGCACACATGCAATGATATTCGTGGATCCATGTGTGGTTTGTGAGAACACACATGCAATGACACTGGGTGTGGTTCATGAAAGGAACACTCATCCAATGACACTGGTGGATCCATATGTGGTTTTTGGAAAGAACAGGCATGCAATGACACTGGGTGTGGTTCATGAAAAGAACACTCATCCAATGACACTGGTGGATCCATATGTGGTTTGTGGAAAGAACAGACATGCAATGACTCTAGCCATGGTTTAAGAAAAGAAACGACATGCAATGACTCTAGTTCTGGTTCATGAAAAGAACACACATCCAGTGAAACTGGTGTGTCCTTATGTGGTTTGTGGAAAGAATAGATATGCAATGACTTTGGATGTGGTTCATGAAAAGAACAGACATGCAATGACACTGGTGGATCCATGTGTGGTTTGTGAGAATAACACACATGCAATGACTCTGGCTGTGGTTCATGAAAAGAACTCTCATCCAGTGACACTGGTAGATCCATATGTGGTTTGTGGAAAAAACAAACATGCAATGACACTGGGTGTGGTTCATGAAAAGAACACTCATCCAATGACACTAGTGGATCCATATGTGGTTTGTGGAAAGAACAGGCATGCAATGACTCTAGCTGTGGTTTAAGAAAAGAAACGACATGCAATGACTCTAGTTGTGGTTCATGAAAAGAACACACATCCAGTGACACTGGTGTATCCTTATGTGGTTTGTGGAAAGAACTGACATGCAATGACTCTAACTGTGGTTTGTGAAAAGAACAGACATGCAATGACACTGGTGGATCCATCTGTGGTTTATGAGAAGAACACACGTGCAATGACACTGGGTGTGGTTCATGAAAATAACACACATCCAATGACACCGGTGTATCCTTATGTGGTTTCGGATAAGAACAGACATCCAATGACACTGGTGGATCGATGTGTGGTTTGTGAGAAGAACACACAAGCAATGACACTGGGTGTGGTTCATGAAAAGAACACTCATCCAATGACCCTTGTGGATCAATATGTGGTTTGTGAAAAGAACAGACATGCAATGACACTAGGTGTGGTTCACGAAAAGAACACTCATCCAATGACACTGGTGGATCCATATGCGGTGTGTGGAAAGAACAGACATGAATGACTCTAGCTGTGGTCTAAGAAAGAACAAACATGAATGACTCTAGTTGTGGTTCATCAAAAGAACACACATCCAGTGCCACTAATGTATGCTTACGTAGTTTGTGGAAAGAACAGACATGCAATGACTCTGGCTGTGGTTCAAGAAAAGAACATACATGCAATAACACTGGTGGATCCATGTGTGGTTTGTGAGAAGAACACACATGCAATGACTCTGGCTGTGGTTCATGAAAAGAACACACATGCAATTACACTGGTGGATCCATGTGTGGTTTGTGAGAAGAACACACATGCAATGACTCTGGCTGTGGTTCATGAAAGTAACAGACATGCAATGACTCTTGTTGTGGTTTGTGAAAATAACACAGATCCAGTGACACTGGTGGATCCATATGTGGTTTGTGGAAAGAGCAGACATGCAATGACTCTAGCTGTGGTTTGTGAAAAGAAGAGACGTGCAATGACACTGGTGGATCAATGTGTGGTTTGTGAGAAGAACACACATGCAATGACACTGGGTGTGGTGCATGAAAAGAATACACATCCACTGACATTGGTGTATCCTTATGTGGTGTGTGACAAGAACAGACATACAATGACTCTAGATGTGGTTCAAAAAAAGAACATACATGCAATGACACTGGTGGTTCCATGTGTGGTTTGTGAGAAGAACACACATGCAATGACTCTGGCTGTGGTTCATGAAAATAACACACATGCAATGGTGGATCCATGTGTGGTTTGTGAAAGAACACACATGCAATGACGTTGGGTCTGGTTCATGAAATGAACACACATCCAGTGACACTGGTGTATCCTTATGTGGTTTGTGAAAAGGGCACACATGCAATGACATTGGTGGATCCATGGGTGGTTTGTGAGAAGAACACACATGCAATGACACTTGGTGTAGTTCATCAAAAGAACACTCATCCAATGACACTGGTGGATCCATATGTGGTTTGTGGAAAGAACATACATGCAATGACACTGGTGTGGTTCATGAAAAGAACACTCATCCAATGACACTGGTGGATCCATATGTGGTTTGTGGAAAGAACAGACATGCAATGACTCTAGTTATGGTTGAAGAAAAGAACAGACATGCAATGACTCTAGTTGTGGTTCATGAAAAGAACACACATCCAGTGAAACTGGTGTATCCTTATGTAGTTTGTGGAAAGAATAGATATGCAATGACTCTGGATGTGGTTCATGAAAAGAACAGACATGCAATGACACTAGTGGATCCATGTGTGGTTTGTGAGAAGAACACACATGCAATGACTCTGGCTATGGTTCATGAAAAGAACTCTCATCCAATGACACTGGTGGATCCATATGTGGTTTGTGGAAAGAACAGACATGCAATGACTCTAGCTGTGGTTTAAGAAAAGAAACGACGCGCAATGACTCTAGTTGTGGTTCATGAAAAGAACACACATCCAGTGACACTAGTGTATCCTTATGTGGTTTGTGGAAAGAACTAACATGCAATGACTCCAGCTGTGGTTTGTGAAAAGAACAGACATGCAATGACACTGGTGGATCCATGTGTGGTTTATGAGAAGAACACGCATGCAATGACACTGGGTGTGCTTCATGAAAAGAACACACATCCGATGACACCGGTGTATCCTTATGTGGTTTGTGATAAGAACATACATGCAATGACACTGGCTGTGGTTCATGAAAAGAACAGACATGCAATGACTCTAGTTGTGGTTTGGAAAAATAACACACATCTAGTGACACTGGTGGATCCATATGTGGTTTGTGGAAAGAGCAGACATGTAATGACTCTATCTGTGCTTTGTGAAAAAAACAGACGTGCAATGACACTAGGTGTGGTGCATGAAAAGAAGAAACATCCAATGACACTGGTGTATCCTTATGTGGTTGGTGAGAAGAACAGACATACAATGACTCTAGATGTGGTTGAAAAAAGAACATACATGCAATGACACTGGTGGATCCATTTGTGGTTTGTGAGAAGAACACATATGCAATAACTCTGGCTATGGTTCATGAAAAGAACTCTCATCCAATGACACTGGTGGATCCATATGTGGTTTGTGGAAAGAACAAACATGCAATGACATTGGGTGTGGTTCATGAAAAGAACACTCATCCAATGACACTGTGGAAAGAACATACATTTAATGACTCTAGATGTGGTTTAAGAAAAGAAACGACATGCAATGACTCTAGTTGTGGTTCATGAAAAGAACACACATCTAGTGACACTGGTGGATCAATATGTGGTTTGTGAGAAGAACACGCATGCAATGACACTGGGTGTGGTTCATGAAAAGAACACTCATCCAATGACACTGGTGGATCAATATGTGGTTTGTGGAAAGAACATACATGCAATGACACTGGGTGTGGTTCACGAAAAGAACAATCATCCAATGACACTGGTGGATCCATATGCGGTGTGTGGAAAGAACAGACATGCAATGACTCTAGCTGTGGTTTAAGAAAGAACAAACATGAATGAATCTAGTTGTGGTTCATGAAAAGAACACACATCCAGTGACACTAATGTATGCTTATGTGGATTGTGGAAAGAACAGACATGCAATGACTCTGGCTGTGGTTCATGAAAAGAACATACATGCAATAACACTGGTGGATCCATGTGTGGTTTGTGAGAAGAACACACATGCAATGACTCTGGTTGTGGTTCATGAAAAGGACACACATGCAATGACACTGGTGGATCCATGTAAGGTTTGCGAGAAGAGCACACATGCAATGACACTGGGTGTGGTTCATGAAAAGAACAGACATGCAATGACTCTAGTTGTGGTTTGTAAAAATAACACACATCTAGTGACACTGGTGGATCCATATGTGGTTTGTGGAAAGAGCAGACATGCAATGACTCTAGCTGTGGTTTGTGAAAAAAACAGACGTGCAACGACACTGGTGGATCAATGTGTGGTTTGTGAGAAGAACACACATGCAATGACACTGGGTGTGGTGCATGAAAAGAAGACACATCCAATGACACTGGTGTAACCTTATGTGGTTTGTGAGAAGAACAGACATACAATGACTCTAGATGTGGTTGAAAAAATAACATACATGCAATGACACTGGTGGATGCATTTGTGGTTTGTGACAAGAACACACATGCAATGACTCTGGCTGTGGTTCATGAAAAGAACTCTAATCCAATGACACTGGTGGATCCATATGTGGTTTGTGGAAAGAACAAACATGCAATGACATTGGATGTGGTTCATGAAAAGAACACTCATCCAATGACACTGGTGGATCCATATGTGGTTTGTGGAAAGAACATACATGCAATGACACTAGGTGTGGTTTACGAAAAGAACACTCATCCAATGACACTGGTGGATCCATATGCGGCGTGTGGAAAGAACAGACATGCAATGACTCTAGCTGTGGTTTAAGAGAGAACAAACATG
Source organism: Avena sativa (assembly GCA_916181665.1). NCBI lineage: Eukaryota > Viridiplantae > Streptophyta > Magnoliopsida > Poales > Poaceae > Avena > Avena sativa. Next base: position 575,428,845 of record OV702287.1, read on the forward strand.
AATGAATCTAGTTGTGGTTCATGAAAAGAACACACATCTAGTGACACTAATGTATTCTTATGTGGTTTGTGGAAAGAACAGACATGCAATGACTCTGGCTGTGGTTCATGAAAAGAACATACATGCAATAACACTGGTGGATCCATGTGTGGTTTGCGAGAAGAACACACATGCAATGACTCTGGTTGTGGTTCATTAAAAGGACACACATGCAATGACACGGGTGGATCCATGTAAGGTTTGTGAGAATAACACACATGCAATGACACTGGGTGTGGTTCATGAAAAGAACAGACATGCATTTACTCTAGTTGTGGTTTGTAATAATAACACACAACCAATTACACTGGTGGATCCATATGTGGTTTGTGGAAAGAGCAGACATGCAATGACTCTAGTTGTGATTTGTGAAAAAAACATACGTGCAATGACACTGGTGGATCAATGTGTGTATTGTGAGAAGAACACACATGCAATGACACTGGGTGTGGTGCATGAAAAGAAGACACATCCAATGACACTAGTGTATCCTTATGTGGTTTGTGAGAAGAACAGACATACAATGACTCTGGATGTGGTTGAAAAAAGAACATACATGCAATGACACTGGTGGATCCATTTGTGGTTTGTGAGAAGAACACACATGCAATGACTCTGGTTGTGGTTCATGAAAAGAACTCTCATCCAATGACACTGGTGGATCCATATGTGGTTTGTGGAAAGAACAAACATGCAATGACATTGGGTGTGGTTCATGAAAAGAACACTCATCCAATGACACTGGTGGATCCATATGTGGTTTGTGGAAAGAACATACATGCAATGACTCTAGTTGTGGTTTAAGAAAAGAAACGACATGCAATGATTCTAGTTGTGGTTCATGACAAGAACACACATCTAGTGACACTGGTGTATCCTTATTTGGTTTGTGGAAAGAACTGACATGCAATGACTCTAGCTGTGGTTTGTGAAAAGAACAGACATGCAATGATACTGGTGGATTCGTGTGTGGTTTATGAGAAGAACACACATCCAATGACACTGGGTGTGGTTCATGAAAAGAACACACATCCAATGACACCGGTGTATCCTTATGTGGTTTGTGATAAGAACAGATATGCAATGTAACTGGTTGTGGTTCATGAAGAGAACACACATCCAATGACACCGGTGTATCTTTATGTGGTTTGTGATAAGAACATACATGCAATGTAACTGGCTGTGGTTCATGAAAAGAACAGACATGCAATGACACTGGTGGGTCCATGTGTGGTTTTTGAGAAGAATTCACATGCCATGACTCTGGTTGTGGTTCATGAAAAGAACACACATGCAACAACACTGGTCGATCCATGTGTGGTTTGTGAGAAGAACAGACATGCAATGACACTAGGTGTGGTTCATGAAGAGAACACACATGCAATGACACACGTGGATCCATCTGTGGTTTTTTAGAAGAACACACATGCGATGACACTGGGTGTGGTTCATGAAAATAGCACACATCCAATGACACTGGTGTATCCTTATGTGGTTTGTGAAAAGAGCACACATGCAATGACACTGGTGGATCCATGTGTGGTTTGTGAGAAGAACACGCATGCAATGACACTGGGTGTGGTTCATGAAAAGAACACTCATCCAATGACACTGGTGGATAATTATGTGGTTTGTGGAAAGAACATACATGCAATGACACTGGGTGTGGTTCATGAAAAGAACACTCATCCAATGACACCGGTGTATCCTTATGTGGTTTGTGATAAGAACAGATATGCAATGTAACTGGCTGTGGTTCATGAAAAGAACACACATCCAATGACACCGGTGTATCCTTATGTGGTTTGTGATAAGAACAGACATGCAATGTAACTGGCTGTGGTTCATGAAAAGAACAGACATGCAATGACACTGGTGGGTCCATGTGTGGTTTTTGAGAAGAATTCACATGCAATGACTCTGGTTGTGGTTCATGAAAAGAACACACATGCAACAACACTGGTCGATCCATGTGTGGTTTGTGAGAAGAACAGACATGCAATGACACTAGGTGTGGTTCATGAAAAGAACACACATGCAATGACACACGTGGATCCATCTGTGGTTTTTTAGAAGAACACACATGCGATGACACTGGGTGTGGTTCATGAAAATAGCACACATCCAATGACACTGGTGTATCCTTATGTGGTTTGTGAAAAGAGCACACATGCAATGACACTGGTGGATCCATGTGTGGTTTGTGAGAAGAACACGCATGCAATGACACTGGGTGTGGTTCATGAAAAGAACACTCATCCAATGACACTGGTGGATAATTATGTGGTTTGTGGAAAGAACATACATGCAATGACACTGGGTGTGGTTCATGAAAAGAACACTCATCCAGTGACACTGGTGGATCCACATGCGGTGTGTGGAAAGAATAGACATGCAATGACTCTAGCTGTGGTTTAAGAAAGAACAAACATGAATGAATCTAGTTGTGGTTCATGAAAAGAACACACATCCAGTGACACTAATGTATGCCTATGTGGTTTGTGGAAAGAACAGACATGCAATGACTCTGGCTGTGGTTCATGAAAAGAACAGACATGCAATAACACTAGTGGATCCATGTGTGGTTTGTGAGAAGAACACACATGCAATGACTCTGGTTGTGGTTCATGAAAAGAACACACATGCAATGACACTGGTCGATCCATCTGTGGTTTGTGAGAAGAACACACATGCAATGACACTCGGTGTGGTTCATGAAAAGAACAGACATGCAATGACTCTAGTTGTGGTTTGTAAAAATAACACACATCCAGTGACACTGGTGGATCCATATGTGGTTTGTGGAAAGAGTAGACATGCAATGACTCTACCTGTGGTTTCTGAAAAGAATAGACGTGCAATGACACTAGTGGATCAATGTGTGGTTTGTGAGAAGAACACACATGCAATGACACTGGGTGTGGTGTATGAAAAGAAGACACATGCAATGACACTGGTGGATCCATGTGTGGTTTGTGAAAGAACACACATGCAATGACGTTGGGTCTTGTTCATGAAAAGAACACACATCCAATGACACTGGTGTATCCTTATGTGGTTTGTGAAAATGGCACACATGCAATGACATTAGTGGATCCATGGGTGGTTTGTGAGAAGAACACACATGCAATGACACTTCGTGTGGTTCATTAAAAGAACACTCATCCAATGACACTGGTGGATCCATATGTGGTTTGTGGAAAGAACATACATGCAATGACACTGGTGTGGTCCATGAAAAGAACACTCATCCAATGACACTAGTGGATCCATATGTGGTTTGTGAAAAGAACAGACATGCAATGACTCCATCTATGGTTTAAGAAAGGAACAGACATGCAATGACTCTAGTTGTGGTTCATGAAAAGAACACACATCCAGTGAAACTGTGTATCCTTATGTAGTTTGTGGAAAGAATAGAGCAATGACTCTGGATGTGGGTCATGAAAAGAACAGACGTGCAATGACACTAGTGGATCCATGTGTGGTTTGTGAGAAGAACACACATGCAATGACTCTGGCTGTGGTTCATGAAAAGAACTCTCATCCAATGACACTGGTGGATCCATATGTGGTTTGTGGAAAGAACAAACATGCAATGACACTCGGTGTGGTTCATGAAAAGAACACTCATCCAATGACACTGGTGGATCCATATGTGGTTTGTGAAAAGAACAGACATGCAATGACTCTAGATGTGGTTTAAGAAAAGAAACGACACGCAATGACTCTAGTTGTGGTTCATGAAAAGAACACACATCCAGTGACACTAGTGTATCCTTATGTGGTTTGTGGAAAGAACTAACATGCAATGACTCTAGCTATGGTTTGTGAAAAGAACAGACATGCAATGACACTGGTGGATCCATGTGTGGTTTATGAGAAGAACACACATGCAATGACACTAGGTGTGCTTCATGAAAAGAACACATATCCAATGATACCGGTGTATTCTTAAGTGGTTTGTGATAAGAACATACATGCAATGACAGTGGCTGTGGTTCATGAAAAGAACAGACATGGAATGACTCTAGTTGTGGTTTCTAAAAATAACACACATCCAGTGACACTGGTGGATCCATATGTGGTTTGTGGAAAGAGCAGACATGCAATGACTCTAGCTATGGTTTGTGAAAAAAACAGACGCGCAGTGACATTGGTGGATCAATGTGTGGTTTGTGAGAAGAACACACACGCAATGACACTGGGTGTGGTGCATTAAAAGAAGACACATCCAATGACACTGGTGTATCCTTATGTGGTTTGTGAGAAGAACAAACATACAATGACTCTAGATGTGGTTGAAAAAAAGAACATAATGCAATGACACTGGTGGATCCATTTGTGGTTTGTGAGAAGAACACACATGCAATGACTCTGGCTGTGGTTCATGAAAAGAACTCTCATCCAATGACACTGGTGGATCCATATGTGGTTTGTGGAAAGAACAAACATGCAATGACATTGGGTGTGGTTCATGAAAAGAACACTCATCCAATGACACTGGTGGATCCATATGTGGTTTTTGGAAAGAACATACATGGAATGGCTCTAGCTGTGGTTTAAGAAAAGAAACAACATGCAATGACTCTAGTTGTGGTTCATGAAAAGAACACACATCTAGTGACACTGGTGTATCCTTATGTGGTTTGTGGAAAGAACTGACATGCAATGACTCTATCTGTGGTTTGTCAAAAGAACAGACATGCAATGACACTAGTGGATCCATGTGTGGTTTATGAGAAGAACACACATGCAATGACACTGGGTGTGGTTCATGAAAAGAACACACATCCAATGACACCGGTGTATCTTTATGTGGTTTGTGATAAGAACATACATGCAATGTAACTGGTTGTGGTTCATGAAAAGAACATACATGCAATGAAACTGGTGGGTCCATGTGTGGTTTTTAAGAAGAATACACATGCAATGACTCTGGCTGTGGTTCATGAAAAGAACACACATGCAATGACACTGGTGGATCCATCTATGGTTTGTTAGAAGAACGCACATGCGATGACACTGGGTGTAGTTCATGAAAATAACACACATCCAATGACACTGGTGTATCCTTATGTGGTTTGTGAAAAGAGCACACATGCAATGACACTGGTGGATCCATGTGTGGTTTGTGAGAAGAACACGCATGCAATGACACTGGGTGTGGTTCATGAAAAGAACACTCATCCAATGACACTGGTGGATCAATATGTGGTTTGTGGAAAGAACATACATGCAATGACACTGGGTGTGGTTCATGAAAAGAACACTCATCCAGTGACACTGGTGGATCCACATGCGGTGTGTGGAAAGAATAGACATGCAATGACTCTAGCTGTGGTTTAAGAAAGAACAAACATGAATGAATCTAGTTGTGGTTCATGAAAAGAACACACATCCAGTGACACTAATGTATGCCTATGTGGTTTGTGGAAAGAACAGACATGCAATGACTCTGGCTGTGGTTCATGAAAAGAACAGACATGCAATAACACTAGTGGATCCATGTGTGGTTTGTGAGAAGAACACACATGCAATGACTCTGGTTGTGGTTCATGAAAAGAACACACATGCAATGACACTGGTCGATCCATCTGTGGTTTGTGAGAAGAACACACATGCAATGACACTCGGTGTGGTTCATGAAAAGAACAGACATGCAATGACTCTAGTTGTGGTTTGTAAAAATAACACACATCCAGTGACACTGGTGGATCCATATGTGGTTTGTGGAAAGAGTAGACATGCAATGACTCTACCTGTGGTTTCTGAAAAGAATAGACGTGCAATGACACTAGTGGATCAATGTGTGGTTTGTGAGAAGAACACACATGCAATGACACTGGGTGTGGTGTATGAAAAGAAGACACATGCAATGACACTGGTGGATCCATGTGTGGTTTGTGAAAGAACACACATGCAATGACGTTGGGTCTTGTTCATGAAAAGAACACACATCCAATGACACTGGTGTATCCTTATGTGGTTTGTGAAAATGGCACACATGCAATGACATTAGTGGATCCATGGGTGGTTTGTGAGAAGAACACACATGCAATGACACTTCGTGTGGTTCATTAAAAGAACACTCATCCAATGACACTGGTGGATCCATATGTGGTTTGTGGAAAGAACATACATGCAATGACACTGGTGTGGTCCATGAAAAGAACACTCATCCAATGACACTAGTGGATCCATATGTGGTTTGTGAAAAGAACAGACATGCAATGACTCCATCTATGGTTTAAGAAAGGAACAGACATGCAATGACTCTAGTTGTGGTTCATGAAAAGAACACACATCCAGTGAAACTGTGTATCCTTATGTAGTTTGTGGAAAGAATAGAGCAATGACTCTGGATGTGGGTCATGAAAAGAACAGACGTGCAATGACACTAGTGGATCCATGTGTGGTTTGTGAGAAGAACACACATGCAATGACTCTGGCTGTGGTTCATGAAAAGAACTCTCATCCAATGACACTGGTGGATCCATATGTGGTTTGTGGAAAGAACAAACATGCAATGACACTCGGTGTGGTTCATGAAAAGAACACTCATCCAATGACACTGGTGGATCCATATGTGGTTTGTGAAAAGAACAGACATGCAATGACTCTAGATGTGGTTTAAGAAAAGAAACGACACGCAATGACTCTAGTTGTGGTTCATGAAAAGAACACACATCCAGTGACACTAGTGTATCCTTATGTGGTTTGTGGAAAGAACTAACATGCAATGACTCTAGCTATGGTTTGTGAAAAGAACAGACATGCAATGACACTGGTGGATCCATGTGTGGTTTATGAGAAGAACACACATGCAATGACACTAGGTGTGCTTCATGAAAAGAACACATATCCAATGATACCGGTGTATTCTTAAGTGGTTTGTGATAAGAACATACATGCAATGACAGTGGCTGTGGTTCATGAAAAGAACAGACATGGAATGACTCTAGTTGTGGTTTCTAAAAATAACACACATCCAGTGACACTGGTGGATCCATATGTGGTTTGTGGAAAGAGCAGACATGCAATGACTCTAGCTATGGTTTGTGAAAAAAACAGACGCGCAGTGACATTGGTGGATCAATGTGTGGTTTGTGAGAAGAACACACACGCAATGACACTGGGTGTGGTGCATTAAAAGAAGACACATCCAATGACACTGGTGTATCCTTATGTGGTTTGTGAGAAGAACAAACATACAATGACTCTAGATGTGGTTGAAAAAAAGAACATAATGCAATGACACTGGTGGATCCATTTGTGGTTTGTGAGAAGAACACACATGCAATGACTCTGGCTGTGGTTCATGAAAAGAACTCTCATCCAATGACACTGGTGGATCCATATGTGGTTTGTGGAAAGAACAAACATGCAATGACATTGGGTGTGGTTCATGAAAAGAACACTCATCCAATGACACTGGTGGATCCATATGTGGTTTTTGGAAAGAACATACATGGAATGGCTCTAGCTGTGGTTTAAGAAAAGAAACAACATGCAATGACTCTAGTTGTGGTTCATGAAAAGAACACACATCTAGTGACACTGGTGTATCCTTATGTGGTTTGTGGAAAGAACTGACATGCAATGACTCTATCTGTGGTTTGTCAAAAGAACAGACATGCAATGACACTAGTGGATCCATGTGTGGTTTATGAGAAGAACACACATGCAATGACACTGGGTGTGGTTCATGAAAAGAACACACATCCAATGACACCGGTGTATCTTTATGTGGTTTGTGATAAGAACATACATGCAATGTAACTGGTTGTGGTTCATGAAAAGAACATACATGCAATGAAACTGGTGGGTCCATGTGTGGTTTTTAAGAAGAATACACATGCAATGACTCTGGCTGTGGTTCATGAAAAGAACACACATGCAATGACACTGGTGGATCCATCTATGGTTTGTTAGAAGAACGCACATGCGATGACACTGGGTGTAGTTCATGAAAATAACACACATCCAATGACACTGGTGTATCCTTATGTGGTTTGTGAAAAGAGCACACATGCAATGACACTGGTGGATCCATGTGTGGTTTGTGAGAAGAACACGCATGCAATGACACTGGGTGTGGTTCATGAAAAGAACACTCATCCAATGACACTGGTGGATCAATATGTGGTTTGTGGAAAGAACATACATGCAATGACACTGGGTGTGGTTCACGAAAGGAACACTCATCCAATGACACTGGTGGATCCATATGCGGTGTGTGGAAAGAACAGACATGGAATGACTCTAGCTGTGGTTTAAGAAAGAACAAACATGAATGAATCTAGTTGTGGTTCATGAAAAGAACACACATCCAGTGACACTAATGTATGCCTATGTGGTTTGTGGAAAGAACAGACATGCAATGACTCTGGCTGTGGTTCATGAAAAGAAGACACATCCACTGACATTGGTGGATCCATGTGTGGTTTGTGACAAGAACACACATGCAATGACTCTGGTTGTGGTTCATGAAAAGAGCACACATGCAATGACACTGGTGGATCCATGCGTGGTTTGTGAGAAGAACACACATGCAATGACTCTGGCTGTGGTTCATGAAAAGAACACACATGCAATGACACTGGTGGATCCATGTGTGGTTTGTGAAAGAACACACATGCAATGACGTTGGGTCTGGTTCATGAAAAGAACACACATCCAATGACACTGGTGTATCCTTATGTGGTTTGTGAAAAGGGCACACATCCAATGACACTAGTGGATCCCTATGTGGTTTTTGGAAAGAACAGACATGCAATGAATCTAGCTATGGTTTAAGAAAAGAATAGACATGCAATGACTCTAGTTGTGGTTCATGAAAAGAACACACATCCAGTGAAACTGGTGTATCCTTATGTAGTTTGTGGAAAGAATTGATATGCAATGACTCTGGATGTGGTTGATGAAAAGAACAGACATGCAATGACACTAGTGGATCCATGTGTGGTTTGTGAGAAGAACACACCTGCAATGACTTTGGCTGTGGTTCATGAAAAGAACTCTCATCCAATGACACTGGTGCATCCATATGTGGTTTGTGGAAAGAACAAACATGCAATGACACTGGGTGTGGTTCATGAAAAGAACATTCATCCAATGACACTGGTGGATCCATAGGTGGTTTGTGGAAAGAACAGACATGCAATGACTCCAGCTGTGGTTTAAGAAAAGAAACGACACGCAATTACTCTAGTTGTAGTTCATGAAAAGAAAACACATCCAGTGACACTAGTGTATCCTTATGTGGTTTCTGGAAAGAACAAATATGCAATGACTCTAGCTGTGGTTTGTGAAAAGAACAGACATGCAATGACACTAGTGGATCCATGTGTGGTTTATGAGAAGAACACACATGCAATGACACTGGGTGTGCTTCATGAAAAGAACACACATCCAATGACACCGGTGTATCCATATGTGGTTTGTGATAAGAACATACATGAAATGACACTGGCTGTGGTTCATAAAAAGAACAGACATGCAATGACACTGGTGGATCCATGTGTGGTTTTTGAGAAGAATTCACATGCAATGACTCTAGCTGTGGTTCATGAAAAGAACAGACATGCAATAACACTGGTGGATCCATGTGTGGTTTGTGAGAAGAACACACATGCAATGACTCTGGCTGTGGTTCATGAAAAGAACACACATGCAATGACACTGGTGGATCCATGTAAGGTTTGTGAGAAGAACACACATGCAATGACACTGCGTGTGGTTCATGAAAACAACAGACATGCAATGACTCTAGTTGTGGTTTGTAAAAATAACACACATACAATGACACTGGTGGATCCATATGTGGTTTGTGGAAAGAGCAGACATGCAATGAGTCTAGCTGTGGTTTGTGAAAAAAACAGACGTGCAATGACACTGGTGGATCAATGTGTGGTTTGTGAGAAGAAAACACATGCAATGACACTTGCTGTGGTCCATGAAAACAAGACACATCCAATGACACTGGTGTATCCTTATGTGGTTTGTGAGAAGAACAGACATACTATGACTCTAGATGTGGTTGAAAAAAAGAACATACATGCAATGACACTGGTGGATCCATTTGTGGTTTGTGAGAAGAACACACATGCAATGACTCTGGCTATGGTTCATGAAAAGAACGCACATGCAATGACACTGGTGGATCCATGTGTGGTTTGTGAAAGAACACACATGCAATGATGTTGGGTCTAGTTCATGAAAATAAAACACATCCAATGACACTGGTGTATACTTATGTGGTTTGTGAAAAGAGCACACATGCAATGAGATTGGTGGATCCATGTGTGGTTTGTGAGAAGAACACACATGCAATGAAACTGGGTGTGGTTCATGAAAAGAACACTCATCCAATGACACTGGTGGATCCATATGTGGTTTGTGGAACGAACAGACATGCAATGACACTGGGTGTGGTTCATGAAAAGAACACTCATCCAATGACACTGGTGGATCCATATGTGGTTTGTGGAAAGAACAGACATGCAATGACTCTAGCTGTGATTTAAGGAAGAACAAACATGCAATGACTCTAGTTGTGGTTCATGAAAAGAACACGCATCCAGTGAAACTGGTGTATCCTTATGTGGTTTTTTGGAAAGAATAGAAATGCAATGACTCTGGCTGTGGTTCATGAAAATAACAGACATGCAATGACACTGGTGGATCCAGGTGTGGTTTGTGAGAAGAAGACACATGCAATGACTCTGGCTGTGGTTCATGAAAATAACTCTCATCCAATGACACTGGTGGATCCATATGTGGTTTGTGGAAAGAACAGACATGCAATGACACAGGGTGTGGTCCATGAAAAGAACACCCATCCAATGACACTGGTGGATCCATATGCGGTTTGTGGAAAGAACAAACATGCAATGACACTGGGCGTGGTTCATGAAAAGAACACTCATCCAATGACACTTGTGGATCCATATGTGGTTTGTGGAAAGAACAGACATGCAATGACTCTAGCTGTGGATTAAGAAAAGAAAAGACATGCAATGACTCTAGTTGTGGTTCATGACAAGAACACACATCCAGTGACACTAGTGTATCCTTATGTGGTTTGTGGAAAGAACTGGCATGCAATGACTACCTGTGGTTTGTGAAAAGAACAGACATGCCATGACACTGGTGGATCCATGCGTGGTTTGTGAGAAGAACACACATGCAATAACACTGGGTGTGGTTCATGAAAACAACACACATACAATGACACCGGTGTATCCTTATGTGGTTTGTGATAAGAACAGCCATGCAATGACACTGGCTGTGGTTCATGAAAAAACAGACATGCAATGACACCGGTGGATCCATGTGTGGTTTTTGAGAAGAATTCACATGCAATGACTCTGGCTGTGGTTCATGAAAAGAACACACATGCAATGACACTGGTGGATCCATGTGTGGTTTGTGATAAGAACACACATGCAATGACACCGGGTGTGGTTCATGAAAAGAACAGACATCCAATGACACTGGTGTATCCTTATGTGGTTTGTGAAAAGAGCACACATGCAATGACACTGGTGGATCGATGTGTGGTTCGTGAGAAGAACACACATACAATGACACTGGGTGTGGTTCATGAAAAGAACCCTTATCCAATGACACTGGTGGATCTATATGTCATTTGTGGAAAGAACAGACATGCAATGACACTGGGTGTGGTTCACGAAAAGAACACTCATCCAATGGCACTGGTGGATCCATATGCGGTTTGTGGAAAGAATAGACATGCAATGACTCTAGCTGTGGTTTAAGAAAAAACAAACATGCAATTACTCTAGATGTGGTTCAAAAAAAGAACATACATGTAATGACACTGGTGGATCCATGTGTGGATTGTGAGAAGAACACAAATGCAATGACAGTAGGTGTGGTTCATGAAAAGAACACTCATCCAATGACACTGGTGGATTCATATGTGGTTTGTGGAAAGAACAGACATGCAATGACACTGGGTGTGGTTCATGAAAAGAAAACTCATCCAATGACACTGGTGGATCCATATGTGGTTTGTGGAAAGAACAAACATGCAATGACTCTAGCTATGGTTTAAGAAAAGAACAGACATGCAATGACTCTAGTTGTGGATCATGAAAAGAACACACGTCCAGTCAAACTGGTGTATCCTTATGTGGTTTGTGGAAAGAATAGACATGTAATGACTCTAGATGTGGTTCATGAAAAGAACAGACATGCAATGACATTGGTGGATCCATGTGTGGTTTGTGAGAAGAACACACATGCAATGTCTCTGGATGTGGTTCATGAAAAGAACTCTCATCCAATGACACTGGTGGATCCATATGTGGTTTGTGGAAAGAACAAACATGCAATGACATTGGGTGTGGTTCATGAAAAGAACACTCGTCCAATGACACTGCTGGATCCATATGTGGTTTGTGGAAAGAACAAACATGCAATGACTCTAGCTGTGGTTTAATAAAAGAAACGACATGCAATGACTCTAGTTGTGGTTCATGTAAAGAACACACATCCAGTGACACTAGTGTATCCTTATGTGGTTTGTGGAAAGAACTAACATGCAATGACTCTAGCTGTGGTTTGTGAAAAGAACAGACATGCAATGACACTGGTGGATCCATGTGTGGTTTATGAGAAGAACACACATCCAATGACACTGGTGGATCCATATGTGGTTTATGGAAAGAACATACATGCAATGACTCTAGCTGTGGATTAAGAAAAGAAACGACATGCAATGACTCTAGTTGTGGTTCATGAAAAGAACACACATCCAGTGACACTGGTGTATCCTTATGTGGTTTGTGGAAAGAACTGATATGCAATGACTAGATGTGATTTGTGAAAAGAATAGACATGCAATGACACTAGTGGATCCATGTGTGGTTTGTGAGAAGAACACACATGTAATGACTCTGGCTATGGTTCATGAAAAGAACTCTCATCCAATGACACTAGTGGATCCATATGTGTTTTGTGGAAAGAACAAACATGCAATGACACTGGGTGTGGTTCATGAAAAGAACACTCATCCAATGACACTGGTGGATCCATATGTGGTTTGTGGAAAGAACAGACATGCAATGACTCTAGCTGTGGTTTAAGAAAAGAAACGACACGCAATGACTCTAGTTGTGGTTCATGAAAAGAACACACATCCAGTGACACTAGTGTATCCTTATGTGGTTTGTGGAAAGAACTAACATGCAATGACTCTAGTTGTGGTTTGTGAAGAGAACAGACATGCAATGACATTGGTGGATCCATGTGTGGTTTATGAGAAGAACACACATGCAATGACACTGGGTGTGCTTCATGAAAAGAACACACATCCAATGACACCGGTGTATCCTTATGTGGTTTGTGATAAGAACATACATGCAATGACACTGGCTGTTGTTCATGAAAAGAACAGACATGCAATGACACTGGTGGATCCATGTGTGGTTTTTGAGAAGAATTCACATGCAATGACTCTGGCTGTGGTTCATGAAAAGAACACACATGCAATGACACTGGTGGGTCCATGTGTGGTTTGTGATAAGAACACACATGCAATGACACCGGGTGTGGTTCATGAAAAGAACACACATCCAATGACACTGGTGTATCCATATGCGGTTTGTGGAAAGAATAGACATGCAATGACTCTAGCTGTGGTTTAAGAAAAAACAAACATGCAATTACTCTAGATGTGGTTCAAAAAAACAACAGACATGCAATGACACTGGTGGATCCAGGTGTGGTTTGTGAGAAGAAGACACATCCAATGACTCTGGCTGTGGTTCATGAAAATAACTCTCATCCAATGACACTGGTGGATCCATATGTGGTTTGTGGAAAGAACAGACATGCAATGACACAGGGTGTGGTCCATGAAAAGAACACTCATCCAATGACACTGGTGGATCCATATGTGGTTTGTGGAAAGAAAAAACATGCAATGACACTGGGTGTGGTTCATGAAAAGAACACTCATCAATGACACTTCTGGATCCATATGTGGTTTGTGGAAAGAACAGACATGCAATGACTCTAGCTGTGGATTAATAAAGAAACGACATGCAATGACTCTAGTTGTGGTTCATGACAAGAACACACATCCAGTGAAACTAGTGTATCCTTATGTGGTTTGTGGAAAGAACTGACATGCAATGAATACCTGTGGTTCGTGAAAAGAACAGACATGCAATGACACTAGTGGATCCATGTGTGGTTTGTGAGAAGAACACACATGCAATAACACTGGGTGTGGTTCATGAAAACAACACACATACAATGACACCGGTGTATCCTTATGTGGTTTGTGATAAGAACAGCCATGCAATGACACTGACTGTGGTTCATGAAAAAACAGACATGCAATGACACTGGTGGATCCAAGTGTGGTTTTTGAGAAGAATTCACATGCAATGACTCTGGCTGTGGTTCATGAAAAGAACACACATGCAATGACACTAGTGGATCATGTGTGGTTTGTGATAAGAACACACATGCAATGACACCGGGTGTGGTTCTTGAAAAGAACAGACATCCAATGACACTGGTGTATCCTTATGTGGTTTGTGAAAAGAGCACACATGCAATGACACTGGTGGATCGATGTGTGGTTCGTGAGAAGAACACACATACAATGACACTGGGTGTGGTTCATGAAAAGAACCCTTATCCAATGACACTGGTGGATCTATATGTGGTTTGTGGAAAGAACAGACATGCAATGACACTGGGTGTGGTTCACGAAAAGAACACTCATCCAATGACACTGGTGGATCCATATGCGGTTTGTGGAAAGAATAGACATGCAATGACTCTAGCTGTGGTTTAAGAAAAAACAAACATGCAATTACTCTAGATGTGGTTCAAAAAAAGAACATACATGTAATGACACTGGTGGATCCATGTGTGGATTGTGAGAAGAACACACATGCAATGACAGTAGGTGTGGTTCATGAAAAGAACACTCATCCAATGACACTGGTGGATTCATATGTGGTTTGTGGAAAGAACAGACTTGCAATGACACTGGGTGTGGTTCATGAAAAGAAAACTCATCCAATGACACTGGTGGATCCATATATGGTTTGTGGAAAGAACAGACATGCAATGACTCTAGCTATGGTTTAAGAAAAGAACAGACATGCAATGACTCTAGTTGTGGATCATGAAAAGAACACACGTCTAGTCAAACTGGTGTATCCTTATGTGGTTTGTGAAAAGAATAGATATGTAATGACTCTGGATGTGGTTCATGAAAAGAACAGACATGCAATGACACTGGTGGATCCATGTGTGGTTTGTGAGAAGAACACACATGAAATGACTCTGGATGTGGTTCATGAAAAGAACTCTCATCCAATGACACTGGTGGATCCATGTGTGGTTTGTGAAAGAACACAGATGCAATGATGTTGGGTCTAGTTCATGAAAAAAAACACATCCAATGACACTGGTGTATCCTTATGTGGTTTGTGAAAAGAGCACACATGCAATGAGATTAGTGGATCCATGTGTGGTTTGTGAGAAGAACACACATGCAATGACACTGGGTGTGGTTCGTGAAAAGAACACTCATCCAATGACACTGGTGGATCCATATGTGGTTTGTGGAACGAACAGACATGCAATGACACTGGGTGTGGTTCATGAAAAGAACACTCATCCAATGACACTGGTGGATCCATATGTGGTTTGTGGAAAGAATAGACATGCAATGACTCTAGCTGTGGTTTAAGGAAGAACAAACATGCAATGACTCTAGTTGTGGTTCATGAAAAGAACACGCATCCAGTGAAACTGGTGTATCCTTATGTGGTTTTTGGAAAGAATAGATATGCAATGACTCTGGCTGTGGTTCATGAAAACAACAGACATGCAATGACACTGGTGGATCCAGGTGTGGTTTGTGAGAAGAAGACACTTGCAATGACTCTGGCTGTGGTTCATGAAAATAACTCTCATCCAATGACACTGGTGGATCCATATGTGGTTTGTGGAAAGAACAGACATGCAATGACACAGGGTGTGGTCCATGAAAAGAACACTCATCCAATGACACTTGTGGATCCATATGTGGTTTGTGGAAAGAACAGACATGCAATGACTCTAGCTGTGGATTAAGAAAAGAAACGACATGCAATGACTCTAGTTGTGGTTCATGACAAGAACACACATCCAGTGAAACTAGTGTATCCTTATGTGGTTTGTGGAAAGAACTGACATGCAATGAATACCTGTGGTTTGTGAAAAGAACAGACATGCAATGACACTGGTGGATCCATGTGTGGTTTGTGAGAAGAACACACATGCAATAACATTGGGTG
Source organism: Avena sativa (assembly GCA_916181665.1). Classification (NCBI taxonomy): domain Eukaryota; kingdom Viridiplantae; phylum Streptophyta; class Magnoliopsida; order Poales; family Poaceae; genus Avena; species Avena sativa. The sequence goes on from OV702287.1 coordinate 575,445,218, forward strand.
TGGTTCATGAAAACAACACACATACAATGACACCGGTGTATCCTTATGTGGTTTGTGATAAGAACAGCCATGCAATGACACTGGCTGTGGTTCATGAAAAAACAGACATGCAATGACACTGGTGGATCCAAGTGTGGTTTTTGAGAAGAATTCACATGCAATGACTCTGGCTGTGGTTCATGAAAAGAACACACATGCAATGACACTAGTGGATCCATGTGTGGTTTGTGATAAGAACAGACATGCAATGACTCTAGCTATGGTTTAAGAAAAGAAACGACATGCAATGACTCTAGTTGTGGTTCATGAAAAGAACACACATCCAATGACACCGGTGTATCCTTATGTGGTTTGTGATAAGAACATACATGCAATGACACTAGCTGTGGTTCATGAAAAGAAAAGACATGCAATGACACTGGTGGATCCATGTGTGGTTTTGTGATAAGAACACACATGAAATGACACCGGGTGTGGTTCATGAAAAGAACACACATCCAATGACACTGGTGTATCCTTATGTGGTTTGCTAAAAGAGCACACGTGCAATGACACTGGTGGATCAATGTGTGGTTCGTGAGAAGAACACACATACAATGACACTGGGTGTGGTTCATGAAAAGAACCCTCATCCAATGACACTGGTGGATCTGTATGTGGTTTGTGGAAAGAACAGACATGCAATGACACTCGGTGTGGTTCACGAAAAGAACACTCATCCAATGACACTGGTGGTTCCATATGCGGTTTGTGGAAAGAATAGACATGCAATGACTCTAGCTGTGGTTTAAGAAAAAACAAACATGCAATTACTCTAGATGTGGTTAAATAAAAGAACATACATGTAATGACACTGGTGGATCCATGTGTGGATTGTGAGAAGAACAGACATGCAATGACACTAGGTGTGGTTCATGAAAAGAACACTCATCCAATGACACTGGTGGATTCATATGTGGTTTGTGGAAAGAACAGACATGCAATGACACTGGGTGTGGTTCATGAAAAGAAAACTCATCCAATGACACTGGTGGATCCATATGTGGTTTGTGGAAAGAACAGACATGCAATGACTCTAGCTATGGTTTAAGAAAAGAACAGACATGCAATGACTCTAGTTGTGGATCATGAAAAGAACACACGTCCAGTCAAACTGGTGTATCCTTATGTGTTTTGTGTAAATAATAGATATGTAATGACTCTGGATGTGGTTCATGAAAAGAACAGACATGCAATGACACTGGTGGATCCATGTGTGGTTTTTGAGAAGAATTCACATGCAATGACTCTGGCTGTGGTTCATGAAAAGAACACACATGCAATGACACTACTGGATCCATGTGTGGTTTGTGATAAGAACACACATGCAATGACACCGGGTGTGGTTCATGAAAAGAACACACATCCAATGACACTGGTGTATCCTTATGTGGTTTGTGAAAAGAGGACACATGCAATGACACTGGTGGATCGATGTGTGGTTCGTGAGAAGAACACACATACAATGACACTGGGTGTGGTTCATGAAAAGAACCCTCATCCAATGACACTGGTGGATCTATATGTGGTTTGTGGAAAGAACAGACATGCAATGACACTGGGTGTGGTTCACGAAAAGAACACTCATCTAATGACACTGTTGGATCCATGTGTGGTTGATGAGAAGAACACACATGCAATGACACTGGGTGTGCCTCATGAAAAGAACACACATCCAATGACACCGGTGTATCCTTATGTGGTTTGTGATAAGAACATACATGTAATGACACTGGCTGTGGTTCATGAAAAGAACAGACATGCAATGACACTGGTGGATCCATGTGTGGTTTTTGAGAAGAATTCACATGCAATGACTCTAGCTATGGTTCATGAAAAGAACAGACATGCAATAACACTGGTGGATCAATGTGTGGTTTGTGAGAAGAACACACATGCAATGACTCTGGCTGTGGTTCATGAAAAGAACACACATGCAATGACACTGGTGGATCCATGTAAGGTTTGTGAGAAGAACACACATGCAATGACACCGGGTGTGGTTCATGGAAAGAACAGACATGCAATGACTCTAGTTGTGGTTTGTAAAAATAACACATATCCAATGACACTGGTGGATCCATATGTGGTTTGTGGAAAGAGCAGACATGCAATGAGTCTAGCTGTGGTTTGTGAAAAAAATAGACGTGCAATGACACTGGTGGATCAATGTGCGGTTTGTGAGAAGAACACACATGCAATGACACTTGCTGTGGTCCATGAAAAGAAGACACATCCAATGACACTAGTGTATCCTTATGTGGTTTGTGAGAAGAACAAACATACTATGACTCTAGATGTGGTTGAAAAAAAGAACATACATGCAATGACACTGGTGGATCCATTTGTGGTTTGTGAGAAGAACACACATGCAATGACTCTTGCTATGGTTCATGAAAAGAACGCACATGCAATGACACTTGTGGATCCATGTGTGGTTTATGAAAGAACACAGATGCAATGATGTTGGGTCTAGTTCATGAAAAAAAACACATCCAATGACACTAGTGTATCCTTATGTGGTTTGTGAAAAGAGCACACATGCAATGAGATTGGTGGATCCATGTGTGGTTTGTGAGAAGAACACACATGCAATGACACTGGGTGTGGTTCATGAAAAGAACACTCATCCAATGACACTGGTGGATCCATATGTGGTTTGTGGAACGAACAGACATGCAATGACACTGGGTGTGGTTCATGAAAAGAACACTCATCCAATGACACTGGTGGATCCATATGTGGTTTGTGGAAAGAATAGACATGCAATGACTCTAGCTGTGGTTTAAGGAAGAACAAACATGCAATGACTCTAGTTGTGGTTCATGAAAAGAACACGCATCCAGTGAAACTGGTGTATCCTTATGTGGTTTTTGGAAAGAATAGATATGCAATGACTCTGGCTGTGGTTCATGAAAACAACAGACATGCAATGACACTGGTGGATCCAGGTGTGGTTTGTGAGAAGAAGACACATGCAATGACTCTGGCTGTGGTTCAGGAAAATAACTCTCATCCAATGACACTGGTGGATCCATATGTGGTTTGTGGGAAGAACAGACATGCAATGACACAGGGTGTGGTCCATGAAAAGAATACTCATCCAATGACACTTGTGGATCCATATGTGGTTTGTGGAAAGAACAGACATGCAATGACTCTAGCTGTGAATTAAGAAAAGAAACGACATGCAATGACTCTAGTTGTGGTTCATGACAAGAACACACATCCAGTGAAACTAGTGTATCCTTATGTGGTTTGTGGAAAGAACTGACATGCAATGAATACCTGTGGTTTGTGAAAAGAACAGACATGCAATGACACTGGTGGATCCATGTGTGATTTGTGAGAAGAACACACATGCAATAACATTGGGTGTGGTTCATGAAAACAACACACATACAATGACACCGGTGTATCCTTATGTGGTTTGTGATAAGAACAGCCATGCAATGACACTGGCTGTGGTTCATGAAAAAACAGACATGCAATGACACTGGTGGATCCAAGTGTGGTTTTTGAGAAGAATTCACATGCAATGACTCTGGCTGTGGTTCATGAAAAGAACACACATGCAATGACACTAGTGGATCCATGTGTGGTTTGTGATAAGAACAGACATGCAATGACTCTAGCTATGGTTTAAGAAAAGAAACGACATGCAATGACTCTAGTTGTGGTTCATGAAAAGAACACACATCCAGTGACACTAGTGTATCCTTATGTGGTTTGTGGAAAGAACTAACATGCAATGACTCTAGCTGTGGTTTGTGAAAAAAACAGACATGCAATGACACTGGTGGATCCATGTGTGGTTTATGAGAAGAACACACATGCAATGACACTGGGTGTGCTTCATGAAAAGAACACACATCCAATGACACCGGTGTATCCTTATGTGGTTTGTGATAAGAACATACATGCAATGACACTAGCTGTGGTTCATGAAAAGAAAAGACATGCAATGACACTGGTGGATCCATGTGTGGTTTTTGATAAGAACACACATGCAATGACACCGGGTGTGGTTCATGAAAAGAACACACATCCAATGACACTGGTGTATCCTTATGTGGTTTGCTAAAAGAGCACACGTGCAATGACAGTGGTGGATCAATGTGTGGTACGTGAGAAGAACACACATACAATGACACTGGGTGTGGTTCATGAAAAGAACCCTCATCCAATGACACTGGTGGATCTATATGTGGTTTGTGGAAAGAACAGACATGCAATGACACTCGGTGTGGTTCACGAAAAGAACACTCATCCAATGACACTGGTGGTTCCATATGCGGTTTGTGGAAAGAATAGACATGCAATGACTCTAGCTGTGGTTTAAGAAAAAACAAACATGCAATTACTCTAGATGTGGTTAAATAAAAGAACATACATGTAATGACACTGGTGGATCCATGTGTGGATTGTGAGAAGAACAGACATGCAATGACACTAGGTGTGGTTCATGAAAAGAACACTCATCCAATGACACTGGTGGATTCATATGTGGTTTGTGGAAAGAACAGACATGCAATGACACTGGGTGTGGTTCATGAAAAGAAAACTCATCCAATGACACTGGTGGATCCATATGTGGTTTGTGGAAAGAACAGACATGCAATGACTCTAGCTATGGTTTAAGAAAAGAACAGACATGCAATGACTCTAGTTGTGGATCATGAAAAGAACACAGGTCCAGTCAAACTGGTATATCCTTATGTGTTTTGTGGAAATAATAGATATGTAATGACTCTGGATGTGGTTCATGAAAAGAACAGACATGCAATGACACTGGTGGATCCATGTGTGGTTTTTGAGAAGAATTCACATGCAATGACTCTGGCTGTGGTTCATGAAAAGAACACACATGCAATGACACTACTGGATCCATGTGTGGTTTGTGATAAGAACACACATGCAATGACACCGGGTGTGGTTCATGAAAAGAACACACATCCAATGACACTGGTGTATCCTTATGTGGTTTGTGAAAAGAGGACACATGCAATGACACTGGTGGATCGATGTGTGGTTTGTGAGAAGAACACACATACAATGACACTGGGTGTGGTTCATGAAAAGAACCCTCATCCAATGACACTGGTGGATCTATATGTGGTTTGTGGAAAGAACAGACATGCAATGACACTGGGTGTGGTTCACGAAATGAACACTCATCTAATGACACTGTTGGATCCATGTGTGGTTGATGAGAAGAACACACATGCAATGACACTGGGTGTGCTTCATGAAAAGAACACACATCCAATGACACCGGTGTATCCTTATGTGGTTTGTGATAAGAACATACATGTAATGACACTGGCTGTGGTTCATGAAAAGAACAGACATGCAATGACACTGGTGGATCCATGTGTGGTTTTTGAGAAGAATTCACATGCAATGACTCTAGCTATGGTTCATGAAAAGAACAGACATGCAATAACACTGGTGGATCAATGTGTGGTTTGTGAGAAGAACACACATGCAATGACTCTGGCTGTGGTTCATGAAAAGAACACACATGCAATGACACTGGTGGATCCATGTAAGGTTTGTGAGAAGAACACACATGCAATGACACCGGGTGTGGTTCATGGAAAGAACAGACATGCAATGACTCTAGTTGTGGTTTGTAAAAATAACACATATCCAATGACACTGGTGGATCCATATGTGGTTTGTGGAAAGAGCAGACATGCAATGAGTCTAGCTGTGGTTTGTGAAAAAAACAGACGTGCAATGACACTGGTGGATCAATGTGCGGTTTGTGAGAAGAACACACATGCAATGACACTTGCTGTGGTCCATGAAAAGAAGACACATCCAATGACACTAGTGTATCCTTATGTGGTTTGTGAGAAGAACAGACATACTATGACTCTAGATGTGGTTGAAAAAAAGAACATACATGCAATGACACTGGTGGATCCATTTGTGGTTTGTGAGAAGAACACACATGCAATGACTCTTGCTATGGTTCATGAAAAGAACGCACATGCAATGACACTGGTGGATCCATGTGTGGTTTATGAAAGAACACAGATGCAATGATGTTGGGTCTAGTTCATGAAAAAAACACATCCAATGACACTGGTGTATCCTTATGTGGTTTGTGAAAAGAGCACACATGCAATGAGATTGGTGGATCCATGTGTGGTTTGTGAGAAGAACACACATGCAATGACACTGGGTGTGGTTCATGAAAAGAACACTCATCCAATGACACTGGTGGATCCATATGTGGTTTGTGGAACGAACAGACCTGCAATGACACTGGGTGTGGTTCATGAAAAGAACACTCATCCAATGACACTGGTGGATCCATATGTGGTTTGTGGAAAGAATAGACATGCAATGACTCTAGCTGTGGTTTAAGGAAGAACAAACATGCAATGACTCTAGTTGTGGTTCATGAAAAGAACACGCATCCAGTGAAACTGGTGTATCCTTATGTGGTTTTTGGAAAGAATAGATATGCAATGACTCTGGCTGTGGTTCATGAAAACAACAGACATGCAATGACACTGGTGGATCCAGGTGTGGTTTGTGAGAAGAAGACACATGCAATGACTCTGGCTGTGGTTCAGGAAAATAACTCTCATCCAATGACACTGGTGGATCCATATGTGGTTTGTGGAAAGAACAGACATGCAATGACACAGGGTGTGGTCCATGAAAAGAACACTCATCCAATGACACTTGTGGATCCATATGTGGTTTGTGGAAAGAACAGACATGCAATGACTCTAGCTGTGGATTAAGAAAAGAAACGACATGCAATGACTCTAGTTGTGGTTCATGACAAGAACACACATCCAGTGAAACTAGTGTATCCTTATGTGGTTTGTGGAAAGAACTGACATGCAATGAATACCTGTGGTTTGTGAAAAGAACAGACATGCAATGACACTGGTGGATCCATGTGTGATTTGTGAGAAGAACACACATGCAATAACATTGGGTGTGGTTCATGAAAACAACACACATACAATGACACCGATGTATCCTTATGTGGTTTGTGATAAGAACAGCCATGCAATGACACTGGCTGTGGTTCATGAAAAAACAGACATGCAATGACACTGGTGGATCCAAGTGTGGTTTTTGAGAAGAATTCACATGCAATGACTCTGGCTGTGGTTCATGAAAAGAACACACATGCAATGACACTAGTGGATCCATGTGTGGTTTGTGATAAGAACAGACATGCAATGACTCTAGCTATGGTTTAAGAAAAGAAACGACATGCAATGACTCTAGTTGTGGTTCATTAAAAGAACACACATCCAGTGACACTAGTGTATCCTTATGTGGTTTGTGGAAAGAACTAACATGCAATGAATCTAGCTGTCGTTTGTGAAAAGAACAGACATGCAATGACACTGGTGGATCCATGTGTGGTTTATGAGAAGAACACACATGCAATGACACTGGGTGTGCTTCATGAAAAGAACACACATCCAATGACACCGGTGTATCCTTATGTGGTTTGTGATAAGAACATACATGCAATGACACTAGCTGTGGTTCATGAAAAGAAAAGACATGCAATGACACCGGTGGATCCATGTGTGGTGTGTGATAAGAACACACATGCAATGACACCGGATGTGGTTCATGAAAAGAACACACATCCAATGACACTGGTGTATCCTTATGTGGTTTGCTAAAAGAGCACACGTGCAATGACAGTGGTGGATCAATGTGTGGTACGTGAGAAGAACACACATACAATGACACTGGGTGTGGTTCATGAAAAGAACCCTCATCCAATGACACTGGTGGATCTATATGTGGTTTGTGGAAAGAACAGACATGCAATGACACTCGGTGTGGTTCACGAAAAGAACACTCATCCAATGACACTGGTGGTTCCATATGCGGTTTGTGGAAAGAATAGACATGCAATGACTCTAGCTGTGGTTTAAGAAAAAACAAACATGCAATTACTCTAGATGTGGTTAAAAAAAGAACATACATGTAATGACACTGGTGGATCCATGTGTGGATTGTGAGAAGAACAGACATGCAATGACACTAGGTGTGGTTCATGAAAAGAACACCCTATCCAATGACACTGGTGGATTCATATGTGGTTTGTGGAAAGAACAGACATGCAATGACACTGGGTGTGGTTCATGAAAAGAAAACTCATCCAATGACACTGGTGGATCCATATGTGGTTTGTGGAAAGAACAGACATGCAACGACTCTAGCTATGGTTTAAGAAAAGAACAGACATGCAATGACTCTAGTTGTGGATCATGAAAAGAACACACGTCCAGTCAAACTGGTCTATCCTTATGTGTTTTGTGGAAATAATAGATATGTAATGACTCTGGATGTGGTTCATGAAAAGAACAGACATGCAATGACACTGGTGGATCCATGTGTGGTTTTTGAGAAGAATTCACATGCAATGACTCTGGCTGTGGTTCATGAAAAGAACACACATGCAATGACACTGCTGGATCCATGTGTGGTTTGTGATAAGAACACACATGCAATGACACCGGGTGTGGTTCATGAAAAGAACACACATCCAATGACACTGGTGTATCCTTATGTGGTTTGTGAAAAGAGGACACATGCAATGACACTGGTGGATCGATGTGTGGTTCGTGAGAAGAACACACATACAATGACTCTGGGTGTGGTTCATGAAAAGAACCCTCATCCAATGACACTGGTGGATCTATATGTGGTTTGTGGAAAAACAGACATGCAATGACACTGATTGTGGTTCACGAAAAGAACACTCATCTAATGACACTGTTGGATCCATGTGTGGTTGATGAGAAGAACACACATGCAATGATAGTGGGTGTGCTTCATGAAAAGAACACACATCCAATGACACCGATGTATCCTTATGTGGTTTGTGATAAGAACATACATGTAATGACACTGGCTGTGGTTCATGAAAAGAACAGACATGCAATGACACTGGTGGATCCATGTGTGGTTTTTGAGAAGAATTCACATGCAATGACTCTAGCTATGGTTCATGAAAAGAACAGACATGCAATAACACTGGTGGATCCATGTGTGGTTTGTGAGAAGAACACACATGCAATGACTCTGGCTGTGGTTCATGAAAAGAACACACATGCAATGACACTGGTGGATCCATGTAAGGTTTGTGAGAAGAACACACATGCAATGACACCGGGTGTGGTTCATGGAAAGAACAGACATGCAATGACTCTAGTTGTGGTTTGTAAAAATAACACATATCCAATGACACTGGTGGATCCATATGTGGTTTGTGGAAAGAGCAGACATGCAATGAGTCTAGCTGTGGTTTGTGAAAAAAACAGACGTGCAATGACACTGGTGGATCAATGTGCGGTTTGTGAGAAGAACACACATGCAATGACACTTGCTGTGGTCCATGAAAAGAAGACACATCCAATGACACTAGTGTATCCTTATGTGGTTTGTGAGAAGAACAGACATACTATGACTCTAGATGTGGTTGAAAAAAAGAACATACATGCAATGACACTGGTGGATCCATTTGTGGTTTGTGAGAAGAACACACATGCAATGATTCTTGCTATGGTTCATGAAAAGAACGCACATGCAATGCCACTGGTGGATCCATGTGTGGTTTATGAAAGAACACAGATGCAATGATGTTGGGTCTAGTTCATGAAAAAAAACACATCCAATGACACTGGTGTATCCTTATGTGGTTTGTGAAAAGAGCACACATGCAATGAGATTGGTGGATCCATGTGTGGTTTGTGAGAAGAACACACATGCAATGACACTGGGTGTGGTTCATGAAAAGAACACTCATCCAATGACACTGGTGGATCCATATGTGGTTTGTGGAACGAACAGACATGCAATGACACTGGGTGTGGTTCATGAAAAGAACACTCCTCCAATGACACGGGTGGATCCATATGTGGTTTGTGGAAAGAATAGACATGCAATGACTCTAGCTGTGGTTTAAGGAAGAACAAACATGCAATGACTCTAGTTGTGGTTCATGAAAAGAACACGCATCCAGTGAAACTGGTGTATCCTTATGTGGTTTTTGGAAAGAATAGATATGCAATGACTCTGGCTGTGGTTCATGAAAACAACAGACATGCAATGACACTGGTGGATCCAGGTGTGGTTTGTGAGAAGAAGACACATGCAATGACTCTGGCTGTGGTTCATGAAAATAACTCTCATCCCATGACACTGGTGGATCCATATGTGGTTTGTGGAAAGAACAGACATGCAATGACACAGGGTGTGGTCCATGAAAAGAACACCCATCCAATGACACTGGTGGATCCATATGTGGTTTGTGGAAAGAAAAAACATGCAATGACACTGGGTGTGGTTCATGAAAAGAACACTCATCAATGACACTTGTGGATCCATATGTGGTTTGTGGAAAGAACAGACATGCAATGACTCTAGCTGTGGATTAAGAAAAGAAACGACATGCAATGACTCTAGTTGTGGTTCATGACAAGAACACACATCCAGTGAAACTAGTGTATCCTTATGTGGTTTGTGGAAAGAACTGACATGCAATGAATACCTGTGGTTCGTGAAAAAAACAGACATGCAATGACACTGGTGGATCCATGTGTGGTTTGTGAGAAGAACACACATGCAATAACACTGGGTGTGGTTCATGAAAACAACACACATACAATGACACCGGTGTATCCTTATGTGGTTTGTGATAAGAACAGCCATGCAATGACACTGGTTGTGGTTCATGAAAAAACAGACATGAAATGACACCCGTGGATCCATGGGTGGTTTTTGAGAAGAATTCACATGCAATGACTCTGGCTGTGGTTCATGAAAAGAACACACATGCAATGACACTAGTGGATTCATGTGTGGTTTGTGATAAGAACACACATGCAATGACACCGGGTGTGGTTCATGAAAAGAACAGACATCCAGTGACACTGGTGTATCCTTATGTGGTTTGTGAAAAGAGCACACATGCAATGACACTGGTGGATCGATGTGTGGTTCGTGAGAAGAACACACATACAATGACACTGGGTGTGGTTCATGAAAAGAACCCTTATCCAATGACACTGGTGGATCTATATGTCATTTGTGGAACGAACAGACATGCAATGACACTGGGTGTGGTTCACGAAAAGAACACTCATCCAATGGCACTGGTGGATCCATATGCGGTTTGTGGAAAGAATTGACATGCAATGACTCTAGCTGTGGTTTAAGAAAAAACAAACATGCAATTACTCTAGATGTGGTTCAAAAAAAGAACATACATGTAATGACACTGGTGGATCCATGTGTGGATTGTGAGAAGAACACACATGCAATGACAGTAGGTGTGGTTCATGAAAAGAACACTCATCCAATGACACTGGTGGATTCATATGTGGTTTGTGGAAAGAACAGACATGCAATGACACTGGGTGTGGTTCATGAAAAGAAAACTCATCCAATGACACTGGTGGATCCATATGTGGTTTGTGGAAAGAACAAACATGCAATGACTCTAGCTATGGTTTAAGAAAAGAACAGACATGCAATGACTCTAGTTGTGGATCATGAAAAGAACACACGTCCAGTCAAACTGGTGTATCCTTATGTGGTTTGTGGAAAGAATAGACATGTAATGACTCTAGATGTGGTTCATGAAAAGAACAGACATGCAATGACACTGGTGGATCCATGTGTGGTTTGTGAGAAGAACACACATGCAATGTCTCTGGATGTGGTTCATGAAAAGAACTCTCATCCAATGACACTGGTGGATCCATATGGGGTTTGTGGAAAGAACAAACATGCAATGACATTGGTTGTGGTTCATGAAAAGAACACTCGTCCAATGACACTGGTGGATCCATATGTGGTTTGTGGAAAGAACAAACATGCAATGACTCTAGCTATGGTTTAAGAAAAGAAACGACATGCAATGACTCTAGTTGTGGTTCATGTAAAGAACACACATCCAGTGACACTAGTGTATCCTTATGTGGTTTGTGGAAAGAACTAACATGCAATGACTCTAGCTGTGGTTTGTGAAAAGAACAGACATGCAATGACACTGGTGGATCCATGTGTGGTTTATGAGAAGAACACACATCCAATGACACTGGTGGATCCATATGTGGTTTATGGAAAGAACATACATGCAATGACTCTAGCTGTGGTTTAAGAAAAGAAACGACATGCAATGACTCTAGTTGTGGTTCATGAAAAGAACACACATCCAGTGACACTGGTGTATCCTTATGTGGTTTGTGGAAAGAACTGATATGCAATGACTAGATGTGATTTGTGAAAAGAATAGACATGCAATGACACTAGTGGATCCATGTGTGGTTTGTGAGAAGAACACACATGCAATGACTCTGGCTATGGTTCATGAAAAGAACTCTCATCCAATGACACTAGTGGATCCATATGTGTTTCGTGGAAAGAACAAACATGCAATGACACTGGGTGTGGTTCATGAAAAGAACACTCATCCAATGACACTGGTGGATCCATATGTGGTTTGTGGAAAGAACAGACATGCAATGACTCTAGCTGTGGTTTAAGAAAAGAAACGACACGCAATGACTCTAGTTGTGGTTCATGAAAAGAACACACATCCAGTGACACTAGTGTATCCTTATGTGGTTTGTGGAAAGAACTAACATGCAATGACTCTAGTTGTTGTTTGTGAAGAGAACAGACATGCAATGACATTGGTGGATCCATGTGTGGTTTATGAGAAGAACACACATGCAATGACACTGGGTGTGCTTCATGAAAAGAACACACATCCAATGACACCGGTGTATCCTTATGTGGTTTGTGATAAGAACATACATGCAATGACACTGGCTGTTGTTCATGAAAAGAACAGACATGCAATGACACTGGTGGATCCATGTGTGGTTTTTGAGAAGAATTCACATGCAATGACTCTGGCTGTGGTTCATGAAAAGAACACACATGCAATGACACTGGTGGGTCCATGTGTGGTTTGTGATAAGAACACACATGCAATGACACCGGGTGTGGTTCATGAAAAGAACACACATCCAATGACACTGGTGTATCCTTATGTGGTTTGTTAAAAGAGCACACATGCAATGACACTGCTGGATCGATGTGTGGTTCGTGAGAAGAACACACATACAATGACACTGGGTGTGGTTCATGAAAAGAACCCTCATCCAATGACACTGGTGGATCTATATGTGGTTTGTGGAAAGAACAGACATGCAATGACACTGGGTGTGGTTCACGAAAAGAACACTCATCCAATGACACTGGTGGATCCACATGCGGTTTGTGGAAAGAATAGACATGCAATGACTCTAGCTATGGTTTAAGAAAAAACAAACATGCAATTACTCTAGATGTGGTTCAAAAAAAGGACATACATGTAATGACACTGGTGGATCCATGTGTGGATTGTGAGAAGAACACACATGAAATGACACTAGGTGTGGTTCATGAAAAGAACACTCAACCAATGACACTGGTGGATTCATATGTGGTTTGTGGAAAGAACAGACATGCAATGACACTGGTGGATCCATGTGTGGTTTTTGAGAAGAATTCACATGCAATGACTCTGGTTGTGGTTCATGAAAAGAACACACATGCAATGACACTGCTGGATCCATGTGTGGTTTGTGATAAGAACACACATGCAATGACACCGGGTGCATGAAAAGAACACACATCCAATGACACTGGTGTATCCTTATGTGGTTTGTGAAAAGAGCACACATGCAATGACACTGGTGGATCAATGTGTGGTTCGTGAGAAGAACACACATACAATGACACTGGGTGTGGTTCATGAAAAGAACCCTCATCCAATGACACTGGTGGATCTATATGTGGTTTGTGGAAAGAACAGACATGCAATGACACTGGGTGTGGTTCACAAAAAGAACACTCATCCAATGACACTGGTGGATCCATATGCGGTTTGTGGAAAGAATAGACATGCAATGACTCTAGTTGTGGTTTAAGAAAAAACAAACATGCAATTACTCTAGATGTGGTTCAAAAAAAGAACATACATGTAATGACACTAGTGGATCCATGTGTGGATTGTGAGAAGAACACACATGCAATGACAGTAGGTGTGGTTCATGAAAAGAACACTCATCCAATGACACTGGTGGATTCATATGTGGTTTGTGGAAAGAACAGACATGCAATGACAATGGGTGTGGTTCATGAAAATAAAACTCATCCAATGACACTGGTGGATCCATATGTGGTTTGTGAAAAGAACGGACATGCAATGACTCTAGCTATCGTTTAAGAAAAGAACAGACATGCAATGACTCTAGTTGTGGATCATGAAAAGAACACACGTCTAGTCAAACTGGTGTATCCTTATGTGGTTTGTGGAAAGAATAGATATGTAATGACTCTGGATGTGGTTCATGAAAAGAACAGACATGCAATGACACTGGTGGATCCATGTGTGGTTTGTGAGAAGAACACACATGCAATGACTCTGGATGTGGTTCATGAAAAGAACTCTCATCCAATGACACTGGTGGATCCATATGTGGTTTGTGGAAAGAACAAACATGCAATGACATTGGGTGTGGTTCATGAAAAGAACACTCGTCCAATGACACTGGTGGATCCATATGTGGTTTGTGGAAAGAACAAACATGCAATGACTCTAGATGTGGTTTAAGAAAAGAAACGACATGCAATGACTCTAGTTGTGGCTCATGAAAAGAACACACATCCAGTGACACTAGTGTATCCTTATGTGGTTTGTGGAAAGAACTAATATGCAATGACTCTAGCTGTGGTTTGTGAAAAGAACAGACATGCAATGACATCGGGTGTGGTTCACGAAAAGAACACTCATCCAATGACACTGGTGGATCCATATGCGGTCTGTGGAAAGAATAGACATGCAATGACTCTAGCTATGGTTTAAGAAAAAACAAACATGCAATTACTCTAGATGTGGTTCAAAAAAAGGACATACATGTAATGACACTGGTGGATCCATGTGTGGATTGTGAGAAGAACACACATGCAATGACACTAGGTGTGGTTCATGAAAAGAACACTCATCCAATGACACTGGTGGATTCATATGTGGTTTGTGGAAAGAACAGACATGCAATGACAGTGGGTGTGGTTCATGAAAAGAAAACTCATCCAATGACACTGGTGGATCCATATGTGGTTTGTGGAAATAACAGACATGTAATGACTCTAGCTATGGTTTAAGAAAAGAACAGACATGCAATGACTCTAGTTGTGGATCATGAAAAGAACACACGTCCAGTCAAACTGGTGTATCATTATGTGGTTTGTGGAAATAATAGATATGTAATGACTCTGAATGTGGTTCGTGAAAAGAACAGACATGCAATGACACTGGTGGATCCATGTGTGGTTTTTGAGAAGAATTCACATGCAATGACTCTGGCTGTGGTTCATGAAAAGAACACACATGCAATGACACTGTTGGATCCATGTGTGGTTTGTGATAAGAACACACATGCAATGACACCAGGTGCATGAAAAGAACACACATCCAATGACACTGGTGTATCCTTATGTGGTTTGTGAAAAGAGCACACATGCAATGACACTGGTGGATCGATGTGTGGTTCATGAGAAGAACACACATACAATGACACTGGGTGTGGTTCATGAAAAGAACCCTCATCCAATGACACTGGTGGATCTATATGTGGTTTGTGGAAAGAACAGACATGCAATGACACTGGGTGTGGTTCACGAAAAGAACACTCATCCAATGACATTGGTGGATCCATATGCAGTTTGTGGAAAGAATAGACATGCAATGACTCTAGCTGTGGTTTAAGAAAAAACAAACATGCAATTATTCTAGATGTGGTTCAAAAAAAGAACATACATGTAATGACACTGGTGGATCCATGTGTGGATTGTGAGAAGAACACACATGCAATGACAGTAGGTGTGGTTCATGAAAAGAACACTGATCCAATGACACTGGTGGATTCATATGTGGTTTGTGGAAAGAACAGACTTGCAATGACACCGGGTGTGGTTCATGAAAAGAAAACTCATCCAATGACACTGGTGGATCCATATATGGTTTGTGGAAAGAACAGACATGCAATGACTCTAGCTATGGTTTAAGAAAAGAACAGACATGCAATGACTCTAGTTGTGGATCATGAAAAGAACACACGTTCAGTCAAACTGGTGTATCCTTATGTGGTTTGTGGAAAGAATAGATATGTAATGACTCTGGATGTGGTTCATGAAAAGAACAGACATGCAATGACACTGGTGGATCCATGTGTGGTTTGTGAGAAGAACACACATGCAATGACTCTGGATGTGGTTCATGAAAAGAACTCTCATCCAATGACACTGGTGGATCCATATGTGGTTTGTGGAAAGAACAAACATGCAATGACATTGGGTGTGGTTCATGAAAAGAACACTCGTCCAATGACACTGGTGGATCCATATGTGGTTTGTGCAAAGAACAAACATGCAATGACTCTAGCTGTGGTTTAAGAAAAGAAACAACATGCAATGACTCTAGTTGTGGTTCATGAAAAGAACACACATCTAGTAACACTAGTGTATCCTTATGTGGTTTGTGGAAAGAACTAACATGCAATGACTCTAGCTGTGGTTTGTGAAAAGAACAGACATGCAATGACACTGGTGGATCCATGTGTGGTTATGAGAAGAACACACATCCAATGACACTGGTGGATCCATATGTGGTGTGTGGAAAGAACAGACATGCAATGACTCTAGCTATGGTTTAAGAAAATAAATGACATGCAATGACTCTAGTTGTGGTTCATGAAAAGAACACACATCCAATGACACTGGTGTATCCTTATGTGGTTTGTGGAAAGAACTGATATGCAATGACTAGATGTGATTTGTGAAAAGAATAGACATGCAATGACACTAGTGGATCCATGTGTGGTTTGTGAGAAGAACACACATGCAATGACTCTGGCTGTGGTTCATGAAAAGAACTCTCATCCAATGACACTGGTGGATCCATATGTGTTTTGTGGAAAGAACAAACATGCAATGACACTGGGTGTGGTTCATGAAAAGAACACTCATCCAATGACACTGGTGGATCTATATGTGGTTTGTGGAAAGAACAAACATGCAATGACTCTAGCTGTGGTTTAAGAAAAGAACACGCAATGACACTAGTTATGGTTCCTGAAAAGAACACACATCCAGTGACACTAGTGTATCCTTATGTGGTTTGTGGAAAGAGCTAACATGCAATGACTCTGGCTGTGGTTTGTGAAAAGAATAGACATGCAATGACACTGGTGGATCCATGTGTGGTTTATGAGAAGAACACACATGCAATGACACTGGGTGTGCTTCATAAAAAAACACACATCCAATGACACCGGTGTATCCTTATGTGGTTTGTGATAAGAACATACATGCAATGACACTGGCTGTGGTTCATGAAAAGAACAGACATGCAATGACACTAGTGGATCCATGTGTGGTTTTTGAGAAGAATTCACATGCAATGACTCTGCCTGTGGTTCATGAAAAGAACACACATGGAATGACACTGGTGGATCCATGTGTGGTTTGTGATAAGAACACACATGCAATGACACTGGGTGTGGTTCATGAAAAGAACACACATCCAATGACACTGGTGTATCCTTATGTGGTTTGTTAAAAGAACACACATGCAATGAAACTGGTGGATCGATGTGTGGTTCGTGAGAAGAACACACATACAATGACACTGGGTGTGGTTCATGAAAAGAACCCTCATCCAATGACACTGGTGGATCTATATGTGGTTTGTGGAAAGAACAGACATGCAATGACACTGGGTGTGGTTCACGAAAAGAACACTCATCCAATGACACTGGTGGATCCATATGCGGTTTGTGGAAAGAATAGACATGAAATGACTCTAGCTATGGTTTAAGAAAAAACAAACATGCAATTACTCTAGATGTTGTTCAAAAAAGGACATACATGTAATGACACTGGTGGATCCATGTGTGGATTGTGAGAAGAACACACATGCAATGACACTAGGTGTGGTTCATGAAAAGAACACTCAACCAATTACACTGGTGGATTCATATGTGGTTTGTGGAAAGAACAAACATGCAATGACACTGGTGGATCCATGTGTGGTTTTTGAGAAGAATTCACATGCAATGACTCTGGCTGTGGTTCATGAAAAGAACACACATGCAATGACACTGCTGGATCCATGTGTGGTTTGTGATAAGAACACACATGCAATGACACCGGGTGCATGAAAACAACACACATCCAATGACACTGGTGTATCCTTATGTGGTTTGTGATAAGAGCACACATGCAATGACACTGGTGGATCGATGTGTGGTTCGTGAGAAGAACACACATACAATGACACTGGGTGTGGTTCATGAAAAGAACCCTCATCCAATGACACTGGTGGATCTATATGTGGTTTGTGGAAAGAACAGACATGCAATGACACTAGGTGTGGTTCACGAAAAGAACACTCATCCAATGACACTGGTGGATCCATATGCGGTTTGTGGAAAGAATAGACATGCAATGACTCTAGCTGTGGTTTAAGAAAAAACAAACATGCAATTACTCTAGATGTGGTTCAAAAAAAGAACATACTTGTAATGACACTAGTGGATCCATGTGTGGATTGTGAGAAGAACACACATGCAATGACACTAGGTGTCGTTCATGAAAAGAACACTCATCCAATGACACTGGTGGACTCATATGTGGTTTGTGGAAAGAACAGACATGCAATGACACTGGGTGTGGTTCATGAAAATAAAACTCATCCAATGACACTGGTGGATCCATATGTGGTTTGTGATAAGAACAGACATGCAATGACTCTAGCTATGGTTTAAGAAAAGAAACGACATGCAATGACTCTAGTTGTGGTTCATGAAAAGAACACACATCCAGTGACACTAGTGTATCCTTATGTGGTTTGTGGAAAGAACTAACATGCAATGACTCTAGCTGTGGTTTGTGAAAAAAACAGACATGCAATGACACTGGTGGATCCATGTGTGGTTTATGAGAAGAACACACATGCAATGACACTGGGTGTGCTTCATGAAAAGAACACACATCCAATGACACCGGTGTATCCTTATGTGGTTTGTGATAAGAACATACATGCAATGACACTAGCTGTGGTTCATGAAAAGAAAAGACATGCAATGACACTGGTGGATCCATGTGTGGTTTTTGATAAGAACACACATGCAATGACACCGGGTGTGGTTCATGAAAAGAACACACATCCAATGACACTGGTGTATCCTTATGTGGTTTGCTAAAAGAGCACACGTGCAATGACAGTGGTGGATCAATGTGTGGTACGTGAGAAGAACACACATACAATGACACTGGGTGTGGTTCATGAAAAGAACCCTCATCCAATGACACTGGTGGATCTATATGTGGTTTGTGGAAAGAACAGACATGCAATGACACTCGGTGTGGTTCACGAAAAGAACACTCATCCAATGACACTGGTGGTTCCATATGCGGTTTGTGGAAAGAATAGACATGCAATGACTCTAGCTGTGGTTTAAGAAAAAACAAACATGCAATTACTCTAGATGTGGTTAAATAAAAGAACATACATGTAATGACACTGGTGGATCCATGTGTGGATTGTGAGAAGAACAGACATGCAATGACACTAGGTGTGGTTCATGAAAAGAACACTCATCCAATGACACTGGTGGATTCATATGTGGTTTGTGGAAAGAACAGACATGCAATGACACTGGGTGTGGTTCATGAAAAGAAAACTCATCCAATGACACTGGTGGATCCATATGTGGTTTGTGGAAAGAACAGACATGCAATGACTCTAGCTATGGTTTAAGAAAAGAACAGACATGCAATGACTCTAGTTGTGGATCATGAAAAGAACACAGGTCCAGTCAAACTGGTATATCCTTATGTGTTTTGTGGAAATAATAGATATGTAATGACTCTGGATGTGGTTCATGAAAAGAACAGACATGCAATGACACTGGTGGATCCATGTGTGGTTTTTGAGAAGAATTCACATGCAATGACTCTGGCTGTGGTTCATGAAAAGAACACACATGCAATGACACTACTGGATCCATGTGTGGTTTGTGATAAGAACACACATGCAATGACACCGGGTGTGGTTCATGAAAAGAACACACATCCAATGACACTGGTGTATCCTTATGTGGTTTGTGAAAAGAGGACACATGCAATGATACTGGTGGATCGATGTGTGGTTCGTGAGAAGAACACACATACAATGACACTGGGTGTGGTTCATGAAAAGAACCCTCATCCAATGACACTGGTGGATCTATATCTGGTTTGTGGAAAGAACAGACATGCAATGACACTGGGTGTGGTTCACGAAATGAACACTCATCTAATGACACTGTTGGATCCATGTGTGGTTGATGAGAAGAACACACATGCAATGACACTGGGTGTGCTTCATGAAAAGAACACACATCCAATGACACCGGTGTATCCTTATGTGGTTTGTGATAAGAACATACATGTAATGACACTGGCTGTGGTTCATGAAAAGAACAGACATGCAATGACACTGGTGGATCCATGTGTGGTTTTTGAGAAGAATTCACATGCAATGACTCTAGCTATGGTTCATGAAAAGAACAGACATGCAATAACACTGGTGGATCAATGTGTGGTTTGTGAGAAGAACACACATGCAATGACTCTGGCTGTGGTTCATGAAAAGAACACACATGCAATGACACTGGTGGATCCATGTAAGGTTTGTGAGAAGAACACACATGCAATGACACCGGGTGTGGTTCATGGAAAGAACAGACATGCAATGACTCTAGTTGTGGTTTGTAAAAATAACACATATCCAATGACACTGGTGGATCCATATGTGGTTTGTGGAAAGAGCAGACATGCAATGAGTCTAGCTGTGGTTTGTGAAAAAAACAGACGTGCAATGACACTGGTGGATCAATGTGCGGTTTGTGAGAAGAACACACATGCAATGACACTTGCTGTGGTCCATGAAAATAAGACACATCCAATGACACTAGTGTATCCTTCTGTGGTTTGTGAGAAGAACAGACATACTATGACTCTAGATGTGGTTGAAAAAAAGAACATACATGCAATGACACTGGTGGATCCATTTGTGGTTTGTGAGAAGAACACACATGCAATGACTCTTGCTATGGTTCATGAAAAGAACGCACATGCAATGACACTGGTGGATCCATGTGTGGTTTATGAAAGAACACAGATGCAATGATGTTGGGTCTAGTTCATGAAAAAAACACATCCAATGACACTGGTGTATCCTTATGTGGTTTGTGAAAAGAGCACACATGCAATGAGATTGGTGGATCCATGTGTGGTTTGTGAGAAGAACACACATGCAATGACACTGGGTGTGGTTCATGAAAAGAACACTCATCCAATGACACTGGTGGATCCATATGTGGTTTGTGGAACGAACAGACATGCAATGACACTGGGTGTGGTTCATGAAAAGAAGACTCATCCAATGACACTGGTGGATCCATATGTGGTTTGTGGAAAGAATAGACATGCAATGACTCTAGCTGTGGTTTAAGGAAGAACAAACATGCAATGACTCTAGTTGTGGTTCATGAAAAGAACAGGCATCCAGTGAAACTGGTGTATCCTTATGTGGTTTTTGGAAAGAATAGATATGCAATGACTCTGGCTGTGGTTCATGAAAACAACAGACATGCAATGACACTGGTGGATCCAGGTGTGGTTTGTGAGAAGAAGACACATGCAATGACTCTGGCTGTGGTTCAGGAAAATAACTCTCATCCAATGACACTGGTGGATCCATATGTGGTTTGTGGAAAGAACAGACATGCAATGACACAGGGTGTGGTCCATGAAAAGAACACTCATCCAATGACACTTGTGGATCCATATGTGGTTTGTGGAAAGAACAGACATGCAATGACTCTAGCTGTGGATTAAGAAAAGAAACGACATGCAATGACTCTAGTTGTGGTTCATGACAAGAACACACATCCAGTGAAACTAGTGTATCCTTATGTGGTTTGTGGAAAGAACTGACATGCAATGAATACCTGTGGTTTGTGAAAAGAACAGACATGCAATGACACTGGTGGATCCATGTGTGATTTGTGAGAAGAACACACATGCAATAACATTGGGTGTGGTTCATGAAAACAACACACATACAATGACACCGATGTATCCTTATGTGGTTTGTGATAAGAACAGCCATGCAATGACACTGGCTGTGGTTCATGAAAAAACAGACATGCAATGACACTGGTGGATCCAAGTGTGGTTTTTGAGAAGAATTCACATGCAATGACTCTGGCTGTGGTTCATGAAAAGAACACACATGCAATGACACTAGTGGATCCATGTGTGGTTTGTGATAAGAACAGACATGCAATGACTCTAGCTATGGTTTAAGAAAAGAAACGACATGCAATGACTCTAGTTGTGGTTCATGAAAAGAACACACATCCAGTGACACTAGTGTATCCTTATGTGGTTTGTGGAAAGAACTAACATGCAATGACTCTAGCTGTCGTTTGTGAAAAGAACAGACATGCAATGACACTGGTGGATCCATGTGTGGTTTATGAGAAGAACACACATGCAATGACACTGGGTGTGCTTCATGAAAAGAACACACATCCAATGACACCGGTGTATCCTTATGTGGTTTGTGATAAGAACATACATGCAATGACACTAGCTGTGGTTCATGAAAAGAAAAGACATGCAATGACACCGGTGGATCCATGTGTGGTGTGTGATAAGAACACACATGCAATGACACCGGGTGTGGTTCATGAAAAGAACACACATCCAATGACACTGGTGTATCCTTATGTGGTTTGCTAAAAGAGCACACGTGCAATGACAGTGGTGGATCAATGTGTGGTACGTGAGAAGAACACACATACAATGACACTGGGTGTGGTTCATGAAAAGAACCCTCATCCAATGACACTGGTGGATCTATATGTGGTTTGTGGAAAGAACAGACATGCAATGACACTCGGTGTGGTTCACGAAAAGAACACTCATCCAATGACACTGGTGGTTCCATATGCGGTTTGTGGAAAGAATAGACATGCAATGACTCTAGCTATGGTTTAAGAAAAAACAAACATGCAATTACTCTAGATGTGGTTAAAAAAAAGAACATACATGTAATGACACTGGTGGATCCATGTGTGGATTGTGAGAAGAACAGACATGCAATGACACTAGGTGTGGTTCATGAAAAGAACACCCTATCCAATGACACGGGTGGATTCATATGTGGTTTGTGGAAAGAACAGACATGCAATGACACTGGGTGTGGTTCATGAAAAGAAAACTCATCCAATGACACTGGTGGATCCATATGTGGTTTGTGGAAAGAACAGACATGCAACGACTCTAGCTATGGTTTAAGAAAAGAACAGACATGCAATGACTCTAGTTGTGGATCATGAAAAGAACACACGTCCAGTCAAACTGGTCTATCCTTATGTGTTTTGTGGAAATAATAGATATGTAATGACTCTGGATGTGGTTCATGAAAAGAACAGACATGCAATGACACTGGTGGATCCATGTGTGGTTTTTGAGAAGAATTCACATGCAATGACTCTGGCTGTGGTTCATGAAAAGAACACACATGCAATGACACTGCTGGATCCATGTGTGGTTTGTGATAAGAACACACATGCAATGACACCGGGTGTGGTTCATGAAAAGAACACACATCCAATGACACTGGTGTATCCTTATGTGGTTTGTGAAAAGAGGACACATGCAATGACACTGGTGGATCGATGTGTGGTTCGTGAGAAGAACACACATACAATGACTCTGGGTGTGGTTCATGAAAAGAACCCTCATCCAATGACACTGGTGGATCTATATGTGGTTTGTGGAAAGAACAGACATGCAATGACACTGAGTGTGGTTCACGAAAAGAACACTCATCTAATGACACTGTTGGATCCATGTGTGGTTGATGAGAAGAACACACATGCAATGATAGTGGGTGTGCTTCATGAAAAGAACACACATCCAATGACACCGATGTATCCTTATGTGGTTTGTGATAAGAACATACATGTAATGACACTGGCTGTGGTTCATGAAAAGAACAGACATGCAATGACACTGGTGGATCCATGTGTGGTTTTTGAGAAGAATTCACATGCAATGACTCTAGCTATGGTTCATGAAAAGAACAGACATGCAATAACACTGGTGGATCCATGTGTGGTTTGTGAGAAGAACACACATGCAATGACTCTGGCTGTGGTTCATGAAAAGAACACACATGCAATGACACTGGTGGATCCATGTAAGGTTTGTGAGAAGAACACACATGCAATGACACCGGGTGTGGTTCATGGAAAGAACAGACATGCAATGACTCTAGTTGTGGTTTGTAAAAATAACACATATCCAATGACACTGGTGGATCCATATGTGGTTTGTGGAAAGAGCAGACATGCAATGAGTCTAGCTGTGGTTTGTGAAAAAAACAGACGTGCAATGACACTGGTGGATCAATGTGCGGTTTGTGAGAAGAACACACATGCAATGACACTTGCTGTGGTCCATGAAAAGAAGACACATCCAATGACACTAGTGTATCCTTATGTGGTTTGTGAGAAGAACAGACATACTATGACTCTAGATGTGGTTGAAAAAAAGAACATACATGCAATGACACTGGTGGATCCATTTGTGGTTTGTGAGAAGAACACACATGCAATGATTCTTGCTATGGTTCATGAAAAGAACGCACATGCAATGACACTGGTGGATCCATGTGTGGTTTATGAAAGAACACAGATGCAATGATGTTGGGTCTAGTTCATGAAAAAAAACACATCCAATGACACTGGTGTATCCTTATGTGGTTTGTGAAAAGAGCACACATGCAATGAGATTGGTGGATCCATGTGTGGTTTGTGAGAAGAACACACATGCAATGACACTGGGTGTGGTTCATGAAAAGAACACTCATCCAATGACACTGGTGGATCCATATGTGGTTTGTGGAACGAACAGACATGCAATGACACTGGGTGTGGTTCATGAAAAGAACACTCCTCCAATGACACGGGTGGATCCATATGTGGTTTGTGGAAAGAATAGACATGCAATGACTCTAGCTGTGGTTTAAGGAAGAACAAACATGCAATGACTCTAGTTGTGGTTCATGAAAAGAACACGCATCCAGTGAAACTGGTGTATCCTTATGTGGTTTTTGGAAAGAATAGATATGCAATGACTCTGGCTGTGGTTCATGAAAACAACAGACATGCAATGACACTGGTGGATCCAGGTGTGGTTTGTGAGAAGAAGACACATGCAATGACTCTGGCTGTGGTTCATGAAAATAACTCTCATCCCATGACACTGGTGGATCCATATGTGGTTTGTGGAAAGAACAGACATGCAATGACACAGGGTGTGGTCCATGAAAAGAACACCCATCCAATGACACTGGTGGATCCATATGTGGTTTGTGGAAAGAAAAAACATGCAATGACACTGGGTGTGGTTCATGAAAAGAACACTCATCAATGACACTTGTGGATCCATATGTGGTTTGTGGAAAGAACAGACATGCAATGACTCTAGCTGTGGATTAAGAAAAGAAACGACATGCAATGACTCTAGTTGTGGTTCATGACAAGAACACACATCCAGTGAAACTAGTGTATCCTTATGTGGTTTGTGGAAAGAACTGACATGCAATGAATACCTGTGGTTCGTGAAAAAAACAGACATGCAATGACACTGGTGGATCCATGTGTGGTTTGTGAGAAGAACACACATGCAATAACACTGGGTGTGGTTCATGAAAACAACACACATACAATGACACCGGTGTATCCTTATGTTGTTTGTGATAAGAACAGCCATGCAATGACACTGGTTGTGGTTCATGAAAAAACAGACATGAAATGACACCCGTGGATCCATGGGTGGTTTTTGAGAAGAATTCACATGCAATGACTCTGGCTGTGGTTCATGAAAAGAACACACATGCAATGACACTAGTGGATTCATGTGTGGTTTGTGATAAGAACACACATGCAATGACACCGGGTGTGGTTCATGAAAAGAACAGACATCCAATGACACTGGTGTATCCTTATGTGGTTTGTGAAAAGAGCACACATGCAATGACACTGGTGGATCGATGTGTGGTTCGTGAGAAGAACACACATACAATGACACTGGGTGTGGTTCATGAAAAGAACCCTTATCCAATGACACTGGTGGATCTATATGTCATTTGTGGAAAGAACAGACATGCAATGACACTGGGTGTGGTTCACGAAAAGAACACTCATCCAATGGCACTGGTGGATCCATATGCGGTTTGTGGAAAGAATTGACATGCAATGACTCTAGCTGTGGTTTAAGAAAAAACAAACATGCAATTACTCTAGATGTGGTTCAAAAAAAGAACATACATGTAATGACACTAGTGGATCCATGTGTGGATTGTGAGAAGAACACACATGCAATGACAGTAGGTGTGGTTCATGAAAAGAACACTCATCCAATGACACTGGTGGATTCATATGTGGTTTGTGGAAAGAACAGACATGCAATGACACTGGGTGTGGTTCATGAAAAGAAAACTCATCCAATGACACTGGTGGATCCATATGTGGTTTGTGGAAAGAACAAACATGCAATGACTAGCTATGGTTTAAGAAAAGAACAGACATGCAATGACTCTAGTTGTGGATCATGAAAAGAACACACGTCCAGTCAAACTGGTGTATCCTTATGTGGTTTGTGGAAAGAATAGACATGTAATGACTCTAGATGTGGTTCATGAAAAGAACAGACATGCAATGACACTGGTGGATCCATGTGTGGTTTGTGAGAAGAACACACATGCAATGTCTCTGGATGTGGTTCATGAAAAGAACTCTCATCCAATGACACTGGTGGATCCATATGTGGTTTGTGGAAAGAACAAACATGCAATGACATTGGTTGTGGTTCATGAAAAGAACACTCGTCCAATGACACTGGTGGATCCATATGTGGTTTGTGAAAAGAACAAACATGCAATGACTCTAGCTATGGTTTAAGAAAAGAAACGACATGCAATGACTCTAGTTGTGGTTCATGAAAAGAACACACATCTAGTAACACTAGTGTATCCTTATGTGGTTTGTGGAAAGAACTAACATGCAATGACTCTAGCTGTGGTTTGTGAAAAGAACAGACATGCAATGACACTGGTGGATCCATGTGTGGTTATGAGAAGAACACACATCCAATGACACTGGTGCATCCATATGTGGTGTGTGGAAAGAACAGACATGCAATGACTCTAGCTATGGTTTAAGAAAAGAAACGACATGCAATGACTCTAGTTGTGGTTCATGTAAAGAACACACATCCAGTGACACTAGTGTATCCTTATGTGGTTTGTGGAAAGAACTAACATGCAATGACTCTAGCTGTGGTTTGTGAAAAGAACAGACATGCAATGACACTGGTGGATCCATGTGTGGTTTATGAGAAGAACACACATCCAATGACACTGGTGGATCCATATGTGGTTTATGGAAAGAACATACATGCAATGACTCTAGCTGTGGTTTAAGAAAAGAAACGACATGCAATGACTCTAGTTGTGGTTCATGAAAAGAACACACATCCAGTGACACTGGTGTATCCTTATGTGGTTTGTGGAAAGAACTGATATGCAATGACTAGATGTGATTTGTGAAAAGAATAGACATGCAATGACACTAGTGGATCCATGTGTGGTTTGTGAGAAGAACACACATGCAATGACTCTGGCTATGGTTCATGAAAAGAACTCTCATCCAATGACACTAGTGGATCCATATGTGTTTCGTGGAAAGAACAAACATGCAATGACACTGGGTGTGGTTCATGAAAAGAACACTCATCCAATGACACTGGTGGATCCATATGTGGTTTGTGGAAAGAACAGACATGCAATGACTCTAGCTGTGGTTTAAGAAAAGAAACGACACGCAATGACTCTAGTTGTGGTTCATGAAAAGAACACACATCCAGTGACACTAGTGTATCCTTATGTGGTTTGTGGAAAGAACTAACATGCAATGACTCTAGTTGTTGTTTGTGAAGAGAACAGACATGCAATGACATTGGTGGATCCATGTGTAGTTTATGAGAAGAACACACATGCAATGACACTGGGTGTGCTTCATGAAAAGAACACACATCCAATGACACCGGTGTATCCTTATGTGGTTTGTGATAAGAACATACATGCAATGACACTGGCTGTTGTTCATGAAAAGAACAGACATGCAATGACACTGGTGGATCCATGTGTGGTTTTTGAGAAGAATTCACATGCAATGACTCTGGCTGTGGTTCATGAAAAGAACACACATGCAATGACACTGGTGGGTCCATGTGTGGTTTGTGATAAGAACACACATGCAATGACACCGGGTGTGGTTCATGAAAAGAACACACATCCAATGACACTGGTGTATCCTTATGTGGTTTGTTAAAAGAGCACACATGCAATGACACTGCTGGATCGATGTGTGGTTCGTGAGAAGAACACACATACAATGACACTGGGTGTGGTTCATGAAAAGAACCCTCATCCAATGACACTGGTGGATCTATATGTGGTTTGTGGAAAGAACAGACATGCAATGACACTGGGTGTGGTTCACGAAAAGAACACTCATCCAATGACACTGGTGGATCCACATGCGGTTTGTGGAAAGAATAGACATGCAATGACTCTAGCTATGGTTTAAGAAAAAACAAACATGCAATTACTCTAGATGTGGTTCAAAAAAAGGACATACATGTAATGACACTGGTGGATCCATGTGTGGATTGTGAGAAGAACACACATGAAATGACACTACGTGTGGTTCATGAAAAGAACACTCAACCAATGACACTGGTGGATTCATATGTGGTTTGTGGAAAGAACAGACATGCAATGACACTGGTGGATCCATGTGTGGTTTTTGAGAAGAATTCACATGCAATGACTCTGGTTGTGGTTCATGAAAAGAACACACATGCAATGACACTGCTGGATCCATGTGTGGTTTGTGATAAGAACACACATGCAATGACACCGGGTGCATGAAAAGAACACACATCCAATGACACTGGTGTATCCTTATGTGGTTTGTGAAAAGAGCACACATGCAATGACACTGGTGGATCAATGTGTGGTTCGTGAGAAGAACACACATACAATGACACTGGGTGTGGTTCATGAAAAGAACCCTCATCCAATGACACTGGTGGATCTATATGTGGTTTGTGGAAAGAACAGACATGCAATGACACTGGGTGTGGTTCACAAAAAGAACACTCATCCAATGACACTGGTGGATCCATATGCGGTTTGTGGAAAGAATAGACATGCAATGACTCTAGCTGTGGTTTAAGAAAAAACAAACATGCAATTACTCTAGATGTGGTTCAAAAAAAGAACATACATGTAATGACACTAGTGGATCCATGTGTGGATTGTGAGAAGAACACACATGCAATGACAGTAGGTGTGGTTCATGAAAAGAACACTCATCCAATGACACTGGTGGATTCATATGTGGTTTGTGGAAAGAACAGACATGCAATGACAATGGGTGTGGTTCATGAAAATAAAACTCATCCAATGACACTGGTGGATCCATATGTGGTTTGTGAAAAGAACGGACATGCAATGACTCTAGCTATCGTTTAAGAAAAGAACAGACATGCAATGACTCTAGTTGTGGATCATGAAAAGAACACACGTCTAGTCAAACTGGTGTATCCTTATGTGGTTTGTGGAAAGAATAGATATGTAATGACTCTGGATGTGGTTCATGAAAAGAACAGACATGCAATGACACTGGTGGATCCATGTGTGGTTTGTGAGAAGAACACACATGCAATGACTCTGGATGCGGTTCATGAAAAGAACTCTCATCCAATGACACTGGTGGATCCATATGTGGTTTGTGGAAAGAACAAACATGCAATGACATTGGGTGTGGTTCATGAAAAGAACACTCGTCCAATGACACTGGTGGATCCATATGTGGTTTGTGGAAAGAACAAACATGCAATGACTCTAGATGTGGTTTAAGAAAATTAACGACATGCAATGACTCTAGTTGTGGCTCATGAAAAGAACACACATCCAGTGACACTAGTGTATCCTTATGTGGTTTGTGGAAAGAACTAATATGCAATGACTCTAGCTGTGGTTTGTGAAAAGAACAGACATGCAATGACATCGGGTGTGGTTCACGAAAAGAACACTCATCCAATGACACTGGTGGATCCATATGCGGTTTGTGGAAAGAATAGACATGCAATGACTCTAGCTATGGTTTAAGAAAAAACAAACATGCAATTACTCTAGATGTGGTTCAAAAAAAGGACATACATGTAATGACACTGGTGGATCCATGTGTGGATTGTGAGAAGAACACACATGCAATGACACTAGGTGTGGTTCATGAAAAGAACACTCATCCAATGACACTGGTGGATTCATATGTGGTTTGTGGAAAGAACAGACATGCAATGACAGTGGGTGTGGTTCATGAAAAGAAAACTCATCCAATGACACTGGTGGATCCATATGTGGTTTGTGGAAATAACAGACATGCAATGACTCTAGCTATGGTTTAAGAAAAGAACAGACATGCAATGACTCTAGTTGTGGATCATGAAAAGAACACACGTCCAGTCAAACTGGTGTATCATTATGTGGTTTGTGGAAATAATAGATATGTAATAACTCTGAATGTGGTTCGTGAAAAGAACAGACATGCAATGACACTGGTGGATCCATGTGTGGTTTTTGAGAAGAATTCACATGCAATGACTCTGGCTGTGGTTCATGAAAAGAACACACATGCAATGACACTGTTGGATCCATGTGTGGTTTGTGATAAGAACACACATGCAATGACACCAGGTGCATGAAAAGAACACACATCCAATGACACTGGTGTATCCTTATGTGGTTTGTGAAAAGAGCACACATGCAATGACACTGGTGGATCGATGTGTGGTTCATGAGAAGAACACACATACAATGACACTGGGTGTGGTTCATGAAAAGAACCCTCATCCAATGACACTGGTGGATCTATATGTGGTTTGTGGAAAGAACAGACATGCAATGACACTGGGTGTGGTTCACGAAAAGAACACTCATCCAATGACATTGGTGGATCCATATGCAGTTTGTGGAAAGAATAGACATGCAATGACTCTAGCTGTGGTTTAAGAAAAAACAAACATGCAATTATTCTAGATGTGGTTCAAAAAAAGAACATACATGTAATGACACTGGTGGATCCATGTGTGGATTGTGAGAAGAACACACATGCAATGACAGTAGGTGTGGTTCATGAAAAGAACACTGATCCAATGACACTGGTGGATTCATATGTGGTTTGTGGAAAGAACAGACTTGCAATGACACCGGGTGTGGTTCATGAAAAGAAAACTCATCCAATGACACTGGTGGATCCATATATGGTTTGTGGAAAGAACAGACATGCAATGACTCTAGCTATGGTTTAAGAAAAGAACAGACATGCAATGACTCTAGTTGTGGATCATGAAAAGAACACACGTCCAGTCAAACTGGTGTATCCTTATGTGGTTTGTGGAAAGAATAGATATGTAATGACTCTGGATGTGGTTCATGAAAAGAACAGACATGCAATGACACTGGTGGATCCATGTGTGGTTTGTGAGAAGAACACACATGCAATGACTCTGGATGTGGTTCATGAAAAGAACTCTCATCCAATGACACTGGTGGATCCATATGTGGTTTGTGGAAAGAACAAACATGCAATGACATTGGGTGTGGTTCATGAAAAGAACACTCGTCCAATGACACTGGTGGATCCATATGTGGTTTGTGCAAAGAACAAACATGCAATGACTCTAGCTGTGGTTTAAGAAAAGAAACAACATGCAATGACTCTAGTTGTGGTTCATGAAAAGAACACACATCTAGTAACACTAGTGTATCCTTATGTGGTTTGTGGAAAGAACTAACATGCAATGACTCTAGCTGTGGTTTGTGAAAAGAACAAACATGCAATGACACTGGTGGATCCATGTGTGGTTATGAGAAGAACACACATCCAATGACACTGGTGGATCCATATGTGGTGTGTGGAAAGAACAGACATGCAATGACTCTAGCTATGGTTTAAGAAAATAAATGACATGCAATGACTCTAGTTGTGGTTCATGAAAAGAACACACATCCAGTGACACTGGTGTATCCTTATGTGGTTTGTGGAAAGAACTGATATGCAATGACTAGATGTGATTTGTGAAAAGAATAGACATGCAATGACACTAGTGGATCCATGTGTGGTTTGTGAGAAGAACACACATGCAATGACTCTGGCTGTGGTTCATGAAAAGAACTCTCATCCAATGACACTGGTGGATCCATATGTGTTTTGTGGAAAGAACAAACATGCAATGACACTGGGTGTGGTTCGTGAAAAGAACACTCATCCAATGACACTAGTGGATCTATATGTGGTTTGTGGAAAGAACAAACATGCAATGACTCTAGCTGTGGTTTAAGAAAAGAAACGACACGCAATGACACTAGTTATGGTTCCTGAAAAGAACACACATCCAGTGACACTAGTGTATCCTTATGTGGTTTGTGGAAAGAGCTAACATGCAATGACTCTGGCTGTGGTTTGTGAAAAGAATAGACATGCAATGACACTGGTGGATCCATGTGTGGTTTATGAGAAGAACACACATGCAATGACACTGGGTGTGCTTCATAAAAAAACACACATCCAATGACACCGGTGTATCCTTATGTGGTTTGTGATAAGAACATACATGCAATGACACTGGCTGTGGTTCATGAAAAGAACAGACATGCAATGACACTAGTGGATCCATGTGTGGTTTTTGAGAAGAATTCACATGCAATGACTCTGCCTGTGGTTCATGAAAAGAACACACATGGAATGACACTGGTGGATCCATGTGTGGTTTGTGATAAGAACACACATGCAATGACACTGGGTGTGGTTCATGAAAAGAACACACATCCAATGACACTGGTGTATCCTTATGTGGTTTGTTAAAAGAACACACATGCAATGAAACTGGTGGATCGATGTGTGGTTCGTGAGAAGAACACACATACAATGACACTGGGTGTGGTTCATGAAAAGAACCCTCATCCAATGACACTGGTGGATCTATATGTGGTTTGTGGAAAGAACAGGCATGCAATGACACTGGGTGTGGTTCACGAAAAGAACACTCATCCAATGACACTGGTGGATCCATATGCGGTTTGTGGAAAGAATAGACATGAAATGACTCTAGCTATGGTTTAAGAAAAAACAAACATGCAATTACTCTAGATGTGGTTCAAAAAAAGGACATACATGTAATGACACTGGTGGATCCATGTGTGGATTGTGAGAAGAACACACATGCAATGACACTAGGTGTGGTTCATGAAAAGAACACTCAACCAATGACACTGGTGGATTCATATGTGGTTTGTGGAAAGAACAGACATGCAATGACACTGGTGGATCCATGTGTGGTTTTTGAGAAGAATCCACATGCAATGACTCTGGCTGTGGTTCATGAAAAGAACACACATGCAATGACACTGCTGGATCCATGTGTGGTTTGTGATAAGAACACACATGCAATGACACCGGGTGCATGAAAACAACACACATCCAATGACACTGGTGTATCCTTATGTGGTTTGTGATAAGAGCACACATGCAATGACACTGGTGGATCGATGTGTGGTTCGTGAGAAGAACACACATACAATGACACTGGGTGTGGTTCATGAAAAGAACCCTCATCCAATGACACTGGTGGATCTATATGTGGTTTGTGGAAAGAACAGACATGCAATGACACTGGGTGTGGTTCACGAAAAGAACACTCATCCAATGACACTGGTGGATCCATATGCGGTTTGTGGAAAGAATAGACATGCAATGACTCTAGCTGTGGTTTAAGAAAAAACAAACATGCAATTACTCTAGATGTGGTTCAAAAAAAGAACATACTTGTAATGACACTAGTGGATCCATGTGTGGATTGTGAGAAGAACACACATGCAATGACACTAGGTGTGGTTCATGAAAAGAACACTCATCCAATGACACTGGTGGACTCATATGTGGTTTGTGGAAAGAACAGACATGCAATGACACTGGGTGTGGTTCATGAAAATAAAACTCATCCAATGACACTGGTGGATCCATATGTGGTTTGTGAAAAGAACGGACATGCAATGATTCTAGCTATCGTTTAAGAAAAGAACAGACATGCAATGACTCTAGTTGTGTATCATGAAAAGAACACACGTCTAGTCAAACTGGTGTATCCTTATGTGGTTTGTGGAAAGAATAGATATGTAATGACTCTGGATGTGGTTCATGAAAAGAACAGACATGCAATGACACTGGTGGATCCATGTGTGGTTTGTGAGAAGAACACACATGCAATGACTCTGGATGTGGTTCATGAAAAGAACTCTCATCCAATGACACTGGTGGATCCATATGTGGTTTGTGGAAACAACAAACATGCAATGACATTGGGTGTGGTTCATGAAAAGAACACTCGTCCAATGACACTGGTGGATCCATATGTGGTTTGTGGAAAGAACAAACATGCAATGACTCTAGATGTGGTTTAAGAAAAGAAACGACATGCAATGACTCTAGTTGTGGCTCATGAAAAGAACACACATCCAGTGACACTAGTGTATCCTTATGTGGTTTGTGGAAAGAACTAATATGCAATGACTCTAGCTGTGGTTTGTGAAAAGAACAGACATGCAATGACATCGGGTGTGGTTCACGAAAAGAACACTCATCCAATGACACTGGTGGATCCATATGCGGTTTGTGGAAAGAATAGACATGCAATGACTCTAGCTATGGTTTAAGAAAAAACAAACATGCAATTACTCTAGATGTGGTTCAAAAAAAGGACATACATGTAATGACAATGGTGGATCCATGTGTGGATTGTGAGAAGAACACACATGCAATGACACTAGGTGTGGTTCATGAAAAGAACACTCATCCAATGACACTGGTGGATTCATATGTGGTTTGTGGAAAGAACAGACATGCAATGACAGTGGGTGTGGTTCATGAAAAGAAAACTCATCCAATGACACTGGTGGATCCATATGTGGTTTGTGGAAATAACAGACATGCAATGACTCTAGCTATGGTTTAAGAAAAGAACAGACATGCAATGACTCTAGTTGTGGATCATGAAAAGAACACACGTCCAGTCAAACTGGTGTATCATTATGTGGTTTGTGGAAATAATAGATATGTAATGACTCTCAATGTGGTTCGTGAAAAGAACAGACATGCAATGACACTGGTGGATCCATGTGTGGTTTTTGAGAAGAATTCACATGCAATGACTCTGGCTGTGGTTCATGAAAAGAACACACATGCAATGACACTGTTGGATCCATGTGTGGTTTGTGATAAGAACACACATGCAATGACACCAGGTGCATGAAAAGAACACACATCCAATGACACTGGTGTATCCTTATGTGGTTTGTGAAAAGAGCACACATGCAATGACACTGGTGGATCGATGTGTGGTTCATGAGAAGAACACACATACAATGACACTGGGTGTGGTTCATGAAAAGAACCCTCATCCAATGACACTGGTGGATCTATATGTGGTTTGTGGAAAGAACAGACATGCAATGACACTGGGTGTGGTTCACGAAAAGAACACTCATCCAATGACATTGGTGGATCCATATGCAGTTTGTGGAAAGAATAGACATGCAATGACTCTAGCTGTGGTTTAAGAAAAAACAAACATGCAATTATTCTAGATGTGGTTCAAAAAAAGAACATACATGTAATGACACTGGTGGATCCATGTGTGGATTGTGAGAAGAACACACATGCAATGACAGTAGGTGTGGTTCATGAAAAGAACACTGATCCAATGACACTGGTGGATTCATATGTGGTTTGTGGAAAGAACAGACTTGCAATGACACCGGGTGTGGTTCATGAAAAGAAAACTCATCCAATGACACTGGTGGATCCATATATGGTTTGTGGAAAGAACAGACATGCAATGACTCTAGCTATGGTTTAAGAAAAGAACAGACATGCAATGACTCTAGTTGTGGATCATGAAAAGAACACACGTCCAGTCAAACTGGTGTATCCTTATGTGGTTTGTGGAAAGAATAGATATGTAATGACTCTGGATGTGGTTCATGAAAAGAACAGACATGCAATGACACTGGTGGATCCATGTGTGGTTTGTGAGAAGAACACACATGCAATGACTCTGGATGTGGTTCATGAAAAGAACTCTCATCCAATGACACTGGTGGATCCATATGTGGTTTGTGGAAAGAACAAACATGCAATGACATTGGGTGTGGTTCATGAAAAGAACACTCGTCCAATGACACCTGTGGATCCATAAGTGGTTTGTGGAAAGAACAAACATGCAATGACTCTAGCTATGGTGTAAGAAAAGAAACGACATGCAATGACTCTAGTTGTGGTTCATGAAAAGAACACACATCCAGTGACACTAGTGTATCCTTATGTGCTTTGTGGAAAGAACTAACATGCAATGACTCTAGCTATGGTTTGTGAAAAGAACATACATGCAACGACACTGGTGGATCCATGTGTGGTTTATGAGAAGAACACACATCCAATGACACTGGTGGATCCATATGTGGTTTGTGGAAAGAACAGACATGCAATGACTCTAGCTGTGGTTTAAGAAAAGAAACAACATGATGTGACTCTAGTTGTGGTTCATGAAAAGAACACACATCCAGTGACACTGGTGTATCCTTATGTGGTTTGTGGAAAGAACTGATATGCAATGACTAGATGTGATTTGTGAAAAGAATAGACATGCAATGACACTAGTGGATCCATGTGTGGTTTGTGAGAAGAACACACATGCAATGACTCTGGCTGTGGTTCATGAAAAGAACTCTCATCCAATGACACTGGTGGATCCATATGTGGTTTGTGGAAAGAACAAACATGCAATGACACTGGGTGTGGTTCATGAAAAGAACACTCATCCAATGACACTGGTGGATCCATATGTTGTTTGTGGAAAGAACAGACATGCAATGAGTCTAGCTGTGGTTTAAGAAAGGAAACGACACGCAATGACTCTAGTTGTGGTTCATGAAAAGAACACACATCCAGTGACACTAGTGTATCCTTATGTGGTTTGTGGAAAGAACTAACATGCAATGACTCTAGCTGTGGTTTGTGAAAAGAACAGACATGCAATGACACTGGTGGATCCATGTGTGGTTTATGAGAAGAACAGACATGCAATGACACTGGGTGTGCTTCATGAAAAGAACACACATCCAATGACACCGGTGTATCCTTATGTGGTTTGTGATAAGAACATACATGCAATGACACTGCGTGTGGTTCATGAAAAGAACAGACATGCATTGACACTGGTGGATCCATGTGTGGTTTTTGAGAAGAATTCACATGCAATGACTCTGGCTGTGGTTCATGAAAAGAACACACATGCAATGACACTGGTGGATCCATGTGTGGTTTGTGATAAGAACACACATGCAATGACACCGGGTGTGGTTCATGAAAAGAACACACATCCAATGACACTAGTGTATCCTTATGTGGTTTGTTAAAAGAGCACACATGCAATGACACTGGGGTATCGATGTGTGGTTCGTGAGAAGAACACACATACAATGACACTGGGTGTGGTTCATGAAAAGAACCCTCATCCAATGACACTGGTGGATCCATATGTGGTTTGTGGAAAGAATAGACATGCAATGACACTGGGTGTGGTTCACGAAAAGAACACTCATCCAATGACACTGGTGGATCCATATGCGGTTTGTGGAAAGAATAGACATGCAATGACTCTAGCTGTTGTTTAAGAAAAAACAAACATGCAATTACTCTAGATGTGGTTCAAAAAAAGAACATACATGTAATAACACTGGTGGATCCATGTGTGGATTGTGAGAAGAACACACATGCAATGACACTAGGTGTGGTTCATGAAAAGAACACTCATCCAATGACACCGGTGGATTCATATGTGGTTTGTGGAAAGAACAGACATGCAATGACACTGGGTGTGTTTCATGAAAACAAAACTCATCCAATTGCACTGGTGGATCCATATGTGGTTTGTGGAAAGAACAGACATGCAATGACTCTAGCTATGGTTTAAGAAAAGAACAGACATGCAATGACTCTAGTTGTGGATCATGAAAAGAACACACGTCCAGTCAAACTGGTGTATCCTTATATGGTTTGTGGAAATAATAAATATGTAATGACTCTGGATGTGGTTCATGAAAAGAACAGACATGCAATGACACTGTGGATCCATGTGTGGTTTGTGAGAAGAACACACATGCAATGACTCTCGATGTGGATCATGAAAAGAACTCTCATCCAATGACACTGGTGGATCCATATGTGGTTTGTGGAAAGAACAAACATGCAATGACATTGGGTGTGGTTCATGAAAAGAACACTCGTCCAATGACACCTGTGGATCCATAAGTGGTTTGTGGAAAGAACAAACATGCAATGACTCTAGCTATGGTGTAAGAAAAGAAACGACATGCAATGACTCTAGTTGTGGTTCATGAAAAGAACACACATCCAGTGACACTAGTGTATCCTTATGTGCTTTGTGGAAAGAACTAACATGCAATGACTCTAGCTATGGTTTTTGAAAAGAACATACATGCAACGACACTGGTGGATCCATGTGTGGTTTATGAGAAGAACACACATCCAATGACACTGGTGGATCCATATGTGGTTTGTGGAAAGAACAGACATGCAATGACTCTAGCTGTGGTTTAAGAAAAGAAACAACATGATGTGACTCTAGTTGTGGTTCATGAAAAGAACACACATCCAGTGACACTGGTGTATCCTTATGTGGTTTGTGGAAAGAACTGATATGCAATGACTAGATGTGATTTGTGAAAAGAACAGACATGCAATGACACTAGTGGATCCATGTGTGGTTTGTGAGAAGAACACACATGCAATGACTCTGGCTGTGGTTCATGACAAGAACTCTCATCCAATGACACTGGTGGATCCATATGTGGTTTGTGGAAAGAAAAAACATGCAATGACACTGGGTGTGGTTCATGAAAAGAACACTCATCCAATGACACTGGTGGATCCATATGTTGTTTGTGGAAAGAACAGACATGCAATGAGTCTAGCTGTGGTTTAAGAAAGGAAACGACACGCAATGACTCTAGCTGTGGTTCATGAAAAGAACACACATCCAGTGACACTAGTGTATCCTTATGTGGTTTGTGGAAAGAACTAACATGCAATGACTCTAGCTGTGGTTTGTGAAAAGAAAAGACATGCAATGACACTGGTGGATCCATGTGTGGTTTATGAGAAGAACAGACATGCAATGACACTGGGTGTGCTTCATGAAAAGAACACACATCCAATGACACCGGTGTATCCTTATGTGGTTTGTGATAAGAACATACATGCAATGACACTGGGTGTGGTTCATGAAAAGAACAGACATGCATTGACACTGGTGGATCCATGTGTGGTTTTTGAGAAGAATTCACATGCAATGACTCTGGCTGTGGTTCATGAAAAGAACACACATGCAATGACACTGGTGGATCCATGTGTGGTTTGTTATAAGAACACACATGCAATGACACCGGGTGTGGTTCATGAAAAGAACACACATCCAATGACACTAGTGTATCCTTATGTGGTTTGTTAAAAGAGCACACATGCAATGATACTGGTGGATCGATGTGTGGTTCGTGAGAAGAACACACATACAATGACACTGGGTGTGGTTCATGAAAAGAACCCTCATCCAATGACACTGGTGGATCCATATGTGGTTTGTGGAAAGAATAAACATGCAATGACACTGGGTGTGGTTCACGAAAAGAACACTCATCCAATGACACTGGTGGATCCATATGCGGTTTGTGGAAAGAATAGACATGCAATGACTCTAGCTGTGGTTTAAGAAAAAACAAACATGCAATTACTCTAGATGTGGTTCAAAAAAAGAACATACATGTAATGACACTTGTGGATCCATGTGTGGATTGTGAGAAGAACACACATGCAATGACACTAGGTGTGGTTCATGAAAAGAACACTCATCCAATGACACTGGTGGATTCATATGTGGTTTGTGGAAAGAACAGACATGCAATGACACTTGGTGTGTTTCATGAAAAGAAAACTCATCCAATGACACTGGTGGATCCATATGTGGTTTGTGGAAAGAACAGACATGCAATGACTCTAGCTATGGTTTAAGAAAAGAACAGACATGCAATGACTCTAGTTGTGGATCATGAAAAGAACACACGTCCAGTTAAACTGGTGTATCCTTATGTGGTTTGTGGAAATAATAAATATGTAATGACTCTGGATGTAATTCATGAAAAGAACAAACATGCAATGACACTGGTGGATCCATTTGTGGTTTGTGAGAAGAACACACATGCAATGACTCTCGATGTGGATCATGAAAAGAACTCTCATCCAATGACACTGGTGGATCCATATGTGGTTTGTGGAAAGAACAAACATGCAATGGCATTGGGTGTGGTTCATGAAAAGAACACTCGTCCAATGACACTGGTGGATCCATATTTGGTTTGTGGAAAGAACAAACATGCAATGACTCTAGCTATGGTGTAAGAAAAGAAACGACATGCAATGACTCTAGTTGTGGTTCATGAAAAGAACACACATCCAGTGACACTGGTGTATCCTTATGTGCTTTGTGGAAAGAACTAACATGAAGTGACTCTAGCTGTGGTTTGTGAAAAGAACATACATGCAATGACACTGGTGGATCCATGTGGGGTTTATGATAAGAACACACATCCAATGACACTGGTGGATCCATATGTGGTTTGTGGAAAGAACAGACATGCAATGACTCTAGCTGTGGTTTAAGAAAAGAAACAACATGCAATGACTCTAGTTGTGGTTCATGAAAAGAACACACATCTAGTGATTGGTGTATCCTTATGTGGTTTGTGGAAAGAACTGATATGCAATGACTAGATGTGATTTGTGAAAAGAACAGACATGCAATGACACTAGTGGATCCATGTGTGGTTTGTGAGAAGAACACACATGCAATGACTCTGGCTGTGGTTCATGACAAGAAATCTCATCCAATGACACTGGTGGATCCATATGTGGTTTGTGGAAAGAAAAAACATGCAATGACACTGGGTGTGGTTCATGAAAAGAACACTCATCCAATGACACTGGTGGATCCATATGTGGTTTGTGGAAAGAACAGACATGCAATGACTCTAGTTGTGGTTCATGAAAAGAACACACATCCAATCACAGTAGTGCATCCTTATATGGTTTGTGGAAAGAACTAACATGCAATGACTCTAGCTGTGGTTTGTGCAAAGAACAGACATGCAATGACACTGGTGGATCCATGTGTGGTTTATGAGAAGAACACACATGCAATGACACTGGGGGTGCTTCATGAAAAGAACACACATACAATGACACCGGTGTATCCTTATGTGGTTTGTGATAAGAACATACATGCAATGACACTGGCTGTGGTTCATGAAAAGAACAGACATGCAATGACACTGGTGGATCCATGTGTGGTTTTTGAGAAGAATTCACATGCAATGACTCTGGCTGTGGTTCATGAAAAGAACACACATGCAGTGACACTGGTGGATGCATGTGTGGTTTGTGAGAAGAACACACATGCAATGACACTGGGTGTGGTTCATGAAAAGAACACACATCCAATGACACTGGTGTATCCTTATGTGGTTTGTGAAAAGAGCACACATGCAATGAAACTGGTGGATCCATGTGTGGTTTGTGAGAAGAACACACATGCAATGACACTTGGTGTGGTTCATGAAAAGAACACTCATCCAATGACACTGGTGGATCCATATGTGGTTTGTGGAAAGAACATACATGCAATGACACTAGGTGTGGTTCACGAAAAGAA
The DNA here is from genome assembly GCA_916181665.1 of Avena sativa. Lineage (NCBI taxonomy): Eukaryota > Viridiplantae > Streptophyta > Magnoliopsida > Poales > Poaceae > Avena > Avena sativa. The sequence goes on from OV702287.1 coordinate 575,487,410, forward strand.
CACTCATCCAATGACACTGGTGGATCCATATGCGGTGTGTGGAAAGAATAGACATGCAATGACTCTAGCTGTGGTTTAAGAAAAAACAAACATGCAATTACTCTAGATGTGGTTCAAAAAAAGAACATACATGTAATGACACTTGTGGATCCATGTGTGGATTGTGAGAAGAACACACATGCAATGACACTAGGTGTGGTTCATGAAAAGAACACTCATCCAATGACACTGGTGGATTCATATGTGGTTTGTGGAAAGAACAGACATGCAATGACACTTGGTGTGTTTCATGAAAAGAAAACTCATCCAATGACACTGGTGGATCCATATGTGGTTTGTGGAAAGAACAGACATGCAATGACTCTAGCTATGGTTTAAGAAAAGAACAGACATGCAATGACTCTAGTTGTGGATCATGAAAAGAACACACGTCCAGTTAAACTGGTGTATCCTTATGTGGTTTGTGGAAATAATAAATATGTAATGACTCTGGATGTAATTCATGAAAAGAACAAACATGCAATGACACTGGTGGATCCATTTGTGGTTTGTGAGAAGAACACACATGCAATAACTCTCGATGTGGATCATGAAAAGAACTCTCATCCAATGACACTGGTGGATCCATATGTGGTTTGTGGAAAGAACAAACATGCAATGACATTGGGTGTGGTTCATGAAAAGAACACTCGTCCAATGACACTGGTGGATCCATATTTGGTTTGTGGAAAGAACAAACATGCAATGACTCTAGCTATGGTGTAAGAAAAGAAACGACATGCAATGACTCTAGTTGTGGTTCATGAAAAGAACACACATCCAGTGACACTAGTGTATCCTTATGTGCTTTGTGGAAAGAACTAACATGAAGTGACTCTAGCTGTGGTTTGTGAAAAGAACATACATGCAATGACACTGGTGGATCCATGTGGGGTTTATGATAAGAACACACATCCAATGACACTGGTGGATCCATATGTGGTTTGTGGAAAGAACAGACATGCAATGACTCTAGCTGTGGTTTAAGAAAAGAAACAACATGCAATGACTCTAGTTGTGGTTCATGAAAAGAACACACATCCAGTGATTGGTGTATCCTTATGTGGTTTGTGGAAAGAACTGATATGCAATGACTAGATGTGATTTGTGAAAAGAACAGACATGCAATGACACTAGTGGATCCATGTGTGGTTTGTGAGAAGAACACACATGCAATGACTCTGGCTGTGGTTCATGACAAGAAATCTCATCCAATGACACTGGTGGATCCATATGTGGTTTGTGGAAAGAAAAAACATGCAATGACACTGGGTGTGGTTCATGAAAAGAACACTCATCCAATGACACTGGTGGATCCATATGTGGTTTGTGGAAAGAACAGACATGCAATGACTCTAGTTGTGGTTCATGAAAAGAACACACATCCAATCACAGTAGTGTATCCTTATGTGGTTTGTGGAAAGAACTAACATGCAATGACTCTAGCTGTGGTTTGTGAAAAGAACAGACATGCAATGACACTGGTGGATCCATGTGTGGTTTATGAGAAGAACACACATGCAATGACACTGGGGGTGCTTCATGAAAAGAACACACATACAATGACACCGGTGTATCCTTATGTGGTTTGTGATAAGAACATACATGCAATGACACTGGCTGTGGTTCATGAAAAGAACAGACATGCAATGACACTGGTGGATCCATGTGTGGTTTTTGAGAAGAATTCACATGCAATGACTCTGGCTGTGGTTCATGAAAAGAACACACATGCAGTGACACTGGTGGATGCATGTGTGGTTTGTGAGAAGAACACACATGCAATGACACTGGGTGTGGTTCATGAAAAGAACACACATCCAATGACACTGGTGTATCCTTATGTGGTTTGTGAAAAGAGCACACATGCAATGAAACTGGTGGATCCATGTGTGGTTTGTGAGAAGAACACACATGCAATGACACTTGGTGTGGTTCATGAAAAGAACACTCATCCAATGACACTGGTGGATCCATATGTGGTTTGTGGAAAGAACATACATGCAATGACACTAGGTGTGGTTCACGAAAAGAACACTCATCCAATGACACTGGTGGATCCATATGCGGTCTGTGGAAAGAATAGACATGCAACGACTCTAGCTGTGGTTTAAGAAAGAACAAACAGGCAATGACTCTAGTTGTGGTTCATGAAAAGAACACACATCCAGGGACACTAATGTATGCTTACGTGGTTTGTGGAAAGAACAGACATGCAATGACTCTGGCTGTGGTTCATGAAAAGAATAGACATGCAATAACACTGGTGGATCCATGTGTGGTTTGTGAGAAGAACACACATGCAATGACTCTGGCTGTAGTTCATGAAAAGAAAACACATGCAATGACACTGGTGGATCCATGTAAGGTTTGTGAGAAGAACACACATGCAATGACACTGGGTGTGGTTCATGAAAAGAACAGACATGCAATGACTCTAGTTGTGGTTTGTAAAAATAACACACATCCAGTGACACTGGTGGATCCATATGTGGTTTGTCGAAAGAGCAGACATGCAATGACTCTAGCTCTGGTTTGTGAAAAAAACAGACGTGCAATGACACTGGTGGATCAATGTGTGGTTTGTGAGAAGAACACACATGCAATGACACTTGGTGTGGTGCATGAAAAGAAGATACATCCAATGACACTGGTGTATCCTTATGTGGTTTGTGAGAAGAACAGGCATACAATGACTCTCGATGTGGTTGAAAAAAAGAACATACATGCAATGACACTAGTGGATCCATTTGTGGTTTGTGAGAAGAACACACATGCAATGACTCTGGCTGTGGTTCATGAAAAGAACGCACATGCAATGACGCTGGTGGATCCATGTGTGGTTTGTGAAAGAACACACATGCAATGATGTTGGGTCTAGTTCATGAAAAGAACACACATCCAATGACACTGGTGTATCCTTATGTGCTTTGTGAAAAGAGCACACATGCAATGAGATTGTTGGATCCATGTCTGGTTTGTGAGATGAACACACATGCAATGACACTGGATGTGGTTCATGAAAAGAACACACATCCAGTCACACTAGTGTATCCTTATGTGGTTTGTGGAAAGAACTAACATGCAATGACTCTAGCTGAGGTTTGTGAAAAGAACAGACATGCAATGACACTGGTGGATCCATGTGTGGTTTATGAGAAGAACACATATGCAATGACACTGGGGGTGCTTCATGAAAAGAACACACATCCAATGACACCGGTGTATCCTTATGTGGTTTGTGATAAGAACATACATGCAATGACACTGCTGTGGTTCATGAAAAGAACAGACATGCAATGACACTGATGGATCCATGTGTGGTTTTTGAGAAGAATTCACATGCAATGACTCTGGCTATGGTTCATGAAAAGAACACACATGCAATGACATTGGTGGATGCATGTGTGGTTTGTGAGAAGAACACACATGCAATGACACTAGGTGTGGTTCATGAAAAGAACACACATCCAATGACACTGGTGTATCCTTATGTGGTTTGTGAAAAGAGCACAAATGCAATGAAACTAGTGGATCCATGTGTGGTTTGTGAGAAGAACACGCATGCAATGACACTTGGTGTGGTTCATGAAAAGAACACTCATCCAATGACACTGGTGGATCCATATGTGGTTTGTGGAAAGAACATGCATGCAATGACACTGGTTATGGTTCACGAAAAGAACACTCATCCAATGACACTGGTGGATCCATATGCGGTGTGTGGAAAGAATAGACATGCAATGACTCTAGCTGTGGTTTAAGAAAGAACAAACAGGCAATGACTCTAGTTGTGGTTCATGAAAAGAACACACATCCAGAGACACTAATGTATGCTTATGTGGTTTGTGGAAAGAACAGACATGCAATGACTTTGGCTGTGGTTCATGAAAAGAATAGACATGCAATAAGACTGGTGGATCCATGTGTGGTTTGTGAGAAGAACACACATGCAATGACTCTGGCTGTGGTTCATTAAAAGAAAACACATGCAATGACACTGGTGGATCCATGTAAGGTTTGTGAGAAGAACACACATGCAATGACACTGGGTGTGGTTCATGAAAAGAACAGACATCCAATGACTCTAGTTGTGGTTTGTAAAAATAACACACATCCAGTGACACTGGTGGATCCATATGTGGTTTGTGGAAAGAGCAGACATGCAATGACTCTAGCTCTGGTTTGTGAAAAAACCCGACGTGCAATGACACTGGTGGATCAATGTGTGGTTTGTGAGAAGAACACACATGCAATGACACTTGGTGTGGTGAATGAAAAGAAGACACATCCAATGACACTGGTGTATCCTTATGTGGTTTGTGAGAAGAAGAGGCATACAATGACTCTCGATGTGGTTGAAAAAAAGAACATACATGTAATGACACTAGTGGATCCATTTGTGGTTTGTGAGAAGAATACACATGCAATGACTCTGGCTGTGGTTCATGAAAAGAACGCACATGCAATGACGCTGGTGGATCCATGTGTGGTTTGTGAAACAACACACATGCAATGATGTTGGGTCTAGTTCATGAAAAGAACACACATCCAATGACACTGGTGTATCCTTATGTGCTTTGTGAAAAGAGCACACATGCAATGAGATTGGTGGATCCATGTGTGGTTTGTGAGAAGAACACACATGCAATGACACTGGATGTGGTTCATGAAAAGAACACACATCCAGTCAAACTAGTGTATCCTTATGTGGTTTGTGGCAAGAACGAACATGCAATGACTCTAGCTGAGGTTTGTGAAAAGAACAGACATGCAATGACACTGGTGGATCCATGTGTGGTTTATGAGAAGAACACACATGCAATGACACTGGGGGTGCTTCATGAAAAGAACACACATCCAATGACACCGGTGTATCCTTATGTGGTTTGTGATAAGAACATACATGCAATCACACTGGCTGTGGTTCATGAAAAGAACGCACATGCAATGACGCTGGTGGATCCATGTGTGGTTCATGAAAGAACACACATGCAATGATGTTGGGTCTAGGTCATGAAAAGAACACACATCGAATGACACTGGTGTATCCTTATGTGGTTTGTGAAAAGAGCAAACATGCAATGAGATTGGTGGATCCTTGTGTGGTTTGTGAGAAGAACACACATGCAATGACACTAGGTGTGGTTCATGAAAAGAACACTCATCCAATGACACTGGTGGATCCATATGTGGTTTGTGGAACGAACAGACATGCAATGACACTGGGTGTGGTTCATGAAAAGAAGACTCATCCAATGACACTGGTGGATCCATATCTGGTTTGTGGAAAGAACAGACATACAATGACTCTAGCTGTGGTTTGAGAAAGAACAAACATGCAATGACTCTAGTTGTGGTTCATGAAAAGAACACACATCTAGTGAAACTGGTGTATCCTTATGTGGTTTTTGGAAAGAATCGATATGCAATGACTCTGGCTGTGGTTCATGAAAATAACAAACATGCAATGATACTGGTGAATCCATGTGTGGTTTGTGAGAAGAACACACATGCAATGACTCTGGCTGTGGTTCATGAAAAGAACTCTCATCCAATGACACTGGTGGATCCATATGTGGTTTGTGGAAAGAACAGACATGCAATGACACATGGTGTGGTCCATGAAAAGAACACTCATCCAATAACACTGGTGGATCCATATGTGGTTTATGGAAAGTACAAACATGCAATGACACTGGGTGTGGTTCATGAAAAGAACACTCATCCAATGACACTGGTGGATCCATATGTGATTGTGGAAAGAACAGGCATGCAATGACTCTAGCTGTGGTTTAAGAAAAGAAACGACATTCAATGACTCTAGTTGTGCTTCATGAAAAGCACACACATCCAGTGACACTGGTGTGTCCTTATGTGGCTTGTGGAAAGAACTGACATGCAATGACTAGCTGTGGTTTGTGAAAAGAACAGACATGCAACGACACTGGTGGATCCATGTGTGGTTTGTGAGAAGAACACACATGCAATGACACTAGGTGTGGTTCATGAAAACAACACACATCCAATGACATCGGTGTATCCTTATGTGGTTGGTGATAAGAACATACATGCAATGACACTGGCTGTGGTTCATGAAAAAACAGACATGCAATGATACTGGTGGATCCATGTGTGGTTTTTGAGAAGAATCCACATGCAATGACTCTGGCTATGGTTCATGAAAAGAACACACGTGCAATGACACTGGTGGATCCATGTGTGGTTTGTGATAAGAACACACATGCAATGACACTGTGTGTGGTTCATAAAAAGAACACACATCCAAAGACACTGGTGTATCCTTATGTGGTTTGTGAAAAGAGCACACATGCAATGACACTGGTGGATCGATGTGTGGTTCATGAGAAGAACACACATACAATGACACTGGGTGTGGTTCATGAAAAGAACCCTCATCCAATGACACTGGTGGATCCATATGTGGTTTGTGGAAAGAACAGACATGCAATGACACTGGGTGTGGTTCACGAAAAGAACACTCATCCAATGACACTGGTGGATCCATCTGCGGTTTGTGGAAAGAACAGACATGCAATGACTCTAGCTGTGGTTTAAGAAAAAACAAACATGCAATTACTCTAGATGTGGTTCCAAAAAAGAACATACATGTAATGACACTGGTGGATCCGTGTGTGGTTTGTGAGAAGAACACACATGCAATGACACTAGGTGTGGTTCATGAAAAGAACACTCATCCAATGACACCGGTGGATCCATATGTGGTTTGTGGAAAGAACAGACATGCAATGACACTTGGTGTGGTTCATGAAAAGAAAACTCATCCAATGACACTGGTGGATCCATGTGTGGTTTGTGGAAAGAACAGACATCCAATGACTCTAGCTATGGTTTAAGAAAAGAATAGACATGCAATGACTCTAGTTGTGGATCATGAAAAGAACTCACGTCCAGTCAAACTGGTGTATCCTTATGTGGTTTGTGGAAAGAATGGATATGTAATGACTCTGGACGTGGTTCATGAAAAGAACAGACATGCAATGACACTGGTGGATCCACGTGTGGTTTGTGAGAAGAACACACATGCAATGACTCTGGATGCGGTTCATGAAAAGAACTCTCATCCAATGACAATAGTGGATCCATATGTGGTTTGTGGAAAGAACAAACATGCAATGACATTGGGTGTGGTTCATGAAAAGAACACTCATCCAATGACACTGGTGGATCCATATGTGGTTTGTGGAAATAACAAACATGCAATGACTCTAACTATGGTTTAAGAAAAGAAACAACATGCAATGACTCTAGTTGTGGTTCATGAAAAGAACACACATCCAGTGTCACTGGTGTATCCTTATGTGGTTTGTGGAAAGAACTGACACGCAATGACTCTAGCTGTGGTTTGTGAAAAGAACAGACATGCAATGACACTGGTGGATCCATGTGTGGTTTGTGAGAAGAACACACATGCAATGACTCTGGCTGTGGTTCATGAAAAGAAAACACATGCAATGACACTAGTGGTTCCATGTAAGTTTTGTGAGAAGAACACACATGCAATGACACTGGGTGTGGTTCATGAAAAGAACAGACATGCAATGACTCTAGTTGTGGTTTGTAAAAATAACACACATCCAGTGACACTGGTGGATCCATATGTGGTTTGTGGAAAGAGCAGACATGCAATGACACTGGGTGTGGTTCATGAAAAGAACACACATCGAATGACACTGGTGTATCCTTATGTGGTTTGTGAAAAGAGCAAACATGCAATGAGATTGGTGGATCCTTGTGTGGTTTGTGAGAAGAACACACATGCAATGACACTAGGTGTGGTTCATGAAAAGAACACTCATCCAATGACACTGGTGGATCCATATGTGGTTTGTGGAACGAACAGACATGCAATGACACTGGGTGTGGTTCATGAAAAGAAGACTCATCCAATGACACTGGTGGATCCATATCTGGTTTGTGGAAAGAACAGACATACAATGACTCTAGCTGTGGTTTGAGAAAGAACAAACATGCAATGACTCTAGTTGTGGTTCATGAAAAGAACACACATCTAGTGAAACTGGTGTATCCTTATGTGGTTTTTGGAAAGAATCGATATGCAATGACTCTGGCTGTGGTTCATGAAAATAACAAACATGCAATGATACTGGTGAATCCATGTGTGGTTTGTGAGAAGAACACACATGCAATGACTCTGGCTGTGGTTCATGAAAAGAACTCTCATCCAATGACACTGGTGGATCCATATGTGGTTTGTGGAAAGAACAGACATGCAATGACACATGGTGTGGTCCATGAAAAGAACACTCATCCAATAACACTGGTGGATCCATATGTGGTTTATGGAAAGTACAAACATGCAATGACACTGGGTGTGGTTCATGAAAAGAACACTCATCCAATGACACTGGTGGATCCATATGTGATTGTGGAAAGAACAGGCATGCAATGACTCTAGCTGTGGTTTAAGAAAAGAAACGACATTCAATGACTCTAGTTGTGCTTCATGAAAAGCACACACATCCAGTGACACTGGTGTGTCCTTATGTGGCTTGTGGAAAGAACTGACATGCAATGACTAGCTGTGGTTTGTGAAAAGAACAGACATGCAACGACACTGGTGGATCCATGTGTGGTTTGTGAGAAGAACACACATGCGATGACACTAGGTGTGGTTCATGAAAACAACACACATCCAATGACATCGGTGTATCCTTATGTGGTTGGTGATAAGAACATACATGCAATGACACTGGCTGTGGTTCATGAAAAAACAGACATGCAATGATACTGGTGGATCCATGTGTGGTTTTTGAGAAGAATCCACATGCAATGACTCTGGCTATGGTTCATGAAAAGAACACACGTGCAATGACACTGGTGGATCCATGTGTGGTTTGTGATAAGAACACACATGCAATGACACTGTGTGTGGTTCATAAAAAGAACACACATCCAAAGACACTGGTGTATCCTTATGTGGTTTGTGAAAAGAGCACACATGCAATGACACTGGTGGATCGATGTGTGGTTCATGAGAAGAACACACATACAATGACACTGGGTGTGGTTCATGAAAAGAACCCTCATCCAATGACACTGGTGGATCCATATGTGGTTTGTGGAAAGAACAGACATGCAATGACACTGGGTGTGGTTCACGAAAAGAACACTCATCCAATGACACTGGTGGATCCATCTGCGGTTTGTGGAAAGAACAGACATGCAATGACTCTAGCTGTGGTTTAAGAAAAAACAAACATGCAATTACTCTAGATGTGGTTCCAAAAAAGAACATACATGTAATGACACTGGTGGATCCGTGTGTGGTTTGTGAGAAGAACACACATGCAATGACACTAGGTGTGGTTCATGAAAAGAACACTCATCCAATGACACCGGTGGATCCATATGTGGTTTGTGGAAAGAACAGACATGCAATGACACTTGGTGTGGTTCATGAAAAGAAAACTCATCCAATGACACTGGTGGATCCATGTGTGGTTTGTGGAAAGAACAAACATCCAATGACTCTAGCTATGGTTTAAGAAAAGAATAGACATGCAATGACTCTAGTTGTGGATCATGAAAAGAACTCACGTCCAGTCAAACTGGTGTATCCTTATGTGGTTTGTGGAAAGAATGGATATGTAATGACTCTGGACGTGGTTCATGAAAAGAACAGACATGCAATGACACTGGTGGATCCACGTGTGGTTTGTGAGAAGAACACACATGCAATGACTCTGGATGCGGTTCATGAAAAGAACTCTCATCCAATGACAATAGTGGATCCATATGTGGTTTGTGGAAAGAACAAACATGCAATGACATTGGGTGTGGTTCATGAAAAGAACACTCATCCAATGACACTGGTGGATCCATATGTGGTTTGTGGAAAGAACAAACATGCAATGACTCTAACTATGGTTTAAGAAAAGAAACAACATGCAATGACTCTAGTTGTGGTTCATGAAAAGAACACACATCCAGTGTCACTGGTGTATCCTTATGTGGTTTGTGGAAAGAACTGACACGCAATGACTCTAGCTGTGGTTTGTGAAAAGAACAGACATGCAATGACACTGGTGGATCCATGTGTGGTTTGTGAGAAGAACACACATGCAATGACTCTGGCTGTGGTTCATGAAAAGAAAACACATGCAATGACACTAGTGGTTCCATGTAAGTTTTGTGAGAAGAACACACATGCAATGACACTGGGTGTGGTTCATGAAAAGAACAGACATGCAATGACTCTAGTTGTGGTTTGTAAAAATAACACACATCCAGTGACACTCGTGGATCCATATGTGGTTTGTGGAAAGAGCAGACATGCAATGACACTGGGTGTGGTTCATGAAAAGAACACACATCGAATGACACTGGTGTATCCTTATGTGGTTTGTGAAAAGAGCAAACATGCAATGAGATTGGTGGATCCTTGTGTGGTTTGTGAGAAGAACACACATGCAATGACACTAGGTGTGGTTCATGAAAAGAACACTCATCCAATGACACTGGTGGATCCATATGTGGTTTGTGGAACGAACAGACATGCAATGACACTGGGTGTGGTTCATGAAAAGAAGACTCATCCAATGACACTGGTGGATCCATATCTGGTTTGTGGAAAGAACAGACATACAATGACTCTAGCTGTGGTTTGAGAAAGAACAAACATGCAATGACTCTAGTTGTGGTTCATGAAAAGAACACACATCTAGTGAAACTGGTGTATCCTTATGTGGTTTTTGGAAAGAATCGATATGCAATGACTCTGGCTGTGGTTCATGAAAATAACAAACATGCAATGATACTGGTGAATCCATGTGTGGTTTGTGAGAAGAACACACATGCAATGACTCTGGCTGTGGTTCATGAAAAGAACTCTCATCCAATGACACTGGTGGATCCATATGTGGTTTGTGGAAAGAACAGACATGCAATGACACATGGTGTGGACCATGAAAAGAACACTCATCCAATAACACTGGTGGATCCATATGTGGTTTATGGAAAGTACAAACATGCAATGACACTGGGTGTGGTTCATGAAAAGAACACTCATCCAATGACACTGGTGGATCCATATGTGATTGTGGAAAGAACAGGCATGCAATGACTCTAGCTGTGGTTTAAGAAAAGAAACGACATTCAATGACTCTAGTTGTGCTTCATGAAAAGCACACACATCCAGTGACACTGGTGTTTCCTTATGTGGCTTGTGGAAAGAACTGACATGCAATGACTAGCTGTGGTTTGTGAAAAGAACAGACATGCAACGACACTGGTGGATCCATGTGTGGTTTGTGAGAAGAACACACATGCAATGACACTAGGTGTGGTTCATGAAAACAACACACATCCAATGACATCGGTGTATCCTTATGTGGTTGGTGATAAGAACATACATGCAATGACACTGGCTGTGGTTCATGAAAAAACAGACATGCAATGATACTGGTGGATCCATGTGTGGTTTTTGAGAAGAATCCACATGCAATGACTCTGGCTATGGTTCATGAAAAGAACACACGTGCAATGACACTGGTGGATCCATGTGTGGTTTGTGATAAGAACACACATGCAATGACACTGTGTGTGGTTCATAAAAAGAACACACATCCAAAGACACTGGTGTATCCTTATGTGGTTTGTGAAAAGAGCACACATGCAATGACACTGGTGGATCGATGTGTGGTTCATGAGAAGAACACACATACAATGACACTGGGTGTGGTTCATGAAAAGAACCCTCATCCAATGACACTGGTGGATCCATATGTGGTTTGTGGAAAGAACAGACATGCAATGACACTGGGTGTGGTTCACGAAAAGAACACTCATCCAATGACACTGGTGGATCCATCTGCGGTTTGTGGAAAGAACAGACATGCAATGACTCTAGCTGTGGTTTAAGAAAAAACAAACATGCAATTACTCTAGATGTGGTTCCAAAAAAGAACATACATGTAATGACACTGGTGGATCCGTGTCTGGTTTGTGAGAAGAACACACATGCAATGACACTAGGTGTGGTTCATGAAAAGAACACTCATCCAATGACACCGGTGGATCCATATGTGGTTTGTGGAAAGAACAGACATGCAATGACACTTGGTGTGGTTCATGAAAAGAAAACTCATCCAATGACACTGGTGGATCCATGTGTGGTTTGTGGAAAGAACAGACATCCAATGACTCTAGCTATGGTTTAAGAAAAGAATAGACATGCAATGACTCTAGTTGTGGATCATGAAAAGAACTCACGTCCAGTCAAACTGGTGTATCCTTATGTGGTTTGTGGAAAGAATGGATATGTAATGACTCTGGACGTGGTTCATGAAAAGAACAGACATGCAATGACACTGGTGGATCCACGTGTGGTTTGTGAGAAGAACACACATGCAATGACTCTGGATGCGGTTCATGAAAAGAACTCTCATCCAATGACAATAGTGGATCCATATGTGGTTTGTGGAAAGAACAAACATGCAATGACATTGGGTGTGGTTCATGAAAAGAACACTCATCCAATGACACTGGTGGATCCATATGTGGTTTGTGGAAAGAACAAACATGCAATGACTCTAACTATGGTTTAAGAAAAGAAACAACATGCAATGACTCTAGTTGTGGTTCATGAAAAGAACACACATCCAGTGTCACTGGTGTATCCTTATGTGGTTTGTGGAAAGAACTGACACGCAATGACTCTAGCTGTGGTTTGTGAAAAGAACAGACATGCAATGACACTGGTGGATCCATGTGTGGTTTGTGAGAAGAACACACATGCAATGACTCTGGCTGTGGTTCATGAAAAGAAAACACATGCAATGACACTAGTGGTTCCATGTAAGTTTTGTGAGAAGAACACACATGCAATGACACTGGGTGTGGTTCATGAAAAGAACAGACATGCAATGACTCTAGTTGTGGTTTGTAAAAATAACACACATCCAGTGACACTGGTGGATCCATATGTGGTTTGTGGAAAGAGCAGACATGCAATGACTCTAGCTCTGGTTTGTGAAAAAAACAGACGTGCAATGACACTGGTGGATCAATGTGTGGGTTGTGAGAAGAACACACATGCAATGACACTTGGTCTGGTGCATGAAAAGAAGACACATCCAATGACACTGGTGTATCCTTATGTGGTTTGTGAGAAGAACAGGCATACAATGACTCTCGATGTGGTTGAAAAAAAGAACATACATGCGATGACACTGGTGGATCCATTTGTGGTTTGTGAGAAGAACACACATGCAATGACTCTGGCTGTGGTTCATGAAAAGAGCGCACATGCAATGACGTTGGTGGATCCATGTGTGGTTTGTGAAAGAACACACATGCAATGATGTTGGGTCTAGTTCATGAAAAGAACACACATCCAATGACACTGATGTATCCTTATGTGGTTTGTGAAAAGAGCACACATGCAATGAGATTGGTGGATCCATGTGTGGTTTGTGAGAAGAACACACATGTAATGACACTGGGTGTGGTTCATGAAAAGAACACTCATCTAATGACACTCGTGGATCCATATGTGGTTTGTGGAACGAACATACATGCAATGACACTGGGTGTGGAACATGAAAAGAAGACTCATCCAATGACACTAGTGGATCCATATGTGGTTTGTGGAAAGAACAGACATACAATGACTCTAGCTGTGGTTTAAGAAAGAACAAACATGCAATGACTCTAGTTGTGGTTCATGAAAAGAACACACATCTAGTGAAACTGGTGTATCCTTATGTGGTTTTTGGAAAGAATAGATATGAAATGACTCTGGCTGTGGTTCATGAAAATAACAGACATGCAATGACACATGTGGATCCATGTGTGGTTTGTGAGAAGAACACACATGCAATGACTCTGGCTGTGGTTCATGAAAAGAACTCTCATCCAATGACACTGGTGGATCCATATGTGGTTTGTGGAAAGAACAGACATGCAATGACACAGGGTGTGGTCCATGAAAAGAACACTCATCCAATGACACTGGTGGATCCATATGTGGTTTGTGGAAAGTACAAACATGCAATGACACTGGGTGTGGTTCATGAAAAGAACACTCATCCAATGACACTGGTAGATCCATACGTGGTTTGTGGAAAGAACAGGCATGCAATGACTCTAGCTGTGGTTTAAGAAAAGAAACGACATTCAATGACTCTAGTTGTGGTTCATGAAAAGAACACACATCCAGTGACACTGGTGTGTCCTTATGTGGTTTGTAGAAAGAACTTACATGCAATGACTAGCTGTGGTTTGTGAAAAGAACGGACTTGCAACGACACTGGTGGATCCATGTGTGGTTTGTGAGAAGAACACACATGCAATGACACTAGGTGTGGTTCATGAAAAGAACACACATCCAATGACATCGTTGTATCCTTATGTGGTTTGTGATAAGAACAGACATGCAATGACACTGGCTGTGGTTCATGAAAAAACAGACGTGCAATGACACTGGTGGATCCATGTGTGGTTTTTTAGAAGAATTCACATGCAATGACTCTGGCTGTGGTTCATGAAAAGAACACACGTGCAATGACACTGGTGGATCCATGTGTGGTTTGTGATAAGAACACACATGCAATGACACTGTGTGTGGTTCATGAAAAGAACACACATCCAAAGACACTGGTGTATCCTTATGTGGTTTGTGAAAAGAGCACACATGCAGTGACATTGGTGGATCGATGTGTGGTTCGTGAGAAGAACATACATACAATGACACTGGGTGTGGTTCATGAAAAGAACCCTCATCCAATGACACTGGTGGATCCATATGTGGTTTGTGGAAAGAACAGACATGCAATGACACTGGGTGTGGTTCACGAAAAGAACACTCATCCAATGACACTGCTGGATCCATATGCGGTTTGTGGAAAGAACAGACATGCAATGACTCTAGTTGTGGTTTAATAAAAAACAAACATGCAATTACTCTAGATGTGGTTCCAAAAAAGAACATACATGTAATGACACTGGTGGATCCGTGTGTGGTTTGTGAGAAGAACACACATGCAATGACACTAGGTGTGGTTCATGAAAAGATCACTCATCCAATGACACCGGTGGATCCATATGTGGTTTGTGGAAAGAACAGCATGCAATGACACTTGGTGTGGTTCATGAAAAGAAAACTCATCCAATGACACTGGTGGATCCATATGTGGTTTGTGGAAAGAACAGACATGCAATGACTCTAGCTATGGTTTAAGAAAAGAACAGACATGCAATGACTCTAGTTGTGGATCATGAAAAGAACTCACGTCCAGTCAAACTAGTGTATCCTTATGTGGTTTGTGGAAAGAATAGATATGTAATGACTCTGGACGTGGTTCATGAAAAGAACAGACATGCAATGACACTGGTGGATCCATGTGTGGTTTGCGAGAAGAACGCACATGCAATGACTCTGGATGCGGTTCATGAAAAGAACTCTCATCCAATGACACTAGTGGATCCATATGTGGTTTGTCGAAAGAACAAACATGCAATGACATTGGGTGTGGTTCATGAAAAGAACATTCATCCAATGACACTGGTGGATCCATATGTGGTTTGTGGAAAGAAAAAACATGCAATGACTCTAGCTGTGGTTTAAGAAAAGAAACAACATGCAATGACTCTAGTTGTGGTTCATGAAAAGAACACACATCCAGTGACACTGGTGTATCCTTATGTGGTTTGTGGAAAGAACTGACACGCAATGACTCTAGCTGTGGTTTGTGAAAAGAACAGACATGCAATGACACTGGTGGATCCATGTGTGGTTTGTGAGAAGAACACACATGCAATGACTCTGGCTGTGGTTCATGAAAAGAAAACACATGCAATGACACTGGTGGATCCTTGTAAGGTTTGTGAGAAGAACACACATGCAATGACACTGGGTGTGGTTCATGAAAAGAACAGACATGCAATGACTCTAGTTGTGGTTTGTAAAAATAACACACATCCAGTGACACTGGTGGATCCATATGTGGTTTGTGGAAAGAGCAGACATGCAATGACTCTAGCTCTGGTTTGCGAAAAAAACAAACGTGCAATGACACTGGTGGATCAATGTGTGGTTTGTGAGAAGAACACAAATGCAATGAAACTTGGTGTGGTGCATGAAAAGAAGACACATCCAATGACACTGGTGTATCCTTATGTGGTTTGTGAGAAGAACAGGCATACAATGACTCTCGATGTGGTTGAAAAAAAGAACATACATGCAATGACACTGGTGGATCCATTTGTGGTTTGTGAGAAGAACACACATGCAATGACTCTGGCTGTGGTTCATGAAAAGATCGCACATGCAATGACGCTGGTGGATCCATGTGTGGTTTGTGAAAGAACACACATGCAATGATGTTGGGTCTAGTTCATGAAAAGAACACATATCCAGTGACACTGGTGTATCCTTATGTGTTTTGTGAAAAGAGCACACATGCAATGAGATTGGTGGATCCATGTGTGGTTTGTGAGAAGAACACACATGCAATGACACTGGGTGTGGTTCATGAAAAGAACACTCATCCAATGACACTGGTGGATCCATATGTGGTTTGTGGAATGAACAGACATGCAATGACACTGGGTGTGGTTCATGAAAAGAAGACTCATCCAATGTCACTGGTGGATCCATATGTGGTTTGTGGAAAGAACAGACATACAATGACTCTAGCTGTGATTTAAGAAAGAACAAACATGCAATGACTCTAGTTGTGTTTCATGAAAAGAACACACATCTAGTGAAACTGGTGTATCCTTATGTGGTTTTTGGAAAGAATAGATATGCAATGACTCTGGCTGTGGTTCATGAAAATAAGAGACATGCAATGACACTGGTGGATCCATGTGTGGTTTGTGAGAAGAACACACATGCAATGACTCTGGCTGTGGTTCATGAAAAGAACTATCATCCAATGACACTGGTGGATCCATATGTGGTTTGTTGAAAGAACAGACATGCAATGAGACAGGGTGTGGTCCATGAAAAGAACACTCATCCAATGACACTGGTGGATCCATATGTGGTTTGTGGAAAGTACAAACATGCAATGACACTGGGTGTGGTTCATGAAAAGAACACTCATCCAATGACACTGGTGGATCCATATGTGGTTTGTGGAAAGAACAGGCATGCAATGACTCTAGCTGTGGTTTAAGAAAAGAAACGACATTCAATGACTCTAGTTGTGGTTCATGAAAAGAACACACATCCAGTGACACTGGTGTGTCCTTATGTGGTTTGTGGAAAGAACTGACATGCAATGACTAGCCGTGGTTTGTGAAAAGAACAGACATGCAACTAAACTGGTGGATCCATGTGTGGTTTGTGAGAAGAACACACATGCAATGACACTAGATGTGGTTCATGAAAAGAACACACATCCAATGACATCGGTGTATCCTTATGTGGTTTGTGATAAGAATAGACATGCAATGACACTGGTTGTGGTTCATGAAAAAACAGACATGCAATGACACTAGTGGATCCATGTGCGGTTTTTGAGAAGAATTCACATGCAATGACTCTGGCTGTGGTTCATGAAAATAACACACATGCAATGACACTGGTGGATCCATGTGTGGTTTGTGATAAGAACACACATGCAATGACACTGGGTGTGGTTCACGAAAAGAACACACATTCAAAGACACTGGTGTATCCTTATGTGGTTCGTGAGAAGAACACACATACAATGAAACTGGGTGTGGTTCATGAAAAGAACCCTCATCCAATGACACTGGTGGATCCATACGTGGTTTGTGGAAAGAACAGACATGCAATGACACTAGGTGTGGTTCACGAAAAGAACACTCATCCAATGACACTGGTGGATCCATATGCGGTTTGTGGAAAGAACAGACATGCAATGACTCTAGCTGTGGTTTAAGAAAAAACAAACCTGCAATTACTCTAGATGTGGTTCAAAAAAAGAACATACATGTAATGACACTGGTGGATCCATGTGTGGTTTGTGAGAAGAACACACATGCAATGACACTAGGTGTGGTTCATGAAAAGAACACTCATCCAATGACACTGGTGGATCCTTATGTGGTTTGTGAAAAGAACAGACATGCAATGACACTTGGTGTGGTTAATGAAAAGAAAACTCATCCAATGACACTGGTGGATCCATATGTGGTTTGTGGAAAGAACAGACATGCAATGACTCTAGCTATGGTTTAAGAAAAGAACAGACATGCAATGACTCTAGTTATGGATCATGAAAAGAACACACGTCCAGTCAAACTAGTGTATCCTTATGTGGTTTGTGGAAAGAATAGATATGTAATGACTCTGGATGTGGTTCATGAAAAGAACAGACATGCAATGACACTGGTGGATCCATGTGTGGTTTGTGAGAAGAACACACATGCAATGACTCTGGATGCGGTTCATAAAAAGAACTCCCATCCAATGACACTAGTGGATCCATATGTGGTTTGTGGAAAGAACAAACATGCAATGACATTGGGTGTGGTTCATGAAAAGAACACTCATCCAATGACACTGGTGGATCCATATGTGGTTTGTGGAAAGAACAAACATGCAATGACTCTAGGTGTGGTTTAAGAAAAGAAACAACATGCAATGACTCTAGTTGTGGTTCATGAAAAGAACACACATCCAGTGACACTGGTGTATTCTTATGTGGTTTGTGGAAAGAACTGACACGCAATGACTCTAGTTGTGGTTTGTGAAAAGAACAGACATGCAATGACACTGGTGGATGCATGTGTTGTTTGTGAGAAGAACACACATGCAATGACTATGGCTGTGGTTCATGAAAAGAAAACACATGCAATGACACTGGTGGATCCATGTAAGGTTTGTGAGAAGAACACACATGCAATGACACTGGGTGTGGTTCATGAAAAGAACAGACATGCAATGACTCTAGTTGTGGTTTGTAAAAATAACACACATCAAGTGACACTGGTGGATCCATATGTGGTTTGTGGAAAGAGCAGACATGCAATGACTCTAGCTCTGCTTTGTGAAAAAAACAGACGTGCAATGGCACTGGTGGATCAATGTGTGGTTTGTGAGAAGAACACAAATGCAATGAAACTTGGTGTGGTGCATGAAAAGAAGACACATCCAATGACACTGGTGTATCCTTATGTGGTTTGTGAGAAGAACAGGTATACAATGACTCTCGATGTGGTTGAAAAAAAGAACATACATGCAATGACACTGGTGGATCCATTTGTGGTTTGTGAGAAGAACACACATGCAATGACTCTGGCTGTGGTTCATGAAAAGAACGCACATGCAATGACGCTGGTGGATCCATGTGTGGTTTGTGAAAGAACACACATGCAATGATGTTGGGTCTAGTTCATGAAAAGAACACACATCCAATGACACTGGTGTATCCTTATGTGGTTTGTGAAAAGAGCACACATGCAATGAGATTGGTGGATCCATGTGTGGTTTGTGAGAAGAACACACATGCAATGACACTGGGTGTGGTTCATGAAAAGAATACTCATCCAATGACACTGGTGGATCCATATGTGGTTTGTGGAACGAACAGACATCCAATGACACTGGGTGTGGTTCATGAAAAGAAGACTCATCCAATGTCACTGGTGGATCCATATGTGGTTTGTGGAAAGAACAGACATACAATGACTCTAGCTGTGATTTAAGAAACAACAAACATGCAATGACTCTAGTTGTGTTTCATGAAAAGAACACACATCTAGTGAAACTGGTGTATCCTTATGTGGTTTTTGGAAAGAATAGATATGCAATGACTCTGGCTATGGTTCATGAAAATAAGAGACATGCAATGACACTGGTGGATCCATGTGTGGTTTGTGAGAAGAACACACATGCAATGACTCTGGCTGTGGTTCATGAAAAGAACTCTCATGCAATGACACTGGTGGATCCGTATGTGGTTTGTGGAAAGAACAGACATGCAATGAGACAGGGTGTCACAATGGGTGTGGTTCATGAAAAGAACACTCATCCAATGACACTGGTGGATCCATATGTGGTTTTTGGAAAGAACAAACATGCAATGACACTGGGTGTGGTTCACGAAAAGAACACTCATCCAATGACACTGGTGGATCCATATGCGGTTTGTGGAAAGAACAGACATGCAATGACTCTAGCTTTGGTTTAAGAAAAAAAACATGCAATGACGCTAGTTGTGGTTCATGAAAAGAACACACATCCAGTGACACTAATGTATGCTTATGTGTTTGTGGAAAGAACAGACATGCAATGACTCTGGCTGTGGTTCATGAAAAGAACAAACATGCAATAACACTAGTGGATCCATGTGTGGCTTGTGAGAAGAACACACATGCAATGACTCTGGCTGTGGTTCATGAAAAGAACACATGCAATGACACTGGTGGATCCATGTGTGGTTTGTAGGAAGAACAAACATGCAACGACTCTGGCTATGGTTCATGAAAAGAACAGACATGCAATGACACTAGTGGATCCATGTCTGCTTTTTGAGAAGAACACACATGCAATGACTCTGGCTGTGGTTCATGAAAAGAACACACATGCAATGACACTGGTGGATCGATGTGTGGTTCATGAGAAGAACACACATGCAATGACACTGGGTGTGGTTCATGAAAAGAACACACATCCAATGACACTGGTGTATCCTTATGTGGTTTGTGAAAAGAGCAGACATGCAATGACTCTAGCTGTTCCATGTGTGGTTTGTGAGAAGAACAGACATCCAATGACACTAGGTGTGGTTAATGAAAAGAGCAGACATGCAAGTACACTGGTGGATCCATGTGTGGTTTGTGAGAAGACCACACATGCAATGACACTGGATGTGGCTCATGAAAAGAACACTCATCCAATGACACTAGTGGATCCATATGTGGTCTGTGGAAAGCATAGACATGTAATGATACTTGGTGTGGTTCATGAAAAGAACACTCACCCAATGACACTAGTGGATCCATATGTGGTTTGTGGAAAGAACATACATGCAATGACTCTAGCTATGGTTTGTGAAAAGAACGGCCATGCAATGACTCTAGTTTTGGTTTTTGAAAATAACACACATCCAGTGACAATGGTGGATCCATATGTGGTTTATGGAAAGAACAGACATACTATCACTCTAGCTGTGGTTTGTGAAAAGAACAGACATGCAATGACATTGGTGGATCCATGTGTGGTTTGTGAGAAGAACACACATGCAATGACACTAGGTGTGGTTCATGAAAAGAACACACTTCAATGACACTGGTGTATCCTTATATGGTTTATGAGAAGAACATACATGCAATGACTCTGGCTGTGCTTCATGAAAAGAACAGACATACAATTACACTAGTGGATCCATGTGTGGCTTTTGAGAAGAATACACATGCAATGACTCTCGCTGTGGTTCATGAAAAGAATACACATGCAATGACACTAGTGGATCCATGTGTGGTTTGTGAGAAGAACACACATGCAATGATATTGGGTGTGGTTCATGAAAAGAACACTCATCCAATGGCACTGGTGGATACATATGTGGTCTATGGAAAGAACATACATGGAATGACACTGGTGTGGTTCATGAGAAGAACACTCATCCAATGACACCAGTGGATCCATATGTGGTTTGTTGAAAGAACAAACATGCAATGACTCTAGCTGTGGTTTAAGAAAAGAACAGACATGCAATGACTCTAGTTGTGGTTCATGAAAAGAACACACATCCAGTGACACTGGTGTATCCTTATGTGGTTTGTGCAAAGAACAAACATGCAATGACCCTAGTTGTGGTTTGTGAAAAGAACAGACATGCAATGACACTTGTGGATCCATGTGTGGTTTGTGAAGAACACACATGCAATGACACTTTGTGTGGTTCATGAAAAGAACACACATCCAACGACAGCGGTGTATCCTTATGTGGTTTGTAAGAAGAAGATACATGCAATGACTCTGGTTGTGGTTCATGAAAAGAACAGACATGCAACAACACTGGTGGATCCATGTGTCGTTTGTGAGAGGAACAGACATCCAATGACACTGGGTGTGGTTAATGAAAAGAGCAGACATACAATGACACTGGGTGTGGTTCATGAAAACAACACTCATCCAATGACACTGGTGGATCCATATGTGGTTTGTGGAAAGAACAGACCTGCAATGACTCTAGCTGTGGTTTAAGAAAAGAACAGACATGCAATGACTCTAGTTGTGGTTTGTGAAAAGAACACACATCAAGTGACACTGGTGTATCCTTATGTGGTTTGTGGAAGGAACAGACATGCAATGACTCTAGCTATGGTTTGTGAAAAGAACGGACATGCAATGACACTAGTGGATCCATGTGTGGTTTGTGAGAAGAACATACATGCAATGACACTGGGTGTGGTTCATGAAAAGAACACACATCCAATGACACTAGTGTATCCTTATGTGGATTGTGAGAAGAACAGACATGCAATGACACTAGTGCATCCATGTGTGGTTTTGGAGAAGAACACACATGCAATGTCTCTGGCTGTGGTTCACGAAAAGAACACACATGCAATGACACTAGTGGATCCATGTGTGGTTTGTGAAAGAACACACATGCAATGACGTTGGGTCTGGTTCATGAAAAGAACACACATGCAATGACACTGGTGTATCCTTATGTGGTTTGTGAAAAGAGCACACATGCAATGGCATTGGTGGATCCATGTGTGGTTTGTGAGAAGACCACACATGCAATGACACTGGTGTGGTTCATGAAAAGAACACTCATCCAATGACACTGGTGGATCCATATGTGGTTTGTGGAAAGAACATACATGCAATGACTCTAGTTATGGTTTAAGATAAGAACAGACATGCAATGACTCTAATTGTGGTTCATGAAAAGAACACACATCTAGTGAAACTGGTGTATCCTTATGTGGTTTGTGGAAAGGGTATATGCGCAATGACTCTGGTTGTGGTTCATGAAAAGAATAGACATGCAATGACACTGGTGGATCCATGTTTGGTTTGTGAGAAGAACACACATGCAATGCCTCTAGCTGTTGTTCATGTAAAGAACTCTCATCCAATGACATTGGTGGATCCATATGTGGTTTGTGGAAAGAACAAACATGCAATGACACTGGGTGTGGTTCATGAAAAGAACACTCATCCAATGTCACTGGTGGATCCATTTGAGGTTTGTGGAAAGAACAGACATGCAATGACTCTAGCAGTGGTTTAAGAAAAAAACGACATGCAATGACTCTAGTTGTGGTTCATGAAAAGAACACACATCCATGTATCCCTATGTGGTTTGTGGAAAGAACTGACATGCAATGACTCTAGCTGTGGTTTGTGAAAAGAACAGACATGCAATGACACTGGTGGATCCATGTGTGGTTTGTGAGAAGAACACACATGCAATGTCACTGGGTGTGGTTCATGAAAAGAACACACATCCAATGACACCAGTGTATCCTTATGTGGTTTGTGATTAGAACAGACAGGCAATGACATTGGTTGTGGTTCATGAAAAGAACACACATGCAATGACACTGGTGGATCCATGTGTGGTTCATGAGAAGAACACACATGCAATGACATCCGGTGTGGTTCATGAAAAGAACACACATCTAATGACACTGGTGTATCCTTATGTGTTTTGTGAAAAGAACACACATGCAATGGTATTGGGTGTGGTTCATGAAAAGAACACTCATCCAATGGCACTGGTGGATACATATGTGGTTTGTGGAAAGAACATGCATGCAATGACACTGGGTGTGGTTCATGAAAACAACACTCATCCAATGACACCGGTGGATCCATATGTGGTTTGTTGAAAGAACAGACATGCAATGACTATAGCTGTGGTTTAAGAAAAGAACAGACATGCAATGACTCTACTTGTGGTTCATGAAAAGAACACACATCCAGTGACACTACTGTATCATTATGTGGTTTGTGGAAAGAACAGACATGCAATGACACTGGTGGATCAATGTGTGGTTTTCGAGAAGAACACACATGCAATAACTCTGGTTGTGGTTCATGAATACAACACACATGCAATGACACTGGTGGATCCATGTGTGGTTTTTTAGAAGAACACACATGCAATGACAGTGGGTGTGGTTCATGAAAAGAACATACATGCAATGACTCTAGTTGTGGTTTGTAAAAATAACACACATCTAGTGACACTGGTGGATCCATATGTGGTTTGTGGAAAGAGCAGACATGCAATGACTCTAGCTGTGGTGTGTGAAAAGAACATACGTGCAATGACACTTGTGGATCAATGTGTGGTTTGTGAGAAGAACACACATGCAATGACAGTGGGTGAGGTTCATGAAAAGAAGACACATCCAATGACACTGGTCTATCCTTATATGGTTTGTGAGAAGAATAGACATTCAATGACTCTAGATGTGGTTCAAAAAAAGAACATACATGCAATGAAACTGGTGGATCCATGTGTGGTTTGTGAAAAGAACACACATGCAATGACTCTGGATGTGGTTCATGAAAAGAACACACATCCAATGACACTGGTGGATCCATGTGTGGTTCGTGAAAGAACATACATGCAATGACGTTGGGTCTGGTTCATGAAAAGAACAAACATCCAATGACAATGGTGTATCCTTATGTGGTTTGTGAAAAGAGAACACATGCAATGACATTGGTGGATCCATGAGTGGTTTGTGAGAAGAACACACATGCAATGACACTGGGTGTGGTTCATGAAAAGAACACTCATCCAATGACACTGGTGGATCCGTATGTGGTTTGTGGAAAGAATAGACATGCAATGACAGTGGGTGTGGTTCATGAAAAGGACACTCATCCAATGACACTGGTGGATCCATATGTGGTTTGTGGAAAGAACAAACATGCAATGATTCTAGCTATGGTTTAAGAAAAGAACAGACATGCAATGACTCTAGTTGTGGTTCATGAAAACAACACACATCCAGTGAAACTGGTGTATCCTTATGTGGTTTGTGGAACGAGTAGATATGCAATGACTCTAGCTGTGGTTCATGAAAAGAATAAACATGCAATGACACTGGTGGATCCATGTGTGGTTTGTGAGAAGAACACACATGCAATGACTCTGGCTGTGGTTCATGAAAAGAACTCTCATCCAATGACACTGGTGGATCCATATGTGGTTTGTGGAAAGAACAGACATGGAATGACACAGGGTGTGGTCCATGAAAAGAACACTCATCCAATGACACTGGTTGATCCATATGTGGTTTGTGTAAAGAACAAACACGCAATGACACTGGGTGTGTTTCATGAAAAGAACAGTCATCCAATGACACTAGTGGATCCATTTGAGGTTTGTGGAAAGAACAGACATGCAATGACTCTAGCTGTGGTTTAAGAAAAGACACGACAAGCAATGACTCTAGTTGTGGTTCATGAAAAGAACACACATCTAGTGACACTAGTGTAACCTTATGTGGTTTGTGGAAAGAACTGACATTCAATGACTCTAGCTGTGGTTTGTGAAAAGAACAGACATGCAATGACACTGGTGGATCCATGTGTTGTTTGTGAGAAGAACACACATGAAATGACACTGGGTGTGGTTCATGAAAAGAACACACATCCAATGACACCGGTGTATCCTTATGTGGTTTGTGATAAGAACAGACATGCAATGACATTGGCTGTGGCTCATGAAAAGAATAGACATGCAACGACACTGGTGGATCCATGTGTGGTTTTTGAGAAGAATTCACATGCAATGACTCTGGCTGTGGTTCATGAAAAGAACACACATGCAATGACACTGGTGGATCCATGTGTGGTTTGTGAGAAGAACAAAGATGCAATGACACTGGGTGTGGTTCATGAAAAGAACACACATCCAATGACACTGGTGGATCCTTATGTGGTTTGTGAAAAGAGCACACATGCAATGACACTTGTGGATCCATGTGTGGTTTGTGAGAAGAACACACATGCAATGACACTGGGTGTGGTTCATGAAAAGAACACTCATCCAATGACACTGGTGGATCCATATGTGGTTTGTGCAAAGAACAGACATGCAATGACACTGGGTGTGGTTCTTGAAAAGAAGACTCATCCAATGACAATGGTGGATCCATATGCGGTTTGTGGAAAGAACAGACATGCAATGACTCTAGCTATGGTTTAAGAAAGAACAAACATCCAATGACACTTGGTGTGGTTAATGAAAAGAGCAGACATGCAATGACACTGGTGGATCCATGTGTGGTTTGTGAGAAGAGCATGCATGCAATGACACTGGGTGTGGTTCATGAAAAGAACACTCATCCAATGACACTAGTGGATCCATTTGAGGTTTGTGGAAAGAACAGACATGCAATGACTCTAGCTGTGGTTTAAGAAAAGAAACGACAAGCAATGACTCTAGTTGTGGTTCATGAAAAGAACACACATCCAGTGACACTAGTGTAACCTTATGTGGTTTGTTGAAAGAACTGACATTCAATGACTCTAGCTGTGGTTTGTGAAAAGAACAGACATGCAATGACACTGGTGGATCCATGTGTGGTTTGTGAGAAGGACACACATGAAATGACACTGGGTGTGGTTCATGAAAAGAACACACATCCAATGACACCGGTGTATCCTTATGTGGTTTGTGATAAGAACAGACATGCAATGACACTGGCTGTGGCTCATGAAAAGAATAGACATGCAACGACACTGGTGGATCCATGTGTGGTTTTTGAGAAGAATTCACATGCAATGACTCTGGCTGTGGTTCATGAAAAGAACACACATGCAATGACACTGGTGGATCCATGTGTGGTTTGTGAGAAGAACAAAGATGCAATGACACTGGGTGTGGTTCATGAAAAGAACACACATCCAATGACACTAGTGCATCCTTATGTGGTTTGTGAAAAGAGCACACATGCAATGACACTGGTGGATCCATGTGTGGTTTGTGAGAAGAACACACATGCAATGACACTGGGTGTGGTTCATGAAAAGAACACTCATCCAATGACACTGGTGGATCCATATGCGGTTTGTGGAAAGAACAGACATGCAATGACTCTAGCTATGGTTTAAGAAAGAACAAACATGCAGTGACTCTAGTTGTGGTTCATGAAAAGACACACATCCAGTGACACTAGTGTATGCTTATGTGGTTTGTGGAAAGAACAGACATGCAATGACTCTGGCTATGGTTCATGAAAAGAACAGGCATGCAATAACACTTGTGGATCTATGTGTGGTTTGTGAGAAGAACACACATGCAATGACTCTGGCTGTGGTTCATGAAAAGAACACACATGCAATGACACTGGTTCATCCATGTGTGGTTTGTAGGAAGAAAAACATGCAATGACTCTGGCTATGGTTCATGAAAGGAACAGACATGCAATGACACTAGTGGATCCATGTGTGGTTTTTGAGAAGAACACGCATGCAATGACTCTGGTTGTGGTTCATGAAAAGAACACACATGCAATGACACTGGTGGATCCATGTGTGGTTCATGAGAAGAACACACATGCAATGACACTGGTGGATCCATGTGTGGTTCATGAGAAGAACACACATGCAATGACACTGGGTGTGCTTCATGAAAAGAACACACATCCAATGACACTGGTGTATCCTTATGTGGTTTGTGAAAAGAGCACACATGCAATGACTCTAGCTGTTCCATGTGTGGTTTGTGAGAAGAACAGACATCCAATCACACTGGGTGTGGTTAATGAAAAGAGCAGACATGCAATGACACCAGTGGATCCATGTGTGGTTTGTGAGAAGAACATACATGCAATGACATCGGGTGTGGTTCATGAAAAGAACACTCATCCAATGACACTAGTGGATCCATATGTGGTTTGTGGAAAGCAGAGACATGCAATGACACTAGGTGTGGTTCATGAAAAGAACACTCATCCAATGACACTAGTGGATCCATTTGAGGTTTGTGGAAAGAACAGACATGCACTGACTCTAGCTGTGGTTTAAGAAAAGAAACGACATGCAATGACTCTAGTTGTGGTTCATGAAAAGAACACATATCCAGTGACACTAGTGTAACCTTATGTGGTTTGTGGAAAGAACTGACATTCAATGACTCTAGCTGTGGTTTGTGCAAAGAACAGACATGCAATGACACTGGTGGATCCATGTGTGGTTTGTGAGAAGAACACACATGCAATGACACTGGGTGTGGTTCATGAAAAGAACACACATCCAATGACACCGGTGTATCCTTATGTGGTTTGTGATAAGAACAGACATGCAATGACACTGGCTATGGCTCATGAAAAGAATAGACATGCAACGACACTGGTGGATCCATGTGTGGTTTTTGAGAAGAATTCATATGCAATGACTCTAGCTGTGGTTCATGAAAAGAACACACATGCAATGACACTGGTGGATCCATGTGTGGTTTGTGAGAAGAACAAAGATGCAATGACACTGGGTCTGGTTCATGAAAAGAACACACATCCAATGACACTGGTGTATCCTTATGTGGTTTGTGAAAAGAGCACACATGCAATGACACTGGTGGATCCATGTGTGGTTTGCGAGAAGAACACATATGCAATGACACTGGGTGTGGTTCATGAAAATAACACTCATCCAATGACACTGGTGGATCCATATGTGGTTTGTGCAAAGAACAGACATGCAATGACACAGGGTCTGGTCCATGAAAAGAACACTCATCCAATGACACTGGTGGATCCATATGTGGTTTGTGGAAAGAACAAACACGCAAAGACACTGGGAATGGTTCATGAAAAGAACACTCATCCAATGACACTAGTGGATCCATTTGAGGTTTGTGGAAAGAACAGACATGCAATGACTCTAGATGTGGTTTAAGAAAAGAAACGACATGCAATGACTCTAGTTGTGGTTCATAAAAAGAACACACATCCAGTGACACTAGTGCAACCTTATGTGGTTTGTGGAAAGAACTGACATGCAATGACTCTAGCTGTGGTTTGTGAAAAGAACAGACATGCAATGACACTGGTGGATCCATGTGTGGTTTGTGAGAAGAACACACATGCAACAACACTGGGTGTGGTTCATGAAAAGAACACACATCCAATGACACCGGTGTATCCTTATGTGGTTTGTGATAAGAACAGACATGCAATGACACTGGCTGTGGCTCATGAAAAGAATAGACATGCAACGACACTGGTGGATCCATGTGTGGTTTTTGAGAAGAATTCACATGCAATGACTCTGGCTGTGGTTCATGAAAAGAACACACATGCAATGACACCGGTGTATCCTTATGTGGTTTGTGATAAGAACAGACATGCAATGACACTGGGTGTGGTTCATGAAAAGAATAGACATGCAACGACACTGGTGGATCCATGTGTGGTTTTTGAGAAGAATTCACATGCAATGACACTGGTGGATCCATGTGTGGTTTGTGAGAAGAACACACATGCAATGACACTGGGTGTGGTTCACGAAAAGAACACTCATCCAATGACACTGGTGGATCCATATGTGGTTTGTGCAAAGAACAGACATGCAATGACACTGGGTGTGGTTCATGAAAAGAAGACTCATCCAATGACAATGGTGGATCCATATGCGGTTTGTGGAAAGAACAGACATGCAATGACTCTAGCTATGGTTTAAGAAAGAACAAACATGCAGTGACTCTAGTTGTGGTTCATGAAAAGACACACATCCAGTGACACTAGTGTATGCTTATGTGGTTTGTGGAAAGAACAGACATGCAATGACTCTGGCTATGGTTCATGAAAAGAACAGGCATGCAATAACACTTGTGGATCTATGTGTGGTTTGTGAGAAGAACACACATGCAATGAATCTGGCTGTGGTTCATGAAAATAACACACATGCAATGACACTGGTTCATCCATGTGTGGTTTGTAGGAAGAAAAAACATGCAATGACTCTGGCTATGGTTCATGAAAAGAACAGACATGCAATGACACTAGTGGATCCATGTGTGGTTTTTGAGAAGAACACGCATGCAATGACTCTGGTTGTGGTTCATGAAAAGAACACACATGCAATGACACTGGCTGATCCATGTGTGGTTCAGGAGAAGAACACACATGCAATGACACTGGTGGATCCATGTGTGGTTCATGAGAAGAACACACATGCAATGACACTGGGTGTGCTTCATGAAAAGAACACACATCAAATGACACTTGTGTATCCTTATGTGGTTTGTGAAAAGAGCACACATGCAATGACTCTAGCTGTTCCATGTGTGGTTTGTGAGAAGAACAGACATCCAATGACACTGGGTGTGGTTAATGAAAAGAGCAGACATGCAATGACACCAGTGGATCCATGTGTGGTTTGTGAGAAGAACATACATGCAATGACATCGGGTGTGGTTCATGAAAAGAACACTCATCCAATGACACTAGTGGATCCATATGTGGTTTGTGGAAAGCAGAGACATGCAATGACACTAGGTGTGGTTCATGAAAAGAACACTCATCCAATGACACTAGTGGATCCATATGTGGTTTGTGGAAAGAACATACATGCAATTACTCTAGCTGTGGTTTGTGAAAAGAACAGACATGCAATGACTCTAGTTGTGGTTTGTGAAAATAACACACATCCAATGACAATGGTGGATCCATATGTGGTTTGTGGAAAGAAAAGACATGCTATCACTCTAGCTTTGGTTTGTGAAAAGAACAGACATGCAATGACACTGGTGGATCCATGTGTGGTTTGCGAGAAGAACACACATTCAATGACACTAGTTGTGGTTCATGAAAAGAACACACATCCAATGACACTGGTGTATCCTTATGTGGTTTGTGAGAAGAATAGACATGGAATGACTCTGGCTATGGTTCATGAAAAGAACAGACATACAATGACACTAGTGGATCCATGTGTGGCTTTTGAGAATAATACACATGCGATGACTCTAGCTGTGGTTCATTAAAAGAACACACATGCAATGACACTGGTGGATCCATGTGTGGTTGCAATAACACTTGGTGTGGTTCATGAAAATAACACACATCCAATGACACTAGTGTATCCTTATGTGGTTTGTGAAATTGTAGCGTCCCCAACCTTTAATAAGGTTGAGTCCCCTGTGTTTACAATGCTAGTCCCTGGATCAATAGCTAGCATCCACAGTTTAGATGTAATATCAAGAAACAAAGGTCATATACAACTTTATAACCAGGAATAAAATAATTTTATTACATCAAACATAGCTCATTGGCTATTTACATTACATTGCAGCGGAATAACTATAGTCATGGGTCCTTCATCTTCAAAGTGCCACAGGCAGATGTTGGGTGTAGACTTTGTAATCCTAATCAATCAATCTTCACTAAATCAATCAAACCTGCAACATTACAAGTTACAGCCACAGAGGGTCAATACTTTGGAATAGTATTGGCAAGTGATACCTTAGTATATTTTAAGTGGACTATAATACTATATGCATTTGGCTGGTGGAGCTTAGGCTTGCATTGCTCAAAATAGATTTTTCCTTAACTTTTGAAAACACTAAGTTTTTGCTTGGCACAAAACACCCAAGGCATCTATCAATCAAAGACTCCAGATCCACTCAGGGCATCTACCAATCAATGACTGAAGATCCTTTTATCCCTTGTTTACCCACAAGTTTTATTTAGAAATTGTAGTGGTGAGATTCTTGAAGTTTCCATGTCTTGATGCTCAAATTGTCCTTTACCAGGGACATGGCTAAGTACTTAGGTTTTACACTCTGCAGAGGTGGTGCACTTTCCCCACAAGCCTTGGTTTCCCAAGACATGATCCTTCAGTAGCCTTTCCTTAGTCAAATGGACGCGCTCCAACCTATCATCCCATCTACCACCCACTGTCCAAAAGACTAAGTTCTAGCATCCTAAGATCATGGCAGAGCCCATATTACCAAGTGGTTGCACTTGAAGCTTCTCAACATTAGACATCTCAAATCTCTTTGTTTCCTGGGTGGCCATCCACAAGTGAGATACACAAGCCAAGTCCATGGCCTTGTGAACCACTCAACATAAGCCATTCCTTCCATTCCACCCAGGTGGTTCATTAACTTAGTTGTTTTATTTTACAAAAACATAAGTCCTTAGACTTAGAAATTTTCCATAGTGAATATATAAACCACCCTTGTTTTCTAGTAGCTAGTCTAAGCGTGATAGTAATAGGAATCTTGACTTAGGTAATTTTCACTAAGGCTTCACCTAATAGGTTTTCCCAAAGCATAGCTTGTTCTTTAGCAATAACCATGCAAGTCCTATACTTAGAAAAATATTACTAATGCATAAATAAAATATAGGAATGGAATATTCATGATGATATCACTTGCCTTTTTGGTAGAGGGTATAGGTTCACTCCTTGTCCTTGCAACACTCACACTCTTCAAGTCACTATAATTCAATCAAGCAAGGCACAAACTTAATCTACCAATCAAGCAAAACTACACACATAAAATAACAAAGTCAAACAAACAATTTTTTTTTCACACACAAGGTAATGGGATCTAAGTCATGCATAAGGATGCAAAGGTTGGTTCTATTGTAAGGATGGTCTTCACTAGGCTTCTAAACTTTGTAAGTTCCAAATTGGTCATTTACCAAAATGGCAAAGTCATTTGCAAAGAGGGTCTCTATTAGATTCCTAAACTTCGTAAGATCCAAACTGGTCATTTACCAAAGTGGCAAAGTTAAAGAAATGCATGCAAGCATGCCAAGCCTTGTTTTGTTTGAAAAAGGGGTTCCTAATGGGTCATAGACATTTGGAGTACACCTATTGGTCATTTTGCAAAGTGGCAAGTTATTTGCAAAAGGTTTCACTATAAAACCATTTGCAAAACAAAGTGTCATTCTATGTGGTGTAGAAATATTATTACCAAGGCACTAACCTATAGGGTTCAACAAATGAGTTGCTATTGCAAAACTTGGTGTTTGGGTCAGTAGGTTTGGTCCAAAACATTTTCTCAAAGTTTTCTTTATGAAAGCATTTTCATAAACAAAACAATGGTTTTTAATTAGCTAGAAATGGACTAAACCAATTAATCCATTCTAAACTTTTCAAAAATCATTTTCCAAACTATGGGTTGGTTCCTAGGGTCAGTAGGGTCACAACAAACTAATTGGCAAAGGTTTGATCTCAAAAAACATTTTTAAACAATTTTCCTAATGTTAGCAAGCACACACAAGAATCTTCAAAGTTAAACAAGTTAACAGATACTATTTTCTAAACTAAGGGTAGAGTTGGCTAGGTCTTGTCTTGCTGATTCCAACGACATCAAATTTGTAAAATTTGGACGTGTGGATCCAAAGTTATGGAATTTACAAAATTGAACATCAATTGGATCAATTCTGTTTTAAATCCATCCAGCAGAGACACGTGTCTTAATCTAATTCGTCGGTACCGGTTCGCTGGGATCGTGGCTGTGGGGCGTTGGATCTAGTTAGATCGAGCGGTGCAGAGAGCGTACCCATTCGCGTTTAAGTGATTCTATCTAATGCGTACGATCCAGATCGAACGGTTGCGGGGTGCTCGACCATAGACGAGCGGCGCTGCGGCGGCTGCTGGCGGCGGAGCGATCGGTCGATGACGGTGCCGGTGATACAGGAAGCGGGAGAGGAAAAGGGGAGGCTCACCGAGTTCGCAGACGCTTGGGGAAGCTCAACGTGCTGATGGGGAGGCAGGGGCGCACGGACGGGTTGGCAATCTCTCGCCGGAGTTGCTGCGGGCGGCGGTGCTCTCGGGTTGTCGTCGTTGGCGTCGCTCGGGACCGCGCTAAGGCAAAGGAGAGGCGCGGTTAGGTGCGCACGAGGGTCGCGAGTAAGGGAGCATCAAAAAGGGAGCGAGGGGAAGTCTGTGCTCACCGGGGAAGCTTGCCGGAGTCGAGGCCGAAGGCGGTGGCGAGTCGAGCTTGTCCTTGCCGACGCTGTGAGGCTCGCGCGAGTGAACTGGATGCACTAGCAGGTGCGCCTGGAGGTGGAGAAGCTGCTGGGGTGCTTAGGGATGCAAGGGGCGGTGGGGTTTCGTCGGAATCGTCACCGGAACATCGTCGGACAGTGGGCGTTCGGGGAGGAATTGAGGGCGGTCTAAGGCGTGCCAGCACGAGGAGACAGAGGGGATTTATAGAGGAGACACAGGCGTTTACGTCTGCGTGATCAACTCGAGTAACGGCGGTCGCGTTAAGGCGAATTGAATCCGCGGTTTGAAGGCAGCAACGGCAGCGAGGGGGAAGGCTCGATCAGCGGCGGGTGAGAGATAAGAACAGTGGAGAGTGGGCCTACCAGTCAGTGGGAAAAGGAGAAGGAACAGGGTCCACGGGTCAGCCTCTGCGTGGGTCTCTTTCGCGGTGCAGAAAATGGTTCGGGAAGGAGAATATGAGGATGTGGGGTCTGTTGTCAGCGAGTGAGTGAGAGGGAGAAGTGGGTCCCGGTTGTCATTGACTCAGTGGGTCTGTTATTTGGTAAGAATTGTTTTCTCCGGGCAGTGAAAGGCTGGGCTGGACTGGGCCTTAGTGGGCTGCTGGGCTGCTCTATTTTTTTTTCTGTCCAAACTCTTTTTCCTTTTTCTAATTCTTTTCTGTTTTGAATTTCAACCAATTATTCAAGCAATTCAAACAATTCAATCAAACACTCAACTATGTACTTTGAGTTTGGTTCTGTTTTTCAACATATTCCAAATCCAAAATGAAATAATATTTTTATTTAATTTTAGGATCCATTTATTATTTAAATAAAGTGGATCTTTAGTTATTAGGGTTTGATTTTTTTTAATAAGATTTCCATTTGAAATCCAATTATTTTCAAAACCAAACCAGAAGGTTTTATTTGAAAAATAAAAGAATACTTGGAAACTTATTTAAATAAATAAATAAGTTTTGGTGTTTAATTAAAATGGGAAAGCATTTACTTAAATAAAATTGGATATTTAAATCCTTATTATTTTATTTAAATAAACCTTTACTCATTTTAATCAAAGCAAAACCTTTTAATAAAAGATTTGCAAAGTAGTAATAAAATAATTGGTGTTCATTTAAAATGGGAAAAGCTTTTACTTAAATAAAATTGGATATTTAAATCCTTTATTTTATTTAAATAAACCTTTACTCTTTTTATCAAAACAAAATATTTTATTTCAAAAGTTTGGCCAAAATTAATTTGGCTCACCTTTTCATTTGAAAACAAAGTCTTTTATTAAAAGATCTAAATCAGTGTTTCCAAAACAATTTATTTTCCTTTATTAAATGTTTAACTTTATAAATCCCTTTAGGATTATTTGATCACCAATTGATATGGCTTTTGGTAAGGGCTTTAAAGGCTTTCGAAATTCAATTTCCTTATCTTATTATATTCACAAGATTTTGCCTATGGTTCCAAACTAAGTGAAACCACTTCTAAGGTCTTTCTTGATCCTTTGTGAATATTGGTTGATCAAATTTGGTATGGATCAAATCCATAGATTTGGAGATACTTTGGAAAATGATTTCCTTCCATTAGGGTTTAGGGTTTTGGATTACTTTCCAAATGTTCAAATTTCCAGATACATTCATTGAGGAATGCATTTCCCTTGATTTGGATTTTGTTGAATTCAAACTTTTACCAAAGTTTGTTCAAGATGGGATTTCAAGTCTCCTTTTAGAAACAAAAGTATCTTTTCACCCTGATTTTCAACAAAAATTTATTTTGTTATTTTATTTTTCACATTACAAGATTTGGAAAATCTTGGGATGTGACAGAAATATCACACATGCAATGACACTGGTGGATCCATGTGTGGTTTGTGAGAAGAACACACATGCAATGACACTGGGTGTGTTTCATGAAAAGAACACTCATCGAATGGCACTAGTGGATCCATATGTGGTTTGTGGAAAGAACATACATGCAATGACAGTGGGTGTGGTTCATGAAAAGAACACTCATGCAATGAGACTGGTGGATCCATATGTGTTTTGTTGAAAGAACAGACATGCAATGACTCTAGCTGTGGTTTAAGAAAAGAACAGACATGCAATGACTCTAGTTGTGGTTCATGAAAAGAACACACATCCAGTGACACTGGTGTATCCTTATGTGGTTTGTGGAAAGAACAGACATGCAATGAACCTAGCTGTGGTTTGTGAAAAGAACAGACATGCAATGACACTGGTGGATCCATGTGTGGTTTGTGAGAAGAACACACATGCAATGACACTTGGTGTGGTTCATGAAAAGAACACACATCCAATGACACGGGTGTATCCTTATGTGGTTTGTGAGAAGAAGATACATGCAATGACTCTGGTTGTGGTCCATGAAAAGAACAGACATGCAATGACACTAGTGGATCCATGTGTGGTTTGTGAGAAGAACAGACATCCAATGACACTTGGTGTGGTTAATGAAAAGAGCAGACATGCAATGACACTGGTGGATCCATGTGTGGTTTGTGAGAAGAGCACGTATGCAATGACACTGGGTGTGGTTCATCTAAAGAAAACTCGTCCAATGACACTGTTGGACCTATATGTGGTCTGTGGAAAGAAAAGACATACAATGACACTAGGTGTGGTTCATGAAAAGAACACTCAAGTAATGACACTAGTGGATCCATATGTGGTTTGTGGAAAGAACATACATGCAATGACACTAGGTGTGTATCATGAAAACAACACGCATCCAATGACACTGGTGGATCCATATGTGGTTTGTGGAAAGAACAGACATGCAATGACTCTAGCTGTGGTTTAAGAAAAGAACAGACATGCAATGACACTGGTGGATCCATGTGTGGTTTGTGAGAAGAACACACATTTAATGACACTGGGTGTGGTTCATGAAAAGAACACACATCCAATGACACTGGTGTATCCTTATGTGGTTTGTGAGAAGAATAGACATGGAATGACTCTGGCTATGGTTCATGAAAAGAAGAGACATACAATGACACTAGTGGATCCATGTGTGGCTTTTGAGAAAAATACACATGCAATGACTCTGGCTGTGGTTCATTAAAAGAACACACATGCAATGACACTGGTGGATCCATGTGTGGTTTGTGAGAAGAACACACATGCAATAACACTTGGTGTGGTTCATGAAAAGAAAACACATCCAATGACACTAGTGTATCCTTATGTGGTTTGTGAAATATCACACATGCAATGACACTTGTGGATCCATGTGTGGTTTGTGAGAAGAACACACATGCAATGACACTGGGTGTGGTTCATGAAAAGAACACTCATCGAATGGCACTGGTGGATCCATATGTGGTTTGTGGAAAGAACATACATGCAATGACAGTGGGTGTGGTTCATGAAAAGAACACTCATCCAATGAGACTGTTGGATCCATATGTGTTTTGTTGAAAGAACAGACATGCAATGACTCTAGCTGTGGTTTAAGAAAAGAACAGACATGCAATGGCTCTTGTTGTGGTTCATGAAAAGAACACACATCCAATGAAACTGGTGTATCCTTATGTGGTTTGTGGAAAGAACAGACATGCAATGACCCTAGCTGTGGTTTGTGAAAAGAACAGACATGCAATGACACTGGTGGATCCATGTGTGGTTTGTGAGAAGAATACACATGCAATGACACTTGGTGTGGTTCATGAAAAGAACACACATCCAATGACACGGGTGTATCCTTATGTGGTTTGTGAGAAGAAGATACATGTAATGACTCTAGTTGTGGTTCATGAAAAGAACAAACATGCAATGACACTAGTGGATCCATGTGTGGTTTGTGAGAAGAACAGACATCCAATGACACTTGGTGTGGTTAATGAAAAGAGCAGACATGCAATGACACTGGTGGATCCATGTGTGGTTTGTGAGAAGAGCACGCATGCAATGACACTGGGTGTGGTTCATCTAAAGAACACTCGTCCAATGACACTGTTGGACCTATATGTGGTTTGTGGAAAGAAAAGACATACAATGACACTAGGTGTGGTTCATGAAAAGAACACTCAAGTAATGACACTAGTGGATCCATATGTGGTTTGTGGAAAGACCATACATGCAATGACACTAGGTGTGTATCATGAAAACAACACTCATCCAATGACACTGGTGGATCCATATGTGGTTTGTGGAAAGAACAGACATGCAATGACTCTAGCTGTGGTTTAAGAAAAGAATAGACATGCAATGACTCTAGTTGTGGTTCATGAAAAGAACACACATCCATTGACACTGGTGTATCCTTATGTGGTTTGTGGAAAGAACAGACATGCAATGACTCTAGCTGTGGTTTGTGAAAAGAACGGACATGCAATGACACTGGTGGATCCATGTGTGGTTTGTGAGAAGAACACACATGCAATGACACTGGGTGTGGTTCATGAAAAGAACACACATCCAATGACACTAGTGTATCCTTCTGTGGTTTCTGAGAAGAACAGACATGCAATGACTCTGGCTGTGGTTCATGAAAAGAACAGACATGCAATGACACTAGTGGATCCATGTGTGGTTTTTGAGAAGAACACACATGCAATGACTCTAGCTGTGGTTCATGAAAAGAACACACATGCAATTACACTAGTGGATCCATGTGAGGTTTGTGAGAAGAACACACATGCAATAACACTGGGTGTGGTTCATGAAAAGAACACACATCCAATGACACTGGTTTATCTTTTTGTGGTTTGTGAAAAGAGCACAAATGCCATGACACTGGTGGAACCATGTGTGGTTTGTGGGAACAGACATCCAATGACACTCGGTTTGGTTAATGAAAAGAGTAGACACGCAATGACACTAGTGGATCCATGTGTGGTTTGTGAGAAGAACACACATGCAATGACACTGGGTGTGGTTCATGAAAAGAACACTCATCCAATGATACTGTGGATCCATATGTGGTTTGTGGAAAGAACAAACATGCAATCACTCTAGCTATGGTTTAAGAAAAGAACAGACATGCAATGACTCTAGTTGTGGTTCATGAAAAGAACACACATCCAATGACACTGGTGTATCCTTATGTGTTTTGTGGAAAGAACAGACATGCAATGACCCTAGATCTGGTTTGTAAAAAGAACAGACATGCAATGACACTGGTGGATCCATGTGTGGTTTGTGAGAAGAACACACATGCAATGACACTTGGTGTGGTTCATGAAAAGAACACACATCCAATGACACCGGTGTATCCTTATGTGGTTTCAGAGAAGAAGATACATGCAAAGTCTCTGATTGTGGTTCATGAAAAGAACAGACATGGCTTGACACTGGTGGATCCATGTGTGGTTTGTGAGAAGAACAGACATCCAATGACACTATGTGTGGTTAATGAAAAGAGCAGACATGCAATGACACTGGTTATGGTTCATGAAAAGAACACTCATCCAATGACACTGGTTGATCCATATGTGGTTTATGGAAAGAACAGACATGCAATGACACAGGGTGTGGTTCATGAAAAGAACACTCAACCAATGGAACTGGTGGATCCATATGTTGTTCATGAAAAGAACACTTATCGAATGACACTGGTGTATCCTTATGTGGTTTGTGGAAAGAACAGACATGCAATGACCCTAGCTGTGGTTTGTGAAAAGAACAGACATGCAATGACACTAGTGGATCCATATGTGGTTTGTGAGAAGAACACACATGCAATGACACTTTGTGTGGTTCATGAAAAGAACACACATCCAATGACACCGGTGTATCCTTATGTGGTTTGTGAGAAGAAGAAGATACATGCAATGACTCTGGTTGTGGTTCATGAAAAGAACAGACATGCAACGACACTGGTAGATCCATGTGTGGTTTGTGAGAAGAACAGACATCCAATGACACTGGGTGTGGTTAATGAAAAGAGCAGACATACAATGACACTGGTGGAACCATGTGTGGTTTGTGAGAACAGACATCCAATGACACTCGGTTTGGTTAATGAAAAGAGTAGACACGCAATGACACTAGTGGATCGATGAGTGGTTTGTGAGAAGAACACACATGCAATGACACTGGGTGTGGTTCATGAAAAGAGCACTCATCCAATGATACTATGGATCCATATGTGGTTTGTGGAAAGAACAAACATGCAATCACTCTAGCTATGGTTTAAGAAAAGAACAGACATGCAATGACTCTAGTTGTGGTTCATGAAAAGAACACACATCCAATGACACTGGTGTATCCTTATGTGTTTTGTGGAAAGAACAGACATGCAATGACCCTAGATGTGGTTTGTAAAAAGAACAGACATGCAATGACACTGGTGGATCCATGTGTGGTTTGTGAGAAGAACACACATGCAATGACACTTGGTGGTTCATGAAAAGAACACACAACCAATGACACCGGTGTATCCTTATGTGGTTTATGAGAAGAAGATACATGCAAAGTCTCTGATTGTGGTTCATGAAAAGAACAGACATGGCATGACACTGGTGGATCCATGTGTGGTTTGTGAGAAGAATAGACATCCAATGACACTATGTGTGGTTAATGAAAAGAGCAGACATGCAATGACACTGGTTATGGTTCATGAAAAGAACACTCATCCAATGACACTGGTGGATCCATATGTGGTTTGTGGAAAGAACAGACATGCAATGACACAGGGTGTGGTTCATGAAAAGAACACTCAACCAATGGCACTGGTGGATCCATATGTTGTTTGTGAGAAGAACACACATGCAATGACACTGGGTGTGGTTCATGAAAAGAACACTTATCAAATGACACTGGTGTATCCTTATGTGGTTTGTGGAAAGAACAGACATGCAATGACCCTAGCTGTGGTTTGTGAAAAGAACAGACATGCAATGACACTAGTGGATCCATGTGTGGTTTGTGAGAAGAACACACATGCAATGACACTTTGTGTGGTTCATGAAAAGAACACACATCCAATGACACCGGTGTATCCTTATGTGGTTTGTGAGAAGAAGAAGATACATGCAATGACTCTGGTTGTGGTTCATGAAAAGAACAGACATGCAACGACACTAGTAGATCCATGTGTGGTTTGTGAGAAGAACAGACATCCAATGACACTGGGTGTGGTTAATGAAAAGAGCAGACATACAATGACACTGGTGGACCCATGTGTGGTTTGTGAGGAGAACACACATGCCATGACACTGGGTGTGGTTCATGAAAAGAACACTCAAACAATGACACTGATGGATCCATATGTGGCTTGTGGAAAGAACAGACATGCAATGACTCTAGCTGTGGTTTAAGAAAAGAACAGACATGCAATGACTCTAGTTGTGGTTCATGAAAAGAACACACATCTAGTGACACTAGTGTATCCTTATGTGGTTTGTGGAAGGAACAGACATGCAATGATTTAGCTATGGTTTGTGAAAAGAACGGACATGCAATGACACTAGTGGATCCATGTGTGGTTTGTGAGAAGAACATACATGCAATGACACTGGGTGTGGTTCATGAAAAACACACACATCCAATGACACTAGTGTATCCTTATGTGGATTGTGAGAAGAACAGACATGCAATGACACTGGTGGAACCATGTGTCGTTTTTGAGAACAACAGACATGCAATGTCTCTAGATGTGGTTAATGAAAAGAACACAC
The DNA here is from genome assembly GCA_916181665.1 of Avena sativa. NCBI lineage: Eukaryota > Viridiplantae > Streptophyta > Magnoliopsida > Poales > Poaceae > Avena > Avena sativa. The sequence goes on from OV702287.1 coordinate 575,529,009, forward strand.
AAGCAATGACACTGGTGGATCCATGTGTGGTTTGTGAGAATAACACACATGCAATGACACTGGGTGTGGTTCATGAAAAGATTAGACAAGCAATGACTCTAGTTGTGGTTTGTAAAAATAACACACATCTAACGACACTGGTGGATCCATATGTGGTTTGTGGAAAGAGCAGACATGCAATGACTCTAGATGTGGTTTGTGAAAAGAACAGACGTGCAATGACACAGGTGGACCAATGTGTGGTTTGTGAGAAGAACACACATGCAATGACACTGGGTGTGGTTCATGAAAAGAAGACACATCCAATGACACTGGTGTATCCTTATATGGTTTGTGAGAAGAATAGATATACAATGTCTCTAGATGTGGTTCAAAAAAAGAACATACATGCAATGACACTGGTGGATCCATGTGTGGTTTGTGAGAAGAACACACATGCAATGACTCTAGTTGTGGTTCATGAAAAGAACACACATGCAATGACACTGGTGGATCCATGTGTGGTTTGTGAAAGAACACACATGCAATGACGTTGGGTCTGGTTCATGAAAAGAACACACATCCAATGACACTGGTGTATACTTATGTCGTTTGTGAAAAGAGCACACATGCAATGACATTGGTGGATCCATGTGTGGTTTGTGAGAAGAACACACGTGCAATGACACTTGGTGTGGTTCATGAAAAGAACACTCAACCAATGGCACTGGTGGATCCATATGTGGTTTGTGGAGAGAACAGACATGCAATGACACTGGGTGTGGTTCATGAAAAGAACACTCATCCAATGGCATTGGTGGATCCATATGTGGTTTGTGGAAAGAACAGACATGCAATGACTCTAGCTATGGTTTAAGAAAAGAACAGACATGCAATGACTCTAGTTGTGGTTCATGAAAAGAACACACATCCAGTGAAACTGGTGTATCCTTATGTGGTTTGTGGAAAGAGTAGATATGCAATGACTATGGCTGTGGTTGATGAAAATAATAGACATGCAATGGCACTGGTGGATCCATGTGTGGTTTGTGAGAAGAACAGACATGCAATGGCTCTGGCTGTGGTTCATGAAAAGAACTCTCATCCAATGACACTGGTGGATCCATATGTGGTTTGTGGAAAGAACAAACATGCAATGACAATGGGTGTGGTTCATGAAAAGAACACTCATCCAATGACACTGGTGGATCCATTTGAGTTTTGTGGAAAGAACAGACATGCAATGACTCTAGCTGTGGTTTAAGAAGAGAAACGACATCCAATGACTCTAGTTGTGGTTCATGAAAAGAACACACATCCAGTTACACTTGTGTATCCCTATGTGGTTTGTGGAAAGAACTGACATGCAATGACTCTAGCTGTGGTTTGTGAAAAGAACAGACATGCAATGACACTGGTGGATCAATGTGTGGTTTGTGAGAAGAACACACATGCAATGTCACTGGGTGTGGTTCATGAAAAGAACACACATCCAATGACACCGGTGTATCCTTATGTGGTTTGTGATAAGAACAGATAGGCAATGACACTGGCTGTGGTTCATGAAAAGAACACTCATGCAATGACACTGGGTGTGGTTCATTAAAAGAACACACATCCAATGACACCGGTGTATCCTTATGTGGTTTGTGATAAGAACAGATAGGCAATGACACTGGCTGTGGTTCATGAAAAGAACACACATGCAATGACACTGGTGGATCCATGTGTGGTTCATGAGAAGAACACACATGCAATGACACCAGGTGTGGTTCATGAAAAGAACACGCATCCAATGACACTGGTGTATCCTTATGTGCTTTGTGAAAAGAGCACACATGCAATGAGTCTAGCTATTCCATGTCTGGTTTGTATGAAGAATAGACATCCAATGACACCGGGTGTGGTTAATGAAAAGAACAGACATGCAAGTACACTAGTGGATCCATATGTGGTTTGTGAGAAGAACACACATGCAATGACTCTGGCTGTGGTTCATGAAAATAACTCTCATCCAATGACACTGGTGGATCCATATGTGGTTTGTGGAAAGAACAAACATGCAATGACACTGGGTGTGGTTCATGAAAAGAACACGCATCCAATGACACTGGTGGATCCATTTGAGTTTTGTGGAAAGAACAGACATGCAATGACTCTAGCTGTGGTTTAAGAAAAGAAACGACATCCAATGACTCTAGTTGTGGTTCATGAAAAGAACACACATCCAGTTACACTTTGTATCCCTATGTGGTTTGTGGAAAGAACTGACATGCAATGACTCTAGCTGTGGTTTGTGAAAAGAACATACATGCAATGACACTAGTGGATCAATGTGTGGTTTGTGAGAAGAACACACATGCAATGTCACTGGGTGTGGTTCATGAAAAGAACACACATCCAATGACACCGGTGTATCCTTATGTGGTTTGTGATAAGAACAGATAGGCAATGACACTGGCTGTGGTTCATGAAAAGAACACACATGCAATGACACTGGTGGATCCATGTGTGGTTCATGAGAAGAACACACATGCAATGACACCAGGTGTGGTTCATGAAAAGAACACGCATCCAATGACACTGGTGTATCCTTATGTGCTTTGTGAAAAGAGCACACATGCAATGAGTCTAGCTGTTCCATGTCCGGTTTGTATGAAGAATAGACATCCAATGAAACTGGGTGTGGTTAATGAAAAGACCAGACATGCAAGTACACTAGTGGATCCATATGTGGTTTGTGGAAAGCATAGACATGCAATGATACTGGGTGCGGTTCTTGAAAACAACACTCATCCAATGAAACTACTGGATCCATATGGGGTTTGTGGAAAGAACATACATGCAATAACTCTGACTGTGGTTCATGAAAAGAACAGAAATACAATGACACTAGTGGATCCATGTGTGGCTTTTGAGAGGAATGCACATACAATGACTCTGGCTGTGGTTCATGAAAAGAACTCTCATCCAATGACACTGGTGGATCCATATGTGGTTTGTGGAAAGAACAAACATGCAATGACACTGGGTGTGGTTCATGAAAAGAACACTCATCCAATGACACTGGTGGATCCATTTGAGTTTTGTGGAAAGAACAGACATGCAATGACTCTAGCTGTGGTTTAAGAAAAGAAACGACATGCAATGACTCGTTGTGGTTCATGAAAAGAACACACATCCAGTTACACTTGTGTATCCCTATGTGGTTTGTGAAAAGAACAGACATGCAATGACACTGGTGGATCAATGTGTGGTTTGTGAGAAGAACACACATGCAATGTCACTGGGTGTGGTTCATGAAAAGAACACACATCCAATGACACCGGTGTATCCTTATGTGGTTTGTGATAAGAACAGATAGGCAATGACACTGGCTGTGGTTCATAAAAAGAACACACATGCAATGACACTAGTGGATCCATGTGTGGTTCATGAGAAGAACACACATGCAATGACACCAGGTGTGGTTCATGAAAAGAACACGCATCCAATGACACTGGTGTATCCTTATGTGCTTTGTGAAAAGAGCACACATGCAATGAGTCTAGCTGTTCCATGTCTGGTTTGTATGAAGAATAGACATCCAATGACACTGGGTGTGGTTAATGAAAAGACCAGACATGCAAGTACACTAGTGGATCCATATGTGGTTTGTGGAAAGCATAGACATGCAATGATACTGGGTCCGGTTCTTGAAAACAAGACTCATCCAATGACACTAGTCGATCCATATGTGGTTTGTGGAAAGAACATACATGCAATGACTCTGGCTGTGGTTCATGAAAAGAACAGAAATACAATGACACTAGTGGATCCATGTGTGGCTTTTAAGAGGAATGCACATACAATGACTCTGGCTGTGATTCATGAAAAGAACACACATGCAATGACACTGGTGGATCCATGTGTGGTTTGTGAGAAGAACACACATGCAATGACACTTGGTGTGGTTCATGAAAAGAACACTCAACCAATGGCACTGGTGGATCCATATGTGGTTTGTGGAAAGAACAGACATGCAATGACACTGGGTGTGGCCCATGAAAAGAACACTCATCCAATGGCATTGGTGGATCCATATGTGGTTTGTGGAAAGAACAGACATGCAATGACTCTAGCTATGGTTTAAGAAAAGAACAGACATGCAATGACTCTAGTTGTGGTTCATGAAAAGAACACACATCCAGTGAAATTGGTGTATCCTTATGTGGTTTGTGGAAAGAGTAGATATGCAATGACTATGGCTGTGGTTGATGAAAATAATAGACATGCAATGGCACTGGTGGATCCATGTGTGGTTTGTGAGAAGAACACACATGCAATGACTCTGGCTATGGTTCATGAAAATAACTCTCATCCAATGACACTGGTGGATCCATATGTGGTTTGTGGAAAGAAAAAACATGCAATGACACTGGGTGTGGTTCATGAAAAGAACACTCATCCAATGACACTGGTGGATCCATTTGAGTTTTGTGGAAAGAACAGACATGCAATGACTCTAGCTGTGGTTTAAGAAAAGAAACGACATCCAATGACTCTAGTTGTGGTTCATGAAAAGAACACACATCGAGTTACACTTGTGTATCCCTATGTGGTTTGTGGAAAGAACTGACATGCAATGACTCTAGTTGTGGTTTGTGAAAAGAACAGACATGCAATGACACTAGTGGATCAATGTGAGGTTTGTGAGAAGAACAGACATGCAATGTCACTGGGTGTGGTTCATGAAAAGAACACACATCCAATGACACCGGTGTATCCTTATGTGGTTTGTGATAAGAACAGATAGGCAATGACACTGGCTGTGGTTCATGAAAAGAACACTCATGCAATGACACTGGGTGTGGTTCATGAAAAGAACACACATCCAATGACACCGGTGTATCCTTATGTGGTTTGTGATAAGAACAGATAGGCAATGACACTGGCTGTGGTTCATGAAAAGAACACACATGCAATGACACTGGTGGATCCATGTGTGGTTCATGAGAAGAACACACATGCAATGACACCAGGTGTGGTTCATGAAAAGAACACGCATCCAATGACACTGGTGTATCCTTATGTGCTTTGTGAAAAGAGCACACATGCAATGAGTCTAGCTGTTCCATGTCTGGATTGTATGAAGAATAGACATCCAATGACACTGGGTGTGGTTAATGAAAAGACCAGACATGCAAGTACATTAGTGGATCCATATGTGGTTTGTGGAAAGCATAGACATGCAATGATACTGGGTGCGGTTCTTGAAAAGAACACTCATCCAATGACACTACTGGATCCATATGTGGTTTGTGGAAAGAACATACATGCAATGACTCTGGCTGTGGTTCATGAAAAGAACAGAAATACAATGACACTAGTGGATCCATGTGTGGCTTTTGAGAGGAATGCACATACAATGACTCTGGCTGTGGTTCATGAAAAGAACTCTCATCCAATGACACTGGTGGATCCATATGTGGTTTGTGGAAAGAACAAACATGCAATGACACTGGGTGTGGTTCATGAAAAGAACACTCATCCAATGACACTGGTGGATCCATTTGAGTTTTGTGGAAAGAACAGACATGCAATGACTCTAGCTGTGGTTTAAGAAAAGAAACGACATGCAATGACTCTAGTTGTGGTTCATGAAAAGAACACACATCCAGTTACACTTGTGTATCCCTATGTGCTTTGTGGAAAGAACTAACATGCAATGACTCTAGCTGTGGTTTGTGAAAAGAACAGACATGCAGTGACACTGGTGGATCAATGTGTGGTTTGTGAGAAGAACACACATGCAATGTCACTGGGTGTGGTTCATGAAAAGAACACACATCCAATGACACCGATGTATCCTTATGTGGTTTGTGATAAGAACAGATAGGCAATGACACTGGCTATGGTTCATGAAAAGAACACACATGCAATGACACTAGTGGATCCATGTGTGGTTCATGGGAAGAACACACATGCAATGACACCAGGTGTGGTTCATGAAAAGAACACGCATCCAATGACACTGGTGTATCCTTATGTGCTTTGTGAAAAGAGCACACATGAAATGAGTCTAGCTGTTCCATGTCTGGTTTGTATGAAGAATAGACATCCAATGACACTGGGTGTGGTTAATGAAAAGACCAGACATGCAAGTACACTAGTGGATCCATATGTGGTTTGTGGAAAGCATAGACATGCAATGATACTGGGTGCGGTTCTTGAAAACAACACTCATCCAATGAAACTACTGGATCCATATGTGGTTTGTGGAAAGAACATACATGCAATAACTCTGGCTGTGGTTCATGAAAAGAACAGAAATACAATGACACTAGTGGATCCATGTGTGGCTTTTGAGAGGAATGCACATACAATGACTCTGGCTGTGGTTCATGAAAAGAACTCTCATCCAATGACACTGGTGGATCCATATGTGGTTTGTGGAAAGAACAAACATGCAATGACACTGGGTGTGGTTCATGAAAAGAACACTCATCCAATGACACTGGTGGATCCATTTGAGTTTTGTGGAAAGAGCAGACATGCAATGACTCTAGCTGTGGTTTAAGAAAAGAACACACATGCAATGACACTGGGTGTGGTTCATGAAAAGAACACACATCCAATGACACCGGTGTATCCTTATATGGTTTGTGATAAGAACAGATAGGCAATGAAACTGGCTGTGGTTCATGAAAAGAACACACATGCAATGACACTAGTGGATCCATGTGTGGTTCATGAGAAGAACACACATGCAATGACACCAGGTGTGGTTCATGAAAAGAACACGCATCCAATGACACTGGTGTATCCTTATGTGCTTTGTGAAAAGAGCACACATGCAATGAGTCTAGCTGTTCCATGTCTGGTTTGTATGAAGAATAGACATCCAATGACACTGGGTGTGGTTAATGAAAAGACCAGACATGCAAGTACACTAGTGGATCCATATGTGGTTTGTGGAAAGCATAGACATGCAATGATACTGGGTCCGGTTCTTGAAAACAAGACTCATCCAATGACACTAGTCGATCCATATGTGGTTTGTGGAAAGAACATACATGCAATGACTCTGGCTGTGGTTCATGAAAAGAACAGAAATACAATGACACTAGCGGATCCATGTGTGGCTTTTAAGAGGAATGCACATACAATGACTCTGGCTGTGGTTCATGAAAAGAACACACATGCAATGACACTGGTGGATCCATGTGTGGTTTGTGAGAAGAACACACATGCAATGACACTTGGTGTGGTTCATGAAAAGAACACTCAACCAATGGCACTGGTGGATCCATATGTGGTTTGTGGAAAGAACAGACATGCAATGACACTGGGTGTGGCTCATGAAAAGAACACTCATCCAATGGCATTGGTGGATCCATATGTGGTTTGTGGAAAGAACAGACATGCAATGACTCTAGCTATGGTTTAAAAAAAGAACAGACATGCAATGACTCTAGTTGTGGTTCATGAAAAGAACACACATCCAGTGAAATTGGTGTATCCTTATGTGGTTTGTGGAAAGAGTAGATATGCAATGACTATGGCTGTGGTTGATGAAAATAATAGACATGCAATGGCACTGGTGGATCCATGTGTGGTTTGTGAGAAGAACACACATGCAATGTCACTGGGTGTGGTTCATGAAAAGAACACACATCCAATGACACTGGTGGATCCATATGTGGCTTTTGAGAGGAATGCACATACAATGACTCTGGCTGTGGTTCATGAAAAGAACTCTCATCCAATGACACTGGTGGATCCATATGTGGTTTGTGGAAAGAACAAACATGCAATGACACTGGGTGTGGTTCATGAAAAGAACACTCATCCAATGACACTGGTGGATCCATTTGAGTTTTGTGGAAAGAGCAGACATGCAATGACTCTAGCTGTGGTTTAAGAAAAGAACACACATGCAATGACACTGGGTGTGGTTCATGAAAAGAACACACATCCAATGACACCGGTGTATCCTTATATGGTTTGTGATAAGAACAGATAGGCAATGAAACTGGCTGTGGTTCATGAAAAGAACACACATGCAATGACACTGGTGGATCCATGTGTGGTTCATGAGAAGAACACACATGCAATGACACCAGGTGTGGTTCATGAAAAGAACACGCATCCAATGACACTGGTGTATCCTTATGTGCTTTGTGAAAAGAGCACACATGCAATGAGTCTAGCTGTTCCATGTCTGGTTTGTATGAAGAATAGACATCCAATGACACTGGGTGTGGTTAATGAAAAGACCAGACATGCAAGTACACTAGTGGATCCATATGTGGTTTGTGGAAAGCATAGACATGCAATGATACTGGGTCCGGTTCTTGAAAACAAGACTCATCCAATGACACTAGTCGATCCATATGTGGTTTGTGGAAAGAACATACATGCAATGACTCTGGCTGTGGTTCATGAAAAGAACAGAAATACAATGACACTAGTGGATCCATGTGTGGCTTTTAAGAGGAATGCACATACAATGACTCTGGCTGTGGTTCATGAAAAGAACACACATGCAATGACACTGGTGGATCCATGTGTGGTTTGTGAGAAGAACACACATGCAATGACACTTGGTGTGGTTCATGAAAAGAACACTCAACCAATGGCACTGGTGGATCCATATGTGGTTTGTGGAAAGAACAGACATGCAATGACACTGGGTGTGGCTCATGAAAAGAACACTCATCCAATGGCATTGGTGGATCCATATGTGGTTTGTGGAAAGAACAGACATGCAATGACTCTAGCTATGGTTTAAGAAAAGAACAGACATGCAATGACTCTAGTTGTGGTTCATGAAAAGAACACACATCCAGTGAAATTGGTGTATCCTTATGTGGTTTGTGGAAAGAGTAGATATGCAATGACTATGGCTGTGGTTGATGAAAATAATAGACATGCAATGGCACTGGTGGATCCATGTGTGGTTTGTGAGAAGAACACACATGCAATGTCACTGGGTGTGGTTCATGAAAATAACACACATCCAATGACACCGGTGTATCCTTATGTGGTTTGTGATAAGAACAGATAGGCAATGACACTGGCTGTGGTTCATAAAAAGAACACACATGCAATGACACTAGTGGATCCATGTGTGGTTCATGAGAAGAACACACATGCAATGACACCAGGTGTGGTTCATGAAAACAACACGCATCCAATGACACTGGTGTATCCTTATGTGCTTTGTGAAAAGAGCACACATGCAATGAGTCTAGCTGTTCCATGTCTGGTTTGTATGAAGAATAGACATCCAATGACACTGGGTGTGGTTAATGAAAAGACCAGACATGCAAGTACACTAGTGGATCCATATGTGGTTTGTGGAAAGCATAGACATGCAATGATACTGGGTCCGGTTCTTGAAAACAAGACTCATCCAATGACACTAGTCGATCCATATGTGGTTTGTGGAAAGAACATACATGCAATGACTCTGGCTGTGGTTCATGAAAAGAACAGAAATACAATGACACTAGTGGATCCATGTGTGGCTTTTAAGAGGAATGCACATACAATGACTCTGGCTGTGGTTCATGAAAAGAACACACATGCAATGACACTGGTGGATCCATGTGTGGTTTGTGAGAAGAACACACATGCAATGACACTTGGTGTGGTTCATGAAAAGAACACTCAACCAATGGCACTGGTGGATCCATATGTGGTTTGTGGAAAGAACATACATGCAATGACACTGGGTGTGGCTCATGAAAAGAACACTCATCCAATGGCATTGGTGGATCCATATGTGGTTTGTGGAAAGAACAGACATGCAATGACTCTAGCTATGGTTTAAGAAAAGAACAGACATGCAATGACTCTAGTTGTGGTTCATGAAAAGAACACACATCCAGTGAAATTGGTGTATCCTTATGTGGTTTGTGGAAAGAGTAGATATGCAATGACTATGGCTGTGGTTGATGAAAATAATAGACATGCAATGGCACTGGTGGATCCATGTGTGGTTTGTGAGAAGAACACACATGCAATGACTCTGGCTGTGGTTCATGAAAATAACTCTCATCCAATGACACTGGTGGATCCATATGTGGTTTCTGGAAAGAAAAAACATGCAATGACACTGGGTGTGGTTCATGAAAAGAACACTCATCCAATGACACTGGTGGATCCATTTGAGTTTTGTGGAAAGAACAGACATGCAATGACTCTAGCTGTGGTTTAAGAAAAGAAACGACATCCAATGACTCTAGTTGTGGTTCATGAAAAGAACACACATCCAGTTACACTTGTGTATCCCTATGTGGTTTGTGGAAAGAACTGACATGCAATGACTCTAGCTGTGGTTTGTGAAAAGAACAGACATGCAATGACACTAGTGGATCAATGTGAGGTTTGTGAGAAGAACAAACATGCAATGTCACTGGGTGTGGTTCATGAAAAGAACACACATCCAATGACACCGGTGTATCCTTATGTGGTTTGTGATAAGAACAGATAGGCAATGACACTGGCTGTGGTTCATGAAAAGAACACTCATGCAATGACACTGGGTGTGGTTCATGAAAAGAACACACATCCAATGACACCGGTGTATCCTTATGTGGTTTGTGATAAGAACAGATAGGCAATGACACTGGCTGTGGTTCATGAAAAGAACACACATGCAATAACACTGGTGGATCCATGTGTGGTTCATGAGAAGAACACACATGCAATGACACCAGGTGTGGTTCATGAAAAGAACACGCATCCAATGACACTGGTGTATCCTTATGTGCTTTGTGAAAAGAGCACACATGCAATGAGTCTAGCTGTTCCATGTCTGGATTGTATGAAGAATAGACATCCAATGACACTGGGTGTGGTTAATGAAAAGACCAGACATGCAAGTACACTAGTGGATCCATATGTGGTTTGTGGAAAGCATAGACATGCAATGATACTGGGTGCGGTTCTTGGAAAGAACACTCATCCAATGACACTACTGGATCCATATGTGGTTTGTGGAAAGAACATACATGCAATGACTCTGGCTGTGGTTCATGAAAAGAACAGAAATACAATGACACTAGTGGATCCATGTGTGGCTTTTGAGAGGAATGCACATACAATGACTCTGGCTGTGGTTCATGAAAAGAACTCTCATCCAATGACACTGGTGGATCCATATGTGGTTTGTGGAAAGAACAAACATGCAATGACACTGGGTGTGGTTCATGAAAAGAACACTCATCCAATGACACTGGTGGATCCATTTGAGTTTTGTGGAAAGAACAGACATGCAATGACTCTAGCTGTGGTTTAAGAAAAGAAACGACATGCAATGACTCTAGTTGTGGTTCATGAAAAGAACACACATCCAGTTACACTTGTGTATCCCTATGTGGTTTGTGGAAAGAACTGACATGCAATGACTCTAGCTGTGGTTTGTGAAAAGAACAGACATGCAGTGACACTGGTGGATCAATGTGTGGTTTGTGAGAAGAACACACATGCAATGTCACTGGGTGTGGTTCATGAAAAGAACACACATCCAATGACACCGATGTATCCTTATGTGGTTTGTGATAAGAACAGATAGGCAATGACACTGGCTATGGTTCATGAAAAGAACACACATGCAATGACACTGGTGGATCCATGTGTGGTTCATGAGAAGAACACACATGCAATGACACCAGGTGTGGTTCATGAAAAGAACACGCATCCAATGACACTGGTGTATCCTTATGTGCTTTGTGAAAAGAGCACACATGAAATGAGTCTAGCTGTTCCATGTCTGGTTTGTATGAAGAATAGACATCCAATGACACTGGGTGTGGTTAATGAAAAGACCAGACATGCAAGTACACTAGTGGATCCATATGTGGTTTGTGGAAAGCATAGACATGCAATGATACTGGGTGCGGTTCTTGAAAACAACACTCATCCAATGAAACTACTGGATCCATATGTGGTTTGTGGAAAGAACATACATGCAATAACTCTGGCTGTGGTTCATGAAAAGAACAGAAATACAATGACACTAGTGGATCCATGTGTGGCTTTTGAGAGGAATGCACATACAATGACTCTGGCTGTGGTTCATGAAAAGAACTCTCATCCAATGACACTGGTGGATCCATATGTGGTTTGTGGAAAGAACAAACATGCAATGACACTAGGTGTGGTTCATGAAAAGAACACTCATCCAATGACACTGGTGGATCCATTTGAGTTTTGTGGAAAGAGCAGACATGCAATGACTCTAGATGTGGTTTAAGAAAAGAACACACATGCAATGACACTGGGTGTGGTTCATGAAAAGAACACACATCCAATGACACCGGTGTATCCTTATATGGTTTGTGATAAGAACAGATAGGCAATGAAACTGGCTGTGGTTCATGAAAAGAACACACATGCAATGACACTGGTGGATCCATGTGTGGTTCATGAGAAGAACACACATGCAATGACACCAGGTGTGGTTCATGAAAAGAACACGCATCCAATGACACTGGTGTATCCTTATGTGCTTTGGGAAAAGAGCACACATGCAATGAGTCTAGCTGTTCCATGTCTGGTTTGTATGAAGAATAGACATCCAATGACACTGGGTGTGGTTAATGAAAAGACCAGACATGCAAGTACACTAGTGGATCCATATGTGGTTTGTGGAAAGCATAGACATGCAATGATACTGGGTGCGGTTCTTGAAAAGAACACTCATCCAATTACACTACTGGATCCATATGTGGTTTGTGGAAAGAACATACATGCAATAACTCTGGCTGTGGTTCATGAAAAGAACAAAAATACAATGACAATAGTGGATCCATGTGTGGCTTTTGAGAGGAATGCACATACAATGACTCTGGCTGTGGTTCATGAAAAGAACTCTCATCCAATGACACTAGTGGATCCATATGTGGTTTGTGGAAAGAACAAACATGCAATGACACTGGGTGTGGTTCATGAAAAGAACACTCATCCAATGACACTGGTGGATCCATTTGAGTTTTGTGGAAAGAACAGACATGCAATGACTCTAGCTGTGTATTAAGAAAAGAAACGACATGCAATGACTCTAGTTGTGGTTCATGAAAAGAACACACATCCAGTTACACTTGTGTATCCCTATGTGGTTTGTGGAAAGAACTGACATTCAATGACTCTAGCTATGGTTTGTGAAAAGAACAGACATGCAATGACACTGGTGGATCAATGTGTGGTTTGTGAGAAGAACACACATGCAATGTCACCAGGTGTGGTTCTTGAAAAGAACACACATCCAATGACACCGGTGTATCCTTATGTGGTTTGTGATAAGAACAAATAGGCAATGACACTGGTTGTGGTTCATGAAAAGAACACACATGCAATGACACTGGGTGTGGTTCAAGAAAAGAACACACATCCAATGACACCGGTGTATCCTTATGTGGTTTGTGATAAGAACAGATAGGCAATGACACTGGCTGTGGTTCATGAAAAGAACACACATGCAATGACACTGGTGGATCCATGTGTGGTTCATGAGAAGAAACCACATGCAATGACACCAGGTGTGGTTCATGAAAAGAACACGCATCCAATGACACTGGTGTATCCTTATGTGCTTTGTGAAAAGAGCACACATGCAATGAGTCTAGCTGTTCCATGTATGGTTTGTATGAAGAATAGACATCCAATGACACTGGGTGTGGTTAATGAAAAGACCAGACATGCAAGTACACTAGTGGATCCATATGTGGTTTGTGGAAAGCATAGACATGCAATGATACTGGGTGCGGTTCTTGAAAACAACACTCATCCAATGACACTACTGGATCCATATGTGGTTTGTGGAAAGAACATACATGCAATGACTCTGGCTGTGGTTCATGAAAAGAACAGAAATACAATGACACTAGTGGATCCATGTGTGGCTTTTGAGAGGAATGCACATACAATGACTCTGGCTGTGGTTCATGAAAATAACTCTCATCCAATGACACTGGTGGATCCATATGTGGTTTGTGGAAAGAACAAACATGCAATGACACTGGGTGTGGTTCATGAAAAGAACACTCATCCAATGACACTGGTGGATCCATTTGAGTTTTGTGGAAAGAACAGACATGCAATGACTCTAGCTGTGGTTTAAGAAAAGAAACGACATGCAATGACTCTAGTTGTGGTTCATGAAAAGAACACACATCCAGTTACACTTGTGTATCCCTATGTGGTTTGTGGAAAGAACTGACATGCAATGACTCTAGATGTGGTTTGTGAAAAGAACAGACATGCAATGACAGTGGTGGATCAATGTGTGGTTTGTGAGAAGAACACACATGCAATGTCACCGGGTGTGGTTCATGAAAAGAACACACATCCAATGACACCGGTGTATCCTTATGTGGTTTGTGATAAGAACAGATAGGCAATGACACTGGTTGTGGTTCATGAAAAGAACACACATGCAATGACACTGGGTGTGGTTCAAGAAAAGAACACACATCCAATGACACCGGTGTATCCTTATGTGGTTTGTGATAAGAACAGATAGGCAATGACACTGGCTGTGGTTCATGAAAAGAACACACATGCAATGACACTGGTGGATCCATGTGTGGTTGATGAGAAGAACACACATGCAATGACACCAGGTGTGGTTCATGAAAAGAACACGCATCCAATGACACTGGTGTATCCTTATGTGCTTTGTGAAAAGAGCACACATGCAATGAGTCTAGCTGTTCCATGTCTGGTTTGTATGAAGAATAGACATCCAATGACACTGGGTGTGGTTAATGAAAAGACCAGACATGCAAGTACACTAGTGGATCCATATGTGGTTTGTGGAAAGCATAGACATGCAATGATACTGGGTGCGGTTCTTGAAAACAACACTCATCCAATGACACTACTGGATCCATATGTGGTTTGTGGAAAGAACATACATGCAATGACTCTGGCTGTGGTTCATGAAAAGAAAAGAAATACAATGACACTAGTGGATCCATGTGTGGCTTTTGAGAGGAATGCACATACAATGACTCTGGCTGTGGTTCATGAAAATAACTCTCATCTAATGACACTGGTGGATCTATATGTGGTTTGTGGAAAGAACAAACATGCAATGACACTGGGTGTGGTTCATGAAAAGAACACTCATCCAATGACACTGGTGGATCCATTTGAGTTTTGTGGAAAGAATAGACATGCAATGACTCTAGCTGTGGTTTAAGAAAAGAAACGACATGCAATGACTCTAGTTGTGGTTCATGAAAAGAACACACATCCAGTTACACTTGTGTATCCCTATGTGGTTTGTGGAAAGAACTGACATGCAATGACTCTAGCTGTGGTTTGTGAAAAGAACAGACATGCAATGACAGTGGTGGATCAATGTGTGGTTTGTGAGAAGAACACACATGCAATGTCACTGGGTGTGGTTCATGAAAAGAACACACATCAATTGACACCGGTGTATCCTTATGTGGTTTGTGATAAGAACAGATAGGCAATGACACTGGCTGTGGTTCATGAAAAGAACACACATGCAATGACACTGATGGATCAATGTGTGGTTCATGAGAAGAACACACATGCAATGACACCAGGTGTGGTTCATGAAAAGAACACGCATCCAATGACACTGGTGTATCCTTATGTGCTTTGGGAAAAGCGCACACATGCAATGAGTCTAGCTGTTCCATGTCTGGTTTGAATGAAGAATAGACATCCAATGACACTGGGTGTGGTTAATGAAAAGACCAGACATGCAAGTACACTAGTGGATCCATATGTGGTTTGTGGAAAGCATAGACATGCAATGATACTGGGTGCGGTTCTTGAAAACAACACTCATCCAATGACACTAGTGGATCCATATGTGGTTTGTGGAAAGAACATACATGCAATGACGCTGGCTGTGGTTCATGAAAAGAACAGAAATACAATGACACTAGTGGATCCATGTGTGGCTTTTGAGAGGAATGCACATACAATGACTCTGGCTGTGGTTCATGAAAAGAACACACATGGAATGACACTAGTGGATCCATGTGTGGTTTGTGAGAAGAACACACATGCAATGATACTTGGTGTGGTTCATGAAAAGAACACTCAACCAATGGCACTGGTGGATCCATATGTGGTTTGTGGAAATAACAGACATGCAATGACACTGGGTGTGGTTCATGAAAAGAACACTCATCCAATGGCATTGGTGGATCCATATGTGGTTTGTGGAAAGAACAGACATGCAATGACTCTAGCTATGGTTTAAGAAAAGAACAGACATGCAATGACTCTAGTTGTGGTTCATGAAAAGAACACACATCCAGTGAAACTGGTGTATCCTTATGTGGTTTGTGGAAAGAGTAGATATGCAATGACTATGGATGTGGTTGATGAAAATAATAGACATGCAATGGCACTGGTGGATCCATGTGTGGTTTGTGAGAAGAACACACATGCAATGACTCTGGCTGTGGTTCATGAAAATAACTCTCATCCAATGACACTGGTGGATCCATATGTGGTTTGTGGAAAGAACAAACATGCAATGACACTGGGTGTGGTTCATGAAAAGAACACGCATCCAATGACACTGGTGGATCCATTTGAGTTTTGTGGAAAGAACAGACATGCAATGACTCTAGCTGTGGTTTAAGAAAAGAAACGACATCCAATGACTCTAGTTGTGGTTCATGAAAAGAACACACATCCAGTTACACTTGTGTATCCCTATGTGGTTTGTGGAAAGAACTGACATGCAATGACTCTAGCTGTGGTTTGTGAAAAGAACAGACATGCAATGACACTGGTGGATCAATGTGTGGTTTGTGAGAAGAACACACATGCAATGACACTGGGTGTGGTTCAAGAAAAGAACACACATCCAATGACACCGGTGTATCCTTATGTGGTTTGTGATAAGAACAGATAGGCAATGACACTGGCTGTGGTTCATGAAAAGAACACACATGCAATGGCACTGGTGGATCCATGTGTGGTTCATGAGAAGAACACACATGCAATGACACCAGGTGTGGTTCATGAAAAGAACACGCATCCAATGACACTGGTGTATCCTTATGTGCTTTGTGAAAAGAGCACACATGCAATGAGTCTAGCTATTCCATGTCTGGTTTGTATGAAGAATAGACATCCAATGACACTGGGTGTGGTTAATGAAAAGAACAGACATGCAAGTACACTAGTGGATCCATATGTGGTTTGTGGAAAGCATAGACATGCAATGATACTGGGTGCGGTTCTTGAAAACAACACTCATCCAATGACACTACTGGATCCATATGTGGTTTGTGGAAAGAACATACATGCAATGACTCTGGCTGTGGTTCATGAAAAGAACAGAAATACAATGACACTAGTGGATCCATGTGTGGCTTTTGAGAGGAATGCACATACAATGACTCTGGCTGTGGTTCATTAAAATAACTCTCATCTAATGACACTGGTGGATCCATATGTGGTTTGTGGAAAGAACAAACATGCAATGACACTGGGTGTGGTTCATGAAAAGAACACTCATCCAATGACACTGGTGGATCCATTTGAGTTTTGTGGAAAGAACAGACATGCAATGACTCTAGCTGTGGTTTAAGAAAAGAAACGACATGCAATGACTCTAGTTGTGGTTCATGAAAAGAACACACATCCAGTTACACTTGTGTATCCCTATGTGGTTTGTGGAAAGAACTGACATGCAATGACTCTAGCTGTGGTTTGTGAAAAGAACAGACATGCAATGACAGTGGTGGATCAATGTGTGGTTTGTGAGAAGAACACACATGCAATGTCACTGGGTGTGGTTCATGAAAAGAACACACATCAATTGACACCGGTGTATCCTTATGTGGTTTGTGATAAGAACAGATGGGCAATGACACTGGCTGTGGTTCATGAAAAGAACACACATGCAATGACACTGGTGGATCCATGTGTGGTTCATGAGAAGAACACACATGCAATGACACCAGGTGTGGTTCATGAAAAGAACACGCATCCAATGACACTGGTGTATCCTTATGTGCTTTGGGAAAAGAGCACACATGCAATGAGTCTAGCTGTTCCATGTCTGGTTTGTATGAAGAATAGACATCCAATGACACTGGGTGTGGTTAATGAAAAGACCAGACATGCAAGTACACTAGTGGATCCATATGTGGTTTGTGGAAAGCATAGACATGCAATGATACTGGGTGCGGTTCTTGAAAACAACACTCATCCAATGACACTAGTGGATCCATATGTGGTTTGTGGAAAGAACATACATGCAATGACTCTGGCTGTGGTTCATGAAAAGAACAGAAATACAATGACACTAGTGGATCCATGTGTGGCTTTTGAGAGGAATGCACATACAATGACTCTGGCTGTGGTTCATGAAAAGAACACACATGGAATGACACTGGTGGATCCATGTGTGGTTTGTGAGAAGAACACACATGCAATGATACTTGGTGTGGTTCATGAAAAGAACACTCAACCAATGGCACTGGTGGATCCATATGTGGTTTGTGGAAATAACAGACATGCAATGACACTGGGTGTGGATCATGAAAAGAACACTCATCCAATGGCATTGGTGGATCCATATGTGGTTTGTGGAAAGAACAGACATGCAATGACTCTAGCTATGGTTTAAGAAAAGAACAGACATGCAATGACTCTAGTTGTGGTTCATGAAAAGAACACACATCCAGTGAAACTGGTGTATCCTTATGTGGTTTGTGGAAAGAGTAGATATGCAATGACTATGGCTGTGGTTGATGAAAATAATAGACATGCAATGGCACTAGTGGATCCATGTGTGGTTTGTGAGAAGAACACACATGCAATGACTCTGGCTGTGGTTCATGAAAATAACTCTCATCCAATGACACTGGTGGATCCATATGTGGTTTGTGGAAAGAACAAACATGCAATGACACTGGGTGTGGTTCATGAAAAGAACACTCATCCAATGACACTGGTGGATCCATTTGAGTTTTGTGGAAAGAACAGACATGCAATGACTCTAGCTGTGGTTTAAGAAGAGAAACGACATCCAATGACTCTAGTTGTGGTTCATGAAAAGAACACACATCCAGTTACACTTGTGTATCCCTATGTGGTTTGTGGAAAGAACTGACATGCAATGACTCTAGCTGTGGTTTGTGAAAAGAACAGACATGCAATGACACTGGTGGATCAATGTGTGGTTTGTGAGAAGAACACACATGCAATGTCACTGGGTGTGGTTCATGAAAAGAACACACATCCAATGACACCGGTGTATCCTTATGTGGTTTGTGATAAGAACAGATAGGCAATGACACTGGCTGTGGTTCATGAAAAGAACACTCATGCAATGACACTGGGTGTGGTTCATTAAAAGAACACACATCCAATGACACCGGTGTATCCTTATGTGGTTTGTGATAAGAACAGATAGGCAATGACACTGGCTGTGGTTCATGAAAAGAACACACATGCAATGACACTGGTGGATCCATGTGTGGTTCATGAGAAGAACACACATGCAATGACACCAGGTGTGGTTCATGAAAAGAACACGCATCCAATGACACTGGTGTATCCTTATGTGCTTTGTGAAAAGAGCACACATGCAATGAGTCTAGCTATTCCATGTCTGGTTTGTATGAAGAATAGACATCCAATGACACCGGGTGTGGTTAATGAAAAGAACAGACATGCAAGTACACTAGTGGATCCATATGTGGTTTGTGGAAAGCATAGACATGCAATGATACTGGGTGCGGTTCTTGAAAACAACACTCATCCAATGACACTACTGGATCCATATGTGGTTTGTGGAAAGAACATACATGCAATGACTCTGGCTGTGGTTCATGAAAAGAACAGAAATACAATGACACTAGTGGATCCATGTGTGGCTTTTGAGAGGAATGCACATACAATGACTCTGGCTGTGGTTCATGAAAATAACTCTCATCTAATGACACTGGTGGATCCATATGTGGTTTGTGGAAAGAACAAACATGCAATGACACTGGGTGTGGTTCATGAAAAGAACACTCATCCAATGACACTGGTGGATCCATTTGAGTTTTGTGGAAAGAACAGACATGCAATGACTCTAGCTGTGGTTTAAGAAAAGAAACGACATGCAATGACTCTAGTTGTGGTTCATGAAAAGAACACACATCCAGTTACACTTGTGTATCCCTATGTGGTTTGTGGAAAGAACTGACATGCAATGACTCTAGCTGTGGTTTGTGAAAAGAACAGACATGCAATGACAGTGGTGGATCAATGTGTGGTTTGTGAGAAGAACACACATGCAATGTCACTGGGTGTGGTTCATGAAAAGAACACACATCAATTGACACCGGTGTATCCTTATGTGGTTTGTGATAAGAACAGATGGGCAATGACACTGGCTGTGGTTCATGAAAAGAACACACATGCAATGACACTGGTGGATCCATGTGTGGTTCATGAGAAGAACACACATGCAATGACACCAGGTGTGGTTCATGAAAAGAACACGCATCCAATGACACTGGTGTATCCTTATGTTCTTTGGGAAAAGAGCACACATGCAATGAGTCTAGCTGTTCCATGTCTGGTTTGTATGAAGAATAGACATCCAATGACACTGGGTGTGGTTAATGAAAAGACCAGACATGCAAGTACACTAGTGGATCCATATGTGGTTTGTGGAAAGCATAGACATGCAATGATACTGGGTGCGGTTCTTGAAAACAACACTCATCCAATGACACTAGTGGATCCATATGTGGTTTGTGGAAAGAACATACATGCAATGACTCTGGCTGTGGTTCATGAAAAGAACAGAAATACAATGACACTAGTGGATCCATGTGTGGCTTTTGAGAGGAATGCACATACAATGACTCTGGCTGTGGTTCATGAAAAGAACACACATGGAATGACACTGGTGGATCCATGTGTGGTTTGTGAGAAGAACACACATGCAATGATACTTGGTGTGGTTCATGAAAAGAACACTCAACCAATGGCACTGGTGGATCCATATGTGGTTTGTGGAAATAACAGACATGCAATGACACTGGGTGTGGATCATGAAAAGAACACTCATCCAATGGCATTGGTGGATCCATATGTGGTTTGTGGAAAGAACAGACATGCAATGACTCTAGCTATGGTTTAAGAAAAGAACAGACATGCAATGACTCTAGTTGTGGTTCATGAAAAGAACACACATCCAGTGAAACTGGTGTATCCTTATGTGGTTTGTGGAAAGAGTAGATATGCAATGACTATGGCTGTGGTTGATGAAAATAATAGACATGCAATGGCACTAGTGGATCCATGTGTGGTTTGTGAGAAGAACACACATGCAATGACTCTGGCTGTGGTTCATGAAAATAACTCTCATCCAATGACACTGGTGGATCCATATGTGGTTTGTGGAAAGAACAAACATGCAATGACAATGGGTGTGGTTCATGAAAAGAACACTCATCCAATGACACTGGTGGATCCATTTGAGTTTTGTGGAAAGAACAGACATGCAATGACTCTAGCTGTGGTTTAAGAAGAGAAACGACATCCAATGACTCTAGTTGTGGTTCATGAAAAGAACACACATCCAGTTACACTTGTGTATCCCTATGTGGTTTGTGGAAAGAACTGACATGCAATGACTCTAGCTGTGGTTTGTGAAAAGAACAGACATGCAATGACACTAGTGGATCAATGTGTGGTTTGTGAGAAGAACACACATGCAATGTCACTGGGTGTGGTTCATGAAAAGAACACACATCCAATGACACCGGTGTATCCTTATGTGGTTTGTTATAATAACAGATAGGCAATGACACTGGCTGTGGTTCATGAAAAGAACACTCATGCAATGACACTGGGTGTGGTTCATGAAAAGAACACACATCCAATGACACCGGTGTATCCTTATGTGGTTTGTGATAAGAACAGATAGGCAATGACACTGGCTGTGGTTCATGAAAAGAACACACATGCAATGACACTGGTGGATCCATGTGTGGTTCATGAGAAGAACACACATGCAATGACACCAGGTGTGGTTCATGAAAAGAACACGCATCCAATGACACTGGTGTATCCTTATGTGCTTTGTGAAAAGAGCACACATGCAATGAGTCTAGCTATTCCATGTCTGGTTTGTATGAAGAATAGACATCCAATGACACTGGGTGTGGTTAATGAAAAGAACAGACATGCAAGTACACTAGTGGATCCATATGTGGTTTGTGGAAAGCATAGACATGCAATGATACTGGGTGCGGTTCTTGAAAACAACACTCATCCAATGACACTACTGGATCCATATGTGGTTTGTGGAAAGAACATACATGCAATGACTCTGGCTGTGGTTCATGAAAAGAACAGAAATACAATGACACTAGTGGATCCATGTGTGGCTTTTGAGAGGAATGCACATACAATGACTCTGGCTGTGGTTCATGAAAATAACTCTCATCTAATGACACTGGTGGATCCATATGTGGTTTGTGGAAAGAACAAACATGCAATGACACTGGGTGTGGTTCATGAAAAGAACACTCATCCAATGACACTGGTGGATCCATTTGAGTTTTGTGGAAAGAACAGACATGCAATGACTCTAGCTGTGGTTTAAGAAAAGAAACGACATGCAATGACTCTAGTTGTGGTTCATGAAAAGAACACACATCCAGTTACACTTGTGTATCCCTATGTGGTTTGTGGAAAGAACTGACATGCAATGACTCTAGCTGTGGTTTGTGAAAAGAACAGACATGCAATGACAGTGGTGGATCAATGTGTGGTTTGTGAGAAGAACACACATGCAATGTCACTGGGTGTGGTTCATGAAAAGAACACACATCAATTGACACCGGTGTATCCTTATGTGGTTTGTGATAAGAACAGATGGGCAATGACACTGGCTGTGGTTCATGAAAAGAACACACATGCAATGACACTGGTGGATCCATGTGTGGTTCATGAGAAGAACACACATGCAATGACACCAGGTGTGGTTCATGAAAAGAACACGCATCCAATGACACTGGTGTATCCTTATGTGCTTTGGGAAAAGAGCACACATGCAATGAGTCTAGCTGTTCCATGTCTGGTTTGTATGAAGAATAGACATCCAATGACACTGGGTGTGGTTAATGAAAAGACCAGACATGCAAGTACACTAGTGGATCCATATGTGGTTTGTGGAAAGCATAGACATGCAATGATACTGGGTGCGGTTCTTGAAAACAACACTCATCCAATGACACTAGTGGATCCATATGTGGTTTGTGGAAAGAACATACATGCAATGACTCTGGCTGTGGTTCATGAAAAGAACAGAAATACAATGACACTAGTGGATCCATGTGTGGCTTTTGAGAGGAATGCACATACAATGACTCTGGCTGTGGTTCATGAAAAGAACACACATGGAATGACACTGGTGGATCCATGTGTGGTTTGTGAGAAGAACACACATGCAATGATACTTGGTGTGGTTCATGAAAAGAACACTCAACCAATGGCACTGGTGGATCCATATGTGGTTTGTGGAAATAACAGACATGCAATGACACTGGGTGTGGATCATGAAAAGAACACTCATCCAATGGCATTGGTGGATCCATATGTGGTTTGTGGAAAGAACAGACATGCAATGACTCTAGCTATGGTTTAAGAAAAGAACAGACATGCAATGACTCTAGTTGTGGTTCATGAAAAGAACACACATCCAGTGAAACTGGTGTATCCTTATGTGGTTTGTGGAAAGAGTAGATATGCAATGACTATGGCTGTGGTTGATGAAAATAATAGACATGCAATGGCACTAGTGGATCCATGTGTGGTTTGTGAGAAGAACACACATGCAATGACTCTGGCTGTGGTTCATGAAAATAACTCTCATCCAATGACACTGGTGGATCCATATGTGGTTTGTGGAAAGAACAAACATGCAATGACACTGGGTGTGGTTCATGAAAAGAACACTCATCCAATGACACTGGTGGATCCATTTGAGTTTTGTGGAAAGAACAGACATGCAATGACTCTAGCTGTGGTTTAAGAAGAGAAACGACATCCAATGACTCTAGTTGTGGTTCATGAAAAGAACACACATCCAGTTACACTTGTGTATCCCTATGTGGTTTGTGGAAAGAACTGACATGCAATGACTCTAGCTGTGGTTTGTGAAAAGAACAGACATGCAATGACACTGGTGGATCAATGTGTGGTTTGTGAGAAGAACACACATGCAATGTCACTGGGTGTGGTTCATGAAAAGAACACACATCCAATGACACCGGTGTATCCTTATGTGGTTTGTGATAAGAACAGATAGGCAATGACACTGGCTGTGGTTCATGAAAAGAACACTCATGCAATGACACTGGGTGTGGTTCATTAAAAGAACACACATCCAATGACACCGGTGTATCCTTATGTGGTTTGTGATAAGAACAGATAGGCAATGACACTGGCTGTGGTTCATGAAAAGAACACACATGCAATGACACTGGTGGATCCATGTGTGGTTCATGAGAAGAACACACATGCAATGACACCAGGTGTGGTTCATGAAAAGAACACGCATCCAATGACACTGGTGTATCCTTATGTGCTTTGTGAAAAGAGCACACATGCAATGAGTCTAGCTATTCCATGTCTGGTTTGTATGAAGAATAGACATCCAATGACACCGGGTGTGGTTAATGAAAAGAACAGACATGCAAGTACACTAGTGGATCCATATGTGGTTTGTGGAAAGCATAGACATGCAATGATACTGGGTGCGGTTCTTGAAAACAACACTCATCCAATGACACTACTGGATCCATATGTGGTTTGTGGAAAGAACATACATGCAATGACTCTGGCTGTGGTTCATGAAAAGAACAGAAATACAATGACACTAGTGGATCCATGTGTGGCTTTTGAGAGGAATGCACATACAATGACTCTGGCTGTGGTTCATGAAAAGAACTCTCATCCAATGACACTGGTGGATCCATATGTGGTTTGTGGAAAGGACAAACATGAAATGACACTGGGTGTGGTTCATGAAAAGAACATTCATCCAATGACACTGGTGGACCCATTTGAGTTTTGTGGAAATAACAGACATGCAATGACTCTAGCTGTGGTTTAAGAAAAGAAACAACATGCAATGACTCTAGTTCTGGTTCATGGAAAGATCATACATCCAGTTACACTTGTGTATCCCTATGTGGTTTGTGGAAAGAACTGACATGTAATGACTCTAGCTGTGGTTTGTGAAAAGAACAGACATGCAATGACACTGGTGGATCAATGTGTGGTTTGTGAGAAGAACACACATGCAATGACACTGGGTGTGGTTCATGAAAAGAACACACATCCAATGACACCGGTGTATCCTTATGTGGTTTGTGATAAGAACAGATAGGCAATGACACTGGCTGTGGTTCATGAAAATAACACACATGCAATGACACTGGTGGATCCATGTGTGGTTCATGAGAAGAACACACATGCAATGACACCAGGTGTGGATCATGAAAAGAACACGCATCAAATGACACTGGTGTATCCTTATGTGCTTTGTGAAAAGAGCACACATGCAATGAGTCTATCTGTTCCATGTCTGGTTTGTATGAAGAATAGACATCCAATGACACTGGGTGTGGTTAATGAAAAGACCGGACATGCAAGTACACTAGTGGATCCATATGTGGTTTGTGGAAAGCATAGACATGCAATGATACTGGGTGCGGTTCTTGAAAAGAACACTCATCCAATGACACTACTGTATCCATATGTGGTTTGTGGAAAGAACATACATGCAATGACTCTGGCTGTGGTTCATGAAAAGAACAGAAATACAATGACACTAGTGGATCCATGTGTGGCTTTTGAGAGGAATGCACATACAATGACTCTGGCTGTGGTTCATGAAAAGAACTCTCATCCAATGACACTGGTGGATCCATATGTGGTTTGTGGAAAGAACAAACATGTAATGACACTGGGTGTGGTTCATGAAAAGAACATTCATCCAATGACACTGGTGGACCCATTTGAGTTTTGTGGAAATAACAGACATGCAGTGACTCTAGCTGTGGTTTAAGAAAAGAAACAACATGCAATGACTCTAGTTCTGGTTCATGGAAAGATCATACATCCAGTTACACTTGTGTATCCCTATGTGGTTTGTGGAAAGAACTGACATGTAATGACTCTAGCTGTGGTTTGTGAAAAGAACAGACATGCAATGACACTGGTGGATCAATGTGTGGTTTGTGAGAAGAACACACATGCAATGACACTGGGTGTGGTTCATGAAAAGAACACACATCCAATGACACCGGTGTATCCTTATGTGGTTTGTGATAAGAACAGATAGGCAATGACACTGGCTGTGGTTCATGAAAATAACACACATGCAATGACACTGGTGGATCCATGTGTGGTTCATGAGAAGAACACACATGCAATGACACCAGGTGTGGATCATGAAAAGAACACGCATCAAATGACACTGGTGTATCCTTATGTGCTTTGTGAAAAGAGCACACATGCAATGAGTCTATCTGTTCCATGTCTGGTTTGTATGAAGAATAGACATCCAATGACACTGGGTGTGGTTAATGAAAAGACCGGACATGCAAGTACACTAGTGGATCCATATGTGGTTTGTGGAAAGCATAGACATGCAATGATACTGGGTGCGGTTCTTGAAAAGAACACTCATCCAATGACACTACTGTATCCATATGTGGTTTGTGGAAAGAACATACATGCAATGACTCTGGCTGTGGTTCATGAAAAGAACAGAAATACAATGACACTAGTGGATCCATGTGTGGCTTTTGAGAGGAATGCACATACAATGACTCTGGCTGTGGTTCATGAAAAGAACTCTCATCCAATGACACTGGTGGATCCATATGTGGTTTGTGGAAAGAACAAACATGTAATGACACTGGGTGTGGTTCATGAAAAGAACATTCATCCAATGACACTGGTGGACCCATTTGAGTTTTGTGGAAATAACAGACATGCAGTGACTCTAGCTGTGGTTTAAGAAAAGAAACAACATGCAATGACTCTAGTTCTGGTTCATGGAAAGAACACACATCCAGTTACACGTGTGTATCCCTATGTGGTTTGTGGAAAGAACTGACATGCAATGACTCTAGCTGTGGTTTGTGAAAAGAACAGACATGCAATGACACTGGTGGATCAATGTGTGGTTTGTGAGAAGAACACACATGCAATGTCACTCGGTGTGGTTCATGAAAAGAACACACATCCAATGACACCGGTGTATCCTTATGTGGTTTGTGATAAGAACAGATAGGCAATGACACTGGCTGTGGTTCATGAAAAGAACACACATGCAATGACAGTGGTGGATCCATGTGTGGTTCATGAGAAGAACACACATGCAATGACACCAGGTGTGGTTCATGAAAAGAACACGCATCCAATGACACTGGTGTATCCTTATGTGCTTTGTGAAAAGAGCACACATGCAATGAGTCTAGCTGTTCCATGTCTGGTTTGTATGAAGAATAGACATCCAATGACACTGGGTGTGGTTAATGAAAAGACCAGACATGCAAGTACACTAGTGGATCCATATGTGGTTTGTGGAAAGCATAGACATGCAATGATACTGGGTGCGGTTCTTGCAAACAACACTCATCCAATGACACTAGTGGATCCATATGTGGTTTGTGGAAAGAACATACATGCAATGACTCTGGCTGTGGTTCATGAAAAGAACAGAAATACAATGACACTAGTGGATCCATGTGTGGCTTTTGAGAGGAATGCACATACAATGACTCTGGCTGTGGTTCATGAAAAGAACACACATGCAATGACACTGGTGGATCCATGTGTGGTTTGTGAGAAGAACACACATGCAATGATATTGGGTGTGGTTCATGAAAAGAACACTCATCCAATGGCACTGGTGGATACATATGTGGTTTGTGGAAAGAACATACATGCAATGACACTGGGTGTTGTTCATGAAAACAACACTCATCCAATGACACCGGTGGATCCATATGTGGTTTGTTGAAAGAACAGACATGCAATGACTATAGTTGTGGTTTAAGAAAAGAACAGACATTCAATGACTCTAGTTGTGGTTCATGAAAAGAACACACATCCAGTGACACTAGTGTATCCTTATGTGGTTTGTGGAAAGAACAGACATGCAATGACACTGGTGGATCCATGTGTGGTTTTTGAGAAGAACACACATGCAATAACTCTGGCTGTGGTTCATGGAAGGAACACACGTGCAATGACACCAGTGGATCCATGTGTGGTTTGTGAGAAGAGCACACATGCAATGACACTAGGTGTGGTTCATGAAAAGAACATACATCCAATGACTCTAGTTGTGGTTTACAAAAATAAGACACATCTAATGACACTGGTGGATCCATCTGTGGTTTGTGTAAAGAGCAGACAAGCAATGACTCTAGATGTGGTTTGTGAAAAGAACAAACGTGCAATGACACTGGTGGACCAATGTGTGGTTTGTGAGAAGAACACACATGCAATGACACTGGGTGTGGTTCATGAAAAGAAGACACATCCAATGACACTGGTGTATCCTTATATGGTTTGTGAGAGGAATATACATACAATGACTCTAGATGTGGTTCAAAAAAAGAACATACATGCAATGACACTGGTGGATCCATGTGTGGTTTGTGAGAAGAACACACATGCAATGACTCTGGCTGTGGTTCATGAAAAGAACACACATGCAATGACACTGGTGGATCCATGTGTGGTTTGTGAAAGAACACACATGCAATGACGTTGGGTCTGGTTCATGAACAGAACACACATCCAATGATACTGGTGTATCCTTATGTGGTTTGTGAAAAGAGCACACGTGCAATGACATTGGTGGATCCATGTGTGGTTTCTGAGAAGAACACATATGCAATGACATTGGGTGTGGTTCATGAAAATAACACTCATCCAATGACACTAGTGGATCCATATGTGGTTTGCGGAAAGAACAGACATGCAATGACAGTGGGTGTGGTTCATCAAAAGAAAACTCATCCAATGACACTGGTGGATCCATATGTGGTTTGTGGAAAGAACAGACATGCAATGACTCTAGTTGTGGTTTAAGAAAAGAACAGACATGCAATGACTCTAGTTGTGGTTCATTAAAAGAACACACATCCATTGACGCTGGTGTATCCTTATGTGGTTTGTGGAAAGAACAGATATGCAATGACTCTAGTTGTGGTTCATGAAAAGAATAGACATGCAATGACACTGGTGGATCCATGTGTGGTTTGTGAGAATAACACACATGCAATGACTCTGGCTGTGGTTCATGAATACAACACACATCCAATGACACCGGTGTATCCTTATGTGGTTTGTGAGAAGAATATATATGCAATGACTCTAGCGGTGGTTCATGAAAAGAACAGATATGCAATGACACTGTTGGATCCATGTGTGCTTTTTGAGAAGAACACACATGCAATGACTCTGGATGTGGTTCATGAAAAGAACACACATGCAATGACACTGGTGGATCCATGTGTGGTTTTTGAGAATAACACACATGCAATGACACTAGGTGTGGTTCATTAAAAGAACACTCATCCAATGACAATGGTGGATCCATATGTGGTTTGTGGAAAGAACAGACATGCAATGACACTGGGTGTAGTTCATGAAAACAACACTCATCCAATGACACTGGTGGATCCATATGTGGTTTGTGAGAAGAACAGACATGCAATGACTCTAGCCGTGGTTTAAGAAAAGAACAGACATGCAATGACTCTAGTTGTGGTTCATGAAAAGAACACACATCCAGTGACACTGGTGTATCCTTATGTGGTTTGTGAGAAGAACATACATGCAATGTCTTTGGCTATGGTTCATGAAAAGAATAGACATGCAATGACACTGGTGGATCCATGTGTGGTTTTTGAGAAGAACACACATGCAATGAAAGTGGCTGTAGTTCATGAAAAGAACACACATCCAATGACACTTGTGTATCCTTATGTGGTTTGTGAAAATAGCACACATGCAATTACACTGGAGGATCCATGTGTGGTTTGTGAGAAGAATAGACATCCAATGACACTTGGTGTGGTTAATGAAAAGAGCAGACATGCGATGACACTGGTGGATCCATGTGTGGTTTGTGAGAAGAACAGACATGCATGACACTGGGTGTGGTTCATGAAAAGAACACTCACCCAATGACACTGGTGGATGTAACACCCTCAGAATCGGCCCTATGCAAGTTTTAGCGAATCCCGCCCAAACCCGCATAGAAACGATTCAAAGGTGCCCACCAGGCACTTGCGTGCGGGTGGAAAACGAAGTAATATCATTACACAATAGTCCACGATGGAACCCACAGAACATATATATACAACAACGAATCAAGGAGTCAAGAATACAGATATACAATACAAAGATCCAAATCACCTGGAAAACGATATAGCGTCCGAGTACGGACAAGATGCAAATTGAGCTAAGAGCCCTGAAGAATAACCAATGGCGTCCATAACCCTGCCCAGGCCAAGCCGGAAGGGTAACCCTGCTAACGACGTCGATCTCAAAACCTGCTTAAACAAAAGGGGTGCCGACAAAGGGCAAAGGAAAAGAGAGAGCGGTCAGTACTGAGGCCAGTACACGCGAGACTAGAATTCGGCGGTCCTCGCCTACATAGGTATGGTGGACTGAAGCGGCAGCGTAGTAGCACTAAACAACCTATAGAGGCTCGATACAACTGGCGTTTATCAGAGAGGGATGAGAAAGACCTATTCGAAACCAACCTGATACTACCACCAAACATACCCATCCTGGGATTCCCCCCTCGAGTCCAGACGAGGAAGTCAACCGAGGAACTCACACCGTTGGCAGTTTTATTTATTCAGTTATCGTTGCAACAATTACTAGTCAGGTATAGATAGTCATCCTGATATAATAAGTAGTGGGCACTTTTAGT
This sequence comes from Avena sativa, assembly GCA_916181665.1. Classification (NCBI taxonomy): domain Eukaryota; kingdom Viridiplantae; phylum Streptophyta; class Magnoliopsida; order Poales; family Poaceae; genus Avena; species Avena sativa. The sequence continues at coordinate 575,559,967 of OV702287.1, forward strand.
TAACCATTCCATTGTAGTTGGAACACTTACTAGTCAGATACAATTAGCATGAGATATTCCAAACCCAGCAGTTGTTGGTACTTTTATTTAGCCATTCCGTTGTAGTGGAGCTGATTACTAGTCATACCGGAAACAAGTCAATTTATAACATTAAACTTTAGTTATAGTTGTCTATGATCGAGAACTGTGCTCCAAGTCGTCCATAACCGCGGACACGGCTTTTCGAAAAGATTTAACCCTGCAGGGGTGCACCAAAGTATCCACACGCACTTCGACCCTTTTTGCCAGCATACACCCATCGGTATGTCGGCGGGGCCTAAGTCATGACGTTTCCCAGACCCAAAGCAAGTACATGGGGGCCACCCTACTAAGCTACCCACAACGAAGTCGGCCGGTCTCCGAGACGGACTCAGGGTTTGCGTCAGTGGCTGTAAACGACTGGGAACCCAAAAGTGTGACTGGGCTTGTCGATACCGCGAAAACACTCCGCAATCCTAAACAGTACAGGTGCAGTACTTCGCACAATTTTAAATTAAGTAGTAAAGCATGGCATAAGTACAGGATAGTAATAAAGCCCCAAACTACTTGTGGCCCCCGGTACAGTACTTTGAAATCAGGTACTAATCGATGGGGGTGCCCACACACCCCACCTGTGGTTAGCGCGCTCGATCTCGGAACAGGTGTCAAGAACTCGGGGTCCTACGGGACACAAGTGGACGGTTAACAACCAAATAACATCTATTGCCCACCTGTGCCTCTGCATTTACCTACTTCAATTTTAGTTATTAAACGGTAATTAAAGCCATGATCATCTCCAACATTAAACATGCGGCAACACTCCAACAACTGTGGTACTCGACGACACGCAACAGCACTTGAGCAAGCGACTACGACGCGCAAGTCCAACTATCTACCAATCAACAGGTAATAGGATGTGTCCAAGGCAATATAAGGCTGCAAGCGATATCACAGGTACGAAAACTAGAGCATCGCAACACAGGTAGCAATAGATCATCAGGGAGGAATAAATACTATAAAAGTAAGATAGGTAGAAAGGGGGAGAATGCTCGCCTGAAAAACATTGCCGAAGGTTCATCCGAAGATCGGGTCGACACTCGCATCAACTCAACGGCCTTATCCACGAAGAACCAAAACACTAGAAGAAACACCGGATGGACTATTTAATACTACGGTAGAAAATCGGGCATGATGCATGTATGACGCATGAAATGTCAAAGATGCGATGCGATTAGGCAATATTAAAGGAACCGGGGTCCCGATAATTATTTACTAGGTTCATGTTGTTTAGATACCCCACATTTTAAATGTTGTCTTAACATGGCAAAACTTAGCATCGGTTTGATACACAATTTTAAATAGATCCCATATAAGACTGGATTCGCCGGCATATGGACTCCATATTTATTTATAAGGTGAATCGACATAATGCCCCAAACCACACAAACATGCATGCATGAACAATTTAATATGCATTAGTTGATAATGTAATATTATAAAAATAGGGTCTCGGATAAAGGGGTCACACATCGAGGTATCGGCGATCTTGGTTAGGGGTTCGACGGGTTCAGTCTTCGGAGTTCTTCAGGGCTCGTGAAGGAGACCTTCACGCCATCGGATCCGAGTCGATGAACTTGGCGATCATGAAGACGGTTTTGAGGCTACGGTCCGATGTCGACCTCCGGGTACCGCGGGTGCTCGGTTTGGTTCCATCGAGTTCAAACGCCGGTGGTAGGCGAACTTGGAGGTCACGGAAGTCTTAGCGCCGATGAAGATATTGTCGCTTAGTCGGGGTTCTCCATGTTCGGCTGCTCTTGGCATCGGTTTTCCTGGTACTTGGGTCTCCGGAAGATCTTGGATTTACAAGCCTCGGGAGTACTTGTCGGATTCCTAGACTCGACATTGGATCGGTCATCTGAATCAACTAGCACCACACAACCAATCCCACACACCATTATAGGCATACCACAACGTTGTGTCAATCACCTCGCTACCACTAAACATTACCAACTCACCACATCCTTGAGGCAGAACAGAAAACAACAGGGGCAGAACGCGGCGACAGAGGCGACGCTGCACGCAGGGCAGGGACGGGCCGGGGGTGGTCTCGCAGGGCGCGGCCTCGGGCGTCGAGCGGGCCAGGGACGACGGGGACCCGCGGGGCTCCTGGCGGGGGCGGGCTCGACAGAACGGTAGCTGCAACGGGGAGGCGCGAGCGAAGCAGAGGAGGAAGGAGGCTGTGGCGGACGGCGGGGCGAGCCCGAGCGGCGGGAGGAGGAGGAGGCCGGCGGCCGAGAGGAAGCAGAGGCGCATCCGCGGGGCTCGCTCGCGGGCGGACGCAGGCGACGTGGGGCGGCGCTCCCGCGCATGGCGGAGGCGGTGGCCGGAACAGAGGGGCCGGGCTCGAGGCGGCCGGGAACGCGGCGGTCGGAGCTTGGGGGTCGGGGGAGGACACGCGGAGGCCGACGGAGATCAGCAGCGGGGGAGGTGCCCCTGGCGGCGACGGGTGGTGGCGAAGGAGGGTCGACGACGGCGGAAACCTCGTGGGCCAGAGGAAGGCGGCCGGCGGCGAGGCGGGAAACGGAGGTGAGGGAGCGGGGCGGCGAGAGGAGGGAGGAGAGAGGAAGGGTGAGGGGAGCCCGACGAGGGCCTGCAGGGCGGCGGCTGCAGGAGCATTGCGAGGGGAGGCGCGAGGTGGGTCGCGTGCGAGGACAGCGAGATGGGGGTTGCGGGAGAGGGCCAGGAGCAGGGCTACGGGGTGGGTCCAGAGATCGGGAACGGGCAGGTGGGGGTCGTGCGGTTGGATTGGGAAGGCGCGTGGGGACGGCTAGCGCGGGGTGGGGCCCGGTGGCAGGGAGAGAAGGAGGTGGGGATGGGTGGCCGGTGGTGGGAGTTGGTGGTGGACAGGCTAGAGGCAGGGGCGTGTCGGGCTGGGGGGTTAGGTGTAACACCCTCAGAATCGGCCCTATGCAAGTTTTAGCGATTCCCGCCAAACCCGCATAGAAACGATTCAAAGGTGCCCACCAGGCACTTGCGTGCGGGTGGAGAACGAAGTAATACCATTACACAATAGTCCACGATGGAACCCACAGAACAGATATATATACAACAACGACTCCATGAGTCAAGAATACAGATATACAGAACGAAGATCCAAATCACCTTGAAAACCATACAGCGTCCGAGTACGGACAAGATGCAAATTGAGATAAGAGCCCTGAAGAATAACCAATGGCGTCCATAACCCTGCCCAGGCCAAGCCGGAAGGGTAACCCTGCTAACGACGTCGATCTCAAACCTGCTAAACAAAAGGGGTGCCGACAAAGGGCAAAGGGAAAAGAGGAGCGTCAGTACTGAGGCCAGTACACGGCGAGACTAGAATTCGTCGGTCCTCGCCTACATAGGTATGGTGGACTCAAGCGGCAGCGCAGCATGCACTAAACAACCTATAGAGACTCGATATAACTGTCGGCTATCAGAGAGGGATAAGAGAAACCTATTCGGAACCAATCTGATGCTATCACCAAGCATACCCATCCTGGTATTTCCCCCCTCGAGACCAAACGAGGAAGTCAACCGAGGAACTCACACAGTTGGCAGTTTTATTCATTCCGTTATAGTTGCGGCAATTACTAGTCAAATATAAATAGCATGAGTCATCCTGATATAATAAGCTGTGGGCAGTTTTAGTTAACCATTCCGTTGTAGTTGCAACACTTACTAGTCAGATACGATTAGCATGAGATATCCCAAACCCAGCAGTTGTTGGTACTTTTATTTAGCCATTTCGTTGTAGCGAAGCTGATTACTAGTCATATCGAATACAAGCCAATTTATAACAGTAAACTTTAGTTATAGTTGTCTATGATCGAGAACTGTGCTCCAAGTCGTCCATAACCGCGGACACGGCTTTTCGAAAAGATTTAACCCAGCAGGGGTGCACCAAAGTATCCACATGCACTTCGACCCTTTTTGCCAGATCAGTTAACATACACCCATCGGTATGTCGGCGGGGCCTAAGTCATGACGTTTCCCAGACCCAAAGCAAGTACATGGGGGCCACCCCACTAAGCTACCCGCAACAAAGTCGGCCGGGCTCCGAGACGGACTCAGGGTTGCCGCCAGTGGCTGTAAACGACTGGGAACCCGAAAATGTGACTGGGCTTGTCGATACCGCGAAAACACTCCGCTTCCCTAAACAGTACAGGTGCAGTACCTCGCACAATTTTAAATAAAGCAGTAAAGCATGACATAAGTACAGGATAGTAAATAAAACCTCAAACTAGTTATGGCCACCAGTGCAGTACTTTGAAATCAGGTACTAATTGATGGGGGTGCCCATACACCCCACCTGTGGTTAGCGCGCTCGATCTCGGAACAGGTGTCAAGAACTCGGGGTCCTACGGGACACAAGTGGACGGTTGACAACCAAATAACATCTATTGCCCACCTGTGCCTCTGCATTTACCTACTTCAATTTTAGTTATTAAACAGTAATTAAAGTCTTGATCACCTCCAACATTAAACATGCGGCAATACTCCAACAACTGTGGTACTTGACGACACACAACAGCACTTGAGTAAGCGACTACGACACGCAAGTCCAACTATCTACCAATCAATAGGTAATAGGATGTGTCCAAGGCAATATAAGGCCGCAAGGGATATCACGGGCACGAAAACTAGAGCATCCCAACATAGATAGCAATAGATCAACAGGAGGGAATAAATACTATAAAAGTAAGATAGGTAGAAAGGGGGAGGTGCTCGCCTGAGAAACATTGCTGAAGGTTCATCCGAAGATCGGGTCGACACTCGCATCAACTCAACGGCCATATCCGCGAAGAAGCAAAGCACTAGAATAAACACCGGATGCACTATTTAATACTACGGCAAAAGATCGGGCATGATGCATGTATGATGTATGGAAAGTACAAACATGCAATGACACTGGGTGTGGTTCATGAAAAGAACACTCATCCAATGACACTGGTGGATCCATATGTGATTGTGGAAAGAACAGGCATGCAATGACTCTAGCTGTGGTTTAAGAAAAGAAACGACATTCAATGACTCTAGTTGTGCTTCATGAAAAGCACACACATCCAGTGACACTGGTGTGTCCTTATGTGGCTTGTGGAAAGAACTGACATGCAATGACAAGCTGTGGTTTGTGAAAAGAACAGACATGCAACGACACTGGTGGATCCATGTGTGGTTTGTGATAAGAACACACATGCAATGACACTAGGTGTGGTTCATGAAAAGAACACACATCCAATGACATCGGTGTATCCTTATGTGGTTGGTGATAAGAACATACATGCAATGACACTGGCTGTGGTTCATGAAAAAACGGACATGCAATGATACTGGTGGATCCATGTGTGGTTTTTGAGAAGAATTCACATGCAATGACTCTGGCTATGGTTCATGAAAAGAACACACGTGCAATGACACTGGTGGATCCATGTGTGGTTTGTGATAAGAACACACATGCAATGACACTGTGTGTGGTTCATGAAAAGAACACACATCCAAAGACACTGGTGTATCCTTATGTGGTTTGTGAAAAGAGAACACATGCAATGACACTGGTGGATCGATGTGTGGTTCGTGAGAAGAACACACATACAATGACACTGGGTGTGGTTCATGAAAAGAACCCTCATCCAATGACACTGGTGGATCCATATGTGGTTTGTGGAAAGAACAGACATGCAATGACACAGGGTGTGGTTCACGAAAAGAACACTCATCCAATCACACTAGTGGATCCATACGCGGTTTGTGGAAAGAACAGACATGCAATGACTCTAGCTGTGGTTTAAGAAAAAACAAACATGCAATTACTCTAGATGTGGTTCCAAAAAAGAACATACATGTAATGACACTGGTGGATCCGTGTGTGGTTTGTGAGAAGAACACACATGCAATGACACTAGGTGTGGTTCATGAAAAGAACACTCATCCAATGACACCGGTGGATCCATATGTGGTTTGTGGAAAGAACAGACATGCAATGACACTTGGTGTGGTTCATGAAAAGAAAACTCATCCAATGACACTGGTGGATCCATATGTGGTTTGTGGAAAGAACAGACATGCAATGACTCTAGCTATGGTTTAAGAAAAGAACAGACATGCAATGACTCTAGTTGTGGATCATGAAAAGAACTCACGTCCAGTCAAACTGGTGTATCCTTATGTGGTTTGTGGAAAGAATAGATATGTAATGACTCTGGACATGGTTCATGAAAAGAACAGACATGCAATGACACTGGTGGATCCATGTGTGGTTTGTGAGAAGAACACACATGCAATGACTCTGGATGCGGTTCATGAAAAGAACTCTCATCCAATGACAATAGTGGATCCATATGTGGTTTGTGGAAAGAACAAACATGCAATGACATTGGGTGTGGTTCATGAAAAGAACACTCATCCAATGACACTGGTGGATCCATATGTGGTTTGTGGAAAGAACAAACATGCAATGACTCTAGCTATGGTTTAAGAAAAGAAACAACATGCAATGACTCTAGTTGTGGTTCATGAAAAGAACACACATCCAGTGACACTGGTGTATCCTTATGTGGTTTGTGGAAAGAACTGACACGCAATGACTCTAGCTGTGGTTTGTGAAAAGAACAGACATGCAATGACACTGGTGGATCCATGTGTGGTTTGTGAGAAGAACACACATGCAATGACTCTGGCTGTGGTTCATGAAAAGAAAACACATGCAATGACACTAGTGGTTCCATGTAAGGATTGTGAGAAGAACACACATGCAATGACACTGGGTGTGGTTCATGAAAAGAACAGACATGCAATGACTCTAGTTGTGGTTTGTAAAAATAACACACATCCAGTGACACTAGTGGATCCATATGTGGTTTGTGGAAAGAGCAGACATGCAATGAGTCTAGCTCTGGTTTGTGAAAAAAACAGACGTGCAATGACACTGGTGGATCAATGTGTGGGTTGTGAGAAGAACACACATGCAATGACACTTGGTCTGGTGCATGAAAAGAAGACACATCCAATGACACTGGTGTATCCTTATGTGGTTTGTGAGAAGAACAGGCATACAATGACTCTCGATGTGGTTGAAAAAAAGAACATACATGCGATGACACTAGTGGATCCATTTGTGGTTTGTGAGAAGAACACACATGCAATGACTCTGGCTGTGGTTCATGAAAAGAACGCACATGCAATGACGTTGGTGGATCCATGTGTGGTTTGTGAAAGAACACACATGCAATGATGTTGGGTCTAGTTCATGAAAAGAACACACATCCAATGACACTGATGTATCCTTATGTGGTTTGTGAAAAGAGCACACATGCAATGAGATTGGTGGATCCATGTGTGGTTTGTGAGAAGAACACACATGCAATGACACTGGGTGTGGTTCATGAAAAGAACACTCATCTAATGACACTGTGGATCCATATGTGGTTTGTGGAACGAACATACATGCAATGACACTGGGTGTGGAACATGAAAAGAAGACTCATCCAATGACACTAGTGGATCCATATGTGATTTGTGGAAAGAACAGACATACAATGACTCTAGCTGTGGTTTAAGAAAGAACAAACATGCAATGACTCTAGTTGTGGTTCATGAAAAGAACACACATCTAGTGAAACTGGTGTATCCTTATGTGGTTTTTGGAAAGAATAGATATGCAATGACTCTGGCTGTGGTTCATGAAAATAACAGACATGCAATGACACTTGTGGATCCATGTGTGGTTTGTGAGAAGAACACACATGCAATGACTCTGGCTGTGGTTCATGAAAAGAACTCTCATTCAATGACACTGGTGGATCCATATGTGGTTTGTGGAAAGAACAGACATGCAATGACACAGGGTGTGGTCCATGAAATGAACACTCATCCAATGACACTAGTGGATCCATATGTGGTTTGTGGAAAGTACAAACATGCAATGACACTGGGTGTGGTTCATGAAAAGAACACTCATCCAATGACACTGGTAGATCCATATGTGGTTTGTGGAAAGAACAGGCATGCAATGACTCTAGCTGTGGTTTAAGAAAAGAAACGACATTCAATGACTCTAGTTGTGGTTCATGAAAAGAACACACATCCAGTGACACTGGTGTGTCCTTATGTGGTTTGTGGAAAGAACTGACATGCAATGACTAGCTGTGGTTTGTGAAAAGAACGGACTTGCAACGACACTGGTGGATCCATGTGTGGTTTGTGAGAAGAACACACATGCAATGACACTAGGTGTGGTTCATGAAAAGAAAACACATCCAATGACATCGTTGTATCCTTATGTGGTTTGTGATAAGAACAGACATGCAATGACACTGGCTGTGGTTCATGAAAAAACAGACATGCAATGACACTGGTGGATCCATGTGTAGTTTTTTAGAAGAATTCACATGCAATGACTCTGGCTGTGGTTCATGAAAAGAACACACGTGCAATGACACTGGTGGATCCATGTGTGGTTTGTGATAAGAACACACATGCAATGACACTGTGTGTGGTTCATGAAAAGAACACACATCCAAAGACACTGGTGTATCCTTATGTGGTTTGTGAAAAGAGCACACATGGAATGACACTGGTGGATCGATGTGTGGTTCGTGAGACGAACATACATACAATGACACTGGGTGTGGTTCATGAAAAGAACCCTCATCCAATGACACTGGTGGATCCATATGTGGTTTGTGGAAAGAACAGACATGCAATGACACTGGGTGTGGTTCACGAAAAGAACACTCATCCAATGACACTGGTGGATCCATATGCGGTTTGTGGAAAGAACAGACATGCAATGACTCTAGCTGTGGTTTAAGAAAAAACAAACATGCAATTACTCTAGATGTGGTTCCAAAAAAGAACATACATGTAATGACACTGGTGGATCCGTGTGTGGTTTGTGAGAAGAACACACATGCAATGACACTAGGTGTGGTTCTTGAAAAGAACACTCATCCAATGACACCGGTGGATCCATATGTGGTTTGTGGAAAGAACAGACATGCAATGACACTTGGTGTGGTTCATGAAAAGAAAACTCATCCAATGACACTGGTGGATCCATATGTGGTTTGTGGAAAGAACAGACATGCAATGACTCTAGCTATGGTTTAAGAAAAGAATAGACATGCAATGACTCTAGTTGTGGATCATGAAAAGAACTCACGTCCAGTCAAACTAGTGTATCCTTATGTGGTTTGTGGAAAGAATAGATATGTAATGACTCTGGACGTGGTTCATGAAAAGAACAGACATACAATGACACTGGTGGATCCATGTGTGGTTTGCGAGAAGAACACACATGCAATGACTCTGGATGCGGTTCATGAAAAGAACTCTCATCCAATGACACTAGTGGATCCATATGTGGTTTGTCGAAAGAACAAACATGCAATGACATTGGGTGTGGTTCATGAAAAGAACACTCATCCAATGACACTGGTGGATCCATATGTGGTTTGTGGAAAGAAAAAACATGCAATGACTCTAGTTGTGGTTTAAGAAAAGAAACAACATGCAATGACTCTAGTTGTGGTTCATGAAAAGAACACACATCCAGTGACACTGGTGTATCCTTATGTGGTTTGTGGAAAGAACTGACACGCAATGACTCTAGCTGTGGTTTGTGAAAAGAACAGACATGCAATGACACTGGTGGATCCATGTGTGGTTTGTGAGAAGAACACACATGCAATGACTCTGGCTGTGGTTCATGAAAAGAAAACACATGCAATGACACTGGTGGATCCTTGTAAGGTTTGTGAGAAGAACACACATGCAATGACACTGGGTGTGGTTCATGAAAAGAACAGACATGCAATGACTCTAGTTGTGGTTTGTAAAAATAACACACATCCAGTGACACTGGTGGATCCATATGTGGTTTGTGGAAAGAGCAGACATGCAATGACTCTAGCTCTGGTTTGTGAAAAAAATAAACGTGCAATGACACTGGTGGATCAATGTGTGGGTTGTGAGAAAAACACACATGCAATGACACTTGGTGTGGTGCATGAAAAGAAGACACATCCAATGACACTGGTGTATCCATATGTGGTTTGTGAGAAGAACAGGCATACAATGACTCTCGATGTGGTTGAAAAAAAGAACATACATGCAATGACACTGGTGGATCCATTTGTGGTTTGTGAGAAGAACACACATGCAATGACTCTGGCTGTGGTTCATGAAAAGAACGCACATGCAATGACGTTGGTGGATCCATGTGTGGTTTGTGAAAGAACACACATGCAATGATGTTGGGTCTAGTTCATGAAAAGAACACACATCCAGTGACACTGATGTATCCTTATGTGGTTTGTGAAAAGAGCACACATGCAATGAGATTGGTGGATCCATGTGTGGTTTGTGAGAAGAACACACATGCAATGACACTGGGTGTGGTTCATGAAAAGAACACTCATCTAATGACACTGGTGGATCCATATGTGGTTTGTGGAACGAACATACATGCAATGACACTGGGTGTGGAACATGAAAAGAAGACTCATCCAATGACACTAGTGGATCCATATGTGGTTTGTGGAAAGAACAGACATACAATGACTCTAGCTGTGGTTTAAGAAAGAACAAACATGCAATGACTCTAGTTGTGGTTCATGAAAAGAACACACATCTAGTGAAACTGGTGTATCCTTATGTGGTTTTTGGAAAGAATAGATATGCAATGACTCTGGTTGTGGTTCATGAAAATAACAGACATGCAATGACACTTGTGGATCCATGTGTGGTTTGTGAGAAGAACACACATGCAATGACTCTGGCTGTGGTTCATGAAAAGAACTCTCATCCAATGACACTGGTGGATCCATATGTGGTTTGTGGAAAGAACAGACATGCAATGACACAGGGTGTGGTCCATGAAAAGAACACTCATCCAATGACACTGGTGGATCCATATGTGGTTTGTGGAAAGTACAAACATGCAATGACACTGGGTGTGGTTCATGAAAAGAACACTCATCCAATGACACTGGTAGATCCATATGTGGTTTGTGGAAAGAACAGGCATGCAATGACTCTAGCTGTGGTTTAAGAAAAGAAACGACATTCAATGACTCTAGTTGTGGTTCATGAAAAGAACACACATCCAGTGACACTGGTGTGTCCTTATGTGGTTTGTGGAAAGAACTGACATGCAATGACTAGCTGTGGTTTGTGAAAAGAACGGACTTGCAACGACACTGGTGGATCCATGTGTGGTTTGTGAGAAGAACACACATGCAATGACACTAGGTGTGGTTCATGAAAAGAACACACATCCAATGACATCGTTGTATCCTTATGTGGTTTGTGATAAGAACAGACATGCAATGACACTGGCTGTGGTTCATGAAAAAACAGACATGCAATGACACTGGTGGATCCATGTGTAGTTTTTGAGAAGAATTCACATGCAATGACTCTGGCTGTGGTTCATGAAAAGAACACACGTGCAATGACACTGGTGGATCCATGTGTGGTTTGTGATAAGAACACACATGCAATGACACTGTGTGTGGTTCATGAAAAGAACACACATCCAAAGACACTGGTGTATCCTTATGTGGTTTGTGAAAAGAGCACACATGGAATGACACTGGTGGATCGATGTGTGGTTCGTGAGAAGAACACACATACAATGACACTGGGTGTGGTTCATGAAAAGAACCCTCATCCAATGACACTGGTGGATCCATACGTGGTTTGTGGAAAGAACAGACATGCAATGACACTAGGTGTGGTGCACGAAAAGAACACTCATCCAATGACACTGGCGGATCCATATGTGGTTTGTGGAAAGAACAGACATGCAATGACTCTAGCTGTGGTTTAAGAAAAAACAAACCTGCAATTACTCTAGATGTGGTTCAAAAAAAGAACATACATGTAATGACACTGGTGGATCCATGTGTGGTTTGTGAGAAGAACACACATGCAATGACACTAGGTGTGGTTCATGAAAAGAACACTCATCCAATGACGCTGGTGGATCCATATGTGGTTTGTGGAAAGAACAGACATGCAATGACACTTGGTGTGGTTCATGAAAAGAAAACTCATCCAATGACACTGGTGGATCCATATGTGGTTTGTGGAAAGAACAGACATGCAATGACTCTAGCTATGGTTTAAGAAAAGAACAGACATGCAATGACTCTAGTTGTGGATCATGAAAAGAACTCACGTCCAGTCAAACTAGTGTATCCTTATGTGGTTTGTGGAAAGAATAGATATGTAATGACTCTGGACATGGTTCATGAAAAGAACAGACATGCAATGACACTGGTGGATCCATGTGTGGTTTGCGAGAAGAACACACATGCAATGACTCTGGATGCGGTTCATGAAAAGAACTCTCATCCAATGACACTAGTGGATCCATATGTGGTTTGTCGAAAGAACAAACATGCAATGACATTGGGTGTGGTTCATGAAAAGAACACTCATCCAATGACACTGGTGGATCCATATGTGGTTTGTGGAAAGAAAAAACATGCAATGACTCTAGCTGTGGTTTAAGAAAAGAAACAACATGCAATGACTCTAGTTGTGGTTCATGAAAAGAACACACATCCAGTGACACTGGTGTATCCTTATGTGGTTTGTGGAAAGAACTGACACGCAATGACTCTAGATGTGGTTTGTGAAAAGAACAGACATGCAATGACACTGGTGGATCCATGTGTGGTTTGTGAGAAGAACACACATGCAATGACTCTGGCTGTGGTTCATGAAAAGAAAACACATGCAATGACACTGGTGGATCCTTGTAAGGTTTGTGAGAAGAACACACATGCAATGACACTGGGTGTGGTTCATGAAAAGAACAGACATGCAATGACTCTAGTTGTGGTTTGTAAAAATAACACACATCAAGTGACACTGGTGGATCCATATGTGGTTTGTGGAAAGAGCAGACATGTAATGACTCTAGCTCTGGTTTGTGAAAAAAACAGACGTGCAATGACACTGGTGGATCAATGTGTGGTTTGTGAGAAGAACACAAATGCAATGAAACTTGGTGTGGTGCATGAAAAGAAGACACATCCAATGACACTGGTGTATCCTTATGTGGTTTGTGAGAAGAACAGGCATACAATGACTCTCGATCTGGTTGAAAAAAAGAACATACATGCAATGACACTGGTGGATCCATTTGTGGTTTGTGAGAAGAACACACATGCAATGACTCTGGCTGTGGTTCATGAAAAGAACGCACATGCAATGACGTTGGTGGATCCATGTGTGGTTTGTGAAAGAACACACATACAATGATGTTGGGTCTAGTTCATGAAAAGAACACACATCCAGTGACACTGGTGTATCCTTATGTGGTTTGTGAAAAGAGCACACATGCAATGAGATTGGTGGATCCATGTGTGGTTTGTGAGAAGAACACACATGCAATGACACTGGGTGTGGTTCATGAAAAGAACACTCATCTAATGACACTGGTGGATCCATATGTGGTTTGTGGAACGAACAGACATGCAATGACACTGGGTGTGGTTCATGAAAAGAAGACTCATCCAATGACACTGGTGGATCCATATGTGGTTTGTGGAAAGAACAGACATACAATGACTCTAGCTGTGGTTTAAGAAAGAACAAACATGCAATGACTCTAGTTGTGGTTCATGAAAGAACACACATCTAGTGAAACTGGTGTATCCTTATGTGGTTTTTGGAAAGAATAGATATGCAATGACTCTGGCTGTGGTTCATGAAAATAAGAGACATGCAATGACACTGGTGGATCCATGTGTGGTTTGTGAGAAGAACACACATGCAATGACTCTGGCTGTGGTTCATGAAAAGAGCTCTCATGCAATGACACTGGTGGATCCGTATGTGGTTTGTGGAAAGAACAGACATGCAATGACACAGGGTGTGGTCCATGAAAAGAACACTCATCCAATGACACTGGTGGATCCATATGTGGTTTGTGGAAAGTACAAGCATGCAATGACACTGGGTGTGGTTCATGAAAAGAACACTCATCCAATGACACTGGTGGATCCATATGTGGTTTGTGGAAAGAACAGGCATGCAATGACTCTAGCTGTGGTTTAAGAAAAGAAACGACATTCAATGACTCTAGTTGTGGTTCATGAAAAGAACACACATCCAGTGACACTGGTGTGTCCTTATGTGGTTTGGGGAAAGAACTGACATGCAATGACTAGCCGTGGTTTGTGAAAAGAACAGACATGCAACTAAACTGGTGGATCCATGTGTGGTTTGTGAGAAGAACACACATGCAATGACACTAGGTGTGGTTCATGAAAAGAACACACATCCAATGACATAGGTGTATCCTTATGTGGTTTGTGATAAGAATAGACATGCAATGACACTGGTTGTGGTTCATGAAAAAGCAGACATGCAATGACACTGGTGGATCCATGTGCGGTTTTTGAGAAGAATTCACATGCAATGACTCTGGCTATGGTTCATGAAAAGAACACACATGCAATGACACTGGTGGATCCATGTGTGGTTTGTGATAAGAACACACATGCAATGACACTGGGTGTGGTTCACGAAAAGAACACACATTCAAAGACACTGGTGTATCCTTATGTGGTTTGTGAAAAGAGCACACATGCAATGACATTGGTGGATCGATGTGTGGTGCGTGAGAAGAACACACATACAATGACACTGGGTGTGGTTCATGAAAAGAACCCTCATCCAATGACACTGGTGGATCCATACGTGGTTTGTGGAAAGAACAGACATGCAATGACACTAGGTGTGGTGCACGAAAAGAACACTCATCTAATGACACTGGCGGATCCATATGTGGTTTGTGGAAAGAACAGACATGCAATGACTCTAGCTGTGGTTTAAGAAAAAACAAACCTGCAATTACTCTAGATGTGGTTCAAAAAAAGAACATACATGTAATGACACTGGGGGATCCATGTGTGGTTTGTGAGAAGAACACACATGCAATGACACTAGGTGTGGTTCATGAAAAGAACACTCATCCAATGACGCTGGTGGATCCATATGTGGTTTGTGGAAAGAACAGACATGCAATGACTCTAGCTATGGTTTAAGAAAAGAACAGACATGCAATGACTCTAGTTGTGGATCATGAAAAGAACACACGTCCAGTCAAACTAGTGTATCCTTATGTGGTTTGTGGAAAGAATAGATATGTAATGACTCTGGATGTGGTTCATGAAAAGAACAGACATGCAATGACACTGGTGGATCCATGTGTGGTTTGTGAGAAGAACACACATGCAATGACTCTGGATGCGGTTCATAAAAAGAACTCCCATCCAATGACACTAGTGGATCCATATGTGGTTTGTGGAAAGAACAAACATGCAATGACATTGGGTGTGGTTCATGAAAAGAACACTCATCCAATGACACTGGTGGATCCATATGTGGTTTGTGGAAAGAACAAACATGCAATGACTCTAGGTGTGGTTTAAGAAAAGAAACAACATGCAATGACTCTAGTTGTGGTTCATGAAAAGAACACACATCCAGTGACACTGGTGCATCCTTATGTGGTTTGTGGAAAGAACTGACACGCAATGACTCTAGTTGTGGTTTGTGAAAAGAACAGACATGCAATGACACTGGTGGATGCATGTGTTGTTTGTGAGAAGAACACACATGCAATGACTATGGCTGTGGTTCATGAAAAGAAAACACATGCAATGACACTGGTGGATCCATGTAAGGTTTGTGAGAAGAACACACATGCAATGACACTGGGTGTGGTTCATGAAAAGAACAGACATGCAATGACTCTAGTTGTGGTTTGTAAAAATAACACACATCAAGTGACACTGGTGGATCCATATGTAGTTTGTGGAAAGAGCAGACATGCAATGACTCTAGCTCTGGTTTGTGAAAAAAACAGACGTGCAATGACACTGGTGGATCAATGTGTGGTTTGTGAGAAGAACACAAATGCAATGAAACTTGGTGTGGTGCATAAAAAGAAGACACATCCAATGACACTAGTGTATCCTTATGTGGTTTGTGAGAAGAACAGGCATACAATGACTCTCGATCTGGTTGAAAAAAAGAACATACATGCAATGACACTGGTGGATCCATTTGTGGTTTGTGAGAAGAACACACATGCAATGACTCTGGCTGTGGTTCATGAAAAGAACGCACATGCAATGACGCTGGTGGATCCATGTGTGGTTTTTGAAAGAACACACATGCAATGATGTTGGGTCTAGTTCATGAAAAGAACACACATCCAATGACACTGGTGTATCCTTATGTGGTTTGTGAAAAGAGCACACATGCAATGAGATTGGTGGATCCATGTGTGGTTTGTGAGAAGAACACACATGCAATGACACTGGGTGTGGTTCAATAAAAGAACACTCATCCAATGACACTGGTGGATCCATATGTGGTTTGTGGAACGAACATACATGCAATGACACTGGGTGTGGTTCATGAAAAGAAGACTCATCCAATGTCACTGGTGGATCCATATGTGGTTTGTGGAAAGAACAGACATACAATGACTCTAGCTGTGATTTCAGAAAGAACAAACATGCAATGACTCTAGTTGTGTTTCATGAAAAGAACACACATCTAGTGAAACCAGTGTATCCTTATGTGGTTTTTGGAAAGAATAGATATGCAATGACTCTGGCTGTGGTTCATGAAAATAAGAGACATGCAATGACACTGGTGGATCCATGTGTGGTTTGTGAGAAGAACACACATGCAATGACTCTGGCTGTGGTTCATGAAAAGAACTCTCATGCAATGACACTGGTGGATCCGTATGTGGTTTGTGGAAAGAACAGACATGCAATGAGACAGGGTGTGACAATGGGTGTGGTTCATGAAAAGAACACTCATCCAATGACACTGGTGGATCCATATGTGGTTTGTGGAAAGAACAAACATGCAATGACACTGGGTGTGGTTCACGAAAAGAACACTCATCCAATGACACGGTGGATCCATATGCGGTTTGTTGAAAAAACAGACATGCAATGACTCTAGCTTTGGTTTAAGAAAAAAACATGCAATGACGCTAGTTGTGGTTCATGAAAAGAACACACATCCAGTGACACTAATGTATGCTTATATGTTTATGGAAAGAACAGACATGCAATGACTCTGGCTGTTGGTTCATGAAAAGAACAAACATGCAATAACACTAGTGGATCCATGTGTGGCTTGTGAGAAGAACACACATGCAATGACTCTGGCTGTGGTTCATGAAAAGAACACATGCAATGACACTGGTGGATCCATGTGTGGTTTGTAGGAAGAACAAACATGCAACGACTCTGGCTATGGTTCATGAAAAGAACAGACATGCAATGACACGAGTGGATCCATGTCTGCTTTTTGAGAAGAACACACATGCAATGACTCTGGCTGTGGTTCATGAAAAGAACACACATGCAATGACACTGGTGGATCGATGTGTGGTTCATGAGAAGAACACACATGCAATGACACTGGGTGTGGTTCATGAAAAGAACACACATCCAATGACACTGGTGTATCCTTATGTGGTTTGTGAAAAGAGCAGACATGCAATGACTCTAGCTGTTCCATGTGTGGTTTGTGAGAAGAACAGACATCCAATGACACTAGGTGTGGTTAATGAAAAGAGCAGACATGCAAGTACACTGGTGGATCCATGTGTGGTTTGTGAGAAGACCACACATGTAATGACACTAGATGTGGTTCATGAAAAGAACACTCATCCAATGACACTAGTGGATCCATATGTGGTCTGTGGAAAGCACAGACATGTAATGATACTTGGTGTGGTTCATGAAAAGAACACTCATCCAATGACACTAGTGGATCCATATGTGGTTTGTGGAAAGAACATACATGCAATGACTCTAGCTATGGTTTGTGAAAAGAACGGCCATGCAATGACTCTAGTTTTGGTTTTTGAAAATAACACACATCCAGTGACAATGGTGGATCCATATGTGGTTTATGGAAAGAACAGACATACTATCACTCTAGCTGTGGTTTGTGAAAAGAACAGACATGCAATGACATTGGTGGATCCATGTGTGGTTTGTGAGAAGAACACACATGCAATGACACTAGGTGTGGTTCATGAAAAGAACACACTTCAATGACACTGGTGTATCCTTATATGGTTTATGAGAAGAACATACATGCAATGACTCTGGCTGTGCTTCATGGAAAGAACAGACATACAATTACACTAGTGGATCCATGTGTGGCTTTTGAGAAGAATACACATGCAATGACTCTCGCTGTGGTTCATGAAAAGAATACACATGCAATGACACTAGTGGATCCATGTGTGGTTTGTGAGAAGAACACACATGCAATGATATTGGGTGTGGTTCATGAAAAGAACACTCATCCAATGGCACTGGTGGATACATATGTGGTCTATGGAAAGAACATACATGCAATGACATTGGTGTGGTTCATGAGAAGAACACTCATCCAATGACACCAGTGGATCCATATGTGGTTTGTTGAAGGAACAAACATGCAATGACCCTAGCTGTGGTTTAAGAAAAGAACAGACATGCAATGACTCTAGTTGTGGTTCATGAAAAGAACACACATCCAATGACACTGGTGTATCCTTATGTGGTTTGTGCAAAGAACAAACATGCAATGACCCTAGTTGTGGTTTGTGAAAAGAACAGACATGCAATGACACTGGTGGATCCATGTGTGGTTTGTGAAGAACACACATGCAATGACACTTTGTGTGGTTCATGAAAAGAACACACATCCAACGACACCGGTGTATCCTTATGTGGTTTGTGAGAAGAAGATACATGCAATGACTCTGGTTGTGGTTCATGAAAAGAACAGACATGCAACAACACTGGTGGATCCATGTGTCGTTTGTGAGAGGAATAGACATCCAATGACACTGGGTGTGGTTAATGAAAAGAGCAGACATACAATGACACTGGGTGTGGTTCATGAAAACAACACTCATCCAATGACACTGGTGGATCCATATGTGGTTTGTGGAAAGAACAGACCTGCAATGACTCTAGCTGTGGTTTAAGAAAAGAACAGACATGCAATGACTCTAGTTGTGGTTCGTGAAAAGAAAACAAATCAAGTGACACTGGTGTTTCCTTATGTGGTTTGTGGAAGGAACAGACATGCAATGACTCTAGCTATGGTTTGTGAAAAGAACGGACATGCAATGACACTAGTGGATCCATGTGTGGTTTGTGAGAAGAACATACATGCAATGACACTGGGTGTGGTTCATGAAAAGAACACACATCCAATGACACTAGTGTATGCTTATGTGGATTGTGAGAAGAACAGACATGCAATGACACTAGTGCATCCATGTGTGGTTTTGGAGAAGAACACACATGCAATGTCTCTGGCTGTGGTTCATGAAAAGAACACACATGCAATGACACTAGTGGATCCATGTGTGGTTTGTGAAAGAACACACATGCAATGACGTTGGGTCTGGTTCATGAAAAGAACACACATGCAATGACACTGGTGTATCCTTATGTGGTTTGTGAAAAGAGCACACATGCAATGGCATTGGTGGATCCATGTGTGGTTTGTGAGAAGAGCACACATGCAATGACACTTGTGTGGTTCATGAAAAGAACACTCATCCAATGACACTGGTGGATCCATATGTGGTTTGTGGAA
Source organism: Avena sativa (assembly GCA_916181665.1). Lineage (NCBI taxonomy): Eukaryota > Viridiplantae > Streptophyta > Magnoliopsida > Poales > Poaceae > Avena > Avena sativa. The sequence goes on from OV702287.1 coordinate 575,579,683, forward strand.
AGAACATACATGCAATGACTCTAGTTATGGTTTAAGATAAGAACAGACATGCAATGACTCTAATTGTGGTTCATGAAAAGAACACACATCTAGTGAAACTGGTGTATCCTTATGTGGTTTGTGGAAAGGGTATATGCGCAATGACTCTGGTTGTGGTTCATGAAAAGAATAGACATGCAATGACACTGGTGGATCCATCTTTGGTTTGTGAGAAGAACACACATGCAATGACTCTAGCTGTTGTTCATGTAAAGAACTCTCATCCAATGACATTGGTGGATCCATATGTGGTTTGTGGAAAGAACAAACATGCAATGACACTGGGTGTGGTTCATGAAAAGAACACTCACCCAATGACACTGGTGGATCCATTTGAGGTTTGTGGAAAGAACAGACATGCAATGACTCTAGCAGTGGTTTAAGAAAAAAACGACATGCAATGACTCTAGTTGTGGTTCATGAAAAGAACACACATCCATGTATCCCTATGTGGTTTGTGGAAAGAACTGACATGCAATGACTCTAGCTGTGGTTTGTGAAAAGAACAGACATGCAATGACACTGGTGGATCCATGTGTGGTTTGTGAGAAGAACACACATGCAATGTCACTGGGTGTGGTTCATGAAAAGAACACACATCCAATGACACCAGTGTATCCTTATGTGGTTTGTGATTAGAACAGACAGGCAATGACATTGGCTGTGGTTCATGAAAAGAACACTCATGCAATGACACTGGTGGATCCATGTGTGGTTCATGAGAAGAACACACATGCAATGACATCCGGTGTGGTTCATGAAAAGAACACACATCTAATGACACCGGTGTATCCTTATGTGTTTTGTGAAAAGAACACACATGCAATCATATTGGGTGTGGTTCATGAAAAGAACACTCATCCAATGGCACTGGTGGATACATATGTGGTTTGTGGAAAGAACATGCATGCAATGACACTGGGTGTGGTTCATGAAAACAACACTCATCCAATGAAACCGGTGGATCCATATGTGGTTTGTTGAAAGAACACACATGCAATGACTATATCTGTGGTTTAAGAAAAGAACAAACATGCAATGACTCTAGTTGTGGTTCATGAAAAGAACACACATCCAGTGACACTATTGTATCATTATGTGGTTTGTGGAAAGAACAGACATGCAATGACACTGGTGGATCAATGTGTGGTTTTCGAGAAGAACACACATGCAATAACTCTGGCTGTGGTTCATGAATAGAACACACATGCAATGACACTGGTGGATCCATGTGTGGTTTTTTAGAAGAACACACATGCAATGACAGTGGGTGTGGTTCATGAAAAGAACATACATGCAATGACTCTAGTTGTGGTTTGTAAAAATAACACACATCTAGTGACACTGGTGGATCCATATGTGGTTTGTGGAAAGAGCAGACATGCAATGACTCTAGCTATGGTGTGTGAAAAGAACATACATGCAATGACACTGGTGGATCAATGTGTGGTTTGTGAGAAGAACACACATGCAATGAAAGTGGGTGAGGTTCATGAAAAGAAGACACATCCAATGACACTGGTCTATCCTTATATTGTTTGTGAGAAGAATAGACATTCAATGACTCTAGATGTGGTTCAAAAAAAGAACATCCATGCAATGAAACTGGTGGATCCATGTGTGGTTTGTGAAAAGAACACACATGCAATGACTCTGGATGTGGTTCATGAAAAGAACACACATCCAATGACACTGGTGGATCCATGTGTGGTTCGTGAAAGAACACACATGCAATGACGTTGGGTCTGGTTCATGAAAAGAACAAACATCCAATGACAATGGTGTATCCTTATGTGGTTTGTGAAAAGAGCACACATGCAATGACATTGGTGGATCCATGAGTGGTTTGTGAGAAGAACACACATGCAATGACACTGGGTGTGGTTCATGAAAAGAATACTCATCCAATGACACTGGTGGATCCATATGTGGTTTGTGGAAAGAATAGACATGCAATGACAGTGGGTGTGGTTCATGAAAAGGACACTCATCCAATGACACTGGTGGATCCATATGTGGTTTGTGGAAAGAACAAACATGCAATGATTCTAGCTATGGTTTAAGAAAAGAACAGACATGCAATGACTCTAGTTGTGGTTCATGAAAACAACACACATCCAGTGAAACTGGTGTATCCTTATGTGGTTTGTGGAAAGAGTAGATATGCAATGACTCTAGCTGTGGTTCATGAAAAGAATAAACATGCAATGACACTGGTGGATCCATGTGTGGTTTGTGAGAAGAACACACATGCAATGACTCTGGCTGTGGTTCTTGAAAATAACTCTCATCCAATGACACTGGTGGATCCATATGTGGTTTGTGGAAAGAACAGACATGGAATGACACAGGGTGTGGTCCATGAAAAGAACACTCATCCAATGACACTGGTTGATCCATATGTGGTTTGTGTAAAGAACAAACACGCAATGACACTGGGTGTGGTTCATGAAAAGAACACTCATCCAATGACACTAGTGGATCCATTTGAGGTTTGTGGAAAGAACAGACATGGAATGACTCTAGCTGTGGTTTAAGAAAAGAAACGACAAGCAATGACTCTAGTTGTGGTTCATGAAAAGAACACACATCCAGTGACACTAGTGTAACCTTATGTGGTTTGTGGAAAGAACTGACATTCAATGACTCTAGCTGTGGTTTGTGAAAAGAACAGACATGCAATGACACTGGTGGATCCATGTGTTGTTTGTGAGAAGAACACACATGAAATGACACTGGGTGTGGTTCATGAAAAGAACACACATCCAATGACACCGGTGTATCCTTATGTGGTTTGTGATAAGAACAGACATGCAATGACATTGGCTGTGGCTCATGAAAAGAATAGACATGCAACGACACTGGTGGATCCATGTGTGGTTTTTGAGAAGAATTCACATGCAATGACTCTGGCTGTGGTTCATGAAAAGAACACACATGCAATGACACTGGTGGATCCATGTGTGGTTTGTGAGAAGAACAAAGATGCAATGACACTGGGTGTGGTTCATGAAAAGAACACACATCCAATGACACTGGTGTATCCTTATGTGGTTTGTGAAAAGAGCACACATGCAATGACACTTGTGGATCCATGTGTGGTTTGTGAGAAGAACACACATGCAATGACACTGGGTGTGGTTCATGAAAAGAACACTCATCCAATGACACTGGTGGATCCATATGTGGTTTGTGCAAAGAATAGACATGCAATGACACTAGTTATGGTTTAAGATAAGAACAGACATGCAATGACTCTAATTGTGGTTCATGAAAAGAACACACATCTAGTGAAACTGGTGTATCCTTATGTGGTTTGTGGAAAGGGTATATGCGCAATGACTCTGGTTGTGGTTCATGAAAAGAATAGACATGCAATGACACTGGTGGATCCATCTTTGGTTTGTGAGAAGAACACACATGCAATGACTCTAGCTGTTGTTCATGTAAAGAACTCTCATCCAATGACATTGGTGGATCCATATGTGGTTTGTGGAAAGAACAAACATGCAATGACACTGGGTGTGGTTCATGAAAAGAACACTCACCCAATGACACTGGTGGATCCATTTGAGGTTTGTGGAAAGAACAGACATGCAATGACTCTAGCAGTGGTTTAAGAAAAAAAAGACATGCAATGACTCTAGTTGTGGTTCATGAAAAGAACACACATCCATGTATCCCTATGTGGTTTGTGGAAAGAACTGACATGCAATGACTCTAGCTGTGGTTTGTGAAAAGAACAAACATGCAATGACACTGGTGGATCCATGTGTGGTTTGTGAGAAGAACACACATGCAATGTCACTGGGTGTGGTTCATGAAAAGAACACACATCCAATGACACCAGTGTATCCTTATGTGGTTTGTGATTAGAACAGACAGGCAATGACATTGGCTGTGGTTCATGAAAAGAACACTCATGCAATGACACTGGTGGATCCATGTGTGGTTCATGAGAAGAACACACATGCAATGACATCCGGTGTGGTTCATGAAAAGAACACACATCTAATGACACTGGTGTATCCTTATGTGTTTTGTGAAAAGAACACACATGCAATGATATTGGGTGTGGTTCATGAAAAGAACACTCATCCAATGGCACTGGTGGATACATATGTGGTTTGTGGAAAGAACATGCATGCAATGACACTGGGTGTGGTTCATGAAAACAACACTCATCCAATGACACCGGTGGATCCATATGTGGTTTGTTGAAAGAACACACATGCAATGACTATAGCTGTGGTTTAAGAAAAGAACAAACATGCAATGACTCTAGTTGTGGTTCATGAAAAGAACACACATCCAGTGACACTATTGTATCATTATGTGGTTTGTGGAAAGAACAGACATGCAATGACACTGGTGGATCAATGTGTGGTTTTCGAGAAGAACACACATGCAATAACTCTGGCTGTGGTTCATGAATAGAACACACATGCAATGACACTAGTGGATCCATGTGTGGTTTTTTAGAAGAACACACATGCAATGACAGTGGGTGTGGTTCATGAAAAGAACATACATGCAATGACTCTAGTTGTGGTTTGTAAAAATAACACACATCTAGTGACACTGGTGGATCCATATGTGGTTTGTGGAAAGAGCAGACATGCAATGACTCTAGCTATGGTGTGTGAAAAGAACATACATGCAATGACACTGGTGGATCAATGTGTGGTTTGTGAGAAGAACACACATGCAATGAAAGTGGGTGAGGTTCATGAAAAGAAGACACATCCAATGACACTGGTCTATCCTTATATTGTTTGTGAGAAGAATAGACATTCAATGACTCTAGATGTGGTTCAAAAAAAGAACATCCATGCAATGAAACTGGTGGATCCATGTGTGGTTTGTGAAAAGAACACACATGCAATGACTCTGGATGTGGTTCATGAAAAGAACACACATCCAATGACACTGGTGGATCCATGTGTGGTTCGTGAAAGAACACACATGCAATGACGTTGGGTCTGGTTCATGAAAAGAACAAACATCCAATGACAATGGTGTATCCTTATGTGGTTTGTGAAAAGAGCACACATGCAATGACATTGGTGGATCCATGAGTGGTTTGTGAGAAGAACACACATGCAATGACACTGGGTGTGGTTCATGAGAAGAATACTCATCCAATGACACTGGTGGATCCATATGTGGTTTGTGGAAAGAATAGACATGCAATGACAGTGGGTGTGGTTCATGAAAAGGACACTCATCCAATGACACTGGTGGATCCATATGTGGTTTGTGGAAAGAACAAACATGCAATGATTCTAGCTATGGTTTAAGAAAAGAACAGACATGCAATGACTCTAGTTGTGGTTCATGAAAACAACACACATCCAGTGAAACTGGTGTATCCTTATGTGGTTTGTGGAAAGAGTAGATATGCAATGACTCTAGCTGTGGTTCATGAAAAGAATAAACATGCAATGACACTGGTGGATCCATGTGTGGTTTGTGAGAAGAACACACATGCAATGACTCTGGCTGTGGTTCTTGAAAATAACTCTCATCCAATGACACTGGTGGATCCATATGTGGTTTGTGGAAAGAACAGACATGGAATGACACAGGGTGTGGTCCATGAAAAGAACACTCATCCAATGACACTGGTTGATCCATATGTGGTTTGTGTAAAGAACAAACACGCAATGACACTGGGTGTGGTTCATGAAAAGAACACTCATCCAATGACACTAGTGGATCCATTTGAGGTTTGTGGAAAGAACAGACATGGAATGACTCTAGCTGTGGTTTAAGAAAAGAAACGACAAGCAATGACTCTAGTTGTGGTTCATGAAAAGAACACACATCCAGTGACACTAGTGTAACCTTATGTGGTTTGTGGAAAGAACTGACATTCAATGACTCTAGCTGTGGTTTGTGAAAAGAACAGACATGCAATGACACTGGTGGATCCATGTGTTGTTTGTGAGAAGAACACACATGAAATGACACTGGGTGTGGTTCATGAAAAGAACACACATCCAATGACACCGGTGTATCCTTATGTGGTTTGTGATAAGAACAGACATGCAATGACATTGGCTGTGGCTCATGAAAAGAATAGACATGCAACGACACTGGTGGATCCATGTGTGGTTTTTGAGAAGAATTCACATGCAATGACTCTGGCTGTGGTTCATGAAAAGAACACACATGCAATGACACTGGTGGATCCATGTGTGGTTTGTGAGAAGAACAAAGATGCAATGACACTGGGTGTGGTTCATGAAAAGAACACACATCCAATGACACTGGTGTATCCTTATGTGGTTTGTGAAAAGAGCACACATGCAATGACACTTGTGGATCCATGTGTGGTTTGTGAGAAGAACACACATGCAATGACACTGGGTGTGGTTCATGAAAAGAACACTCATCCAATGACACTGGTGGATCCATATGTGGTTTGTGCAAAGAATAGACATGCAATGACACTAGGTGTGGTTCATGAAAAGAAGACTCATCCAATGACAATGGTGGATCCATATGCGGTTTGTGGAAAGAACAGACATGCAATGACTCTAGCTATGGTTTAAGAAAGAACAAACATGCAGTGACTCTAGTTGTGGTTCATGAAAAGACACACATCCAATGACACTAGTGTATGCTTATGTGGTTTGTGGAAAGAACAGACATGCAATGACTCTGGCTATGGTTCATGAAAAGAACAGGCATGCAATAACACTTGTGGATCTATGTGTGGTTTGTGAGAAGAACACACATGCAATGACTCTGGCTGTGGTTCATGAAAAGAACACACATGCAATGACACTGGTTCATCCATGTGTGGTTTGTAGGAAGAAAAACATGCAATGACTCTGGCTATGGTTCATGAAAAGAACAGACATGCAATGACACTAGTGGATCCATGTGTGGTTTTTGAGAAGAACACGCATGCAATGACTCTGGTTGTGGTTCATGAAAAGAACACACATGCAATGACACTGGTGGATCCATGTGTGGTTCATGAGAAGAACACACATGCAATGACACTGGTGGATCCATGTGTGGTTCATGAGAAGAACACACATGCAATGACACTGAGTGTGCTTCATGAAAAGAACACACATCCAATGACACTGGTGTATCCTTATGTGGTTTGTGAAAAGAGCACACATGCAATGACTCTAGCTGTTCCAAGTGTGGTTTGTGAGAAGAATAGACATCCAATCGCACTGGGTGTGGTTAATGAAAAGAGCAGACATGCAATGACACCAGTGGATCCATGTGTGGTTTGTGAGAAGAACATACATGCAATGACATCGGGTGTGGTTCATGAAAAGAACACTCATCCAATGACACTAGTGGATCCATATGTGGTTTGTGGAAAGCAGAGACATGCAATGACACTAGGTGTGGTTCATGAAAAGAACACTCATCCAATGACACTAGTGGATCCATTTGAGGTTTGTGGAAAGAACAGACATGCAATGACTCTAGCTGTGGTTTAAGAAAAGAAACGACATGCAATGACTCTAGTTGTGGTTCATGAAAAGAACAAATATCCAGTGACACTAGTGTAACCTTATGTGGTTTGTGGAAAGAACTGACATTCAATGACTCTAGCTGTGGTTTGTGAAAAGAACAGACATGCAATGACACTGGTGGATCCATGTGTGGTTTGTGAGAAGAACACACATGCAATGACACTGGGTGTGGTTCATGAAAAGAACACACATCCAATGACACCGGTGTATCCTTATGTGGTTTGTGATAAGAACAGACATGCAATGACACTGGCTGTGGCTCATGAAAAGAATAGACATGCAACGACACTGGTGGATCCATGTGTGGTTTTTGAGAAGAATTCACATGCAATGACTCTAGCTGTGGTTCATGAAAAGAACACACATGCAATGACACTGGTGGATCCATGTGTGGTTTGTGAGAAGAACAAAGATGCAATGATACTGGGTCTGGTTCATGAAAAGAACACACATCCAATGACACTGGTGTATCCTTATGTGGTTTGTGAAAAGAGCACACATGCAATGACACTGGTGGATCCATGTGTGGTTTGTGAGAAGAACACACATGCAATGACACTGGGTGTGGTTCATGAAAAGAACACTCATCCAATGACACTGGTGGATCCATATGTGGTTTGTGCAAAGAACAGACATGCAATGACACAGGAAGTGGTCCATGAAAAGAACACTCATCCAATGACACTGGTGGATCCATATGTGGTTTGTGGAAAGAACAAACACGCAAAGACACTGGGAATGGTTCATGAAAAGAACACTCATCCAATGACACTAGTGGATCCATTTGAGGTTTGTGGAAAGAACAGACATGCAATGACTCTAGCTGTGGTTTAAGAAAAGAAACGACATGCAATGACTCTAGTTGTGGTTCATAAAAAGAACACACATCCAGTGACACTAGTGCAACCTTATGTGGTTTGTGGAAAGAACTGACATGCAATGACTCTAGCTGTGGTTTGTGAAAAGAACAGACATGCAATGACACTGGTGGATCCATGTGTGGTTTGTGAGAAGAACACACATGCAATAACACTGGGTGTGGTTCATGAAAAGAACACACATCCAATGACACCGGTGTATCCTTATGTGGTTTAAGATAAGAACAGACATGCAATGACACTGGCTGTGGCTCATGAAAAGAATACACATGCAACGACACTGGTGGATCCATGTGTGGTTTTTGAGAAGAATTCACATGCAATGACTCTGGCTGTGGTTCATGAAAAGAACACACATGCAATGACACTGGTGGATCCATGTGTGGTTTGTGAGAAGAACATACATGCAATGACACTGGGTGTGGTTCATGAAAAGAACACACATCCAATGACACTGGTGTATCCTTATGTGGTTTGTGAAAAGAGCACACATGCAATGACACTGGTGGATCCATGTGTGGTTTGTGAGAAGAACACACATGCAATGACACTGGGTGTGGTTCATGAAAAGAACACTCATCCAATGACACTGGTGGATCCATATGTGGTTTGTGCAAAGAACAGACATGCAATGACACTGGGTGTGGTTCATGAAAAGAAGACTCATCCAATGACAATGGTGGATCCATATGCGGTTTGTGGAAAGAACAGACATGCAATGACTCTAGCTATGGTTTAAGAAAGAACAAACATGTAGTGACTCTAGTTGTGGTTCATGAAAAGACACACATCCAGTGACACTAGTGTATGCTTATGTGGTTTGTGGAAAGAACAGACATGCAATGACTCTGGCTATGGTTCATGAAAAGAACAGGCATGCAATAACACTTGTGGATCTATGTGTGGTTTGTGAGAAGAACACACATGCAATGACTCTGGCTATGGTTCATGAAAAGAACACACATGCAATGACACTGGTTCATCCATGTGTGGTTTGTAGGAAGAAAAAACATGCAATGACTCTGGCTATGGTTCATGAAAAGAACAGACATGCAATGACACTAGTGGATCCATGTGTGGTTTTTGAGAAGAACACGCATGCAATGACTCTGGTTGTGGTTCATGAAAAGAACACACATGCAATGACACTGGCGGATCCATGTGTGGTTCAGGAGAAGAACACACATGCAATGACACTGGTGGATCCATGTGTGGTTCATGAGAAGAACACACATGCAATGACACTGGGTGTGCTTCATGAAAAGAACACACATCCAATGACACTGGTGTATCCTTATGTGGTTTGTGAAAAGAGCACACATGCAATGACTCTAGCTGTTCCATGTGTGGTTTGTGAGAAGAACAGACATCCAATGACACTGGGTGTGGTTAATAAAAAGAGCAGACATGCAATGACACCAGTGGATCCATGTGTGGTTTGTGAGAAGAACATACATGCAATGACATCGGGTGTGGTTCATGAAAAGAACACTCATCCAATGACACTAGTGGATCCATATGTGGTTTGTGGAAAGCAGAGACATGCAATGACACTAGGTGTGGTTCATGAAAAGAACACTCATCCAATGTCACTGGTGGATCCATATGTGGTTTGTGGAAAGAACAGACATACAATGACTCTAGCTGTGATTTAAGAAAGAACAAACATGCAATGACTCTAGTTGTGTTTCATGAAAAGAACACACATCTAGTGAAACTGGTGTATCCTTATGTGGTTTTTGGAAAGAATAGATATGCAATGACTCTGGCTGTGGTTCATGAAAATAAGAGACATGCAATGACACTGGTGGATCCATGTGTGGTTTGTGACAAGAACACACATGCAATGACTCTGGCTGTGGTTCATGAAAAGAACTCTCATGCAATGGCACTGGTGGATCCGTATGTGGTTTCTGGAAAGAACAGACATGCAATGAGACAGGGTGTGACAATGGGTGTGGTTCATGAAAAGAACACTCATCCAATGACACTGGTGGATCCATATGTGGTTTGTGGAAAGAACAAACATGCAATGACACTGGGTGTGGTTCACGAAAAGAACACTCATCCAATGACACTGGTGGATCCATATGCAGTTTGTGGAAAAAACACACATGCAATGACTCTAGCTTTGGTTTAAGAAAAAAAACATGCAATGACACTAGTTGTGGTTCATGAAAAGAACACACATCCAGTGACACTAATGTATGCTTATGTGTTTGTGGAAAGAACAGACATGCAATGACTCTGGCTGTTGGTTCATGAAAAGAACAAACATGCAATAACACTAGTGGATCCATGTGTGGCTTGTGAGAAGAACACACATGCAATGACTCTGGCTGTGGTTCATGAAAAGAACACATGCAATGACACTGGTGGATCCATGTGTGGTTTGTAGGAAGAACAAACATGCAACGACTCTAGCTATGGTTCAGGAAAAGAACAGACATGCAATGACACTAGTGGATCCATGTCTTCTTTTTGAGAAGAACACACATGCAATGACTCTGGCTGTGGTTCATGAAAAGAACACACATGCAATGACACTGGTGGATCGATGTGTGGTTCATGAGAAGAACACACATGCAATGACACTGGGTGTGGTTCATGAAAAGAACACACATCCAATGACACTGGTGTATCCTTATGTGGTTTGTGAAAAGAGCAGACATGCAATGACTCTAGCTGTTCCATGTGTGGTTTGTGAGAAGAACAGACATCCAATGACACTAGGTGTGGTTAATGAAAAGAGCAGACATGCAAGTACACTGGTTGATCCATGTGTGGTTTGTGAGAAGACCACACATGCAATGACACTGGATGTGGTTCATGAAAAGAACACTCATCCAATGACACTAGTGGATCCATATGTGGTCTGTGGAAAGCATAGACATGTAATGATACTTGGTGTGGTTCATGAAAAGAACACTCATCCAATGACACTAGTGGATCCATATGTGGTTTGTGGAAAGAACATACATGCAATGACTCTAGCTATGGTTTGTGAAAAGAACGGCCATGCAATGACTCTAGTTTTGGTTTTTGAAAATAACACACATCCAGTGACAATGGTGGATCCATATGTGGTTTAAGGAAAGAACAGACATACTATCACTCTAGCTGTGGTTTGTGAAAAGAACAGACATGCAATGACATTGGTGGATCCATGTGTGGTTTGTGAAAAGAACACACATGGAATGACACTAGGTGTGGTTCATGAAAAGAACACACTTCAATGACACTGGTGTATCCTTATATGGTTTATGAGAAGAACATACATGCAATGACTCTGGCTGTGCTTCATGGAAAGAACAGACATACAATTACACTAGTGGATCCATGTGTAGCTTTTGATAAGAATACACATGCAATGACTCTCGCTGTGGTTCATGAAAAGAATACACATGCAATGACACTAGTGGATCCATGTGTGGTTTGTGAGAAGAACACACATGCAATGATATTGGGTGTGGTTCATGAAAAGAACACTCATCCAATGGCACTGGTGGATACATATGTGGTCTATGGAAAGAACATACATGCAATGACATTGGTGTGGTTCATGAGAAGAACACTCATCCAATGACACCAGTGGATCCATATGTGGTTTGTTGAAGGAACAAACATGCAATGACTCTAGCTGTGGTTTAAGAAAAGAACAGACATGCAATGACTCTAGTTGTGGTTCATGAAAAGAACACACATCCAATGACACTGGTGTATCCTTATGTGGTTTGTGCAAAGAACAAACATGCAATGACCCTAGTTGTGGTTTGTGAAAAGAACAGACATGCAATGACACTGGTGGATCCATGTGTGGTTTGTGAAGAACACACATGCAATGACACTTTGTGTGGTTCATGAAAAGAACACACATCCAACGACACCGGTGTATCCTTATGTGGTTTGTGAGAAGAAGATACATGCAATGACTCTGGTTGTGGTTCATGAAAAGAACAGACATGCAACAACACTGGTGGATCCATGTGTCGTTTGTGAGAGGAACAGACATCCAATGACACTGGGTGTGGTTAATGAAAAGAGCAGACATACAATGACACTGGGTGTGGTTCATGAAAACAACACTCATCCAATGACACTGGTGGATCCATATGTGGTTTGTGGAAAGAACAGACCTGCAATGACTCTAGTTGTGGTTTAAGAAAAGAACAGACATGCAATGACTCTAGTTGTGGTTCGTGAAAAGAAAACAAATCAAGTGACACGGGTGTATCCTTATGTGGTTTGTGGAAGGAACAGACATGCAATGACTCTAGCTATGGTTTGTGAAAAGAACGGACATGCAATGACACTAGTGGATCCATGTGTGGTTTGTGAGAAGAACATACATGCAATGACACTGGGTGTGGTTCATGAAAAGAACACACATCCAATGACACTAGTGTATCCTTATGTGGATTGTGAGAAGAACAGACATGCAATGACACTAGTGCATCCATGTGTGGTTTTGGAGAAGAACACACATGCAATGTCTCTGGCTGTGGTTCATGAAAAGAACACACATGCAATGACACTAGTGCATCCATGTGTGGTTTGTGAAAGAACACACATGCAATGACGTTGGGTCTGGTTCATGAAAAGAACACACATGCAATGACACTGGTGTATCCTTATGTGGTTTGTGAAAAGAGCACACATGCAATGGCATTGGTGGATCCATGTGTGGTTTGTGAGAAGAGCACACATGCAATGACACTGGTGTGGTTCATGAAAAGAACACTCATCCAATGACACTGGTGGATCCATATGTGGTTTGTGGAAAGAACATACATGCAATGACTCTAGTTATGGTTTAAGATAAGAACAGACATGCAATGACTCTAATTGTGGTTCATGAAAAGAACACACATCTAGTGAAACTTGTGTATCCTTATGTGGTTTGTGGAAAGGGTATATGCGCAATGACTCTGGTTGTGGGTTGTGGTTCATGAAAAGAATAGACATGCAATGACACTGGTGGATCCATCTTTGGTTTGTGAGAAGAACACACATGCAATGACTCTAGCTGTTGTTCATGTAAAAAACTCTCATCCAATGACATTGGTGGATCCATATGTGGTTTGTGGAAAGAACAAACATGCAATGACACTGGGTGTGGTTCATGAAAAGAACACTCATCCAATGACACTGGTGGATCCATTTGAGGTTTGTGGAAAGAACAGACATGCAATGACTCTAGCAGTGGTTTAAGAAAAAAACGACATGCAATGACTCTAGTTGTGGTTCATGAAAAGAACACACATCCATGTATCCCTATGTGGTTTGTGGAAAGAACTGACATGCAATGACTCTAGCTGTGGTTTGTGAAAAGAACAGACATGCAATGACACTGGTGGATCCATGTGTGGTTTGTGGGAAGAACACACATGCAATGTCACTAGGTGTGGTTCATGAAAAGAACACACATCCAATGACACCAGTGTATCCTTATGTGGTTTGTGATTAGAACAGACAGGCAATGACATTGGCTGTGGTTCATGAAAAGAACACTCATGCAATGACACTGGTGGATCCATGTGTGGTTCATGAGAAGAACACACCTGCAATGACATCCGGTGTGGTTCATGAAAAGAACACACATCTAATGACACTTGTGTATCCTTATGTGTTTTGTGAAAAGAACACACATGCAATGATATTGGGTGTGGTTCATGAAAAGAACACTCATCCAATGGCACTGGTGGATACATATGTGGTTTGTGGAAAGAACATGCATGCAATGACACTGGGTGTGGTTCATGAAAACAACACTCATCCAATGACACCGGTGGATCCATATGTGGTTTGTTGAAAGAACAGACATGCAATGACTATAGCTGTGGTTTAAGAAAAGAACAAATATGCAATGACTCTAGTTGTGGTTCATGAAAAGAACACATATCCAGTGACACTACTGTATCATTATGTGGTTTGTGGAAAGAACAGACATGCAATGACACTGGTGGATCAATGTGTGGTTTTCGAGAAGAACACACATGCAATAACTCTGGCTGTGGTTCATGAATAGAACACACATGCAATGACACTGGTGGATCCATGTGTGTTTTTTTAGAAGAACACACATGCAATGACAGTGGGTGTGGTTCATGAAAAGAACATACATGCAATGACTCTAGTTGTGGTTTGTAAAAATAACACACATCTAGTGACACTGGTGGATCCATATGTGGTTTGTGGAAAGAGCAGACATGCAATGACTCTAGCTATGGTGTGTGAAAAGAACATACGTGCAATGACACTGGTGGATCAATGTGTGGTTTGTGAGAAGAACACACATGCAATGACAATGGGTGAGGTTCATGAAAAGAAGACACATCCAATGACACTGGTCTATCCTTATATTGTTTGTGAGAAGAATAGACATTCAATGACTCTAGATGTGGTTCAAAAAAAGAACATCCATGCAATGAAACTGGTGGATCCATGTGTGGTTTGTGAAAAGAACACACATGCAATGACTCTGGATGTGGTTCATGAAAAGAACACACATCCAATGACACTGGTGGATCCATGTGTGGTTCGTGAAAGAACACACATGCAATGACGTTGGGTCTGGTTCATGAAAAGAACAAACATCCAATGACAATGGTGTATCCTTATGTGGTTTGTGAAAAGAGCACACATGCAATGACATTGGTGGATCCATGAGTGGTTTGTGAGAAGAACACACATGCAATGACACTGGGTGTGGTTCATGAAAAGAACACTCATCCAATGACACTGGTGGATCCATATGTGGTTTGTGGAAAGAATAGACATGCAATGACAGTGGGTGTGGTTCATGAAAAGGACACTCATCCAATGACACTGGTGGATCCATATGTGGTTTGTGGAAAGAACAAACATGCAATGATTCTAGCTATGGTTTAAGAAAAGAACAGACATGCAATGACTCTAGTTGTGGTTCATGAAAACAACACACATCCAGTGAAACTGGTGTATCCTTATGTGGTTTGTGGAAAGAGTAGATATGCAATGACTCTAGCTGTGGTTCATGAAAAGAATAAACATGCAATGACACTGGTGGATCCATGTGTGGTTTGTGAGAAGAACACACATGCAATGACTCTGGCTGTGGTTCTTGAAAATAACTCTCATCCAATGACACTGGTGGATCCATATGTGGTTTGTGGAAAGAACAGACATGGAATGACACAGGGTGTGGTCCATGAAAAGAACACTCATCCAATGACACTGGTTGATCCATATGTGGTTTGTGTAAAGAACAAACACGCAATGACACTGGGTGTGGTTCATGAAAAGAACACTCATCCAATGACACTAGTGGATCCATTTGAGGTTTGTGGAAAGAACACACATGGAATGACTCTAGCTGTGGTTTAAGAAAAGAAACGACAAGCAATGACTCAAGTTGTGGTTCATGAAAAGAACACACATCCAGTGACACTAGTGTAACCTTATGTGGTTTGTGGAAAGAACTAACATTCAATGACTCTAGCTGTGGTTTGTGAAAAGAACAGACATGCAATGACACTGGTGGATCCATGTGTTGTTTGTGAGAAGAACACACATGAAAGGACACTGGGTGTGGTTCATGAAAAGAACACACATCCAATGACACCGGTGTATCCTTATGTGGTTTGTGATAAGAACAGACATGCAATGACATTGGCTGTGGCTCATGAAAAGAATAGACATGCAACGACACTTGTGGATCCATGTGTGGTTTTTGAGAAGAATTCACATGCAATGACTCTGGCTGTGGTTCATGAAAAGAACACACATGCAATGACACTGGTGGATCCATGTGTGGTTTGTGAGAAGAACAAAGATGCAATGACACTGGGTGTGGTTCATGAAAAGAACACACATCCAATGACACTGGTGTATCCTTATGTGGTTTGTGAAAAGAGCACACATTCAATGACTCTTGTGGATCCATGTGTGGTTTGTGAGAAGAACACACATGCAATGACACTGGGTGTGGTTCATGAAAAGAACACTCATCCAATGACACTGGTGGATCCATATGTGGTTTGTGCAAAGAATAGACATGCAATGACACTGGGTGTGGTTCATGAAAAGAAGACTCATCCAATGACAATGGTGGATGCATATGCGGTTTGTGGAAAGAACAGACATGCAATGACTCTAGCTATGGTTTAAGAAAGAACAAACATGCAGTGACTCTAGTTGTGGTTCATGAAAATACACACATCCAATGACACTAGTGTATGCTTATGTGGTTTGTGGAAAGAACAGACATGCAATGACTCTGACTATGGTTCATGAAAAGAACAGGCATGCAATAACACTTGTGGATCTATGTGTGGTTTGTGAGAAGAACACACATGCAATGACTCTGGCTGTGGTTCATGAAAAGAACACACATGCAATGACTCTGGTGGATCCATGTGTGGTTCATGAGAAGAACACACATGCAATGACACTGGTGGATCCATGTGTGGTTCATGAGAAGAACACATATGCAATGACACTCGGTGTGCTTCATGAAAAGAACACACATCCAATGACACTGGTGTATCCTTATGTGGTTTGTGAAAAGAGCACACATGCAATGACTCTAGATGTTCCATGTGTGGTTTGTGAGAAGAACAGACATCCAATGACACTGGGTGTGGTTAATGAAAAGAGCAGACATGCAATGACACCAGTGGATCCATGTGTGGTTTGTGAGAAGAACATACATGCAATGACATCGGGTGTGGTTCATGAAAAGAACACTCATCCAATGACACTAGTGGATCCATATGTGGTTTGTGGAAAGCAGAGACATGCAATGACACTAGGTGTGGTTCATGAAAAGAACACTCATCCAATGACACTAGTGGATCCATTTGAGGTTTGTGGAAAGAACAGACATGCAATGACTCTAGCTGTGGTTTAAGAAAAGAAACGACATGCAATGACTCTAGTTGTGGTTCATGAAAAGAACACATATCCAGTGACACTAGTGTAACCTTATGTGGTTTGTGGAAAGAACTGACATTCAATGACTCTAGCTGTGGTTTGTGAAAAGAACAGACATGCAATGGCACTGGTGGATCCATGTGTGGTTTGTGAGAAGAACACACATGCAATGACACTGGGTGTGGTTCATGAAAAGAACACACATCCAATGACACCGGTGTATCCTTATGTGGTTTGTGATAAGAACAGACATGCAATGACACTGGCTGTGGCTCATGAAAAGAATAGACATGCAACGACACTGGTGGATCCATGTGTGGTTTTTGAGAAGAATTCACATGCAATGACTCTAGCTGTGGTTCATGAAAAGAACACACATGCAATGACACTGGTGGATCCATGTGTGGTTTGTGAGAAGAACAAAGATGCAATGACACTGGGTCTGGTTCATGAAAAGAACACACATCCAATGACACTGGTGTATCCTTATGTGGTTTGTGAAAAGAGCACACATGCAATGACACTGGTGGATCCATGTGTGGTTTGTGAGAAGAACACACATGCAATGACACTGGGTGTGGTTCATGAAAAGAACACTCATCCAATGACACTGGTGGATCCATATGTGGTTTGTGCAAAGAACAGACATGCAATGACACAGGAAGTGGTCCATGAAAAGAACACTCATCCAATGACACTGGTGGATCCATATGTGGTTTGTGGAAAGAACAAACACGCAAAGACACTGGGAATGGTTCATGAAAAGAACACTCATCCAATGACACTAGTGGATCCATTTGAGGTTTGTGGAAAGAACAGACATGCAATGACTCTAGCTGTGGTTTAAGAAAAGAAACGACATGCAATGACTCTAGTTGTGGTTCATAAAAAGAACACACATCCAGTGACACTAGTGCAACCTTATGTGGTTTGTGGAAAGAACTGACATGCAATGAATCTAGCTGTGGTTTGTGAAAAGAACAGACATGCAATGACACTGGTGGATCCATGTGTGGTTTGTGAGAAGAACACACATGCAATAACACTGGGTGTGGTTCATGAAAAGAACACACATCCAATGACATCGGTGTATCCTTATGTGGTTTAAGATAAGAACAGACATGCAATGACACTGGCTATGGCTCATGAAAAGAATACACATGCAACGACACTGGTGGATCCATGTGTGGTTTTTGAGAAGAATTCACATGCAATGACTCTGGCTGTGGTTCATGAAAAGAACACACATGCAATGACACTGGTGGATCCATGTGTGGTTTGTGAGAAGAACATACATGCAATGACACTAGGTGTGGTTCATGAAAAGAACACACATCCAATGACACTGTTGTATCCTTATGTGGTTTGTGAAAAGAGCACACATGCAATGACACTGGTGGATCCATGTGTGGTTTGTGAGAAGAACACACATGCAATGACACTGGGTGTGGTTCATGAAAAGAACACTCATCCAATGACACTGGTGGATCCATATGTGGTTTGTGCAAAGAACAGACATGCAATGACACTGGGTGTGGTTCATGAAAAGAAGACTCATCCAATGACAATGGTGGATCCATATGCGGTTTGTGGAAAGAACAGACATGCAATGAATCTAGCTATGGTTTAAGAAAGAACAAACATGCAGTGACTCTAGTTGTGGTTCATGAAAAGACACACATCCAGTGACACTAGTGTATGCTTATGTGGTTTGTGGAAAGAACAGACATGCAATGAATCTGGCTATGGTTCATGAAAAGAACAGGCATGCAATAACACTTGTGGATCTATGTGTGGTTTGTGAGAAGAACACACATGCAATGACTCTGGCTGTGGTTCATGAAAAGAACACACATGCAATGACACTGGTTCATCCATGTGTGGTTTGTAGGAAGAAAAAACATGCAATGACTCTGGCTATGGTTCATGAAAAGAACAGACATGCAATGACACTAGTGGATCCATGTGTGGTTTTTGAGAAGAACACGCATGCAATGACTCTGGTTGTGGTTCATGAAAAGAACACACATGCAATGACACTGGCGAATCCATGTGTGGTTCAGGAGAAGAACACACATGCAATGACACTGGTGGATCCATGTGTGGTTCATGAGAAGAACACACATGCAATGACACTGGGTGTGCTTCATGAAAAGAACACACATCCAATGACACTGGTGTATCCTTATGTGGTTTGTGAAAAGAGCACACATGCAATGACTCTAGCTGTTCCATGTGTGGTTTGTGAGAAGAACAGACATCCAATGACACTGGGTGTGGTTAATGAAAAGAGCAGACATGCAATGACACCAGTGGATCCATGTGTGGTTTGTGAGAAGAACATACATGCAATGACATCGGGTGTGGTTCATGAAAAGAACACTCATCCAATGACACTAGTGGATCCATATGTGGTTTGTGGAAAGAAGAGACATGCAATGACACTAGGTGTGGTTCATGAAAAGAACACTCATCCAATGACACTAGTGGATCCATATGTGGTTTGTGGAAAGAACATACATGCAATTACTCTAGCTGTGGTTTGTGAAAAGAACAGACATGCAATGACTCTAGTTGTGGTTTGTGAAAATAACACACATCCAGTGACAATGGTGGATCCATATGTGGTTTGTGGAAAGAAAAGACATGCTATCACTCTAGCTTTGGTTTGTGAAAAGAACAGACATGCAATGACACTGGTGGATCCATGTGTGGTTTGTGAGAAGAACACACATTCAATGACACTAGGTGTGGTTCATGAAAAGAACACACATCCAATGACACTGGTGTATCCTTATGTGGTTTGTGAGAAGAATAGACATGGAATGACTCTGGTTATGGTTCATGAAAAGAACAGACATACAATGACACTAGTGGATCCATGTGTGGCTTTTGAGAATAATACACATGCGATGACTCTAGCTGTGGTTCATTAAAAGAACACACATGCAATGACACTGGTGGATCCATGTGTGGTTTGTGAGAAGAACACACATGCAATAACACTTGGTGTGGTTCATGAAAAGAACACACATCCAATGACACTAGTGTATCCTTATGTGGTTTGTGAAATATCACACATGCAATGACACTGGTGGATCCATGTGTGGTTTGTGAGAAGAACACACATGCAATGACACTGGGTGTGTTTCATGAAAAGAACACTCATCGAATGGCACTAGTGGATCCATATGTGGTTTGTGGAAAGAACATACATGCAATGACAGTGGGTGTGGTTCATGAAAAGAACACTCATGCAATGAGACTGGTGGATCCATATGTGTTTTGTTGAAAGAACAGACATGCAATGACTCTAGCTGTGGTTTAAGAAAAGAACAGACATGCAATGACTCTAGTTGTGGTTCATGAAAAGAACACACATCCAGTGACACTGGTGTATCCTTATGTGGTTTGTGGAAAGAACAGACATGCAATGAACCTAGCTGTGGTTTGTGAAAAGAACAGACATGCAATGACACTGGTGGATCCATGTGTGGTTTGTGAGTTGAACACACATGCAATGACACTTGGTGTGGTTCATGAAAAGAACACACATCCAATGACACGGGTGTATCCTTATGTGGTTTGTGAGAAGAAGATACATGCAATGACTCTGGTTGTGGTTCATGAAAAGAACAGACATGCAATGACACTAGTGGATCCATGTGTGGTTTGTGAGAAGAACAGACATCCAATGACACTTGGTGTGGTTAATGAAAAGAGCAAACATGCAATGACACTGGTGGATCCATGTGTGGTTTGTGAGAAGAGCACGCATGCAATGACACTGGGTGTGGTTCATGAAAAGAACACTCATCCAATGACACTAGTGGATCCATTTGAGGTTTGTGGAAAGAACAGACATGCAATGACTCTAGCTGTGGTTTAAGAAAAGAAACGACAAGCAATGACTCTAGTTGTGGTTCATGAAAAGAACACACATCCAGTGACACTAGTGTAACCTTATGTGGTTTGTTGAAAGAACTGACATTCAATGACTCTAGCTGTGGTTTGTGAAAAGAACAGACATGCAATGACACTGGTGGATCCATGTGTGGTTTGTGAGAAGAACACACATGAAATGACACTGGGTGTGGTTCATGAAAAGAACACACATCCAATGACACCGGTGTATCCTTATGTGGTTTGTGATAAGAACAGACATGCAATGACACTGGCTGTGGCTCATGAAAAGAATAGACATGCAACGACACTGGTGGATCCATGTGTGGTTTTTGAGAAGAATTCACATGCAATGACTCTGGCTGTGGTTCATGAAAAGAACACACATGCAATGACACTGGTGGATCCATGTGTGGTTGGTGAGAAGAACAAAGATGCAATGACACTGGGTGTGGTTCATGAAAAGAACACACATCCAATGACACTAGTGTATCCTTATGTGGTTTGTGAAAAGAGCACACATGCAATGACACTGGTGGATCCATGTGTGGTTTGTGAGAAGAACACACATGCAATGACACTGGGTGTGGTTCATGAAAAGAACACTCATCCAATGACACTGGTGGATCCATATGTGGTTTGTGCAAAGAATAGACATGCAATGACACTGGGTGTGGTTCATGAAAAGAAGACTCATCCAATGACAATGGTGGATCCATATGCGGTTTGTGGAAAGAACAGACATGCAATGACTCTAGCTATGGTTTAAGAAAGAACAAACATGCAGTGACTCTAGTTGTGGTTCATGAAAAGACACACATCCAATGACACTAGTGTATGCTTATGTGGTTTGTGGAAAGAACAGACATGCAATGACTGGCTATGGTTCATGAAAAGAACAGGCATGCAATAACACTTGTGGATCTATGTGTGGTTTGTGAGAAGAACACACATGCAATGACTCTGGCTGTGGTTCATGAAAAGAACACACATGCAATGACACTGGTTCATCCATGTGTGGTTTGTAGGAATAAAAACATGCAATGACTCTGGCTATGGTTCATGAAAAGAACAGACATGCAATGACACTAGTGGATGCATGTGTGGTTTTTCAGAAGAACACGCATGCAATGACTCTGGTTGTGGTTCATGAAAAGAACACACATGCAATGACACTGGTGGATCCATGTGTGGTTCATGAGAAGAACACACATGCAATGACACTGGTGGATCCTTGTGTGGTTCATGAGAATAACACACATGCAATGACACTGGGTGTGCTTCATGAAAAGAACACACATCCAATGACACTGGTGTATCCTTATGTGGTTTGTGAAAAGAGCACACATGCAATGACTCTAGCTGTTCCATGTGTGGTTTGTGAGAAGAACAGACATCCAATGACACTCGGTGTGGTTAATGAAAAGAGCAGACATGC
This sequence comes from Avena sativa, assembly GCA_916181665.1. Taxonomy (NCBI): domain Eukaryota; kingdom Viridiplantae; phylum Streptophyta; class Magnoliopsida; order Poales; family Poaceae; genus Avena; species Avena sativa. Next base: position 575,602,362 of record OV702287.1, read on the forward strand.
AATGACACCAGTGGATCCATGTGTGGTTTGTGAGAAGAACATACATGCAATGACATCGGGTGTGGTTCATGAAAAGAACACTCATCCAATGACACTAGTGGATCCATATGTGGTTTGTTGAGAGCAGAGACATGCAATGACAATAGGTGTGGTTCATGAAAAGAACACTCATCCAATGACACTAGTGGATCCATTTGAGGTTTGTGGAAAGAACAGACATGCAATGACTCAAGCTGTGGTTTAAGAAAAGAAACGACATGCAATGACTCTAGTTGTGGTTCATGAAAAGAACACATATCCAGTGACACTAGTGTAACCTTATGTGGTTTGTGGAAAGAACTGACATTCAATGACTCTAGCTGTGGTTTGTGAAAAGAAAAGACATGCAATGACACTGGTGGATCCATGTGTGGTTTGTGAGAAGAACACACATGCAATGACACTGGGTGTGGTTCATGAAAAGAACACACATCCAATGACACCGGTGTATCCTTATGTGGTTTGTGATAAGAACAGACATGCAATGACACTGGCTGTGGCTCATGAAAAGAATAGACATGCAACGACACTGGTGGATCCATGTGTGGTTTTTGAGAAGAATTCACATGCAATGACTCTAGCTGTGGTTCATGAAAAGAACACACATGCAATGACACTGGTGGATCCATGTGTGGTTTGTGAGAAGAACAAAGATGCAATGACACTGGGTCTGGTTCATGAAAAGAACACACATCCAATGACACTGGTGTATCCTTATGTGGTTTGTGAAAAGAGCACACATGCAATGACACTGGTGGATCCATGTGTGGTTTGTGAGAAGAACACACATGCAATGACACTGGGTGTGGTTCATGAAAAGAACACTCATCCAATGACACTGGTGGATCCATATGTGGTTTGTGCAAAGAACAGACATGCAATGACACAGGGTGTGGTCCATGAAAAGAACACTCATCCAATGACACTGGTGGATCCATATGTGGTTTGTGGAAAGAACAAACACACAAAGACACTGGGAATGGTTCATGAAAAGAACACTCATCCAATGATACTAGTGGATCCATTTGAGGTTTGTGGAAAGAACAGACATGCAATGACTCTTGCTGTGGTTTAAGAAAAGAAACGACATGCAATGACTCTAGTTGTGGTTCATAAAAAGAACACACATCCAGTGACACTAGTGCAACCTTATGTGGTTTGTGGAAAGAACTGACATGCAATGACTCTAGCTGTGGTTTGTGAAAAGAACAGACATGCAATGACACTGGTGGATCCATGTGTGGTTTGTGAGAAGAACACACATGCAATGACACTGGGTGTGGTTCATGAAAAGAACACTCATCCAATGACACTGGTGGATCCATATGTGGTTTGTGCAAAGAACAGACATGCAATGACACAGGGTGTGGTCCATGAAAAGAACACTCATCCAATGACACTAGTGGATCCATATGTGGTTTGTGGAAAGAACAAACACACAAAGACACTGGGAATGGTTCATAAAAAGAACACTCATCCAATGACACTAGTGGATCCATTTGAGGTTTGTGGAAAGAACAGACATGCAATGACTCTTGCTGTGGTTTAAGAAAAGAAACGACATGCAATGACTCTAGTTGTTGTTCATAAAAAGAACACACATCCAGTGACACTAGTGCAACCTTATGTGGTTTGTGGAAAGAACTGACATGCAATGACTCTAGCTGTGGTTTGTGAAAAGAACAGACATGCAATGACACTGGTGGATCCATGTGTGGTTTGTGAGAAGAACACACATGCAATGACACTGGGTGTGGTTCATGAAAAGAACACTCATCCAATGACACTGGTGGATCCATATGTGGTTTGTGCAAAGAACAGACATGCAATGACACAGGGTGTGGTCCATGAAAAGAACACTCATCCAATGACACTGGTGGATCCATATGTGGTTTGTGGAAAGAACAAACACACAAAGACACTGGGAATGGTTCATGAAAAGAACACTCATCCAATGACACTAGTGGATCCATTTGAGGTTTGTGGAAAGAACAGACATGCAATGACTCTTGCTGTGGTTTAAGAAAAGAAACGACATGCAATGACTCTAGTTGTGGTTCATAAAAAGAACACACATCCAGTGACACTAGTGCAACCTTATGTGGTTTGTGGAAAGAACTGACATGCAATGACTCTAGCTGTGGTTTGTGAAAAGAACAGACATGCAATGACACTGGTGGATCCATGTGTGGTTTGTGAGAAGAACACACATGCAATAACACTGGGTGTGGTTCATGAAAAGAACACACATCCAATGACACCGGTGTATCCTTATGTGGTTTGTGATAAGAACAGACATGCAATGACACTGGCTGTGGCTCATGAAAAGAATAGACATGCAACGACACTGGTGGATCCATGTGTGGTTTCTGAGAAGAATTCACATGCAATGACTCTGGCTGTGGTTCATGAAAAGAACACACATGCAATGACACTGGTGGATCCATGTGTGGTTTGTGAGAAGAACATACATGCAAACGCACTGGGTGTGGTTCATGAAAAGAACACACATCCAATGACACTGGTGTATCCTTATGTGGTTTGTGAAAAGAGCACACATGCAATGACACTGGTGGATCCATGTGTGGTTTGTGAGAAGAACACACATCCAATGACACCGGGTGTGGTTCATGAAAAGAACACTCATCCAATGACACTGGTGGATCCATATGTGGTTTGTGCAAAGAACAGACATGCAATGACACTGGGTGTGGTTCATGAAAAGAAGACTCATCCAATGACAATGGTGGATCCATATGCGGTTTGTGGAAAGAACGGACATGCAATGACTCTAGCTATGGTTTAAGAAAGAACAAACATGCAGTGACTCTAGTTGTGGTTAATGAAAAGACACACATCCAGTAACACTAGTGTATGCTTATGTGGTTTGTGGAAAGAACAGACATGCAATGACTCTGGCTATGGTTCATGAAAAGAACAGGCATCCAATAACACTTGTGGATCTATGTGTGGTTTGTGAGAAGAACACAGATGCAAAGACTCTGGCTCTGGTTCATGAAAAGAACACACATGCAATGACACTGGTTCATCCATGTGTGGTTTGTAGGAAGAACAAACATGCAATGACTCTGGCTATGGTTCATGAAAAGAACAGACATGCAATGTCACTAGTGGATCCATGTGTGGTTTTTGAGAAGAACACGCATGCAATGACTCTGGTTGTGGTCCATGAAAAGAACACACATGCAATGACACTGGCGGATCCATGTGTGGTTCAGGAGAAGAACACACATGCAATGACACTGGTGGATCCATGTGTGGTTCATGAGAAGAACACACATGCAATGACACTGGGTGTGCTTCATGAAAAGAACACACATCCAATGACACTGGTGTATCCTTATGTGGTTTGTGAAAAGAGCACACATGCAATGACTCTAGCTGTTCCATGTGTGGTTTGTGAGAAGAACAGACATCCAATGACACTGGGTGTGGTTAATGAAAAGAGCAGACATGCAATGACACCAGTGGATCCATGTGTGGTTTGTGAGAAGAACATACATGCAATGACATCGGGTGTGGTTCATGAAAAGAACACTCATCCAATGACACTAGTGGATCCATATGTGGTTTGTTTAAAGGAGAGACATGCAATGACACTAGGTGTGGTTCATGAAAATAACACTCATCCAATGACACTAGTGGATCCATATGTGGTTTGTGGAAAGAACATACATGCAATTACTCTAGCTGTGGTTTGTGAAAAGAACAGACATGCAATGACTCTAGTTGTGGTTTGTGAAAATAACACACATCCAGTGACAATGGTGGATCCATATGTGGTTTGTGGAAAGAAAAGACATGCTATCACTCTAGCTTTGGTTTGTGAAAAGAACAGACATGCAATGACACTGGTGGATCCATGTGTGGTTTGTGAGAAGAACACACATTCAATGACACTGGGTGTGGTTCATGAAAAGAACACACATCCAATGACACTGGTGTATCCTTATGTGGTTTGTGAGAAGAATAGACATGGAATGACTCTGGCTATGGTTCATGAAAAGAACAGACATACAATGACACTAGTGGATCCATGTGTGGCTTTTGAGAATAATACACATGCGATGACTCTAGCTGTGGTTCATTAAAAGAACACACATGCAATGACACTGGTGGATCCATGTGTAGTTTGTGAGAAGAACACACATTCAATGACACTGGATGTGGTTCATGAAAAGAACACACATCGAATGACACTGGTGTATCCTTATGTGGTTTGTGAAAAGAATAGACATGGAATGACTCTGGCTATGGTTCATGAAAAGAACAGACATACAATGACACTAGTGGATCCATGTGTGGCTTTTGAGAATAATACACATGCGATGACTCTAGCTGTGGTTCATTAAAAGAACACACATGCAATGACACTGGTGGATCCATGTGTGGTTTGTGAGAAGAACACACATCCAATAACACTTGGTGTGGTTCATGAAAAGAACACACATCCAATGACACTAGTGTATCCTTATGTGGTTTGTGAAATATCACACATGCAATGACACTGGTGGATCCATGTGTGGTTTGTGAGAAGAACACACATGCAATGACACTGGGTGTGGTTCATGAAAAGAACACTCATCGAATGGCACTAGTGGATCCATATGTGGTTTGTGGAAAGAACATACATGCAATGACAGTGGGTGTGGTTCATGAAAAGAACACTCATGCAATGAGACTGGTGGATCCATATGTGTTTTGTTGAAAGAACAGACATGCAATGACTCTAGCTGTGGTTTAAGAAAAGAACAGACATGCAATGACTCTAGTTGTGGTTCATGAAAAGAACACACATCCAGTGACACTGGTGTATCCCTATGTGGTTTGTGGAAAGAACAGACATGCAATGAACCTAGCTGTGGTTTGTGAAAAGAACAGACATGCAATGACACTGGTGGATCCATATGTGGTTTGTGAGAAGAACACACATGGAATGACACTTGGTGTGGTTCATGAAAAGAACACACATCCAATGACACGGGTGTATCCTTATGTGGTTTTTGAGAAGAAGATACATGCAATGACTCTGGTTGTGGTTCATGAAAAGAACAGACATGCAATGACACTAGTGGATCCATGTGTGGTTTGTGAGAAGAACAGACATCCAATGACACTTGGTGTGGTTAATGAAAAGAGCAGACATGTAATGACACTGGTGGATCCATGTGTGGTTTGTGAGAAGAGCACGTATGCAATGACACTGGGTGTGGTTCATGTAAAGAACACTCGTCCAATGACACTGTTGGACCTATATGTGGTCTGTGGAAAGAAAAGACATACAATGACACTAGGTGTGGTTCATGAAAAGAACACTCAAGTAATGACACTAGTGGATCCATATGTGGTTTGTGGAAAGAACATACATGCAATGACACTAGGTGTGTATCATGAAAACAACACGCATCCAATGACACTGGTGGATCCATATGTGGTTTGTGGAAAGAACAGACATGCAATGACTCTAGCTGTGGTTTAAGAAAAGAACAGACATGCAATGACACTGGTGGATCCATGTGTGGTTTGTGAGAAGAACACACATTCAATGAAACTGGGTGTGGTTCATGAAAAGAACACACATCCAATGACACTGGTGTATCCTTATGTGGTTTGTGAGAAGAATAGACATGGAATGACTCTGGCTATGGTTCATGAAAAGAACAGACATACAATGACACTAGTGGATCCATGTGTGGCTTTTGAGAATAATACACATGCAATGACTCTGGCTGTGGTTCATTAAAGAACACACATGCAATGACACTGGTGGATCCATGTGTGGTTTGTGAGAAGAACACACATGCAATAACACTTGGTGTGGTTCATGAAAAGAAAACACATCCAATGACACTAGTGTATCCTTATGTGGTTTGTGAAATATCACACATGCAATGACACTGGTGGATCCATGTGTGGTTTGTGAGAAGAACACACATGCAATGACACTGGGTGTGGTTCATGAAAAGAACACTCATCGAATGGCACTGGTGGATCCATATGTGGTTTGTGGAAAGAACATACATGCAATGACAGTGGGTGTGGTTCATGAAAAGAACACTCATCCAATGAGACTGGTGGATCCATATGTGTTTTGTTGAAAGAACAGACATGCAATGACTCTAGCTGTGGTTTAAGAAAAGAACAGACATGCAATGGCTCTAGTTGTGGTTCATGAAAAGAACACACATCCAGTGAAACTGGTGTATCCTTATGTGGTTTGTGGAAAGAACAGACATGCAATGACCCTAGCTGTGGTTTGTGAAAAGAACAGACATGCAACGACACTGGTGGATCCATGTGTGGTTTGTGAGAAGAACACACATGCAATGACACTTGGTGTGGTTCATGAAAAGAACACACATCCAATGACACGGGTGTATCCTTATGTGGTTTGTGAGAAGAAGATACATGCAATGACTCTAGTTGTGGTTCATGAAAAGAACAAACATGCATTGACACTAGTGGATCCATGTGTGGTTTATGAGAAGAACAGACATCCAATGACACTTGGTGTGGTTAATGAAAAGAGCAGACATGCAATGACACTGGTGGATCCATGTGTGGTTTGTGAGAAGAGCACGCATGCAATGACACTGGGTGTGGTTCATCTAAAGAACACTCGTCCAATGACACTGTTGGACCTATATGTGGTTTGTGGAAAGAAAAGACATACAATGACACTAGGTGTGGTTCATGAAAAGAACACTCAAGTAATGACACTAGTGGATCCATATGTGGTTTGTGGAAAGACCATACATGCAATGACACTAGGTGTGTATCATGAAAACAAGACTCATCCAATGACACTGGTGGATCCATATGTGGTTTGTGGAAAGAACAGACATGCAATGACTCTAGCTGTGGTTTAAGAAAAGAATAGACATGCAATGACTCTAGTTGTGGTTCATGAAAAGAACACACATCCATTGACACTGGTGTATCCTTATGTGGTTTGTGGAAAGAACAGACATGCAATGACTCTAGCTGTGGTTTGTGAAAAGAACGGACATGCAATGACACTGGTGGATCCATGTGTGGTTTGTGAGACGAACACACATGCAATGACACTGGGTGTGGTTCATGAAAAGAACACACATCCAATGACACTAGTGTATCCTTCTGTGGTTTCTAAGAAGAACAGACATGCAATGACTCTGGTTGTGGTTCATGAAAAGAACAGACATGCAATGACACTAGTGGATCCATGTGTGGTTTGTGAGAAGAACAGACATCCAATGACACTTGGTGTGGTTAATGAAAAGAGCAGACATGTAATGACACTGGTGGATCCATGTGTGGTTTGTGAGAAGAGCACGTATGCAATGACACTGGGTGTGGTTCATGTAAAGAACACTCGTCCAATGACACTGTTGGACCTATATGTGGTCTGTGGAAAGAAAAGACATACAATGACACTAGGTGTGGTTCATGAAAAGAACACTCAAGTAATGACACTAGTGGATCCATATGTGGTTTGTGGAAAGAACATACATGCAATGACACTAGGTGTGTATCATGAAAACAACACGCATCCAATGACACTGGTGGATCCATATGTGGTTTGTGGAAAGAACAGACATGCAATGACTCTAGCTGTGGTTTAAGAAAAGAACAGACATGCAATGACACTGGTGGATCCATGTGTGGTTTGTGAGAAGAACACACATTCAATGAAACTGGGTGTGGTTCATGAAAAGAACACACATCCAATGACACTGGTGTATCCTTATGTGGTTTGTGAGAAGAATAGACATGGAATGACTCTGGCTATGGTTCATGAAAAGAACAGACATACAATGACACTAGTGGATCCATGTGTGGCTTTTGAGAATAATACACATGCAATGACTCTGGCTGTGGTTCATTAAAGAACACACATGCAATGACACTGGTGGATCCATGTGTGGTTTGTGAGAAGAACACACATGCAATAACACTTGGTGTGGTTCATGAAAAGAAAACACATCCAATGACACTAGTGTATCCTTATGTGGTTTGTGAAATATCACACATGCAATGACACTGGTGGATCCATGTGTGGTTTGTGAGAAGAACACACATGCAATGACACTGGGTGTGGTTCATGAAAAGAACACTCATCGAATGGCACTGGTGGATCCATATGTGGTTTGTGGAAAGAACATACATGCAATGACAGTGGGTGTGGTTCATGAAAAGAACACTCATCCAATGAGACTGGTGGATCCATATGTGTTTTGTTGAAAGAACAGACATGCAATGACTCTAGCTGTGGTTTAAGAAAAGAACAGACATGCAATGGCTCTAGTTGTGGTTCATGAAAAGAACACACATCCAGTGAAACTGGTGTATCCTTATGTGGTTTGTGGAAAGAACAGACATGCAATGACCCTAGCTGTGGTTTGTGAAAAGAACAGACATGCAACGACACTGGTGGATCCATGTGTGGTTTGTGAGAAGAACACACATGCAATGACACTTGGTGTGGTTCATGAAAAGAACACACATCCAATGACACGGGTGTATCCTTATGTGGTTTGTGAGAAGAAGATACATGCAATGACTCTAGTTGTGGTTCATGAAAAGAACAAACATGCATTGACACTAGTGGATCCATGTGTGGTTTATGAGAAGAACAGACATCCAATGACACTTGGTGTGGTTAATGAAAAGAGCAGACATGCAATGACACTGGTGGATCCATGTGTGGTTTGTGAGAAGAGCACGCATGCAATGACACTGGGTGTGGTTCATCTAAAGAACACTCGTCCAATGACACTGTTGGACCTATATGTGGTTTGTGGAAAGAAAAGACATACAATGACACTAGGTGTGGTTCATGAAAAGAACACTCAAGTAATGACACTAGTGGATCCATATGTGGTTTGTGGAAAGACCATACATGCAATGACACTAGGTGTGTATCATGAAAACAAGACTCATCCAATGACACTGGTGGATCCATATGTGGTTTGTGGAAAGAACAGACATGCAATGACTCTAGCTGTGGTTTAAGAAAAGAATAGACATGCAATGACTCTAGTTGTGGTTCATGAAAAGAACACACATCCATTGACACTGGTGTATCCTTATGTGGTTTGTGGAAAGAACAGACATGCAATGACTCTAGCTGTGGTTTGTGAAAAGAACGGACATGCAATGACACTGGTGGATCCATGTGTGGTTTGTGAGACGAACACACATGCAATGACACTGGGTGTGGTTCATGAAAAGAACACACATCCAATGACACTAGTGTATCCTTCTGTGGTTTCTAAGAAGAACAGACATGCAATGACTCTGGCTGTGGTTCATGAAAAGAACAGACATGCAATGACACTAGTGGATCCATGTGTGGTTTTTGAGAAGAACACACATGCAATGACTCTAGCTGTGGTTCATGAAAAGAACACACATGCAATTACACTAGTGGATCCATGTGAGGTTTGTGAGAAGAACACACATGCAATAAAACTGGGTGTGGTTCATGAAAAGAACACACATCCAATGACACTGGTGTATCTTTTTGTGGTTTGTGAAAAGAGCACAAATGCCATGACACTGGTGGAACCATGTGTGGTTTGTGAGAACAGACATCCAATGACACTCGGTTTGGTTAATGAAAAGAGTAGACACGCAATGACACTAGTGGATCCATGTGTGGTTTGTGAGAAGAACACACATGCAATGACACTGGGTGTGGTTCATGAAAAGAACACTCATCCAATGATACTGTGGATCCATATGTGGTTTGTGGAAAGAACAAACATGCAATCACTCTAGCTATGGTTTAAGAAAAGAACAGACATGCAATGACTCTAGTTGTGGTTCATGGAAAGAACACACATCCAATGACACTGGTGTATCCTTATGTGTTTTGTGGAAAGAACAGACATGCAATGACCCTAGATCTGGTTTGTAAAAAGAATAGACATGCAATGACACTGGTGGATCCATGTGTGGTTTGTGAGAAGAACACACATGCAATGACACTTGGTGTGGTTCATGAAAAGAACACAACTCCAATGACACCGGTGTATCCTTATGTGGTTTCTGAGAAGAAGATACATGCAAAGTCTCTGATTGTGGTTCATGAAAAGAACACACATGGCATGACACTGGTGGATCCATGTGTGGTTTGTGAGAAGAACAGACATCCAATGACACTATGTGTGGTTAAAGAAAAGAGCAGACATGCAATGACACTGGTTATGGTTCATGAAAAGAACACTCATCCAATGACACTGGTGGATCCATATGTGGTTTGTGGAAAGAACAGACATGCAATGACACAGGGTGTGGTTCATGAAAAGAACACTCAACCAATGGCACTGGTGGATCCATATGTTGTTTGTGAGAAGAACACACATGCAATGACACTGGGTGTGGTTCATGAAAAGAACACTTATCGAATGACACTGGTGTATCCTTATGTGGTTTGTGGAAAGAACAGACATGCAATGACCCTAGCTGTGGTTTGTGAAAAGAACAGACATGCAATGACACTAGTGGATCCATGTGTGGTTTGTGAGAAGAACACACATGCAATGACACTTTGTGTGGTTCATGAAAAGAACACACATCCAATGACACCGGTGTATCCTTATGTGGTTTGTGAGAAGAAGAAGATACATGCAATGACTCTGGTTGTGGTTCATGAAAAGAACAGACATGCAACGACACTGGTAGATCCATGTGTGGTTTGTGAGAAGAACAGACATCCAATGACACTGGGTGTGGTTAATGAAAAGAGCAGACATACAATGACACTGGTGGAACCATGTGTGGTTTGTGAGAACAGACATCCAATGACACTCGGTTTGGTTAATGAAAAGAGTAGACACGCAATGACACTAGTGGATCCATGTGTGGTTTGTGAGAAGAACACACATGCAATGACACTGGGTGTGGTTCATGAAAAGAACACTCATCCAATGATACTATGGATCCATATGTGGTTTGTGGAAAGAACAAACATGCAATCACTCTAGCTATGGTTTAAGAAAAGAACGGACATGCAATGACTCTAGTTGTGGTTCATGAAAAGAACACACATCCAATGACACTGGTGTATCCTTATGTGTTTTGTGGAAAGAATAGACATGCAATGACCCTAGATGTGGTTTGTAAAAAGAACAGACATGCAATGACACTGTTGGATCCATGTGTGGTTTGTGAGAAGAACACACATGCAATGACACTTGGTGTGGTTCATGAAAAGAACACACATCCAATGACACCGGTGTATCCTTATGTGGTTTATGAGAAGAAGATACATGCAAAGTCTCTGATTGTGGTTCATGAAAAGAACAGACATGGCATGACACTGGTGGATCCATGTGTGGTTTGTGAGAAGAACAGACATCCAATGACACTATGTGTGGTTAATGAAAAGAGCAGACATGCAATGACACTGGTTATGGTTCATGAAAAGAACACTCATCCAATGACACTGGTGGATCCATATGTGGTTTGTGGAAAGAACAGACATGCAATGACACAGGGTGTGGTTCATGAAAAGAACACTCAACCAATGGCACTGGTGGATCCATATGTAGTTTGTGAGAAGAACACACATGCAATGACACTGGGTGTGGTTCATGAAAAGAACACTTATCGAATGACACTGGTGTATCCTTATGTGGTTTGTGGAAAGAACAGACATGCAATGACCCTAGCTGTGGTTTGTGAAAAGAACAGACATGCAATGACACTAGTGGATCCATGTGTGGTTTGTGAGAAGAACACACATGCAATGACACTTTGTGTGGTTCATGAAAAGAACACACATCCAATGACACCGGTGTATCCTTATGTGGTTTGTGAGAAGAAGAGGATACATGCAATGAATCTGGTTGTGGTTCATGAAAAGAACAGACATGCAACAACACTGGTAGATCCATGTGTGGTTTGTGAGAAGAACAGACATCCAATGACACTGGGTGTGGTTAATGAAAAGAGCAGACATACAATGACACTGGTGGATCCATGTGTGGTTTGTGAGGAGAACACACATGCCATGACACTGGGTGTGGTTCATGAAAAGAACACTCAAACAATGACACTGGTGGATCCATATGTGGTTTGTGGAAAGAACAGACATGCAATGACTCTAGCTGTGGTTTAAGAAAAGAACAGACATGCAATGACTCTAGTTGTGGTTCATGAAAAGAACACACATCTAGTGACACTAGTGTATCCTTATGTGGTTTGTGGAAGGAACAGACATGCAATGACTTAGCTATGGTTTGTGAAAAGAACGGACATGCAATGACACTAGTGGATCCATGTGTGGTTTGTGAGAAGAACATACATGCAATGACACTGGGTGTGGTTCATGAAAAGAACACACATCCAATGACACTAGTGTATCCTTATGTGGATTGTGAGAAGAACAGACATGCAATGACACTGGTGGAACCATGTGTCATTTTTGAGAACAACAGACATGCAATGTCTCTAGCTGTGGTTAATGAAAAGAACACACAAGCAATGACACTGGTGGATCCATGTGTGGTTTGTGAGAATAACACACATGCAATGACACTGGGTGTGGTTCATGAAAAGATTAGACATGCAATGACTCTAGTTGTGGTTTGTAAAAATAACACACATCTAACGACACTGGTGGATCCATATGTGGTTTGTGGAAAGAGCAGACATGCAATGACTCTAGATGTGGTTTGTGAAAAGAACAGACGTGCAATGACACTGGTGGACCAATGTGTGGTTTGTGAGAAGAACACACATGCAATGACACTGGGTGTGGTTCATGAAAAGAAGACACATCCAATGACACTGGTGTATCCTTATATGGTTTGTGAGAAGAATAGATATACAATGTCTCTAGATGTGGTTCAAAAAAAGTACATACATGCAATGACACTGGTGGATCCATGTGTGGTTTGTGAGAAGAACACACATGCAATGACTCTAGTTGTGGTTCATGAAAAGAACACACATGCAATGACACTGGTGGATCCATGTGTGGTTTGTGAAAGAACACACATGCAATGACGTTGGGTCTGGTTCATGAAAAGAACACACATCCAATGACACTGGTGTATACTTATGTCGTTTGTGAAAAGAGAACACATGCAATGACATTGGTGGATCCATGTGTGGTTTGTGAGAAGAACACACGTGCAATGACACTTGGTGTGGTTCATGAAAAGAACACTCAACCAATGGCACTGGTGGATCCATATGTGGTTTGTGGAGAGAACAGACATGCAATGACACTGGGTGTGGTTCATGAAAAGAACACTCATCCAATGGCATTGGTGGATCCATATGTGGTTTGTGGAAAGAACTGACATGCAATGACTCTAGCTATGGTTTAAGAAAAGAACAGACATGCAATGACTCTAGTTGTGGTTCATGAAAAGAACACACATCCAGTGAAACTGGTGTATCCTTATGTGGTTTGTGGAAAGAGTAGATATGCAATGACTATGGCTGTGGTTGATGAAAATAATAGACATGCAATGGCACTGGTGGATCCATGTGTGGTTTTTGAGAAGAACACACATGCAATGGCTCTGGCTGTAGTTCATGAAAAGAACTCTCATCCAATGACACTGGTGGATCCATATGTGGTTTGTGGAAAGAACAAACATGCAATGACATTGGGTGTGGTTCATGAAAAGAACACTCATCCAATGACACTGGTGGATCCATTTGAGTTTTGTGGAAAGAACAGACATGCAATGACTCTAGCTGTGGTTTAAGAAAAGAAACGACATCCAATGACTCTAGTTGTGGTTCATGAAAAGAACACACATCCAGTTACACTTTGTATCCCTATGTGGTTTGTGGATAGAACTGACATGCAATGACTCTAGCTGTGGTTTGTGAAAAGGACATACATGCAATGACACTAGTGGATCAATGTGTGGTTTGTGAGAAGAACACACATGCAATGTCACTGGGTGTGGTTCATGAAAAGAACACACATCCAATGACACCGGTGTATCCTTATGTGGTTTGTGATAAGAACAGATAGGCAATGACACTGGCTGTGGTTCATGAAAAGAACACACATGCAATGACACTGGTGGATCCATGTGTGGTTCATGAGAAGAACACACATGCAATGACACCAGGTGTGGTTCATGAAAAGAACACGCATCCAATGACACTGGTGTATCCTTATGTGCTTTGTGAAAAGAGCACACATGCAATGAGTCTAGCTGTTCCATGTCTGGTTTGTATGAAGAATAGACATCCAATGAAACTGGGTGTGGTTAATGAAAAGACCAGACATGCAAGTACACTAGTGGATCCATATGTGGTTTGTGGAAAGCATAGACATGCAATGATACTGGGTGCGGTTCTTTAAAAGAACACTCATCCAATGACACTACTGGATCCATATGTGGTTTGTGGAAAGAACATACATGCAATGACTCTGGCTGTGGTTCATGAAAAGAACAGAAATACAATGACACTAGTGGATCCATGTGTGGCTTTTGAGAGGAATGCACATACAATGACTCTGGCTGTGGTTCATGAAAAGAACTCTCATCCAATGACACTGGTGGATCCATATGTGGTTTGTGGAAAGAACAAACATGCAATGACACTGGGTGTGGTTCATGAAAAGAACACTCATCCAATGACACTGGTGGATCCATTTGAGTTTTGTGGAAAGAACAGACATGCAATGACTCTAGCTGTGGTTTAAGAAAAGAAACGACATGCAATGACTCTAGTTGTGGTTCATGAAAAGAACACACATCCAGTTACACTTGTGTATCCCTATGTGGTTTGTGGAAAGAACTGACATGCAATGACTCTAGCTGTGGTTTGTGAAAAGAACAGACATGCAGTGACACTGGTGGATCAATGTGTGGTTTGTGAGAAGAACACACATGCAATGTCACTGGGTGTGGTTCATGAAAAGAACACACATCCAATGACACCGATGTATCCTTATGTGGTTTGTGATAAGAACAGATAGGCAATGACACTGGCTATGGTTCATGAAAAGAACACACATGCAATGACACTAGTGGATCCATGTGTGGTTCATGAGAAGAACACACATGCAATGACACCAGGTGTGGTTCATGAAAACAACACGCATCCAATGACACTGGTGTATCCTTATGTGCTTTGTGAAAAGAGCACACATGCAATGAGTCTAGCTGTTCCATGTCTGGTTTGTATGAAGAATAGACATCCAATGACACTGGGTGTGGTTAATGAAAAGACCAGACATGCAAGTACACTAGTGGATCCATATGTGGTTTGTGGAAAGCATAGACATGCAATGATAATGGGTGCGGTTCTTGAAAACAAGACTCATCCAATGACACTAGTGAATCCATATGTGGTTTGTGGAAAGAACATACATGCAATGACTCTGGCTGTGGTTCATGAAAAGAATAGAAATACAATGACACTAGTGGATCCATGTGTGGCTTTTGAGAGGAATGCACATACAATGACTCTGGTTGTGGTTCATGAAAAGAACACACATGCAATGACACTGGTGGATCCATGTGTGGTTTGTGAGAAGAACACACATGCAATGACACTTGGTGTGGTTCATGAAAAGAACACTCAACCAATGGCACTGGTGGATCCATATGTGGTTTGTGGAAAGAACAGACATGCAATGACACTGGGTGTGGTTCATGAAAAGAACACTCATCCAATGGCATTGGTGGATCCATATGTGGTTTGTGGAAAGAACAGACATGCAATGACTCTAGCTATGGTTTAAGAAAATAACAGACATGCAATGACTCTAGTTGTGGTTCATGAAAAGAACACACATCCAGTGAAATTGGTGTATCCTTATGTGGTTTGTGGAAAGAGTAGATATGCAATGACTATGGCTGTGGTTGATGAAAATAATAGACATGCAATGGCACTGGTGGATCCATGTGTGGTTTGTGAGAAGAACACACATGCAATGACTCTGGCTGTGGTTCATGAAAATAACTCTCATCCAATGACACTGGTGGATCCATATGTGGTTTGTGGAAAGAAAAAACATGCAATGACACTGGGTGTGGTTCATGAAAAGAACACTCATCCAATGACACTAGTGGATCCATTTGAGTTTTGTGGAAAGAACAGACATGCAATGACTCTAGCTATGGTTTAAGAAAAGAAACGACATCCAATGACTCTAGTTGTGGTTCATGAAAAGAACACACATCCAGTTACACTTGTGTATCCCTATGTGGTTTGTGGAAAGAACTGACATGCAATGACTCTAGCTGTGGTTTGTGAAAAGAACAGACATGCAATGACACTGGTGGATCAATGTGTGGTTTGTGAGAAGAACACACATGCAATGTCACTGGGTGTGGTTCATGAAAAGAACACACATCCAATGACACCGGTGTATCCTTATGTGGTTTGTGATAAGAACAGATAGGCAATGACACTGGCTGTGGTTCATGAAATGAACACTCATGCAATGACACTGGGTGTGGTTCATGAAAAGAACACACATCCAATGACACCGGTGTATCCTTTTGTGGTTTGTGATAAGAACAGATAGGCAATGACACTGGCTGTGGTTCATGAAAAGAACACACATGCAATGACACTGGTGGATCCATGTGTGGTTCATGAGAAGAACACACATGCAATGACACCAGGTGTGGTTCATGAAAAGAACACGCATCCAATGACACTGGTGTATCCTTATGTGCTTTGTGAAAAGAGCACACATGCAATGAGTCTAGCTATTCCATGTCTGGTTTGTATGAAGAATAGACATCCAATGACACTGGGTGTGGTTAATGAAAAGGCCGGACATGCAAGTACACTAGTGGATCCATATGTGGTTTGTGGAAAGCATAGACATGCAATGATACTGGGTGCGGTTCTTGAAAAGAACACTCATCCAATGACACTACTGTATCCATATGTGGTTTGTGGAAAGAACATACATGCAATGACTCTGGCTGTGGTTCATGAAAAGAACAGAAATACAATGACACTAGTGGATCCATGTGTGGCTTTTGAGAGGAATGCACATGCAATGACTCTGGCTGTGGTTCATGAAAAGAACTCTCATCCAATGACACTGGTGGATATATATGTGGTTTGTGGAAAGAACAAACATGCATTGACACTGGGTGTGGTTCATGAAAAGAACATTCATCCAATGACACTGGTGGACCCATTTGAGTTTTGTGGAAATAACAGACATGCAATGACTCTAGCTGTGGTTTAAGAAAAGAAACGACATGCAATGACTCTAGTTCTGGTTCATGGAAAGAACACACATCCAGTTACACTTGTGTATCCCTATGTGGTTTGTGGAAAGAACTGACATGCAATGACTCTAGCTGTGGTTTGTGAAAAGAACAGACATGCAATGACACTGGTGGATCAATGTGTGGTTTGTGAGAAGAACACACATGCAATGTCACTGGGTGTGGTTCATGAAAAGAACACACATCCAATGACACGGTGTATCCTTATGTGGTTTGTGATAAGAACAGATAGGCAATGACACTGGCTGTGGTTCATGAAAAGAACACACATGCAATGACACTGGTGGATCCATGTGTGGTTCATGAGAATAACACACATGCAATGACACAAGGTGTGGTTTATGAAAAGAACACGCATCCAATGACACTGGTGTATCCTTATGTGCTTTGTGAAAAGAGCACACATGCAATGAGTCTAGCTGTTCCATGTCTGGTTTGTATGAAGAATAGACATCCAATGACACTGGGTGTGGTTAATGAAAAGACCAGACATGCAAGTACACTAGTGGATCCATATGTGGTTTGTGGAAAGCATAGACATGCAATGATACTGGGTGCGGTTCTTGAAAAGAACACTCATCCAATGACACTACTGGATCCATATGTGGTTTGTGGAAAGAACATACATGCAATGACTCTGGATGTGGTTCATGAAAAGAACAGAAATACAATGACACTAGTGGATCCATGTGTGGCTTTTGAGAGGAATGCACATACAATTACTCTGGCTGTGGTTCATGAAAAGAACTCTCATCCAATGACACTGGTGGATCCATATGTGGTTTGTGGAAAGAACAAACATGCAATGACACTGGGTGTGGTTCATGAAAAGAACACTCATCCAATGACACTGGTGGATCCATTTGAGTTTTGTGGAAAGAACAGACATGCAATGACTCTAGCTGTGGTTTAAGAAAAGAAACGACATGCAATGACTCGTTGTGGTTCATGAAAAGAACACACATCCAGTTACACTTGTGTATCCCTATGTGGTTTGTGGAAAGAACTGACATGCAATGACTCTAGCTGTGGTTTGTGAAAAGAACAGACATGCAGTGACACTGGTGGATCAATGTGTGGTTTGTGAGAAGAACACACATGCAATGTCACTGGGTGTGGTTCATGGAAAGAACACACATCCAATGACACCGGTGTATCCTTATGTGGTTTGTGATAAGAACAGATAGGCAATGACACTGGCTGTGGTTCATGAAAAGAACACACATGCAATGACACTAGTGGATCCATGTGTGGTTCATGAGAAGGACACACATGCAATGACACCAGGTGTGGTTCATGAAAAGAACACGCATCCAATGACACTGGTGTATCCTTATGTGCTTTGTGAAAAGAGCACACATGCAATGAGTCTAGCTGTTCCATGTCTGGTTTGTATGAAGAATAGACATCCAATGACACTGGGTGTGGTTAATGAAAAGACCAGACATGCAAGTACACTAGTGGATCCATATGTGGTTTGTGGAAAGCATAGACATGCAATGATACTGGGTGCGGTTCTTGAAAACAACACTCATCCAATGACACTACTGGATCCATATGTGGTTTGTGGAAAGAACATACATGCAATAACTCTGGCTGTGGTTCATGAAAAGAACAGAAATACAATGACACTAGTGGATCCATGTGTGGCTTTTGAGAGGAATGCACATACAATGACTGTGGCTGTGGTTCATGAAAAGAACTCTCATCCAATGACACTGGTGGATCCATATGTGGTTTGTGGAAAGAACAAACATGCAATGACACTGGGTGTGGTTCATGAAAAGAACACTCATCCAATGACACTGGTGGATCCATTTGAGTTTTGTGGAAAGAACAGACATGCAATGACTCTAGCTGTGGTTTAAGAAAAGAACACACATGCAATGTCACTGGGTGTGGTTCATGAAAAGAACACACATCCAATGACACCGGTGTATCCTTATATGGTTTGTGATAAGAACAGATAGGCAATGAAACTGGCTGTGGTTCATGAAAAGAACACACATGCAATGACACTGGTGGATCCATGTGTGGTTCATGAGAAGAACACACATGCAATGACACCAGGTGTGGTTCATGAAAAGAACACGCATCCAATGACACTGGTGTATCCTTATGTGCTTTGTGAAAAGAGCACACATGCAATGAGTCTAGCTGTTCCATGTCTGGTTTGTATGAAGAATAGACATCCAATGACACTGGGTGTGGTTAATGAAAAGACCAGACATTCAAGTACAGTAGTGGATCCATATGTGGTTTGTGGAAAGCATAGACATGCAATGATACTGGGTGCGGTTCTTGAAAACAACACTCATCCAATGACACTAGTGGATCCATATGTGGTTTGTGGAAATAACATACATGCAATGACTCTGGCTGTGGTTCATGAAAAGAACAGAAATACAATAACACTAGTGGATCCATGTGTGGCTTTTGAGAGGAATGCACATACAATGACTCTGGTTGTGGTTCATGAAAAGAACACACATGCAATGACACTGGTGGATCCATGTGTGGTTTGTGAGAAGAACACACATGCAATGATATTGGGTGTGGTTCATGAAAAGAACACTCATCCAATGGCACTGGTGGATACATATGTGGTTTGTGGAAAGAACATACATGCAATGACACTGGGTGTCGTTCATGAAAACAACACTCATCCAATGACACCGGTGGATCCATATGTGGTTTGTTGAAAGAACAGACATGCAATGACTATAGTTGTGGTTTAAGAAAAGAACAGACATTCAATGACTCTAGTTGTGGTTCATGAAAAGAACACACATCCAGTGACACTAGTGTATCCTTATGTGGTTTGTGGAAAGAACAGACATGCAATGACACTGGTGGATCCATGTGTGGTTTTTGAGAAGAACACACATGCAATAACTCTGGCTGTGGTTCATGGAAAGAACACACGTGCAATGACACCAGTGGATCCATGTGTGGTTTGTGAGAAGAGCACACATGCAATGACACTGGGTGTGGTTCATGAAAAGAACATACATCCAATGACTCTAGTTGTGGTTTATAAAAATAAGACACATCTAATGACACTGGTGGATCCATCTGTGGTTTGTGTAAAGAGCAGACAAGCAATGACTCTAGATGTGGTTTGTGAAAAGAACAAATGTGCAATGACACTGGTGGACCAATGTGTGGTTTGTGAGAAGAACACACATGCAATGAACTGGGTGTGGTTCATGAAAAGAAGACACATCCAATGACACTGGTGTATCCTTATATGGTTTGTGAGAGGAATATACATACAATGACTAGATGTGGTTCAAAAAAAGAACATACATGCAATGACACTGGTGGATCCATGTGTGGTTTGTGAGAAGAACACACATGCAATGACTCTGGCTATGGTTCATGAAAAGAACACACATGCAATGACACTGGTGGATCCATGTGTGGTTTGTGAAAGAACACACATGCAATGACGTTGGGTCTGGTTCATGAACAGAACACACATCCAATGATACTGGTGTATCCTTATGTGGTTTGTGAAAAGAGCACACATGCAATGACATTGGTGGATCCATGTGTGGTTTCTGAGAAGAACACACATGCAATGACACTGGGTGTGGTTCATGAAAATAACACTCATCCAGTGACACTGGTGGATCCATATGTGGTTTGCGGAAAGAACAGACATGCAATGACAGTGGGTGTGGTTCATCAAAATAAAACTCATCCAATGACATTGGTGGATCCATATGTGGTTTGTGGAAAGAACAGACATGCAATGACTCTAGTTGTGGTTTAAGAAAAGAACAGACATGCAATGACTCTAGTTGTGGTTCATTAAAAGAAGACACATCCATTGACGCTGGTGTATCCTTATGTGGTTTGTGGAAAGAACAGATAATCAATGACTCTAGCTGTGGTTCATGAAAAGAATAGACATGCAATGACACTGGTGGATCCATGTGTGGTTTGTGAGAATAACACACATGCAATGACTCTGGCTGTGGTTCATGAATACAACACACATCCAATGACACCGGTGTATCCTTATGTGGTTTGTGAGAAGAATATATATGCAATGACTCTAGCGGTGGTTCATGAAAAGAACAGATATGCAATGACACTGTTGGATCCATGTGTGCTTTTTGAGAAGAACACACATGCAGTGACTCTGGATGTGGTTCATGAAAAGAACACACATGCAATGACACTGGTGGATCCATGTGTGGTTTTTGAGAATAACACACATGCAATGACACTAGGTGTGGTTCATTAAAAGAACACTCATCCAATGACACTGTTGGATCCATATGTGGTTTGTGGAAAGAACAGACATGCAATGACACTGGGTGTAGTTCATGAAAACAACACTCATCCAATGACACTGGTGGATCCATATGTGGTTTGTGAGAAGAACAGACATGCAATGACTCTAGCCATGGTTTAAGAAAAGAACAGACATGCAATGACTCTAGTTGTGGTTCATGAAAAGAACACACATCCAGTGACACTGGTGTATCCTTATGTGGTTTGTGAGAAGAACATACATGCAATGTCTTTGGCTATGGTTCATGAAAAGAATAGACATGCAATGACACTGGTGGATCCATGTGTGGTTTTTGAGAAGAACACACATGCAATGAAAGTGGCTGTAGTTCATGAAAAGAACACACATCCAATGACACTTGTGTATCCTTATGTGGTTTGTGAAAATAGCACACATGCAATGACACTGGAGGATCCATGTGTGGTTTGTGAGAAGAATAGACATCCAATGACACTTGGTGTGGTTAATGAAAAGAGCAGACATGCGATGACACTGGTGGATCCATGTGTGGTTTGTGAGAAGAACAGACATGCAATGACACTGGGTGTGTTTCATGAAAAGAACACTCACCCAATGACACTGGTGGATGTAACACCCTCAGAATCGGCCCTATGCAAGTTTTAGCGAATCCCGCCCAAACCCGCATAGAAACGATTCAAAGGTGCCCACCAGGCACTTGCGTGCGGGTGGAAAACGAAGTAATATCATTACACAATAGTCCACGATGGAACCCACAGAACATATATATACAACAGCGACTCAAGGAGTCAAGAATACAGATATACAATACAAAGATCCAAATCACCTGGAAAACGATATAGCGTCCGAGTACGGACAAGATGCAAATTGAGCTAAGAGCCCTGAAGAATAACCAATGGCGTCCATAACCCTGCCCAGGCCAAGCCGGAAGGGTAACCCTGCTAACGACGTCGATCTCAAAACCTGCTTAAACAAAAGGGGTGCCGACAAAGGGCAAAGGAAAAGAGAGAGCGGTCAGTACTGAGGCCAGTACACGCGAGACTAGAATTCGGCGGTCCTCGCCTACATAGGTATGGTGGACTGAAGCGGCAGCGTAGCAGCACTAAACAACCTATAGAGACTCGATACAACTGGCGTTTATCAGAGAGGGATGAGAAAGACCTATTCGGAACCAACCTGATACTACCACCAAACATACCCATCCTGGGATTCCCCCCTCGAGTCCAGACGAGGAAGTCAACCGAGGAACTCACACCGTTGGCAGTTTTATTTATTCAGTTATCGTTGCAGCAATTACTAGTCAGGTATAGATAGTCATCCTGATATAATAAGCAGTGGGCACTTTTAGTTAACCATTCCATTGTAGTTGGAACACTTACTAGTCAGATACAATTAGCATGAGATATTCCAAACCCAGCAGTTGTTGGTACTTTTATTTAGCCATTCCGTTGTAGTGGAGCTGATTACTAGTCATACCGGAAACAAGTCAATTTATAACAGTAAACTTTAGTTATAGTTGTCTATGATCGAGAACTGTGCTCCAAGTCGTCCATAACCGCGGACACGGCTTTTCGAAAAGATTTAACCCTACAGGGGTGCACCAAAGTATCCACACGCGCTTCGACCCTTTTTGCCAGCATACACCCATCGGTATGTCGGCGGGGCCTAAGTCATGACGTTTCCCAGACCCAAAGCAAGTACATGGGGGCCACCCTACTAAGCTACCCACAACGAAGTCGGCCGGTCTCCGAGACGGACTCAGGGTTTGCGTCAGTGGCTGTAAACGACTGGGAACCCGAAAGTGTGACTGGGCTTGTCGATACTGCGAAAACACTCTGCAATCCTAAACAGTACAGGTGCAGTACTTCGCACAATTTTAAATTAAGCAGTAAAGCATGGCATAAGTACAGGATAGTAATAAAGCCCCAAACTACTTGTGGCCCCCGGTACAGTACTTTGAAATCAGGTACTAATCGATGGGGGTGCCCACACACCCCACCTGTGGTTAGCGCGCTCGATCTCGGAACAGGTGTCAAGAACTCGGGGTCCTACGGGACACAAGTGGACGGTTAACAACCAAATAACATCTATTGCCCACCCGTGCCTCTGCATTTACCTACTTCAATTTTAGTTATTAAACGGTAATTAAAGCCATGATCGTCTCCAACATTAAACATGCGGCAACACTCCAGCAACTGTGGTACTCGACGCCACGCAACAACACTTGAGCAAGCGACTACGACGCGCAAGTCCAACTATCTACCAATCAACAGGTAATAGGATGTGTCCAAGGCAATATAAGGCTGCAAGGGATATCACGGGTACGAAAACTAGAGCATCGGAACACAAGTAGCAATAGATCATCAGGGAGGAATAAATACTATAAAAGTAAGATAGGTAGAAAGGGGGAGAATGCTCGCCTGAAAAACATTGCCGAAGGTTCATCCGAAGATCGGGTCGACACTCGCATCAACTCAACGGCCTTATCCGCGAAGAACCAAAACACTAGAAGAAACACCGGATGGACTATTTAATACTACGGTAGAAAATCGGGCATGATGCATGTATGATGCATGACATGTCAAAGATGCGATGCAATTAGGCAATATTAAACGAGACCGGGGTCCCGATAATTATTTACTAGGTTCATGTTGTTTAGATACCCCACATTTTAAATGTTGTCTTAACATGGCAAAACTTAGCATCGGTTTGATACACAATTTTAAATAGATCCCATATAAGACTGGATTCGCCGGCATATGGACTCCATATTTATTTATAAGGTGAATCGACATAATGCCCCAAACCACACAAACATGCATGCATCAACAATTTAATATGCATTAGATGATAATGTAATATTATAAAAATAGGGTCTCGGATAAAGGGGTCACACATCGGGGTATCGGCGATCTTGGTTAGGGGTTCGACGGGTTCAGTCTTCGGAGTTCTTCAGGGCTCGTGAAGGAGACCTTCACGCCATCGGATCCGAGTCGATGAACTTGGCGATCATGAAGACGGTTTTGAGGCTACGGTCCGATGTCGACCTCCGGGTACCGCGGGTGCTCGGTGTGGTTCCATCGAGTTCAAACGCCGGTGGTAGGCGAACTTGGAGGTCACGGAAGTCTTAGCGCCGATGAAGATCTTGTCGCTTAGTCGGGGTTCTCCAAGTTCGGCTGCTCTTGGCATCGGTTTTCCTGGTACTTGGGTCTCCGGAAGATCTTGGATTTACAAGCCTCGGGAGTACTTGTCGGATTCCTGGACTCGACATTGGATCGGTCATCTGAATCAACTAGCACCACACAACCAATCCCACACACCATTATAGGCATACCACAACGTTGTGTCAATCACCTCGCTACCACTAAACATTACCAACTCACCACATCCTTGAGGTAGAATAGAAAACAACAGGGGCAGAACGCGGCGACAGAGGCGACGCTGCACGCGGGGCAGGGACGGGCCAGGGGTGGTCTCGCAGGGCGCGGCCTCGGGCGTGGAGCGGGCCAGGGACGACGGGGACCCGCGGGGCTCCTGGCGGGGGCGGGCTCGACAGAATGGTAGCTGCAACGGGGAGGCGTGAGCGAAGCAGAGGAGGAAGGAGGCTGTGGCAGACGGCGGGGCAAGCCCGAGCGGTGGGAGGAGGAGGAGGCCGGCGGCCGAGAGGAAGCAGAGGCGCATCCGCGGGGCTCGCTCGCGGGCGGACGCAGGCGACACGGGGCGGCGCTCCCGCGCATGGCGGAGGAGGTGGCCGGAACAGAGGGGCCGGGCTCGAGGCGGCCGGGAATGCGGTGGTCGGAGCTTGGGGGTCGGGGGAGGACACGCGGAGGACGACGGAGATCAGCAGCGGGGGAGGTGCCCCTGGCGTCGACGGGCGGTGGCGAAGGAGGGTCGACGACGGCGGAAACCTCGCGGGCCAGAGGAAGGCGGCCGGCGGCGAGGAGGGAAACGGAGGCGAGGGAGCGGGGCGGCGAGAGGAGGGAGGAGAGAGGAAGGGTGAGGGGAGCCCGACGAGGGCCTACAGGGCGGCGACTGCAGGAGCTCTGCGAGGGGAGGCGCGAGGTGGGTCGCGTGCGAGGACAGCGAGATGGGGGTTGCGGGAGAGGGCCAGGAGCAGGGCTACGGGGTGGGTCCAGAGATCGGGAACGGGCAGGTGGGGGTCGTGCGGTTGGATTGGGCAGGCGCGTGGGGACGGCTAGCGCGGGGTGGGGCCCGGTGGCAGGGAGAGAAGGAGGTGGGGATGGGTGGCCGGTGGTGGGAGTTGGTGGTGGACAGGCTGGAGGCAGGGGCGTGTCGGGCTGGGGGGTTTGGTGTAACACCCTCAGAATCGGCCCTATGCAAGTTTTAGCGATTCCCGCCAAACCCGCATAGAAACGATTCAAAGGTGCCCACCAGGCACTTGCGTGCGGGTGGAGAACGAAGTAATACCATTACACAATAGTCCACGATGGAACCCACAGAACAGATATATATACAACAACGACTCCGTGAGTCAAGAATACAGATATACAGAACGAAGATCCAAATCACCTTGAAAACCATACAGCGTCCGAGTACGGACAAGATGCAAATTGAGCTAAGAGCCCTGAAGAATAACCAATGACGTCCATAACCCTGCCCAGGCCAAGCCGGAAGGGTAACCCTGCTAACGACGTCGATCTCAAACCTGCTAAACAAAAGGGGTGCCGACAAAGGGCAAAGGGAAAAGAGGAGCGTCAGTACTGAGGCCAGTACACGGCGAGACTAGAATTCGGCGGTCCTCGCCTACATAGGTATGGTGGACTGAAGCGGCAGCGCAGCATGCACTAAACAACCTATAGAGACTCGATATAACTGTCGGCTATCATAGAGGGATAAGAGAAACCTATTCGGAACCAATCTGATGCTATCACCAAGCATACCCATCCTGGTATTTCCCCCCTCGAGACCAAACGAGGAAGTCAACCGAGGAACTCACACAGTTGGCAGTTTTATTCATTCCGTTATAGTTGCGGCAATTACTAGTCAAATATAAATAGCATGAGTCATCCTGATATAATAATCAGTGGGCAGTTTTAGTTAACCATTCCGTTGTAGTTGCAACACTTACTAGTCAGATACGATTAGCATGAGATATCGCAAACCCAGCAGTTGTTGGTACTTTTATTTAGCGATTCCGTTGTAGCGGAGCTGATTACTAGTCATATCGAATACAAGTCAATTTATAACAGTAAACTTTAGTTATAGTTGTCTATGATCGAGAACTGTGCTCCAAGTCGTCCATAACCGCGGACACGGCTTTTCGAAAAGATTTAACCCAGCAGGGGTGCACCAAAGTATCCACACGCACTTCGACCCTTTTTTCCAGATCAGTTAACATACACCCATCGGTATGTCGGCGGGGCCTAAGTCATGACGTTTCCCAGACCCAAAGCAAGTACATGGGGGCCACCCCACTAAGCTACCCGCAACGAAGTCGGCCGGGCTCCGAGACGGACTCAGGGTTTGCGCCAGTGGCTGTAAACGACTGGGAACCCGAAAATGTGACTGGGCTTGTCGATACCGCGAAAACACTCCGCTTCCCTAAACAGTACAGGTGCAGTACCTCGCACAATTTTAAATAAAGCAGTAAAGCATGGCATAAGTACAGGATAGTAAATAAAACCTCAAACTAGTTGTGGCCCCCAGTACAGTACTTTGAAATCAGGTACTAATCGATGGGGGTGCCCATACACCCCACCTGTGGTTAGCGCGCTCGATCTCGGAACAGGTGTCAAGAACTCGGGGTCCTACGGGACACAAGTGGACGGTTAACAACCAAATAACATCTATTGCCCACCTGTGCCTCTGCATTTAACTACTTCAATTTTAGTTATTAAACAGTAATTAAAGTCTTGATCACCTCCAACATTAAACATGCGGCAATACTCCAACAACTATGGTACTTGACGACACGCAACAGCACTTGAGCAAGCGACTACGACACGCAAGTCCAACTATCTACCAATCAACAGGTAATAGGATGTGTCCAAGGCAATATAAGGCGGCAAGGGATATCACGGGCACGAAAACTAGAGCATCGCAACACAGATAGCAATAGATCAACAGGAGAGAATAAATACTATAAAAGTAAGATAGGTAGAAAGGGGGAGGTGCTCGCCTAAGAAACATTGCTGAAGGTTCATCCGAAGATCGGGTTGACACACGCATCAACTCAACGGCCTTATCCGCGAAGAAGCAAAGCACTAGAATAAACACCGGATGCACTATTTAATACTACGGCAAAAGATCGGGCATGATGCATGTATGATGTATGAGAGGAGAACTTGTCGTGTCGTGGCGGAGAGCTTGGTTTCCAACGGTCGATCTTGCCGCTGACGACGAACTCGAGTGGATCGGGGTACCGGGGTGTTCGGATCCAGGAAGTAGATCTTGTCGCACGGTGTACGGGTAGGCTAACTTGGAGGGTTGGTACAATCTTGTCGTAGTCCTCGGATCGGGTCGGACTTGGCATCCAGGGTGAAGTACTTGTCGTTAACGAAGAAGTTCATCGCGTTTCGGGAAGGAGACCTTGGTGTTCCGCGTCGGAAGCCTTCGTGTACGGGGTCTCGGTCAGCGGATCCATGTCGACGATCTCGAGTTGGCATGGATCCAGACTTCGGATGGCACGGGTTCTCGGAAAAACCGTGTGGCGAACTTGGATAGGCTCCGGCACATGGCCGAAGATCTTGGTGCTACACGATACACACGGTCGACAAAGATCTTGCACAGAACTTCAGTGTCGCGAAAGATAACCTCTCCACTTCGCTACACCTGGCCGCGTCAGACTAACTGGACGAGAGATGAACAAAACAACAGAGGGAAACGTCTTGGCCATGGACACCTGCAGAAATACCACTAAAGCATGACATCCTGTTAGCCTTAGCCAAAACAGAGGCAACGCTCGGCGGAGACGTGCTCGAGGAGGACGGAGGCCGGCTCCGCGGCGAGGGACTCTGACGCCAGGGAGGGAAGCGTCGGCGCCGGGAGGAAGGCAGCAGGGCAGGGGCCAGCGGCGCGCGGGACTCGACCTAGGACGAAGGGCGGCAGAAGCCCAGGGTGCCGGCGAGCTTGAGGCCCCACCGACGAGCGGGGGCGGGTATGCCCGCGAGTAGGAGGCCGAGGCGGCGGTGACCCGCGGCCCGAGCCGGGTCAGACGGCAGAACGGCGGGGCGGAGAGAGGCCGGCGGCAGGTCGGGTTGGCGCGGAGTCCGTGTGGAGGTGGGGAAGCGCGGGGACGGGGCGCCGATGGCGGAGAAGACCGCGGCGGGGACGGAGACGGGGCGACCGGGGCAGAACGGCGGTGGGGCTTGGTCTCTGACGGCCGGCGACGGGTCGGCCGCGCGGCGGCGGGATCTGGCGGCGGGGTCGGCGAGGTGTTGGGGAGGAGATGGAAGCGGGGTCAGAGGCGACGGCCGCCGTAGGAGGAGGGCCGAGGCCGAGGTCGGGGTCCGGCGGGGAACGGCCGCGTGGCGGTGGGAACTGGTGGCGGTAGGCAGGCTCGTGGAGAAGGAGGGCGGGGAGGTGAGCGGCGCGTGGCCAGGACCTGGGGAAGCGGGGTTGCGTGCGGGCGCGTGGGGACGCACGCGGGAGGGGGGAGTGGTGGGGCCGGGCGTCGGGGTGGTGGGGATCGAGGTGGTCGGGAGCGGGTGGCAGTTGGTGATGGGATTGACGGAGGGAGCGACCAGGTGGTGGTCTGCGCGTTGGGGAACGCACGGGGACGGGAGAAATTTGTGGCGGGGTGGAGAGAGGTGGTCCGGTGGTCAGGTGGGATGAGGTGGCAGGCTGAGAGTGGCTGGGGGTTGGGGAAGTGATGAGGTGGCGGTTTGCGATAGGACGGGGTGAGGTGGAGGGGGGGCTGGGTAGGATTAGGTGTGGTAGGATTAGGACTAGATATTTTTAGACTAGGGTTTGGAGGTGGCCGGCCGGGCTTTCGGGCCTGGCGGGCTGCCTCCTAAAAACAATTTAAATTTTTTATTTATTTAAAACGGGGCTGTTGAAAACCATTGGTAGACGAAACAAAATAATCCGGAGACCCGGGTTTTGGATTTTTAAATGAAGGCAGGGTATTTAGAAAACCAAATATGTTTTTTTTTTGGAAAAAGTTTCAGACAAACAAATGCATGATGATGACGATGCTCAATGCAATGTGGCATGACGACATGAGCATGCGGTCATGATGATGCAATGCACAAAAACAACGCGATTTTCTAGTAGTGGTTTTGCGGGATGCCACATTAGGGGTAGGTGGCGATGATTGATTGGATGGAGAAAGAGCCAGGCTGATGTGGCGCAAAGGGATAGGTTGGGGTGAGGTGGAGGAAGGGTGGGTAGGCTAGGTTTAGGTATAAAAGGGTTTGGGGTAGCTCTGGTTTAGACTAGGGTTTCTTTTGGGCCGGGTAGTAGGCGGTCTGACCGGTTGGGCTTTTGGGCCGGCCGGCTGGACTGCCTCCCCAAAATAATAGCTTTTGGTTATTTCTTTTATTTTAAAATAAACTTTTGTAATAGTTTTAGATAAATAAGAGATGCGGCTGGACCGACGGTTTTGGGTTTGAACAAAGAGGGGAGGATATTAATATAGAAAACAAAGTAGGTCTTTTATCAAAATAGTTTTAATCAATTAGATGCATGCTGATGTCATGTTGATGCACAAGTATTTTTAACACGCGATTTTCTAGTACTGGATTTACCCGGGGTGCTACAATTCGACACCACTAACAATGGATCTCTCCCTCGAGATCCGCCTCATGGTACCGGGAAGAAGGGCGGCGATCTGAATCTTCTCGCATCGTGTAGATCCTCGCGACACCACTATCAAGAGGTCGTTGTCCGTGATCGTCGAGAGAACACTCCGGAAACAAAAGGCGAAGGCAGAGGTATCAACAAATAAAGCCACCTCTAGCTTCGATAGAAATAGGGAACCGATGCATTCTCATCCACTTCAATGTACAAAAGCGAATAGAAGGGGTAGTCGGCATGGGGGCCAATCCATCGCACCCAAACTATTACTCTGCACAATCAGTAGAAAAGCGTGCAACCATTCTCGGAATCAGACTGAAGATCTCGACAATCGAGGTTCGGAACAAAGGAGTGATGCAGGTTCTGCATCGGACCTGGCGTAGAGGATGTCGTCGCGTCGGAAAACACCGGAAGGCACGAGAAGGAGCAAAGATAAGTCCAACAGAGGAAAGATTCCTCAGATAGCATGAAGTCCGGATGTGGAAGCACCGTTACCAAAGGAGAAAGCGAAACCCTGAAGGTACGACGGAAACCCAACCACGAGAATTCCTGGACTCGAAGAAAAGATAAGGGGTAGATTCAAAACACGCAAAGGTAAGAGAAGAATAGCAGAGGTGTAAGGAGTAAAAGCAAACCTAATCAGATCTATCCAACCGATTTTTCCAAAATAGTTTTGACACTCTACAGCGACCGTTAGCTAGGTGATCCTATAGGCTGGACCAGTGGGGTATCGTAACTGCTGAGAAGAACATACATGCAATGACTTTGGCTATGGTTCATGAAAAGAATAGACATGCAATGACACTGGTGGATCCATGTGTGGTTTTTGAGAAGAACACACATGCAATGAAAGTGGCTGTAGTTCATGAAAAGAACACACATCCAATGACACTTGTGTATCCTTATGTGGTTTGTGAAAATATCACACATGCAATGACACTGGAGGATCCATGTGTGGTTTGTGAGAAGAATAGACATCCAATGACACTTGGTGTGGTTAATGAAAAGAGCAGACATGCGATGACACTGGTGGATCCATGTGTGGTTTATGAGAAGAACAGACATGCAATGACACTGGGTGTGGTTCATGAAAAGAACACTCACCCAATGACACTGGTGGATGTAACACCCTCAGAATCGGCCCTATGCAAGTTTTAGCGAATCCCGCCCAAACCCGCATAGAAACGATTCAAAGGTGCCCACCAGGCACTTGCGTGTGGGTGGAAAACGAAGTAATATCATTACACAATAGTCCACGATGGAACCCACAGAACATATATATACAACAGCAACTCAAGGAGTCAAGAATACAGATATACAATACAAAGATCCAAATCACCTGGAAAACGATATAGCGTCCGAGTACGGACAAGATGCAAATTGAGCTAAGAGCCCTGAAGAATAACCAATGGCGTCCATAACCCTGCCCAGGCCAAGACGGAAGGGTAACCCTGCTAACGACGTCGATCTCAAAACCTGCTTAAACAAAAGGGGTGCCGACAAAGGGCATAGGAAAAGAGAGAGCGGTCAGTACTGAGGCCAGTACACGGCGAGACTAGAATTCGGCGGTCCTCGCCTACATAGGTATGGTGGACTGAAGCGGCAGCGCAGCAGCACTAAACAACCTATAGAGACTCGATACAACTGGCGTTTATCAGAGAGGGATGAGAAAGACCTATTCAGAACCAACCTGATACTACCACCAAACATACCCATCCTAGGATTCCCCCCTCGAGTCCAGACGAGGAAGTCAACCAAGGAACTCACACCGTTGGCAGTTTTATTTATTCAGTTATCGTTGCATCAATTACTAGTCAAGTATAGATAGTCATCCTGATATAATAAGCAGTGGGCACTTTTAGTTAACCATTCCATTGTAGTTGCAACACTTACTAGTCAGATACAATTAGCATGAGATATTCCAAACCCAGCAGTTGTTGGTACTTTTATTTAGCCATTCCGTTGTAGTGGAGCTGATTACTAGTCATACCGGAAACAAGTCAATTTATAACAGTAAACTTTAGTTATAGTTGTCTATGATCGAGAACTGTGCTCCAAGTCGTCCATAACCGCGGACACGGCTTTTCGAAAAGATTTAACCCTGCAGGGGTGCACCAAAGTATCCACACGCACTTCGACCCTTTTTGCCAGATCAGTTAACATACACCCATCGGTATGTCGGCGGGGCCTAAGTCATGACGTTTCCCAGACCCAAAGCAAGTACATGGGGGCCACCCCACTAAGCTACCCGCAACGAAGTCGGCCAGTCTCCGAGACGGACTCAGGGTTTGCGTCAGTGGCTGTAAACGACTGGGAACCCGAAAGTGTGACTGGGCTTGTCGATACCGCGAAAACACTCCGCAATCCTAAACAGTACAGGTGCAGTACTTCGCACAATTTTAAATTAAGCAGTAAAGCATGGCATAAGTACAGGATAGTAATAAAGCCCCAAACTACTTGTGGCCCCCGGTACAGTACTTTGAAATCAGGTACTAATCGATGGGGGTGCCCACACACCCCACCTGTGGTTAGCGCGCTCGATCTCGGAACAGGTGTCAAGAACTCGGGGTCCTACGGGACACAAGTGGACGGTTAACAACCAAATAACATCTATTTCCCACCTGTGCCTCTGCATTTACCTACTTCAATTTTAGTTATTAAACGGTAATTAAAGCCATGATCATCTCCAACATTAAACATGCGGCAACACTCCAGCAACTGTGGTACTCGACGACACGCAACAGCACTTGAGCAAGCGACTACGACGCGCAAGTCCAACTATCTACCAATCAACAGGTAATAGGATGTGTCCAAGGCAATATAAGGCTACAAGGGATATCACGGGTACGAAAACTAGAGCATCGCAACACAGGTAGCAATAGATCAACAGGGAGGAATAAATACTATAAAAGTAAGATAGGTAGAAAGGGGGAGAATGCTCGCCTGAAAAACATTGCCGAAGGTTCATCCGAAGATTGGGTCGACACTCGCATCAACTCAACGGCCTTATCCGCGAAGAACCAAAACACTAGAAGAAACACCGGATGGACTATTTAATACTACGGTAGAAAATCGGGCATGATGCATGTATGATGCATGACATGTCAAAGATGCGATGCGATTAGGCAATATTAAACGGAACCGGGGTCCCGATAATTATTTACTAGGTTCATGTTGTTTAGATACCCCACATTTTAAATGTTGTCTTAACATGCAAAACTTAGCATCGGTTTGATACACAATTTTAAATAGAGCCCATATAAGACTGGATTCGCCGGCATATGGACTCCATATTTATTTATAAGGTGAATCGACATAATGCCCCAAACCACACAAACATGCATGCATGAACAATTTAATATGCATCAGTTGATAATGTAATATTATAAAAATAGGGTCTCGGATAAAGGGGTCACACATCGGGGTATCGGCGATCTTGGTTAGGGGTTCGACGGGTTCAGTCTTCGTAGTTCTTCAGGGCTCGTGAAGGAGACCTTCACGCCATCGGATCCGAGTCGATGAACTTGGCGATCATGAAGACGGTTTTGAGGCTACGGTCCGATGTCGACCTCCGGGTACCGCGGGTGCTGGGTGTGGTTCCATCGAGTTCAAACGCCGGTGGTAGGGGAACTTGGAGGTCACGGAAGTCTTAGCGCCGATGAAGATCTTGTCGCTTAGTCGGGGTTCTCCAAGTTCGGCTGCTCTTGGCATCGGTTTTCCTGGTACTTGGGTCTCCGGAAGATGTTGGATTTACAAGCCTCGGGAGTACTTGTCGGATTCCTGGACTCGAGATTGGATCGGTCATCTGAATCAACTAGCACCACACAACCAATCCCACACACCATTATAGGCATACCACAACGCTGTGTCAATCACCTCGCTACCACTAAACATCACCAACTCACCACATCCTTGAGGCAGAACAGAAAACAACAGGGGCAGAACGCGGCGATAGAGGCGACGCTGCACGCGGGGCAGGGACGGGCCGGGGGTGGTCTCACAGGGCGCGGCCTCGGGCGTCGAGCGGGCCAGGGACGACGGGGACCCGCGGGGCTCCTGGCGGGGGCGGGCTCGACAGAACGGTAGCGGCAACGGGGAGGCGCGAGCGAAGCAGAGGAGGAAGGAGGCGGTGGCGGACGGCGGGGCGAGCCCGAGCGGCGGGAGGAGGAGGAGGCCGGCGGCCGAGAGGAAGCAGAGGCGCATCCGCGGGGCTCGCTCGCGGGCGGACGCAGGCGACGCGGGGCGACGGTGGCCGGAACAGAGGGGCCGGGCTCGAGGCGGCCGGGAACGCGGTGGTCGGAGCTTAGGGGTCGGGGGAGGACGCGCGGAGGCCGACGGAGATCAGCAGCGGGGGAGGTGCCGCTGGCGGCGACGGGCGATGGCGAAGGAGGGTCGACGACGGCGAAAACCTCGCGGGCTAGAGGAAGGCGGCCGGCGGTGAGGAGGGAAATAGAGGCGAGGGAGAGGGGCGGCGAGAGGAGGGAGGAGAGAGGAAGGGTGAGGGGAGCCCGACGAGGGCCTGCAGGGCGGCGGCTGCAGGAGCTCTGCGAGGGGAGGCGCGAGGTGGGTCGCGTGCGAGGACAGCGAGATGGGGGTTGCGGGAGAGGGCCAGGAGCAGGGCTACGGGGTGGGTCCAGAGATCGGGAACGGGCAGGTGGGGGTCGTGCGGTTGGATTGGGGAGGCGTGTGGGGACGGCTACCGCACGGTGGGGCCCGGTGGCAGGGAGACAAGGAGGTGGGGATGGGTGGCCGGTGGTGGGAGTTGGTGGTGGACAGGCTGGAGGCAGGGGCGTGTCGGGTGGGGGGTTAGGGGTAGGTGGCGATGGTTGATTGGATGGAGAGAGAGCCAGGCTGATGTGGCGCAAAGGGAGAGGTTGGGGTGAGGTGGAGGAAGGGTGGGTAGGCTAGGTTTAGGTATAAAAGGGTTTGGGGTAGCTCTGGTTTAGACTAGGGTTTCTTTTGGGCCGGGTAGTAGGCGGTCTGACCGGTTGGGCTTTTGGGCCGGCCGGCTGGACTGCCTCCCCAAAATAATAGCTTTTGGTTATTTATTTTATTTTAAAATAAACTTTTGTAAATAGTTTTAGATAAATAAGAGATCTGGCTGGACCGACGGTTTTGGGTTTGAACAAAGAGGGGAGGATATTAATATAGAAAACAAAGTAGGTCTTTTATCAAAATAGTTTTAATCAATTAGATGCATGCTGATGTCATGTTGATGCACAAGTATTTTTAACACGCGATTTTCTAGTACTGGATTTACCCGGGGTGCTACAGTGGATCCATATGTGGTTTCTCAGAAGAACAGACATGCAATGACACTGGGTGTGGTTCTTGAAAATAACACTCATCTAATGACACTGGTGGATCCATATGTGGTTTGTGGAAAGAACAGACATGCAATGGCACTGGGTGTGGTTCATGAAAAGAACACTCATCCAATGACATTGGTGGATCCATATGTGGTTTGTGGAAAGAACAGAGATGCAATGACTCTAGTTGTGGTTTAAGAAAAGAATAGACATGCAATGACTCTAGTTGTAGTTCATGAAAAGAACACATCTAGTGACGCTGGTGTATCCTTATGTGGTTTGTGGAAAGAACAAACATGCAGTGACTCTAGCTATGGTTTGTGAAAAGAACAGACATGCAATGACATTGGTGGATCCATGTGTGGTTTGTGAGAACAACACACAGGCAATGACACTGGGTGTGGTTCACGAAAAGAACACACATCCAATGGCTCTAGTGTATCCTTATGTGGTTTGTGAGAAGAACAGACATGCAATGAGATTGGTGGATCCATGTGTGGTTTGTGAGAAGAACACACATGCAATGAAACTGGGTGTGGCTCATGAAAAGAACACATATCCAATCACACTGGTGTATTCTTATGTGGTTTGTGAAAAAAGCACACATGTAATGACACTAGTGGATCCATGTGTGGTTTGTGAGAAGAACAGACATCCAATGACACTGGGTGTGGTTAATGAAAAGAGCAGACATGCAATGACACTGGTGGATCCATGTGTGGTTTGTGAGAAGAACACACATGCAATGACACTGGGTGTGGTTCATGAAAAGAACACTCACCCAATGACACTGGTGGATCCATATGTGGTTTCTCAGAAGAACAGACATGCAATAACACTGGGTGTGGTTCATGAAAATAACACTCATCTAATGACACTGGTGGATCCATATGTGGTTTGTGGAAAGAACAGACATGCAATGACACTGGGTGTGGTTCATGAAAAGAACACTCATCCAATGACATTGGTGGATCCATATGTGGTTTGTGGAAAGAACAGAGATGCAATGACTCTAGCTGTGGTTTAAGAAAAGAATAGACATGCAATGACTCTAGTTGTGGTTCATGAAAAGAACACATCTAGTGACGCTGGTGTATCCTTATGTGGTTTGTGGAAAGAACATACATGCAGTGACTCTAGCTATGGTTTGTGAAAAGAACAGACATGCAATGACATTGGTGGATCCATGTGTGGTTTGTGAGAACAACACACATGCAATGACACTGGGTGTGGTTCACGAAAAGAACACACATCCAATGGCACTAGTGTATCCCTATGTGGTTTGTGAGAAGAACAGACATGCAATGACTCTGGCTGTGGTTCATGAAAAGAATAGACATGTAATGACACTGGTGGATCCATGTCTGGTTTTTGAGAAGAACACACATGCAATGAAAGTGGCTATAGTTCATGAAAAGAACACACATGCAATGACACTGGTGGATTCATGTTTGGTTTGTGAGAATAACACACATGCAATGAAACTGGGTGTGGTTCATGAAAAGAACGCACATCCAATCACACTGGTGTATCCTTATGTGGTTTGTGAAAAAAGCACACATGAAATGACACTGGTGGATCCATGTGTGGTTTGTGAGAAGAACAGACATCCAATGACACTGGGTGTGGTTAATGAAAAGAGCAGACATGCAATGACACTTGTGGATCCATGTGTGGTTTGTGAGAAGAACAGATGACACTGGGTGTGGTTCATGAAAAGAACACTCATCCAATGACACTGGTGGATCCATATGTGGTTTCTGGGAAGAACAGACATGCAATGACACTGGGTGTGGTTCATGAAAATAACACTCATCCAATGACACTAGTGGATCCATATGTGGTTTGTGGAAACAATAGACATGCAATGACACTTGGTGTGGTTCATGAAAAGAACACTCATCCAATGACATTGGTGGATCCATATGTGGTTTGTGGAAAGAACAGACATGCAATGACTCTAGTTGTGGTTTAAGAAAAGAATAGACATGCAATGACTCTAGTTGTGGTTCATGAAAAGAACACACATCTAGTGACGCTGGTGTATCCTTATGTGGTTTGTGGAAAGTACAGACATGCAATGACTCTAGCTATGGTTTGTGAAAAGAACATACATGCAATGACACTGGTGGGTCCATGTGTGGTTTGTGAGAAGAACACACATGAAATGACACTAGGTGTGGCTCATGAAAAGAACACACATCCATTGACACCGGTGTATCCTTATGTGGTTTGTGAGAATAACATACATGCAATGACACTGGTGGATCTATCTTGGCATAATTTGATGTATGCCATGATGTATTTCATTGTACAAGACACTCACTTCCGATTTTTATACTACTTAGTTTTGCCCTTGGTTTTTTGATAATACTCAGTTTTGCTCTTCCCCTCTCTCTCTTTCGTAGAACCCCAAACATGTGCTCACTCTGTCTGCTACGCCCTAATTGCTTGTCACAGTTGTCACGTGGATCGTGCACACCAACCGTTAATCATGTGGGATCCAACGATGATCGTTGCACATGTTGTGCCCTTCACATTACAGCGTCAGACAGCACGGACGTCTCCCTCAGTGTGAGACAACACGAACGTCTCCTTATACTAGAAGGAACACGATGCCGTCCATGGAAAAGTCGTCGAGTGATCATGTCACATTTAATCTAGTCTGCAAAGGCTACTACTTATACTACAAAACATGCATAGGGCAACAGGGTCATCGAGTGCACGGTTGACGACGGGACGCTGCAATTTTTTGCCACTTGATTTTAATAAGACATATCCCATTTTTACGCAGTGCTCTCAATCTCACTTCCAACTGGGCCCTACCGCAAGTAACTTCCATGAGTCAAGGGCCCCCCTCGAGTAGATCTAATGTTTCTAGAAATTGGTTCCGCGCCACTTGCATGGAGTGGAATCGAGGTCTGCCATGAGCGTGTTTTCAATGCAGCTCTAAAGTGGAGATCGTGGCTGTTTCAAAAAAAGGAACCCAAAACAAGGTGGAGATCGTGGTAGCCCCCCACATGGATTAGGTAGATTGGTGACATGCTATGAGGATACCCATATAGCATATCCCCTATAACAAGTAATTTCTATTACAAAACTATTCGACAACTATACATGACAAACACAATTACTCTACCATAGCGGCAACAACACTAATTAAGTCATGACCGCGAGATCAAACCCTGCGTAAGACAATATTTTACATTTAATTTCTTTGCCTAATTGTTTTATAAAGCGTGATATAAATACTGATAAAATATTTTCCCCTACTGATAACTCGGTCCCGTGTGATTTTGAGTCAGAATTTACATGCACCACGATAAAAGTTTGTCACCTACATCGACAAATGTAGCACCACGGGTAAAACCACTACTAGAAAATAGCTTGTTGTTTTTATTTTGTGCATCATTATGAAATCATGCATCATGTAAAACCATCAAAACCTGAATGGTTTATGCTAATAAAATTAGCCCAAATGACTATCAAAAGTGTTAATTCTTGTTTCCACACTTCACCCTTTCCATGCTCCATTATCACCATGCAATTGCGCATCATTTCATCATGGCATACTATGTTTGCTTCTTGCATTCTATTCATATGATTCTGCAATGTATTTATTTCAGCCCCATGTGTGTGTTTGGTTTTTATCCGGATAGAAACTGATCAAGGAGAGTACCAGGAGCCTTAGGAGTATTACCCGGATCCTTCCTATTCTACAACTGGACTGGTAGTCAAGTAATTCCCCATGCTTGCATACATATAGTACCTTTGCTTCTATCTTGCTCTTGCATGATTGAGTCACGATTGCATAAAATTGAAGAACAAGTATTGCATAGCCTTTACTTTTAAACCCCACTGAAGCTTGTACCTCAATCCCATGAGCCATTACTAGAAGATTTGTTTGAGCCATGCGAGTCGTAGAATTGCATGTGTAGGGTTTGTGCGAGTCTTTAGATAATGAGGAACCTAAACAACTTAACATTAGTAGAGAACTAATGAAAGAGGCATCGGGGAGCATTATCTGCTATTTGGTTCTTTAAGCTCACTTGTGTCCCGTAGGACCCCGAGTACTTGATTCATGTTCCTTGACTATTGCACTATCCGCATGTGGGACAATGAATCCCCTTTGCTTGAGCTTGATTCACACTTTACTTCTTGGGGCCACAAAGTAGTTGGGGACTTTATTACTATCATGTACTTATGTTATGCTTTACTGCTTTATTTGCGATTATGCGTGGAGGACATGTACTATTTGGGAATGCGGAATGTTTTCGTGGTATCGACAAGCCCAGTCACACTTTCGGGTTCCAAATCATTTATGTCCATTGTCGCAAACCCTGGGTCCATCTCAGAGCCGGCCAACTTTGTTGCGGGTAGCTTATTAGGGTGGCCCCCTGAAATAATTTATGAATCCGGTGAATGCTTTGTCGTGAAAGCCTTGTTGGGTTTTTATTTAGTTTTTCCGAGGATGATCGTGCGTGTGTTGCTATTCGTTCACCCATGCATGGTAAATCTTTCTGAAAGCCGTGTTCGCAGTTATGGACGACTTGGAGCACAGTTTCTCGATCATAGACAAGCATAACTAAAGTACCGCCTTTAATTGGACTAAGACATGACTAGTAATTAGTGCAACACTCATGGAATGCTTAATAAAATTGCCAACGGATGGGATGTTCTTCCGCCTTCTCGTCGGTAAGCAAGGAGGAGGAGGAGTGAGATTAAATTATGTTGTTTATATAACTGTTAATATTAATTGATGAGCGTCCATCCATATATGGTTAGGCGGATGCGTAGCGTGTCTCTATAGCATTTTGTAGATATTATCTATTGCTGCAATTGCTTCACCCCAGGTTGTTCCCTTTAGATGCATTAAGACTTGCTGAGTACCCCTAGGGTCTCACACGATAAATATTTGGTTTAGATGGATAGGTATACACCAAGGAAGGTTACTGGGTTGAGGAGACGGATGATGGTGGCAATGACTATCTGTTGTAGAGATTCTGGGATGGAGATCCATGAGATCCGTGGGAAGGATGTGCTTATTTTTAGGGCCTTGTATGCCGATTTTCTTGTGATTCGTACTCGGATCATGTTTTCTGCTTCCGCTTGATACTATGTTGTGTGATGTTTGAGGATGTATCATAAAATATTATATCTATCTAGGATATTTGGATCTTGCCGTATGGCGTTGAATATTTTTGTTTCCATTATTTCTAGATGGTGTGACTCTAATATCTATTGTAAGTCGTAAACATACATACTCATTTCTGTATGTTGTGGTCGTGTTACCTGTCGCATACGCCGCTCGCTCTTGTCCCGATGTTCTTGAAAGTGGATAAGGTAGTAGACCGGTACCGTGCCCTGCTCTTCTTCGACGGGCCTGCACGTGGGTTGTCTTAGGCCTCCGCGGTAGAATCACTTATCCACTTTTGGTTCATCCAGGCTTGTGCTTAGAGCGTAATGGCTGAGGTATTACAATTGGTATTAGATCTCAAAAGTTGCGATACCCCACTGGTCCAGCCTGTAAGATAACCTAGCTAACGAACAATGTGGAGTGTCAAAACTATTTGCAAAATCAGTTGGATAGATTTGATGAGGACTTCTTTTACTCCTTACCTCTATGATATTCTCTTCTTACCTTCGCATGTTTTTGTTCTCTTACCTCTCTTCGAGTCTAGGATTTCTCGTGGTTGGTTTTTCATCATACCTTTAGGGTTTTACTTCCTCCCTTTTATAACGGTGGCGCTACAATCATTAATCTACATCTTGTTGGTTGTACGCTTCATCCAATATTTTTGGTCCTTGTACTCTTTATATATATCTGCACCTTGATGGATATCCGTATCGTTGAAAACATATGAGAAGGATGAGTATTGGTGAAGTTGGAGTATACCTTGAGCATGTGTTGTCCATGCTAATGGAACCATCGCCAAACCTAATAACTGTGTCTTTTTACACGATGTCTTTTATATCTTCTGGTGGTTTCAAAAGCGACGACATCATCTACATCAGAAGAGCCTACATCGAACCTTTGTTTCCGAACATCACTTATAAAGATCTTCAGTCTAAATTCTGAGAGTGGTTGCATGATTCTTCTATTCGTGTACAGAGTAGTGCTTCGAGTGCGGGATGGAGTCATGACCATACCACTACTGTTATCATTCGCTTTTGTAAGTTGAATGGTGGATCAATGTAATCTTACTCCTTCCACGAAAGTTAGAGGTGGCATTAACTATCG
Organism: Avena sativa; assembly: GCA_916181665.1. Classification (NCBI taxonomy): domain Eukaryota; kingdom Viridiplantae; phylum Streptophyta; class Magnoliopsida; order Poales; family Poaceae; genus Avena; species Avena sativa. The sequence continues at coordinate 575,644,236 of OV702287.1, forward strand.
ATAACTTTATCTTCGTCTTTGTTTCTTCGGAGTGTTCTCTCAACGGACGTGAAGAACGACCCCTTGTTGGTGGTGTTGCCGATTTCAATATGGAGCAAGAATCTTTATTAGTGGTGTCATGAGGATCTTCACGAAGCAAGAAGATTCAGATCGCTAGCCTTCCCCTCCGTACCATCAGGCGGATCTCAAGGGAGAGATGCCTTGTTACTGGTGTCGAATTGTAGCACCCTGGGTAAAACCACTACTAGAAAATCGCTTGTTGTTTTTATTTTGTTTCTCATTATGACATCATGCATCTTGTAAAAACATCAAAACCTGAATGGTTTATGCTAATAAAATGAGCCGAAATAACTATGAAAAGTGTTAATTCTTGTTGCCACACTTCATCCTTGCCATGCTCCATTACCACCATGCAATTGCGCATCATTTCATCATGGCATGCTTTGTTTGCTTGTTGCATTCTATTCATATGATTGTGCAATGTATTTATTTCGGCCCCTTGTGTGTGTTTGGTTTTTATCCGGATAGACATTGAGAAAAGAGAGTACCATGAGCCTCAGGAGTATTACCCGGATCCTTCCTATTATGCAACTGGACTCCCATGCAAGCAATTCCCCATGCTTGCATACAAACAGTACCTATGCTTGTATCTTGATCTTGCATCATTGAGTCACGGTTGTGTAAAATTTAATCCCAAATATTGCATAACCTTTACTTTTAAACCCCACCGAAGCTTGTACCTCAATCCCATGAGCCATTACTACAAGAGTTGTTTGAGCCATGCGAGTCGTAGAATTGCATGTGTAGGGATTGTGCGAGTCTTTAGATAATGAGGAACCTAAACAACTTAACATGAATAGAGAACTAATGAAAGAGGTATCAATGAGAATTATCTGCTATTTGGTTCTTTAAGCTCACTTGGGTCCCGTAGGACCCCGAGTACTTGATTCTTGTTCGTTGACTATCGCACTATCTGCTTTTTGGACCATGAATCCCCTTCGCCTGAGCTTGATTCACACTTTATTTCTTGGGGCCACAAAGTAGTTTAGGGCTTTATTACAATCATGTACTAATGCCCTGCTTTACTGCTTTATTTACGATTGCGTGTGGAGCACCTGCACTGTTTAGGAATGCGGAATGTTTTCGCGGTATCAGTAAGCCCAGTCACACTTTCGGGTTCCCAGTCCTTTACATCCATTGTCGCAAAACCTGTGTGCGTCTCGGAGCCGGCCATCTTTGTTGCGGGTAGCTTATTGGGGTGGCCCCCTGAAATAATTTATGAATCCTGTGAATGCTTTGTCATAAAAGCCTCGTTGGGTTTTTATTTGGTTTTTCCGATGTTGATCATGCATGTGTTTCTATTTGTGCACCCCTGCATGGTAAATCTTTCCGAAAGCCGAGTCCGCGGTTATGGATGACTTGGAGCACAGTTTCTCGATCATAGACAAGAATAACTAAATTACCGCCTTGATACGTTGCTAACGTATCCATAATTATTGATGTTCCATGCTTGGTTTTATCTACTTTCTTATGTTTTGTTCCAACTGTGGAGTACTTTTCATACACTTTCTTGGACTAACCTATTAACAAGATGCCACAGTGCCAGCTGCCTGTTTTCTGCTGTTTTTGGTTATAGGAAGTCAGAAAATGAATATTCTTAGAATTGGACGGGACAAAAGCCAAAGTCAGTTTTTCACCGAGGAGGACACAGAGCCAGAATACGAGACGAAGAGGGGCCAGGGGGCCGCCACACCACCTGGCCGCGTGGCCTAGCCTAGCCCGCGCTAGGGGGTGGTCTGGCCGCCCTAGGCATCCCTCGGCCTCCCCTTTCGCCTATAAGATGCCTCCGATACATAAACCCTAAGTACCTGATCAAAATTCCACGAAAGAGTCTGTAGCCACCGTCATCTCCATCCCTAGATCGGGAGGGATCTGAAGCTCTTCGCAGCACCTTGCCGGAGGGGATAATTCACCCTGGAGGCCTTCTTCATCACCATGCAAGCCTCCAGAGTGATGCGTGAGTAGTTCATCCTTGGACTATGGGTCCATGTAGTAGCTAAATGGCTGGTTCTTCTCCTTTGTGCTATCATGTTTAGATCTTGTGAGCTCCGTTCATGATCAAGATCATCTATTTGTAATCATACATGTTGTGTTTGCGGGGAGCCGATGGATATTGAGATACTATTTCAGATTGGTTATTGATTATATCATGTCTTTGTTATTTGTGATCTTGCATGATTTCCGTTGTTAGTAGCTATCTTGGCCAAGTAGATGCTAGTAACCCCAAGAGTTAGTATTTATGCTCGATAGTGGGTTCATGGCTCTATTAATCTAGGGAAGTGACAGAAATCTCTAAGGTACTAGATGTGCTGTTGCTACTAGGGAGGAAACAACAATCCTTTGTTCATAGAACAATCATATTGTTTACTTTACATGCAATGCGTAATGCAATTATATGTTGCTTGCAACTTAATACTGGAGGAGGTTCGGATGATAACCTGAAGGTGGATTATTAGTCATAGATGCAGTTGGATGGCGGTCTATGTATAATGTTGTAATGCCCAATCAAATCTCAAAGGAGTCAAGATGATTAGTATATGCTTGTATGCTTTCTCGATGATTGCCAATTGCCCTGCTGTAATTTGTTCACCCAACATGTTATCTATCTTAAGGAGAACCACCACTAGTGAACTATGAACCCCGGTCCTTTCTTTTATGATCAATCTACAACTGTTTACTGTTTTTCTATTTACTTTCTGCAAGCTTTTACTTTCTTCCAATCGATACGTTTAATCATTCGTTTTCAGAAAAACTGGTGAGATTGACAACCTCATCGCAAGTTGGGGGCAAAGTTCTGCGGTTGTGTTGTGCATGATTCCATGTTGCTGCTAGCACCGGTAGTGCACCCTACCAAGGCTCAGCTAGCAACACCTTGGAGATGTTTCCTTGATCCTACTGGATTGATAACCTTGGTTTCATAACTGAGGGAAACTTAATGCTGTGCTCATCATACCTTCCTCTTGGGTTCCCCATCGAGCTCGTTAGTACACGAGTCAGCAAGTATTTTTCTGGCGTCGTTGCTGGGGAGTCAAGGACATCTTCACAAGGGGAGTCCCTCATAACCAATCTCTTTACTTTGTTTTTTTGTTTTGCTTAGTTTACTTTCTGATTTGTTTGCTTGTTTCTTCATAAAAAACACACAAAAAATAGTTTTACTAGTTTTGCCTTCTTTATTAAAAACACAAAAAAATGACTACTCTTGAAAATACTAAGTTGTGTGACTTCACTAGCACCAACAGCAATTATTTCATGTGCACACCTATTGCTCCACCTGTTCCTGAAGCTACTTTCCTTGAAACTAAACCTGCTTTGCTCAATCTTGTTATGAGGGAACAATTTTCTGGTATTGGTAATGAAGATGTTGCAGCTCATCTAAATAACTTTGTTGAACTTTGTGAGATGCAAAAGCATAGGGATATAGATGGTGATATTATTAAGCTCAAATTTTTTCCTTTCTCTTTGAGAGGAAAAGCTAAAGAATGGTTGAATTCCTTAACAAGTAATAGTATTGATTCTTGGACTAAATGCAAAGATATTTTCAATGGAAAATACTATCCTCCTGCTAAGATTATATCTATGAGAAGTGAAATAATGAAGTTTAAACAATCTGAAAATGAACATGTTGCTCAAGCTTGGGAAAGAATCAAATCTTTGGTAAAGAATTGTCCCACTCATGGACAAACTGCTTGGATGATCATCGTAACCTTTTATGCAGGATTGAACTATTCTTCAGGAAATCTATTGGATTCTACTGCTAGAGGTACCTTTATGACCATTACTTTGGGTGTTGCAACAAAGCTTCTGGATAATATAATGGTTAACTATTCTCAATGGCATACTGAAAGAGCTCCACAAGGTAAGAAGGTAAATTTTGTTGAAGAAACCTTCTCCTTGAGTGATAAAATTGATGTTATTATGTCTATGCTTGTTAATGGGAAGGCTCATATTGATCCCAATCATGTTCCCTTAGCCTCTTTGGTTGCTCAAGAAGAGCAAGTTGATGTGAACTTTATAAGAAATAATAATTTTAGCAACAATGCCTGTAAGAATAATTTTGGTAACAACAATTATAGGCCATATCCTCCCAAAAATGGTAATGCTTATGGAAATTCATACAACAATAATAGGAGTGCACCCTCTGAACTTGAAGTTATGCTTAAAGATGTTATTAGTAAACAAATTGCTTTCAATAAATCTATTGAGTAGAAACTCTCTAATGATGAAAGAAATATAGGATCATTGGCTGAAGCTCAATCTTCTTTGAATAAAATGGCTGCTAAACCTGAAACTAATGAGAATCCCTTTGCTCCTACTAATGCCATACAAGTTAGAATTGATGAAAATGTTAGACTATTAGCTGAATTGCATGCTAAGTGGGAAAGAGAAGATGAAATTGCTAGAAACATTTGTGTTTCTACTATCACTACCACCAATGTTGAAGCTAGTAATAGCTCTACTACTTTAGATGATAATTATGATTTTGGTATTGATGGTTGCAACATCTCTGAAGTAATTAAGTTCCTACAAGAGCTTGCTAAAAGTCCTAATGCTAGTGCTATGAATATGGCTTTTACAAAACACATTACTAATGCTCTCATAAAAAGTAAAGAAGAAAAGATGAAACATAAAGTTTCTATTCCTATGAAACAAGAAGATGGTTGGGAACCCATCATTAATATGAAAGTGAATGATTTTGATTTCAAAGCTTTATGTGATCTTGATAGTAGTGTTTCCATTATGCCTAGAAAGATTTATGATATGCTTGATTTGCCACCATTGGAATATTGTTATTTGAATGTCCCACTTGATGTTAATGCTAAAAAGAAACTCATGGGGAGTATTAATGATGTTCTTATTATGGTTAAAAATGCATATGTCCCTATTGATTTCTATGTTTTGGATGTTGAATGCAATGCTTCTTGTCCTATTACTTTGGGAAGACCTTTTCTTAGAACTGTTGGTGCCATTATTGATATGAAAGAAGACACCATTAAATATCAACTCCCACTCAAGAACGGTATAGAACACTTCCCCAAGAAGAGAGAGAAGATTTCTTTTGTTTCTCCTATGAAAACAAAATTTGGTTGTAATGCTTCTTCATTTGAGAACACTTGATTCTTTTTCTTGCTTCTTATGCCTAACTTAAAGGCGTTAAAGAAAAGTACTCATTGGGAGATAACCCAAAAGTTTTAGATGAGTCTTGGAAGTTATTACCTATAATAACCGCTCCTTATCATTTTTATTTGCTTTTTGTGCCAAGAGTAACCTCTAATGACAGAGAAGTAATGCTTGGGAAAGTTGCTGTCCCGAAACAGATTTATGTGCTTCACCGTAAAAATTCGTGTAAAATCTCTGTATGTTCTTTTGAGGCATCAAGTTTTTTGCTTCTGCCCTAGGTTGTAATATAACTTCCGTTAGTTCAACACTTTTTGATTTTAGCAACAGAAGGTCTTCGAAAAAATTCGTCTTTACCTGCTAGTCTGTTTTGACAGATTTCTGCCATTATTTGCATTTGCTTCTTGTTGGTTCCTTTTTGAGTTCTTTTGGGGAATTGAGCTTTTTGAGGGAAGTGCTACAGTAGCTTATGTTTTAATGGAAGTTTTATTGGTGTTGAAACTGAACCCAAAGACTTATTATCTTGAGTGCACTAATGTTGCTAATAAAGATTGTGTGAAGTTTTGTATGAAAGAAAATTTTCAGGTGTATGGCAGGAATGAGTAATGAGATGAAGAATGGACTAAAGCTCAAGCTTGGGGATGCCACATGTGTCACCCCAAGAAATATCCAAGAAGTACAAGCGTCAAAGCTTGGGGATGCCCAAGGCATCCCCTTCTTCATCAATAAAAATCCCAGGTTTCTTCCAAACACATCATTTTTATTGTTTCATGCACAGTTGTGTTGTTCTTGGAGCGTCTTCTTTTTCTTTTTCGTTTTGGTTTTTGTTTGCTTGGTTTTCTTAGTTTTCTTGAATAAATTGGTTGGACCCCCTCTTTCATACATTGGTTTTCAAATAGTTTGGTTTGGATTGGAAAAGAGTAGGAAAGGTCATGCTTAAGTGGTAAAAAGAGCTTGTTTTTGACTGTGGCCTATGCTTTGTCATGCCATGCTTTATATTGTTTTGGATTTATTCTTAGTATTCTTTGTTGTAGCATGACATGTTATAAACAATTGAGATTGCTTAATGTGCCTTGGAAGAATCATGCGTTGGTTTAGCATATTAAAGCATTGTATTGTGGTATTCACCTTTGATGCTTTATTTGGGTTGACTTGGCGCATGCTCACACCATGTTATGACTATCCAAAGTCACCATAGCCTTGATGATCCTTTAGTTTTCGACTTGTAATATCACTTTATGCTTTAATCAATGATTTTTTGTCGCTCTGCATGATTATGGCCATTATTGCTCTCTTAGTTTGTCGCTCCCAGTCTTTTGCTAGCCTCCATAACCAAGTATGAGTTCCACTCATGCATCCAACTCCTTAAACCAAGTTATTCCAAAGAGTTCACCATACCTACCTATTAGCTATTGCTATTCCAAGTATATTCATGCTTTTATCTACCTTCCGAATTAAACTTGTTATGTGAAAATTAGTGATTAAAGCTCTCACGAACTTGGTAGCACACTTTACCTTCCTTGCACTTAATAAACTTGAACCATTGTGTCATCTATGTCGTATATGCTTACACTTATACGTTTGGGATTAGCAGAACCATGCTGTCATGGGGAACGCTTTCAACATTTCACTTGTACATTGTACCTAGTTGATATCATGCTCCTTTGTCTATGGATGTCGTTGGTGTGAAATGAAAGGGGAGTTTGTAAGTCCATGGAGTTATGTATGTGTGTTAGAGAAACGCCTAGGCCGCCGGTCTAATCCATGCTGTCATGGTGGAAACCTGCAGCGTAACCATAATGAGCTGTCTATGAAGCATTCTTCTTATAAAAAAGAGATAGAGATTAAGAAAAAGATAAAAAGAAAAAGAAAAAACGAGATATGAGAAAAGAGGAAAGGGAGAAAAAAGCACCATTTTCCCATGGTAAATAAGAAGATTGCTGAGATGCTCATTGTCTGCTTGCCTCGTCATTTTGATACGGGGATTCTTCTGTGTCATCGGGCAAGGGGTACCCCGTTGGCGGTTCACTATGATACACATGTACTTACAATGACAAGAACTTACCGGTGAATAAACTTGAGTAGGATGAGGAGCGGCCCTCGTATTCAAGGGACATGAGATTTCCAACTTATACTTTGTCAAGCATATACTTCATATTTTGTTCACTTTAACCTTAATCACCTTAAATATGCTTATGATAGGGGCAATGAGAGCTGAAAGTTAACAAGTACCATAATTTTTGTAAGCTCTTTATGAAACTTGAATTCCTGCTTCCTTCTATGAAGGCCTTTCTTTTACTTTTATGTTGAGTCTCCACCTTCTACCTTTATGCACCTACTTTGAGAGCATTGTGGTCATTCTTAGTTCTATGTGCATTGTCCCAAGACTTGTTAATTGATGCATAACTTGATATTGGTTGTTCTTAAACTACTTGTATCTAGTCACTCTTATGAACTTTGAAGGTGTCCTATGCATTTATATCTGCTACTCTATGAGGGACAAGCTGAATGCCACTATGCTATGTTTTCTTTATGTGAAACAAACAAATGTCTTCCAAAGCATTGTTATTCATGAATCTGTTGTTTGTGCCTTTTCATGTAGCAACATAGTTGCTATGTCCTATTGTTAGAACTTTATCTTTCATGCTATGTTGAAGTACTATGATCCCAGCTATCAATGTTTTACAAATACTTTGATCAAGTTTATGATGCTGCATGTCACCTCGAAAATAATTCTTTCTTTTTATCACTTACCTACTCGAGGACGAGCAGGAGTTAAGCTTGGGGATGTTGATACGTTGCTAACGTATCCATAATTTTTGATGTTCCATGCTTGGTTTTATCTACTTTCTTATGTTTTGTTCCAACTTTGGAGTACTTTTCATACACTTTGTAGGACTAACCAAGTAACAAGATGCCACAGTGTCAGCTACCTGTTTTCTGCTGTTTTTGGTTTCAGGAAGTTAGAAAATGAATATTCTCTGAATTGGACGAGACAAAAGCCAAAGTCAGTTTTTCAACGAGGAGGACATGAAGCCAGAATACGAGACGGAGAGGGGCCAGGGGGCCGCCACACAACCTGGCTGCGCGGCCTAGCCTGGCCCGCGCCAGGGGTGGTCTAGTCGCCCTAGGCACCCCCTCGGCCTCCCCTTTCGCCTATAAGATGCCTCCGATACAGAAACCCTCAGTACCCGATCAAAATTCCATGAAAGAGTTTGTAGCCGCTGTCGTCTCTGTCCCTAGATCGGGAAGGATCTGAAGCTCTTCTCGGCACCCTCCCGGAGGTTAGAATTCACCCTGGAGGCCTTCTTCATCACCATGCAAGCCCCCGGAGTGATGCGTGAGTAGTTCATCCTTGGACTACGGGTCCATGTAGTAGCTAGATGGCTGGTTCTTCTCCTTTGTGCTATCATGTTTAGATCTTGTGATCTCCATTCATGATCAAGATCATATAATCATACATGTTGTGTTTGCGGGGATCCGATGGATATTGAGATGCTATTTCAGATTGATTATTGATTCTATCATGTATTTTTTATTTGTGATCTTGCATGCTTTCCGTTGTTAGTAGTTATCTTGGCCAAGTACATGCTAGCAACTCCAAGAGTTAGTATGTTTGCTCGATAGTGGGTTCATGCCTCTAGTAATCAGGGGAAGTGATAGAAATCTCTAAGGTACTAGATGTAATGACACTGGTGGATCCATGTGTGGATTGTGAGAAGAACACACATGCAATGACAGTAGGTGTGGTTCATGAAAAGAACACTCATCCAATGACACTGGTGGATTCATATGTGGTTTGTGGAAAGAACAGACTTGCAATGACACTGGGTGTGGTTCATGAAAAGAAAACTCATCCAATGACACTGGTGGATCCATATATGGTTTGTGGAAAGAACAGACATGCAATGACTCTAGCTATGGTTTAAGAAAAGAACAGACATGCAATGACTCTAGTTGTGGATCATGAAAAGAACACACGTCTAGTCAAACTGGTGTATCCTTATGTGGTTTGTGAAAAGAATAGATATGTAATGACTCTGGATGTGGTTCATGAAAAGAACAGACATGCAATGACACTGGTGGATCCATGTGTGGTTTGTGAGAAGAACACACATGAAATGACTCTGGATGTGGTTCATGAAAAGAACTCTCATCCAATGACACTGGTGGATCCATGTGTGGTTTGTGAAAGAACACAGATGCAATGATGTTGGGTCTAGTTCATGAAAAAAAAACATCCAATGACACTGGTGTATCCTTATGTGGTTTGTGAAAAGAGCACACATGCAATGAGATTGGTGGATCCATGTGTGGTTTGTGAGAAGAACACACATGCAATGACACTGGGTGTGGTTCATGAAAAGAACACTCATCCAATGACACTGGTGGATCCATATGTGGTTTGTGGAACGAACAGGCATGCAATGACACTGGGTGTGGTTCATGAAAAGAACACTCATCCAATGACACTGGTGGATCCATATGTGGTTTGTGGAAAGAATAGACATGCAATGACTCTAGCTGTGGTTTAAGGAAGAACAAACATGCAATGACTCTAGTTGTGGTTCATGAAAAGAACACGCATCCAGTGAAACTGGTTTATCCTTATGTGGTTTTTGGAAAGAATAGATATGCAATGACTCTGGCTGTGGTTCATGAAAACAACAGACATGCAATGACACTGGTGGATCCAGGTGTGGTTTGTGAGAAGAAGACACTTGCAATGAATCTGGCTGTGGTTCATGAAAATAACTCTCATCCAATGACACTGGTGGATCCATATGTGGTTTGTGGAAAGAACAGACATGCAATGACACAGGGTGTGGTCCATGAAAAGAACACTCATCCAATGACACTTGTGGATCCATATGTGGTTTGTGGAAAGAACAGACATGCAATGACTCTAGCTGTGGATTAAGAAAAGAAACGACATGCAATGACTCTAGTTGTGGTTCATGACAAGAACACACATCCAGTGAAACTAGTGTATCCTTATGTGGTTTGTGGAAAGAACTGACATGCAATGAATACCTGTGGTTTGTGAAAAGAACAGACATGCAATGACACTGGTGGATCCATGTGTGGTTTGTGAGAAGAACACACATGCAATAACATTGGGTGTGGTTCATGAAAACAACACACATACAATGACACCGGTGTATCCTTATGTGGTTTGTGATAAGAACAGCCATGCAATGACACTGGCTGTGGTTCATGAAAAAACAGACATGCAATGACACTGGTGGATCCAAGTGTGGTTTTGAGAAGAATTCACATGCAATGACTCTGGCTGTGGTTCATGAAAAGAACACACATGCAATGACACTAGTGGATCCATGTGTGGTTTGTGATAAGAACAGACATGCAATGACTCTAGCTATGGTTTAAGAAAAGAAACGACATGCAATGACTCTAGTTGTGGTTCATGAAAAGAACACACATCCAATGACACCGGTGTATCCTTATGTGGTTTGTGATAAGAACATACATGCAATGACACTAGCTGTGGTTCATGAAAAGAAAAGACATGCAATGACACTGGTGGATCCATGTGTGGTTTGTGATAAGAACACACATGCAATGACACCGGGTGTGGTTCATGAAAAGAACACACATCCAATGACACTGGTGTATCCTTATGTGGTTTGCTAAAAGAGCACACGTGCAATGACACTGGTGGATCAATGTGTGGTTCGTGAGAAGAACACACATACAATGACACTGGGTGTGGTTCATGAAAAGAACCCTCATCCAATGACACTGGTGGATCTATATGTGGTTTGTGGAAAGAACAGACATGCAATGACACTCGGTGTGGTTCACGAAAAGAACACTCATCCAATGACACTGGTGGTTCCATATGCGGTTTGTGGAAAGAATAGACATGCAATGACTCTAGCTGTGGTTTAAGAAAAAACAAACATGCAATTACTCTAGATGTGGTTAAATAAAAGAACATACATGTAATGACACTGGTGGATCCATGTGTGGATTGTGAGAAGAACAGACATGCAATGACACTAGGTGTGGTTCATGAAAAGAACACTCATCCAATGACACTGGTGGATTCATATGTGGTTTGTGGAAAGAACAGACATGCAATAACACTGGGTGTGGTTCATGAAAAGAAAACTCATCCAATGACACTGGTGGATCCATATGTGGTTTGTGGAAAGAACAGACATGCAATGACTCTAGCTATGGTTTAAGAAAAGAACAGACATGCAATGACTCTAGTTGTGGATCATGAAAAGAACACACGTCCAGTCAAACTGGTGTATCCTTATGTGTTTTGTGGAAATAATAGATATGTAATGACTCTGGATGTGGTTCATGAAAAGAACAGACATGCAATGACACTGGTGGATCCATGTGTGGTTTTTGAGAAGAATTAACATGCAATGACTCTGGCTGTGGTTCATGAAAAGAACACACATGCAATGACACTACTGGATCCATGTGTGGTTTGTGATAAGAACACACATGCAATGACACCGGGTGTGGTTCATGAAAAGAACACACATCCAATGACACTGGTGTATCCTTATGTGGTTTGTGAAAAGAGGACACATGCAATGACACTGGTGGATCGATGTGTGGTTCGTGAGAAGAACACACATACAATGACACTGGGTGTGGTTCATGAAAAGAACCCTCATCCAATGACACTGGTGGATCTATATGTGGTTTGTGGAAAGAACAGACATGCAATGACACTGGGTGTGGTTCACGAAAAGAACACTCATCTAATGACACTGTTGGATCCATGTGTGGTTGATGAGAAGAACACACATGCAATGACACTGGGTGTGCTTCATGAAAAGAACACACATCCAATGACACCGGTGTATCCTTATGTGGTTTGTGATAAGAACATACATGTAATGACACTGGCTGTGGTTCATGAAAAGAACAGACATGCAATGACACTGGTGGATCCATGTGTGGTTTTTGAGAAGAATTCACATGCAATGACTCTAGCTATGGTTCATGAAAAGAACAGACATGCAATAACACTGGTGGATCAATGTGTGGTTTGTGAGAAGAACACACATGCAATGACTCTGGCTGTGGTTCATGAAAAGAACACACATGCAATGACACTGGTGGATCCATGTAAGGTTTGTGAGAAGAACACACATGCAATGACACCGGGTGTGGTTCATGGAAAGAACAGACATGCAATGACTCTAGTTGTGGTTTGTAAAAATAACACATATCCAATGACACTGGTGGATCCATATGTGGTTTGTGGAAAGAGCAGACATGCAATGAGTCTAGCTGTGGTTTGTGAAAAAAACAGACGTGCAATGACACTGGTGGATCAATGTGCGGTTTGTGAGAAGAACACACATGCAATGACACTTGCTGTGTTCCATGAAAAGAAGACACATCCAATGACACTAGTGTATCCTTATGTGGTTTGTGAGAAGAACAGACATACTATGACTCTAGATGTGGTTGAAAAAAAGAACATACATGCAATGACACTGGTGGATCCATTTGTGGTTTGTGAGAAGAACACACATGCAATGGCTCTTGCTATGGTTCATGAAAAGAACGCACATGCAATGACACTGGTGGATCCATGTGTGGTTTATGAAAGAACACAGATGCAATGATGTTGGGTCTAGTTCATGAAAAAAAACACATCCAATGACACTGGTGTATCCTTATGTGGTTTGTGAAAAGAGCACACATGCAATGAGATTGGTGGATCCATGTGTGGTTTGTGAGAAGAACACACATGCAATGACACTGGGTGTGGTTCATGAAAAAAACACTCATCCAATGACACTGGTGGATCCATATGTGGTTTGTGGAACGAACAGACATGCAATGACACTGGGTGTGGTTCATGAAAAGAACACTCATCCAATGACACTGGTGGATCCATATGTGGTTTGTGGAAAGAATAGACATGCAATGACTCTAGCTGTGGTTTAAGGAAGAACAAACATGCAATGACTCTAGTTGTGGTTCATGAAAAGAACACGCATCCAGTGAAACTGGTGTATCCTTATGTGGTTTTTGGAAAGAATAGATATGCAATGACTCTGGCTGTGGTTCATGAAAACAACAGACATGCAATGACACTGGTGGATCCAGGTGTGGTTTGTGAGAAGAAGACACATGCAATGACTCTGGCTGTGGTTCAGGAAAATAACTCTCATCCAATGACACTGGTGGATCCATATGTGGTTTGTGGAAAGAACAGACATGCAATGACACAGGGTGTGGTCCATGAAAAGAATACTCATCCAATGACACTTGTGGATCCATATGTGGTTTGTGGAAAGAACAGACATGCAATGACTCTAGCTGTGGATTAAGAAAAGAAACGACATGCAATGACTCTAGTTGTGGTTCATGACAAGAACACACATCCAGTGAAACTAGTGTATCCTTATGTGGTTTGTGGAAAGAACTGACATGCAATGAATACCTGTGGTTTGTGAAAAGAACAGACATGCAATGACACTGGTGGATCCATGTGTGATTTGTGAGAAGAACACACATGCAATAACATTGGGTGTGGTTCATGAAAACAACACACATACAATGACACCGGTGTATCCTTATGTGGTTTGTGATAAGAACAGCCATGCAATGACACTGGCTGTGGTTCATGAAAAAACAGACATGCAATGACACTGGTGGATCCAAGTGTGGTTTTTGAGAAGATTTCACATGCAATGACTCTGGCTGTGGTTCATGAAAAGAACACACATGCAATGACACTAGTGGATCCATGTGTGGTTTGTGATAAGAACAGACATGCAATGACTCTAGCTATGGTTTAAGAAAAGAAACGACATGCAATGACTCTAGTTGTGGTTCATGAAAAGAACACACATCCAGTGACACTATTGTATCCTTATGTGGTTTGTGGAAAGAACTAACATGCAATGACTCTAGCTGTGGTTTGTGAAAAGAACAGACATGCAATGACACTGGTGGATCCATGTGTGGTTTATGAGAAGAACACACATGCAATGACACTGGGTGTGCTTCATGAAAAGAACACACATCCAATGACACCGGTGTATCCTTATGTGGTTTGTGATAAGAACATACATGCAATGACACTAGCTGTGGTTCATGAAAAGAAAAGACATGCAATGACACGGGTGGATCCATGTGTGGTTTTTGATAAGAACACACATGCAATGACACCGGGTGTGGTTCATGAAAAGAACACACATCCAATGACACTGGTGTATCCTTATGTGGTTTGCTAAAAGAGCACACGTGCAATGACAGTGGTGGATCAATGTGTGGTACGTGAGAAGAACACACATACAATGACACTGGGTGTGGTTCATGAAAAGAACCATCATCCAATGACACTGGTGGATCTATATGTGGTTTGTGGAAAGAACAGACATGCAATGACACTCGGTGTGGTTCACGAAAAGAACACTCATCCAATGACACTGGTGGTTCCATATGCGGTTTGTGGAAAGAATAGACATGCAATGACTCTAGCTGTGGTTTAAGAAAAAACAAACATGCAATTACTCTAGATGTGGTTAAATAAAAGAACATACATGTAATGACACTGGTGGATCCATGTGTGGATTGTGAGAAGAACAGACATGCAATGACACTAGGTGTGGTTCATGAAAAGAACACTCATCCAATGACACTGGTGGATTCATATGTGGTTTGTGGAAAGAACAGACATGCAATGACACTGGGTGTGGTTCATGAAAAGAAAACTCATCCAATGACACTGGTGGATCCATATGTGGTTTGTGGAAAGAACAGACATGCAATGACTCTAGCTATGGTTTAAGAAAAGAACAGACATGCAATGACTCTAGTTGTGGATCATGAAAAGAATACACGTCCAGTCAAACTGGTGTATCCTTATGTGTTTTGTGGAAATAATAGATATGTAATGACTCTGGATGTGGTTCATGAAAAGAACAGACATGCAATGACACTGGTGGATCCATGTGTGGTTTTTGAGAATAATTCACATGCAATGACTCTGGCTGTGGTTCATGAAAAGAACACACATGCAATGACACTACTGGATCCATGTGTGGTTTGTGATAAGAACACACATGCAATGACACCGGGTGTGGTTCATGAAAAGAACACACATCCAATGACACTGGTGTATCCTTATGTGGTTTGTGAAAAGAGGACACATGCAATGACACTGGTGGATCGATGTGTGGTTCGTGAGAAGAACACACATACAATGACACTGGGTGTGGTTCATGAAAAGAACCCTCATCCAATGACACTGGTGGATCTATATGTGGTTTGTGGAAAGAACAGACATGCAATGACACTGGGTGTGGTTCACGAAAAGAACACTCATCTAATGACACTGTTGGATCCATGTGTGGTTGATGAGAAGAACACACATGCAATGACACTGGGTGTGCTTCATGAAAAGAACACACATCCAATGACACCGGTGTATCCTTATGTGGTTTGTGATAAGAACATACATGTAATGACACTGGCTGTGGTTCATGAAAAGAACAGACATGCAATGACACTGGTGGATCCATGTGTGGTTTTTGAGAAGAATTCACATGCAATGACTCTAGCTATGGTTCATGAAAAGAACAGACATGCAATAACACTGGTGGATCAATGTGTGGTTTGTGAGAAGAACACACATGCAATGACTCTGGCTGTGGTTCATGAAAAGAACACACATGCAATGACACTGGTGGATCCATGTAAGGTTTGTGAGAAGAACACACATGCAATGACACCGGGTGTGGTTCATGGAAAGAACAGACATGCAATGACTCTAGTTGTGGTTTGTAAAAATAACACATATCCAATGACACTGGTGGATCCATATGTGGTTTGTGGAAAGAGCAGACATGCAATGAGTCTAGCTGTGGTTTGTGAAAAAAACAGACGTGCAATGACACTGGTTTATCAATGTGCGGTTTGTGAGAAGAACACACATGCAATGACACTTGCTGCGGTCCATGAAAAGAAGACACATCCAATGACACTAGTGTATCCTTATGTGGTTTGTGAGAAGAACAAACATACTATGACTCTAGATGTGGTTGAAAAAAAGAACATACATGCAATGACACTGGTGGATCCATTTGTGGTTTGTGAGAAGAACACACATGCAATGACTCTTGCTATGGTTCATGAAAAGAACGCACATGCAATGACACTGGTGGATCCATGTGTGGTTTATGAAAGAACACAGATGCAATGATGTTGGGTCTAGTTCATGAAAAAAACACATCCAATGACACTGGTGTATCCTTATGTGGTTTGTGAAAAGAGCACACATGCAATGAGATTGGTGGATCCATGTGTGGTTTGTGAGAAGAACACACATGCAATGACACTGGGTGTGGTTCATGAAAAGAACACTCATCAATGACACTGGTGGATCCATATGTGGTTTGTGGAACGAACAGACATGCAATGACACTGGGTGTGGTTCATGAAAAGAACACTCATCCAATGACACTGGTGGATCCATATGTGGTTTGTGGAAAGAATAGACATGCAATGACTCTAGCTGTGGTTTAAGGAAGAACAAACATGCAATGACTCTAGTTGTGGTTCATGAAAAGAACACGCATCCAGTGAAACTGGTGTATCCTTATGTGGTTTTTGGAAAGAATAGATATGCAATGACTCTGGCTGTGGTTCATGAAAACAACAGACATGCAATGACACTGGTGGATCCAGGTGTGGTGTGTGAGAAGAAGACACATGCAATGACTCTGGTTGTGGTTCAGGAAAATAACTCTCATCCAATGACACTGGTGGATCCATATGTGGTTTGTGGAAAGAACAGACATGCAATGACACAGGGTGTGGTCCATGAAAAGAACACTCATCCAATGACACTTGTGGATCCATATGTGGTTTGTCGAAAGAACAGACATGCAATGACTCTAGCTGTGGATTAAGAAAAGAAACGACATGCAATGACTCTAGTTGTGGTTCATGACAAGAACACACATCCAGTGAAACTAGTGTATCCTTATGTGGTTTGTGGAAAGAACTGACATGCAATGAATACCTGTGGTTTGTGAAAAGAACAGACATGCAATGACACTGGTGGATCCATGTGTGATTTGTGAGAAGAACACACATGCAATAACATTGGGTGTGGTTCATGAAAACAACACACATACAATGACACCGGTGTATCCTTATGTGGTTTGTGATAAGAATAGCCATGCAATGACACTGGCTGTGGTTCATGAAAAAACAGACATGCAATGACACTGGTGGATCCAAGTGTGGTTTTTGAGAAGAATTCACATGCAATGACTCTGGCTGTGGTTCATGAAAAGAACACACATGCAATGACACTAGTGGATCCATGTGTGGTTTGTGGTAAGAACAGACATGCAATGACTCTAGCTATGGTTTAAGAAAAGAAACGACATGCAATGACTCTAGTTGTGGTTCATGAAAAGAACACACATCCAGTGACACTAGTGTATCCTTATGTGGTTTGTGGAAAGAACTAACATGCAATGACTCTAGCTGTGGTTTGTGAAAAGAACAGACATGCAATGACACTGGTGGATCCATGTGTGGTTTATGAGAAGAACACACATGCAATGACACTGGGTGTGCTTCATGAAAAGAACACACATCCAATGACACCGGTGTATCCTTATGTGGTTTGTGATAAGAACATACATGCAATGACACTAGCTGTGGTTCATGAAAAGAAAAGACATGCAATGACACCGGTGGATCCATGTGTGGTTTGTGATAAGAACACACATGCAATGACACCGGGTGTGGTTCATGAAAAGAACACACATCCAATGACACTGGTGTATCCTTATGTGGTTTGCTAAAAGAGCACACGTGCAATGACAGTGGTGGATCAATGTGTGGTACGTGAGAAGAACACACATACAATGACACTGGGTGTGGTTCATGAAAAGAACCCTCATCCAATGACACTGGTGGATCTATATGTGGTTTGTGGAAAGAACAGACATGCAATGACACTCGGTGTGGTTCACGAAAAGAACACTCATCCAATGACACTGGTGGTTCCATATGCGGTTTGTGGAAAGAATAGACATGCAATGACTCTAGCTGTGGTTTAAGA
The DNA here is from genome assembly GCA_916181665.1 of Avena sativa. Taxonomy (NCBI): domain Eukaryota; kingdom Viridiplantae; phylum Streptophyta; class Magnoliopsida; order Poales; family Poaceae; genus Avena; species Avena sativa. The sequence goes on from OV702287.1 coordinate 575,662,504, forward strand.
AAAAACAAACATGCAATTACTCTAGATGTGGTTAAAAAAAAGAACATACATGTAATGACACTGGTGGATCCATGTGTGGATTGTGAGAAGAACAGACATGCAATGACACTAGGTGTGGTTCATGAAAAGAACACTCATCCAATGACACTGGTGGATTCATATGTGGTTTGTGGAAAGAACAGACATGCAATGACACTGGGTGTGGTTCATGAAAAGAAAACTCATCCAATGACACTGGTGGATCCATATGTGGTTTGTGGAAAGAACAGACATGCAATGACTCTAGCTATGGTTTAAGAAAAGAACAAACATGCAATGACTCTAGTTGTGGATCATGAAAAGAACACACGTCCAGTCAAAATGGTCTATCCTTATGTGTTTTGTGGAAATAATAGATATGTAATGACTCTGGATGTGGTTCATGAAAAGAACAGACATGCAATGACACTGGTGGATCCATGTGTGGTTTTTGAGAAGAATTCACATGCAATGACTCTGGCTGTGGTTCATGAAAAGAACACACATGCAATGACACTGCTGGATCCATGTGTGGTTTGTGATAAGAACACACATGCAATGACACCGGGTGTGGTTCATGAAAAGAACACACATCCAATGACACTGGTGTATCCTTATGTGGTTTGTGAAAGGAGGACACATGCAATGACACTGGTGGATCGATGTGTGGTTCGTGAGAAGAACACACATACAATGACTCTGGGTGTGGTTCATGAAAAGAACCCTCATCCAATGACACTGGTGGATCTATATGTGGTTTGTGGAAAGAACAGACATGCAATGACACTGGGTGTGGTTCACGAAAAGAACACTCATCTAATGACACTGTTGGATCCATGTGTGGTTGATGAGAAGAACACACATGCAATGACACTGGGTGTGCTTCATGAAAAGAACACACATCCAATGACACCGATGTATCCTTATGTGGTTTGTGATAAGAACATACATGTAATGACACTGGCTGTGGTTCATGAAAAGAACAGACATGCAATGACACTGGTGGATCCATGTGTGGTTTTTGAGAAGAATTCACATGCAATGACTCTAGCTATGGTTCATGAAAAGAACAGACATGCAATAACACTGGTGGATCCATGTGTGGTTTGTGAGAAGAACACACATGCAATGACTCTGGCTGTGGTTCATGAAAAGAACACACATGCAATGACACTGGTGGATCCATGTAAGGTTTGTGAGAAGAACACACATGCAATGACACCGGGTGTGGTTCATGGAAAGAACAGACATGCAATGACTCTAGTTGTGGTTTGTAAAAATAACACATATCCAGTGACACTGGTGGATCCATATGTGGTTTGTGGAAAGAGCAGACATGCAATGAGTCTAGCTGTGGTTTGTGAAAAAAACAGACGTGCAATGACACTGGTGGATCAATGTGCGGTTTGTGAGAAGAACACACATGCAATGACACTTGCTGTGGTCCATGAAAAGAAGACACATCCAATGACACTAGTGTATCCTTATGTGGTTTGTGAGAAGAACAGACATACTATGACTCTAGATGTGGTTGAAAAAAAGAACATACATGCAATGACACTGGTGGATCCATTTGTGGTTTGTGAGAAGAACACACATGCAATGACTCTTGCTATGGTTCATGAAAAGAACGCACATGCAATGACACTGGTGGATCCATGTGTGGTTTATGAAAGAACACAGATGCAATGATGTTGGGTCTAGTTCATGAAAAAAACACATCCAATGACACTGGTGTATCCTTATGTGGTTTGTGAAAAGAGCACACATGCAATGAGATTGGTGGATCCATGTGTGGTTTGTGAGAAGAACACACATGCAATGACACTGGGTGTGGTTCATGAAAAGAACACTCATCCAATGACACTGGTGGATCCATATGTGGTTTGTGGAACGAACAGACATGCAATGACACTGGGTGTGGTTCATGAAAAGAACACTCATCCAATGACACTGGTGGATCCATATGTGGTTTGTGGAAAGAATAGACATGCAATGACTCTAGCTGTGGTTTAAGGAAGAACAAACATGCAATGACTCTAGTTGTGGTTCATGAAAAGAACACGCATCCAGTGAAACTGGTGTATCCTTATGTGGTTTTTGGAAAGAATAGATATGCAATGACTCTGGCTGTGGTTCATGAAAACAACAGACATGCAATGACACTGGTGGATACAGGTGTGGTTTGTGAGAAGAAGACACATGCAATGACTCTGGCTGTGGTTCAGGAAAATAACTCTCATCCAATGACACTGGTGGATCCATATGTGGTTTGTGGAAAGAACAGACATGCAATGACACAGGGTGTGGTCCATGAAAAGAACACTCATCCAATGACACTTGTGGATCCATATGTGGTTTGTCGAAAGAACAGACATGCAATGACTCTAGCTGTGGATTAAGAAAAGAAACGACATGCAATGACTCTAGTTGTGGTTCATGACAAGAACACACATCCAGTGAAACTAGTGTATCCTTATGTGGTTTGTGGAAAGAACTGACATGCAATGAATACCTGTGGTTTGTGAAAAGAACAGACATGCAATGACACTGGTGGATCCATGTGTGATTTGTGAGAAGAACACACATGCAATAACATTGGGTGTGGTTCATGAAAACAACACACATACAATGACACCGGTGTATCCTTATGTGGTTTGTGATAAGAACAGCCATGCAATGACACTGGCTGTGGTTCATGAAAAAACAGACATGCAATGACACTGGTGGATCCAAGTGTGGTTTTTGAGAAGAATTCACATGCAATGACTCTGGCTGTGGTTCATGAAAAGAACACACATGCAATGACACTAGTGGATCCATGTGTGGTTTGTGATAAGAACAGACATGCAATGACTCTAGCTATGGTTTAAGAAAAGAAACGACATGCAATGACTCTAGTTGTGGTTCATGAAAAGAACACACATCCAGTGACACTAGTGTATCCTTATGTGGTTTGTGGAAAGAACTAACATGCAATGACTCTAGCTGTGGTTTGTGAAAAGAACAGACATGCAATGACACTGGTGGATCCATGTGTGGTTTATGAGAAGAACACACATGCAATGACACTGGGTGTGCTTCATGAAAAGAACACACATCCAATGACACCGGTGTATCCTTATGTGGTTTGTGATAAGAACATACATGCAATGACACTAGCTGTGGTTCATGAAAAGAAAAGACATGCAATGACACCGGTGGATCCATGTGTGGTTTGTGATAAGAACACACATGCAATGACACCGGGTGTGGTTCATGAAAAGAACACACATCCAATGACACTGGTGTATCCTTATGTGGTTTGCTAAAAGAGCACACGTGCAATGACAGTGGTGGATCAATGTGTGGTACGTGAGAAGAACACACATACAATGACACTGGGTGTGGTTCATGAAAAGAACCCTCATCCAATGACACTGGTGGATCTATATGTGGTTTGTGGAAAGAACAGACATGCAATGACACTCGGTGTGGTTCACGAAAAGAACACTCATCCAATGACACTGGTGGTTCCATATGCGGTTTGTGGAAAGAATAGACATGCAATGACTCTAGCTGTGGTTTAAGAAAAAACAAACATGCAATTACTCTAGATGTGGTTAAAAAAAAGAACATACATGTAATGACACTGGTGGATCCATGTGTGGATTGTGAGAAGAACAGACATGCAATGACACTAGGTGTGGTTCATGAAAAGAACACTCATCCAATGACACTGGTGGATTCATATGTGGTTTGTGGAAAGAACAGGCATGCAATGACACTGGGTGTGGTTCATGAAAAGAAAACTCATCCAATGACACTGGTGGATCCATATGTGGTTTGTGGAAAGAACAGACATGCAATGACTCTAGCTATGGTTTAAGAAAAGAACAGACATGCAATGACTCTAGTTGTGGATCATGAAAAGAACACACGTCCAGTCAAACTGGTCTATCCTTATGTGTTTTGTGGAAATAATAGATATGTAATGACTCTGGATGTGGTTCATGAAAAGAACAGACATGCAATGACACTGGTGGATCCATGTGTGGTTTTTGAGAAGAATTCACATGCAATGACTCTGGCTGTGGTTCATGAAAAGAACACACATGCAATGACACTACTGGATCCATGTGTGGTTTGTGATAAGAACACACATGCAATGACACCGGGTGTGGTTCATGAAAAGAACACACATCCAATGACACTGGTGTATCCTTATGTGGTTTGTGAAAAGAGGACACATGCAATGACACTGGTGGATCGATGTGTGGTTCGTGAGAAGAACACACATACAATGACTCTGGGTGTGGTTCATGAAAAGAACCCTCATCCAATGACACTGGTGGATCTATATGTGGTTTGTGGAAAGAACAGACATGCAATGACACTGGGTGTGGTTCACGAAAAGAACACTCATCTAATGACACTGTTGGATCCATGTGTGATTGATGAGAAGAACACACATGCAATGATAGTGGGTGTGCTTCATGAAAAGAACACACATCCAATGACACCGATGTATCCTTATGTGGTTTGTGATAAGAACATACATGTAATGACACTGGCTGTGGTTCATGAAAAGAACAGACATGCAATGACACTGGTGGATCCATGTGTGGTTTTTGAGAAGAATTCACATGCAATGACTCTAGCTATGGTTCATGAAAAGAACAGACATGCAATAACACTGGTGGATCCATGTGTGGTTTGTGAGAAGAACACACATGCAATGACTCTGGCTGTGGTTCATGAAAAGAACACACATGCAATGACACTGGTGGATCCATGTAAGGTTTGTGAGAAGAACACACATGCAATGACACCGGGTGTGGTTCATGGAAAGAACAGACATGCAATGACTCTAGTTGTGGTTTGTAAAAATAACACATATCCAATGACACTGGTGGATCCATATGTGGTTTGTGGAAAGAGCAGACATGCAATGAGTCTAGCTGTGGTTTGTGAAAAAAACAGATGTGCAATGACACTGGTGGATCAATGTGCGGTTTGTGAGAAGAACACACATGCAATGACACTTGCTGTGGTCCATGAAAAGAAGACACATCCAATGACACTAGTGTATCCTTATGTGGTTTGTGAGAAGAACAGACATACTATGACTCTAGATGTGGTTGAAAAAAAGAACATACATGCAATGACACTGGTGGATCCATTTGTGGTTTGTGAGAAGAACACACATGCAATGATTCTTGCTATGGTTCATGAAAAGAACGCACATGCAATGACACTGGTGGATCCATGTGTGGTTTATGAAAGAACACAGATGCAATGATGTTGGGTCTAGTTCATGAAAAAAAACACATCCAATGACACTGGTGTATCCTTATGTGGTTTGTGAAAAGAGCACACATGCAATGAGATTGGTGGATCCATGTGTGGTTTGTGAGAAGAACACACATGCAATGACACTGGGTGTGGTTCATGAAAAGAACACTCATCCAATGACACTGGTGGATCCATATGTGGTTTGTGGAACGAACAGACATGCAATGACACTGGGTGTGGTTCATGAAAAGAACACTCCTCCAATGACACGGGTGGATCCATATGTGGTTTGTGGAAAGAATAGACATGCAATGACTCTAGCTGTGGTTTAAGGAAGAACAAACATGCAATGACTCTAGTTGTGGTTCATGAAAAGAACACGCATCCAGTGAAACTGGTGTAACCTTATGTGGTTTTTGGAAAGAATAGATATGCAATGACTCTGGCTGTGGTTCATGAAAACAACAGACATGCAATGACACTGGTGGATCCAGGTGTGGTTTGTGAGAAGAAGACACATGCAATGACTCTGGCTGTGGTTCATGAAAATAACTCTCATCCCATGACACTGGTGGATCCATATGTGGTTTGTGGAAAGAACAGACATGCAATGACACAGGGTGTGGTCCATGAAAAGAACACCCATCCAATGACACTGGTGGATCCATATGTGGTTTGTGGAAAGAAAAAACATGCAATGACACTGGGTGTGGTTCATGAAAAGAACACTCATCAATGACACTTGTGGATCCATATGTGGTTTGTGGAAAGAACAGACATGCAATGACTCTAGCTGTGGATTAAGAAAAGAAACGACATGCAATGACTCTAGTTGTGGTTCATGACAAGAACACACATCCAGTGAAACTAGTGTATCCTTATGTGGTTTGTGGAAAGAACTGACATGCAATGAATACCTGTGGTTCGTGAAAAAAACAGACATGCAATGACACTGGTGGATCCATGTGTGGTTTGTGAGAAGAACACACATGCAATAACACTGGGTGTGGTTCATGAAAACAACACACATACAATGACACCGGTGTATCCTTATGTGGTTTGTGATAAGAACAGCCATGCAATGACACTGGCTGTGGTTCATGAAAAAACAGACATGAAATGACACCCGTGGATCCATGGGTGGTTTTTGAGAAGAATTCACATGCAATGACTCTGGCTGTGGTTCATGAAAAGAACACACATGCAATGACACTAGTGGATTCATGTGTGGTTTGTGATAAGAACACACATGCAATGACACCGGGTGTGGTTCATGAAAAGAACAGACATCCAATGACACTGGTGTATCCTTATGTGGTTTGTGAAAAGAGCACACATGCAATGACACTGGTGGATCGATGTGTGGTTCGTGAGAAGAACACACATACAATGACACTGGGTGTGGTTCATGAAAAGAACCCTTATCCAATGACACTGGTGGATCTATATGTCATTTGTGGAAAGAACAGACATGCAATGACACTGGGTGTGGTTCACGAAAAGAACACTCATCCAATGGCACTGGTGGATCCATATGCGGTTTGTGGAAAGAATTGACATGCAATGACTCTAGCTGTGGTTTAAGAAAAAACAAACATGCAATTACTCTAGATGTGGTTCAAAAAAAGAACATACATGTAATGACACTGGTGGATCCATGTGTGGATTGTGAGAAGAACAGACATGCAATGACACTAGGTGTGGTTCATGAAAAGAACACTCATCCAATGACACTGGTGGATTCATATGTGGTTTGTGGAAAGAACAGACATGCAATGACACTGGGTGTGGTTCATGAAAAGAAAACTCATCCAATGACACTGGTGGATCCATATGTGGTTTGTGGAAAGAACAGACATGCAATGACTCTAGCTATGGTTTAAGAAAAGAACAGACATGCAATGACTCTAGTTGTGGATCATGAAAAGAACACACGTCCAGTCAAACTGGTCTATCCTTATGTGTTTTGTGGAAATAATAGATATGTAATGACTCTGGATGTGGTTCATGAAAAGAACAGACATGCAATGACACTGGTGGATCCATGTGTGGTTTTTGAGAAGAATTCACATGCAATGACTCTGGCTGTGGTTCATGAAAAGAACACACATGCAATGACACTGCTGGATCCATGTGTGGTTTGTGATAAGAACACACATGCAATGACACCGGGTGTGGTTCATGAAAAGAACACACATCCAATGACACTGGTGTATCCTTATGTGGTTTGTGAAAAGAGGACACATGCAATGACACTGGTGGATCGATGTGTGGTTCGTGAGAAGAACACACATACAATGACTCTGGGTGTGGTTCATGAAAAGAACCCTCATCCAATGACACTGGTGGATCTATATGTGGTTTGTGGAAAGAACAGACATGCAATGACACTTGGTGTGGTTCACGAAAAGAACACTCATCTAATGACACTGTTGGATCCATGTGTGGTTGATGAGAAGAACACACATGCAATGATAGTGGGTGTGCTTCATGAAAAGAACACACATCCAATGACACCGATGTATCCTTATGTGTTTTGTGATAAGAACATACATGTAATGACACTGGCTGTGGTTCATGAAAAGAACAGACATGCAATGACACTGGTGGATCCATGTGTGGTTTTTGAGAAGAATTCACATGCAATGACTCTAGCTATGGTTCATGAAAAGAACAGACATGCAATAACACTGGTGGATCCATGTGTGGTTTGTGAGAAGAACACACATGCAATGACTCTGGCTGTGGTTCATGAAAAGAACACACATGCAATGACACTGGTGGATCCATGTAAGGTTTGTGAGAAGAACACACATGCAATGACACCGGGTGTGGTTCATGGAAAGAACAGACATGCAATGACTCTAGTTGTGGTTTGTAAAAATAACACATATCCAATGACACTGGTGGATCCATATGTGGTTTGTGGAAAGAGCAGACATGGAATGAGTCTAGCTGTGGTTTGTGAAAAAAACAGACGTGCAATGACACTGGTGGATCAATGTGCGGTTTGTGAGAAGAACACACATGCAATGACACTTGCTGTGGTCCATGAAAAGAAGACACATCCAATGACACTAGTGTATCCTTATGTGGTTTGTGAGAAGAACAGACATACTATGACTCTAGATGTGGTTGAAAAAAAGAACATACATGCAATGACACTGGTGGATCCATTTGTGGTTTGTGAGAAGAACACACATGCAATGATTCTTGCTATGGTTCATGAAAAGAACGCACATGCAATGACACTGGTGGATCCATGTGTGGTTTATGAAAGAACACAGATGCAATGATGTTGGGTCTAGTTCATGAAAAAAAACACATCCAATGACACTGGTGTATCCTTATGTGGTTTGTGAAAAGAGCACACATGCAATGAGATTGGTGGATCCATGTGTGGTTTGTGAGAAGAACACACATGCAATGACACTGGGTGTGGTTCATGAAAAGAACACTCATCCAATGACACTGGTGGATCCATATGTGGTTTGTGGAACGAACAGACATGCAATGACACTGGGTGTGGTTCATGAAAAGAACACTCCTCCAATGACACGGGTGGATCCATATGTGGTTTGTGGAAAGAATAGACATGCAATGACTCTAGCTGTGGTTTAAGGAAGAACAAACATGCAATGACTCTAGTTGTGGTTCATGAAAAGAACACGCATCCAGTGAAACTGGTGTATCCTTATGTGGTTTTTGGAAAGAATAGATATGCAATGACTCTGGCTGTGGTTCATGAAAACAACAGACATGCAATGACACTGGTGGATCCAGGTGTGGTTTGTGAGAAGAAGACACATGCAATGACTCTGGCTGTGGTTCATGAAAATAACTCTCATCCCATGACATTGGTGGATCCATATGTGGTTTGTGGAAAGAACAGACATGCAATGACACAGGGTGTGGTCCATGAAAAGAACACCCATCCAATGACACTGGTGGATCCATATGTGGTTTGTGGAAAGAAAAAACATGCAATGACACTGGGTGTGGTTCATGAAAAGAACACTCATCAATGACACTTGTGGATCCATATGTGGTTTGTGGAAAGAACAGACATGCAATGACTCTAGCTGTGGATTAAGAAAAGAAACGACATGCAATGACTCTAGTTGTGGTTCATGACAAGAACACACATCCAGTGAAACTAGTGTATCCTTATGTGGTTTGTGGAAAGAACTGACATGCAATGAATACCTGTGGTTCGTGAAAAAAACAGACATGCAATGACACTGGTGGATCCATGTGTGGTTTGTGAGAAGAACACACATGCAATAACACTGGGTGTGGTTCATGAAAACAACACACATACAATGACACCGGTGTATCCTTATGTGGTTTGTGATAAGAACAGCCATGCAATGACACTGGCTGTGGTTCATGAAAAAACAGACATGAAATGACACCCGTGGATCCATGGGTGGTTTTTGAGAAGAATTCACATGCAATGACTCTGGCTGTGGTTCATGAAAAGAACACACATGCAATGACACTAGTGGATTCATGTGTGGTTTGTGATAAGAACACACATGCAATGACACCGGGTGTGGTTCATGAAAAGAACAGACATCCAATGACACTGGTGTATCCTTATGTGGTTTGTGAAAAGAGCACACATGCAATGACACTGGTGGATCGATGTGTGGTTCGTGAGAAGAACACACATACAATGACACTGGGTGTGGTTCATGAAAAGAACCCTTATCCAATGACACTGGTGGATCTATATGTCATTTGTGGAAAGAACAGACATGCAATGACACTGGGTGTGGTTCACGAAAAGAACACTCATCCAATGGCACTGGTGGATCCATATGCGGTTTGTGGAAAGAATTGACATGCAATGACTCTAGCTGTGGTTTAAGAAAAAACAAACATGCAATTACTCTAGATGTGGTTCAAAAAAAGAACATACATGTAATGACACTGGTGGATCCATGTGTGGATTGTGAGAAGAACACACATGCAATGATAGTAGGTGTGGTTCATGAAAAGAACACTCATCCAATGACACTGGTGGATTCATATGTGGTTTGTGGAAAGAACAGACATGCAATGACACTGGGTGTGGTTCATGAAAAGAAAACTCATCCAATGACACTGGTGGATCCATATGTGGTTTGTGGAAAGAACAAACATGCAATGACTCTAGCTATGGTTTAAGAAAAGAACAGACATGCAATGACTCTAGTTGTGGATCATGAAAAGAACACACGTCCAGTCAAACTGGTGTATCCTTATGTGGTTTGTGGAAAGAATAGACATGTAATGACTCTAGATGTGGTTCATGAAAAGAACAGACATGCAATGACACTGGTGGATCCATGTGTGGTTTGTGAGAAGAACACACATGCAATGTCTCTGGATGTGGTTCATGAAAAGAACTCTCATCCAATGACACTGGTGGATCCATATGTGGTTTGTGGAAAGAACAAACATGCAATGACATTGGTTGTGGTTCATGAAAAGAACACTCGTCCAATGACCCTGGTGGATCCATATGTGGTTTGTGGAAAGAACAAACATGCAATGACTCTAGCTATGGTTTAAGAAAAGAAACGACATGCAATGACTCTAGTTGTGGTTCATGTAAAGAACACACATCCAGTGACACTAGTGTATCCTTATGTGGTTTGTGGAAAGAACTAACATGCAATGACTCTAGCTGTGGTTTGTGAAAAGAACAGACATGCAATGACACTGGTGGATCCATGTGTGGTTTATGAGAAGAACACACATCCAATGACACTGGTGGATCCATATGTGGTTTATGGAAAGAACATACATGCAATGACTCTAGCTGTGGTTTAAGAAAAGAAACGACATGCAATGACTCTAGTTGTGGTTCATGAAAAGAACACACATCCAGTGACACTGGTGTATCCTTATGTGGTTTGTGGAAAGAACTGATATGCAATGACTAGATGTGATTTGTGAAAAGAATAGACATGCAATGACACTAGTGGATCCATGTGTGGTTTGTGAGAAGAACACACATGCAATGACTCTGGCTATGGTTCATGAAAAGAACTCTCATCCAATGACACTAGTGGATCCATATGTGTTTCGTGGAAAGAACAAACATGCAATGACACTGGGTGTGGTTCATGAAAAGAACACTCATCCAATGACACTGGTGGATCCATATGTGGTTTGTGGAAAGAACAGACATGCAATGACTCTAGCTGTGGTTTAAGAAAAGAAACGACACGCAATGACTCTAGTTGTGGTTCATGAAAAGAACACACATCCAGTGACACTAGTGTATCCTTATGTGGTTTGTGGAAAGAACTAACATGCAATGACTCTAGTTGTTGTTTGTGAAGAGAACAGACATGCAATGACATTGGTGGATCCATGTGTGGTTTATGAGAAGAACACACATGCAATGACACTGGGTGTGCTTCATGAAAAGAACACACATCCAATGACACCGGTGTATCCTTATGTGGTTTGTGATAAGAACATACATGCAATGACACTGGCTGTTGTTCATGAAAAGAACAGACATGCAATGACACTGGTGGATCCATGTGTGGTTTTTGAGAAGAATTCACATGCAATGACTCTGGCTGTGGTTCATGAAAAGAACACACATGCAATGACACTGGTGGGTCCATGTGTGGTTTGTGATAAGAACACACATGCAATGACACCGGGTGTGGTTCATGAAAAGAACACACATCCAATGACACTGGTGTATCCTTATGTGGTTTGTTAAAAGAGCACACATGCAATGACACTGGTGGATCGATGTGTGGTTCATGAGAAGAACACACATACAATGACACTGGGTGTGGTTCATGAAAAGAACCCTCATCCAATGACACTGGTGGATCTATATGTGGTTTGTGGAAAGAACAGACATGCAATGACACTGGGTGTGGTTCACGAAAAGAACACTCATCCAATGACACTGGTGGATCCACATGCGGTTTGTGGAAAGAATAGACATGCAATGACTCTAGCTATGGTTTAAGAAAAAACAAACATGCAATTACTCTAGATGTGGTTAAAAAAAAGGACATACATGTAATGACACTGGTGGATCCATGTGTGGATTGTGAGAAGAACACACATGAAATGACACTAGGTGTGGTTCATGAAAAGAACACTCAACCAATGACACTGGTGGATTCATATGTGGTTTGTGGAAAGAACAGACATGCAATGACACTGGTGGATCCATGTGTGGTTTTTGAGAAGAATTCACATGCAATGACTCTGGCTGTGGTTCATGAAAAGAACACACATGCAATGACACTGCTGGATCCATGTGTGGTTTGTGATAAGAACACACATGCAATGACACCGGGTGCATGAAAACAACACACATCCAATGACACTGGTGTATCCTTATGTGGTTTGTGATAAGAGCACACATGCAATGACACTGGTGGATCGATGTGTGGTTCGTGAGAAGAACACACATACAATGACACTGGGTGTGGTTCATGAAAAGAACCCTCATCCAATGACACTGGTGGATCTATATGTGGTTTGTGGAAAGAACAGACATGCAATGACACTGGGTGTGGTTCACGAAAAGAACACTCATCCAATGACACTGGTGGATCCATATGCGGTTTGTGGAAAGAATAGACATGCAATGACTCTAGCTGTGGTTTAAGAAAAAACAAACATGCAATTACTCTAGATGTGGTTCAAAAAAAGAACATACTTGTAATGACACTAGTGGATCCATGTGTGGATTGTGAGAAGAACACACATGCAATGACACTAGGTGTGGTTCATGAAAAGAACACTCATCCAATGACACTGGTGGACTCATATGTGGTTTGTGGAAAGAACAGACATGCAATGACAATGGGTGTGGTTCATGAAAATAAAACTCATCCAATGACACTGGTGGATCCATATGTGGTTTGTGAAAAGAACGGACATGCAATGACTCTAGCTATCGTTTAAGAAAAGAACAGACATGCAATGACTCTAGTTGTGGATCATGAAAAGAACACACGTCTAGTCAAACTGGTGTATCCTTATGTGGTTTGTGGAAAGAATAGATATGTAATGACTCTGGATGTGGTTCATGAAAAGAACAGACATGCAATGACACTGGTGGATCCATGTGTGGTTTGTGAGAAGAACACACATGCAATGACTCTGGATGTGGTTCATGAAAAGAACTCTCATCCAATGACACTGGTGGATCCATATGTGGTTTGTGGAAACAACAAACATGCAATGACATTGGGTGTGGTTCATGAAAAGAACACTCGTCCAATGACACTGGTGGATCCATATGTGGTTTGTGGAAAGAACAAACATGCAATGACTCTAGATGTGGTTTAAGAAAAGAAACGACATGCAATGACTCTAGTTGTGGCTCATGAAAAGAACACACATCCAGTGACACTAGTGTATCCTTATGTGGTTTGTGGAAAGAACTAATATGCAATGACTCTAGCTGTGGTTTGTGAAAAGAACAGACATGCAATGACACCGGGTGTGGTTCACGAAAAGAACACTCATCCAATGACACTGGTGGATCCATATGCGGTTTGTGGAAAGAATAGACATGCAATGACTCTAGCTATGGTTTAAGAAAAAACAAACATGCAATTACTCTAGATGTGGTTCAAAAAAAGGACATACATGTAATGACACTGGTGGATCCATGTGTGGATTTTGAGAAGAACACACATGCAATGACACTAGGTGTGGTTCATGAAAAGAACACTCATCCAATGACACTGGTGGATTCATATGTGGTTTGTGGAAAGAACAGACATGCAATGACAGTGGGTGTGGTTCATGAAAAGAAAACTCATCCAATGACACTGGTGGATCCATATGTGGTTTGTGGAAATAACAGACATGCAATGACTCTAGCTATGGTTTAAGAAAAGAACAGACATGCAATGACTCTAGTTGTGGATCATGAAAAGAACACATGTCCAGTCAAACTGGTGTATCATTATGTGGTTTGTGGAAACAATAGATATGTAATGACTCTGGATGTGGTTCGTGAAAAGAACAGACATGCAATGACACTGGTGGATGCATGTGTGGTTTTTGAGAAGAATTCACATGCAATGACTCTGGCTGTGGTTCATGAAAAGAACACACATGCAATGACACTGCTGGATCCATGTGTGGTTTGTGATAAGAACATACATGCAATGACACCGGGTGCATGAAAAGAACACACATCCAATGACACTGGTGTATCCTTATGTGGTTTGTGAAAAGAGCACACATGCAATGACACTGGTGGATCGATGTGTGGTTCGTGAGAAGAACACACATACAATGACACTGGGTGTGGTTCATGAAAAGAACCCTCATCCAATCACACTGGTGGATCTATATGTGGTTTGTGGAAAGAACAGACATGCAATGACACTGGGTGTGGTTCACGAAAAGAACACTCATCCAATGACATTGGTGGATCCATATGAAGTTTGTGGAAAGAATAGACATGCAATGACTCTAGCTGTGGTTTAAGAAAAAACAAACATGCAACTATTCTAGATGTGGTTCAAAAAAAGAACATACATGTAATGACACTGGTGGATCCATGTGTGGATTGTGAGAAGAACACACATGCAATGACAGTAGGTGTGGTTCATGAAAAGAACACTGATCCAATGACACTGGTGGATTCATATGTGGTTTGTGGAAAGAACAGACTTGCAATGACACCGGGTGTGGTTCATGAAAAGAAAACTCATCCAATGACACTGGTGGATCCATATATGGTTTGTGGAAAGAACAGACATGCAATGACTCTAGCTATGGTTTAAGAAAAGAACAGACATGCAATGACTCTAGTTGTGGATCATGAAAAGAACACACGTCCAGTCAAACTGGTGTATCCTTATGTGGTTTGTGGAAAGAATAGATATGTAATGACTCTGGATGTGGTTCATGAAAAGAACAGACATGCAATGACACTGGTGGATCCATGTGTGGTTTGTGAGAAGAACACACATGCAATGACTCTGGATGTGGTTCATGAAAAGAACTCTCATCGAATGACACTGGTGGATCCATATGTGGTTTGTGGAAAGAACAAACATGCAATGACATTGGGTGTGGTTCATGAAAAGAACACTCGTCCAATGACACTGGTGGATCCATATGTGGTTTGTGCAAAGAACAAACATGCAATGACTCTAGCTGTGGTTTAAGAAAAGAAACAACATGCAATGACTCTAGTTGTGGCTCATGAAAAGAACACACATCCAGTGACACTAGTGTATCCTTATGTGGTTTGTGGAAAGAACTAATAGGCAATGACTCTAGCTGTGGTTTGTTAAAAGAACAGACATGCAATGACACTGGTGGATCCATGTGTGGTTTATGAGAAGAACACACATCCAATGACACTGGTGGATCCATATGTGGTTTGTGGAAAGAACAGACATGCAATGACTCTAGCTGTGGTTTAAGAAAAGAAATGACATGCAATGACTCTAGTTGTGGTTCATGAAAAGAACACACCCAGTGACACTGGTGTATCCTTATGTCGTTTGTGGAAAGAACTGATATGCAATGACTAGATGTGATTTGTGAAAAGAATAGACATGCAATGACACTAGTGGATCCATGTGTGGTTTGCGAGAAGAACACACATGCAATGACTCTGGCTGTGGTTCATGAAAAGAACTCTCATCCAATGACACTGGTGGATCCATATGGGTTTTGTGGAAAGAACAAACATGCAATGACACTGGGTGTGGTTCATGAAAAGAACACTCATCCAATGACACTGGTGGATCCATATGTGGTTTGTGAAAAGAACAGACATGCAATGACTCTAGCTGTGGTTTAAGAAAAGAAATGACACGCAATGACTCTAGTTGTGGTTTCCTGAAAAGAACACACATCGAGTGTGACTAGTGTATCCTTATGTGGTTTGTGGAAAGAACTAACATGCAATGACTCTAGCTCTGGTTTGTGAAAAGAACAGACATGCAATGACACTGGTGGATCCATGTGTGGTTTATGAGAAGAACACACATGCAATGACACTGGGTGTGCTTCATGAAAAGAACACACATCCAATGACACCGGTGTATCCTTATGTGGTTTGTGATAAGAACATACATGCAATGACACTGGCTGTGGTTCATGAAAAGAACAGACATGCAATGACACTAGTGGATCCATGTGTGGTTTTTGAGAAGAATTCACATGCAATGACTCTGGCTGTGGTTCATGAAAAGAACACACATGGAATGACACTGGTGGATCCATGTGTGGTTTGTGATAAGAACACACATGCAATAACACCGGGTGTGGTTCATGAAAAGAACACACATCCAATGACACTGGTGCATCCTTATGTGGTTTGTTAAAAGAGCACGCATGCAATGACACTGGTGGATCGATGTGTGGTTCGTGAGAAGAACACACATACAATGACACTAGGTGTGGTTCATGAAAAGAACCCTCATCCAATGACACTGGTGGATCTATATGTGGTTTGTGGAAAGAACAGACATGCAATGACACTGGGTGTGGTTCACGAAAAGAACACTCATCCAATGACACTGGTGGATCCATATGCGGTTTGTGGAAAGAATAGACATGCAATGACTCTAGCTATGGTTTAAGAAAAAACAAACATGCAATTACTCTAGATGTGGTTCAAAAAATGGACATACATGTAATGACACTGGTGGATCCATGTGTGAATTGTGAGAAGAACACACATGCAATGACACTAGGTGTGGTTCATGAAAAGAACACTCATCCAATGACACTGGTGGATTCATATGTGGTTTGTGGAAAGAACAGACATGCAATGACACTGGGTGTGGTTCATGAAAAGAAAACTCATCCAATGACACTGGTGGATCCATATGTGCTTTCTGGAAAGAACAGACATGCAATGACTCTGGCTATGGTTTAAGAAAAGAACAGACATGTAATGACTCTTGTTGTGGATCATGAAAAGACCACACGTCCAGTCAAACTGGTGTATCCTTATGTGGTTTGTGGAAATAATAGATATGTAATGACTCTGGATGTGGTTCGTGAAAAGAACAGACATGCAATGACACTGGTGGATCCATGTGTGGTTTTTGAGAAGAATTCACATGCAATGACTCTGGCTGTGGTTCATGAAAAGAACACACATGCAATGACACTGCTGGATCCATGTGTGGTTTGTGATAAGAACACACATGCAATGACACCGGGTGTGGTTCATGAAAAGAACACACATCCAATGACACTGGTGTATCCTTATGTGGTTTGTGAAAAGAGCACACATGCAATGACACTGGTGGATCGATGTGTGGTTCATGAGAAGAACACACATACAATGACACTGGGTGTGGTTCATGAAAAGAACCCTCGTCCAATGACACTGGTGGATCTATATGTGGTTTGTGGAAAGAACAGACATGCAATGACACTGGGTGTGGTTCACGAAAAGAACACTCATCCAATGACACTGGTGGATCCATATGCGTCTTGTGGAAAGAATAGACATGCAATGACTCTAGCTGTGGTTTAAGAAAAAACAAACATGCAATTACTCTAGATGTGGTTCAAAAAAAGAACATACATGTAATGACACTAGTGGATCCATGTGTGGATTGTGAGAAGAACACACATGCAATGACACTAGGTGTGGTTCATGAAAAGAACACTCATCCAATGATACTGGTGGATTCATATGTGGTTTATGGAAAGAACAGACATGCAATGACACTGGGTGTGGCTCATGAAAATAAAACTAATCCAATGACACTGGTGGATCCATATGTGGTTTGTGGAAAGAACCGACATGCAATGACTCTAGCTATGGTTTAAGAAAATAACAGACATGCAATGACTCTAGTTGTGGATCATGAAAAGAACACACGTCTAGTCAAACTGGTGTATCTTTATGTGGTTTGTGGAAAGAATAGATATGTAATGACTCTGGATGTGGTTCATGAAAAGAACATACATGCAATGACACTAGTGGATCCATGTGTGGTTTGTGAGAAGAACACACAAGCAATGACTCTGGATGTGGTTCATGAAAAGAACTATCATCCAATGACACTGGTGGATCCATATGTGGTTTGTGGAAAGAACAAACATGCAATGACATTGGGTGTGGTTCATGAAAAGAACACTCGTCCAATGACACTGGTGGATCCATATGTGGTTTGCGGAAAGAACAAACATGCAATGACTCTAGCTGTGGTTTAAGAAAAGAAACGACATGCAATGACTCTAGTTGTAGTTCATGAAAAGAACACACATCCAATGACACTAGTGTATCCTTATGTGGTTTGTGGAAAGAACTAACATGCAATGAATCTAGATGTGGTTTGCGAAAAGAACAGACATGAAATGACACTGGTGGATCCATGTGTGGTTTATGAGAAGAACACACATCCAATGACACTGGTGGATCCATATGTGGTTTGTGGAAAGAACAGACGTGCAATGACTCTAGCTGTGGTTTAAGAAAAGAAGCGACATGCAATGACTCTAGTTGTGGTTCATGAAAAGAACACACATCCAGTGACACTGGTGTATCCTTATGTGGTTTGTGGAAAGAACTGATATGCAATGACTAGATGTGATTTGTGAAAAGAATAGACATGCAATGACACTAGTGGATCCATGTGTGGTTTGTGAGAAGAACACACATGCAATGACTCTGGCTGTGGTTCATGAAAAGAACTCTCATCCAATGACACTTGTGGATCCATATGTGGTTTGTGGAAAGAACAAACATGCAATGACACTGGGTGTGGTTCATGAAAAGAACACTCATCCAATGACACTAGTGGATCCATATGTTGTTTGTGGAAAGAACAGACATGCAATGAGTCTAGCTGTGGTTTAAGAAAGGAAACGACACGCAATGACTCTAGTTGTGGTTCATGAAAAGAACACACATCCAGTGACACTAGTGTATCCTTATGTGGTTTGTGGAAAGAACTAACATGCAATGACTCTAGCTGTGGTTTGTGAAAAGAACAGACATGCAATGACACTGGTGGATCCATGTGTGGTTTATGAGAAGAACAGACATGCAATGACACTGGGTGTGCTTCATGAAAAGAACACACATCCAATGACACCGGTGTATCCTTATGTGGTTTGTGATAAGAACATACATGCAATGACACTGGGTGTGGTTCATGAAAAGAACAGACATGCATTGACACTGGTGGATCCATGTGTGGTTTTTGAGAAGAATTCACATGCAATGACTCTGGCTGTGGTTCATGAAAAGAACACACATGCAATGACACTGGTGGATCCATGTGTGGTTTGTGATAAGAACACACATGCAATGACACCGGGTGTGGTTCATGAAAAGAACACACATCCAATGACACTAGTGTATCCTTATGTGGTTTGTTAAAAGAGCACACATGCAATGACACTGGTGGATCGATGTGTGGTTCGTGAGAAGAACACACATACAATGACACTGGGTGTGGTTCATGAAAAGAACCCTCATCCAATGACACTGGTGGATCCATATGTGGTTTGTGGAAAGAATAGACATGCAATGACACTGGGTGTGGTTCACGAAAAGAACACTCATCCAATGACACTGGTGGATCCATATGCGGTTTGTGGAAAGAATAGACATGCAATGACTCTAGCTGTTGTTTAAGAAAAAACAAACATGCAATTACTCTAGATGTGGTTCAAAAAAAGAACATACATGTAATGACACTGGTGGATCCATGTGTGGATTGTGAGAAGAACACACATGCAATGACACTAGGTGTGGTTCATGAAAAGAACACTCATCCAATGACACCGGTGGATTCATATGTGGTTTGTGGAAAGAACAGACATGCAATGACACTGGGTGTGTTTCATGAAAACAAAACTCATCCAATGATACTGGTGGATCCATATGTGGTTTGTGGAAAGAACAGACATGCAATGACTCTAGCTATGGTTTAAGAAAAGAACAGACATGCAATGACTCTAGTTGTGGATCATGAAAAGAACACATGTCCAGTCAAACTGGTGTATCCTTATATGGTTTGTGGAAATAATGAATATGTAATGACTCTGGATGTGGTTCATGAAAAGAATAGACATGCAATGACACTGGTGGATCCATGTGTGGTTTGTGAGAAGAACACACATGCAATGACTCTCGATGTGGATCATGAAAAGAACTCTCATCCAATGACACTGGTGGATCCATATGTGGTTTGTGGAAAGAACAAACATGCAATGACATTGGGTGTGGTTCATGAAAAGAACACTCGTCCAATGACACCTGTGGATCCATAAGTGGTTTGTGGAAAGAACAAACATGCAATGACTCTAGCTATGGTGTAAGAAAAGAAACGACATGCAATGACTCTACTTGTGGTTCATGAAAAGAACACACATCCAGTGACACTAGTGTATCCTTATGTGCTTTGTGGAAAGAACTAACATGCAATGACTCTAGCTATGGTTTGTGAAAAGAACATACATGCAACGACACTGGTGGATCCATGTGTGGTTTATGAGAAGAACACACATCCAATGACACTGGTGGATCCATATGTGGTTTGTGGAAAGAACAGACATGCAATGACTCTAGCTGTGGTTTAAGAAAAGAAACAACATGATGTGACTCTAGTTGTGGTTCATGAAAAGAACACACATCCAGTGACACTGGTGTATCCTTATGTGGTTTGTGGAAAGAACTGATATGCAATGACTAGATGTGATTTGTGAAAAGAATAGACATGCAATGACACTAGTGGATCCATGTGTGGTTTGTGAGAAGAACACACATGCAATGACTCTGGCTGTGGTTCATGAAAAGAACTCTCATCCAATGACACTGGTGGATCCATATGTGGTTTGTGGAATGAACAAACATGCAATGACACTGGGTGTGGTTCATGAAAAGAACACTCATCCAATGACACTGGTGGATCCATATGTTGTTTGTGGAAAGAACAGACATGCAATGAGTCTAGCTGTGGTTTAAGAAAGGAAACGACACGCAATGACTCTAGTTGTGGTTCATGAAAAGAACACACATCCAGTGACACTAGTGTATCCTTATGTGGTTTGTGGAAAGAACTAACATGCAATGACTCTAGCTGTGGTTTGTGAAAAGAACAGACATGCAATGACACTGGTGGATCCATGTGTGGTTTATGAGAAGAACAGACATGCAATGACACTGGGTGTGCTTCATGAAAAGAACACACATCCAATGACACCGGTGTATCCTTATGTGGTTTGTGATAAGAACATACATGCAATGACACTGGGTGTGGTTCATGAAAAGAACATACATGCATTGACACTGGTGGATCCATGTGTGGTTTTTGAGAAGAATTCACATGCAATGACTCTGGCTGTGGTTCATGAAAAGAACACACATGCAATGACACTGGTGGATCCATGTGTGGTTTGTGATAAGAACACACATGCAATGACACCGGGTGTGGTTCATGAAAAGAACACACATCCAATGACACTAGTGTATCCTTATGTGGTTTGTTAAAAGAGCACACATGCAATGACACTGGTGGATCGATGTGTGGTTCGTGAGAAGAACACACATACAATAACACTGGGTGTGGTTCATGAAAAGAACCCTCATCCAATGACACTGGTGGATCCATATGTGGTTTGTGGAAAGAATAGACATGCAATGACACTGGGTGTGGTTCACGAAAAGAACACTCATCCAATGACACTGGTGGATCCATATGCGGTTTGTGGAAAGAATAGACATGCAATGACTCTAGCTGTTGTTTAAGAAAAAACAAACATGCAATTACTCTAGATGTGGTTCAAAAAAAGAACATACATGTAATGGCACTGGTGGATCCATGTGTGGATTGTGAGAAGAACACACATGCAATGACACTAGGTGTGGTTCATGAAAAGAACACTCATCCAATGACACCGGTGGATTCATATGTGGTTTGTGGAAAGAACAGACATGCAATGACACTGGGTGTGTTTCATGAAAACAAAACTCATCCAATGACACTGGTGGATCCATATGTGGTTTGTGGAAAGAACAGACATGCAATGACTCTAGCTATGGTTTAAGAAAAGAACAGACATGCAATGACTCTAGTTGTGGATCATGAAAAGAACACACGTCCAGTCAAACTGGTGTATCCTTATATGGTTTGTGGAAATAATGAATATGTAATGACTCTGGATGTGGTTCATGAAAAGAACAGACATGCAATGACACTGGTGGATCCATGTGTGGTTTGTGAGAAGAACACACATGCAATGACTCTCGATGTGGATCATGAAAAGAACTCTCATCCAATGACACTGGTGGATCCATATGTGGTTTGTGGAAAGAACAAACATGCAATGACATTGGGTGTGGTTCATGAAAAGAACACTCGTCCAATGACACCTGTGGATCCATAAGTGGTTTGTGGAAAGAACAAACATGCAATGACTCTAGCTATGGTGTAAGAAAAGAAACGACATGCAATGACTCTAGTTGTGGTTCATGAAAAGAACACACATCCAGTGACACTAGTGTATCCTTATGTGCTTTGTGGAAAGAACTAACATGCAATGACTCTAGCTATGGTTTGTGAAAAGAACATACATGCAACGACACTGGTGGATCCATGTGTGGTTTATGAGAAGAACACACATCCAATGACACTGGTGGATCCATATGTGGTTTGTGGAAAGAACAGACATGCAATGACTCTAGCTGTGGTTTAAGAAAAGAAACAACATGATGTGACTCTAGTTGTGGTTCATGAAAAGAACACACATCCAGTGACACTGGTGTATCCTTATGTGGTTTGTGGAAAGAACTGATATGCAATGACTAGATGTGATTTGTGAAAAGAACAGACATGCAATGACACTAGTGGATCCATGTGTGGTTTGTGAGAAGAACACACATGCAATGACTCTGGCTGTGGTTCATGATAAGAACTCTCATCCAATGACACTGGTGGATCCATATGTGGTTTGTGGAAAGAAAAAACATGCAATGACACTGGGTGTGGTTCATGAAAAGAACACTCATCCAATGACACTGGTGGATCCATATGTTGGGAAACGACACGCAATGACTCTAGCTGTGGTTCATGAAAAGAACACACATCCAGTGACACTAGTGTATCCTTATGTGGTTTGTGGAAAGAACTAACATGCAATGACTCTAGCTGTGGTTTGTGAAAAGAAAAGACATGCAATGACACTGGTGGATCCATGTGTGGTTTATGAGAAGAACAGACATGCAATGACACTGGGTGTGCTTCATGAAAAGAACACACATCCAATGACACCGGTGTATCCTTATGTGGTTTGTGATAAGAACATACATGCAATGACACTGGGTGTGGTTCATGAAAAGAACAGACATGCATTGACACTGGTGGATCCATGTGTGGTTTTTGAGAAGAATTCACATGCAATGACTCTGGCTGTGGTTCATGAAAAGAACACACATGCAATGACACTGGTGGATCCATGTGTGGTTTGTTATAAGAACACACATGCAATGACACCGGGTGTGGTTCATGAAAAGAACACACATCCAATGACACTAGTGTATCCTTATGTGGTTTGTTAAAAGAGCACACATGCAATGACACTGGTGGATCGATGTGTGGTTCGTGAGAAGAACACACATACAATGACACTGGGTGTGGTTCATGAAAAGAACCCTCATCCAATGACACTGGTGGATCCATATGTGGTTTGTGGAAAGAATAAACATGCAATGACACTGGGTGTGGTTCACGAAAAGAACACTCATCCAATGACACTGGTGGATCCATATGCGGTTTGTGGAAAGAATAGACATGCAATGACTCTAGCTGTGGTTTAAGAAAAAACAAACATGCAATTACTCTAGATGTGGTTCAAAAAAAGAACATACATGTAATGACACTTGTGGATCCATGTGTGGATTGTGAGAAGAACACACATGCAATGACACTAGGTGTGGTTCATGAAAAGAACACTCATCCAATGACACTGGTGGATTCATATGTGGTTTGTGGAAAGAACAGACATGCAATGACACTTGGTGTGTTTCATGAAAAGAAAACTCATCCAATGACACTGGTGGATCCATATGTGGTTTGTGGAAAGAACAGACATGCAATGACTCTAGCTATGGTTTAAGAAAAGAACAGACATGCAATGACTCTAGTTGTGGATCATGAAAAGAACACACGTCCAGTTAAACTGGTGTATCCTTATGTGGTTTGTGGAAATAATAAATATGTAATGACTCTGGATGTAATTCATGAAAAGAACAAACATGCAATGACACTGGTGGATCCATTTGTGGTTTGTGAGAAGAACACACATGCAATGACTCTCGATGTGGATCATGAAAAGAACTCTCATCCAATGACACTGGTGGATCCATATGTGGTTTGTGGAAAGAACAAACATGCAATGACATTGGGTGTGGTTCATGAAAAGAACACTCGTCCAATGACACTGGTGGATCCATATTTGGTTTGTGGAAAGAACAAACATGCAATGACTCTAGCTATGGTGTAAGAAAAGAAACGACATGCAATGACTCTAGTTGTGGTTCATGAAAAGAACACACATCCAGTGACACTAGTGTATCCTTATGTGCTTTGTGGAAAGAACTAACATGAAGTGACTCTAGCTGTGGTTTGTGAAAAGAACATACATGCAATGACACTGGTGGATCCATGTGGGGTTTATGATAAGAACACACATCCAATGACACTGGTGGATCCATATGTGGTTTGTGGAAAGAACAGACATGCAATGACTCTAGCTGTGGTTTAAGAAAAGAAACAACATGCAATGACTCTAGTTGTGGTTCATGAAAAGAACACACATCTAGTGATTGGTGTATCCTTATGTGGTTTGTGGAAAGAACTGATATGCAATGACTAGATGTGATTTGTGAAAAGAACAGACATGCAATGACACTAGTGGATCCATGTGTGGTTTGTGAGAAGAACACACATGCAATGACTCTGGCTGTGGTTCATGACAAGAAATCTCATCCAATGACACTGGTGGATCCATATGTGGTTTGTGGAAAGAAAAAACATGCAATGACACTGGGTGTGGTTCATGAAAAGAGCACTCATCGAATGACACTGGTGGATCCATATGTGGTTTGTGGAAAGAACAGACATGCAATGACTCTAGTTGTGGTTCATGAAAAGAACACACATCCAATCACAGTAGTGTATCCTTATATGGTTTGTGGAAAGAACTAACATGCAATGACTCTAGCTGTGGTTTGTGAAAAGAACAGACATGCAATGACACTGGTGGATCCATGTGTGGTTTATGAGAAGAACACACATGCAATGACACTGGGGGTGCTTCATGAAAAGAACACACATACAATGACACCGGTGTATCCTTATGTGGTTTGTGATAAGAACATACATGCAATGACACTGGCTGTGGTTCATGAAAACAACAGACATGCAATGACACTGGTGGATCCATGTGTGGTTTTTGAGAAGAATTCACATGCAATGACTCTGGCTGTGGTTCATGAAAAGAACACACATGCAGTGACACTGGTGGATGCATGTGTGGTTTGTGAGAAGAACACACATGCAATGACACTGGGTGTGGTTCATGAAAAGAACACACATCCAATGACACTGGTGTATCCTTATGTGGTTTGTGAAAAGAGCACACATGCAATGAAACTGGTGGATCCATGTGTGGTTTGTGAGAAGAACACACATGCAATGACACTTGGTGTGGTTCATGAAAAGAACACTCATCCAATGACACTGGTGGATCCATATGTGGTTTGTGGAAAGAACATACATGCAATGACACTAGGTGTGGTTCACGAAAAGAACACTCATCCAATGACACTGGTGGATCCATATGCGGTGTGTGGAAAGAATAGACATGCAATGACTCTAGCTGTGGTTTAAGAAAAAACAAACATGCAATTACTCTAGATGTGGTTCAAAAAAAGAACATACATGTAATGACACTTGTGGATCCATGTGTGGATTGTGAGAAGAACACACATGCAATGACACTAGGTGTGGTTCATGAAAAGAACACTCATCCAATGACACTGGTGGATTCATATGTGGTTTGTGGAAAGAACAGACATGCAATGACACTTGGTGTGTTTCATGAAAAGAAAACTCATCCAATGACACTGGTGGATCCATATGTGGTTTGTGGAAAGAACAGACATGCAATGACTCTAGCTATGGTTTAAGAAAAGAACAGACATGCAATGACTCTAGTTGTGGATCATGAAAAGAACACACGTCCAGTTAAACTGGTGTATCCTTATGTGGTTTGTGGAAATAATAAATATGTAATGACTCTGGATGTAAGTCATGAAAAGAACAAACATGCAATGACACTGGTGGATCCATTTGTGGTTTGTGAGAAGAACACACATGCAATAACTCTCGATGTGGATCATGAAAAGAACTCTCATCCAATGACACTGGTGGATCCATATGTGGTTTGTGGAAAGAACAAACATGCAATGACATTGGGTGTGGTTCATGAAAAGAACACTCGTCCAATGACACCGGTGGATCCATATTTGGTTTGTGGAAAGAACAAACATGCAATGACTCTAGCTATGGTGTAAGAAAAGAAACGACATGCAATGACTCTAGTTGTGGTTCATGAAAAGAACACACATCCAGTGACACTAGTGTATCCTTATGTGCTTTGTGGAAAGAACTAACATGAAGTGACTCTAGCTGTGGTTTGTGAAAAGAACATACATGCAATGACACTGGTGGATCCATGTGGGGTTTATGATAAGAACACACATCCAATGACACTGGTGGATCCATATGTGGTTTGTGGAAAGAACAGACATGCAATGACTCTAGCTGTGGTTTAAGAAAAGAAACAACATGCAATGACTCTAGTTGTGGTTCATGAAAAGAACACACATCCAGTGATTGGTGTATCCTTATGTGGTTTGTGGAAAGAACTGATATGCATTGACTAGATGTGATTTGTGAAAAGAACAGACATGCAATGACACTAGTGGATCCATGTGTGGTTTGTGAGAAGAACACACATGCAATGACTCTGGCTGTGGTTCATGACAAGAAATCTCATCCAATGACACTGGTGGATCCATATGTGGTTTGTGGAAAGAAAAAACATGCAATGACACTGGGTGTGGTTCATGAAAAGAACACTCATCCAATGACACTGGTGGATCCATATGTGGTTTGTGGAAAGAACAGACATGCAATGACTCTAGTTGTGGTTCATGAAAAGAACACACATCCAATCACAGTAGTGTATCCTTATGTGGTTTGTGGAAAGAACTAACATGCAATGACTCTAGCTGTGGTTTGTGAAAAGAACAGACATGCAATGACACTGGTGGATCCATGTGTGGTTTATGAGAAGAACACACATGCAATGACACTGGGGGTGCTTCATGAAAAGAACACACATACAATGACACCGGTGTATCCTTATGTGGTTTGTGATAAGAACATACATGCAATGACACTGGCTGTGGTTCATGAAAAGAACAGACATGCAATGACACTGGTGGATCCATGTGTGGTTTTTGAGAAGAATTCACATGCAATGACTCTGGCTGTGGTTCATGAAAAGAACACACATGCAGTGACACTGGGTGTGGTTCATGAAAAGAACACACATCCAATGACACTGGTGTATCCTTATGTGGTTTGTGAAAAGAGCACACATGCAATGAAACAGGTGGATCCATGTGTGGTTTGTGAGAAGAACACACATGCAATGACACTTGGTGTGGTTCATGAAAAGAACACTCATCCAATGACACTGGTGGATCCATATGTGGTTTGTGGAAAGAACATACATGCAATGACACTAGGTGTGGTTCACGAAAAGAACACTCATCCAATGACACTGGTGGATCCATATGCGGTGTGTGGAAAGAATAGACATGCAATGACTCTAGCTGTGGTTTGAGAAAGAACAAACAGGCAATGACTCTAGTTGTGGTTCATGAAAAGAACACACATCCAGGGACACTAATGTATGCTTACGTGGTTTGTGGAAAGAACAGACATGCAATGACTCTGGCTGTGGTTCATGAAAAGAATAGACATGCAATAACACTGGTGGATCCATGTGTGGTTTGTGAGAAGAACACACATGCAATGACTCTGGCTATAGTTCATGAAAAGAAAACACATGCAATGACACTGGTGGATCCATGTAAGGTTTGTGAGAAGAACACACATGCAATGACACTGGGTGTGGTTCATGAAAAGAACAGACATGCAATGACTCTAGTTGTGGTTTGTAAAAATAACACACATCCAGTGACACTGGTGGATCCATATGTGGTTTGTCGAAAGAGCAGACATGCAATGACTCTAGCTCTGGTTTGTGAAAAAAACAGACGTGCAATGACACTGGTGGATCAATGTGTGGTTTGTGAGAAGAACACACATGCAATGACACTTGGTGTGGTGCATGAAAAGAAGATACATCCAATGACACTGGTGTATCCTTATGTGGTTTGTGAGAAGAACAGGCATACAATGACTCTCGATGTGGTTGAAAAAAAGAACATACATGCAATGACACTAGTGGATCCATTTGTGGTTTGTGAGAAGAACACACATGCAATGACTCTGGCTGTGGTTCATGAAAAGAACGCACATGCAATGACGCTGGTGGATCCATGTGTGGTTTGTGAAAGAACACACATGCAATGATGTTGGGTCTAGTTCATGAAAAGAACACACATCCAATGACACTGGTGTATCCTTATGTGCTTTGTGAAAAGAGCACACATGCAATGAGATTGTTGGATCCATGTCTGGTTTGTGAGATGAACACACATGCAATGACACTGGATGTGGTTCATGAAAAGAACACACATCCAGTCACACTAGTGTATCCTTATGTGGTTTGTGGAAAGAACTAACATGCAATGACTCTAGCTGAGGTTTGTGAAAAGAACAGACATGCAATGACACTGGTGGATCCATGTGTGGTTTATGAGAAGAACACATATGCAATGACACTGGGGGTGCTTCATGAAAAGAACACACATCCAATGACACCGGTGTATCCTTATGTGGTTTGTGATAAGAACATACATGCAATGACACTGCTGTGGTTCATGAAAAGAACAGACATGCAATGACACTGATGGATCCATGTGTGGTTTTTGAGAAGAATTCACATGCAATGACTCTGGCTATGGTTCATGAAAAGAACACACATGCAATGACATTGGTGGATGCATGTGTGGTTTGTGAGAAGAACACACATGCAATGACACTAGGTGTGGTTCATGAAAAGAACACACATCCAATGACACTGGTGTATCCTTATGTGGTTTGTGAAAAGAGCACAAATGCAATGAAACTAGTGGATCCATGTGTGGTTTGTGAGAAGAACACGCATGCAATGACACTTGGTGTGGTTCATGAAAAGAACACTCATCCAATGACACTGGTGGATCCATATGTGGTTTGTGGAAAGAACATGCATGCAATGACACTGGGTATGGTTCACGAAAAGAACACTCATCCAATGACACTGGTGGATCCATATGCGGTGTGTGGAAAGAATAGACATGCAATGACTCTAGCTGTGGTTTAAGAAAGAACAAACAGGCAATGACTCTAGTTGTGGTTCATGAAAAGAACACACATCCAGAGACACTAATGTATGCTTATGTGGTTTGTGGAAAGAACAGACATGCAATGACTTTGGCTGTGGTTCATGAAAAGAATAGACATGCAATAAGACTGGTGGATCCATGTGTGGTTTGTGAGAAGAACACACATGCAATGACTCTGGCTGTGGTTCATGAAAAGAAAACACATGCAATGACACTGGTGGATCCATGTAAGGTTTGTGAGAAGAACACACATGCAATGACACTGGGTGTGGTTCATGAAAAGAACAGACATCCAATGACTCTAGTTGTGGTTTGTAAAAATAACACACATCCAGTGACACTGGTGGATCCATATGTGGTTTGTGGAAAGAGCAGACATGCAATGACTCTAGCTCTGGTTTGTGAAAAAACCCGACGTGCAATGACACTGGTGGATCAATGTGTGGTTTGTGAGAAGAACACACATGCAATGACACTTGGTGTGGTGAATGAAAAGAAGACACATCCAATGACACTGGTGTATCCTTATGTGGTTTGTGAGAAGAAGAGGCATACAATGACTCTCGATGTGGTTGAAAAAAAGAACATACATGTAATGACACTAGTGGATCCATTTGTGGTTTGTGAGAAGAATACACATGCAATGACTCTGGCTGTGGTTCATGAAAAGAACGCACATGCAATGACGCTGGTGGATCCATGTGTGGTTTGTGAAACAACACACATGCAATGATGTTGGGTCTAGTTCATGAAAAGAACACACATCCAATGACACTGGTGTATCCTTATGTGCTTTGTGAAAAGAGCACACATGCAATGAGATTGGTGGATCCATGTGTGGTTTGTGAGAAGAACACACATGCAATGACACTGGATGTGGTTCATGAAAAGAACACACATCCAGTCAAACTAGTGTATCCTTATGTGGTTTGTGGCAAGAACTAACATGCAATGACTCTAGCTGAGGTTTGTGAAAAGAACAGACATGCAATGACACTGGTGGATCCATGTGTGGTTTATGAGAAGAACACACATGCAATGACACTGGGGGTGCTTCATGAAAAGAACACACATCCAATGACACCGGTGTATCCTTATGTGGTTTGTGATAAGAACATACATGCAATCACACTGGCTGTGGTTCATGAAAAGAACGCACATGCAATGACGCTGGTGGATCCATGTGTGGTTCATGAAAGAACACACATGCAATGATGTTGGGTCTAGGTCATGAAAAGAACACACATCGAATGACACTGGTGTATCCTTATGTGGTTTGTGAAAAGAGCAAACATGCAATGAGATTGGTGGATCCTTGTGTGGTTTGTGAGAAGAACACACATGCAATGACACTAGGTGTGGTTCATGAAAAGAACACTCATCCAATGACACTGGTGGATCCATATGTGGTTTGTGGAACGAACAGACATGCAATGACACTGGGTGTGGTTCATGAAAAGAAGACTCATCCAATGACACTGGTGGATCCATATCTGGTTTGTGGAAAGAACAGACATACAATGACTCTAGCTGTGGTTTGAGAAAGAACAAACATGCAATGACTCTAGTTGTGGTTCATGAAAAGAACACACATCTAGTGAAACTGGTGTATCCTTATGTGGTTTTTGGAAAGAATCGATATGCAATGACTCTGGCTGTGGTTCATGAAAATAACAAACATGCAATGATACTGGTGAATCCATGTGTGGTTTGTGAGAAGAACACACATGCAATGACTCTGGCTGTGGTTCATGAAAAGAACTCTCATCCAATGACACTGGTGGATCCATATGTGGTTTGTGGAAAGAACAGACATGCAATGACACATGGTGTGGTCCATGAAAAGAACACTCATCCAATAACACTGGTGGATCCATATGTGGTTTATGGAAAGTACAAACATGCAATGACACTGGGTGTGGTTCATGAAAAGAACACTCATCCAATGACACTGGTGGATCCATATGTGATTGTGGAAAGAACAGGCATGCAATGACTCTAGCTGTGGTTTAAGAAAAGAAACGACATTGAATGACTCTAGTTGTGCTTCATGAAAAGCACACACATCCAGTGACACTGGTGTGTCCTTATGTGGCTTGTGGAAAGAACTGACATGCAATGACTAGCTGTGGTTTGTGAAAAGAACAGACATGCAACGACACTGGTGGATCCATGTGTGGTTTGTGAGAAGAACACACATGCAATGACACTAGGTGTGGTTCATGAAAACAACACACATCCAATGACATCGGTGTATCCTTATGTGGTTGGTGATAAGAACATACATGCAATGACACTGGCTGTGGTTCATGAAAAAACAGACATGCAATGATACTGGTGGATCCATGTGTGGTTTTTGAGAAGAATCCACATGCAATGACTCTGGCTATGGTTCATGAAAAGAACACACGTGCAATGACACTGGTGGATCCATGTGTGGTTTGTGATAAGAACACACATGCAATGACACTGTGTGTGGTTCATAAAAAGAACACACATCCAAAGACACTGGTGTATCCTTATGTGGTTTGTGAAAAGAGCACACATGCAATGACACTGGTGGATCGATGTGTGGTTCGTGAGAAGAACACACATACAATGACACTGGGTGTGGTTCATGAAAAGAACCCTCATCCAATGACACTGTTGGATCCATATGTGGTTTGTGGAAAGAACAGACATGCAATGACACTGGGTGTGGTTCACGAAAAGAACACTCATCCAATGACACTGGTGGATCCATCTGCGGTTTGTGGAAAGAACAGACATGCAATGACTCTAGCTGTGGTTTAAGAAAAAACAAACATGCAATTACTCTAGATGTGGTTCCAAAAAAGAACATACATGTAATGACACTGGTGGATCCGTGTGTGGTTTGTGAGAAGAACACACATGCAATGACACTAGGTGTGGTTCATGAAAAGAACACACATCTAGTGAAACTGGTGTATCCTTATGTGGTTTTTGGAAAGAATCGATATGCAATGACTCTGGCTGTGGTTCATGAAAATAACAAACATGCAATGATACTGGTGAATCCATGTGTGGTTTGTGAGAAGAACACACATGCAATGACTCTGGCTGTGGTTCATGAAAAGAACTCTCATCCAATGACACTGGTGGATCCATATGTGGTTTGTGGAAAGAACAGACATGCAATGACACATGGTGTGGTCCATGAAAAGAACACTCATCCAATAACACTGGTGGATCCATATGTGGTTTATGGAAAGTACAAACATGCAATGACACTGGGTGTGGTTCATGAAAAGAACACTCATCCAATGACACTGGTGGATCCATATGTGATTGTGGAAAGAACAGGCATGCAATGACTCTAGCTGTGGTTTAAGAAAAGAAACGACATTCAATGACTCTAGTTGTGCTTCATGAAAAGCACACACATCCAGTGACACTGGTGTGTCCTTATGTGGCTTGTGGAAAGAACTGACATGCAATGACTAGCTGTGGTTTGTGAAAAGAACAGACATGCAACGACACTGGTGGATCCATGTGTGGTTTGTGAGAAGAACACACATGCAATGACACTAGGTGTGGTTCATGAAAACAACACACATCCAATGACATCGGTGTATCCTTATGTGGTTGGTGATAAGAACATACATGCAATGACACTGGCTGTGGTTCATGAAAAAACAGACATGCAATGATACTGGTGGATCCATGTGTGGTTTTTGAGAAGAATCCACATGCAATGACTCTGGCTATGGTTCATGAAAAGAACACACGTGCAATGACACTGGTGGATCCATGTGTGGTTTGTGATAAGAACACACATGCAATGACACTGTGTGTGGTTCATAAAAAGAACACACATCCAAAGACACTGGTGTATCCTTATGTGGTTTGTGAAAAGAGCACACATGCAATGACACTGGTGGATCGATGTGTGGTTCGTGAGAAGAACACACATACAATGACACTGGGTGTGGTTCATGAAAAGAACCCTCATCCAATGACACTGTTGGATCCATATGTGGTTTGTGGAAAGAACAGACATGCAATGACACTGGGTGTGGTTCACGAAAAGAACACTCATCCAATGACACTGGTGGATCCATCTGCGGTTTGTGGAAAGAACAGACATGCAATGACTCTAGCTGTGGTTTAAGAAAAAACAAACATGCAATTACTCTAGATGTGGTTCCAAAAAAGAACATACATGTAATGACACTGGTGGATCCGTGTGTGGTTTGTGAGAAGAACACACATGCAATGACACTAGGTGTGGTTCATGAAAAGAACACTCATCCAATGACACCGGTGGATCCATATGTGGTTTGTGGAAAGAACAGACATGCAATGACACTTGGTGTGGTTCATGAAAAGAAAACTCATCCAATGACACTGGTGGATCCATGTGTGGTTTGTGGAAAGAACAGACATGCAATGACTCTAGCTATGGTTTAAGAAAAGAATAGACATGCAATGACTCTAGTTGTGGATCATGAAAAGAACTCACGTCCAGTCAAACTGGTGTATCCTTATGTGGTTTGTGGAAAGAATGGATATGTAATGACTCTGGACGTGGTTCATGAAAAGAACAGACATGCAATGACACTGGTGGATCCACGTGTGGTTTGTGAGAAGAACACACATGCAATGACTCTGGATGCGGTTCATGAAAAGAACTCTCATCCAATGACAATAGTGGATCCATATGTGGTTTGTGGAAAGAACAAACATGCAATGACATTGGGTGTGGTTCATGAAAAGAACACTCATCCAATGACACTGGTGGATCCATATGTGGTTTGTGGAAAGAACAAACATGCAATGACTCTAACTATGGTTTAAGAAAAGAAACAACATGCAATGACTCTAGTTGTGGTTCATGAAAAGAACACACATCCAGTGACACTGGTGTATCCTTATGTGGTTTGTGGAAAGAACTGACACGCAATGACTCTAGCTGTGGTTTGTGAAAAGAACAGACATGCAATGACACTGGTGGATCCATGTGTGGTTTGTGAGAAGAACACACATGCAATGACTCTGGCTGTGGTTCATGAAAAGAAAACACATGCAATGACACTAGTGGTTCCATGTAAGTTTTGTGAGAAGAACACACATGCAATGACACTGGGTGTGGTTCATGAAAAGAACAGACATGCAATGACTCTAGTTGTGGTTTGTAAAAATAACACACATCCAGTGACACTGGTGGATCCATATGTGGTTTGTGGAAAGAGCAGACATGCAATGACTCTAGCTCTGGTTTGTGAAAAAAACAGACGTGCAATGACACTGGTGGATCAATGTGTGGGTTGTGAGAAGAACACACATGCAATGACACTTGGTCTGGTGCATGAAAAGAAGACACATCCAATGACACTGGTGTATCCTTATGTGGTTTGTGAGAAGAACAGGCATACAATGACTCTCGATGTGGTTGAAAAAAAGAACATACATGCGATGACACTGGTGGATCCATTTGTGGTTTGTGAGAAGAACACACATGCAATGACTCTGGCTGTGGTTCATGAAAAGAGCGCACATGCAATGACGTTGGTGGATCCATCTATGGTTTGTGAAATAACACACATGCAATGATGTTGGGTCTAGTTCATGAAAAGAACACACATCCAATGACACTGATGTATCCTTATGTGGTTTGTGAAAAGATCACACATGCAATGAGATTGGTGGATCCATGTGTGGTTTGTGAGAAGAACACACATGTAATGACACTGGGTGTGGTTCATGAAAAGAACACTCATCTAATGACACTCGTGGATCCATATGTGGTTTGTGGAACGAACATACATGCAATGACACTGGGTGTGGAACATGAAAAGAAGACTCATCCAATGACACTAGTGGATCCATATGTGGTTTGTGGAAAGAACAGACATACAATGACTCTAGCTGTGGTTTAAGAAAGAACAAACATGCAATGACTCTAGTTGTGGTTCATGAAAAGAACACACATCTAGTGAAACTGGTGTATCCTTATGTGGTTTTTGGAAAGAATAGATATGAAATGACTCTGGCTGTGGTTCATGAAAATAACAGACATGCAATGACACTTGTGGATCCATGTGTGGTTTGTGAGAAGAACACACATGCAATGACTCTGGCTGTGGTTCATGAAAAGAACTCTCATCCAATGACACTGGTGGATCCATATGTGGTTTGTGGAAAGAACAGACATGCAATGACACAGGGTGTGGTCAATGAAAAGAACACTCATCCAATGACACTGGTGGATCCATATGTGGTTTGTGGAAACTACAAACATGCAATGACACTGGGTGTGGTTCATGAAAAGAACACTCATCCAATGACACTGGTAGATCCATATGTGGTTTGTGGAAAGAACAGGCATGCAATGACTCTAGCTGTGGTTTAAGAAAAGAAACGACATTCAATGACTCTAGTTGTGGTTCATGAAAAGAACACACATCCAGTGACACTGGTGTGTCCTTATGTGGTTTGTAGAAAGAACTTACATGCAATGACTAGCTGTGGTTTGTGAAAAGAACGGACTTGCAACGACACTGGTGGATCCATGTGTGGTTTGTGAGAAGAACACACATGCAATGACACTAGGTGTGGTTCATGAAAAGAACACACATCCAATGACATCGTTGTATCCTTATGTGGTTTGTGATAAGAACAGACATGCAATGACACTGGCTGTGGTTCATGAAAAAACAGACATGCAATGACACTGGTGGATGCATGTGTGGTTTTTGAGAAGAATTCACATGCAATGACTCTGGCTGTGGTTCATGAAAAGAACACACGTGCAATGACACTGGTGGATCCATGTGTGGTTTGTGATAAGAACACACATGCAATGACACTGTGTGTGGTTCATGAAAAGAACACACATCCAAAGACACTGGTGTATCCTTATGTGGTTTGTGAAAAGAGCACACATGCAGTGACATTGGTGGATCGATGTGTGGTTCGTGAGAAGAACATACATACAATGACACTGGGTGTGGTTCATGAAAAGAACCCTCATCCAATGACACTGGTGGATCCATATGTGGTTTGTGGAAAGAACAGACATGCAATGACACTGGGTGTGGTTCACGAAAAGAACACTCATCCAATGACACTGCTGGATCCATATGCGGTTTGTGGAAAGAACAGACATGCAATGACTCTAGCTGTGGTTTAATAAAAAACAAACATGCAATTACTCTAGATGTGGTTCCAAAAAAGAACATACATGTAATGACACTGGTGGATCCGTGTGTGGTTTGTGAGAAGAACACACATGCAATGACACTAGGTGTGGTTCATGAAAAGATCACTCATCCAATGACACCGGTGGATCCATATGTGGTTTGTGGAAAGAACAGCATGCAATGACACTTGGTGTGGTTCATGAAAAGAAAACTCATCCAATGACACTGGTGGATCCATATGTGGTTTGTGGAAAGAACAGACATGCAATGACTCTAGCTATGGTTTAAGAAAAGAACAGACATGCAATGACTCTAGTTGTGGATCATGAAAAGAACTCACGTCCAGTCAAACTAGTGTATCCTTATGTGGTTTGTGGAAAGAATAGATATGTAATGACTCTGGACGTGGTTCATGAAAAGAACAGACATGCAATGACACTGGTGGATCCATGTGTGGTTTGCGAGAAGAACGCACATGCAATGACTCTGGATGCGGTTCATGAAAAGAACTCTCATCCAATGACACTAGTGGATCCATATGTGGTTTGTCGAAAGAACAAACATGCAATGACATTGGGTGTGGTTCATGAAAAGAACACTCATCCAATGACACTGGTGGATCCATATGTGGTTTGTGGAAAGAAAAAACATGCAATGACTCTAGCTGTGGTTTAAGAAAAGAAACAACATGCAATGACTCTAGTTGTGGTTCATGAAAAGAACACACATCCAGTGACACTGGTGTATTCTTATGTGGTTTGTGGAAAGAACTGACACGCAATGACTCTAGTTGTGGTTTGTGAAAAGAACAGACATGCAATGACACTGGTGGATGCATGTGTTGTTTGTGAGAAGAACACACATGCAATGACTATGGCTGTGGTTCATGAAAAGAAAACACATGCAATGACACTGGTGGATCCATGTAAGGTTTGTGAGAAGAACACACATGCAATGACACTGGGTGTGGTTCATGAAAAGAACAGACATGCAATGACTCTAGTTGTGGTTTGTAAAAATAACACACATCAAGTGACACTGGTGGATCCATATGTGGTTTGTGGAAAGAGCAGACATGCAATGACTCTAGCTCTGCTTTGTGAAAAAAACAAACGTGCAATGACACTGGTGGATCAATGTGTGGTTTGTGAGAAGAACACAAATGCAATGAAACTTGGTGTGGTGCATGAAAAGAAGACACATCCAATGACACTGGTGTATCCTTATGTGGTTTGTGAGAAGAACAGGCATACAATGACTCTCGATGTGGTTGAAAAAAAGAACATACATGCAATGACACTGGTGGATCCATTTGTGGTTTGTGAGAAGAACACACATGCAATGACTCTGGCTGTGGTTCATGAAAAGAACGCACATGCAATGACGCTGGTGGATCCATGTGTGGTTTGTGAAAGAACACACATGCAATGATGTTGGGTCTAGTTCATGAAAAGAACACACATCCAATGACACTGGTGTATCCTTATGTGGTTTGTGAAAAGAGCACACATGCAATGAGATTCATGGATCCATGTGTGGTTTGTGAGAAGAACACACATGCAATGACACTGGGTGTGGTTCATGAAAAGAATACTCATCCAATGACACTGGTGGATCCATATGTGGTTTGTGGAACGAACAGACATGCAATGACACTGGGTGTGGTTCATGAAAAGAAGACTCATCCAATGTCACTGGTGGATCCATATGTGGTTTGTGGAAAGAACAGACATACAATGACTCTAGCTGTGATTTAAGAAACAACAAACATGCAATGACTCTAGTTGTGTTTCATGAAAAGAACACACATCTAGTGAAACTGGTGTATCCTTATGTGGTTTTTGGAAAGAATAGATATGCAATGACTCTGGCTATGGTTCATGAAAATAAGAGACATGCAATGACACTGGTGGATCCATGTGTGGTTTGTGAGAAGAACACACATGCAATGACTCTGGCTGTGGTTCATGAAAAGAACTCTCATCCAATGACACTGGTGGATCCGTATGTGGTTTGTGGAAAGAACAGACATGCAATGAGACAGGGTGTGACAATGGGTGTGGTTCATGAAAAGAACACTCATCCAATGACACTGGTGGATCCATATGTGGTTTGTGGAAAGAACAAACATGCAATGACACTGGGTGTGGTTCACGAAAAGAACACTCATCCAATGACACTGGTGGATCCATATGCGGTTTGTGGAAAGAACAGACATGCAATGACCCTAGCTTTGGTTTAAGAAAAAAAACATGCAATGACGCTAGTTGTGGTTCATGAAAAGAACACACATCCAGTGACACTAATGTATGCTTATGTGTTTGTGGAAAGAACAGACATGCAATGACTCTGGCTGTGGTTCATGAAAAGAACAAACATGCAATAACACTAGTGGATCCATGTGTGGCTTGTGAGAAGAACACACATGCAATGACTCTGGCTGTGGTTCATGAAAAGAACACATGCAATGACACTGGTGGATCCATGTGTGGTTTGTAGGAAGAACAAACATGCAACGACTCTGGCTATGGTTCATGAAAAGAACAGACATGCAATGACACTAGTGGATCCATGTCTGCTTTTTGAGAAGAACACACATGCAATGACTCTGGCTGTGGTTCATGAAAAGAACACACATGCAATGACACTGGTGGATCGATGTGTGGTTCATGAGAAGAACACACATGCAATGACACTGGGTGTGGTTCATGAAAAGAACACACATCCAATGACACTGGTGTATCCTTATGTGGTTTGTGAAAAGAGCAGACATGCAATGACTCTAGCTGTTCCATGTGTGGTTTGTGAGAAGAACAGACATCCAATGACACTAGGTGTGGTTAATGAAAAGAGCAGACATGCAAGTACACTGGTGGATCCATGTGTGGTTTGTGAGAAGACCACACATGCAATGACACTGGATGTGGCTCATGAAAAGAACACTCATCCAATGACACTAGTGGATCCATATGTGGTCTGTGGAAAGCATAGACATGTAATGATACTTGGTGTGGTTCATGAAAAGAACACTCACCCAATGACACTAGTGGATCCATATGTGGTTTGTGGAAAGAACATACATGCAATGACTCTAGCTATGGTTTGTGAAAAGAACGGCCATGCAATGACTCTAGTTTTGGTTTTTGAAAATAACACACATCCAGTGACAATGGTGGATCCATATGTGGTTTATGGAAAGAACAGACATACTATCACTCTAGCTGTGGTTTGTGAAAAGAACAGACATGCAATGACATTGGTGGATCCATGTGTGGTTTGTGAGAAGAACACACATGCAATGACACTAGGTGTGGTTCATGAAAAGAACACACTTCAATGACACTGGTGTATCCTTATATGGTTTATGAGAAGAACATACATGCAATGACTCTGGCTGTGCTTCAT
Organism: Avena sativa; assembly: GCA_916181665.1. Taxonomy (NCBI): domain Eukaryota; kingdom Viridiplantae; phylum Streptophyta; class Magnoliopsida; order Poales; family Poaceae; genus Avena; species Avena sativa. The sequence goes on from OV702287.1 coordinate 575,702,935, forward strand.
GAAAAGAACAGACATACAATTACACTAGTGGATCCATGTGTGGCTTTTGAGAAGAATACACATGCAATGACTCTCGCTGTGGTTCATGAAAAGAATACACATGCAATGACACTAGTGGATCGATGTGTGGTTTGTGAGAAGAACACACATGCAATGATATTTTGTGTGGTTCATGAAAAGAACACTCATCCAATGGCACTGGTGGATACATATGTGGTCTATGGAAAGAACATACATGGAATGACACTGGTGTGGTTCATGAGAAGAACACTCATCCAATGACACCAGTGGATCCATATGTGGTTTGTTGAAAGAACAAACATGCAATGACTCTAGCTGTGGTTTAAGAAAAGAACAGACATGCAATGACTCTAGTTGTGGTTCATGAAAAGAACACACATCCAGTGACACTGGTGTATCCTTATGTGGTTTGTGCAAAGAACAAACATGCAATGACCCTAGTTGTGGTTTGTGAAAAGAACAGACATGCAATGACACTTGTGGATCCATGTGTGGTTTGTGAAGAACACACATGCAATGACACTTTGTGTGGTTCATGAAAAGAACACACATCCAACGACAGCGGTGTATCCTTATGTGGTTTGTGAGAAGAAGATACATGCAATGACTCTGGTTGTGGTTCATGAAAAGAACAGACATGCAACAACACTGGTGGATCCATGTGTCGTTTGTGAGAGGAACAGACATCCAATGACACTGGGTGTGGTTAATGAAAAGAGCAGACATACAATGACACTGGGTGTGGTTCATGAAAACAACACTCATCCAATGACACTGGTGGATCCATATGTGGTTTGTGGAAAGAACAGACCTGCAATGACTCTAGCTGTGGTTTAAGAAAAGAACAGACATGCAATGACTCTAGTTGTGGTTTGTGAAAAGAACACACATCAAGTGACACTGGTGTATCCTTATGTGGTTTGTGGAAGGAACAGACATGCAATGACTCTAGCTATGGTTTGTTAAAAGAACGGACATGCAATGACACTAGTGGATCCATGTGTGGTTTGTGAGAAGAACATACATGCAATGACACTGGGTGTGGTTCATGAAAAGAACACACATCCAATGACACTAGTGTATCCTTATGTGGATTGTGAGAAGAACAGACATGCAATGACACTAGTGCATCCATGTGTGGTTTTGGAGAAGAACACACATGCAATGTCTCTGGCTGTGGTTCACGAAAAGAACACACATGCAATGACACTAGTGGATCCATGTGTGGTTTGTGAAAGAACACACATGCAATGACGTTGGGTCTGGTTCATGAAAAGAACACACATGCAATGACACTGGTGTATCCTTATGTGGTTTGTGAAAAGAGCACACATGCAATGGCATTGGTGGATCCATGTGTGGTTTGTGAGAAGACCACACATGCAATGACACTGGTGTGGTTCATGAAAAGAACACTCATCCAATGACACTGGTGGATCCATATGTGGTTTGTGGAAAGAACATACATGCAATGACTCTAGTTATGGTTTAAGATAAGAACAGACATGCAATGACTCTAATTGTGGTTCATGAAAAGAACACACATCTAGTGAAACTGGTGTATCCTTATGTGGTTTGTGGAAAGGGTATATGCGCAATGACTCTGGTTGTGGTTCATGAAAAGAATAGACATGCAATGACACTGGTGGATCCATGTTTGGTTTGTGAGAAGAACACACATCCAATGACTCTAGCTGTTGTTCATGTAAAGAACTCTCATCCAATGACATTGGTGGATCCATATGTGGTTTGTGGAAAGAACAAACATGCAATGACACTGGGTGTGGTTCATGAAAAGAACACTCATCCAATGTCACTGGTGGATCCATTTGAGGTTTGTGGAAAGAACAGACATGCAATGACTCTAGCAGTGGTTTAAGAAAAAAACGACATGCAATGACTCTAGTTGTGGTTCATGAAAAGAACACACATCCATGTATCCCTATGTGGTTTGTGGACAGAACTGACATGCAATGACTCTAGCTGTGGTTTGTGAAAAGAACAGACATGCAATGACACTGGTGGATCCATGTGTGGTTTGTGAGAAGAACACACATGCAATGTCACTGGGTGTGGTTCATGAAAAGAACACACATCCAATGACACCAGTGTATCCTTATGTGGTTTGTGATTAGAACAGACAGGCAATGACATTGGCTGTGGTTCATGAAAAGAACACACATGCAATGACACTGGTGGATCCATGTGTGGTTCATGAGAAGAACACACATGCAATGACATCCGGTGTGGTTCATGAAAAGAACACACATCTAATGACACTGGTGTATCCTTATGTGTTTTGTGAAAAGAACACACATGCAATGATATTGGGTGTGGTTCATGAAAAGAACACTCATCCAATGGCACTGGTGGATACATATGTGGTTTGTGGAAAGAACATGCATGCAATGACACTGGGTGTGGTTCATGAAAACAACACTCATCCAATGACACCGGTGGATCCATATGTGGTTTGTTGAAAGAACAGACATGCAATGACTATAGCTGTGGTTTAAGAAAAGAACAGACATGCAATGACTCTACTTGTGGTTCATGAAAAGAACACACATCCAGTGACACTACTGTATCATTATGTGGTTTGTGGAAAGAACAGACATGCAATGACACTGGTGGATCAATGTGTGGTTTTCGAGAAGAACACACATGCAATAACTCTGGCTGTGGTTCATGAATACAACACACATGCAATGACACTGGTGGATCCATGTGTGGTTTTTTAGAAGAACACACATGCAATGACAGTGGGTGTGGTTCATGAAAAGAACATACATGCAATGACTCTAGTTGTGGTTTGTAAAAATAACACACATCTAGTGACACTGGTGGATCCATATGTGGTTTGTGGAAAGAGCAGACATGCAATGACTCTAGCTGTGGTGTGTGAAAAGAACATACGTGCAATGACACTGGTGGATCAATGTGTGGTTTGTGAGAAGAACACACATGCAACGACAGTGGGTGAGGTTCATGAAAAGAAGACACATCCAATGACACTGGTCTATCCTTATATGGTTTGTGAGAAGAATAGACATTCAATGACTCTAGATGTGGTTCAAAAAAAGAACATACATGCAATGAAACTGGTGGATCCATGTGTGGTTTGTGAAAAGAACACACATGCAATGACTCTGGATGTGGTTCATGAAAAGAACACACATCCAATGACACTGGTGGATCCATGTGTGGTTCGTGAAAGAACATACATGCAATGACGTTGGGTCTGGTTCATGAAAAGAACAAACATCCAATGACAATGGTGTATCCTTATGTGGTTTGTGAAAAGAGAACACATGCAATGACATTGGTGGATCCATGAGTGGTTTGTGAGAAGAACACACATGCAATGACACTGGGTGTGGGTCATGAAAAGAACACTCATCCAATGACACTGGTGGATCCGTATGTGGTTTGTGGAAAGAATAGACATGCAATGACAGTGGGTGTGGTTCATGAAAAGGACACTCATCCAATGACACTGGTGGATCCATATGTGGTTTGTGGAAAGAACAAACATGCAATGATTCTAGCTATGGTTTAAGAAAAGAACAGACATGCAATGACTCTAGTTGTGGTTCATGAAAACAACACACATCCAGTGAAACTGGTGTATCCTTATGTGGTTTGTGGAACGAGTAGATATGCAATGACTCTAGCTGTGGTTCATGAAAAGAATAAACATGCAATGACACTGGTGGATCCATGTGTGGTTTGTGAGAAGAACACACATGCAATGACTCTGGCTGTGGTTCATGAAAAGAACTCTCATCCAATGACACTGGTGGATCCATATGTGGTTTGTGGAAAGAACAGACATGGAATGACACAGGGTGTGGTCCATGAAAAGAACACTCATCCAATGACACTAGTTGATCCATATGTGGTTTGTGTAAAGAACAAACACGCAATGACACTGGGTGTGGTTCATGAAAAGAACAGTCATCCAATGACACTAGTGGATCCATTTGAGGTTTGTGGAAAGAACAGACATGCAATGACTCTAGCTGTGGTTTAAGAAAAGACACGACAAGCAATGACTCTAGTTGTGGTTCATGAAAAGAACACACATCTAGTGACACTAGTGTAACCTTATGTGGTTTGTGGAAAGAACTAACATTCAATGACTCTAGCTGTGGTTTGTGAAAAGAACAGACATGCAATGACACTGGTGGATCCATGTGTTGTTTATGAGAAGAACACACATGAAATGACACTGGGTGTGGTTCATGAAAAGAACACACATCCAATGACACCGGTGTATCCTTATGTGGTTTGTGATAAGAACAGACATGCAATGACATTGGCTGTGGCTCATGAAAAGAATAGACATGCAACGACACTGGTGGATCCATGTGTGGTTTTTGAGAAGAATTCACATGCAATGACTCTGGCTGTGGTTCATGAAAAGAACACACATGCAATGACACTGGTGGATCCATGTGTGGTTTGTGAGAAGAACAAAGATGCAATGACACTAGGTGTGGTTCATGAAAAGAACACACATCCAATGACACTGGTGGATCCTTATGTGGTTTGTGAAAAGAGCACACATGCAATGACACTTGTGGATCCATGTGTGGTTTGTGAGAAGAACACACATGCAATGACACTGGGTGTGGTTCATGAAAAGAACACTCATCCAATGACACTGGTGGATCCATATGTGGTTTGTGCAAAGAACAGACATGCAATGACACTGGGTGTGGTTCTTGAAAAGAAGACTCATCCAATGACAATGGTGGATCCATATGCGGTTTGTGGAAAGAACAGACATGCAATGACTCTAGCTATGGTTTAAGAAAGAACAAACATCCAATGACACTTGGTGTGGTTAATGAAAAGAGCAGACATGCAATGACACTGGTGGATCCATGTGTGGTTTGTGAGAAGAGCATGCATGCAATGACACTGGGTGTGGTTCATGAAAAGAACACTCATCCAATGACACTAGTGGATCCATTTGAGGGTTGTGGAAAGAACAGACATGCAATGACTCTAGCTGTGGTTTAAGAAAAGAAACGACAAGCAATGACTCTAGTTGTGGTTCATGAAAAGAACACACATCCAGTGACACTAGTGTAACCTTATGTGGTTTGTTGAAAGAACTGACATTCAATGACTCTAGCTGTGGTTTGTGAAAAGAACAGACATGCAATGACACTGGTGGATCCATGTGTGGTTTGCGAGAAGGACACACATGAAATGACACTGGGTGTGGTTCATGAAAAGAACACACATCCAATGACACCGGTGTATCCTTATGTGGTTTGTGATAAGAACAGACATGCAATGACACTGGCTGTGGCTCATGAAAAGAATAGACATGCAACGACACTGGTGGATCCATGTGTGGTTTTTGAGAAGAATTCACATGCAATGACTCTGGCTGTGGTTCATGAAAAGAACACACATGCAATGACACTGGTGGATCCATGTGTGGTTTGTGAGAAGAACAAAGATGCAATGACACTGGGTGTGGTTCATGAAAAGAACACACCTCCAATGACACTAGTGCATCCTTATGTGGTTTGTGAAAAGAGCACACATGCAATGACACTGGTGGATCCATGTGTGGTTTGTGAGAAGAACACACATGCAATGACACTGGGTGTGGTTCATGAAAAGAACACTCATCCAATGACACTGGTGGATCCATATGCGGTTTGTGGAAAGAACAGACATGCAATGACTCTAGCTATGGTTTAAGAAAGAACAAACATGCAGTGACTCTAGTTGTGGTTCATGAAAAGACACACATCAAGTGACACTAGTGTATGCTTATGTGGTTTGTGGAAAGAACAGACATGCAATGACTCTGGCTATGGTTCATGAAAAGAACAGGCATGCAATAACACTTGTGGATCTATGTGTGGTTTGTGAGAAGAACACACATGCAATGACTCTGGCTGTGGTTCATGAAAAGAACACACATGCAATGACACTGGTTCATCCATGTGTGGTTTGTAGGAAGAAAAACATGCAATGACTCTGGCTATGGTTCATGAAAGGAACAGACATGCAATGACACTAGTGGATCCATGTGTGGTTTTTGAGAAGAACACGCATGCAATGACTCTGGTTGTGGTTCATGAAAAGAACACACATGCAATGACACTGGTGGATCCATGTGTGGTTCATGAGAAGAACACACATGCAATGACACTGGTGGATCCATGTGTGGTTCATGAGAAGAACACACATGCAATGACACTGGGTGTGCTTCATGAAAAGAACACACATCCAATGACACTGGTGTATCCTTATGTGGTTTGTGAAAAGAGCACACATGCAATGACTCTAGCTGTTCCATGTGTGGTTTGTGAGAAGAACAGACATCCAATGACACTGGGTGTGGTTAATGAAAAGAGCAGACATGCAATGACACCAGTGGATCCATGTGTGGTTTGTGAGAAGAACATGCAATGACATCGGGTGTGGTTCATGAAAAGAACACTCATCCAATGACACTAGTGGATCCATATGTGGTTTGTGGAAAGCAGAGACATGCAATGACACTAGGTGTGGTTCATGAAAAGAACACTCATCCAATGACACTAGTGGATCCATTTGAGGTTTGTGGAAAGAACAGACATGCAATGACTCTAGCTGTGGTTTAAGAAAAGAAACGACATGCAATGACTCTAGTTGTGGTTCATGAAAAGAACACATATCCAGTGACACTAGTGTAACCTTATGTGGTTTGTGGAAAGAACTGACATTCAATGACTCTAGCTGTGGTTTGTGCAAAGAACAGACATGCAATGACACTGGTGGATCCATGTGTGGTTTGTGAGAAGAACACACATGCAATGACACTGGGTGTGGTTCATGAAAAGAACACACATCCAATGACACCGGTGTATCCTTATGTGGTTTGTGATAAGAACAGACATGCAATGACACTGGCTGTGGCTCATGAAAAGAATAGACATGCAACGACACTGGTGGATCCATGTGTGGTTTTTGAGAAGAATTCACATGCAATGACTCTAGCTGTGGTTCATGAAAAGAACACACATGCAATGACACTGGTGGATCCATGTGTGGTTTGTGAGAAGAACAAAGATGCAATGACACTGGGTCTGGTTCATGAAAAGAACACACATCCAATGACACTGGTGTATCCTTATGTGGTTTGTGAAAAGAGCACACATGCAATGACACTGGTGGATCCATGTGTGGTTTGTGAGAAGAACACATATGCAATGACACTGGGTGTGGTTCATGAAAAGAACACTCATCCAATGACACTGGTGGATCCATATGTGGTTTGTGCAAAGAACCGACATGCAATGACACAGGGTCTGGTCCATGAAAAGAACACTCATCCAATGACACTGGTGGATCCATATGTGGTTTGTGGAAAGAACAAACACGCAAAGACACTGGGAATGGTTCATGAAAAGAACACTCATCCAATGACACTAGTGGATCCATTTGAGGTTTGTGGAAAGAACAGACATGCAATGACTCTAGATGTGGTTTAAGAAAAGAAACGACATGCAATGACTCTAGTTGTGGTTCATAAAAAGAACACACATCCAGTGACACTAGTGCAACCTTATGTGGTTTGTGGAAAGAACTGACATGCAATGACTCTAGCTGTGGTTTGTGAAAAGAACAGACATGCAATGACACTGGTGGATCCATGTGTGGTTTGTGAGAAGAACACACATGCAACAACACTGGGTGTGGTTCATGAAAAGAACACACATCCAATGACACCGGTGTATCCTTATGTGGTTTGTGATAAGAACAGACATGCAATGACACTGGCTGTGGCTCATGAAAAGAATAGACATGCAACGACACTGGTGGATCCATGTGTGGTTTTTGAGAAGAATTCACATGCAATGACTCTGGCTGTGGTTCATGAAAAGAACACACATGCAATGACACCGGTGTATCCTTATGTGGTTTGTGATAAGAACAGACATGCAATGACACTGGGTGTGGTTCATGAAAAGAATAGACATGCAACGACACTGGTGGATCCATGTGTGGTTTTTGAGAAGAATTCACATGCAATGACACTGGTGGATCCATGTGTGGTTTGTGAGAAGAACACACATGCAATGACACTGGGTGTGGTTCACGAAAAGAACACTCATCCAATGACACTGGTGGATCCATATGTGGTTTGTGCAAAGAACAGACATGCAATGACACTGGGTGTGGTTCATGAAAAGAAGACTCATCCAATGACAATGGTGGATCCATATGCGGTTTGTGGAAAGAACAGACATGCAATGACTCTAGCTATGGTTTAAGAAAGAACAAACATGCAGTGACTCTAGTTGTGGTTCATGAAAAGACACACATCCAGTGACACTAGTGTATGCTTATGTGGTTTGTGGAAAGAACAGACTTGCAATGACTCTGGCTATGGTTCATGAAAAGAACAGGCATGCAATAACACTTGTGGATCTATGTGTGGTTTGTGAGAAGAACACACATGCAATGAATCTGGCTGTGGTTCATGAAAAGAACACACATGCAATGACACTGGTTCATCCATGTGTGGTTTGTAGGAAGAAAAAACATGCAATGACTCTGGCTATGATTCATGAAAAGAACAGACATGCAATGACACTAGTGGATCCATGTGTGGTTTTTGAGAAGAACACGCATGGAATGACTCTGGTTGTGGTTCATGAAAAGAACACACATGCAATGACACTGGCTGATCCATGTGTGGTTCAGGAGAAGAACACACATGCAATGACACTGGTGGATCCATGTGTGGTTCATGAGAAGAACACACATGCAATGACACTAGGTGTGCTTCATGAAAAGAACACACATCAAATGACACTGGTGTATCCTTATGTGGTTTGTGAAAAGAGCACACATGCAATGACTCTAGCTGTTCCATGTGTGGTTTGTGAGAAGAACAGACATCCAATGACACTGGGTGTGGTTAATGAAAAGAGCAGACATGCAATGACACCAGTGGATCCATGTGTGGTTTGTGAGAAGAACATACATGCAATGACATCGGGTGTGGTTCATGAAAAGAACACTCATCCAATGACACTAGTGGATCCATATGTGGTTTGTGGAAAGCAGAGACATGCAATGACACTAGGTGTGGTTCATGAAAAGAACACTCATCCAATGACACTAGTGGATCCATATGTGGTTTGTGGAAAGAACATACATGCAATTACTCTAGCTGTGGTTTGTGAAAAGAACAGACATGCAATGACTCTAGTTGTGGTTTGTGAAAATAACACACATCCAGTGACAATGGTGGATCCATATGTGGTTTGTGGAAAGAAAAGACATGCTATCACTCTAGCTTTGGTTTGTGAAAAGAACAGACATGCAATGACACTGGTGGATCCATGTGTGGTTTGCGAGAAGAACACACATTCAATGACACTAGTTGTGGTTCATGAAAAGAACACACATCCAATGACACTGGTGTATCCTTATGTGGTTTGTGAGAAGAATAGACATGGAATGACTCTGGCTATGGTTCATGAAAAGAACAGACATACAATGACACTAGTGGATCCATGTGTGGCTTTTGAGAATAATACACATGCGATGACTCTAGATGTGGTTCATTAAAAGAACACACATGCAATGACACTGGTGGATCCATGTGTGGTTGCAATAACACTTGGTGTGGTTCATGAAAAGAACACACATCCAATGACACTAGTGTATCCTTATGTGGTTTGTGAAATTGTAGCGTCCCCAACCTTTAATAAGGTTGAGTCCCCTGTGTTTACAATGCTAGTCCCTGGATCAATAGCTAGCATCCACAGTTTAGATGTAATATCAAGAAACAAAGGTCATATACAACTTTATAACCAGGAATAAAATAATTTTATTACATCAAACATAGCTCATTGGCTATTTACATTACATTGCAGCGGAATAACTATAGTCATGGGTCCTTCATCTTCAAAGTGCCACAGGCAGATGTTGGGTGTAGACTTTGTAATCCTAATCAATCAATCTTCACTAAATCAATCAAACCTGCAACATTACAAGTTACAGCCACAGAGGGTCAATACTTTGGAATAGTATTGGCAAGTGATACCTTAGTATATTTTAAGTGGACTATAATACTATATGCATTTGGCTGGTGGAGCTTAGGCTTGCATTGCTCAAAATAGATTTTTCCTTAACTTTTGAAAACACTAAGTTTTTGCTTGGCACAAAACACCCAAGGAATCTATCAATCAAAGACTCCAGATCCACTCAGGGCATCTACCAATCAATGACTGAAGATCCTTTTATCCCTTGTTTACCCACAAGTTTTATTTAGAAATTGTAGTGGTGAGATTCTTGAAGTTTCCATGTCTTGATGCTCAAATTGTCCTTTACCAGGGACATGGCTAAGTACTTAGGTTTTACACTCTGCAGAGGTGGTGCACTTTCCCCACAAGCCTTGGTTTCCCAAGACATGATCCTTCAGTAGCCTTTCCTTAGTCAAATGGACGCGCTCCAACCTATCATCCCATCTACCACCCACTGTCCAAAAGACTAAGTTCTAGCATCCTAAGATCATGGCAGAGCCCATATTACCAAGTGGTTGCACTTGAAGCTTCTCAACATTAGACATCTCAAATCTCTTTGTTTCCTGGGTGGCCATCCACAAGTGAGATACACAAGCCAAGTCCATGGCCTTGTGAACCACTCAACATAAGCCATTCCTTCCATTCCACCCAGGTGGTTCATTAACTTAGTTGTTTTATTTTACAAAAACATAAGTCCTTAGACTTAGAAATTTTCCATAGTGAATATATAAACCACCCTTGTTTTCTAGTAGCTAGTCTAAGCGTGATAGTAATAGGAATCTTGACTTAGGTAATTTTCACTAAGGCTTCACCTAATAGGTTTTCCCAAAGCATAGCTTGTTCTTTAGCAATAACCATGCAAGTCCTATACTTAGAAAAATATTACTAATGCATAAATAAAATATAGGAATGGAATATTCATGATGATATCACTTGCCTTTTTGGTAGAGGGTATAGGTTCACTCCTTGTCCTTGCAACACTCACACTCTTCAAGTCACTATAATTCAATCAAGCAAGGCACAAACTTAATCTACCAATCAAGCAAAACTACACACATAAAATAACAAAGTCAAACAAACAATTTTTTTTTCACACACAAGGTAATGGGATCTAAGTCATGCATAAGGATGCAAAGGTTGGTTCTATTGTAAGGATGGTCTTCACTAGGCTTCTAAACTTTGTAAGTTCCAAATTGGTCATTTACCAAAATGGCAAAGTCATTTGCAAAGAGGGTCTCTATTAGATTCCTAAACTTCGTAAGATCCAAAATGGTCATTTACCAAAGTGGCAAAGTTAAAGAAATGCATGCAAGCATGCCAAGCCTTGTTTTGTTTGAAAAAGGGGTTCCTAATGGGTCATAGACATTTGGAGTACACCTATTGGTCATTTTGCAAAGTGGCAAGTTATGTGCAAAAGGTTTCACTATAAAACCATTTGCAAAACAAAGTGTCATTCTATGTGGTGTAGAAATATTATTACCAAGGCACTAACCTATAGGGTTCACCAAATGAGTTGCTATTGCAAAACTTGGTGTTTGGGTCAGTAGGTTTGGTCCAAAACATTTTCTCAAAGTTTTCTTTATGAAAGCATTTTCATAAACAAAACAATGGTTTTTAATTAGCTAGAAATGGACTAAACCAATTAATCCATTCTAAACTTTTCAAAAATCATTTTCCAAACTATGGGTTGGTTCCTAGGGTCAGTAGGGTCACAACAAACTAATTGGCAAAGGTTTGATCTCAAAAAACATTTTTAAACAATTTTCCTAATGTTAGCAAGCACACACAAGAATCTGCAAAGTTAAACAAGTTAACAGATACTATTTTCTAAACTAAGGGTAGGGTTGGCTAGGTCTTGTCTTGCTGATTCCAACGACATCAAATTTGTAAAATTTGGACGTGTGGATCCAAAGTTATGGAATTTACAAAATTGAACATCAATTGGATCAATTCTGTTTTAAATCCATCCAGCAGAGACACGTGTCTTAATCTAATTCGTCGGTACCAGTTCGCTGGGATCGTGGCTGTGGGGCGTTGGATCTAGTTAGATCGAGCGGTGCAGAGAGCGTACCCATTCGCGTTTAAGTGATTCTATCTAATGCGTACGATCCAGATCGAACGGTTGCGGGGTGCTCGACCATAGACGAGCGGCGCTGCGGCGGCTGCTGGCGGCGGAGCGATCGGTCGATGACGGTGCCGGTGATACAGGAAGCGGGAGAGGAAAAGGGGAGGCTCACCGAGTTCGCAGACGCTTGGGGAAGCTCAACGTGCTGATGGGGAGGCAGGGGCGCACGGACGGGTTGGCAATCTCTCGCCGGAGTTGCTGCGGGCGGCGGTGCTCTCGGGTTGTCGTCGTTGGCGTCGCTCGGGACCGCGCTAAGGCAAAGGAGAGGCGCGGTTAGGTGCGCACGAGGGTCGCGAGTAAGGGAGCATCAAAAAGGGAGCGAGGGGAAGTCTGTGCTCACCGGGGAAGCTTGCCGGAGTCGAGGCCGAAGGCGGTGGCGAGTCGAGCTTGTCCTTGCCGACGCTGTGAGGCTCGCGCGAGTGAACTGGATGCACTAGCAGGTGCGCCTGGAGGTGGAGAAGCTGCTGGGGTGCTTAGGGATGCAAGGGGCGGTGGGGTTTCGTCGGAATCGTCACCGGAACATCGTCGGACAGTGGGCGTTCGGGGAGGAATTGAGGGCGGTCTAAGGCGTGCCAGCGCGAGGAGACAGAGGGGATTTATAGAGGAGACACAGGCGTTTACGTCTGCGTGATCAACTCGAGTAACGGCGGTCGCGTTAAGGCGAATTGAATCCGCGGTTTGAAGGCAGCAACGGCAGCGAGGGGGAAGGCTCGATCAGCGGCGGGTGAGAGATAAGAATAGTGGAGAGTGGGCCTACCAGTCAGTGGGAAAAGGAGAAGGAACGGGGTCCACGGGTCAGCCTCTGCGTGGGTCTCTTTCGCGGTGCAGAAAATGGTTCGGGAAGGAGAATATGAGGATGTGGGGTCTGTTGTCAGCGAGTGAGTGAGAGGGAGAAGTGGGTCCCGGTTGTCATTGACTCAGTGGGTCTGTTATTTGGTAAGAATTGTTTTCTCCGGGCAGTGAAAGGCTGGGCTGGACTGGGCCTTAGTGGGCTGCTGGGCTGCTCTATTTTTTTTTCTGTCCAAACTCTTTTTCCTTTTTCTAATTCTTTTCTTTTTTGAATTTCAACCAATTATTCAAGCAATTCAAACAATTCAATCAAACACTCAACTATGTACTTTGAGTTTGGTTCTGTTTTTCAACATATTCCAAATCCAAAATGAAATAATATTTTTATTTAATTTTAGGATCCATTTATTATTTAAATAAAGTGGATCTTTAGTTATTAGGGTTTGATTTTTTTTAATAAGATTTCCATTTGAAATCCAATTATTTTCAAAACCAAACCAGAAGGTTTTATTTGAAAAATAAAAGAATACTTGGAAACTTATTTAAATAAATAAATAAGTTTTGGTGTTTAATTAAAATGGGAAAGCCTTTACTTAAATAAAATTGGATATTTAAATCCTTATTATTTTATTTAAATAAACCTTTACTCATTTTAATCAAAGCAAAACCTTTTAATAAAAGATTTTCAAAGTAGTAATAAAATAATTGGTGTTCATTTAAAATGGGAAAAGCTTTTACTTAAATAAAATTGGATATTTAAATCCTTTATTTTATTTAAATAAACCTTTACTCTTTTTATCAAAACAAAATATTTTATTTCAAAAGTTTGGCCAAAATTAATTTGGCTCACCTTTTCATTTGAAAACAAAGTCTTTTATTAAAAGATCTAAATCAGTGTTTCCAAAACAATTTATTTTCCTTTATTAAATGTTTAACTTTATAAATCCCTTTAGGATTATTTGATCACCAATTGATATGGCTTTTGGTAAGGGCTTTAAAGGCTTTCGAAATTCAATTTCCTTATCTTATTATATTCACAAGATTTTGCCTATGGTTCCAAACTAAGTGAAACCACTTCTAAGGTCTTTCTTGATCCTTTGTGAATATTGGTTGATCAAATTTGGTATGGATCAAATCCATAGATTTGGAGATACTTTGGAAAATGATTTCCTTCCATTAGGGTTTAGGGTTTTGGATTACTTTCCAAATGTTCAAATTTCCAGATACATTCATTGAGGAATGCATTTCCCTTGATTTGGATTTTGTTGAATTCAAACTTTTACCAAAGTTTGTTCAAGATGGGATTTCAAGTCTCCTTTTAGAAACAAAAGTATCTTTTCACCCTGATTTTCAACAAAAATTTATTTTGTTATTTTATTTTTCACATTACAAGATTTGGAAAATCTTGGGATGTGACAGAAATATCACACATGCAATGACACTGGTGGATCCATGTGTGGTTTATGAGAAGAACACACATGCAATGACACTGGGTGTGTTTCATGAAAAGAACACTCATCGAATGGCACTAGTGGATCCATATGTGGTTTGTGGAAAGAACATACATGCAATGACAGTGGGTGTGGTTCATGAAAAGAACACTCATGCAATGAGACTGGTGGATCCATATGTGTTTTGTTGAAAGAACAGACATGCAATGACTCTAGCTGTGGTTTAAGAAAAGAACAGACATGCAATGACTCTAGTTGTGGTTCATGAAAAGAACACACATCCAGTGACACTGGTGTATCCTTATGTGGTTTGTGGAAAGAACAGACATGCAATGAACCTAGCTGTGGTTTGTGAAAAGAACAGACATGCAATGACACTGGTGGATCCATGTGTGGTTTGTGAGAAGAACACACATGCAATGACACTTGGTGTGGTTCATGAAAAGAACACACATCCAATGACACGGGTGTATCCTTATGTGGTTTGTGAGAAGAAGATACATGCAATGACTCTGGTTGTGGTCCATGAAAAGAACAGACATGCAATGACACTAGTGGATCCATGTGTGGTTTGTGACAAGAACAGACATCCAATGACACTTGGTGTGGTTAATGAAAAGAGCAGACATGCAATGACACTGGTGGATCCATGTGTGGTTTGTGAGAAGAGCATGCATGCAATGACACTGGGTGTGGTTCATGAAAAGAACACTCATCCAATGACACTAGTGGATCCATTTGAGGTTTGTGGAAAGAACAGACATGCAATGACTCTAGCTGTGGTTTAAGAAAAGAAACGACAAGCAATGACTCTAGTTGTGGTTCATGAAAAGAACACACATCCAGTGACACTAGTGTAACCTTATGTGGTTTGTTGAAAGAACTGACATTCAATGACTCTAGCTGTGGTTTGTGAAAAGAACAGACATGCAATGACACTGGTGGATCCATGTGTGGTTTGTGAGAAGGACACACATGAAATGACACTAGGTGTGGTTCATGAAAAGAACACACATCCAATGACACCGGTGTATCCTTATGTGGTTTGTGATAAGAACAGACATGCAATGACACTGGCTGTGGCTCATGAAAAGAATAGACATGCAACGACACTGGTGGATCCATGTGTGGTTTTTGAGAAGAATTCACATGCAATGACTCTGGCTGTGGTTCATGAAAAGAACACACATGCAATGACACTGGTGGATCCATGTGTGGTTTGTGAGAAGAACAAAGATGCAATGACACTGGGTGTGGTTCATGAAAAGAACACACATCCAATGACACTAGTGTATCCTTATGTGGTTTGTGAAAAGAGCACACATGCAATGACACTGGTGGATCCATGTGTGGTTTGTGAGAAGAACACACATGCAATGACACTGGGTGTGGTTCATGAAAAGAACACTCATCCAATGACACTGGTGGATCCATATGCGGTTTGTGGAAAGAACAGACATGCAATGACTCTAGCTATGGTTTAAGAAAGAACAAACATGCAGTGACTCTAGTTGTGGTTCATGAAAAGACACACATCCAATGACACTAGTGTATGCTTATGTGGTTTGTGGAAAGAACAGACATGCAATGACTCTGGCTATGGTTCATGAAAAGAACAGGCATGCAATAACACTTGTGGATCTATGTGTGGTTTGTGAGAAGAACACACATGCAATGACTCTGGCTGTGGTTCATGAAAAGAACACACATGCAATGACACTGGTTCATCCATGTGTGGTTTGTAGGAAGAACAAACATGCAATGACTCTGGCTATGGTTCATGAAAAGAACAGACATGCAATGACACTAGTGGATCCATGTGTGGTTTTTGAGAAGAACACGCATGCAATGACTCTGGTTGTGGTTCATGAAAAGAACACACATGCAATGACACTGGTGGATCCATGTGTGGTTCATGAGAAGAACACTCATGCAATGACACTGGTGGATCCATGTGTGGTTCATGAGAAGAACACACATGCAATGACATAGGGTGTGCTTCATGAAAAGAACACACATCCAATGACACTGGTGTATCATTATGTGGTTTTTCAAAAGAGCACACATGCAATGACTCTAGTTGTTCCATGTGTGGTTTGTGAGAAGAACAGACATCCAATGACACTGGGTGTGGTTAATGAAAAGAGCAGACATGCAATGACACCAGTGGATCCATGTGCGGTTTGTGAGAAGAACATACATGCAATGACATCGGGTGTGGTTCATGAAAAGAACACTCATCCAATGACACTAGTGGATCCATATGTGGTTTGTTGAAAGCAGAGACATGCAATGACACTAGGTGTGGTTCATGAAAAGAACACTCATCCAATGACACTAGTGGATCCATTTGAGGTTTGTGGAAAGAACAGACATGCAATGACTCTAGCTGTGGTTTAAGAAAAGAAACGACATGCAATGACTCTAGTTGTGGTTCATGAAAAGAACACATATCCAGTGACACTAGTGTAACCTTATGTGGTTTGTGGAAAGAACTGACATTCAATGACTCTAGCTGTGGTTTGTGAAAAGAACAGACATGCAATGACACTGGTGGATCCATGTGTGGTTTGTGAGAAGAACACACATGCAATGACACTAGGTGTGGTTCATGAAAGAACACACATCCAATGACACCGGTGTATCCTTATGTGGTTTGTGATAAGAACAGACATGCAATGACACTGGCTGTGGCTCATGAAAAGAATAGACATGCAACGACACTGGTGGATCCATGTGTGGTTTTTGAGAAGAATTCACATGCAATGACTCTAGCTGTGGTTCATGAAAAGAATACACATGCAATGACACTGGTGGATCCATGTGTGGTTTGTGAGAAGAACAAAGATGCAATGACACTGGGTCTGGTTCATGAAAAGAACACACATCCAATGACACTGGTGGATCCATGTGTGGTTTGTGAGAAGAACACACATGCAATGACACTGGGTGTGGTTCATGAAAAGAACACTCATCCAATGACACTGGTGGATCCATATGTGGTTTGTGCAAAGAACAGACATGCAATGACACAGGGTGTGGTCCATGAAAAGAACACTCATCCAATGACACTGGTGGATCAATATGTGGTTTGTGGAAAGAACAAACACACAAAGACACTGGGAATGGTTCATGAAAAGAACACTCATCCAATGACACTAGTGGATCCATTTGAGGTTTGTGGAAAGAACAGACATGCAATGACTCTAGCTGTGGTTTAAGAAAAGAAAATACATGCAATGACTCTAGTTGTGGTTCATAAAAAGAACACACATCCAGTGACACTAGTGCAACCTTATGTGGTTTGTGAAAAGAACTGACATGCAATGACTCTAGCTGTGGTTTGTGAAAAGAACAGACATGCAATGACACTGGTGGATCCATGTGTGGTTTGTGAGAAGAACACACATGCAATGACACTGGGTGTGGTTCATGAAAAAAACACACATCCAATGACACCGGTGTATCCTTATGTGGTTTGTGATAAGAACAGACATGCAATGACACTGGCTGTGGCTCATGAAAAGAATAGACATGCAACGACACTGGTGGATCCATGTGTGGTTTTTGAGAAGAATTCACATGCAATGACTCTGGCTGTGGTTCATGAAAAGAACACACATGCAATGACACTGGTGGATCCATGTGTGGTTTGTGAGAAGAACATACATGCAAACGCACTGGGTGTGGTTCATGAAAAGAACACACATCCAATGAAACTGGTGTATCCTTATGTGGTTTGTGAAAAGAGCACACATGCAATGACACTGGTGGATCCATCTGTGGTTTGTGAGAAGAACACACATGCAATGACACTGGGTCTGGTTCATGAAAAGAACACTCATCCAATGACACTGGTGGATCCATATGTGGTTTGTGCAAAGAACAGACATGCAATGACACTGGGTGTGGTTCATGAAAAGAAGACTCATCCAATGACAATGGTGGATCCATATGCGGTTTGTGGAAAGAACAGACATGCAATGACTCTAGCTATGGTTTAAGAAAGAACAAACATGCAGTGACTCTAGTTGTGGTTAATGAAAAGACACACATCCAGTGACACTAGTGTATGCTTATGTGGTTTGTGGAAAGAACAGACATGCAATGACTCTGGCTATGGTTCATGAAAAGAACAGGCATGCAATAACACTTGTGGATCTATGTGTGGTTTGTGAGAAGAACACACATGCAATGACTCTGGGTGTGGTTCATGAAAAGAACACACATGCAATGACACTGGTTCATCCATGTGTGGTTTGTAGGAAGAACAAACATGCAATGACTCTGGCTATGGTTCATGAAAAGAACAGACATGCAATGACACTAGTGGATCCATGTGTGGTTTTTGAGAAGAACACGCATGCAATGACTCTGGTTGTGGTCCATGAAAAGAACACACATGCAATGACACTGGTGGATCCATGTGTGGTTCAGGAGAAGAACACACATGCAATGACACTGGTGGATCCATGTGTGGTTCATGAGAAGAACACACATGCAATGACACTGGGTGTGCTTCATGAAAAGAACACACATCCAATGACACTGGTGTATCCTTATGTGGTTTGTGAAAAGAGCACACATGCAATGACTCTAGCTGTTCCATGTGTGGTTTGTGAGAAGAACAGACATCCAATGACACTGGGTGTGGTTAATGAAAAGAGCAGACATGCAATGACACAATGTGGTTCCATGTGTGGTTTGTGAAAAGAACATACATGCAATGACATCGGGTGTGGTTCATGAAAAGAACACTCATCCAATGACACTAGTGGATCCATATGTGGTTTGTGGAAAGGAGATACATGCAATGACACTAGGTGTGGTTCATGAAAAGAACACTCATCCAATGACACTAGTGGATCCATATGTGGTTTGTGGAAAGAACATACATGCATTTACTCTAGCTGTGGTTTGTGAAAAGAACAGACATGCAATGACTCTAGTTGTGGTTTGTGAAAATAACACACATCCAGTGACAATGGTGGATCCATATGTGGTTTGTGGAAAGAAAATACATGTTATCACTCTAGCTTTGGTTTGTGAAAAGAACAGACATGCAATGACACTGGTGGATCCATGTGTGGTTTGTGAGAAGAACACACATTCAATGACACTGGGTGTGGTTCATGAAAAGAACACACATCCAATGACACTGGTGTATCCTTATGTGGTTTGTGAGAAGAATAGACATGGAATGACTCTGGCTATGGTTCATGAAAAGAACAGACATACAATGACACTAGTGGATCCATGTGTGGCTTTTGAGAATAATACACATGCGATGACTCTAGCCGTGGTTCATTAAAAGAACACACATGCAATGACACTGGTGGATCCATGTGTAGTTTGTGAGAAGAACACACATTCAATGACACTGGGTGTGGTTCATGAAAAGAACACACATCCAATGACACTGGTGTATCCTTATGTGGTTTGTGAGAAGAATAGACATGGAATGACTCTGGCTATGGTTCATGAAAAGAACAGACATACAATGACACTAGTGGATCCATGTGTGGCTTTTGAGAATAATACACATGCGATGACTCTAGCTGTGGTTCATTAAAAGAACACACATGCAATGACACTGGTGGATCCATGTGTGGTTTGTGAGAAGAACACACATCCAATAACACTTGGTGTGGTTCATGAAAAGAACACACATCCAATGACACTAGTGTATCCTTATGTGGTTTGTGAAATATCACACATGCAATGACACTGGTGGATCCATGTGTGGTTTGTGAGAAGAACACACATGCAATGACACTGGGTGTGGTTCATGAAAAGAACACTCATCGAATGGCACTAGTGGATCCATATGTGGTTTGTGGAAAGAACATACATGCAATGACAGTTGGTGTGGTTCATGAAAAGAACACTCATGCAATGAGACTGGTGGATCCATATGTGTTTTGTTGAAAGAACAGACATGCAATGACTCTAGCTGTGGTTTAAGAAAAGAACAGACATGCAATGACTCTAGTTGTGGTTCATGAAAAGAACACACATCCAGTGACACTGGTGTATCCTTATGTGGTTTGTGGAAAGAACAGACATGCAATGAACCTAGCTATGGTTTGTGAAAAGAACAAACATGCAATGACACTGGTGGATCCATATGTGGTTTGTGAGAAGAACACACATGCAATGACACTTGGTGTGGTTCATGAAAAGAACACACATCCAGTGACACGGGTGTATCCTTATGTGGTTTGTGAGAAGAAGATACATGCAATGACTCTGGTTGTGGTTCATGAAGAGAACAGACATGCAATGACACTAGTGGATCCATGTGTGGTTTGTGAGAAGAACAGACATCCAATGACACTTGGTGTGGTTAATGAAAAGAGCAGACATGCAATGACACTGGTGGATCCATGTGTGGTTTGTGAGAAGAGCACGCATGCAATGACACTGGGTGTGGTTCATCTAAAGAACACTCGTCCAATGACACTGTTGGACCTATATGTGGTTTGTGGAAAGAAAAGACATACAATGACACTAGGTGTGGTTCATGAAAAGAACACTCAAGTAATGACACTAGTGGATCCATATGTGGTTTGTGGAAAGACCATACATGCAATGACACTAGGTGTGTATCATGAAAACAACACTCATCCAATGACACTGGTGGATCCATATGTGGTTTGTGGAAAGAACAGACATGCAATTACTCTAGCTGTGGTTTAAGAAAAGAATAGACATGCAATGACTCTAGTTGTGGTTCATGAAAAGAACACACATCCATTGACACTGGTGTATCCTTATGTGGTTTGTGGAAAGAACAGACATGCAATGACTCTAGCTGTGGTTTGTGAAAAGAACGGACATGCAATGACACTGGTGGATCCATGTGTGGTTTGTGAGAAGAACACACATGCAATGACACTGGGTGTGGTTCATGAAAAGAACACACATCCAATGACACTAGTGTATCCTTCTGTGGTTTCTGAGAAGAACAGAGATGCAATGACTCTGGCTGTGGTTCATGAAAAGAACAGACATGCAATGACACTAGTGGATCCATGTGTGGTTTTTGAGAAGAACACACATGCAATGACTCTAGCTGTGGTTCATGAAAAGAACACACATGCAATTACACTAGTGGATCCATGTGAGGTTTGTGAGAAGAACACACATGCAATAACACTGGGTGTGGTTCATGAAAAGAACACACATCCAATGACACTGGTTTATCTTTTTGTGGTTTGTGAAAAGAGCACAAATGCCATGACACTGGTGGAACCATGTGTGGTTTGTGGGAACAGACATCCAATGACACTCGGTTTGGTTAATGAAAAGAGTAGACACGCAATGACACTAGTGGATCCATGTGTGGTTTGTGAGAAGAACACACATGCAATGACACTGGGTGTGGTTCATGAAAAGAACACTCATCCAATGATACTGTGGATCCATATGTGGTTTGTGGAAAGAACAAACATACAATCACTCTAGCTATGGTTTAAGAAAAGAACAGACATGCAATGACTCTAGTTGTGGTTCATGAAAAGAACACACATCCAATGACACTGGTGTATCCTTATGTGTTTTGTGGAAAGAACAGACATGCAATGACCCTAGATCTGGTTTGTAAAAAGAACAGACATGCAATGACACTGGTGGATCCATGTGTGGTTTGTGAGAAGAATACACATGCAATGACACTTGGTGTGGTTCATGAAAAGAACACACATCCAATGACATGGGTGTATCCTTATGTGGTTTGTGAGAAGAAGATACATGTAATGACTCTAGTTGTGGTTCATGAAAAGAACAAACATGCAATGACACTAGTGGATCCATGTGTGGTTTGTGAGAAGAACAGACATCCAATGACACTTGGTGTGGTTAATGAAAAGAGCAGACATGCAATGACACTGGTGGATCCATGTGTGGTTTGTGAGAAGAGCACGCATGCAATGACACTGGGTGTGGTTAATCTAAAGAACACTCGTCCAATGACACTGTTGGACCTATATGTGGTTTGTGGAAAGAAAAGACATACAATGACACTAGGTGTGGTTCATGAAAAGAACACTCAAGTAATGACACTAGTGGATCCATATGTGGTTTGTGGAAAGACCATACATGCAATGACACTAGGTGTGTATCATGAAAACAACACTCATCCAATGACACTGGTGGATCCATATGTGGTTTGTGGAAAGAACAGACATGCAATGACTCTAGCTGTGGTTTAAGAAAAGAATAGACATGCAATGACTCTAGTTGTGGTTCATGAAAAGAACACACATCCATTGACACTGGTGTATCCTTATGTGGTTTGTGGAAAGAACAGACATGCAATGACTCTAGCTGTGGTTTGTGAAAAGAACGGACATGCAATGACACTGGTGGATCCATGTGTGGTTTGTGAGAAGAACACACATGCAATGACACTGGGTGTGGTTCATGAAAAGAACACACATCCAATGACACTAGTGTATCCTTCTGTGGTTTCTGAGAAGAACAGAGATGCAATGACTCTGGCTGTGGTTCATGAAAAGAACAGACATGCAATGACACTAGTGGATCCATGTGTGGTTTTTGAGAAGAACACACATGCAATGACTCTAGCTGTGGTTCATGAAAAGAACACACATGCAATTACACTAGTGGATCCATGTGAGGTTTGTGAGAAGAACACACATGCAATAACACTGGGTGTGGTTCATGAAAAGAACACACATCCAATGACACTGGTTTATCTTTTTGTGGTTTGTGAAAAGAGCACAAATGCCATGACACTGGTGGAACCATGTGTGGTTTGTGGGAACAGACATCCAATGACACTCGGTTTGGTTAATGAAAAGAGTAGACACGCAATGACACTAGTGGATCCATGTGTGGTTTGTGAGAAGAACACACATGCAATGACACTGGGTGTGGTTCATGAAAAGAACACTCATCCAATGATACTGTGGATCCATATGTGGTTTGTGGAAAGAACAAACATACAATCACTCTAGCTATGGTTTAAGAAAAGAACAGACATGCAATGACTCTAGTTGTGGTTCATGAAAAGAACACACATCCAATGACACTGGTGTATCCTTATGTGTTTTGTGGAAAGAACAGACATGCAATGACCCTAGATCTGGTTTGTAAAAAGAACAGACATGCAATGACACTGGTGGATCCATGTGTGGTTTGTGAGAAGAACACACATGCAATGACACTTGGTGTGGTTCATGAAAAGAACACACATCCAATGACACCGGTGTATCCTTATGTGGTTTCAGAGAAGAAGATACATGCAAAGTCTCTGATTGTGGTTCATGAAAAAAACAGACATGGCATGACACTGGTGGATCCATGTGTGGTTTGTGAGAAGAACAGACATCCAATGACACTATGTGTGGTTAATGAAAAGAGCAGACATGCAATGACACTGGTTATGGTTCATGAAAAGAACACTCATCCAATGACACTGGTTGATCCATATGTGGTTTATGGAAAGAACAGACATGCAATGACACAGGGTGTGGTTCATGAAAAGAACACTCAACCAATGGAACTGGTGGATCCATATGTTGTTCATGAAAAGAACACTTATCGAATGACACTGGTGTATCCTTATGTGGTTTGTGGAAAGAACAGACATGCAATGACCCTAGCTGTGGTTTGTGAAAAGAACAGACATGCAATGACACTAGTGGATCCATATGTGGTTTGTGAGAAGAACACACATGCAATGACACTTTGTGTGGTTCATGAAAAGAACACACATCCAATGACACCGGTGTATCCTTATGTGGTTTGTGAGAAGAAGAAGATACATGCAATGACTCTGGTTGTGGTTCATGAAAAGAACAGACATGCAACGACACTGGTAGATCCATGTGTGGTTTGTGAGAAGAACAGACATCCAATGACACTGGGTGTGGTTAATGAAAAGAGCAGACATACAATGACACTGGTGGAACCATGTGTGGTTTGTGAGAACAGACATCCAATGACACTCGGTTTGGTTAATGAAAAGAGTAGACACGCAATGACACTAGTGGATCGATGAGTGGTTTGTGAGAAGAACACACATGCAATGACACTGGGTGTGGTTCATGAAAAGAACACTCATCCAATGATACTATGGATCCATATGTGGTTTGTGGAAAGAACAAACATGCAATCACTCTAGCTATGGTTTAAGAAAAGAACAGACATGCAATGACTCTAGTTGTGGTTCATGAAAAGAACACACATCCAATGACACTGGTGTATCCTTATGTGTTTTGTGGAAAGAACAGACATGCAATGACCCTAGATGTGGTTTGTAAAAAGAACAGACATGCAATGACACTGGTGGATCCATGTGTGGTTTGTGAGAAGAACACACATGCAATGACACTTGGTGGTTCATGAAAAGAACACACAACCAATGACACCGGTGTATCCTTATGTGGTTTATGAGAAGAAGATACATGCAAAGTCTCTGATTGTGGTTCATGAAAAGAACAGACATGGCATGACACTGGTGGATCCATGTGTGGTTTGTGAGAAGAATAGACATCCAATGACACTATGTGTGGTTAATGAAAAGAGCAGACATGCAATGACACTGGTTATGGTTCATGAAAAGAACACTCATCCAATGACACTGGTGGATCCATATGTGGTTTGTGGAAAGAACAGACATGCAATGACACAGGGTGTGGTTCATGAAAAGAACACTCAACCAATGGCACTGGTGGATCCATATGTTGTTTGTGAGAAGAACACACATGCAATGACACTGGGTGTGGTTCATGAAAAGAACACTTATCAAATGACACTGGTGTATCCTTATGTGGTTTGTGGAAAGAACAGACATGCAATGACCCTAGCTGTGGTTTGTGAAAAGAACAGACATGCAATGACACTAGTGGATCCATGTGTGGTTTGTGAGAAGAACACACATGCAATGACACTTTGTGTGGTTCATGAAAAGAACACACATCCAATGACACCGGTGTATCCTTATGTGGTTTGTGAGAAGAAGAAGAAGATACATGCAATGACTCTGGTTGTGGTTCATGAAAAGAACAGACATGCAACGACACTAGTAGATCCATGTGTGGTTTGTGAGAAGAACAGACATCCAATGACACTGGGTGTGGTTAATGAAAAGAGCAGACATACAATGACACTGGTGGACCCATGTGTGGTTTGTGAGGAGAACACACATGCCATGACACTGGGTGTGGTTCATGAAAAGAACACTCAAACAATGACACTGATGGATCCATATGTGGTTTGTGGAAAGAACAGACATGCAATGACTCTAGCTGTGGTTTAAGAAAAGAACAGACATGCAATGACTCTAGTTGTGGTTCATGAAAAGAACACACATCTAGTGACACTAGTGTATCCTTATGTGGTTTGTGGAAGGAACAGACATGCAATGATTTAGCTATGGTTTGTGAAAAGAACGGACATGCAATGACACTAGTGGATCCATGTGTGGTTTGTGAGAAGAACATACATGCAATGACACTGGGTGTGGTTCATGAAAAGAACACACATCCAATGACACTAGTGTATCCTTATGTGGATTGTGAGAAGAACAGACATGCAATGACACTAGTGGAACCATGTGTCGTTTTTGAGAACAACAGACATGCAATGTCTCTAGCTGTGGTTAATGAAAAGAACACACAAGCAATGACACTGGTGGATCCATGTGTGGTTGTGAGAATAACACACATGCAATGACACTGGGTGTGGTTCATGAAAAGATTAGACATGCAATGACTCTAGTTGTGGTTTGTAAAAATAACACACATCTAACGACACTGGTGGATCCATATGTGGTTTGTGGAAAGAGCAGACATGCAATGACTCTAGATGTGGTTTGTGAAAAGAACAGACGTGCAATGACACAGGTGGACCAATGTGTGGTTTGTGAGAAGAACACACATGCAATGACACTGGGTGTGGTTCATGAAAAGAAGACACATCCAATGACACTGGTGTATCCTTATATGGTTTGTGAGAAGAATAGATATACAATGTCTCTAGATGTGGTTCAAAAAAAGAACATACATGCAATGACACTGGTGGATCCATGTGTGGTTTGTGAGAAGAACACACATGCAATGACTCTAGTTGTGGTTCATGAAAAGAACACACATGCAATGACACTGGTGGATCCATGTGTGGTTTGTGAAAGAACACACATGCAATGACGTTGGGTCTGGTTCATGAAAAGAACACACATCCAATGACACTGGTGTATACTTATGTCGTTTGTGAAAAGAGCACACATGCAATGACATTGGTGGATCCATGTGTGGTTTGTGAGAAGAACACAGGTGCAATGACACTTGGTGTGGTTCATGAAAAGAACACTCAACCAATGGCACTGGTGGATCCATATGTGGTTTGTGGAGAGAACAGACATGCAATGACACTGGGTGTGGTTCATGAAAAGAACACTCATCCAATGGCATTGGTGGATCCATATGTGGTTTGTGGAAAGAACAGACATGCAATGACTCTAGCTATGGTTTAAGAAAAGAACAGACATGCAATGACTCTAGTTGTGGTTCATGAAAAGAACACACATCCAGTGAAACTGGTGTATCCTTATGTGGTTTGTGGAAAGAGTAGATATGCAATGACTATGGCTGTGGTTGATGAAAATAATAGACATGCAATGGCACTGGTGGATCCATGTGTGGTTTGTGAGAAGAACACACATGCAATGGCTCTGGCTGTGGTTCATGAAAAGAACTCTCATCCAATGACACTGGTGGATCCATATGTGGTTTGTGGAAAGAACAAACATGCAATGACATTGGGTGTGGTTCATGAAAAGAACACTCATCCAATGACACTGGTGGATCCATTTGAGTTTTGTGGAAAGAACAGACATGCAATGACTCTAGCTGTGGTTTAAGAAAAGAAACGACATCCAATGACTCTAGTTGTGGTTCATGAAAAGAACACACATCCAGTTACACTTTGTATCCCTATGTGGTTTGTGGAAAGAACTGACATGCAATGACTCTAGCTGTGGTTTGTGAAAAGAACATACATGCAATGACACTAGTGGATCAATGTGTGGTTTGTGAGAAGAACACACATGCAATGTCACTGGGTGTGGTTCATGAAAAGAACACACATCCAATGACACCGGTGTATCCTTATGTGGTTTGTGATAAGAACAGATAGGCAATGACACTGGCTGTGGTTCATGAAAAGAACACACATGCAATGACACTGGTGGATCCATGTGTGGTTCATGAGAAGAACACACATGCAATGACACCAGGTGTGGTTCATGAAAAGAACACGCATCCAATGACACTGGTGTATCCTTATGTGCTTTGTGAAAAGAGCACACATGCAATGAGTCTAGCTGTTCCATGTCTGGTTTGTATGAAGAATAGACATCCAATGAAACTGGGTGTGGTTAATGAAAAGACCAGACATGCAAGTACACTAGTGGATCCATATGTGGTTTGTGGAAAGCATAGACATGCAATGATACTGGGTGCGGTTCTTGAAAACAACACTCATCCAATGAAACTACTGGATCCATATGTGGTTTGTGGAAAGAACATACATGCAATAACTCTGGCTGTGGTTCATGAAAAGAACAGAAATACAATGACACTAGTGGATCCATGTGTGGCTTTTGAGAGGAATGCACATACAATGACTCTGGCTGTGGTTCATGAAAAGAACTCTCATCCAATGACACTGGTGGATCCATATGTGGTTTGTGGAAAGAACAAACATGCAATGACACTGGGTGTGGTTCATGAAAAGAACACTCATCCAATGACACTGGTGGATCCATTTGAGTTTTGTGGAAAGAACAGACATGCAATGACTCTAGCTGTGGTTTAAGAAAAGAAACGACATGCAATGACTCGTTGTGGTTCATGAAAAGAACACACATCCAGTTACACTTGTGTATCCCTATGTGGTTTGTGGAAAGAACTGACATGCAATGACTCTAGCTGTGGTTTGTGAAAAGAACAGACATGCAATGACACTGGTGGATCAATGTGTGGTTTGTGAGAAGAACACACATGCAATGTCACTGGGTGTGGTTCATGAAAAGAACACACATCCAATGACACCGGTGTATCCTTATGTGGTTTGTGATAAGAACAGATAGGCAATGACACTGGCTGTGGTTCATAAAAAGAACACACATGCAATGACACTAGTGGATCCATGTGTGGTTCATGAGAAGAACACACATGCAATGACACCAGGTGTGGTTCATGAAAACAACACGCATCCAATGACACTGGTGTATCCTTATGTGCTTTGTGAAAAGAGCACACATGCAATGAGTCTAGCTGTTCCATGTCTGGTTTGTATGAAGAATAGACATCCAATGACACTGGGTGTGGTTAATGAAAAGACCAGACATGCAAGTACACTAGTGGATCCATATGTGGTTTGTGGAAAGCATAGACATGCAATGATACTGGGTCCGGTTCTTGAAAACAAGACTCATCCAATGACACTAGTCGATCCATATGTGGTTTGTGGAAAGAACATACATGCAATGACTCTGGCTGTGGTTCATGAAAAGAACAGAAATACAATGACACTAGTGGATCCATGTGTGGCTTTTAAGAGGAATGCACATACAATGACTCTGGCTGTGGTTCATGAAAAGAACACACATGCAATGACACTGGTGGATCCATGTGTGGTTTGTGAGAAGAACACACATGCAATGACACTTGGTGTGGTTCATGAAAAGAACACTCAACCAATGGCACTGGTGGATCCATATGTGGTTTGTGGAAAGAACAGACATGCAATGACACTGGGTGTGGCTCATGAAAAGAACACTCATCCAATGGCATTGGTGGATCCATATGTGGTTTGTGGAAAGAACAGACATGCAATGACTCTAGCTATGGTTTAAGAAAAGAACAGACATGCAATGACTCTAGTTGTGGTTCATGAAAAGAACACACATCCAGTGAAATTGGTGTATCCTTATGTGGTTTGTGGAAAGAGTAGATATGCAATGACTATGGCTGTGGTTGATGAAAATAATAGACATGCAATGGCACTGGTGGATCCATGTGTGGTTTGTGAGAAGAACACACATGCAATGACTCTGGCTGTGGTTCATGAAAATAACTCTCATCCAATGACACTGGTGGATCCATATGTGGTTTGTGGAAAGAAAAAACATGCAATGACACTGGGTGTGGTTCATGAAAAGAACACTCATCCAATGACACTGGTGGATCCATTTGAGTTTTGTGGAAAGAACAGACATGCAATGACTCTAGCTGTGGTTTAAGAAAAGAAACGACATCCAATGACTCTAGTTGTGGTTCATGAAAAGAACACACATCCAGTTACACTTGTGTATCCCTATGTGGTTTGTGGAAAGAACTGACATGCAATGACTCTAGCTGTGGTTTGTGAAAAGAACAGACATGCAATGACACTAGTGGATCAATGTGAGGTTTGTGAGAAGAACAGACATGCAATGTCACTGGGTGTGGTTCATGAAAAGAACACACATCCAATGACACCGGTGTATCCTTATGTGGTTTGTGATAAGAACAGATAGGCAATGACACTGGCTGTGGTTCATGAAAAGAACACTCATGCAATGACACTGGGTGTGGTTCATGAAAAGAACACACATCCAATGACACCGGTGTATCCTTATGTGGTTTGTGATAAGAACAGATAGGCAATGACACTGGCTGTGGTTCATGAAAAGAACACACATGCAATGACACTGGTGGATCCATGTGTGGTTCATGAGAAGAACACACATGCAATGACACCAGGTGTGGTTCATGAAAAGAACACGCATCCAATGACACTGGTGTATCCTTATGTGCTTTGTGAAAAGAGCACACATGCAATGAGTCTAGCTGTTCCATGTCTGGATTGTATGAAGAATAGACATCCAATGACACTGGGTGTGGTTAATGAAAAGACCAGACATGCAAGTACACTAGTGGATCCATATGTGGTTTGTGGAAAGCATAGACATGCAATGATACTGGGTGCGGTTCTTGAAAAGAACACTCATCCAATGACACTACTGGATCCATATGTGGTTTGTGGAAAGAACATACATGCAATGACTCTGGCTGTGGTTCATGAAAAGAACAGAAATACAATGACACTAGTGGATCCATGTGTGGCTTTTGAGAGGAATGCACATACAATGACTCTGGCTGTGGTTCATGAAAAGAACTCTCATCCAATGACACTGGTGGATCCATATGTGGTTTGTGGAAAGAACAAACATGCAATGACACTGGGTGTGGTTCATGAAAAGAACACCCATCCAATGACACTGGTGGATCCATTTCAGTTTTGTAGAAAGAACAGACATGCAATGACTCTAGCTGTGGTTTAAGAAAAGAAACGACATGCAATGACTCTAGTTGTGGTTCATGAAAAGAACACACATCCAGTTACACTTGTGTATCCCTATGTGGTTTGTGGAAAGAACTGACATGCAATGACTCTAGCTGTGGTTTGTGAAAAGAACAGACATGCAGTGACACTGGTGGATCAATGTGTGGTTTGTGAGAAGAACACACATGCAATTTCACTGGGTGTGGTTCATGAAAAGAACACACATCCAATGACACCGATGTATCCTTATGTGGTTTGTGATAAGAACAGATAGGCAATGACACTGGCTATGGTTCATGAAAAGAACACACATGCAATGACACTGGTGGATCCATGTGTGGTTCATGAGAAGAACACACATGCAATGACACCAGGTGTGGTTCATGAAAAGAACACGCATCCAATGACACTGGTGTATCCTTATGTGCTTTGTGAAAAGAGCACACATGAAATGAGTCTAGCTGTTCCATGTCTGGTTTGTATGAATAATAGACATCCAATGACACTGGGTGTGGTTAATGAAAAGACCAGACATGCAAGTACACTAGTGGATCCATATGTGGTTTGTGGAAAGCATAGACATGCAATGATACTGGGTGCGGTTCTTGAAAACAACACTCATCCAATGAAACTACTGGATCCATATGTGGTTTGTGGAAAGAACATACATGCAATAACTCTGGCTGTGGTTCATGAAAAGAACAGAAATACAATGACACTAGTGGATCCATGTGTGGCTTTTGAGAGGAATGCACATACAATGACTCTGGCTGTGGTTCATGAAAAGAACTCTCATCCAATGACACTGGTGGATCCATATGTGGTTTGTGGAAAGAACAAACATGCAATGACACTGGGTGTGGTTCATGAAAAGAACACTCATCCAATGACACTGGTGGATCCATTTGAGTTTTGTGGAAA
This sequence comes from Avena sativa, assembly GCA_916181665.1. Classification (NCBI taxonomy): domain Eukaryota; kingdom Viridiplantae; phylum Streptophyta; class Magnoliopsida; order Poales; family Poaceae; genus Avena; species Avena sativa. The sequence goes on from OV702287.1 coordinate 575,734,653, forward strand.
GAGCAGACATGCAATGACTCTAGCTGTGGTTTAAGAAAAGAACACACATGCAATGACACTGGGTGTGGTTCATGAAAAGAACACACATCCAATGACACCGGTGTATCCTTATATGGTTTGTGATAAGAACAGATAGGCAATGAAACTGGCTGTGGTTCATGAAAAGAACACACATGCAATGACACTGGTGGATCCATGTGTGGTTCATGAGAAGAACACACATGCAATGACACCAGGTGTGGTTCATGAAAAGAACACGCATCCAATGACACTGGTGTATCCTTATGTGCTTTGTGAAAAGAGCACACATGCAATGAGTCTAGCTGTTCCATGTCTGGTTTGTATGAAGAATAGACATCCAATGACACTGGGTGTGGTTAATGAAAAGACCAGACATGCAAGTACACTAGTGGATCCATATGTGGTTTGTGGAAAGCATAGACATGCAATGATACTGGGTCCGGTTCTTGAAAACAAGACTCATCCAATGACACTAGTCGATCCATATGTGGTTTGTGGAAAGAACATACATGCAATGACTCTGGCTGTGGTTCATGAAAAGAACAGAAATACAATGACACTAGTGGATCCATGTGTGGCTTTTAAGAGGAATGCACATACAATGACTCTGGCTGTGGTTCATGAAAAGAACACACATGCAATGACACTGGTGGATCCATGTGTGGTTTGTGAGAAGAACACACATGCAATGACACTTGGTGTGGTTCATGAAAAGAACACTCAACCAATGGCACTGGTGGATCCATATGTGGTTTGTGGAAAGAACAGACATGCAATGACACTGGGTGTGTCTCATGAAAAGAACACTCATCCAATGGCATTGGTGGATCCATATGTGGTTTGTGGAAAGAACAGACATGCAATGACTCTAGCTATGGTTTAAGAAAAGAACAGACATGCAATGACTCTAGTTGTGGTTCATGAAAAGAACACACATCCAGTGAAATTGGTGTATCCTTATGTGGTTTGTGGAAAGAGTAGATATGCAATGACTATGGCTGTGGTTGATGAAAATAATAGACATGCAATGGCACTGGTGGATCCATGTGTGGTTTGTGAGAAGAACACACATGCAATGTCACTGGGTGTGGTTCATGAAAAGAACACGCATCCAATGACACCGGTGTATCCTTATGTGGTTTGTGATAAGAACAGATAGGCAATGACACTGGCTGTGGTTCATAAAAAGAACACACATGCAATGACACTAGTGGATCCATGTGTGGTTCATGAGAAGAACACACATGCAATGACACCAGGTGTGGTTCATGAAAACAACACGCATCCAATGACACTGGTGTATCCTTATGTGCTTTGTGAAAAGAGCACACATGCAATGAGTCTAGCTGTTCCATGTCTGGTTTGTATGAAGAATAGACATCCAATGACACTGGGTGTGGTTAATGAAAAGACCAGACATGCAAGTACACTAGTGGATCCATATGTGGTTTGTGGAAAGCATAGACATGCAATGATACTGGGTCCGGTTCTTGAAAACAAGACTCATCCAATGACACTAGTCGATCCATATGTGGTTTGTGGAAAGAACATACATGCAATGACTCTGGCTATGGTTCATGAAAAGAACAGAAATACAATGACACTAGTGGATCCATGTGTGGCTTTTAAGAGGAATGCACATACAATGACTCTGGCTGTGGTTCATGAAAAGAACACACATGCAATGACACTGGTGGATCCATGTGTGGTTTGTGAGAAGAACACACATGCAATGACACTTGGTGTGGTTCATGAAAAGAACACTCAACCAATGGCACTGGTGGATCCATATGTGGTTTGTGGAAAGAACAGACATGCAATGACACTGGGTGTGGCTCATGAAAAGAACACTCATCCAATGGCATTGGTGGATCCATATGTGGTTTGTGGAAAGAACAGACATGCAATGACTCTAGCTATGGTTTAAGAAAAGAACAGACATGCAATGACTCTAGTTTTGGTTCATGAAAAGAACACACATCCAGTGAAATTGGTGTATCCTTATGTGGTTTGTGGAAAGAGTAGATATGCAATGACTATGGCTGTGGTTGATGAAAATAATAGACATGCAATGGCACTGGTGGATCCATGTGTGGTTTGTGAGAAGAACACACATGCAATGACTCTGGCTGTGGTTCATGAAAATAACTCTCATCCAATGACACTGGTGGATCCATATGTGGTTTGTGGAAAGAAAAAACATGCAATGACACTGGGTGTGGTTCATGAAAAGAACACTCATCCAATGACACTGGTGGATCCATTTGAGTTTTGTGGAAAGAACAGACATGCAATGACTCTAGCTGTGGTTTAAGAAAAGAAACGACATCCAATGACTCTAGTTGTGGTTCATGAAAAGAACACACATCCAGTTACACTTGTGTATCCCTATGTGGTTTGTGGAAAGAACTGACATGCAATGACTCTAGCTGTGGTTTGTGAAAAGAACAGACATGCAATGACACTAGTGGATCAATGTGAGGTTTGTGAGAAGAACAGACATGCAATGTCACTGGGTGTGGTTCATGAAAAGAACACACATCCAATGACACCGGTGTATCCTTATGTGGTTTGTGATAAGAACAGATAGGCAATGACACTGGCTGTGGTTCATGAAAAGAACACTCATGCAATGACACTGGGTGTGGTTCATGAAAAGAACACACATCCAATGACACCGGTGTATCCTTATGTGGTTTGTGATAAGAACAGATAGGCAATGACACTGGCTGTGGTTCATGAAAAGAACACACATGCAATGACACTGGTGGATCCATGTGTGGTTCATGAGAAGAACACACATGCAATGACACCAGGTGTGGTTCATGAAAAGAACACGCATCCAATGACACTGGTGTATCCTTATGTGCTTTGTGAAAAGAGCACACATGCAATGAGTCTAGCTGTTCCATGTCTGGATTGTATGAAGAATAGACATCCAATGACACTGGGTGTGGTTAATGAAAAGACCAGACATGCAAGTACACTAGTGGATCCATATGTGGTTTGTGGAAAGCATAGACATGCAATGATACTGGGTGCGGTTCTTGAAAAGAACACTCATCCAATGACACTACTGGATCCATATGTGGTTTGTGGAAAGAACATACATGCAATGACTCTGGCTGTGGTTCATGAAAAGAACAGAAATACAATGACACTAGTGGATCCATGTGTGGCTTTTGAGAGGAATGCACATACAATGACTCTGGCTGTGGTTCATGAAAAGAACTCTCATCCAATGACACTGGTGGATCCATATGTGGTTTGTGGAAAGAACAAACATGCAATGACACTGGGTGTGGTTCATGAAAAGAACACTCATCCAATGACACTGGTGGATCCATTTGAGTTTTGTGGAAAGAACAGACATGCAATGACTCTAGCTGTGGTTTAAGAAAAGAAACGACATGCAATGACTCTAGTTGTGGTTCATGAAAAGAACACACATCCAGTTACACTTGTGTATCGCTATGTGGTTTGTGGAAAGAACTGACATGCAATGACTCTAGCTGTGGTTTGTGAAAAGAACAGACATGCAGTGACACTGGTGGATCAATGTGTGGTTTGTGAGAAGAACACACATGCAATGTCACTGGGTGTGGTTCATGAAAAGAACACACATCCAATGACACCGATGTATCCTTATGTGGTTTGTGATAAGAACAGATAGGCAATGACACTGGCTATGGTTCATGAAAAGAACACACATGCAATGACACTGGTGGATCCATGTGTGGTTCATGAGAAGAACACACATGCAATGACACCAGGTGTGGTTCATGAAAAGAACACGCATCCAATGACACTGGTGTATCCTTATGTGCTTTGTGAAAAGAGCACACATGAAATGAGTCTAGCTGTTCCATGTCTGGTTTGTATGAAGAATAGACATCCAATGACACTGGGTGTGGTTAATGAAAAGACCAGACATGCAAGTACACTAGTGGATCCATATGTGGTTTGTGGAAAGCATAGACATGCAATGATACTGGGTGCGGTTCTTGAAAACAACACTCATCCAATTACACTACTGGATCCATATGTGGTTTGTGGAAAGAACATACATGCAATAACTCTGGCTGTGGTTCATGAAAAGAACAGAAATACAATGACACTAGTGGATCCATGTGTCGCTTTTGAGAGGAATGCACATACAATGACTCTGGCTGTGGTTCATGAAAAGAACTCTCATCCAATGACACTGGTGGATCCATATGTGGTTTGTGGAAAGAACAAACATGCAATGACACTGGGTGTGGTTCATGAAAAGAACACTCATCCAATGATACTGGTGGATCCATTTGAGTTTTGTGGAAAGAGCAGACATGCAATGACTCTAGCTGTGGTTTAAGAAAAGAACACACATGCAATGACACTGGGTGTGGTTCAAGAAAAGAACACACATCCAATGACACCGGTGTATCCTTATGTGGTTTGTGATAAGAACAGATAGGCAATGACACTGGCTGTGGTTCATGAAAAGAACACACATGCAATGACACTGGTGGATCCATGTGTGGTTCATGAGAAGAAACCACATGCAATGACACCAGGTGTGGTTCATGAAAAGAACACGCATCCAATGACACTGGTGTATCCTTATGTGCTTTGGGAAAAGAGCACACATGCAATGAGTCTAGCTGTTCCATGTCTGGTTTGTATGAAGAATAGACATCCAATGACACTGGGAGTGGTTAATGAAAAGACCAGACATGCAAGTACACTAGTGGATCCATATGTGGTTTGTGGAAAGCATAGACATGCAATGATACTGGGTGCGGTTCTTGAAAAGAACACTCATCCAATTACACTACTGGATCCATATGTGGTTTGTGGAAAGAACATACATGCAATAACTCTGGCTGTGGTTCATGAAAAGAACAGAAATACAATGACACTAGTGGATCCATGTGTGGCTTTTGAGAGGAATGCACATACAATGATTCTGGCTGTGGTTCATGAAAAGAACTCTCATCCAATGACACTAGTGGATCCATATGTGGTTTGTGGAAAGAACAAACATGCAATGACACTGGGTGTGGTTCATGAAAAGAACACTCATCCAATGACACTGGTGGATCCATTTGAGTTTTGTGGAAAGAACAGACATGCAATGACTCTAGCTGTGGTTTAAGAAAAGAAACGACATGCAATGACTCTAGTTGTGGTTCATGAAAAGAACACACATCCAGTTACACTTGTGTATCCCTATGTGGTTTGTGGAAAGAACTGACATGCAATGACTCTAGCTGTGGTTTGTGAAAAGAACAGACATGCAGTGACACTGGTGGATCAATGTGTGGTTTGTGAGAAGAACACACATGCAATGTCACTGGGTGTGGTTCATGAAAAGAACACACATCCAATGACACCGATGTATCCTTATGTGGTTTGTGATAAGAACAGATAGGCAATGACACTGGCTATGGTTCATGAAAAGAACACACATGCAATGACACTGGTGGATCCATGTGTGGTTCATGAGAAGAACACACATGCAATGACACCAGGTGTGGTTCATGAAAAGAACACGCATCCAATGACACTGGTGTATCCTTATGTGCTTTGTGAAAAGAGCACACATGAAATGAGTCTAGCTGTTCCATGTCTGGTTTGTATGAAGAATAGACATCCAATGACACTGGGTGTGGTTAATGAAAAGACCAGACATGCAAGTACACTAGTGGATCCATATGTGGTTTGTGGAAAGCATAGACATGCAATGATACTGGGTGCGGTTCTTGAAAACAACACTCATCCAATTACACTACTGGATCCATATGTGGTTTGTGGAAAGAACATACATGCAATAACTCTGGCTGTGGTTCATGAAAAGAACAGAAATACAATGACACTAGTGGATCCATGTGTCGCTTTTGAGAGGAATGCACATACAATGACTCTGGCTGTGGTTCATGAAAAGAACTCTCATCCAATGACACTGGTGGATCCATATGTGGTTTGTGGAAAGAACAAACATGCAATGACACTGGGTGTGGTTCATGAAAAGAACACTCATCCAATGACACTGGTGGATCCATTTGAGTTTTGTGGAAAGAGCAGACATGCAATGACTCTAGCTGTGGTTTAAGAAAAGAACACACATGCAATGACACTGGGTGTGGTTCAAGAAAAGAACACACATCCAATGACACCGGTGTATCCTTATGTGGTTTGTGATAAGAACAGATAGGCAATGACACTGGCTGTGGTTCATGAAAAGAACACACATGCAATGACACTGGTGGATCCATGTGTGGTTCATGAGAAGAAACCACATGCAATGACACCAGGTGTGGTTCATGAAAAGAACACGCATCCAATGACACTGGTGTATCCTTATGTGCTTTGGGAAAAGAGCACACATGCAATGAGTCTAGCTGTTCCATGTCTGGTTTGTATGAAGAATAGACATCCAATGACACTGGGAGTGGTTAATGAAAAGACCAGACATGCAAGTACACTAGTGGATCCATATGTGGTTTGTGGAAAGCATAGACATGCAATGATACTGGGTGCGGTTCTTGAAAAGAACACTCATCCAATTACACTACTGGATCCATATGTGGTTTGTGGAAAGAACATACATGCAATAACTCTGGCTGTGGTTCATGAAAAGAACAGAAATACAATGACACTAGTGGATCCATGTGTGGCTTTTGAGAGGAATGCACATACAATGATTCTGGCTGTGGTTCATGAAAAGAACTCTCATCCAATGACACTAGTGGATCCATATGTGGTTTGTGGAAAGAACAAACATGCAATGACACTGGGTGTGGTTCATGAAAAGAACACTCATCCAATGACACTGGTGGATCCATTTGAGTTTTGTGGAAAGAACAGACATGCAATGACTCTAGCTGTGGTTTAAGAAAAGAAACGACATGCAATGACTCTAGTTGTGGTTCATGAAAAGAACACACATCCAGTTACACTTGTGTATCCCTATGTGGTTTGTGGAAAGAACTGACATTCAATGACTCTAGCTATGGTTTGTGAAAAGAACAGACATGCAATGACACTGGTGGATCAATGTGTGGTTTGTGAGAAGAACACACATGCAATCTCACCAGGTGTGGTTCTTGAAAAGAACACACATCCAATGACACCGGTGTATCCTTATGTGGTTTGTGATAAGAACAAATAGGCAATGACACTGGTTGTGGTTCATGAAAAGAACACACATGCAATGACACTGGGTGTGGTTCAAGAAAAGAACACACATCCAATGACACCGGTGTATCCTTATGTGGTTTGTGATAAGAACAGATAGGCAATGACACTGGCTGTGGTTCATGAAAAGAACACACATGCAATGACACTGGTGGATCCATGTGTGGTTCATGAGAAGAAACCACATGCAATGACACCAGGTGTGGTTCATGAAAAGAACACGCATCCAATGACACTGGTGTATCCTTATGTGCTTTGTGAAAAGAGCACACATGCAATGAGTCTAGCTGTTCCATGTATGGTTTGTATGAAGAATAGACATCCAATGACACTGGGTGTGGTTAATGAAAAGACCAGACATGCAAGTACACTAGTGGATCCATATGTGGTTTGTGGAAAGCATAGACATGAAATGATACTGGGTGCGGTTCTTGAAAACAACACTCATCCAATGACACTACTGGATCCATATGTGGTTTGTGGAAAGAACATACATGCAATGACTCTGGCTGTGGTTCATGAAAAGAACAGAAATACAATGACACTAGTGGATCCATGTGTGGCTTTTGAGAGGAATGCACATACAATGACTCTGGTTGTGGTTCATGAAAATAACTCTCATCCAATGACACTGGTGGATCCATATGTGGTTTGTGGAAAGAACAAACATGCAATGACACTGGGTGTGGTTCATGAAAAGAACACTCATCCAATGACACTGGTGGATCCATTTGAGTTTTGTGGAAAGAACAGACATGCAATGACTCTAGCTGTGGTTTAAGAAAAGAAACGACATGCAATGACTCTAGTTGTGGTTCATGAAAAGAACACACATCCAGTTACACTTGTGTATCCCTATGTGGTTTGTGGAAAGAACTGACATGCAATGACTCTAGCTGTGGTTTGTGAAAAGAACAGACATGCAATGACAGTGGTGGATCAATGTGTGGTTTGTGAGAAGAACACACATGCAATGTCACCGGGTGTGGTTCATGAAAAGAACACACATCCAATGACACCGGTGTATCCTTATGTGGTTTGTGATAAGAACAGATAGGCAATGACACTGGTTGTGGTTCATGAAAAGAACACACATGCAATGACACTGGGTGTGGTTCAAGAAAAGAACACACATCCAATGACACCGGTGTATCCTTATGTGGTTTGTGATAAGAACAGATAGGCAATGACACTGGCTGTGGTTCATGAAAAGAACACACATGCAATGACACTGGTGGATCCATGTGTGGTTCATGAGAAGAACACACATGCAATGACACCAGGTTTGGTTCATGAAAAGAACACGCATCCAATGACACTGGTGTATCCTTATGTGCTTTGTGAAAAGAGCACACATGCAATGAGTCTAGCTGTTCCATGTCTGGTTTGTATGAAGAATAGACATCCAATGACACTGGGTGTGGTTAATGAAAAGACCAGACATGCAAGTACACTAGTGGATCCATATGTGGTTTGTGGAAAGCATAGACATGCAATGATACTGGGTGCGGTTCTTGAAAACAACACTCATCCAATGACACTACTGGATCCATATGTGGTTTGTGGAAAGAACATACATGCAATGACTCTGGCTGTGGTTCATGAAAAGAAAAGAAATACAATGACACTAGTGGATCCATGTGTGGCTTTTGAGAGGAATGCACATACAATGACTCTGGCTGTGGTTCATGAAAATAACTCTCATCTAATGACACTGGTGGATCCATATGTGGTTTGTGGAAAGAACAAACATGCAATGACACTGGGTGTGGTTCATGAAAAGAACACTCATCCAATGACACTGGTGGATCCATTTGAGTTTTGTGGAAAGAATAGACATGCAATGACTCTAGCTGTGGTTTAAGAAAAGAAACGACATGCAATGACTCTAGTTGTGGTTCATGAAAAGAACACACATCCAGTTACACTTGTGTATCCCTATGTGGTTTGTGGAAAGAACTGACCTGCAATGACTCTAGCTGTGGTTTGTGAAAAGAACAGACATGCAATGACAGTGGTGGATCAATGTGTGGTTTGTGAGAAGAACACACATGCAATGTCACTGGGTGTGGTTCATGAAAAGAACACACATCAATTGACACCGGTGTATCCTTATGTGGTTTGTGATAAGAACAGATGGGCAATGACACTGGCTGTGGTTCATGAAAAGAACACACATGCAATGACACTGGTGGATCCATGTGTGGTTCATGAGAAGAACACACATGCAATGACACCAGGTGTGGTTCATGAAAAGAACACGCATCCAATGACACTGGTGTATCCTTATGTTCTTTGGGAAAAGAGCACACATGCAATGAGTCTAGCTGTTCCATGTCTGGTTTGTATGAAGAATAGACATCCAATGACACTGGGTGTGGTTAATGAAAAGACCAGACATGCAAGTACACTAGTGGATACATATGTGGTTTGTGGAAAGCATAGACATGCAATGATACTGGGTGCGGTTCTTGAAAACAACACTCATCCAATGACACTAGTGGATCCATATGTGGTTTGTGGAAAGAACATACATGCAATGACTCTGGCTGTGGTTCATGAAAAGAACAGAAATACAATGACACTAGTGGATCCATGTGTGGCTTTTGAGAGGAATGCACATACAATGACTCTGGCTGTGGTTCATGAAAAGAACACACATGGAATGACACTGGTGGATCCATGTGTGGTTTGTGAGAAGAACACACATGCAATGATACTTGGTGTGGTTCATGAAAAGAACACTCAACCAATGGCACTGGTGGATCCATATGTGGTTTGTGGAAATAACAGACATGAAATGACACTGGGTGTGGATCATGAAAAGAACACTCATCCAATGGCATTGGTGGATCCATATGTGGTTTGTGGAAAGAACAGACATGCAATGACTCTAGCTATGGTTTAAGAAAAGAACAGACATGCAATGACTCTAGTTGTGGTTCATGAAAAGAACACACATCCAGTGAAACTGGTGTATCCTTATGTGGTTTGTGGAAAGAGTAGATATGCAATGACTATGGCTGTGGTTGATGAAAATAATAGACATGCAATGGCACTAGTGGATCCATGTGTGGTTTGTGAGAAGAACACACATGCAATGACTCTGGCTGTGGTTCATGAAAATAACTCTCATCCAATGACACTGGTGGATCCATATGTGGTTTGTGGAAAGAACAAACATGCAATGACACTGGGTGTGGTTCATGAAAAGAACACTCATCCAATGACACTGGTGGATCCATTTGAGTTTTGTGGAAAGAACAGACATGCAATGACTCTAGCTGTGGTTTAAGAAGAGAAACGACATCCAATGACTCTAGTTGTGGTTCATGAAAAGAACACACATCCAGTTACACTTGTGTATCCCTATGTGGTTTGTGGAAAGAACTGACATGCAATGACTCTAGCTGTGGTTTGTGAAAAGAACAGACATGCAATGACACTGGTGGATCAATGTGTGGTTTGTGAGAAGAACACACATGCAATGTCACTGGGTGTGGTTCATGAAAAGAACACACATCCAATGACACCGGTGTATCCTTATGTGGTTTGTGATAAGAACAGATAGGCAATGACACTGGCTGTGGTTCATGAAAAGAACACTCATGCAATGACACTGGGTGTGGTTCATGAAAAGAACACACATCCAATGACACCGGTGTATCCTTATGTGGTTTGTGATAAGAACAGATAGGCAATGACACTGGCTGTGGTTCATGAAAAGAACACACATGCAATGACACTGGTGGATCCATGTGTGGTTCATGAGAAGAACACACATGCAATGACACCAGGTGTGGTTCATGAAAAGAACACGCATCCAATGACACTGGTGTATCCTTATGTGCTTTGTGAAAAGAGCACACATGCAATGAGTCTAGCTATTCCATGTCTGGTTTGTATGAAGAATAGACATCCAATGACACTGGGTGTGGTTAATGAAAAGAACAGACATGCAAGTACACTAGTGGATCCATATGTGGTTTGTGGAAAGCATAGACATGCAATGATACTGGGTGCGGTTCTTGAAAACAACACTCATCCAATGACACTACTGGATCCATATGTGGTTTGTGGAAAGAACATACATGCAATGACTCTGGCTGTGGTTCATGAAAAGAACAGAAATACAATGACACTAGTGGATCCATGTGTGGCTTTTGAGAGGAATGCACATACAATGACTCTGGCTGTGGTTCATGAAAATAACTCTCATCTAATGACACTGGTGGATCCATATGTGGTTTGTGGAAAGAACAAACATGCAATGACACTGGGTGTGGTTCATGAAAAGAACACTCATCCAATGACACTGGTGGATCCATTTGAGTTTTGTGGAAATAACAGACATGCAATGACTCTAGCTGTGGTTTAAGAAAAGAAACGACATGCAATGACTCTAGTTGTGGTTCATGAAAAGAACACACATCCAGTTACACTTGTGTATCCCTATGTGGTTTGTGGAAAGAACTGACATGCAATGACTCTAGCTGTGGTTTGTGAAAAGAACAGACATGCAATGACAGTGGTGGATCAATGTGTGGTTTGTGAGAAGAACACACATGCAATGTCACTGGGTGTGGTTCATGAAAAGAACACACATCAATTGACACCGGTGTATCCTTATGTGGTTTGTGATAAGAACAGATGGGCAATGACACTGGCTGTGGTTCATGAAAAGAACACACATGCAATGACACTGGTGGATCCATGTGTGGTTCATGAGAAGAACACACATGCAATGACACCAGGTGTGGTTCATGAAAAGAACACGCATCAAATGACACTGGTGTATCCTTATGTGCTTTGTGAAAAGAGCACACATGCAATGAGTCTAGCTGTTCCATGTCTGGTTTGTATGAAGAATAGACATCCAATGACACTGGGTGTGGTTAATGAAAAGACCAGACATGCAAGTACACTAGTGGATCCATATGTGGTTTGTGGAAAGCATAGACATGCAATGATACTGGGTGCGGTTCTTGAAAACAACACTCATCCAATGACACTAGTGGATCCATATGTGGTTTGTGGAAAGAACATACATGCAATGACTCTGGCTGTGGTTCATGAAAAGAACAGAAATACAATGACACTAGTGGATCCATGTGTGGCTTTTGAGAGGAATGCACATACAATGACTCTGGCTGTGGTTCATGAAAAGAACACACATGGAATGACACTGGTGGATCCATGTGTGGTTTGTAAGAAGAACACACATGCAATGATACTTGGTGTGGTTCATGAAAAGAACACTCAACCAATGGTACTGGTGGATCCATATGTGGTTTGTGGAAATAACAGACATGCAATGACACTGGGTGTGGATCATGAAAAGAACACTCATCCAATGGCATTGGTGGATCCATATGTGGTTTGTGGAAAGAACAGACATGCAATGACTCTAGCTATGGTTTAAGAAAAGAACAGACATGCAATGACTCTAGTTGTGGTTCATGAAAAGAACACACATCCAGTGAAACTGGTGTATCCTTATGTGGTTTGTGGAAAGAGTAGATATGCAATGACTATGGCTGTGGTTGATGAAAATAATAGACATGCAATGGCACTAGTGGATCCATGTGTGGTTTGTGAGAAGAACACACATGCAATGACTCTGGCTGTGGTTCATGAAAATAACTCTCATCCAATGACACTGGTGGATCCATATGTGGTTTGTGGAAAGAACAAACATGCAATGACACTGGGTGTGGTTCATGAAAAGAACACTCATCCAATGACACTGGTGGATCCATTTGAGTTTTGTGGAAAGAACAGACATGCAATGACTCTAGCTGTGGTTTAAGAAGAGAAACGACATCCAATGACTCTAGTTGTGGTTCATGAAAAGAACACACATCCAGTTACACTTGTGTATCCCTATGTGGTTTGTGGAAAGAACTGACATGCAATGACTCTAGCTGTGGTTTGTGAAAAGAACAGACATGCAATGACACTGGTGGATCAATGTGTGGTTTGTGAGAAGAACACACATGCAATGTCACTGGGTGTGGTTCATGAAAAGAACACACATCCAATGACACCGGTGTATCCTTATGTGGTTTGTGATAAGAACAGATAGGCAATGACACTGGCTGTGGTTCATGAAAAGAACACTCATGCAATGACACTGGGTGTGGTTCATGAAAAGAACACACATCCAATGACACCGGTGTATCCTTATGTGGTTTGTGATAAGAACAGATAGTCAATGACACTGGCTGTGGTTCATGAAAAGAACACACATGCAATGACACTGGTGGATCCATGTGTGGTTCATGAGAAGAACACACATGCAATGACACCAGGTGTGGTTCATGAAAAGAACACGCATCCAATGACACTGGTGTATCCTTATGTGCTTTGTGAAAAGAGCACACATGCAATGAGTCTAGCTATTCCATGTCTGGTTTGTATGAAGAATAGACATCCAATGACACTGGGTGTGGTTAATGAAAAGAACAGACATGCAAGTACACTAGTGGATCCATATGTGGTTTGTGGAAAGCATAGACATGCAATGATACTGGGTGCGGTTCTTGAAAACAACACTCATCCAATGACACTACTGGATCCATATGTGGTTTGTGGAAAGAACATACATGCAATGACTCTGGCTGTGGTTCATGAAAAGAACAGAAATACAATGACACTAGTGGATCCATGTGTGGCTTTTGAGAGGAATGCACATACAATGACTCTGGCTGTGGTTCATGAAAATAACTCTCATCTAATGACACTGGTGGATCCATATGTGGTTTGTGGAAAGAACAAACATGCAATGACACTGGGTGTGGTTCATGAAAAGAACACTCATCCAATGACACTGGTGGATCCATTTGAGTTTTGTGGAAATAACAGACATGCAATGACTCTAGCTGTGGTTTAAGAAAAGAAACGACATGCAATGACTCTAGTTGTGGTTCATGAAAAGAACACACATCCAGTTACACTTGTGTATCCCTATGTGGTTTGTGGAAAGAACTGACATGCAATGACTCTAGCTGTGGTTTGTGAAAAGAACAGACATGCAATGACAGTGGTGGATCAATGTGTGGTTTGTGAGAAGAACACACATGCAATGTCACTGGGTGTGGTTCATGAAAAGAACACACATCAATTGACACCGGTGTATCCTTATGTGGTTTGTGATAAGAACAGATGGGCAATGACACTGGCTGTGGTTCATGAAAAGAACACACATGCAATGACACTGGTGGATCCATGTGTGGTTCATGAGAAGAACACACATGCAATGACACCAGGTGTGGTTCATGAAAAGAACACGCATCAAATGACACTGGTGTATCCTTATGTGCTTTGTGAAAAGAGCACACATGCAATGAGTCTAGCTGTTCCATGTCTGGTTTGTATGAAGAATAGACATCCAATGACACTGGGTGTGGTTAATGAAAAGACCAGACATGCAAGTACACTAGTGGATCCATATGTGGTTTGTGGAAAGCATAGACATGCAATGATACTGGGTGCGGTTCTTGAAAACAACACTCATCCAATGACACTAGTGGATCCATATGTGGTTTGTGGAAAGAACATACATGCAATGACTCTGGCTGTGGTTCATGAAAAGAACAGAAATACAATGACACTAGTGGATCCATGTGTGGCTTTTGAGAGGAATGCACATACAATGACTCTGGCTGTGGTTCATGAAAAGAACACACATGGAATGACACTGGTGGATCCATGTGTGGTTTGTAAGAAGAACACACATGCAATGATACTTGGTGTGGTTCATGAAAAGAACACTCAACCAATGGTACTGGTGGATCCATATGTGGTTTGTGGAAATAACAGACATGCAATGACACTGGGTGTGGATCATGAAAAGAACACTCATCCAATGGCATTGGTGGATCCATATGTGGTTTGTGGAAAGAACAGACATGCAATGACTCTAGCTATGGTTTAAGAAAAGAACAGACATGCAATGACTCTAGTTGTGGTTCATGAAAAGAACACACATCCAGTGAAACTGGTGTATCCTTATGTGGTTTGTGGAAAGAGTAGATATGCAATGACTATGGCTGTGGTTGATGAAAATAATAGACATGCAATGGCACTAGTGGATCCATGTGTGGTTTGTGAGAAGAACACACATGCAATGACTCTGGCTGTGGTTCATGAAAATAACTCTCATCCAATGACACTGGTGGATCCATATGTGGTTTGTGGAAAGAACAAACATGCAATGACACTGGGTGTGGTTCATGAAAAGAACACTCATCCAATGACACTGGTGGATCCATTTGAGTTTTGTGGAAAGAACAGACATGCAATGACTCTAGCTGTGGTTTAAGAAGAGAAACGACATCCAATGACTCTAGTTGTGGTTCATGAAAAGAACACACATCCAGTTACACTTGTGTATCCCTATGTGGTTTGTGGAAAGAACTGACATGCAATGACTCTAGCTGTGGTTTGTGAAAAGAACAGACATGCAATGACACTGGTGGATCAATGTGTGGTTTGTGAGAAGAACACACATGCAATGTCACTGGGTGTGGTTCATGAAAAGAACACACATCCAATGACACCGGTGTATCCTTATGTGGTTTGTGATAAGAACAGATAGGCAATGACACTGGCTGTGGTTCATGAAAAGAACACTCATGCAATGACACTGGGTGTGGTTCATGAAAAGAACACACATCCAATGACACCGGTGTATCCTTATGTGGTTTGTGATAAGAACAGATAGTCAATGACACTGGCTGTGGTTCATGAAAAGAACACACATGCAATGACACTGGTGGATCCATGTGTGGTTCATGAGAAGAACACACATGCAATGACACCAGGTGTGGTTCATGAAAAGAACACGCATCCAATGACACTGGTGTATCCTTATGTGCTTTGTGAAAAGAGCACACATGCAATGAGTCTAGCTATTCCATGTCTGGTTTGTATGAAGAATAGACATCCAATGACACTGGGTGTGGTTAATGAAAAGAACAGACATGCAAGTACACTAGTGGATCCATATGTGGTTTGTGGAAAGCATAGACATGCAATGATACTGGGTGCGGTTCTTGAAAACAACACTCATCCAATGACACTACTGGATCCATATGTGGTTTGTGGAAAGAACATACATGCAATGACTCTGGCTGTGGTTCATGAAAAGAACAGAAATACAATGACACTAGTGGATCCATGTGTGGCTTTTGAGAGGAATGCACATACAATGACTCTGGCTGTGGTTCATGAAAATAACTCTCATCTAATGACACTGGTGGATCCATATGTGGTTTGTGGAAAGAACAAACATGCAATGACACTGGGTGTGGTTCATGAAAAGAACACTCATCCAATGACACTGGTGGATCCATTTGAGTTTTGTGGAAATAACAGACATGCAATGACTCTAGCTGTGGTTTAAGAAAAGAAACGACATGCAATGACTCTAGTTGTGGTTCATGAAAAGAACACACATCCAGTTACACTTGTGTATCCCTATGTGGTTTGTGGAAAGAACTGACATGCAATGACTCTAGCTGTGGTTTGTGAAAAGAACAGACATGCAATGACAGTGGTGGATCAATGTGTGGTTTGTGAGAAGAACACACATGCAATGTCACTGGGTGTGGTTCATGAAAAGAACACACATCAATTGTAACCGGTGTATCCTTATGTGGTTTGTGATAAGAACAGATGGGCAATGACACTGGCTGTGGTTCATGAAAAGAACACACATGCAATGACACTGGTGGATCCATGTGTGGTTCATGAGAAGAACACACATGCAATGACACCAGGTGTGGTTCATGAAAAGAACACGCATCCAATGACACTGGTGTATCCTTATGTGCTTTGGGAAAAGAGCACACATGCAATGAGTCTAGCTGTTCCATGTCTGGTTTGTATGAAGAATAGACATCCAATGACACTGGGTGTGGTTAATGAAAAGACCAGACATGCAAGTACACTAGTGGATCCATATGTGGTTTGTGGAAAGCATAGACATGCAATGATACTGGGTGCGGTTCTTGAAAACAACACTCATCCAATGACACTAGTGGATCCATATGTGGTTTGTGGAAAGAACATACATGCAATGACTCTGGCTGTGGTTCATGAAAAGAACAGAAATACAATGACACTAGTGGATCCATGTGTGGCTTTTGAGAGGAATGCACATACAATGACTCTGGCTGTGGTTCATGAAAAGAACACACATGGAATGACACTGGTGGATCCATGTGTGGTTTGTGAGAAGAAAACACATGCAATGATACTTGGTGTGGTTCATGAAAAGAACACTCAACCAATGGCACTGGTGGATCCATATGTGGTTTGTGGAAATAACAGACATGCAATGACACTGGGTGTGGATCATGAAAAGAACACTCATCCAATGGCATTGGTGGATCCATATGTGGTTTGTGGAAAGAACAGACATGCAATGACTCTAGCTATGGTTTAAGAAAAGAACAGACATGCAATGACTCTAGTTGTGGTTCATGAAAAGAACACACATCCAGTGAAACTGGTGTATCCTTATGTGGTTTGTGGAAAGAGTAGATATGCAATGACTATGGCTGTGGTTGATGAAAATAATAGACATGCAATGGCACTAGTGGATCCATGTGTGGTTTGTGAGAAGAACACACATGCAATGACTCTGGCTGTGGTTCATGAAAATAACTCTCATCCAATGACACTGGTGGATCCATATGTGGTTTGTGGAAAGAACAAACATGCAATGACACTGGGTGTGGTTCATGAAAAGAACACTCATCCAATGACACTGGTGGATCCATTTGAGTTTTGTGGAAAGAACAGACATGCAATGACTCTAGCTGTGGTTTAAGAAGAGAAACGACATCCAATGACTCTAGTTGTGGTTCATGAAAAGAACACACATCCAGTTACACTTGTGTATCCCTATGTGGTTTGTGGAAAGAACTGACATGCAATGACTCTAGCTGTGGTTTGTGAAAAGAACAGACATGCAATGACACTGGTGGATCAATGTGTGGTTTGTGAGAAGAACACACATGCAATGTCACTGGGTGTGGTTCATGAAAAGAACACACATCCAATGACACCGGTGTATCCTTATGTGGTTTGTGATAAGAACAGATAGGCAATGACACTGGCTGTGGTTCATGAAAAGAACACTCATGCAATGACACTGGGTGTGGTTCATGAAAAGAACACACATCCAATGACACCGGTGTATCCTTATGTGGTTTGTGATAAGAACAGATAGTCAATGACACTGGCTGTGGTTCATGAAAAGAACACACATGCAATGACACTGGTGGATCCATGTGTGGTTCATGAGAAGAACACACATGCAATGACACCAGGTGTGGTTCATGAAAAGAACACGCATCCAATGACACTGGTGTATCCTTATGTGCTTTGTGAAAAGAGCACACATGCAATGAGTCTAGCTATTCCATGTCTGGTTTGTATGAAGAATAGACATCCAATGACACTGGGTGTGGTTAATGAAAAGAACAGACATGCAAGTACACTAGTGGATCCATATGTGGTTTGTGGAAAGCATAGACATGCAATGATACTGGGTGCGGTTCTTGAAAACAACACTCATCCAATGACACTACTGGATCCATATGTGGTTTGTGGAAAGAACATACATTCAATGACTCTGGCTGTGGTTCATGAAAAGAACAGAAATACAATGACACTAGTGGATCCATGTGTGGCTTTTGAGAGGAATGCACATACAATGACACTGGCTGTGGTTCATGAAAAGAACTCTCATCCAATGACACTGGTGGATCCATATGTGGTTTGTGGAAAGGACAAACATGAAATGACACTGGGTGTGGTTCATGAAAAGAACATTCATCCAATGACACTGGTGGACCCATTTGAGTTTTGTGGAAATAACAGACATGCAATGACTCTAGCTGTGGTTTAAGAAAAGAAACAACATGCAATGACTCTAGTTCTGGTTCATGGAAAGAACATACATCCAGTTACACTTGTGTATCCCTATGTGGTTTGTGGAAAGAACTGACATGTAATGACTCTAGCTGTGGTTTGTGAAAAGAACAGACATGCAATGACACTGGTGGATCAATGTGTGGTTTGTGAGAAGAACACACATGCAATGACACTGGGTGTGGTTCATGAAAAGAACACACATCCAATGACACCGGTGTATCCTTATGTGGTTTGTGATAAGAACAGATAGGCAATGACACTGGCTGTGGTTCATGAAAAGAACACACATGCAATGACACTGGTGGATCCATGTGTGGTTCATGAAAAGAACACACATGCAATGACACCAGGTGTGGTTCATGAAAAGAACACGCATCAAATGACACTGGTGTATCCTTATGTGCTTTGTGAAAAGAGCACACATGCAATGAGTCTAGCTGTTCCATGTCTGGTTTGTATGAAGAATAGACATCCAATGACACTGGGTGTGGTTAATGAAAAGACCGGACATGCAAGTACACTAGTGGATCCATATGTGGTTTGTGGAAAGCATAGACATGCAATGATACTGGGTGCGGTTCTTGAAAAGAACACTCATCCAATGACACTACTGTATCCATATGTGGTTTGTGGAAAGAACATACATGCAATGACTCTGGCTGTGGTTCATGAAAAGAACAGAAATACAATGACACTAGTGGATCCATGTGTGGCTTTTGAGAGGAATGCACATACAATGACTCTGGCTGTGGTTCATGAAAAGAACTCTCATCCAATGACACTGGTGGATCCATATGTGGTTTGTGGAAAGAACAAACATGCAATGACACTGGGTGTGGTTCATGAAAAGAACATTCATCCAATGATACTGGTGGACCCATTTGAGTTTTGTGGAAATAACAGACATGCAGTGACTCTAGCTGTGGTTTAAGAAAAGAAACAACATGCAATGACTCTAGTTCTGGTTCATGGAAAGAACACACATCCAGTTACACGTGTGTATCCCTATGTGGTTTGTGGAAAGAACTGACATGCAATGACTCTAGCTGTGGTTTGTGAAAAGAACAGACATGCAATGACACTGGTGGATCAATGTGTGGTTTGTGAGAAGAACACACATGCAATGTCACTCGGTGTGGTTCATGAAAAGAACACACATCCAATGACACCGGTGTATCCTTATGTGGTTTGTGATAAGAACAGATAGGCAATGACACTGGCTGTGGTTCATGAAAAGAACACACATGCAATGACAGTGGTGGATCCATGTGTGGTTCATGAGAAGAACACACATGCAATGACACCAGGTGTGGTTCATGAAAAGAACACGCATCCAATGACACTGGTGTATCCTTATGTGCTTTGTGAAAAGAGCACACATGCAATGAGTCTAGCTGTTCCATGTCTGGTTTGTATGAAGAATAGACATCCAATGACACTGGGTGTGGTTAATGAAAAGACCAGACATGCAAGTACACTAGTGGATCCATATGTGGTTTGTGGAAAGCATAGACATGCAATGATACTGGGTGCGGTTCTTGCAAACAACACTCATCCAATGACACTAGTGGATCCATATGTGGTTTGTGGATAGAACATACATGCAATGACTCTAGCTGTGGTTCATGAAAAGAACAGAAATACAATGACACTAGTGGATCCATGTGTGGCTTTTGAGAGGAATGCACATACAATGACTCTGGCTGTGGTTCATGAAAAGAACTCTCATCCAATGACACTGGTGGATCCATATGTGGGTTGTGGAAAGAACAAACATGCAATGACACTGGGTGTAGTTCATGAAAAGAACATTCATCCAATGACACTGGTGGACCCATTTGAGTTTTGTGGAAATAACAGACATGCAATGATCTAGCTGTGGTTTAAGAAAAGAAACAACATGCAATGACTCTAGTTCTGGTTCATGGAAAGAACACACATCCAGTTACACTTGTGTATCCCTATGTGGTTTGTGGAAAGAACTGACATGCAATGACTCTAGCTGTGGTTTGTGAAAAGAACAGACATGCAATGACACTAGTGGATCAATGTGTGGTTTGTGAGAAGAACACACATGCAATGTCACTCGGTGTGGTTCATGAAAAGAACACACATCCAATGACACCGGTGTATCCTTATGTGGTTTGTGATAAGAACAGATAGGCAATGACACTGGCTGTGGTTCATGAAAAGAACACACATGCAATGACACTGGTGGATCCTTGTGTGGTTCATGAGAAGAACACACATGCAATGACACCAGGTGTGGTTCATGAAAAGAACACGCATCCAATGACACTGGTGTATCCTTATGTGCTTTGTGAAAAGAGCACACATGCAATGAGTCTAGCTGTTCCATGTCTGGTTTGTATGAAGAATAGACATCCAATGACACTGGGTGTGGTTAATGAAAAGACCAGACATGCAAGTACACTAGTGGATCCATATGTGGTTTGTGGAAAGCATAGACATGCAATGATACTGGGTGCGGTTCTTGCAAACAACACTCATCCAATGACACTAGTGGATCCATATGTGGTTTGTGGAAAGAACATACATGCAATGACTCTGGCTGTGGTTCATGAAAAGAACAGAAATACAATGACACTAGTGGATCCATGTGTGGCTTTTGAGAGGAATGCACATACAATGACTCTGGCTGTGGTTCATGAAAAGAACACACATGGAATGACACTGGTGGATCCATGTGTGGTTTGTGAGAAGAAAACACATGCAATGATACTTGTTGTGGTTCATGAAAAGAACACTCAACCAATGGCACTGGTGGATCCATATGTGGTTTGTGGAAATAACAGACATGCAATGACACTGGGTGTGGATCATGAAAAGAACACTCATCCAATGGCATTGGTGGATCCATATGTGGTTTGTGGAAAGAACAGACATGCAATGACTCTAGCTATGGTTTAAGAAAAGAACAGACATGCAATGACTCTAGTTGTGGTTCATGAAAAGAACACACATCCAGTGAAACTGGTGTATCCTTATGTGGTTTGTGGAAAGAGTAGATATGCAATGACTATGGCTGTGGTTGATGAAAATAATAGACATGCAATGGCACTAGTGGATCCATGTGTGGTTTGTGAGAAGAACACACATGCAATGACTCTGGCTGTGGTTCATGAAAATAACTCTCATCCAATGACACTGGTGGATCCATATGTGGTTTGTGGAAAGAACAAACATGCAATGACACTGGGTGTGGTTCATGAAAAGAACACTCATCCAATGACACTGGTGGATCCATTTGAGTTTTGTGGAAAGAACAGACATGCAATGACTCTAGCTGTGGTTTAAGAAGAGAAACGACATCCAATGACTCTAGTTGTGGTTCATGAAAAGAACACACATCCAGTTACACTTGTGTATCCCTATGTGGTTTGTGGAAAGAACTGACATGCAATGACTCTAGCTGTGGTTTGTGAAAAGAACAGACATGCAATGACACTGGTGGATCAATGTGTGGTTTGTGAGAAGAACACACATGCAATGTCACTGGGTGTGGTTCATGAAAAGAACACACATCCAATGACACCGGTGTATCCTTATGTGGTTTGTGATAAGAACAGATAGGCAATGACACTGGCTGTGGTTCATGAAAAGAACACTCATGCAATGACACTGGGTGTGGTTCATGAAAAGAACACACATCCAATGACACCGGTGTATCCTTATGTGGTTTGTGATAAGAACAGATAGTCAATGACACTGGCTGTGGTTCATGAAAAGAACACACATGCAATGACACTGGTGGATCCATGTGTGGTTCATGAGAAGAACACACATGCAATGACACCAGGTGTGGTTCATGAAAAGAACACACATCCAGTTACACTGGTGTATCCTTATGTGCTTTGTGAAAAGAGCACACATGCAATGAGTCTAGCTATTCCATGTCTGGTTTGTATGAAGAATAGACATCCAATGACACTGGGTGTGGTTAATGAAAAGAACAGACATGCAAGTACACTAGTGGATCCATATGTGGTTTGTGGAAAGCATAGACATGCAATGATACTGGGTGCGGTTCTTGAAAACAACACTCATCCAATGACACTACTGGATCCATATGTGGTTTGTGGAAAGAACATACATGCAATGACTCTGGCTGTGGTTCATGAAAAGAACAGAAATACAATGACACTAGTGGATCCATGTGTGGCTTTTGAGAGGAATGCACATACAATGACACTGGCTGTGGTTCATGAAAAGAACTCTCATCCAATGACACTGGTGGATCCATATGTGGTTTGTGGAAAGGACAAACATGAAATGACACTGGGTGTGGTTCATGAAAAGAACATTCATCCAATGACACTGGTGGACCCATTTGAGTTTTGTGGAAATAACAGACATGCAATGACTCTAGCTGTGGTTTAAGAAAAGAAACAACATGCAATGACTCTAGTTCTGGTTCATGGAAAGAACATACATCCAGTTACACTTGTGTATCCCTATGTGGTTTGTGGAAAGAACTGACATGTAATGACTCTAGCTGTGGTTTGTGAAAAGAACAGACATGCAATGACACTGGTGGATCAATGTGTGGTTTGTGAGAAGAACACACATGCAATGACACTGGGTGTGGTTCATGAAAAGAACACACATCCAATGACACCGGTGTATCCTTATGTGGTTTGTGATAAGAACAGATAGGCAATGACACTGGCTGTGGTTCATGAAAAGAACACACATGCAATGACACTGGTGGATCCATGTGTGGTTCATGAAAAGAACACACATGCAATGACACCAGGTGTGGTTCATGAAAAGAACACGCATCAAATGACACTGGTGTATCCTTATGTGCTTTGTGAAAAGAGCACACATGCAATGAGTCTAGCTGTTCCATGTCTGGTTTGTATGAAGAATAGACATCCAATGACACTGGGTGTGGTTAATGAAAAGACCGGACATGCAAGTACACTAGTGGATCCATATGTGGTTTGTGGAAAGCATAGACATGCAATGATACTGGGTGCGGTTCTTGAAAAGAACACTCATCCAATGACACTACTGTATCCATATGTGGTTTGTGGAAAGAACATACATGCAATGACTCTGGCTGTGGTTCATGAAAAGAACAGAAATACAATGACACTAGTGGATCCATGTGTGGCTTTTGAGAGGAATGCACATACAATGACTCTGGCTGTGGTTCATGAAAAGAACTCTCATCCAATGACACTGGTGGATCCATATGTGGTTTGTGGAAAGAACAAACATGCAATGACACTGGGTGTGGTTCATGAAAAGAACATTCATCCAATGACACTGGTGGACCCATTTGAGTTTTGTGGAAATAACAGACATGCAGTGACTCTAGCTGTGGTTTAAGAAAAGAAACAACATGCAATGACTCTAGTTCTGGTTCATGGAAAGAACACACATCCAGTTACACGTGTGTATCCCTATGTGGTTTGTGGAAAGAACTGACATGCAATGACTCTAGCTGTGGTTTGTGAAAAGAACAGACATGCAATGACACTGGTGGATCAATGTGTGGTTTGTGAGAAGAACACACATGCAATGTCACTCGGTGTGGTTCATGAAAAGAACACACATCCAATGACACCGGTGTATCCTTATGTGGTTTGTGATAAGAACAGATAGGCAATGACACTGGCTGTGGTTCATGAAAAGAACACACATGCAATGACAGTGGTGGATCCATGTGTGGTTCATGAGAAGAACACACATGCAATGACACCAGGTGTGGTTCATGAAAAGAACACGCATCCAATGACACTGGTGTATCCTTATGTGCTTTGTGAAAAGAGCACACATGCAATGAGTCTAGCTGTTCCATGTCTGGTTTGTATGAAGAATAGACATCCAATGACACTGGGTGTGGTTAATGAAAAGACCAGACATGCAAGTACACTAGTGGATCCATATGTGGTTTGTGGAAAGCATAGACATGCAATGATACTGGGTGCGGTTCTTGCAAACAACACTCATCCAATGACACTAGTGGATCCATATGTGGTTTGTGGAAAGAACATACATGCAATGACTCTGGCTGTGGTTCATGAAAAGAACAGAAATACAATGACACTAGTGGATCCATGTGTGGCTTTTGAGAGGAATGCACATACAATGACTCTGGCTGTGGTTCATGAAAAGAACACACATGCAATGACACTGGTGGATCCATGTGTGGTTTGTGAGAAGAACACACATGCAATGATATTGGGTGTGGTTCATGAAAAGAACACTCATCCAATGGCACTGGTGGATACATATGTGGTTTGTGGAAAGAACATACATGCAATGACACTGGGTGTGGTTCATGAAAACAACACTCATCCAATGACACCGGTGGATCCATATGTGGTTTGTTGAAAGAACAGACATGCAATGACTATAGTTGTGGTTTAAGAAAAGAACAGACATTCAGTGACTCTAGTTGTGGTTCATGAAAAGAACACACATCCAGTGACACTAGTGTATCCTTATGTGGTTTGTGGAAAGAACAGACATGCAATGACACTGGTGGATCCATGTGTGGTTTTTGAGAAGAACACACATGCAATAACTCTGGCTGTGGTTCATGGAAAGAACACACGTGCAATGACACCAGTGGATCCATGTGTGGTTTGTGAGAAGAGCACACATGCAATGACACTGGGTGTGGTTCATGAAAAGAACATACATCCAATGACTCTAGTTGTGGTTTACAAAAATAAGACACATCTAATGACACTGGTGGATCCATCTGTGGTTTGTGTAAAGAGCAGACAAGCAATGACTCTAGATGTGGTTTGTGAAAAGAACAAACGTGCAATGACACTGGTGGACCAATGTGTGGTTTGTGAGAAGAACACACATGCAATGACACTGGGTGTGGTTCATGAAAAGAAGACACATCCAATGACACTGGTGTATCCTTATATGGTTTGTGAGAGGAATATACATACAATGACTCTAGATGTGGTTCAAAAAAAGAACATACATGCAATGACACTGGTGGATCCATGTGTGGTTTGTGAGAAGAACACACATGCAATGACTCTGGCTGTGGTTCATGAAAAGAACACACATGCAATGACACTGGTGGATCCATGTGTGGTTTGTGAAAGAACACACATGCAATGACGTTGGGTCTGGTTCATGAACAGAACACACATCCAATGATACTGGTGTATCCTTATGTGGTTTGTGAAAAGAGCACACATGCAATGACATTGGTGGATCCATGTGTGGTTTCTGAGAAGAACACACATGCAATGACATTGGGTGTGGTTCATGAAAATAACACTCATCCAATGACACTAGTGGATCCATATGTGGTTTGCGGAAAGAACAGACATGCAATGACAGTGGGTGTGGTTCATCAAAAGAAAACTCATCCAATGACACTGGTGGATCCATATGTGGTTTGTGGAAAGAACAGACATGCAATGACTCTAGTTGTGGTTTAAGAAAAGAACAGACATGCAATGACTCTAGTTGTGGTTCATTAAAAGAACACACATCCATTGACGCTGGTGTATCCTTATGTGGTTTGTGGAAAGAACAGATATGCAATGACTCTAGCTGTGGTTCATGAAAAGAATAGACATGCAATGACACTGGTGGATCCATGTGTGGTTTGTGAGAATAACACACATGCAATGACTCTGGCTGTGGTTGATGAATACAACACACATCCAATGACACCGGTGTATCCTTATGTGGTTTGTGAGAAGAATATATATGCAATGACTCTAGCGGTGGTTCATGAAAAGAACAGATATGCAATGACACTGTTGGATCCATGTGTGCTTTTTGAGAAGAACACACATGCAATGACTCTGGATGTGGTTCATGAAAAGAACACACACGCAATGACACTGGTGGATCCATGTGTGGTTTTTGAGAATAACACACATGCAATGACACTAGGTGTGGTTCATTAAAAGAACACTCATCCAATGACACTGGTGGATCCATATGTGGTTTGTGGAAAGAACAGACATGCAATGACACTGGGTGTAGTTCATGAAAACAACACTCATCCAATGACACTGGTGGATCCATATGTGGTTTGTGAGAAGAACAGACATGCAATGACTCTAGCCGTGGTTTAAGAAAAGAACAGACATGCAATGACTCTAGTTGTGGTTCATGAAAAGAACACACATCCAGTGACACTGGTGTATCCTTATGTGGTTTGTGAGAAGAACATACATGCAATGTCTTTGGCTATGGTTCATGAAAATAATAGACATGCAATGACACTGGTGGATCCATGTGTGGTTTTTGAGAAGAACACACATGCAATGAAAGTGGCTGTAGTTCATGAAAAGAACACACATCCAATGACACTTGTGTATCCTTATGTGGTTTGTGAAAATAGCACACATGCAATGACACTGGAGGATCCATGTGTGGTTTGTGAGAAGAATAGACATCCAATGACACTTGGTGTGGTTAATGAAAAGAGCAGACATGCGATGACACTGGTGGATCCATGTGTGGTTTGTGAGAAGAACAGACATGCATGACACTGGGTGTGGTTCATGAAAAGAACACTCACCCAATGACACTGGTGGATGTAACACCCTCAGAATCGGCCCTATGCAAGTTTTAGCGAATCCCGCCCAAACCCGCATAGAAACGATTCAAAGGTGCCCACCAGGCACTTGCGTGCGGGTGGAAAACGAAGTAATATCATTACACAATAGTCCACGATGGAACCCACAGAACATATATATACAACAACAAATCAAGGAGTCAAGAATACAGATATACAATACAAAGATCCAAATCACCTGGAAAACGATATAGCGTCCGAGTACGGACAAGATGCAAATTGAGCTAAGAGCCCTGAAGAATAACCAATGGCGTCCATAACCCTGCCCAGGCCAAGCCGGAAGGGTAACCCTGCTAACGACATCGATCTCAAAACCTGCTTAAACAAGAGGGGTGCCGACAAAGGGCAAAGGAAAAGAGAGAGCGGTCAGTACTGAGGCCAGTACACGCGAGACTAGAATTCGGCGGTCCTCGCCTACATAGGTATGGTGGACTGAAGCGGCAGCGTAGCAGCACTAAACAACCTATAGAGGCTCGATACAACTGGCGTTTATCAGAGAGGGATGAGAAAGACCTATTCGAAACCAACCTGATATTACCACCAAACATACCCATCCTGGGATTCCCCCCTCGAGTCCAGACGAGGAAGTCAACCGAGGAACTCACACCGTTGGCAGTTTTATTTATTCAGTTATCGTTGCAACAATTACTAGTCAGGTATAGATAGTCATCCTGATATAATAAGCAGTGGGCACTTTTAGTTAACCATTCCATTGTAGTTGGAACACTTACTAGTCAGATACAATTAGCATGAGATATTCCAAACCCAGCAGTTGTTGGTACTTTTATTTAGCCATTCCGTTGTAGTGGAGCTGATTACTAGTCATACCGGAAACAAGTCAATTTATAACAGTAAACTTTAGTTATAGTTGTCTATGATCGAGAACTGTGCTCCAAGTCGTCCATAACCGCGGACACGGCTTTTCGAAAAGATTTAACCCTGCAGGGGTCCACCAAAGTATCCACACGCACTTCGACCCTTTTTGCCAGCATACACCCATCGGTATGTCGGCGGGGCCTAAGTCATGACGTTTCCCAGACCCAAAGCAAGTACATGGGGGCCACCCTACTAAGCTACCCACAACGAAGTCGGCCGGTCTCCGAGACGGACTCAGGGTTTGCGTCAGTGGCTGTAAACGACTGGGAACCCAAAAGTGTGACTGGGCTTGTCGATACCGCGAAAACACTCCGCAATCCTAAACAGTACAGGTGCAGTACTTCGCACAATTTTAAATTAAGTAGTAAAGCATGGCATAAGTACAGGATAGTAATAAAGCCCCAAACTACTTGTGGCCCCCGGTACAGTACTTTGAAATCAGGTACTAATCGATGGGGGTGCCCACACACCCCACCTGTGGTTAGCGCGCTCGATCTCGGAACAGGTGTCAAGAACTCGGGGTCCTACGGGACACAAGTGGACGGTTAACAACCAAATAACATCTATTGCCCACCTGTGCCTCTGCATTTACCTACTTCAATTTTAGTTATTAAACGGTAATTAAAGCCATGATCATCTCCAACATTAAACATGCGGCAACACTCCAACAACTGTGGTACTCGACGACACGCAACAGCACTTGAGCAAGCGACTACGACGCGCAAGTCCAACTATCTACCAATCAACAGGTAATAGGATGTGTCCAAGGCAATATAAGGCTGCAAGCGATATCACGGGTACGAAAACTAGAGCATCGCAACACAGGTAGCAATAGATCATCAGGGAGGAATAAATACTATAAAAGTAAGATAGGTAGAAAGGGGGAGAATGCTCGCCTGAAAAACATTGTCGAAGGTTCATCCGAAGATCGGGTCGACACTCGCATCAACTCAACGGCCTTATCCGCGAAGAACCAAAACACTAGAAGAAACACCGGATGGACTATTTAATACTACGGTAGAAAATCGGGCATGATGCATGTATGATGCATGACATGTCAAAGATGCGATGCGATTAGGCAATATTAAAGGAACCGGGGTCCCGATAATTATTTACTAGGTTCATGTTGTTTAGATACCCCACATTTTAAATGTTGTCTTAACATGGAAAAACTTAGCATCGGTTTGATACACAATTTTAAATAGATCCCATATAAGACTGGATTCGCCGGCATATGGACTCCATATTTATTTATAACGTGAATCGACATAATGCCCCAAACCACACAAACATGCATGCATGAACAATTTAATATGCATTAGTTGATAATGTAATATTATAAAAATAGGGTCTCGGATAAAGGGGTCACACATCGAGGTATCGGCGATCTTGGTTAGGGGTTCGACGGGTTCAGTCTTCGGAGTTCTTCAGGGCTCGTGAAGGAGACCTTCACGCCATCGGATCCGAGTCGATGAACTTGGCGATCATGAAGACGGTTTTGAGGCTACGGTCCGATGTCGACCTCCGGGTACCGCGGGTGCTCGGTTTGGTTCCATCGAGTTCAAACGCCGGTGGTAGGCGAACTTGGAGGTCACGGAAGTCTTAGCGCCGATGAAGATATTGTCGCTTAGTTGGGGTTCTCCATGTTCGGCTGCTCTTGGCATCGGTTTTCCTGGTACTTGGGTCTCCGGAAGATCTTGGATTTACAAGCCTCGGGAGTACTTGTCGGATTCCTAGACTCGACATTGGATCGGTCATCTGAATCAACTAGCACCACACAACCAATCCCACACACCATTATAGGCATACCACAACGTTGTGTCAATCACCTCGCTACCACTAAACATTACCAACTCACCACATCCTTGAGGCAGAACAGAAAACAACAGGGGCAGAACGCGGCGACAGAGGCGACGCTGCACGCAGGGCAGGGACGGGCCGGTGGTGGTCTCGCAGGGCGCGGCCTCGGGCGTCGAGCGGGCCAGGGACGACGGGGACCCGCGGGGCTCCTGGCGGGGGCGGGCTCGACAGAACGGTAGCTGCAACGGGGAGGCGCGAGCGAAGCAGAGGAGGAAGGAGGCTGTGGCGGACGGCGGGGCGAGCCCGAGCGGCGGGAGGAGGAGGAGGCCGGCGGCCGAGAGGAAGCAGAGGCGCATCCGCGGGGCTCGCTCGCGGGCGGACGCAGGCGACGCGGGGCGGCGCTCCCGCGCATGGCGGAGGCGGTGGCCGGAACAGAGGGGCCGGGCTCGAGGCGGCCGGGAACGCGGCGGTCGGAGCTTGGGGGTCGGGGGAGGACACGCGGAGGCCGACGGAGATCAGCAGCGGGGGAGGTGCCCCTGGCGGCGACGGGCGGTGGCGAAGGAGGGTCGACGACGGCGGAAACCTCGCGGGCCAGAGGAAGGCGGCCGGCGGCGAGGCGGGAAACGGAGGCGAGGGAGCGGGGCGGCGAGAGGAGGGAGGAGAGAGGAAGGGTGAGGGGAGCCCGACGAGGGCCTGCAGGGCGGCGGCTGCAGGAGCATTGCGAGGGGAGGCGCGAGGTGGGTCGCGTGCGAGGACAGCGAGATGGGGGTTGCGGGAGAGGGCCAGGAGCAGGGCTACGGGGTGGGTCCAGAGATCGGGAACGGGCAGGTGGGGGTCGTGCGGTTGGATTGGGAAGGCGCGTGGGGACGGCTAGCGCGGGGTGGGGCCCGGTGGCAGGGAGAGAAGGAGGTGGGGATGGGTGGCTGGTGGTGGGAGTTGGTGGTGGACAGGCTGGAGGCAGGGGCGTGTCGGGCTGGGGGGTTAGGTGTAACACCCTCAGAATCGGCCCTATGCAAGTTTTAGCGATTCCCGCCAAACCCGCATAGAAACGATTCAAAGGTGCCCACCAGGCACTTGCGTGTGGGTGGAGAACGAAGTAATACCATTACACAATAGTCCACGATGGAACCCACAGAACAGATATATATACAACAACGACTCCATGAGTCAAGAATACAGATATACAGAACGAAGATCCAAATCACCTTGAAAACCATACAGCGTCCGAGTACGGACAAGATGCAAATTGAGCTAAGAGCCCTGAAGAATAACCAATGGCGTCCATAACCCTGCCCAGGCCAAGCCGGAAGGGTAACCCTGCTAACGACATCGATCTCAAACCTGCTAAACAAAAGGGGGGCCGACAAAGGGCAAAGGGAAAAGAGGAGCGTCAGTACTGAGGCCAGTACACGGCGAGACTAGAATTCGTCGGTCCTCGCCTACATAGGTATGGTGGACTCAAGCGGCAGCGCAGCATGCACTAAACAACCTATAGAGACTCGATATAACTGTCGGCTATCAGAGAGGGATAAGAGAAACCTATTCGGAACCAATCTGATGCTATCACCAAGCATACCCATCCTGGTATTTCCCCCCTCGAGACCAAACGAGGAAGTCAACCGAGGAACTCACACAGTTGGCAGTTTTATTCATTCCGTTATAGTTGCGGCAATTACTAGTCAAATATAAATAGCATGAGTCATCCTGATATAATAAGTTGTGGGCAGTTTTAGTTAACCATTCCGTTGTAGTTGCAACACTTACTAGTCAGATACGATTAGCATGAGATATCCCAAACCGAGCAGTTGTTGGTACTTTTATTTAGCCATTTCGTTGTAGCGGAGCTGATTACTAGTCATATCGAAGACAAGTCAATTTATAACAGTAAACTTTAGTTATAGTTGTCTATGATCGAGAACTGTGCTCCAAGTCGTCCATAACCGCGGACACGGCTTTTCGAAAAGATTTAACCCAGCAGGGGTGCACCAAAGTATCCACATGCACTTCGACCCTTTTTTCCAGATCAGTTAACATACACCCATCGGTATGTCGGCGGGGCCTAAGTCATGACGTTTCCCAGACCCAAAGCAAGTACATGGGGGCCACCCCACTAAGCTACCCGCAACAAAGTCGGCCGGGCTCCGAGACGGACTCAGGGTTGGCGCCAGTGGCTGTAAACGACTGGGAACCCGAAAATGTGACTGGGCTTGTCGATACCGCGAAAACACTCCGCTTCCCTAAACAGTACAGGTGCAGTACCTCGCACAATTTTAAATAAAGCAGTAAAGCATGACATAAGTACAGGATAGTAAATAAAACCTCAAACTAGTTATGGCCACCAGTGCAGTACTTTGAAATCAGGTACTAATTGATGGGGGTGCCCATACACCCCACCTGTGGTTAGCGCGCTCGATCTCGGAACAGGTGTCAAGAACTCGGGGTCCTACGGGACACAAGTGGACGGTTGACAACCAAATAACATCTATTGCCCACCTGTGCCTCTGCATTTACCTACTTCAATTTTAGTTATTAAACAGTAATTAAAGTCTTGATCACCTCCAACATTAAACATGCGGCAATACTCCAACAACTGTGGTACTTGACGACACACAACAGCACTTGAGTAAGCGACTACGACACGCAAGTCCAACTATCTACCAATCAATAGGTAATAGGATGTGTCCAAGGCAATATAAGGCGGCAAGGGATATCACGGGCACGAAAACTAGAGCATCCCAACACAGATAGCAATAGATCAACAGGAGGGAATAAATACTATAAAAGTAAGATAGGTAGAAAGGGGGAGGTGCTCGCCTGAGAAACATTGCTGAAGGTTCATCCGAAGATCGGGTCGACACTCGCATCAACTCAACGGCCATATCCGCGAAGAAGCAAAGCACTAGAATAAACACCGGATGCACTATTTAATACTACGGCAAAAGATCGGGCATGATGCATGTATGATGTATGGAAAGTACAAACATGCAATGACACTGGGTGTGGTTCATGAAAAGAACACTCATCCAATGACACTGGTGGATCCATATGTGATTGTGGAAAGAACAGGCATGCAATGACTCTAGCTGTGGTTTAAGAAAAGAAACGACATTCAATGACTCTAGTTGTGCTTCATGAAAAGCACACACATCCAGTGACACTGGTGTGTCCTTATGTGGCTTGTGGAAAGAACTGACATGCAATGACTAGCAGTGGTTTGTGAAAAGAACAGACATGCAACGACACTGGTGGATCCATGTGTGGTTTGTGATAAGAACACACATGCAATGACACTAGGTGTGGTTCATGAAAAGAACACACATCCAATGACATCGGTGTATCCTTATGTGGTTGGTGATAAGAACATACATGCAATGACACTGGCTGTGGTTCATGAAAAAACAGACATGCAATGATACTGGTGGATCCATGTGTGGTTTTTGAGAAGAATTCACATGCAATGACTCTGGCTATGGTTCATGAAAAGAACACACGTGCAATGACACTGGTGGATCCATGTGTGGTTTGTGATAAGAACACACATGCAATGACACTGTGTGTGGTTCATGAAAAGAACACACATCCAAAGACACTGGTGTATCCTTATGTGGTTTGTGAAAAGAGCACACATGCAATGACACTGGTGGATCGATGTGTGGTTCGTGAGAAGAACACACATACAATGACACTGGGTGTGGTTCATGAAAAGAACCCTCATCCAATGACACTGGTGGATCCATATGTGGTTTGTGGAAAGAACAGACATGCAATGACACAGGGTGTGGTTCACGAAAAGAACACTCATCCAATCACACTAGTGGATCCATACGCGGTTTGTGGAAAGAACAGACATGCAATGACTCTAGCTGTGGTTTAAGAAAAAACAAACATGCAATTACTCTAGATGTGGTTCCAAAAAAGAACATACATGTAATGACACTGGTGGATCCGTGTGTGGTTTGTGAGAAGAACACACATGCAATGACACTAGGTGTGGTTCATGAAAAGAACACTCATCCAATGACACCGGTGGATCCATATGTGGTTTGTGGAAAGAACAGACATGCAATGACACTTGGTGTGGTTCATGAAAAGAAAACTCATCCAATGACACTGGTGGATCCATATGTGGTTTGTGGAAAGAACAGACATGCAATGACTCTAGCTATGGTTTAAGAAAAGAACAGACATGCAATGACTCTAGTTGTGGATCATGAAAAGAACTCACGTCCAGTCAAACTGGTGTATCCTTATGTGGTTTGTGGAAAGAATAGATATGTAATGACTCTGGATGTGGTTCATGAAAAGAACAGACATGCAATGACACTGGTGGATCCATGTGTGGTTTGCGAGAAGAACACACATGCAATGACTCTGGATGCGGTTCATGAAAAGAACTCTCATCCAATGACACTAGTGGATCCATATGTGGTTTGTCGAAAGAACAAACATGCAATGACATTGGGTGTGGTTCATGAAAAGAACACTCATCCAATGACACTGGTGGATCCATATGTGGTTTGTGGAAAGAACAAACATGCAATGACTCTAGCTATGGTTTAAGAAAAGAAACAACATGCAATGACTCTAGTTGTGGTTCATGAAAAGAACACACATCCAGTGACACTGGTGTATCCTTATGTGGTTTGTGGAAAGAACTGACACGCAATGACTCCAGCTGTGGTTTGTGAAAAGAACAGACATGCAATGACACTGGTGGATCCATGTGTGGTTTGTGAGAAGAACACACATGCAATGACTCTGGCTGTGGTTCATGAAAAGAAAACACATGCAATGACACTAGTGGTTCCATGTAAGGATTGTGAGAAGAACACACATGCAATGACACTGGGTGTGGTTCATGAAAAGAACAGACATGCAATGACTCTAGTTGTGGTTTGTAAAAATAACACACATCCAGTGACACTAGTGGATCCATATGTGGTTTGTGGAAAGAGCAGACATGCAATGAGTCTAGCTCTGGTTTGTGAAAAAAACAGACGTGCAATGACACTGGTGGATCAATGTGTGGGTGGTGAGAAGAACACACATGCAATGACACTTGGTCTGGTGCATGAAAAGAAGACACATCCAATGACACTGGTGTATCCTTATGTGGTTTGTGAGAAGAACAGGCATACAATGACTCTCGATGTGGTTGAAAAAAAGAACATACATGCGATGACACTAGTGGATCCATTTGTGGTTTGTGAGAAGAACACACATGCAATGACTCTGGCTGTGGTTCATGAAAAGAACGCACATGCAATGACGTTGGTGGATCCATGTGTGGTTTGTGAAAGAACACACATGCAATGATGTTGGGTCTAGTTCATGAAAAGAACACACATCCAATGACACTGATGTATCCTTATGTGGTTTGTGAAAAGAGCACACATGCAATGAGATTGGTGGATCCATGTGTGGTTTGTGAGAAGAACACACATGCAATGACACTGGGTGTGGTTCATGAAAAGAACACTCATCTAATGACACTGTGGATCCATATGTGGTTTGTGGAACGAACATACATGCAATGACACTGGGTGTGGAACATGAAAAGAAGACTCATCCAATGACACTAGTGGATCCATATGTGATTTGTGGAAAGAACAGACATACAATGACTCTAGCTGTGGTTTAAGAAAGAACAAACATGCAATGACTCTAGTTGTGGTTCATGAAAAGAACACACATCTAGTGAAACTGGTGTATCCTTATGTGGTTTTTGGAAAGAATAGATATGCAATGACTCTGGCTGTGGTTCATGAAAATAACAGACATGCAATGACACTTGTGGATCCATGTGTGGTTTGTGAGAAGAACACACATGCAATGACTCTGGCTGTGGTTCATGAAAAGAACTCTCATCCAATGACACTGGTGTATCCATATGTGGTTTGTGGAAAGTACAAACATGCAATGACACTGGGTGTGGTTCATGAAAAGAACACTCATCCAATGACACTGGTAGATCCATATGTGGTTTGTGGAAAGAACAAACATGCAATGACACTGGGTGTGGTTCATGAAAAGAACACTCATCCAATGACACTGGTAGATCCATATGTGGTTTGTGGAAAGAACAGGCATGCAATGACTCTAGCTGTGGTTTAAGAAAAGAAACGACATTCAATGACTCTAGTTGTGGTTCATGAAAAGAACACACATCCAGTGACACTGGTGTGTCCTTATGTGGTTTGTGGAAAGACCTGACATGCAATGACTAGCTGTGGTTTGTGAAAAGAACGGACTTGCAACGACACTGGTGGATCCATGTGTGGTTTGTGAGAAGAACACACATGCAATGACACTAGGTGTGGTTCATGAAAAGAAAACACATCCAATGACATCGTTGTATCCTTATGTGGTTTGTGATAAGAACAGACATGCAATGACACTGGCTGTGGTTCATGAAAAAACAGACATGCAATGACACTGGTGGATCCATGTGTAGTTTTTGAGAAGAATTCACATGCAATGACTCTGGCTGTGGTTCATGAAAAGAACACACGTGCAATGACACTGGTGGATCCATGTGTGGTTTGTGATAAGAACACACATGCAATGACACTGTGTGTGGTTCATGAAAAGAACACACATCCAAAGACACTGGTGTATCCTTATGTGGTTTGTGAAAAGAGCACACATGGAATGACACTGGTGGATCGATGTGTGGTTCGTGAGAAGAACATACATACAATGACACTGGGTGTGGTTCATGAAAAGAACCCTCATCCAATGACACTGGTGGATCCATATGTGGTTTGTGGAAAGAACAGACATGCAATGACACTGGGTGTGGTTCACGAAAAGAACACTCATCCAATGACACTGGTGGATCCATATGCGGTTTGTGGAAAGAACAGACATGCAATGACTCTAGCTGTGGTTTAAGAAAAAACAAACATGCAATTACTCTAGATGTGGTTCCAAAAAAGAACATACATGTAATGACACTGGTGGATCCGTGTGTGGTTTGTGAGAAGAACACACATGCAATGACACTAGGTGTGGTTCATGAAAAGAACACTCATCCAATGACACCGGTGGATCCATATGTGGTTTGTGGAAAGAACAGACATGCAATGACACTTGGTGTGGTTCATGAAAAGAAAACTCATCCAATGACACTGGTGGATCCATATGTGGTTTGTGGAAAGAACAGACATGCAATGACTCTAGCTATGGTTTAAGAAAAGAACAGACATGCAATGACTCTAGTTGTGGATCATGAAAAGAACTCACGTCCAGTCAAACTAGTGTATCCTTATGTGGTTTGTGGAAAGAATAGATATGTAATGACTCTGGACGTGGTTCATGAAAAGAACAGACATGCAATGACACTGGTGGATCCATGTGTGGTTTGCGAGAAGAACACACATGCAATGACTCTGGATGCGGTTCATGAAAAGAACTCTCATCCAATGACACTAGTGGATCCATATGTGGTTTGTCGAAAGAACAAACATGCAATGACATTGGGTGTGGTTCATGAAAAGAACACTCATCCAATGACACTGGTGGATCCATATGTGGTTTGTGGAAAGAAAAAACATGCAATGACTCTAGCTGTGGTTTAAGAAAAGAAACAACATGCAATGACTCTAGTTGTGGTTCATGAAAAGAACACACATCCAGTGACACTGGTGTATCCTTATGTGGTTTGTGGAAAGAACTGACACGCAATGACTCTAGATGTGGTTTGTGAAAAGAACAGACATGCAATGACACTGGTGGATCCATGTGTGGTTTGTGAGAAGAACACACATGCAATGACTCTGGCTGTGGTTCATGAAAAGAAAACACATGCAATGACACTGGTGGATCCTTGTAAGGTTTGTGAGAAGAACACACATGCAATGACACTGGGTGTGGTTCATGAAAAGAACAGACATGCAATGACTCTAGTTGTGGTTTGTAAAAATAACACACATCAAGTGACACTGGTGGATCCATATGTGGTTTGTGGAAAGAGCAGACATGTAATGACTCTAGCTCTGGTTTGTGAAAAAAATAGACGTGCAATGACACTGGTGGATCAATGTGTGGTTTGTGAGAAGAACACAAATGCAATGAAACTTGGTGTGGTGCATGAAAAGAAGACACATCCAATGACACTGGTGTATCCTTATGTGGTTTGTGAGAAGAACAGGCATACAATGACTCTCGATCTGGTTGAAAAAAAGAACATACATGCAATGACACTGGTGGATCCATTTGTGGTTTGTGAGAAGAACACACATGCAATGACTCTGGCTGTGGTTCATGAAAAGAACGCACATGCAATGACGTTGGTGGATCCATGTGTGGTTTGTGAAAGAACACACATGCAATGATGTTGGGTCTAGTTCATGAAAAGAACACACATCCAGTGACACTGGTGTATCCTTATGTGGTTTGTGAAAAGAGCACACATGCAATGAGATTGGTGGATCCATGTGTGGTTTGTGAGAAGAACACACATGCAATGACACTGGGTGTGGTTCATGAAAAGAACACTCATCTAATGACACTGGTGGAACCATATGTGGTTTGTGGAACGAACAGACATGCAATGACACTAGGTGTGGTTCATGAAAAGAAGACTCATCCAATGACACTGGTGGATCCATATGTGGTTTGTGGAAAGAACAGACATACAATGACTCTAGCTGTGGTTTAAGAAAGAACAAACATGCAATGACTCTAGTTGTGGTTCATGAAAAGAACACACATCTAGTGAAACTGGTGTATCCTTATGTGGTTTTTGGAAAGAATAGATATGCAATGACTCTGGCTGTGGTTAATGAAAATAACAGACATGCAATGACACTGGTGGATCCATGTGTGGTTTGTGAGAAGAACACACGTGCAATGACTCTGGTTGTGGTTCATGAAAAGAACTCTCATCCAATGACACTGGTGGATCAATATGTGGTTTGTGGAAAGAACAGACATGCAATGACACAGGCTGTGGTCCATGAAAAGAACACTCATCCAATGACACTGGTGGATCCATATGTGGTTTGTGGAAAGTACAAGCATGCAATGACACTGGGTGTGGTTCATGAAAAGAACACTCATCCAATGACACTGGTGGATCCATATGTGGTTTGTGGAAAGAACAGGCATGCAATGACTCTAGCTGTGGTTTAAGAAAAGAAACGACATTCAATGACTCTAGTTGTGGTTCATGAAAAGAACACACATCCAGTGACACTGGTGTGCCCTTATGTGGTTTGTGGAAAGAACTGACATGCAATGACTAGTTGTGGTTTGTGAAAAGAACGGACTTGCAACGACACTGGTGGATCCATGTGTGGTTTGTGAGAAGAACACACATGCAATGACACTAGGTGTGGTTCATGAAATGAACACACATCCAATGACATCGGTGTATCCTTATGTGGTTTGTGATAAGAACAGACATGCAATGACACTGGCTGTGGTTCATGAAAAAGCAGACATGCAATGACACTGGTGGATCCATGTGTGGTTTTTGAGAAGAATTCACATGCAATGACTCTGGCTGTGGTTCATGAAAATAACACACGTGCAATGACACTGGTGTATCCTTATGTAGTTTGTGAAAAGAGCACACATGCAATGACACTGGTGGATCGATGTGTGGTTCGTGAGAAGAACATACATACAATGACACTGGGTGTGGTTCATGAAAAGAACCCTCATCCAATGACACTGGTGGATCCATATGTGGTTTGTGGAAAGAACAGACATGCAATGACACTGGGTGTGGTTCACAAAAAGAACACTCGTCCAATGACACTGGTGGATCCATATGCGGTTTGTGGAAAGAACAGACATGCAATGACTCTAGCTGTGGTTTAAGAAAAAACAAACATGCAATTACTCTAGATGTGGTTCAAAAAAAGAACATACATGTAATGATACTGGTGGATCCATGTGTGGTTTGTGAGAAGAACACACATGCAATGACACTAGGTGTGGTTCATGAAAAGAAGACTCATCCAATGACACTGGTGGATCCTTATGTGGTTTGTGGAAAGAACAGACATGCAATGACACTTGGTGTGGTTCATGAAAAGAAAACTCATCCAATGACACTGGTGGATCCATATGTGGTTTGTGGAAAGAACAGACATGCAATGACTCTGGCTATGGTTTAAGAAAAGAACAGACATGCAATGAATCTAGTTGTGGATCATGAAAAGAACACACGTCCAGTCAAACTAGTGTATCCTTATGTGGTTTGTGGAAAGAATAGATATGTAATGACTCTAGTTGTGGTTCATGAAAGGAACGGACATGCAATGACACTGGTGGATCCATGTGTGGTTTGTGAGAAGAACACACATGCAATGACTCTGGATGCGGTTCATAAAAAGAACTCCCATCCAATGACACTAGTGGATCCATATGTGGTTTGTGGAAAGAACAAACATGCAATGACATTGGGTGTGGTTCATGAAAAGAACACTCATCCAATGACACTGGTGGATCCATATGTGGTTTGTGGAAAGAACAAACATGCAATGACTCTAGGTGTGGTTTAAGAAAAGAAACAACATGCAATGACTCTAGTTGTGGTTCATGAAAAGAACACACATCCAGTGACACTGGTGTATCCTTATGTGGTTTGTGGAAAGAACTGACACGCAATGACTCTAGCTGTGGTTTGTGAAAAGAACAGACATGCAATGACACTGGTGGATGCATGTGTTGTTTGTGAGAAGAACACACATGCAATGACTCTGGCTGTGGTTCATGAAAAGAAAACACATGCAATGACACTGGTGGATCCATGTAAGGTTTGTGAGAAGAACACACATGCAATGACACTGGGTGTGGTTCATGAAAAGAACAGACATGCAATGACTCTAGTTGTGGTTTGTAAAAATAACACACATCAAGTGACACTGGTGGATCCATATGTGGTTTGTGGAAAGAGCAGACATGTAATGACTCTAGCTCTGGTTTGTGAAAAAAACAGACGTGCAATGACACTGGTGGATCAATGTGTGGTTTGTGAGAAGAACACAAATGCAATGAAACTTGGTGTGGTGCATGAAAAGAAGACACATCCAATGACACTGGTGTATTCTTATGTGGTTTGTGAGAAGAACAGGCATACAATGACTCTCGATGTGGTTGAAAAAAAGAACATACATGCAATGACACTGGTGGATCCATTTGTGGTTTGTGAGAAGAACACACATGCAATGACTCTGGCTGTGGTTCATGAAAAGAACGCACATGCAATGACGCTGGTGGATCCATGTGTGGTTTGTGAAAGAACACACATGCAATGATGTTGGGTCTAGTTCATGAAAAGAACACACATCCAATGACACTGGTGTATCCTTATGTGGTTTGTGAAAAGAGCACACATGCAATGAGATTGGTGGATCCATGTGTGGTTTGTGAGAAGAACACACATGCAATGACACTGGGTGTGGTTCATGAAAAGAACACTCATCCAATGACACTGGTGGATCCATATGTGGTTTGTGGAACGAACAGACATGCAATGACACTGGGTGTGGTTCATGAAAAGAAGACTCATCCAATGTCACTGGTGGATCCATATGTGGTTTGTGGAAAGAACAGACATACAATGACTCTAGCTGTGATTTAAGAAAGAACAAACATGCAATGACTCTAGTTGTGTTTCATGAAAAGAACACACATCTAGTGAAACTGGTGTATCCTTATGTGGTTTTTGGAAAGAATAGATATGCAATGACTCTGGCTGTGGTTCATGAAAATAAGAGACATGCAATGACACTGGTGGATCCATGTGTGGTTTGTGAGAAGAACACACATGCAATGACTCTGGCTGTGGTTCATGAAAAGAGCTCTCATGCAATGACACTGGTGGATCCGTATGTGGTTTGTGGAAAGAACAGACATGCGATGAGACAGGGTGTGGTCCATGAAAAGAACACTCATCCAATGACACTGGTGGATCCATATGTGGTTTGTGGAAAGTACAAACATGCAATGACACTG
The DNA here is from genome assembly GCA_916181665.1 of Avena sativa. Lineage (NCBI taxonomy): Eukaryota > Viridiplantae > Streptophyta > Magnoliopsida > Poales > Poaceae > Avena > Avena sativa. The sequence continues at coordinate 575,777,044 of OV702287.1, forward strand.
GGTGTGGTTCATGAAAAGAACACTCATCCAATGACACTGGTGGATCCATATGTGGTTTGTGGAAAGAATAGGCATGCAATGACTGTAGCTGTGGTTTAAGAAAAGAAACGACATTCAATGACTCTAGTTGTGGTTCATGAAAAGAACACACATCCAGTGACACTGGTGTGTCCTTATGTGGTTTGGGGAAAGAACTGACATGCAATGACTAGCCGTGGTTTGTGAAAAGAACAGACATGCAACTAAACTGGTGGATCCATGTGTGGTTTGTGAGAAGAACACACATGCAATGACACTAGGTGTGGTTCATGAAAAGAACACTCATCCAATGACACTGGTGGATCCATATGTGGTTTGTGGAACGAACAGACATGCAATGACACTGGGTGTGGTTCATGAAAAGAAGACTCATCCAATGTCACTGGTGGATCCATATGTGGTTTGTGGAATGAACAGACATACAATGACTCTAGCTGTGATTTAAGAAAGAACAAACATGCAATGACTCTAGTTGTGTTTCATGAAAAGAACACACATCTAGTGAAACTGGTGTATCCTTATGTGGTTTTTGGAAAGAATAGATATGCAATGACTCTGGCTGTGGTTCATGAAAATAAGAGACATGCAATGACACTGGTGGATCCATGTGTGGTTTGTGAGAAGAACACACATGCAATGACTCTGGCTGTGGTTCATGAAAAGAGCTCTCATGCAATGACACTGGTGGATCCGTATGTGGTTTGTGGAAAGAACAGACATGCAATGAGACAGGGTGTGGTCCATGAAAAGAACACTCATCCAAGGACACTGGTGGATCCATATGTGGTTTGTGGAAAGTACAAACATGCAATGACACTGGGTGTGGTTCATGAAAAGAACACTCATCCAATGACACTGGTGGATCCATATGTGGTTTGTGGAAAGAACAGGCATGCAATGACTCTAGCTGTGGTTTAAGAAAAGAAATGACATTCAATGACTCTAGTTGTGGTTCATGAAAAGAACACACATCCAGTGACACTGGTGTGTCCTTATGTGGTTTGGGGAAAGAACTGACATGCAATGACTAGCCGTGGTTTGTGAAAAGAACAGACATGCAACTAAACTGGTGGATCCATGTGTGGTTTGTGAGAAGAACACACATGCAATGACACTAGGTGTGGTTCATGAAAAGAACACACATCCAATGACATAGGTGTATCCTTATGTGGTTTGTGATAAGAATAGACATGCAATGACACTGGTTGTGGTTCATGAAAAAACAGACATGCAATGACACTAGTGGATCCATGTGCGGTTTTTGAGAAGAATTCACATGCAATGACTCTGGCTGTGGTTCATGAAAAGAACACACATGCAATGACACTGGTGGATCCATGTGTGGTTTGTGATAAGAACACACATGCAATGACACTGGGTGTGGTTCACGAAAAGAACACACATTCAAAGACACTGGTGTATCCTTATGTGGTTTGTGAAAAGAGCACACATGCAATGACATTGGTGGATCGATGTGTGGTTCGTGAGAAGAACACACATACAATGACACTGGGTGTGGTTCATGAAAAGAACCCTCATCCAATGACACTGGTGGATCCATACGTGGTTTGTGGAAAGAACAGACATGCAATGACACTAGGTGTGGTGCACGAAAAGAACACTCATCCAATGACACTGGTGGATCCATATGTGGTTTGTGGAAAGAACAGACATGCAATGACTCTAGCTGTGGTTTAAGAAAAAACAAACCTGCAATTACTCTAGATGTGGTTCAAAAAAAGAACATACATGTAATGACACTGGTGGATCCATGTGTGGTTTGTGAGAAGAACACACATGCAATGACACTAGGTGTGGTTCATGAAAAGAACACTCATCCAATGACGCTGGTGGATCCTTATGTGGTTTGTGGAAAGAACAGACATGCAATGACACTTGGTGTGGTTCATGAAAAGAAAACTCATCCAATGACACTGGTGGATCCATATGTGGTTTGTGGAAAGAACAGACATGCAATGACTCTAGCTATGGTTTAAGAAAAGAACAGACATGCAATGACTCTAGTTGTGGATCATGAAAAGAACACACGTCCAGTCAAACTAGTGTATCCTTATGTGGTTTGTGGAAAGAATAGATATGTAATGACTCTGGATGTGGTTCATGAAAAGAACAGACATGCAATGACACTGGTGGATCCATGTGTGGTTTGTGAGAAGAACACACATGCAATGACTCTGGATGCGGTTCATAAAAAGAACTCCCATCCAATGACACTAGTGGATCCATATGTGGTTTGTGGAAAGAACAAACATGCAATGACATTGGGTGTGGTTCATGAAAAGAACACTCATCCAATGACACTGGTGGATCCATATGTGGTTTGTGGAAAGAACAAACATGCAATGACTCTAGGTGTGGTTTAAGAAAAGAAACAACATGCAATGACTCTAGTTGTGGTTCATGAAAAGAACACACATCCAGTGACACTGGTGTATCCTTATGTGGTTTGTGGAAAGAACTGACACGCAATGACTCTAGTTGTGGTTTGTGAAAAGAACAGACATGCAATGACACTGGTGGATGCATGTGTTGTTTGTGAGAAGAACACACATGCAATGACTATGGCTGTGGTTCATGAAAAGAAAACACATGCAATGAGACTGGTGGATCCATGTAAGGTTTGTGAGAAGAACACACATGCAATGACACTGGGTGTGGTTCATGAAAAGAACAGACATGCAATGACTCTAGTTGTGGTTTGTAAAAATAACACACATCAAGTGACACTGGTGGATCCATATGTAGTTTGTGGAAAGAGCAGACATGCAATGACTTTAGCTCTGGTTTGTGAAAAAAACAGACGTGCAATGACACTGGTGGATCAATGTGTGGTTTGTGAGAAGAACACAAATGCAATGAAACTTGGTGTGGTGCATAAAAAGAAGACACATCCAATGACACTGGTGTATCCTTATGTGGTTTGTGAGAAGAACAGGCATACAATGACTCTCGATCTGGTTGAAAAAAAGAACATACATGCAATGACACTGGTGGATCCATTTGTGGTTTGTGAGAAGAACACACATGCAATGACTCTGGCTGTGGTTCATGAAAAGAACGCACATGCAATGACGCTGGTGGATCCATGTGTGGTTTTTGAAAGAACACACATGCAATGATGTTGGGTCTAGTTCATGAAAAGAACACACATCCAATGACACTGGTGTATCCTTATGTGGTTTGTGAAAAGAGCACACATGCAATGAGATTGGTGGATCCATGTGTGGTTTGTGAGAAGAACACACATGCATTGACACTGGGTGTGGTTCAATAAAAGAACACTCATCCAATGACACTGGTGGATCCATATGTGGTTTGTGGAACGAACATACATGCAATGACACTGGGTGTGGTTCATGAAAAGAAGACTCATCCAATGTCACTGGTGGATCCATATGTGGTTTGTGGAAAGAACAGACATACAATGACTCTAGCTGTGATTTCAGAAAGAACAAACATGCAATGACTCTAGTTGTGTTTCATGAAAAGAACACACATCTAGTGAAACTGGTGTATCCTTATGTGGTTTTTGGAAAGAATAGATATGCAATGACTCTGGCTGTGGTTCATGAAAATAAGAGACATGCAATGACACTGGTGGATCCATGTGTGGTTTGTGAGAAGAACACACATGCAATGACTCTGGCTGTGGTTCATGAAAAGAACTCTCATGCAATGACACTGGTGGATCCGTATGTGGTTTGTGGAAAGAACAGACATGCAATGAGACAGGGTGTGACAATGGGTGTGGTTCATGAAAAGAACACTCATCCAATGACACTGGTGGATCCATATGTGGTTTGTGGAAAGAACAAACATGCAATGACACTGGGTGTGGTTCACGAAAAGAACACTCATCCAATGACACGGTGGATCCATATGCGGTTTGTGGAAAAAACAGACATGCAATGACTCTAGCTTTGGTTTAAGAAAAAAACATGCAATGACGCTAGTTGTGGTTCATGAAAAGAACACACATCCAGTGACACTAATGTATGCTTATGTGTTTATGGAAAGAACAGACATGCAATGACTCTGGCTGTTGGTTCATGAAAAGAACAAACATGCAATAACACTAGTGGATCCATGTGTGGCTTGTGAGAAGAACACACATGCAATGACTCTGGCTGTGGTTCATGAAAAGAACACAAGCAATGACACTGGTGGATCCATGTGTGGTTTGTAGGAAGAACAAACATGCAACGACTCTGGCTATGGTTCATGAAAAGAACAGACATGCAATGACACTAGTGGATCCATGTCTGCTTTTTGAGAAGAACACACATGCAATGACTCTGGCTGTGGTTCATGAAAAGAACACACATGCAATGACACTGGTGGATCGATGTGTGGTTCATGAGAAGAACACACATGCAATGACACTGGGTGTGGTTCATGAAAAGAACACACATCCAATGACACTGGTGTATCCTTATGTGGTTTGTGAAAAGAGCAGACATGCAATGACTCTAGCTGTTCCATGTGTGGTTTGTGAGAAGAACAGACATCCAATGACACTAGGTGTGGTTAATGAAAAGAGCAGACATGCAAGTACACTGGTGGATCCATGTGTGGTTTGTGAGAAGACCACACATGTAATGACACTGGATGTGGTTCATGAAAAGAACACTCATCCAATGACACTAGTGGATCCATATGTGGTCTGTGGAAAGCACAGACATGTAATGATACTTGGTGTGGTTCATGAAAAGAACACTCATCCAATGACACTAGTGGATCCATATGTGGTTTGTGGAAAGAACATACATGCAATGACTCTAGCTATGGTTTGTGAAAAGAACGGCCATGCAATGACTCTAGTTTTGGTTTTTGAAAATAACACACATCCAGTGACAATGGTGGATCCATATGTGGTTTATGGAAAGAACAGACATACTATCACTCTAGCTGTGGTTTGTGAAAAGAACAGACATGCAATGACATTGGTGGATCCATGTGTGGTTTGTGAGAAGAACACACATGCAATGACACTAGGTGTGGTTCATGAAAAGAACACACTTCAATGACACTGGTGTATCCTTATATGGTTTATGAGAAGAACATACATGCAATGACTCTGGCTGTGCTTCATGGAAAGAACAGACATACAATTACACTAGTGGATCCATGTGTGGCTTTTGAGAAGAATACACATGCAATGACTCTCGCTGTGGTTCATGAAAAGAATACACATGCAATGACACTAGTGGATCCATGTGTGGTTTGTGAGAAGAACACACATGCAATGATATTGGGTGTGGTTCATGAAAAGAACACTCATCCAATGGCACTGGTGGATACATATGTGGTCTATGGAAAGAACATACATGCAATGACATTGGTGTGGTTCATGAGAAGAACACTCATCCAATGACACCAGTGGATCCATATGTGGTTTGTTGAAGGAACAAACATGCAATGACCCTAGCTGTGGTTTAAGAAAAGAACAGACATGCAATGACTCTAGTTGTGGTTCATGAAAAGAACACACATCCAATGACACTGGTGTATCCTTATGTGGTTTGTGCAAAGAACAAACATGCAATGACCCTAGTTGTGGTTTGTGAAAAGAACAGACATGCAATGACACTGGTGGATCCATGTGTGGTTTGTGAAGAACACACATGCAATGACACTTTGTGTGGTTCATGAAAAGAACACACATCCAACGACACCGGTGTATCCTTATGTGGTTTGTGAGAAGAAGATACATGCAATGACTCTAGTTGTGGTTCATGAAAAGAACAGACATGCAACAACACTGGTGGATCCATGTGTCGTTTGTGAGAGGAATAGACATCCAATGACACTGGGTGTGGTTAATGAAAAGAGCAGACATACAATGACACTGGGTGTGGTTCATGAAAACAACACTCATCCAATGACACTGGTGGATCCATATGTGGTTTGTGGAAAGAACAGACCTGCAATGACTCTAGCTGTGGTTTAAGAAAAGAACAGACATGCAATGACTCTAGTTGTGGTTCGTGAAAAGAAAACAAATCAAGTGACACTGGTGTATCCTTATGTGGTTTGTGGAAGGAACAGACATGCAATGACTCCAGCTATGGTTTGTGAAAAGAACGGACATGCAATGACACTAGTGGATCCATGTGTGGTTTGTGAGAAGAACATACATGCAATGACACTGGGTGTGGTTCATGAAAAGAACACACATCCAATGACACTAGTGTATGCTTATGTGGATTGTGAGAAGAACAGACATGCAATGACACTAGTGCATCCATGTGTGGTTTTGGAGAAGAACACACATGCAATGTCTCTGGCTGTGGTTCATGTAAAGAACACACATGCAATGACACTAGTGGATCCATGTGTGGTTTGTGAAAGAACACACATGCAATGACGTTGGGTCTGGTTCATGAAAAGAACACACATGCAATGACACTGGTGTATCCTTATGTGGTTTGTGAAAAGAGCACACATGCAATGGCATTGGTGGATCCATGTGTGGTTTGTGAGAAGAGCACACATGCAATGACACTGGTGTGGTTCATGAAAAGAACACTCATCCAATGACACTGGTGGATCCATATGTGGTTTGTGGAAAGAACATACATGCAATGACTCTAGTTATGGTTTAAGATAAGAACAGACATGCAATGACTCTAATTGTGGTTCATGAAAAGAACACACATCTAGTGAAACTGGTGTATCCTTATGTGGTTTGTGGAAAGGGTATATGCGCAATGACTCTGGTTGTGGTTCATGAAAAGAATAGACATGCAATGACACTGGTGGATCCATCTTTGGTTTGTGAGAAGAACACACATGCAATGACTCTAGCTGTTGTTCATGTAAAGAACTCTCATCCAATGACATTGGTGGATCCATATGTGGTTTGTGGAAAGAACAAACATGCAATGACACTGGGTGTGGTTCATGAAAAGAACACTCATCCAATGACACTGGTGGATCCATTTGAGGTTTGTGGAAAGAACAGACATGCAATGACTCTAGCAGTGGTTTAAGAAAAAAACGACATGCAATGACTCTAGTTGTGGTTCATGAAAAGAACACACATCCATGTATCCCTATGTGGTTTGTGGAAAGAACTGACATGCAATGACTCTAGCTGTGGTTTGTGAAAAGAACATACATGCAATGACACTGGTGGATCCATGTGTGGTTTGTGAGAAGAACACACATGCAATGTCACTGGGTGTGGTTCATGAAAAGAACACACATCCAATGACACCAGTGTATCCTTATGTGGTTTGTGATTAGAACAGACAGGCAATGACATTGGCTGTGGTTCATGAAAAGAACACTCATGCAATGACACTGGTGGATCCATGTGTGGTTCATGAGAAGAACACACATGCAATGACATCCGGTGTGGTTCATGAAAAGAACACACATCTAATGACACTGGTGTATCCTTATGTGTTTTGTGAAAAGAACACACATGCAATGATATTGGGTGTGGTTCATGAAAAGAACACTCATCCAATGGCACTGGTGGATACATATGTGGTTTGTGGAAAGAACATGCATGCAATGACACTGGGTGTGGTTCATGAAAACAACACTCATCCAATGACACCGGTGGATCCATATGTGGTTTGTTGAAAGAACACACATGCAATGACTATAGCTGTGGTTTAAGAAAAGAACAAACATGCAATGACTCTAGTTGTGGTTCATGAAAAGAACACACATCCAGTGACACTATTGTATCATTATGTGGTTTGTGGAAAGAACAGACATGCAATGACACTGGTGGATCAATGTGTGGTTTTCGAGAAGAACACACATGCAATAACTCTGGCTGTGGTTCATGAATAGAACACACATGCAATGACACTGGTGGATCCATGTGTGGTTTTTTAGAAGAACACACATGCAATGACAGTGGGTGTGGTTCATGAAAAGAACATACATGCAATGACTCTAGTTGTGGTTTGTAAAAATAACACACATCTAGTGACACTGGTGGATCCATATGTGGTTTGTGGAAAGAGCAGACATGCAATGACTCTAGCTATGGTGTGTGAAAAGAACATACATGCAATGACACTGGTGGATCAATGTGTGGTTTGTGAGAAGAACACACATGCAATGAAAGTGGGTGAGGTTCATGAAAAGAAGACACATCCAATGACACTGGTCTATCCTTATATTGTTTGTGAGAAGAATAGACATTCAATGACTCTAGATGTGGTTCAAAAAAAGAACATCCATGCAATGAAACTGGTGGATCCATGTGTGGTTTGTGAAAAGAACACACATGCAACGACTCTGGATGTGGTTCATGAAAAGAACACACATCCAATGACACTGGTGGATCCATGTGTGGTTCGTGAAAGAACACACATGCAATGACGTTGGGTCTGGTTCATGAAAAGAACAAACATCCAATGACAATGGTGTATCCTTATGTGGTTTGTGAAAAGAGCACACATGCAATGACATTGGTGGATCCATGAGTGGTTTGTGAGAAGCACACACATGCAATGACACTGGGTGTGGTTCATGAAAAGAATACTCATCCAATGACACTGGTGGATCCATATGTGGTTTGTGGAAAGAATAGACATGCAATGACAGTGGGTGTGGTTCATGAAAAGGACACTCATCCAATGACACTGGTGGATCCATATGTGGTTTGTGGAAAGAACAAACATGCAATGATTCTAGCTATGGTTTAAGAAAAGAACAGACATGCAATGACTCTAGTTGTGGTTCATGAAAACAACACACATCCAGTGAAACTGGTGTATCCTTATGTGGTTTGTGGAAAGAGTAGATATGCAATGACTCTAGCTGTGGTTCATGAAAAGAATAAACATGCAATGACACTGGTGGATCCATGTGTGGTTTGTGAGAAGAACACACATGCAATGACTCTGGCTGTGGTTCTTGAAAATAACTCTCATCCAATGACACTGGTGGATCCATATGTGGTTTGTGGAAAGAACAGACATGGAATGACACAGGGTGTGGTCCATGAAAAGAACACTCATCCAATGACACTGGTTGATCCATATGTGGTTTGTGTAAAGAACAAACACGCAATGACACTGGGTGTGGTTCATGAAAAGAACACTCATCCAATGACACTAGTGTATGCTTATGTGGTTTGTGGAAAGAACAGACATGCAATGACTCTGGCTATGGTTCATGAAAAGAACAGGCATGCAATAACACTTGTGGATCTATGTGTGGTTTGTGAGAAGAACACACATGCAATGACTCTGGCTGTGGTTCATGAAAAGAACACACATGCAATGACACTGGTTCATCCATGTGTGGTTTGTAGGAAGAAAAACATGCAATGACTCTGGCTATGGTTCATGAAAAGAACAGACATGCAATGACACTAGTGGATCCATGTGTGGTTTTTGAGAAGAACACGCATGCAATGACTCTGGTTGTGGTTCATGAAAAGAACACACATGCAATGACACTGGTGGATCCATGTGTGGTTCATGAGAAGAACACACATGCAATGACACTGGTGGATCCATGTGTGGTTCATGAGAAGAACACACATGCAATGACACTGGGTGTGCTTCATGAAAAGAACACACATCCAATGACACTGGTGTATCCTTATGTGGTTTGTGAAAAGAGCACACATGCAATGACTCTAGCTGTTCCATGTGTGGTTTGTGAGAAGAACAGACATCCAATGACACTGGGTGTGGTTAATGAAAAGAGCAGACATGCAATGACACTAGTGGATCCATGTGTGGTTTGTGAGAAGAACATACATGCAATGACATCGGGTGTGGTTCATGAAAAGAACACTCATCCAATGACACTAGTGGATCCATATGTGGTTTGTGTAAAGCAGAGACATGCAATGACACTAGGTGTGGTTCATGAAAAGAACACTCATCCAATGACACTAGTGGATCCATTTGAGGTTTGTGGAAAGAACAGACATGCAATGACTCTAGCTGTGGTTTAAGAAAAGAAACGACATGCAATGACTCTAGTTGTGGTTCATGAAAAGAACAAATATCCAGTGACACTAGTGTAACCTTATGTGGTTTGTGGAAAGAACTGACATTCAATGACTCTAGCTGTGGTTTGTGAAAAGAACAGACATGCAATGACACTGGTGGATCCATGTGTGGTTTGTGAGAAGAACACACATGCAATGACACTGGGTGTGGTTCATGAAAAGAACACACATCCAATGACACCGGTGTATCCTTATGTGGTTTGTGATAAGAACAGACATGCAATGACACTGGCTGTGGCTCATGAAAAGAATAGACATGCAACGACACTGGTGGATCCATGTGTGGTTTTTGAGAAGAATTCACATGCAATGACTCTAGCTGTGGTTCATGAAAAGAACACACATGCAATGACACTGGTGGATCCATGTGTGGTTTGTGAGAAGAACAAAGATGCAATGACACTGGGTGTGGTTCATGAAAAGAACACACATCCAATGACACTGGTGTATCCTTATGTGGTTTGTGAAAAGAGCACACATGCAATGACACTGGTGGATCCATGTGTGGTTTGTGAGAAGAACACACATGCAATGACACTGGGTGTGGTTCATGAAAAGAACACTCATCCAATGACACTGGTGGATCCATATGTGGTTTGTGCAAAGAACAGACATGCAATGACACAGGAAGTGGTCCATGAAAAGAACACTCATCCAATGACACTGGTGGATCCATATGTGGTTTGTGGAAAGAACAAACACGCAAAGACACTGGGAATGGTTCATGAAAAGAACACTCATCCAATGACACTAGTGGATCCATTTGAGGTTTGTGGAAAGAACAGACATGCAATGACTCTAGCTGTGGTTTAAGAAAAGAAATGATATGCAATGACTCTAGTTGTGGTTCATAAAAAGAACACACATCCAGTGACACTAGTGCAACCTTATGTGGTTTGTGGAAAGAACTAACATGCAATGACTCTAGCTGTGGTTTGTGAAAAGAACAGACATGCAATGACACTGGTGGATCCATGTGTGGTTTGTGAGAAGAACACACATGCAATAACACTGGGTGTGGTTCATGAAAAGAACACACATCCAATGACACCGGTGTATCCTTATGTGGTTTAAGATAAGAACAGACATGCAATGACACTGGCTGTGGTTCATGAAAAGAATACACATGCAACGACACTGGTGGATCCATGTGTGGTTTTTGAGAAGAATTCACATGCAATGACTCTGGCTGTGGTTCATGAAAAGAACACACATGCAATGACACTGGTGGATACATGTGTGGTTTGTGAGAAGAACATACATGCAATGACACTGGGTGTGGTTCATGAAAAGAACACACATCCAATGACACTGGTGTATCCTTATGTGGTTTGTGAAAAGAGCACACATGCAATGACACTGGTGGATCCATGTGTGGGTTGTGAGAAGAACACACATGCAATGACACTGGGTGTGGTTCATGAAAAGAACACTCATCCAATGACACTGGTGGATCCATATGTGGTTTGTGCAAAGAACAGACATGCAATGACACTGGGTGTGGTTCATGAAAAGAAGACTCATCCAATGACAATGGTGGATCCATATGCGGTTTGTGGAAAGAACAGACATGCAATGACTCTAGCTATGGTTTAAGAAAGAACAAACATGCAGTGACTCTAGTTGTGGTTCATGAAAAGACACACATCCAGTGACACTAGTGTATGCTTATGTGGTTTGTGGAAAGAACAGACATGCAATGACTCTGGCTATGGTTCATGAAAAGAACAGGCATGCAATAACACTTGTGGATCTATGTGTGGTTTGTGAGAAGAACACACATGCAATGACTCTGGCTATGGTTCATGAAAAGAACACACATGCAATGACACTGGTTCATCCATGTGTGGTTTGTAGGAAGAAAAAACATGCAATGACTCTGGCTATGGTTCATGAAAAGAACAGACATGCAATGACACTAGTGGATCCATGTGTGGTTTTTGAGAAGAACACACATGCAATGACACTGGCGGATCCATGTGTGGTTCAGGAGAAGAACACACATGCAATGACACTGGTGGATCCATGTGTGGTTTGTGAGAAGAACAAAGATGCAATGACACTGGGTCTGGTTCATGAAAAGAACACACATCCAATGACACTGGTGTATCCTTACGTGGTTTGTGAAAAGAGCACACATGCAATGACACTGGTGGATCCATGTGTGGTTTGTGAGAAGAACACACATGCAATGACACTGGGTGTGGTTCCTGAAAAGAACACTCATCCAATGACACTGGTGGATCCATATGTGGTTTGTGCAAAGAACAGACATGCAATGACACAGGGTGTGGTCCATGAAAAGAACACTCATCCAATGACACTGGTGGATCCATATGTGGTTTGTGGAAAGAACAAACACACAAAGACACTGGGAATGGTTCATGAAAAGAACACTCATCCAATGACACTAGTGGATCCATTTGAGGTTTGTGGAAAGAACAGACATGCAATGACTCTTGCTGTGGTTTAAGAAAAGAAACGACATGCAATGACTCTAGTTGTGGTTCATAAAAAGAACACACATCCAGTGACACTAGTGCAACCTTATGTGGTTTGTGGAAAGAACTGACATGCAATGACTCTAGCTGTGGTTTGTGAAAAGAACAGACATGCAATGACACTGGTGGATCCATGTGTGGTTTGTGAGAAGAACACACATGCAATGACACTGGGTGTGGTTCATGAAAAGAACACTCATCCAATGACACTGGTGGATCCATATGTGGTTTGTGCAAAGAACAGACATGCAATGACACAGGGTGTGGTCCGTGAAAAGAACACTCATCCAATGACACTGGTGGATCCATATGTGGTTTGTGGAAAGAACAAACACACAAAGACACTGGGAATGGTTCATGAAAAGAACACTCATCCAATGACACTAGTGGATCCATTTGAGGTTTGTGGAAAGAACAGACATGCAATGACTCTTGCTGTGGTTTAAGAAAAGAAACGACATGCAATGACTCTAGTTGTTGTTCATAAAAAGAACACACATCCAGTGACACTAGTGCAACCTTATGTGGTTTGTGGAAAGAACTGACATGCAATGACTCTAGCTGTGGTTTGTGAAAAGAACAGACATGCAATGACACTGGTGGATCCATGTGTGGTTTGTGAGAAGAACACACATGCAATGACACTGGGTGTGGTTCATGAAAAGAACACTCATCCAATGACACTGGTGGATCCATATGTGGTTTGTGCAAAGAACAGACATGCAATGACACAGGGTGTGGTCCATGAAAAGAACACTCATCCAATGACACTGGTGGATCCATATGTGGTTTGTGGAAAGAACAAACACACAAAGACACTGGGAATGGTTCATGAAAAGAACACTCATCCAATGACACTAGTGGATCCATTTGAGGTTTGTGGAAAGAACAGACATGGAATGACTCTTGCTGTGGTTTAAGAAAAGAAACGACATGCAATGACTCTAGTTGTGGTTCATAAAAAGAACACACATCCAGTGACACTAGTGCAACCTTATGTGGTTTGTGGAAAGAACTGACATGCAATGACTCTAGCTGTGGTTTGTGAAAAGAACAGACATGCAATGACACTGGTGGATCCATGTGTGGTTTGTGAGAAGAACACACATGCAATAACACTGGGTGTGGTTCATGAAAAGAACACACATCCAATGACACCGGTGTATCCTTATGTGGTTTGTGATAAGAACAGACATGCAATGACACTGGCTGTGGCTCATGAAAAGAATAGACATGCAACGACACTGGTGGATCCATGTGTGGTTTCTGAGAAGAATTCACATGCAATGACTCTGGCTGTGGTTCATGAAAAGAACACACATGCAATGACACTGGTGGATCCATGTGTGGTTTGTGAGAAGAACATACATGCAAACGCACTGGGTGTGGTTCATGAAAAGAACACACATCCAATGACACTGGTGTATCCTTATGTGGTTTGTGAAAAGAGCACACATGCAATGACACTGGTGGATCCATGTGTGGTTTGTGAGAAGAACACACATCCAATGACACCGGGTGTGGTTCATGAAAAGAACACTCATCCAATGACACTGGTGGATCCATATGTGGTTTGTGCAAAGAACAGACATGCAATGACACTGGGTGTGGTTCATGAAAAGAAGACTCATCCAATGACAATGGTGGATCCATATGCGGTTTGTGGAAAGAACGGACATGCAATGACTCTAGCTATGGTTTAAGAAAGAACAAACATGCAGTGACTCTAGTTGTGGTTAATGAAAAGACACACATCCAGTGACACTAGTGTATGCTTATGTGGTTTGTGGAAAGAACAGACATGCAATGACTCTGGCTATGGTTCATGAAAAGAACAGGCATGCAATAACACTTGTGGATCTATGTGTGGTTTGTGAGAAGAACACACATGCAATGACTCTGGCTCTGGTTCATGAAAAGAACACACATGCAATGACACTGGTTCATCCATGTGTGGTTTGTAGGAAGAACAAACATGCAATGACTCTGGCTATGGTTCATGAAAAGAACAGACATGCAATGTCACTAGTGGATCCATGTGTGGTTTTTGAGAAGAACACGCATGCAATGACTCTGGTTGTGGTCCATGAAAAGAACACACATGCAATGACACTGGCGGATCCATGTGTGGTTCAGGAGAAGAACACACATGCAATGACACTGGTGGATCCATGTGTGGTTCATGAGAAGAACACACATGCAATGACACTGGGTGTGCTTCATGAAAAGAACACACATCCAATGACACTGGTGTATCCTTATGTGGTTTGTGAAAAGAGCACACATGCAATGACTCTAGCTGTTCCATGTGTGGTTTGTGAGAAGAACAGAAATCCAATGACACTGGGTGTGGTTAATGAAAAGAGAAGACATGCAATGACACCAGTGGATCCATGTGTGGTTTGTGAGAAGAACATACATGCAATGACATCGGGTGTGGTTCATGAAAAGAACACTCATCCAATGACACTAGTGGATCCATATGTGGTTTGTTTAAAGGAGAGACATGCAATGACACTAGGTGTGGTTCATGAAAATAACACTCATCCAATGACACTAGTGGATCCATATGTGGTTTGTGGAAAGAACATACATGCAATTACTCTAGCTGTGGTTTGTGAAAAGAACAGACATGCAATGACTCTAGTTGTGGTTTGTGAAAATAACACACATCCAGTGACAATGGTGGATCCATATGTGGTTTGTGGAAAGAAAAGACATGCTATCACTCTAGCTTTGGTTTGTGAAAAGAACAGACATGCAATGACACTGGTGGATCCATGTGTGGTTTGTGAGAAGAACACACATTCAATGACACTGGGTGTGGTTCATGAAAAGAACACACATCCAATGACACTGGTGTATCCTTATGTGGTTTGTGAGAAGAATAGACATGGAATGACTCTGGCTATGGTTCATGAAAAGAACAGACATACAATGACACTAGTGGATCCATGTGTGGCTTTTGAGAATAATACACATGCGATGACTCTAGCTGTGGTTCATTAAAAGAACACACATGCAATGACACTGGTGGATCCATGTGTAGTTTGTGAGAAGAACACACATTCAATGACACTGGATGTGGTTTATGAAAAGAACACACATCCAATGACACTGGTGTATCCTTATGTGGTTTGTGAAAAGAATAGACATGGAATGACTCTGGCTATGGTTCATGAAAAGAACAGACATACAATGACACTAGTGGATCCATGTGTGGCTTTTGAGAATAATACACATGCGATGACTCTAGCTGTGGTTCATTAAAAGAACACACATGCAATGACACTGGTGGATCCATGTGTGGTTTGTGAGAAGAACACACATCTAATAACACTTGGTGTGGTTCATGAAAAGAACACACATCCAATGACACTAGTGTATCCTTATGTGGTTTGTGAAATATCACACATGCAATGACACTGGTGGATCCATGTGTGGTTTGTGAGAAGAACACACATGCAATGACACTGGGTGTGGTTCATGAAAAGAACACTCATCGAATGGCACTAGTGGATCCATATGTGGTTTGTGGAAAGAACATACATGCAATGACAGTGGGTGTGGTTCATGAAAAGAACACTCATGCAATGAGACTGGTGGATCCATATGTGTTTTGTTGAAAGAACAGACATGCAATGACTCTAGCTGTGGTTTAAGAAAAGAACAGACATGCAATGACTCTAGTTGTGGTTCATGAAAAGAACACACATCCAGTGACACTGGTGTATCCCTATGTGGTTTGTGGAAAGAACAGACATGCAATGAACCTAGCTGTGGTTTGTGAAAAGAACAGACATGCAATGACACTGGTGGATCCATATGTGGTTTGTGAGAAGAACACACATGCAATGACACTTGGTGTGGTTCATGAAAAGAACACACATCCAATGACACGGGTGTATCCTTATGTGGTTTTTGAGAAGAAGATACATGCAATGACTCTGGTTGTGGTTCATGAAAAGAACAGACATGCAATGACACTAGTGGATCCATGTGTGGTTTGTGAGAAGAACAGACATCCAATGACACTTGGTGTGGTTAATGAAAAGAGCAGACATGTAATGACACTGGTGGATCCATGTGTGGTTTGTGAGAAGAGCACGTATGCAATGACACTGGGTGTGGTTCATGTCAAGAACACTCGTCCAATGACACTGTTGGACCTATATGTGGTCTGTGGAAAGAAAAGACATACAATGACACTAGGTGTGGTTCATGAAAAGAACACTCAAGTAATGACACTAGTGGATCCATATGTGGTTTGTGGAAAGAACATACATGCAATGACACTAGGTGTGTATCATGAAAACAACACGCATCCAATGACACTGGTGGATCCATATGTGGTTTGTGGAAAGAACAGACATGCAATGACTCTAGCTGTGGTTTAAGAAAAGAACAGACATGCAATGACACTGGTGGATCCATGTGTGGTTTGTGAGAAGAACACACATTCAATGAAACTGGGTGTGGTTCATGAAAAGAACACACATCCAATGACACTGGTGTATCCTTATGTGGTTTGTGAGAAGAATAGACATGGAATGACTCTGGCTATGGTTCATGAAAAGAACAGACATACAATGACACTAGTGGATCCATGTGTGGCTTTTGAGAATAATACACATGCAATGACTCTGGCTGTGGTTCATTAAAAGAACACACATGCAATGACACTGGTGGATCCATGTGTGGTTTGTGAGAAGAACACACATGCAATAACACTTGGTGTGGTTCATGAAAAGAAAACACATCCAATGACACTAGTGTATCCTTATGTGGTTTGTGAAATATCACACATGCAATGACACTGGTGGATCCATGTGTGGTTTGTGAGAAGAACACACATGCAATGACACTGGGTGTGGTTCATGAAGAGAACACTCATCGAATGGCACTGGTGGATCCATATGTGGTTTGTGGAAAGAACATACATGCAATGACAGTGGGTGTGGTTCATGAAAAGAACACTCATCCAATGAGACTGGTGGATCCATATGTGTTTTGTTGAAAGAACAGACATGCAATGACTCTAGCTGTGGTTTAAGAAAAGAACAGACATGCAATGGCTCTAGTTGTGGTTCATGAAAAGAACACACATCCAGTGAAACTGGTGTATCCTTATGTGGTTTGTGGAAAGAACAGACATGCAATGACCCTAGCTGTGGTTTGTGAAAAGAACAGACATGCAACGACACTGGTGGATCCATGTGTGGTTTGTGAGAAGAACACACATGCAATGACACTTGGTGTGGTTCATGAAAAGAACACACATCCAATGACACGGGTGTATCCTTATGTGGTTTGTGAGAAGAAGATACATGCAATGACTCTAGTTGTGGTTCATGAAAAGAACAAACATGCATTGACACTAGTGGATCCATGTGTGGTTTATGAGAAGAACAGACATCCAATGACACTTGGTGTGGTTAATGAAAAGAGCAGACATGCAATGACACTGGTGGATCCATGTGTGGTTTGTGAGAAGAGCACGCATGCAATGACACTGGGTGTGGTTCATCTAAAGAACACTCGTCC
This sequence comes from Avena sativa, assembly GCA_916181665.1. NCBI lineage: Eukaryota > Viridiplantae > Streptophyta > Magnoliopsida > Poales > Poaceae > Avena > Avena sativa. The sequence goes on from OV702287.1 coordinate 575,795,143, forward strand.
AATGACACTGTTGGACCTATATGTGGTTTGTGGAAAGAAAAGACATACAATGACACTAGGTGTGGTTCATGAAAAGAACACTCAAGTAATGACACTAGTGGATCCATATGTGGTTTGTGGAAAGACCATACATGCAATGACACTAGGTGTGTATCATGAAAACAAGACTCATCCAATGACACTGGTGGATCCATATGTGGTTTGTGGAAAGAACAGACATGCAATGACTCTAGCTGTGGTTTAAGAAAAGAATAGACATGCAATGACTCTAGTTGTGGTTCATGAAAAGAACACACATCCATTGACACTGGTGTATCCTTATGTGGTTTGTGGAAAGAACAGACATGCAATGACTCTAGCTGTGGTTTGTGAAAAGAACGGACATGCAATGACACTGGTGGATCCATGTGTGGTTTGTGAGACGAACACACATGCAATGACACTGGGTGTGGTTCATGAAAAGAACACACATCCAGTGACACTAGTGTATCCTTCTGTGGTTTCTAAGAAGAACAGACATGCAATGACTCTGGCTGTGGTTCATGAAAAGAACAGACATGCAATGACACTAGTGGATCCATGTGTGGTTTTTGAGAAGAACACACATGCAATGACTCTAGCTGTGGTTCATGAAAAGAACACACATGCAATTACACTAGTGGATCCATGTGAGGTTTGTGAGAAGAACACACATGCAATAAAACTGGGTGTGGTTCATGAAAAGAACACACATCCAATGACACTGGTGTATCTTTTTGTGGTTTGTGAAAAGAGCACAAATGCCATGACACTGGTGGAACCATGTGTGGTTTGTGAGAACAGACATCCAATGACACTCGGTTTGGTTAATGAAAAGAGTAGACACGCAATGACACTAGTGGATCCATGTGTGGTTTGTGAGAAGAACACACATGCAATGACACTGGGTGTGGTTCATGAAAAGAACACTCATCCAATGATACTGTGGATCCATATGTGGTTTGTGGAAAGAACAAACATGCAATCACTCTAGCTATGGTTTAAGAAAAGAACAGACATGCAATGACTCTAGTTGTGGTTCATGAAAATAACACACATCCAATGACACTGGTGTATCCTTATGTGTTTTGTGGAAAGAACAGACATGCAATGACCCTAGATCTGGTTTGTAAAAAGAATAGACATGCAATGACACTGGTGGATCCATGTGTGGTTTGTGAGAAGAACACACATGCAATGACACTTGGTGTGGTTCATGAAAAGAACACAACTCCAATGACACCGGTGTATCCTTATGTGGTTTCTGAGAAGAAGATACATGCAAAGTCTCTGATTGTGGTTCATGAAAACAACACACATGGCATGACACTGGTGGATCCATGTGTGGTTTGTGAGAAGAACAGACATCCAATGACACTATGTGTGGTTAATGAAAATAGCAGACATGCAATGACACTGGTTATGGTTCATGAAAAGAACACTCATCCAATGACACTGGTGGATCCATATGTGGTTTGTGGAAAGAACAGACATGCAATGACACAGGGTGTGGTTCATGAAAAGAACACTCAACCAATGGCACTGGTGGATCCATATGTTGTTTGTGAGAAGAACACACATGCAATGACACTGGGTGTGGTTCATGAAAAGAACACTTATCGAATGACACTGGTGTATCCTTATGTGGTTTGTGGAAAGAACAGACATGCAATGACCCTAGCTGTGGTTTGTGAAAAGAACAGACATGCAATGACACTAGTGGATCCATGTGTGGTTTGTGAGAAGAACACACATGCAATGACACTTTGTGTGGTTCATGAAAAGAACAAACATCCAATGACACCGGTGTATCCTTATGTGGTTTGTGAGAAGAAGAGGATACATGCAATGAATCTGGTTGTGGTTCATGAAAAGAACAGACATGCAACGACACTGGTAGATCCATGTGTGGTTTGTGAGAAGAACAGACATCCAATGACACTGGGTGTGGTTAATGAAAAGAGCAGACATACAATGACACTGGTGGAACCATGTGTGGTTTGTGAGAATAGACATCCAATGACACTCGGTTTGGTTAATGAAAAGAGTAGACACGCAATGACACTAGTGGATCCATGTGTGGTTTGTGAGAAGAACACACATGCAATGACACTGGGTGTGGTTCATGAAAAGAACACTCATCCAATGATACTATGGATCCATATGTGGTTTGTGGAAAGAACAAACATGTAATCACTCTAGCTATGGTTTAAGAAAAGAACGGACATGCAATGACTCTAGTTGTGGTTCATGAAAAGAACACACATCCAATGACACTGGTGTATCCTTATGTGTTTTGTGGAAAGAATAGACATGCAATGACCCTAGATGTGGTTTGTAAAAAGAACAGACATGCAATGACACTGTTGGATCCATGTGTGGTTTGTGAGAAGAACACACATGCAATGACACTTGGTGTGGTTCATGAAAAGAACACACATCCAATGACACCGGTGTATCCTTATGTGGTTTATGAGAAGAAGATACATGCAAAGTCTCTGATTGTGGTTCATGAAAAGAACAGACATGGCATGACACTGGTGGATCCATGTGTGGTTTGTGAGAAGAACAGACATCCAATGACACTATGTGTGGTTAATGAAAAGAGCAGACATGCAATGACACTGGTTATGGTTCATGAAAAGAACACTCATCCAATGACACTGGTGGATCCATATGTGGTTTGTGGAAAGAACAGACATGCAATGACACAGGGTGTGGTTCATGAAAAGAACACTCAACCAATGGCACTGGTGGATCCATATGTAGTTTGTGAGAAGAACACACATGCAATGACACTGGGTGTGGTTCATGAAAAGAACACTTATCGAATGACACTGGTGTATCCTTATGTGGTTTGTGGAAAGAACAGACATGCAATGACCCTAGCTGTGGTTTGTGAAAAGAACAGACATGCAATGACACTAGTGGATCCATGTGTGGTTTGTGAGAAGAACACACATGCAATGACACTTTGTGTGGTTCATGAAAAGAACACACATCCAATGACACCGGTGTATCCTTATGTGGTTTGTGAGAAGAAGAGGATACATGCAATGAATCTGGTTGTGGTTCATGAAAAGAACAGACATGCAACAACACTGGTAGATCCATGTGTGGTTTGTGAGAAGAACAGACATCCAATGACACTGGGTGTGGTTAATGAAAAGAGCAGACATACAATGACACTGGTGGATCCATGTGTGGTTTGTGAGGAGAACACACATGCCATGACACTGGGTGTGGTTCATGAAAAGAACACTCAAACAATGACACTGGTGGATCCATATGTGGTTTGTGGAAAGAACAGACATGCAATGACTCTAGCTGTGGTTTAAGAAAAGAACAGACATGCAATGACTCTAGTTGTGGTTCATGAAAATAACACACATCTAGTGACACTAGTGTATCCTTATGTGGTTTGTGGAAGGAACAGACATGCAATGACTTAGCTATGGTTTGTGAAAAGAACGGACATGCAATGACACTAGTGGATCCATGTGTGGTTTGTGAGAAGAACATACATGCAATGACACTGGGTGTGGTTCATGAAAAGAACACACATCCAATGACACTAGTGTATCCTTATGTGGATTGTGAGAAGAACAGACATGCAATGACACTGGTGGAACCATGTGTCGTTTTTGAGAACAACAGACATGCAATGTCTCTAGCTGTGGTTAATGAAAAGAACACACAAGCAATGACACTGGTGGATCCATGTGTGGTTTGTGAGAATAACACACATGCAATGACACTGGGTGTGGTTCATGAAAAGATTAGACATGCAATGACTCTAGTTGTGGTTTGTAAAAATAACACACATCTAACGACACTGGTGGATCCATATGTGGTTTGTGGAAAGAGCAGACATGCAATGACTCTAGATGTGGTTTGTGAAAAGAACAGACGTGCAATGACACTGGTGGACCAATGTGTGGTTTGTGAGAAGAACACACATGCAATGACACTGGGTGTGGTTCATGAAAAGAAGACACATCCAATGACACTGGTGTATCCTTATATGGTTTGTGAGAAGAATAGATATACAATGTCTCTAGATGTGGTTCAAAAAAAGTACATACATGCAATGACACTGGTGGATCCATGTGTGGTTTGTGAGAAGAACACACATGCAATGACTCTAGTTGTGGTTCATGAAAAGAACACACATGCAATGACACTGGTGGATCCATGTGTGGTTTGTGAAAGAACACACATGCAATGACGTTGGGTCTGGTTCATGAAAAGAACACACATCCAATGACACTGGTGTATACTTATGTCGTTTGTGAAAAGAGAACACATGCAATGACATTGGTGGATCCATGTGTGGTTTGTGAGAAGAACACACGTGCAATGACACTTGGTGTGGTTCATGAAAAGAACACTCAACCAATGGCACTGGTGGATCCATATGTGGTTTGTGGAGAGAACAGACATGCAATGACACTGGGTGTGGTTCATGAAAAGAACACTCATCCAATGGAATTGGTGGATCCATATGTGGTTTGTGGAAAGAACTGACATGCAATGACTCTAGCTATGGTTTAAGAAAAGAACAGACATGCAATGACTCTAGTTGTGGTTCATGAAAAGAACACACATCCAGTGAAACTGGTGTATCCTTATGTGGTTTGTGGAAAGAGTAGATATGCAATGACTATGGCTGTGGTTGATGAAAATAATAGACATGCAATGGCACTGGTGGATCCATGTGTGGTTTTTGAGAAGAACACACATGCAATGGCTCTGGCTGTAGTTCATGAAAAGAACTCTCATCCAATGACACTGGTGGATCCATATGTGGTTTGTGGAAAGAACAAACATGCAATGACATTGGGTGTGGTTCATGAAAAGAACACTCATCCAATGACACTGGTGGATCCATTTGAGTTTTGTGGAAAGAACAGACATGCAATGACTCTAGCTGTGGTTTAAGAAAAGAAACGACATCCAATGACTCTAGTTGTGGTTCATGAAAAGAACACACATCCAGTTACACTTTGTATCCCTATGTGGTTTGTGGAAAGAACTGACATGCAATGACTCTAGCTGTGGTTTGTGAAAAGGACATACATGCAATGACACTAGTGGATCAATGTGTGGTTTGTGAGAAGAACACACATGCAATGTCACTGGGTGTGGTTCATGAAAAGAACACACATCCAATGACACCGGTGTATCCTTATGTGGTTTGTGATAAGAACAGATAGGCAATGACACTAGCTGTGGTTCATGAAAAGAACACACATGCAATGACACTGGTGGATCCATGTGTGGTTCATGAGAAGAACACACATGCAATGACACCAGGTGTGGTTCATGAAAAGAACACGCATCCAATGACACTGGTGTATCCTTATGTGCTTTGTGAAAATAGCACACATGCAATGAGTCTAGCTGTTCCATGTCTGGTTTGTATGAAGAATAGACATCCAACGAAACTGGGTGTGGTTAATGAAAAGACCAGACATGCAAGTACACTAGTGGATCCATATGTGGTTTGTGGAAAGCATAGACATGCAATGATACTGGGTGCGGTTCTTGAAAAGAACACTCATCCAATGAAACTACTGGATCCATATGTGGTTTGTGGAAAGAACATACATGCAATGACTCTGGCTGTGGTTCATGAAAAGAACAGAAATACAATGACACTAGTGGATCCATGTGTGGCTTTTGAGAGGAATGCACATATAATGACTCTGGCTGTGGTTCATGAAAAGAACTCTCATCCAATGACACTGGTGGATCCATATGTGGTTTGTGGAAAGAACAAACATGCAATGACACTGGGTGTGGTTCATGAAAAGAACACTCATCCAATGACACTGGTGGATCCATTTGAGTTTTGTGGAAAGAACAGACATGCAATGACTCTAGCTGTGGTTTAAGAAAAGAAACGACATGCAATGACTCTAGTTGTGGTTCATGAAAAGAACACACATCTAGTTACACTTGTGTATCCCTATGTGGTTTGTGGAAAGAACTGACATGCAATGAGTCTAGCTGTGGTTTGTGAAAAGAACAGACATGCAGTGACACTGGTGGATCAATGTGTGGTTTGTGAGAAGAACACACATGCAATGTCACTGGGTGTGGTTCATGAAAAGAACACACATCCAATGACACCGATGTATCCTTATGTGGTTTGTGATAAGAACAGATAGGCAATGAGACTGGCTATGGTTCATGAAAAGAACACACATGCAATGACACTGGTGGATCCATGTGTGGTTCATGAGAAGAACACACATGCAATGACGTTGGGTCTGGTTCATGAAAAGAACACACATCCAATGACAATGGTGTATACTTATGTCGTTTGTGAAAAGAGCACACATGCAATGACATTGGTGGATCCATGTGTGGTTTGTGAGAAGAACACACGTGCAATGACACTTGGTGTGGTTCATGAAAAGAACACTCAACCAATGGCACTGGTGGATCCATATGTGGTTAGTGGAGAGAACAGACATGCAATGAAACTGGGTGTGGTTCATGAAAAGAACACTCATCCAATGGCATTGGTGGATCCATATGTGGTTTGTGGAAAGAACTGACATGCAATGACTCTAGCTATGGTTTAAGAAAAGAACAGACATGCAATGACTCTAGTTGTGGTTCATGAAAAGAACACACATCCAGTGAAACTGGTGTATCCTTATGTGGTTTGTGGAAAGAGTAGATATGCAATGACTATGGCTGTGGTTGATGAAAATAATAGACATGCAATGGCACTGGTGGATCCATGTGTGGTTTGTGAGAAGAACACACATGCAATGGCTCTGGCTGTAGTTCATGAAAAGGACTCTCATCCAATGACACTGGTGGATCCATATGTGGTTTGTGGAAAGAACAAACATGCAATGACATTGGGTGTGGTTCATGAAAAGAACACTCATCCAATGACACTGGTGGATCCATTTGAGTTTTGTGGAAAGAACAGACATGCAATGACTCTAGCTGTGGTTTAAGAAAAGAAACGACATCCAATGACTCTAGTTGTGGTTCATGAAAAGAACACACATCCAGTTACACTTTGTATCCCTATGTGGTTTGTGGAAAGAACTGACATGCAATGACTCTAGCTGTGGTTTGTGAAAAGAACATACATGCAATGACACTAGTGGATCAATGTGTGGTTTGTGAGAAGAACACACATGCAATGTCACTGGGTGTGGTTCATGAAAAGAACTCACATCCAATGACACCGGTGTATCCTTATGTGGTTTGTGATAAGAACAGATAGGCAATGACACTGGCTGTGGTTCATGAAAAGAACACACATGCAATGACACTGGTGGATCCATGTGTGGTTCATGAGAAGAACACACATGCAATGACACCAGGTGTAGTTCATGAAAAGAACACGCATCCAATGACACTGGTGTATCCTTATGTGCTTTGTGAAAAGAGCACACATGCAATGAGTCTAGCTGTTCCATGTCTGGTTTGTATGAAGAATAGACATCCAATGAAACTGGGTGTGGTTAATGAAAAGACCAGACATGCAAGTACACTAGTGGATCCATATGTGGTTTGTGGAAAGCATAGACATGCAATGATACTGGGTGCGGTTCTTGAAAAGAACACTCATCCAATGACACTACTGGATCCATATGTGGTTTGTGGAAAGAACATACATGCAATGACTCTGGCTGTGGTTCATGAAAAGAACAGAAATACAATGACACTGGTGGATCCATGTGTGGCTTTTGAGAGGAATGCACATACAATGACTCTGGCTGTGGTTCATGAAAAGAACTCTCATCCAATGACACTGGTGGATCCATATGTGGTTTGTGGAAAGAACAAACATGCAATGACACTGGGTGTGGTTCATGAAAAGAACACTCATCCAATGACACTGGTGGATCCATTTGAGTTTTGTGGAAAGAACAGACATGCAATGACTCTAGCTGTGGTTTAAGAAAAGAAACGACATGCAATGACTCTAGTTGTGGTTCATGAAAAGAACACACATCCAGTTACACTTGTGTATCCCTATGTGGTTTGTGGAAAGAACTGACATGCAATGACTCTAGCTGTGGTTTGTGAAAAGAACAGACATGCAGTGACACTGGTGGATCAATGTGTGGTTTGTGAGAAGAACACACATGCAATGTCACTGGGTGTGGTTCATGAAAAGAACACACATCCAATGACACCGATGTATCCTTATGTGGTTTTTGATAAGAACAGATAGGCAATGACACTGGCTATGGTTCATGAAAAGAACACACATGCAATGACACTAGTGGATCCATGTGTGGTTCATGAGAAGAACACACATGCAATGACACCAGGTGTGGTTCATGAAAACAACACGCATCCAATGACACTGGTGTATCCTTATGTGCTTTGTGAAAAGAGCACACATGCAATGAGTCTAGCTGTTCCATGTCTGGTTTGTATGAAGAATAGACATCCAATGACACTGGGTGTGGTTAATGAAAAGACCAGACATGCAAGTACACTAGTGGATCCATATGTGGTTTGTGGAAAGCATAGACATGCAATGATACTGGGTGCGGTTCTTGAAAACAAGACTCATCCAATGACACTAGTGAATCCATATGTGGTTTGTGGAAAGAACATACATGCAATGACTCTGGCTGTGGTTCATGAAAAGAATAGAAATACAATGACACTAGTGGATCCATGTGTGGCTTTTGAGAGGAATGCACATACAATGACTCTGGCTGTGGTTCATGAAAAGAACACACATGCAATGACACTGGTGGATCCATGTGTGGTTTGTGAGAAGAACACACATGCAATGACACTTGGTGTGGTTCATGAAAAGAACACTCAACCAATGGCACTGGTGGATCCATATGTGGTTTGTGGAAAGAACAGACATGCAATGACACTGGGTGTGGTTCATGAAAAGAACACTCATCCAATGGCATTGGTGGATCCATATGTTGTTTGTGGAAAGAACAGACATGCAATGACTCTAGCTATGGTTTAAGAAAAGAACAGACATGCAATGACTCTAGTTGTGGTTCATGAAAAGAACACACATCCAGTGAAATTGGTGTATCCTTATGTGGTTTGTGGAAAGAGTAGATATGCAATGACTATGGCTGTGGTTGATGAAAATAATAGACATGTAATGGCACTGGTGGATCCATGTGTGGTTTGTGAGAAGAACACACATGCAATGACTCTGGCTGTGGTTCATGAAAATAACTCTCATCCAATGACACTGGTGGATCCATATGTGGTTTGTGGAAAGAAAAAACATGCAATGACACTGGGTGTGGTTCATGAAAAGAACACTCATCCAATGACACTGGTGGATCCATTTGAGTTTTGTGGAAAGAACAGACATGCAATGACTCTAGCTATGGTTTAAGAAAAGAAACGACATCCAATGACTCTAGTTGTGGTTCATGAAAAGAACACACATCCAGTTACACTTGTGTATCCCTATGTGGTTTGTGGAAAGAACTGACATGCAATGACTCTAGCTGTGGTTTGTGAAAAGAACAGACATGCAATGACACTGGTGGATCAATGTGTGGTTTGTGAGAAGAACACACATGCAATGTCACTGGGTGTGGTTCATGAAAAGAACACACATCCAATGACACCGGTGTATCCTTATGTGGTTTGTGATAAGAACAAATAGGCAATGACACTGGCTGTGGTTCATGAAATGAACACTCATGCAATGACACTGGGTGTGGTTCATGAAAAGAACACACATCCAATGACACCGGTGTATCCTTTTGTGGTTTGTGATAAGAACAGATAGGCAATGACACTGGCTGTGGTTCATGAAAAGAACACACATGCAATGACACTGGTGGATCCATGTGTGGTTCATGAGAAGAACACACATGCAATGACACCAGGTGTGGTTCATGAAAAGAACACGCATCCAATGACACTGGTGTATCCTTATGTGCTTTGTGAAAAGAGCACACATGCAATGAGTCTAGCTATTCCATGTCTGGTTTGTATGAAGAATAGACATCCAATGACACTGGGTGTGGTTAATGAAAAGGCCGGACATGCAAGTACACTAGTGGATCCATATGTGGTTTGTGGAAAGCATAGACATGCAATGATACTGGGTGCGGTTCTTGAAAAGAACACTCATCCAATGACACTACTGTATCCATATGTGGTTTGTGGAAAGAACATACATGCAATGACTCTGGCTGTGGTTCATGAAAAGAACAGAAATACAATGACACTAGTGGATCCATGTGTGGCTTTTGAGAGGAATGCACATACAATGACTCTGGCTGTGGTTCATGAAAAGAACTCTCATCCAATGACACTGGTGGATATATATGTGGTTTGTGGAAAGAACAAACATGCATTGACACTGGGTGTGGTTCATGAAAAGAACATTCATACAATGACACTGGTGGACCCATTTGAGTTTTGTGGAAATAACAGACATGCAATGACTCTAGCTGTGGTTTAAGAAAAGAAACGACATGCAATGACTCTAGTTCTGGTTCATGGAAAGAACACACATCCAGTTACACTTGTGTATCCCTATGTGGTTTGTGGAAAGAACTGACATGCAATGACTCTAGTTGTGGTTTGTGAAAAGAACAGACATGCAATGACACTGGTGGATCAATGTGTGGTTTGTGAGAAGAACACACATGCAATGTCACTGGGTGTGGTTCATGAAAAGAATACACATCCAATGACACGGTGTATCCTTATGTGGTTTGTGATAAGAACAGATAGGCAATGACACTGGCTGTGGTTCATGAAAAGAACACACATGCAATGACACTGGTGGATCCATGTGTGGTTCATGAGAATAACACACATGCAATGACACAAGGTGTGGTTTATGAAAAGAACACGCATCCAATGACACTGGTGTATCCTTATGTGCTTTGTGAAAAGAGCACACATGCAATGAGTCTAGCTGTTCCATGTCTGGTTTGTATGAAGAATAGACATCCAATGACACTGGGTGTGGTTAATGAAAAGACCAGACATGCAAGTACACTAGTGGATCCATATGTGGTTTGTGGAAAGCATAGACATGCAATGATACTGGGTGCGGTTCTTGAAAAGAACACTCATCCAATGACACTACTGGATCCATATGTGGTTTGTGGAAAGAACATACATGCAATGACTCTGGATGTGGCTCATGAAAAGAACAGAAATACAATGACACTAGTGGATCCATGTGTGGCTTTTGAGAGGAATGCACATACAATTACTCTGGCTGTGGTTCATGAAAAGAACTCTCATCCAATGACACTGGTGGATCCATATGTGGTTTGTGGAAAGAACAAACATGCAATGACACTGGCTGTGGTTCATGAAAAGAACACTCATCCAATGACACTGGTGGATCCATTTGAGTTTTGTGGAAAGAACAGACATGCAATGACTCTAGCTATGGTTTAAGAAAAGAAACGACATGCAATGACTCGTTGTGGTTCATGAAAAGAACACACATCCAGTTACACTTGTGTATCCCTATGTGGTTTGTGGAAAGAACTGACATGCAATGACTCTAGCTGTGGTTTGTGAAAAGAACAGACATGCAGTGACACTGGTGGATCAATGTGTGGTTTGTGAGAAGAACACACATGCAATGTCACTGGATGTGGTTCATGAAAAGAACACACATCCAATGACACCGGTGTATCCTTATGTGGTTTGTGATAAGAACAGATAGGCAATGACACTGGCTGTGGTTCATGAAAAGAACACACATGCAATGACACTAGTGGATCCATGTGTGGTTCATGAGAAGGACACACATGCAATGACACCAGGTGTGGTTCATGAAAAGAACACGCATCCAATGACACTGGTGTATCCTTATGTGCTTTGTGAAAAGAGCACACATGCAATGAGTCTAGCTGTTCCATGTCTGGTTTGTATGAAGAATAGACATCCAATGACACTGGGTGTGGTTAATGAAAAGACCAGACATGCATGTACACTAGTGGATCCATATGTGGTTTGTGGAAAGCATAGACATGCAATGATACTGGGTGCGGTTCTTGAAAACAACACTCATCCAATGACACTACTGGATCCATATGTGGTTTGTGGAAAGAACATACATGCAATAACTCTGGCTGTGGTTCATGAAAAGAACAGAAATACAATGACACTAGTGGATCCATGTGTGGCTTTTGAGAGGAATGCACATACAATTACTCTGGCTGTGGTTCATGAAAAGAACTCTCATCCAATGACACTGGTGGATCCATATGTGGTTTGTGGAAAGAATAAACATGCAATGACACTGGGTGTGGTTCATGAAAAGAACACTCATCCAATGACACTGGTGGATCCATTTGAGTTTTGTGGAAAGAACAGACATGCAATGACTCTAGCTGTGGTTTAAGAAAAGAAACGACATGCAATGACTCGTTGTGGTTCATGAAAAGAACACACATCCAGTTACACTTGTGTATCCCTATGTGGTTTGTGGAAAGAACTGACATGCAATGACTCTAGCTGTGGTTTGTGAAAAGAACAGACATGCAGTGACACTGGTGGATCAATGTGTGGTTTGTGAGAAGAACACACATGCAATGTCACTGGGTGTGGTTCATGAAAAGAACACACATCCAATGACACCGGTGTATCCTTATGTGGTTTGTGATAAGAACAGATAGGCAATGACACTGGCTGTGGTTCATGAAAAGAACACACATGCAATGACACTAGTGGATCCATGTGTGGTTCATGAGAAGGACACACATGCAATGACACCAGGTGTGGTTCATGAAAAGAACACGCATCCAATGACACTGGTGTATCCTTATGTGCTTTGTGAAAAGAGCACACATGCAATGAGTCTAGCTGTTCCATGTCTGGTTTGTATGAAGAATAGACATCCAATGACACTGGGTGTGGTTAATGAAAAGACCAGACATGCAAGTACACTAGTGGATCCATATGTGGTTTGTGGAAAGCATAGACATGCAATGATACTGGGTGCGGTTCTTGAAAACAACACTCATCCAATGACACTACTGGATCCATATGTGGTTTGTGGAAAGAACATACATGCAATAACTCTGGCTGTGGTTCATGAAAAGAACAGAAATACAATGACACTAGTGGATCCATGTGTGGCTTTTGAGAGGAATGCACATACAATGACTGTGGCTGTGGTTCATGAAAAGAACTCTCATCCAATGACACTGGTGGATCCATATGTGGTTTGTGGAAAGAACAAACATGCAATGACACTGGGTGTGGTTCATGAAAAGAACACTCATCCAATGACACTGGTGGATCCATTTGAGTTTTGTGGAAAGAACAGACATGCAATGACTCTAGCTGTGGTTTAAGAAAAGAAACGACATGCAATGACTCGTTGTGGTTCATGAAAAGAACACACATCCAGTTACACTTGTGTATCCCTATGTGGTTTGTGGAAAGAACTGACATGCAATGACTCTAGCTGTGGTTTGTGAAAAGAACAGACATGCAGTGACACTGGTGGATCAATGTGTGGTTTGTGAGAAGAACACACATGCAATGTCACTGGGTGTGGTTCATGAAAAGAACACACATCCAATGACACCGGTGTATCCTTATGTGGTTTGTGATAAGAACAGATAGGCAATGACACTGGCTGTGGTTCATGAAAAGAACACACATGCAATGACACTAGTGGATCCATGTGTGGTTCATGAGAAGGACACACATGCAATGACACCAGGTGTGGTTCATGAAAAGAACACGCATCCAATGACACTGGTGTATCCTTATGTGCTTTGTGAAAAGAGCACACATGCAATGAGTCTAGCTGTTCCATGTCTGGTTTGTATGAAGAATAGACATCCAATGACACTGGGTGTGGTTAATGAAAAGACCAGACATGCAAGTACACTAGTGGATCCATATGTGGTTTGTGGAAAGCATAGACATGCAATGATACTGGGTGCGGTTCTTGAAAACAACACTCATCCAATGACACTACTGGATCCATATGTGGTTTGTGGAAAGAACATACATGCAATAACTCTGGCTGTGGTTCATGAAAAGAACAGAAATACAATGACACTAGTGGATCCATGTGTGGCTTTTGAGAGGAATGCACATACAATGACTGTGGCTGTGGTTCATGAAAAGAACTCTCATCCAATGACACTGGTGGATCCATATGTGGTTTGTGGAAAGAACAAACATGCAATGACACTGGGTGTGGTTCATGAAAAGAACACTCATCCAATGACACTGGTGGATCCATTTGAGTTTTGTGGAAAGAACAGACATGCAATGACTCTAGCTGTGGTTTAAGAAAAGAACACACATGCAATGTCACTGGTTGTGGTTCATGAAAAGAACACACATCCAATGACACCGGTGTATCCTTATATGGTTTGTGATAAGAACAGATAGGAAATGAAACTGGCTGTGGTTCATGAAAAGAACACACATGCAATGACACTGGTGGATCCATGTGTGGTTCATGAGAAGAACACACATGCAATGACACCAGGTGTGGTTCATGAAAAGAACACGCATCCAATGACACTGGTGTATCCTGATGTGCTTTGTGAAAAGAGCACACATGCAATGAGTCTAGCTGTTCCATGTCTGGTTTGTATGAAGAATAGACATCCAATGACACTGGGTGTGGTTAATGAAAAGACCAGACATTCAAGTACAGTAGTGGATCCATATGTGGTTTGTGGAAAGAATAAACATGCAATGATACTGGGTGCGGTTCTTGAAAACAACACTCATCCAATGACACTAGTGGATCCATATGTGGTTTGTGGAAATAACATACATGCAATGACTCTGGCTGTGGTTCATGAAAAGAACAGAAATACAATAACACTAGTGGATCCATGTGTGGCTTTTGAGAGGAATGCACATACAATGACTCTGGTTGTGGTTCATGAAAAGAACACACATACAATGACACTGGTGGATCCATGTGTGGTTTGTGAGAAGAACACACATGCAATGATATTGGGTGTGGTTCATGAAAAGAACACTCATCCAATGGCACTGGTGGATACATATGTGGTTTGTGGAAAGAACATACATGCAATGACACTGGGTGTGGTTCATGAAAACAACACTCATCCAATGACACCGGTGGATCCATATGTGGTTTGTTGAAAGAACAGACATGCAATGACTATAGTTGTGGTTTAAGAAAAGAACAGACATTCAATGACTCTAGTTGTGGTTCATGAAAAGAACACACATCCAGTGACACTAGTGTATCCTTATGTGGTTTGTGGAAAGAACAGACATGCAATGACACTGGTGGATCCATGTGTGGTTTTTGAGAAGAACACACATGCAATAACTCTGGCTGTGGTTCATGGAAAGAACACACGTGCAATGACACCAGTGGATCCATGTGTGGTTTGTGAGAAGAGCACACATGCAATGACACTGGGTGTGGTTCATGAAAATAACATACATCCAATGACTCTAGTTGTGGTTTATAAAAATAAGACACATCTAATGACACTGGTGGATCCATCTGTGGTTTGTGTAAAGAGCAGACAAGCAATGACTCTAGATGTGGTTTGTGAAAAGAACAAATGTGCAATGACACTGGTGGACCAATGTGTGGTTTGTGAGAAGAACACACATGCAATGACACTGGGTGTGGTTCATGAAAAGAAGACACATCCAATGACACTGGTGTATCCTTATATGGTTTGTGAGAGGAATATACATACAATGACTAGATGTGGTTCAAAAAAAGAACATACATGCAATGACACTGGTGGATCCATGTGTGGTTTGTGAGAAGAACACACATGCAATGACTCTGGCTATGGTTCATGAAAAGAACACACATGCAATGACACTGGTGGATCCATGTGTGGTTTGTGAAAGAACACACATGCAATGACGTTGGGTCTGGTTCATGAACAGAACACACATCCAATGATACTGGTGTATCCTTATGTGGTTTGTGAAAAGAGCACACATGCAATGACATTGGTGGATCCATGTGTGGTTTCTGAGAAGAACACACATGCAATGACACTGGGTGTGGTTCATGAAAATAACACTCATCCAGTGACACTGGTGGATCCATATGTGGTTTGCGGAAAGAACAGACATGCAATGACAGTGGGTGTGGTTCATCAAAATAAAACTCATCCAATGACATTGGTGGATCCATATGTGGTTTGTGGAAAGAACAGACATGCAATGACTCTAGTTGTGGTTTAAGAAAAGAACAGACATGCAATGACTCTAGTTGTGGTTCATTAAAAGAAGACACATCCATTGACGCTGGTGTATCCTTATGTGGTTTGTGGAAAGAACAGATAATCAATGACTCTAGCTGTGGTTCATGAAAAGAATAGACATGCAATGACACTGGTGGATCCATGTGTGGTTTGTGAGAATAACACACATGCAATGACTCTGGCTGTGGTTCATGAATACAACACACATCCAATGACACCGGTGTATCCTTATGTGGTTTGTGAGAAGAATATATATGCAATGACTCTAGCGGTGGTTCATGAAAAGAACAGATATGCAATGACACTGTTGGATCCATGTGTGCTTTTTGAGAAGAACACACATGCAGTGACTCTGGATGTGGTTCATGAAAAGAACACACATGCAATGACACTGGTGGATCCATGTGTGGTTTTTGAGAATAACACACATGCAATGACACTAGGTGTGGTTCATTAAAAGAACACTCATCCAATGACACTGTTGGATCCATATGTGGTTTGTGGAAAGAACAGACATGCAATGACACTGGGTGTAGTTCATGAAAACAACACTCATCCAATGACACTGGTGGATCCATATGTGGTTTGTGAGAAGAACAGACATGCAATGACTCTAGCCGTGGTTTAAGAAAAGAACAGACATGCAATGACTCTAGTTGTGGTTCATGAAAAGAACACACATCCAGTGACACTGGTGTATCCTTATGTGGTTTGTGAGAAGAACATACATGCAATGTCTTTGGCTATGGTTCATGAAAAGAATAGACATGCAATGACACTGGTGGATCCATGTGTGGTTTTTGAGAAGAACACACATGCAATGAAAGTGGCTGTAGTTCATGAAAAGAACACACATCCAATGACACTTGTGTATCCTTATGTGGTTTGTGAAAATAGCACACATGCAATGACACTGGAGGATCCATGTGTGGTTTGTGAGAAGAATAGACATCCAATGACACTTGGTGTGGTTAATGAAAAGAGCAGACATGCGATGACACTGGTGGATCCATGTGTGGTTTGTGAGAAGAACAGACATGCAATGACACTGGGTGTGGTTCATGAAAAGAACACTCACCCAATGACACTGGTGGATGTAACACCCTCAGAATCGGCCCTATGCAAGTTTTAGCGAATCCGGCCCAAACCCGCATAGAAACGATTCAAAGGTGCCCACCAGGCACTTGCGTGCGGGTGGAAAACGAAGTAATATCATTACACAATAGTCCACGATGGAACCCACAGAACATATATATACAACAGCGACTCAAGGAGTCAAGAATACAGATATACAATACAAAGATCCAAATCACCTGGAAAACGATATAGCGTCCGAGTACGGACAAGATGCAAATTGAGCTAAGAGCCCTGAAGAATAACCAATGGCGTCCATAACCCTGCCCAGGCCAAGCCGGAAGGGTAACCCTGCTAACGACGTCGATCTCAAAACCTGCTTAAACAAAAGGGGTGCCGACAAAGGGAAAAGGAAAAGAGAGAGCGGTCAGTACTGAGGCCAGTACACGCGAGACTAGAATTCGGTGGTCCTCGCCTACATAGGTATGGTGGACTGAAGCAGCAGCGTAGCAGCACTAAACAACCTATAGAGACTCGATACAACTGGCGTTTATCAGAGAGGGATGAGAAAGACCTATTCGGAACCAACCTGATACTACCACCAAACATACCCATCCTGGGATTCCCCCCTCGAGTCCAGACGAGGAAGTCAACCGAGGAACTCACACCGTTGGCAGTTTTATTTATTCAGTTATCGTTGCAGCAATTACTAGTCAGGTATAGATAGTCATCCTGATATAATAAGCAGTGGGCACTTTTAGTTAACCATTCCATTGTAGTTGGAACACTTACTAGTCAGATACAATTAGCATGAGATATTCCAAACCCAGCAGTTGTTGGTACTTTTATTTAGCCATTCCGTTGTAGTGGAGCTGATTACTAGTCATACCGGAAACAAGTCAATTTATAACAGTAAACTTTAGTTATAGTTGTCTATGATCGAGAACTGTGCTCCAAGTCGTCCATAACCGCGGACACGGCTTTTCGAAAAGATTTAACCCTACAGGGGTGCACCAAAGTATCCACACGCACTTCCACCCTTTTTGCCAGCATACACCCATCGGTATGTCGGCGGGGCCTAAGTCATGACGTTTCCCAGACCCAAAGCAAGTACATGGGGGCCACCCTACTAAGCTACCCACAACGAAGTCGGCCGGTCTCCGAGACGGACTCAGGGTTTGCGTCAGTGGCTGTAAATGACTGGGAACCCGAAAGTGTGACTGGGCTTGTCGATACTGCAAAAACACTCTGCAATCCTAAACAGTACAGGTGCAGTACTTCGCACAATTTTAAATTAAGCAGTAAAGCATGGCATAAGTACAGGATAGTAATAAAGCCCCAAACTACTTGTGGCCCCCGGTACAGTACTTTGAAATCAGGTACTAATCGATGGGGGTGCCCACACACCCCACCTGTGGTTAGCGCGCTCGATCTCGGAACAGGTGTCAAGAACTCGGGGTCCTACGGGACACAAGTGGACGGTTAACAACCAAATAACATCTATTGCCCACCCGTGCCTCTGCATTTACCTACTTCAATTTTAGTTATTAAACGGTAATTAAAGCCATGATCGTCTCCAACATTAAACATGCGGCAACACTCCAGCAACTGTGGTACTCGACGCCACGCAACAGCACTTGAGCAAGCGACTACGACGCGCAAGTCCAACTATCTACCAATCAACAGGTAATAGGATGTGTCCAAGGCAATATAAGGCTGCAAGGGATATCACGGGTACGAAAACTAGAGCATCGCAACACAGGTAGCAATAGATCATCAGGGAGGAATAAATACTATAAAAGTAAGATAGGTAGAAAGGGGGAGAATGCTCGCCTGAAAAACATTGCCGAAGGTTCATCCGAAGATCGGGTCGACACTCGCATCAACTCAACGGCCTTATCCGCGAAGAACCAAAACACTAGAAGAAACACCGGATGGACTATTTAATACTACGGTAGAAAATCGGGCATGATGCATGTATGATGCATGACATGTCAAAGATGCGATGCGATTAGGCAATATTAAACGGGACCGGGGTCCCGATAATTATTTACTAGGTTCATGTTGTTTAGATACCCCACATTTTAAATGTTGTCTTAACATGGCAAAACTTAGCATCGGTTTGATACACAATTTTAAATAGATCCCATATAAGACTGGATTCGCCGGCATATGGACTCCATATTTATTTATAAGGTGAATCGACATAATGCCCCAAACCACACAAACATGCATGCATGAACAATTTAATATGCATTAGTTGATAATGTAATATTATAAAAATAGGGTCTCGGATAAAGGGGTCACACATCGGGGTATCGGCGATCTTGGTTAGGGGTTCGACGGGTTCAGTCTTCGGAGTTCTTCAGGGCTTGTGAAGGAGACCTTCACGCCATCGGATCCGAGTCGATGAACTTGGCGATCATGAAGACGGTTTTGAGGCTACGGTCCGATGTCGACCTCCAGGTACCGCGGGTGCTCGGTGTGGTTCCATCGAGTTCAAACGCCGGTGGTAGGCGAACTTGGAGGTCACGGAAGTCTTAGCGCCGATGAAGATCTTGTCGCTTAGTCGGGGTTCTCCAAGTTCGGCTGCTCTTGGCATCGGTTTTCCTAGTACTTGGGTCTCCGGAAGATCTTGGATTTACAAGCCTCGGGAGTACTTCTCGGATTCCTGGACTCGACATTGGATCGGTCATCTGAATCAACTAGCACCACACAACCAATCCCACACACCATTATAGGCATACCACAACGTTGTGTCAATCACCTTGCTACCACTAAACATTACCAACTCACCACATCCTTGAGGTAGAATAGAAAACAACAGGGGCAGAACACGGCGACAGAGGCGACGCTGCACGCGGGGCAGGGACGGGCCAGGGGTGGTCTCGCAGGGCGCGGCCTCGGGCGTGGAGCGGGCCAGGGACGACGGGGACCCGCGGGGCTCCTGGCGGGGGCGGGCTCGACAGAATGGTAGCTGCAACGGGGAGGCGTGAGCGAAGCAGAGGAGGAAGGAGGCTGTGGCAGACGGCGGGGCGAGCCCGAGCGGCGGGAGGAGGAGGAGGCCGGCGGCCGAGAGGAAGCAGAGGCGCATCCGCGGGGCTCGCTCGCGGGCGGACGCAGGCGACACGGGGCGGCGCTCCCGCGCATGGCGGAGGAGGTGGCCGGAACAGAGGGGCCGGGCTCGAGGCGGCCGGGAATGCGGTGGTCGGAGCTTGGGGGTCGGGGGAGGACACGCGGAGGACGACGGAGATCAGCAGCGGGGGAGGTGCCCCTGGCGTCGACGGGCGGTGGCGAAGGAGGGTCGACGACGGCGGAAACCTCGCGGGCCAGAGGAAGGCGGCCGGCGGCGAGGAGGGAAACGGAGGCGAGGGAGTGGGACGGCGAGAGGAGGGAGGAGAGAGGAAGGGTGAGGGGAGCCCGACGAGGGCCTGCAGGGCGGCGACTGCAGGAGCTCTGCGAGGGGAGGCGCGAGGTGGGTCGCGTGCGAGGACAGCGAGATGGGGGTTGCAGGAGAGGGCCAGGAGCAGGGCTACGGGGTGGGTCCAGAGATCGGGAACGGGCAGGTGGGGGTCGTGCGGTTGGATTGGGCAGGCGCGTGGGGACGGCTAGCGCGGGGTGGGGCCCGGTGGCAGGGAGAGAAGGAGGTGGGGATGGGTGGCCGGTGGTGGGAGTTGGTGGTGGACAGGCTGGAGGCAGGGGCGTGTCGGGCTGGGGGGGTTTGGTGTAACACCCTCAGAATCGGCCCTATGCAAGTTTTAGCGATTCCCGCCAAACCCGCATAGAAACGATTCAAAGGTGCCCACCAGGCACTTGCGTGCGGGTGGAGAACGAAGTAATACCATTACACAATAGTCCACGATGGAACCCACAGAACAGATATATATACAACAACGACTCCATGAGTCAAGAATACAGATATACAGAACGAAGATCCAAATCACCTTGAAAACCATACAGCGTCCGAGTACGGACAAGATGGAAATTGAGCTAAGAGCCCTGAAGAATAACCAATGGCGTCCATAACCCTGCCCAGGCCAAGCCGGAAGGGTAACCCTGCTAACGACGTCGATCTCAAACCTGCTAAACAAAAGGGGTGCCGACAAAGGGCAAAGGGAAAAGAGGAGCGTCAGTACTGAGGCCAGTACACGGCGAGACTAGAATTCGGCGGTCCTCGCCTACATAGGTATGGTGGACTGAAGCGGCAGCGCAGCATGCACTAAACAACCTATAAAGACTCGATATAACTGTCGGCTATCATAGAGGGATAAGAGAAACCTATTCGGAACCAATCTGATGCTATCACCAAGCATACCCATCCTGGTATTTCCCCCCTCGAGACCAAACGAGGAAGTCAACCGAGGAACTCACACAGTTGGCAGTTTTATTCATTCCGTTATAGTTGCGGCAATTACTAGTCAAATATAAATAGCATGAGTCATCCTGATATAATAATCAGTGGGCAGTTTTAGTTAACCATTCCGTTGTAGTTGCAACACTTACTAGTCAGATACGATTAGCATGAGATATCGCAAACCCAGCAGTTGTTGGTACTTTTATTTAGCGATTCCGTTGTAGCGGAGCTGATTACTAGTCATATCCAATACAAGTCAATTTATAACAGTAAACTTTAGTTATAGTTGTCTATGATCGAGAACTGTGCTCCAAGTCGTCCATAACCGCGGACACGGCTTTTCGAAAAGATTTAACCCAGCAGGGGTGCACCAAAGTATCCACACGCACTTCGACCCTTTTTTCCAGATCAGTTAACATACACCCATCGGTATGTCGGCGGGGCCTAAGTCATGACGTTTCCCAGACCCAAAGCAAGTACATGGGGGCCACCCCACTAAGCTACCCGCAACGAAGTCGGCCGGGCTCCGAGACGGACTCAGGGTTTGCGCCAGTGGCTGTAAATGACTGGGAACCCGAAAATGTGACTGGGCTTGTCGATACCGCGAAAACACTCCGCTTCCCTAAACAGTATAGGTGCAGTACCTCGCACAATTTTAAATAAAGCAGTAAAGCATGGCATAAGTACAGGATAGTAAATAAAACCTCAAACTAGTTGTGGCCCCCAGTACAGTACTTTGAAATCAGGTACTAATCGATGGGGGTGCCCATACACCCCACCTGTGGTTAGCGCGCTCGATCTCGGAACAGGTGTCAAGAACTCGGGGTCCTACGGGACACAAGTGGACGGTTAACAACCAAATAACATCTATTGCCCACCTGTGCCTCTGCATTTAACTACTTCAATTTTAGTTATTAAACAGTAATTAAAGTCTTGATCACCTCCAACATTAAACATGCGGCAATACTCCAACAACTGTGGTACTTGACGACACGCAACAGCACTTGAGCAAGCGACTACGACACGCAAGTCCAACTATCTACCAATCAACAGGTAATAGGATGTGTCCAAGGCAATATAAGGCGGCAAGGGATATCACGGGCACGAAAACTAGAGCATCGCAACACAGATAGCAATAGATCAACAGGAGGGAATAAATACTATAAAAGTAAGATAGGTAGAAAGGGGGAGGTGCTCGCCTAAGAAACATTGCTGAAGGTTCATCCGAAGATCGGGTTGACACACGCATCAACTCAACGGCCTTATCCGCGAAGAAGCAAAGCACTAGAATAAACACCGGATGCACTATTTAATATTACGGCAAAAGATCGGGCATGATGCATGTATGATGTATGAGAGGAGAACTTGTCGTGTCGTGGCGGAGAGCTTGGTTTCCAACGGTCGATCTTGCCGCTGACGACGAACTCGAGTGGATCGGGGTACCGGGGTGTTCGGATCTAGGAAGTAGATCTTGTCGCACGGTGTACGGGTAGGCTAACTTGGCGGGTTGGTACAATCTTGTCGTAGTCCTCGGATCGGGTCGGACTTGGCGTCCGGGGTGAAGTACTTGTCGTTAACGAAGAAGTTCATCGCGTTTAGGGAAGGAGACCTTGGTGTTCCGCGTCGGAAGCCTTCGTGTACGGGGTCTCGGTCAGCGGATCCATGTCGACGATCTCGAGTTGGCATGGATCCAGACTTCGGATGGCACAGGTTCTCGGAAAAACCGTGTGGCGAACTTGGATAGGCTCCGGCACATGGCCGAAGATCTTGGTGCTACACGATACACACGGTCGACGAAGATCTTGCACAGAACTTCAGTGTCGCGAAAGATAACCTCTCCACTTCGCTACACCTGGCCGCGTCAGACTAACTGGACGAGAGATGAACAAAACAACAGAGGGAAACGTCTTGGCCATGGACACCTGCAGAAATACCACTAAAGCGTGACATCCTGTTAGCCTTAGCCAAAACAGAGGCAACGCTCGGCGGAGACGTGCTCGAGGAGGACGGAGGCCGGCTCCGCGGCGAGGGACTCGGACGCCAGGGAGGGAAGCGTCGGCGCCGGGAGGAAGGCAGCAGGGCAGGGGCCGGCGGCGCGCGGGACTCGACCTAGGACGGAGGGCGGCAGAAGCCCAGGGTGCCGGCGAGCTTGAGGCCCCACCGACGAGCGGGGGCGGGGATGCCCGCGAGTAGGAGGCCGAGGCGGCGGTGACCCGCGGCCCGAGCCGGGTCAGACGGCAGAACGGCGGGGCGGAGAGAGGCCGGCGGCAGGTCGGGTTGGCGCGGAGTCCGTGTGGAGGTGGGGAAGCGCGGGGACGGGGCGCCGATGGCGGAGAAGACCGCGGCGGGGACGGAGACGGGGCGACCGGGGCAGAACGGCGGTGGGGCTTGGTCTCTGACGGCCGGCGACGGGTTGGCCGCGCGGCGGCGGGATCTGGCGGCGGGGTCGGCGAGGTGTTGGGGAGGAGATGGAAGCGGGGTCAGAGGCGACGGCCGCCGTAGGAGGAGGGCCGAGGCCGAGGTCGGGGTCCGGCGGGGAACGGCCGCGTGGCGGTGGGAACTGGTGGCGGTAGGCGGGCTCGTGGAGAAGGAGGGCGGGGAGGTGAGCGGCGCGTGGCCAGGACCTGGGGAAGCGGGGTTGCGTGCGGGCGCGTGGGGACGCACGCGGGAGGGGGGAGTGGTGGGGCCGGGCGTCGGGGTGGTAGGGATCGAGGTGGTCGGGAGCGGGTGGCAGTTGGTGATGGGATTGACGGAGGGAGCGACCAGGTGGTGGTCTGCGCGTTGGGGAACGCGCGGGGACGGGAGAAATTTGTGGCGGGGTGGAGAGAGGTGGTCCGGTGGTCAGGTGGGATGAGGTGGCAGGCTGAGAGTGGCTGGGGGTTGGGGAAGTGATGAGGTGGCGGTTTGCGATAGGACGGGGTGAGGTGGAGGGGGGGCTGGGTAGGATTAGGTGTTGTAGGATTAGGACTAGATATTTTTAGACTAGGGTTTGGAGGTGGCCGGCCAGGCTTTCGGGCCTGGCGGGCTGCCTCCTAAAAACAATTTAAAATTTTTATTTATTTAAAACGGGGCTGTTGAAAACCATTGGTAGACGAAACAAAATAATCCGGAGACCCGGGTTTTGGATTTTTAAATGAAGGCAGGGTATTTAGAAAACCAAATATGTTTTTTTTTTGGAAAAAGTTTCAGACAAACAAATGCATGATGATGACGATGCTCAATGCAATGTGGCATGACGACATGAGCATGCGGTCATGATGATGCAATGCACAAAAACAACGCGATTTTCTAGTAGTGGTTTTGCGGGATGCCACATTAGGGGTAGGTGGCGATGATTGATTGGATGGAGAAAGAGCCAGGCTGATGTGGCGCAAAGGGATAGGTTGGGGTGAGGTGGAGGAAGGGTGGGTAGGCTAGGTTTAGGTATAAAAGGGTTTGGGGTAGCTCTGGTTTAGACTAGGGTTTCTTTTGGGCCGGGTAGTAGGCGGTCTGACCGGTTGGGCTTTTGGGCCGGCCGGCTGGACTGCCTCCCCAAAATAATAGCTTTTGGTTATTTCTTTTATTTTAAAATAAACTTTTGTAATAGTTTTAGATAAATAAGAGATCTGGCTGGACCGACGGTTTTGGGTTTGAACAAAGAGGGGAGGATATTAATATAGAAAACAAAGTAGGTCTTTTATCAAAATAGTTTTAATCAATTAGATGCATGCTGATGTCATGTTGATGCACAAGTATTTTTAACACGCGATTTTCTAGTACTGGATTTACCCGGGGTGCTACAATTCGACACCACTAACAATGGATCTCGCCCTCGAGATCCGCCTCATGGTACCGGGAAGAAGGGCGGCGATCTGAATCTTCTCGCATCGTGTAGATCCTCGCGACACCACTATCAAGAGGTCGTTGTCCGTGATCGTCGAGAGAACACTCCGGAAACAAAAGTCGAAGGCAGAGGTATCAACAAATAAAGCCACCTCTAGCTTCGATAGAAAGAGGGAACCGATGCATTCTCATCCACTTCAATGTACAAAAGCGAATAGAAGGGGTAGTCGGCATGGGGGCCAATCCATCGCACCCAAACTATTACTCTGCACAATAAGTAGAAAAGCGTGCAACCATTCTCGGAATCAGACTGAAGATCTCGACAATCGAGGTTCGGAACAAAGGAGTGATGCAGGCTCTGCATCGGACCTGGCGTAGAGGATGTCGTCGCGTCGGAAAACACCGGAAGGCACGAGAAGGAGCAAAGAGAAGTCCAACAGAGGAAAGATTCCTCAGATAGCATGAAGTCCGGATGTGGAAGCACCGTTACCAAAGGAGAAAGCGAAACCCTGAAGGTACGACGGAAACCCAACCACGAGAATTCCTGGACTCGAAGAAAAGATAAGGGGTAGATTCAAAACACGCAAAGGTAAGAGAAGAATAGCAGAGGTGTAAGGAGTAAAAGCAGACCTAATCAGATCTATCCAACCGATTTTTCCAAAATAGTTTTGACACTCTACAGCGACCGTTAGCTAGGTGATCCTATAGGCTGGACCAGTGGGGTATCGTAACTGCTGAGAAGAACATACATGCAATGACTTTGGCTATGGTTCATGAAAAGAATAGACATGCAATGACACTGGTGGATCCATGTGTGGTTTTTGAGAAGAACACACATGCAATGAAAGTGGCTGTAGTTCATGAAAAGAACACACATCCAATGACACTTGTGTATCCTTATGTGGTTTGTGAAAATATCACACATGCAATGACACTGGAGGATCCATGTGTGGTTTGTGAGAAGAATAGACATCCAATGACACTTGGTGTGGTTAATGAAAAGAGCAGACATGCGATGACACTGGTGGATCCATGTGTGGTTTATGAGAAGAACAGACATGCAATGACACTGGGTGTGGTTCATGAAAAGAACACTCACCCAATGACACTGGTGGATGTAACACCCTCAGAATCGGCCCTATGCATGTTTTAGCGAATCCCGCCCAAACCCGCATAGAAACGATTCAAGGGTGCCCACCAGGCACTTGCGTGCGGGTGGAAAACGAAGTAATATCATTACACAATAGTCCACGATGGAACCCACAGAACATATATATACAACAGCGACTCAAGGAGTCAAGAATACAGATATACAATACAAAGATCCAAATCACCTGGAAAACGATATAGCGTCCGAGTACGGACAAGATGCAAATTGAGCTAAGAGCCCTGAAGAATAACCAATGGCGTCCATAACCCTGCCCAGGCCAAGCCGGAAGGGTAACCCTGCTAACGACGTCGATCTCAAAACCTGCTTAAACAAAAGGGGTGCCGACAAAGGGCATAGGAAAAGAGAGAGCGGTCAGTACTGAGGCCAGTACACGGCGAGACTAGAATTCGGCGGTCCTCGCCTACATAGGTATGGTGGACTGAAGCGGCAGCGCAGCAGCACTAAACAACCTATAGAGACTCGATACAACTGGCGTTTATCAGAGAGGGATGAGAAAGACCTATTCAGAACCAACCTGATACTACCACCAAACATACCCATCCTGGGATTCCCCCCTCGAGTCCAGACGAGGAAGTCAACCAAGGAACTCACACCGTTGGCAGTTTTATTTATTCAGTTATCGTTGCATCAATTACTAGTCAGGTATAGATAGTCATCCTGATATAATAAGCAGTGGGCACTTTTAGTTAACCATTCCATTGTAGTTGCAACACTTACTAGTCAGATACAATTAGCATGAGATATTCCAAACCCAGCAGTTGTTGGTACTTTTATTTAGCCATTCCGTTGTAGTGGAGCTGATTACTAGTCATACCGGAAATAAGTAAATTTATAACAGTAAACTTTAGTTATAGTTGTCTATGATCGAGAACTGTGCTCCAAGTCGTCCATAACCGCGGACACGGCTTTTCGAAAAGATTTAACCCTGCAGGGGTGCACCAAAGTATCCACACGCACTTCGACCCTTTTTGCCAGATCAGTTAACATACACCCATCGGTATGTCGGCGGGGCCTAAGTCATGACGTTTCCCAGACCCAAAGCAAGTACATGGGGGACACCCCACTAAGCTACCCGCAACGAAGTCGGCCGGTCTCCGAGACGGACTCAGGGTTTGCGTCAGTGGCTGTAAACGACTGGGAACCCGAAAGTGTGACTGGGCTTGTCGATACCGCGAAAACACTCCGCAATCCTAAACAGTACAGGTGCAGTACTTCGCACAATTTTAAATTAAGTAGTAAAGCATGGCATAAGTACAGGATAGTAATAAAGCCCCAAACTACTTGTGGCCCCCGGTACAGTACTTTGAAATCAGGTACTAATCGATGGGGGTGCCCACACACCCCACCTGTGGTTAGCGCGCTCGATCTCGGAACAGGTGTCAAGAACTCGGGGTCCTACGGGACACAAGTGGACGGTTAACAACCAAATAACATCTATTGCCCACTTGTGCCTCTGCATTTACCTACTTCAATTTTAGTTATTAAACGGTAATTAAAGCCATGATCATCTCCAACATTAAACATGCGGCAACACTCCAGCAACTGTGGTACTCGACGACACGCAACAGCACTTGAGCAAGCGACTACGACGCGCAAGTCCAACTATCTACCAATCAACAGGTAATAGGATGTGTCCAAGGAAATATAAGGCTACAAGGGATATCACGGGTACGAAAACGAGAGCATCGCAACACAGGTAGCAATAGATCAACAGGGAGGAATAAATACTATAAAAGTAAGATAGGTAGAAAGGGGGAGAATGCTCGCCTGAAAAACATTGCCGAAGGTTCATCCGAAGATTGGGTCGACACTCGCATCAACTCAACGGCCTTATCCGCGAAGAACCAAAACACTTGAAGAAACACCGGATGGACTATTTAATACTACGGTAGAAAATCGGGCATGATGCATGTATGATGCATGACATGTCAAAGATGCGATGCGATTAGGCAATATTAAACGGAACCGGGGTCCCGATAATTATTTACTAGGTTCATGTTGTTTAGATACCCCACATTTTAAATGTTGTCTTAACATGCAAAACTTAGCATCGGTTTGATACACAATTTTAAATAGAGCCCATATAAGACTGGATTCGCCGGCATATGGACTCCATATTTATTTATAAGGTGAATCGACATAATGCCCCAAACCACACAAACATGCATGCATGAACAATTTAATATGCATCAGTTGATAATGTAATATTATAAAAATAGGGTCTCGGATAAAGGGGTCACACATCGGGGTATCGGCGATCTTGGTTAGGGGTTCGACGGGTTCAGTCTTCGTAGTTCTTCAGGGCTCGTGAAGGAGACCTTCACGCCATCGGATCCGAGTCGATGAACTTGGCGATCATGAAGACGGTTTTGAGGCTACGGTCCGATGTCGACCTCCGGGTACCGCGGGTGCTGGGTGTGGTTCCATCGAGTTCAAACGCCGGTGGTAGGGGAACTTGGAGGTCACGGAAGTCTTAGCGCCGATGAAGATCTTGTCGCTTAGTCGGGGTTCTCCAAGTTCGGCTGCTCTTGGCATCGGTTTTCCTGGTACTTGGGTCTCCGGAAGATGTTGGATTTACAAGCCTCGGGAGTACTTGTCGGATTCCTGGACTCGAGATTGGATCGGTCATCTGAATCAACTAGCACCACACAACCAATCCCACACACCATTATAGGCATACCACAACGCTGTGTCAATCACCTCGCTACCACTAAACATCACCAACTCACCACATCCTTGAGGCAGAACAGAAAACAACAGGGGCAGAACGCGGCGATAGAGGCGACGCTGCACGCGGGGCAGGGACGGGCCGGGGGTGGTCTCACAGGGCGCGGCCTCGGGCGTCGAGCGGGCCAGGGACGACGGGGACCCGCGGGGCTCCTGGCGGGGGCGGGCTCGACAGAACGGTAGCGGCAACGGGGAGGCGCGAGCGAAGCAGAGGAGGAAGGAGGCGGTGGCGGACGGCGGGGCGAGCCCGAGCGGCGGGAGGAGGAGGAGGCCGGCGGCCGAGAGGAAGCAGAGGCGCATCCGCGGGGCTCGCTCGCGGGCGGACGCAGGCGACGCGGGGCGACGGTGGCCGGAACAGAGGGGCCGGGCTCGAGGCGGCCGGGAACGCGGCGGTCGGAGCTTAGGGGTCGGGGGAGGACGCGCGGAGGCCGACGGAGATCAGCAGCGGGGGAGGTGCCGCTGGCGGCGACGGGCGATGGCGAAGGAGGGTCGACGACGGCGAAAACCTCGCGGGCTAGAGGAAGGCGGCCGGCGGTGAGGAGGGAAATAGAGGCGAGGGAGAGGGGCGGCGAGAGGAGGGAGGAGAGAGGAAGGGTGAGGGGAGCCCGACGAGGGCCTGCAGGGCGGCGGCTGCAGGAGCTCTGCGAGGGGAGGCGCGAGGTGGGTCGCGTGCGAGGACAGCGAGATGGGGGTTGCGGGAGAGGGCCAGGAGCAGGGCTACGGGGTGGGTCCAGAGATCGGGAACGGGCAGGTGGGGGTCGTGCGGTTGGATTGGGGAGGCGCGTGGGGATGGCTACCGCACGGTGGGGCCCGGTGGCAGGGAGAGAAGGAGGTGGGGATGGGTGGCCGGTGGTGGGAGTTGGTGGTGGACAGGCTGGAGGCAGGGGCGTGTCGGGTGGGGGGTTAGGGGTAGGTGGCGATGGTTGATTGGATGGAGAGAGAGCCAGGCTGATGTGGCGCAAAGGGAGAGGTTGGGGTGAGGTGGAGGAAGGGTGGGTAGGCTAGGTTTAGGTATAAAAGGGTTTGGGGTAGCTCTGGTTTAGACTAGGGTTTCTTTTGGGCCGGGTAGTAGGCGGTCTGACCGGTTGGGCTTTTGGGCCGGCCGGCTGGACTGCCTCCCCAAAATAATAGCTTTTGGTTATTTATTTTATTTTAAAATAAACTTTTGTAAATAGTTTTAGATAAATAAGAGATCTGGCTGGACCGACAGTTTTGGGTTTGAACAAAGAGGGGAGGATATTAATATAGAAAACAAAGTAGGTCTTTTATCAAAATAGTTTTAATCAATTAGATGCATGCTGATGTCATGTTGATGCACAAGTATTTTTAACACGCGATTTTCTAGTACTGGATTTACCCGGGGTGCTACAGTGGATCCATATGTGGTTTCTCAGAAGAACAGACATGCAATGACACTGGGTGTGGTTCTTGAAAATAACACTCATCTAATGACACTGGTGGATCCATATGTGGTTTGTGGAAAGAACAGACATGCAATGGCACTGGGTGTGGTTCATGAAAAGAACACTCATCCAATGACATTGGTGGATCCATATGTGGTTTGTGGAAAGAACAGAGATGCAATGACTCTAGTTGTGGTTTAAGAAAAGAATAGACATGCAATGACTCTAGTTGTAGTTCATGAAAAGAACACATCTAGTGACGCTGGTGTATCCTTATGTGGTTTGTGGAAAGAACAAACATGCAGTGACTCTAGCTATGGTTTGTGAAAAGAACAGACATGCAATGACATTGGTGGATCCATGTGTGGTTTGTGAGAACAACACACAGGCAATGACACTGGGTGTGGTTCACGAAAAGAACACACATCCAATGGCACTAGTGTATCCTTATGTGGTTTGTGAGAAGAACAGACATGCAATGAGATTGGTGGATCCATGTGTGGTTTGTGAGAAGAACACACATGCAATGAAACTGGGTGTGGTTCATGAAAAGAACACATATCCAATCACACTGGTGTATTCTTATGTGGTTTGTGAAAAAAGCACACATGCAATGACACTAGTGGATCCATGTGTGGTTTGTGAGAAGAACAGACATCCAATGACACTGGGTGTGGTTAATGAAAAGAGCAGACATGCAATGACACTGGTGGATCCATGTGTGGTTTGTGAGAAGAACACACATGCAATGACACTGGGTGTGGTTCATGAAAAGAACACTCACCCAATGACACTGGTGGATCCATATGTGGTTTCTCAGAAGAACAGACATGCAATAACACTGGGTGTGGTTCATGAAAATAACACTCATCTAATGACACTGGTGGATCCATATGTGGTTTGTGGAAAGAACAGACATGCAATGACACTGGGTGTGGTTCATGAAAAGAACACTCATCCAATGACATTGGTGGATCCATATGTGGTTTGTGGAAAGAACAGAGATGCAATGACTCTAGCTGTGGTTTAAGAAAAGAATAGACATGCAATGACTCTAGTTGTGGTTCATGAAAAGAACACATCTAGTGACGCTGGTGTATCCTTATGTGGTTTGTGGAAAGAACATACATGCAGTGACTCTAGCTATGGTTTGTGAAAAGAACAGACATGCAATGACATTGGTGTATCCATGTGTGGTTTGTGAGAACAACACACATGCAATGACACTGGGTGTGGTTCACGAAAAGAACACACATCCAATGGCACTAGTGTATCCTTATGTGGTTTGTGAGAAGAACAGACATGCAATGACTCTGGCTGTGGTTCATGAAAAGAATAGACATGTAATGACACTGGTGGATCCATGTCTGGTTTTTGAGAAGAACACACATGCAATGAAAGTGGCTATAGTTCATGAAAAGAACACACATGCAATGACACTGGTGGATTCATGTTTGGTTTGTGAGAATAACACACATGCAATGAAACTGGGTGTGGTTCATGAAAAGAACACACATCCAATCACACTGGTGTATCCTTATGTGGTTTGTGAAAAAAGCACACATGAAATGACACTGGTGGATCCATGTGTGGTTTGTGAGAAGAACAGACATCCAATGACACTGGGTGTGGTTAATGAAAAGAGCAGACATGCAATGACACTTGTGGATCCATGTGTGGTTTGTGAGAAGAACAGATGACACTGGGTGTGGTTCATGAAAAGAACACTCATCCAATGACACTGGTGGATCCATATGTGCTTTCTGGGAAGAACAGACATGCAATGACACTGGGTGTGGTTCATGAAAATAACACTCATCCAATGACACTAGTGGATCCATATGTGGTTTGTGGAAACAACAGACATGCAATGACACTTGGTGTGGTTCATGAAAAGAACACTCATCCAATGACATTGGTGGATCCATATGTGGTTTGTGGAAAGAACAGACATGCAATGACTCTAGTTGTGGTTTAAGAAAAGAATAGACATGCAATGACTCTAGTTGTGGTTCATGAAAAGAACACACATCTAGTGACGCTGGTGTATCCTTATGTGGTTTGTGGAAAGTACAGACATGCAATGACTCTAGCTATGGTTTGTGAAAAGAACATACATGCAATGACACTGGTGGGTCCATGTGTGGTTTGTGAGAAGAACACACATGAAATGACACTAGGTGTGGCTCATGAAAAGAACACACATCCATTGACACCGGTGTATCCTTATGTGGTTTGTGAGAATAACATACATGCAATGACACTGGTGGATCTATCTTGGCATAATTTGATGTATGCCACGATGTATTTCATTGTACAAGACACTCACTTCCGATTTTTATACTACTTAGTTTTGCCCTTGGTTTTTTGATAATACTCAGTTTTGCTCTTCCCCTCTCTCTCTTTCGTAGAACCCCAAACATGTGCTCACTCTATCTGCTACGCCCTAATTGCTTGTCACAGTTGTCACGTGGATCGTGCACACCAACCGTTAATCATGTGGGATCCAACGATGATTGTTGCACATGTTGTGCCCTTCACATTACAGCGTCAGACAGCACGGACGTCTCCCTTAGTGTGAGACAACACGAATGTCTCCTTATACTAGAAGGAACACGATGCCGTCCATGGAAAAGTCGTCGAGTGATCATGTCACATTTAATCTAGTCTGCAAAGGCTACTACTTATACTACAAAACATGCATAGGGAAACAGGGTCATCGAGTGCACGGTTGACGACGGGACGCTGCAATTTATTGCCACTTGATTTTAATAAGACATATCCCATTTTTACGCAGTGCTCTCAATCTCACTTCCAACTGGGCCCTACCGCAAGTAACTTCCATGAGTCAAGGGCCCCCCTCGAGTAGATCTAATGTTTCTAGAAATTGGTTCCGCGCCACTTGCATGGAGTGGAATCGAGGTCTGCCATGAGCGTGTTTTCAATGCAGCTCTAAAGTGGAGATCGTGGCTGTTTCAAAAAAAGGAACCCAAAACAAGGTGGAGATCGTGGTAGCCCCCCACATGGATTAGGTAGATTGGTGACATGCTATGAGGATACCCATATAGCATATCCCCTATAACAAGTAATTTCTATTACAAAACTATTCGACAACTATACATGACAAACACATTAACTCTACCATAGCGGCAACAACACTAATTAAGTCATGACCGCGAGATCAAACCCTGCGTAAGACAATATTTTACATTTAATTTCTTTGCCTCATTGTTTTATAAAGCGTGATATAAATACTGATAAAATATTTTCCCCTACTGATAACTCGGTCCCGTGTGATTTTGAGTCAGAATTTACATGCACCACGATAAAAGTTTGTCACCTACATCGACAAATGTAGCACCACGGGTAAAACCACTACTAGAAAATAGCTTGTTGTTTTTATTTTGTGCATCATTATGAAATCATGCATCATGTAAAACCATCAAAACCTGAATGGTTTATGCTAATAAAATTAGCCCAAATGACTATCAAAAGTGTTAATTCTTGTTTCCACACTTCACCCTTTCCATGCTCCATTATCACCATGCAATTGCGCATCATTTCATCATGGCATACTATGTTTGCTTCTTGCATTCTATTCATATGATTCTGCAATGTATTTATTTCAGCCCCATGTGTGTGTTTGGTTTTTATCCGGATAGAAACTGATCAAGGAGAGTACCAGGAGCCTTAGGAGTATTACCCGGATCCTTCCTATTCTGCAACTGGACTGGTAGTCAAGTAATTCCCCATGCTTGCATACATATAGTACCTTTGCTTCTATCTTGCTCTTGCATGATTGAGTCACGATTGCATAAAATTGAAGAACAAGTATTGCATAGCCTTTACTTTTAAACCCCACTGAAGCTTGTACCTCAATCCCATGAGCCATTACTAGAAGATTTGTTTGAGCCATGCGAGTCGTAGAATTGCATGTGTAGGGTTTGTGCGAGTCTTTAGATAATGAGGAACCTAAACAACTTAACATTAGTAGAGAACTAATGAAAGAGGCATCGGGGAGCATTATCTGCTATTTGGTTCTTTAAGCTCACTTGTGTCCCGTAGGACCCCGAGTACTTGATTCATGTTCCTTGACTATTGCACTATCCGCATGTGGGACAATGAATCCCCTTTGCTTGAGCTTGATTCACACTTTACTTCTTGGGGCCACAAAGTAGTTGGGGACTTTATTACTACCATGTACTTATGTTATGCTTTACTGCTTTATTTGCGATTATGCGTGGAGGACATGTACTATTTGGGAATGCGGAATGTTTTCGTGGTATCGACAAGCCCAGTCACACTTTCGGGTTCCAAATCATTTATGTCCATTGTCGCAAACCCTGGGTCCATCTCAGAGCCGGCCAACTTTGTTGCGGGTAGCTTATTGGGGTGGCCCCCTGAAATAATTTATGAATCCGGTGAATGCTTTGTCGTGAAAGCCTTGTTGGGTTTTTATTTAGTTTTTCCGAGGATGATCGTGCGTGTGTTGCTATTCGTTCACCCATGCATGGTAAATCTTTCTGAAAGCCGTGTTCGCAGTTATGGACGACTTGGAGCACAGTTTCTCGATCATAGACAAGCATAACTAAAGTACCGCCTTTAATTGGACTAAGACATGACTAGTAATTAGTGCAACACTCATGGAATGCTTAATAAAATTGCCAATGGATGGGATGTTCTTCCGCCTTCTCGTCGGTAAGCAAGGAGGAGGTCGAGTGAGGTTAAATTATGTTGTTTATATAACTGCTAATATTAATTGACGAGCATCCGTCTATCTCTGGTTGGACGGATGTGTAGCATGTCTCTATAGCATTTTGTAGATATTATCTTTTCCTGCAATTGCGTCACCCCAGGTTGTTCCCTTTAGATGCATTAAGACTTACAGAGTACCCCTAGGGTCTCACACGATAAATATTTGGTTTAGATGGACAAGTATACTCCAAGTAAGGTTACTGGGTTTAGGAGACGGATGATGGTGGCAATGACTATTTGGTGTAGAGATTCCGGGATGGAGATCCAAGAAATCTATGGGCGGGATGTGCTTATTTTCAGGGCATCGTATGCCGATTTTCTTCTGATTCATACTCGGATCATGTTTTTCTACTTCCGCTTGATAATATGTTGTGTGATGTTTTAGGATGTATCATAAAATATTATATCTATCTAGGATATTTGGATCTTATCGTATGGCGTTGAATATTTTTGTTTCCATTGTTTCTAGATGGTATGACTCTGATGTCTATTGTACGTCGTATATATACATACTCATTTGTGTATGTCGTGGTCGTGTTACCTATCGCATACGCCGCTCGCTCTTGTCCCGATGTTCTTGAATGTGGATAAGGTGGTAGGCCGGTACCATGCCCCGCTCTTCTTCGACGGGCCTGCACGTGGGTGGTTTGCGGCCTCCGTGGTAGAATCACTTATCCATTTTTGGTTCATCTAGGCTCGTGCTTAGAGCGTAATGTCCGAGGTATTACAATTGTTATTAGAGCTCAGAAGTAGCGATACCCCACTGGTCTAGCCTATAAGATAACCTAGCTAACAGACGATGTGGAGTGTCAAAGCTATTTGCAAAATCAGTTGGATAGATTTGATTAGGTCTGCTTTTACTCCTTATCTCTATAATATTCTCTTCTTACCTTTGCGTGTTTTTGTTCTCTTACCTCTCTTCGAGTCCAGGATTTCTCGTGGTTGGGTTTTCATCGTTCCTTCAGGGTTTCACTTCCTCCCTTTTATAACGATGGCGCTACAATCATTAATCTACATCTTGTTTGTTGTATGCTTCATCCAATATTTTTGGTCCTTGTACTCTTTATCTGTATCTACACCTTTATGGATATCCGCATCGTTGAAAACATATGAGAAGGATGAGTATTGGTGAAGTTGGAGTATACCTTGAGCATGTGTTGTTCGTGCTAATGGAACCATCGCCAAACCTAATAATTGTGTCTTTTTACATGATGTCTTTTATATCTTCCTATGGTTTCAAAAGCGACGACATCATCTACATCAGAAGAGCCTACATCGATCCTTTGTTTCCAAACATCGCTTATAAAGATCTTCAGTCCAAATTCTGATAGTGGTTACATGATTCTTCTATTCGTTTACAGAGTAGTGCTTTGAGTGCGGGATGGAGTCATGATGATACCACTACTCTTATCATTCGCTTTGGTACGTTGAATGGTGGATCGATGTAATCTTACTCCTTCCACGAAAGTTAGAGGTGGACTTACCTTTCGATAACTTTATCTTTGTCTTTGTTTCTTCGGAGTGTTCTCTCGACGGACATGAACAACAACCCCTTGTTGGTGGTGTTGCCGATTTCAAGATGGAGCAACAATCTTTGTTAGTGGTGGCACGAGGATCTACACGAAGCAAGAAGATTCAAATCGCTATCCTTCCCCTCCGTACCATGAGGTGGATCTCAAGGGCGAGATCCCTTGTTAGTGGTGTCAAATTATAGCACCCCGGGTAAAACCACTACTAGAAAATCGCTTGTTGTTTTTTATTTTGTGTATAATTATTACAACATGCATCATGTAAAACCATCAAAACCTGAATGGTTTATGCTAATAAAATGAGCCCAAATAACTATTAAATGTGTTAATTCTTGTTGCCACACTTCACCCTTGCCATGCTCCATTACCACCATGCAATTGCACATCATTTCATCACGGCATGCTTTGTTTGCTTGTTGCATTCTATTCATATGATTGTGCAATGTATTTATTTTGGCCCCTTGTGTGTGTTTGGTTTTTATCCGGATAGACATTGAGCAAGGAGAGTACCAAGAGCCTCAGGAGTATTATCCGGATCCTTCCTATTATGCAACTGGACTCCCATGCAAGCAATTCCCCATGCTTGCATACATATGGTACCTATGCTTCTATCTTGCTCTTGCATCATTGAGTCGCGATTGCATAAAATTGAATCCCATTATTGCATAGCCTTTACTTTTAAACCCCACCGAAGCTTGTACCTCAATCCCATGAGCCATTATTACAAGAGTTGTTTGAGCCATGCGAGTCGTAGAATTGCATGTGTAGGGTTTGTGCGAGTCATTGGATAATGAGGAACCTAAACAACTTAACATGAGTAGAGAACTAATGAAAGAGTCATCTGTGAGCATTATCTGCTATTTGGTTCTTTATGCTCACTTGTGTCCTATAGGACCCCGAGTTCTTGATTCATGTTCCTTGAATATTGCACTATCCGCATGTGGGACCATGAATCCCCTTTGCATGAGCTTGATTCACACTTTATTTCTTCGGGCCACAAAGTAGTTGGGGGCTTTATTACTATCATGTACTTATGCCATGCTTTACTGCTTTATTTATGATTGTGCATGGAGCACATGTACTATTTAGGAATGCGGAATGTTTTCGTGGTATCGACAAGCCCAGTCACACTTTCGGGTTCCCAATAGTTTACGTCCATTGTCGCAAACCCTGGGTTCATCTCAGAACCGGCCAAATTTGTTGTGGGTAGCTTATTGGGGTGGCCCCCTGAAATAATTTATGAATCCGGTGAATGCTTTGTCATGAAAGCCTTGTTGGGTTTTTATTTGGTTTTTCCGAGGTTGATCGTGCGTGTGTTGCTATTTGTGCACTCCTGCACGGTAAATCTTTCTAAAAGCCGTGTCTCTCGTTATGGATCACTTGGAGCACAGTTTCTCGGTCATAGACAAGCATAACTAAAGTACCGCCTTTAATTTGACTAAGACATGACTAGTAATTAGTGCAACACTCATGGAATGGTTAATAAAATTGCCAACGGATGGGATGTTCTTCCGCCTTCTCCTCGGTAAGCAAGGAGGAGGACGAGTGAGATTAAATTATGTTGTTTATATAACTGTTAATATTAATTGATGAGCGTCCATCCATATATGGTTAGGCGGATGCGTAGCGTGTCTCTATAGCATTTTGTAGATATTATCTATTGCTGCAATTGCTTCACCCCAGGTTGTTCCCTTTAGATGCATTAAGACTTGCTGAGTACCCCTAGGGTCTCACACGATAAATATTTGGTTTAGATGGATAGGTATACACCAAGGAAGGTTACTGGGTTGAGGAGACGGATGATGGTGGCAATGACTATCTGTTGTAGAGATTCCGGGATGGAGATCCATGAGATCCGTGGGAAGGATGTGCTTATTTTTAGGGCCTTGTATGCCGATTTTCTTGTGATTCGTACTCGGATCATGTTTTCTGCTTCCGCTTGATACTATGTTGTGTGATGTTTGAGGATGTATCATAAAATATTATATCTATCTAGGATATTTGGATCTTGCCGTATGGCGTTGAATATTTTTGTTTCCATTATTTCTAGATGGTGTGACTCTAATATCTATTGTAAGTCGTAAACATACATACTCATTTCTGTATGTTGTGGTCGTGTTACCTGTCGCATACGCCGCTCGCTCTTGTCCCGATGTTCTTGAAAGTGGATAAGGTGGTAGACCGGTACCGTGCCCTGCTCTTTTTCGACGGGCCTGCACGTGGGTTGTCTTAGGCCTCCGCGGTAGAATCACTTATCCACTTTTGGTTCATCCAGGCTTGTGCTTAGAGCGTAATGGCTGAGGTATTACAATTGGTATTAGATCTCAAAAGTTGCGATACCCCACTGGTCCAGCCTGTAAGATAACCTAGCTAACGAACAATGTGGAGTGTCAAAACTATTTGCAAAATCAGTTGGATAGATTTGATGAGGACTTCTTTTACTCCTTACCTCTATGATATTCTCTTCTTACCTTCGCATGTTTTTGTTCTCTTACCTCTCTTCGAGTCTAGGATTTCTCGTGGTTGGTTTTTCATCATACCTTTAGGGTTTTACTTCCTCCCTTTTATAACGGTGGCGCTACAATCATTAATCTACATCTTGTTGGTTGTACGCTTCATCCAATATTTTTGGTCCCTGTACTCTTTATATATATCTGCACCTTGATGGATATCCGTATCGTTGAAAACATATGAGAAGGATGAGTATTGGTGAAGTTGGAGTATACCTTGAGCATGTGTTGTCCATGCTAATGGAACCATCGCCAAACCTAATAATTGTGTCTTTTTACACGATGTCTTTTATATCTTCTGGTGGTTTCAAAAGCGACGACATCATCTACATCAGAAGAGCCTACATCGAACCTTTGTTTCCGAACATCACTTATAAAGATCTTCAGTCTAAATTCTGAGAGTGGTTGCATGATTCTTCTATTCGTGTACAGAGTAGTGCTTCGAGTGCGGGATGGAGTCATGACCATACCACTACTGTTATCATTCGCTTT
This sequence comes from Avena sativa, assembly GCA_916181665.1. Lineage (NCBI taxonomy): Eukaryota > Viridiplantae > Streptophyta > Magnoliopsida > Poales > Poaceae > Avena > Avena sativa. The sequence continues at coordinate 575,835,200 of OV702287.1, forward strand.
TGTACGTTGAATGGTGGATCAATGTAATCTTACTCCTTCCACGAAAGTTAGAGGTGGCATTAACTATCGATAACTTTATCTTCGTCTTTGTTTCTTCGGAGTGTTCTCTCAACGGACGTGAAGAACGACCCCTTGTTGGTGGTGTTGCCGATTTCAATATGGAGCAAGAATCTTTATTAGTGGTGTCATGAGGATCTTCACGAAGCAAGAAGATTCAGATCGCTAGCCTTCCCCTCCGTACCATCAGGCGGATCTCAAGGGAGAGATTCCTTGTTACTGGTGTCGAATTGTAGCACCCTGGGTAAAACCACTACTAGAAAATCGCTTGTTGTTTTTATTTTGTTTCTCATTATGACATCATGCATCTTGTAAAAACAGCAAAACCTGAATGGTTTATGCTAATAAAATGAGCCGAAATAACTATGAAAAGTGTTAATTCTTGTTGCCACACTTCATCTTTGCCATGCTCCATTACCACCATGCAATTGCGCATCATTTCATCATGGCATGCTTTGTTTGCTTGTTGCATTCTATTCATATGATTGTGCAATGTATTTATTTGGGCCCCTTGTGTGTGTTTGGTTTTTATCCGGATAGACATTGAGAAAAGAGAGTACCATGAGCCTCAGGAGTATTACCCGGATCCTTCCTATTATGCAACTGGACTCCCATGCAAGCAATTCCCCATGCTTGCATACAAACAGTACCTATGCTTGTATCTTGATCTTGCATCATTGAGTCACGGTTGTGTAAAATTTAATCCCAAATATTGCATAACCTTTACTTTTAAACCCCACCGAAGCTTGTACCTCAATCCCATGAGCCATTACTACAAGAGTTGTTTGAGCCATGCGAGTCGTAGAATTGCATGTGTAGGGATTGTGCGAGTCTTTAGATAATGAGGAACCTAAACAACTTAACATGAATAGAGAACTAATGAAAGAGGTATCAATGAGAATTATCTGCTATTTGGTTCTTTAAGCTCACTTGGGTCCCGTAGGACCCCGAGTACTTGATTCTTGTTCCTTGACTATCGCACTATCTGCTTTTTGGACCATGAATCCCCTTCGCCTGAGCTTGATTCACACTTTATTTCTTGCGGCCACAAAGTAGTTTAGGGCTTTATTACAATCATGTACTAATGCCTACTTTACTGCTTTATTTACGATTGCGTGTGGAGCACCTGCACTGTTTAGGAATGCGGAATGTTTTCGCGGTATCAGTAAGCCCAGTCACACTTTCGGGTTCCCAGTCCTTTACATCCATTGTCGCAAAACCTGTGTGCGTCTCGGAGCCGGCCATCTTTGTTGCGGGTAGCTTATTGGGGTGGCCCCCTGAAATAATTTATGAATCCTGTGAATGCTTTGTCATAAAAGCCTCGTTGGGTTTTTATTTGGTTTTTCCGATGTTGATCATGCATGTGTTTCTATTTGTGCACCCCTGCATGGTAAATCTTTCCGAAAGCCGAGTCCGCGGTTATGGATGACTTGGAGCACAGTTTCTCGATCATAGACAAGAATAACTAAATTACCGCCTTGATACGTTGCTAACGTATCCATAATTATTGATGTTCCATGCTTGGTTTTATCTACTTTCTTATGTTTTGTTCCAACTGTGGAGTACTTTTCATACACTTTCTTGGACTAACCTATTAACAAGATGCCACAGTGCCAGCTGCCTGTTTTCTGCTGTTTTTGGTTATAGGAAGTCAGAAAATGAATATTCTTAGAATTGGACGGGACAAAAGCCAAAGTCAGTTTTTCACCGAGGAGGACACAGAGCCAGAATACGAGACGAAGAGGGGCCAGGGGGCCGCCACACCACCTGGCCGCGTGGCCTAGCCTAGCCCGCGCTAGGGGGTGGTCTGGCCGCCCTAGGCATCCCTCGGCCTCCCCTTTCGCCTATAAGATGCCTCTGATACATAAACCCTAAGTACCTGATCAAAATTCCACGAAAGAGTCTGTAGCCACCGTCATCTCCATCCCTAGATCGGGAGGGATCTGAAGCTCTTCCCAGCACCTTGCCGGAGGGGATAATTCACCCTGGAGGCCTTCTTCATCACCATGCAAGCCTCCAGAGTGATGCGTGAGTAGTTCATCCTTGGACTATGGGTCCATGTAGTAGCTAAATGGCTGGTTCTTCTCCTTTGTGCTATCATGTTTAGATCTTGTGAGCTCCGTTCATGATCAAGATCATCTATTTGTAATCATACATGTTGTGTTTGCGGGGAGCCGATGGATATTGAGATACTATTTCAGATTGGTTATTGATTATATCATGTCTTTGTTATTTGTGATCTTGCATGCTTTCCGTTGTTAGTAGCTATCTTGGCCAAGTAGATGCTAGTAACCCCAAGAGTTAGTATTTATGCTCGATAGTGGGTTCATGGCTCTATTAATCTAGGGAAGTGACAGAAATCTCTAAGGTACTAGATGTGTTGTTGCTACTAGGGAGGAAACAACAATCCTTTGTTCATAGAACAATCATATTGTTTACTTTACATGCAATGCGTAATGCAATTATATGTTGCTTGCAACTTAATACTGGAGGAGGTTCGGATGATAACCTGAAGGTGGATTATTAGTCATAGATGCAGTTGGATGGCGGTCTATGTATAATGTTGTAATGCCCAATCAAATCTCAAAGGAGTCAAGATGATTAGTATATGCTTGTATGCTTTCTCGATGATTGCCAATTGCCCTGCTGTAATTTGTTCACCCAACATGTTATCTATCTTAAGGAGAACCACCACTAGTGAACTATGAACCCCGGTCCTTTCTTTTATGATCAATCTACAACTGTTTACTGTTTTTCTATTTACTTTCTGCAAGCTTTTACTTTCTTCCAATCGATACGTTTAATCATTCGTTTTCAGAAAAACTGGTGAGATTGACAACCTCATCGCAAGTTGGGGGCAAAGTTTTGCGGTTGTGTTGTGCATGATTCCATGTTGCTGCTAGCACCGGTAGTGCACCCTACCAAGGCTCAGCTAGCAACACCTTGGAGATGTTTCCTTGATCCTACTGGATTGATAACCTTGGTTTCATAACTGAGGGAAACTTAATGCTGTGCTCATCATACCTTCCTCTTGGGTTCCCCATCGAGCTCGTTAGTACACGAGTCAGCAAGTATTTTTTTGGCGTCGTTGCTGGGGAGTCAAGGACATCTTCACAAGGGGAGTCCCTCATAACCAATCTCTTTACTTTGTTTTTTTGTTTTGCTTAGTTTACTTTCTGATTTGTTTGCTTGTTTCTTCATAAAAAACACACAAAAAATAGTTTTACTAGTTTTGCCTTCTTTATTAAAAACACAAAAAAATGACTACTCTTGAAAATACTAAGTTGTGTGACTTCACTAGCACCAACAGCAATTATTTCATGTGCACACCTATTGCTCCACCTGTTCCTGAAGCTACTTTCCTTGAAACTAAACCTGCTTTGCTCAATCTTGTTATGAGGGAACAATTTTCTGGTATTGGTAATGAAGATGTTGCAGCTCATCTAAATAACTTTGTTGAACTTTGTGAGATGCAAAAGCATAGGGATATAGATGGTGATATTATTAAGCTCAAATTTTTTCCTTTCTCTTTGAGAGGAAAAGCTAAAGAATGGTTGAATTCCTTAACAAGGAATAGTATTGATTCTTGGACTAAATGCAAAGATATTTTCAATGGAAAATACTATCCTCCTGCTAAGATTATATCTATGAGAAGTGAAATAATGAAGTTTAAACAATCTGAAAATGAACATGTTGCTCAAGCTTGGGAAAGAATCAAATCTTTGGTAAAGAATTGTCCCACTCATGGACAAACTGCTTGGATGATCATCGTAACCTTTTATGCAGGATTGAACTATTCTTCAGGAAATCTATTGGATTCTACTGCTAGAGGTACCTTTATGACCATTACTTTGGGTGTTGCAACAAAGCTTCTGGATAATATAATGGTTAACTATTCTCAATGGCATACTGGAAGAGCTCCACAAGGTAAGAAGGTAAATTTTGTTGAAGAAACCTTCTCCTTGAGTGATAAAATTGATGTTATTATGTCTATGCTTGTTAATGGGAAGGCTCATATTGATCCCAATCATGTTCCCTTAGCCTCTTTGGTTGCTCAAGAAGAGCAAGTTGATGTGAACTTTATAAGAAATAATAATTTTAGCAACAATGCCTGTAAGAATAATTTTGGTAACAACAATTATAGGCCATATCCTCCCAAAAATGGTAATGCTTATGGAAATTCATACAACAATAATAGGAGTGCACCCTCTGAACTTGAAGTTATGCTTAAAGATGTTATTAGTAAACAAATTGCTTTCAATAAATCTATTGAGTAGAAACTCTCTAATGATGAAAGAAATATAGCATCATTGGCTGAAGCTCAATCTTCTTTGAATAAAATGGCTGCTAAACCTGAAACTAATGAGAATCCCTTTGCTCCTACTAATGCCATACAAGTTAGAATTGATGAAAATGTTAGACTATTAGCTGAATTGCATGCTAAGTGGGAAAGAGAAGATGAAATTGCTAGAAACATTTGTGTTTCTACTATCACTACCACCAATGTTGAAGCTAGTAATAGCTCTACTACTTTAGATGATAATTATGATTTTGGTATTGATGGTTGCAACATCTCTGAAGTAATTAAGTTCCTACAAGAGCTTGCTAAAAGTCCTAATGCTAGTGCTATGAATATGGCTTTTACAAAACACATTACTAATGCTCTCATAAAAATTAAAGAAGAAAAGATGAAACATAAAGTTTCTATTCCTATGAAACAAGAAGATGGTTGGGAACCCATCATTAATATGAAAGTGAATGATTTTGATTTCAAAGCTTTATGTGATCTTGATAGTAGTGTTTCCATTATGCCTAGAAAGATTTATGATATGCTTGATTTGCCACCATTGGAATATTGTTATTTGAATGTCCCACTTGATGTTAATGCTAAAAAGAAACTCATGGGGAGTATTAATGATGTTCTTATTATGGTTAACAATGCATATGTCCCTATTGATTTCTATGTTTTGGATGTTGAATGCAATGCTTCTTGTCCTATTACTTTGGGAAGACCTTTTCTTAGAACTGTTGGTGCCATTATTGATATGAAAGAAGACACCATTAAATATCAACTCCCACTCAAGAACGGTATAGAACACTTCCCCAAGAAGAGAGAGAAGATTTCTTTTGTTTCTCCTATGAAAACAAAATTTGGTTGTAATGCTTCTTCATTTGAGAACACTTGATTCTTTTTCTTGCTTCTTATGCCTAACTTAAAGGCGTTAAAGAAAAGTACTCATTGGGAGATAACCCAAAAGTTTTAGATGAGTCTTGGAAGTTATTACCTATAATAACCGCTCCTTATCATTTTTATTTGCTTTTTGTGCCAAGAGTAACCTCTAATGAGAGAGAAGTAATGCTTGGGAAAGTTGCTGTCCCGAAACAGATTTATGTGCTTCACCGTAAAAATTCGTGTAAAATCTCTGTATGTTCTATTGAGGCATCAAGTTTTTTGCTTCTGCCCTAGGTTGTAATATAACTTCCGTTAGTTCAACACTTTTTGATTTGAGCAACAGAAGGTCTTCGAAAAAATTCGTCTTTACCTGCTAGTCTGTTTTGACAGATTTCTGCCATTATTTGCATTTGCTTCTTGTTGGTTCCTTTTTGAGTTCTTTTGGGGAATTGAGCTTTTTGAGGGAAGTGCTACAGTAGCTTATGTTTTAATGGAAGTTTTATTGGTGTTGAAACTGAACCCAAAGACTTATTATCTTGAGTGCACTAATGTTGCTAATAAAGATTGTGTGAAGTTTTGTATGAAAGAAAATTTTCAGGTGTATGGCAGGAATGAGTAATGAGATGAAGAATGGACTAAAGCTCAAGCTTGGGGATGCCACATGTGTCACCCCAAGAAATATCCAAGAAGTACAAGCGTCAAAGCTTGGGGATGCCCAAGGCATCCCCTTCTTCATCAATAAAAATCCCAGGTTTCTTCCAAACACATCATTTTTATTGTTTCATGCACAGTTGTGTTGTTCTTGGAGCGTCTTCTTTTTCTTTTTCGTTTTGGTTTTTGTTTGCTTGGTTTTCTTAGTTTTCTTGAATAAATTGGTTGGACCCCCTCTTTCATACATTGGTTTTCAAATAGTTTGGTTTGGATTGGAAAAGAGTAGGAAAGGTCATGCTTAAGTGGTAAAAAGAGCTTGTTTTTGACTGTGGCCCATGCTTTGTCATGCCATGCTTTATATTGTTTTGGATTTATTCTTAGTATTCTTTGTTGTAGCATGACATGTTATAAACAATTGAGATTGCTTAATGTGCCTTGGAAGAATCATGCGTTGGTTTAGCATATTAAAGCATTGTATTGTGGTATTCACCTTTGATGCTTTATTTGGGTTGACTTGGCGCATGCTCACACCATGTTATGACTATCCAAAGTCACCATAGCCTTGATGATCCTTTAGTTTTCGAATTGTAATATCACTTTATGCTTTAATCAATGATTTTTTGTCGCTCTGCATGATTATGGCCATTATTGCTCTCTTAGTTTGTCGCTCCCAGTCTTTTGCTAGCCTCCATAACCAAGTATGAGTTCCACTCATGCATCCAACTCCTTAAACCAAGTTATTCCAAAGAGTTCACCATACCTACCTATTAGCTATTGCTATTCCAAGTATATTCATGCTTTTATCTACCTTCCGAATTAAACTTGTTATGTGAAAATTAGTGATTAAAGCTCTCACGAACTTGGTAGCACACTTTACCTTCCTTGCACTTAATAAACTTGAACCATTGTGTCATCTATGTTGTATATGCTTACACTTATACGTTTGGGATTAGCAGAACCATGCTGTCATGGGGAACGCTTTCAACATTTCACTTGTACATTGTACCTAGTTGATATCATGCTCCTTTGTCTATGGATGTCGTTGGTGTGAAATGAAAGGGGAGTTTGTAAGTCCATGGAGTTATGTATGTGTGTTAGAGAAACGCCTAGGCCGCCGGTCTAATCCATGCTGTCATGGTGGAAACCTGCAGCGTAACCATAATGAGCTGTCTATGAAGCATTCTTCTTATAAAAAAGAGATAGAGATTAAGAAAAAGATAAAAAGAAAAAGATAAAAAGAGATATGAGAAAAGAGGAAAGGGAGAAAAAAGCACCATTTTCCCATGGTAAATAAGAAGATTGCTGAGATGCTCATTGTCTGCTTGCCTCGTCATTTTGATACGGGGATTCTTCTATGTCATCGGGCAAGGGGTACCCCGTTGGCGGTTCACTATGATACACATGTACTTACAATGACAAGAACTTACCGGTGAATAAACTTGAGTAGGATGAGGAGCGGCCCTCGTATTCAAGGGACATGAGATTTCCAACTTATACTTTGTCAAGCATATACTTCATATTTTGTTCACTTTAACCTTAATCACCTTAAATATGCTTATGATAGGGGCAATGAGAGCTGAAAGTTAACAAGTACCATAATTTTTGTAAGCTCTTTATGAAACTTGAATTCCTGCTTCCTTCTATGAAGGCCTTTCTTTTACTTTTATGTTGAGTCTCCACCTTCTACCTTTATGCACCTACTTTGAGAGCATTGTGGTCATTCTTAGTTCTATGTGCATTGTCCCAAGACTTGTTAATTGATGCATAACTTGATATTGGTTGTTCTTAAACTACTTGTATCTAGTCACTCTTATGAACTTTGAAGGTGTCCTATGCATTTATATCTGCTACTCTATGAGGGACAAGCTGAATGCCACTATGCTATGTTTTCTTTATGTGAAACAAACAAATGTCTTCCAAAGCATTGTTATTCATGAATCTGTTGTTTGTGCCTTTTCATGTAGCAACATAGTTGCTATGTCCTATTGTTAGAACTTTATCTTTCATGCTATGTTGAAGTACTATGATCCCAGCTATCAATGTTTTACAAATACTTTGATCAAGTTTATGATGCTGCATGTCACCTCGAAAATTATTCTTTCTTTTTATCACTTACCTACTCGAGGACGAGCAGGAGTTAAGCTTGGGGATGTTGATACGTTGCTAACGTATCCATAATTTTTGATGTTCCATGCTTGGTTTTATCTACTTTCTTATGTTTTGTTCCAACTTTGGAGTACTTTTCATACACTTTGTAGGACTAACCAAGTAACAAGATGCCACAGTGTCAGCTACCTGTTTTCTGCTGTTTTTGGTTTCAGGAAGTTAGAAAATGAATATTCTCTGAATTGGACGAGACAAAAGCCAAAGTCAGTTTTTCAACGAGGAGGACATGAAGCCAGAATACGAGACGGAGAGGGGCCAGGGGGCCGCCACACAACCTGGCCGCGCGGCCTAGCCTGGCCCGCGCCAGGGGTGGTCTAGTCGCCCTAGGCACCCCCTCGGCCTCCCCTTTCGCCTATAAGATGCCTCCGATACAGAAACCCTCAGTACCCGATCAAAATTCCATGAAAGAGTTTGTAGCCGCTGTCGTCTCTGTCCCTAGATCGGGAAGGATCTGAAGCTCTTCTCGGCACCCTCCCGGAGGTTAGAATTCACCCTGGAGGCCTTCTTCATCACCATGCAAGCCCCCGGAGTGATGCGTGAGTAGTTCATCCTTGGACTACGGGTCCATGTAGTAGCTAGATGGTTGGTTCTTCTCCTTTGTGCTATCATGTTTAGATCTTGTGATCTCCATTCATGATCAAGATCATATAATCATACATGTTGTGTTTGCGGGGATCCGATGGATATTGAGATGCTATTTCAGATTGATTATTGATTCTATCATGTATTTTTTATTTGTGATCTTGCATGCTTTCCGTTGTTAGTAGTTATCTTGGCCAAGTACATGCTAGCAACTCCAAGAGTTAGTATGTTTGCTCGATAGTGGGTTCATGCCTCTAGTAATCAGGGGAAGTGATAGAAATCTCTAAGGTACTAGATGTGATGTTGCTACTAGGGAGAAAACAACAATCCTTTGTTCATAGAACTATCGTATTGTTTACTTTACACACAATGCGTAATGCAATTATATGTTGCTTGCAACTTAATACTGGAGGGGGTTCGGATGATAACCTGAAGGTGGATTATTAGTCATAGATGCAGTTGGATGGCGGTTTATGTATAATGTTGTAATGCCCAATCAAATCTTAAAGGAGTCAAGATGATTAGTATATGCTTGTATGCTTTCTCGATGTTTGTCAATTGCCCCACTGTAATTTGTTCACCCAACATGTTATTTATCTTAAGGAGAATCACCACTAGTGAACTATGGACCCCGGTCCTTTCTTTTACCATCAATCTACAATTGTTTACTGTTTTCTGTCTACTTTCTGCAAGCTTTTACTTTCTTCCACTCGATACGTTTAATCCTTTGTTTTCAGCAAAACTGGTGAGATTGACAACCTCATCGCAAGTTGGGGGCAAATTTCTGCGGTTGTGTTGTGCAGGATTCCACATTGCTTCTAGCACTGGTAGTGCTCCCTACCAAGGCTCAGCTAGCAACACCTTGGAGGTGTTTCCTTGATCCTACTGGATTGATAACCTTGGTTTCATAACTGAGGGAAACTTACTGCTTTGCTCATCATACCTTCCTCTTGGGGTTCCCCAATGAGCTCGTTAGTACACGAGTCAGCACGCCTTTAATTTGACTAAGACATGACTAATAATTAGTGCAACACTCATGGAATGGTTAATAAAATTGCCAATGGATGGGATGTTCTTCCGCCTTCTAGTCGGTAAGCGAGGAGGAGGACGAGCAAGGTTAAATTATGTTGTTTATATAACTGTTGATATTAATTGACGAGCGTCCATCCATCTCAGGTTGGGCAGATGCATAGAGTGTCTATATACCACTTTGTAGATATTATCTTTTGTTGCAATTGTGTCACCCCAGGTTGTTCCCTTTAGATGCATTAAGACTTGCTGAGTACCCCTAGGGTCTCACACAATAAATATTTGGTTTAGATGGACAGGTATTGATGAGGGGTAACCTTTGCAATGCCCATGGTGATGGACATGGGGTTTCGCGGAAAAGAGAATGGTGGGGATTTCGTCCGATGTTAGGAAAACAATGAAGACAAAGTCACCTGAATATTGGGAAAACACTCTATTATAAGTTGTTCTCTAGATTTCTGTGGCCTCTCTTGGGCTTCTCCCGCCCTATATATAATAGGCCAGGTCTCAAAGCTGTATGCGGATAGGTTTCATACATGCATCATTACAATACCAACATAATGTTGGTTCGTGGTTTATTTCCTAATACAATAAAGAGTCTATGTTGGTTGCTTCCTTGGGCCGTTATCTGGAATCTTTGTGGGCCAAGTCTTTTACCCAATGTACGGTAGTGAATAATGAGCACCCGAGTAATCATACCCATGTCAATAGCCCCGAGACTCTACCTGAATCCGGAGTTTTCAGGTTGAGTGTCAGAGTTTTCTTTCTTCTTTCTCTTATTCTGTTTCGTCTTATTTTTTGTAGGGATTTTGGTAGATTGAGTCCGATGCTTCCGATGGATCGGGAATCAGTTAATTGCTCCTGGGCAAAAACAAGGTTGACCTTCATCAGACTCAAGTCCCCAGGCTTGAATCTGGAATTTGTCGCTGTCGTAATTCAGTTCGAGCCGTTGAGGTCTTACCGAATACTGAATATCAGTTTTCTATTTTTTAGCGGGTACCCAATGCGTCCGTCGGGATATTTTATTGTATCGTTGATACATATATTTTATTGGCAGAGCGTATTCTTGTACGATTACCAGGCCACATAGGACGAATCCTGGGGTCTTACCTTCATGCTTCTAAACACGACATTCGGATTTTTATTGCTTCGGGTGCGATTCGAGAGTTTTATTTACTTTATGTATCCTTCTCCTGATAGGAGTATTTATCGTCGAATGCTTCTGTTGTTTTTGTTTATCAAGTGCGCGCCAGTGCTCCTGATAGGAGTAGCCCCCGTGGCTATGTTCGGATATATGTATCAAAACATAGGCTCAAAAAATGCGTCATTGTTTCTATAAATTTTGTCGGGTGCACGACCAGTGCTCCCAATAGGAGTAGCCCCTGAGTCTACAATTGTAATGTTATATATTCGTGTGTAGTCTCAAATCTTCTCCTGGAGAAATTTACTTCGACTCCAATTGAATTTCTTTGGGTCATACCCTGAAAAAGCCGCAATTTTTGCTGAAGTGCGTTTTTGTGACGTCAGTGATGATGTATCTGATGCGTATAGTTTTCCGAAAACACGCCATGACGGGACGTGTCGAACATGGGCCCATGCGCACTAATGATGACGCGTGATGGCATTTTCAGCGGAGATTCTTAACTACACGTCCCCTCTCTATGCGAGAATCGAGGCGTCTCGCCCTGTTCTCTGTTTTTACCGCAGGCATAACTTCTTTTGTTTTTTCCTTTACGAGACCTTTTGTAAACAAGTGTCATCATCGTGTGATACTGTGTCGCTTTGATTTTGCATCGAACGATTAGGTCCTTGCGTAGTTGCTCTTTATAAGCGAAGGTATACGCTTTTTACTATTTCACCTAGCCTCCCTCTGCTCCTTCTTCCTCCTTGCACTCTTGCCCCTTGCGAACTTTGATTTTCGTGCCCTTATTTACTTTGGTTTAGTGGAGAGGAGTAGGCATGGTGGCCAGAAAATAGTCTTGATGACCCACAAGTATAGGGGGTGTATCGCAGTATTTTCGATAAGTAAGAGTGTCGAACCCAACGAGGAGCAGAAGGTGCTGGCTAGTGGTATGGATCAGGAATTCTCTGCAAATACTTAGCAAACGGATTTTTAGGTAAATAAAGTACAAGTAAATAAAATACAATAAGAATAAATGCGGCAAGTGGGCCAATCCTTTCTTTAGCAAAGGACAAGCCGGATGTATTACTTAAGATGACCAAATGTTCTCAAGGACACATGGGAATATCGTCAAGTGCTTTCGCTTCATATAGTTGATTAATCTTCTTTAGGTTGCTAAGTGTTGTGTGGGTGAACCTGTGTTAATATACCGACCTTCCTAGGACTAATACATACTTGTGATTATACCCCTTGCAAACATCCGTAAGTACAAGAAAGTAATTAAGGTAAAAACCTAACCACAGCTTTAAACTCTAAGACCCTAACGTCCCTTGTGCAATGGTTTCCTAACGGAGGTTCAGGTTTCTATCACTCCGGCAACCCCTACAATAGTAGCCAAATACATAATGCATTCCCCTAGGCCCATATAGGTGAAATGTCATGTAGTCGACGTTCACATGACACCACTAGAAGAAGTACACCACAACTTAATTAACAAACCATTGAATATTTCTCAACACAATTCCACTACTAACAACATGACTTCTCCCATGTCCTCAAGAACTAAACGAACTACTCACAAGAAATCATATGGATCATGATCAAAGATGAAATAATGATGTGCAACAATCTAAACATAAATAATAATTCAATGGTTCCACTCAATAGCATCAACTACAAGGAGTAATCAACACCGGGAAAGTTTCCCCTAAGAACTATGCAAGATTCAACCCAATTGTTACAGCGAGATGATGGTGGTGATGATGGTGCTGATGGTGATGATCGTGATGATGATGATGATCCCGATGAATTGCAGCTTGATGGTGGTGTTGATGGCGACAATCTCCCCTCTCTAGGAAGGAATTCCCCCGGTATAATTCTGTCTGCCGGAGAGATCTTTCTCTTTCGGTGTTTTCCGCCCCGCAGAGGTGGAGGAATCTTTCTGTGGTCACTCCCGAGGTATTAGGGTTCCGTGGAGATAATATACGCCAGAGGGGACAGCTGGAGGTGGACCAGGGTGGCCACACCACCTGGTGGCGTGGCCTAGGGTGGCACGCGCCAGGGGTGGTGTGGGCCCCCTGTGGCCCATCTCCACTTCCCCTTCTGTCTTTCTTCGTCTTCTGGAAAAATAGGATTTTCCAAGTATTTTCCCGGATTTTCTGCTCTTCACGAATTTTGCCTCCAAACAGCACCTTTTCCATCAAAACCCTGACTACAGCGGTCCATGCTCCAGAAGTCATTAACCATGTAAAAATAGATGAAATAACATAAGTATCATCTCTTGATATGAAATATATCAATGAATAACAATAAATTATGATATAGAATAGTGATGCAAAATGGCTGTATCAACTCCCCCCAAGCATAGACTTCGCTTGTCCCCAAGCGAAACCGAGCTCAATAAACATGACCTCAGGTTTATGGAGTGAAGAGTCAATAAAAGAATACAGATAAGAAGCATCACATTCATCAATACATAGATCATAATAGAAGACAACTCACTATTATATAACTTAACTTGCAATAAGTAAAGGAAACACAATAAAGATACATAAAGTAAATCATAATTGGTAATGGCAAACTTAGTTCTTGGTCGAAGAATAGTTGACAATTTGCTGGAGTTCACAAATAACTAATTTTCAATGATAGCTTTCAATGTAGTAAACACCAAGATAAGAGCAATGTGCAAAACAAGGAACATAAGAAACATGATTGAATAAATCATCATATGAATGAATGAAACACAACAACTCAAAATACTTGCTGAGATAGAAGGGAATAGGTTGACTGACTCAACTAAAAAGTAAAAGAAAGGCCCTTCGTAGAGGGAAGCAGGTATTTCAAGTTTCATAAAGAGCTACCAAAAATTATGGTACTTATTAGCTTTCAGCTCTCATTGCCCCTATCATAGGCATCTTTTAGGTGATTAAGGTTAAAGTGATCAAATATGAGGATATGCTTGACAAGTTGTAAGTTGAAAATCTCATGTCCCTTGAATACGAGGGCCACTCCTCATGCTACTGAAGTTTAGTCACCGGTAAGTTCTTGTCATAGTAAACGCATGTGTATCATGGAGAACCGCCAACGGGGTACCCCTTGCCTGATGATACGAAACAATCCCCATATCAAAATGACAATGCAAGCAGACAATGAGCATCTCAGCAATCTTCTTATTTACCATGGGAATATGGTGCTTTTCTCTCTCTTTCCTCTTTTCTCATCTCTTTTTCTTTTTCTCTTTTTCTCAATCTCTATCTCTTTTTGTATAAGAAGAATGCTTCATAGATGTTCATTATGGTTACGCTGCAGGTTTCCACCATGACAGCATGGATTAGACCGCTGGCATAGGCGTTTCTCTAACACGCATGCATAAATCCATGGACATACAATCTCCCCTTTCATTTCACACCGACGACATCCATAGACAAAAGAACATGATATCAACTTGGTACAACGTACCAGTGCAATGATGAAAGCGTTCCCCATGACAGCATGGTTCTGCTAATTCACAACTCACACAGCGCAAGCATATACACAACATAGATGGGCACAATGGTTCAAGTTTATTAAGTGCAAGAAAGTAAAGTGTGCCATCAAGTTCATGAGAGCTTTAATCACTAATTTTCACATAACAAGTTTAATTTGGAAGGTAGATAAAAACATGATTTTACTTGGAATAGCAATAGTGCTAATAGGTAGGTATGGTGGACACAAATGGCATAGGTTTTGGTTTAAGGATTGGATGCACGAGAAGAATTCCTCTCAATACAGGTTTTTGGCTAGCAAGGCTGGGTAGCAAGTATAACAGTTGAAGGAAACAAACAAACATACAAGTGATAAAAAAACATGCAATCTTCCTTGGAAGCACAAAAGATCTTACAACAGAATACTAAACTTATGAGCAAATCAAGGAAGAAAGATGATGAAATTATATTTCTTTAGAGTACTTTTATCTTTTCATTCGACTCTCAAAAATAGTGTTGCTACTGACCGAGCCAGGTTTGCCAAAACCAACTAAATTAACTCAATGATCCCAAAGTGATACCAATACTAACAACAAGATCAATCATATAACCACGAATTGAAAAATAGTATAAGATATGAAAGCGAGTAAATGATAGAACTTCTCATTAATATTCCATAACGGTAACTCACACCAAGGGATACACTGATATCTAACGAGAGTGGGGACACTTCCATAATGCAAACCGTCCTACATGATAACTTCTCTATTCATGACATGACTCTACTAAAAAGGTAAAAAGATAGAAGAAAGTGATGTGATACCGTGGCACTCCCCTAAGCTTGGAACAAACCAAGGGGATGCCAAAACCTGATGACGAGTTACTCCTTTGGTGGTGGTGGTATCCTCTCAATGAGCTCTTTGATCAGTTTCCTCAAGTCCTCAATCTCGAAGGTGAGAGTGCGAATCAACTCTGAGTTCTGCTCAATACGGCTCATGATCATGTCGGGATGCGGATCCTAGCCCTTGCGATTCTCCCCCCACTCTCCTTCCTTGAGGTCTTCTTTTCCTGCATGGTTATGGATAAAGGTATGGAAGGGACTCTTGGTGCTTGGAGAAGGTGTCTGTGGGGCCAAATAGTGACGCGGAGGCTTCCCTCCAGTTGACATTCGTGCAGTCCTTCTGATCCTGGCAGGGTTTGCCACCACTCCAATGCTTGCACTGGTAGTGTCGGTGTGCTTTGCCTCCTCTTCATCTTCACTCTTGATCTCCTTCTCCTGCCCGGGGTATTGGAGAACTCCCTCCATAGGCTCCTTTCCCTTATCCTTGGCAGACACCATTGTGCTTCTAAGATTTCAAGAATAGTTCCTGGGAGAAATAGATCAAAACGAAAACACGATGAGAACACGATAGACGAACCTCGGGGGATCCGGGGAATTATATATTACGAAGTTTTACAACAAAAGGAAGGTACTGGGAGAAAATGTGTCGGAGACGGAGTCCGAGGTGGCCACACCACCTGGTGGCGCGGCCAGGGGTCGGCCCGCGCCACAAGATGGTGTAAGCCACCCAGGCTCCGTTTCCGTCCCTCTTTCGCTTTGTAGCTTTCCTTGTTGGCTAAAAACTGCAAAAATATAACTGGACAGATCTTTCGCGGAACAGTCGTTACCAGGACTGTTACCTATTCGAAAACAGACTCTGCAGGTCTCTGAATTTGGTCTTTGATAAATTTTTCTGGAGTTATATCTTAAAAAGCATCAACATCTTCATTATAAGAATCTCCAATAAGCTTTGTGTTCTAATTCTAAAGGTAGGTGACAAGCTTTCCCATAAACAATTTTATAAGGAGACATCCCCATAGGGTTTTTATAGGCAGTCCTATAATCCCATAAAGCATCATTCAACTTTTTAGCCCAGTTTTTTCTAGATCTATTAACAGTCTTTTGCAAGATGGATTTAATTTCTCTATTTGATAACTCTACTTGCCCACTAGTTTGGGGGTGATATGCTGAAGCGATTATATGATTAACATCATATTTAGCAAGGGTCTTTCTAAAACCACCATGAATGAAATGAGAACCCCCATCAGTCATGAGATACCTAGGCACTCCAAACCTAGGAAAGATAACATCCGTAAGCATTTTTAGAGAGGTCTCTCCGTCAGCACTCTTCATAGGTATAGCTTCTACCCA
Source organism: Avena sativa (assembly GCA_916181665.1). Classification (NCBI taxonomy): domain Eukaryota; kingdom Viridiplantae; phylum Streptophyta; class Magnoliopsida; order Poales; family Poaceae; genus Avena; species Avena sativa. Next base: position 575,851,633 of record OV702287.1, read on the forward strand.
TTTAGTAACATAATTAACGACAACAAGGATATGAGTATAACTTTTCAAGGGAGGAAAAGGACCCATAAAGTCAAATCCCTAGCAATCAAAGGGTTCAATAACTATAGAGTGGTTCATAGGCATTTCATTGCGTCTAGAAATATTACCAACACGCTGACACTCATTAAAAGATAAAACAAATTTTCTTGCATCTTTAAAAAGGGTAGGCCAGTAGAAACCTGATTGTAGCACCTTTTGTGTAGTTCTATCTCCCGCATGATGTCCTCCATAGGCACTACCGTGATATTTCCACAATATCTCCTTTTGTTCATATTTTGGAACACATCTTCACATTATACCATCCACTCCTTCTTTCTATAAATGTGGGTCATCCAAAAAATAATGCCTCAAATCGTAAAAGAACTTCCTTCTTTGCTGAGCTATGAAAGTTGGAGGCAAATACTTGGAGACAATAAAGTTAGCATAATCAGCATACCAATGGTTCCCTCGTGAGCTTATCCCTATGGCGGCCAACTGTTCATTCGGGAAACTATCATTAACAAGCATAGGATCAAAAGAGATATTTTCCAACCGAGATAAATTATCAGCAATAGGATTTTCAGCACCTTTCCTATCTACAATATCTTCTTGATATATCTACCATATATCTTCTTGATATTCAGATTCGGTTAAGTGGAATGATACTTCACACTCAGCATGTCCGAATAGATAGTTTCCAACATTTACCATAAAGGTAAAGTTACTAGATTCTCAAGACATGGACTACAATGTTAAGCTCCAATAGACTGAGCTAGATTGCTAGACCCATGTAATAATAACTTGTCAAAAGAAAACTGCCCATACATCAAGTACTTGCAACAAAATACACCTGTGTCTTTAAAATACGGAGTTAACTTTACTCAAATCCATGGCGACATCTTTCTTGGAATGCACATGAATTGGAGAAGGTTACTTCTAACATCCAGAACACATACTTCGAGATGACCCGAAGATGGTTCTTAGAAAGTTTTCCAACATTAATGGCAACCATTCAATATGAATCTATTCTAGCATGGAGAAGATAAGGATGTTATTGATGGGAAATAACAAACTTATCAAGGTACTCCAAGAAGATGGACTCGTATATTGTATGAACGAGGCAGAGTATTGGTCAGACCAATGGACATGAGGATGTATTGAAGTGAACCATCATAAGTAGCAACATCATGAGGATGGTCCCTGGAACTGAGTTTGATTTGACAATAACTGAAATCAAATCATAGGTGGGGGAAGATAACATATCCATGAAGGAAATACTATCTTTCTTCAGCACGAATGAAACTAGACATCTCTATAAGGAGGAAATAAGTTAGATAGAACTTTTATCTTACAACTCCCCAAGTTGTTGTTTAATCTCAACCAACTAGTTCAGGGGTATCTAGTATGGCTCCTTGGAGAAAGGGGCAGTTCAAAGAACTTGCTTGCTCAAGAACTTGACAACATGGTCATGTGGCAACATGACGATACTTATAGAGAGACATCTAGAATATCACGAACCACCGTATGCCACTTAGTTCAAGAGGAAACTTGCTTGGTAAGGCAAGAGACATAGTCTCAGAGCTTTGGCACGAGCCTAACTCTTCGACCGAGGAGAGTGTACCTAAATAGCGGACTTGGTAGCACAATCATCATTTCCTTAGTGACAGGGTAACCAATCATGCTAAGAATGACAAAAATGTTTGTATTGTTCAAAGCGATAAGGATTGCTAAGAATCTTAGATGACCACAGTATTATGCACATGCGTCATTCTCGAACATGTAAGCTCGAAGAAATGGGTGGGTAATAATATGTAAGAGTATCACTTTGTTAAGAGGTTCATGAAACTTAGCACAACCTCTTCATGTAAAAGGGTGTGATACTTTAAGGTAGAGTAAGTAGAAGCTAATCATTACCTCTAGATCTACAGATTACAACACTTTGACCTGGTCCTAGATATGACAAGGTACTGGAGTTTGTTTCTCCCGACATCCCAAAATGGTTTGTCATGATGGACCACAAGAGTATATTGCATTGGAAGACACCAATGCACATTACTACTTAGCTACCAACTGATAGATAAAAGTCAAAAACAACAAGGGAAAGGACATGCTCTGGATAGAATCCTGATATGTGGATGCATAGATTATTAATCTTTCGAGAACCAATGCATAGAAGGGAGGGTGTTGTAGAGTCACAAACATACATGCGAGACTCACGAGGAGTACTCTTGTCGTGATCTATTTGGTTCTGTTAAAGAACATCTGCCATAGCTAGTGGTAGGGGAAGTCCTTAATTGTAACGACTCAGTCGCAACAATAACCACAAGAGGCTAGAATTGTAGTACCAGCCAAAGAATTCAGTATCACTATAAAAAACTTCAGCCAACACATCTACATATTATCTTACTTCACCATTAATGCCAATCCCACAAATTTATCCCCAGGTATGATTGGATACACACCATTGGTTTATTTTGATCCATGGATGCATCATAATATTTACATCATGAAAGGGTATTACCAAATCATTATTCACATGACTAATTGCAATATTGTTGCTAATGCAAGACATCGAATACTTGAAGTTCATAATTAGATTTGTTGTTTTGTTTACTTCGGCTATACATACTTTGATGGATGGATTATGCATGTCCATTTGGGCAAGGACATATGGCCAATCTTTATTTTATCACCCTGAGATCATTATCTAATAATGGCCGATTTGGTTTTCTAACATCGTCCTTAGTTCTATGGCTGACCAAGGCAAGTACCATGGAGATTGAATTTCAATTGTGCAGTTTTAAAAGCAATATCAATGCTCTAGTATTGTTTACTTATCTCCTTGTGGTATTATTTTACGAAGTCTCATACCGCTTAAAATTATCTTGCACAAAGAATCGGGCTGAATATGTAGCTTTGCTATTCATCCTAGAACTTTTTATTTCTATAGGTGCTACACATATTGAGGCTTCTAATGATTCGTCGTGAGTAGTGCAACAATGACCATGGTTTCCCAAAGTGTGGATGAATCACTTGTTATTTATATTGATAGATGTCTAGATGTAACTTTCATCTTGGACTAATTTATTGTTGCTCATATATCTAGACATAAATAACTAAAGAGCAAATGAGTTGGCTCAACAAACATTTAGCTACTTTGTAATATATGATATGTTTCATATTCCACAAAGGGCTGATGCTTTGTTTCACCGACGTAGTTAAGGCCAAATTGGAGACTACCACTAGTAGAGAAAATCTTATATCCGGATTTCTTACAATTGGCGAAGTGGGCCCAGGGTCATTGTCGGTAAGGCCTTTCAGGCCTTCCTCGCGTTACCGCCGACAAATAGTAGCGTGGTGCGCTAGTGATATGTTGGTTATTACCGGAGAACACAACCTACGTGTGGTGGCGCTAACGTGTGCCAGGACCAAGAATAGGATCGCGAGATACGGCCACCGAAATCTACGTGTAGTTCATCGGGGATATTTGGTTTACCCCCTGCGAACTAGAATACACATGCACCAGCGACCAGCGCGGCGCGCGACACCTACCACGCCGACTGTTGGGAATATGCTCTAAAGAAAATCATGTCTGATGTTATTCCCAATGTATTCATAATATTATTTTCCATGTATGAACTACTGATATGTATCATTGAATATGTGTTTCGATTGTGGAACTATATATTCATGTTGTTCATACTAGTTGTCCTTGGTCATTGAGGTTGTGTTGGACACACAACTTAGACTAATGTGAAAGTCGACTGATGACTCGGTTCCGCTTGTCATGGGCATGGTGATGCCATTCCGACTTACACTGATTCGGCTACAGAGTTTAGCGAATCGGACTGACCGATAATTGAGATGCATCGAGCATGTTGTCATTTGTAGTTTCAAGCAATGGAATCCTTCGACCTGAGGTGATCACATGATCCGAGTTGTGGATCACCAACTTGGGTCCTATCAAACGTTGTTCCATAAATGGGCAGTTATAAAGGTAGGGTTCGGGCTGGTTGTGAAGCAAGCTGCATGACATGGATTACCAAGATGGGATTAGCCCCTCTATAATAGAGAGATATTCTCTAGGCCCTCTCGTCTGATATGATTCAGAAGAATGGCCATGCCTGATTTGGTTAAATGTTAACCAAGGAGTCGGACTAAGTGTTAGTCCCATGAATCGTATAACACGGAACGAGAAGAGAGAGTCGAGCTATTAATGGGATGGCAACAACTCGCCTATAGCTTGACAAAATATATCGTGAGGCAAAGGGACTTGGACGAAAGTCACATTGAGAAAGGTTTGTCTTCTGACTTTACGCGCTTGGGAGTTGGCACGTCTTGATAGAGGCCGCTACCAACTATCGAGTCGGAGTGCTGACTCTTATCGTGTCTAGGTGTACGTGAACCTACAGGGTAACACACTTAAGGGTATGGAGCCCATATGGATTAGATCTATGTGGAGATTGGGGTACGGCCTTGATGGGCCTCAAGCGTTGAGCCTAGCTAGGAGTGTATATAAGTCGAGTGATAAGGGATTTTCCCTGACCTAGCAGTCACTTTCTCTACTCCCATTTCGGGCTAGACAAGATCTAACAGTCCTCTGCCCGGAGCTCCTTCCTGTACGTGTGTATACCAGGAGAGGCGTTGCACGTCCGGCGCTAGAGACAAGGAGGTCCGTGGTGAGCTGGATGTGATGTACATGGGATCATTCGGTATGACATCAACTGACGCGCTTCATTAATAATCCACACCTGCGCGTCTAGTGGTAAATCTCGTGGCCTATCACCTGAGCTGGATCTTAGGTGTACCGCATAGGGAAAAAGTTTTGTTTATCTCTGCGTGGCCCAATAATGGTATCAGAGCGATAACTTCTGATTTTAGGCTCGAGATCATGCATATGTGATATGCAGTTGGTGTTAGATTGGATCCAACTGCAGTTTTGGTGGTCGATCTATGAGATAGATCAATTTTGTACGAAGTTGATTGGATCAACTGTACTCGAGGAATAGATGATATGGTTTCCGTGATCTAACTGATAAGGTCATGGAACAACAAACCCCTACCGGTTGGCTTCCGCCATCAGGGTAGACTGTGACACGTAAATCCGGATGTGGTGATCGAAGATCAAAGAGTTTGGTTGAATCGGAGTACGGATCGGATTTGGGTAAAATTGTTTTATCGGATGAAGAAATCCATGTTCGGAATACAGATGAGATCGGAGTACGGGACTGCCGGTTTCACCCTGTTGTCGCGCCTTAGATATTGTTGTGAGTTTCACAACGACGGTAGAAGTCATATCTATGCATAACTTGTTTTTGCAGGATGATGTTGTGAATGGTATGGATTATGTGCATGTGATGTATGTAATCCATACAGCCGGCTGGAGCCTAGGTTCTGTCATCTTATTATATAACGACTTGCGTGTCGGATTCTCTTTGTAATTTACTTTACTATCTAGTATAGCTATTTGGAGAACCCGGATGGCATGCAAGTCGATGTACAAGTCGGCTACATGGTGTAAGGCGGCATGTGACAAGAGTTGACACGAGTCGAATTAAAAGCTTTGTGGATATGGAGATCGCCATGAAGAGAGCCATACCATTTCGCATTATAATTGCTTTATTTTGTGTTATTCTTATGTCTCTGTTTTACCTCTATTAGATAGTTGGTAGAAAGTAATCCCTCAAAGAAGGTCTAGTCGGTTTTCCCGCCAGTGTTGCACCATCACAAGTCAGACATTTTTGGTAGTGGGCTCATAAAATTGAGGTGCTATCAATTCTTTCAGACTAGGTGGGTTTGAGTCGGACTCTTACAGCGAAAGCACTCGGTAATCTAGACAGGTCTATCACAACGGTTGTGGCACTCCGGGAAAGGTCGGACGAGAGCTGGGGAATGTGATGCCACCCATCCAACAGGAGTCATATGAGATACGATTGACAAAGAGTTGTGTACCTAGATCACTTGATGACTAGCGGTGATGCCAAATCTCACTAGTCGGCTTGCTTATTTAGGATCGAATCACTAAGTAACCATCGGAGGGGTGTTGGTTCTAGTGGGAGCATAAGTATTAGAGTGTTTAATATGCTTGTTCTTTTATGAAGACATCTACTATGTGTTTTGCATATTTTTTTATTGTAGATCAATGGAACCTAGTAGTCTTCCTCAGATTTCCAGTTTTGCTTTGAGAACCATCTTAGAGAAAGATAAGCTTAATAGAACTAATTTTACCAACTGGTATCGTAATCTGGTAATTTTTCTCAAGCAATAAAAGACGGACCATGTCCTAGACAACCCACTTCCAGATGAGCCGAATGAGAATGCGACTGTTGCATCCACCAATGCCTACCGTAGGACTTGTGATGAGTCTACGGAGATTAGCTGTCTTATGCTTGTTCCCATGGAACCGGACTTGCAGCAGCAGTTCGAGAATGTTGAGGCCTATGATATGATCGAAAGCCTCAAAAGTATGTTCCAGGCTCAGGCAGAGACTGAGAGGTATCAAGACTCTCAGGATTTTTTGAGCTGCAAGCTTAAGGATGGTGATCCGATGAGTGCGCATGTGATCAAGATGGTTCGTTGCATGCAGTCTCTGGAAAGGCTTTGCTACCCCATTAGCGAAGAGTTCGCTACAGACATAATGCTGAACTCTCTTCCTAGTGCGTATGGTTAGTTCATATCGAACTATCACATGCATGGTATGGATAAGAAGCTCACTAAATTACATGGGGTGCTCAAGCAGGCTGAGGCGGATCTCAAGAAAGGCGCTAGTCAAGTGTTGATGGTGCAGAATAATGCTAAGTTCAAAAATATTTATTGGACTAAGAAGAAGGCTAAGTCGGGAGGTAAGGCTCAGGACCTGGTCCAAAGCATTTCCTCAAGGACTAAGCCACCTACTGTAGCCGAATCTACTTGCTTCTACTACAAGGCGGGTGGCCGCTGGAAGAGGAATTGCAGCAAGTATCTGGCTGATAAAGCCAAGAGTGGAGGTGTGACTTCCGGCTCAGGTACACTTGTTTGCAATGTTATAGACATCTATCTCGTAGATGTACCTAATAGTTCTTGGGTATATGATACCAGATTAGTTATTCACATCTACCACTCGTTGCAGGGACTGGTAAGAACTAGGAGAGTAGCGAGGGGCAAGGTTGACATTCGAGTCAGCAATAAAGCGAGAGTCGCTGCATTGGAAGTCGGCACGATGCAACTTCATTTACCTTCTGGATTCTTAATGGAACCGAATATTAAGAATAATGGTTGTACTTTGTATTTGAATGACATGTTTCACGGCTTTGCACCCATCTAGGACGGGTTATTTATTTTGAATCTTGATGGTGAATCTGTCTATAATGTAAATGTAGATAGGTTGAAACCAAATGATCTGAATATCACTTACTTTTGGCACTGTCGGCTTGGTCATATAAGTTGGAAACGCATGAAGAAGCTCCATGATGATGGCCTCCTAACTTCGTTCGACTTGGAGCCATTCGAGACATGCGAATCCTGCCTACTCGGCAAGATGACCAAGACACCTTTTGCAAAGAGTTTTAAAAGGTCATCCGACTTATTGGGACTAGTACATAGTGATGTATGTGGCCCAATGAGCATGCCAATCAGATGTGGTTATGAGTACTTCACTACCTTCACTAATGATTTGAGTAGGTATGGATATATCTACTTGATCAAACATAAGTCGAAAGCCTTTGAAAAGTTCAAGGAATTCCAGAATGAGGTACAAAATCAACTCGGCAAGAAAATAAAGTTTCTTCGGTCAGACCGAGGAGGCGAGTACATGAGCCACGAGTTTGATGACCATCTGAAGAGTTGTGGAATAGTTCCCCAGCACAATCCGCCGGGAACGCCGCAGAGAAACGGTGTGTCAGAAAAGCGGAATCGGACCTTGTTAGACATGGTACGATCAATGATGAGTCAGAAAGATCTACCTTAATCATTTTGGGGTTATTATCTAGAAACTACAGTGTTCACACTAAACAAAGTACCATCAAAGTCGATAGAGAAGACACCACATGAGATGTGGACTGGCAAGAAGCCGAGTTTGTCTTTCCTTAAGATTTGGGGTCGTGAAGCTTTTTTTCAAGCGATTTCAGTCGGACAAGCTTACATCCAAGTCGGATAATTGTATTTTCGTGGGGTATCTAAGGGAGAGCTTGGGTTACTACTTCTACAACCGAGAAGAGGTCAAAGTGTTTGTCGCTTAGAATAGTGTCTTCCTTGAGAAAGAGTTTCTCAGTCGGGCAGTCAGTGGGAGTACAGTGTAGCTCGAAGAAATTCGATAAGTACTAGCCAGTAACGAGTCAGCAAAAGCCATAGAGGTTGAGCCGGTCATGGCACCTGAGCCGGCAGCTGCACCGACACTACGAAGATCGACAAGATTGCGAAGTGTTCGTGATGTGTTACTGTTGGACAATGATGAGCCAGAAACTTATTCAGAAGCGATGGTGGGTTCTGATTCTGAGTCGTGGCTTGGAGCCATGAGATTCGAGTTAAAATCCATGGGTGAAAATCATGTTTTGAACTTGGTTGATCTGCCAGACGGTGCAAGACCCGTCGAGTGCAAATGGGTCTTTAATCAGAAAACTGATATGGATGGAAACGTTTTTTTCTAGAAAGCACGACTTGTCGCGGAGGGGTTCTGACAAGTTCAAGGAGTGGAGGACGATGAGATTTCTCACCTATGGTGATGCTTAAGTCAGTTCGGATCATGTTATCTATAGCAGCCTATTTCGACTATGAGAAATGGTAGATGGAGGTCAAGACGGCTGACGTGTATATGATACAGCCCGAGGGTTTTGTCGATCGGGCTAATGCTGACAAGGTATGCAAGCTTCGGAAATCCATTTATGGGTTGAAGCAAGCATCTCGGAGTTGGAATATTTTCTTTGATGAGGTAGTCAAATCGTTTGGCTTCATCAAGAGTGATCATGATTCTTGTTTATACAAGAAGTTTAGTGGAAGCAAAGTAAACTTTGTAATCTTATATGTGGATGACATATTATTGATTGGAAATAATGTCCAGATGTTGCAAGAAACCAAGGAATCATCAGAAAAGAGTTCTTCAATGAAAGACTTGGGTGAGGCAACTTACATACTAGGAATCCAGATCTATCGAGATAGATCAAGGAGACTCATTGGGTTGAGTCAGAGTACATATTTGGACAAAGTGTTGAAGAAGTTCTACATGGAATTGTATAAGAAGGGGTTCTTACCAATGTCCCATGGTGTGAAACTTAGCAAGACTCGATGTCCTTTGACAACTGATGAGCAAAGTCGGTTGAGTGCGATTCCTTATGCTTCTGCAATCAGATCCATCATGTACGCTATGATTTGTACTAGGCTAGATGTTTCCGATGCTCTCAGTGTTGTGAGAATATACCAGGCTAACCCTAGAGAGATCCACTGGGCAGCGGCTGAAAATATCCTTAAGTACTCGAGAACGACTAGTGATATGTTCCTGGTTTATGGAGGTGACGATGAACTCAGTTGTTGGGGGGATACCCTCAGGTAGGGTAACTGTCGTGGTGGTGTCACGGCAGATGCCATGGATAGGCTAAAGCTATGGACTAATATGCGCTAGGGGAATCCAGGGAGGGATAGTGAAATGATTCTCCACGCAGAAGCTTTGTATTGATGTTCTATCTCCAAGATTACAAGTGCTCCTTGAGTTGTATTGGCCAGAGGAGGAAGAAGGAACTCTCTTACTCTTGCCTACTAACTAGCCCAAGAACCCTAGATCTACTAGTGCTCAACCAGCTCGAATTCTGCCAACCCCTTCTACCAGAACCCTAACCCCCCTTATATAGAGGTGGTTCGGTCCTGGCCTAGGGCATACGTGAAGGCATATTCCTAAGAATATGCCCCCTCCCAAAGTAGTAGCCCGACAGGGGTGCTTTTCCCCCGCGTCACACTTGCTTTAGCGACGTCAGCCGACGTGAGCGTCGTCACCCTTGTCGGCCACGATCCGGTGGTCCTGCCCTTGCTTTATTCGCTCATCCAGTACGTACCGAACCTTCTTTTTTGACCAGAGAGATTCCTTCCTTCTCCTAGAAGCTAAGCGAGGATCCGGATCACAGTAGATCCGTCCACACTTGTTCCTGCATATAAGTTAGACAAGCATTTCCGACTTACTCCTTAAGTCGGACGAGACAACGTTAGGCGACCGCCCTGGCCCGGTTTACTCCGTGATCCGGCCTGCCTTGAGGTGCGGCCAGCATCCGCTTTGACCTTGCCGACCCTCGGCTAACTCGGCCCTTATACCCTGGAGTGACCCTACCCGGGGGTATCCCCCCAACATTAGTCCCCGAAGCTGGTGCGGTCTTAGCTGCCTCGGCCGCTAAGGCCACATCATGTTCATTTATGTTCGAGCCTCGGACGTTGAATTCCCAGTTAGCTTCTCATCTCGGATTATATGGATTTACGTTCCCTTCGCACGTTCCAAGTTTTCACTTGCCGGCCGGGTCACCAGTTTGGCTCGGATCCTATGGTTTTACTTTCCCTCTGCACATTTCAAGTTTTCGCTTGCCGGCCGGGCTACCAGCAAGGCTCGGATCCGGGCCTTGCTTCTTCCTCTCATACGCCAACCCACGTGGAGACTAATCATTACGCTGCCTCATTTTAAGGGCCAGCACAGTAACCGCCGCAGTAACTGTCAGTTATTACTGTGCGTGGGTTATGTCACGCCTGTCTCATCGTTTACCGCAACAACACGTCGTGTCATGGGATCTCATCTACTCTGCAGCCCCCTGTGTGGCTTTTCTCTGATTGGCTGATGCTGGTGATACACGGCCACACCGCGTGGCTCGCTGGCGCAGCGCGATCCCACTCATCGATCTCTGGGGGCGGTTAAATAGGGGAGGGGCGCGTCCCTTGGCATTTTTCCATCTCCGCGCCCCTTTGCCTGTTCCTCTTCTTCCCCTTCGTCTTCCTCGCGACAGCGCCGCTGCCAGTGCCCGTTGTAGCACGCCGCCGCCGCACCTTCTTCGTGCCTCACCATCGCAGCCACCGCTGCGCAACTGCTTAGCCACGGGTCCTCGTCAATCTAGACCATAGACCCCCGCCGCCGCTAGCTCCAGCGAGGACAGTGGATACGAGATGACTGAGGAGGAGCTCGATGTCGTCGAGCAGGAGATGGAGGAGGAGGCCGGCACGGCGGACCGCGGCGCGTGGGCCGGTTCGTGGGTCTGCCAAGACGACATCGACTGGCTCTACTGGACCAGGCGTATTCCCGCCGGTGTCGCCGCTCGTCTCCCCTCCTCGGAATTGGCCCCCTCACCCAATCCGGGTGAGCTCGTTGTTTTCCTATCCCATTTCCAATGGGGATTTGGTCTTCTAGTGAGCGATTTCTTCCGGGACTGGGTCCGGACCTATCACTTGCAACCACATCATCTCCTGGCGAACGCCATCACCTCTCTGTCCGCCTTTGCCTCTACGATCGAAGGCTACACCGGACTATGGCCCACAAAGGAGCTGTGGATCCAGTTCTTCGGTCTTCGTCGCAACATCATCCCCAACATCCACGTCGAGTCGGAGGACAAACAGCTCACCCAGTTCGGAGCCGCCTCGTTCTCGCCCTAGAGATTTTCAATCTTTCCCCGGGTCACCGGGCTTGACTCCTGCAAAGGATGGGCCCGGACCTTCTTCTACATCAGGAACGAGAGTACCAAAGACTTGATTCGGCTGCTGCCCTACGCTCCGGGTCCCCCTGACACAAATTTCTGGGAGGAGGTCGCCAAGAAACCTACAACTCTGGCCAACCAAGTCAACAAAAGGTTCGCGGAGCTGTAGAAGCTCGGATTGCGCAACGAGGATGCCATGATCACGTTCGTGCGCAACCGAATCTCTCCCCTCCAGAGGCGCACTCACAAGTTGTGCCACATGAGCTTCAGCCGCGACCCCAACCGAACCTCCTCGTTCGAGTTGAACAACACGGAGATCTTCCGCCGGGTCAAGGCTCTTTTCACCACCCATAAGGATTTCTCCGCCAAATGGACGTGGGGAATTGAGCACTTCTGCCGCGACAGGCTCCCTCCCGCGGTAAGCTTCACGGGGCAAATTCATTTCAGATCAAGTATGCGTCGGTTTTTGCCGTATTTTTGACTCTGCTCTTTGTGCTTTTTCTCAGCTGTTTCTCCAGCAAACTCTCGAGGATGGCACGGATCCGACCCTCAAGTGGGCCCCGGACCGAGAAATTCCGGATGAGGAGGAGCCGGACCAGGAGATGTTCCTCCCCATGACCGACGCCACCAAACGACCTAGTGGTAAATTCTCTTCTCTAAGAGATTGGCCCGATGATGAGGATGACTCGGATATCGACATGATTGAACCCGTTGAGGCTATCCCTCTTTCTTTTGCCTTTCCGGCATCAGCTAACCCCGGTGGGCATATCCACGAGGATCCTCCACTTGCCACGGGAGAGCCGGTTCCGGTGGCGTCGAAGAAGAAGCGCGGATCCGCGTCAGGTTCTTCCTCCGAACCTTCTCAGCCCACCAAGAGGCAAAAGAAGGCCGGAGACAAGACTGCCTCCAAGCGGGAAGGCAAAGCCCCGGCACGCAGGGCCCGGAAACCCAAGGAGGCCGAGACCTCGGATGCGTAAGTCCTTTTTCACTGCGCAACACACTTCCCCTTGCATCGGGGTAATTTCACTCCTGACATCATTTTATTTTGCAGGGCTCCTGTGGAGGTCCCTGAGAGCAGATCGAGCATCTCTTCTCCCCTTCGGTCCAGTCCATCCCCTCCTCGTGACGACGAGTCACGCCCGCTGAGCCCTATTCCGGAGGGCTCTGCGGCTGCTCTGGGTTCCGCAGTACCTCATCAAGAGGAACGCGACCTCGGATCGGGAGGGGTCGGTTCGGCCGAGGCAACGGCGTCCGCCACTTCAGCATTGCCGCAACCAGCAACCACCAAGTCTACCGCAACCCCAGCACCAGCAGCAGCTCCAGTACCAACTTCCGAACCAGCACTGTCCCGGCAGCCAGGAAATCCACCGCAGTTCCAGTACCAAGTTCCTCTGCCTCTTCCGAGTCATCTCATCCCCGGCGAGGAACCATTCTAGCAGCTTCCAAAGGGAAATCCATCGTGGTTACTTCTTCCCAGCTAGCTAAAGGCAAGAAGGCTCCGGATGCTGCCAAGTCTTCATCTGTCGAGGCCGGGCAGCGAACGTTGTCCTCAATGCTTCCGAAGAAATCACCAGCAGCGACGGATCCTCCTGCCGAGCCAACCGATGCGCAACAGATTGTTCTTCACACCAGCCCAGCTCTTGCCCTAATTGAGAGGAAGGAAGCTCATGCAAAGGGCTTGGTGCCACCCCACATGGCCACTGGCGAACGGTACCCTCCGAGCCTTATCGAGTTCGTCATGAACTGGAATAAGGCGGAGTTCGTCCACAACGACGATCTCCCGGAGAAGTTCGGTCCCGCGGAATTTTCCGCCCAGATGAACACTGCCGCTAAGGCAATTAACCTGGCGGGGCGAATGATGGAGGTATGTCGTTTCTCCTTTACATGCTGTAGATAATAATAACCATTAGTCCCCGAGCCTCTGGTGGAGTAACTTGTTACTCGGTCGGATGCTCATTAGAAAACTAACGTAGCTGCATGTAAACATCCAATATGCACACACCTAGAGCCGGGTTAAGTTCCACTTGTCCCAGATCTCGTACACTTCGAATACGCACACACCTAGAGCCGGGTTAAGTTCCACTTGGCCCGGATCTCGTAGACTTCGAATACACACACACGTAGAGCCGGGTTAACTCCCGCTAGGCCTGGATCTTGTACACTTTGAATATGCACACACCTAGAGCCGGGTTAAGTTCCACTTGGCCCGGATCTGGTACACTTCGAATATGCACACACCTAGAGCCGGGTTAAGTTCCACTTGGCCCGGATCTCGTACACTTCGAATATGCACACACCTAGAGCCGGGTTAAGTTCCGCTTGTCCCGGATCTTGTACACTTCGAATATGCACACACCTAGAGCCGGGTTAAGTTCCACTTGGCCCAGATCTCTTACACTTCGAATATGCACACACCTAGAGCCGGGTTAAGTTCCGCTTGGCCCGGATCTTTTACACTTCGAATATGCACCAAAATAATTTTACACTTCTGTACTTTTGTTAGGTAACTACGAATCGCCGGAGCGCCGAATTTCAACGCCTGCTTGATACCCACAAGATCTTGTGCGCAAAACATGTTGCACTTGGCGCAGAGCATGAAAAGAGGGGTAATTTTCTCCCTCAACACCTCTCTGTTTCACTTTTTTCCGCCGGACTAACCTCCTCATTCGGTCTTTTGCAGCTGGGGTGGAGGCTGAGAACAAAATTATGCGGAAGAACTTGGAAGAAATCCGAGGTATGTCCTCTTTTGCCCGACCTTGTTGTGTTTTCCATTTCTTCTTCTCCTTGGCTCGACAAACATTCACTCCTCGGCTTTGCCGGGTCAACATACTATTTCAGCATCGCTTGAGGATAGTGTGCTCGTGCCTGATATGATGCTGCATTTTCTCGAACAAGCAGGACAACATCAAGCTAAGCTGAAGAGGAAGAATGATGAGCTTGCCCTCCTCCAGACCAAGGACGACGAGATAGCCAAGCTCAAGGCCGAGATGGAAAAGATGAAGGCCCAACACAAAATCGAGCTCCAAAAAGTTGGCCAGAACTTCACCGAAGAGCGTAAGCGCCTTATTCTCCAGATCTCCAAGGACTAGGACCTGCTTAAAGAATCCGAGGTCTAGCTTGGGTCGGCGTTGGCTGAGCTTGAACAACTTCGCCAGAGACGCGACAATTGCATCAAGGAGTTGACCCGGATCCACCGCCATATCTCACGTAAGTCTCTTTCCCTTATCCGACATAGTTTTCCGGGTTAGCTCATATGCCTTTGCTTCAGCATCTTCCCTTTCCTTGTTTCCAGATCACTTTACCGAGGGTACTCCCATTGCCAGTGCTGCGGTTGCCAAATTCCGCCGAGAGAGGGGTACTCCCGTCGCTCCTGACGGTGAGAGCATCCCTTTAGACATGGAGGACCTTTGGGTCAGCGTGTTAGCTTAGGTGGAAACCATCAAGAACTATGGGAAAGATCTCCTCGACGTTGCGGTCTGGATCTACAACACCTTCTGGCCAAGCGAGAGCGTTCCGAAGAGGATCACACTCCTTGCTGAAAAGCTATTGGAAATCGAGACACAGCTTGACCTCTGGAGAGAATACGTCGAGCGCGCCGCAGCAGATACCCTCCTCCATCATATCCTTACATGTTACGAGAAGATCGACCGGAGCCTCCTCACACGCCGGCGCACCGGATCCAAATGGACCGATGATCCAGAGTGGGTAGCTCGGCGTCAGGCTTGCGCCTACAGCCTCGTCGAATATTCTCCAATCCATGACTGGGTTGAGGGGTCGAGCTTTCTGGAGTCCGGCGGGGACGAGCATATGGAGAACGTGGAGGATGGGTCGGGTGAAGATGGAGAAGATGCTGCTTCAGATATTGAAGACAGTGACAACGACGCCGAACTTCCTCCTCCTGCCGCTCCTTAGTTGAAAAAACTTGAAAATTTATCAGATTCCCGGTATGCCAGGTGCAATTGTATGCTGAATACATGATATTTTGCTACTATGTTTTTATGCCGGATTAACTTGGGCGTAGTCCCCGAGTTTCATTTTCTTGTTCGTCTGATTCTCTGGCTCGATCCGTGTCTACCTTGATTCGGTTTTACGACTTACGAATCTGAGCTTCAAGAATCGTTTTAACAATACTTAGAAACTTTGAGGCTTGGCTCAAAATAATTCAACGTAATAACTTGAAAGTAAATACGGGGTTAGTCCGGAAAAAAAAACGTTAGCTTGAATAAGATCATTTCCTTAGTGGTTTTTCATGTGCTACGTAATTCCAAACTTGTTCCCTTGCTTGCCATGAAGCCAATTCTTGTTGGACAGCAGCACGTCGAAGGGTTGGGCTTTTGGTGCTCACACATTACTAATCCGGGTTAAGTAAAACGAGTCATTCTAGCTAACGCATAAAAAGTAACAACAACCATTATTAAGGCAGTCCCCGAGTTACTGCTCGAGGCTCCGCTATTTCATAGATAAGCTCATTGCCGACATACATACTGACATATGAGATGACTCGGATACATACACTTCTTAGCTAAGTGTAGAAGGGACAAAGTAGTGCTACATTCCACGGTCGCTTCGATTCCTCTCCGGACCTGTCCGCCTTGTTCTTTTCCTGTGGCTTTGCATCTATAAGATAGTAGGAATCATTGTGCAATGCTTTGCTCACAATAAATTGTCCTTCCCATGGGGGGATAATTTATGCATGCCAGTAGTACGTTGTACTAACCGGAGCACCAGATCGCCTTCTCGGAAGACTCGGGGGCACACTTTCTGGCTATGATAGCGTCGTAGATTTTGCTGATATATGGCGGATCTGGACAGTGCCAGTTCTCTCGCTTCTTCCAGCAGATCAACATCATTTTGCCGGGCTTCTTGCACTTCGGCTTCTGTGTATTGGGTGACTCTAGGCTAATCATGCTCTATGTCGGCTGGTAATACAGCTTCTGCCCCATATACCAGAAAGAATGGCGTATAGCCTGTTGATCGATTCGGAGTTGTTCTTAAACTCCACAATACCGCTAGTAGTTCTTCTATCCAGCACCCCGCTGATCTTTGCAGCGGCTCAATGAGCCGGGGTTTTATCCTGGATAACACTCATCCGTTGGATCTTTCCACTTGTCCGTTCGATGCGGGGTGGGCTATCGAGGCTACGTCAAGTCGGATCTTCTTGTCTCGGCAAAAGCGCGCAAATGCTCCTTCCGTGAAATTCGTTCCATTATCAGTTATAATGCTGTGTGGATAACCGTATCTCAAGATGATGTCTTTGAGAAACGTCACGGCCGTAGCTCCATCACATTTTTCTTATAGGCTTTACTTCGATCCATTTTGTAAACTTGTCCACCATGACCAAAATGTGTGTCATGTTTCCTCTCGCTGGTTTGAACGGGCCAACCATATCCAAGCACCATACAGCAAATGGCCATGTAATTGGTATGGTCTTGAGTTCCGACATAGGCATATGTGTCTTGGTGGCATACCTTTGACAACCATTGCATTTTCTTACCAGATCTTCTGCTTGCTCCAAGGCACTTGGCCAGTAGAATCCATGTCGGAACGCCTTTGCCACTAAGGCCCGGGATGAGGCATGATGCCCACATTCTCCTTGGTGTATATCTCGGAGGATGTTAAGTCCTTCTTCCGGGTCAACACACCGCTGGAGGACGTTGGTTACACTTTGTTTGTACAACTCAGAATTGATGATTGTGTAATCTTTGGCTCTCCTCTGAGTTTGCCTAGCTAGCACTTCCTCGGCGGGTAGCGTTCCATCTTTCAAGAATTGGAATATAGGCAGTGCCCAAGGTGGTATCGCCCGCGCAGGGAACATCTCCTCGTCAATGTCCATCTGATCCACCGTCATAACTTCAGCCGGATCACGTTGAACAGTCCCGGGTCTAGCGAGGTAGTCCCCAGGTCTACTGAGGCAGTCCTTGGGTTTGGTGTGCTACCTCCCATGTCAATGTCCATGGGCTTAGCTCCGGATTCCGTGTTTTCCGGGACATAGATCGAGTCGGTTCCTGGGGACGGCCTGATAGATGGTTTTCTAGGGTGCTCCAATGCTATGCTTGGTGGAATTGCCCGTCGGGTCGATCCGAGCTTTGATAGCATGTCGACAACTTCATTTTCCATGCGGGGTACATGGTGAAATTCGCATCCCTCAAAGTAACCCGAGATCTTCTGCACATGAAATCTGTATAGTGCCATGTTTGGATCCAGGGCGTCCCACACTCCGGACACTTGCTGTATCACCAGATCCGAGTCGCCAAAACATATTATCCGACGTATGCCAATCTCCTTTGCCACATTGAGACCATGCATAAGAGCCTCGTACTCAGCGACATTGTTCGATGCCGCGAAATGGATCTGGAATACGTACTTGAGCTGATCCTTCTTTGGCGAGGTAAGCACATCCTCGGCACCTAATCCGGTTTTGGTTTTCGACCCATCAAAGTGCATCCTCCAGTAGTTTGGATCCGGTGGCGGTGGTTCGTATTGTACCTCGGCCCAATCCACGAAAAAGTCCGCCACAGCCTGAGACTTGATTGCTTCTCTTCTATCATATTGGGGCGCATAAGGTGCAAGCTCAATTGCCCATTTCACAATTCTGTCATTCGCATCCTTGTTACCCATTATCTCGGATATGGGGGCTTCGCATATCACTTTGATGGGATGCTCCTCAAAGTAGTGCTTTAACTTCTTTGCCGCCATATAGACACCGTATGCCACCTTTTGAAAGTGCGGGTAGTTCTGTTTTGAGGCAGACAATACCTCGCTCAAGTAATATACTGGCCTCTGCACCGACTTACCCTATTCATCACGCTCCACTACAATCACTGCACTTACAACTTGGTTGGTTGCGGCTATGTAGAGCAACATTGGCTCTTTTGATAGTGGAGAAGCTAACACTGGTGCAGTGGCCAACATCTTTTTTAAGTGGGCAAAAGCTTCATCGGCCTGAGTTGGTAGAGAGGCAGTGCCTTTTCTCCTAATCGACATACAAATCGACTCAAGGACGCTAGGCATCCAGTGAACTTCTGGACATCATTAAGACACTTCGGCAGCTCCATTCGTTCGATGGCTCGGATCTTAGTTGGATTAACCTCGATACCTCGGCCGGAGACGAGAAATCCGAGTAACTTTCCAGCCGGGACACCGAAGGTACATTTCTCCGGATTAAGCTTCATCCGGAATCTCCTCAAGTTCGCGAATGTTTGCCTTATGTCGTCAAGGAGCGTTGCGCTTTCCTTGGTCTTGATAACCACATCATCCACGTAGACTTGTACGTTTTGACCTATTTGATCATGCAAACATTTTTTCATACATCTTTGGTAAGTTGCACCTGCATTTCATAAACCAAACGGCATAGTGCGATAGCAATAAGCCCCGTACGGGGTAATAAACGCAGTTTTTATTTGATCATCCGAGTTCAGAGGTATCTGGTGGAAACCAGAATATGCGTCAATGAATGACAACAGTTCACATCCCGCGGTTGAGTCAATGACCTGATCTATCCTCGGCAGTGGAAATGGATCTTTTGGACACGCCTTGTTCAGGTTCCCGTAATCGATACACATATGCCAAACCACTGCAACGTTCGGATCATCCTTCTTCTTTTCTACCAACACCGGATTAGAGAGCCAATCCGGATACAACACTTCCATGATAAATCCAGCTGCTAGCAACCGAGCTATCTCGTCACCAATGACTTTGCTCCAATCTTCGGCGAAGTGTCGGAGAGGTTGCTTCACCGGCCTTGCTCCGGGTCTTACGTTTAAAGAGTGCTCGTCCAACTCCCTCGGAACACCTTGCAAGTCCTGTGTAGACCAAGAAAAAATATCCCGATTCTCATGGAGGAAGTTGACGAGCTCGCTTTCCTATTTGTCAGTTAACCCGGCACCAATTGTTACGGTGCGCTCCGGGAACATGTTATCCACTTGAATCTTCTTGGTGTCCTTTGCAGCTTGAAACGAAACGCTACCACTGAAATATGTGATCCGACGTATACCAATCTCTTTTGCTACCTTGAGCCCATGCACAAGTGCTTCATACTCTGCGACATTATTCGATGCCGCGAAATGGATTTTGAGCACATATTTCAGCTGGTCCTTCTTTGGCGAGGTAAGCACAACTCCGGCGCCTAGCCCGGTTTTTGTTTTTGACCCGTCAAAGTGCATCCTCCAGTAGTTCGGATCTGGTGGCGGTAGTTTGTATTGTACCTCGGCCCAATCTACAAAAAAGTCCGCCACAGCCTGAGACTTGATTGCTTCTCTTCTGTCATATTGTGGCGCATAAGGAGCTAGTTTGATTGCCCATTTTGCGATTTGACCACTTGCATCCTTGTTACCCATTATCTCGGATATGGGGGCCTCACATATTACTTTGATGGGGTGCTCCTCAAAGTAATGCTTTAACTTCTTTGCCGCCATATAGACACCATATGCCACCTTTTGAAAGTGTGGATAGTTATGCTTTGAGGCAGATAATACCTCGCTCAAGTAATACACTGGCCTCTGCACCGACTTACCCTCTTCGTCGCGCTCAACTACAATCACTGCACTTACAACTCGGTTGGTTGCGGCTATGTAGAGCAACATTGGCTCCTTTGACAGTGGAGAGGCAAACACTGGTGCAGTGGCTAACATCTTTTTTAAGTGGGCAAAGGCTTCATCGGCCTGTGGCATCCAAACGAACTTATCCGACTTTTTCATGAGTTGGTAGAGAGGCAATGCCTTTTCTCCCAACTGACATACAAAATGACTCAACGATGCTAGGCACCCAGTGAACTTCTGGACATTGTTAAGACACTTCGGCAGCTCCATTCATTCAATGGCCCGGATCTTAGTTGGATTAACTTCGATACCTCGGCTGGAGATGAGAAATCCGAGTAATTTTCCAGCCGGGACACCGAAGGTACATTTTTCCGGGTTAAGCTTCATTCGGAACCTTCTTAAGTTCGTGAATGTCTGCCTGGTGTCGTCAAGGAGCGTTTTGCTTTCCTTGGTCTTGATAACCACATCATCCACATATACTTGTACATTTTGACCTATTTGGTCGTGCAAACATTTTTGCATACATCTTTGGTACGTTGCACCTGCATTACGTAAACCAAACGACATGGTGCGATAGCAATAAGCCCCGTACGGGGTGATAAATGCGGTCTTATTTGATCATCCGGATTCAGAGGTATCTGGTGGAAACCAGAATATGCATTAATGAATGACAACAGTTCACATCCCGCGGTTGAGTCTATGACCTGATCTATCCTCCGCAGTGGAAATGGATCTTTTGGACAAGCATTGTTCAGGTTCGTGTAATCGATACACATACGCCAAACCACTGCCACGTTCAGATCATCCTTATTTTTCTCCACCATCATCGGATTAGAGAGCCAATCCGGATATAGTACTTCCATGATAAATCCTGCTGCTAGTAGCCGAGCTATCTCGTCTCCAATGACTTTTCTCCTATCCTCGGCGAAGCGGCCGAGAGGTTGCTTCACCATCCTTGCTTCGGTTCTCACGTTCAAAGAGTCCTCGGCCAACTCCCTCGAAACACCTTGCAAGTCCTGTGTAGACCAAGAAAAAATATCCCGATTCTCACGGAGGAATTTAACGAGCTCGCTTTCCTATTTATCATTCAACCCGACACCAATTGTTATGGTGCGCTCTGGGAACATATCATCAACAGGCACTTTCTTAGTATCCTTTGCGGCTTGAAACGAAACGCTACCATGTGGGTTACTTAGCGCCGACATATACTGCTGTGCGGACTGAGCTAATGCCGCCACCTCTTGGATTTTTCTTTTCTCTTGCGCAATCACGAGTGACTCGGCTAGGTTAGACCCGGCTGAGGCACACTCGATGGAAAGTCGGAAATCTCCAGCAATGGTCATCACTCCATTTGGCCCAGGCAGTTTCATCTTCAGATAACTGATGTGGCAGGTTGCCATGAACTTGTTCAATGCTGGTCTTCCGAGTAACGCGTGATACGCACTTTCCAAGTTCACCACCTCAAAGTCTAGATTCTTACTTCGGTTGTTATCTCTCGTACCGAACAATACGTCAACCCGGACCTTGCCTATTGGCTCACAAGAAATGCCGGGCACAATGCCATGGAAAGTTGTCCTTGTAGCCTGGAGCATGTTCTCCGAGATACCCAACTTGCGCATTGTATCGGCATACATGATGTTAATGCTACTGCCATTGTCAATCAGTACCTTTGAGAACCTCACGTTGATGTTAGGCCCAATGAATGTCGGGTCCAGCACTAACGCATACGAACCAGGACTCAGCATAAGCTTGAGATGATCTTTGATGTTCCAGGTGATTTCCTGGTCCGACCAAGGTATGTACCTCGCAACTGCTGGCATTACCGCATTGACCTCCATATGTCGGCGCTACAAGCTCTTTCTATCTGTTTCCTCAGTTGTGAACACACAATAGCTCTGGTGATGCTCTTTGTACTCATTTCTTCCCTCATTTACGGGGTACCTCTGATTCGGTTGGTGCTGATTTTCCACCTGATGCACTGCATCCCTTCTCTCATTGTTGTCATACCTTTGCGGAGGGGAGACAACGTTAGCTGTTGCGTGTTCGCTCCGGAGAGCAATTGCTGCCGGGGTAACTCCTGCCGAGGTTGGTCATTTCGGGGCACCTGAGCATTCTCCGAACCACCTTGTTCAATCTTGCGCATCCACTCACACTGCCTCGTTGTATGACCCGCTGGGTTATTCGGATTTGGCGTGTGAAACTTACATGGCTTATCCAACATCGACTCATAGGTGTACCTCGGACGGTCCTTCCTTTCTTGCCACTGTTTCTTTTGCTCTGGCGTCCAAGTTTTCTTGCCATCATTTCTTGGAGTCCATTGCCCTCCAGTTTTCTGGCGTTGACTGCCCCTGCTCCGGGTTGATCTTGATTCACAGCTGCAACTTGTTGCGAACCGTATCGATGATCTGGTCTATCATCTCTTCTTTTTCCTCTGTAGTCATTCCTCCGGGATGATCCGGCTCCATCTCTCTGGTAGTACTCCTCATTCGACTCGTTGGACACGAGTCTAGGTTGAGTTGGATCGCCCAAGGCATAGGAATCAGCAATCCGGATCATCTTAGCCAACGTGGTGGGCATCTTCCTTTGCAACTTTTGCCACAGTTTGCTTGTATATCTGCATCCCTGTGCAAAACACGCTATGGCCTGTGATTCTATCATGCCCTCACATGAGTTTCTCACGGTACACCACCGAGTTAAAAACTCCCGGTCCGTCTCGTTCGGTCTTTGCTTGCACATAGCTAGTGTCTGTGGCCTATTCGGCCTCTGATACGTACTCGAGAAATTGTTGATGAACATCTCTTCAAAATCTATCCAGCAGTTAATGCTTCCTGGTGGCAAATTGTTCAGCCATACCCTTGCCGGGCCCTCCAACATCTGGGGTACGTATCGTACAGCCCACCTCAAGTTGCCTGTAGCAATTTTCATAGCCGTAGCATAATTTATCAACCAATCCTCCGGCTTAGTGCTGCCGTCATATGTCTTCGTGCCCCTGGGTAACTGGAAGTTAGGTACTGGTGGCTCTTTCATGATCCGGGGTCCAAAACACGCAGGACCCGGAGGACCTTGGCTTTCAATTTTCTCCGACCTATACAGTCGATCCAGTTTTAACCTAGCATCATCCGGCATTAAATCCTTGCTTCCCAATCTCGACCCTATCACATGATAGTCCGGCCTTGGGTATCCTGCATTCACCATTTCTGAATCTCCATCGTTGTACCGGTCTCGCTCTCGTGGCGCATCTCTCTGTTGCATACCTCGGCCAGCACTTTGCTCTTGCCTTGGTATATTCCGCTGCTGCGGTTGTCCTGTAGAGTTGCGCTGTCCGGCATTGCCGTTAACAACGTTTCCTTGACCGGCATTGCATTGGTCACGGTTACCTCGGCCAGCTTCACCTCGGCTTACACTCCGTCGATCGTCGTTTCTTTGTACCTCTTTTTCCTTTCCTGCCCTTGTCGGGTCATACGGAACAATCTGTTTGTTTCTCCTGGCTAAGGTTACTACCTCTTCTCTCCTTGGACCACCATGAGGAGACGATGCGGCTCCAGCGGATTTCTCCGGGTTACCCACCGCTGAATGAACGATCTTGGAGGCCCCATCTCTCTCCGGGTTTGCCCTGAGCAGTTCCTCATTTTGCCTGTTCGCGATCTGAACCAACTCATTGACCCAATCTTGTTGTCTCTGACGGGCTTCACCCATCAGACCCTCTAGCTCGGATGCAGCTGCATCCGCTGCTCTGAGGTTTTTCGCCGGGTACTGTACTTCGGCAGCCCTACGGACAAACAGTTTTTAGACTCCTCAATCCGAGTATCCCCTTCTTTGTTCATTTCACTCATGAGATTTCTCCCCTTCACTTTTACGGCATCTACTTTGTTTGCCTTTGCGTACTCACGCAGCGTCATTTTCAACGACTGCTGAGCCGCAGCAATCTTTTTCGCTCCATCTAGAATTTTCTGCCTAGTTTCCTCTAGCTCGGCCTGTGCTAAGACGGATCTACCACTGCTGCTACCGGGTTTGCCAAGCTATCCATAGCCTCTCTCAGTACATTCTCAGGCCTCTCTAATGGAGGTCCTCTACCTTTCCTCGGTGCCTTAGGTGTTACCTCCGGATCCTGCACCGGATCCTTGTTTGCGCCCGCACCAGGCGCAGTCATCATCACCTCTACATGATCCGGGGAGCGAGTGATACGCGCCCCGTGAACCACGGTGAGGGAGGCTCCCCTTCCTCGACGACGTGCCGCGGATGAACACATGACATGTCCACATCAACGTAGAACTTGTGCGTGCCGAGCTTGACGAAGAGGCCGTTGCACGGAAGTGGTCGCGTGCCGAAGCAGCCAGCGTTGTCGCTGACGAAGTCCAGCACTCCAAAACACTGGACGAGCCCAGAGACGATGCGTTCGCCGGTGCCGATGAGGTTTCCCGTCCGGATCTTGACCCCTGCTAGCGCTGCTACCCCCACGGTGGGCGCCAACTGTCGTGGTGGTGTCACGGCAGATGCCATGGATAGGCTAAAGGTGGGGACTAATACACGCTAGGGGAATCCAGGGAGGGATAATGAAGTGATTCTCCACACAGAAGTTTATATTTGCTTTGTCTCCAAGGTTACAAGTGCTCCTAGAGCTGTATTGGCGAGAGGAGGAAGAAGGAGCTCTCTTACTCTCGCTCACAGATCACCCTTAAAACCCTAGCCAAACTAGCCAAATCGGAACCCCCTCTACAGAAGCCCTAGCCCTCCTTATATAGGGGGGGCTAGGTCTCCACTTACGGAATACGTGGAGGCATATTCCTGAGAATATGCCATCTCCCAAAGTAGTAAGCCGACCGGGTTACTTTTCCCTCGCGTCACACATGCAGAGGCTAGGTGAGACTCTGCGGCGCCCGCGTCAGCCGACATGGGCACCGTCAACCTTGTCGGCCGCGCCTCGGTGGTCCTGCCCTTGTCTGCTTCACTCAGGCAGTGCGTACCGGGGCTCCTTTTGACCAGCGAGATTCCTTCCTTCTCCTAGAAGCTAGATGTGACCCGGATCATAGTTGATCTGGCCACACCCGTTCCTGCATACAAGTTAAACATGCATTTCTGACTTACTGCTTAAGTCGGTTGAGGCAATGTTAGGCAAACGCCCCCTGGTCCAGGTTACCCCGTGATTCGGCCTGCCTTGAGGTGACCCGGCCAGCATCCGCTTTGGCCTTGCCGAACCTCGGCTAACTCGGCCTTTGTACCCCGGCGTGACCCTACCCAGGGGTATCCCCCAACATGTCCGTTTCAGCATTGACTTAGTCTCTCCACAGGGTCAACTGCTGGAGCCCAAAGAATCTGCGAATGCATTTACAAGTCAATGCAGAGTGATTGTTAGAGACACCGTCCCGATCACCACGCAAAATTGGAACAAGCCAGGAAAGAAAAAGGATCCAACTGGGCTAGTTTTGTAGATGACAGAGCGAGAGATACGATGTGGAATTCTCTCATGACACATTTCACCCTACCAGTCTTATAGACTGATGAGCTCACACAGCAAATGACGAGGAAAGTCAAGCACTTTTCTCTTAAGAAGATGGCCGAACTATTCAAGGAATGGAAAAATAGATTTTACCACAAATATGTCTTGAAGAAAAAACTCCTCCATTCACTGGCCCACTAGAGTTGCAGCAGGATAACTGGGCCGCTTTTGTGGAATACAAGACCTCGGAACAAGCTAAGGCAATGTCAGCAAAGAATAAGTTAAATGCATCCAAAAAGAAATATCACCATCATATGGGCACAAGAGGCTACAGGAGTGCCATGCCTAAGTGGGATAAAGCTGAGGCTAACCTAGAGGATGAAGGGGTCACTCCAACTACGTCTTGTTGCCCCAGGAGGTCAAGAAATTGGGTACTCGGGCATGGGGCATCATTAGACCCAGAAACAAGCGAGATTGTTGCAGCCGAAGAAATTTCTTCACCCAAGAATGAACTTATTAAAGTGATAAAAGAGGTTGAAGAGGGAATGTTTGTTCCCGACAGAGAGAATGATGAGCTGACAAAGGATCTCAGGAATCCTGAAAAGGCTGGTCGAACAAGAGGGTTCGGACCTTCTTATCCATGGGTTATCGGGTTTCCCGAGCACCTTGACATGTACAGAAGCCGATCGAGAAAAACAAAGCGGCAAAAGAGGAGGATACGGAGCGGTTCGCGAGGTTTGAAGCCATGCTGCAGGAGCATCGCCAGGAGCTTAATGAACTTAAAGGACTCCGACAGCAAGATCCTGCACCGGACAGTACGGTCGGCCCATCGCAACGGAAAAGCAGCGTGTCTTCCACGGAGGGCCACGGTAATGATGCAACGATGGATGTGTACCTCGTGGAAGCAATTAAGGAGAAGACTATTTGTGAGCTGCATGTTGAACTAAAGAATATATCCATGAAGGTGGCGGTCGACTTTGCTTTACCTTCTGCACCGGGAGCGACCTACCATTGCAATCCGATTCCACCTGGCTATGCTCGTGTCGGTGTGGACGAAATTCAACCTATGTGTCAGTCACTATAGCTTGACATCCCTGGAGATGAAGGGGAGACAACACTGGGAGAAGTCACGACTGGCTTCATTCTTTGGAAAAAAGAATACATCAAGTTTCCAGGATCGACACCAAGGCCACCTTCTCCACCGAGAAACAATCCATCACCTCCAAGGCAACCGTCTCCTCTCAGTAAAATTCCACCTCCAAGTGCACCGTCTCCTCCCAGTAAAAGTCCACCACCTCCAAGGCCAATCCATGACCCCAACACGAGTCCATCTCAATCTACACAGCCGCCTCCACCCACTAAAGGCCAAAAGCGGAAGAATATCACCGCTACGTCGAGCGATAACCGACGCCCAAAGCGACAGTTGTCGCCCCTCCCAAGAGTACCGTTGGTTGCTCCCGAGAGGGCTTACGACCTGACCGATGAGGAGACCGATGCGGTCGTACGGGCCGAAGTGGATGCTCATTTTAAAAAGAAACAACTTGAACCAGAGGTTAAACCGGAAACCAAGGAGCACTTTAGGAAATTACTGACGCAGCCATCCCAAGCTCAGTTAAATGCGCCAGATGACTATACACGATGTCTTCAGAAGACACTGAAACATAAGAGATCAAGCGGTCGAGGAAGCATCACAAAAGAGGTTCCCCAGCAGGGGGAACAAGCAAAACAATCGAGTGGTAGCGGAAGCATCAGAACGGACGTCCCCCAGCTGGGGAAACAAGCAAAACAATCAATTGGTAGCCGAAGAACCAAAAGAGATGTTCCCCAGCTGGGGAAACAAGCAAACCAATCGCTCCCCCTACTCTGGGTGAACATACCCGAACCTCAACTATATGAGGAACCTATGGATCCGGAAACGACTAAGATATTGGCCGAGCAATGTAATATGTCTATTCATGAAATTCTTCACGGTGATATGCCCAAGGCTGAGGTAGCACCCAAATTTGTTCCCGGGGAACCTCTGGTCAGTTATGAGAGGCTTCGGGATATGCCAACACAAATGCGTCGATTCCATGAATGGTACATGAAAGCATCAAAAGAACAGCAATATTGGCTCTTACTGAAAGTTCGAAAATCGTATTACTTCACTGAAGACGAGGTCCCTATTGAATTACAGAATTAGTTCAGTTATTCAATCTAAAGGAACTCGACAAAACTATCCTCAGTTCGTATTGTCTGTAAGTGACTACTTTATTTATGTAATTAGGTCTCTATCTCAGCTTGTTCAATTCATTGCCGGTAAGTATACTCACTATATTCTTTTGTACACTATATATAATGATGCAGAATGAAGATGCTCGATTGTAAAAGAAAGGCTATCAATGGATTTGGGTTCATTGACCCACATCGAGTTCATGGAGCTACACTAAAGGATAAACCACTGGAGACCGAGCACAACTTCTTGCGGTTTCTCACGAAACATCATTTCTGTAATGAAATACTATTTCCATACCACGACGGCAAGTGAGTTTTTGTACACATTAAATTTTGCTTACTCGATGTTCAGTGTAAATGATGAGTTACTGACGTATGTAAATCTTGCGTAGGTACCACTGGATTCTTCTAAGCATTTCACTTGACTTGGGAAGAGTTCACATCATGGACTCACTAAACAAAGACATTGAAAACTACCGCAGCTAAGTCGAAGCGCTCCAGAGGTAATTTCAACCATTATCGCACTATATCGGTTTCTTTCGTTCATGTTCTGGGATATCAAATAGTTATTAACTCATACATTAATTTTCTCTATGGAGTAGGGTTTGGACACTATTCAAAAACCATGTCCGCGGTCAATGGCATGAGGAGATATTTTTTAAATCACTCTCGGTAAGTAGTACGAGCTAAGTCCGTGCATCTATTTAATTCTAGTTTATGTGCATTTATCATTCTAGAGTTATTATTTGATTGAATTATATTCTTGTAAAGTGTGCGAGGCAGCCACAGGGGACTAATCTATATGGATTCGACGTGTGCGAATTCATTCGCATCAGTATTGAGAAGCCCTCGGAAAATGTTCGAGTAAGTAAACAATATATTCACCCTTTATTTTTATTACAAAAAGTTGTATTGAGTCTAATTCATACGATCTCCTTTTTATATAGTTGGACGCGATGCGGGACAAGCTCCTACCAGAGGACCGCCTAATAGCAATCCAAGAGGAATTTGCTGGATTTTTTGTGGACGAGGTCATAGACCCATGCGGAGAATACTGTATATGTAGACCCTAAAGCATCCATGTAATGATCTCCATGTAATCAAATAGACATGCTCTAGACCCGGTTGGGACTCCATTTATGCTTGTAAGAGAAATTATATTATATATTGCATCAATGCGTACAAGTACTGTGTAGTAGCGTTCTGTATGTATACGAAAACTTGTTTCTAATGAAAACACAGAATGAAAAATAATTGAACACAAAACACAAAATGAAAAGAAAAACACAAAACCCTAAAACCCCATCCCCTGCCGCGGCAACCAAATGGCCCAAAATGCTTCCGCGATAGGGAACCTTTAGTCCCGGTTCGTAACACGACCAAGGACTAAATGTCCCGCCGCCCAGCGCGCCTCGCAGGGCCACGTGGTTGGACCTCTAGCCCCGGTTCATAACAGAACCGGGGATAAAGCTTGGACCTTTAGTCCCGCTTTGGCAGTCCAGGTTTGCAATCCGGGACTAAAGGCCCTTACGAACCGGGGCTAATTGACTGGTTTCTACTAGTGTCACTTGAGATTTTAGAAGGAATTTCTACAATAGCTTGTGTTTTAATGGAAGTTTTACTTGTGTTGAAACTGAACCCAAATACTTATTATCTTGAGTACACTAATGTTGCTAATGAAGATTGTGTGAAGTTTTGTATGAAGGAAATTTTAAAGTGTAGGGAAGAATAATGTGATGAGATGAAGTATGGACAAAATCTCAAGATTGGGGATGCCACCTATGTAACCCCAAGAAATATTCAAGAAGTAGAAGCGTCAAAGCTTGGGGATGCCCAAGGCATCCTTTTCTTCATTAATAAAAATCTAAGGTTTTCTTCCAAACACTTCATTTTTATTGTTTCGTGCACAATTGTGTTGTTCATGGAGCGTCTTTGTTTTGTTTTTAGTTTTCTTTTGCTTGGTTTTCTTAAATAAATTGGTTGGACCCCCGCATTCATACATAGTTTCAAATAAGTTGATTTGGATTGGAAAAGAGTAGGAAAGTTCATGCTTATAAGTGGTACAAAAGGAGTCTTGTTTTGACAGTGGCCTAAACTTTATCATGTCATGTTGGATGTTGCTTTGACTTTATACTTAGTTATTATTGCTGTAGCATGACTTGTTCCAAACAATTGAGATTGGTTAATGTGCCTTGAAAGAATCATGCGTTGTTTTAGCATTCTAAAGCATAATATTGTGGTATACTCCTTTGATGCTTTATTTGGGTTGACTTGGCGCATGCTCACACCATGTTAAGACTATACCAGGTCGCCATAGCCTCTATGATCATTTAGTTTTCGACTTGTAGTATCACTTTATGCTTTAATTAATAATGTTTTGTCGCTTTGCATTATTATGGCCATTATTGCTCTTTTAGTTGGTCGCTCCCAGTCTTTTGCTGGCCTCCACATGTACCAAGTATGAGTTCCACTCATGCATCCAACTCCAAATAAAACCAAGTTATTCCAAAGAGTCCACCATACCTACCTATTAGCATTATTGCTATTCCAAGTATATTCATGTTTTTATCTATCTTCCAAATTAAACTTGTTATGTGAAAATTAGTGATTAAAGCTCTCACAAACTTGATGGTACACTTTACTTTCTCGCACTTAATAAACTTGAACCATTGTGCCCATATATGTTGCGTATATGCTTGCGCTTTATAAGTTGTTAATTAGTAGAACCATGTTACCATGGGGAACCCTTTCAACATTGCATATTATTTAGTTGATATCATGTTCTTTTGCTTATGTATCCCGACGGTGTGAAATAAAAGGTGGGCTTGTAATCTCATGGATTTTGTATATGTGTTAGAGAAACACCTGGGTGGCTAGCCTAATCCATGCCTAATCATGGTGGAAACTTGCAGCATAACCATAGTGAGCAATCTGTAAAGCATCCTCAATAAAAACCTATGCAAATAGCAAATAAAAAGATCGCTGAGATTCTCATTGTCTGTTGCCATGTCACACTACTAGGAAAACGGCTATAGGTAATCCCCACATCCGTGGCGCACATTCCAATTGTGCCCCATGGGTAACATAGACGTGGCGCACTGCCAACAAGTGCCCTATGGATAACTGGCATAACCGTGGCGCACATGGCGGTGGTGCGCCACGACTATGTGTGGGCTAGGGAAGAGGTGGACGCAAGCCACTTACCCGTAGGGCACCATATAGTGGTGCGCCACGGGTATGCAACATACCTGTAGGGCACCATATAGTGGTGCGCCACATGTGGTGACCTATAGGTAAGTATGTTGCCTATGTTTCCCAACTCCACCCCCCTAGATCGCCTTTTTAGCCTTGCAAAAAATAAAAGAAAATGAAAAACACATCAAATTTAAAAATCCTTTGACATCTAGGTAGGTAATGTGCTCTAGTTTTTAGGAAAATTAACAACAAAAAATTTCGACTTTTTCTGCAAAAAAAGCTTATGCCACGGTAAAACGACCATAACTTTTGCATACAAAGTTAAAAAAAAAACGTTTAATATACCAAAATGACGAGAACGAAATTACGCATCCGCTCGCTACCACCTCTGGTCGTTTGGCGAATTTTTAGATTTTCAAAATTCGAAAAGAATAAAAAGTTACGGCCAAAAGATCGTTTTTTCATGTAGAAAAAAAATAGAGGCCACTTACCCGTAGCGCACCACCATGTAGTGCGCTACGAGTAAGTTGGGTGGGATTCAAAATTCGAATCACCACCCCGGCCGCCTACCCCTCTCCTTTTCCCTCCCATTATTCTCCTTCTCCTCTCATTCTCCTCCGTTTTCCTTATCTTTCTTCCCCTTCTCCTCCTCTCCTCCTCTCCTCCTCTTCTCCTTCTTCTCCCGCCGCCGCTCCTCCGGTTGCCACCGCCACCTCCTCCCGCCGCCGCCACCTCCTCCTCCTTCTCCGACCGCCACCGCCACCTTCTCCTCCGGTCGTCGCCACCACCTTCTCCTCCGGCTACCACCTCCTCCTCCGGTCGCCACCTCCTCCTCGGCCTGACACCTCCCGCTCGAGAACTAGCGTGGCCATGGCGTCCCGCACCTCCGGCGGTGGTAGGTTGTGGCCGCGCCACGACCACCATGCTCCGGCGAGGCGACATGACGGCGGGGACCCGATTGCTTTTGAAATTCAAAATGAGGTTGTTTTTTGCATTTTTTTGTTTTTCGAAAAACATAGTCGTGGCGCACCTGGACCCCTTCCTGTGGCGCACTGGGTGGTGTGCCACGGGTAACTTTTTTAGCCGTAGCACACCAGGTAGTGCTCTATGGGTAAATTTTAGCCGTAGCACGCGGCTCGTGGCGCACTGCTAGTGCGCTACGAATGTCCATTTTTGGTGCGCTACGGATGTCCATTTTCCTAGTAGTTTCCCTTTTTATATGGGATAGCTCCTATATCATGCGGCAAGGGGTACCCCATTGGCCGTTCTCTATGATACACATGTACTTACAATGACAAGAACTTACCCGTGACTAAAGTTGAGTAGCATGAGGTTCGGTACTAGTAAGAAAGGGGCATGAGATTTTCAACTTATAACTTGTCAAGCATATCCTCATATTTGTTCACTTTAAATTTAATCACCTAAAGATGCCTATGATAGGGGAAATGAGAGCTGAAAGCTAATAAGTACCATAATTTTTGGAAGCTCTTTATGAAACTTGAATCCCTGCTTCCTTCTAAAAAGGGCCTTTCTTTTTTACTTTTATGTTGAGTCTCCATCTTCTATATTTTATGCACCTATTAAAGAGATCATACTGGTCATTCTTAGTTTAATGTGCATTGTCCCAAAACTTGTTGATTGATTCATAACTTTGATATTGCTTGTTCTTAAATTATTTGTATCTAGTCACCCTTATGAACTTTGAAGGTGTCCTATGCATTTATGTTTGGTTATACCACGAGGGACAAGCTGAATACCATTCTCATTATGTTTTCTATATGTGAAACAAACAAAAGTCTTTCAAAGCATTGTTATTCATGAATCTTTTGTTTGTACCTTTTCATGTTAAAACATAGTTGCTATGTGTTATTGTTAGAACTATATATTTCATGCTATGTTAAAGTACTATGATCCCAGCTGTCAATGTTTTACAAATACCTTGATCAAGATTGTGATGGTGCATGTCACCTCAAAAATTATTCTTTTTTTATCACTTACCTACTCGAGGATGAGAAGGAGTCAAGCTTGGGGATGTTGATACGTCATAAGCATATCTATAATATTTGATGTTCCATGCTTGTCTAGTATCTACTTTCTTATGTTGTATCCACACTTTGGGGTATTTTTATTCAATTTTTGGAACTAACCTATTAACAAGATGCCATAGTGCCAGTTTCCTGTTTTCTGCTGTTTTTGGTTTCAGAAAAGCTAGTAAGGAAATATTCTCGGAATTGGACCACACAAAAGCCAAAGTCAATATTTTACCCGAAGCAACACATAGTCCGGAGGGGAGACGAAGTGGCGCACCAGGGCAGCCACACCTGGTGGCGGCGTGGCCTGGGGGCGCGCCACTAGGGGGTGTGGGCCCCCTAGTGCTCCACTGACCTTACCCCTTCGTCTATAAAAACCTCTCGGGATGAAAACCCTAAGTACCCGATCAAACACCCAATCAGAAATCCATGGAAGAGTCTTTAGTCGCCGCCATCTCGATTCCTAGTTCGCGGGAGATCCGAAGATCTTCCCGGCACCCTGCCGGAGGGGATAGATCACCCTGGAGGTCTTCTTCATCACCATGACTGCCTCCGGTGTGATGCTTGAGTAGTTCATCCCTGGACTATGGGTCCATGTAGTAGCTAGATGGTTGGTTCTCCTCCTTTGTGGTATCAGGTTTAGATATTGTGAGCTCCGTTCATGATCAAGATCATCTATTTGTAATCTTATATGTTGTGTTTGTGGAGACCTGATGGATATTGAGATGCTATATCAGATTGATTATTGATTCTATCATTTCTTTGTTATTTGTGATCTTGCATGCTTTCCATTGTTAGTAGCTATCATGGCCAAGTAGATGCTAGCAACTCCAAGAGGGAGTATTTATGCTCGATAGTGGGTTCATGCCTCTAGTAATCTAGGGAAGTGACAGGAATCTCTAAGGTACTAGATGTGTTGTTGCTACTAGGGAGAAAACAACAATCCTTTGTCCATGGGGCAATCGTATTGTTTACACACTTTGCTTAATGCAATTATCTGTTGCTTGCAACTTAATTCTGGAGGGGGTTCGGATGATAACCTGAAGGTGGATTATTAGTCACAGATGCAGTTGGATTATGGTCTATGTATAACTTTGTAATGCCCAATCAAATCTCATAGGAGTCAAGATGATTAGTATATGCATGGTATGCTTTCTCGAGTCTGTCAATTGCCCCGCTATAATGAGTTCACCCACCATATTATTTATCTTAAGGAGAATCACCTCTAGTGAACTATGGACCCCGGTCCATTCTTTTATCATTGATATACCATCTACTATTTACTATTTACTGTTTACTTTCTGCAAGCAATTACTATCTTCCACACAATATGTTTAATCCTTTGTTTTCAGCAAAACTGGTGAGTCTGACAATCTCACTGCAAGTTGGGGCAAAGTTCTGTGTGTGTTGTGCAGGATTCAACACCTTGGGGTTGTTTCCTTGGTCCTACTGGTTCGATAACCTTGGTTTCCTAACTGAGGGAAACTTGTTGTTGTGCTCATCATACCATCCTCTTAGGCTTCCCAACGATCTCAACGTATCCTGAGCCATCAATGCCTACTTAAGGGAGAACACATTTTATCTTGATATCTAAATGACGGATCATCTTATAATGCTACTAAAGCGCAAACAAGCAATATATGATGCAAACATCATATGCATAAAGTGAAATGATATGGTTCTTCACTTTGATCACTATCATCTGCATCGTGGTATGATCTTTATCATTCCTTTATGTGTAAGGCCAAGGTCTATGGAACTTACACGTTGGCTATGTTATAAGAGTATCAACTATACTTCAACATACAACATTACCATATCATGACACCGGCCTAGCAACAATCTAAACTAGATGCTTTTAATTTATCAATTGCATGTTTTTACGTGGCTTAGGGATTTCATAGATAGAATCGGTCTTACCTATGAACATGGAACCACAACGACGATAACCAAATTATTAGCAACTCGTTGTGAATCAGATATTGACTATAGTAGTAGAGACAGGCACGCGCTAGCAAAAACTAGTTGCATGTCAAGCGTGGAATAGGTCTCATGTGCGAGGACATGTAAAGTTAGTCTGGGCCACTTCATCCCACTATGCCACCAATATCCAAAATAAATATAAGAAGAAATAACATGATCATCATCGTCCACATACTCATATATGTACTACCCGTGCAAAGCATCTACGCATAGGTTATGCTCTGATACCACTGGTGGTTCGTAGCATAGAAAACAAAAATTTCATACGATGGGAACTAGTAAGCACCAAGATAAATCTTCCTAGATACAAGCAACAGGTGGATATACATACATAGAGAACATACCCTTGAAGACCGACAAAGTGCAACAAGATTGGACTCATGGATGATGTAGTCGAAAGCTTGTCGATCTCATGATCGAGAGGAAGTCCTGGCACCACAAATCATTAATGCATCCGTGCTCGCACACACATCCGGCCCACCGAGAAACCTCCACCTCCTTACTGCAGCGATGCAGTGAAAGCAACAACTCCTACCAAATGAATATCCACTGGGAACATGTATATCGCTAATTTGAGACCATGGGGGAATAATTATAGATGGGGAGAGAGATCCTTCACGACGAGGTGTACTTTGTGAGGAGGAGAGGGAGGCCTTTTATAGGGGGAGTGGGCGACGACCCTTCCCATGGACGACAGCCATGCAGGTGGCCCCTCCCCTTCCCTCATTCATGTGGTGGAAGCTCCACTCACATTAAAATGGCTCCATCCAAAATTCCACTCACATGCATTAAATTTCCACCAAATTTAATGCAACTCTCACTTAATAAAACTATTTTATTTATTTTATTCAGAATTTTGTTAATTAATTTAATTAACAAACATTCACATAAAAACCCCTGTAATATTTCAATATCACATGCAGAACCAATTTCAGCAATCCACGGAAGAGCCTATAGCCGCCGCCATCTTGATCCCTAGATCAGGGGGATCCGAAGCTCTTCCCAGCACCCTGCCGGAGGGGAGAGATCACCCTGGAGGTCTTCTTCATCAACATGACTACCTCCGGTGGGATGCGTGAGTATTTCATTCTTGTACTACGGGTCCATGTAGTAGCTAGATGGTTGGTTCTCCTCCTTTATGCTATCATGTTTAGATCCTGTGAGCTCCGTTCATGATCAAGATCATCTATTTGTAATCTTACATGTTGTGTTTGTGGGGATCCGATGGATATTGAGATGCTATTTCAGATTGATTATTGATTCTATCATGTCTTTGTTATTTGTGATCTTGCATGCTTTCCGTTGTTAGTAGCTATCTTGGCCAAGTAGATGCTAGAAACTCCAAGAAAGAGTATTTATGCTTGATAGTGGGTTCATGCCTCTAGTAATTTAGGGAAGTGACAGGAATCTATAAGGTACTAGATGTGTTGTTGCTACTAGGGAGAAAACAGCAATCCTTTGTACATGGGACAATCGTATTGTTTACTTTTCACACTTTGCTTAATGCACTTATCTGTTGCTTGCAACTTAATATAGGAGGGGGTTCGGATGATAACCTGAAGGTGGATTATTAGTCATAGATGCAGATGGATTACGTTCTATGTATAATGTTGTAATGCCCAATCAAATCTCATAGGAGTCAATATGATTAGTATATGCATGGTATGCTTTCTCGAGTCTGTCAATTTCCCCGCTGTAATTTGTTCACCCAACATATTATTTATCTTAAGGAGAATCACCTCTAGTGAACTATGGACCCCGATTCATTCTTTTATCATTGATATACCATCTACTATTTACTGTTTACTATTTACTTTCTGCAAGCAATTACTATCTTCCACACAATACGTTTAATCCTTTGTTTTCAGCAAAACCGGTGAGATTGAAAATCTCATTGTAAGTTGGGGCAAAGTTCTGTGGTTGTGTTATGCAGGATTCCAATTTGGTGACAACACCTTGTGGTTGTTTCCTTGCTCCTACTGGTTCGATAACCTTGGTTTCATAACTGAGGGAAACTTGTTGTTGTTCTCATCATACCTTCCTCTTGGGGTTCCCAACAAGCTCAACGTATCGTGAGCCATCAGTGCATACTTGAGGGAGAACACATTTTATCTTGATATATAAATGAGGGATCATCTTATAATGCTACACAAGTGCAGACAAGCAATATATGATGCAAATATCATATGGATAAAGTGAAATGATATGGTTCTTCACTTTGATCACTATCATGTGCATCGTGGTATGATCTTTGTCATTCCTTTGTGTGTAAGTCCAAGGTCTATGGAACTTACACGTTGGGTATGTTATAAGAGTATCAACTATACTTCAACATACAACATTACCATATGATGACACCAACCTAGCAACAATCTAAACTAGACGCTTCTAATTTATCAATTGCATGTTTTACGTGGCTTAGGGCTTTCGGATATAGAATCGGTCTTACCTATGAACATGGAACCACAACGATGATAACCAAATTATTAGCAAATCGTTGTGAATCAGATATTGACTATAGTAGTAGAGACAGACACGCGCAAGCAAAAACTAGTTGCATGTCAAGCGTGGAATAGGTCTCATGTGCGAGGACATGTAAAGTTAGTCCGGGCCACTTCATCCCACTATGCCACCAATATCCAAAATAAATATAAGAAGAAATAACATGATCATCATCGTCCACATACTCATATATGTACTACCCTTGCAAAGCATCTACGCATAGGTTATGCTCTGATACCACTGGTGGTTCGTAGCATAGAAAACAAAAATTTCATACGATGGGAACTAGTAAGCACCAAGATAAATCTTCCTAGATACAAGCAACAGGTGGATATACATACATAGAGAACATACCCTTGAAGACCGACAAAGTGCAACAAGATTGGACTCATGGATGATGTAGTCGAAAGCTTGTCGATCTCATGATCGAGAGGAAGTCCTGGCACCACAAATCAGTAATGCATCCGTGCTCGCACACACATCCGGCCCACCGAGAAACCTCCACCTCCTTACTGCAACGATGCAGTGAAAGCAGCAACTCCTACCAAATGAATATCCACTGGGAACATGTATATCGCTAATTTGAGACCATGGGGGAATAATTATAGAGGGGGAGAGAGATCCTTCACGACGAGGTGTACTTTGTGAGGAGGAGAGGGAGGCCTTTTATAGGGGGAGTGGGCGACGACCCTTCCCATGGACGACAGCCATGCAGGTGGCCCCTCCCCTTCCCTCATTCATGTGGTGGAAGCTCCACTCACATTAAAATGGCTCCATCCAAAATTCTGCTCACATGCATTAAATTTCCACCAAATTTAATGCAACTCTCACTTAATAAAACTATTTTATTTATTTTATTCAGAATCTTGTTAATTAATTTAATTAACAAACATTCACATAAAAACCCCTGTAATATTTCAATATCACATGTAGAACCAATTTCAGCAATCCACGGAAGAGCCTATAGCCGCCGCCATCTTGATCCCTAGATCAGGGGGATCCGAAGCTCTTCCCAGCACCTTGCCGGAGGGGAGAGATCACCCTGGAGGTCTTCTTCATCAACATGACTACCTCCGGTGGGATGCGTGAGTAGTTCATTCTTGGACTACGGGTCCATCTAGTAGCTAGATGGTTGGTTCTCCTCCTTTGTGCTATCATGTTTAGATCCTGTGAGCTCCGTTCATGATCAAGATCATCTATTTGTAATCTTACATGTTGTGTTTGTGGGGATCCGATGGATATTGAGATGCTATTTCCGATTGATTATTGATTCTATCATGTCTTTGTTATTTGTGATCTTGCATGCTTTCCGTTGTCAGTAGCTATCTTGGCCAAGTAGATGCTAGAAACTCCAAGAAAGAGTATTTATGCTCGATAGTGGGTTCATGCCTCTAGTAATTTAGGGAAGTGACAGGAATCTCTAAGGTACTAGATGTGTTGTTGCTACTAGGGAGAAAACAGCAATCCTTTGTCCATGGGACAATCGTATTGTTTACTTTCCACACTTTGCTTAATGCACTTATCTGTTGCTTGCAACTTAATATAGGAGGGGGTTCGGATGATAACCTGAAGGTGGATTATTAGTCATAGATGCAGATGGATTACGTTCTATGTATAATGTTGTAATGCCCAATCAAATCTCATAGGAGTCAATATGATTAGTATATGCATGGTATGCTTTCTCGAGTCTGTCAATTTCCCCGCTGTAATTTGTTCACCCAACATATTATTTATCTTAAGGAGAATCACCTCTAGTGAACTATGGACCCCGATTCATTCTTTTATCATTGATATACCATCTACTATTTACTGTTTACTATTTACTTTCTGCAAGCAATTACTATCTTCCACACAATACGTTTAATCCTTTGTTTTCAGCAAAACCGGTGAGATTGCAAATCTCATTGTAAGTTGGGGCAAAGTTCTGTGGTTGTGTTATGCAGGATTCCAATTTGGTGACAACACCTTGTGGTTGTTTCCTTGCTCCTACTGGTTGGATAACCTTGGTTTCATAACTGAGGGAAACTTGTTGCTGTTCTCATCATACCTTCCTCTTGGGGTTCCCAACAAGCTCAACGTATCCTGAGCCATCAGTGCATACTTGAGGGAGAACACATTTTATCTTGATATATAAATGAGGGATCATCTTATAATGCTACACAAGTGCAGACAAGCAATATATGATGCAAATATCATATGGATAAAGTGAAATGATATGGTTCTTCACTTTGATCACTATCATGTGCATCGTGGTATGATCTTTGTCATTCCTTTGTGTGTAAGTCCAAGGTCTATGGAACTTACACGTTGGGTATGTTATAAGAGTATCAACTATACTTCAACATACAACATTACCATATGATGACACCAACCTAGCAACAATCTAAACTAGACGCTTCTAATTTATCAATTGCATGTTTTACGTGGCTTAGGGCTTTCGGAGATAGAACCGGTCTTACCTACAAACATGGAACCACAACGATGATAACCAAATTATTAGCAACTCGTTCTGAATCAGATATTGACTATAGTAGTAGAGACAGACACGCGCTAGCAAAAACTAGTTGCATGTCAAGCGTGGAATAAGTCTCATGTGCAAGGACATGTAAAGTTAGTCAGGGCCGCTTCATCCCACTATGCCACTAATATCCAAGATAAATATAACAAGAAATAACATGATCATCATCGTCCACATACTCATATGTGTACTACCCATGCAAAGCATCTACGCATAGATTATGCTCTGATACCACGGTTGGTTCGCAGCATAGAAAACAAAAATTTCCTACCATGGGAACTACTAAGAACCAAGATCAATCTTCCTAGATACAAGCAACGGGCGGATATCATACATAGAGAACATAGACTTGACGACCGACAAAGTGTAACGAGATTGGACTCGTGGATGATCTAGTCGAAAGCTTGTCGATCTCATGATCGAGAGGAAGTCCTAGCACCACAAATCAGCAACGCATCCGTGCTCCCACACACATCCGGCCCACCGAACAGTCTCCACCTCCTTACTCTAGCGATGCAGCGGAAGCAGCAACTCCTTCCATGGGAATAATTCTAGAGCGGGAGAGAGATCCTTGACGATGAGGTGTACTTTGTGAGGAGGAGAGGGAGGCCTTTTATAGGGACAGTGGGGGAAGACCCTCCCCATGGACGGCAACCATGCAGGTGCCCCTTCCCCTTCCCTCATTCATGTGGTGGAAGCTCCACTCACATTAAAATGGCTCCACCCAACATTCCACTCACATGCATTAAATTTCCACCAAATTTAATACAACTCTCGTTTAATAAAACTATTTTATTTATTTTATTCAGAATTTTGTTAATTAATTAAATTAACAAACATTCACATAAAACCCTTGCAATATTACAATATCACATGCATAACCAATTTCAGCAATTTCACCTGAAACAATTCCGGTGTCCATTAAAATAATTCCAGCACTTTGCAATTCTTTTGGTATTGGTATACCTTAAGTGTGTGACCCTATGGTTCACGAATAATGCAGAAATGATCGAGACCCTTCTCCGGTCAATAATCAGTAGCGGGACATGGAGATCCATACTAAATCCCACACATTCAACGATTACTTTTGTGATTGTGAGAACCTTTAATGCTAGTAACTAAATCCGTTTGTACCATGATATATTACATGTATGAGATCATGACACCCTTTTCTCGTTCCCGTGATATAACATTCTAGTGATCACATCACTTGATTGCAAGCTATCTCACCGAAAGGGCCCAGAGTATATTTATCTGTCATGGGGATGGACAAATCCCACTCTTGATCCATGAGCCTCTACATAACACCTTGTACGAATGAACCCCACCTTTATAGTAACTCTGTCACGGTGTAATGTTTGATGTTATCAAGATACTCTTCTAGTGTTAGTGATTGACATGATCTCATGGTGTAAGGACTAGGATTACTTTGTATGATGTTATAGCAATATAAACATAATGAATTTGATCATAATGCTATACTTCGGATGAATCTTCAAGATATCATTCCACCAATGTTGTGACCTAGTTATTAACAACATCCAATGTCCATGATCAGGAAACCTTTATCATCGTATTAATCAATGAGCCAGTTTATAAGAGAGGCATAACTAGGAACCTTCTATTTGTTTATGAAGCACACATGTATTAATGTTCCAATCAATACAATTATAGAATGCAAAATAAACATCTATCATATACTGGGAATACATATAATAACAACTTTATTATTTCCTCTCAGGGCATTTTTCTTTCATCATCGTCATCGCGTCATGCCTCCGCTAGTGTTGTCACGGCATCTTAGTGGCATCAGCGTCTTGGTCATCCTACAAATAATGTAGTCCATTCTATAGTTAAAACTCATTAGCTTTAGTGTACTTTAGACAATTCATCCTTATTGTGTGATGCATGTCAGTTTGACAAGAGCCGCCAATTATCTAATAGTTCTTCTTCTTGTGTTTCTACTGCCCCTCTTAAACTTGTTCATTATGATGTTTGGGGTAAATCACATACATCCACTAGGGTACCAATACTTTATAGTTTCATAGATAATTATTGTCGTTTCACTAGGATTTATCTTCCTAAGAACAAGTCTGATGTTGAGCAAGTGTTTATGATTTTTAGGCTTATGTTGAACACCTTATTGACACTAAAATTAAGGTTGCTCAGTCCGATTGGGGGGTGAGTACCATCATCTCAATAGCTATTTCCAGCACACGGATGTTGTTCACCGTGTTTCATGTCTACATACGTCTCAGCATAATCGGATCGTTGAGCGTAAACATCGTCATTTGGTTGGGATAGGGCTTGCCCTGCTTGCTCACTCCTTGCTTCCCCTTCACTATTGGGATGAAGCGTTCTTGACGGCTTGCTATTTGTTAAATCGCATGCCAACTCCAGTACTTGATAAGGAAACACCGATCTCTCGCTTGCTTCGTGTTCAGCAGAATTAAGATTTTCTTCGCATCTTTGGATGCACGTGTTGGCCGAGTCTTCGCAAATAGAACTCTCACAAATTAGACTTTTGTTCTAAGATATGTGTTTTTCTCGACTATATCCCCATGCATAAAGGGTACAAGTGTTCAGATCGTACTACGGGTAGAATTTACATCTCACGGGACTTCGTTTTCGATGAGCCTGTGTTCCCTTGTGCTACACATGTTGTCTCAGTTGATGTGTCAACTCTTGCAAACTTTGTCACGCTTCATACTAATGAACCAATTATGAGTGTACCTATGCAAAATTATGACTTGACTTACTTGTTTACTGATCCGCCTATGGTAGGCGAAGTTCCTCTTGTACATGTGATCAACGTTCCTGGTGCGGCCAGCCCTCGGGTGATCGACGTGCATGGCGTGCATGCCTCGGGTCATGCACCAGCTCCCGCTTTAGCAGCCCCCGCGCCCCCTGGTGCTGTGGCCTCGCCCGAGCTAGGCCGGCCCATGATGTCGCATGCACCCGCGTCACATCCCATGCTTACTTCTTCTATGCCACTAGCAGTTTTGACCTAGCCCGTGTCGCCTTCTACCGTGTCTTCACCATATGCGGCACGTCCAGCTGGGTCGCTCGTCGTCCCCACCTCGTCCGGTGGTCACCCGATGGTGACAGGTCACCGCGACGCTACTTGGAAGGAGAAGGAGTACTCGGACGGTACCATCCATTATGATCCTTGTCGACGAGTGTTCTTTGTTGCCCCGACGTCTCATTGTGACGCCCTTCATGAGCCTGCGTAGAGCGCAGCCATGGCAGATGAGATCGTTGCCCTTCGTGCGACACAGACATGGGATCTTGTTCCTCGTCCTCCTGTGGTGAACATCGTTGGCAGCAAGTGGATCTTCAAGACTAAACATCGGCCTGATGGTGGCATCGACTAGCACAAGGCACTTTTGGTTGCTCATGGTTTTACCAAGAAACATGGCATAGATTATGGAGACACATTCAGTCCAGTGGTGAAGCCTGCCACTATGCGTCTGGTTCTCTCACTAGCAGTGTCTCGAGAATGGTGTCTCCATCAGATAGACGTCAGTAATGCCTTTCTCCATGGTTTCTTATCTGAGGATGTTTACATGTAGCAGCCACCTGTGTTCGAGGATGATCGGTTCCCTTCTCATGTGTGTAAGCTCTAGCGGTCCTTGTATGGTCGAAAGCTATCACCTCGTGCTTGGTATGCGTGCCTAAGTCAGCTCCTCCTTCAGCTTGGTTTTGTGGCCTCCAAAGCTGATACGTCCTCATTCGTTTTCGCTTGTGAGGGTGTTCGGATTTATATACTGTCTATGTGGATGACATAGTCATTGCTGGCTTGACGGCGGATGCGGTTGATCGTCTCGTCAAGTCACTTGCTGTTTCTTTTCCCATCAAGGCATGGGCAAGTTGAAGTATTTCCTCGAATTGGAAACGTCCTACAATTCAGGGGGTGACTGATACTCAACGGAAGTATGCGCTAGATCTTCTTCATAGAGTTAACATGGAGAATTCGAGAGTTTGTCCACGAGGACTGGTACACTGCTTGGCACCGAGAACTCATTCAGGTACCTACAATATTTGACACTTACAAGACCGGATATCTCGTTTGCTGCGAACAAGGTGTGTATTCTATG
The DNA here is from genome assembly GCA_916181665.1 of Avena sativa. Classification (NCBI taxonomy): domain Eukaryota; kingdom Viridiplantae; phylum Streptophyta; class Magnoliopsida; order Poales; family Poaceae; genus Avena; species Avena sativa. Next base: position 575,895,794 of record OV702287.1, read on the forward strand.
ATATGTCAAAGGAACGCTGCATACAGGCTTGTGTTTTTGCAACTCACCCCCCACTGTCATTAGCATAATTACAGATGTTGACTGTGCAGGCTGTGTGGATTATCGTTGCTCCACAAGTGACTTCGCTATGTTTGTTGGACCGAACCTGATTTCTTGGAGTTCGAAGAAACTACCTACAGTCTCGAGATCGAGTAACAAGGCCGAGTATAAGGCACTAGCGAACGGCACGGCTGAAGCAATCTGGGTGGATTCACTTCTCAAGGAGCTCTGTGTGATCCAGCAGCGCACACCTATACTTTGCTGTGATAAACTAGGGGGCACTTACCTCACGGAAAATCATGTTTTTCATGCTCATGCTAAGCACACTGAGATCAACTTCCACTTAGTGCGAGAGCGAGTTCCTACAAGTGCACTTGAGGTTCTGTTTATCTCCTCCAATGATTAGATGGCTCATATGTTTACAATGATAGCCGCTCGAGAGATGCTAGACCGCTTCAAGTCCAATCTAAATCGTGTTTGTAATAGTTTATATTAAGGCAATGTGTTAGAATCTGTCTTGAACATGTACATGAGGTCCTCTGCCCGTACATATTGGAATTGTGTTGTACTCTGTCGAAGTATATAAATAGAGGAGAGGTGGAGGCTTAGACACCACAAAACCCTAAACATATTCTTCAAACTTTATCATCTGTATTATGTAGGCCTCGTTCCTATAATCCCTTAAGCTTGTTTGTGCAGTATAACTAAAAATATACCAAGGGAAACAATATCCTAGTGGCTATACAGAAAACCCAAGATCTATGTATCCCAGATCAGACGATAGAGGTGCTATCGGTGTCGCTCTCCCTCGTGGTGGAGAGTCTTTCGAGTAGCTACTAGATAAAGGAGGCAAGAAGTGGTGCAATGTGTATCTACCACAACGACGGTGGCCAGAATCTTTTGCGTAGCACATCGCGGGCTTGATGAAGGACGTGTCTCAATGGACTCATGCATGGCAGTGGGCGCTATCTAGTGTCATGGTAGCGTCAACGGCAGGCCTTGCAGGGTTAATGCCTAGATCTTTGTCTCGAAGATCAGTTGGTGCAAGATGGCGCGATGACTTATGATGCATGTTGAGGGCCTACGGGTCCTGTTTGTTCCCCACAATCTAGCCATTGGGATGTAGGATGAGGCCTCCGGATTAGTCATGATGTGTGTAAGTGTGCGATCAGAGATATAGCTTCGACACGGTCACCCCTTCATCAAGGTTGTAGGCGTTGGGCCTATTATCATTAGTGAGGTGGTTTCGCTGTGATTTATGTATTCTCATTTTATGTATTTGTTGAATAATTAATAAAGAAAGTTTTGTGCATATTTTGATGCAAAGGACATGGGTGTCACCTCCCGTTCGAAAAACAAACAATAGCTGACACCTTCACTCGTTCCCATCTCATCTATTCTCTGACGACACCAGCATTGTCTCTGTTAAATATGGTGCTTTTCATCCCTCCCTACTATGTCGCCCTAGCATGGTGGATGGGCAGAAGCCCTAGATCCCACCATTCTCCATCCCCTCCCACACCTCCATCCTCCTCCATCACCGCCACACTAAAGTTTCTCCCCTTATCCTTAATATGTTCCCCTATTCTACTCGCACTACGGTGATGGCTACGGCGACATGCCATCCATGCCTGCCACTACATCGGTGGCTGTCACACGACCGCCATCATCCACAGCTGGAACTATTATGCCGAAGCTACATGTCCGCCATCTCGCGAGGTTGGTACTGTGATGGGCATGTCGTCCTTCGCGTGCCTCACTCTAATGGATGCATCGCCATGACTATTATCCTCCACACGCCTAATGCTTACGATGTTATCATGGATCTGGAAGACTGAGTAGATCGATTAGAGAAAGACCAAGAGACAACATGGTGAGAAACTGTCGGGGGGATGACCCTCGGGTAGGCCAAGCTAGGTCAACTAGCCGGCTCCAGGGAGGCCTGGCCGGATGGCCGCAGGACAAAGAACGACAACCGGGTGGACTGCTCCATCCTGTCCGCCCTCAAGATTCCCCGGTTGGCCCGTCTAGACGGGTGCCCAGAAGAGCCGGCTGGGTGGCCATGGCCGCCTCAGATCCGGTGGCCAAAGGTACGAAGGAGGTGATGCTCCTTGTTGAGCACACCCCTGGCTGGACAGGCTGGCACACCGCCCTGCCAGTGCTATAAGACGAGGGTGCCAAAGCGCCAAGGCTGGAAGCTGACAAGTAAAGCAACAGCTGACGAGTAAAGCACCAGCTGACAAGAAAAGTGCCAAGTTGATGAGTAAAGCATCGGGTGACACCCAAACCAATGGTGCTGGGACACTGTAGTGTTGTCCCCCTGTACTAAAGCTTGATCAGGTCCTGGCCCACCGGCTGGGCCCGGCTAGCCGGCCCGCTTTGGAAATCCAAAGCCCAAACAGTAAACCCTAGAGCCCATAATGTAACATACCTCTCCACCAGTATATAAGGCAGGGGTAGTGCTAGGGTTCTAGGTAGAGGTTACAAGCTACAAGTTCACTAGATTTCACCAGTTCAGTAGTTCATCTTCCTCTAGCTCTCCATAGCGGCTAGGGAAACAGCTCAAGGAGCACCTATACTGACCATTCACTCTCGATATAGTAGATCCTTGTAGGAATAGGAGTGTTACCCCGACAAGAGGGCTCCAAACCTAGGTACATTACTGTGTTTGCAGTATTTGTGCCCAACCCGTTGCGAGTAGCCACCGATAGCATCCTGATTGTCCCCTCTAATGCCATCATCGATGGCACTGCCGTGTTCCACACCACGATAGTTGGCGCCCACCGTGGGTCACAACGCTTCGGCTGGGGTCATCTTTCACACGGGACTTCCGCTTGTTACTGGTGAGCGAGTCGCCTCTGGCCTCGTACTCACTCTCGTCTCCCTCAACTGCATCATGGAGAATGCATCCTGCTTCAATGGGGAAACTTTCCCAAGTGAGGGCTCTATCATGCACTTCAGCGAGCACCGCATCTACATTGCCACCATCGCCGAGGATTTCTCTCGAAAGGTCATCACCGTCTCTGACACACCGCCTGGCTTCTCTACCCGGCGCCTCACTGTCAGGGTCATTATGGATAGTTCAAGCGAAGGCCATCGTCAGCGTCTAGAGCGCGACGTAGAAGGGAACAACACCACTCAGTGCAAGCAAGACCCAGATTCGCTGGCCGCCTCCATCTAGAACCTCCGCATGCCCATCGCCCCCCAAGGTGGATCCAACAGCGGCCACGGCTGTGCTGGAGGCCACACGCCAAAACCTCCTAGATGAAGCCGGCAAGGTCGCTGCATGCCAGCGCCGCCTGGACGCGACCATGCATGAATACAACAATGCGCACGGCTTCACCCGCCTACCCGGTGCCAACCAGCAGATTTTGCCCTAGGGCCACAACTTGGGCTCGGAACTGGGCCGTGCTGCTGACTCGCTTGTACACACGGCTCAGCCGGTTTACAATACTCCGTACAAGAACATGAGGGCCAGAGAAGCAGTCGCCGCTAAGCTAATCCACCTGGAGGGTGAAGAGCTGCGTCGCCAGCAGGCACGCGTTCAGCCTCTCGTGGCAACAGCCAAAAAGTAGCAAGCTGAGGCGAGACCAAGCCTCGGGGGAACAGCAAAAGCCAATAGCCTCGCCGGACAGCGGATCCGGTGACTGGAGGTAGCAAGGCCTCCTCTCCAAATAGGACGAGGCAAAACATCTGTCCACGTGGTGGATCAGCTGGCCGTGGGCATCATAACCCAACTACACGGCAGTCACAAGCAGAAACCATGCTCCAGCTGATGGAGCCAGGAAAGGGCCACGTCGTCAACCGATTGACGTATCCGAGAGAAGCCTCCTGCCCGCCAAGTCCCGCCTGATAGAGCGACTCGGTGCACGCGAGCCGGAAACGCATGACGCGCACGCACGCATCGACCTCTTGATGTAGGCACGTGCACTGGATGAGGAAAGCCCAACCGGCCCAAGATGTTCTGGACCATGCATCCAGAACGAACCATTTCCAAAGGTATTTTCACTCCCAAGGGACACGCCGAAGTACAACGGCATGGTCAAACCGGAGGACTAGCTAGTGGACCACGCTGGGCATCGCAAAAATCAACCGTCGGATAGCCGTGCACTACGCCCCCCTAATGCTCCTCGACTCGGCCAGAACATGGCTCAACAGCCTCCCCGACAACAACATCAACGCGTGGGTTGACTTCGAGCAGGCGTTCATCCGCAACTTCACCGGCTTCTACAAGCGCCGAGGTCACCCTAGCAAGCTCGCCCTCTATGTCCAGGGCAAAGACGAGTCCGACCGCTCCTACATCACCCTGTGGACAATCATGCACAACTCATGCGAGAGGGTGCACGAGCACCAAGCAGTTGACTTCTTCATCAATGGCTGCAGAGATGGAACCATGTTTAAGCATAATCTCCGCTGGGTGGAGACCACCACCATGGCCTAGACCATGGAAATCATGGACACTTACGCCACCACCGACATGGAAATGAAAAGGTCCATCCGCCTGGATGACCATCGGTAGATCGTCGTGGATGTCGCCATAGACCAACGCTAGCCATACGGAACAACAACAACTCTAGGCGGCACGACAACCGCCACGGCAAGAGGAAGGATGACCATCTGTTTAACCAATATGGTTCTAGGCATGTGGCAGTAGTTCAAGAGGACTCGGCTGCAGGCGGTAGCCAGAGGCAGAAGCCTGATGACCGGCTGCCTTAGCCCAAGTACACCATCGAATCGATGCTTGATGACCCGTGCAAGTTCCATAGTGGTGGCAGCAAGTTGGCTACACATACTATGCTAGAACCAGGGTTTGTGGGCTACCCCCGCCTCCGCCAGCCAATGGCCAGCAGGACAACCGCGAACGCTAGAACCGCTAGGATGAGGAAGGAGGAGACTATCCTCATCGGGTGGGGAAATACCACACCTTCACCACCGTGTCGGAGACCAAGCATAACAAGAGGCGCCACGAGGTGGAGGTGAACGCAATCATCCCCCTGTCCCTCAGTAATTAAACTGGTCTAAGCAAGAGATCATGTGGAACTAGAAGGACCAGTCGGACGTGCTGCCGCACAAGTGCACATACCCCATGGTCCTGGATCCCATCATCATCTCCAAGAAGCACTCGTACAGGTTCTCTTGCATCCTTGTTGATGGAGGTAGCAACATCAACCTCCTGTACCATTGGCATCAGCGAATCACAGCTAGAGCCATCCAGTAACTCCTTCCAGAGCCGTTCCGGGTCCATCGCATTCGCCCATCGGCAGGATCCGGCTGGACGTCATCTTTAGCATGGAAGACAACTTCCGCCGCAAGCCCATCTGGTTTGAGGTGGTCAACCTCTGTAGCGCATATCACGCCATCCTCAGACGCCCAGCGTTAACCAAGTTCATGGTGGCGCCGGACTATGCATACCTGAAGATGAAGCTCCCCGGGCAAAAGGGAGTAATCACCATTGCGGGGGACTACAGGAGGTCAGCGGAATGCGCCCCTTACGTCTCTAAGATAGACGAAGCCATGATCATCGCGGAGGAGAAGCGCATCATCTTGTAGAACATGGAGGCCCTGCAGGCGGACATGCCGGCTGGCGAGCCAAAGCCAGCTAGGGAGGCATAGTTCAAGCCATCAAAGGGCACCAAGAAGATCCTTCTCAATGAGGCCGAGCCGGAAAAGTTCGTCCTGGTCGGGGATGGAGTCGACAGCAAATAGGAAAGCACGCTCGTCGACTTTCTCCGTGAAAATCAGGATATCTTTGCATGGTCCCCCAAGAACATGCCTCGTGTTCCGAGGGAGCTTGTTGAGCACTCTTTACATGTCAGGTCGGATGCAAAGCCGGTCAAACAATCAATACGCCGCTTCACTTAGGAGAAGAGAAAAAACATTGGTGAAGAAATAACTCGACTACTCGCAGCTAGATTCATCATGGAGGTTCTCCACCCGGAATGGCTAGCAAACCCAGTGCTAGTTCTGAAAACGAACAAAACTTGGCGCATGTGTGTTTACTACACCAGCCTCAACTAGGCATGCCCCAAAGATCCATTCACCCTACAAGCTGTTGTCGTTTCTGGACGTGTATTCCGGTTACCACCGGATCCAGCTGAACCCCGCTGGTCAAATAAAGACAACATTCATCACCCCGTCTGGGGCTTACTGCTACACCACCATGCCATTTGGACTGAAATATGCAGGTGCCACGTACCAACGCTGCATGCAGAAGTGCCTGCAATCGCAGATCGGTAGAAACGTGCACGCCTATGTTGATGACGTGGTGGTCAAGAAAAAGGAGCGGCGGATACTCCTCGAAGACCTGAAGGAAACATTTGCCAACCTCCACCACTTGTAGACGAAAATGAACCAGGAGAAGTGCATGTTCAGCGTCCCAGCTGGCCAGCTCCTCGGTTTCCTCGTCTCAGAAAGTGGAATCGAGGCCAACTCGGATAAGATCGGTGCAATTGAGCGCATGCAGCCGCCGCAGAATTGACACAACATGCAGAAGTTCACCGGGTTCCTAGCCTCCCTTAGCCAGTTCATCAGCTAGCTCGGCGAGAAAGCAGACCCCCTGTACTAGCTCATGAAGGAAACGGACAAGTTTGTCTGGACGGTGCAGGCGGACAAGGCCTTCCTTGACCTCAAGCGGATGCTGGTGTACATTGCAGCTACCAACTGGGTTGTCAGCATCGTGATGGTGGTTGAAAGGCCAGAAGAAGGGAAGGTGCATCCAGTATAGCGCCTAGTGTATTACCTGAGTTAGGTGCTCTCACTATCAAAGCAGAACTACTCTCAATACCAGAAGTTGTTGTACGGTGTATACATGGCCGCCAAGAAGGTGAAGCACTACTTCCAAGAGCACTCCATCCGTATAGTGGCGCTAGCCCCCCTTTCAGAGATCATCGGCAGCAGGGACACCACTGACTAGGTGGTGAAGTGGGCGATAGAACTCGCCGCACACTGCATCCAGTACGAGCCAAGAACGTCGATCAAGTCTCAGGCCCTAGAAGACTTCCTCGTTGATTGGGAAGAGATGCAGTACCTGCCTCCATGCCCTGACTCCGCGCACTGGAAGCTACAAATTGACGGCTCCAAGATGTACAGGGGACTTGGAGCCTAGGTCGTCATCACATCTCCAAAAGGAGACCGGCTAGAGGACATGTTGTAGATCCACTTCCGGTCATCCAACAACATCGCCAAGTATGAAGCGCTCGTCCATGGACTCAAGATGGCAGAAGAAATATGCATCAGGCGCATCCTCTGCTTTAGTGACTCGGACCTAGTTGTGCAGCAAGTATCAGGCGATTGGGATGCCAAGGACACAAACATGGAACTATACTGATTCTTCGTGTAGCAGTTATGCACCTACTTTAAAGGATGTGAGTTTCACCATGTGCCTTGAGCGAACAACGAAGCCGCGAACGCACTCGCTCGTGTCTGGTGAACAAGAGCAGCAATTCCGCCTAGAGTCGCCCTTGAACATCTGCGCAAGCCCTCCATCACGCCATCTCCATAATTCGACTCCATCATGCTGGATGCGGACCCGAGGACTGCCGGCTCCTGGCAACCGGAAGCCGCAGCTAAGGCCCCGGGGACTGCCGCCTCCATCACAGGGACTGTCGGGCTGAAGGCCGCGACACTCTCGGCCGGCTCCGGTAGCCCGGGGACTACCGGCTCCGCTCTTCCACCCGGTAGGCCACCCGACGATCTCGAGCCGGCCTGGAGCGAGGAAATCAAGTTGATCATGGAGACCGTGTGCGCCATCCGGGATACCCCTCCATGGGCCAAGCCATTCATGAACTTCCTGGATAAAGGAGAGCTACCCAACTAAGAGTTCGACGCAAGGAAGGTAAAGTGTAGAGCAAGCACATACACCATCATCAACAACGAGATTTACAAGCACATTGTTGGCGTTATCTACCAGCGCTGCGTTAGCCAAGAAGAGGGGATCCGGCTACCGGTAGACATTCACCAAGGCGAGTGCAGTCACCACGCATCGTCACAAGCCATAATGGCAAAGGCATTTTGCCATGGGTTCTACCGGCCCATAGTGCTAGTTAAGGCACAAAATGGTTACCAGCGATTCGCCCATCAGAAACACACTCCATCGGCAGCACTCAATACAATCCCCATCACCTGTCCCTTTGCCATTTGGGCTTGTGTTGGAAATATGCCCTAGAGACAAATAGTTGTAAGGACTATTATCATATTTCATATAGTTTATGATTAAGTTTTATATCATGCTATAACTGTATTGAGTGGAAACATCAATACTCGTGTGATATACAAACAACCAGGGGTTCCCAGTGAAACTCTAGTCACTGTTTCATTGGTTAACAGATGATCATGTTTCCTGATCATGTGGCATTTATGCCAGTTGAAAATGGAGTCAACTCATTATGAGAATGAGATGATGAACCAATACCCAACCTAAACATCGTGACCTGATCATGTCACGAAGTTCAAGTTACGATGATTAGAAATGGATCCTCATAGACTATTCCTTAGACCGTGAGGCTATATCAATCACTGTCTCCTGAGAGTGCTTTGATAGCATCACGCGCCACTTGGTAATACAGTGGTTATAAAGGTGTGTTCAGGTACTCGTAGGAAACCGTTGAGGCAATATATGTCAAGAGCGGGATTTGTCCGTCCATGTGACGGGAAGATACTCAAAGGGCCCACTCGGAGAAGATATATCTAATAGCTGCGCAGCGTGTGATTTAATCACGGGGATATCACTTATCGGAACGAGTCAAGTAGCATTGTTTGGTAACGATATTGAACACGACATGGTGATGTCATTGATCAGATCTCAGGCAATGCAACTATTGAGAAACAAAGGGAATAAGACACGACTGTCTCGATTCAAACAACGAAAGATCTTCGTGGAACGCACATGGGTCACATGGCCATCCAGGTCCCTCTGTCGATCATTGGTGCGGGAGTGTCCTGATTATGTCTAGAGTGTTCCCGAACCATGGAGTATCACACTTAGAGAGTGTTTATAGGATCGGTAGAATCGCTAAAGAATTGTAGTGGGAAAACCGGAAGGGTTTCGGTAAGTCCGGAGGATGTCTGGAGTGGAGGTGAAAGGTTTTCCATAGCCACGGAGGTTGAATAATATATGAATGAATGTTAAATATTGATTTAATCATTTATTCATAATTATTTAATAAAGAGAAAATCAATTTAAGTCGTCATAGGCTTAATGGGCCAATTCCCGGAGGGGAGAGGGCCCATTAGGGAAAGGAGAGAGGGAGAAGGGGCCAAGGGGGTGGCTGGCGCCCTAGTGGGCCAGCCTCCCCGCGCGGGGCCCATGGGGGTGGCCGGCGGTGCCACCCCTCCCCCCTCCTCTCCTTTAGTCCCATCCCAGGACTTTGAGGGAGTTAGTACCTCCCCTCCCCCTATATATAGTGGGGGTATTTTGCCAGATAAATATACCAAATAATCAATAAAGGTCCTCTCACTTTTGGGAGGACCTCTAATTGATATTTGCTCTCTCTCCCTCTCTCTCTCGTGACCGTGGTCCCAAGTCTGGACTACGCGAACGAGAGACATCTTCACCGCAGAGCCCTGTCGTGCTGCGGGATTCGGATCCAGCAGCTCTACTTTCGCAACTACTGCTGGATCGGGGAAGCGGGAGTCATTGTCAGGCACCGGACGTGTGTAACTCTCCGCGAGGTGTCACACTTGAGGCACTCAAGTCGTTGGACCCACGGGAGCACAATGACTTCATCACAACCTTGAGGTCGGCTTCGGCTCGTCTACATCAACCACGCTCTCCTGAGCGTTGACAACGCTTTTCGGTCTTCAAGGGTATGTTCACGAAAACCTCCTCCCATTACTGTATTACTAATAGATAGGTCCTGGCAGCTTCAGGGGTTCAGGGGCGTAGGGTAAAATTTTATTCTTTTCATGCGCGGAACCCCTATAGTGGTATCCGAGCTAGATCTATGCGTTGTAATGCTAGTATGGGTAGAACACACGAGATGTAGCGTGTGGGCATTTGCTGACTCCTGTATTAATGAGCTCGTTGGGGAACCCTAAGAGGAAGGTATGATGAGCACAGCAGTAAGTTTTCCCTCAGTATGAAACCAGGGTTATCAATCTAGTAGGAGCAAGGAAACACCCCAAAGGTGTAGCTAGCTGAACGTTGGCAGGGCGCACTACCGGTGCCAGCAGCAACGTGGAGACCTGCACAACGCAACCACAGAACTCGGTCCCCAACTTGCGATGAGGTTTTTAGTCTCACCGATTTTGCTGAAAACAAAGGATTAAATGTATCGAATGGAAGGAGGTAATAGTTTGCAGAAAGTAAATACAAAGCAGTAAACAGTTTGTAGATTGTATGTAAAAGAAAGGACCGGGGTCCATAGTTCACTAGAGGTGGCTCTCCTTAAGATAGATAACATGCTGGGTGAACAAATTACAGCGGGGCAATTGACAAACATCGAGAAAGCATACAAGCATATACTAATCATCTTGACTCCTTTGAGATTCGATTGGGCATTATAACATTATACATAGACCGCCATCCAACTGCATCTATGACTAATAATCCACATTCAGGTTATCATCTGAACCTCCTCCAGTATTAAGTTGCAAGCAACAAATTATTGCTTTACGAATTGCGTGTGAAGTAAACAATACGATTGTTCTATGAACAAAGGATTGTTGTTTTCTCCCTAGTAGCAACAGCACATCTAGTACCTTAGAGATTTCTGTCACTTCCCCAGATTACCAGACGCATGAACCCACTATCGAGCATAAATACTAACTCTTGGAGTTGCTAGCATCTACTTGGCCAAGATAGCTACTAACAACGGAAAGGATGCAAGATCACAAATAACAAAGACATGATAGAATCAATAATCAATCTGAAATAGCATCTCAATATCCATCTGATCCCCACAAACACAACATGCAGAATTACAAATAGATGATCTTGATCATGAACGGAGCTCAAGAGATCTAGACATGAAATCACAGCCATCTAGCTAATACATGGACCCGTAATCCAGAGATGAACTACTCACGCATCACCCCAGAGGCTTGCATGATGATGAAGAAGGCCTATAGGGTGAAATACCCTCTCCGGCAGGGTGCCGGGAAGAGCTTCAGATTCCTCCCGATCTAGGGATGGAGATGATGGTGGCTATAGACTCTTTCATGGAATTTTGATCAGGTACTTATGGTTTCCGTATAAGAGGCAATATATGGGCAGAAAGAGAGGCCGAGTGGGTGTTGGGGTCGGCCAGACCACCCCCTAGCGTGGGCCAGGTGGTGTGGCCGGGCCCTAGCCCCTCTCTGTCTTGTATTCTGGCTCTAGAAGTCTTCCGATAAAATAGTGACTTTGGCTTTTGTCCCGTCCAATTTCGAGAATATTCATTTTGTGACTTCCTGAAACCAAAAACAGGAGAAAAATGCAGCTGGCACTGTGGCTCTTGTTAATAGGTTAGTCCAAGAAATCAGATGAAAAGTACTCCAAAGTGTGGACAAAACAAAAGAAAGTAGATAAAACCAAGCATGGAACATCAAAAATTATAGATACATTTGCAATGTATTAACATCCCCAAGCTTAACTCCTGCTCGTCCTAGAGTAGGTAAGTCATAAAAAGAAAGAATAATTTTTGAGGTGACATGCACCATCATAAACTTGATCAAAGTATGTGTAAACCATTCAAAGCTGGGATCATAGTAGTTCAATCATGACATGAAAGACAAAGTTCTAGCAACAAGACAAAGAAACTATGTTGCAACATGAAAAGGCACAAACAAAAGATTCATGAATAAAAATGCTTTGCAAGACGTTTGTTTGTTTCATATAAAGAAAACATAGCATAATAGTATTCAGCTTGTCCCTCATAGAGTAGAAAATATAAATGCATAGGACACCTTCAAAAGTTCATAAGAGTGACTTGATACAAATAGTTTAAAACAAGCAATATCAAATTATGCATCAGTCAACTAGTCTTGGGACAATGCACATAGAACTAAGAATGGCCACTGTGCTCTCAAAGTACGTGCATAAAGGTAGAAGGTGCAGACTCGATATAATGGTGGAAGAAGGGCCTTCATAGAAGGAAGAAGAGATTCAAGTTTCATAAAGAGCTTCCAAAAATTATGGTACTTATAGCTTTCAGCTCTCATTGCCCCTATCATAAGCATCTTGAAGTGATTAAGGTTAAAGTGAACAAACTATGGTGTACATGCTTGACGAAGTATAAGTTAGAAATCTCATGTCCCTTGAATACGAGGGCCGCTCCTCATGATACTCAAGTTTAGTCACCGGTAAGTTCTTGTCATCGTAAGTACATGTGTATCATAGAGAACTGCCAACGGGGTACCCCTTGCCCGATGATACGGAAGAATCCCTATAACAAAATGACAAGGAAAGCAGACAACGAGCATCTCAGCAATATTCTTATTTACCATGGGAATATGGTGCTTTTTTTCTCTTTCTTCTTTTCATAATCTCATTTTCCTTTTTTTCTCTTTTTCTCAATATAGGACTCTTTTTTATAAGAAAAATGCTCCATAGACAACTCATTATGGTTGCGCTGCAGGTTTCCACCATGTCAGCATGGATTAGACCAGCGGCCCAGGCGTTTCTCTAACACATATACATAACTCCATGGACTTACAAGCTCCCCTTTCATTTCACACCGACGACATCCATAGACAAAAGAGCATGATATCAACTAGGTACAAAGTACCCGTGCAATGTTTAAAGCGTTCCCCATGACATCATGGTTCTGCTAATCCCCAACCAATAAGTGCAAGCATATACAACATAGACGACACAATGGTTCAAGTTTATTAAGGGCAAGAAAAGTAAAGTGTGCCATCAAGTTCTGAGAGCTTTAATCACTAGTTTTCACATAACAAGTTTAATAAGGAAGGTAAAGAAAAGAATGAATATACTTGGAATAGCATAAGCTAGTAGGTAGGTATGATGGACTCTTTGGAATAACTTGGTTTAGGGAGTTGGATGCATGAGTGGAACTCATACTTGGTTGTGGAGGCTAGCAAAAGACTGGGAGCGACAAACTAAGAGAGCAGTAATGGCCATAATCATGAAGAGCGTCAAAACATCATTGATCAAAGCATAAAGTGATATTACAAGTTGAAAAATAAAGGATCATAAAGGCTATGGTGACTTGAGATAGTCATAACATGGTGTGAGCATGCACCATGTCAACCCAAATAAAGCATCAAAGGAGAATACCACAATACTATGCTTTAATATGCTAAAACAACGCATGATTCATCCAGGAACATTAACCAATATCAATTGTTTATAACAATTCATGCTACAACAAAGAATATTACGCATAAAGCCAAAACAATATCAAGCATGGCATGACAAAGCATAGGCCACAGTCAAAAACAAGCTCTCTTTACCAATTAAGCATGAGCTTTCCTACTCTTTTCCAAACCAAACCAAACTATTTGAAAACCAATGTATGAAAGAGGGGGTCGAACCAATTTATTCAGAAAACTAAGCAAACAAAGCAAACGAAAAACCAAAACGAAAACTAAAAACAAGACGCTCCAAGAACAACACAAATGTGCATGAAACAATAAAAATGAAGCGTTTGGAAGTAACCTGGGATTTTTATTGATGAAGAGGGGGATGCCTTGGGCATCCCCAAGCTTTGACGCTTGTAATTCTTGGATATTTCTTGGGGTGACACGCGTGGCATCCCCAAGTTTGAGCTTTAGTCCATCCTTCATCTCATTACTTATTCCTTCCATACACCTGAAATTTTTCCTTCATACAAAACATCACACAAGTCTTTAGGTTTAGTTCACACACCAATAAACTTCCATTAGAACACTATCTACTGTAGAACTTCCCTCAAAAAGCTCAATTCCCCAAAAGAACTCAAAAAGGAACCAACAAGAAGCAAATGCAAAAAATGGCAGAAATGTGTCAAAACAGACCAGCAGGTAAAGGCGAATTTTTTCGAAGACCTTGTGTTGCTCAAATTAAAAAGTGTTAAACTAACGAAAGTTAGATAACGGCCTAGGGCAGAACCACAATAATTCACGCCTCGAAAGGACGTACAGAGATTTTACACGAATTTTTATGGTGAAGCACAAAAATCTGTTTCAGGACAACAACTTTCCTAATCATTACTTCTTCTTATTAGAGGTTACTCTTGGCACAAAAAGCAAATAAAAAGGATAAGGAGCGGTTATTACTGAAGAAATAACTTCCAAGAATCATCTAAAACTTTTGGGTTATCTCACAATAAGTACTTTTCTTTAACGCCTTTAAGTTAGGCATAAGAAGCAAAAAGAAGAATCAGGTGTTCTCAAATGAAGAAGCATTAAGAGAAAATTTTGTTTTCATAGGAGAGGCAAAAGAAATCTTCTCTCTCTTCTTAGGGAAGTTTTCTATACCTTTCTTGAGTGGGAGTTGATATTTAATGGTGCCTTCTTTCATATCAATAATGGCACCAACAGTTCTAAGAAAAGGTCTTCCCAAAGTAATAGGACAAGAAGCATTGCATTCAACATCCAAAACATAGAAATCAACGGGGACATAGGCATTGTTAACAATAATAAGAACATCATTAATACTCCCCATGAGTTTCTTTTTAGCATTATCATCAACTGGGACATTCAAGTAACAATCTTCAAGTGGTGGCAAATCAACATATCATAAATCCTTCCAGGCATAATAGAAACACTACTATCAATATCACATAAAGCTTTGAAATCAAAGTCATTCACTTTCATATTAATGATGGGTTCCCAACCATCTTCTTGTTTTGTAGGAATAGAAGCTTTATGTTTCATCTTTTCTTCTTTAATCTTTATGAGAGCATCAGTAATGTGTTTTGTAAAAGCCATGTTCATAGCACTAGCATTAGGACTTTTACCAAGCTTTTGTAGGAACTTAATAACTTCAGAGATGTTGCAACCATCAAGATCAAAACCATAATTTTCATCTCAAGTAGTAGAACTATTACGAGCCTCAACACTAGTGGTGGTAATAGTAGAAACATTAGTGTTTCTAGCAATTTCATATTCTCTTTCCCACTTAGCATGCAATTCAGCTAATAGTCTAACATTTTCATCAATTCTCACTTGTATGGCATTAGTAGCTGCAAAGGGATTATCAATAGTTTCCGGTTTAGCAGCCGTTTTATTCAAAGAAGATTGAGCTTCAGCAAGTGATGCTATATTTCTTTCAGCATTAAAGAGTTTTTCCTCAATAGTTTTATTGAAAGCACTTTGTTTACTAATAAAGTCTTTAAGCATAAGTTCAATTTCAGAGGGAGCACTCCTATTATTGTTGTAGGAATTTTCGTAAGCATTAACATTGTTGGGAGGATATGGCTTATAATTGTTGTTACCAAAATTATTCCTATAGGCATTGTTGCTAAAATTGATATTTCTTATGAAGTTCACATCAACTTGCTCTTCTTGAGCAGTCAAAGAATCTAAAGGAAAATTATTTGGATCAATATGGGCTTTCCCATTCACAAGAATAGACATAATAATATCAATCTTATCACTCAAGGAGGAGGTTTCCTCAACAGAATTTACCTTCTTACCTTGTGGAGCTTTTTCAGTATGCCATTCAGAATAGTTAACCATCATATTATCCAGAAGCTTTGTTGCAGCACCCAAAGTAATGGTCATAAAGGTACCTCCAGCAGCAGAATCCAATAGGTTCCTTGACGAATAGTTCAATCCTGCATAAAAAGTTTGGATGATCATCCAAGCAGTCAGTCCATGAGGGGGAAAATCTTTACCAAAGATTTCATTCTTTCCCAAGCTTGAGCAACATGTTCATTGTCAGATTATTTAAACTTCATTATTTCACTTCTCATAGATATAATCTTAGCAGGAGGATAGTATTTTCCAATAAAAGCATCTTTGCACTTAGTCCAAGAAGCAATACTATTCCTAGTTATGGAATTCAACCATTCTTTAGCTTTTCTCTCAAAGAGAAAGGAAACAATTTCAGCTTAATAATATCACCATCTATATCCCTATGCTTTTGCATCTCACATAGTTCAACAAAGTTATTTAGATGGGCAGCAGCATCTTCATTACCAATACCAGAAAATTGCTCTCTCATAACAAGATTGAGTAAAGCAGGTTTTATCTCAAAGAAAGTAGCTTCAGACACAGGTGGAGCAATAGGTATGCTCATAAAATCATTGTTGTTGGTGCTAGTGAAGTCACACAACTTAGTGTTTTCAAGAGTAGTCATTTTTTGTGTTTTTGATCAAGAAAGCAAACTAGTAAAATTATTTTTTTTGTGTTTTTGATAAAGAAACAAGCAAACAAAGCAAAAGTAAAGTAAGCAAAACAAAAATAACAAAGTAAAGAGATTGGTTATAAGGGACTCCTCTTGTGAAAATGTCCTTGACTCCCCGCCAACGGCGCCAGAAAAAGTACTTGCTGACTTGTGTATTAACGAGCTCGTTGGGGAACCCCAAGAGGAAGGTATGATGAGCACAACAGTAAATTTTCCCTCAGTATGAAACCAAGGTTATCAATCCAGTAGGAGCAAGGAAACACCCCAAAGGTGTAGCTAGCTGAACGTTGGTAGAGCGCACTACCGGTGCCAGCAGCAACGTGGAGACCTGCACAACACAACCAGAAAACTCTGTCCCCAACTTGCGATGAGGTTGTCAATCTCACCGGTTTTGCTGAAAACAAAGGATTAAACGTATCGAATGGAAGGAAGTAATAGTTTGAAAAAAGTAAACACAAAGCAGTAAACAGTTTGTAGATTGTATGTAAAAGAAAGGACCGGATCCATAGTTCACTAGAGGTGGCTCTCCTTAAGATAGATAACATGCTGTGTGAACAAATTATAGCAAGGCAATTGACAAACATCGAGAAAGTATACAATCATATACTAATCATCTTGACTCCTTTGAGATTCGATTGGGCATTACAACATTATACATAGACCGCCATCCAACAGCATCTATGACTAATAATCCACCTTCAGGTTATCATCCAAACCCCCTCCAGTATTAAGTTGCAAGCAACAGATTATGCTTTACGAATTGCATGTAAATTAAACAATACGATTGTTCTATGAATAATACGATTGCATGTAAACCATGCAAGATCACAAATAACAAAGACATGATAGAATCAATAATCAATCTGAAATAGCATCTCAATATCCATCGGATTCCCGCAAACACAACATGCAGAATTACAAATAGATGATCTTGATCATGAACGGAGCTCACAAGATCTAGACATGAAAGCACAAAGGAGGAGAACCAGCCATTTAGCTACTACATGGCCAGGCCTGGTCGTGCGGCCAGGTGGTGTGGCTGGGCCCCAGCCCCTCTCCGTCTCGTATTCTGGTTCCATATGTCTTCCAGTAAAATAGTGACTTTGGCTTTTGTCCCGTCCAATTCCGAGAATATTCATTTTTCTGACTTCCTGAAACCAAAAAGAGCAGAAAATAGGCAGCTAGCACTATGGCTCTTATTAATAGGTTAGTCCAAGAAATCATATGAAAAGTACTCCAAAGTGTGGAAAAAACATAAGAAAGTAGATAAAACCAAGCATGGAACATCAAAAATTATAGATACATTTGAATTGTATCAACGTTGATCTTTTAGTTGTTACCCTCCCACGTGTACTTGTGTATACCGCAGCAATGCTTGATGAAGCGGCTCCCAACCGACTTTACACGTTCATTCACGAGACTGGTCCATGCTTGACATACGGCTTGTACCGTATAAAGTGGCTTAGGGGGGTGTCTGTCTCTCTCGCATTAGTTGGTATGCCATTTTCTACGGAGGACCCCGAAAGGGGTGTTGTAGAGACAACTACTTGATCAGCGTTGTGCTGAAAGTTCGTAAGTAAGAACGGTTCTTGTGCGAAAGCCCATTCAGCCACGTAAAACATGCAAAGATAAAGTAGAGGCGTCTAACTTTGTTTTGCAGGGGGGCTTTGCTTTGTGATATGGTTGTGGCAAAGGTAAAGTGATTAACTTTTGTTACGTAGTAGTAGATAGTCACGGAGGTGACGGACTACCACGCCGGAATGACACCAGTACCCTGGTGTCTACGGCACCGGAACCCTAGCGCCGGAATCCGGTGTCGACAGATGGAGATCACGACGTGAAGGACCATACCACATCGCATTTACAGTCAATGTTATTCTTTGTATATCTTATAGTGTGCTAGTATTAGATACTCGACGGTATCCTAATAAGATGATCCCTATTAAAATTACCAACGATTGTGTTCTCCCTCAGTGTGCACCACCAAGAAATTTCTTCGATATGAGGCCGGTCGTGATGATCAGGTGTCAGACATATCTACGTTCGCATACGGTGGATATAAGCCATGTTGCACAACAAATACACTAAGGTTGAGTTGGCGAGCCTAGCATGTACAGACATGGCCTCGGAACACGATGGTCGAAAGATCAAGCTCGAGTCGCATGAATGATGTGACCGATGTTTAGCGTCCACCCTTGAACCCATATTGATGGCCGTGATGATCGGGGGAGATGTGGTTGACAGGGGTCGTGTTATCACTAGGAACCCTTCTGGGATAGGTGTTTCTGAGTGGAGTTATTATTAACTCATTTAATTATAAAATTAGTCTAAATTCCTTTTTGCAATTATAAATGTAGAAAAGTTCTCCCTGATGCCACCTTTCCTGTTGATGATTGATTGGTTAGAAGGAGAGAAGCTCAGGTTAGATGGATCAAACTTCTCCATATGGGTTGCGCGTCTCCACGTTCTCCTTAGCGAGAATGACGTGGTGGACTACGTACTCGACGGGATGGATTTGGATCAGCCCATTGACCTAGAGACCCCATAGCAGCGGGAAGACCGCTATCTCCGTCGGGAGATGGCCTCCTTCATTTTAGTTACTATGTGTTTCAGAATGGAGGATGAGCTGTGGCCTTTCGTGGGTGATGTCAACCCTCGTTTGGTAATGCTACAGCTTAGGACACATTTCGTGGAACAAGCACGCACATGGGAGCATGAGCTGATGGGAGACTTCCACTCCATTCAGATGGAGGAGAACTCATCACTTGACGACCACTTGGAGCGCATGCATGATGTGTACATCAGGCCTGCATACTTCCTGGATAGCTGGATGATGGGCTCTTTTGCAAATGGCGTTGTGCTGCGGTCGCTGCCACCAAGCTACCAAGCACAAGTCAAGATTTGCATTATGAGAGGTGACGCGGAAACAATAGATTTCCACGAGTTCATATAACATTTCAAAGGTGTGGTGGTTGAACTCGGTGTCACTGGGGTCATCAATGACAAAGGTATATATTTGATATACCATTTTATAAATGTTATAATCTTGCAAACACATTTGCAGTGTTAAGTATATTTGATACATGTTCTGTTTTGCTGAAAACAGATCCTTCTACATGAGAGGTGCTTGTTGGAGAGGAGGTGACGTTGTGTGCTGATGGAGAGCATGATGAGGATGGCCAACGACGCTCTCCCTCGACATTTATCACTTAGTTTATGGTTTTGGATAGTTATTGTAATCAAAATATTATGAACCTCTTTAGTGTGTCTCACACTTTGTGAGATGGTTATTCATATGAGTTTGTAACAAACAGTTGTTCTACTTTTATGAATGATTTCTATTTGTGTTCATATCCTGTTTGATTATATGTGATTTATCCTTGTTATTTGAAGCTAATTGATAATGCATGAACATTTGTAAAATATTGAAATGCCTTAAAATACCCAACTTAATGATATTTCATTAATGAATGAAAACCATTGTTTAAATACAAAGTTATGTTGATAATATGTGAAAGTCATTTGATTTCTTATCACATATAATTCATGCCTAAGTTTGGCAAATTAACTTGAACACCATGTATTACTTGAATACAAAGCGTTTAATGAATTGTTAAAAGTAAATGAATATTCAATGTATTGTGTTTTAACGAAAATGGTAATTATCATTATATGATTGTTTAAATGCGTAAATAAGTTTACCAAAGGAAACATAAGTATGAAGCTATTTGATTTGATCAAAGTGTTTCGTCAAATATAAAAGAGAATCTAATTACTATGATTTGATCAATAGTTATGAAATTCGACTTTATAAGAATGGCATAAAAGTAATTGTGAAATGCAAAGCGTTTTGAAACGTCAAAATGCAAAGCATCACAATGTGATATTAGATATCAAATTGGGTTAATAGATGGCACCAAATAAATTGTTGTAGTGTAGATGTAGAGACCATTAGTTAAGAAATAGTTAGCACTCAATTAGAATGTAGTGAACCATTTGTATTTGTAAAAGTTTTGGGGTTATTCGATATAACCAAAACAATAGCGAATAAGTCCTTGTAGAGTATTCATTGGAAATGTTGAATACGAAATCCATAGCTAAACCAAAAGAGAAGCAAAAACTTGTATTGCTTGGATTTTGGTGCATTTTTGACAAAGCTCACTTTTAGTGATATTTCTCGATTATGGAGCAAATGGAAGATAGTGAAAAACATGATGAGGATTCAAATCCCTGCATTAGAGTGTTGAGAAGCGCAATGGAAAACGTTCCTGAAACGATTCTCTTCATAAAGAAAAGAATCAATGATATTGATCATTGTGTTTTCCCCACCGGTGTTTTCACTACATTAAGTAGGATTCTAAATGTAACCCATATCTTGTATGGAGACATTTTTGAATCATTTGTCATGATTCTCGGAATATGACATACCTACGAACTACTAAGGAAATAATGGTAAGCTAAAGTTATGAGAAATCCCATAGCAAAATTCCCTTGAGATTAGAAAGCAATTCATTGCTGAATCTCACAAGTAAAAGGAGTTACTTGGAATTTTCCCAAATGACTACAAAGCCAGTGTGGAAAAGGGGATGAATGAAAAAAGCACAATTTGTCAAGTATTGGACGAATTCAAATGAATTTGATTCAAGTGTGCTGAATGTCTAGTGGATTTAAAACTAGTAATGGTACTAGTATCTCATAGTAAATCTCCAAGTTTGATATTTGATCAAAGGATTTTGAAATTGTTCAAAATAGTGAGTAGATGTGGAATTTTCATGAAATTGAGTGGGAGCTATGAAAGTCTTCCTAAAACAATATGTGATTGACATATTTTTGAGTGGGAGCTTATATAGTGATTCTTAAGTGTGTTAAGAATAAAGGCGCAAATACTTATAAATAATGATTTATAAGATGTAGAAGTTGATAATAGGTGTATTATGATATTATGTAGTATTCCATAAGGGATTCTGGAAAGGGTTTCAGAATAGAAGTTAATTAAGGAACTGGTCCTTAATAACTCAAGTTAGGAATGGTATTAAGTTTAACATCAATGGTTGAAAAGAAAGAAAAGGGTGATCATCATGCACTATGTTGAGACATAGTTTCTATCTTAGAAAACCATGATGTTAACTTAGCATAATATGTGATCCAAATAAGGAACGTTTGAAAGAGATTAAGTTCGAATCACAGAACGTTGAGCTGAGTTTTGTCCGCAGTGTCTAACAGAGAAATGTAGACATGTTTTACAAATCCATAAAGGATGACATATCTTAAAACATAAAGAGTTATGTTATGAGGGAATATGTTGGAAACTCCCGTAATACCGATTAGAGTCAAGTAGGAAGCGAAGTGAACAAAAACATCAAAAGTTGCACAGAGTGCATTGGTGTTTCGATGAATACATTTATAATAATAGATAAGGGTACCATCTAAAGTGTTGTATAGTGTTATGGCGGGGCTAGTTCGCTTTTAACATAGAATGATGTGTCCCAGGGCACAGTGCCAATGAGAAATCCCTCGAGGTTGATCTAAAGTCACTGTAGGCTCCTGGAATCAGGCCTCGTTCTGCTGCCATAGCGACGATGCATACACACAGATGTTATCATGTGATGATAAAGTATTAATGTCAATGAGGGTGACATTAGTAAGTTGCAAAGGAGTTGGGACTGTAAAGTACATAGCCAAGACTCAACCTCTTCCATGAGCAAGCATGTTGAGGGTATCGGATATATGCTGCCAATGATTAAAGAATTCACCGGGTGGTGCCTGGAAGGGCGGCACATTCGATCCACTCGTTGACCCACCTGGTAAGTACCCAGGCAACTACAACATGGGGAATATATTGCGAGCATTAAACAATAAGACAAGGGCACATAAGGTGGAGATATTAAGTTAACAACTTACCCACGATAAGGCAAAAGGAGGTGTAGGAATACTCCTCGGTGGAGCATTCAAAAGCTATTGGTTCACAAACCAGCTCATAATCTGGTGCTACTGATGCATCTGCGTCGGCTGCTGGTGCTCCTTAAGCTCCTGCTCCAGCTGTGCCTGCTGCTGTTGGGACTCCTCTCAGATTCTCTGTTCCCTTGTTTCCATCTCCGCCTACATTGTTTCACCACGATGTCATTAACATTGCAATGGAAAACATGAATTAATCGTAGAGGACCGAGGAAGAACATACCCGTAAGCGGTCGATTGCTATATCCGATGCCTATGGGCGGGTCTACACCTGAGGCCCGCCACTCTTACAACCACTATGGGCCTAGCGTAGAGATGAAATGGTCATTGGGTCGACGGACACGTCACCAATCCATAGACGACCATGCTTCAGGCCTTGTCCCGCCAGCACCGCAACCTCGGGGTCAAACTCCTCGGTGAGTGGATCGGAGTTCTCGCCGTGCTTCTCCTTGTACCCCATGATGTACGTCGCACAATTGACCTCGGATACATCATTGACCCACATGGACCCCGTCTTAGGATGCGGCGTCTTCCTGGTCTTCATCTTTTTTAAAGGCCAAATAAGCTTGGCATCGCGCCTGTTGCAGTTTCCAACGAAAGAGAACATGTAATAAGTGAAGGGGGACACCCTTGCGCAGTAAACAATCACGTGAAAGCAAAGAATGAAGGAAGCCTTTGCTCACCTCTCTTTGGATGTGAAGGCTGAGGGGGGTTGCTTCCTTGGATATGTGATCCACCTCCCATCTCGTCCCGCCTCTTCTTTACCTCCTCGTGCTTCTTGAGGTACTTGGCGGACGTCCACCACATTACCATTGCCAAAAAGCACCGTCTGTTGTTACCAACATACTGAGGAGGGTTCTAAATTCACAAGGTACACCTATTAGTACAACAAAAACTACATGGCATTCAAGAAATTAATAACACATAAATGCAACTACCTGCAGCTACTGCCACGGTGCCATGAGCGTTTGCCGAGCCTCGTCCTTAGTCATCCAAACATAGCGGTCGGTGTGCCATTCGCGGACGCAATGAACACGTGCCTCGTAGTGCATACCAGTCACCCTCCTCTTGCACATCTCGTGTAGGACCGCACCACACTGCCTTTCACAACTAGCAGCCCTCGTGAAGTATTGCTAAAACCATGCACATAGGTAAACATGGGGCCAAACCCATTAGTGCAACTAGTGTCAACCTCGGAGTGTTAGAATGTTGAGAAGCTAAGTAACATACCCAGAATTCCTTTACAACCCTCTTTTGCATGTTGCCGCAGTCGGTGTCCAGATCTGGGGCGTAGATGTAGGGCTTCCAAGTCCAAGCTATATCGATGCCACCACTAGGGAGATCGACAAGCCCAAGGAAATTGTGCCTAAGAAGGCCTCTAAGGATGTTCGTGTAGTTGCGTCCCCCACGACGACTCGGATCATCATATGTGAACGAACTGCCCAATGAAGAGCCAAAATTAGTATGTATGTGATGAAAATTTCGATAATGATGAAATTTCGTTAATGAAAAGCCAAAATCAGCATTTACCTCTTTCCTGCGGGCACGAGAACAACATTTCTATAGGGCGACATATTTATCCTGAGGAGTCTCGTTGTCCCACGCTTATACGGTTTCTTCTCACGTGGCTTCAGATTTTCAGAGGGTGGCATGTACTCCTCCTCCGCTTGCGGTTCCCAAACTAGGTTGGGGTCAGGCTCAAACGGTAGAACCCCCAGCCCCTCATCCTCCGAGTGGTCCTCCTACTCGTCCTCCCCACCCTCCTCCTCCTCCTCGTCCTCCCCTCCCTCCTCCTCATCCTCATCCTGCTCCTCTCCCTCCTCCTGCTCCACCTCAGCATCATCAGCATCGTCCTCATCCTCGGGTGGGGGAGGGGGGCTAGGATCCTGCCTCCCACGCCTACCACGCGACTGGGGAGGGCACGGTGGAGGACTATCACGCTGTGTCGAGCCCAATGTTGTAGCTTTTTTGAACCACTCGGATTCGTCACAATGCCTGCCAAGTTCTTGAGCTTTTTTTGAATGCCCTTGCCCTTTCCTCCTGTCATGTTTCAATCACCTACAAACACAATGAAAAGAGTAGTTTATTAGTATGCAATGTAAATAAACGGATATTTGTAAAAGCAACAAAGATATAAATAGATGAACATTAGTAAAAACAACAAATAGCATAGAGTTCTAACAAACATAGCAGAAAGTTCTTACACATAAACCAGCTCGACATTCACTATTACACAGATTTATTACAAAAGGGCTGGCCTCACAATTACTACAGCATAGATTAGAAGACTATGTCGACATTAGTAATAATTGGACCACATGTTTCATCATCGCTATCAGGCTCTTTTCACCAATAATCATCAATGAAACCTGGAGGTGGTCCCTTTGGATCGAGGTCAATGCCTTCTTTGAATGCCTCTAGCAAACTCACGTCTTGCTTGTCACGGACATCCTCATCTTCATCTTCTGCATTGTCTTCCTCCATGCCCGCATCTTCTTCTTGTTCATCATCTACGACCATGTCATCATTGACCGGAAAGTTGCCAGTGAAAAAACCAGGGATCCCTTCTTCCTAATAAAACTCGGCATCCTTTGTTGAGGGGTCTATGTGGCGGTAATCATCCTTGTTTGGCGGGGGCAGCCTATTGCGTGAAGGTACCGTCACAACAACATCCCATCCCTGTAGACGTTTTGTCGGATTTTTGCACGGGTATAGGAGATAGTATATTTGGAAGGCCTGGGTAGCCAAAATGTACACATCCTCTCCCTTATAAACGGATCTTCTTTCAACTTCGACCAATCCAATTTCAGGATCCCGTTCACCCGACGTGGGTCGAGCCAATGATATTTGAATACGACGGGATTTAGACCTTTGTGAAACCTGTAATTCAGCTTGTATATACCCTCGACTCTTCCATAGTAATGGAGTTCATCATCACCTCTACATACAACCCCACTATTTATTGTCTTCCGGTTGGGCAGTTTGGTTGTGTATTCATGCGTGTGGAAGCGATACCCGTTCACGTCTTAAGAATTGAACGTGCAGACGGAATGGTTAAATCCCCTGGCAATTTTTCTTAGCTCGGGATTCATCTCTTTGTCGGTTCTTGCTTACAAGTTTAGCACGAGAAGTTTAGAACGAAAAATGATCAATCAATGTCAGTACTGCAAGCAAAGTTGGATAGAATAGTACCAAACCAAAGAACCGGCTAATGAAACCAAAACCACCGCCTCATTGAAAAGATCCTTGGATTCTTCTAGGGTAGGATTCCTGTGGGTTTACCTCCAATGTAAAGAGGAAGAGTTAGCCACTAACATACGAGTGAATATCTAGGAATAACTAAATGGTGAGCACTTACTCGATGTACGGCTTGACTTCCTCCATGGTGTCACTACTAGGAAAATCCTTATAAGTGGCGCACGTATTTTGCATTTATGTGGCGCATATGGGATGCGCCACTGTTACGTCACCACTGATATTTATTTCTATGGCGCATATTGAAATGCGCCATAGAAATCTGATATTTCTATGGCGCATATTGCGTATATGCACCACAAAAGTTTTTTTTTTCCAAAATTCAAAAAAAGGCGGGCTGAATCTCAAATTTCTATGGTGCGTATGGCCAATATGCGCCACAGATTGTTTTTTCGAATTTCAAAAAAAAAAAAGCGGGCCAGATCTAGATCTGGCTGGAGGTGGTGGTGGTGGTGGTGGATGGAGGAGGGCTAGGAGGAGTGGGTCATCGAAGGTGGTGACCGGAGGAGAAGGAGGAGGAGGCTGCCGCTGGAGGTGGTCGTAGTAGGAGGATGAGGCCTCCGGAGGTGGTGGTGGAGGAGGAGGACGAGGTGGCCGGAGGTCGTCGGAGGTGGAGGATGGGTCGCCGGAGGTGGTGGAGGAGGAGGAGAAGGAGGAGGTTGCCAGAGGTGGTGGAGGAGGAGAAGGAGGAGGTCACCATGGTGGAGGAGGAGGAAGGAGGAGGAGATCGTCGGAGAGTGGAGAAGGGGAGAAGTTTGGAGGGGAGGAGAAGTAGGGAGGGGAGACGAAGTGGGGGAGAAAAAGGAAAAGGAGAGGGAGAAGGGTGTCGGCAGGATTCAAATTTCGAATCCCGTCCAAGACTTCTGTGGCGCATATGGGAAAAATGCGCCACAGAAGTTTCTCCCCCTTTTTGACTTTTTTGCAGGAAAAAATCTTCTTTCTTCCATACCTTTTTACTCTTTTTGAATTTTGGGAATCTTCAACTGCTTTTAGCGTTGAAATCGAGTAGGAAATTTCGAGACCACCATTTTGATATATTAAACTATTTTTTCCAACATCGTATGCAATAGTTTGTTGGGACACAGCAGAGATAAACAAATCTTTTTCCCTACGCGGTGATCCCAAGATCCAGCTTAGGTAGAAGGCCACAAGAATTACCACAAGACGGGCAGTTGCGGAATCGATGAAGCACGCCGCTTGATGCAGCACAATCAGTACTAGGAAACAGCCTATAGATAGACAAGTTAATCTATGGTGCATATGTAAATCCATGCGCCACAGAGACTTGTCAGTGACGCACTAGGAAACATGCGCCATAGAAACGACATTGTAACTACCTCGGTGAATTACGCTCCTAGTTACAAGCCTGGATGAGCGGAAATGGTTAGAATAGTACGGTGGGGCCCAAATGCCACTCACAGGTAGACCTTTCGGCCGTCCTAACCATTTCCAAACATCGGGACAAGAACGGGCGGCGTAATCGGCAGGCGAAGGGATCAACTACATACAAAAATAAGTATGTATGCAAGCCACCATACAACAGTCCTCAGAGCCATTCCATCTAAAAGAAATAGAAATATTGCAACGCCATACGGCAAGATCCAAATATCCTAGATAGATATAATAGTTTAGGATATCTCCTCATACATCAA
Source organism: Avena sativa (assembly GCA_916181665.1). Classification (NCBI taxonomy): domain Eukaryota; kingdom Viridiplantae; phylum Streptophyta; class Magnoliopsida; order Poales; family Poaceae; genus Avena; species Avena sativa. The sequence goes on from OV702287.1 coordinate 575,922,965, forward strand.
ACATCAGAGTATCAGGCGGAAGCGGAAGACAAAATCCGAGTACGGATAGGAAGCAAATCGGCATAAGATGCCCCATAAATAAACACATCCCGCCCACAGATCTCACGGATCCCCGTTCCCGGAATCTCTACACCAAGTGATCGTTGCCAACATCGTCCGTCTCCTCCACCCAGTATCCATCTTGCGAGCTTACCTGTTCATCTGAATCAAACAATTTATCGTGTGAGACCCTAGGGGTACTCAGCAAGTCTTTATGCCTCTAAAGGGGACACAACCTGGGGTGACGCAATTGCAGCAAAAGATAATACCTAGCAATTCTATAGATACTCGCTAACCATCCGCCTAACCAAAGATAGACGGATGTCCGTGAATTAATAACAACAGTTATAACAGTAATATCCACAGATCCATCCTCCTCCTCGCTTACCAACGAGGAAGCGGACGATCAACCCCCCATTCGTTGGCAGTTTTATTAACCATTCCATGAGTGTTGCACTATTTACTAGTCAGTTACTTAGTCAAATTAAAAGCGGTACTTTAGTTATACTTGTCTATGATCGAGAAACTGTGCTCCAAGTCGTCCATAACCGCGGACACGGCTTTCAGAAAGTTTTACCCTGCAGGGATGCACAAATAGCAACACACACTCAATCAACCTCGGAAAAACCAAATCAAAACCCAACGAGGCATTCACGACAAAGCGATCACAGGATTCAGAAATATTTCAGGGGGCCACCCCATTAAGCTACCCGCAACGAAGTTGGCCGGCTCCGAGACGTACTCAAGGTTTGCGTCAATGGCTGTAAATGACTGGGAACCCGAAAGTGTGACTGGGCTTGTCGATACTGCGAAAACACTCCGCTTACCTAAACAGTACAGGTGCTCCTCGCACAATCTTAAATAAAGAAGTAAAGCATGGCATAAGTATAGGATAGTAATAAAGCCCCAAACTACTTTGTGGCGCCAAGAAATAAGAATGAATCAAGCTCTGGCTCAGGGGGGTTCATAAGCCTCCCGGATGTGGATAGCGCGAATATTCAAGGAACATGAATCAAGTACTCGGGGTCCTACGGGACACAAGTGAGCATGAAAAACCAAATAGCAGATATTGCTCATCGGTGCCACTTTCATTAGTTCTCCCATTACTACTCAGGTTAAGTTGTTTAGGTACCTCGTTATCCATCAGACACTCACATACCCTACACATGTTGTTCTACGACTCGCATGGCTCAAACAACTCCTGTAGTAATGGCTCATGGGATGGAGGAACAAGCTTCGGTGGGGTTTAAAAGTAAAGGCTATGCAGTACTTGGGATTCAGATTAATGCAATCGCGACTCAATGATGCAAGAATAAGATCGAGGCAATAGGTACTATATGTATGCAAGCATGTGGTAGTGCTTGCCTGGCAGCTCAGTTGAAGCGAGAGAAGGATCTGGGTAGTGCTCCTGGTTTTCTTGATATATCCCCTGCTCAGCGTCTATTCGAAGAAGAACCAAACAAACAAGGGCCAACATAAATAAAGTGCACAAGCATATGAATTAAATGCGTCAAGCAAACAATCATGCCATGATGAATGATGCACAATTTGCATGGCAATAAAGTAGCATGGCATGGGTGAGGTGTGGAATACAAGAATAAAGCCTTTTATTGAGTTTTAGTCACTTTTTATACTCAAATAAGTTGCTGTATACTTTATATTTATATGATGCATGCTGCAATTCAGAACAAGGAGTGCATAAACAGAAAGGTCTCGTCGAGCTAATCATTTAGACATATTATTTGTCAAATTTGGAGTTATAAAACAAAAGTTATTAATTAATTAAGAAAAAGGGCATTTTATTGTAATTTTAATCATCTCGAAAATTAAGTGTTCAAAATATATTTTGAAGGGCATATTTGAATTCCTCACATTTTTCTGATTTCAAAACATATATTACATGTTTAATTTGGATTTATATTTTAAAAGATATTTGAAAACAGATTTAAATTTGAATTTAAAATAAATTTGAAAGTTAAAGTTAAAACAGAAAACCAGAATTATTTTTTTTTACACCCAGGTGAATTGGACCCAAGCCACTGACGGGTGGGCCACTGTTGACAGGGCACACGCGTACAGGGAAAAGCTTTCGCTACCGTGGCTCTGGCCAGCCCACGCGGATGACAAGCGGGCCCAGTGGCTGCGGGCCCACGTGGCAGCGAGAGGGGAGGGTCGGCCACGCGGCTCGGTGAGGGAGTGTGGGTTATGGCCCGAGGAAACAGAGGGGCTTTACTGCAAAACGCTAGGGCGGCTGACATGCGGGGTAGGCTGGACCGCGGGTTCAGGCGGGAAAAAGGCCAGGGGCTCAAGCGCAAAAAGGACACGGCCACTGTGGATCTTCTCTGCGATGACCGATCGGTGCTCGCCAGGGAGCGGCGCACGGGGGATCGAACCCGCGACGCGGGGCGCGCGCAGAGAAGCGGTACCAGTGCGGTGGCTTCCAGGGTGGTGACAGAGAGCGGACGCAGGCTAGCTAGGTCGCTGCGCGGCGTAGCAACGAGGAAACGACGTCGGCCGCCGCGCACCGAGGCCGTTCGACGATTTGACCGGCGAGCACAGGAGATGACAGCGAGGCGGATCATGTCAGGGAGGGAGAAAGGCTCACCACGAAGAGATCGGTGCGGTCGGAGGGGCGAGGACGCAGACGGCCGGCGTAGCTAGGGTTTGCGTCGGGCGACGCTGGTGCTGGCGGATCTGGTTCTCCTCCTCCTCGCTGGCGTGTCCAGGGCGCAGCAGGGGATCCTCACCGAGCTTCCTCGACACCTGAGCACCGCGCCCGCCGCCTAGATCGAGAGGTGGCCGTCGACACCGACGTGGTGGCCGACGAGGTGGATGCGGGGTAGAACGGGGAGGAAGAGGAGGAAGGCATGGCTCTGGGGATCCGGGAGAGGCAGGAGACGTGTGGGAGGAGATCAAGGCGAGAGGGAGAGAGGGGAGGCAGCCGTGGGCACGGGTAGATAAAGGTGGCCTCGGTGCCACCTTTTGCTCCTCCCTCACGTGGTGGCTCGGCTAGGGTAGCTAGGGCTGGTCCAGGGCAAGGCAGAGAGACTGCAGGGTGGGGCCGGCGTGGCGGTGGGGCTACCTGGCAGGTAGAGAGAAGAGAGAGGGTAGCGAGCTCGGGTTAGGTATGGCTAGGGTTAGGAGAGGCTCGGTTAGCTAGAGGGGGGTGGTATGGTAGATGGTGGTTGCGGTAGGTGATGATGTGCACAAGGTGATGGTTAGGAGAGAGCAAGAGGGTAGCTAGAAGAGGCATATGATGGACAAAAAGAGGGTGAGATAGAGAGGGTTGTGTGAAAACAAAAGAATAGAGCTAAATAGAAAAGGAATACTCCACTCAAAAATCCAAGAAAATAAAACCCAAAGAAAAGAAGATGGTAGAGATCTTGCATGGCCCATGCATGAATAGTAAATGCCATGTTTATTATTGTGAAAACAATTGTAAATGACGATGGGCATTTATTAACACATGCATTTCCAAACATGGAATTAAGGCCAAGCCAAAAGAGTGGTGTTGGGGTCCCATGTGGAGTAGATGAAATATGCTCATATTTGAATATAATTTGGCCATGCTAGTGTGTATGTCCCACTAGATGCATAAATAGCCTCAATAATATCCCAACATGAGAATAACCCCAAAACAATCCATATGGGAGCTAGAAAAGGTTCCACTCACAAGGCATGCAAAGGTGGCCCTCCACATATCCATATTGTGAAAACAACATGATGCATATATGGGAGCATGTGGAGATAGAATTGGATCCATCCCAACCCACATGAGCTAGAGGTAGAACCCAATAAGTTGCAATACTCATATATGGTGGAATGGTGGAATGATGGGGTGATGACAAGAAAGGTGGTGGAGTTAATAAAAGATATGCCCCCAACTCAACTTGGGCATTAAACAATATATCAATAACCAAATACAATATCAAGAGTCAAATACAATTAATAATGCCTATGAGAGAAGAACCAAAGAAAGAGGGTTTTATATGATGCTCAAATGCAAGGTGGCATGATGACATGAGCATGATATGATTATGATGCAACAATTATATGTAGGAAGTAGCATTTATATAGACTAGGCTAGTAGCATTGCAATTGTTAGACAATTGGGATGCTACAACTCTCCCCCACTAAACAAGAATCTCGCCCCGAGATTCCTAGGAAAAAGAAAACAACACAAGGAGAGGCGGGTGTTCGAACGAAGGTGACCCTCACGTTCCCAAGTTGATGAACAACGGAAAAACTTGCTAGACTTGCTGCGAGTCTTGCGTTTTGCTTGAGAAACAACGGGTTAGAAGAGTTGAAGGATTGTCGTGAGGCAAGAAAGTAGGATGAACATAGCTCCGGTTTTCTCAAGAAACAGGATAAAAGAATAGAACCACTTGTGCAAGAAAGGACAAGATGATGTATCATGGATAAAGAAGGACACACCGTTAAGATTAAAGATTTACTGATACGAGAGAGGATGAATCTTTATCTCGCCGGAAGAAAAGAGCTAGATTGGAGAGGTTTGAACCACTATGACAATAGCATCGTATCTTCTCTCGGATTTGAGAAATGAAGTTCGGAAACAATATTGCCTTCAAACAATAGAGTCCCTTGATATCAACAGAAAGATTTAGTAGATTCTTCTTGCGCCGGTAAGAACCAAAGGATCACGCAATTGAGGTGCGCGGATATAACTTTCAGAGATGGATGTGAAGCTAGATCATGGTGGAATCCTGAGACGCAACGAATATGGAGGATCTGGAGTTTATTGTAGAGATACTTATTGCTTTCTTTAGCCTTGAGGCTAACGCAATAGATTTGCGGCTGATGGCATCAACCATAATTGGCTTTACCACAGAAAAGATTTGATGAAACAAAGAGAGAGATAGTTTCCTTTCATCTTGTTTGTGGATGTCGAGCATCGGTAGAAAGACGAGGACAGAAAAGAGTTTGCGTTTGCTTCCACCAGATAATTGAAGATTTTGCTCCATCTAGAATAGACAGACCACTAACAAGAGATTATTGATTATTTTCTTCGAGAGAGCACTCCGGAAAGACAAGGACGGAATTAAAAGTATCGAGGGATAAAGGCCACTTCTAACTTCCGTGGAATGAGTGAAATCACATTAATTCACCAATTCAATTGTACAAGAGCGAATGATAAGAGTAGTGGTATGGTAGCTACTCCATCCCGCACTCAAAGCATTACTCCGCACATGAATAAGAAGAATCATGTAACCCAACTCCCAAAGACAGACCGAAGATCTTGACAAAAAGAACTCATAGAACTCCATTAGAAAACAAGGATAGATGCAAACGATTCGCCAGATTCAAAGATAGATAAAGATGATGATGTTGTCGTCATAACATAAGTAACCAGCCACCGGAAAGATATGAAGGAAGATTACGGAGAAGAACTGCAAGACTCAACAGCTACAGAAAAGAACTCCAACTTGAACAGAAGGAATACAAGATCTGGAAGGTCTTCATGGCCTCCGGTTGATTGAGCATAGATGATAGAACGAGAGGGTTTCAAAAGATTACTTAACGAGATAGAGGTGAAAGAACTCCATGTTCTTCTTGAAATGATTGAGAGAGATTTAGCAGTTTTGAGGAAATCTACGGCGGAACGACGATGATAACTCGCCAACAAGGAAAACTCCGGGTTTGATTGAAGATGGAAGATGGAATTAACAATGAACTTGCTGATTCCAGAATTGAAGCGATCTATTTAGCAGAAGGACGTGGCCGAGATAGGTGACTTCAAAAAGTCAGAGTTCTCACTTTGAGACTTTGCACACATGCAGTGCTCACGAAGCTTGAGAGAAAGAGACACAAATGATCTTCCATGTCCTTCCATTGATGTCGAATAGGCCAGCATATTATCAACATATACCACCATGGATTAACAAGATATTCCCAGAATACCAAGTTCAAAAAGACGAGAGAAACGAACAAATGCTCGAACACTTCCTGAGCTCAACGCTCTTAGAAAGATCAATATTAAGAGCACGGGTTCGTGTTGAAGAAGATGCACTGGAAGAAAAGATTATCTGGTCCTTCGGAAGAGAACAGGAAATGCCACCTGGTTCACATTGTCGATCGGATCACCGGTTACAAAGATAAAGTGATCTTGGATAAGAACCGATGATAGCTCATACCTTAAGCAAAGCTATCAGGTACGAAAAGATGCAATTCCCTCGTATCCAGGAGAATTGTGCAAATATGGAGTTCAAAAAGATGTGCAGCATGATGGACAGATGATAGACCGCCGTAGTGCTATGAGAAACTCCAGATTGCCAAAGATGCTAGTATATGCATAGATATGATCACGGTGTACTCAAAATCACAGGAGATAACCGTCACCATTTGGAGGATAGTGTTGATAGAATTTTCCATATTCCAGTCATGATAAGTGTCATGTAGCTATGCCGCGAACCAAATTACAATCACCAGCATCGGATCGACACATGTTATGTAATTAGCCCAAGAGAATTGGAGATGAAAAGAAACTCAAGGATTAAGCGCCGGTGACAAAAGAATGAGTTAGCATGGACATGCTGATAAAAGGGAGATAGATCATGTTTCACACACGACTGAAAAGGAGTGTGGAAGCACAGATGTATCAAAGAAAATTTTCCGCATTTTTCGTCGTTAAAATACCAATAGATGCGCAAAATCACTTATCAGGTAGAGATTAGCAACTGATGCTTGCACAGAATGTGGAGTTGCTAGAAGGAAGGACACCCTTAAGAAGATGGCACCGGTTAACAAGGAGTCGGATAGATCGCGCCGGTTTTCAAAAGCCTGTCAGTATGGAATGTACCAACAGTTGATAACCAAAGGCAGATTGTGATAACAAATTGGATGCAACAGATAGACAAGGAATTACACACACACACACACATACACTTTCTATGGTACTACGGAAACCCAGAACACGTGAGTCCTAGTTTGAATTTTAAGAAGAGGATTGAAAACGTTACACTTCCTTACCAGAAAAGGGTGGGTGGTTGGGTAAGAAGAAAAATGGAAGCAGTCCTACTCTCGCGTTTTGTTTTTCCCTAGTATACATAGCTACCAAAAATATTTGCTAGACTGACAACGACCATTTGGCTGAGACCCTGAAGGGCGGGATGGCTCTGATACCAATTGTAACTACCTCGGTGAATTACGCTCCTAGTTACAAGCCTGGATGAGCGGAAATGGTTAGAATAGTATGGTGGGGCCCAAATGCCACTCACAGGTAGACCTTTCGGCCGTCCTAACCATTTCCAAACATCGGGACAAGAACGGGCGGCGTAATCGGCAGGCGAAGGGATCAACTACATACACAAATGAGTATGTATGCAAGTCACCATACAACAATCCTCAGAGCCATTCCATCTAAAAGAAATAGAAATATTGCAACGCCATATGGCAAGATCCAAATATCCTAGATAGATATAATAGTTTAGGATATCTCCTCATACATCAAACATCAGAGTATCAGGCGGAAGCGGAAGACAAAATCCGAGTACGGATAAGAAGCAAATCGGCATAAGATGCCCCATAAATAAACACATCCCGCCCACAGATCTCACGGATCCCCGTTCCCGGAATCTCTACAACGAGTGATCGTTGCCAACATCGTCCGTCTCCTCCACCCAGTATCCATCTTGCGAGCTTACCTGTTCATCTGAATCAAACAATTTATCGTGTGAGACCCTAGGGGTACTCAGCAAGTCTTTATGCCTCTAAAGGGGACACAACCTGGGGTGACGCAATTGCAGCAAAAGATAATACCTAGCAATTCTATAGATACTCGCTAACCATCCGCCTAACCAAAGATAGATGGATGTCCGTGAATTAATAACAACAGTTATAACAGTAATATCCATAGATCCATCCTCCTCCTCGCTTACCAACGAGGAAGCGGACGATCAACCCCCCATCCATTGGCAGTTTTATTAACCATTCCATGAGTGTTGCACTATTTACTAGTCAGTTACTTAGTCAAATTAAAAGCGGTACTTTAGTTATACTTGTCTATGATCAAGAAACTGTGCTCCAAGTCGTCCATAACCGCGGACATGGCTTTCAGAAAGTTTTACCCTGCAGGGGTGCACAAATAGCAACACACACTCGATCAACCTCGGAAAAACCAAATCAAAACCCAACGAGGCATTCATGACAAAGCGATCACAGGATTCAGAAATATTTCAGGGGGCCACCCCATTAAGCTACCTGCAACGAAGTTGGCCGGCTCCGAGACGGACTCAAGGTTTGCGTCAATGGTTGTAAACGACTGGGAACCCGAAAGTGTGACTGGGCTTGTCGATACCGCGGAAACACTCCGCTTACCTAAACAGTACAGGTGCTCCTCGCACAATCTTAAATAAAGAAGTAAAGCATGGCATAAGTACAGGATAGTAATAAAGCCCCAAACTACTTTGTGGCCCCAAGAAATAAGAATGAATCAAGCTCTGGCTCAGGGGGGTTCATAAGCCTCCCGGATGTGGATAGCGCGAATATTCAAGGAACAGGAATCAAGTACTCGGGGTCCTACGGGACACAAGTGAGCATGAAAAACCAAATAGCAGATATTACTCACCGGTGCCACTTTCATTAGTTCTCCCATTACTACTCAGGTTAAGTTGTTTAGCTACCTCGTTATCCATCAGACACTCACATACCCTACACATGTTGTTCTACGACTCGCATGGCTCAAACAACTCCTGTAGTAATGGCTCATGGGATGGAGGAACAAGCTTCGGTGGGGTTTAAAAGTAAAGGCTATGCAGTACTTGGGATTCAGATTAATGCAATCGCGACTCAATGATGCAAGAATAAGATCGAGGCAATAGGTACTATATGTATGCAAGCATGTGGTAGTGCTTTCCTGGCAGCTCAGTTGAAGCGAGAGAAGGATCTGGGTAGTGCTCCTGGTTTTCTTGATATATCCCCTGCTCAGCGTCTATTCGAAGAAGAACCAAACAAACAAGGGCCAACATAAATAAAGTGCACAAGCATATGAATTAAATGCGTCAAGCAAACAATCATGCCATGATGAATGACGCACAATTTGCATGGCAATAAAGTAGCATGGCATGGGTGAGGTGTGGAATACAAGAATAAAGCCTTTTATTGAGTTTTAGTCACTTTTTATACTCAAATAAGTTGCTGTATACTTTATATTTATATGATGCATGCTGCAATTCAGAACAAGGAGTGCATAAACAGAAAGGTCTCGTCGAGCTAATCATTTTAGACATATTATTTGTCAAATTTTGAGTTATAAAACAAAAGTTATTAATTAATTAAGAAAAAGGGCATTTTATTGTAATTTTAATCATCTCGAAAATTAAGTGTTCAAAATTTATTTTGAAGGGCATATTTGAATTCCTCACATTTTTCTGATTTCAAAACATATATTACATGTTTAATTTGGATTTATATTTTAAAAGATATTTAAAAACAGATTTAAATTTGAATTTAAAATAAATTTGAAAGTTAAAGTTAAAACGGAAAACCAGAATTATTTTTCTTTACACCCAGGTGAATTGGACCCAAGCCACTGACGGGTGGGCCACTGTTGACAGGGCACACGCGTACAGGGAAAAGCTTTCGCTACCGTGGCTCTGGCTAGCCCACGCGGATGACAAGCGGGCCCAGTGGCTGCGGGCCCACGTGGCAGCGAGAGGGGAAGGTCGGCCACGCGGCTCGGTGAGGGAGTGCGGGTTACGGCCCGAGGAAACAGAGGGGCTTTACTGCAAAACGCTAGGGCGGCTGACATGCGGGGTAGGCTGGACCGCGGGTTCAGGCGGGAAAAAGGCCAGGGGCTCAAGCGCAAAAAGGACACGGCCACTGTGGATCTTCTCTGCGACGACCGATCGGTGCTCGCCAGGGAGCAGCGCATGGGGGATCGAACCCGCGACGCGGGGCGCACGCAGAGAAGCGGTACCAGTGCGGTGGCTTCCAGGGTGGTGACAGAGGAGCGGACGCAGGCTAGCTAGGTCGTTGCGCGGCGTAACAACGAGGAAACGACGTCGGCCGCCGCGCACCGAGGCCGTTCAACGATTTGACCGGCGAGCACAGGCGATGACAGCGAGGCGGATCATGTCAGGGAGGGAGAAAGGCTCACCGCGAAGAGATCGGTGCGGTCGGATCATGCAGGGAGGCGACGGAGGGGCGAGGACGCAGACGGCCGGCGTAGCTAGGGTTTGCGTCGGGCGACGTTGGTGCTGGCGGATCTGGTTCTCCTCCTCCTCGCTGGCGTGTCCAGGGCGCAGCAGGGGATCCTCACCGAGCTTCCTCGACACCTGAGCACCGCGCCCGCCGCCTAGATCGAGAGGTGGCCATCGACACCGACGTGGTGGCCGACGAGGTGGATGCGGGGTAGAAGGGGGAGGAAGAGGAGGAAGGCATGGCTCTGGGGATCTGGGAGAGGCAGGAGACGTGTGGGAGGAGATCAAGGCGAGAGGGAGAGAGGGGAGGCAGCCGTGGGCACGGGTAGATAAAGGTGGCCTCGGTGCCACCTTTTGCTCCTCCCTCACATGGTGGCTCGGCTGGGGTAGCTAGGGCTGGTCCAGGGCAAGGCAGAGAGACTGCAGGGTGGGGCCGGCGTGGCGGTGAGGCTACCTGGCAGGTAGAGAGAAGAGAGAGGGTAGGTAGCTCGGGTTAGGTATGGCTAGGGTTAGGAGAGGCTCGGGTTAGCTAGAGGGGGGTGGTATGGTAGACGGTGGTTGGGGTAGGTGATGATGTGCACAAGGTGATGGTTAGGAGAGAGCAAGAGGGTAGCTAGAAGAGGCATATGATGGCCAAAAAGAGGGTGAGATAGAGAGGGTTGTGTGAAAACAAAGGAATAGAGCTAAAGAGAAAAGGAATACTCCACTCAAAAATCCAAGAAAATAAAACCCAAAGAAAAGAAGATGGTAGAGATCTTGCATGGCCCATGCATGAATAGTAAATGCCATGTTTATTATTGTGAAAACAATTGTAAATGACGATGGGCATTTATTAACACATGCATTTCCAAACATGGAATTAAGGCCAAGCCAAAAGAGTGGTGTTGGGGTCCCATGTGGAGTAGATGAAATATGCTCATATTTGAATATAATTTGGCCATGCTAGTGTGTATGTCCCACTAGATGCATAAATAGCCTCAATAATATCCCAACATGAGAATAACCCCAAAACAATCCATATGGGAGCTAGAAAAGGTTCCACTCACAAGGCATACAAAGGTGGCCCTCCACATATCCATATTGTGAAAACAACATGATGCATATATGGGAGCATGTGGAGATAGAATTGGATCCATCCCAACCCACATGAGCTAGAGGTAAAACCCAATAAGTTGCAATGCTCATATATGGTGGAATGGTGGAATGATGGGGTGATGACAAGAAAGGTGGTGGAGTTAATAAAAGATATGCCCCCAACTCAACTTGGGCATTAAACAATATATCAATAACCAAATACAATATCAAGAGTCAAATACAATTAATAATGCCTATGAGAGAAGAACCAAAGAAAGAGGGTTTTATATGATGCTCAAATGCAAGGTGGCATGATGACATGAGCATGATATGATTATGATGCAACAATTATATGTAGGAAGTAGCATTTATATAGACTAGGATAGTAGCATTGCAATTGTTAGACAATTGGGATGCTACAGGCATGTTTAGTAGAGTGCCAAGCAGACTCTCGGTAACGTTCTTCGTGATGTGCATTACATCGAGGCTATGGGGAGTGTGAAGGACCTTCCAATACGGCAGGTCCCATAAAACAGACCTTGCTTTCCATACACCAAGTAGCGGCTTTGTCCTTGGTCGTTTTTTTCTAGGCACAGGGCAATCTACCCAATTATTCAAAAGCTCCTCCATTTCTTGGCCGCTCCTCGGACACGGGACTCTTTCGAGCTCGTCCTTACCATTGAACAGGCCACCATGTTTTCTCCATGGGTGAGCCATGTGGAGCCACTTTCGAGTACCTTGGAACACGGTTTTCGAGGACGCGGGATCGCTTGGTAGCTGGAGATGTGGTGTCTCATCCATGCACTTTACGCATGAATTGTGTCTGTGGTTCACCTGGACCGATACATATGCATAACCAGGATAGTCCTGCACGGTCGTGAGCAACGCGGCTCTCAGATGGAAATATTCTTTAGTGTAGGCATCCCACTTATGGGCCAACGTCTCCCACAAGCTGGCTAACTCCTCTCTCAATAGCCCGATATACAGATGCATATCGATACCTGGTTGTTTCGGCCCCTGAATAAGAATGCTCATGTGTATATACCTTTGCTTTGTGCATAGCCACGGGGGGAGGTTGTACGGCCAGACAAACATGGTCCAGGTGTTATGCGTGCTACTATGGTTTCCAAAAGGACTGAGTCCATCGATGCTCATACCCATCCTAACGTTCCTTGCATCGCCCCCGAACTCTTCGAACTCGATGTCTAATGCATTCCACTAGCTAGCGTTTGAAGGGTGTGTCAGGATCTTGCCCTTCTCTAGATCATCTTCAGGTTTCTCTCTTTATGCATGCCATTGCATGAGCTTTGCTTCCTTAGGATCTATAAAATATCGCTGCAGACGGGGGGGTGATATGAAAGTACCATACCACTTTTCGAGGAACTTTCTTGTTCCCTCTCTTGTACTGTCCTTGGCCACACACCGGACATGTGTTTCTATCCGCATAGTCGTTCCGATAAAGTGCGCAATCATTGATGCATGCGTGGTATTTAATGTATAGTAGGTCGAGAGGGCACACGATTTTCTTGGCCTCCTCGATACTTGTTGGCAATGTGTTCCCCTTAGGAAGTTGGTCGTGCCAGTATTCCATGTTCATGTTGAAGCTCACATCGGTCCATTTGTGTTCGGCCTTCATGTCCAGAGCCTTGAGCTTTACACTCAAGCGTGTATCCTCGGGGCGACACCAAGGATACAATGGAGTCATCCCATCTACCTCCATTTGGGCCAGCTTGGCTTTCTCTCTGGCTGCAGCTTTGTCGTTGCTCGTCTCCTTGAGGAGCAGTTCTTGAACAGGAGGGTCCTGCAAGACCCAAGTTAGCAGCGTTTGTGTGTTCGCGTCTTCCCCTTATTCATGATGATCATGCCCGTCGCCATCTCCTTCTCCATGCTGATCATTCCCGCCGGCATCTCCTTCGTCATGATGATCATGCCCGCCGGCATCTCCTTCGTCATGATGATCATGCCCGGTAGACTCTTCATCTTCTCGCCCGCCCACGTCTCCGTGACCACCATGTCCTGCTGGCGCCTCATTGAGGTCGCGCATGAAACCGCGCCTAAGCAGGTGACCCTCCAATTGTCTAGATTCAGGGTCGATCCAGCGCTGCAGTTTGCATGTTCGACATGGACATCTTATCATGGTCTTGTTGTTCAGAATCATGTCCTAGCAATTCGACCTTCGCTCATCGTGAGGACCATGGTTGCCTGAGCGGTCAAAACAGAGAGTATAGGTGAGAACCACACCATATGAACACAAACATGCATCAATGCTAGCCAGAAAAAATTCGGCATGACCTTTCCTAAAATTAGGACATATGGGTAGTGCAAAACTTCCGAAATGGAAATGAATCAACATTTCGGCAAACATCCATGCAACCACACTGGCCGGGACGACAACAAGAAAGCAACAAAAAACTTCCTCCCATTGCAAATATTCATGCACCACACAAGCATCGTCTCGCCATGGATCGCACACACACACACCGCCCACGTGACAAGCTTCACCTACATGTTCATGGCCAAGTACTCACCTAATAGACACAATAATAGCGAGACGAGACCGTGCGATGAGAGAGTGTGGACACATAGATCTACAAGTTGGTGGAGAGGAAATTAGTAAACAAATAGAGATGTGAGAGAGAAAAGTAAGGAACTTTTAGATCTACAAGTTGGAGGAAAGCTTCCACTTACCAATATATGGACTAAAGTAGGTTTAGTTACAAGAAAATGGAGAAACTATGGGCAAAATGGGGTGTGAGGGAGGAGGAAGACGAGTTGGGAGGAGGTAGAAAGGAAGAGATGTGAAATGGGTGGTGGTGGATAGATAAGGTGGGAGCTTTTGGCACCTTTTTAACATGGATCTGGACGCCCTAATCTATGGCGCATATGGAGAAAATGCGCCACAGATGCTCAATATTCTGTGGTGCATAAGTCCATATGCGCCACAAAAATGGGTGAATTAGATTCCGTGTGGTGGGGCCCTCCTCCATATTATGTGGCGCATAATAAAATATGCGCCACAAAAGAGGCAACTTCTGTGGAGCATATCTCGTTATGCGCCACAGAACTTGGATCAACCCACCCCGGCTGGCGGGTTCCACCAATCTTTTGTGTCGCATATTTTACAGAATGCGCCACAAAACATCCAGGTTTCTGTGGCGCATGTTTCCTAGTGCTCCACTGACAAGTCTCTGTGGCACATGGATTTACATATGTGCCACAGATTAACTTGTCTATCTATAGGTTGTTTCCTAGTAGTGTGGGCTCCACTTACTTGTGGCTCATTCACTAAAAGGGCCTATATTAGTCACTGCAAGTCCAACTCGCTGACTTAGTCCATGTCTCTATTTGGGTCCAACCCAAATAGATTTCCTGTTTGGGCCTAACCCAAACTTGCTCCTTCTCTTAAGTGTGTGACCTGATAGGCTTATGGTAACATGGACACGATCCGAGTCTCACTCGAGATGGATCAGTTTCTAGCGGCTCCTAGCAGAACATCCCGATTCCCAAGTACCAAAAGTCATGATGACTTCAAGCACATAAAACCAACTTTCAAGGGTTGGAGGGCAGGGTTCATATATGATGCTACTTTTATGCTAAACAGATTAAAGGATAAGCACAAGGGTTTATTGTCATCATGGCTTGACTGTTTACCCTAATTTAGTTTTTTATATTATTAGTTTAGTTTCTTTTCACTATACATATGTTGTAACTGAACTCTGGACTGTTTTTGGTTTCTTCTTTTGCTAATAAAGAGCTATGGGGGACTCCCCTGCAGTAGAAAAGTTTCAAAAAAAATTCATGAAAACAAACTTCCAATGTGACTTTTCCAGTGTCCCTTCTGCCTCACGATATAACTTGTCGAACTTTAGGCGAATAATCGTCATCCCTTAAAATAATTCGACTCTCTTTCTCGATCCGAGATAAGTGATTCATTCGACTAACTCTAAGTCGGTCACCTCGATTAACACTTAACCGAGTCGCGCATGGCCATGTTTTTTGAATCATATCTTCTGAGAGGGCCTGGAGAATATCTCTCAAGTTGGAGGGGAAAAATCCCATCTTGGTTATTCACGTTACGCAGCTTGATTCTCAGTCGACCCGAACTCTGCCTGTATGACTGCCCAGTGAGAGAACATGTGGGCTCCCCGGATTATTCATCCGAGAAAATCCCTGTTATGCATACATCCACGTTCCCACGATTAGTGAGCCGTGGAACATAACCGACAGGTATCATTACAACATCCGAAACATAACGAATTGCAAGACTTACATAAATGCTATTATGGCTACATCATCATTACCAGCGGAACATTACCAAGCGCAGAGCCCAATCGTTCCTCAACCTACAGGCAACTGACTGGGAAGACGGCCTAGCTTGCTGGACGTCACCTTAAACTCCTGAAAGTCTGGCCAAGTAAATAGCCAGGGACAAAACCATGAGTACTTTGAATGTACTCGCAAACCACCAAGGTAAGTGAGCAAAGGAAATGCAATTCTGGATGTGGCGAGATATCTCTATCTGGGGTTGCTTTCGAAAAGCCTAACTACTTTTGAAATTATGGCATCTCCCTATCTTTGTTGAAAAAGATTTTTGAAAACATGCTTCTGTTTTATAAATGAAGACATCTTCGTATCTTTGTTGAAGAAGAGTTTTGAAAACAGTTTTGTAGTAAAAACCCTTTTTAAACATCTCAGACCCCTCGGGTCAAAACAACGCCTTCGAACTCGGGTTCCCCCGGAACCTTCGTCCACTTCGTACTTGTTTCCCATATAAGCACAATTTGGGTACTCCTAGCCAACACCTTTACAACCGTCCTTGACCGTGGACACGGCTATTCAAATAGGTTATACTCTGTAGAGTTTGCGCACTTTCCCCACAAGAATCAATACATCTGTTGGGATATAACCACGGCCTACTACCACTGTAGATGGGGGTTCGGATAATCAAACCTAACCTTTCGCTTGTCTACCCTAGCAAAGGCATGCTTTTCCTCTTGTGTTTGTTCTCCCCAGCAACGAGTATGTGGCTCCCAGCCATAGTCCTTCCTTCCGTACACGCGCATACCCAAGCCGCAACTTGGCGTATACCTTAAATTTGGTGACTCCACTTCCTTCCATACTACCTAAGTCACACCGTCTGCGGGAGACCCAATTTTTGCACCGGACTCCTATTAGTTCAGGATCACTCTTGCCGAAGCAAGCAACAGGCTTCAGATCCTTGATCTGGTAGCACCCGCCCAGAATTCTAGGGATCTCTCCCTATAAGCATGGTAGAAGTTGCCTCGGCTAATGCAGACAAACTACGAGTTAAGCCCCAGTACCTGGGGTAATGTGGTTGCACGGATAAAAATTACTCTGGTAAAGGCGTAGAACATCCCATCGCATTCTCCTGTCTCATCTTCACCATTTCTTTTGTTAAAACCTCCACTGGGAACGATGCCTCTTCCTAGGCTTTTACAAAGCCGTTTTGAAACCTTTGTAGTGGGGAAGAATCCCAAAACAGTTTATTTTCTCAAAACCGGGGTTTCCAAGGAGGTAGGATGCTAACCATAATACTCTCAGAGTAAAGGGGATAAAATGGTAGGTTCATCGGGGTGGTGCCTCGAAGGAAATGAAGTCATAACTTGGAGGAGCCAAGTTACTATCGCAATATTTGTAAAACAAAACATGCAGGTAGATAATGCAATTTATAAAGAGGATATAAAACAGGTAAAGGAGAGTAGGACATATATCAGAGTTCGGGAATGGTGGCTTGCCTGTGATCAGCAATAGGTCCCTGGACTTCTTCAGATAACTAGAAAATGCCCCATAAATAATAATAAGAAATCCTTTCCTTCTAGTCGTCGGACACTCACACTATTGTCGTCATCGGGTATACATGCAAGCAGACAATACCACAATCAATACAAGGCATACAAACATCAATTGATACAGCAAACAAGCATAGGAATTACTACTGAACTTGGGAGGTTTTGGACAGGTTGGGTTTTATTGGTGGAATTTACTGGATTGCCATTGTAGTGTTTCTCTCTTGGAAGATAGTTGTCAAGGCTAGATATAAGGAACTTGGATTAGGGATCTGTGGTCAGTAGGTTACCAATGGGCAAAAGTGATATCCTTAGATAGGTCTTGTCAAGACAAAACCAACACAAGGGGTTTCACTTGATTATCAATTTCCTAGATTTAGTTATGCTTTTTATAGTGGAGTAAACTCTAGTTTGAGGAAATAATTCACCAGAGGGGTTCTGGGGCTCCAAAAATTATTTCCTTGGATGGTTTGGTAGTACTTTCTGTACTGAACCAATTAGAGTTGGAATTAAGTCCAAAGAATCATCAGAATGCCCTCAAGGAATTCCCCAATGCAGTACTGTACAATTCTTCTCATTTTTACCAGCTTAAAACTACAGGAGCTATTGAGTTGGTTACAAGGGCATGTGGTAGGTATTTTAAATACCTTTCTGTAGAAATTGGATTCACCCTTTTTGGATTTGCCAAACTCCTGGAGTGATTTATTTAGTGAAAATACTCATCATAGAAGTATTTAAGTCACTAAAATTCAACTAGAGCTCAATAAATTCTGAGCTGTTGTGGTTGGATAGATACTGATCTTAGGAGGCACTAGGAATTGGAATCAGGTCAACATTTGGTTACACCTGGGGAATTTATCGAAGACAAAAAGTAGCTATTTTTGTTATTTTCCTTAAAGGCACACCTCTGTTCACCTTGGTATGAGGCATGTGCTAGATGATAGATAATTCAAATACCTTCCAGTAGGATTTTGGTTCATCTCAAAAGGAGATGTGAAACTCTCTGTGCAAATTAATTAGTGCAAGGTATACTTGGCAGCAGATTAATTACTAGTAATTAAAGAAAATTATTTTGGACATGGGGTTGCCTCTGCATGTTTGAGAAAACATCAAAGAACCACCAGAAAATTAGATCTAGGCATTTGGACTTGGTTTACCAATTTATTTGGATTAAATCCTAGCAGGAGATTTTCTGGAATAATAGGTTGATAAAGGAAAAAGATAAAGAGGTGCAGTGGGCCGGATCTGGGGTGAACTGGGCCGCCCAGAGGCGGGCTGGCCCAAGGCAGGGCAACACGACGCGCGGGAGCCAACGCTTAAACCTGACAAGCGGGGCCCGGCGTTCAGCGGTGGGTTGACGCCGGGAGGTAGCTCGCGCGACGGCGGCCGAGGATGATCTCGTCGATGCTCAACGGCGACGGTGGAGGAGAGGGTCCTAGGCAAAAAGAAGAGCACCGTCAGGTAGAGGAGGAGGAGGGGAACTCGTGGGCTGACATGCAGAGAGAATGGAGCAGGGGTGGAGGTGCCTTGCTTGATTTCTTTGAGGAGGCCGAAGCTTCCTCCTCTCCTTCTCTCGGGCAGCACAGAGCTGGGGAGGGAGAGTGGAGCTGGGGGAGGTGAGTGGGAGGTGTGAGGGGGCAAATGGAGGAAGGGGCGAGGTGGGGAAGGCCTCTGACCATATATACCAAGAGGGAGGAGTAGATGATGCAAATTACCCATTTGGACATGGGGGAGAGGGCTGCTAGCCAGTGATTGGTCCAGGACGCGGTGGGAGGGGTAGTAGTGGTATTTGGTCATGCTGGACCAGAGAGGGAGGGGTGGCATTAGTGGTAATTAATTAGAGAAGATCTTTGTAAGATTTGGGGTTATCTCACTGTCTCACTACTAGGGTACGGGCAGAATGGGGATTTGTTGGGGAGGAGCTGCAATGGTGGTCGACCTAGGATGTGTCTGGTGCTAAGGAGGTGCATTGAGCAAGATTGAAGGGGATTTGGAAGTGGATTGAGGAATGGGTTTGCTTAGTTGGCAATTTTGATCCAATAGATGGTTGTGAGGGAAGTCCACAAACATGCATTGGACCAGAGGAGAAAATGTTACTGGTGAGTAGGTTGGCTAAAGGTGCACTCCTATGATTTATTTGAGATTTTTGTGTGGGGTTTTAGTCCACTTAAATCCAATTACTCAAAGAGGACATAAATGATTTTTAGAAGAGCATTTGATAAATTTGCATTGGGCAAGGATGGATTTTGGTGTGGAAGGGTCCCAAATGTGAATACACACTTAGGGGAATTTTCCCAAGCTTTATTGGGGATTAAAAGTATTTAAAACAAGTATTATTCCAATTCATCCATTTAAGAAAATGGACAAAAAGAAATAATAAAGCTTCTCAAAAATATTTATTTTTGAGATGGAAAGATAGGATATGATTTGTGGCACTTACTTGAGCCAAAAGTTGGGGAAGTGGTTTGGTAAAAACCAAACATTCCTTTATGGAGGGAGTTTTGGAGATTTTGACTAATTAAGGAATTAAATAGTTTTGGGGCCATAATAATTAGTTTTAATATTTGATAAATCTTGATGATCAATATAGATGAGATAAACAAGGTGTATCAAGCAGTTGTAACCTTGTGGAATGAAATTCCAACTTGGAAAGGATGGAAAACAGGGAGTTGATGATCTAGGGTGGTGTTATTTTTATACCATCAAAACATGCTTGCATCTTGGAGCTCAGATCTCACCTTAGTGCAAGGAATAGATGGATGGGTATACCAGGTCATATAGATGAACATGGCAGAAAGAGTTTGAAATAATTGCACTTGAGGTGATCTAGAATTGATGGCAAACTTTGTTGAAATTAAGGTTGTCATGCAAGAAGTGTCATGAAGCCTTCTAAACCAGGTGGGTTTAATAAGCTCAATGGTCCACTTGTAACAAGTGAGGTCGGTTTTGATAGACATCAAAGAGTAGAACACAACCAGGCAGAAGTTTGGTCCATAAGAGGTTGTATGAGGGTGTGAGCTTCTAGCAGAGTAGGCATGATGACTAGATTTTGCAGGAAATGTTATTTTCTTGTCTGCAAAACCATCATGGACAAGTGGGTTGGAGGAGGATCTAACCAGGGGCCAATGTGGGCCTTGGTAGTCCATAGGATGGTTAACAATATGGTTCAAGTGCATTTCCAAAAGTGCACATGTTTTGAGAAAAGGAGGCATTCAAAAAGGTGATGCTGAAACTGTTTCCAAACTAGAGTATGAGAGAGAATGTTCTTGGAGGATTTGCAGGGTATCAGATCATTAACAAGTGGTTCATATGGAAGTGTAGAGTTAGTAGAAGAGATCCATGCTTGATATTGGTCTTCAAGGACTAGGAAACATCAAGAATGGAACTCCCCATAATTGATCTGGTTAAGGGTTTTAGATGATCACCTAGTGGTTAGGGATCACATCTAGACTTGTATTCTTTCTTAGGGATTGAGGAGTTGGTAACATCTTGATCCTAGTGATGAGCTCATAGAGTGGCTCATACTACTTCATAAGCAAACAAATCAAACAGCAGATCAAAGCAACACATCAGACAGCAGATCAAGACAACTCATCTTATAAACAAATCAACTACTCTAGGGTTACCATCAAGCTCAGCTTGAGGTAAGGTTGGGGGCATTTTTAAGAGGTTGAGTTTTGAATAAGATGAGGATTCTTGGTATCTCTACCAAGAGTAGAATTCAAATTCTTTGAACAAGAGGTTTTGGTAAAGCTAGGGATAGGAGTAGTGGAGTGTCCTGTCTTGAAAACATAAGGAGATTGTATTATATATCTCTCCATAGTTTTGTCAATAGAAGCTTCCAAAGTAGTTTTGGTTACATAGGCATCTTGGCTCATGTTTTGAAACGCCAGAATGTTTGAGAATATGTAAAATGAGCCAGGATAGTTTTGGTAAATAGCTTTTGTCAACTGAGGTTGTGGTAAGGAGTATCATAAGATACACTCTCTTAGGCACAAGTGCAAACAAACAACAAGCAAGCACTGCACCAAAGCACAAGAAAAAGTTTTTGTTCCCCCTGATTTTTGCATTCTGGAGAACTAATCTAGGTTGCTGAAATTGGGATATTACAGAACAACGTTTGACAGAACCTATGTCGGTCATCGTCAACTTAGATAGTGCAATAACCTCAGGTCTATGGATTACATTGATTGCAAGGAAGACGCCCGCAGGTGGCGTTTGGTGGGCCGATCCGATGCGGGAGAGAGCGTCGGCCTCCTCATTCTTGCGCATGTCGATCCACTTGATGGAGTAGCCAGTGAAGTGACCTCCCAGCTGGTCCACCGCTTGGCGGTACGCTATCATGGTGCGGGAGACGGTGTCGCACGTCCCAAGGACTTGGCCGGCGACTATCGGAATCACCGTAGGACCGTAGGTGATGGACGTTCATCTCCTTGGCAGCCTGCATGTCGTGAAGGAGGGCCTCGTACTCCGCCATGTTGTTGGTGCAGGGCTTGAGGTCGAGGTGGAGCACCTAGTGGAGCTTGTCGCATTTAGGGGAGGTCAGTATGACCCCAGCGCCATCCGCATTCTTGAATTCGTCAAAATGGAGCGACCAGTAATGGAGATAGGGTAGCTTTTCCAGCTGTTGTGCTTCTTCCCAGTCGGCGACGAAATTAGCCAAGGCCTGCTATTTGATCGTCTTGCATGGCTCGTACTTGATGTTGTCGACGCCAATTCTGATGGCCCACTTAGCGACTCGCACAGTCGCCTCGCGATTGCGGATGATGTCCTACAGCGGCGTGGAGGAGGCGACCGTGATGGGGTGCTCCTGGAAGTAACGGGGAAGTCGCCGCTGGGCTCTGAAGACCGCGTGCACCAGTTTCTAGTATTGCGGGTAGCGTTGCCTTGAGTTCGTTAGGACCTCGCTGATGTATTAGACGGGGCACAGTATGGGGTGCTCCTTGCCCTCTTCTGGATGCTGGACGACCATCACGGTGCTACAGACTCGAGTGGAGGCTGCGACGTAGACGAGCATTGGCTCTTTGTCGATTGGGGCGGCGAGCAGCGGTGCCGCGAATAGCACTTCTTTGAGCGCCTTGACTACGTTGTCTGCTTCTCGTCGCATTGGAACATGGGGTTCTTGCGCATCAGGCAGTAGAGAGGCATCTCCTTCTCACCGAGCCGGGGAATGAAGCGACTGAGAGCCGCGACTCGCCCGGCCAGCTTCTGGGCGTCACAGATGCACTTGGGTTTCCCGAGCCGCACGATGGTGTCGATCTTGGGGGGGTTTGCCTTGATGCCTCGTTTGAGGACTACGTACCCCAGGAGCTATCCGGTGGGCACGCCGAAGGTGAACTTTCCTAGATTGAGCTTGATCTTGTACCTCTGCAGATTCGTGAAGGACTCGGCCAGATCAGCGAGAAGGTAGCTCTGGCGGGTGGATTTGACCACCACGTCGTCGATGTAGATGTGGATGTTGTGGCCAATTTGGCTCGCAAGGCATTCCTGCATGCACCTTTGGTAGGTCGCGCCGGTGTTATTAGGCCGAACGTCATGGTAGTGTAGCAGAAGGCACCAAATGGCGTGATGAACGCCGTCTTCTATTCATCCTCGACCGCCATTTTGATATGGTTGTAACTAAAGCATGCATCAAGGAAACACAGTGACTCCGATCCTGCGGTCGATTCGATGATATGGTCGATGCGTGTTTGGACGAACTCCTCCTACAGGCAGATGTTGTTGAGGTGTTGTTCTTTTTCAAAACCAGGACTAGGTTTGCCAACCATTTGGAGTACTTGATGGGCTGAATAAAGTCTGTGGCGACTAGACGCTGTAATTCTTTGGCGATTTCTCGGCAGCGCTCTTCATTGAAGGGCCACAGCGAGTTCTTCACCGGTCGCACTTTGGGGGCGGCGTTAAGTTTGTGCTTAGCGAGTTCCCTCGAGACACCAGGAATGTCGGATGGTTTCCATGCAAAGATGTCACGATTCTCACGCAGGAACCCGATGAGCACACTTTCCTATGCGGGACTCATGTTCGTCCCAATGGTGACCGTCTGGCTGGAGTCGCCTAGGACGAGCTCGACGGTGCGGGTGTGTGTGGTCGCCTCAAAAGTGGAGCCTCCGACGGTTGGCTTCTTCAGGATGGTGGGGTAGTCCTTGTCGGTGTTGCTCACATATTTCGTGAGTTTGTCCACGTGGTTGGTCTCCGAGCTTGGCGCCCTTGTCTTCGCATTCCACGGCCATGTCGGGGTCACCGTGGACGGTGATGATGCCGCTTGGCCCCAGGAGCTTCATCATGTTGTAGGCGTAGTGTGGTGTCGCCATGAATTTGCCGAACGCCTGGTGCCCCAGGACGCAGTGGTAGGGGTTGCTGAAGTTCAGTATCTCGAAGACAATCTTCTCGGTGCAGAAGTTTGCTGTTGTGCCGAAGGTGACTGGCAGCGTCACCTTTCCCATCGTGTACGATTGCCGACCGGGGACGATGTTATGGATGGTGGTGAGTGTTGACTCGATCGCTGACTCTAGGAGGCAGAGCCTCTAGAATGTGTCTAAGTACATGATGTTGATCGAGCTTCCGCCGTCCATCAGCGTCTTGGGAAGCCAGTAGTCGGCCACTCTCGCGGGGTTGGCGGCCCGTGGTTGGTGCGGAAGGGGCTCGGGCAGTGGGTAGTTGAGGGCGCTGGTGATGGTTGGAGGGCCCCTTGAGACAGCCCTGCTTGCCGATGAGCGGGAATACATCCGCCCCCGCTGGTCGACTCCCGCGGCTTGCTGCTAGATGACCCTGCCGAGTAAGGCCTTGGCGTACTAGATTTGTAGTGCAACCTCTCCTTGGATGTCGAGGTGGGCGACTACGGCATCTGCCACGACGACATTGTCCATTAGAGTGCAGTACAACGGGATCCCCTTGGCGTCACGGGCTTGCGGCGAGATGATGATCCGCGGCTGGTCTGGTGGAGGCACGTGGCCTATTAGTGGCGGTAGGGCTCTGGTCGCAGGTGCTCCGGGTGGAGGGTGGTTGCTGCCACCAGGGGGCACATTCTCACAGTATTGTCCCTTAGTCGTGCGTGCGAAGTCTATTTCATCGTTGAAGTTCAGGACGCCGCCCTAGACGTTGGAGTGCAGGCGGGTCCTGATGTGACGTTGATGGTAGAGCGACAGCTCCTGTGTTGTTTTCCACTCGAGGCGAAACTTCTCGCGCTTGGCCTGCTCCCTGTGTGTCACCTCTTCTAGGCGCAGGCGGGCTTCCTCCACCTCCATCACCATTGCAATCTGCGGGATCAGCATGGAGAATGGATCTGGCTGGGTGGTCGTGCTGCCCACCATGTAGATCGTGTTGAAGCGATTAAATCTAGTGCGGAAGTCCTCGGGAGACTCCGAGCCGGAATCAGATTCGAAGATCCCGAGGATGGAGGGGTCCTCGAAATCCTTAGGGTTAGAGACCCACTTGATGGAGTCCTCCCGTGATGCGGTGGTGATGGATCCGGCGACTGAGGCATGGGTCGTCGAGTCAGCGCCATCATGGAGAGTCACGTCGTCCGCGGCGGCATCAGTCCTGGCAGCGTTGTTGGCGGCCGAGTCGTACTCGGTGGTGAGGCGGCTGATGGAGCGGATCTGGTCCTCCATGAGCAGATCGCGGTGTGCTGGCGATCCCCCGACGATCACCATTCCCGCCGGGTCAACTGCGTCGGTGAAGCCGACGAACAGGTTGATGGTGTCGACAGGCATCACCACGCTGTGCGTCATCGGGCGCGACGCCGGGATGTAGCTTCTAGGCAGGATCTGAAGGATCCCGCCGCTAGCGATCATACAGACGGTGGCGATCGGCCGATCGATTGGCGAATAGGGTCGCGCCACATGACACCACTAGAAGAATAACACCACAACTTCATTATCAAACCATTGAATCTCTCTCAACACAATTCCACTCCTAACAACATGACTTCTCCCATGACCTCAAGAACTAAACAAACTACTCACGAGACATCATATGGATAAAGATCAGAGATGAAATAATGATAAGTAACAATCTTAACATAACAATAATTCGATGGTTCCACTCAATAGCATCAACTACAACAAGTAATCAACACTGGGGAAGTTTCCCCTAAGAACTATGCAAGATTCAACCCTATTGTTATAGCTGTATGGGGTGGTGATGATGATGATGATGATCCCGATGAAGTCCAGCTTGATAATGGTGTTAATGGAAACGATCTCCCCTCTCCGGGAAGGAATTTCCGTGACATATTTTTTCCTACCGGAGAGCTCTTTCTCTCTCTGTAGTTTTCCGCCCCGCAGAGGCGGCGCAATCTTTCTGTGGTCACCCTCGAGTCTTAGAGTTTCGAGGGGATTATATGCGTCAGAGGGCGATGCCAAAGGTGGGCCAGGGTGACCACACCACCTGGTGGCGCGGCTAGGGCTGGCCCGCGCCAGGGGTGGTGTGGGCCCCCTGTGGCCTATCTCCACTTCCCCCTTCTGGCTTCCTTTGTCTTATAGAAAAAGTAGGATTTTCCATATATTTTCTGGATTTTTTGATCTTCGCGAATTTTGCCTCCAAACAGTGTCTTTTCCATCAGAATCCTGACTCCGGTGGTTCATCCTCCCAAAACCATCAATCATGCAAAAATAGATGAAATAACATAAGTACCATCTCTTAATATGAAATATATCAATGAATAGCAATGAATTGTGATACAGAATGGTGATGCAAAATGGACATATCAACTCCCCCCAGGCTTAGACTTCGCTTGTCCCCAAGCGAAAACTGAGCTCAATAAACATGTCCATAGGTTTATGGAGCGAAGTGTCGATAAAGAGAATATGGACAAGAAGCATCAATTTCATCAATACACAAATCATAATAGAAAACAACTCACTTATTATATAACTTAACTTGCAATGAGTAAGGGAAACACAATAAAGATGCATAAAGTAAATCCTAATTGGTACTGGCAAACTTTGTTCTTGGTCATAGGACGATTAACAAGTTGCAGGAGTCAAACATAATGGGTTTTCAATGATATCTTTCAAAGTAATATTCACTAAGATAATAGCAGTGTGCCCTGATACGTCCATTTTGCATCACTACACTATATCATAATTTACTGTAATTCATTGATATATTTCATATTGAGAGATGATACTTATATTATTTCATCTATTTTTGCATGGTTGATGGTTTTGGAGGATGGACCGCTGCAGTCAGGATTCTGATGGAAAAAGTGCTGTTTGGAGGCGAAGTTCGCGAAGATCAGAAAATCCGGGAAAAATATATGGAAAATCCTATTTTTCCAGAAGATGAAGGATGCCAGAAGGGGAGGTGGAGATGAGCCATAGGGGGCCCACACCACCCCCTAGCGCGGGATGCCCTAGGCCGCGCCACCAGGTGGTGTGGCCAGCCTGGCGCACTCCTAGCTCTCCCCTTTGGCATATATTATCCCCATGAAACCCTAAGCCTAGGAGAGTGACGACAGAAAGATTCCACCGCCTTTGCAGGGCAGAAATCTACAGAGAGAGAAAGATCTCTCCGGTAGACAGAATTCTGCTAGGGAAATTCCTTCCCGGAGAGGGGAGATCGTCGCCATCAACACCACCATCAAGCTGGACTTCATCGGGATCATCATCACCATCATCTCCATCATCATATCCATCAGCACCATCAGCACCACTTCATACCGCTGTAACAATTAGGTTGAATCTTGCATAGTTCTTAGGGGAAACTTTCCCAGTGTTGATTACTTGTTGTAGTTGATGCTATTGAGTGGAACCATCGAATTATTGTTATGTTAAGATTGTTGCTTATCATTATATCATATCTGACCTTGATCCATATGATGTCTTGTGAGTAGTTCGTTTTGTTCTTGAGGACATGGGAGAAGTCATGTTGTTAGTAGTGGAATTGTGTTGAGAAACATTCAATAGTTTGTTATTTAAGTTGTGGCGTTATTCTTCTAGTGGTGTCATGTGAATGTCGACTACATGACACTTCACCTTTATGGGCCTAGGGGAATGCATTGTGTATTTGGATACTGATCGTAGGGGTTGCCGGAGTGACAGAAACCTGAACCCCTGTTAGGAAACCTTTGCACAAGGGATGTCAGGATCTTACAATTTAAAGTTGTGGTTAGGTTTCTATCTTAATTACTTTCTTGTACTTGCGGATGCTTGCAAGGGGTATAATCACAAATATGTATTAGTCCTAGGAAGGTCGGTACATTAGCACAAGATCACCCACACAACACTTATCAAACTAAAGAAGATTAATCAACTATATGAAGCAAAAGCACTTGACGATATTCCTGTATGTCCTCGACAATGTTTGGTCATCTTAAGTAATACAACCGGCTTATCCTTGGCTAAAGAAAGGATTGAGTCACTTGCTGCATTTATTATTATTGTCTTTTATTTACTCGCACTTTATTTATCTACATTATCAAAAAACCCTAAAAATTCGATTGCTAAGTATTTACAGAGAATTCCTGCTCCAAGCCACTCGTCAACACCTTCTGCTCCTTGTTGGGTTCGACACTCTTACTTATAGAAAATACTGCGATAAACTCCGTATAATTGTGGGTCGTCAAGACTATTTTCTGGCGCCGTTCCCGGGGAGTGAAGCGCTATTGGATAGTGGAACTGGTAAAGGAAACTTCTACTGTGAGTATTGTTTATTTATGTTAGTTACTTTATTGCAATATGGATAAATCGCAGAGTTTCTTATTTCGTAATGCTACTACCACTGCTAAGGTAGTAGATGAACCACCACCTGCCGAGAATGATACTTTTAAAATACCTACAAGAATTATTGATCGTGTTATGGATAACTATTATGTTTGAGATGGAACAGTCCATCCTGGTGATCATTTGCTCTTTATACACAAATTATGCACATTGTTCAAGTGTGCAGGTATTACAAAAGATCAAGTTAAGAAGAATTTATTCTCATTATCAGTGAAAGGAAGAGTTGAGGAATGGTATAAGCTACTGAAGAATGGTCAAGATCTGGAATGGGACGAAATAGTGCCTCTCTTTTATTCAAAATTTTATCCTCCTAGTGAGATTCATAAAGATCGGAATCAAATATACAACTTTTGGCCTCTTGATGGAGAGAGTACAACTCAAGCTTGGGGGAGATTGAAGTTACTAATGCTCAAATGTCCTATTCATGAGCTCCCCAACAATATTATTATCAATAACTTTTATGGAAGGCTTTCTCTTCATGATAAGGATTTATTGGATGCTTCTTGTGCTGGATCATTTACACGCATGGAAGAAGGAGCTAAATAGGATCTTCTAGACTGTATTAAAGACAATGCTGAAGCATGGGACAATGATAAAGGAAGATAGTCAAGTATAAATTATGATTATGAATGCATTGAATCTTTTATGGGAACTGATGACTTTGAAAATATTAAAAATGCTTATGGTCTAGACTGTGTTATGAGAAGTGGAATAAGTATCATGAACCATATAAGGATATTGCTAACTGTGTTCCTGCAGGAAATACTGAAGTTTGTACTGCTAATCATGTTTTACCTAAACCTTACATTGAGAAAATACATTTCCTAGTTAAAGTAAAGGAACATTCTATCATAGCTAGTATGGTTAATCAAAGTACAAATAAAGTTGTTGAACCTGATGAACAAATGGATGATGAACCTATAATAGCAAATGGGAAAGACTATGTCACAAAGTATGTAGAAGATGGACACACCATCCTCTTTAAAGATACTTCTAATATTGCTTCACAAAGTAGTGTTATGAGATCTAGTGTCCCTGTGTTTTCTATTAAGATAAGTGATCATTGCAATAATGGTTCTTGTGACAGTTATATCATTAAATTTATGCATGATGCTGAAAGTTATTACGAGAGAGGGAAGACTATTCTTATGCATCTCAATAATATAAAGTTTCCTTGTTTTATGTTGAAAGTCTTTATGTTGCACTTGTTTTGCCTTCCTATGCTAGCAACCTCTACTTTCAATAATTTATTTTCTTACAAGATTCCCTTACATAGGAAGTGGGTTAGACTTAAACATGTGTATTTTGGCTTCTTGATGCTCTCTTTTACTTCAATTCATATTCTTCATCATTGAAATTATGATGCCCATCTTAATGGCTATTAAGAAAGAGCTTTTTGGGAGACAACCCAATATATTTATTTTTCTTTCAGTTTTTGTTTATTTGAGTCTTGGAAGTTATTGTTTCAACAATAACCTCTCCTTATCCTTTTTGTTTGGTTTTTGTGTCAAGATCAACCTCTAATGAGAGAGAAGTAATATATGGGAAAGTTGCTGTCCTAAAACAGATTTTTGTGCTTTACTTTAAAAATTCGTGAAAAATATGTGTATGTCGGATTGAGCTGTAATTGTTTGTGCTTATGCCCTAGGTTTTTATTTAACTTTCGGTAGTTTTGAACGTTTTGTTTTGAGCAACATAAGATTTTCGAAAAATTTGATCTTTACTTGCTGGTCTGTTTTGACAGATTTTTACCACTCTTGCATTTGCCTCTTAAATCAATTTCCTTTTTGAATTACTTTTGGGATTTCAGAAGGATTTGTTTCATGTAGCTTATGTTTTGATGGATTTAAGTTGAACTTGAACCTAAAAGGTTTATTACCTCGCTTACACTAATGTTGCCAATGAGAATTGTGTGAAGTTTTGTTTGAAAGAAATTTCCAGGTTAGTGGAGAAAATGGTGTAGTAAGATAGTGAAAGGTTTCATGACTCAAGAAATATGTGTATGAAGATGAAGATATTGATGTTATTCAAGCGGTGACTCCAGAAAATTTATCAAAGAACAAGTATAGAGACCTGCAGAGTCCGTTTCTTAATAGGTAATAGTTCTGGTAAGAAAAGTTCCACGAAAAATCTGTCAAGTTATATTTTTGCAGTTTTTATCAGAGAAGGAAAGCAACGAAGCAAAAGAGGGACGGAAACGGAGCCAGGGTGGCTCACACCACCCCCTGGCGTAGGCCCCATGGCCGCGCCAGCAGGTGGTGTGGCCACCTCGGATTCCGTCTCTAACCAGTTTTCTCCTAGTACCTTCCTTTTGTTGTAAAAATTTGTAATATATAATCCCCCGGATCCCCCAAGGTTTGTATATCGTGTTCTTGCCGTGTGTTTTTCGATCTGTTCTGTTCAGATGTCTTTCCAGGATTCGTCTTCAAAGGGTTACGAGCTGCGATGCCGTCGCGAGCTCCATCGCAATATTGAGCAGGAGACTCTCATGGGATGGGTGAAACAAGAAAGGATCACAACTAGGTGCAAAGAAATGGACCGGAACGTCAGGGAGGAAGTAAAGGACATGTCAGCAAGCATGAAGGGGCTAATACCTCCAACTCTAAACCTTAGTTCCTGCCCTGCTATAGTCGAAACTCTACGAGTAACTGATGTGTTCTGTGACAAGTACCGAGTCCTGAGAAGGAAGGTGGATATGCTTCAAGAGGAGAATATTAGGCTTCGCAAGATGTTGGAAGATTTTCTCGACACAATCGAGAGAACACCACCACCGAAGGAGTAATTCTTCATCAGGTTTTGGCATCCCCTTGGTTTGTTCCAAGCTTGGGGGAGTGTCGCGGTATCATTTCACTATCTTCTATCTTTTTACCTTTTTAGTAGAGTCATATCATGAATAGATAAGTTATCATGTAGGATGGTTTGCATTATGGAAGTTACCCACCTCTCGTTAGATATTATGTATCCCTTGGTGTGAGTTGCTGTTATGGAATATTAATGAGAAGTTCTATCATTTACTCTTTTGCATATCTTATATTAGTTTTCGATTTTTGTTATATGATTGATCTTGTTATTAGTATTGGTATCACTTTGGGATCATTGAGTTAATTTAGTTGGTTTTGGCAAACCTGGCTCGGTCAGTAGCAACACTGTTATGAGAATTGAATGAAAAAGATAAAAAGTACTCTTAAAGAAATATAATTTCATAATCATGTTTCTTGATTTGCTCATAAGCTTAGTATTCTCTAGTTAAGATCTTTTGTGCTTCCAAGGAAGATTGCATGTTTGTCTTTATCACTTGTATGTTTGTTTGTTTCCTTCAACTCTTATACTTGCTACCCAGCATTGCTAGCCTAAAACTTGTACTGAGATGGAATGCTTCTCATGCATCCAATCCTTAAACCAAAACCTATGCCATTTGTGCTCACCATACCTACATATTAGCACTATTTCTATTCCAAGTAAATTCATGTTTTTATCTACCTTCCGAATTAAACTTGTTATGTGAAAATTAGTGATTAAAGCTACGAACTTGATGGCACACTTTACCTTTTCTTGCACCTAATAAACTTGAACCATTGTGTCATCTAAGTTGTATATGTTTGCACTTATACGTTGGGAATTAGCAGAACCATGATGTCACGGGGAACACTTTCAACATTGCACTTGTACATTGTACCCAGTTGATATCATGCTCTTTTGTTTATGGATGTCGTCGGTATAAAATGAAAGGGGACACTAGTGGAGAACGGTCCTTTAGTCCCGGCCCATAAGGGGCTTTAGTCCCGGTTTTGGAACCGGCACTGGAGAGGCGGGACTAAAGGCCTCCCCCTTTAGTCCCGGTTTGGCCAGAAACCAGGACAAAAGGCCCTCACGGGACAGTGTCGAGCGTCCGAGACCTTTAGTCCCGGTTTGTAATACGAACCGGGACTAAAGGATTTCTTTTCAAAAAAATTATTTTTTAAAACTTTTTTTTCAAATTTTTCTTGAACATTTGAATTATCTGACTCGCTAATCTCTCACATCTCTCAATTTTCACACTAATTATATTTAAACTTAGGTCAAATTACACTTATAGTCAAACTTCCCGGTCGGTCACCCATCCTAACACTACTCCACTCCCAGCACGCTTAACTTCCCCATTCCATCTCTCGCACCTCGCGCGAAGGACTCTTATACCTTATTGTTAAGACTAGTATATCAATCATATTAGCTCATATCAATATGTCAACCGTCTTTATTTTTCGAAATTATGAATAACTATTTAAGTAAACAACAATAAATAAGTAATAATAATATTTTATTCCAACGATAAATTCGAAATTAATATGTTATTCATTTTTTGCCATTTATTCATTTAATATGACATAAATAATATCTTCAAATCCGTAAATTGAAATTTGACAAATAATATATCCATTATTATCAGAAAAATGTGAGGAATTCAAATATGACATAAAAAATTATTATTATTAAAAAAATTGAAATAACTTTTTTTCCGTTATTACGAATAATTTTTTTTTCAAATATGACATAACTTTTTTTCGAAATTACGAATAACTATTTTGAAAATTTTGAAATAATATATCCATTATTATTAAAAAAATTAATTTTTGAAATAACTTTTTTTTTCAAATTTTAAGAATCTAAAAGAATCCAAAATGGCCTAAGGTTGTTGAAATCGAAGAGGAATTTTTTTCTGCAAGTTTTGATAGGCTATACGTATTTTTCTGATATCGTATGTAAAAATTATGGCCATTTGATTTTTTTTTGCCTATTTTCTTTAGTCCCGGTTGGTAATACGAACCGGGACTAAAGGGGTCGGCGCCGGTCGCAGCCTTCCATAACCCCTTTAGTCCTGGTTGGTGTCTCCAACCAGGACTAAAGGTCTCGTTTGACCCGGGACTAAAGGTTGTTCCGTTGGAACCGAGACTAATGTGAGTATTGGTCCCAGGTCCAACCATAATCGGGACTAAAGGGGTTGACGAAAGGCTGTTTTTCTACTAGTGGGAGCTTGTAAGTCCATGGAGTTATGTATGTGTGTTAGAGAAACGCATGGGTCGCTGGTCTAATCCATGCCTAATCATGGTGGAAACCTACAGCGTAACCATAATGAGCAATCTATGAAGCATTCTTCTTATAAAAAAAGAGATATAGATTGAGAAAAAGAAAAAAAAAGAGATGAGAAAAGAGGAAAGAGAGAAAAAAGCACCATTTTTCCATGGTAAATAAGAAGATTGCTGAGATGCTTATTGTCTACTTGTCATTTTGATATGGGGATTCTTCCGTATCATCGGGCAAGGGGTACCCCGTTGGCGGTTCTCTATGATACACATGTACTTACTATGACAAGAACTTACCGGTAACTAAACTTTAGTAGCATGAGGAGCGACCCTCATATTCAAGGGACATGAGATTGCCAACTTATACTTTTTCAAGCATATACTCCATAGTTTGCTCACTTTAACCTTAACCAATTAAAGATACTTATGATAGGGGCAATGAGAGCTGAAAGCTAATAAGTTCCATAATTTTTGGAAGCTCTTTATGAAGCTTCAAATCCCTGCTTCCCTCTGCAAAGGGCCTATCTTTTACTTTTTAGTTGATACAGTAAACCTATTCCCTTCTATCTCAGCAAGTATTATGAGTTGTTGTGTTTCATTCATTCATGTGATGATTTATTCAATCATGTTCTTATGTTCCTTGTTTTGCACATTGCTCTTATCTTGGTGAATATTACTTTGAAAGCTATCATTGAAAACCCCTTTATGTTTTAACTCCTGCAAATTGTTAACTATTCTGTGACCAAGAGCAAAGTTTTCAATTACCAATTATGATTTAATTTATGTATCTTTATTGTGTTTCCATTACTTATTGGAAGTTAAGTTATAATATAATGGTGAGTTGTCTTCTATTACGATTTATGTATTGATGAATGTGATGCTTCTTGTCTGTATTCTTTTATCAACTCTTCACTCCATAAACCTGAGGTCATGTTTATTGAGCTCAGTTTTCGCTTGGGGACAAGCGAAGTCTAAGATTGGGGGGAGTTGATACATACATTTTGCATCACTACTTTATATCATAATTTACTGTTATTCATTGATATATTTTATATTAAGAGATGATACTTATGTTATTTCATCTATTTTTGCATGGTTGATGACTTTTGGAGGATGGACCGCTGCAGTCAGGATTTTGATGGAAAAGAGGCTGTTTGGAGGCGAAATTCGAGAAGATCAGAAAATCTGGGAAAATATATGGAAAATCCTATTTTTCCAGAAGACGAAGGATGCCAAAAGGGGGAGTGGAGATGGGCCATAGGGGGCCCACACCACCCCCTGGCGTGGGCTGCCATAGGCCGCGCCACCAGGTGGTGTGGCCACCCTGGCCCACTCTTGGCTCTCCCCTTTGGCGTATATTATCCCCACGAAACCCTAAGCCTGGGAGAGTGATGACAGAAAGATTCCGCCGCCTCTACGGGGCGGGAAGCTACAGAGAGAGAAAGATCTCTCCGGCAGACAGAATTCTGCCAGGGAAATTCGTTCCCGGAGAGGGGGGATCATCGTCATCAACACCACCATCAAGCTGGACTTCATCGGGATCATCATCACCATCATCTCCATGATCATATCCATCAGCACCATCATCACCACTTCATACCTCTGTAACAATTGGGTTGAATCTTGCATAGTTCTTAGGGGAAACTTTCCCGGTGTTGATTACTTGTTGTAGTTGATGTTATTGATTCGAACCATCGAATTATTGTTATGTTCAGATTGTTGCTTATCATTATATCATCTATGATCTTGATCCATATGATGTCTTGTGAGTAGTTCGTTTTGTTCTTGAGGACATGGGAGAAGTCATGTTGTTAGTAGTGGAATTGTGTTGAGAAAGATTCAGTAGTTTGTTATTTAAGTTGTGGTGTTATTCTTCTAGTGGTGTCATGTGAACGTCGACTACATGAAACTTCACCTTTATGGTCCTAGGGGAATGCATTGTGTATTTGGCTACTAATCGTAGGGGTTGCCGGAGTGACAGAAACCTGAACCCCCCATTAGGAAACCTTTGCACAAGGGATGTCAGGATCTTAGAGTTTAAAGTTGTGGTTAGGTTTCTATCTTAATTACTTTCTTGTACTTGCGGATGCATTAGCACAGGTTCACCAACAACACTTATCAAACTAAAGAAGATTAATAAACTATATGAAGCAAAATCTATTGACGATATTCCCATGTGTCCTCGAGAACGTTTGGTCATCTTAAGTAATACAACCGTCTTATCCTTTGCTAAAGAAAGGATCGGGCCACTTGCTGCATTTATAATTATTGTCTTTTATTTACTCGCACTTTATTTATCTGCATTATCAAAAACCCCTAAAAATCTGTTTGCTTAGTATTTACAAAGAATTCCTGCTCCAAGCCCCTCGTCAACACCTTCTGCTCCTCGTTGGGTTCGACACTCTTACTTATCGAAAATACTGCGATACACTCCCTATACTTGTGGGTCATCATGCCCATATAAGAAACATAATTGAATAAATCATCATACGAATGATTGAATCACAAAAAGTCAAGTGCTTGCTTAAGATAGAAAGGAATAGGTTTACTGACACAACTGAAAAGTAAAAGATAGGACCTTTTTGCAGAGAGAAGCAAGGATTTCAAGTTTCATAAAGAGCTTCCAAAAATTATGGTACTTACTAGCTTTCAGCTCTCATTGCCCCTATCATAAGCATCTTTTAGGTGGTTAAGGTTAAAGTGAACAAATATGAGGATATGTTTGACAAGTTATAAGTTGAAAATCTCATTCCCCTTGCCTACGAGTCTCGGACCTCATGCTACTCAACTTTAGTCACAAGTAAGTTCTTGTCATTGTAAGTGCATGCGTATCATGGAGAAACGCCAACGGGGTACCCCTTGAACCATGATACAAGAGCTATCCCATATCAAAATGACAAGGCAACAAATAATGAGCATCTCAGCGATCTTTTTATTTGTTATTTGCATAGGTTTTTATTGAGGCTGCTTCACAGAATTCTCAGTATGGTTATACTGCAACTTTCCACCATGATTAGGCATGTCTTAGTCTAGCCACCCAAGCGTTTCTCTAACACATATACAAACTCCATGAGCCTACAAGCTCCCCTTTTATTTCACACCGCCGGGATCCATAAACAAAAGAATCATGATATCAACTGAATAATAAGTGCAATGTTGAAAGCGTTCCCCATGACAAGATGGTTCTGCTAATTCCCAACTTATAAAGTGCAAGCATATACGCAACATAGATGGACGCAATGGTTCAAGTTTATTAAGTGCAAGAAAGTAAAGTGTGCCATCAAGTTTGTGAGAGCTTTAATCACTAGTTTTCACATAAGAAGTTTAATTTGGAAGGTAGATAAAAGCATGAATTTACTTGGAATAGCAATAATGCTATTAGGTAGGTACGGTGGACGCAAATGGTATAGGTTTTGGTTTAAGGATTGGATGCACGAGAAGTATTCCTTCTCAGTACAGGGTTTGGCTAGCAAGGCTGGGTAGTAAGCAATAAGAGTTGAAGGAAACAAACAAATATACAAGTGATAGGAACAAACACGCAATCTTTCTTGGAAACACAAAAGATCTTAATTAGAGAATACTAAGATTATGAGCTAAACAAGAAAGAAAGATGATGAAATTATATATCTAGAAGTACAGTTTTTTCATTCAATCTTCAAATAGTGTTACTACTGACCAGTGCTAGGTTTGCCAAAACCAATCTATATTTACTTAATGATCCCAAAGTGATACGCATACTAACAACAAGATCAATCATATAACAGAAATTTGCAATCTAAAATAAGATGTGCAAAAAGTAAATGGTAGACTTCTCATTAATATTCCATAACGGCAACTCACACAAGGGATACATAGATATCTAACTAGAGGGGAGATAACTTCTCTTATTCAAATCATCCTATATGATAACTTCTCTTATTCATGATATGAATCTACTAAAAAGGTAAAAATATAAAAGATAATGATATGATACCGTGGCACTCCCCCAAGCTTAGAACAAACCAAGGGGATGCCAAAACCTGATGACGAATTACTCCTTCAGTGGTGGTGGTGTTCTCTCGATGAGCTTTTCAATCAATTCCCTCAAATCCACAATCTCGAAGGTGAGAGTATGAATCAATGTGCTCAATGCGGTTCATGATCATGTCGGGCTATGAATCCCAGCTCTTGTGATTCTTTCCCCACTCTTCCTCCTTGAAGTATTCTTTTCATGCATGGTTAAAACGAGGATATCCCAATTGGAGGGTAATTTTTCCTTGGGCATATTTTGGAATTGTTGCTCATGAATAAGGGTATGGAAGGGATTCTTTGTGCGTGGAGGAGATGACCATGACGCCAAGCAATGACGCGGAACCTTCCCTCCGGTGGACATCCGTGCAGTCCTTTTGAACTTGGCAAGATTTGCCACCACTCCAATGCTTGCAATGGTGGTGCTGGTCGTCCTTTGCCTCCCCTTCAACTTCATTCTCGATCCCCTCATCCTGCTCAGAGTCTTGGAGATCATCTTCCGCAGGCTCCTTGCCCTTTTCGTTGGCTGAGACCATCACGCGTCTAACTTGAGAACATTTATTGACAGAAACAGATCAAAACAAAAACACGACTAGAACAAGATATAGGAACCTCGAGGGATCCGGGGGATTATATATTACGAAGTTTAACAACAAAAGGAAAGTACTGGGATAAAACGGATCGGAGACGGGCTTCGGGGTGGCCACACCCCCTACTGATATGGCCAGGTGGGCCCGTGCCACGGGGTGGTGTGAGCCACCCGGGATCTGTTTCTGTCCCTTTTTTGACTCATTAATTTCCATGTTGGATAAAAACTGCAAAAATATAAATTGAAAAGTTTTCGTGGACCTTTTCTTACACGAACTGTTACCTATTCAAAAACGGACTCTGGAGGTCTCTGAACTTGGCCTTTAATAAATTCTTCTGAAGTCACCACTTGGATTATATCAATATCTTTATTATAGGAATCTTCAAAAATATAGTGCTTGAGTCTTTTGACCATTCTTCACCTTGTTACATCATTTTCTCCTACCACTTGAAAATTTCTTTGATACAAAACTTCACACAATCTTCATTAGCAACATTAGTGCATGCAAGATAATAAACCTTTGGGTTCAATTTCAACTAAAGTCCATCAGAACATAAACTACTGAAATAATTCCTTTTGAAAGCCCAAATAGAATTCAAAAAGGAAGTCGATTTAAGAGGCAAATGCAAAGATGGCAGAAATCTGTCAAAACAGACCAGCAGGTAAAGATCAATTTTTTCGAAAATATTCTATCGCTCAAATTAGAAAGTGCAAAACTAATGAAAGATAAATAATAACCTGGGGCATGCACAAAAACATTACAGATCAGTACGATGTTCTGGGATATTTCACGATTTTTATGGTGAAGCACAAAAATCTGTTTTAGGACAGCCACTTCCCCAAATCTTACTTCTCTCTCATTAGAGGCTGATCTTGTCACAAAAAGCAAACAAAAAATGATAAGGAGAGGTTATTGCAGAAGCAAATAACTTCCGGGCCTCAAAAAGACCAAAATAAACTAAAAGCGAAAATATATTGGGTAATCTCCCAAAAAGCTCTTTCTTTATAGCCATTAAGATATGCATGATAAATTTCAATGATGCTCACATAAGGGTATGAATTGAAGTAAAAGAGAACATCAAGAAGCAAATATGCACATTTTTAAGTGTAACCCACTTCCTATGCAAGGGAATTTTGTAAGAAAATAAATTGTTGAAACCAGAGGCTACTAGCATAGGAAGGCAAAACAAGCGCAACATAAAGACTTTCAGCATAAAGCGAGGAAACTTAATATTATTGAGATGCATAAGAACAATTTTCCCTCTCTCAGAATAACTTTCAGTATCATGCATAAATTTAACGATATAACTATCACATGAACCATTGTAGCAATGATCACTTATTCTGATGGAAAACACAGGGACACTATCTTTCCTATTTCTATTAGGATGTGAAACAATATTAGAAGTATACTTACAAAGGATAATGTGCCCATCTTCTCCATTTTTACACACAAAGTCTTTCATATTTGTTATTGCAGGTTCAATATCTATTTGCTCATTAGGTTCTACAACTTTCTTTGTACTTTAGTTAACCATACTAGTTGTCATAGAATGTTCCTTTACCTTAACCGGGAAAGGTATTTTCTCGATGTAAGGTTCAGGTAAAATATAACCCATAGTATAAACTTTAGTATTTCTAGCAGGAACATAATTAATAATATCTTTATATGGCTCATGATATTTGTTCCGTTTCTTTTTAGGAATTTTAATATAAGTGGCAAAAGCCTTAAAATAATTTGTAATACTTTGAGAATCAAGACCATAAGCATTTTTAATCTTATGAAAGTCACCAGTTCGCATAAAAGATTTAATGCATTCATAATCATAATTTATACCTGACTTTCTTCCTTTGTCATTCTCCCATGCTTCAGCATTGTCTTGAATACGGTCTAGGAGATCCCATTTAGCTTCTTCTTCCATACGTGTAAATGATCCAGAGCAAGAAGCATCCAATAGATCCTTATCATGAAGAGAAAGCCTTGCATAAAAGTTATCGATAATAATATTATTAGGGAGCTCATGAATAGGATATTTGAGCATTAGTGACTTCAATCTCCCCCAAGCTTGAGTTGTACTCACTCCATCACGAGGCCAAAATTTATATACTTGATTCCGATCTTTATGAATCTCACTAGGAGGATAAAATTTGGAATAAAAGAGAGGTACAATTTCCTCCCATTCAAGAGATTGGCCATTCTTTAGCAGCTTATACCATTCCTTAGCTCTTCCTTTCTGTGATAACGAGAACAACTTCTTCCTAACTTGATCTGTTGTAATACCTGCACACTTGAAGAACCCGCATAATTCGTGTATAAAGTGCAAATGATCACTGGGATGGACAGTCCCATCTCCAAAATAGTAGTTATCCATAACATGATCAACAATTCTTGTAGGTATCCTAAAAGTATCATTTTTAGCAGGTGGACGTTCATCTACTACCTTAGCAGTGGTAGCAGCATTACGAAATAAGAAACTAAGTGAATTATCCATACTGAGATAAAGAAACTAGCAGGAATAAACAATACTCATAGTAGAAGTTTCCTTTACCAGTTTCACTCTCCAATAGCGCTTCACTCCCTGGCAACGACGCTAGAAAATAGTCTTGATGACCCACAAGTATAGGGGGTGTATCGCAGTATTTTCGATAAGTAAGAGTGTCGAACCCAACGAGGAGCAGAAGGTGTTTACGAGTGGCTTGGATCAGGAATTCTCTATAAATACTTAGCAAATAGATTTTTAGGGGTTTTTTATAATGCAGATAAATAAAGTGTGAGTAAATAAAAAACAATAATAATGATTGCAGCAAGTGGCCCAATCCTTTCTTTAGCAAAGGACAAGCCGGTTGTATTACTTAATATGACCAAACGTTCTCGAGGACACATGGGATTACTGTCAAGTGCTTTCGCTTCATATAGCTGATTAATCTTCTTAGGTTGGATAAGTGTTGTGTGGGTGAACCTG
Organism: Avena sativa; assembly: GCA_916181665.1. Taxonomy (NCBI): domain Eukaryota; kingdom Viridiplantae; phylum Streptophyta; class Magnoliopsida; order Poales; family Poaceae; genus Avena; species Avena sativa. Next base: position 575,963,383 of record OV702287.1, read on the forward strand.
TGCTAAAGTACTGACCTTCCTAGGACTAATACATACTTATGATTATACCCCTTTTAAGCATCCGCAACTACAAGAAAATAATTAATATAAAAACCTAACCACAGCCTTAAACTCTGAGATCCTACACTCCCTTGTGAAAAGGTTTCTCATACGTCCATTTTGCATCACTATTCTATGTCTTAATTCACTGTTATTCATTGATATATTTCATATTAAGAGGTGATACTTATGTTATTTCATCTGTTTTTGCATAATTGATGACTTTTGGAGCATGGACCGCTGCATTCAAGATTCTGATGGAAAAGGTGCTATTTGGAGGCAAAATTCGCGAAGATCAGAAAATCCAGGAAAATACATGGAAAATCCTATTTTTCCAGAAGACGAAGAAAACTAGAAGGGGGGCTGGAGATGGGCCACAGGGGCCCACACCACCCATGGCGCGGGCCATCGTGGGTCGCGCCGCCAGGTCGTGTGGCCGCCCTGGTACAACCCTAGCACTCCCCACTGGCGTATATTACCTCCACGAAACCCTAAGACTCAGGGGGGCGACCACAAAAAGATTCCACCAACTCTGCAGGGCGGAAAACACCGAGAGAGAAAGATCTCTCCGCTAGACAGATTTCTGTCGGGGGAATTCCTTCCCAGAGAGGGGAGATCATCGCCATCAACACCACCGTCAAGCTGGACTTCATCGGGATCATCATTATCATCATCACCACCATCATCATCATCAACACCCTCATCACCATCTCCATATTGTTGTAACAATTGGGTTGAATCTTGCATAGTTCATAGGGGAAACTTTCTCGGTGATGATTACTCTTTGTAGTTGATGCTATTGAGTGAACCGTTGAATTATTGTTTATGTTTAGATTGTTATACATCATTATTCCATCTCTGATCATGATCCATATGATGTCTTGTGAGTAGTTTGTTTTGTTCTTGAGGACATGGGAGAAGTCATGTTGTTAGTAGTGGAGTTGTGTTGAGAAAGATTCAATAGTTTGATATTTAAGTTGTGGTGTACTTCTTCTAGTGGTTTCATGTGAACGTTGACTACATGACACTTCACCTATATGGCCCTAGGGGAATGCATTGTGTATTTGGCTTCTAATCGTAGGGGTTACCGGAGAGATAAAAACCTGAACCCCCGTTAGGAAACCATTGCACAAGCGACGTAAGGGTCTTAGAGTTTAAAGCTGTGGTTAGGTTTCTACCTTAATTACTTTCTTGTACTTACGGAAGTTTGCAAGGGGTATAATCACAAGTATGTATTTCTCCTAGGAAGGTCGGTACATTAGAACATGTTCACCCACACAACACTTAGCAAGCTAAAGAAGATTAATCAACTATATGAAGCGAAAGCACTTGACAATCTTCCCATGTGTCCTCGAGAACGTTTGGTCATCTTAAGAAATACAACCAACTTGTCCTTTGCTGCATAAAGGATTGGGCCACTTGCTGCATTTATTCTTACCGTCTTTTATTTACTCGTACTTTGGTTACTTGCTTTATCAAAAACCCCTAAAAATCCGTTTGCTAAGTATTTGCAGAGAATTCCTGATCCATAGCACTAGCCAGCACCTTCTGCTCCTCGTTGGGTTCGACACTCTTACTTATCAAAAATACAGCGATACACCCCCTATACTTGTGGGTCATCAGTTTCGTAACGGGGGTTCATGTTTCTGTCACTCAGGCAACCCCTACGATTAGTACCCAAATACATAATGCATTCCCCTTGGCCCATAAAGCTCAAGTATCATGTACTCGATGTTCACATGACACCACTAGAAGAATAACACCACAACTTAATTATCAAACCATTGAATCTCTCTCAACACAATTCCACTACTAACAACATGACTTCTCCCATGTCCACAAGAACTAAACGAACTACTCATGAGACATCATATGGATCAAAATCAGATATTAAATAATGATAAGTAACAATCTGAACATAACAATAACTCAATGGTTCCACTCAAGAGCATCAACTACAACAAGTAATCAACACCGGAAAGTATCCCCTAAGAACTATGCAAGATTCAACCCTATTGTTACAAGGGTATGGGGTGGTGATGATGGTGCTGGTGGAGATGATGATGGTGATGATGATGATGATCCCGATGAAGTGCAACTTGATAATGGTGTTGATGGCGACGATCTCCCCTCTCCGGGAAGGAATTTCTGTGGCAGATTTCTGCCTGCCAGAGAGCTCTTTCTCTCTATGTAATTTTCCACCCCGCAGAGGCGGTAGAATCTTTCTGTGGTTGCCCTCGAGTCTTAGGGTTTCGAGGGGATTATATGCGTCAGAGGGCGATGCCAGAGGTAGGCCAGGGTGGCCACACCACCTTGTGGCACGGCTAGGGATGGCCCGCACCAGGGGTGGTGTGGGCCCCCTGTGGCCATATCCACTTCCCTTTTTGAACTCCTTCGTCTTATGGAAAAATAGGATTTTCCATAAATTTTCCGGGATTTTCTGATCTTCGTGAATTTTTCCTCCAAACAGTGCCTTTTCCATCAGAATCCTGACTCCCGTGGTTCATCCTCCCAAAATCATAAATCATACAAAAATAGATGAAATGACATAAGTACCATCTCTTAATATGAAATATATCAATGAATAATAGTGAATTGTGATACAGAATGGTGATGCAAAATGGATGTATCAGTACTCCATCCTAGGCGTGTGATCTTGGCAACTCTAGGTGATGCTTTCCTCAGACAAGTTGAGGAAGCGGGAGATGTCGACCTAGGTGACCGCATTGATGGCGACTACACGGGCGAGCACCTTCTTCTCGCGTTTGGTGCCGAGCCCGGTGAAGGTGTGTAGCGAGCCGATGGTGTTGCCGAATCCGTCGATGTTGCCGTTGTCCCTTAGTGGGTTGTTGTTGGGGTCGTCCCTTTCCCTCCTCGCCTTCTCAATCTCCCTCAGATAATGGCAGTCTATGGTGGATTGGGTGGCGGGCTTCACCTCCCTGCCGTGGTAGACACGGGGCTGGTTGAGTAGGGTGGCAGGGTCGAATTTCGGCCTTGCCGCATTGTTGGCGCGATAATTTCCGCTGTCTCGGTAGTTTCCTCCATTGCAGCATAAGTTTCTCAGGTTGCGTTAGCCGTAACCGGCATTGGTGATGAAGTCGACTCTCCCTTCACCGCGGCGCTTGTCAGTGAGGCGAGTGTTGTTGCAGTGCAAGTCGCGTTGTCGCCCGTTGTTATTGCCACTAGTGTGACGTCTTCCCCCTGACTCGTCATCGGAGTCTTGGTTGGGGTCCTACTCCATGTAACGCTTGGCAATCTCAAGGTTCGGTATGTTATCGAGCGTCCAACATACCCTCTTGATCTTGGCGACCAGAGGCCCATACCGGCACGCATTCTTGAAGAAGTGGATCGTTGTGTCCGGGTGCATGCTAGAGGCGTTGATCCATAGTTCCTGCCACCTCTGGATCTAGTGGCGAGCCGACTCGCGCTGCCCCTGGATACATCGCTCCAGGTCCTCGATGGTGGTGGCGCGAGTGCAACATCACTCGAAGTCCCTGATGAAGGCGTCGCGCATTTCCTCCCATGAGTTGATGCTGTCCGCGGGGAGGGTGTTGATCCATTGACTGGTCACTCCCTCCATCATCAGGGAGAGGTAGTGAGCGGCGAGCAGGTCGGTGTGGCCGGCGATTCCCATGGCCATCAGGTATGTGTCCAGCCACACCACTAGGTCATACGTTGGATCGTATTTTTTGATCTCCTTGGGCGTCTTGAAGTTGGCGGGGTACTTCTCGCCTTGGATCATTGGTTCGAAGCACTGTGGGCCGACTCTGCTTAGCGAGCCCCTTGGTTTAGGGTCGCCACGGTTGGTGAGGGTGTGCCTCAAGTCGTTGGGCTCGTGCACCCTCCAGGCCTGATTGTCGATGATGTGTGTCCTTGCGTCAATGGGTTGGCCATTGGCAGCAACCGTGTTGTTCGCAGGTCGCGGCTCGTTGGTGGAGAGTGCGGGATTAGCAGCCTGTGGTTGGTGCGGAAGGGCATCGATGGTGGGCAGTTGAAGGTGTTTGCGACGGTTGGAGGGCCGCTTGAGGCAACCCTGCTTGCCGATGAGCGGGAATACATCCGCCACCGTGGGTCCACTCCCGCGGCTTGCTGCTTGATGACCCTGGCGAGTAGGTCCTTGGCGTACAAGATCTTCAATGCTTCCTCTCTTTGGATGTCGAGGTGGGCGACTGCGATGTCTGTCGCAACGACGTTGTCCATTGGAGTGGAGTACAACGGGAGCCCGTTGGCATCACGGGCTTGCGGCGAGATGATGATTCACGGCTGGTCCGTTGGAGGAGTGTGGCCTATGGCTGGCGGTGGGGCTCCGGTCACAGGTGCTCCAAGTGGAGGGAGGTTGCTGCCGCCGGGCGGCGCGTTCTCGCAGTATTCGCGCTTGGCCGCGCGTGCGGGGTCGCTTTTGTCGTTGAAGTTCTGGACACGGCCTTGGATGTTGGAGTGCAGGCGAGTCCTTATGCGGCGTTGATGGTAGAGCGACATCTCGTGTGTTGTTTGCTGCTAGAGGCAGAACTTCTCGCGCTCAGCCTGCTCCCTACGCGTTGCTGATAAATTGCAAATGTATCTATAATTTTTATGTTCCATGCTTGGTTTTATCTACTTTCTTATGTTTTGTTCCAACTTTGGAGTACTTTTCATATGATTTCTTGGACTAACCTATTAACAAGAGCCACAGTGCCAGCTGCCTGTTTTCTGCTGTTTTTGGTTCCAGGAAGTCAGAAAATGAATATTCTCGGAATTGGACGGGACAAAATCCAAAGTTATTATTTTACCGGGGGACACTTGGAGCCAGAATACGAGACGGAGGAGGGCCAGGGGCTGGCCACACCACCCCTAGGCGCGGGCTGGGCCTGGCCGCGCCAGGGCATGGTGTGGTGGCCCCAGGCACCCCTTCGGTCTCCCTCTTCGCCTATAAGAAGCCTTCTAACCTAAAAACACTGGGGGGTTCGACGTTTTGCCAGAAGGAGTTCCGCTCCACTACCACCACCAGATTCCACGAAACATCACTAGAAACTCTGTTCTGGCATCCTGCCGGGACGGGGAATTGGAGGAGATCATCACCATCGCTTCTCCGTCGACCATCCATGCTTACCTCATCTATGTGTGAGTAATCCCCTGCTGTAGGCTATGGGGATGGTAGGGATTGGATGAGATCGTTAATGTAATGGCATCAGATTGTTAGGGCATGGTGCCTAGTATCTTTTATTAGTGCTTTATGACTTTGTTGCGACTTGTTGTGCTTAATGCTTGTCACTAGGGCCCGAGTGCCATGATTTCAGATCTGAACATGTTATTGATTCATTATGATAGTATTGTTTTTGGTCTTATCTGCAAGTTGTATACACACGTTATTGTCCGGAACCTATGGCCCCGAAGTGACAGAAATTGGGATAACCGGAAGGGAATGACTTTGATGTGAGGATCAAATGTGTTCATGGAGTGTTAATGCTTTGCTCCGGTGCTCTATTAAAAGGAGCACCTTAATTGCCAGTAGTTCTCTAGAGGCCCCGCTACAAACGGGCTGGCAGGACAAAAGATGTTGTGCAAGTTCTCATTGCGAGCACGTATGACTATATATGGAACACATGCCTAGGATTGTCTAGTACTTGGATGCTTTATCTTATTTATCTGCAATTGCCCTATGCTCTTATTGCTATGTGAATTGCCTTGTCCATCAACGCCCGTCCATCCATCCCTATGCCTACCGCACTCGAATCCCACTGTTTACTGCTTTTGTTACTGCTGTCCTTGCTTTACTACTACTGCTACTTTACTATTCCTACTACAAAACTGTTGCTACTGATAAACTGTTGTGAGCAAGATTGTTTCCAGGTGCAGCTGAATTGAGAACTCAGTTGTTAAGGCTTATAAATATTCTTTGGCTACCCTTGTGTCGAATCAGGTTTCACTTCCTTCGAAAATACTGCGATACACCCCCTATACTTGTGGGTCATCAGTTGCCTCTTCTAGGAGCAGGCGGGCTTCCTCCACCTCCATCGCCGTTGCGGTCGGGAGGATCAGCGTGGAGAATGGAACTGGCGGGGCGGTCGTGCTGCCTACCATGTACATCGTGTTGAAGCGATTGGATCTAGTGCGGAACTCCTTAGGAGACTCCAAGCCGGAATCAGAGTCGAAGATCCCGAGGATGGAGGAGTCCTCGAAATCCGTAGGGTTAGCGACGCGCCTGATGGAGTCCTATGCGGCGGTGATAGATCTAGCGATCGAGGCAGGGGTCGCCGAGTCAGCGTCGTCCTGGAGAGTCGCATCGTCCGCGAAGGCATTATTCCCGGCCGCATTGTTGGCAGCCGAGTGTTACTCGGTGGCGAGGCGGCTGATTGAGCGGATATGGTCCTCCGTGAGTAGATCGCCGCATGGTGGCGATGCGCCGACGATCACCATTCCCGCTGGTTCAATTGCATCGTTGAAGACGATGAACAGGTTGATGGTGTCGACCGGCATCACCGCGTTATGTGTGATCGGGCGCGACGCTGGGATGTATCTTCTAGGAAGAATCTAAAGGATCCCGCCGCTGGTGATCATATGGCCGGTGGCGATTGGCCAATCGATTAGCGAATAGGGTCTCGCCGCAGAACTCAGGCCAGACCAGCTATGCCCCAGGGTGGGCGCCACTGTCGTGGGAATGACCACGGTAGTCGCTACCAGGGGTAGCGATTGATAGGATTGAGGGCAAGAGTTGGCGGACATCTGTAGAGCGATATGGGGGGAGAGACACATGAGATTATCTAGGTTTGGCCCCCTAGAGGGTAAAGACCAACTCCTGCTAGATTGTATTAGTGGACAGCGAGTTATAGGGGCGGCGAGCTCGGAGGATAGGTAGTGAGTCGCTTGAAAGGGGTGTATGATGGAACATGAGTACAAAGGGAACCCTAGGGAGGCTTATGTAGGGGGCACCTTGCTAGGGTTTACAGATATACAACCAAACCAGTCAAGGATTCGGAGGGTTGGACCTAATCCGACTGGGCTTCGGCTACGCTTCTAGGCGTCCAACTTCTAGTCGCCAGGCTTCCTTTTAGTCGCTTTCTAGTCGCTGTCCTGCAGACCGACTCGTAGAGACTTTGATCCAGTCGAAACGTCCTGCTGGGCATACCCCATTCGGTATATCCCCATCAACACCCCAAAATATAACTACATCTCAAAGGAATTGTTTTTTTGATGTTTTTATCATTTTCATTTATTTTTTACAAAACTGAAAAAGGCGATCCAAGGGGGGGTGGGATCTGTTTTTCCATATTCTATGGCGCATACATCTATATGCGCCATAGAAACATCACTTTCTGTTGCGCATATAGACATATACAACACATAATTTGTCTCCCCCTTTTTTCGTGTTGGTTCCCATCAAGTTTCTGTGGCGCATATGTCTATATGCGCCATAGAATAATAATGTTATGTGGCGCACGGGAAAATATGTGCCACAAAAATCCACATTTCTGTGGTGCATATGGGTTCCATGCGCCACTAAATTACCAAATTTCAGTGGCGTTTTGGTCTATATGCGCCACAGAAATAATTCTGTGGAGCATTCCCTTTTATATGTGCCACATAAAGCATTTATATCTATAGCTAGTTTCCTAGTAGTGTGTTCAAGACATATGAGTGAATCAAGTCCCGCCCATGTATATTCATTGTGTAGATCTTTGAGCCATTTGACTTGCCACCAAGCCCTATGAAGATGCTAAGCTTTGGTACATCTTCAGTGTTGGCGGCATTGTAACCAAGGACTGGGTTGTGCTTTGTCAGAATTTGGCATCATAGTGCTTAGTGGTGAAGTGTGCCACCTCCTTGTTAAGGACTACATCGGCAATGCATGCTCCGATCTTGTATTTATTGCCTGTTTTTTGATGAAGCTTCTTCGTTTCTCTCTCAGGCGGAAACTGCCAATGGCCCCACACAGGCCCCCCTTTAGAGCCTCCTCTACGAGGTGCAAGATCATATGTTGCATCAGATTAAAGAACCCTAGCGGAAGGAACCTCTCTAGATCGCAAAGCAACTCGAGTGCCTGTCCATGTAGCTTCTCAACCACTTTGGTGTCTAACTCCCTAGCACAAATCTAGCGGAAGAATAAGCTCAACCTCGATAGCACTCGCCAAGTCTCCTCATCGACATAGCCTCGAATCATCACCGGCATTATCCACTCAAGCCATACATGGAAGTCATTACTCTTGAGCCCTTGTACTCGCAAAGTTTGCATGTTCACATCCCTCATCTAGTTGGCTGCGTACCCATCAGGGAAAAACAAGGATTGCGTGATCCTTTGGAAGATCTTCCTTTTTGGGGGCTTTGTTGGGCAGAATGGAGCCTTTAGCATCTTCAACTTTGGCCTATTGCGCCATTTTTCTTGGTCAATCCGAGCCTTGATGTTATCCTTCGTCTTCTCGGTATCCATGATTGTGCTCCAAAGGGCCTCGCTAATATTCTTTTCGGTGTGCATTATATCAATGTTATCCGGGATCTCGAGATCCTCAAAGTAAGGAAGCTTCCATAAGCACGTTTTGTGGGTCCATTGGTGTGTCTCCCCATATCCCAAGAAATCACTCATATCGAGGCTAGGCTAGAGAGCTTATAACTCATCCTTGAAAAGTGGCATCGGTTCATGGACAACACGGCCTTTCTTGAAACTCTTTTAATCAATCATGTACTTATGATTCTCCTTAAGGAACTTTCAAGTTTCATAAAAGCAGGAATACTTACCTCCCTTATCAGGCCAGAAGAAAGTCACAGCGGGCCTGCACACAGGGCAAGGCCACTTCCCATGTCTACACCACCCGCAGAACAAAGTACGTGCTGGTAGGTCATGCAGAGACGTGTGGTACCATACTTACATATCAAAGTGCTCCTTCTTTGCTGCGTCGTATGTTCTGATCCCGCGACCTTCCTAGCCACGAAGCAAGTCATCGACCAGCGGTTCCAGGTACACGTTCATGTTCTTAGCCGGGTATTTCGGTCCTGGGATTATCATCGACACAAACATGTTCTCTAATCTCATGCAAATGCTAGGGGGAGGTTCAGGGGAATAATGGACACTGGCCACCAACTGCATGTTGCAGCCGACATACTATATGGATTGATCCCATCGGTTGATATCGCAACTGCTACGCTCCTCGAGTGACCGACTTTTAGTGGATACTTAATGACAAAGTTCTTCCATGCACTACCATCCGACGGATGTATCATCTTGTCGAGGTATCTTTTACCTTCTACGGGCCACTTCATCTGTTAGGCAGTATCCTCATTCATGAAGAGATGTTGGATCCTCGGTAGAACTCAAAGATACCAGAAGACCTTCTGCGCAACCACAGTCTGCCTCTTTCGACCATCACCATTGGGGTCAACCTCAAAGAACCTAGAGGATTTGCAATGGATTCAATAATTTGTGTCGACATGCTCCTTTGTGAATACTCTGCATCCCTTTGGACAAGCGTGCATCTGCTGAGATGACATCTTAAGGTCTGCTAGCGATATTAAAAACCCTGTTCACGAACTGCTCGATCTTTTCTCCCCATTCCTGAGTATAGTTCCACTGACTGATTTTGCTATCGTACATCCGGTCATGATTCTCCATCCTCTAATCAGTACGAAAACAGATATATACAATGGTTTCAACTAATCATGACATAAAATAAACCCGGTATTAGTTCGGTTAATTACGCCATATACACACTTATCTCTCTAATAGGTAATGAGGGTCCGAGCAACCGCTGGATCTGTAGATTGATAATGTTCTCCCTACTCTACACTGATCCGAGAAAGAATTTTGGTAGCACCTCCCCGCTGCTCTCCAAATACACGTCTCGACAAAAAGCCGAGAGGAATGTGCATCCAGAGAACACGGGGAGGCTCTGCCGAAATCCTATCGCAGACCGGAGTACAACAGGGAAAACGTACCCAACTACGCATCCATCGTCTGTTCCGATAAATGTCGTAAGAGTTACGGTTATATAATATGCAAGACCACTAATGCATATTTATCCGTGTAACCCTTATGGCCGAGAAGAGATGCCTAGGTAACACGACAGACTTGGTTATCTATACACGAAAATAACCCTTAGTACAAGAGAGGAGAACAAATTCTTACCATCCAAGAATGATCAACGACCCGTGAAGAAGACCAACGACCCTCCGGCAAAATCCCCTCCGACCGATGGTCCCCCTCAAACTCAACCCATATCCTACATGAAGGAAAATAGTACATTTAACATTGCACCAAATATATCCAAATATGCCACATGTAATGTATCCATTTTTCTAAATCTACCTATCCATTTTTGGTGGCCACTATAGTTTCCATGAAGCCCTAATGTGCAAACAGCCCTTGCTCGATTTATTATAGTGCTTCCACATTTCATCATGAAACCAAACAGCCCCTAAAACACTAAATTTACTAAAACTGCCACTAAATTTATCTACAATACTCTAAAACTACCACTAAATCCATATCTAATACAACACCTAATGTAATAAAACAACCCACCTAGCAGCTACTAGGTAAAACCTAAACTATTACCTAAGCTCTCACTTAGCAGTGTATCAAAGAACTAAAAAAATGAAAAAAGCCATACCTTCGATGGAGGAGATGGGGAAACGAGGTGGAGGATGGGTGCGGCTGAGCCGCTCGATGGAGGAGGGGGAGAAGCCGGTCGGAGGTCCTCCCATCCTGTACGCGAGGAAGCGGGGCTCTACCGCACTGTACGCGAGGTGGTGGCCGCGGCGGTGCAGAGGAAGGGAGGAGGTCGGGGTCGGGTAGGGTAGGGGAGGGGCCGGCAGTGGTGTCCAGTAAAGGGGGCAGCAGCATCGGGCGGCGGAGGCGAAGCAGCTGGGTGCGTGGCGGCGGCGGTGGGGTCAAAGCACCGGGAGAGCTGGGATAGATCCGTGGATGCGCGAGCTGAGAGGATAGGGCTCGCGTTAGCCCGCGCGAGCCAGTTATTTCCTCCCTGTCTTTGCCATGCGCACCCCGAAACCACACGACAAAGGTCTCTTTGTCGTGCACATTGGGAAAACACATGGCAAAGGCCTCTTTGCCGTAAGCATCATGAACCCACATGGCAAAGGCCTCTTTGCCGTGTGTCTCATACTTTGCTGTCAACTTTGGCAAATTTCTTATTTCCTTTCCATTTTTTCTTTCAATTATATTTATTTTAGGTTTTTAGTGTACTATTTGTTAGTATTACTTGTTACAATATGTATACACATACTTTTTGCAATATGAAAAATACTCTACATCTTCATGCCCCCCACATATCAGGGATTCGGAGCGACGATCTGAGGCCCCCGGGTCGGGGTTACGCAGAAAACCGCGTTCCGGGGCATCAGAACACCTCAAGGACTTGCACGTGGCCCTAGCACATGCATGTAAGTGTGGTGATATGTTAAAACATACAAAACCTTGTCCCCGAGTGCATCTGTCCCCCTTCGCAGGCATGCGTTGTAACCTAAAAGCGAAGGTTTCAAACTCGTCTAAGGGGGAAAGTCCCTGTTCCGGCACTGGAGTAGGAAATTGTCACAGCCCTTTTGACCCAACATGGTTTTACATCATCCTATGACCTAAAAAAACACAAAACAAGGGAGAGCTACACCAGGCTACCCCTGTCAGAAGAAAGTCTACGGGGGTAGACGGTCCGAGGCTCGCAGGTCAGGGTTCCGTAGGAAACCGCGCTCCGGGGCATTGGAATACCTCAAGGACTTTCATGTGGCCCTAGAACATGCATGAAAGTTTTGTGCTATGTTGAAACATAGAAAACCTAGTCCCCGGGTGCATGTCTCCTCCTTCGCATGCGTGTGTTGTATCCTAAAAGCGAAGGTTATAGTCTCGTCTAAGGGGGAAAGTCACCGTTTCGACAGTAGAGTAGGATATTGTCACACCCCTTGTGACCCAACATGGTTTTACATCATCCTATAACCTAGATAAACACAAAACAAGGGATATATACACCGGGCTACCCCTGTCAGAAGAAAGTCTAGGGGGGTAGATGGGCTGAGGCCTGCGGACTAGGGTGCCGTAGGAAACCACGCTACGAGGCATCGGAACACCTAACGGACTTGCATGTGGCCCTGGAACATGCATGAAAGTGTGGTTATTTGTTGAAACATACAAAACCTAGTCCTCGGGTGCATGTGTCCCCTTCGTAGGCATGCGCTATAACCGAAAAGCGAAGGTTCTGGACTCGTATAAGGGGGAAAGTCCCTGTTCCGGCACTAGAGTAGGATATTGTCACACCCCTTGTGACCCAACATGGTTTTACATCATCCCGTGACCTAAAAAAACACAAAACAAGGGAGAGCTACACCGAGCTACCCCACTGAGAAGAAAGACTAGGGAGTAGACGGTTCGAGGCCCGTGGGTCAGGGTTCCGCAGAAACCGTTCTCTAGAACATCGAAACACCTCAAGGACTTTCATGTGGCCCTAGAACATGCATGAAAGTGTGGTGCTATGTTGAAACATACAAAACCTAGTCCACGGGTGCATGTGTCCCCCTTCGCATGAATGCGCTGTAACCTAAAAGCGAAGGTTCCAGACTCGTCTAAGGGGGAAAGTCCCTGCTCCGGCACAAGAGTAGGCTATTGTCACACCCCTTGTGAACCAACATGGTTTTTCATCATCATATGACCTAAACAAACACAAAACAAGGGAGAGCTACACCGGGCTACCCCTGTCAGAAGAATGTCTACGGGGGTAGACGGTCTGAGGCCCGCGGGTCAGGGTTCCGTAGGAAACCGCGCTCCGGGGCATTGGAATACCTCAAGGACTTGCATGTGGCCCTAGAACATGCATGAAAGTTTGGTTCTATGTTGAAACATAGAAAACCTAGAGTAGGATATTGTCACACCCCTTGTAACCCAACATGGTTTTACATCATCCTATGACCTAGATAAACACAAAACAAGGGAGATATACACCGGGCTACTCCTGTCAGAAGAAAGTCTATGGGGTAGACGGTCTGAGGCCTGCGGACTAGGGTTCCGCAGGAAACCACGCTACGGGGCGTCGGAACACCTAAAGGACTTGCATGTGGCCGTAGAACATGCATGAAAGTGTGGTTGTACGTTTAAACATACAAAACCTAGTCCCCGGGTGCATGTGTCCCCTTCGCAGGCATGCGCTATAACCTAAAAGCGAAGGTTCTAAACTCGTATAAGGGGGAAGTCCCTGTTTCGGCACTAGAGTAGGATATTGTCACACCCGTTGTGACCCAACATGGTTTTACATCATCCCGTGACCTAAAAAAACACAAAACAAGGGAGAGCTACACCAAGCTACCCCTGTGAGAAGAAAGACTAGAGAGTAGACGATTTGAGGCCCGTGGGCCAGGGTTGCGCAGAAACCGTGCTCCAGAGCATCGAAACACCTCAAGGACTTTCATGTGGCCCTACAACATGCATGAAAGTGTGGTGCTATGTTGAAACATACAAAACCTAGTCCCCGGGTTCATGTGTCCCCCTTCGCATGAATGCGCCGTAACCTAAAAGCGAAGGTTCCAACTCGTCTAAGGGGGAAAGTCCCTGCTCCGGCACTAGAGTAGGCTATTGTCACACACCTTGTGACCCAACATGGTTTTACATCATCCTATGACCTAAACAAACAGAAAAAAAGGGAGAGCTACACCGGGATACCCCTGTCAGAAGAATGTCTAGGGCAGTGAACGGTCCGAGGTCCGTGGGTCAAGGTTCCGCAAAAAACCGTGCTCCGGGGCATCGGAACACCTCAAGGACTTACATGTGGCCCTAGCACATGCATGAAAGTGTAGTGCTATGCTAAAACATACAAAACATAGTCCCCAGGTGCATGTGTCCCCTTCGCAGGCATGCGTTGTAACCTAAAAGCGAAGGTTCCGGACTCGTCTAAGGGGGAAAGTCCCTGTTCCGGCACTAGAGTAGGACATTGTCACACCCATTGTGACCCAACATGGTTTTACATCATCCTATGACCCACAAAATACAAAACAAGGGAGAATTCCACCGGGCTACCCCTGTGAGACGAAAGTCTAGGGGGGTAGACAGTCTGAGGCCCGTGGGTCAGGGTTCCGTAGGAAACTGCGTTCCGAGGCATCGGAACACCTCAAGGACTTGCATGTGCCCCTAGAACATGCATGGAAGTGTGGTGCTATGTTGAAACATACAAAACCTACTCCCCAGGTGCATGTGTCACCCTTCCCAGGCATGCGCTGTAACCTAAAAGCGAAGGTTCCCGACTCGTCTAAGGGGCAAAGTCCCTGTTCCGGCACTAGAGTAGGACATTGTCACACCCCTTGTGACCCAACATGGTTTTACATCACCCTATGACCCAAACAAACACAAAAAAGGGAGAGTTACAACAGGCTACCCCCGTTAGAAGAAATTCTAGGGGGATAGACCGTCCAAGGCCAGCGGGTCAGGGTTCCGCATTCCGATGCATCGGAACACCTCAAGAACTTGCATGTGGCCCTAGAAAATGCATGAAAGTGTGGTGCTATGTTGAAATATACAAAACCTAGTCCCCGGGTGCGTGTGTCCCCCTTCGCAGGCATGCACCGTAATCTAAAAGCAAGAAAGTTAGGGGGTAAACCACCGGGGCCCACAAACCGGTGTTTTCGCCGGAGAGTGGCCGCCAGAGCCTTGGAATGCCACACAATCCTCCATGCATGCGGACCTCGAATATGTGTGAAAGTGTCCATAGATGCAATATGGGTGACTTTTAGTATAAAATATGGCTTAAAAGAAAATGGTGGCAAAAAGAGGGGAATATGGAAAAAAATAGGGCTTTGCCGTGTATTTTCCTGTATTGCGCACGACAAAGGAACCTTTGACGTGAGCGGCGCACAACAAAGGAACCCGGACGACAAAGGCACCTTTGCCGTGAGCGGTGCACGGCAAAGGCATTTTAGCTCGTTATAAACATTATTGGAGGCAAAAATTCACGCGGAAATAAAGATTTGGTAATTAAAAACTGTGCCATGTGTGACGGTGAGGCTCACGGCAAAGCCCAGTCGTCACCACGTCCCGTCAAATGCTCTGATACGGTGGGCCCCACTTGACGGTGTGCCATGTATTTGCTTTGCCGTGGGCCCACTTGACTGTGTATTTTTTCTTTGCAGTGAGTCGTTTTGTGGCCTCACATGGCCGTGCAGGGGCGCACGGGAAAGCTGGCCTGCACACAGCACCCTTTTTCCTATAGTGTATTTTTTCCTATAGTGTATCTGAATAGTTTTTAGAGTTATTAAATCCATAGTTAGTCATCGAACTTGTTTAGCAAAGTCAATACGGTCATCGTACATCGGAAATATAAATTTGCGGTCACTGAAGCCGCGTCGAAGCGTCACTCGCGGTCACCGCTCGCGCCGTAGAGATGTATTTGACGACGTGGCGAGCTGAGGACACGCTGTCAGTTAACTGAATATATATATATAGAATAACCACTTATAGGAGGCTTTTTTTGTAAAACCGTCGTCCCTTTCCTGTGTCCCGACATGTCCTGGCCCAAAAAAGGAATCCAGCGCCGTTGCCGCCGATGGAGCACACCGGCGTGTGCTCGCCCACCTCCCACACAGGCGAGCGGTGCCCCGCCGCCCCATCCTCCATACCGGCGGGCACCTGGTCCGAACTGGATGACCCTGTCGCCGCTTCTTTCCCAATCTCACTCGGATCCATCCACACCTCGCCGGTCCTCACTGTAGCCTTTCACTGTGTTGCTCTTAGATCGTTGTACCTGACACAGGCAGACGACCGGACGGCTGATTGCACAGCAAATTATTGCTCGTCAGTTCACTTATGCTAAGTAGCATCGAAGGAAGAAGAAGACGGGGAAAATCAGATAAGAAAAGGGGACGAGCACAAGGAGCAGCATCCAGTTCTTGTTTTTTGTCTGCGATGTATGCAACGGCAGCTCCTGTCTCCACTTTGCGTCTGCCATCTTGTTCAGCTCTGCAGTCCTCCACACCCGCACGCTCAAAGCCGAGGTCGTCCTGGGCCAGGATCTCGACGTGCTGGCCGAGCTTCGCGTAGCACGGCAGAAGCGGGAGGGGAAGGGGCGGCCTTCGCCATGCTGCATCATGAGGATGTGGTCGCCGCCGCGGCGATTCCTTCCATCTGTGAGCCCCGACCTTGCATCCCCTTCTCTCCCGGCGCGCCGCCCATCCTCCCAGCGAGCTGGTCCCCTGTCTGGGTGTTAGCCATCGGCGGGATGGCCTCCCTGACCTGCAGATGTGCACCGAGGAGCACACACATCGGGAGCGCCGTCGTAGGCGGGTGCAGACGAATCGAAACCTATGAGAGCAGTGCGGCGTGTGGAGGCGGGGGAGAGCTCGCCGGCGTGCTCCAAACCCGCCGCCGCTGGCAGATGTTTTTTGGGGGTCGGGGTTGGATCAGCGTGAGGATGGAGCCAGAAAGTGGAGGGGATGATACTTTTGGTTATCTGTTAAGTGACCAGGCGGTGGGTCATGCAACTTGCCACATCAGCAAATACAACACACCAACAGCTGCAGTGACCGTAAATTTGTATTTCCAATATACCATAACCGTATTAACTTCGCTAAGCAAGTTTAATGATTAACGATGAATTTAACTTTTTTTTTTATTGTTGGGAGACATGAAAACAACAAAAGATAAGTGAAAACATGGGTTATGTACCTGCGGATGGAGATAAGGACATGGGTACAGTGAACTAACTAAACGACAATGTATGATGTGGCGCCTAAACAACCCCTGTCATTGATTGGGAGGTTGCATTTATTTCATCAATAATGATTAGAGCTGTCTGAATAGTCAGTTCAACTAAAAATATTACTCAAACAATTAATAATGATGGGAGATGACAACCGAACTAAGGAAGTTTTGATCTGCCCGTCAAAATTTTGTTAAAAGGTACTCCCTCTTGTTTTAAAATATAAAATGTTTTACCTTTGTGAATGGAGTATATCTTGATCCTTTTAATGTGTAGATTCATTTAATTTTGAAGTGAACCTATACACTAAAAGATTAAAAGGGACCTATCCTCTTGATCCTATGTGTTAAAAGGGACCTATCCTCTCCATCTTATAAATAAAGCCATCGACCAAACGACCCAGGTACCAAATACAAACACTTCTTGGTAGTCAAGCATCAAGATCATCTAGTTCCCGATGGACGCGCGCAAGTGCTGTAGCTGGGTGTTTCAGAGACAAGAGCATCCTCATCACCGGCTCAACTGGCTTCCTCACGAAATGTATAAAACACATGTTTGCCCGTATGCCTCGGATATCCAATTTTTCATATATTAACTAAATATATTCCATCCCATATGAAGACTTGGACTAATTAGTTCTAATTATTTTAACCTGCACATTTCAGTCCTGATAAAATTACAGGAAAAGTATGTCATTTGTTGTTCTTAGCAGCCATCAAAACACTAAACCATGTACATGGCAGTTTGAGCACATCATTGTCGTTGCGGGAGATTTCCACCATATTGTTGCAGCGGACTTGTTGTACATGAGGTACTTTGGACTACTGACAGAGGACCGTCATACTATTCTTCTTGAATATGTATCTAAACAATTTGGCGTGTATTTCTACTGCCCAATTAAAATCCTGGAAGAATTCTCATTTTTGCAGGTTCAATTTGCACAAAATCATATCTAAATCCTCAACTTCACAATGTTACATTTTATTTTCGACAAAATATTCATGCTATGTAATATCTACCACTTTACAAATTCATATGATAAATATTTGCATGATGAAGTGTAGATTTTTGTAAAGCAATCTGTGTTACTTTGTCTGTAGGAGCCAGAACCGAAATGGGGAAGAGGATGTACTTCTCTGAAGTGGATCGTGTTGTTATGAATCTTGTAAAGGGCCAAAATGGAAAAAACAACTCGTATGATGGAAATATACCGCAATATGTGCCCTTGTTTACGTGAGTGCAATCATTGCGTGGTTCGGCACTGTCAGCTGGTTTGGACGCTTTTAGGACTAATATGTGCATATCAGAAGAACTATCACTAAATTGACTGAATCTCTAGCAGAAGAAACTGGGACATTTGCACCGGTTTTTAAATCCCATTTGCACCAGTTGTGCAACCAGTGCAAAAGAATCGGTGCTAAAGGTCCAACCCTTTAGTACCGGTTGTGCTGCGAACCGGTGCTAAAGGGGCTCCACGTGGGCGTCATTGGCTCGGCTGGTCTGGGGACTTTTAGCACTGGTTCGTCATACAGCCGTGGGCGTGTCTGCGGATTCTGCTGCGGCAGAAGCGCAGCCACGCTCATGGCTCGTCATTTGGAACACGTTGACGCACACACATGCAGCACACACATTGAATTACACAAAATCGTCATTAATATAGTGATCGAAGTGACCTCTTTAATCATACTTGGTCGGACATATTTACTTAACGGTACACGCTTTCATGCATATAAACAATGTAATTTTTATTACAATTCCTATTGTCCAAAATTGTGGGACTTATGGTATTCTCCGGCTAGGTCTATGACCTGGTCAAGTAGGAATCCTGCCAGTTCCTCTTCGCTTTTACACGCTCGGTTGCTAGAAGCTCGTTCCGCAACTTTTACATCTAATTTAAAGAAGGGATCAATATATATGAATGAAAGTTGACGGTAATAAAATAAAATGGTGAGAATATTGTTTACGCACATGAATTTGATTTTTAATACGATCGTCCTTCTCACACGACATCTGACGAATGAACTAGCAAACGTAAAATCCACATAAAATATTTCCGTCTACCTGGTTCAAGCACTTTACAAGAACAGAGTTTAATCAAAATAATAATCAAGGATGATAATGGTATTAAAACTAGAATCAAAGAGATGCGCGGACCTAGCTAGTAGTGGTTACCGGGATATGTTTAAATTGAAGCTCCGGTTTCCACGCACCCGGAGCCCTCTTCATGAACGGTTTCCAAACACTACTCGACAACGAAAATAAAGAAAGGAGTTATTAATTACTTGATAGGAAATGAACGAAAGTTGCCGAAATAGTGTTATAATGTTGAAATTACCTCTGGAGCATATCCTGCATGTTCCCCCACGACTCAAGGGGTTTACATTTCGAGTCCATGACTTTTATGTTGGATATATGCCCTAGAGACAAATAGTAGTAAGGACTATTATCATATTTCATATAGTTTGTGATTAAGTTTCATATCATGCTATAACTGTATTGAGTGGAAACATCAATACACGTGTGATATACAAACAACCAGGGGTTCCTAGTGAAACTCTAGTCACTGGTCCATTGGTCAACAGATGATCATGTTTCCTGATCATGTGGCAGTTATGCCTGTTGGAAATGAAGTCATCTCATTCCGAGAATGAGATGATGAACCAATACCCAACCTAAACATCGTGACCCGATCATGTCACGAAGTTCAAGTTACGATGATTAGAAATGGATCCTCATAGAGTATTCCTTAGATCGTGAGGCTATATCAATCACTGTCTCACAAGAGTGCTTTGATAGCATCAAGCGCGACTTGGTAATACAGTGGTTATAAAGATGTGTTCAAGTACTCAGAGGAAACCATTGAGGAAATATATGTCAAGAGCGGGATTTGTCCGTCCATGTGACGAGAAGATACTCGAAGGGCCCACTCGGAGAGGTTATATCCAATAGCTGCACAGCGTGTGATTTGATCACAGGGATATCACTTGTCAGAACGAGACAAGTAGTGTTGTTCGGTAACGAGATTGAACATGACATGGTGATGTCATTGATCAGATCTCGGGCAATGCAAGTATCGAGTGACAAAGGGAATAAGACACGACTGTCATGGTTCAAACGATGAAAGATCTTCATGGAACGCACAGGGATCACATGGGCATCTAGGTCCTCTGTTGATCATTAGTGCGGGAGTGTCCCGACCATGTCTAGAGTGTTCCTGAACCGTGGGGTATCACGCTTAAGGGCTTGATGATGCTTAGAGAGTGTTTATAGGATCGGTAGAATCACCGAAAAATAGTCGAGAGAAAACCGGAAGGGTTTCGGTAAGTCCGGAGGATGTCCGGAATGGAGGTGGAAGTGTTCCACAACCATGGAGATTGAATAATATGTGAATGAATGTTAAATATTGATTTAATCATTTATTCATAATTATTTAATAAAGAGAAAAATCAATTTAAATGGTCAAAGGCTTAATGGGCCAATTCCCGAAGGGGAGAGGGCCCATTAGGGAAAGGAGAGAGGGAGAAGGGGCCAAGGGTTGGCCGGCTGGGCCTAGCCCCCCGCACAGGGCACACTAGGTGGCTGGCGGCCTCCCCTCCCCCTCCTCTCCTTTAGTCCCACCCCGGGACTTTGAGGGAGGTAGTACCTCCCCTCCCCCTATATATAGTGGGGTATTTGCCAAAATAAAATACACCAGTAATCAATAAAGGTCTTATCACTTTTGGGAGGACCTCTAATTGATATTTTCTCTCTCCCCCCTCTCTCACGTGACTGTGGTCCCAAGTCTGAACTGCGCGAACGAGAGACATCTTCACCGCGGAGCGCCGTCGCGCTGCAGGATTCGGATCAAGTCACGATCAAGTCGCAGGCATTGGCGGACTTCCTCGTCGATTGGGCGGAGACCCAGTATCTCCCACCAGTTCTGAATTTAGACCACTAGAAGATGCACTTCGACAGGTCGAAGATGCTCGAGGGCTTGGGAGCCGGCATCATGCTCAGCTCGCCCAAGGGAGACCGGCTGGAGTATGTGCTGCAGATCCACTTCAAGGCCTCCAACAACGTAGCCGAATATGAGGCATTAGCGCACAGGCTCCGGCTGGCCAAGGAGATCGGTGTCAACCGGATCCTATGCTTCGGTGATTCGTACCTGGTGGTGCAGCAAGTATCCAGAGAATGGGACGCTAGAGATGCAAACATGGCCCTCTACTGATTCCACATCTAGAAGCTCAGCGCCTCCTTTGACGGATGCGAATTTCACCATGTCCCTCGCATCAACAACGAGGCAGCTGATTCGCTCTCCAAGATCGGATCCACCAGGCAGCCGATCCCACCAGGGGTCTCCTTGGAGCACCTGCGCAAGCCGTCCATCAACTCGTCACCAGAATCGGACTCCATCGTCTGGGCAGGAAGCGTTCCGGCTGGCAGAATGGCAGAAGCGGAGCCAGCAGAACCACCGAAGAAGAAAACCCGCACCAACTCCAGCGAGGCAGTACCCTCCGGCTCGCAAGGCCCGGGGGTTGCCGGTTCGTCAAGTAGTTCGGGAGCTGCCGTCCCTAGTATGCCATCCGGACAACCCCCCGACATCCGTCAACCGGAGGACAGGAGCGTCCTCGTCATTCGAGAAGTGCCATCCTGGGCACAGCCCTTCATGAACTACATCGCCAATGGAGAGCTTTCGGATGACGAGGTGGAAGCCAGGGAAATCCGGCGCCGCGCGCACACGTACACTATCATAAACAGCGAGTTGTACAAGCACAGCGTATCCGGTATCTCCGAAAGATGTGTTGATGTGGACACGGGCTACCGGCTACTCAAGGATATCCACCAGGGCGAGTGCGGGCATCACGCTTCGTCAAGGGCGATAGTCGCCAAGGCATTCCGCCATGGTTTCTATTGGCCCACCGCCCTTGAGGATGCTGAGCAGCTGGTCCATACGTGCAATGGGTGCCAACGTTTCGGGAAGCTCAGGCACATGCCAACTTCCGTGCTCAAGACCATACCGATCACCTGGCCCTTCGCGGTTTGGGGCCTCGACATGGTCGGTCCCTTCAAGCGGGCACGCGCGGGTATCACCCACCTGCTGGTAGCGGTGGAAAAGTTCACAAAGTGGATCGAGGCCAAGCCTATCCAGAAGCTGGATGGCGCGACAGTCGTTACCTTCTTCACCGACATCATCAACCGCTTCGGCTACCCTAATAGCATCATCACCGACAACGGCACGAACTTCGCTAAGGGGGCCTTCGCCCGGTTCTGCAGCAACAAGGGCATCCGGCTGGACCTTGCATCCGTCGCGCACCCGCAATCCAACGGGCAAGTCGAGAGGCCAAACGGCTTGGTGCTAGCCGGCATCAAGCCACGCCTCATCGAGCCGTTAGAGTGGTCACCCGGATACTGGATCGAAGAACTTCTAGCTGTGCTGTGGAGCCTCCGCACCACGCCGAATAGGTCAACCGGCTACACGCCGTTCTTCCTGGTCTACGGATCAGAGGCCGTCCTCTCCGCCGACACCGAGTTCGACTCCCCACACAAGCTCCTGTACGACGAAAAAGCCAACCAGGAGGCGCGGGAGGACGGAGTGGACCTCCTGGAGGAAGCCCGCGAGCTGGCCCTATCCAGATCAGCCCTGTACCAGCAGCGACTACATCGCTACCATTCAAGCCGGATCCGCCCAGTCGCATTCCGCGAGGGCGACCTGGTTCTTCGGCTGGTCCAAGACACGAAGGGCGTGCACAAGCTGTCGCCACCCTGGGAGGGCCCCTTCATCATCAGTCGGGTGCTGCCCAACGACTCCTACTACCTCATCGACGCGCAGCAGCCGTGCAAGAACAAGATAGACAAATCTGACGAGGAGACAGAGCGTCCCTGGAACGCGGCCCTGCTGCGCCCGTTTTACACCTAGTCGCCAGGCATCGTATGTATCCCGAAAACCCCATGAATGAAAATGCGGACCCCTATGAGAATCTCGGGGGCTCCTTGCTAGAAATGTGTGTACATCTGTTCTCCGATTCAAATTTTCCGGCTCCGGCAACCCCTACCCGGGGCTCGCCGGCTGGCCCAGCCTGCTAAGTCAATAAACCGGCTGAGTAGTGGGTGATGATGTCAGAGGCCCACTCTTCGTCTCAGCTACAGACCGCAACCCGGTTGTCCGGCTAGCAAGAGCAAAAGCCCGAGGCATACCACACAAAAAACAGGGAGGAGACGTGACAGATCGGGCGTCCCGGCCATGCAACTGGCTCAAACCAATCCGGCTACTAAGCCGTTAGTATCATGCGCAATATACTGTCACCTCCCTTCGATTTGGGCTGCAGACCGCAACCCGGCTGCCCGGCAAGGACGCAGTGAAAACAGTGGAGCACACAGGAAAGCGACTAAGTGTTTACAGAGGCACAAGCCAGTTTTCGAAAAACAAGCCGTTTTCCAGCTACAATTTGACAGACTAACCTATTAACCTGTGGGGATGTATGTGTATGCATATATATACCTTGGCCCGACTACTTCGAGTCGGAATTCAGGAAAGAGGAATAAGATTCGAAGTCCTTGCCTTCATCAAGCGCTCCGAATCTCAGGGGCTACACCCACTGGGTGCGCTCGCGCGCCCCTAGTGGAATCTTGTAGTTCCCGACCAGCCAAGAGCGTTTGGCCGGTCGTTCGGAGCCCAGGTGAGGGCAAGGGCAGGAGCAAGAGAAGACAAGGAAGATTCGAAGCACCTGGCTACGCCAGCTACTTCGAATCTCGGGGGCTACACCTAGTGGGTGCGCTCGCGCGCCCCCACTAGAATGTTAGCTCCTCCAGCTGAAGGCGTTCAGCCGGCGAAAGCAGCCGACTAGGACGAGGCCAATCGGATAAAGTTAGAAGACTTGGGAAAAATAAGGAAGATTTGAAGCACCTGGCTACGCCAGCTACTCCGAATCTCGGGGGCTATAGCCAGTGGGTACGCTGGCGCGCCCCCACTGGAGGTGTAGTTCCTCCGGCTAAAAGTGTGTAGCCAGACGAAGCTAGCCGGATGAAGTTAGCCGGCAAAATATCAAAAGAAAATTCGAGGAAAAGTTAAAAGAAACTCAAAAGTTCAGCATTAACAAGCAAAAGGGAGACGAAGCTCCCATAAGTTACCTGGCATCAAAGATATCCGGTACAGACAAACAAGTTTCACGCTTATCTAAGACAAGACAAATACACTTGGCATCCCGGGGCAGTGACTAAGGGGCAGGAGCCTTGCCGTGAGGAGTACCTTGACCAGCAGAAGCTTCAGGCGGGGGAGGAGGCGCAGAGCTCGATCCGGTTCCGGCACCGTCTGACGGCGGCATCGGGCCTTCCATGTCAGGAGTACCGACGGACTCCGAGTCGGTGAGCACCTCGTCGGGATCCACGTAGTCGGCAATCTTGATGGCGGACCCGCGGAGCTCCGGATGGGCTTGGCGGACGGCGGCCAGGTCGGAGCCGGCACGAAAGCCTCTGTCGATCTTCTCGACGTGGGCGTCCTTGTTCCAGGAGAGCATGAGAGCCAGAGCCATCTCCGCTCTGGCTCGCGCCCCTAAGGCCCACAGCCGGTCGATCGCAGCCGGCACCTCTCCCACCTTCGGAGCCAGCTGCGCCATCGTCTCCGGAACCGGAGCCTCCGGCCACATGAAGGAGAAGACATCCCGTGCCGCTTCATGAAGCTTGGCAGCTTCTTCGCCAAGAAGAACGACGAGCTCCTGGGCCGTCGGCTGTGCTCCCGACCAGTTCTCCTGCAGCCGGTTGTAGGCCAGCAGGTCTATGCCGGGGTAAAAGGCTGTCAGAAAAAAGGGTCAGATCCGGCTACCGGATCCGGAAAGAAAAGAAGACAGAAAAAGGAACTTACCCTTAGCCGTGTGGCCGACCTGCATCAGCTCCTCCACCAGAGCCTTCTCCTTGGTCGCCAGCCGTTTGATCTCCTTCTCTTGGTCCTTGTTCTGGGCCTCGAGAAGGGTGAAGGCTTCGGTCCGGCTAGCGAGCGAGGCTTCGCGCTCCTTGATGGTGGCCTCCAGACCGTCTACCCTCGCGTGCCAATCCTTATTCTGCAGCAGCAGAGTGGAATTGGACTTGCTCAGCCGGTCGTTCGCTTTCTTCAAGCGATCCATCTCGCGCTGAGCGCACACGAGGATGGCTGTAGCGCAACCGGCTATCAGTAAAAAAAAGAGAGACAGATGAAGCTAACTTACTCTGGGAAGTCCCATTGGCAGCAACCAGCTTCTGCTCTAGGGACCAGTTCCCGCCGGCTGTGGCCTCCAGCAGCCAGATCTCCTTCATCGCCAGCTCGAGCGTGGCGGCTAGGTCCGTCAGCGAGGCGGCGGAGGAAGCGTCGTCGTCCATGGTGTTGACGTCCATGGACTCCTTCGCTGTGGCCACCGCCGTTCGCCATTCCTCCTCGGGCTCCTCGTCGGAGTTGTCATCGCCAACAACGATGAGTTCCTTGCCGGTAGCCCTCTGCGTGCCAACAACGATCTTCGCCAACAACGATCCATCCGACTGGGAGGACTCCGCTTCCAGCTGGGGACCTTCCGGTTCGGCGGAGGCAGACGGCTCAGCTCGAGGGGAGGCGGAGGCGGCACCTCATAAGAAGGAGGCGTGCTGGCTGGCACAGTCGGGGCACGGGGCGGCGACCCGGTCGGCGCTCGTGCCAGGCTCGCGGCTCCGAAAGAGACCAGCGTGCTAAGAAGAAGAAGGCAAAGGCAAAGAAACCAAAGTCAGAAAAAGAAGGAAAAAGGGAAGCAGACAGAAAACACCGAATGGAAGAGAGGGGAGAAGGGACTGACCCCAACACAACAGGGGGCAGCCTCTTCTTCCGGCCAAGCCGACTCGGCGGCAGGGCGCTAGACCGGCTCCTCTTGGGGGCCGGCTCCTCCGTCGCGGGCCGGCGGGAGCTGGAACGGCTGGAGCCGCTCCCGCCTGCCTCGTCGTCCGTCGCGGAGCGCGTCGCTGGATCCACTGTCGGCGCGGCCTCCTCCTCCTCCTCGTGAACCTCAGCGTGCGGGTCGGTAGCTGGCTCGTCATTCTGGCTGGGAAAGGCATCACCGTCCGCATCCAACTCGTCGCCGGACCGTCGCGTGCGCGGCTCGGGCAAGTTAGGTGTGAACTCTTCAAGGGGAGCCTCACCCTCCTCGCGAAGGATGCAAGCGAAGATCTGCCGAATACAAGAAGTCAGTCGGACGGAACAAGAAAAACACAGGAAGAACAAAACGAAGTTTCCGGCTATAAAAACTTACCCGGGGCACGCGGTTCTCCTGGCTGTAAGGTGCCAGACTGAACTTCCTGTTCTCCGGCAGCCGCTCCTTAGTGATCGTCCACACCACTCCTTCAAGTTGTGGTAGCGGGGATCACGGCGCGACAACCGGGTCGGGTCCAGTTGGTCGGAGTAATAGCACATTTTGTGCGCTCGCTGCTGCAGCGGCATCATCAGCCGGGACATCCAGCTGAGGGTGATGTCCAGGCCGGTTAGCCGGCAGGTGACGAGGGAGCGCATGCGCTGCAGCATCGCGTCCGTCTCCGCCTTGTCACCATGGATCTTGAGCTCCCAGTTCTGTCGGCTGGACTCGACATCCTGCAAAGCCGGAAGATTGATCCGGTCAATGTTGGTGACGTTCTTGATATAGAACTTGGGGTAGCCGGATTGGGAGCAGGAGTAGATGGAGGCGCCGCCACAGACGACTAGCGGCCCCTTCGTATACTGCACCTGCGGCCGGACTCGGAAGAGCCGGCAGAAGAGCCCGAGATCCGGCTGGATCCCGAGGTAGCTCTCGCCGAACGCCATGAAGTGCGCCAACGTCCCGATGGCGTTAGCGCCGAGGTGGTGGAGGCGGAGATCGAAGAAGGCGAGAAACGTCAAGAAAAAGGGGTGCACCGGAAGGGCGAACCCGCGCGCCAGATGAGAAAGGAAGATGACGCGCTCCTCCTCTTCCAGGTGCGGCGCCACCTCCCCAGCCGGCGCCAACCGCACTGCCACCTCCTCCGGCGGTGGAAGAACGCGGGTGGAGCGGTACTTCGCGATGTGGTCCTCGGTGACGGAGGAGCCACACCAAGCCCCGTGGTCGGCGGCCATCTCTAGCTGACAGGGGGGAGCGGCGACGGAAGTGTGGCTGGCGGCGCAGCAGGCTACGGCGCAGAAGGCAAGGACGCAGAAGCAGAAGCACACGAAGGAGGAGGAGACTGCAGCGGGGAAGCGAAGGAAAGGAACTGCCTCCCCCGCGTCGTCCCTTTAAAGGGCCGGAAGGGCAACCGTTAACGGAGCCACGTGGCGCGCATCCGGACGGCCCTCACCGCAACTGCCGCCCAGATCCAGTGTGCCGAAGCAGGATGCGCAGAAAATCCCGGAGCAGGAACCGAAGCGCCGGACAGCGGTTTCCCGAGGCGACGTGCGACGAGACGTTATGCTGCCCGCCGCAAAGCAATGATGGCACGTGTGCGTGTGGCCGGCGTCAGCGCTGACGTCACGAGTAGCGCAACCGCCAAGCTCAGCTGGACACAAATTCAAAAAAAGGAGGGAGAGCGCACACATTTCACCTAAGGGCGGAATCCACACGCGCTCGGGGGGCTAGTGTCAGGGGGATGATCCCCAGGTACCCCAACCGGACAAGAAACCAAGCAGTCGGATCGCGTCCGGCTGACCAGATGCAGCCGGACAAGGCAAGACAAGCCGGCTATCACATGGTAGCCGGAGCAGCAAGAAGTAGCCGGCTACGGCGACGTAGCCGGACCCAATCAGTGAGACAGGACGACATGCGTATCAGTGCACGGTACACCCTGTACGATGACAAGACTGGCAACCACCCGGCCATACCGAAGACTTTGTGGGGGTGACGCAGGAACAGTGGCCCAATGCTGACGACAGGCTCGCGTGACGTCCACTATGCCTACGACAGCCATACCGCTCATACTCCGACAAGACACACCATACCAGACACTGTAGATGACCAGCCGGCTGGGGCCCGAATGTGGGGCCCGTCAGTCGGATTGGCCAGTGAGACCGTTTCCTCTCTGCCTATATAAGGAGAGGCAAGGCCTCAGTAGAAAGGGTTGGTCTGATAGCATTTAAGGCAGTAGCTAGAAAATACAGCTCGAGGAGCACTTGTAGTTCATATATCCCACATAGTCAGATCCGGCAAGAGTAGGGGCTTTACCTCATCACGAGGGCCCCGAACCTGGGTACTTCCTACATCTAGCTACGCACGCTTGTATCCAATCCCGCCTGCGGACGCCGTCGATAGCTTCCCTGCTAGTCCCCACACCTCTATCTAACCTCCTTAGGTACAGCCGTTCCCAATACAACGACACTACCGATGCAACTTTCGCAATTGTGTTGGTAGATGCAGGATCTGCTCAGATCTGAAGAGAGGTTCCATGTACTTGTATTGGTATGCTACTTGATCACCCACGGGGAAATCGACCCGGCTTAAGTACTCAGGAATACTCATACCAAAAGCTTCAGCTTCATCTTTGTATAGTTTTACCATCTCCGGATCCAAGCACTCGATGGGATACACATGTAGCGGGGGGCACGAGTTTTTCTATTCTCCGAGCTAGGAACTGATTTCCCTTTGGCACTACTACTTCTCGACCGCTCTTTTGATGCCTTATGTGACTTGAGAATAGAGCAGTCATAGTCTGATATAATTCTTGGCTCGGGTTTTGACAGGGTCTTCAACATCTTTAACATTTTTTCCTTCTGTATAGGCGGCTCGACGGGCTTCTTCTTCCTTCCAAGGAACTGTTTCACTTCTTGCTGTACTTTTGGGAGGGGCTCCGGTCGAGTTGTGTTGGTATGCTTCTGCTTTTGGATCTCAGCCTTAGTGGACGGCGGTGACGGCGAAGACTATTGATGCGGTGGAGGAGAAGGCTGACGCGGCGGCAGAGTTGGCTGACGCGGTGGCGGAGTAGGTTGACGCGCTGGAGATAGGCGAGGAGACGGAGAAGGCTGACGCTGCGGAGACGGGTGACACACCTGAGACCTTGGCGTCCAATTTGGAAGCACAATGTATTCCTTTTTCCATAGGACGGTGGTGTTTATGGCATCTCCCAGCACAAGCAAATCCCCTTCACCGGCAGGGTAGTCAAGCGCCAGCTGTCCCGCTCATAACTTGCTCAACCCCGACAACAACATAGCCTTGTGGAACCGGTCTACAATGGTAAGTTGGCATGCACGTGGGTAAGGCATAGACAACCGCCGCCTTCCCGCTTAAGTTCACAACCTTCACATGTAGCTCACAAGGTGTCGAGCCCGTGATATCATCCACTGGTTACCGAAGAGCCACTTCATCATCACCACCCTCGGTGGAAGACACGCTGCTTTTTTGCTGACATGGTGGGCCGGTAGCATCGGGAGCAGCTTCTATCTGTGGCCGAGATGAGCCGACGGTACCTTCCTGGCTAAGCTGGGCTATTAAATCATGTTGCTGCCTTAGTTCGTCTTCAATCTTAGCCAAGCGGTCTGCGTCCGTTTCCTTTTTCCTCTGACGGCTTCCATCGGGATATTTCTTCCTTTTGGGTGGAAACCCATGTTTCCACGATTTGGAGCCTTTTGTGGTTCGTGTTCGTCCAAAGTGTCTAGGATTCCCAAGGGGGCATGTGAGCTTATCCTTCTCTCTTTCAGGGTGGAACCTCCCCTCTGTAACCTCCTTGTGAACCTTTCTAAAGGCATCGATGGGAAGTGGGATTTCCTTATGTCTTCCATTATAAACACACTTCCCTTCCGAGTACAACGTGCCCCCATGCCCATAAAACCAATCCCTTGCCCGAGTGTTCCATTTTAGTATCTCTGTCTCAGTCCCTATAGCAATTAGATCGTCCTCCCATTTCTTCCACTTTGGCTTGCCAGACCTGTAGGCTCCTTGCCCCATAGTATGGTGATACAACTTTTTAGCAACATTTTATTATTTATTTCTAACCTTTTCTTAGCTTCGACCAATGTCTTGTACAACACAAAATCAACCCCCTGGTCTCGTATCTTCAAATAGGCTCCTTCAAACACTGGAGTCTTCTTTTTCTACACAGAATTCCTGTCCAATTTTTTCTTCCAGCTGTTGAACATTGTTGCCATCTTCAAAAGAGCCCACTTCTTTACTTTTCGCTCGATGGTATTCAGATCAAGATCCTCCTGATCTGGAACCTCATCTTCATCAGGATACTCCTCTGGCGCCGTCAGGGTGAAATTTACCATAAGCGTTCTCAAAAGGTTATCTTTAGTCGTCTTGTCCACATAACTAACTCCTTACGTCTTTGTCTTCTTCCATTCTTGCATGGTGATCGGGATCTAGTCCCTAAAATCAACTCTCATCTGAGATTTGAACTTGTTTTCATGGTCCACGGGAGCAATCACCCTGCCATCTTCACCGATTTCTGTAATTGTGTACCTTTCATGTTCGTCCAACCTTTTGGCTACGCCATGTTTATTTGCAGAAGATTGGCCCGATCCGGAGGGCTAAAAGAAGAAACAGCGTCACTATATGTATATACACAAATAAAATAATACATCTAGACATCATACGCTTCATTAATATAAATACCTCGCCGGTCTTTGTAATTATAATAGTTCTACCGGAGCCATCGGCTTCTCCCTTGTCGAAGTCGGCGTCTCCTTCTCCCTCATCAGAGCCATCTCATTGCTCTTGCTCCTCTCCCTCAACAGGGACATCTATTCAGTTTTGCTCTTGCTCCTCTCCCTCACTGGGACATCTCTTCGGTTTTGCTCATCTCCCTCACCAGATGGGTTCAAAATCAGGGTGACATCTGGCTGCTCATTTTCAAAGATCATATTCTAGAGCAATTATTCCTATTCTTCGTGTCTTCCGTGTGGATCCATTGTTTCTGCGCAAAGACTTAAAAGCCATTTTTGTTTTACCCTAATTCTAAAAAATTCAAACCTAAAAAACCTAATTAAAACTAAACCCTAATTCTACGCGAAGATTTCTGCACTGGCAAGGACAACAGCTAGAGTAAAAAATTAAAAAAAAACTAATTGAAACTAAACCCTAAAAAACTAAAACCTTAAAAACTCAAACCTAAAACCCTAGAAAACTCAAACCTAAACCTAATTAATTCAAACTAAACCCTAAAAAACTCAAACCTAAAACCCAATTAATTCAAACTAAATCCTAAGAGAAACTAAATCCTAAAAAACTCAAACCTAAAACCTAATTAATTCAAACTAAATCCTAACATAAACTAAACCCTAAAAAACTCAAACCTAAACCTAATTAATTTAAAATAAATCCTAATTAAGAGAAATTCTTACAGAGAGAAGGTGATACGTCCAAAACATATCCACTTTCCCGAACACTTTTGCTATTGTTTCTCCTCTAAACTTGTGTGATTTGTATGCAACTAACACGGACTGATGCTGTTTTCAGCAGTATTGCCTTGGTGTATAGTTTTTGTGCAGAAAATCAACTATCAAGAAAAATCCCGGAAAATATGCCAAAAATCCTATTTCACCAGAAGACTCCTGGAGCCAGAATACGAGACGGAGGGGGGCCGGGCCCAGGCCACACCACCTGGCCGCGCGGGCTAGCCCAGGCCGCGCCAGGGGGTGGTCTGGCCGCCCCAGACACCCCCTCGGTCTCCCTCTTCGCCTATAAGATGCCATCTGACCTAAAACCTCAGGAGGGTTCGACGTTTTTCCAAAAGGACTTTCGCTCTGCCGCCACCACCAGATTCCACGAAACAGCACCAGAAACTCTGTTCTGGCACCCTACCGGGACAGGGAATTGGAGGAGATCATCGCCATCATCATCACCATCGCTTCTCCATCGACCATCCATCTTTCCCCCATCTATGAGTGAGTAATCCCCCACTGTAGGCTATGGGGATGGTAGGGATTGGATGAGATCATTCATGTAATGGCATCATATTGTTAGGGCATGGTGCCTAGTATCTTTTATTAGTGCTTTATGACTTTGTTGCGATTTGTTATGCTTAATGCTTGTCACTAGGGCCCGCGTGCCATGATTTCATATTTGAACATGTTATTGATTCATTATGATAGTATTGTTTATGGTCTTACCTGGAAGTTGTATACACACATTGTTTTCCGGAACCAATGGCCCCGAAGTGACAGAAATCAGGATAACCGGAGGGAATGGCTTTGATGTGAGGATCACACGTGTTCATGGAGTGTTAATGCTTTGCTCCGGTGCTCTATTAAAAGGAGCACCTTAATTGCCAGTAGTTCCCTTGAGGCCCCGCTGCAAACGGGCTGGCAGGACAAAAGATGTTGTGCAAGTTCTCATTGCGAGCACGTATGACTATATATGGGACACATGCCTAGGATTATTTAGTACTTGGTTTCTTTATCTTATTTATCTGCAATTGTCCTATGTTCTAATTGCCATGTGAATTGTCTTGTCCATGCAACGCCCATCCATCCATCCCTATGCCTACCGCACTCGAATCCTACTGTTTGCTGCTATTGTTACTACTGTCTTTACTTTACTACTGCTGCTAATTTACTATTCCTACTACAAAACTGTTGCTACTAATAAACTGTCGTGAGCAAGATTGTTTCTAGGCGCAGCTGAGTTGATATAGCTTATAAATATTCTTTGGCTCCCTTGTGTCGAATCAATAAATTGGGTTTCACATCCCTCGAAAATACTGCGATACAACCCCTATACTTGTGGGTCATCAAGACTATTTTATGGCACCGTTGCGGGGAGCATAGCTTTATTTATCAAGTTCACTTGGATTCTCTATTGTTCGCTGCTATCCATCCATCATGGGTAAGTCTCGTCATGGCAAGGTTCCTATTTTACCATCCACTACAGGAATAGGTACGGTTCTAAACACCTTTGTTGCTCTTGATTCACCATCTGTTATGAGTAAGCTCGTTACACCACCACACACACATGCTACACACATTGCTACTACTGCTGAATCTGAAACTTCTGATGCTGCTTCTACTGTGCTTGATAAGAGTGGTTCATTAGGTCCTTTCCTAGATGCTACGATTGCTAGAACTATAGCAGGAAATACTGAAACTCCTAATGAAGACACTACTACACCTGTTAGTTCACCTGAGTCTAGTGAGAGATATGATATTGAAGATGGTTATGTTAAGATGACCGATGAATTTATTAAAGAATGTAAAAACACCCATGATAGGAGCGCTGCTAAGAGTTTTCTGGAGAGGCGTACTATTAGACCCAAATTGTCTCCTATTGCTAAGTTTGCTGCTTCTCCCACAAACATTAAAGATAAAGATTATGATTTCTCTCTTGATCTATCTTACATAGCTATTGTTGAGAAAGAACCTTTTTGTGGGACTAAGAATGAAAGTGCGGTAGCACATATGAATGAGATTTCTACCATGAGTGGCTTGTTTTCTGATGATATTAAGACGCGTACTTACTTTGTTGCTAAGATTTTCCCCTTTTCACTGAAAGGAGAAGCTAAAACTTGGTTTAGTAATTTACCTCCTGGATCTATTGATAGCCCTGATTGCTTGATTAGTACTTTCCTGCAGAAATATTTTCCCCCTAGTGCTAGACATGCTATTTTGTAGGAACTCTTTGATTTTAAACAGGGAGAAAAAGAGATATTGCCTGAATCATGGGCAAGGTTTTGTGCTTTGATTCATGCACAAGCTGGAAGTCCATTACCTAAGAATGAGCTGCTGAATATATTTTATAATGGACTAACCAGCGAATCTAGGACATACCTAGATAGTTGTGTTGATTGTGTTTTCAGGAATAGGACTCCCAAGGAAGCTAAGGAATTAATGGCTAAAATAAGGAAGAACTATGAAGATTGGACTCCTCCTGAACCAGCTATACCTGAAGTAATCATACCTGAACCAGCTATACCGGCACCTATACAGGGGAGTTATTGAATTGAGTGATGAAGTGATAAAGGAAGCTAAGAAATGTCTTAAGGAGAAGGGAATTAAAGCTGCAGATGTCAAGAATTTACCTCCTATAGAAGAATTATGTAAGCCTATTCCCCACTCATCCACTATTGAGGTACACTCTCTCCAACACTTTGATGAAGGTGATATCCCTTACTCTAAACCTCCTAATCAATGCTTAGAAGAATTTGATATTTTATTGTTAAACAAGATAATTTTAATAAAAGGGTGCAGAATCATTTAATGGAATACTCTAGAGCTATCGTTGAGTTAAAATATATTATGGAAAGAACCTCTAATGATGTTAAAATGATTGTTAAACACTTTCAAATGGTTCAAACTCAAATAGATCAACTTATTAAAGTGCAAAAAGACTTGCTAGTTAACGCTGCTAAGGAAAAACATGCTTATGAAATTAGAACTAGAAGTGGTGCTGCTACCCAGGATCCTCTATATCCTGAGGGGCATCCCAAAAGAATTGAGCAGGATTCTCAACAAGCTGAAAATAGTGGTACTACTCGTAAGAAAAGAATTGAGCAGGATTCTCAACAAGCTGAAAATAGTAGGATTCTCAACATAAAACTATTGTAGAACCCTCTGAACCTGCTAAAGATCCTAATAGTATATCTATCTCTGATGCTGAAAATGAAAGTGGTAGTGAAGAAAATGATGTTCCTAATGAAGAAAAAGTTGAAGAAGAACCTGAAAAGCACACTAAGAATACTAAATACACTAAAGAAGATTTTGTTGCTAAGAAACATGGTAGTGAAAGAGAGCGTTGGGTCCAAAAACCTATGCCTTTCCTTGATAAGAAACACAAGTCAAAGGAAGATGAACACTAAAAAGTTTTGTGAGTGGATGAAACCTTTATTCTTGCAAATTCCTTTGACTGATGCTATTAAATTGCCTCCTTACTCAAAGTATATGAAGGATATTGTCTCGAATAAAAGGAAGATATCTAATGAAGATATCTAATGGTAGGGTTCCTAAGAAACTTGGAGATCCAGGGATTCCAACTATCCCTTGCTCTATTAAGAATAGTTATGTTAGAACTGCTTTGTGTGATTTGGAAGCTAGAGTTAGTGTTATGCCTTTCTCTCTCTACAAGAGACTTCAACTTGAAAAATTAATACCAACCGATATGTCTTTGCAAATGGCTGATAAATCTACCACTATTCCTGTTGGTATATTTGAGGGTGTCCCTGTTCAAGTGGCTCATAATTGCTTGATATTAACTGATTTTGTTGTGCTTGAAATGCCTGGAGATGGTATTATGTCTATTATTCTTGGGAGACCTTTTCTTAATACTGCAGGAGCTGTTATTATTGTAATCAAGGAAAGATGACTTTTAATGTTAATGACAAGGAGCATACTGTCTATTTCCCCAAGAAGATTGATAGGACTTATGGTTTAAATTCAATTGAACATGTTGAGGTCATTCAAGTTGGAGAAATATATTATCCCATACCAAGAGAAAAATTTGAAACAATTATGATTGGGACCATTGCTATCAAAGTTGAGGTAACATAATCACTAGTGGAATACAAAGTTTTGAATCATATGAAATTGTTTTGGTAGCAAGACCTGATCAACCTTGTTAACAAAAGGATTTCATTGAACCAAACAATGTTTTCACCGTGATTATCTCTCTTACTTTTATTCTATCCATTTTAGTTTTTGTATTTGTTTAGTTCTGTTTTCCGTTGTTAGTTGCTTGCATGTTAGAGTGTCTTAGAACTTCTGTAGTTCTAGCCTTGTTTTGTCATTGCATCATTTTGATGACCCATAAGTATAGGGGGTGTATCGCAGTATTTTTGATAAGTAAGAGTGTCAAACCCAACGAGGAGCAGAAGGTGCTGGCTAGTGGTATGGATCAGGAATTCTCTGCAAATACTTAGCAACCGGATTTTTAGGGGTTTTTGATAAAGCAAGTAAACAAAGTACGAGTAAATAAAAGACAGTAGGAATAAATGCAGCAAGTGGCCCAATCCTTTATGCAGCAAAGGACAAGCCGGTTGTATTACTTAAGATGACCAACCGTTCTCGAGGACGCATGGGAAGACTATCAAGTTCTTTCGCTTCATATAGTTGATTAATCTTCTTTAGCTTGCTAAGTGTTGTGTGGGTGAACCTGTGCTAATGTACCGACCTTCCGAGGACTAATACATACTTGTGATTATATCCCTCGCAAACATCCGTAAGTACAAGAAAGTAATTAAGGTAGAAACCTAATCACAACTTTAAACTCTAAGACCTTTACGTCCCTTGTGCATGGTTTCCTAATGGGGGTTCAGGTTTCTGTCACTCCGGCAACCCCTACGATTAGTAGCCAAATACACAATGCATTCCCCTAGGACCATATAGGTGAAGTGTCATGTAGTCGACGTTCACATGACACCACTAGAAGAAGTACATCACAACTTAAATAACAATCTATTGAATCTTTCTCAACACAACTCCACTACTAACAACATGACTACTCCCATGTCCTCAAGAACAAAACGAACTACTCACAAGACATCATATGGATCATGATCAGAGATGGAATAATGATGTATAACAATCTGAACATAAACAATAATTCAATGGTTCACTCAATAGCATCAATTACAAAGAGTAATCAACACCGGGAAAGTTTCCCCTATGAACTAATGCAAGATTCGACTCTATTGTTACAGCAATATGGAGATGGTGATGTGGGTGCTGATGGTGATGATGGTGGTGGTGATGATGATGATGATGATCCCGATGAAGTCCAGCTTGATGGTGGTGTTGATGGCGACGATCTCCCCTCTCCGGGAAGGAATCCCCCCCGCAAAAATCTGTCTGCCGGAGAGATCTTTCTCTCTCGGTGTTTTCTGCCCCGCAGAGGTGGCTGAATCTTTATATGGTTGCTCCCCGAGTCTTAGGGTTTCGGGAAGATGATATACGCCAGAGGGGAGAGCTAGAGGTGGGCCAGGGCGGCCACACCACCTGCTGGCGTGGCCTAGGGCTGCCCCCGCTAGGGTGTGGTGTGGGCCCCCTGTGGCCCATCTCCACTCCCTCTTCTGGCATCCTTCGTCTTCTGGAAAAATAGGATTTTCCGTATATTTTCCCGGATTTTCTGATCTTCGTGAATTTTGCCTCCAAACAGCACCTTTTCCATCAGAATCCTAACTGCAGCGGTCCATGCTCCAAAAGTCATCAACCATGCAAAAACAGATGAAATAACATAAATATCACCTCTCAATACGAAATATATCAATGAATAACAGTGAATTATGACATACACCAGTGATGCAAAATGGACGTATCACATTTCCAAAAAAATCTTTTTATGTCAGAAAATCATTCATCTATACCTGAAAAATGCCCAAAAATAAAGTGTCTTGAAAAATTCCAAAAAATTCACATTAAATTTTTACGTGAAAAAGGGGCATAGGAGTACCTGGAGTGACCTAGGGGGGCCCACTAGGCAGGCTCACCACCTGGTGGCGCGGCCTGCCCAGGGTGGCGCCATGCCATGGTGTGGGCCACCCCTGGCCCTTCACTCACTCTCTCACTTGCCACTTTCTTCTCTCTCCCGAGTAAACTCCAGTTCATTGCTCAAAATCACGTTTTTCGATCTCCTTGCTCAGCCCATCTTTGCTGCTGAAATTTGGAGCATTTGTTCTCCGGTATGTGACTCCTCCGCTTGTCGAAGTAGATTTGTGTTTAGTGAATTATATCTTGAGTATTTTGCTACTATAGGTGACAGGTTATGAGAGCTTGTAAGCTTGTTTGATGCTTAGAGATATAGTTTTGATGCATGTTTAGGCCTCTTACAAGTCCCTATGAGTAACGCTCTTCATTATATTCACTTCGCAATCACTTGTTTAATAGGTGTTTAAATTTCAGAATATCAAGCATGAACAACCATACCTTTGGAGAGATATTTGAGAGGGATGCACCTAGGAGGTCGAGGCCCTCAAGATCAGCCTCTTAGTTTAGGCCATCATAAAACGAAGATCTCATTGCAACTCGTATTGGTAATGAAGGGGATGATGGGGATGCTCACCCATCTACTTTTCCTTGTTTTACTTTCTTACAAGCTGCAGGGATTCTTGATGATTTCTTGCTATTGATTCAGAG
Organism: Avena sativa; assembly: GCA_916181665.1. NCBI lineage: Eukaryota > Viridiplantae > Streptophyta > Magnoliopsida > Poales > Poaceae > Avena > Avena sativa. Next base: position 576,001,033 of record OV702287.1, read on the forward strand.
GGTTGGTTTGACCTCATATATGCAAGATGCGAGTGAGCAATACGCTATGCTAACCAAAACTTTTGTTCAGAGCTTCGAGTTACTAACATGCCCTATCAGTCAATTGTCTCTTTCAAAATTTATAATCTTCCCTTTACAATGTCATTGGAAAGATTTTGCAGTGTTGTAGGTGTAAGCATGACAGGGACCGTGAAGAAGATTCAAGGGTGACCCGCTAATTTGTTGGAGCTTTACCGAGGGGTGACCAATGATGATGACCGCGTGGCTCAGCGCTGAAAGATAAGAAACATCTAGCTCCCTGATCTTAGATACTTTGCATATTATCTTGCTACTAGCGTTCTTGGTAGGGAGAATACTAGTAATATCTCCAACTATCATTTACCCTTCTTTGCTGCTGCGCTTAACAATGACATTCGGTACAACCTTGGCTCGCTTATTGCTCGCCGCCTAGCTGCTAGGGGGGCTATCTATGGGGGCATCATTGCCTCACGTATGGTCAATGCATTAGGGATTTCAGTGGACCCCAATGATACTATATTGGCACCACAAAGGCTTGACCTTGTTGCAATGAAAACTCATCACTTTGTCACTTCCGATTTTGATTTGGACAGTCTAGTATATAGGATGCTGTTTACTGACGGGGATGAGAGGGAGATCCCTTTTCCGCAGTATACTTTGTTTAGTGTTCACAGGAGACCGTGGTCGCGCTCCAAGGAGGAGGTGGACGAGCAGCTCTGCTTGCTGGGTTTCCATGGGCAGCACCAGGAGGATGTGCCCTCCTACGATTACTCTGCGCACTACGGACGGACGTACTCGAGCTCGCACCAAGTCGAGGGTACCTCCTCGTCATACCATGGTGACACTTCATCCTGGCCAGCTTGGGATTGACACCCATTTAGGCCAAAAGCCTAAGCTTGGGGGGAGGTACACCGATATCGCACTCATCTCCATATCATTTTGCGTCGGTACTTTGTATGTTCATGTTTCGTTCTCTTTTAGTTTTTGTTCTTTCTTTGCTTTTGCTTTCTAAAACCGAAAAAGACCAAAAATATTTCTGTTGTTTCTCTTTGGTTTGCTTCTTTTTCTTTTTGCCTTGGTTTGTTTTTCCCTTTTTGCTTTGTTTGAACTATTCGAAAAAACCCAAAAAGATTCTGCTTTGTTTCTTCTTCCTTTTTGGTTCTTGCTTTTAAAAATCGAGAACACCAAAAATATTTGTTGTTCTTCTTTGTTTTTGTGAGTTTGTTGCAGGGTTCAGCAGTCCTCAGTGGGATTTGGTTTCATATTATTATTCAAGCCACACAAGTGAAGGGCAATAATGAGGATTAATGACAATTTGAGGTATGGTAAGAGGCTGGTAACGAACTCTATTTGTTTTCATTTTTGTACATATACTCATCATTGTGGGCATGCTTAGCCCGTTCGTGTAGGGTGTATGTTATCTTTGGATGCTTAGTAGTTCTTGCTTTCATATGATTAGTCCCAGCTTGCTAATAGTTTGTAGCATGTCATATGAATGTTTGCTTGCATTACTCTATTCATAACTTGGTATGACATCGTGGTATCCTCCTCTGAATGTTTCATTTTAATTGACTTGGCACATGCTCACGCATGCATATGACTGAAATAATCAGTTAAGCCTTGATGAATTATTTTGCCTTGAGGGTCTTGAATCACTTTCATGCCATGATTAGTCCTGTTTTGTTGCAAGCATGATTATGACAGCTATTGCTCTCTCGTTTGTTGCTCCCTTATTATTGCTAGCCTTCACTTTCACTGAGTATGTTTTACTCATGTTTCCAACTCCCTAAAACCAAATATTGCCAAAGTGGCCACCATACCTACCTATTAGCATCATTTTCTATTTCCGTGCATATTTAATATGCCTTGTTTTCTTCCGAATAAAATGTTTGCTTGTTATGAGAAAATTAGTTAGTAAAGCTCTCACGAACTTGATGGCACGCTTTCTTTTCTGCACTTAATAAACCTGAACCGTTGTGACTGTCCTTGAAAGTTATATGCTTGCAAATTATAGGCTGGGGATTAGCAGAACTGTGCTGTCATGGGGAACGCTTTCAACACCTGTAAATATATACCCAGTTGATACCATGCTCTTTTATTTGTGGATTTCGTCGGTGTGAAGTAAAAGGGGAGCTTGTAAGTCCATGGAGTTATGTATGTATGTTAGAGAAACGCCTGGGCCACCGGTCTAATCCATGCCTTCATGGTGAAAACCTGCAGTGTAACCATAATTATATCTATGAAGCATTCTTCTTATAGAAAAAAGAGAGAGATAGCTATTGAGAAAAAGAAAAGAGAAAAAAAGGGATTTGAGAAAAGAGGAAAGAGAGAAAAAAAGCACCATTTTCCCATGGTAAATAAGAAGATTGCTAAGATACTCATTGTCTGCTTGCCTTGTCATTTTGATATATGGATTCTTCCGTATCATCGGGCAAGGGGTACCCCGTTAGCTATTTACGATGACAAGAACTTACCGGTAAATAAAGTTGAGTAGCATGAGGAGCGGCCCTCGTACTCAAGGGACATGGGATTTCCAGTTTATAGTCTGTCAAGCATATAACTCAGATTGGACCTCACTTTCACCTTAACCATATTAAAAGATGCTTATGATAGGGGCAATGAGAGCTCAAAGTTAATGAGTACCATACTTTCAGCATTTGGAAGCCTTTCAAACTATTAAAAACCTTTTCATTTCCTTATTAAGTCTCCACTTATTCTATGAGCACTTTCTTGAGAGCATAGTTGTCATTCTTTGTGCTTGTCTCATTACTTGATTATTTGTGTTATGACTTTGTTGCTTGTATCTTTGATATCTTTACTTCTACTCTTCACCTAAACTTCAGAGGTGCCTTGGCATTCAGAATAAGATATCTTTACCACTCTATCATACCTTGTTATGAGCATTGTAATGTTGCTTATGTTTATGCTTCATGTTATTTATTACTTTTGAGTTGGAATCTTTTCATAGCTTGCAATGCCTATTAAGTAAACTTAGTTACATACTATTTATTATGAATTGTCTAAGTAGTTGATCACATGCTGAGAATATATACACCATATGAAGCAAATGTGTTCGTGAAAGTATCTATTATCGCACTCAGTTTTCAGCTGAATTGCTTGAGGACATGCAATAAGCTAAGCTTGGGGGGAGTTGATACGTCCAAAACGTTTCTACTTTCCCGAACACTTTTGCTATTGTTTCTCCTCTAAACATGTGTGATTTGGATGCAACTAACACAGACTGATGCTATTTTCAGTAGAATTGCCTTGGTGTCTAGTTTTCGTGTAGAAAATCAACTATCGGGAAAAATTCCGGAAAATATGCCAAAAATCATATTTCACCAGAAGACTCCCGGAGCCAGAATACGAGACGGAGGGGGCTGGGCCAAGGCCACACCACCTGGCCACGCGGGCTAGCCCAGGCCACGCCAGGGGGTGGTCTGGCCGCCCCAGACACCCCCTCGGTCTCCCTCTTCGCCTATAAGATGCCTTCTGACATAAAAACTCAGCAGGGTTCGACGTTTTTCCAGAAGGAGTTCCGCTCTGTCGCCACCACAAGATTCCACGAAACGACACCAGAAACTTCGTTCTGGCACCCTGCCGGGACGGGGAATTGGAGGAGATCATCGCCATCATCATCACCATCGCTTCTCCATCGATCATCATCGATCATCCATGTTTCCCCATCTATGAGTGAGTAATCCCCTGATGTAGGCTATGGGGATGGTAGGTAATGGATGAGATTGTTCATGTAATGGCATCAGATTGTTAGGGAATGGTGCCTAGTATCTTCTATTAGTGCTTTATGACTTTGTTGCGACTTGTTATGCTTAATGCTTGTCACTAGGGCCCGAGTGCCATGATTTCAGATCTGAACATGTTATTGATTCATTATGAAAGTATTGTCTATGGTCTTACCTGTAAGTTGTATACACACGTTGTTGTCTGGAACCAATGGCCCCGAAGTGACAGAAATCGGGATAACCGGAGGGAATGGCTTTGATGTGAGGATCACATGTGTTCACAGAGTGTTAATGCTTTGATCCGGTGCTCTATTAAAAGGAGCACCTTAATTGCCAGTAGTTCCCTTGAGGCCCCGCTGCAAACGGGCTGGCAGGACAAAATATGTTGTGCAAGTTCTCATTGCGAGCACGTATGACTATATATGGGACACATGCCTAGGATTATTTAGTACTTAGATGCTTTGTCTTATTTATCTGCAATTGCCCTTTGTTCTGGTTGCCATGTGAATTTTCTTGTCCATGCAACGCCTGTCCATCCATCCATATGCGTACCGCACTCGAATCCTACTATTTGCTGCTATTGTTACTACTTCCTGTACTTTACTACTGCTGCTACTTTACTATTCCTACTACAAAACTGTTGCTACGGATAAACTGCTGTGAGCAAGATTGTTTCCAGGTGCAGCTGAATTGACAACTCAGTTGTTAAGGCTTATAAATATTCTTTGGCTCCCCTTGTGTCAAATCAATAAATTGGGTTTCACTTCCCTCGAAAATACTGCGATACACCCCCTATACTTGTGGGTCATCAGAAGGCGGCGCACGCAGTGCTGATGCGGGTGTGCGCCGGCGGTGGTGCTGCGGTCGACGAAGGATAGTGGGGGGGGGTGCGGCCGTCGGCGACGGAGGTGCGCGGGCGTCGGTGACAACTCCGGCATGCGGGCATCGGCGAGGTGAGGCGGGGCGCGGGCATCAGCGTCGGCGGCCGCGGGCAGCGACGGCGTGACGGCGGGGGCGCAGGCGCGGGGCAGCGACACGGCGCGACGGTGGGGTCGCGGGCGCGGGGCCGGCCGGCGAGGTGAGGTGGGCTGCACGGGTGCAGAGGTCGACAATAGCGACGAAAAAATCCGGCAGCCTGATGGTGTCGTATGGCTCCTCGCGATTTTTGGTTGATTGGATTTTGGGGGAAGGAAGAGGAAGAAGTTATAGGAAAGGCCTTTAGAACCGATTGTTTACTAGAACCGGTTCTAAAGTTGCTTTAGCACCGATTGTTTTCTACAACCGGTGCTAAAATCCTAACCTTTAGCACCGGTTCCAGTAAACAACCGGTGCTAAAGGAGTATTTCTCCCTGCAGATTTTGGCGCGCAGCAGGACCAAACCTTTAGCACAGGTTGTAGACAACCGGTGCTAAAGGTATGTTTTCAGTAACAATTTGAACTTGCTAGGATGGAATTTTTATTCCCGCCTTATTCAGAGTTGAAGCAATGTTTAACATTGTATAGTACATAATAAAATATTTATAAATCAGAAAAAAACATATATCAAATTAGAATGTTTATAAAAGAAATATCTATAATAGTACAACACAATTGGATGCTGGAAATTATTATTTTTAAATCATGAGGCTCATGAAAAAATTCAAAATCGGCAGGAGGCCGGGTAGATTAGAACTACAGTGATATAATGCTCATGAATTTTTTAAAAATCATTTTTAGGTTTACAACGTGCTAGTTCATCAGAGATCCATTGCATGTATAGCGAGGCTCAGTCCGTGTCTAGGAATTTTCATACCCGCCGTTTTGAATATAGTTTAAAACGGGCATAAAGAATTCAAAAACAATCCAAACAATGTGCAATCTTCGTGTGGTGTCATATTATGTGTCATAGTTGCAAGGAAAAATATGAAACTTGGAAAATTTCAAACATCACAAAAAATCCTTCACAAAATGACCTATCATGTTCAAGGTTTCATGGTATTTAGGTCAAACCACCAATGTTATGGCTAGAATCACAGCATAGTTTGTGATAATATGCTCATATTGTGCACACATGTGCATGTTAGGATGGCTTACGATGTTGCAGGAGGAAGTTTTCCTTTTCATCGCACGAAAAAACCCAATTTCTATTTTTTAGGTGCCGAAATAGTCATGTTTTGTGAAGCAACCACCAAATTAAAGTTTGGAATTGGTACCAACCCATTTTTCAAAAATACTATACCTCCTTAGATGGACAATTTCTAAACCGGTGTATCTGAAACCTTTCCATCCACCCCTCATGAAAAAGACAAATTCCCACCGAATCGGTAGGAGGCCAGTTTCACAACATGCTATTTCATCAGAGATCCACCGGAACTTTAGTGAGCCTCAGCCTTGGGCATAGTCCCGGATGGTGTCTCCAACCGGGACTAAAGATAAACATGTTGTCTAGGTTAGAGACACCATCCATGACTAAATGTGAGTGGCGACACTATCCTAGTGAGTGTCGACACTATTTTGTGAGTGGAGGCACTATGCCAGTGAGGGACGACACTATTTCGGTGGGTGGCGGCATTATGATAGTGGTGAGTGTCAACACTATGTCATGATGCTTAATCTATAGATTGGCATCCCTGTGAAGTTATCAACTGGAAACAAGATGGTGTGAAAGAGCGGGGACAACACTACGGCCAGTACGAGGGAGATGCCGGCGGAGCCCAGTCCTACGGCATCTCCAACAAACTGGCCATAGATGTACTCCCTAATATGTGAAACACGATGATGTGCGAGAGCAGGAACAACACTACGACCAACTTCAGGGAGATGCCTAAGGATCTAGTCTTCAAGCGTCTCTCTGAAGCTGGCCATAGAGGCACTCCCTAATATGTGAAATTAATTAGCTCCCCGACATATTTATCTAGCTATAGAAGTTATGAACTACAAGATGTTGTGCGAAAGCAGGGACAACACTATGGCTAGCTCCAGGGAGATGCCAGAGGATCTAGTCCTCAGGCATCTCTCTGAAGCTAGCCATTGAGGCACTCCATGATATGTGAAATTAATTAGAATAGAACAACATCTTCATATATAGTTCGAGAAATTTGTAGAGAGACCAACACTAGTAGGAAACGATATATTAGTCCCTTTTTCCTAACTGGGACTACGAAATCGGGATTAAAGGCCCCCCGTTAGTCCTGCTGGTCCAGCCACAAACTGAGACTAACACTCAAGACATTTATTATTATTAAAAAACTAGGACTAAAGGCCCCCCTTTAGTCCCACCGGTCCAGCCACAAACCGGGACTAACACTCAAGACATTTATTATTATTAAAAAATTGGGACTAAGGAATCGGGACTAAAGACTCCCCTTTAGTCCCGCTGGTCTAGCCACAAACCTAGACTAATGGAATCAGGACTAAAGGCCCCCCCTTTAGTCATAATCATATCTAGCCCTATAGTACACATCTTTAGGGCCGTCTTCGTCTTCATCATCATCGTTGTCGTTGTTGCTAGGTGCACGCGGCTGGATCCTAAGCCCAGCCAGGGCATATTCCAGGGGTACTTGCCACTCCGGCCTCATATACACGACGGGCGGGGGAGGGGGCTCCTGGATGATGACGCCGTGTATCCCGCGGCCTTCACCATCCCCACTCTTCTTATGGATCTATGGTAGGTTAAAGTGCGGGCACCGTAGGCGAGGTTGATCTCCCTGAGCGATGTAGCACATCACACCGATGATAGTCTGGTTTGCCCACCACAGGCGATGACCAGCCTCGTTGTGGTTCAACTGGGGTGGGTCATCACCCTCGTACCTAGCGAGCTCCCTTTCCTGCCGGTTAGCAAAGAAGGCATTCCATGTGTCGTAGTTGTCAAGATCCTAATGTGGATCCATCCGCTGCTCCGGCGTGAGCTCGAGGTAGAACTGTTCATGATGGCCACCTGGCGGGCCGAAACTTGAGGCAGAGGAGGGACAGGAACTCCTCCAACGCTCAGCATCTAGTCGGCGGGCAGCTGATACGTTGCTAACGTATCTATAATTTTTGATGTTCCATGCTTGGTTTATATCTACTTTCTTATTTTTTGCCCACACTTTGGAGTATTTTTATACACTTTCTTGGACTAACGTATTAACAAGATGCCACAGTGCCAACTACTTATTTTTTGCTATTTGTGTTTCTAGGAAAGTCAGAAAATGAATATTCTCGGAATTGGATGGGACAAAAGCCAAAGTCAATATTTCACCGAGGGGGACATCGAGCCAGAATACGAGACGGAGAGGGGCCAGGGGCCGCCCACACCAACTGGCCGCTCGGTGATACATTGCAAATGTATCTATAATTTTTGATGTTCCATGCTTGGTTTTATCTACTTTCTTGTGTTTTGTCCACACTTTGGAGTACTTTTCATATGATTGCTTGGACTAACCTATTAACAAGAGCCACTGTGCCAGCTGCCTGTTTTCTGCTGTTTTTGGTTTCAGGAAGTCAGAAAATGAATATTCTCGGAATTGGACGGGACAAAAGCCAAAGTCACTATTTTACCTGAAGACATCTAGAGCCAGAATACGAGACAGAGAGGGGATGGGGCCCGGCCACAACACCTAGCCACGCGGCCAGGCCTGGCCCGCGCCAGGGGTGGTCTTGCCGACCCTAGCACCCCCTTGGCCTCTCCTTCCGCCTATATATTGCCTCTAATACGGAAACCCTAAGTACCCAATCAAAATTCCACGAAAGAGTCTGTATTCGCTGTCATCTCCATCCCTAGATCGGGAGGGATCTAAAGCTCTTCCCGGCACCCTGCCAGAGAGGGGAATTCACCCTGGAGGCCTTCTTCATTATCATGCAAGCCTCCGGTGATATGCGTGAGTAGTTCATCTCTGGACTACGGGTCCATGTAGTAGCTAGATGGCTGGTTCTCCTCCTTTGTGCTTTCATGTCTAGATCTTGTGAGCTCCGTTCATGATCAAGATCATCTATTTGAAATTCTGCATGTTGTGTTTGTGGGGATCCGATGGATATTGAGATGCTATTTCAGATTGATTATTGATTCTATCATGTCTTTGCTATTTGTGATCTTGCATGCTTTACGTTGTTAGTAGCTATCGTGGCCAAGTAGATGCTAGCAACTCCAAGAGTTAGTATTTATGCTCGATAGTGGGTTCATGCCTCTGGTAATCTAGGGAAGTGACAGAAATCTCTAAGGTACTAGATGTGATGTTGCTACTACGGAGAAAACAGCAATCCTTTGTTCATAGAACAATCGTATCGTATTGTTTACTTTACACGCAATTCGTAAAGCAATAATCTGTTGCTTGCAACTTAATACTGGAGGGGGTTCGGATGATAACCTGAAGGTGGATTATTAGTCATAGTTGTAGTTGGATGGCGGTCTATGTATTGTAATGCCCAATTGAATCTCAAAGGAGTCAAGATGAGTAGTATATGCTTGTATGCTTCCTCGATGTTTGTCAAATTCCCCGCTATAATTTGTTCACCCAGCATGTTATCTATCTTAAGGAGAGCCACCTCTAGTGAACTATGGACCCCGGTCCTTTCTTTTACATACAATCTACAAACTGTTTACTGCTTTGTGTTTACTTTCTGCAAACTATTACTTCCTTCCATTCGATATGTTTAATCCTTTGTTTTCAGCAAAACCGGTGAGATTGACAACCCCATCACAAGTTGGGGACAGAGTTCAGTGGTTGTGTTGTGCAGGTCTCCACGTTGCTGCTGGCACCGGTAGTGCGCCCTGCCAACGTTCAGCTAGCTACACCTTTGGGGTGTTTCCTTGCTCCTACTGGATTGATAACCTTGGTTTTGTACTGAGGGAAAACTTACTGCTGTGCTCATCATACCTTCCTCTTGGGGTTTCCCAGCAAGCTCGTTAATACACGAGTCAGCAAGTACTTTTTCTGGCGCCGTTGCCGGGGAGTCAAGGACATCTTCACAAGGGGAGTCCATCATAACCAATCTCTTTACTTTGTTATTTTTGTTTTGCTTAGTTTACTTTTGCTTTGTTTGCTTGTTTCTTGATCAAAAACACAAAAAAAAATAGTTTTACTAGTTTGCTTTCTTTATCAAAAACACAAAAAATGACTACTCTTGAAAACACTAAGTTGTGTGACTTCACTAGCACCAACAACAATGATTTTATGAGCACACCTATTGCTCCACCTGTGCCTGAAGCTACTTTCTTTGAGATAAAACCTGCTTTACTCAATCTTGTTATGAGAGAACAATTTTCTGGTATTGGTAATGAAGATGCTGCTGCCCATCTAAATAACTTTGTTGAACTTTGTGAGATGCAAAAGCATAGTGATATAGATGGTGATATTATTAAGCTGAAATTGTTTCCTTTCTCTTTGAGAGGAAAAGCTAAAGAATGGTTGAATTACTTAACTAGGAATAGTATTGATTCTTGGACTAAGTGCAAATATGCTTTTATTGGAAAATACTATCCTCCTGCTTAGATTATATCTATGAGAAGTGAAATAATGAAGTTTAAACAATATGATAATGAACATGTTGCTCAAGCTTGGGAAATGATGAAATCTTTGGTAAAGAATTGTCCCACTCATGGACTGACTGCTTGGATGATCATCCAAATGTTTTATGCAGGATTGAACTATTCTTCAAGGAACCTATTGGATTCTGCTACTGGAGGTACCTTTATGACCATTATCTTGGGTCCTACAACAAAGCTTCTGGATAATATGATGGTTAACTATTCTGAATGGCATACTGAAAGAGCTCCACAAGGTAAGAAGGTATATTCTGTTGAGGAAACCTCCTCCTTGAGTGATAAGATTGATATTATTATGTCTATGCTTGTGAATGGGAAAGCGCATATTGATCCAAATAATGTTCCTTTAGATTCTTTGGTTGCTCAAGAAGAGCAAGTGGATGTGAACTTCATAAGAAATAACAATTTTAGCAACAATGCCTACAGGAATAATTTTGGTAACAACAATTATAAGCCATATCCTCCCAACAATGGTAATGCTTACGGAAATTCCTACAACAATAATAGGAGTGCTCCCTCTTAACTTGAAGTTATGCTTAAAGACTTTATTAGTAAACAAACTGCTTTCAACAAAACTATTAAGGAAAACTCTCTAATGCTGAAAGAAATATAGCATCACTTGCTGAAGCTCAATCTTCTTTGAATAAAATGGCTGCTAAACCTGAAACTATTGATAATCCCTTTGCAGCTACTAATGCCATACAAGTGAGAATTGATGAAAATGTTAGCTGAATTGCATGCTAAGTGGGAAAGAGAAGATGAAATTGCTAGAAACATTAGTGTTTCTACTATTACCACCACTAGTGTTGAGGCTAGTAATAGTTCTACTACTTTAGATAATAATTATGGTTTTGATCTTGATGGTTGCAACATCTCTGAAGTTGTTAAGTTCCTACAAAAGCTTGTTAAAAGTCCTAATGCTAGTGCTATGAACATGGCTTTTACAAAACACATTACTGATGCTCTCATAAAGATTAAAGAAGAAAAGATGAAACATAAAGCTTCTATTCCTCTAAATCAAGAAGATGGTTGGGAACCCATCATTAATATGAAAGTGAATGACTTTGATTTCAAAGCTTTATGTGATCTTGATAGTAGTGTTTCTATTATGCCTAGAAGGATTTATGATATGCTTGATTTGCCACCGCTTTAAGATTGTTATTTGAATGTCCCACTTGATGATAATGCTAAAAATAAACTCATGGGGAGTATTAATGATGTTGTTATTATGATTAACATTTCCTATGTCCCCGTTGATTTCTATGTTTTGGATGTTGAATGCAATTCTTCTTGTCCTATTACTTTGGGAAGACCTTTTCTTAGAACTGTTGGTGCCATTATTGATATGAAAGAAGGTACCATTAAATATCAACTCCCACTGAAGAAAGGTATAGAACACTTCCCTAAGAAGAGAGAGAAGATTTCTTTTGCCTCTCCTATGAAAACAAAATTTTCTCTTAATGCTTCTTCATTTGAGAACACTTGATTCTTCTTTTTGCTTCTTATGCCTAACTTAAAGGCGTTAAAGAAAAGTACTTATTGGGAGATAACACAAAAGTTTTAGATGAGTCATGGAAGTTATTACTTGAGTAATAACCGCTCATTATCCTTTTTATTTGCTTTTTGTGCCAAGAGTAACCTCTAATGAGAGAGAAGTAATGATTGGGAAAATTGCTGCCCCAAAACAGATTTATATGCTTCACCGTAAAAATTCGTGTAAAATCTCTGTACGTCCGTTTGAGGCGTGAATTTTTATGCTTCTGCCCCAGGTGGTTATCTAACTTTCGTTAGTTCAACACTTTTTTATTTGAACAACATAAGGTCTTAGAAAAAATTTGTCTTTACCTTCTGGTCTGTTTTGACAGATTTCTGCCATTTTCTGCATTTGCTTCTTGTTGGTTCCCTTTTGAGTTCCTTTGGGGAATTGAGCTTTTTTAGGGAAGTGATACAGTAGATAGTGTTTTAATGGAAGTTTTATTGGTGTTATAACTGAACCTAAAGACTTATTATCTTGAGTGCACTAATGTTGCTAATAAAGATTGTGTGAAGTTTTGTATGAAGGAAAAATTTCAGGTGTATGGAAGGAATGAGTAATGAGATGAAGGATGGACTAAAGCTCAAGCTTGGGGATGCCACGCGTGTCGCCCCAAGAAATATCCAAAAAGTACAAACGTTAAAGCTTGGGGATGCCCAAGGCATCCCCCTCTTCATCAATAAAAATCCCAGGTTTCTTCCAAACGCTTCATTTTTATTGTTTCATGCACATTTGTGTTGATCTTGGAGCGTCTTCTTTTTCGTTTTCGTTTTGGTTTTTGTTTGCTTTGTTTGCTTAGTTTTCTGAATAAATTGGTTGGACCCTCTCTTTCATACATTTGTTTTCAAATAGTTTGGTTTGGTTTGGAAAAGAGTAGGAAAGCTCATGCTTAAGTGGTAAAGGGGGCTTGTTTTTGACTATGTCCTATGCTTTGTCATGCCATGCTTGATATTTTTTTGGCTTTATGCTTAGTATTCTTTGATGTAGCATTAATTTTTATAAACAATTGAGATTGCTTAATGTGCCTTGGATGAATCATGCGTTGTTTTAGCATATTAAAGCATAGTATTGTGGTATTCTCCTTTGATGCTTTATTTGGGCTGACTTGGCGCATGCTGACACCATGTTACGACTATAACAGGGTCACCATAGCCTTTATTATCCTTTAGTTTTCAACTTGTAATATCACTTTATGCTTTGATCAATGATGTTTTGTCGCTCTGCATGATTTTGGCCATTATTGCTCTCTTAGTTTGTCGCTCCCAGTCTTTTGCTAGCCTCCACAACCAAGTATGAGTTCCACTCATGCATCCAACTCCCTAAACCAAGTTATTCCAAAGAGTCCACCATACCTACCTACTAGCCTATACTATTCCAAGTATATTCATGCTTTTGTTTACCTTCCGAATTAAACTTGTTATGAGAAAACTAGTGATTAAAGCTCTCACGAACTTGATGGCACACTTTACTTTTCTTGCCCTTAATAAACTTGAACCATTGTGTCGTCTATGTTGTATATGCTTGCACTTATTTGTTGGGGATTAGCAGAACCATGTTGTCATGGGGAACGCTTTCAACATTGCACGGGTACTTTGTACCTAGTTGATATCATGCTCTTTTGTCTATGGATGTTGTCAGTGTGAAATGAAAGGGGAGCTTGTAAGTCCATGGAGTTATGTATATGTGTTAGAGAAACGCCTGGGCCGCTGGTCTAATCCATGCTGACATGGTGGAAACCTGCAGCGTAACCATAATGAGCTGTCTATGAAGCATTCTTCTTATAAAAAGAGTCCTTATTGAGAAAAAGAGAAAAAGAGAAAAAAAAGAAAATGAGATTATGAAAAGAGGAAAGACAAAAAAAAGCACCATATTCCCATGGTAAATAAGAAGATTGCTGAGATCCTCGTTGTCTGCTTGCCTTGTCATTTTGATATGGGGATTCTTCCGTATCATCAAGCAAGGGGTACCCCGTTGGCGGTTCTCTATGATACACACGTACTTACGATGACAAGAACTTACTGGTGACTAAACTTGAGTAGCATGAGGAGCAGCCCTCGTATTCAAGGGACTTGAGATTTCTAACTTATACTTCGTCAAGCATGTACACCATAGTTTGTTCACTTTAACCTTCATCACTGCAAGATGCTTATGATAGGGGCAATGAGAGCTGAAAGCTATAAGTACCATAATTTTTGGAAGCTCTTTATGAAACTTGAATCTCTGCTTCCATCTATGAAGGCCCTTCTTCCACCATTATATTGAGTCTCCACCTTCTACCTTTATGCACCTACTTTGAGAGCATATTGGCCATTCTTAGTTCTATGTGCATTGTCCCAAGACTAGTTGATTGATGCATAACTTGATATTGCTTGTTTTAAAACTATTTGTATCTAGTCACTCTTATGAACCTTGAAGGTGTCCTATGCATTTATATTTGCTACTCTATGAGGGACAAGCTAAATACTATTATGCTATGTTTTCTTTATGTGAAACAAACAAACGTCTTGCAAAGCATTGTTATTCATGAATCTTTTGTTTGTGCCTTTTCATGTTGCAACATAGTTTCTTTGTCTTGTTGCTAGAACTTTGTCTTTCATGTTATCATTGAAGTACTATGATCCCAGATTTGAATGTTTTACAAATACTTTGATCAAGTTTATGATGGTGCATGTCACCTCAAAAATTATTCTTTCTTTTTATCACTTATCTACTCGAGGACAAGCAGGAGTTAAGTTTCGGGATGTTGATACATTGCAAATGTATCTATAATTTTTGATGTTCCATGCTTGGTTTTATCTACTTTCTTGTGTTTTGTCCACACTTTGGAGTACTTTTCATATGATTTCTTGGACTAACATATTAACAAGAGCCACAGTCCCAGCTTCCTACTTTTTGCTTTTTTTAGTTTCAGGAAGTCAGAAAATGAATATTCTTGGAATTGGACGGGACAAAAGCCAAAGTCACTATTGAAATGGATCGTATGGGCACCTAGAGGGGGGTGAATAGGTGCTACTTCAAATTTCAATGCTTTTTCACTTTTAGGCTTAGCACAAAGGGTAAATTCTCTAGATATACTATTAGGTGGAATTTCCCTATATGCAAACGTATCTACTAGCGAGTAAAGAGCAAGTGGAAGAGGAACGAGTAAACCGTAGTGGAGCACACGGAGACACGGGATTTGTTTGACCACAGTTCCTTCCTTGTTAAGGGAAGTACGTCTACGTTGGAGGGGTGGGCGGTACTAAGACCACCACGCCACAAAAGGCCTCACCCTGTTCTCCGATGGATCCCGCCACCAAAGGCCTGATCCACCTTTCCACTATAGGGACCCTTCGAGGCGGGTACCGCTTCCTTTACACAACTAGCGGGGCACAACTCCACAATCAACTTGGAGTCTCCCATAATGACAACATGCTGCCACAACAACAAGTTATCAATAACAAAGAACAAGATCTAGATATTGACAAGAATACTAGATCAGGATTTTCCAAATGAATGGAGAGGAGTTGATGCGCTTGATTCGTGATGACAATGACGATTCTCTTCTCCTTCAATTCCCCCAAAGATCGAAGCCTTTGGGTAGTTGAAGTGGGAGATCTATAATGGGAGCTCATGCATAGTGTCTGAACAATTTCGAGTGAATGAAGAGTTCTGAACGTTGGGGAGGACGGGGTA
The DNA here is from genome assembly GCA_916181665.1 of Avena sativa. Taxonomy (NCBI): domain Eukaryota; kingdom Viridiplantae; phylum Streptophyta; class Magnoliopsida; order Poales; family Poaceae; genus Avena; species Avena sativa. The sequence continues at coordinate 576,016,505 of OV702287.1, forward strand.
TATATACCCCCTTCCAAAACCAAGCCGTTGGAGGCTTTGGGGGACGGATTATCCGGCCCAAGTGAGGGCCGGATTATCCGCCTACGGAAAACTCCACCCCAGACTCGGAATATCCGGCAGATTGTCCGTCCCCTCTGAGAGCGTCGCGCCGAGCTTGCCCTTGATCATCTTCTGGGGGCCGGATTATCCTGTCCCATGTGAAGGCGGGATTATCCGGCCTAGGGAGGAAAAACCGCCCTAGTTTGGATTTTCCGGGAGAAAATCCGACCGGACTCCGAGCGACGCGCCTTGGCATGCTTTGCTCAAATTCTGGGGGCGGATTATCCGGCCCATGCGACATCTGGATTATCCGTCCTGGGGAAGAAAAAACGCCCTAGTTCGGATTTTCCGGGAGAAAATCCGACCGGACTCCGAGCGACGCGCCTTAGCAGCCTTTGAATAATGAGGTAGGCCGGATTATCCGGCCCATGGTGGGGCGGATAATCCGCCCCCCCCCCCCCAAACTTCCTGCACACTTAGCACACATGAGTAATCGCCACAGTATTGTTATCTAACACACAAAACACATGAAAACATGAAATGTTCTTTCAATCTCCCTCTTTTTGGTGTTAGATGACAATACTAGGATTTGCAGGAAGGATCATAAGACTACCAGCATTAACCATGGAAGAGACTCCCCCTCAATGTGTGCATATTAGAATTTTCCATTTGAATACAAATGCACACAAATAGGTGAATCTATTCCCTAGACATAAGAACAACATAATCATACCACCAAGATAGAAGAGAGGCATCCTTGTAATAGCCACAGTTATCAACGTGATAACCAATATAAGTGTCTTCCTTGATAAAGAATCCTAGCATAATAGGATATCAATAGATGAATCTATAAGCATAATCCATGAGATAAATCTAGAGAACCACGAATATAGAGTCTCAAACAAACCGCAAATCACAAATTTAAAGTTCAACGCTAAATGGGCGTAAGCGAGAAAATGACGAATATGAAAAAATGCAAGTGCATATGCCCGACCCATGCAAATTCTCGAAGACCTAATAGAACTACTTCTCCCCCTTTGGCATCGAGACACCAAAAAGGAAGAAGAGCGATGCTAGCGCCCCAAGGGATCACTCGTAGTCCTCATACTCATCCTCGTCCTCGTTTCCATCCTTTTCCTCATCTTCAAGCTCCTCGGTGTCATCATCCTCATCATCAGCAGTGGCCGCATAAGGGAACAAGTGACGCTCCAGCTCTCCATAGTTCAGCCTGGAAGACGAGTTCCACCGAGCATATGGTGTGGGAGGTGTAGGAGCCAGGGGGTCACTAGAAGCACCTGACACATGGTGAAGGATGAGCTGCTGAGAGTGAGCCAACTCATGGCGCTGCTTGTACGCCTCGTACTGACCCTTGCGTGTGTCCACGCCCATGCAAAGGATGTGCCGCTAGAACCAGTTTAACTACTTGATCTTGAAGGAAATATGCCCTGAGAGGCAATAATAAAGTTGTTATTATGTATTCCTTGTATATGATAGATGTTTATTTTGCATGCTATAATTGTATTGATAGGAAACATCAATACATGTGTGTTTAATAAACAAAAGGGTTCCTAGTTATGCCTCTCTTATAGACTAGCTTGTTGATTAACAAGATGATCAAGGTTTCCTGATCATGGACATTGGATGTTGTTAATAACAAGGTCACAGTATTTGTGAAATGATGTGATGAACATTCATCCGAAGTATAGCATTACGATCAAGTCATTATGTTTATATTGCTATAACATCATACAAAGTAGTCTTAGTCCTTAGACCATGAGATCATGTTAATTGCTAACACCGGAAGAGTATCTTGATAACATCAAACGTCACACCGTAACAGGGTGACCATAAAGTTGGGTTCAGTGCTATGAAGGTGTTATGTTGAGGCTCATGGATCATGAGTGGAATTTGTCAATCCCGATGACGGATAGATATACTCTGGGCCCTCTCGGTGATATCACATTAAGATAGCTTGCAAGCAAGTGATGTGATCACTAGAATATTATATCACGGGAACGAGAAAAGAGTGCATGTCGGTAACGAGATCAAACTAGGTATTTGGATACCGATGATCGAATATCGGACATGTATTATATCATGAGACAAAGGGATTAAATTGCTGACGTTAAAGGTTCTCACGATCACAGAAGTCATCGTTGAATATGCAGGAGTCAGTATGGATCTCTAGGTCCCGCTTCTGATTATTGATCTGAGAGGAGTCTCAATCATGTCTGCATTATTCGCGAACCGTAGGGTGACACACTTAAGGGTTGCCGGACACCATTTAGGAGCACATATGTCCAGACAAAAGGTTTGCAAAGCGCAGGAAATGTTTCGATAGAAACCAGAATTGTTTCGGGTGAAATTGCATAAAGTGGTTCTGCATGTGATATTGAAATGTTGCAAGGGGTTTTATGTGAATGTTTGTTAATTAAAGTAATTAACAAAATTCTGAATAAAATAAATAAAACAGTTTTATTAATTGAGAGTTGCATTTAATTTGGTGGAAATTAAATACATGTGAGTGGGATTTTGGGTGGAGGCCATGTTTATGTGAGTGGAGGTTCAGCACATGAATGAAGGAGGGGAGGAGTCCCCCCTCATGCACCGGCTATGGGAGGGGAGGGGTCTCCCTCCCTCCTATATAATGCCCCCCTCTCCCCTCTCACAAACCACACCTCCTCGTGAAGGATCTCTCTCCCCCTCTAGATATTTCCCCATGGTCTCGGATTAGCGAGATACATGTTCTCGGTGGCCTTGCGTCTGGAAGGAGTTGCTGCTTCCGCTGATTCGCTGGAGCGAGGAGGTGGAGGTTGTCCGGTGGCTTGAACGTGTGTGCGAGGACGAATGTGCTGCTGATTTGCGGCGCTCGGACTTCCACACGATCTTGAGATCGGCAAGCATACGACTACATCAACCACGAGTTCCTACTCGTTAACAAAACTCGTTGTCTTCGAGGGTAAGTTCTCCATGGATGTATGTCCACCCATTGCTCTGTATCTAGTAGATAGATCTTGGCGTATAGTTATCATCGTAGGAATTTTTTTGTTTTCTATGCTACGGACCCAACAGTGGTATCAGAGCAAGGTCTATGCGTAGGTGCTTTGCACGGGTAGTACACATATGTTATGTGGGCGATGATGATCATGTTATTGCATCTTCTATGTACTTTGGATATTGGTGGCATAGTGGGATGAAGCGGCCCGGACCAACCTTACATGTCATCGTACATGAGACTGGTTCCACGACTGACATGCAACAAGTTTTGCATAAGTGGCTAGCGGGTGTCTGTCTCTCCTACTATAGTCAATATATGATTTACAACGAGTTGCTAATAACTTGGTTATCCTCGTTGTGGTTCATGTTCGTAGGTAAGACCGGTTCTATCTCCGAAAGCCCTAAGCCACGTAAAACTTGCAATTGATAAATTAGAGGCGTCTAGTTTAGATCGTTGCTGGGCTAGTGTCTTGATATGGTATTGTTGTAAGTAGATGTATGATAGATAATCTTACAACTCACTTAATGTGTAAGTTCCATAGACCTTGACCTTACACACAAAGGAATGATAGAGACCATACCATGATGCAAATGATAGAGATCAAATGCATGGACCATATCACCTCACTTCACACATTAGATGTTAACATCTTATATTGGTAGCTTGGCTCTTTTGGTAGCATTATAAGATGATCCCTCATTTAGATATCAAGATAAAATGTGTTCTTCCTTAAGTATGCACCGTTTTGTGGATCGTGTTTTGAGGCATCACGTGATGATCGGGTGTTCTCGACTCTACGCTTTCATACAACGGGTGTAAGACAGTTTTACACACGTGAATACTAAGGTTCTTACTTGACGAGCCTAGCATGTACAGACATGGCCTCGGAACACAGACCGAAAGGTTAAGCATGAGTCATATAGTTGATATGATGCCCATATAGATGCTCGCCTTTGAAGCTACACCGACTCACGTGATGATCGGACTTGGTGTAGTGGATTTGGTTCATGTAATCACAAAAAGGACATGAGGGATGTCGTTTTTGAGTGGGAGTTCATTAGTAATTTGGATTAGTTGAACTCAATCTATCATAAACTTAGTCTAAATATATTTTACAAATTCTGTTGTAGATGGCACCACCTGCTTTTAATTTCAATGTGTTCATGGAGAAAGAGAAGCTTGCTGCGAATGGTAGCAACTTCACCAACTGGGCTATGAATTTGAGGATTCTCCTCATTGCTGCACAAAAGCAATATGTGATAGAGGCGCCGCTAGGCCCCCCACCAGCTCCCGATGCCCCTGACGACGAAAAGAACGTCTATATAACTCGTCAGGAGGACCACAACTTAGTTCATTGCGGCATACTGTATGGCCTAGAGCCAGAACTTCGAAAACGTTTCGAAAATGGCAATGCCTTTAATACCATGGGAGAATTGAAAATGATTTTCGATACCCATGCTACCGTAGAGAGTTATAATGCTTCGGAAAAGTTCTTTAGCTGCATGATGGAAGAGAACAGCTCCGTTAGTGAGCACGTACTCAAAATGTCTGGGTACGCCGATAAGCTTGTGTCCTTGGGAATAACGATTCCCATTGACTTAGGCATACATCGTGTTCTCCAATCTCTGCCACCTAGCTACAAGAGCTTCGTGATGAACTATAATATGCAGGGCATGAAGAAGTCTCTTCCCGAGCTTCTGTCAATGCTTAAGACTGCAGAACTGGAGATTAGGAAAGAACATCAAGTGTTGATGATCAATAAGACCACCGGTTTCAAGAAGGACAAGAAAGGCAAGCAGAAGGGAAAGAAGGGCGACAAATCTGTTGCCGCGCCTAAAAAGAAACCCTGAGCTGGCCCTAAGTTTGACACCGAGTGCTACTATTACAAGGGGACTGGCCATTGGAAGCGCAACTGCCCCAAGTATTTGGCGGACAAGAAGGCCGGCAAGGCAAACAAAGGTATATGTGATATACATGTTATTGATGTGTACTTGACTATTACTCACAGTAGCACCTGGGTATTTGATACGGGATCGGTTGCTAATATATGTAACTCGGTTCAGGGGCTGCGGAACAAGCGACAACTAGCAAGGGATGAGGTCACGATGCGGGTTGGCAATGGATCAAGAGTTGATGTGATCGCCGTCGGAACGCTGCCTCTCCATATGCCGTCGGGATTAGTTATAAACCTGAATAATTGTTATTTGGTGCCTGCACTGAGCATGAACATTGTATCCGGATCGTGTTTGATGCAAAGTGGTTATTCGTTTAAGTCTGAAAACAATGGTTGTTCGATTTATATGAATAATATCTTTTATGGTCATGCACCTGTGTTGAATGGTTTATTTCTATTGGATCTCGATAGTAGTATTACGCATATTCGTAATGTTGATGCTAAAAGGATTAAACTTGATAATGATATATCTGCATATATGTGGCACTGCCGTCTAGGTCATATTGGCGTTAAACGCATGAAGAAACTCCATTCTGATGGACTTTTGGAATCACTTGATTTTGAATCATTTGATACATGCGAACCATGCCTTATGGGCAAGATGACTAGAATGCCGTTTTTCGGTTCAATGGAACGGGCGAAAGATTTATTGGAAATCATACATACTGATGTGTGTGGACCAATGAGTGTGTCGGCGCGAGGTGGATATCGTTATTTTGTTACTTTCACGGATGATTTGAGTAGATACGGGTATATCTATTTGATGAAACATAAGTCTGAAACCTTTGAAAAGTTCAAAGAATTTCAGAATGAAGTGGAAAATCATCGTAACAGAAAGATCAAATTTCTGCGGTCCGACCGTGGAGGAGAGTATCTTAGTTACGAGTTTAGCACACATATAAAAGAATGTGGAATAGTTTCACAACTCACGCCTGCCGGAACACCACAACGTAATGGTGTGTCAGAACGTCGTAATCGTACTTTATTGGATATGGTTCGATCTATGATGTCTCTGACTGACTTGCCACTGTCATTTTGGGGTTATGCACTGGAAACCGCTGCATTCACTTTTAAGAGGGCACCATCTAAATCCGTTGAAAAGACACCGTATGAATTATGGTTTGGAAACAAACCTAAGCTGTCATTTCTTAAAGTTTGGGGATGCGATGTTTATGTGAAGAAACTTCAACCGGATAAACTCGAACCCAAAGCGAAAAAATGCGTCTTCATAGGATACCCTAAGGAAACGATTGGGTATACCTTCTATCACAGATCCGAGGGCAAGGTCTTTGTTGCCAAGACTGGATCCTTTCTTGAGAAGGAGTTTCTCGCGAAAGGTCTGAGTAGTCGGAAGGTAGAACTCGAAGAGGTTATTGAACCTTCTCTTCATGAAATGGCGAGTAGCGCAGCACCGGAAGTTGTTTCGGAGTTGACTTCACCTAATGAAGAGAGAGCTAATGATATTGATCATGAAACTCCGAAAGAGGACACTACCGAACCTCGCAGGTCAAGCAGGACGCGCGCAGCTCGTGAACTGTACGGCAATCCTGTTATGAATTTCATGATTGATGAAATAGATGACCCTGCGACGTATGAAGAAGCGATGATGAGCCCTGATTCCAACAAATGGCTAGAAGCCATGAAATCTGAGATGGAATCCATGTACGAAAACCAGGTTTGGACCTTGGTGGACTTACCTCACGATCGAAAGGCCGTTGAGAATAAATGGATTTTCAAAAGAAAAACTGATAATGATGGTAATGTAACCATCTATAAGGCTCGAATTGTCGCAAAGCGGTTTCGACAAATTCAAGGAGTTGACTACGATGAGACAATCTCTCCCGTAGCGATGCTTAAGTCGGTTAGGATTATGTTAGCAATTGCTGCATATTTCGATTATGAAATATGGCAGATGGATGTCAAAACTGCATTCCTCAATGGTAATATTGAAGAAGAGTTGTATATGATACAACTGAAGGGTTTTCTCGATCCTAAGGATGCTGATAAGGTGTGCAAACTTCAGCGATCCATCTATGGACTGAAGCAAGCATTCCGAAGTTGGAATCTCCGCTTTGATGAGGTGATCAAAGAGTTTGGATTTGTCCAAACTTATGGAGAGGCTTGTATTTACAAGAAAGTGAGTGGGAGCAATGTGGCATTTCTGATATTATATGTGGATGACATATTATTGATTGGAAATGATATAGATCTTTTAAACAGTGTTAAAAGTTATCTAAACAGCAAAATTTCGATGAAGGACCTTGGTGAAGCTTCATATATATTAGGCATTAAAATCTATAGAGATAGATCAAGACACCTAATTGGGCTATCATAGAGTACATACCTTGATAAGATATTAAAGATGTTTAATATGGACGGAAGTAAGAAGGGGTACTTACCTATGTTGCAAGGAAAGACATTGAGTAAACATTGAGTAAGACTCAAAGTCCGGCTACGGAGGAAGAAAGAGAGATAATGGATAAGATCCCCTATGCCTCAGCCATAGGCTCTATAATGTATGCCATGCTATGTACAAGACCGGATGTGGCACATGCTATTAGTTTGACTAGTAGGTACCAATCTGATCCAGGTTCGGAACATTGGATAGCGGTCAAGAATATCCTTAAGTACTTGAGAAGAACTAAGGATATGTTTCTTGTATACGGAGGTGAAGAAGAGCTAGTCGCTAAGTGTTATGTCGATACTAGCTTTGAGACTGATCCGGATGACTCCAAGTCTCAATCCGGATACGTATTTCTCTTGAACGGAGCAGCAGTTAGTTGGAGCAGCTCCAAACAACCTGTGGTGGATGGATCAATGACGGAGGCGGAATATGTTGATGCTTCAGAAGCAGCGCAGGAAGCGGTTTGGATGAAGGAGTTCATAATGGAACTAGGTGTGGTTTCTAGTGCGTTGGACCCAATGGTGATCTATTGTGACAATAATGGAGCCATAGCCAACGCCAAGGAACCAAGGTCTCACAAGAATTCCAAGCATATTAAGCGCCGGTTTCACTCCATCCGCGAGCATGTTAAGGATGGAGATATAAAGATTTGTAAAGTGCACACGGACCTGAATGTAGCAGATCCGTTGACTAAAGTACTCCCAAGGGCAAAACATGATCAACACCAGAACTCCATGGGTGTTAGATTTATCACTATATAAACTAGATTATTGTCTCTAGTGCAGGTGGGAGACTGAAGGAAATATGCCCTGAGAGGCAATAATAAAGTTGTTATTATGTATTCCTTGTATATGATAGATGTTTATTTTGCATGCTATAATTGTATTGATAGGAAACATCAATACATGTGTGTTTAATAAACAAAAGGGTTCCTAGTTATGCCTCTCTTATAGACTAGCTTGTTAATTAACAAGATGATCAAGGTTTCCTGATCATGGACATTGGATGTTGTTAATAACAAGGTCACAGCATTTGTGAAATGATGTGATGAACATTCATCCGAAGTATAGCATTACGATCAAGTCATTATGTTTATATTGCTATAACATCATACAAAGTAGTCTTAGTCCTTAGACCATGAGATCATGTTAATTGCTAACACCGGAAGAGTATCTTGATAACATCAAATGTCACACCGTAACAGGGTGACCATAAAGGTGGGTTCAGTGCTATGAAGGTGTTATGTTGAGGCTCATGGATCAAGAGTGGAATTTGTCTGGGCCCTCTCGGTGATATCACATTAAGATAGCTTGCAAGCAAGTGCTGTGATCACTAGAATGTTATATCACGGGAACGAGAAAAGAGTGCATGTCAGTAACGAGATCAAACTAGGTATTTGGATACCGATGATCGAATCTCGGACATGTATTATATCATGAGACAAAGGTATTAAATAGCTGACGTTAAAGGTTCTCACGATCATAGAAGTCATCGTTGAATATGCAGGAGTCAGTATGGATCTCCAGGTCCTGGTTCTGATTATTGATCTGAGAGGAGTCTCAATCATGTCTGCATTATTCGTGAACCGTAGGGTGACACACTTAAGGGTTGCCGGACACCATTTAGGAGCAGATATGTTCCAGACAAAAGGTTTGCAAAGCGCAGGAAATGTTTCGATAGAAACAGGAATGGTTTCGATAGAAACCGGAATTGTTTCGGGTGAAATTGCAGAAAGTGGTTCTGCATGTGATATTGAAATGTTTCAGGGGTTTTATGTGAATGTTTGTTAATTAAAGTAATTAACAAAATTCTGAATAAAATAAATAAAAGAGTTTTATTAATTGAGAGTTGCATTTAATTTGGTGGAAATTAAATACATGTGAGTGGGATTTTGGGTGGAGGCCATGTTTATGTGAGTGGAGGTTCACCACATGAATGAAGGAGGGGAGGAGTCCTCACCTCATGCTCCGGCTATGGGAGGGGAGGGGTCTCCCTCCCTCCTATATAATGCCCCCTCTCCCCTCTCACAAACCACACCTCCTCGTGAAGGATCTCTCTCCCCCTCTAGATATTTCCCCATGGTCTCGGATTAGCGAGATACATGTTCCCGGTGGCCTTGCGTCTAGAAGGAGTTGCTGCTTCCGCTGATTCGCTGGAGCGAGGAGGTGGAGGTTGTCCGGTGGCTTGAACGTGTGTGCGAGGACGGATGCGCTACTGATTTATGGCGCTCGGACTTCCACACGATATTGAGATCGGCAAGCGTACGACCACATCAACCACGAGTTCCTACTCGTTAACAAAACTCGTTGTCTTCGAGGGTAAGTTCTCCATGTATGTATGTCCACCCGTTGCTCTGTATCTAGTAGATAGATCTTGGCGTATAGTTCTCATCGTAGGAAATTTTTTGTTTTCTATGCTGCAGACCCAACAAATCTCACGAGCAACAGGAGGCACTGGAGGCCTGCGAGCATCTCTCATGAGGCCCTTAGGAGCAGAGGAGGGGTGAGAGGTCTTCCGAACCTTGGTGTAGATCTTCTTGGCCTTATGCACAGTATCAATGTTGAAATCTTCATAAGGAAGTAGGTGCCTGATGAGCATCATAATATAGGGTGCATAGGGAATGGACAGACGGTTGAACATAGCATCAGTCAATTCATGGTAGATGAAGTCCATCACATCCATCTTGTACTGCACAGACTCATCCTCGCATGATGCAACCTCATGAGAGAATTGAAGGAGCTGGACAAGGTGACCACAAATGCTATCAATTGTTGCCTCCACTCGGAGTGATGGAGTCACGGAAGAGGCCCACTAAGGCAGCATAGATAGGAGAAAGACTAGCAAGAGTGCCCACAATGCCATTGTCTACTGAGAAAGGAGAGAGAGTTGCATCTTTGTTGGGCTTCAGTTGTGTGATGATGCGGTGGCTGTCATGGTGGTGTCACGGCAGATGCCATGGATAGGCTGAAGGTGGGGACTAATATGCGCTAGGGGAATCCAGGGAGGGATAGTAGACTGATTCTCTACACAGAAGCTTCGTATTGATGTTCTATCTCTCAGATTACAAGTGCTCCTTGAGCTGTATTGACAAGAGGAGGAAGAAGAAACTCTCTTACTCTTGCCTACCAACTAGCCTCGAGAACCCTAGATCCACTAGTTCTCAACTTGCTATGTATCTGAAAAGACCCAACCCCCTTACCAGAACCCCAACCCCCCTTATATAGGGGTGGTTCGGTCCTGGCCTAGGGCATACGTGGAGGCATATTCCTAAGAATATGCCTCCTCCCAAATTAGTAACCCGACAGGGGTGCTTTTCCCCCACGTCACTCTTGCTTTAGCGACGTTGTCTCTATGGCGCCTGCGTCAGCCGACGTGAGCGTCGTCACCCTTGTCGGCCACGATCCGGTGGTCCTGCCCTTGCTTTATTCGCTCATCCAGTACGCACCGGGCCTTCTTTTTGACCAGAGATATTCCTTCCTTCTCCTAGAACCGGTTCTAAAGTTGCTTTAGCACCGATTGTTTTCTACAACCGGTGCTAAAATCCTAACCTTTAGCACCGGTTCCAGTAAACAACCGGTGCTAAAGGAGTATTTCTCCCTGCAGATTTTGGCGCGCAGCAGGACCAAACCTTTAGCACAGGTTGTAGACAACCGGTGCTAAAGGTATGTTTTCAGAAACAATTTGAACTTGCTAGGATGGAATTTTTATTCCCGCCTTATTCAGAGTTGAAGCAATGTTTAACATTGTATAGTACATAATAAAATATTTATAAATCAGAAAAAAACATATATCATATTAGAATGTTTAGAAAAGAAATATCTATAATAGTACAACACAATTGGATGCTGGAAATTATTATTTTTAAATCATGAGGCTCATGAAAAAAATCAAAATCGGCAGGAGGCCGGGTAGATTAGAACTACAGTGATATAATGCTCATGAATTTTTTAAAAATCATTTTTAGGTTTACAACATGCTAGTTCATCAGAGATCCATTGCATGTATAGCGAGGCTCAGTCCCTGTCTAGGAATTTTCATGCCCGCCGTTTTGAATATAGTTTAAAATGGGCATAAAAAATTCAAAAACTATCCAAACAATGTGCAATCTTCGTGTGGTGTCATATTATGTTTCATAGTTGCAAGGAAAAATATGAAACTTGGAAAATTTCAAACATCACAAAAAATCCTTCACAAAATGACCTATCATGTTCAAGGTTTCATGGTATTTAGGTCAAACCACCAATGTTATGGCTAGAATCACAGCATAGTTTGTGATAATATGCTCATATTGTGCACACATGTGCATCTTAGGATGGCTTACGATGTTGCAGGAGGAAGTTTTCCTTTTCATCGCACGAAAAAACCCAATTTCCATTTTTTAGGTGCTGAAATAGTCGTGTTTTGTGAAGCAACCACCAAATTAAAGTTTGGAATTGGTACCAACCCATTTTTCAAAAATACTATACCTCCTTAGATGGACAATTTCTAAACCGGTGTATCTGAAACCTTTCCGTCCACCCATCATGAAAAAGACAAATTCCCACCGAATCGGTAGGAGGCCAGTTTCACAACATGCTATTTCATCAGAGATCCACCGGAACTTTAGTGAGCCTCAGCCTTGGGCATAGTCCCGGATGGTGTCTCCAACGGGGACTAAAGATAAACATGTTGTCTAGGTTAGAGACACCATCTAGGACTAAATGTGAGTGGCGACACTATCCTAGTGAGTGTCGACACTATTTTGTGAGTGGAGGCACTATGCCAGTGAGGGACGACACTATTTCGGTGGGTGGCGACATTATGATAGTGGTGAGTGTCGACACTATGTCATGATGCTTAATCTATAGATTGGCATCCCTGTGAAGTTATCAACTGGAAACAAGATGGTGTGAAAGAGCGGGGACAACACTACGGCCAGTACGAGGGAGATGCCGGCGGAGCCCAGTCCTACGGCATCTCCAACAAACTGGCCATAGATGTACTCCCTAATATGTGAAACACGATGATGTGCGGGAGCAGGTACAACACTACGACCAACTTCAGGGAGATGCCTAAGGATCTAGTCTTCAAGCGTCTCTCTGAAGCTGGCCATAGAGGAACTCCCTAATATGTGAAATTAATTAGCTCCCCGACATATTTATCTAGCTATAGAAGTTATGAACTACAAGATGTTGTGCGAAAGCAGGGACAACACTATGGCCAGCTCCAGGGAGATGCCAGAGGATCTAGTCCTCAGGCATCTCTCTGAAGCTAGCCATTGAGGCACTCCATAATATGTGAAATTAATTAGAATAGAACAACATCTTCATATATAGTTCGAGAAATTTGTAGAGAGACCAACACTAGTAGGAAACAATATATTAGTCCCGGTTTCCTAACTGGGACTACGGAATCGGGATTAAAGGCCCCCCGTTAGTCCTGCTGGTCCAGCCACAAACTGAGACTAACACTCAAGACATTTATTATTATTAAAAAACTAGGACTAAAGGCCCCCCCTTTAGTCCCACCGGTCCAGCCACAAACCGGGACTAACACTCAAGACATTTATTATTATTAAAAAATTGGGACTAAGGAATCGGGACTAAAGACTCCCCTTTAGTCCCGCTGGTCTAGCCACAAACCTAGACTAATGGAATCAGGACTAAAGGCCCCCCCTTTAGTCATAATCATATCTAGCCCTATAGTACACATCTTTAGGGCCGTCTTCGTCTTCATCATCAACATCGTCGTTGTTGCTAGGTGCACGCGGTTGGATCCTAAGCCCAGCCAGGGCATATTCCAGGGGTACTTGCCACTCCGGCCTCATATACACGACGGGCGGGGGAGGGGGCTCCTGGATGATGACGCTGTGTATCCCGCGGCCTTCACCATCCCCACTCTTCTTGTGGATCTGTGGTAGGTTAAAGTGCGGGCACCTTAGGCGAGGTTGATCTCCCTGAGCGATGTAGCACATCACACCGATGATAGTCTGGTTTGCCCACCACAGGCGATGACCAGCCTCGTTGTGGTTCAACTGGGGTGGGTCATCACCCTCGTACCTAGCGAGCTCCCTTTCCTGCCGGTTAGCAAAGAAGACATTCCAAGTGTCGTAGTTGTCGAGATCCTAATGTGGATCCATCCGCTCCTCCGGCGTGAGCTCGAGGTAGAACTGTTCGTGATGGCCACCTGGCGGGCCGAAACTTGAGGCAGAGGAGGGACAAGAACTCCTCCAACGCTCAGCATCTAGTCGGCGGGCAGCTGATACGTTGCTAACGTATCTATAATTTTTGATGTTCCATGCTTGGTTTATATCTACTTTCTTATTTTTTGCCCACACTTTGGAGTATTTTTATACACTTTCTTGGACTAACGTATTAACAAGATGCCACAATGCCAACTACTTATTTTCTGCTATTTGTGGTTCTAGGAAAGTCAGAAAATGAATATTCTCGGAATTGGATGGGACAAAAGCCAAAGTCAATATTTCACCGAGGGGGACATCGAGCCAGAATACGAGACGGAGAGGGGCCAGGGGCCGCCCACACCAACTGGCCGCTCGGTGATACATTGCAAATGTATCTATAATTTTTGATGTTCCATGCTTGGTTTTATCTACTTTCTTGTGTTTTGTCCACACTTTGGAGTACTTTTCATATGATTTCTTGGACTAACATATTAACAAGAGCCACAGTCCCAGCACCATATTCCCATGGTAAATAAGAAGATTGCTGAGATCCTCGTTGTCTGCTTGCCTTGTCATTTTGATATGGGGATTCTTCCGTATCATCAAGCAAGGGGTACCCCGTTGGCGGTTCTCTATGATACACACGTACTTACGATGACAAGAACTTACTGGTGACTAAACTTGAGTAGCATGAGGAGCGGCCCTCGTATTCAAGGGACTTGAGATTTCTAACTTATACTTCATCAAGCATGTACACCATAGTTTGTTCACTTTAACCTTCATCACTGCAAGATTCTTATGATAGGGGCAATGAGAGCTGAAAGCTATAAGTACCATAATTTTTGGAAGCTCTTTATGAAACTTGAATCTCTGCTTCCATCTATGAAGGCCCTTCTTCCACCATTATATTGAGTCTCCACCTTCTACCTTTATGCACCTACTTTGAGAGCATATTGGCCATTCTTAGTTCTATGTGCATTGTCCCAAGACTAGTTGATTGATGCATAACTTGATATTGCTTGTTTTAAAACTATTTGTATCTAGTCACTCTTATGAACCTTGAAGGTGTCCTATGCATTTATATTTGCTACTCTATGAGGGACAAGCTAAATACTATTATGCTATGTTTTCTTTATGTGAACCAAACAAACGTCTTGCAAAGCATTGTTATTCATGAATCTTTTGTTTGTGCCTTTTCATGTTGCAACATAGTTTCTTTGTCTTGTTGCTAGAACTTTGTCTTTCATGTTATCATTGAAGTACTATGATCCCAGCTTTGAATGTTTTACAAATACTTTGATCAAGTTTATGATGGTGCATGTCACCTCAAAAATTATTCTTTCTTTTTATCACTTATCTACTCGAGGACAAGCAGGAGTTAAGCTTCGGGATGTTGATACATTGCAAATGTATCTATAATTTTTGATGTTCCATGCTTGGTTTTATCTACTTTCTTGTGTTTTGTCCACACTTTGGAGTACTTTTCATATGATTTCTTGGACTAACATATTAACAAGAGCCACAGTCCCAGCTTCCTATTTTCTGCTTTTTTTAGTTTCAGGAAGTCAGAAAATGAATATTCTTGGAATTGGACGGGACAAAAGCCAAAGTCACTATTGAAATGGATCGTATGGGCACCTAGAGGGGGTGAATAGGTGCTACTTCAAATTTCAATGCTTTTTCACTTTTAGGCTTAGCACAAAGGGTAAATTCTCTAGATATACTATTAGGTGGAATTTCCCTATATGCAAACGTATCTACTAGCGAGTAAAGAGCAAGTGGAAGAGGAACGAGTAAACCGTAGTGGAGCACACGGAGACACGGGATTTGTTTGACCATAGTTCCTTCCTTGTTAAGGGAAGTACGTCTACGCTGGAGGGGTGGGCGGTACTAAGACCACCACGCCACAAAAGGCCTCACCCTGTTCTCCGATGGATCCCGCCACCAAAGGCCTGATCCACCTTTCCACTATAGGGACCCTTCGAGGCGGGTACCGCTTCCTTTACACAACTAGCGGGGCACAACTCCACAATCAACTTGGAGTCTCCCATAATGACAACATGCTGCCACAACAACAAGTTATCAATAACAAAGAACAAGATCTAGATATTGACAAGAATACTAGATCAGGATTTTCCAAATGAATGGAGAGGAGTTGATGCGCTTGATTCGTGATGACAATGACGATTCTCTTCTCCTTCAATTCCCCCAAAGATCGAAGCCTTTGGGTGGTTGAAGTTGGAGATCTAGAATGGGAGCTCTTGCACAGTGTCTGAACAATTTCGAGTGAATGAAGAGTTCTGAATGTTGGGGAGGACGGGGTATATATACCCCCTTCCAAAACCAAGCCGTTGGAGGCTTTGGGGGACGGATTATCCGGCCCAAGTGAGGGCCGGATTATCCGCCTAGGGAAAACTCCGCCCCAGACTCGGAATATCCGGCAGATTGTCCGTCCCCTCTGAGAGCGTCGCGCCGAGCTTGCCCTTGATCATCTTCTGGGGGCCGGATTATCCTGTCCCATGTGAAGGCGGGATTATCCGGCCTAGGGAGGAAAAACCGCCCCAGTTTGGATTTTCCGAGAGAAAATCCGACCGGACTCCGAGCGACGCGCCTTGGCATGCTTTGCTCAAATTCTGGGGGCGGATTATCCGGCCCATGCGACATCCGGATTATCCGGCCTGGGGAAGAAAAACCTCCCTAGTTCGGATTTTCCGGGAGAAAATCCGACCGGACTCCGAGCGACGTGCCTTGGCAGCCTTTGAACAATGAGGTAGGCTGGATTATTCGGCCCATGGTGGGGCGGATAATCCGACCCCCCCCCCCCCCCCCCAAACTTCCTGCACACTTAGCACACATGATTATTCGCCACAGTATTGTTATCTAACACACAAAACACATGAAAACATGAAATGTTCTTTCAATCTCCCTCTTTTTGGTGTTAGATGACAATACTAGGATTTGCAGGAAGGATCATAAGACTACCAGCATTAACCATGGAAGAGACTCCCCCTCAATGTGTGCATATTAGAATTTTCCATTTGAATACAAATGCACACAAATAGGTGAATCTATTCCCTAGACATAAGAACAACATAATCATACCACCGAGATAGAAGAGAGGCATCCTTGTAATAGCCACAGTTATCAACGTGATAACCAATATAAGTGCCTTCCTTGATAAAGAATCCTAGCATAATAGGATATGAATAGATGAATCCATAAGCATAATCCATGAGATAAATCCAGAGAACCACGGATATAGAGTCTCAAACAAACCGCAAATCACAAATTTAAAGTTCAACGCTAAATGGGCGTAAGCGAGAAAATGACGAATATGAAAAAATGCAAGTGCATATGCCCGACCCATGCAAATCCTCGAAGACCTAATAGAACTACTTCTCCCCCTCTGGCATCGAGACACCAAAAAGGAAGAAGAGCGATGCTAGCGCCCCAAGGGATCACTCGTAGTGCTCATCCTTATCCTCGTCCTCGTTTCCATCCTTGTCCTCATCTTCAAGCTCCTCGGTGTCATCATCCTCATCATCAGCAGTGGCCGCAGAAGGGAACAAGTGACGCTCCAGCTCTCCATAGTTCAGCCTAGAAGACGAGTTCCACCGAGCATATGGTGTGGGAGGTGTAGGAGCCAGGGGGTCACCAGAAGCACCTGACACATGGTGAAGGATGAGCTGCTGAGAGTGAGCCAACTCATGGCGCTGCTTGTACACCTCGTACTGACCCTTGCGTGTGTCCATGCCCATGCAAAGGATGTGCCGCTAGAACCAGTTCAACTACTTGATCTTGAAGGAAATATGCCCTGAGAGGCAATAATAAAGTTGTTATTATGTATTCCTTGTATATGATAGATGTTTATTTTGCATGCTATAATTGTATTGATAGGAAACATCAATACATGTGTGTTTAATAAACAAAAGGGTTCCTAGTTATGCCTCTCTTATAGACTAGCTTGTTGATTAACAAGATGATCAAGGTTTCCTGATCATGGACATTGGATGTTGTTAATAACAAGGTCACAGTATTTGTGAAATGATGTGATGAACATTCATCCGAAGTATAGCATTACGATCAAGTAATTATGTTTATATTGCTATAACATCATACAAAGTACTCTTAGTCCTTAGACCATGAGATCATGTTAATTGCTAACACCGGAAGAGTATCTTGATAACATCAAACGTCACACCGTAACAGGGTGACCATAAAGGTGGGTTCAGTGCTATGAAGGTGTTATGTTGAGGCTCATGGATCAAGAGTGGAATTTGTCAATCCCGATGACGGATAGATATACTCTGGGCCCTCTCGGTGATATCACATTAAGATAGCTTGCAAGCAAGTGATGTGATCACTAGAATGTTATATCACGGGAACGAGAAAAGAGTGCATGTCGGTAACGAGATCAAACTAGGTATTTGGATACCAATGATCGAATATCGGACATGTATTATATCATGAGACAAAGGTATTAAATTGCTGACGTTAAAGGTTCTCACGATCACAAAAGTCATCGTTGAATATGCAGGAGTCAGTATGGATCTCTAGGTCCCGCTTCTGATTATTGATCTGAGAGGAGTATCAATCATGTCTGCATTATTCGCGAACCGTAGGGTGACACACTTAAGGGTTGCCGGACACCATTTAGGAGCACATATGTCCAGACAAAAGGTTTGCAAAGCACAGGAAATGTTTTGATAGAAACAGGAATTGTTTTGATAGAAACCAGAATTGTTTCAGGTGAAATTGCATAAAGTGGTTCTGCATGTGATATTGAAATGTTGCAAGGGGTTTTATGTGAATGTTTGTTAATCAAAGTAATTAACAAAATTCTGAATAAAATAAATAAAACAGTTTTATTAATTCAGAGTTGCATTTAATTTGGTGGAAATTAAATACATGTGAGTGTAATTTGGTTCACCACATGAATGAAGGAGGGGAGGAGTCCCCCCCTCATCCGTCGGCTATGGGAGGGGAGGGGTCTCCCTCCCTCCTATATAATGCCCCCCTCTCCCCTCTCACAAACCACACCTCCTCGTGAAGGATCTCTCTCCCCCTGTAGATATTTCCCCATGGTCTCGGATTAGCGAGATACATGTTCTCGGTGGCCTTGCGTCTGGAAGGAGTTGCTGCTTCCGCTGACTCGCTGGAGCGAGGAGGTGGAGGTTGTCCGGTGGCTTGAACGTGTGTGCAAGGACGGATGCACTGCTGATTTGTGGCGCTCAGACTTCCACACGATCTTGAGATCGGCAAGCATACGACTACATCAACCACGAGTTCCTACTCGTTAACAAAACTTGTTGTCTTCGAGGGTAAGTTCTCCATGGATGTATGTCCACCCGTTGCTCTATATCTAGTAGATAGATCTTGGCGTATAGTTCTCATCGTAGGAATTTTTTTATTTTCTATGCTACGGACCCAACAGTGGTATCAGAGCCAGGTCTATGCGTAGGTGCTTTGCACGGGTAGTACACATATGTTTATATGTGGGCGATGATGATCATGTTATTGCATATTCTATGTACTTTGGATATTGGTGGCATAGTGGGATGAAGCGGCCCGGACCAACCTTACATGTCATCGTACATGAGACCGGTTCCACGACTGACATGCAACTAGTTTTGCATAAGTGGCTAGCGGGTGTCTGTCTCTCCTACTATAGTCAATATATGATTTACAACGAGTTGCTAATAACTTGGTTATCCTCGTCGTGGTTCATGTTCCTAGGTAAGACCGGTTCTATCTCCGAAAGCCCTAAGCCACGTAAAACTTGCAATTGATAAAGTAGAGGTGTCTAGTTTAGATCGTTGCTGGGCTAGTGTCTTGATATGGTATTGTTGTAAGTAGATGTATGATAGATAATCTTACAACTCACTTAATGTGTAAGTTCCATAGACCTTGGCCTTACACACAAAGGAATGATAGAGATCATACCACGATGCAAATGATAGAGATCAAATGCATGGACCATATCACCTCACTTCACACATTAGATGTTAACATCTTATATTGCTAGCTTGGCGCTTTTGGTAGTATTATAAGATGATCCCTCATTTAGATATCAAGATAAAATGTGTTCTTCCTTAAGTATGCACCGTTTTGTGGATCGTGTTTTGAGGCATCACGTGATGATCGGGTGTTCTCGACTCTACGCTTTCATACAACAGGTGTAAGACAGGTTTACACACGTGAATACTAAGGTTCTTACTTGACGAGCCTAGCATGTACAGACATGGCCTCGGAACACAGACCGAAAGGTTAAGCATGAGTCATATAGTTGATATGATGCCCATATAGATGCTCGCCTTTGAAGCTACACCGACTCACGTGATGATCGGACTTGGTGTAGTGGATTTGGTTCATGTAATCACCAAAAGGACACGAGGGATGTCGTTTTTGAGTGGGAGTTCATTAGTAATTTGGATTAGTTGAACTCAATCTATCATAAACTTAGTCTAAATATATTTTACAAATTCTGTTGTAGATGGCACCACCTGCTTTTAATTTCAATGTGTTCATGGAGAAAGAGAAGCTTGATGCGAATGGTAGCAACTTCACCAACTGGGCTATGAATTTGAGGATTCTCCTCATTGCTGCACAAAAGCAATATGTGATAGAGGTGCCGCTAGGCCCCCCACCAGCTCCTAATGCCCCTGGCGATGAAAAGAACGTCTATATAACTCGTCAGGAGGACCACAACTTAGTTCATTGCGGCATACTGTATGGGCTAGAGCCAGAACTTCGAAAACGTTTCGAAAATGGCAATGCCTTTGATACCATGGGAGAATTGAAAATAATTTTCGATACCCATGCTGCCGTAGAGAGTTATAATGCTTCGGAAAAGTTCTTTAGCTGCATGATGGAAGAGAACAGCTCCGTTAGTGAGCATGTACTCAAAATGTCTGGGTACGCCGATAAGCTTGTGTCCTTGGGAATAACGATTCCCATTGACTTAGGCATACATCGTGTTCTCCAATCTCTGCCACCTAGCTACAAGAGCTTTGTGATGAACTATAATATGCAGGGCATGAAGAAGTCTCTTCCCGAGCTTCTGTCAATGCTTAAGACTGCAGAACTGGAGATTAGGAAAGAACATCAAGTGTTGATGATCAATAAGACCACCGGTTTCAAGAAGGACAAGAAAGGCAAGCAGAAGGGAAAGAAGGGCGACAAATCTGTTGCCGCGCCTAAAAAGAAACCCCAAGCTGGCCCTAAGTTTGACACCGAGTGCTACTATTGCAAGGGGACTGGCCATTGGAAGCGCAACTGCCCCAAGTATTTGGCGGACAAGAAGGCCGCCAAGGCAAACAAAGGTATATGTGATATACATGTTATTGATGTGTACTTGACTAGTACTCGCAGTAGCACCTGGGTATTTGATACGGGATCGGTTTCTAATATATGTAACTCGGTTCAGGGGCTGCGGAACAAGCAACAACTAGCAAGGGATGAGGTCACGATGCGGGTTGGCAATGGATCAAGAGTTGATGTGATCGCCGTCGGAACGCTGCCTCTCCATATGCCGTCGGGATTAGTTATAAACCTGAATAATTGTTATTTGGTGCCTGCACTGAGCATGAACATTGTATCCGGATCGTGTTTGATGCAAAGTGGTTATTCGTTTAAGTCTGAAAACAATGGTTGTTTGATTTATATGAATAATATCTTTTATGGTCATGCACCTGTGTTGAATGGTTTATTTCTGTTGGATCTCGATAGTAGTATTACCCATATTCATAATGTTGATGCTAAAAGGATTAAACTTGATAATGATATATCTGCATATATGTGGCACTGCCGTCTAGGTCATATTGGCGTTAAACGCATGAAGAAACTCCATTCTGATGGACTTTTGGAATCACTTGATTTTGAATCATTTGATACATGCGAACCATGCCTTATGGGCAAGATGACTAGAATGCTGTTTTCCGGTTCAATGGAACGGGCGAAAGATTTATTGGAAATCATACATACTGATGTGTGTGGACCAATGAGTGTGTCGGCGCGAGGTGGATATCGTTATTTTGTTACTTTCACGGATGATTTGAGTAGATACGGGTATATCTATTTGATGAAACATAAGTCTGAAACCTTTGAAAAGTTCAAAGAATTTCAGAATGAAGTGGAAAATCATCGTAACAGAAAGATCAAATTTCTGCGGTCCGACCGTGGAGGAGAGTATCTTAGTTACGAGTTTAGCACACATATAAAAGAATGTGGAATAGTTTCACAACTCACGCCTGCCGGAACACCACAACGTAATGGTGTGTCAGAACGTCGTAATCGTACTTTATTGGATATGGTTCGATCTATGATGTCTCTGACTGACTTGCCACTGTCATTTTGGGGTTATGCACTGGAAACCGCTGCATTCACTTTAAATAGGGCACCATCTAAATCCGTTGAAAAGACACCGTATGAATTATGGTTTGGAAACAAACCTACGTTGTCATTTCTTAAAGTTTGGGGATGCGATGTTTATGTGAAGAAACTTCAACCGGATAAACTCAAACCCAAAGCAGAAAAATGTGTCTTCATAGGATACCCTAAGGAAACGATCGGGTATACCTTCTATCACAGATCCGAGGGCAAGGTCTTTGTTGCCAAGACTGGATCCTTTCTTGAGAAGGAGTTTCTCACGAAAGGTCTGAGTAGTCGGAAGGTAGAACTCGAAGAGGTTATTGAACCTTCTCTTCATGAAATGGCGAGTAGCGCAGCACCGGAAGTTGTTTCGGAGTTGACTTCACCTAATGAAGAGAGAGCTAATGATATTGATCATGAAACTCTGAAAGAGGACACTACCGAACCTCGCAGGTTAAGCAAGACATGTGCAGCTCCTGAACTGTACGGCAATCCTGTTATGAATTTCATGATTGATGAAATAAATGACCCTGCGACGTATGAAGAAGCGATGATGAGCCCTGATTCCAACAAATGGCTAGAAGCCATGAAATCTGAGATGGAATCCATGTACGAAAACCAGGTTTGAACCTTGGTGGACTTACCTCACGATCGAAAGTCCGTTGAGAATAAATGGATTTTCAAAAGAAAAACTGATATTGATGGTAATGTAACCATCTATAAGGCTCGACTTGTCGCAAAGGGGTTTCGACAAATTCAAGGAGTTGACTACAATGAGACATTCTCTCCTGTAGCGATGCTTAAGTCGGTTAGGATTATGTTAGCAATTGCTGCATATTTCGATTATGAAATATGGCAGATGGATGTCAAAACTGCGTTCCTCAATGGTAATATTGAAGAAGAGTTGTATATGATACAACCTAAGGGTTTTCTCGATCCTAAGGATGCTGATAAGGTGTGCAAACTTCAGCGATCCATCTATGGACTGAAGCAAACATTCCGAAGTTGGAATCTCCGCTTTGATGAGGTGATCAAAGAGTTTGGATTTGTCCAAACTTATGGAGAGGCTTGTATTTACAAGAAAGTGAGTGCGAGCAATGTGGCATTTCTGATATTATATGTGGATGACATATTATTGATTGGAAATGATATAGATCTTTTAAACAGTGTTAAAAGTTATCTAAGCAGCAAATTTTCGATGAAGGGCCTTGGTGAAGCTTCATATATATTAGGCATTAAAATCTATAGAGATAGATCAAGACACCTAATTGGGCTATCACAGAGTACATTCCTTTATAAGATATTAAAGAAGTTTAATATGGACGGAAGTAAGAAGGGGTACTTACCTATGTTGCAAGGCAAGACATTGAGTAAACATTGAGTAAGACTCAAAGTCCGGCTACGGCGGAAGAAAGAGAGATAATGGATAAGATCCCCTATGCCTCAGCCATAGGCTCTATAATGTATGTCATGCTATGTACAAGACCGGATGTGGCACATGCTATTAGTTTGACTAGTAGGTACCAATCTGATCCAGGTTCAGAACATTGGATAGCGGTCAAGAATATCCTTAAGTACTTGAGAAGAACTAAGGATATGTTTCTTGTATACGGAGGTGAAAAAGAGCTAGTCGCTAAGTGTTATGTCGATGCTAGCTTTGAGACTGATCCGGATGACTCCAAGTCTCAATCCGGATACGTATTTCTCTTGAACGGAGCAGCAGTTAGTTGGAGCAGCTCCAAACAACCTGTGGTGGCTGGATCAATGACGGAGGCGGAATATGTTGCTGCTTCAGAAGCAGCGCAGGAAGCGGTTTGGATGAAGGAGTTCATAACGGAACTAGGTGTGGTTCCTAGTGCGTTGGACCCACTGGTGATCTATTGTGACAATAATGGAGCCATAGCCAACGCCAAGGAACCAAGGTCTCACAAGAATTCCAAGCATATTAAGCGCCGGTTTCACTCCATCCGCCAGCATGTCAAGGATGGAGATATAAAGATTTGTAAAGTGCACACGGACCTGAATGTAGCAGATCCATTGACTAAACTACTCCCTAGGGAAAAACATGATCAACACCAGAACTCCATGGGTGTTAGATTTATCACTATATAAACTAGATTATTGTCTCTAGTGCAAGTGGGAGACTGAAGGAAATATGCCCTGAGAGGCAATAATAAAGTTGTTATTATGTATTCCTTGTATATGATAGATGTTTATTTTGCATGCTATAATTGTATTGATAGGAAACATCAATACATGTGTGTTTAATAAACAAAAGGGTTCCTAGTTATGCCTCTCTTATAGACTAGCTTGTTAATTAACAAGATGATCAAGGTTTCCTGATCATGGACATTGGATGTTGTTAATAACAAGGTCACAGCATTTGTGAAATGATGTGATGAACATTCATCCGAAGTATAGCATTACGATCAAGTCATTATATTTATATTGCTATAACATCATACAAAGTAGTCTTAGTCCTTAGACCATGAGATCATGTTAATTGCTAACACCGGAAGAGTATCTTGATAACATCAAACGTCACACCGAAACAGGGTGACCATAAAGGTGGGTTCAGTTCTATGAAGGTGTTATGTTGAGGCTCATGGATCAAGAGTGGAATTTGTCTGGGCCCTCTCGGTGATATCACATTAAGATAGCTTGCAAGCAAGTGCTGTGATGACTAGAATGTTATATCACGGGAACGAGAAAAGAGTGCATGTCAGTAACGAGATCAAACTAGGTATTTGGATACCGATGATCGAATCTCGGACATGTATTATATCATGAGACAAAGGGATTAAATTGCTAACGTTAAAGGTTCTCACGATCACAGAAGTCATCGTTGAATATGCAGGAGTCGGTATGGATCTCCAGGTCCCGGTTCTGATTATTGATCTGAGAGGAGTCTCAATCATGTCTGCATTATTCGTGAACCGTAGGGTGACACACTTAAGGGTTGCCGGACACCATTTAGGAGCACATATGTTCCAGACAAAAGGTTTGCAAAGCGCAGGAAATGTTTCGATAGAAACAGGAATGGTTTCGATAGAAACCGGAATTGTTTCGGGTGAAATTGCATAAAGTGGTTCTGCATGTGATATTGAAATGTTGCAAGGGGTTTTATGTGAATGTTTGTTAATTAAAGTAATTAACAAATTTCTGAATAAAATAAATAAAAGAGTTTTATTAATTGAGAGTTGCAATTAATTTGGTGGAAATTAAATACATGTGAGTGGGATTTTGGGTGGAGGCCATGTTTATGTGAGTGGAGGTTCACCACATGAATGAAGGAGGGGAGGAGTCCCCCCCTCATGCTCCGGGTATGGGAGGGGAGGGGATCTCCCTCCCTCCTATATAATGCCCCCCTCTCCCCTCTCACAAACCACACCTCCTCGTGAAGGATCTCTCTCCCCCTCTAGATATTTCCCCATGGTCTCGGATTAGCGAGATACATGTTCCCGGTGGCCTTGCATCTAGAAGGAGTTGCTGCTTCCGCTGATTCGCTGGAGCGAGGAGGTGGAGGTTGTCCGGTGGCTTGAACGTGTGTACGAGGACGGATGTGCTCCTGATTTGCGGCGCTCAGACTTCCACACGATCTTGAGATCGGCAAGCGTACGACTACATCAACCACGAGTTCCTATTCATTAACAAAACTCGTTGTCTTCGAGGGTAAGTTCTCCATGGATGTATGTCCACCCGTTGCTCTGTATCTAGTAGATAGATCTTGGCGTATAGTTCTCATCGTAGGAAATTTTTTGTTTTCTATGCTGCGGACCCAACAGATCTCACGAGCAACAGGAGGCACTGGAGGCCTGCGAGCATCCCTCATGAGGCCCTTAGGAGCAGAGGAGGGGTGAGAGGTCTTCCGAACTTTGGTGTAGATCTTCTTGGCCTTATGCATAGTATCAATGTTGAAATCTTCATAAGGAAGCAGGTGCCTGATGAGCATCATAATATAGGGTGCATAGGGAATGGACAGACGGTTGAACATAGCATCAGTCAATTCATGGTAGATGAAGTCCATCACATCCAGCTTGTACTGCACAGACTCATCCTCGCATGATGCAACCTCATGAGAGAATTGAAGGAGCTGGACAAGGTGACCACAAATGCTATCATTGTTGCCTCCACTCGGAGTGATGGAGTCAGGGAAGAGGCCCACTAAGGCAGCATAGATAGGAGCAAGACTAGCAAGAGTGCCCACAATGCCATTGTCTACTGAGCAAGGAGAGAGAGTTGCATCTTTGTTGGGCTTCAGTTGTGTGATGATGCGGTGGCTGTCGTGGTGGTGTCACGGCAGATGCCATGGATAGGCTGAAGGTGGGGACTAATATGCGCTAGGGGAATCCAGGGAGGGATAGTAGACTGATTCTCTACACAGAAGCTTCGTATTGATGTTCTATCTCTCAGATTACAAGTGCTCCTTGAGCTGTATTGACAAGAGGAGGAAGAAGAAACTCTCTACTCTTGCCTACCAACTAGCCTCGAGAACCCTAGATCCACTAGTGCTCAACTTGCTATGTATCTGAAAATACCCAACCCCCTTACCAGAACCCCAACCCCCCCCCTTATATAGGGGTGGTTCGGTCCTGGCCTAGGGCATACGTGGAGGAATATTCCTAAGAATATGCATTCCTAAGAATATGCCTCCTCCCAAATTAGTAACCCGACAGGGGTGCTTTTCCCCCACGTCACTCTTGCTTTAGCGACGTTGTCTCTGTGGTGCCTGCGTCAGCCGACGTGAGCGTCGTCACCCTTGTCGGCCACGATCCGGTGGTCCTGCCCTTGCTTTATTCGCTCATCTAGTACGCACCGGGCCATCTTTTTGACCAGAGATATTCCGTCCTTCTCCTAGAAGCCAAACGAGGATCCGAATCACAGTTGATCCGGCCACACTTGTTCCTGCATATAAGCTAGACAAACTTTTCCGACTTACTCCTTAAGTCGGACGAGACAATGTTAGGCGACCCCCTGGTCTGGGTTACTCCGTGATCTGGCCTGCCTTGAGGTGACTCGGCCAGCATCCGCTTTGACCTTGCCGAACCTCGGCTAACTCGGCCCCTATACCCCGGAGTGACCCTACCCGGGGTTATCCCCCCAACATTAGTCCCCGAAGCTGGTGTCGCCTTAGCGGCCTTGGTCGTTAAGGCCACATCAGGTTCATTCGTATTCGAGCCTCGGACGTCTACTTCCGGGTTAACTTCTTGTCTCGGATTGTATGAATTTACGTTCCCTTCGCACGTTCCAAGTTTTCACTTGCCGGCCGGGTTACCATTTTGGCTCGGATCATTTGGTTTTACTTTCCCTCCGCGCGGTTCAAGTTTTCACTTGCCGACCGGGTTACCACCGTGGCTCGGATCCGGGCCTTGCTTCCTTCTCTCGTACGCCTACCCACGTAACGGTTAATCATTACGTTGCCTTATTTTAAGGGCTTGTGTAGTAACCGCCGCAGTAAATGTAAGTGATCACTGTGCGGGGGTTACGTCATGTCTGTCTCCTCGTTTACCGCAACTGCACGTCGTGTCATTGGATCACATTTACTCTGTGGCCCCCGGTGTGGCTCCTCTCTGATTGGTCGATGCTGGTGATACACGGCCACATCGTGTGGTTTTCCCGTGCAGCACGATCCCACTCGTTGATGACTGGGGGCGGTTAAATAGGGGAGGGGCACGCTCCTTAGAACTTTTCCATCTCCACGCCCCCTCGCCCGTTCCTCTTCTTCTTCCTCGCAACCGCGCCGCCGCCAGTGCCCGTTGCAGCAGCGCCGCTGCCGCATTTTCTTCGTTTCTCTGCACCGCAATCACAGTTGCGCCTCTGTTTAGCCACGGGCCCTCGTTAGTCTAAACCACAGAGCTCCGCCGCCGCCAGCTCCAGCGAGGACAGCGGAATCGAGATGACGGAGGAGGAGCTCATCATTGTTGAGCAGGAGATGGAGGAGGACACCGGCGCGGCGGACCATGGCGCGTGGGCCAGCTCTTGGGTCTGTGAGGATGACATCGCCTGGCTCTACCGGACCCGGCGCATTCCCGCCGGCGTCGCATCTCGTCTCCCCTCCTTGGAGTTGGCCCCCTCACCCAATCCGGGTGAGTTCGTTGTCTTCCTATCCCATTTCCAACGGGGATTTGGGCTTCCAGTGAGTGATTTCTTCCGGTACTGGATCCGGACCTATCACCTGCAACCACATCATCTCCCGGCGAACGCCATCACCTCTCTGTCCGCTTTCATTTCTTCGATCGAGGGCTACACCGGGCTATGGCCTACGAAGGAGCTGTGGATCCGGTTCTTCGGCCTCCGCCGCAACGTTGTCCCCAATATCCACGTCGAGTCAGAGGACAAGCATCTAACTCAGTTCAGAGCTGCATCGATCTCGCCCCGGAGGTATTCAATCTTTCCCCGGGTCACCGGGCTTGACTCCTGCAAAGGATGGGCCCGGACCTTCTTCTATATCCGGAACGAAGGACGGAAGATTTGATCCGGTTGCTGCCTACGCTCCGGGTCCCCCTAACACGGATTTCTGGGAGGAGGTTGACAAGAAACCTACGGCTCTGGCCAACCAAGTGAACAAAAGGTTTGCAGAGCCGAAGAAGCTCGGATTGCGCAACGAGGATGCCATGATCACATTCGTGTGCAACCGAATCTCTCCCCTTCAGCGGCGCACTCACAAGTTGTGCCATATGAGCTTCAGTCGCGACCCCAACCGGACCTCCTCGTTCGAGTTGAGAAATACGGAGATCTTCCGCCGGGTCAAGGCTCTTTTCACCACCCATAAGGACTTCTCCGCCGAATGGATGTGGGGAATTGAGCATTACTGCCGTGACAGGCTCGCTCCCGCGGTAAGCTTCGCGGGGTAAACTTATCTCGGATCAATTTCATGTCGGCTCTTATCCCATTCTTGACTTTGCTCCTTGTGCTTTTTTCTCAGCTGTTTCTCCAGCAAACCCTCGAGGATGGCCCGGATCCAACCCTTAAGTGGGCCCCGGACCAAGAAATTCCAGACGAGGAGGAGCCGGACCAGAAGATGTTCCTCCCCACACCGATGCCACCAGACGACCCAGCGGTAAATTCTCTTCTCTTAAAGATTGGCCCGACGATGAGGATGACTCGGATATCGATGTGATTGAACCCGTTGAGGCTGTCCCTCTTTCTTTTGCTTACCCGGCATCAGCTAACCCCGGTGGGCACATCCACGAGGATCCTCCCCTTGCCACGGGCGAGCCTGTTCCGGTGGCGTCAAAGAAGAAGCGCAGAACTGCGTCGAGTTCTTCTTCTGAACCTTCTCAGCCTTCCAAAAGGCAAAAGAAGGCCGGAGACAAGACTGCCTCCAAACGGGTAGGCAAAGCCCCGGCAAGGAGGGCCCGGAAACCTAAGGAGGCAGAGACCTCGGATGCATAAGTTCTTTTTTCACTGCACAACACACTTCTCCCTGCTTCGGGGTAATTTCACTCCTGACATTATGTTCTCTTGCAGGGCTCCTGTGGAGGTCCCTCAGAGCGGATCAAGCATCTCCTCTCCTCTTCGGTCTAGTCCTTCCCCTCCCCGCGATGACGAGTCACGCCCGCTGAGCCCTATTCCGGAGGGCTCTGCGGCCGCTCCGAGTTCCGTAGTACCTCCTTCAGAGGGACGCGAGCTCGGATCGGGAGGGGTCGGATCGGCTGAGGCAACGGCGTCCGGCACTTCGGCATTGCTGCAACCAGCAACTACCAAGTCTACCACAACTCCAGCACCAGCAGTAGCTCCAGCACCAGCCACCGAACCAGCGCCTGTCCCGGCTCCAAAGAAACCAATAGTAGCTCCAGCGCCAGCCACCAAAGCTCCCGTGCCAAGTTTATCTGCCTCGTCCGAGTCATCTCAAGCTCGGCGAGGACCCACTCCAGCGGCTTCCAAGAGCAAATCCACTGTGGTCACTTCCTCCTAGCAGGCCAAAGGCAAGTCCACCTCCGTCGAGGCTGGGCAGCGAACCTTGTCGTCGATGCTTCCAAAGAAGTCATCAGCGGCGACGGATCCTCCTGCCGAGCCAGCTGATTCGCAGCAGATGGTTCTTCACTCTAGCCCGGCTCTTGCCCTGATTGAGAGGAAAGAAGCTCACGCCAAGGGTTTGGTGGCGCCTCATATGCCCACTAGCGAACGGTACCCTCCGAGCCTCATCGAGTTTGTCATGAACTGGAATAAGGCGGAGTTCGTCTACAACGACGATCTCCCAGAAAAGTTCGGCCCAGCTGAATTTTTCGCTCAGATGAATACCGCCGCCAAGGCCATTAACCTCGCTGGGCGTATGATGGAGGTACGTTGTTTCTTCTTTACGTGCTGTAGATAATAACCATTAGTCCCCGAGCCTCCGGCGGAGTAACTTGTTACTCGGCCGGATGCTCCTTAGAAGATCAACGTAGCTGCATGTATACTTCGAATATGCACACACCTAGAGCCGGGTTAAGTTCCGCTTGGCCCGGATCTTGTACACTTCGAATATGCACACACCTAGAGCCGGGTTAAGTTCCGCTTGGCCCGGACCTTGTACACTTCGAATATGCACACACCTAGAGCAAGGTTAAGTTCCGCTTGGCCCGGATCTTGTACACTTCGAATATGCACACACCTAGAGCCAGTTTAAGTTCCGCTTGGCCCGGATCTTGAACACTTCGAATATGCACCAAACTAACTGTACACGCCTGTGCCTTTGTCAGGTAACTACCAACCATCGGAGCGCCGAGTTTTAGCACCTGCTTGATACACATAAGATCTTGCGCGCCAAACACGTTGCACTTGGCGCGGAGCATGAAAAGAGAGGTAATTTCCTCCCTTAACACCTACCATTTTGTTTGCTTCTGCCGGACTACCCTCCTTATTCGGTTTTTTGTAGCTGGGGTGGAGGCTGAAAACAAGATTATGCGAAAAAACTTGGAGGAAATCCGAGGTATGTCCTCTTTCGGCCAACATCGCTGTGTTTTCCATTCTTTCTTTTTCTTGGCTCGGCAAACATTCACTCCTCGGCTTTGCCGGGTCAACACACTATTTCAGCATCGCTTGAGGATAGTGTGCCTGTGCCTGATATGATGCTGCATTTTCTCGAACAAGCAGGACAGCATCAAGCCGAGCTGAAGAAAAAGGACGATGAGCTTGCCCTCCTCCAGACCAAGGACGGCGAGATAGCCAAACTCAAGGCCGAGATGGAGAAGATGAAGGCCTAACACAAAACCGAGCTCCAGAAAGTTGGCCAGAACTTCACCGAAGAGCGTGAGCGCTTTACCCTTCAGATCTCCAAGGACCAGGATCTGCTCAAGGAATCCGAAGTCCGGCTTGGGTCGGCGCTTGCCGAGCTTGAACAACTTCGGCAGAGACGCGATAGTTGTATCCATGAGTTGACCCGGATCCATCACCATATCTCACGTAAGTTTCTTTTCCTTGCCCAACGCAGTTTTCTGGGTTAACTCATATGCCTTTGCTTCAGCATCCTCCCTTTCCTTAGTTTCAGATAACTTTCCGGAGGGTACTGCCATCGCCAGTGCTGCCGTTGCCAAATTACGCCAAGAGAGGGGTACTCCCATCGCTCCTGATGGTGAGAGCATCCCTTTGGACATGGAGGACTTGTTGGTTAGCGTGTCAGCTCGGGTGGAAACTATCAAGAACTATGGAAAAGATCTCCTCGACGTTGCGGTCCGGATCTTCAACACATTCTGGCCAAGCGAGGACGCTCCGGAAAGGATCACGCTCCTTGCGGAAAAACAGATGGAGATTGAGACTCAACTTGACCTCTGGAGGGAATCCGCTAGGCGTGCCGCGGCAGATACCCTTCTCCATCATATCCTTTCATGGTACGAGAAAATCGATCTGAGCCTCCTCACCCGTCGGCGCACCGGATCCAAATGGACCGATGATCCGGAGTGGGTAGCTCGGCGCCAGGCTTGCGCCTACAGCCTCATCGAATATTCTCCAGTCCATGACTGGGTTGAGGGGCCGAGCTTTCTGGACTCCGGCGAGGAGGAGCAGATGGAGAACATGGAGGATGGGTCGGGCGATGATATTGAAGACAATGATGATGACGTCGAACTTCCTCGTCCTGCCGCTCCTTAGTTGAAAAAACTTGAAAATTCATCAGATCCCCGGTATGCCGGGTGCAATTGTATGCTGAATACCTAATATTTTGCTACTATGCTTGTATGCTGGATTAACTTGGGCATAGTCCCTGAGTTTCATTTTCTTGTTCGTCCAATTCTCCGGCTCGATCCGTGTCTACCTTGATTCGGTTTTACGACTTACGAACCCGAGCTTCAAGAATCGTTTTAACAATACTGAGAAACTTTGAGGCTTGGCTCAAAATAATTCAACATAATAGATTGAAAGTAAATACGGGGTTAATCGAAAAAAAAACGTTAGCTGGAATAGGATCGTTTCCCTAGTAGTTTTTCATGTGCTACGCAATTCCAAACTTGTTCCCTTGCTCGCCATGAAGCCAATTCTTGTTGGACAGCAGCGAGTCAAAGGGTTGGGTTTTTGGTGCTCACACATTACTAATCCAGGTTAAGCGAAACGAGTCATTCCAGCTAACGCATAAAAAGTAACAACAATCATTTATTAAGGCAGTCCCCGAGTTACTGCTCGAGGCTCCGTTATTTCATTGATAGGCTCATTGCCGACATACATACCGACATATGAGGATGACTCGGGTACATACACTCTTTAGCTAAGTGTAGAAGGGACGAAGTAGTGCTACATTCCACGGTCGCTTGGATTCATCTCCGGACCTGTCCGCCTTGTTTTTTTCCTGTGGCTTTGCATCTATGAGATAGTAAGAGTCATTGTGCAATGCTTTGCTCATGATAAATGGTCCTTCCCATGGGGGGGATAGTTTATGCATGCCAGTGGTACGCTGTGCCAACCGGAGCACCAGATCGCCTTCCCGGAAGACTCGGGGGCACACTTTCCGGCTATGATAGGGTCGGAGGTTTTGCTGATATATGGCGGATCTGGACAGTGCCAGTTCTCTCGCTTCTTCCAGCAGATCAACATCATTTTGCCAGGCTTCTTGCACTTCGGCTTCTGTGTATTGGGTGACCCTAGGCGAATCATGCTCTATGTCGGCTGGTAATACACCTTCTGCCCCATATACCAGAAAGAATGGCGTGTAGCCTGTTGATCGATTCGGAGTGGTTCTTAAACTCCACAATACCGCTGGTAGTTCTTCTATCCAGCACCCCGCTGATCTTTGCAGCGGCTCAATGAGCCGGGGTTTTATCCCGGATAGCACTAATCCGTTGGATCTTTCCACTTGTCCGTTCGATGCGGGGTGAGCTACCGAGGCTATGTTGAGTCGGATTTTCTTATCTCGGCAGAATCGTGCAAATGCTCCTTCAGCAAAATTGGTGTCGTTATCAGTTATGATACTGTGAGGATAACCATATCTCAAGATGATGTCTTTGAGAAATGTCACAGCCGTAGCTCCATCACATTTTCTTATAGGCTTCACTTCGATCCATTTTGTAAACTTGTCCACCATGACCAAAATGTGTGTCATGTTCCCTTTTGCTGGTTTGAATGGGCCAACCATATCCAAGCACCACACAGCAAATGGCCACGTAATTGGTATGGTTTTGAGTTCGGACATAGGCATATGTGTCTTGGTGGCATATCTTTGGCAACCATTGCATTTTCTCACCAGATCTTCGGCCTGCTCCAAGGCGCTTGGCCAGTAAAATCCATGTCGGAATGCCTTTGCCACTAAGGCCCAGGATGAGGTGTGATGCCCGCATTCTCCTTGGTGTATATCTCGGAGGATGTCAAGTCCTTCTACCGGACCAACACACCGTTGGAGGACACTGGTTACACTCCGCTTGTACAGCTCGGAATTGATGATTGTGTAAGCTTTGGCCCTTCTCTGAGTTTGCCTGGCTAGCACTTCCTCAGTGGGTAACGTTCCATCTTTCAAGAACTTGTATATAGGCAGTGCCCAAGCTGGTACTGCTCGCGTAGGGAACATCTCCTTATCAATTTCCATCCGATCCACCGGCATAACTTCAACCGGATCACGCTGAACAGTCCCCGGGTCCGGTGAGGTAGTCCCCGAGTTTGCCGAGGTAGTCCCCGGGTTTGCCGAGGCAATCCCCGGGTTCGGCGCACTACCTTCCATGTCAATGTCCATGGGTTCAGCTCCGGATTCCGCGTTTTCCGGAACATAAATTGAGTCGGTTCCTGGGGACGGCCTGATAGATGGCTTTCTGAGGTGCTCCAATGCAACGCCCGGTGGAATTGCCTGTCGGGTCGAACCGAGCTTCGACAGCATGTCGGCAGCTTCGTTTTCCACACGAGGTACATGATGAAATTCACATCCCTCAAAGTAACCCGAGATTTTCTGCACATGAAATCTGTATAGTGCCATGTTTGGATCCAGGGCGTCCCACACTCCGGACACTTGCTGTATTACTAGATCCGAGTCGCCAAAGCAGATTATCTGTCTTATGCCAATTTCCTTTGACACTTTGAGACAATGCACAAGAGCCTCATATTCAGCGACATTGTTCGATGCCACGAAATGGATCTGCAATACGTACTTGAGCTGATCCTTTTTTGGCGAGGTAAGCACAACCCCGGCGCCTAATCCGGTTTTGGTCTTCGATCCGTCGAAGTGCATCCTCCAGTAGTTCGGATCTAGTGGCGGTGGTTCGTATTGTACCTCGGCCCAATCCACGAAAAAGTCCGCTACAGCCTGGGACTTGATCGCTTCTCTTCTATCGTACTGGGGCACGTATGGTGCTAGCTCAATTGCCCATTTCGCAATTCTGCCGTTTGCATCTTTGTTACCCATTATCTCGGATATGGGGGCTTCGCATATCACTTTGATGGGATGCTCCTCAAAGTAGTGCTTTAACTTCTTTGATGCCATGTAAACTCCGTATGCCACCTTTTGAAAATGCGGGTAGTTCTGTTTTGAGGCAGACAATACCTCGCTCAAGTAATACACTGGTCTCTGCACCGACTTACCCTCTTCATCTCGTTCTACTACAATCACTGCACTTACAACTCGGTTGGTTGCGGCTATGTAGAGCAACATTGGCTCCTTCGACAGTGGAGAAGCTAACACTGGGGCAGTGGCCAACATCTTTTTTAAGTGGGCAAAAGCTTCATCGGCCTGCGGCGTCCAAACGAATTTATCTAATTTTTTCATGAGTTGGTAGAGAGGCAGTGCCTTTTTCCCTAGCCGACATACAAACCGACTCAACGACGCCAGGCATCCAGTGAACTTCTGAACATCATTGAGACACTTCGGCAGCTCCATTTGTTCGATGGCTCGGATCTTAGTTGGATTAACCTCGATACCTCGGCTAGAGACGAGAAATCCGAGTAATTTCCCAGCCGGGACACCGAAGGTACATTTCTCCGGGTTAAGCTTCATCCGGAATCTCCTCAAGTTCGCGAATGTTTGCCTTGTGTCGTCAAGGAGCGTTGCGCTTTCCTTGGTCTTGATAACCACATCATCCACATAGACTTGTACATTTTGACCTATTTGATCTTGCAAACATTTTTGCATACATCTTTGGTACGTTGCTCCTGCGTTTCGTAAACAAAAAGGCATAGTGCGATAGCAATAAGCCCCGTACGGGGTAATAAAGGAAGTTTTTATTTGACCATCCGGGTTCAGGGGTATCTGGTGGAAACCAGAATAGGCGTCAATAAATGACAACAGTTCACATCCCGCGGTGGAGTCGATGACCTGATCTATCCTCGGCAGTGGAAATGGATCTTTTGGACACGCCTTGTTCAAGTTCGTGTAATCGATACACATACGCCAAACCACCGCCACGTTCGGATCATCCTTTTTCTTTTCTACCAGCACCGGATTAGAGAGCCAATCCGGATACAGCACTTCCATGATGAATCATGCTGCTAGCAACCGCGCTATCTCGTCACCAATGACCTTTCTCCTATCCTCGGCGAAGCGTCGGAGAGGCTGCTTCACCGGCCTTGCTCCGGGTCTTACATTCAGAGAGTGCTCGGCCAACTCCCTCGGAACACCTTGCAAGTCCTGTGTGGACCAAGCAAAAATATCCCGATTCTCACGGAGGTAGTTGACGAGCTCGCTTTCCTATTTGTCAGTTAACGCAGCCCCAATTGTCACGGTACGCTCCGGAAACACGTTATCCACCGGGATCTTCTTGGTGTCCTTCGCGGCTTGAAATGAAACGCTTCCATGCGGGTTACTTAACGCCGGCATATACTGCTGCGCGGACTGAGCTAATGCCATCACTTCTTGGATTTTTCTTTTCTCTTGGGGAATTACGAGTGACTCGGCTAGGTTAGACCCGGCTGAAGCGCACTCAATAGAACGTCGGAAATCCCCAATGATAGTAATTGCACCATTTGGCCCGGGCAACTTCATCTTCAGATAACTAACGTGGCAACTTGCCATGAATTTGCTCAGTGCCAGTCTCCTGAGTAATGCATGATACGCGCTCTCCAGGTTTACCACTTTGAACTCCAGATTTTCGGTTCGGCAGTTATCCCTCGTACCGAATAGCACGTCGACCCGGACTTTGCCTATGGGTTCGCAAGATATGCCGGGCACGATACCGTGAAAAGTTGTTCTCGTAGCCTGGAGCATGTTCTCCGAGATGCCCAACTTGCGCATCCTATCTGCATACATGATGTTAATGTTGCTGCCATTGTCGATCAGTACCTTGGAGAATCTCACATTAATATTTGGTCCAATGAACGTCGGATCTAACACCAGTGCATACGAGCCCGGACTAGGCATAAGCTTGGGATGATCTTTAATGCTCCAGGTAATTTCCTGGTCCGACCAAGACATATACCTCGTCACTGCAGGCATAACCGTGTTAACCTCCATATGTTGGCGCTGCAAGCTTTTCCTATCTGTTTCCTCTGTTGTGAACACGCAATAGCTCTGGTGATGTTCCCTATACTCATTCCTTCCCTCATTTCCGGAATACCTCTGATCCGGTTGGTGCTGGTTTTCTATCTGATGCACTGCATCCCTTCTCTCACTATTGTCATACCTCGGCGGAGGGGGAGGCAACATCAGTTGCTGCGTGTTTGCTCCGGAGAGCAATTGCTGCCGGGGTAACTCCTGTCGAGGTTGATCATTCCGAGGTGCCTGAGCATTCCCCAAACCACCTTGTTCTATCTTGCGCATCCACTCACATTGTCTCGTCGTGTGACCCGCCGGGCTGCTCGAATTTGGCGTGTGAAACTTGCACGGCTGGTCCAACATTGACTCATAGGTATACCTTGGACGATCTTTCTTCTCTTGCCATTGCTTTCTCTGCTCTGGAGTCCACATTTTCTTGCCATCGTTTCGAGGAGTCCATTGCCCTCCCGTTCTCTGGCGTTGATTGCTCCCTGCCCCGGGCTGATCTTGATTCACAGCCGCAACTTGTTGCGAACCATACCTATGGTCCCGTCTATCATCTCTCCTTTTTCCCCTATAATCGTTCCTCTGGGATGACCCGGATCCGTCCCTCGGATAGTACTCCTCATTTGACTCGTTCGACGCGATCCTGGGTTGAGTCGGATCTCCCCAAGCATAGGAATCCGCGATCCGGATCATCTCTGCCAAGGTGACTGGCATTTTCCTTTGCAATTCAATCCATAACTCGCTGCCATATCTACATCCTTGTGTGAACCACGCTATAGCCTGTGACTCTATGACTCCCTCACATGAGTTTCTCACGGTACACCACCGGGTCAGGAATTCACGGTCTGTTTCGTTAGATCTCTGCTTGCACATCGCCAGGGTCTGCGGTCTATTCGGTCTCTGGTATGTACTTGAGAAGTTGCTGATAAACATTTCCTCAAAATCTATCCAGCAATTGATGCTTCCGGGTGGCAAATTATTCAGCCAAACCCTAGCTGGACCTTCCAACATTTGGGGTACATATCGTACAGCCCATCTCAAGTTGTCGGTCGCAATTTTCACAGCTGTTGCATAGTTTATCAGCCAATCCTCCGGCTTTGTGCTGCCGTCATACGTCTTCGTGCCCCTGGGTAACTGGAAATTGGGTACTGGCGGTTCCTTCATGATCCGGGGCCCAAAGCATGCTGGACCCGGAGGACCTTGACATTCAATTTGTTCCGACCTATCCAGGTGATCCAGTTTCAATCTTGCGTCATCCGGCATCAAATATCTGTTTCCCAATCTCGACCCTATCACATGATAGTCCGGTCTAGCATATCCCGCATTCATCATCTTCGAGTCTCCATCGTTGTATCGGTCTTGCTCTCGTTGTGCTCCTCTCTGTTGCATACCCCGGCCGGCACTTTGCTCTTGCCTCGGTGCATTCCGCTACTGCGGTTGACCCGCTCCCACCGGGTTTCGCTGTCCGGCATTGCCGTTGACAACATTCCTTTGACCGGCATTGCCTTGGTCGTGGTTACCCTCGGCTCACACTTCGTCGATCGTCGTTTTTCTGTATCTCCTTTTTCTTTCCCGCATGCGTTGGGTCGTACGGAACGATCTGCTTGTTCCGTCTGGCCGAGGTTACTACCTCTTCTCTTCTAGGGCCACCATGAGGCGATGATGCAGCTCCAGCGGATTTCTCTGGGTTACCCATCACCGAATGGACAATTTTAGAAGCTCCAACTCTCTCCGAGTTACCTCTCAACAGCTTCTCATTCTGCCTGTTTGCGATCCGAACCAGCTCGTTAACCCGGTCTTGCGGTCTTTGGCGGGCTTCACCCGTCAGACCCTCTAGCTCGGACGCCGCGGCATCTGCTGCTCTGAGGTTCTTCGCCGGGGTAATATACTTCGGCAACCCCATAGACAGATAGTTTTCTGACCCTTCTGGTCCATCATCACCTTCTCTGTTCATCTCGCTTATGAGGTTTCTCCCTTTTACCCTCACTGCATCAACCTTGTTTGCTTTCGCATATCCGCGCAGCGTCATGTTCAACGAGTGCTGAGACGCTGCTATTTTCTTTGCGCCCTCTAGTATCTTTTGTCGGGTCTCCTCTAGCTCGGCCTATGCCTGAGCCGGATCTACCACTGCTGCCACCGGGTTATCCAAGCTATCCATAGCTTCCCTTAGCACGTTCTCGGGCCTCTCTAGCGGAGGACCCCTAGCTTTCCTTGGTGCCTTGGGTGTTGCCTCCGGGTCTGGCGCCGGATCCTTGCTCGCGCCCGTGCCTGGCGCAGTCATAATCACCTCTGCATGGTCCGGGGAGCGAGCGATATGCGCCCCGCGAGCCACAGTGAGGGGTGGTTCCCCCGCATCGACGACACGACGCGGATGAACGCAAGACACGTCCACGGCAACATAGACCTTGTGCACGCCGAGCTTGACGAAGACGCTGTTGCGCGGAAGGGGGCGCGTGCCGAAGCACCCAACGTTGTCGCTGACGTAGTCCAGCGCACCGAAGCGCTGAACGAGCCCGGAGACGATGCGTTCACCGGTGCCGATGAAATTCCCTGTCCTGATTTTCACCCCTGCTAGCGCCGCTAGCCCCACGGTGGGCGCCAACTGTCGTCGTGGTGGTGCCCCCGGGGTTATCCCCCCAACAGTGGCCACTGGCTCTATCGCTACTGCGGAAAGAGTATCCAAGAACCTCAGTAAACACATGGAAATCAGCAGTCATAGGCCTGTCATGAGTCATCCACTTCATAGTGCGATGCTTGATACGTCCATTTTGCATCACTATTCTATGTCTTAATTCACTATTATTCATTGATATATTTCGTATTGAGAGGTGATACTTATGTTATTTCATCTGTTTTTGCATGGTTGATGACTTTTGGAGCATGGACCGCTGCAGTCAGGATTCTGATGGAAAAGGTGATGTTTTGAGGCAAAATTCGCGAAGATCAGAAAATCCAGGAAAATATACGGAAAATTCTATTTTTCCAAAAGACTCAAGATGCCAGAAGATGGAGTGGACGTGGGCCACAGGGGGCCCACACCACCCCAATGCGCGGGCAGGCCTAGGTCGCGCCAGGGAGTGGTGTGGCCACCGTGGCCCACTCCAGCCTCTCCCCTCTGGTGTATATCTTCATCCCGAAACCCTAAGACTCGGGGAGTGACCACCGAAAGATTCCGCCGCCTCTGCGGATCGGAAAACACCGACAGAGAAAGATCTCTCTGGTAGATAGATTTCTGCCGAGGGAATTCCTTCCCGGAGAGGGGAGATCATCGCCATCAACACCACCATCAAGCTAGACTTCATCGGGATCATCACCATCAGCACCATCAGCACCCTCATCACCATCTCCATATTGTTGTAACAATTGGTTGAATCTTGCCATAGTTCATAGGGGAAACTTTCCTAGTGTTGATTATTCTTTGTAGTTGATTCTATTGAGTGAACCATTGAATTACTATTTATGTTCGGATTGTAATACATCATTATTCCATCTCTGATCATGATCCATATGATGTCTTATGAGTAGTTCGTTTTGTTCTTGAGGACATGGGAGAAGTCTTGTTGTTAGTAGTGGAGTTGCGTTGAGGAAGATTCAATAGATTGTTATTTAAGTTGTGGTGTCATGTGAACGTCGACTACATGACACTTCACCTATAAGGGCCTAGGGGAATGCATTGTGTACTTGGCTACTAATCGTAGGGGTTGCCGGAGTGACAGAAACCTGAACCCCCGTTAGGAAACCATTGCACAAGGGACGCAAGGGTCTTAGAGTTTAAAGCTGTGGTTAGGTTTTACCTTAATTACTTTCTTGTACTTACGGATGTTTGCAAGGGGGTTTAATCACAAGTATGTATTAATTCTTGGATGGGATGGTACATTAGCACAGGTTCACCCACACAACACTTAGCAAGCTAGAGAAGATTAATCGACTATATGAAGTGAAAGCACTTGACAGTCTTCCCATGTGTCCTCGAGAACGTTTGGTCATCTATAGAAATACAACCGGCTTGTCCTTGCTGCATAAAGGATTGGGCCACCTGCTGCATTCATTCTTACTGTCTTTTGTTTACTTGTACTTTGTTTACTTGCTTTATCGAAAACCCCTAAAAATCTGTTTGCTAAGTATTTGCAGAGAATTCCTGATCCATACCACTAGCCAGCACCTTCTGCTCCTTGTTGTGTTCGACACTCTTACTTATCAAAAATACTGCGATACACCCCCTATACTTGTGGGTCATCAAGACTATTTTTTGGCGCCGTTGCCGGGGAGTGAAGCGCTATTGGAGAGTGGAACTGGTAAAGCAAACTTATACTATGAGTATTGTTTACTTCTGCTAGTTGCTTTATTTTCGTTATGGATAATTCACTGAGTTTCTTATTTGGTAATGCTACTACCACTGCTAAGTGAGTACATAAGCCACCACCTGCTGAGAAAGATGTTTTCAAAATACCTACAAGAATTATTGATCGTGTTATGGATAACTACTATGTTGGGGATGGAACTGTCCATCCCGGTGATCATTTACTCTTTATACACGAATTATGCGGGTTGTTCAAGTGTGCAGGTATTACTACAGATCAAGTTAAGAAGAAGTTGTTCTCATTATCACTGAAAGGAAGAGCTGAGGAATGGTATAAGCTGCTGAAGAATGGTCAAGCTCTGGAATGGGAGGAAATAGTGCCTCTCTTTTATTCAAAGTTTTATCCTCCTAGTGAGATTCATAAAGATCGGAATCAAATATACAACTT
Source organism: Avena sativa (assembly GCA_916181665.1). NCBI lineage: Eukaryota > Viridiplantae > Streptophyta > Magnoliopsida > Poales > Poaceae > Avena > Avena sativa. The sequence continues at coordinate 576,058,047 of OV702287.1, forward strand.
TTGGCCTCTTGATGGAGAGAGTATAGCTCAAGCTTGGGGGAGATTGAAGTTACTAATTCTCAAATGTCCCATTCATGAGCTCCCCAACAATATTATTATCAATAACTTTTATGCAAGGCTCCCTCTACATGACAAGGATTTATTAGATGCTTCTTGTGCTGGATCATTCACTCGCATGGAAGAAGAAGTTAAATGGGACCTTCTAGATCATATTCAAGACAATGTTGAATCTTGGGAGAATGACAAAGGTAGAAAGTCAGGTATAAATTATGATTATGAATGCATTGAATCTTTTATGGGAACTGATGACTTTCAAAATATTAAAAATGCTTATGGTCTAGACTCTCAAGATATTGCTTCTTATTTTAAGGCTTTTGCTTCTTATATTGAAGTGCCTAAAAATAAGTGGAATAAGTATCACGAACCTTATAAAGATGTTGCTAGGAGCGTTCCTGCAAGAAATACTGAAGTTTATACTGCTAATCATGTTTTACCTGAACCTTATATTGAGAAAATGCCTTTTCCAGTTAAGGTAAAGGAACATTCTATGATAGCCAGTTTGGTTAATGCAAGTATGAATAAGGCTATTGAACATGATAAACAAATGGTTGATGAACCTATAATAGCAAGTGTGAAAGACTTTGTCACTAAGTATGAGGAAGAGGGACACCCTATCCTTTGTAAGGATACCTCTAATATTGTTTCACGTAGTAGTGTTATGAGAGCTAGTATTCCTGTGTTTTCTATTAGAATAAGTGATTATTGCTATGATGGTCCTTGTGATAGCTATATTGTTAAGTTTATGCATGATACTAAAAGTTATTATGAGAGAGGGAAAAGTGTTGTTATGCATCTCAATAATATCAAGTTTCCCCGTTTTATGCTGAAAGTTTTTATGCTGCACTTCTTTTGCCTTCTTATGCAAGTTTCCTTTGGTTTCAACAACTTGTTTGTTTACAAAATCCCCTTGCATAGGAAGTGGGTTAGACTTAAATGTGTGTGTTTTTGCTTTTTAATGCTCTCTTTCACTTCAAATCATAACCCGATGAGAGCTTCTCCAAAATCATCATGCCCATCTTAATGGCTATAAAGAAAGAGCTTTATGGGAGACAACCCAATTTGTTTTTGATTTCAGTTTGTTTTTGTTTAGTTGAGTCTTCGGAAGTTATTACTTCGGTAATAACCGCTCCTTATCCGTTTTGTTTGGTTTTTGTGTCAATATCAACCTCTAATGAGAGAGAAGTAAGATTTGGGGAAGTTGCTGTCCCGAAACAGATTTTTGTGCTTCACCGTAAAAATTCGTGAGAGATCTCTGTATGTCGGATTGAGCTGTATTTTTTTGTGATTCTGACCCAGGTTGTTATTTAACTTTCGTTAGTTTTTCACTTTTTGATTTGAGAAACAGAAGAATTTCGAAAAAATTGATCTTTACCTGCTGGTCTGTTTTGACAGATTTTGCCAATCTTGCATTTGCTTCTTTATTCGATTTCCTTTTTGAATTCTTTTTGGGTTTTCTGAAGGAGTTGCTGCAGTAGATTTTGTTTTGATGGTTTTCAGTTGAAGTTGGACTCAAAAGGTTTTATCACTTCACTTATACTAATGTTGCTAATGAGAATTGTGTGAAGTTTTGTGTGAAAGAAATTTTCAGGAAAGTGGAGATAATGGTGTAAGAAGGAAGAGAAAGGTTTTATGACTCAAGTAATAAGTATATGAATATGAATATATCGATGATATTCATGTGATGACTCCGGAAGGATCCACTCAATACCAAATTCAGAAACCTGCAGAGTCTGTTTTCAAATAGGTAACAGTTCTGGTAAGAAAAGTTCCGCGAAAATACAATCCAACTATATTTTTGCAGTTTTCAGTCAATAAGGAAAGTTTCGAAGCGAAAAAGGGACGGAAACGGAGTCGGGGTGTCTCACACCATCCCATGGCGTGGTCCCACCCCTGGCCGCGCCACCAGGTGGTGAGGCCACCCAGGACTTCGTCTCCGACCCGTTTTCTCCCAGTACCTTCCTTTTGATATGAAACTTCGTAATATATAACCCCCGGATCCCCCGAGGTTCGTATATCGTGTTCTCGTCGTGTTTTTGTTTCGATCTGTTTCTGTCAGGACATACTCTTTGAGAGCTTAGAAGCACAATTGTGTCTGCCAAGGATAAAGGGAAGGAGCCCATGGAGGAGGATCTTCAAGACGCTGGTACCTTTAGTCTCTTGCCCTGCATCAGCGGAAGCCCTACAAGTCACTAAGGAGTTCTGCGATAAGTATCGGGACCTACAGAGGAAGGTGGACATCCTTCAATGGGAGAATAATAGGCTTCGCAAGATGCTGGAAGATTTCCTCACGACAACTAAGAAAATATTACCACCACCACCTAAGGAGTAATTCGTCATCAGGTTTGGCATCCCCTTGGTTTGTTCCAGGCTTGGGGGAGTGCCGCGGTATCAAATCACTATCTTCTATCTTTTTACCTTATTAGTAGAGTCATATCATGAATAGAGGAGTTATTATGTAGTATGGTTTGCATTATGGAAGTGTCCCCTCTCTCGTTAGATTTGTATCCCTTGGTGTGAGTTTCCGTTATGGATTATTAATGAGAAGTTCTTTCATTCACTCTTTTGCATAGCTTATATTAGTTTTCAATTCATGGTTATATGATTGATCTTGTTGTTAGTATTGGTAGCACTTTGGGATCATTGAGTTAATTTAGTTGGTTTTGGCAAACCTGGCTCGGTCAGTAGCAACACCTTTCTGAAAAAGATAGAAGTACTCTAAAGAAAAATAATTTCATCATCTTTCTTTCTTTATTTGCTCATAAGTTTAGTATTCTCTTGTTAAGATCTTTTGTGCTTCCAAGTAAGATTGCATGTTTGTGTTTATCACTTGTATGTTTGTTTGTTTCCTTCAACTCTTGTACTTGCTACCCAACCTTGCTAGCCAAAAACATGTACTGAGAGGGATTTCTGCTCGTGCATCCACCTCCTTTAAACCAAAACCTTTGCCATTTGTGTCCACCATACCTACCTAGTAGCATTATTGCTATTCCAAGTAAATTCCTGTTTTGTCTACCTCCCAAATTAAACTTGTTATGAGAAAGTTAGTGATTAAAGCTCTCACGAACTTGATGGCACACTTTATTTTCCGCACTTAATAAACCTGAACCATTGTGAACTCTCCATGAAAGTTACATGTTTGTAAATTATAGGCTAGGGATTACCAGAACCGTGCTGTCACGGGGAACGCTTTCAACACTTGTAAATATATACCCACTTGATACCTTGCTCTTTTGTTTGCGGATGTTATCGGTGTGAAATAAAAGGGGAGCTTGTAAGTCCATGGAGTTATGTATGTGTGTTAGAGAAATGCCTGGGCCGCTTGTCTAATCCATGCTGACATGGTGGAAACCTGCAGCGTAACCATAATGATATCTATGAAGCATTCTTCTTATAAAAAAAGAGAGAGATAGCTATTGAGAAAAAGAAAATAAAAAAAAGAGATACTATGAAAAGAGGAAAGAGAGAAAAAAAGCACCATTTTCCCATGGTAAATGAGAAGATTGCTGAGATACTCATTGTCTGCTTGCCTTATCATTTTGATATGGGGATTCTTCCGTATCATCGGGAAAGGGGTACCCCGTTGGCGGTTCTCAATGATACGCACATACTTACGATGACAAGAACTTACCGATAACTTAAGTTGAGTAGCGTGAGGAGCGGACCTCATACTCAAGGGACTTGGGATCTTCAGTTTATAGTCTGACAAACATATAACTCAGATTGGACCTTACATTAACCTTAATCACCTAAAGATGCCTATGATAGGGGGAATGAGAGATGAAAGCTAGTAAGTATCATAATTTTTGGGAGCTCTTTATGAGACTTGTAATCCCTGCTTCCCTCTTTAAAGGGCCTTTCTTTTACTTTGTAGTTGAGTCAGTAAACCTATTCCCTTCTATCTCAGCAAGTATTTTGAGTTGATGTGTTTCATTCATTCATATGATGATTTATTCAATCATATTTCTTATGTTCCTTGTTTTTAACATTGCTCTTATCTTGAAGTTTACTACTTTGAAAGCTTTCTTTGAAAAAACCAGCTATTTGTGAACTCCAGCAAATTATCAACTATTCTTCGACCAAGAGCTAAGTTTGCCATTACCAATGATGTTTTACGCTATGTATCTTTATTGTGTTTTCTTTACTCATTGCAAGTTGAGTTGTATAATAGTGAGTTGTCTTCTATTATGATCTATGTATTTGATGAATGTGATGCTTCTTGTCCGTATTCTTTTATCGACTCTTCACTCCATAAACCTGAGGTAATGTTTATTGAGCTCAGTTTCGCTTGGGGACAAGCGAAGTCTAAGCCTGGGGGGAGTTGATACGTCCATTTTGCATCACTATTCTATGTCTTAATTCACTATTATTCATTGATATATTTCGTATTGAGAGGTGATACTTATGTTATTTCATCTGTTTTTGCATGGTTGATGACTTTTGGAGCATGGACCATTGCAGTCATGATTTTGATGGAAAAGGTGTTGTTTTGAGGCAAAATTCGCGAAGATAAGAAAATCCGGGGAAATATACGGAAAATTCTATTTTTCCAGAAGACTCAAGATGCCAGAAGATGGAGTGGAGGTGGGCCATAGGGGGCCCACACCACCCCATGGTGCGGGCAGGCCTAGGCCGCGCCAGGGAGTGGTGTGGACACCCTGGTCCACTCCAGCCTCTCCCCTCTGGCGTATATCTTCCTCCCGAAACCCTAAGACTCGGGGAGCGAACACAGAAAGATTTCGCCGCCTCTGCGGGACGGAAAACACCGAGAGAGAAAGATCTCTCCGGCAGACAGATTTCTGCCGGGGGAAATCCTTCCCGGAGAGGGGAGATAGTCGCCATCAACACCACCATCAATCTAGACTTCATCGGGATCATCATCATCACCACCACCATCATCACCATCAGCACCCTCATCACCATCTCCATATTGCTGTAACAATTGGTTGAATCTTGCTATAGTTCATAGGGGAAACTTTCCCGGTGTTGATTACTCTTTGTAGTTGATGCTATTGAGTGAACCATTGAATTATTGTTTATGTTCAGATTGTTATACATCATTATTCCATCTCTGATCATGGTCCATATGATGTCTTGTGATTAGTTCATTTTGTTCTTGAGGACATGGGAGAAGTCTTGTTGTTAGTAGTGGAGTTGCGTTGAGAAAGATTCAATAGATTGTTATTTAAGTTGTGGTGTACTTATTCTAGTGGTGCCATGTGAACGACGACTACATGACACTTCACCTATAAGGGCCTAGAGGAATGCATTGTGTATTTGGCTACCAATCGTAGGGGTTGCCGGAGTGACAGAAACCTGAACCCCCATTAGGAAACCATTGCACAAGGGACGTAAGGGTCTTAGAGTTATTCCCAAGGACACAAGCTTATCGGCGTACCCAGACATTTTGAGTACGTGCTCACTAACGGAGCAGTTTTCCTCCATCATGCAGCTAAAGAAATTTTCTGTAGCATTATAACTCTCTATGGCAGCATGGGTATCGAAAATCATTTTCAATTCTCCCATGGTATCAAAGGCATTGCCATTTTCAAAACGCTTTCAAAGTTCTGGCTCTAGCCCATACAGTATGCCGCAATGAACTAAGTTGTGGTCCTCCTGACGAGTCACATAGACATTCTTTTCCTCGTCACGGGCATCAGGAGCTGGGGGGGGGGGCTAGCGCCGCATCTAGAACATATTGCTTTTGTTTAGCAGTGAGGAGAATCCTCATATTCATAGCCCAGTTGGTGAAGTTGCTACCATTCGCAGCAAGTTTCTCTTTCTCCATGAACACATTGAAATTAAAAGCAGGTGGTGCCATCTACAACAGAATTTGTAAAGTTTATTTAGACTAAGTTTATGATAGATTGAGTTCAACTAATCCAAATTACTAATGAACTCCCACTGAAAAACGACATCCCTCGTGTCCTTTTGGTGATTACATGAACCAAATCCACTATACCAAGTCCGATCATCACTTGAGTTGATATAGCTTCAAAGGCGAGCATCTATATGGGTATCATATCAACCATATGACTCATACTTAACCTTTCGGTCCGTGTTCCGAGGCCATGTCTATACATGCTAGGCTCACCAAGTAAGAACCTTAGTATTCGCATGTGTAAAACTGTCTTACACCCGTTCCTATGAAAGCGTAGATTCGAGTACACCCGATCATCACGTGATGTCTCGAAACACGATCCATAGAACGGTGCATACTCAAGGAAGAACACATTTTTATCTTGATATCTAAAAGAGGGATCATCTTATAATGCTATCAAAGGTGCCAAACTAGCAGTATAAGATGCTAACATCTAATGTGTAAAGTGAGATGATATGGTCCATGCATTTGATCTCTATCACTTGCATCGTGGTATGATCTCTATCATTCCTTTGTGTGTAAGGCCAAGGTCTATGGAACTTACACGTTGAGTGTGTTGTAAGAGTATCCACCATACATCTACTTACAACAATACCATATCAATACACTAGCCCAGCAACGATCTAAACTAGACGCCTCTAATTTATCAATTGCAAGTTTTACGTGGCTTAGGGATTTCGGAGATAGAACCATTCTTACCTACGAACATGAACCACAACGAGGATAACTAAGTTATTAGCAACTCGTTGTAAATCAGATATTGACTATAGTAGGAGAGACAGACACCCGCCAGCCACTTATGCAAAACAAGTTGCATGTCAGTCGTGGAACCGGTCTCATGTACGATGACATGTAAGGTTGGTCCGGGCCGTTTCATCCCACTATGCCACCAATATCCAAAATACATAGAATATGAAATAACATGATCATCATCGCCCACATATCAACCATATGTGTACTACCCGTGCTAAGCACCTACGCATAGATCAGGCTCTGATACCACTGTTGGGTCTGCAGCATAGAAAACAAAAAATTTCCTACGGTGTGAACTACACGCCAAGGTCTATCTACTAGGTACAAAGCAACAGGTGGACATACATCCAACGAGAACTTAACGGGTGGACATACATCCAACAGGTGCCCCCTCTCTCCCTGGCCGGCGCATGGGGGGTGACCCCTCACTTCCCCCATTCATGTGGTGGTAACCCCTCCACATTAAAATGCCTTTTCACATTCCCTTTTAAAGTCTCCACTTTAAATGCATTAAATTTCTCCAAATTTAATGCTCTCTCATTTAATAAAACTCTTTTTATTAAATTTATTCAGAATTTTGTTAATTACTTTAATTAACAAACATTCACATATAGCCCCTTGCAATATTTCAATATCACATCCAGAACCACCTTCTGCAATTTCACGCGAAACAATTTCCGGTTTCTATTGAAACAATTCTTGCGCTTTGCAATTCTTTCATCTGAAACATATGTGCTCCAAAATGGTGTCCGGTATCTCTTAAGTGTGCCACCCTACGGTTCGTGAATAATTTAGACATGATCGAGACCCTTCTCCGATCAATAATCAGCAGCGGGACCTGGAGATCCGTACTGACTCCTACACATTCAACGATGACTCCTGTGATCGTGAGAACCTTTAACGCTTGTAACTAAATCCCTTTGTCTCTCGACATATTACATGTCTGAGATTCGATCATCGGTATCTCCATACCTAGTTTGATCTCGTTACCGACATGCACTCTTTTCTCGTTCCCGTGATATAACATTCTAGTGATCACATCACTTGCTTGCAAGCTATCCTAATGTGATATCACCGAGAGGGCCCAGAGTATATCTATCCGTCATATGGATTGACAAATTCCACTCTTGATCCATGAGCCTCAACATAACACCTTCGTAGTACTAAACCCATATTTATAGTCACCCTGTTACGGTGTGACGTTTGATGTTATCAATATACTCTTCCGGTGTTAGCAATTAACATGATCTCATGGTCTAAGGATAAAGATTACTTTGTATGATGTTATAGCAATATAAACATAATGACTTGATCGTAATGCTATACTTCAGATGAATGTTCATCACATCATTCCACCAATGGTGTGACCTTGTTATTAACAACATCCAATGTCCATGATCAGGAAACCTTGATCATCCTGTTAATCAACAAGCTAGTCTATAAGAGAGGCATGACTAGGAACCCTTTTTGTTTATTAAACACACATTTATTGATGTTTCCGAATCAATACATTTCTAGCATGTAAAATAAACATCTATAATATATAAGGAATATATAATAACAACTTTATTATTGCCTCTCAGGGCATATTTCCTTCACCGGGGTCACCCGGAAAATCCGGCCTGGAGCTTGCAGCGATTTCTTCAGCACTAGGAGCAATTTGGTCGTCAGGAGCGGGGTGGCCAGATAATCTGGTGTCAACTGGATAATCCGTCCTGGAGCTTTCTGGAGCATCTTGACCTTCAGAAGTTGATGGAGATGGTGTAGAAGTTGCTCCCGTGGTTGGTACATCTTGAGTATGTGTAGATGAGGGCTCTACATGAGTAGAGCATTGTCCTTCCCGATCCTCCATAAGGGGTTCCTCACTGGGGTGGAAAAATCCCACGCCCATTCTTCTTATGGCATCTTGGGGTATTTGAACATCTGCATCACAAACACCAACTTGCTCTGCACGGGAACCGTCATTTTCTTCGAACACCACACTACAAGATTCTACAACAGTTCCAGAGAGCTTATTGTAGACTCTAACTTAGATAAACAAACTCCCTTGATGAGAAAGAAACACTTACACCCGAATACCCGAAAGTATGAGATGTTTGGCTTGTTTTTTGAGGTGAAACAGTAGGGAATAATCCCCACTGCAATTTTTATTATAATATGGGTATGTTACAATGAGAAATGATCTAAGGTAGATCTTTTCAGTTACATCTAATTCATTCTATGCTGAGAAAAAATTCTAATAAAATTATATTCTATCCCTAATCTAAATGTTGATTGAGCCAGGATTTGAATTTCTCCTTATATTTTCCTTTGGCTTGTTACCGGTGAGTATTTCATACGGGGTCTTGTCCAAGATCTTGTGGAGGTATAACCGGTTGGATGAATGACAAGCGGTAGAGATTGCTTCAGCCCAGAAGTTATATGGAGACTTGAATTCGGCTAGCATTGACCTTGCCATGTCCATTAGAGTCCGATTCTTCTTCTCGGCTACACCATTTTGTTGAGGGGTGTATGAAGCGGAATATTGATGTATAATCCCCTCTTCACTTAGGAACTCATTTAAGGTGTAGTTCTTGAACTCATAGCCATTATCACTTCTTATACCCAGAATAGGGACATTGTGTTGACGTTGAACCTCGTTGGCAAAGTCGATGACCGTTTGTTGAGTTTCACTTTTCAACTTGAAGAAATAAACCCATGTGTATCTTGAGTAGTCATCAACAATCACTAGACAATACTTCTTCCCACCGAGGCCTGCATGAGATGGAGGACCAAAGAGGTCCACATGAAGGAGCTCTAAGATCCTTTTTTACGAGATAATAGTCTTCCTTCGATGAGGAGAGTCATGCATTTTCTCTTCAACACAAGCCCTCCAAACACGATCTTTGGCAAAGGAGACATTTTCTTTTAGTCCAAGGATGTGGCCACCCTTGTGGAGACTTTGCAAAGTTATCATATTGACGTGGGCTAGTCGGCGATGCTATAACCAACCCACATCAGTCTTTCCAAAAAGACACATCGTGCCTGTAGTGGTTTTCCCCGAAAAGTCCACCACATACAGGTCATTTTTGACATATCCGACTTTTAGAGACTTGCTCCACAAGAGTACCACCAAATCAGCATCAATAAAAACTGCAAAGCCCATCTTACCAAGGGCGCGAACTGAAAGTAAATTGTACCCGAGGGTCTCAACAAGCATGATGTCCACGAGAGAGATATCGTGAGCCACCACAACCTTGCCAAGACCCAATACCTCAGATTTTGACTTGTCGCCATAGGAGACGGTTATATGATCATGATTTGGCTGCATCTCCATGATGATCTCCTTGCTTTCGGTCATATGACTCGTGCATCCGCTATCGAGTACCCATTTAGACCCACCGGAAGTATAGCCCTGCAAGAAAGTTACTTCTTAGTTTTAGGTACCCATTTTTCAATGGGTCCTTTCATGTTAGTGACAAGGGTCTTCGGAACCCAAATAGACCAAGGAATGTAACAAGCATAAGAACCAACATAACTAGCATAAACATCACCATAATAATCGCAATATAACTCAAAGTTAGGATTGTTAGCCCCTGCAAAACCATCATAGTTAGACTTGTTATTGGTGATGTTGCTAGTCTTTGGTTGAGCAGTCTTGCTCTTCTTCTTCTTGTTGTTTTCTTGTTCTTTATCTTGGGAATGTAACCAAGACCTTTTTTCTATTGTTTGTCCTTTGCTTGCTTAGTATCTCATCAAGAACTTCTTTACCTTTGTGTTGATAACCTCTTGCAAGATCTTCTTTTCCATAGGATGATGTGGAGGTACTTGGCACATCATACAACTTCAATCGAGTTTGGAGCTGATCATTGTCGTCGGATTGAGGACAAGTACGCCATGAGGGGGTCCTCGAGGTGTGCGGAAGAGAGGGTTGTGAGACGTACGGTGTTCCGGGACGGTGAGCACACAAGTTTACCCAGGTTCGAATCCGCCGGCTTTGGACGGATCCTACTCCTGCTAGCAATCCAGTAATACGATAGAGTCGGAATATGGGTTACAAGGGTTCGCCTGTGCGAGTTGAGATTCTGAAGTATTGGGTGCCCTAAAGGCTCTCCCTAGGACGGCTTATATAGATATATGGCCTAGGGTTTATAGGAGAGATCTATCCGGCTACGACTAAGAGTGAGTTACAGAGTACATCTGTAGCATCCCAATTGTCTAACAATTGCAATGCTACTAGCCTAGTCTATATAACTGCTACTTCCTACATATAATTGTTGCATCATAATTATATCATGCTTATGTCATCATGCCACCTTGCATTTGAGCATCATATAAAACCATTTTCATTTGGTTCTTCTCTCATATGCATTATTAATTGTATTTGCCTCTTGGTATATTGTATTTGGTTCTTGGTAAATGCTTGATGCCCAAGTTGAGTTGGGGGCATATCTTTTATTAACTCCACCACCTTTCTTGATACCACCCCATAATTTCACCATCCAACTATATGGGAACTTTGCATTTCTTTTGGTTTTACCTCTAGCTCATGTGGGATGGGATGGATCCACTTCTACTTCCACATGTTCCCATATATGCACCATATTGTTTTCACATTATGGATATTGGAGGAGCCACATAGCCACCTTTGCATGCATTATGAGTGTCATTCCCTTTCTAGCTTCCATATGGATTGTATTGGAATATTTGCTCATGTTGGAATATTATTGGGGATATTATGCACCTAGTGGAACACACACACTAGCATGTCCCAACTTATATTCCAATATGATCATCTCCATCTACTCCACATGGAACATCCATTTTAATTCTATTTTAATTATGTTGGCTTGTCCTTAGATCCATATTCTGGAGATGCATGGGATCAAATGCCATGGGGTTTATTTTGTTTTCACAAATTAAACATGGCATCCACTAATCATGCATGGGCCATGCAAATCTCCACCATCTCTTATCCTTGGGATTTTTCCTTTGTTTTTGAGTGGATCTCCTCTTTTGGTGCTCTCTTTTTCTCTCAACCTTCTCACCTTGATCTTGCACCTTTCCATGTGCATTAAGATCCTCACCTCACCACATCTTCTTCATCTCATGCAAGATCATGTGAAACCTCCAATCTAATCTATCTTGCCTCCACTCTCATCACCCTCACTTGTGTATGCTCCCATGCATGTTCATGTGTGACCATACCAAAACCCTAGACACCCCTTTCCTCTTGTCCACCACCTTTCCTTGCTTGAGCTTGTTTTGATCAAGAGAAAACCCCAAAACCCTAAGATCCTACCCCTACCCTCCCTCTCCCTTTTTCTCTCTAAACCCTACCCTAACCGAGGCCTTCCTTCCCGGCCCCTCTTTGGCTCTCGCTGCACTAGGAGCCCACCACCCGAGCCTCCCCTTCCCCTAACCTAAACAAGCCACCCAACCTAGCTCCATGCCGAGCACGCCCTAGCTACCCGAGCTCTCTCTCTCTCTTTTCTCTCTCTGCCAAGCCAGCCCCACCACCGAGCCTCTCTCCCTGCCTCTCTTTGACCTCGCCCTGGCCCACCTGGCAGTCCCTGACCGCCCCTACCATGCCCTAGCCGTGCCCATCACGTGAGGGAGAAGAAGCAAAAAGGTGGCCGAAGCCACCTTTTTGTCCACCCGATCCCCCACAGCACCCCTCTCCTCTTCTGTCCTCATCTTCTCCCCCGTCTCTCTGCCGTGCCAGATCTTCCTCTGGCCCCTGTGCCTCCCCTTCTGCCTCACCTACCACCCCTCTCCACCCCATCGCCGGCCATCATCGGCCTCCTCCTTCTCCTTGACAAACCACGGCGGCGGGCGGGTGTGTTGGTGTCGGGGAAGACCAAGGCGACCTTCTGCGTCGTTCCCGTGCACAGCAGCCAGGAGAGGAGGCCCCAGACCTGCCGCAGATCCGCGACGCTGACGGAAAACCTAGCTCGCTCGGCCTCTGCCTCACCGTCGCTCTGCTGCTCCCCGGCCCGATCCATCACCACCGACGCCACCGCGGTGAGACACCCTCCCTCTCTGACATCCTCTCTCTCGCCGTTGCTGCCTAGCCTCGCCAGACATTGCCGAGCACTCTCTGTGCGCCGGCGAGCGCGGGCTTCTGCACGTCATCGCGCCGCGCAACCGCTTACCTGGCCGCCTAGTTCATTCCTGTCAGCAACCCTTACCCCACCGCACTGGTTCCGGCCTCTGCGAGCACGCCCAGGTCGCGGGTTCGACCCCGCACCGTGCACCGACCCTCTGTCGAGCACCGACCCGTCGATAGAACAGAGAAGAGAAATAGTGCCATGCGCACTTTGCAAATTCCCCCCCCACCTTTTTGCCTCGTCAACCCGCGCTCCCCTCCGACCCCACCTGTCAGCCACCGTGGGTGTTTTGCAAAGAAACCCCTGCAAGGTCTAAACCTCAACCCGCGGCCCCCGGCTCTGCCGCGTGGCACCCACTCGCTCAGCCACTGTCACGTGGGATCGTTTGACCACCGTCCCCACCTGTCAGTCTCACTGGCTGGCTGCGCTCGCGGTGAGAAAAGCCCCTGTGCGCGCCGTTTCTCCCAGTCAGCACGGACCCCACCCGTCAGTGACTTGGGTTAGATTCTCTGGGTATAAAAAGTCTGTCTGCTTTTATGTTTTAATAAATCAATTTCAGAAAATGTTTTAATATGATTTCAAATATGTTTTTAATAACTTTTAGTTTGTAATTCCAAATAATACAAATGATATATGTTTTGGAATCAGAAAAATGTGAGGAATTCAAATATGCCATTCAAATATCTTTTGGGCAAATTAAATTTTCGAAATTGTTTAAATGCAATAAAAATGCCTTTTCTTAAATAATTAATAACTTTAATTCTACAACCCCAAATTTGACAAATAATATGTCTAAATCGATCAGCGCAACGAGCCCGTTCTATCTATGCATTCCATATGGATTGTATTGGAATATTTGCTCATGTTGGAATATTATTGGGGATATTATGCACCTAGTGGAACACACACACTAGCATGTCCCAACTTATATTCCAATATGATCATCTCCATCTACTCCACATGGAACATCCATTTTAATTCTATTTTAATTCTGTTGGCTTGTCCTTAGATCCATATTCTGGAGATGCATGGGATCAAATGACATGGGGTTTATTTTGTTTTCACAAATTAAACATGGCATCCACTAATCATGCATGGGCCATGCAAATCTCCACCATCTCTTATCCTTGGGATTTTTCCTTTGTTTTTGAGTGGATCTCCTCTTTTGGTGCTCTCTTTTTCTCTCAACCTTCTCACCTTGATCTTGCTCCTTTCCATGTGCATTAAGATCCTCACCTCACCACATCTTCTTCATCTCATGCAAGATCATGTGAAACCTCCACTCTAATCTATCTTGCCTCCACTCTCATCACCCTCACTTGTGTATGCTCCCATGCATGTTCATGTGTGACCATACCAAAACCCTAGACACCCCTTTCCTCTTGTCCACCACCTTTCCTTGCTTGAGCTTGTTTTGATCAAGAGAAAACCCCAAAACCCTAAGATCCTACCCCTACCCTCTCTCCCTTTTTCTCTCTAAACCCTACCCTAACTGAGGCCTTCCTTCCTGGCCCCTCTTTGGCTCTCGCTGCACTAGGAGCCCACCACCCGAGCCTCCCCTTCCCCTAACCTAAACAAGCCACCCAACCTAGCTCCATGCCGAGCACGCCCTAGCTACCCGAGCTCTCTCTCTCTCTTTTCTCTCTCTGCCAAGCCAGCCCCACCACCGAGCCTCTCTCCCTGCCTCTCTTTGACCTCGCCCTGGCCCACCTGGCAGTCCCGGACCGCCCCTACCATGCCCTAGCTGTGCCCATCACGTGAGGGAGGAGAAGCAAAAAGGTGGCCGAAGCCACCTTTTTGTCCACCCGATCCCCCACAGCACCCCTCTCCTCTTCCGTCCTCATCTTCTCCCCCGTCTCTCTGCCGTGCCAGATCTTCCTCTGGCCCCTGTGCCTCCCCTTATCCCTCACCTACCACCCCTCTCCACCCCATCGCCAGCCATCGTCGGCCTCCTCCTTCTCCTTGACAAACCACGAAGGCAGGCGGGTGTGTTGGTGTCGGGGAAGACCAAGGCGACCTTCTGCGTCGTTCCCGTGCACAGCAGCCAGGAGAGGAGGCCCCAGACCTGCCGCAGATCCGCGACGCTGACGGAAACCCTAGCTCGCTCGGCCTCTGCCTCACAGTTGCTCTGCTGCTCCCCGGCCCGATCCATCACCACCGACGCCACCGCGGTGAGTACCCTCCCTCTCTGACATCCTCTCTCTCGCCGTCGCTGCCTAGCCTCGCCAGACATTGCCGAGGACTCCCTGTGCGCCGGCGAGCGCGGGATTCTACACGTCATCGCGCCGCGCAACCGCTTACCTGGCCGCCTAGTTCATTCCTGTCAGCAACCCTTACCCCACCGCACTGGTTCCGGCCTCTGCGCGCACGCCCAGGTCGCGGGTTCGACCCCGCACCATGCACCGCCCCTCTGTCGAGCACCGACCCGTCGATAGAACAGAGAAGAGAAACAGTGCCGTGCGCACTTTGCAAATTCCCCCCCCCCCACCTTTTTGCCTCGTCAACCCGCGCTCCCCTCCGACCCCACCTGTCAGCCACCATGGGTGTTTTGCAAAGAAACCCCCGCAAGGTCTAAACCTCAACCCGCGGCCCCCGGATCTGCCGCGTGGCACCCGCTCGCTCAGCCACTATCACGTGGGATCGTTTGACCACCGTCCCCACCTGTCAGTCTCACTGGCTGGCTGCGCTCGCGGTGAGAAAAGCCCCGGCGCGCGCCGTTTTGCCCAGTCAGCACGGACCCCACCCGTCAGTGACTTGGGTTAGATTCTCTAGGTATAAAAAGTCTGTCTGCTTTTCTGTTTTAATAAATCAATTTCAGAAAAATTTTTAATATGATTTCAAATATGTTTTTAATAACTTTTAATTTATAATTCCAAATAATACAAATGATATATGTTTTGGAATTAGAAAAATGTGAGGAATTCAAATATGCCATTGAAATATCTTTTGGGCAAATTAAATTTTCGAAATTGTTTAAATGCAATAAAAATGCCTTTTCTTAAATAATTAATAACTTTAATTCTACAACTCCAAATTTGACAAATAATATGTCTAAATCGATCAGCGCAACGAGCCCGTTCTATCTATGCATTCCATGTTCTGAATTGCAGCATGCATCATATAAATATAAATTATACAGCAACTTATATGGGAGCAAAACATGGCTAAAACTCAATAAAAGCTTTATTCTTGTACCCCACACCTCACCCATGCCATGCTACATTATTGCCATGTGAATTGTGCCTCATTCATCATGGCATGCTTGTTTTCTTGTTGCATTTTAATTCATATGCTTGTGCACTTTATTTATGTTGGCCCTTGTTTGTTTGGTTCTTCTTCGAATAGACGCCGAGCAGGGGATATATCAGGAATCCCAGGAGCACTACCCAGATCCGTCTCTCGCTTCAACTGAGCTGCCAGGAAAGCACTACCACATGCTTACATACAAATTGTACCTAATGCCTCTATCTTATTCTTGCATCATTGAGTCGCGGTTGCATTAAATTGAATCCCAAGTACTGCATAGCCTTTACTTTTAAACCCCATTGAAGCTTGTTCCTCCATCCCATGAGCCATTACTACAGGAGTTGTTTGAGCCATGCGAGTCGTAGAAAAGCATGTGTAGGGTATGTGAGTGTATGGTGGATAACGAGGTACCTAAACAACTTAACCTGAGTAGTAATGGGATAACTAATGAAAGAGGCACCAGTGGGCAATATCTGCCATTTGGTTTTTCATGCTCACTTGTGTCCCGTAGGACCCTGAGTACTTGATTCCTCTTCCTTGACTATTCGCACTATCCACATCCGGGAGGCCTTATGAACCCCCCTGAGCCAGAGCTTGATTCATTCTTATTTCTTGGGGCCACAAAGTAGTTTGGGGATTTATTACTATCCTGTACTTATGGCATGCTTTACTGCTTTATTTAAGATTGTGCGAGGAGCACCTGTACTATTTTGGATGCAGAGTGTTTTCGCGGTATCGACAAGCCCAGTCACACTTTCGGGTTCACAGTCGTTTATAGCCATTGACACAAACCTTGGGTCCGTCTCGGAGCCGGCCAACTTCGTTGCGGGTAGCTTAATGGGGCACCCCCCTGAAATATTTCTGAATCCTGTGATCGCTTTGTCGTGAATGCCTCGTTGTGTTTTGAGTTGGTTTTTCCGAGGTTGATCGAGCGTGTGTTGCTATTTGTGCACCCCTGCAGGGTAAATCTTTTTGAAAGCCGTGTCCACGGTTTTGGACGACTTGGAGCACAGTTTCTCGATATAGACAAGTATAACTAAAGTACCGCTTTTAATTTGACTAAGTACTTGACTAGTAAATAGAGAAATACTCATAGAATGGTTAATAAAACTGCCAACCGATGGGTTGTTCGTCCGCTTTCTCATTGGTAAGCGAGAAGGAGGATGGATTTGTTAATTATACTGTTATAACTGTTGTTACTAATTAACGGACATTCGCCTATCATTGGTTAGGCGGATGGTTAGCGAGTATCTATAGACTTGTTTAGTTATTATATTTTGCTGCAACTGCGTCACCCCAAGTATATGTCCCCTTTAGAGGCATAAAGACTTGCTGAGTACCCCTAGGGTCTCAAGCGATAAATTGTTTGATTAAGATGAACAGGTGTATTCGCAAGATGGATACTGGGTGGAGGAGACGGATGATGTTGGCAACGATCACTCGGTGTAGAGATTCCAGGAACGGGGATCCATGAGATCTGTGGGCGGGATGTGTTTATTTATGTGGCATCTTATGCCGATTCACTTCTTATCCGTACTCGGATTTTGTTTTCCGCTTCCGCCTGATACTCTGATGTTTGATGTATGTGGAGCTATCCTAAAATATTATCTCTATCTAGGATATTTGGATCTTGCCGTATGGCGTTGCAATATTTCTTTTTCTTTTAGATGGAATGGCTCTATGAACAGTTGTATGGTGGCTTGCATACATACTCACTTGTGTATGTAGTTGATCCCTTCGCCTGCCGATTACGCCCCTCGTTCTAGTCCCGATGTTCTGGAAGTGGTTAGGACGGCCGAAAGGTCTACCTGTGAGTGGCCCCTGTGCTCCACCGTACTATTTTAACCACTTTCGCTCATCCAGGCATGTAACTAAGAGCGTAATTCACCGAGGTAGTTACAATATCTTAAACTACAAGTAACATTATGGACCTAAGTCGGTAAGTCTTCTGGGCCTTCCCGTAGCCGGATTAAACTCCGTCTTCTCTCCTTGACAGGGCCGCCCGTGAAGCAAAGCTCTACCCGGAAGTGGGCCACCCTGGTCAGTGAGGAACTGTGAGGATACCCAGAAAGTATATCCCCAACAGCAGCCCCCGGAGGCCTCCAAGATCCAAAGTCGGATTCATCATCGTCTAGCTTGATCTTCGGCTTGCAGAATCTTGAAGGGTTCCTGAAACTTCACAACAAAAAATAGGATCCGGGTCTTAAAAATAAGTCAGACCTATCAACAGGTTACTCGGATTTTCCAGCTTGATTTCAAACTAAGCCAGAACTTGGTCTCTAACGCCATCTGACACCAGTCATGGTCAAGTCACGTCATCTGACAAGCATTCCGTCAACACGACCATTGGTGGGTCCGCGGTTCGCGGAACCGAGGCACCGTTTCAATGCATGCGCGAAGATCGAGGCAACGTAATCATCACGTGGGTCCTTCCCAGTTCCTTCCACGACGCATGGTGGTTACACTGTAGCATTTGCAAGAATCTTGGCGTAGTTAGGTGGATATAAGGGGTTAGGATTTTCTCCTTCTCCTTTCACCAGTCCTTTGCCTTTTCCTCTCCTCCCAATCTCTCTGCGCACACAGAGATCCTCCGTTTCTCCCCCAAAAACTCCCAGCGCCGCCCATCCTAGGTCATCTGCCCACCGGAGAAATGGCTTCATCTTCCTCTTTCAGCTTGGAGGCAGCGGCGGAGACGGCGCCGACGGAAGCAGTGGCGGAGAAAGAAAGTTTTCGTGGGCTCTAGATCCCCTGCGTCCTCGAAGACGAGAAGCTCAAGAACATGGAGAAGGAAGGGCTCCTCCGCGCCAGCGACTGGCGGAGAGGCTTCGAGGAAACCATCCCTAACCCGCACGCCGGCGAGCAGGTCCACTTCGGCACCCACCTCGACAAAGGTTTGTCGTTTCCTCCCTCAGAGTTCTTCTCCGAGGTGATTGATCATTAGGAGTTCAACTCCATCATCTTCCTCCCAACTCTCTCTTAGAGATGAGTGCTTACGCTTCTTTGTGTGAGGGCTTTCTCGGCATTAGGCCGAGTTTGACTCTATTCCGGTACTATTTTCATGTCCGGAGAAACTCTATCACTGCCGGTGTTCCTTACATCATCGGTACTATTAGTTTTTCACTTAGGCGCGAGCGCACATACCCCAAAATCTTAGCTAGTCACTCGGTCAAACAATGGCCAGCCACGTTTTTTTATCATATGGATATTCCGGCTCCCGGCAAAGCTACTGCTTTACCGGCTTTTTTTGCTGAAGCTACCACGCCCAACCGTCTTGGGACGAGGCTGCTCCGGCTCTCACCGACGATCTGATCCTCGCTAAGAGGCGGATTGAATACTTGATCAAACACAAAGGACTCACGGGATCCGACTTGGTCCAATGCTAGGTCTCACGTCGGATCCAGCCCCTTCAGTACCACGGAGATCGACTGATGCACTCCATCACGTCATCCAAGAAAGACTCCCTCCGCATCAGCCCCAAAGCCTACACCACACAGGGCTATATAAGCTAGATTAAGTGGCTGATCAGGGAGCGGATCGAGAGGACGATCCTGGAGGTTTCTCTGGATATGCATACGGCAGAAAACCCTGTAGTGCTGGTAAGCTTCCATCAGTACACCTTTTATGTGTTTCAATCTTTTAATTACACTACAATACTGATATGTTTTCTTATTTTCAACTTGCTGACTTCCCTGAGTCGGAACTTGCTCTGCTCGAAGGATATCCTCCGGAGTTTTCTCAGGAGACAAAGGTGGTCCCATTGCCGGACCTTGCGCTCAAGAAGCGCACAACTCCGACAGTGACTGTTGGAACAAAGGAGGTGCCCGTCGTGAAGAGGTAACTTTCAATCACAACTTCCGCCTTTGTACTTTACTCGAATTTCTTTCCAAGATGTAATGTTTCCGACTTTACTACATTCTCAAAGCAAAACCGCTCATCAAGGGCAAGGGGAAGGGAACTTCTTCGAAGCCCCTGCGGCAGACGAAGCTTACCATAGCTTCTCCTGCTGTGGCTCCTCCGACTCCTACCCCTCAATCTTTCGCAACACCGGCGATCATCCCTTCTCCGGTCTTCACAGAAGATCCGGCTCCTTCAACGGAGCCTGCGATCCTTAAATCGCAAACTGACGTCACCATGGGTGAGTCAGATCTAGATAAGGGTGAACCCTCTTTGGGTAATGATCCCTCGGCAGAAACTTTCACCGAAAACCTTATCCGTAATCCGGGACTTTCCAAGTTTGTCATGTCCCGGAATTCTGCTAAAGAAATCCAGCGGCTCGCTAGGCAATGCCTGGAGAAAACTACCTTATCTGCCGAAGAAGAAGCGCAAGAAGCAGAGGACGTCCAACACTCCAATCTTCTTGAACAAGTGCTTCTTTGCAACGAGAGGATCAGGTCTGGGGAGCTCCCAACTGCTCCTGTGACCCCTCTAACTCTCGCTGAGAAGGTCGCAGTTGAGGTGAACACGAGTTTGGATAAACAAGATCACCAATACCCTAATGTGATTCCCTTTCTGAGACCCCTATTTTTATAATGATATATACTTGTTGCATTTAAAATATTCATGTCGCATACATATTTTGTGGTTTGGGGGCATTATGCCGATTCACCTCATAATTAAATATGGAGTCTACATGCGGGATACTTTTGTCTTATTCTGGAGTCTATTTAAATTTGTGTAGCGAACCGATGCAATGTTTCACCTTGTTAATTCAACATTTAATTTGCAGGGTAGATAAATAACTCGAACTGTTTAATTAATTATCGGGACCCTGGTTCCGCTTAATATTGCCTAATTGCACCGCATGTGTGCCATGCCATGCATCATATCATAAGCATGCCGATTCTTCTGCAGTAGTATTAAATATTGCATCCGCTGTTTCTTCTAGTGTTTGCTTCTTCGTGGATTAGGCCGATGAGTGGATGCGAGTATCGACAAGTCCTCTGGATATGATCCCCCGGCAGTGTTTCCCAGGCGAGCATCTCTCCCCCCTTCTACCTATTTTGCATTTATAGTCTTTATTTCCTCCTGTTGATCTATTGCTATCCGTGTCACGATGCTTTAGTTTCCGTACCCCAGTTATGTCCCGTGCAGCCTCTATATTGCCTTGGACACGTCCTATTACCTGTGTTTGGTAGATTGCTGGCCTTGCGAGTCGTAGTTGCTTGCTCAGGTGCGATCTTGTGTTGTCGAGTACCACAGTTGTTGGAATGCTGGCAGATGTTTATGATGGAGATGATCATGACTTTAAATACAACTATTAAATTGCTAGATATAACTAATGCAGAGGCATCAGTGGGCAATAGATGTTATTTGGTTCTTCCACGCTCACTTGTGTCCCATAGGACCCCGAGTACTTGATACCTGTTCCTTGATTTTTCGCACTATCCACATTCGCGAGGCCTTATGGACCCCCCTGATCCAGAGCTTGATTCATTTCTATTTCTTGGGGCCAGAAAGTAGTTTGGGGCTTTATTACTATGATGTACTTATGCCATGTTTTACTGCTTTATTTACGATTGTGCGTGGAGCACCTGTACTGTTTAGGATTGCGGAGTGTTTTCGCGGTATCGACAAGCCTAGTCACACTTTCGGGTTCCCAGTCGTTTACAGCCATTGGTGTAAACCTTGGGTCCGTCTCGGAGCCGGCCAACTTCGTTGCGGGTTGCTTAATAGGGTGGCCTCCTGAAATATTTGTGAATCCTGTGATCGCTTTGTCGTGAAAGCCTCGTTGGGTTTTGAGTTGGTTTTTCCGAGGTTGATCGAGTGTGTGTTGCTATTTGTGCACCCCTGCAGGGTAAAACTTTCTGAAAGCCGTGTCCGCGGTTATGGACGACTTGGAGCACAATATCTTGATCATAGACAAGAATAACTAAAGTAGTGCTATAAATTTGACTTAATATGTGACTAGTAAGCAGATGCAACTATAATGGAATGGATAATAAAAATGCCAACAAATGGTGAATCTGTGGTGATCTGTGTCATACTATACCTGCCTAGTAAGTATTACAACTCCAATGGAATGTGATAAAAGTGCCAACCACTGCTGGGTTTTGGGATTCCTCAGGACAATTATATCTGACTAGTAAATGTTCCAACTGTAACGAAATGGTGATTAAAACTGCCCACTACTTATGCTTCAGGATGACTCATGCTATCTATATCTGACTAGTAAGTGCTTCAACTATAATCGCATGAATAAAACTGCCAACTGTGTGAGTTCCTCGGTTTGACTTCCTCGTTTGGTCTCGAGAGGGAATACCAGGATGGGTATGTTTGGTGTTACTATCAGGTTGGAATCGAATAGGTCTTTCTTATCCCTCTCTAATAGCCGACAGTTGAACCGAGTCTCTGTAGGTTGTTTACTGCATGTTGCGCTGTCGCTTTAGTCCACCATACCTATGTAGGCGAGAGCCGCTGAATTCTAGCCTCGCCGTGTACTGGCCTCAGTACTGACGCTCCTCTTTTTCCATTGCCCTTTGTCGGCACCCCTTTTGTTTTAGCAGGTTTGAGATCGACGTCGTTAGCAGGGTTACCCTTCTGGCTTGGCCTGGGCAGGGTTATGGACGCCATTGGTTATTCTTCAGGGCTCTTAGCCCAATTTCCTTCTTGTTCGTACTCGGACGTTGTATCTATTTCAAGGTGATTTGGATCTTTGTATTGTATATCTGTATTCTTCACTCGTTGATTCGTTGTTGTATATATATATCTGTTCGGTGGGTCCCATCGAGGACTGTTGTGTAATGGTATTACTTCGTTTTCCACCCGCATAAAAGTGCCTGGTGGGTGTCCTTGAATCGTTTCTATGCGGGTTTGGCGGAAAGGGCTAAAACTTGCATAGGGTCGATTCGAGGGTGTTACAAAAATGGAGTAGAAGGAGCCTAGGGATCTCGATCTGGCCTGGGGCGTGGGAAAGGGCCAGGTCGGGAGGGGAAGGCTGGCACATGGGGTGGCCTTGCTTTTGCAAAAAGAAGGAGGGCTCGGGTGGATGATCTCTCCTCTCTCTCTTACTTTGATTAGAGAGAGAAGCGAGGATCCAGCGACATGGTGGTGAGGGGTGATCTGGTCTTGGTCTGGTGCAACCAAAACAAGGAGGGAGGGCTCGGTTAGATTATGTTTTGTTAAAAAACAAGCAAGCAAACAAATTAAAAAGAATTTGAAAAGAAAGGACACATGCGGCATAAAGAGAAGGAATAAAAGGCATATGCTATACCAAAGGAATCAAATGAAGAGGGCATATGCACATAGATAAAAGAGAGATAGCGGGAAAGGCTTGCATGGGGCATGCATGTGCTAGTTGTGAAGACAACTAGAATTTGATAACATCACATGATTTCCAACTAGCCTTCCCAAAAGAATGAAGATTTAAAAGAAGAAGAATATGGAACCCTCCCAACTATATGGCTTATTCAAATTTAAGTGCATGCATCGATAATAAGGTGGCCATGCATAGTGTGTGTGCACCACTATAAATTCATATGGCCACAATATATTCAAACATAACCTTAGTTCAAATAAGGACATATGACAATTGGAAAGAGCACCACTCACATAGAATGCAAAGGTGGCCATGTGGCTCCACATAGTTAATATCGTGAAACAACATAGATCATATATGGAAGCTATAGAAATAGAAGTTGATCCATCCAAGCACATATGAGCTAGATGTAAATACCAAAAGAAGAACATGAACGTTGGGGAAGAGGGGATATTTATACCCCCTTCCAAAACCAAGCCGTTGGAGACTTTGGGGGCCGGATTATCCGGCCCAAGTGAGGGCCGGGTTATCCAGCCTAGGGAAAACTCCGCCCTAGTCTTGGAATATCTGACAGATAGTCCGCCCCCTCTCAGAGCGTCGCGCTGAGCTTGCCCTTGATCATCTTCTGGGGGCCGGATTATCCGGTCCCATGTGAAGGCCGGATTATCCGGCCTGGGGAGGAAAAACCGCCCTAGTTCGGATTTTCCAGGAGACAATCCGACCAGACTCCGAGCGACGTGCCTTGGCATGCTTTGCTCAAATTCTGGGGGCCGGATTATCTAGCCCATGCGACAGCCGAATTATCCGCCCTGGGGAAGAAAAAACTGCCCCAGTTCGGTTTTTCCGGGAGAAAATCCGACCGGACTCCGAGCGACGCGCCTTGGCAACCTTTGAACAATGAGGTAGGCCGGATTATCCGGCCCTTGGTGGGGCGGATAATCCGCCCCCCCCCCCCCACCACCCAAACCTCCTGGACACTTAGCGCACATGAGTAATCTCCACAGTATTGTTACCTAACACACAAAACACAGGAAAACATGAAATGTTCTTTCACTTGGTTTCTACTAGTGCTCGATACCTTAAGGACCGCGGGTGCATTTTATTATTCGTATAATACAATTACATATGTTTAAATTAGCATAACCTTCAGTGTGGCCACTACATAATCTCTCTAAAATAACACATTTACAAAATTTGAATTAAGACATTTGCAAAAAAAATTAGGCCTGACCAACATGATGGCATAGAGCATAGTTAGAGTAGCATGAATAATAATTCGAGTAACATGAAGACATCACAATTTGTTAGGTCTGGCAAACATGATTTCATATAGCATTATAGTTAGTTTGTTTAACTTCTTTGTGATGGGATCTCTAGAAATTAAGAATGTTCTTGTTGTTTAGAACAACATGATAAACTCACCTTATAAAATAATTTTATATGGCTATTCCATCCTAGTACAGTGGGTGTTGGAATTGAGCCTCTTCACTGAACCACCCTCAACTTGCACTCGACATCTACCTCCAGCCACATCATGTAGAAGCTTCGGGGGTATCCATGGATGCATCACAAACCGTAGTAAAGAATGCTCTTGATTTTGTCTATTTATGTGTTATGTTGTTGGAGTAGTGGATTTTCTATAGATCCGTAAATTTGTTAATGATGAGAGTCCTTAAAATGTGTCCTGGAAAATCCCTCCAGATGAGGGTTATTCTAGACTGGTCCTTTTGTTTCATAGTAGATAATTTTATTATGTTTTCATATGTTGGTGGTTAATGATTCGCTAGCTAACGAAATAAATCAAATCTGAAACTGATTTACAATGATCGTCTGTGGCTGCGCTATTTGTTAACATCGGAGGTACTATTTTCCGGCAACATTATTTAACGGTATCTGAATACTCCAAAACAATTTATTTTCTAGTTTTTATTGTTGGGAGACATGAAAACACCAAAAGAGAAGTGAAAACATGGGTTATGCATGTGCCTGCGGATGGACATATAAGGACATGGGTACAATGAACTAAACGACAATTAATGATATGGCGCCGAAACAAGCGCTGTCATTGATTGGGAGGTTGCATTTATTTGATCAATAATGATTAGTGATGTCTGAATAGTCAGTTCAACTAAAAAAGTTTACTTTTAATAATGTCATTGTAGTGCAAGGTTGCATTAATAATGATGGGAGCTGACAACCAAACTAAAGAAGTTTTGATCTGCCCGCCAAAAGTTTGTTAAAAGGTACCTAGCCTCTCGATCTTATAAAAAAAGCCATCGACCAAATGCAAAGACTTCTTGGTAGTCAAGCATCAAGATCATCTAGTTCCCGATGGACGCAATTGCTGTAGCTGGGTGTTTCAGAGACAAGAGCATCCTCATCACCGGCTCAACTGGCTTCCTTGGGAAATGTACATAACACAAAGAAGTGTTTGCGCGTATGCCTCGGATATCCAGTTTTACATATATTAACTAAATATATTCCATCCCATATGAACACGCAGTGCTTGTGGAGAAAATACTAAGGGTTCAGCCGGCGGTGAAGAAGCTCTACCTGCTGGTACGCGCACCCGACGCTGCATCTGCGGAGCAGCGTGTCTTCTCTGAGGTACGTCACTTATGTTATCATTCTAAAATATCATCTTTCACCGCTGTTCCTCTCAGTTATGTTATCCAATGCGTGTATAATTTATTGTATCTCCCAAGCATGCAGGTCATAGGGATGGATCTGTTTAATATTCTACGAGAAAAATATGGTCTTCATGGATTCCAAAGTTTCATCCAAGAAAAAGTAGTTGCTCTTGCAGGTGATATCATTCATGACGACTTTGGTCTTGATACATCCCAAGCAGATGCGCTGTCTAAAGAGATCGATATTATCATCAATGGGGCTGCAACAACTAGCTTTTATGAAAGGTACTACTAGCATAGAGCTCGTCCATTCCTATTCTACATTGCGTAATAAAGAGAGAAAAATGAGTGAAGCTGCAAAATGGAGGAAGGGTTCAATGCAGGTTTGTATTTAAAAAAATCACATCATATCTTAAGGTTCTTAAATAATTCAATATAAGCGAGCATGTAGAGTCTTAATATGCAAAATTAAAATTTGTGGATCTATGTAAAATAAACAGTGAATTTACAAATTTCTAAGATTAGTCAAATTTGATTATTTTTTACAACTCTGAATACCAATAGTTTGCCTCGATATTTTGCACGCCTGTAAGAAGCATCATTTATTATATGCAACTTTTGTTTTCATATTTTTTAACTTAAAAATATGATTTTCAAAATTTCCAAACTAAATGGCTCGCTAGAGCTTTGGTGAGATTTTTCTGCACTCGTAAAATGAATTAAAATCGCATATCTATATTCCAATGTGGTAAAACATATATATGTGGAAATTTGAACAATAATAATATTTTAAAATATCAATTAAACCGACCCTTTTCTTTATCAAACTGGAAGACCATACACGTCATAAGTTCCATTATTTGTAACAACGAAGCACATGGAAGTTACGCCAGAAGTCTGTACCTAAACCGTCTGTAAACTCAATGCTCTTCTGCCACATAGAACCTATGATAAAACTTTTAACAAATCTACTTACTTGATAATGAGCACCTAAGTAAACTCTAGAGTTTGTGTTAAATGCCGATCCGAAGATTATGTTGTTATCCATGTTGGGTAAATAAGTACCTCCATTTATTCTCCAGCAGTGTACACACCTCTATGAAGTGGTGATGAAACTCTGCACCATGTACCGACGACTATAAGCAAGGCCGGCCCTGAGATGTCGGGGCCCCGGTGCAAGACGACAAAGTTGGCCCTTTGTACACACATAAAAAAAATACTCCATTCATTCCCAAATAAGTGCTGAAGATTTAGCACAAATTTTGTACTAAAATAGTATTAAATCATTGACACTTATTATGGATAGGAGGGAATACTTGTTTATATTTTAATAAAAAGTTAAAATAGAAATATTTTCTCTTAATTAGTGATTTTCTTGGTACATTTGGTAAGCGCTCTCAATAAACACGTTGCACTGTACATGGCCTTACCGGCTCGGTAGCTCCTGTCCTAAATTCAAGAAAAAAATAATATTTTGCAGGGACAAAGCGCGTGAGAGACTGAAACAAAGACACATGTACATAGTCAGATGAAGAAAATCAGACGTGGCTATATGATTTAATTTATTGAAGGGGTTTAACTAACCGTGAAAATTGACAAGTAATAATATATTTGTAGTCAACAAATCGGGTCCCTCTTTTAATTTTGGCAGAGGGCCAGAAATGGCAACAGGGGAGAGGAAACGAGGAGACGACATGCTGAGGTCACGGGCCTGCCCATCGCAAGCAGCTAAAATGGCTAATTTCGTCCCGTTCCTATTTTACCCAATTGATGAATGGGCATACCTATAGCTAAACTAACATAAAATGAGCTGGGGCCCCTAGCGCTTAATGGCCCAGTGCGGTTGCGCTTAATGGGCCTGACTATAAGCGGAGCATACAGGTACGTCAGTAGATAACTTATGAGAGTGAAGACTTTTTATCATTGAACACTTTATCATTTTTATATAGTCACAGTGATTAAATAATGACAATCACTCCGACGTTAAGAAGGATTATGCACTTATAATCTATGCCATGTAACCAATTTCTAGAAATATTGGCAATGCTACTCGGTGGATACAAGCCCGAAACTGCTTGGATGACTGACATACAGAACGAGCAAAATTATATTGGAAAAACAAATATTATATTGTCTCATCATGATGACAAAAGACACATTTCGTATTTCCATGCCAATTCTAGTTAACAAGATAATTCTACTCCCCATGACAAAAGACACATTTCGTATTCCAATATCAAGATTTTTTTTTTGTTTTTGAGTCATTTTACATTTTTGATATAAGACTATGGGTTGGTATCGGCTGTGTGCATCTTAGTATGCAGAGACCAGGTGTAAGTAACAAAAGCGCCCTTTAGCGAAAAAAAAGATCGTGCTGAAGCGATACAAGCCACAACAGATTACACTTGGCCTCACCATGACTAGGATACACACAACCGCATTACAAGGAAAAAGATAGAACAATACAACCACATGAAGGTCTTGTACACCAACTGCGAATGAGGGCCAATTCGGAGACTAAACTCTAATCTAGGTAGGCTAAAGAAGTACCTTGCCACCTTTTCAATTTAGATCTTTCGTCACGATGTTATCGAAGGACCGATAGAGAGAGAATGCGGATCCAATAAGCATTTGCTTCAAAGACTTTGCTTAGACCATTTAATATCCTTAACTATTTTCTCTGACGAATATTAGTTAACTCAAATTTGTTTAGATACGCAGGGGCGGAGCCAAAGGGAGCGAGCAGGGGCTAGACCCCCCCTAACCATCGCCCCCCTCCCCCCCCCCCCCCCTCAATACATATGTGCATATTTTAGTACTAAACTAATGGTCTTATAGGCTTAAATACTTAGCACTAAGCTCAAATTTAATTGTTTAGTCATGCTGCTCTCTATCTAAGGCTAAATATAGTCCATGATTTCTGTGTAAATAGACCTAGTAGGTAGCACCATATGATCAATGATTGTCGCTGTCGCTCGCTCCTACTTAGTCTCCAGATGTCGTTTCCGCGACGTCGTGCTAGCCAGCCCTGTTGTTTGCCATTTTCTACCTTTGTTAATCCTACAGTAATGCTGGTAACAGACGTGCTATGCCATCGAGTGTACGAATCAATCTTCTCACCCAAATGGAAGGTACTAGTCGTTAGATTCTTATTGATAGATTGCATAACCTATAGTCTAATTGATTAATTTACAGAAAAATGTGTCTTTTGTCTGATGTTTGCTTGGTGACGACGACGACTTATTGCATAATAATTTCTATACCGTGAAAAAAATACTAGGAAGGTCACCTACAATGAAATTATCAAGCTTATACACGTAGAGACAAAGTTGATCCAATATAAACTTATCTTATGCTCTGTATTTTCCATGATTTAGTGGTACATATTAATATCAGTTTTATGTCGAGACTTTGATATATTGTTATGGTTTTTGTCTAAACAGTTCTTCCAACACGAAATGACACATAGTTGTAGCCTTTGCAAGAAAAAGAAATTTATATACGATCATCAATATCTTCGCTCCCTCAATGTCAAATCCTAGCTCCGCCCCTGATGGAAGGTACCAAGTCGTTAGTTTTTTATTGCCAGATTGCATAACTTGTAGTCTAATTGATTAATTTACAAAAAATGTGTCTTTTGTTTGATGTTTACTTGATGACGACGACTTATTGCGTAATAATTTCTACGTTGAAAAAAATACTAGGAAGAGCACCTGTAATGGAATTATCAACCTTATACTCGTGGAGACAAAGTTGATCAAATATAACTTATGGTCTGTTTTGTATTGTCCAAGATTTAGTGATACATATTAATATCAGTTCTATACCGAGACTTTGATATATTGTTATGGTTTTTGTCTAAACAGTACTTCCAACACAAAATTACATGTAGCTGTAGCCTTCACGAGAAAAAAAATCTTATGTATGATCATCAATATCTTCGACCCCCTCAATGTCAAATCCTGGCTCCGTAGATACGGATGTATCTAGCTAGCACTAAAACTTGACTATATATATTCATAGCTAGATAATGTAAGTCAACTAATATGGAGGGAGTATTATTTATCATGCTAAAGTGAGCATAGGTGCTATTGAAGAGACTGATCTCGTTCGGCAACTGCTAAGCCAAATCGAATTTGATTTTTTAATGCGGACATTCCTTCTTTGTTTTGGTGTGCGGACAGGTATGATATTGCACTTGCATCTAATGCATTAGGACCAAGAAATGCATGTGATTTTGCGAAGAAGTGTTCCAATCTGAAACTGTTACTTCATGTTTCCACTGGTACGTTCGTGCATGGGTGGATACACTACCTGCTCCTTAAGACTTGGTGGTAAATATAATTGTAGCATGTACTCTTTCCGTTTCAAAATATAAGATGTTTTAGCTTTGTGAAAAAGTGTACTTAGACCTCTTTTAGTGTCTAGGTATATGTAGGTTTAGAGTGAACTTACATACTAAAAGTGTCTAGATACACTGTTTCACAAAGGTAAAACATCTTATATTTTGTATAAGATGTTTTAGCTTTGTAAAAAAGTGTACTTAGACCCCTTTTAGTGTGTAGGTATATGTAGGTTTAGAGTGAACTTACACACTAAAAGTGTCTAGATACACTGTTTCACAAAGCTAAAACATCTTATATTTTGAAACAGTGGGAGTATATGTCAATTCTATAATTTCTCCATTGCAAATTATAAGATGTTTTAGATTTTTCTGAAACACATGCAAAAGTTCGGAGCCATATACTAAAAGGCATCAGTTTTAGAAAAAATGCTAAAACATCTTATATTTTCTAATGGAGGGGTACCATTTACCAACGAGCAATATTTTATCAGCTTTTGTTGCTGGTACGCAAGAAGGCTTGTTACTCGAGAAAGCGTTCAAGAATGGTGAAGCACTGAGGGAAGGCTACCACGTGGATATTGAAGATGAGCTGGACTTAGTTGGCAAGGTCAAGTCCGAACTTTTGGCGACAAAGAGCGGTAGCTCTGAACAGTTGGAGAAGTTGGTCATGAAAGAACTTGGATTAAAAAGGTCGATATATTTCATATATAAATTCATTTAATGCTAAGATCAACAATAACAAATAAAAATGTAGTACGTTGGTAATATTCACGTAACAAACTGTATTTTTTATTTTCTCTGTTTGATTTTCGAAATTCATGGTCAAATTCTAAAGGATAAAACAGGACACAGGGTAAAATAATATTATTTCGGAATCAGAGTGTATATAAAATTATATGGAATAAATATTGGCTAAATTGCTGATCAATTGTTAAGGGCTTGCCATTTTGGATGGCCAAACGTGTACACGTTTACCAAGGCTATAGGGGAGATATTGCTTGGCCAACGGAGAGAAAACGTTCCGGTTGTCATCATTCGGCCCACCATGGTAACCAGCACATATCAAGATCCATTTCCTGGATGGATAGAAGGGGCGAGGTATGTTTGAGATCTACGCCTTACAAGATGATTTTTCTCAATGAATTTTATGTAATTAGTCAGTAAGCTAGCGGTCTACTTCCTGTATATGTCCAATATATATTACTGTACGAGTATAAACTAACTTGTGTTTACTTTTTCAGGACAATTGATGCTTTGATTGCTGCCTATGATGAGCAAGCGTTCCCATGCTTCTTAGGCGATCGTAGCAACATTATCGATGTGGTGAGTGATAAATGGCCATATTCAGATAAATAAGAATTTATGAAGAATAAAGGAATAGTGATCATTTACTAAGTCAATTTTGTTGAACACAGATTCCAGCAGACATTGTTATAAATGCTGCAATGGTAGCCATCGCTGTTCACTGGAACGAGGAAGTACAGGTCATTTACCACGTGAGCTCATCACTCCAGAATCCACTGTCCCTTTACTCGTTTGAAGATGCATGTTGGGATTACTTCTCTATTAATCCTCGTATGCTCGAAAATGGAAAAGCCCTCCCAAACAGAAGGCCATACTTGTTCAAGAATTTCTCATTCTTTCGTCTATGTCTGCTCCTGGTGTATAAGATACCACTAGAGGTAAGTCCATATAATCTTGTCAAACACATACACAAACCTGGCCACTATAATTTATACATGATCTCCCGTGACTTACAATTGTGGAAATTTTTTTCCTGCTCAACAGATGCTACACATTATAAGTTTATTATTATGTGGACTGTTTTCACGACATTATAATAAGCTTAACCGAAGATTCAATTTCTTGATGCTCTTGGTCAACCTTTATGCACCATATGCCTTCTTCAATGGACGGTGAGATCCATTTTCACATCTTTTTTATGAGTACCTGATTTCACGAGCATAGAAAGATTTTAATCTCAATTTTGAACGAGGCCAGTAGTAAAATTGCTCCATCCTTCACATTTCAAGACAATGGGGGAACACAAGTCTAATTACAGATAAGCCAATAGGAAAAATTAAAGGTTAAAATATGTGTGCACAAGGAACTATTTTTATGCCAGGGTCTACATCCCTTTCTTAGAGAACATAAAATATTCTTTAGTGACACTCGCTTTATGAAATTTGCTGCCAATTTTAGACTATATTTGTTAGATCACTATGACTCAAGTTGTTTGTTCTGATCCAGTTATAATAAAAATCTTAAACTATGTTATTAGTACATTTCATGATTGACCTACTTTAAGCGGGTGTACATTTTTCTGTGATTGCATATTCTACACCAAATTACTCTGGCACAATACATTAATTGTGGCTCTTGTACGAAAATCTTCGGATATTTTTCATTCTTGGTAAAAAAGGGTTTTGTCTATCTAGCCTACAAGCAATACCATAAATATATTTCACCATATTTCATCTCACATATAATATTTCCTATATTCTAGGTTATAAAATATGCGACATTTAGTCGAGCCATTTTAGTACTTTGTGGTGGTACGATTATATCATTTTAATAGAAAATTATGTTTTAATCGCAGAAAATAAACTTCAAGGCTAATATTTTTACAATTATCTTTTCCTATTGATTTTGGTTAGACAATATTCTGTCTTAACAATTAGTAATCTAAAATGTAGTACTATAATATCACAAACTATGGCTTTCACATGTGTACTTGTTTTCTAGATATCCTAGTACCACAAACACTAGGAATAAAATTCTCATAATTATATTACTATGATATTTCTGAAATTCATACTCTAACAAAGTTAGTTATTCAAAAAAATAAACCTCACATGCTTGAATGACATTATCGTATAATTCATCCCACTGTAGTATTGTTATAAAAACTAAGTATCCCAGATGGGGGAGTAGGATCATTGTGTCGGTTTGTTTCAGAAAAATAAAAAACCATATGTTAATTTTAGCGGAATGCATTCAAATATTTTTCCTATGTCAACTATGGGAAAAACTTTTAGATACATAGTTTAATTATTATCATATACCGATTATTACAGCGATGATTGTGGAAATGGTTAGGAAGATCCCATGATCTCCAAATGTCTACATGACAAAAAAATAGTTTTTCAGTGAATGCTACTCATCCTTAGTAGCTGTAGCCCATTTTATTACTAATGTATGTTAATTTTTATCATTCTAATATATTTGTAACATCATTTGCCATCCATTGTTTATCTTTGTCAAGCTTTGATGACACAAACTTAATGAGGTTGAGGAGCGAAGCTAATATGGACACCGGAGATGATAGCATATTTAACATGGATCCCAGCCGTGTTGATTGGCACTCGTATCTCGTTGAGGTGCACATCCCAGCTATACTAAAGTACACACGCAAGGAGAAAGCTGGCGGATGAAACATAATATCATCACAAGTTGCATCAAGGTTTAAGTTATGGTCGACATTGGTTATAAAATAAGTCAGGCTGACTATGCGTGTTACTATTTTTCTGAAACAAGTGTTATGTATCAACCCTCGCTATATATGATATGGTTTCCGGCTCACTTTCTCTGAGGTTCTCATAGGGGTGGGGTGTACGTTCATAGGAATGGGTGCATGTACGTGGTTTGAGCTTTACGATTGTACTCTGTCTCTTAAAAAAATACTCCTCTTCCAATCCCACATCGCATGGTACAGTCACAGCAAACTTCTCTTACCGCACGCGCCGTGTGATCCGAATCGTGTGGTTGGCTCGCCACCTTGCGTCCTACGCACTGGGTCGTCGCCCCATTTCTCTTCACCATCACTAGTGGAAACGAGGCCTTTGGTTGAGCCTGAAAATGGGCTTTAACACCGGTTCTTCTATGAACCGGTGTTAAAGGGGGGGTCTGTACCAGCGTGGCCCGTGCAGCAAAAAGGAGCCCCCCTTTAACACCGGTTCGTGGCACGAACCGGTGTTAAAGGCCCCTGCACCAGTGGCCCGCGCAGCCCCCCCCCCCCTTTAACACCGGTTCGTGCCTTGAACCGGTGTTAAAGAGGGGGGGCTATATAAGACAACGCAGCCCACACCCCACTCTTCCATTTTTTCACTATCTCATTTTGGAGCCTAGCAAGAGGGTGTGAAGTGTGCTAGTTTGTGTTTTTTTCGTATGCACAAGAGGTGTTCGGTGAAATGCCCGAGAGCTCAAAATAAGTTTTCTCGTTACTCTTTCCTTCTCGGTCGAGGTAGGCAACTATCCTTTCATGTGTCATTGATGTACTATATATATAAATGGTCATCTCCCTATTATTTTTTGATATATACTATATATTAATGCAGATGAACCGGCAATGGATGTACGGTGACTGCCGCACTTCCGAGTACATTACGGGCCTCCAAAATTTCATCGTTGTGGCTAATGCAAACCGTGGTCACAATGGTCTTATGTGTTGTCCGTGTGTTCACTGTCAGAACAAGAAAGACTACTCAAATACCAGAACCATTCACGCCCACCTGCTTCGATCCGGTTTCATGCCCAGCTATAATTGTTGGACCAAGCACGGAGAAAAAGGGGTTGTGATGGAAGACAACGAAGAAGAAGAGGATGATGACAACTATCATAATATGTATCCTGAATATGATGATACTGCAACGGGGGTAGATAATGAAGATCAAGAGGCAGCAGATGGGCCCGCTGATGACGATCTTGGTCGGGCCATTACTGATGCAAAGGAAGAATGTGAAACTGAAAAAGGAGAAGGAGAAGCTGGAGCAGATGTTAAAGGATCACAAAACATTGTTGTACCCAACTTGCAAAGATGGCCACAAAAAGCTAGGTACCACACTGGATTTGCTGCAATGGAAGGCAGAGAACGGTGTGACTGACAGCACATTTTCAAAGTTGTTGGTAAAAATGAAGAATCTTCTTCCAAGAAATAATGAGTTGCCCGACAGTACATACCAAGCAAAGAAGGTTGTCTGCCCTCTAGGATTAGACGTGCAGAAGATACATGCCTGCATTAATGACTGCATCCTCTACCGCGGTGAGAAGTACGAGAATTTGGATGCATGCCCGGTATGCACTGCACTGCGGTATAAGATCAGACGAGACGATCCTGGCGATGTTGACGGCGAGGCCCCTAGGAAGAAGGTTCCTGCCAAGGTTATGTGGTATGCTCCTATAATACCACGGTTAAAACGTCTCTTCAGAAAAAAAGAGCATGCCAAGTTGCTGCGATGGCACATGGAAGACCGTAAGAAATACGCGATGTTAAGACACCCCGCTGATGGGTCATAGTGGAGAAAAGTCGAGCGAGAGTACCCGGACTTTGCAGGTGACGCAAGGAACTTAAGGTTTGGTCTAAGTACAGATGGTATGAATCCTTTTGGTGAGCAGAGCTGCAGTCACAGCACCTGGCCTGTGACTCTATGTATCTATAACCTTCCTCCTAGGTTGTGTATGAAGAGGAAGTTCATTATGATGCCAGTGCTCATCCAAGGCCTGAGGCAACCCGGCAATGACATTGATGTGTACCTAAAGCCATTAGTTGAAGAACTTTTACAGTTATGGGCCAAACCAAGTGTACGTATGTGGGATGAGCACAAAGGGGAGCCATTTGACCTACGAGCATTGCTTTTCGTAACCATCAATAATTGGCCTGCTCTTAGTAACATTTAAGGGCAGACAAACAAGGGATACAATGCATGCACACACTGTTTAGATGAGACTGAAAGTGTATATTTGGATAAATGTAAGAAGGTTGTGTACCTAGGGTATCATCGATTTCTTCCGAACCTGCATCCAGTAAGAAAGAAAGGTCCGGAGGAAGCCTGTCCTCCGTACCGGTGAGGAGGTATTTAGTATGGTCAAAGACCTAGAAGTAATCTTTGGAAAAGGTCCTGGCAGTCTATCTGTTCCGAATGACGATGCCAGACACGCACCCATGT
Source organism: Avena sativa (assembly GCA_916181665.1). Lineage (NCBI taxonomy): Eukaryota > Viridiplantae > Streptophyta > Magnoliopsida > Poales > Poaceae > Avena > Avena sativa. Next base: position 576,094,248 of record OV702287.1, read on the forward strand.
GGAAGAAGCAATCTATATTTTGGGACCTACCCTATTGGAAAGTCTTAGAGGTCCGCTCTTCAATCGACGTGATGCACGTGACGAAGAATGTTTGTGTGAACCTGCTAGGCTTCCTAGGAGTGTATGGGAAGACAAAAGATACACCGGAAGCACGGCAGGACCAGCAACGTCTGAAAGACCCTGAAGAGCCTATGCATCCTGAGAACAAGAAGGGTAAACGATGCCACTTAACTCCTGCCAGCTACGCTCTTACCAAAGCAGAGAAGGAAATCTTTTTTGAATGCCTGAGCAGTATCAAGGTCCCGTCTGGCTTCTCGTCGAATATAAAGGGAATAATAAATATGGCAGAGAAAAAATTCCAAAACCTGAAGTCTCATGACTGCCACGTGATTATGACACAATTGCTTCCGATTGCATTGAGGGGGCTTCTACCTGAAAATGTTCGAGTACCCATTGTGAAGCTATGTGGATTCCTCAATGCAATATCTCAGAAGGTAATCGATCTAGAAAGCCTACCAGGGTTACACACAGATGTGGCCCAATGTGTTGTCAGCTTTGAGTTGGTGTTCCCACCATCCTTCTTCAATATTATGACGCATCTCCTGGTTCACCTAGTAGAAGAGATTGCCATTCTCGGTCCTGTATTTCTACACAATATGTTCCACTTTCAGAGGTACATGGGAGTCTTAAAGAAATATGTTCACAACCGTGCTAGGCCAGAAGGAAGCATCTCCAAGGGCTATGTAACAGAGGAGGTCATTGAGTTCTGTGTTCATTTTATTCCTGACCTTAAGGCGATTGGTGTTCCCGAATCACGACATAAGGGGAGACTGCGTGGAAAAGGCACCCTAGGATGTAAAGCAATGATATATAGGGACGGACATTCTCTCCATCGAGCACACTACACGGTTTTACAAAGATCTATCTTGGTTGCCCCGTATATCAATGAACACAAGAATTTAATACGCCTCAAACACCCGGGGCAGTCTGATGAATGGATTATAAGTGAACACATGGCGAGTTTTGGCGGCTGGCTGCAAAGACTTCTCACGAATAACACCACTGTTGGGGATCAGCTGTACTTGTTGGCCAGGACACCATCTTCGACTGTATGTACTTTCCAAGGGTACGAGATAAACGGGAATACATTTTACACGATAGGCCAAGATAAAAAGAGCACCAACCAAAATAGTGGTGTCCGCTTCGATGCAGCAAAAGACAATGGGCAAAAGACCACGTATTATGGTTCATAGAGGAGATATGGAAACTTGACTATGGACCTAATTTTAAGGTCCCCTTGTTTCGATGCAAATGGGTCAAGCTAACAGGAGGGGGGGGGTTGAGGTAGACAAGAAGTACGGAATGACAATGGTGGATCCCAACAATCTTATGAAGGTAGACAAGAACTTAGACAAACCATTCGTCTTAGCCAATGATGTGGCTCAGGTTTTCTATGTGAAGGACATGTCTACCAAACCGAAAAAAAGAAAAAATAAGCAAACAGATACATCACACGATGAGCCAAAGCGTCACATAGTTCTTTCAGAGAAAAGAAACATCGTGGGAGTGGAGGACAAGACAGACATGTCAGAAGATTATAATAAGTTTGATGAAATTCCGCCCTTCAGAGTGAAGACTGACCCAACCATCCTGTTAAACGGTGTTGATACTCCATGGTTACGGCCGACGCGATCATAAGATTGACTATATGTATTAATTGAGCCATTTTTGGCACACATATGTATCTCAACATGGAAATCAATGTCATATTTCTTCTATTAACAGTATATGTATTAAATGAGCCATTTTTCTTCCTTCTATTTCTTCCCTCCATTTTTCTTCTTGCCATTTTTTCCAGCCATTTTTCTTCCCGCCATTTTTCTTTCCGCCATTTTTCCCGCCAGTTCTTCCCGCCAGTTCTTCCCCCCAGTTCTTCCCGCCAGTTCTTCACTATATATATATGTAGGGTTGGCCTCCATTGTCATTGCACATCTCTAGACTCATATCTGCAACCTCATCACTCTTTCCCAAGCCTTCTTCGTGGATCGGCGTGAGAGGGCGCTCGCCAGGCATGAGGAGGATGGCCCACCTCCTCCGAACTTCAACGAGGCCGGCCGTCGGCTATGGTGGCGCGGTCAGACTCTCCAGAGCGTCATGGCCTATGACACTGCCGCCGACTCTAACCCCCATCTGCGCTACCCTCAAGTCCAGCCCACGCGTACTCAGCCTTCAAGGTTCAATTATGGTGACCCCGACGACGACAACGATGACGGCGGCGGTGAGTACGACGACTATAGTGGCGAGTATTACAGGTGTAGGCAGGAGCATGACTGAATCACTCCAACATTCCGAAACAAGTTTGGCCTATTGTTACTTAATCTGGCCATGTATCTTAATTTTCCGTTCTTTGATGTATCTTAATTTTCAGTCGTGCTTTATGTAACTTACTATTAGTTGCATTCTGTATTTTAATTCCAGTTCTATCTCCTTCACAAAATGACCTATCTCATTCGAGGTTTCTTGGCTTTTGGGTCAAATGACCAATGTTATGGCTAGAATCAAGGCATAGTTTGTGATAATATGGCCATATTGTGCATACATGTGCATCATGGCATGGCAACAATGTTGCAAGAGGAAGTTTTCCTTTTTATCGCACCAAAAAGGCATTTTCCATTTTCCAATCATAAAAAACAGACGGTTTTGTGAAGCAACCACCAAATGGCTAATTCAAAAAACCACCACCACATTTTACAAAAATACTAGACCACCTTATATGGACAATGTACCAACAGGGGGATCTGAAACCTTTCCGTCCACCTCTGGTGAAAAAGACAAATTCCTGCCGAATCCGTAGGAAGTGGGTCAGATATGAACTACAGGTACATGATACGATGCTCATGATTTTTTACAAAAATCATTTTTAGGTTCACAATATGCTATTTTTATCAAAAATCCAATGCAAGTTGAGCGAGGCTTTGTCAGATTCAAGTGTATACAAAAGATGCGGCATTTAAATATCCAATCAATACAAAAATGTTAATACAAAATAAAATATGATTTGCTCTAATAAAATAGGGTTAGATTCCTTTTTAGATGCTTAATATTTCTTATGTTCAAAGTTTTAGGATTTGACAATTTATTTTTGTTTGAATTGAATAATCAAAATTTATATGTAAGTGATATTTTTGAAAATTTTCATCTAAAGTAAATATATAAAATGTTTTTACATGAATGGATAGATATTATTTTTCTGAAAATTATGATATATTATTCATATTTTTCTGAGTTGAAATGAATAAGATATGAATTTTCTAAATTCATATCCTATTTTTTGAATTATAAATGCCCCCACCCTTTAATGCATGAAATAAATGCCCCCCTTTAACACCGGTTCATGGCTAGAACCGGTGTTAAAGAGGGGGGGTGCGGGCGCAAAACAAATTCCCCCCCTTTAACACCGGTTCCAGCCACGAACCGGTGTTAAAGGGGGGGTGCGGGCGCGAAACAAATTCCCCCCTTTAACACCGGTTCCAGCCACGAACCGGTGTTAAAGGGGGGTTATAACGCGCGCCTTCCCCTTCCTTCTTCCCCCAGCCAGATCAAAAGCGCGCGCGCAGAGGAGAGCCGTCGCCGCCCTCGCCGTCACCATCCCGCGGGAGCGCCGTCGCCCCCCTCCCCGCGCGCGAGCCATCGCCGTCGCAGTCGACGCCCCCCGTCGTGCCAGCACCGTCCGCCACCGCGCGCGCCCGCGTCGGCCGCCACCCCCGTCGCCGCCGCTCGGATCCGCCGCGCGCCAACACCGCGCGCCAAAAATCATGTATATATATTGTTGTGTATGAATAATTTTATTTGTGTGTAATTGCATATATATATTGTTGCATATATGTTGTATATATTGTTGCATATATGTATATAATTAGTTATTAGTATTTTATAAGTGTGTAGTTTAGTGTGTATTATTAGTAGTTTAGTGTTAGTATAAGTTTAGGGTTTATTTAGTTTAGGGTTATTATTTTAGGGTTTATTTAGTTTAGGGTTATTAGTTTAGGGTTATTAGTTTAGGGTTATTTATTTAGTTTAGGGTTATTTAGTTTAGGGTTATTTAGTTTAGAGTTATTTATTTAGTGTAGTTTAGTGTATTTAGTTTAGGGTTATTTAGTGTATTTTATAGTTAGTATTAGTTTAGGGTCGTCACCTCGCTGCTCTGCAAGCGCCGCCGCTGGCCGTCGTCGTTAACGTCTCTCCGGTGACCCCTAGGTAGTGGCGCCGCCCGTTTTAGGTAGGCCGCATCACGCTGAGGCGAACCCGCTACCTCGCGCACCCCAGGTCGCTCTCCAGCACCGCCAGCCGCCGCTTTCTGGAGCATCCTCCGGTCAGCCACTGTAGCTAGCCCCTCTCATATGCATCCGGGATTTCTCCGAATTAGGGTTTGGACCCCTCGGAACCCGTTTAAAATGATCAAGCATCCTTAGGGTTTTAATTTCATTTGAGTATTTATTTGTGTATTTTTGTATGAATAATATGTATATTTGTGTATGAATCCAAGTCCACTTGAATGTTTACTCTCTTACTCTAGATAATATTATTGTTTTAGAAACTATGGATCCACTTAGTAGAAACCTTGAAGAAGAAAAAATAATGGAGAACATTATCGATGAGGACACCTCACAATATCTGAACTTGGAGGGACATGATGACAGCTCAAGTAGTCATGGAGAAGATGAAGACTCCGGTGAACGCAATTTAGTGATTACAAAGTCTGGCGAGGTATATGTATTGATTAAGCCTCTGCTGACTTCCACCAACAATCTTCTTCTACATGTATTAATTAATGCTTATTTCTTCTTTTAGCCCTCTGGATCGACCAGCCAGCAACCATCTTCTTCTACGAAAAAGAGCAAGCGAGGCGCGAGCCAGCGGTTGAAAGATCGTGCAAAGTTCATGATCGAAGCAGTCCGTGTTGATGGCAGGCCGATGGAGCCCAAGAAGGCCGCAGACAAATTTGTACGTCAGGCTGGAGTTCTTGTTAGGGACCAAATCCCAATCATAATTGAATATTGGAATAAGCCGAAGAAGGGCGACGATACCTTTGTCGATGAAAGATCCAAAGAAACGCTTTGGAATTCGCTGTTGGTAAATTTCACCCTTCAACCAGAGGACGATGAAAACAAACCGGTTATAAAGGAAAAGGTCAAAGAGTGGACTCTAAAGAAGATGGCTGACGCTTTCCGCAACTGGAAGACAAAATTGAACAAATTTGTCAAAGCTCGCGAGACTCCAGATTTCGAAGACGCATATTATGCGAAGATAAGACCTCACTGGCGCGAATTTGTGGCATACAAGGAAGGTGCTATAGCTACAAAGAGGTCAGAAACCAATACGCTAAATGCCCAGAAGAAGGAATATCACCAGAGGACAGGGTCAGGTGGCTACATATCTCAGAGGCCTAAGTGGGAGGAAGCTGAGAAGGCCCTGCGCGACAGAGGGATCACACCCTAGACACATGGGTGGGACCTACGTGCAAAGACTTGGTTCTACGGAATCGGGGCAAGGTTGAACCCAGAAACAGGATTGTGTATCTTCCCAACCCTCCTTGCCAAACCCGTCACTGAACTCATCACGGCATACGAGGAAACAGCCGCCAGGACCTTCCATCCCGACAGAGAGAATGACCAGCTCACACGCGCCATCGGTAAAAAAGAACACCCTGGACATGCACGAGGCACAGGGGGTATGACATGGAAGAATGGGTTTGCCGAGTGGAGCTACTCTTACAGATGGCACAGCAGAAAAGAAAAAGAGCGTACAGAGCGGATGACACAGATAGAACATGCACTTGTGGCGCTGCAGGCGCAAGTGAATGCACAACAGAGCCATCAATCTACCGGCCCATCTCAGCGGCACGAAGAGCCTGCATTGGAAGCTGCCGGCGGCCCAGACTCGGCACGGAAAAGCAGCGTGGCTTCCACAGAGAACGTGCAGCCCACGCTTGAAATGGCGGGTCCTCGATACCCCGTGGATGAGATCACGGAGAGCGAACACGCTGAGCTGCATGTGAGATTAATGGGCTTATCCATTAAGGTGGTTGTCGGCTATGCCTTACCTCCTGTAGCTGGTGGAACTTACCACTGCCGACCGATTCCAGATGGCTATGCTATTGTCGGGGTGGATGAGGTTGTGAAGGAATATGAGAAAGCATAGCTTGACCATGCTACAGGTGAAGGGGAAACTCAACTCAAATTTGAAGTGAAAACAACCATTCTTTGGAAGAAGGAACACATCGTGCTTCCAAATTGGAGGCCACTGGCACCCCCGCCGTCTCCGCAGCGTCAGCAGTCTGAGTCGCTTCAGCCATCTCCTGCGCGGCAGCCATCTCCGGCGCTTCAGCCATCTCCTGCGCGGCAGCCATCTCCGGCGCGCCAGCCATCTCCTGCCCATCAGCCATCTCCGGCGCTTCAGCCATCTCCTCAGCGTAAGCAGAAGAGCACTGCCACGAAGAGCATCACTAGCACTGCCACAAAGAGTTCAAAAAACTACGTCCCGCAGCCTTCCGCCAAGCCATTGCCGGTTTTACCGTGGAATCGCAGCGACGAGGAGACCAATAGGATCTCGGAAGAAGAGGTCAAGAAATTCTTTGCACCTAGACGGGCCGAGCCAAAGGAGAAAATAGATCCGGCGGTGGTGGAGAAGTTTTACAAAAATCTTTTGAAACCTGAAACCCCACTTGTGCCGGACTACGAGCCCCATATTTTGAAGGCGGATGCAAGGCGCCGTAGGGAGACTGAAAGTAGCAGTCGTGCGGCACCCCAGAACACAGTTCCCATGCTCGGAGAGCAGGAAAACCAATCATGCGCCCCGCTCCAAGTGTTCGACACACGGGACGCTCCTCCCGTAAATGATTACGAGGCAGAGCTACAAAGAAAGGCCGATGAGATGGGGATGACTTACATTGCATACTTGAACATCATGGGAGACAACTTGCCCAAATGCGATGCCAACCCCATACAGCCATGGAAGTATGGGAAGAATCTCGTCAAGAAAGAGGAGCTCAAGAATCTACCAACAAAGATGCGAAGATTGCACAAGTGGTACCTTGATTTCTGCAGGACGAGAAAGGAAGAATGGATCACGGCGCATATAAGAGATGATATTTTCTTGTGCGGAGACGACGAGCTCGACTTTAACATTGAAGACTTGCATTTTCTATTCAATCAGAAGGAACTCGACAAAGCTGCCATCCGCCTTTATTGTGTGTAAGTACTATTTCTGTATTTTCTATCTCATCTCATTCACTTCATTAATTGCATGTATATATATATGCTCACCATATATGTATATACTATTATGCAGGAAAAAGGTTATGGAATGCATGAAAGGAGGATCTTTTGACATTGGGTTCGTTGACCCAAATAGAGTTCATGAAGAAGTGGTAAGAACCAAACCCGGGCAAACAGAAGATTTATTGCTAAGGTCTTTACTGAGACAGCAAACCAAAAGGGAAATACTATTGTCTTACAACTTCTTGTGAGTAATGTTACCCTCTCTTGTACACATTCTGTTTCGGCTTACTCGATGTTAAGTGTAACTGATGATGAGTTATGCGTGCGTAGGTTCCACTTTATTCTGCTAGTCATTCAACCTGACTCAGGAAAAGTCCTTGTCATGGACTCGTTACGAAAAGAAAAAGAGCTATGGGCAGACTTTAGAGAGATGCTCCAGAGGTAATTTCAATCATATTATCGCACTAGATTGGCAACTTTCGTGACAACAAGTAATTAATTACTCCTTTATCTATTTTCTTTGCCGGACAGGGTTTGGAAAAGGTTCACGGGCAGGGCCGTGGGTAAATGGTCAGAAGAACTAAAATTTGTAGACCAAAATGTAAGTAATACTAGCTAGCTAGGTCTGCGTATCTCTTTGATTCTGCTTCCAATTCCATTATATCATGCTTTATTTATTATTATTTTGATTGAACTCTCTATTCTCGTAAAGTGCGCGCATCAGGGACACGACAATAACTTATGTGGGTACTATGTTTGCGAGTTCATTCGCAACACGATATGTGCGACGGGCCAAGCCGCACTAGAACAATTTAGAGTAAGTAAAAAAAGTACACAACATTATTTTATTACTATCAATTGTGTTGAGTTTTATTCTTATATATATATTGACCCCATTCTTCATATATATTCAGATCGAACGGATGCGGGACCAACTCCTACCATTTGACCGCATACGAGCCATTCAAGAGGAATTGGCGGGGTTCATGCTTGATGAGGTCGTCACGCCTGGCGGAGCACTCTTTAGATATCCACCAAAATGAACGTTGTATATGTGCTTGAACGTGTTTGTCTTGTACTTGATGCTTCAACGTTTACGGAGAATACCACACAATGACGATGTTGTGTATAATAATAGTTGCTTAATTATTCATGTACTCGTATGTACCGATGACGATGTATATGTATACCCCTCACGATCGATTCCCCCTCCCCCCCTCCCCGTCCCCGCCGCGCCGCAGAAATACGCCCAGAACGGGGCAGGGGCAGAACTCTGCCGCCGCAGAGATTTAGGCCGTTTTCCTGCCGCGGCAGAGATTTATCTCCTTTTCCTGCCGCGGCACAGAACCTTTAACACCGGTTCGTGTTATGAACCGGTGTTAAAGGGGGGGGGGCTGAGCCCTGCGGCAGCCCCACGTGCGCCACCCATTAACACCGGTTCGTATAAGAACCGGTGTTAAAGGGGGGCCCCTCTAACACCGAACCCTCAACAGCGGTTCTACAACCGCTGTTAGAGGGCCCTCCAGACCGGTGTTAGAGGGGGGGTGTGTGCACTAGTGCATGTTACCCCGTTTCTCACCATAATCCTCTCTCCCGTCTTTTGCTCGCGATGCATCTCTCTCCACCGCCTATATTTAATCTATGCGCGCACATACTACAAACCCTATGATATTTAATCCATGCGCGCACAAATATAATGGACACGAAAAGACTGTACCATATCAACATACAACTCTTATGAACCAAAGACGTTCAACCACTCAATCTAAGAACAAAGAAACTATGCAAACATGGCATAGATCATAGGATTATAACTTATAGCATCAAACACCATGTTTACATAGGAAGCACCTCAGTGCGCTGATAAATAGGAAGCACCTCACTGCGAGAGCGCATAAAAAACAACCAGGTGTACCGTGAAAAATCATCAATGAACAAAATATAGTATCGATGGCCCCCTTTTGAAGAAAAGGGAGCTGGACCCCAAACATCTGAATGAACTAAATCAAAAGGTCGCTGAGATACAGACACTCTAGTAGGATAGGGAAGCTGAATCTGTTTGCCTAACCTACAACCCTGACACGAATGTAAAGACACATCTCCTGAGACAGACCACAGAAGACCACGACGAACTAATGACGATAAACGGGAGCCACAAAGATGATCCAACCGATGATGCCACTGCTGAAACGAGCCGGTGACAGAAGCAGCAACCGCAGGAGAACTGGCAGAGGAAGTGTCAGCGGAAGGAATGCGAAGCCAGTCTAACTCCCATAGCCCCAGAGACTCAATGATGCGAGGGCCAGCTCCAACCAGAGCCTGTGTACGACGGTCCTGAACAGCACAAGAATCAGCGTCAAGAATGACATGACAACCAGAATCAGTAAGCTGACTAGCAGAGAAAAGGTTCATCTTAAGACTGGGAACATGAGAAACATCAGGAACAGAGAAAGAGGAAGTAGAGAGGGTGCCTCGACTAGAAACAGGAAGCGAGGTACCATCAGCCGTGGTAACACGGACATGAGAATTAAGAGAGCGAAGAGCAGAAAGAATAGAAGACGCAGAAGTCATATGAAAAGAAGCTCCAGAATCCAGATACCACGGGGATGACGTACCTGACTGTGTAGAAGGTGGTGGTCGCGCGGTGCCAGAAGAGCTAGGCACAGAACCATCAGTACTCGTCGAGGAAGATCCTATAGCAGCGAGCAGACTACGAAGACCACGGATAATATCCTGATCAGACAGTGCAGCAGCAGGAGGTCCAGAAGCCACAACAGAAGATCCTGAAGAACCAGCCTGCCGACGAGCAAGGTACTGCTATCGTAAGCGGGGATCCCTCGTCCAGCAGCCAGAGATATCGTGGCCAGGCTTGCCACAATGGGCACAAGGAGGACGAGAACCACGAGGCTGCTGAGGCTGACTCTGACCCTGAGTCGGCGGAGCAGAGAGTAGCGGCGGTGCTAGAGACCGTGACGAAGCCGGCGGCACAGGGGGACCACGAGCAGCAAGAACAGATGGAACCTCAAGAAGACCAGCACCATGAAGACGATTCTCCTCAGCACGAAGCTCAGCCAGTACCTCAGAGAGTGGAACCCGACCACGAGCAAGCAGCTGGGCACGACGCGGTTCAAAGTCCTTGCGGATCCGTGACAAGAACTCAAAGACGTGCTAAAACTCCAGATCCGCGCGCACAATCAGACAGCAGGGACAGGTGTTACACACAGCTGTACGAAGAGAGTCAAGCTGACGCCAAATAGCAGCACTCTGAGTATAGAACTCATCAATAGTGGAATCACCCTGCTTAAGATCATGCTCCTGACGAACCACAGACAGATAAAGAGCATCTCCAGACGGCTGATAGCGCTGACGAATAAAAGCCCACTGAGCAGCAGCAGTGGGAAGACCCATGAACTCAGCAGCATACTGAGGCAGAACACTGGAAGTGAGAACAGCAGCAGCACGAGCATCCTCATCTATCCAATGAGTGTAGTCAGCCAGATCCAGCTGGTAGGTCGCAACAGCAGTAGAATGCTCCTGGACCTTCCGATCATAATCATCCCGAGCAGTATCATCAGCACTCTGGGCTGCATCCTTGACCGCCTGAGTGGCATCGGAGGCAAGGGCAATGGGCGTCGGTGCAATAGGCGCCGTAGGCGCAACGGGGCGCGGTGGACAGGAGACCTCACCGGAAAGCACACCCGAAAGGCGAAGACCGCGCATATGGACACACATGAAGACAGCAAAATCAGGATAATTCGCGCCATAAAAATCACCGGGCAGCGAGGAATCGCAACATAGCCAGACGAGGAAGACATAGCTCTGTCGATTTTTTTTCTCAGATCCGATCTAGATCGGACGAAAACTGGTCGGCCGGGCGCGGCAGCGGAGAGCTGGGGCGAGCGGCTGGAGGAGGCGGCGGTGGCGGCGACGGCGGACGGGCGGCCGGAGGAGACGGCGACGGAGGCGGAGGCGGCGGCGGACGGAGACCACAAGCTAGCGTTCTGCTATTTTGGCCCCTACCAAATCCTGAGAAGCATCAATCCAGTGGCGTATGAAGTAGCATTGCCGAGCACTTCTCGCATTCATCCTATTTTCCATGTCTCCCAGCTGAGGAAGGCGCTCCTGCCAGGTACTCTAGTTTCTGTTCAACTCGCAGTTGTGACTGACCAAGTTGTTACCCCTGTCAAGATATTGGCGTGTCGCTGGAAACGTGGTCCACATGGTCGCAAAGCGCAAGTGCAGGTTCAATGGTCTGACCCCGCTGTTCTGGACATCACCTGGGAGAATGAAGATGAACTACGGCAGCGGTTCCCTGATGCAACGGCTTGGGGACAAGCCATCTCTCAAGGGAAAGAGGATGTCAGGGCCCAACCACCACTGAAGAAGGGGACACGGACGTCGCTACAAGGCCGGCCAGGCCCAAGTGCTTCATCCAGCCCAACAGAAGGTTCCTAGGCCCTGATTGGACCGTGTAACCGTACCAACATCCATAAGACGAGGGGACGGACAGGAAGTCGGCATCCTCGGGATCACGGCTCTGGCGACGGCGATGGTGGTGTTCTTATCTCCTGTAATAGATTAGCGATCTCTCTTGCAACTCGAGCTTGTAATCCCAGATACAGTACCGGAATTCCTAATCGAGTGTGAGATAGTATCAGGAGCCTAACATGCCGGTGGCCATTCTCGCTGTAGGCTGAGCACATGGAGAATTTATGGAAGATGATCTTCAACTTCTGAAACGAACAAACATTCCAATCTCCGGCTAGCGTCCTCATTTGCCTAAAAGCCGTTGATGGTGATAGGCCAGCGGATGTGCTCCTGGTGCCAGGACAGGACACAAGCTGTTGCACGTCGATGGATAGTAGGCACAAGCAGACATCGGACATCCTCCTGGTTTTTTCTGAAGTAGCATGCACAAGGAGCAGGCAGCAGTTACTAACGATGGGCGTTGTGCTGTTTTTATCTCCTTGCGGTAAATAATTAACGACCTGAATTAGCAGTTGTTATGTTTAATACTTGAATTAGCTAGGTTTCATTTAATTGCTGAATTTTCTGGACTTTATCTATTGACATCATGTAAAATTCGTGGCGCTTGTCATGTTGTTACCACACAAAAAACTAATCATGTCTATGTAGGATTGCAGATTCACCTGATAACGTATCATATTTGTTTAATTGTTTTGCTAAAAAGTTCTGGAATATAGGGAGCATACCTGTGGTTTATTTTTCATCACGTGCAATAATTAGGGTTGTATTCTGATGTAGAATCTTTCTAAAAATATATAGAATCCTATTATCAAATGTAGGTTGTTGATGACTGTAATATATACCCCATGTCATAAATTATAATCCTTCTTATCTCGATACATCGTTTTTGTCATCAGTAACCTTTGTCACGCAAAACGGTAACCTTGCCAACCCTGATTCATGAAAAATAACATTTTCTCCATAGTGAAGCACCGAATGATGTGCTAGGGGACAAGAGTCCGGAGATGACATGCACAACGTATAGATGAGAAGGGGGTGTGCCACCTTTGTTAATTACAACTCCGTGGAGTTAAGAGTCAGAGTAGAGATAGAGCATGCACGAAGTGTTAATCAAGAAAAGTACATGGGTGGCGCCCACCACCATTACAAGTCCGCATAATTACAAGTCGGTGTAGGAAGGAGTTTACCAGGTGATGTATTAGCATGATGACCAAACTTAACGTCCCGGGATTGATCACGTTCCACATGACCGCCATCTACAATGGTAGCAAAGAGGATAAGTGGCAACACAGAAGCGTTGCTAGGGTGTAGGAAAGTAGAATGATTTATTTTTGCCGGTGCAACGCACGGTAAATTTACTAGTTACTTATAAGACAGCTAGTCGATTCCACCTGGAAAACCAACACCGAGACCACCAAGATCCTTGATCCAAAGAATTGTTTTCCTAGCTGCATGCACAACAGGCACCACTGTTTCTTATCAACGGGTTTTCTTCCGCTCACTCTCTCTCTCTCTCTCTCTCAGTTTGAAGCATGAAGACACCAAATAATTAGGAAAAATAAGAGATATAGATACAAAGCTGTTGTGGAAGAACGTCAACTTTGATTCACCTAGGCATAGTGATCATGTCCTAATCAACTTATTATGCATTCATGTAAAGTATGAACCGAGTACTCCCGAAAACACGTGCATCCACAACAATGTCACAAATTAATTATGAGAGCGACTAGCGCGCGCTACGCGCCGTGAGAACGCGCGAGCGACCTGCCGTGCGTATCCGACACGTGTCGTCGCGGAATCATCCCGGGAAACTGCTCGCGCAGATGTCGCCGGTTTTTTCTCTTTTCCGGTTTTTTCTCTTTTCGGTTTTTTCTCTTTGTACGCTGTTGTCCGCTCCACACGTTAGGTATAAACTTTCTCTCACTTCCTCTCACTTCCGTTTTTAGTGTGTTTTCTTTTTCATTATTGTTTATTTTTATTCTTCTCTTTTTCATTTTTCGTTCATTTTTATTACCTTTTTTTTCTCTTTACGGGCAATGGAGATTTTATGGGGTGTAATGGGAGGGGTCTGGTTTGTACAACACAATGCATTGACTTTGAACGGATTACAGTAATGCAATGCATTTGTATATTAAGAGCAGTACACAGACGATTCAGCGCAGCAGAATGTATTGACTTTGAACGGATTACAGTAACACAGTGCATTTGTATATTAAGAGCAATACATAGATGTATTTCGGAGTGTCTTGTATTTCGGAGTGTGTGTTGCGGGCTCCGCCCGTGGCACGGAGCCTTTGGCTGCTCAAGCTTTCATATAGATCTTGAAGCGCCGTGTATTTCGGAGCCCCGTGTATTTCGGAGCGCCTTGTATTTCGTAGTGTGTGTTGCGGGATCCGCCCGCGGCACGACGCCTTCGCAGCATCAAGCATTCATATAGATCTTGAAGCGCCGTGTATTTCGGAGCGCCGTGTATTTCGGAGCGCCTTGTATTTCGGAGCGTCTTGTATTTCGGAGTGTGTGTTGCGGGCTCCGCCTGTGGCACGGCGCCTTCGGCGCATCAAGCATTCATATAGATCTTGAAGAGCCGTGTATTTTGGAGCGTCGTGTATTTTGGAGCGCCTTGTATTTCGGAGTGTGTGTTGCGGGCTCCGCCCATTGCACGGCGCCTTCATCGCATCAAGCATTCATATAGATCTTGAAGCGTCGTGTATTTCGGAGCGTCTTGTATTTCGGAGCACCTTGTATTTCGGAGTGTGTGTTGTGGGCTCCGCCCGTGGCACGGTGCCTTCAGCGCATCAAGCATTCATATAGATCTTGAAGTGCCATGTATTTCGGAGCGCCTTGTACTTCGGAGTGTGTGGTGCACGAAAAGAAACATATTTGACAGTCCGCACATCACTATATTGTAGCACACGAGATGCAGCACACACGGGCAGTGCATACGCATGTCTTGCACAGTGCGTTAGGATAACCAGCAGTGCATACGCCTCTCACGAGCAGTGCATTCCCGAGATCCAATGCATGGGTGAGGCCTCATTCAATATATTCCTTCTTCCACGAAAAGAAACCAATCCTTCTTCTTCTGTCTAGAGCAAAAGAAAACAATCTATTGAATAGCGATGGATTTTACTAGATCTGGTTCCTCGATCAGTCACGTTGGGGAGGACCTAGATTTGGTGCAGGAGATTGTTTTAAGGTTAGCGTCTATGAAATCTTTGATCCATTGCAGTATCCTCAACAAAGCTTGTTATACTGCACTCAAGGAGCCTGGATTTCTTTCGCGATATATGAAGAAAAATTCGCCATCATGCCTACGATTTCTTGTTGATTATCATTGGATGCCTGAGGTTGGTAATAGGCTACAAGAGCTTGAATATTCAGGTCTTTCCACATGGTTCTAGAGATCCTGGGAACTATGTTAATTATCCTTCCAGGTCTCCCAATTTGTTCACTTTCCTTGCCTCACCTGTTACACAAATGGCATCAATGTCGAAGAGTGATACAGATCATTCATATGGGCAATTTTGTTTGATTCCAAGTGCTACTAGCTCAGGAATGACATTCTTTCGTTGAAATATATTCAATGCTTGCAAGGTTTCACATCATGGTGTTACTGCTAATACAACATCTGGCATATTTGTGCATGTCTGTGTTCAGCAAAATGGTCAATGGGAGATGCATATTTCTGATCCAATTCCTGTGCCAACACCAACCACGTACCTTAGTCATCCTGAAGGAATCCTGATAGGCAAAGACTTGTTTATGGCGTATGTTGTAGGGCTTCTTCTGTGTTACAACATATCCACACATTTAACTTCTGTGATACAATTCCCTGAATCAGTCAGGTTGACAACAACGGATCAGAGGAATTATTGTATTTCAGAGGATAGATCAAGAAGCATTTTACTAGCTGCCTTTTCTAGTGATGGTATACTTACAACTTGACTCCTTGACTACAACAATGGTCAAAATAAGTGGATCATCCAGACAATGTTAGATCTGCCTGTTGCATGTAGAACTGCTTTTGGCTAGGATATTGAAGACTACTGGAAGGAAAGACTTGGTAGTATATGTGAGAGTTGCAATCTCTCAGTTTGTGGTGTGTTGCGTGTTATAACAATGTCAGCCGATGGTCGCTATGTTCTGATGACAGTTGATTTTGATGTAGGCTTATTCTGTGCAGACATGCTGAAGAAGACTGTATCCGTTTTATCTAAGTTATCTACACCATTAGTTGTCCGTACTGCTTTTGCAATGTTTGAACCCTAGCCACCTGCTCTATAGTGATTGACCGAAATGCAATCAAAATTAAATATCTCTTTGTAATGTGAGTACTCTAAGGCTTTTGTTGCTTCTTGTGATCTTCTTGCACTATATGTTGCGTCCAATTATGTACTATGTTTCTTTTTATAATCTTCTTGCATTGTATGCTAAATTTGGCATCCTAGTAATGCCATGGTAATTGCTAATCGATGCAGTGCAAGTATCAGCCAGAGAAATGCATATATGAATATATGAGCAGTGTACATAGATTGCACAATCGTTTTTGCTACTAAACTAAAGGCAGCACAAGTAGTTTGAGTACAAGGAAGTGCACGAGGGGGTTAACTAGCGCAGTGTTTCATACTAAACTAATTTGGCTACATCATCTCATAGAGTTTTGCATATATGAAAATAATGGCAGTGAAGGTAGAGTACACGGTCGTAGCACATTAGGAATTTCAAGGTACGACAGTTCATGTAGCTGAGGAAGCGCAGTGCTTTGAACATAAACCACTGTACCTGCAGCATTACATAGAGCAGTGCAATTGTCGAACTAAAGGCAGTGCACTAAGGATAAATAGGGCATTTCTTCGAAAGTACAAAGGTGTATCTTTGTAGAAAACAGTTTTCTATATGACTATACAGGAAGTGCACTTAGAGTGCAGGGTCGACGTCGTGCCGCATTCGTTAGGGGCTAGTTCAGTGACGCCTGAATTTCTAGGTAAGGAAGTGCATGTGGCTGATGAAGCGCAGTGCTTGGAACAGAGACCAGTGTACCTGCAGCATTACATAGAGCAGTGCAATTGTCGAACTAAGGGAAGTGCAAGTAGTCTGAGTATAGGACAGTGCACGCAGTATAAATAGGGCAGTTCTTCGAAAGTACATAGGTGTATCTGTGTAGAAAGCAGTTTTCTATATGACTATACAGGTAGTGCACTTAGAGTGCAGGGTCCTGCCGCATTCGTTAGGGGCTAGTATAGTGACGCCTGAATTTCTAGGAAAAATGCCCGTGCATTGCAACGGGAGGAAAAAATCTGCCATCATCCCATCAAACCACTTTCTCCATTCCATAAACCCACATGCTAGGGCATGCTTGATGGTGGAGGCCCACACCTCCGGGCGCTTGAAGACCACAAGTGCCGCCTCTCCTTGGGGATGGCGACTTGAAGACCACAAGTGCCACCTCACCTTGCGAATGACGATGCGGACCACGAGAACTACCGAGGTGAACGAGATTCTCGCTGCCGTAATATTTAGTGGAAAGAAGATTAGTTTGGTTTTTTCTTGACCTTATAAGAATGTAATGTCGGAACATGTCAGCAGCTGATGTTCTGCACACGCATGCACGCACACACGTAGGCAGGCACGCATTTCATAGTAAACTAATTTGGCTGCATCATCTCACAGAGTAGTGCACATATGAAAATAATGGCAGTGCAGGTAGAGTACACGGTCATAGCACATTAGGAATTTCAAGGTACGATAGTGCATGTAGCTGAGGAAGCGCAGTGCTTTGAACAGAAACCACTGTACCTGCAGCATTACATAGAGCAGTGCAATTGTCGAACTAAAGGCACTGCACTCTGGATATAGGGCATTTCTTCGAAAGTACAAAGGTGTATCTGTGTAGAAAGCAGTTTTCTATATGACTATACGGGCAGTGCACTTAGAGTGCAGGGTCGACGTCGTGCCGCATTCGTTAGGTGCTACTTCAGTGATGCCTGAATTTCTAGGTAAGGCAGTGCATGTGGCTGATGAAGCGCAGTGCTTCGAACAGAAACCAGTGTACCTGCAAAATTACATAGAGCAGTGTAATTGTCGAACTAAGGGAAGTGCAAGTATTCTGAGTACAGGGCAGTGCTCGCAGTATAAATAGGGCAGTTCTTCGAAAGTACATAGGTGTATCTGTGTAGAAAGCAGTTTTCTATATGACTATACGGACAAGGCACTTAGAGTGCATGGTCGTGCCGCATTCGTTAGGGGCTATTACAGTGACGCCTGAATTTCTAGGTACGGCAGTACATGTGGCCGAGGAAGCGCAGTGCTTCAAATAGAAACCAGTGTACCTGCAGCATTACATAGAGCAGTGCAATTTTCAAACTAAAGGCAGTGCAAATAGTCAGAGTACAGGGCAGTGCACGTAGGATAAATAGGGTAGTTCTTTGAAAGTACATAGTTGTATATGTGTAGATGACTATATGACTATACGGGCAGTGCACTTAGAGTGTAGAGTCGTCCCGCATTCGTTAGGGGCTAGTACAGTGACGCCTAAATATCTAGGTACTCATGTTGCAGAGGATGGCCCAGTTCACGGTGCCTAGAAAAGAGCTGGTGCGGTGTTGATGTAGAGTTCGTTGGGAACCCCAAGAGGAAGGTATGATGAGCACAACACCAAGTGTCGCTCAGTTATGAAACCAAGGTTTAATCGAACCAGTAGGAGCAAGGAAACACCCCAAAGGTGTTACTAGCTGATCCTTGGCAGGGCGCACTACGGGTGCTAGTAGCAACATGGAGACCTACACAACACAACCACAGAACTTTGTCCCCAACTTGCGATGAGGTTTTCAATCTCAACGTGTTTTGCGGAAAACAAAGTATTAAACATATCGAATGGAAAGAAGTAAAAGTTTGCAGAAAGTAAACACAAAGTAGTAACAGTTTCTAGATTGTATGTAAAGAAAAGGACCGGGAGCGGTAGTTCACTAGAGGTGGCTCTCCTTAGATAGATAACATGCTGGGTGAACAAATTACAGCGGGGAAATTGACAAACATCGAGAAAGAAATACATGCATATAATAATCATCTTGACTCCTTTGAGATTCGATTGGGCATTAAAACATTATACATAGATCCCCATCCAACTGCATCTATGACTAATAATCCACCTTCAGGTTATCATCCGAACCGCCTCCAGTATTAAGTTGCAAGCAACAGATTATTGCTTTACGAACTGCGTGTAAAGTAAACAATATGATTGTTCTATGAATAAAGGATTGTTGTTTTCTCCCTAGTAGCAACAGCACATCTAGTACCTTAGAGATTTCTGTCACTTCCCCAGATTACCAGAGGGATGAACCCACTATCGAGCATAAATACTAACTCTTGGAGTTACTAGCATCTACTTGGCCAAGATAGCTTCTAACAACGGAAAGCATGCAAGATCACAAATAACAAAGACATGATAGAATCAATAATCAATCTGAAATAACATCTCAATATCCATCAGATCCCCGCAAACAGAACATGCAGAATTACAAATAGATGATCTTGATCATGAACGGAGCTCACAAGATCTAGACATGAAAGCACAAAGGAGGAGAACCAGCCATCTAGCTACTACATGGATCCGTAGTCCAAGGATGAACTACTCACGCATCACACAGGAGGCTTGCATGATGATGAAGAAGGCCTCCAGGGTGAATTCCCCTCTCCGGTAGGGTGCCGAGAAGAGCTTTAGATCCCTCCCGATCTAGGGATGGAGATGACGGCGGCTACAGACTCTTTCGTGGATTTTTGATCGGGCACTTAGGGTTTACGTCCCGAGGGCATCTTATAGTCGGAAGGGGAGGCCGAGGGGGTGCTAGGGCTGGCCACACCACCCCTGGCGCGGGCCAAGCCTGGCCGCACGGCTAGGTGGTGTGGCCGCCCTCTGGCTCTTCTCCTTCTCGTATTCTGGCATCTTATGACTTCCGGAAAAATAGGCACTTTGGCTTTTGTCCCGTCCAATTCCGAGAATATTCATTTTCTGACTTTCTTGGAACCAAAAACAGCACAAAAACAGGCAGCTGGCACTGTGGCTCTTGTTAATAGGTTAGTCCAAGAAATCATATGAAAAGTACTCCAAAGTATGGATAAAACACAAGAAAGTGGATAAACCAAAGCATGAAACATCAAAAATTTAAGATACATTTGCAATGTATCAAGGAAACGCAGTGCTTTGAACAGAATCCAGTTTACATGCAGCATTACATAGACCAGTGCAATTGTCGAACTAAAGGCAGTGCAAGTAGTCTGAGTACAGGGCAGTGCATGTAGGATAAATGGGCAGTTCTTCGAAAGTACATAGGTGTATCTGTGTAGATGACTATTTGACTATACGGGTAGTGCACTTAGAGTGCGGGGTCGTCCCGCATTCGCTAGGGGCTAGTACAGTGACGCCTGAAATTCTAGGTAAGGCAGTGCGTGTGGCTGAGGAAGCACAGTGCTTCGAACAGAAACCAGTGTACCTGTAGCATTACATAGAGCAGAGCAATTGTCGAACTAAAGGCAGTGCAAATAGTGTGAGTACAGGGCAGTGCACGCAGGATAAATAGGGCAGTTCTTCGAAAGTACATAGGTGTATTTGTGTAGATGACTATATGACTATACGGGCAGTGCACTTAGAGTGCGGGGTCATCCCGCATTCGTTAGGGGCTAGTACAGTGATGCCTGAATTTCTAGGTAAGGCAGTGCATGTGGCTGAGGAGGCGCAGTGCTTCGAATGGATACCAGTGTACCTACAGCATTACATAAAGCAGAGCAATTGTCGAACTAAAGGCAGTGCACACAGGATAAATAGAGCAGTGTAATTGTCGAACTAAGGGAAGTGCAAGTATTCTGAGTACAGGGCAGTGCTCGCAGTATAAATAGGGCAGTTCTTCGAAAGTACATAGGTTTATCTGGGTAGAAAGCAGTTTTCTATATGACTATACGGGCAGTGCACTTAGAGTGCAGGGTCGTCCTGTATTCGTTAGGGGCTAGTACAGTGACGCTTGAATTTCTAGGTACGGCAGTACGTGTGGCTGAGGAAGCGATTGCTTCCAACATAAACCAATGTAGCTACAGCATTACATAGAGCAGTGCAATTGTAGAACATAGGGTAGTGCAAATAGTCTGAGTACAGGGCAGTGCACGCATGATTAATAGGGCAGTTCTTCAAAAGTACATAGTTGTATCTGTGTAGATGACTATATGACTATACGGGAAGTGCACTTAGAGTGCGGGGTCCCGCATTCGTTAGGGGCTAGTACAGTGATGCCTGAATTTCTAGGTAAGGCAGTGCGTGTGGCTGAGGAAGCGCAGTGCTTCGAACAGAAACCAGTGTACCTGTAGCATTACACAGAGCAGTGCAATTGTTGAACTAAAGGCAGTGCACGCAGGATAAATAGAGCAGTTTTTTAAAGTACATAGGTTTATCTAGGAAGAAAGCAGTTTTCTATATGACTATACGGGCAGTGCACTTAGAGTGCAGGGTCTTCCTGCATTCGTTAGGGGCTAGTACAGTGACGCCGGAATTTCTAGGTACGGCCGTGCATAGGGATGAGGAAGCGCAGTGCTTTGAACATAAACCAATGTAGCTGCAGCATTACATAGAGCAGTGCAATTGTAGAACTTACGGCAGTGCAAATAGTCCGAGTACATGATAGTGCATGCAGAATTAATAGGGCAGTTCTTCAAAAGTACATAGGTGTATCTGTGTAGATGACTATATAACTATACGGGCAGTGCATTTAGAGTGCGGGGTCTTCCCGCATTCGTTAGGGGGTTGTACAGTGACGCCTGAATTTCTAGGTAAGGTAGTGCTTGTGGCTGAGGAAGCGCAATGCTTCGATCAGAAACCAGGGTACCTGCAGCATTACAGAGAGCAGTGCAATTGTCGAACTAAAGGCAGTGCACGCAGGATAAATAGAGCAGTTCTTCGAAAGTACATAGGTTTATCTGGGAAAAAAGTAGTTTTCTATAGGACTTTACAGGCAGTACACTTAGAGTGCAGGGTCATCCCGCATTCGTTAGGGGCTAGTATAGTGATGCCTAAATTTCTAGGTACGGCAGTGCATGGGGCTGAGGAAGCGCAGTGCTTCAAACAGAACCAGTGTACCTGCAGCATTACATAGAGCAGTGCAATTATAGAACTTATGGCAGTGCAAATAGTATGAGTACAGGGCAGTGCACGCTGGATAAATAGGGCAGTTCTTCAAAAGTACATAGGTGTATCTGTGTAGAAAGCAGTTTTCTATATGACTATACGGGCAGTGCACTTAGAGTGCGAGGTCGTCCTGCATTCGTTAGGGGCTACTATAGTGATGCCTGATTTTCTAGGTAAGGCAGTGCATATGGCTGAGAAAGCGCAGTGCTTCGAACAGAAACCAGTGTACCTGCAACATTACATAGAGCAGTGCAATTGTCGAACTAAAGGCAGTGCACGCATGATAAATAGAGCAGTTTTTCGTAAGTACATAGGTTTAATTGGGTAGAAAGCAGTTTTCTGTATGACTATACGGGCAATGCACTTAGAGGGCAGGGTCGTCCCGCATTCCTTAGGGGATAGTACAGTGACGCCTAAATTTCTAGGTACAACATGTGTCTAAGGAAGCGTAGTGCTTCGAACGAAAACCAGTGTACCTGCATCATTACATAGAGCAGTGCAATTGACGAACTAAAGGCAGTGCAAGTAGTCTGAGTACAGGGCAGTGCACGATGGATAAATAGGGCAATTATTCGAAAGTGCATAGGTGTATCTGTGTAGAAAGCAGTTTTTTATATGACTATACAGGCAGTGCACTTAGAGTGCAGGGTCGACCCGCATTCGTTAGGGGCTCGTATAGTGATGCCTGAATTTCTAGGTAAGGCAGTGCGTGTTGCTGAGGAAGCGCAGTGCTTCGAACAGAAACCAGTGTACCTGCAGCATTACATAGAGAAGTGGAATTGTCGAACTAAAGGCAGTGCACGCAGGATAAATATGACAGTTCTTCGAAAGTACATAGGTGTATCTGTGTAGAAAGCAGTTTTCTATATGACTATACGGGCAGTGGACTTAGAGTGCAGGGTCATCCCGCATTCCTTAGGGGCTAGTACAGTGACGCCTGAATTTCAAGGTAAGGCAGTGGATGTGGCTGAGTAAGCGTAGTGCTTAGAACAGATAGCAGTGTACCTGCAGCATTACATAGAGCAGAGCAATTGTCGAACTAAAGGCAGTGCATGCAGGATAAATAGAGCAGTTTTTCGAAAGTACATAAGTTTATCTAGGTAGAAAGCAGTTTTGTATATGACTATATGGGCAGTGCACTTAGAGTGCAGGGTCGACTCGCATTCGTTAGGGTCTAGTACAGTGACGCCTGAATTTCTAGGTATTGTAGTTCATGTGGCTGAGGAAGCGTAGTGCTTCGAACATAAACCAACGTAGATGCAGCATTACATTGAGCAGTGCAATTGTAGAACTTAGGGCGGTGCAAATAGTCTGAGTACAGGGGAGTGCACGCAGGATTAATAGGGCAGTTTTTCGAAAGTACACAGGTGTATCTGTGTAGATGACTATATGACTATACGGGCAGTGCACTTAGAGTGTGGGGTCTTCCCGCATTCGTTAGGGGGTAGTACAGTGATGCCTGAATTTCTACGTAAGGAAGTGCGTGTGGCTGAGGAAGCGTAGTGCTTCGAACAGAAACCAGTGTTCCTACAGCATTATATAGAGCAGTGCAATTGTCGAACTAAAGGATAAATATAGCAGTTTTTCGAAAGTACATAGGTTTAAATGGGTAGAAAGCAGTTTTCTATATGACTATACGGGCAGTTCACTTAGAGTGCAGGATCGTCTTGCACT
The DNA here is from genome assembly GCA_916181665.1 of Avena sativa. NCBI lineage: Eukaryota > Viridiplantae > Streptophyta > Magnoliopsida > Poales > Poaceae > Avena > Avena sativa. The sequence continues at coordinate 576,117,858 of OV702287.1, forward strand.
CGTTAGGGGCTAGTACAATGACGCCTGAATTTGTAGGTACGGAAGTACATGTGGCTAAGGAAGCACAGTGCTTCGAACAGAAACCAGTGTACCTGCAGCATTACATAGAGCAGTGCAATTGTTGAACTAAAGGCAGTGCAAGTAGTCCGAGTACAGGGCAGTGCACGCAGGATAAATAGGGTAGTTATTCGAAAGTATATAGGTGTATCTGTGTAGAAAGAACTTTTCTATATGACTATACGGATAGTGCACTTAGAGTGCGGGGTCGTCCCGCATTCGTTAGGGGCTAGTACAGTGACGCCTGAATTTCTAGGTAAGGTAGTGCGTGCGGCTGAGGAAGCGCAGTGCTTTGAATAGAACCAGTGTATCTGCAGCATTACATAGAGCAGTGCAATTGTCGAACTAAATGCAGTGCGCGCAGGATAAATAGGCTAGTTTTTCGGAAGTACATAGGTGTATCTGTGTAGAAAGCAGTTTTCTATATGACTATACGGGCAGTGCACTTACAATGCAGGCTCGTCCCGCATTCATTAGGGGCTAGTACAGTGACGCCTGAATTTCTAGGTAAGGCAGTGCCTGTTGCTGAGGAAGCGTAGTGCTTCAAACAGAAATCAGTGTACCTGCAGCATTACATAGAGAAGTGCAATTTTCGAACTATATGACTGTACGGGCAGTGCACTTAGAGTGCAGGGTCGTCCCACATTCCTTAGGGGCTAGTACAATGACGCCTAAATTTCTAGGTCCGGCAGTACATGTGGCCAAGGAAGCGCAGTGCTTCGAACGAAAACCAGTGTACTTGCAGCATTACATAGAGCACTGCAATTGTCGAACTAAAGGTAGTGCAAGTAGTTTGAGGACAGGGCAATGCATGATGGATAAATCGGCCAGTTCTTTGAAAGTACATATGTGTATCTATGTAGAAAGCAGTTTTCTATATGACTATACGGGCAGTGCACTTAGAGTGCAGGGTCGTCCCGCATTCGTTAGGGGCTAGTACAGTGATGCCTGAATTTCTAGGTAAGGCAGTGCGTGTTGCTGAGGAAGCACATTGCTTCGAACAGAAACCAGTGTACCTGCAGCATTACATAGAGAAGTGCAATTGTCGAACTAAAGGCAGTGCACGCAGGATAAATATGACAGTTCTTCGAGAGTACATAGGTGTATCTGTGTAGAAAGCAGTTTTCTATGTGACTGTACGGACAATGCAGTTAGAGTGCAGGGTCGTCCCGCATTCCTTAGGGGCTAGTACATTGATCCCTGAATTTCTAGGTAAGGCAGTGGATGTTTCTGAGGAAGCGCAGTGCTTCGAACAGAAACCAGTGTACCTGCATCATTACATAGAGCAGTGTAATTGTCGAATAAAATGCAGTACAACTAGTCCGAGTACAGGGCAGTGCACGCAAGGGTTAAATAGCGCAGTGCTTCATAGTGAACTAATTTGGTTGGATCATCTCACAGAGCAGTGCATATATTTAAATAACGGCAGTGCAGGTAGAGTACATGGTCATAGCATATTAGTTTGTGTTGGTATAACACCACGGTTAATTGGTTGCACAGGCAGTGCATTTAGTGTAGAAGCGCAGTGGTTCTAAACTAAACTAGTGTACACTTCTAGTGCACTGTAACTTTTTGGTAATCCAGTGCACTCAGGATAAATAGGGCAGTTGTTCGAACGTACAGAGGTGTTTCTGCAGTATAAGCGAAAGCAATTTTCTATATGACCACAAGTAATTTCTTTATAAGGTAGTGCACGCGGGGTAACAAGTGCAGTTACAGTGCTTCGAAATTAAACTAGGCCGCACGCAACATTACAGAGAGCATGACATATATGAATATAATGGTAGTGCAGTTATAATACACAGTCGTAGCACATTAGTTTGTTATTTCTATTGCGGTCGATGTATTACAGACTAATATTCTTGATTTGTACATAATGTAGTCTAATCGTTGTCACCTTCATGTGATATTTAGGTCACACTGTATAAGATACTCTTAATTAAAAATGTATCTTATGTAGTGCACCAAACCATCACCGCAGCAACGGACTGCAGAACAAATTGTGATGTGCTACAATATGCTGCACCCTATAGAGACAAAGGTAGAAAACAAATATATTAGTTTAAGCATATGAGTTATATTTTTTGAGTGTTCAGTCATTTATTCTTACCAAGTAAAACGCGCACTTCGGTATTCACGGTCTGGGTTTGCAAGCATGCTGATATCCCTCTCGTACAAAGGATTTCTTATACAGTGTGACCGAAATAATATACCTATTTTTAGATTTTGTAGTAGTGTGAGGTGTTTGTATCATACACCTAGATTAGTATAAATCTATAGCATATTAACTTCTGTATATCGCTATTGTGTAGTAAACTTATACGTAAAGTAGTACCTTGGGTGTGTAAAACGACTTGGGCATGGCAGATGCACTTGACGATATTGATTTTCTCTAGAATTGGTAGATCCCTTCCTATATGTAATTATCTGGTTGGCTTCACCTCTAACTGAACAATTTGATTTGTATCTAATATTTCTTGGACCTATGATTCCATCTACAAACATATATTTTTTCATCGACCCGTGTAGCATGCTGCAAAATGGAAGGTGGCGGCTTCTGAGCTGTGTGAGACTAGGTGTGGTTGTTGTATGTATTTATATACAATTCCTTGGTTGTTCTAGGGTTTCCGTCTGGTGGGCCTTGTTCGGCTAAACTATCAGTGTAGATGTTGCAGTTCTTTGAAAACTTGGTTTGTACATGTACCGCTTGAGTTTTATATTTTTTCATTGTATGGCTATACACTTATAGCAGATAATCATTATTTAATCTAATATTATTTTTTCCATTGTAATTACAATATGTTCATATTAAATATGTATATTGTGCACTAATCAAATCTGCAGGAGCACAATGTCTGGAAATTTGATTCCACATAGAATTTATAACAGTCAGTGCATAGTTAAAGAATCGGCAATAGTATTACGAGATAACAGCAGGACACAAACATTTCGTTTCAGTACATTGCAAATTCTAAATAGACATAATAGATAAACAAGTACATATTCTTAACAGACATAAGAAATAAGCAAATTATCAATCGGAGTTTGATTCCGATGACTCTGCTGATGCCTGGCTACTATGAATAATGATGTTCATGACAAACATCATTTCAAGGTTAAACTGTGAATCTTTTTTTGCTGCAATCAGAATTGCTTGTCCAACATTGAGATTTGTAGTTTCAACGAAGTTCTTCCATGCGTCTTTGCTGAATGAGAAGCAGCCATCGTTTGTTCTTTTGTACGCCATGGTGTTGACATTACCACTTGTTCCTAAGCATACTCCAACAAGACCTTCTTTAGCAATGTCAAGTGTAGAAATGAACTTCAATGGTAGTTTCTGAGTTGCAATAGAAGGAAGACGTTTTTAGGAATAACATAACGAATGTATTAAACCAATGTGAAATCAATAAACATATAAATAAAGTTAAATTTAGAAACATACCATACTATGTTGTTTAATGTTTGTTTTTGTCAAACGAGTCACAAATGGCAACCCTACACATGAATTGGCTGAGGGGAAGATATCGAATAAGTAATTTTCTTAGAATCTGTAAGGTTGCATGTCTTGGAAAAAATTGTAGAATTAAGCACTTGGACATTGCTGTTTCCATCATCACTACTGTTGTTATCTTCTTCAGAATCAAAATATATCACAATAATCTTTGGACCTAGAGCTCCCAATGAAAAGAATAGGTGTGCCCCTGCGCCGATCCTGTTCTCTGTGACGAACCTTGTCCAACCTGGACCTGTAATGCGAGTAATTGTGCGTTCTTTGTGGACTTCAGCATAATATGTTTTTCCAAGAGTCTGGAATTCCACTCCAAGTCCAGTTATGTCATTGAATAGCAATCTTAGATTGCATGGTATAGTCTGTGGAATGATATAGTGAAGGAGAGGACTATTATGTTAACAAATATTAAGAAATGGATTTATATATATTGAAACGTAGTGTATACATACCAGTGATTGCTCGAACCGGCATTCTACGAGACGAACAATGAATTCTGAGCCTGAATGTCCTAATTTTTTACCAAAGTGACTGAAACAAACTTGACATGGCGCCATTTGTTCTGCAATAAAAATAGTTGTGTGTTATTAAATGTCTATACATATATAAAATAATTTATAATTTGTGCCTCGAATTTTTCTTATATTTTGTAGTTATGATGCTTCTAATAATCTTATTCTGTAGATATGGTTCAAGCTGTTTATGTGCCTAGCAGATGCGATAGTTTTTTGTTTAGACTAGAACTAATAAGTAAGCTTAATCTAGTAATTAAACTACGATTGATGTTTATCAAATTAAACAAATGAATATTCTCATCATACCATTAATAAAAGTATAAGAAATTTGGTGTTAGTTCAAGATCATATAGATATATCGTGTTCTATCTTTAACTCATACTAATAGACTCATATTCGTGAAAATCTGGACAGTATAAATCTCAGTACATTGATTTAGACCTGGAGGAATATAAGCACGCAAACATTTTTGATAATGTTTGTACAATGTAAACGATTTGTTAGAAAATTAAACGATGTTGGTTGCTTACCGAAGACGCGGGAGTGGTGAATCGATGATCTTTCGTTGAAGGCGGCGGCAAAGTTCGGCTAGGATTTGGTTTCTTAGCGGCGGCAGAAACGAGAATGAGCTTTAGAGGAAGATGGAAAATGAGTACTTAAATGGATCAGTTGCGTCGCTTCGTTTTATAGAAAGAGACTATAATGCTAATTATTTCAACGAAACCCTTCGTGTACTTCCGTTTTATGCAGTTATCGGTAGATAGGATAGGCATTGTAGAGAGACGGAATGCAGTGTGCCTGGTGCGGTCAGTTCACTGCCGCCGTTCAATATTTTGAACCGTTTCCACAGCAGTTTCATGGATGACGTCAATGCAGTGCGTATATGATTAACAAGCAGTGCGTGGTACTGTAAATTTTAGTTGCAGTTCATTACACGGTTACTTCTCTGCCTTGGAACTTTATTTTGCTCCATACGCACGGTAATTTAACGCATTGCATACTTATTTGTCAGGTGTAGTGTATTACAGGTACAGGTGTAGTGCGCTGCAGGTCCAGTGTATTGCACGGTCAGTGCACTGCCGCGGGTCCTTATCTTACACTGATCGCAAAGCTGCTTTAAGAAGCATAGCACCGTATTGCATAGTTATTTTGGAGGCAGTGGGTGTCAGTATTTGTTATAGGTGCAGTGCGTGGTACTGTAAATTTTAGGTGCAGTGCAGATTGCACGGTTATTGCTCTGGCTTGGCACCTTATTTTGCACCATACGCACGGTACCTTTACGAACTATAGGAACGCAGTGCATAGTTATTTGTTAGGTGCAGTGTATTGGAGGTACAAGTGTAGTGCACTGCAGGTGAAGTGCATTGCACGGTCACTGCACTGCCGCGGCACCTTATCTTTTCCCGTTCGCAAAGCATCTTTAAGAAGCATAGGACCGCATAGTAGCATAGGACCGCAGTGCATATTTATGTTGTAGGCATTGCGTATCACTATTTATTACAGGTGCAGTGCATTGCACGATTAGTGCTCTGCCGTGACACCTTATTTTGCACATTAGGAACGCAGTGTACTACCGTCTTCATAGGCTGTGCGTGTCATTGTGCATTGTAGTTGGTGTGCACTGCACGATCAATGCATTGCCGTGGCACCTTATGCTGAACCTTTCTCACAACAACTTCAGTCGGAGACCATAATAACGTAGTGCATACGTGATGCACATGCAGTTTCAATTCAATGTGCATTGGGTGAGCAATGCATTGCATGGTCAGTGTACTGCGTCGGCACGGTAACTGGCACCGTACACACAGTAATTTTACAGACCATAGTAAGGCAGTGCATACCTGCTTCACAGGCAGTTTGTTTCTGTTTGTATTGTACGTGCAGTGCAATGCATATTCAGTGCAGTGTCGTGGCACCTTACCTTGCACCATGCGCACATGTGTTTGATTAAAATAGGAAAGCAGTGCATACGCCATACACACGCAGATCCCGTCCATGTACATTCAAAGTGCATATATTAGTTGCCTGTATTATTAACATATTGATAAATACAAACATCTTAAATATAAGAAATATTTTATTTACATAGATTTACTGAACAACCTAGTGTATTAATATTATTACAAGTATCAATCTAATGATCATCCTTAGTCGGGGATGTGCTTCTCATTGACAGTAGGACTGAATGCTCTCAATACTTCAGGAAGTTCATCACGTAGATCGTTTTCTATCCCGTATATCATCTTGTAGTTAAATTCTTCTCTCATTGCAGAAGGAGAGAACTATTTAACAATCAGGAAATCAATATGTTTTGAACATATGTTGCCAATAGAAAAAATACGAAGCAGATTATATTGTAACGTAAACAACGCGACTTACTTCTTCCATGTTGCATTTTATCGTGTCTCCATTGTACCACTATATACTTCTTAGGATCGAGTAAGCATACTTATCCTCTGTTTGCTTTGGACACCTATGGAACTTTGCTTCGTTGAACTTCTCTGCGAATTCTGGAAAATTGTGACTAGGATATGCCGCTTTAAGAAGTTCATCTATTCTTTTGAGTTGTTTTCATGAAATGCAACATTTATTGATCAGTATTCTAAATAGTGCAGTTGGAAGATTAATATGAAAGTAATGTTCTAACCATGATTGGTCCAATGTTGCTGTGATATTCTGCTCTTGTTTTAAACAAGTAATCCTTGGTGTATTTCCTTGAGTCAATTATGTTAAGGCGACCTCCACAGATATATATGTTGAGGGAGTAAACTGTAAAGTGAGAGTTGTAGACAACAGGTATTCCAATCTGCAATGAATACATAACAGTAAGTCCATTAACAGAAAAGTTTATTTCATTAATAGTAAGCTCTCGAAATTTATTGTATAATCCTCTTCGAAATAGATGTTTTGAAAATTTAGAGAAACATACCAGTTTTGCCATGTCTGGTTTAAAATTTTCCATCACTAATTTGAATTGCTTCACACATTGTTCTGTGCAGATCTAGTTTTCTTTCTCGAATTCTATCAGCATAGAGACTGAAAGGTTGCATATGAATCTTTTGCCTCCGTCCACAAAGCCTTTGCAGGAATTGCTTATCATAAATATGTCTATGTAATGTTGAACCAATTGATTGTCAGCCATCCCTCCTTGTTTAAGACTGTCTTTCAGATCTCGGCCTGTCCATTCTGCTTCTGTCATTATTCTAGATTTTATTCTTCGAATCTGAATAATGATTTTGCTGTAACAGATCAGAGAAGTTTGTTGTCATTACTCCAAATTATTATGGTAAATCAAGTACTGATACTTATTTTCCAAAATTGTAATTTGTTTTTAACCTTTTATTATAAAATTGAATAAATCTTGATGCATTTAAGCTTTTGGCCTTCGAACAATGAAAAGTTAGCATACTATATATTACTTTTATATGCGCATGTTTTAAATGAAAACGCTAGAAAAAGGGCGCCCTCGCGAGAGTGTTTTAAATGAAAGATCTAAAATATGTCTTTTTTTAAAACAACATTAGTATGTAAACACAACTCTATATTATGTCTTACTCAGCATATTTATCTTGAAAACTTTCATCCTAAATAGTCTTTCCAGCAGCGGTTGCGTGCTTCTTGTATTTAAAAGGGACATGCTTGAAAACTAGAAAGGTATATTGACCTTGCCGAGCCGGTCTTTATGGCATGCTCGATGTTTCTGGTAGTGCTGTAATAGATTCAGATTGTGACATTTTCACCACATGTGTTTGATCCCTGGTTTTTTGTTTCTGGTTACTCTTCCGGATGTTCCAGCCTTTTATGGAGAAATTATTAATATCATAGCCAAGGTTTTGGGCTTTCTTCTCTTCTTGATCTTTTTTTCCCACGGTCCTGACTAGATTCGTTTTCAATGTCCTTAGCCAATCTGAGTACTTCCATGTCTCTGAAATAGAGTTGAGCTGCACTCCTTTCGTCAATCAGCAATCTCTTTGTTTCTTTAGCCGCCGACTCAAGAGACTACATGACAGTGTTTTGTTTTGCATCTGTACTCAAATCAAGTTCAGGAATTCCTACAAAACAAAATCAAAAGCATGTTGTTAGTTTGCATACATCATGATTCTAATTGTATAAATTGAACTTCTAATTGTTATTATATTATTGTTACATTATAATGCAATGTACCTTCGATATTTGTAGTCAACCCACTCAATAGTATATAGGTGTTTTCCATTTCGTTGAACATTCTATAGAACCACAGGTTGCGAATATTAGGCATGTCTTTTGCTGTAAATTCTATGTAAGAATCCATTACTGTGGTTTCCATCGGTTGTAGCATCATGAAGGTACCGTATTCACTAGAAATTAAATAAAATGTAATAATAAATTATCAATTAATTCTAAAACATAAATTGATATAACTAAATTTAACAAAAAAGAGTAGCAGTTAGTGCTTACACATTGATATGTTTTGGCATATCACCAAACTCAATGTCGAAGCTTAATAATTCTCTATGCTCTTGACCGAACCCTTGTTGCCATAAATTTTTAACATTGTTTACGACCTTGATAGCTATTTTTTGCAAACTTTCATCATCCGGATTTCTTCCCGAGTCCAGTATTCTCATCTTCCTTGATATGAACTCAATAATAAATAACAAGTAGTGACTTCTCAATCGATTCTCATATGCATACGTGGCATCTGGGATAGTAATCATTACCTATAAAAATAATAGGAATCATCAATAATTATTTAATATGTAAGCAATTTAATGTAAATTTTTTGAAATATATTACTTGACGATTATTCACTATTCTTTGAAAAAATTCAACTTACAAAATTATATGCGGGTAACATGTCTTCCGTTTGATTCGAAAATAGATTCCTTGTCCTTTGTGGAATTTTAGTGATATCATCACTCAGAAAAACCTGTAACAAGCTTATATTGTTTAGTGTCATTAAAACAATTGAAAAAAGTTTATTTTTATTTTTTGCATGAACAATAAGGTTATGTTGAAATATATGTAAACCTATTTATTAACATTGTATGTGATATACTAGTTTTGTGAGCTTACCCCTATGTTAGGACCAAAACATTTTGTTCCTTGTTCTACTTTAGAAATTGCAAGATAATGTACAACTAAATCGAGAAGATTTTTTTCTATAGTTCCTCCATCATGGAATGAATCTGCAATTTCTCTTGCAGTTACTATCTTTCCTCCTTTTCTTTTTATCAAAATGTATGACCTGCATGAATTATTGTGAATAAGTTAGTTTGATAATAAATTTAAGTATATTATAGCAATACTAATATATATTAGATTACTATATATAACTGTTTCTTAAAAAATTGCCTTTGCGATTTTTCTGCAGTGTGGAATCTCATCATCATATTGTGGAACTTTTGAGTAGTAATTCGCCAGTCTTCGTGTGCTTCTTCCTCTGCAACTTTGTGATAAACTGTGTTATTTTGTTTACGTAGGATTAGAATTTTTTATTATTATTCTTTTTTTGTGTAAAAATCAACTTGGTTGAAAGGCGCCTCATCGCCAAGAGGTACTATAGCACCAGGTTGGTTGTACTGCTATTTGCCTGTTCCATGAGTAGAAACAAATTGATATCATCATGGTTATTTCTAATAACAATCTTGATATCCATTCATTAATTTTTTTTGTAAAATTGTTCAGTTATTGACAAGGAAATCTTTTTTTTGACAAAATATCTTTTCACTATAACTATACTTACCTTCTTGGAGATTACAACCATGTAAATTTGTAGAAGCATTGTCGTCAGTAATCCAGCTATCTACTTCGGCATCAAGGTTTGGGTTTTCTATGTTCTTACTGTCGTCTATGCAGCTTCCCTAGTTAAATTATACATTTAAAAGTGATCAGATAACATAATATAATGTTTTTAAATATATGTAGAAATAAAAAGAATAAATATAGTTGGTAAGATCTAAAACATAGATAACCTGTTGGTATGACATGGTTTCATTAAATTGAACTCCCTGCCAATTCAATTGATCCATATTATCAACGGCGTTGAAATCTTTCATGCCATCAATAATTATCATTTCTGCTTGATGTTCAGGTGTGGGAGTCATTTCGTTGTCATATGGCAGTCTGTCATCAGAAATTCTCATTGCTTCATCTTGTATAATATTATTATCCATGTTGCATAAGTTATCTTCTTGTTCCTTATTGTGTCTTTCCTGCTCAGCCAGATTACCATCCGTGTTGTCATGAATCTTTTGCTCCACAAATGTAACTGGTGTTACAATTGCATTTGACGCAGTGTCTGCAGGTGCTGGTATTTGCAATGTGTTAATAACAATTTGTGCATGCGTCAATTCGTCCAAATCATCAACCTTCGTTGAATACTCATCATCAATTAATGTTTGGTTTTCTCCTTGTTCTTCCGGATGCTCAGTTTCTGTTTCATTGACTTCAACATCTTGCTCCTAGTCCTGTGTGCTCCCTGAATCAATTTGTACGTCAGTCACGAATTGATGAACTTCATATTTAGCGTGTTGAAGTTCATCGTTGTCATCTTCAATCTGAATATTAGTAACCCCCTCTGTTAAATCATCATAACATGCATTTGTATCTGCTTTACCATAACAAGCATTTTTTTGTTGGAATCTCAGATGTAATTATTATATCACTGGGATCATTCATACTCTGGTCGTTGTCTTCTTTCATTTATTCGTCAACAACTATTTCTGACTGCTCACTGATAAGTTCAGCAACTTCTGTGCCAGGTGTACTTGATGATGGTACGGTGGTGTCTTCAGCATGTGTGTCATATCCCAAATTCTAGATTTGGTACTGCATACATACATGGCACTGCATCATGTTCATCTTTGAGAAAATTCAGTTTTGAAAGCTTTTTACAAAAACACCACACAAGTGCCTAATCTTCCCTTATAGTTGACTACTAGAGTTATTCTCTAGCGTCTGCTTGGTTGATGCCAAAAAGTCAACCTAGATGTTTAGATGCGTAGATTTTTCAATTACGAACCTGTAGGTTTTTGTTTCACTCGAAACAGAGCTCTAGATCAAAATATATGAGCAAAACAGTTCAGCAGAAATTCAGTTTTAGGAAAAATTCAGAAAAAAGACAGGTTCAGCTATAACCGCCGTTCAGAATAGAATAAAAGAGAAGAAGAAAAAAACAGACCCCAGCCGGGCAGCTGCCACCCGGGGCACAGCTCGCGCCCGCCGGCGTGCTAGAGGCCCAGCCAGCCCGACGCAGCCCCTTCCCCTTTTCTCCCCCTTTTTCCTTTTCTTTTTTTTCTGACCGCCGGGGCCCACCTGTCAGCCCCTGGATGTGTTCGTCCTCGACAGGGAGACGACCTGCAACCGTACGTCGTGAGGAATCCGCGATTCCGTTCGGAATCGAACGCCCCGCCTCAATCGACCCCTGCCACTTATAGCCCACCATTCCCTCGTCGTTTCCCCCTCCTAGCCCTAGCTATTGCACCGCCACCACGCCGGAATCGCTCGCCGGAGTTGCTGCCGCCGTCGGTCGCCATTACGGTCGGTAAGAGCTCCATCAACCGCCCCTTTCCCTTTTTCTAAGAGAAACCGTCTGCCGCCGTGTGCTGCCCCCACCTGATTTTTCCTCTACTTGTAGAGGAAAAGTCAGCCTAGGAAAGTCGCCAGAGTCAGCCGCCGTCCGCCGCTCCAGACGACCGCTGCCGCCACCCCGGAGTTCCTCTGTCCGCGCCGAAGCTACCGCCGGGACCTCCACACGCCACAGTACACCGTCCGACCACCGCCGCCGCTGAAACTCGCCGGAGCACTGCCTGCCATCGCTGCCGACCCGCCACTGCCGTCGGACAAGGTGAGAGACGAGCTCGTGCTCTTCTAGCCATCAAATCGAGCACGAACGGCTCGGATCGGCCGTTGACCGCCCAGTCAACCGCTGACTGGTCAGGCCCAGTCAGCGCCACGTCAGCCGCTGACCGCCCAGTCAGCGGGAATATTCCTAGAATATTCCCGTCGAATTTCTGGTTTTAGTTAAAATTGCAGAAAAGGTTTATAACTTGCAAAAATCATAGAAAAAGATCTACTAGGCCAAAAATTGCAAATAAGATATCGTTGGTTTCAGTAAATTGTGTAGACTTTTATTCTATAATAATAATTCAGGGTTACTGTATGTAATTTCCTGAGATTATAAAAAGGCTTAAAGTGGTATAAAATTCACAGAAAAAGATCTGTAAATCTTTTTGGAGTAAATCCTTTTGGTCTAGGCTCTAAATTGATCTATCTGTCCATTAATATTTTTGTCACACTGAAATAACACTCTTTACAGCAATGGTTCAATGTTTTGACTAAAAGCCCTCTTTTATGCATAAATTGTTTTCTTTGCATTAAAGCTTTTCCCATGCATCATTCAGTAGTTGCATTGATCATAGAACATAACTAAACTACTCAAGCTTTATTAAAGTGCCATGCATGCATTGTGTTGCATTTGTTGATCTCTAGACTATGAGGATTGTAACCCGTGTGATTGTCCGGGCTGTATGTTTGACTCCGACAACTACCAAGGCAAGTGGAGCTTCATAAAAGTCCTATTTACTTTCTATATGCATTGTAGCTTGTTTTTGTTTTTGCAAGGTTATATCTATTGCTATGTTATATCCTATTATATCGTAGCCATACTTGATAGGTGAGCCGCCGTAAGTAGTTGTGCTTAGCTATGCTTATGTAGACGAGGGTGGGATGCACCATGATAAAGGTTGTTTTGAATGTAAGTGTTTGGAAAATTTGAAAACAACTTAATTAATGAACTCTCTGGGTGGATTGGTAATTGCTTGGTTCGTGAATGCCGGACCCATGTCTATGGTTTATCCGAGTATCTCACTTGTGGATGGCCACCTAGCTTTCTGAGAAATGATTAGTGTCTTGATTTGGTATCTTACGTGTACAGCCATATGCCAGTGAGTTATGGGTGGATGGATGGACTTAGTAGGTTGTGGCGACCCGAGGTCTTCGTATCCAGAGATGTAGTGAATGTGATAGGTTGGTACGGTGCGCGGATGGGCTTGGGGAGCTACTTCCCGAATTGTCTCTTCTTGGGCTTCTCCCTATCATGACTCAATATGCGTGTCATGGTACGAGCGGGTCGACCAAGTCATATGGGTAAAGTGTGCAGCCCCTGCAGGGTGTAAAAACTAAGTGCTTAGCCGTGTCCCTGGTAATGGACGTTTGAGTTGCTGAATTGTGGGTGCTATGACATGTTCTCATTCATTCTAACTTGTAATTGCTAAAACTTAATTGGGTTGTATGATGAAGATTAAATGCTTTACAAATGATTTACAAATGGTAGGATAAAGTATTTTGCTGCTGCAACTAAGCCTGAACCCCACAAGCCAGATATGCATATAGCTATTAGTCTTGTTGTTTCTCTGATTGTTCCCCTTGCTAGTACATTCCAAAGATTGACCGTTCGGGGCTGTTACGTTTCATGTTGCAGGTTACTCTTCCTGTTACTCTGAGTAGTAGTGTTGGTTGCGACCCTCCACTCAACATTTTGTTCGCCAGTGGCGTCTAATGGAGACTGGAGCTACTTTATTTATGCTATCTATTTGATACTTGTTTACTTGTGCAAGCGTTATGCTTTGCAAATTTTGTAATAAATACAATATTCTGGATCATATCGTTGTAATAATGATGCACTATTAATTCTTTGATGTCTATCGATGCTATGTATGCCAATGAACCGATCCAAGGATTGGCGTGATACATAGAGGTGCTACCCTTCTGGGTCGTACTGTTTCAGATGGTATCAGAGCAGTGTGTTCACTGTAGGATCCTGACCTAGGATTGGAATAGGAAGCCTTATATTTATTTAAGTCTATTTCAAATTCTGTCTTTATTCTTATGCCTTTCATTCTAGTAAATTCTTTTCCTTTGTTGTGCTCACTCTTTCCTCTGTACAATTGATAGATGGGAGATGCCACCAGAGTTGAGTATGTTGAGTTCCAATCACCAAGACTCTTCGCCAGACAGTTGGCGGAGCTTTTCCAGACGCTGGGCATGCTAATGCTAATGTTCAAAGGGAGGAGGATGAACACCTATGTGCCTGGAGATCACATATGGGAGATCACCGCTATTGTTCTTGCAGATCCCACCGTGCCTGGCATTGAGAACCTGAACCGTACGAAGAAGTACCTTACCTGGGAGCAAGGAGTGGAGTCAGCCATGCATGAGACACTGTCACACTTGTGTTATCTCCACCGACACTGACTGCCAGTAGGTTCACCTTTCCTGGCATTTGGAAATTGGAATGAGGATGGGAACGTGATGGTTACCGCAGGTAATCGGAACAACATGCCACTCCATGAGAAACACATAGAAGACATGGAGATTAAAGCTTGGGAGAGGGAAGAGAAGTTGATGCAGCAAAAGGGGGAGTTGGATTATTTTGAGGGCACTATGCATTTGCAAGGGTATGAGATGGAAACCTTGCACACCGCTGTGAATACAATGGAGCAAGCCCTCATTGGGAGGGATGCCACGATTGCAGCGCTGAACCAAACCATTGTGGAAAGGAATCAAGTTGTGGCTGAGCGGGATCAAACCATTGTGGATATGGCTACTAGATTGCTGCCCTTCAAGCGCAGCAGAATCATCCACCAAATAATGGTAATAATGATGATGATGACGATGCGGATAATGGTGATGGAGGTAACAATGGTGGTGGAGGCAACAATGATGATGATGGAGGCAGTGACGATGAAGGAAGTGATGACGATGATGGAGGAGATGCAGTGGGCGTTTTTGTAGAAGAAAGTGAGGAGAAGGACCCCGAAGAGGTGGAGTTCGAGAACTCAAGTGAAGGTGTACACTCCACCACCGTGGCATGCACGAGGAACTAAGCGTCAGCGTATTGCAACCTGTTCATCAAATAGTTAGAGATGGTCCTCCAAAACTAGTCTTCGTTAGGGAAATTCATTAGTCTTAGACATCGATCAATGTAAACTTCTGCACTATTATATTATTGTGTTTAGAATACTCAGTTAAGTACCTTGAAGTTCCAGGAATTTTTGTGAGATTTATTAAATGATATTTGGACAAGTTTGGGTAAAATTTGTGTTTTTGTTGCTGTAGTTTTCTACTGAATCTGCTGTACTGTATGATTTTTCATGTTTTACTGGTAACTGCGAAAAATCTGAGAAATTGGGATCTGGTGCATAATTATCTGTAGTATCTGCACCAAAATCAGAAAAAATTCCTGACGCTTTTAAATCAGGCAAAAAAAATTCGTGAACAGGACAGAACTTTTTATGCCAGATTTCTGGTTTTTGCTTTTTGCTGTTTTGCTTTGCCTAGTATTGTTACCAGCGTTTCTAAATTATTTTGTAGCTATATACTGTTAAGGAAAACCTAGAACAATGCTTGTTTGTGTGAATTCTCATGTGGTGATTGCTTATGGTTGTTGTGGATGAATTGTTGTTGCATTGAGCATGTTGCATGGGTAGAAGGCTATTGCTTATCTTTAGTTGTCCTGTCTAAAACTTTCCTATGCTGAACCGCAGATGCCGCCGAGACGCGCTAAAGACATGCCACCTGGCATGCAGCAGATGATGGAAGCACAGACCCAACTGATGCAAGCTCTGGCCCAGCAGATTAACAACAACAACAACAATCCGCCACCACAAGTGGATGCTCTTGCTCGATTTCTGAGGTTGAGGCCACTCAAGTTCTCCACTTCACCTGAGCCAATGGTTGCACTGGATTGTCTACGCTCGGTGAACAAGGACTTGGTGACAGTTGAGTGCACCGATGCTAAGAAAGTGAGGTTCGTCGCTCATTTGTTGGAAGGACCAGCTGCTTCTTGGTGGGGTACCTTTCAGATCACTCACCCCATTGCTACTGTGACCTGGCAGATGTTTGAAGAAGGGTTCAAGACTCACCCTGTCTCCACTGGAACTCTGAGCCTGAAGCAGAGGGAGTTCTGCAGCCTGCGCCAGAGTCACCGCAATGTGTCTGAATACATAGAGGAATTTGCTAATCTGTCTCGCTATGCTCCAGAGGATGTGGACTCAGATGCCAAGAGGAGAGAGAGGTTCCTTGATGGTCTGTATAACGAGCTCTCAGTCCATCTATCTATTGTGCATGCTCCTGATTTGCAGACTCTGATGGACAAGGCTAGGATTCTAGAGGGAAAACAGGGACAAACTTAAAGGCGCAAGAGGAAGTATAATGGCAATCACAACTCAGGGTCACACCATAGGGCCCGTTTCTCACCATGGTAATGGGAACTCTGGACACCACCGTGGAGGTAATGGTAACCATTACAATGGAGGTAATGGGAACAGCCACCATGGAGGAAACGGGAACTCTGGACACCACCGTGGAGGAAATGGTCACCACCATAATGGCCACCACCACAATGGCCACAAGAGCTACAACAACATTTCTGGGAGGAACAATGGACACAACCGCTCTGGCAGGAGGGATCTTAGTGAAGTGGAATGCTTCAAGTGCAAGAAGATGGGGCACTATGCTGATAATTGCCCAGAGAAGAGGATTGAAGCGGGAAGCAAGCCTAATGCAAACCAGAAGGCAACTATCAAACATGTGAATGTTGAGGAGATTCAGAATGAACCAGAGGTAGTGGTTGGTAAGTTTCCAATCAATACCCACATCGCATTTGTTCTTTTCGATACTGGTGCTTCGCATACATTCATATTAAGAGCATTTGTGGATAAGTATAAGCTACATACCGAGGCTCTTAGAGGATCTATTAGAGTAAGTTCCCCTAGGGGAGAGATGATAGCTAGTGCAGCATGTCGAGGGTCGACGCTAGAAATTGGTGCTTATGCATTTCCTGTCCACCCGGTTATACTAGAATCCCAAGGTCTAGATGTCATATTGGGCATGGATTGGATGTCAAAACATCAAGGTCAGATAGATTGTGCTCAATGAGCAATTTCACTCACCACACCAGAGGGGGTAAGGATCAGGTATAAGTCGCCTGCCTGTATTGGAGTGGCCGAGTTGAATTCTCTTAAGGGGGTTAGCCTAGAAGATGTGGCCGTAGTAAAGGAATACCCCGATGTGTTTCTGGATGAGCTGCTACGGATGCCACCTGATAGGGACGTCGAGTTTCTTATTGACTTGATGCCGGGAACAGGACCGATAGCCAAGAGGCCGTATAAGATGGATGTGGAGGAATTGAAGGAGTTAAAGAAGCAGCTTAGAGAGCTATTGGACAAGGGATTTATTCAGCCCAGTTCATCGTCTTGGGGCGCGCCTGTTCTATTCGTGGAGAAGAAGGACAACAGTAAGAGATAGGTGGTTGACTATCGCTCACTTAAAGAAGTGACCATCAAAAATAAATACTCATTACCCAATATAAATGATTTGTTTGATCAGTTGGAAGGGGCAAAGGTGTTTTCCAAGATTGATCTAAGATCAGGATATTTCCAATTGAAGACGTACCAAAGACTGCCTTCACCACTAGGTATGGGTTATATGAGTATACAATTATGTCTTTTGGACTAACAAATGCTCCGGCATATTTTATGACCATGATGAACAAGGTATTCATGGAGTACTTGGATAAGTTCGTGGTGGTGTTCATTCATGACATATTGATATATTCCAAGGATGATGCTGAACATGAGAAACACCTGCGACTAATTATGGAAAAGCTGAGGGAGCATAAATTATATGCCAAGTTTAGGAAATGTGAGTTCTGGTTGAACACTGTTGGATTTCTTGGACACGTGGTGTCAGGCAAAGGAGTTGCAGTTGATCCAAGCAAGGTGGCGTCAGTTACAGAATGGGAGTCACCCAAGAATGTGGGAGATATTAGGAGTTTCTTGGGACTTGCTGGATATTATAGAAGGTTCATTGAGAATTTCTCCAAGATTGCAAAGCCAATGACTGAATTACTGAAGAAGGAGAAGAAGTTTGAATGTACCAAGGAGTGCGAAGCTAGTTTCTAGGAACTGAAGCAACGCCTAGTGACCGCACCTATCTTGTGTCTGCCGGATATTCAGAAGGATTTCCAAGTGTATTGTGATGCTTCCCGTCAAGGACTAGGTAGTGTATTGATGCAGGATGGAAGAGTCCTATCTTATGCCTCACGCCAACTTAAACATCACGAGAGGAATTACCCCACGCATGACATGGAATTACCATCAGCTGTACATGCGCTCAAGGTGTGGAGGCACTATCTCATGGGTAAGCATTGTGACGTGTTTATGGATCACAAGAGCCCTAAATACATATTCACTCAGAAGGAGCTAAATATGAGGCAGAGGAGATGGTTGGAGCTCATAAAGGATTACGATATGAGTTTGCAATATCACCCAGGAAAGGCCAATGTTGTAGCGGATGGGATGAGTCGCACGGTTTATGCTAATGGCCTGACAGTGGGGGAGTTACCCAAGGATTTGTGTGAACAGTTCAAGGATCTCAGGTTGGAAGTAGTATCCGAGGGATATTTGGCAACAATGGAAGTCAAGCCAACGTTTCTAGATGAGATCAGAGAAGCTCAAAAGAAGGATAGTTTCCTGGAGGAAATAAGAGGAAACATACCCAAAGGTAAAGCTGAAGGATTTTGCGAGGATGATCAAGGAACACTATGGTACAAGGATCGCTTATGTGTGCCCAACGATCCGGTGATTAGGAAGTTGATATTTTAGGAAGCTCATAACTTGCCATACTCTATACATCCAGGTAACACGAAGATGTACATGGATTTGAATGAAAGGTTTTGGTGGGTTAACATGAAGCGAGAGATTGCAGAGTATATTGCCTTATGTGATGTCTGTAGTAGAGTGAAGGCTGAGCACCAAAAGCCAGCAGGGTTGCTACAGCCATTGCCGATACCTGATTGGAAGTGGGATAGAGTTGGAATGGACTTTATCACAGGATTACCCAGGACCAAGTTAGGACATGATTCTATTTGGGTAGTGGTTGATCACTTAACCAAGGTAGCTCACTTTATACCCGTGAAGACCACTTACACCAGTGCTAAGTTAGCCAAGATCTACATGAACAGAATTGTGTGCCTGCATGGTGTTCCGAAGAGCATTGTGTCAGATAGAGGCACCCAATCCACTTCTCACTTTTGGCGCTAGCTACATGAGTCGTTGGAACGAGATTGGAGTTTAGCACAACTTTCCACCCCCAGACGGATAGTCGGACCGAGAGGGTGAATCAGATTTTGGAGGATATGTTGAGAACCTGTGCCTTGGCTCATGGCGCTAGTTGGGATGAAAATTTGCCTTATGCTGAGTTTTCCTACAACAACAGCTACCAATCCAGCATCAAGACATCGTCGTTCGATGTACTATATGGTAAGACGTGCAGGACACCATTGTTGTGGGATGGCGTAGGTGAACGATAACTATTTGGGCCGGATTTGATCAAGGATGCTAAGGAGAAGGTTAGTTTGATTCGGGACAGGTTGAAGGTGGCACAATTGAGACAGAAGAGCTATGATGATTTTAAGCGCAAGGAAGTGGTGTATGAGATTGGAGATCGAGCATACCTCAGAGTTTCGCCACTACGTGGAATTAAGAGGTTTGGAATGAAGGGTAAGCTGGCACCTTGGTTTATAGGACCATACCGGATCCTAGCACGCAAGGGAGAGGCTGCATATCAGTTGGAGTTGCCAGAATCTCTGTCCGCTGTTCATGATGTGTTCCATGTGTCCTAGCTGAAGAAATGCCACCCGGAGATGGTAGATACACCGTTAAGGGATACTGTGCCGTTAGATGAGGTTTAGCTAGAGAGTGACCTGACTTATGAGGAGAAGCCGGTCAAGATTTCGGAGACAGCAGAGAGGTTTAACCGCAGCAAGACGATCAGGTTTTGCAAGGTGCAATGGAACCATCACACTGAAGAGGAAGCCACCTGGGAGCGAGAGGATGACCTTCGAGAGGACCACCCGCACCTATTTGCTAGCCATGTCGAATCTCGAGGACGAGATTCATCTTAAGGGGGTTAGTCTTGTCACATTGATACATTGCAAATGTATTTATAATTTTTGATGTTCCATGCTTGGTTTTATCCACTTTCTTGTGGTTTGTCCACACTTTGGAGTACTTTTCATATGATTTCTTGGACTGACCTATTAACAAGAGCCACAGTGCTAGCTGCCTGTTTTCTGCTGTTTTTCGCTCCAGGAAAGTCAGAAAATGAATATTCTCGGAATTGGACGGGACAAACGCGAAAGTGCCTATTTTTCCGAAAGTCATCAGATGCGAAAATACGAGACGGAGAGGGGCCAGGGGGTCACCACACCACCTGGCTACACGGCCCAGCCTGGCCCGTGCCAGGGGTGGTGAGGCCACCCCTGGCACCCCCTCGACCTCCCCTTCCACCTATAATATGCCCTCGGGACGAAAACCCTAAGTGCCCGATCAAAAATCCAAGAAAGAGTCTGTAGCCGCCGTCATCTCTATCCCTAGATCGGGAGGGATCTGAAGCTCTTCCCGGCACCATGCCGGAGAGGGGAATTTACCTTGGAGGCCTTCTTCATCACCATGCAAGCCTTCGGTGTGATGCGTGAGTAGTTAATCCTTGGACTACGGATCCATGTAGTAGCTAGATGGCTGGTTCTCCTCCTTTGTGCTTTCATGTTTAGATCTTGTGAGCTCCGTTCATGATTAAGATCATCTATTTGTAATTCTGCATGTTGTGTTTGCGGTGATCCGATTGAGATTGAGATGCTATTTCAGATTGATTATTGATTCTATCATGTCTTTGTTATTTGTGATCTTGCATGCTTTCCATTGTTAGTAGCTACCTTGGCCAAGTAGATGCCAACAACTCCAAGAGTTAGTATTTATGCTCGATAGTGGGTTCATGCCTCTGGCCAAGTGAACCCACTATCGAGCATAAATACTAACTCTTGGAGTTGCTAGCATCTACTTGGCCAAGATAGCTACTAACAACGGAAAGCATGCAAGATCACAAATAATAAAGACATGATAGAATCAATAATCAATCTGAAATAGCATCTCAATATCCATCGGATCCCCACAAACACAACATGCAGAATTACAAATAAATGATCTTGATCATGAACGGAGCTCACAAGATCTAGACATGAATGCACAAAGGAGGAGAACCAGCCATCTAGCTACTACATGGATCCGTAGTCCAAGGATGAACTACTCACGCATCACACCGGAGGCTTGCATGATGATTAAGAAGGCCTCTAGGGTGAATTCCCCTCTCCGGCAGGGTGCCGGGAAGAGCTTTAGATCCCTCCTGATCTAGGGATGGAGATGACGGCGGCTACAGACTCTTTCCTGGATTTTTGATCGGGCACTTAGGGTTTACGTCCCGAGGGCATCTTATAGTCGAAAGGAGAGGCCGACGGGGTGCTAGGGCTGGCCACACCACCCCTTGGCGCGGGCCAAGCCTGGCTGTGTGGCTAGCAGGTGTGGCCGCCCTCTGGCTCTTCTCCATCTCGTATTCTGGCATCTGATGACTTCCGGAAAAATAGGCACTTTGGCTTCTGTCCCGTCCAATTCCAAGAATATTCATTTTCTGACTTTCCTGGAACCAAAAACAGCACAAAAACAGGCAGCTGACACTGTGGCTCTTGTTAATAGGTTAGTCCAAGAAATCATATGAAAAGTACTCCAAAGTGTGGACAAAACACAAGAAAGTGGATAAAACCAAGCATGAAACATCAAACATTATAGATACATTTGCAATGTATCAAGGAAGCGCAGTGCTTCGAACAGAAACCAGTGTACATGCAGCATTACATAGAGCAGTGCAATTGTCGAACTAAAGGCAGTGCAAGTAGTCAGAGTACAGGGCAGTGCATGTAGGACAAATGGGCAGTTATTCGAAAGTACATAGGTGTATCTGTGTAGATGACTATATGACTATACAGGTAGTGGACTTAGAGTGCGGTGTCGTCCCGCATTCGCTAGGGGCTAGTATAGTGACGCCTAAAATTCTAGGTAAGGCAGTGCGTGTGGCTGAGGAAGCACAGTGCTTTGAACAGAAACCAGTGTACATGCAGCATTACATAGAGCAGAGCAATTGTCGAACTAAAGGCAGTGCAAATAGTGTGAGTACAGGGCAGTGCACGCAGGATAAATAGGGCATATCTTCAAAAGTACATAGGTGTATTTGTGTAGATGACTATATGACTATACGGGCAGTGCACTTAGAGTGCGGGGTCGTCCCGCATTCGTTAGGGGCTAGTACAGTGACGCCTGAATTTCTAGGAAAGGCAGTGCATGTGGCTGAGGAAGCGCAGTGCTTCGAACAAATACCAGTGGACCTGCAGCATTACATCAAGCAGAGCAATTGTCGAACTAAAGGCAGTGCACATAGGATAAATAGAGAAGTTTTTCAAAAGTACATAGGTTTATCTGGGTAGAAAGCAGTTTTCTATATGACTATACGGGCAGTGCACTTACAGTGCAGAGTCGTGCCGCATTCGTTAGGGGCTAGTACAGTGATGCCTAATTTCTAGGTACGACAGTACGTGTGGCTGAGGAAGCGAGTGCTTCCAACATAAACCAATGTAGTTGTAGCATTACATAGAGCAGTGCAATTGTAGAACATAGGGTAGTGCAAATAGTTTGAGTACAGGGCAGTGCACGCATGATTAATAGGGCAGTTCTTCGAAAGTACATAGTTGTATCTATGTAGATGACTATATGACTATACGGGCAGTGCACTTAGAGTGCGGGGTCCCGCATTCGTTAGGGGCTAGTATAGTGATGCCTGAATTTCTAGGTAAGGCAGTGTGTGTGGCTGAGGAAGCGCAGTGCTTCGAACAGAAAATAGTGTACCTGTAGCATTACATAGAGCAGTGCAATTGTCGAACTAAAGGTAGTGCACGCAGGATAAATAGAGCAGTTTTTTAAAGTACATAGGTTTATCTAGGAAGAAAGCAGATTTCTATATGACTATACGGGCAGTGCACTTAGAGTGCAGGGTCTTCCCGCATTCGTTAGGGCTAGTATAGTGACGCCGGAATTTCTAGGTACGACAGTGCGTGGGGATGAGGAAGCGCAGTGCTTGGAACATAAACCAATGTAGCTGCAGTATTACATAGAGCAGTGCAATTGTAGAACTCAGGGCAGTGCAAATAGTCCGAGTACAGGGCAGTGCACGCAGAATTAATAGGGCAGTTCATCGAAAGTACATAGGTGTATCTGTGTAGATGACTATATAACTATACGAGCAGTGCACTTAGAGTGCGGGGTCTTCCCGCATTCGTTAGGGGGTTGTACAGTGACGCCTGGATTTCTAGGTAAGGTAGTGCGTGTGGCTGAGGAAGTGCAGTGCTTCGAACAGAAACCAGTGTACCTGCAGCATTACATAGAGCAGTGCAATTTTTGAACTAATGACAGTGCACGCAGGATAAATAGAGCAGTTCTTCGAAAGTACATAGGTTTATCTGGGAAGAAATTAGTTTTCTCTAGGACTATACAGGCAGTGCACTTAGAGTGCAGGGTCGTCCCGCATTCGTTAGGGGCTAGTACAGTAACACCTGAATTTCTAGGTACAGCAGTGCATGGGGCTGAGGAAGCGCAGTGCTTCGGACAGAAACCAGTGTACCTGCAACATTGCATAGAGCAGTGCAATTATAGAACTTATGGCAGTGCAAATAGTATGAGTATAGGGCAGTGCACGCTGGATAAATAGGGCAGTTCTTCGAAAGTACATAGGTGTATATGTGTAGAAAGCAGTTTTCTATATGACTATATGGGCAGTGCACTTAGAGTGCGGGGTCGTTCCGCATTCATTAGGGGCTACTATATTGACGCCTGAATTTGTAGGTAAGGCAGTGCGTATGGCTAAGGAAGCGTAGTGCTTCGAACAAAAACCAGTATACCTGCAGCATTACATATAGCAGTGCAATTGTCGAACTAAAGGCAGTGCAAGTAGTCTGAGTACAGGGCAGTGCACGATGGATAAATAGGGCAGTTATTCGAAAGTACATAGGTGTATCTGTGTAGAAAGCAGTTTTTTATATGACAATACGGGCAGTGCACTTAGAGTGCAGGGTCGTCTCGCATTGGTTAGGGTCTAGTACAGTGACGCCTGAATTTCTAGGTATGGCAGTTTATGTGGTTGAGGAAGCGTAGTGCTTCGAACATAAACCAATGTAGATGCAGCATTACATTGAGCAGTGCAATTGTGGAACTTAGGGCGGTGCAAATAGTCTGAGTACAGGGGAGTGCACGCAGGATTAATAAGGCAGTTCTTCGAAAGTACACAGGTGTATCTGTGTCGATGACTATATGACTATACGGGCAGTGCACTTAGAGTGTGGGGTCTTCCCGTATTCGTTAGGGGCTAGTATAGTGACGCCTGAATTTCTACGTAAGGAAGTGCGTGTGGCTGAGGAAGCGCAGTACTTCGAACAGAAACCAGTGTACCTGCAGCATTATATAGAGCAGTGCAATTGTCGAACTAAAGGTAGTGCACGCAGGATAAATAGAGCAGTTTTTTGAAAGTACATAGGTTTAAATGGGTAGAAAGCAGTTTTCTATATGACTATATGGCCAGTCCACTTAAAGTGCAGGATCGTCCCTTACTCGTTAGGGGCTAGTACTATGACGCCTGAATTTCTAGGTACGGAAGTACATGTGGCTAAGGAAGCGCAGTGCTTCGAACAGAAACCAGTGTACCTGCAGCATTACATAGAGCAGTGCAATTGTTGAACTAAAGGCAGTGCAAGTAGTCTGAGTACAGGGTAGTGGACGCAGCATAAATAGGGCAGTTCTTCGAAAGTACATAGGTGTATCTGTGTAGAAAGAAGTTTTCTATATGACTATACGGGCAGTGCACTTAGAGTGCGGGGTCGTCCCGCATTCGTTAGGGGCTAGTACAGTGACGCCTGAATTTCTAGGTAAGGCAGTGCGTGTGGCTGTGGAAGCGCAGTGCTTCTAATAGAACCAGTGTACCTGCAGCATTACATAGAGCAGTGCAATTGTGAAACTAAGGGCAGTGCACGCAGGATAAATAGGGCAGTTCTTCGAAAGTACATAGGTGTATCTGTTTAGAAAGCAGTTTTCTATATGACTATACGGGCAGTGCACTTATAATGCAGGGTCGTCCCGCATTCGTTAGGGCTAGTATAGTGACGCCTGAATTTCTAGGTAAGGCAGTGCGAGTTGCTGAGGAAGCGTAGTGCTTCAAACAGAAATCAGTGTACCTGCAGCATTACATAGAGAAGTGCAATTTTCGAACTAAAGGCAGTGCACGCAGGATAAATATGACAGTTCTTCGAAAGTACATAGGTGTATCTGTGTAGAAAGCAGTTTTCTATATGACTGTACGGGCAGTGCACTTAGAGTGCAGGGTCGTCCCACATTCCTTAGGTGCTAGTATAGTGATGCCTAAATTTCTAGGTACGGCAGTACATGTGGCTAAGGAAGCGTAGTGCTTCGAACGAAAACCAAAGTACCCACAGCATTACATAGAGCAGTGCAATTGTCGAACTAAAGGTAGTGCAAGTAGTCTGAGTATATGGCAGTGCATGATAGATAAATAGGGCAGTTCTTCGAAAGTACATATGTGTATCTATGTAGAAAGTAGTTTTCTATATGACTATATGGGCAGTGCACTTAGAGTGTAAGGTCGTCCCGCATTCGTTAGGGGATAGTACAGTGATGCCTGAATTTCTAGGTAAGGCAGTGCGTGTTGCTGAGGAAGCGCAGTGCTTCGAATAAAAACCAGTGTACCTGTAGCATTATATAGAGAAGTGCAATTGTCGAACTAAAGGCAGTGCACGTAGGATAAATATGACAGTTCTTCGAGAGTACATAGGTGTATCTGTGTAGAAAGCAGTTTTCTATGTGATTGTACGAGAAGTGCACTTAGAGTGCAGGGTCGTCCCGCATTCCTTAGGGGCTAGTACATTGATGCCTGAATTTCTAGGTAAGGCAGTGGATGTTTCTGCGGAAGCGTAGTGCTTCGAACAGAAACCAGTGTACCTGCAGCATAGAGTAGTGTAATTGTCGAACTAAATGCAGTACAAGTAGTCCGAGTACAGGGCAGTGCACGCAAGGGTTAAATAACGCAGTGCTTCATAGTAAACTAATTTGGCTGGATCATCTCACAGAGCAGTGTATATATTTAAATAATGGCAGTGCAGGTAGAGTACACGGTCATAGCATGTTAGTTTGTGTTGGTATAACACCACGGTTAATTGGTTGCACAGGCAGTGCATTTAGTGTAGAAGCGCAGTGGTTCTAAACTAAATTAGTGTATACTTATAGTACACTGTAACTTTTTGGTAATCCAGTGCACTCAGGAAAAATAGGGCAGTTGTTCGAAAGTACAGAGGTGTTTCTGCAGTATAAGCGAAAGCAATTTTCTATATGACCGCAAGTAATTTTTTTATAAGGTAGTGCACGCGGGGTAACAAGTGCAGTTACAGTGCTTCGAAATTAAACTAGGCCGCGCGCAACATTACAGAAAGCATGGCATATATGAATATAATGATAGTGCAGTTATAATACACAGTCGTAGCACATTAGTTCGTTATTTCTATTGCGGTCGATGTATTACAGACTAATATTCTTGATTTGTACATAATATAGTCTAATCGTTGTCACCTTCATGTGATATTTAGGTCACACTGTATAAGATACTCTTAATTAAAAATGTATCTTATGCAGTGCACCAAACCATCACCGCAGCAACGGACTGCAGAACAAATTGTGATGTGCTACAATATGCTGCACCCTATAGAGACAAAGGTAGAAAACAAATATATTAGTTTAAGCATATGAGTTATATTTTTTGAGTGTTCAGTCATTTATTCTTACCAGGTAAAACTCGCACTTCGGTATTCAAGGTCTGGGTTTGCAAGCATGCTGATATCCCTCTCGTACAAAGGATTTCTTATACAGTGTGACCGAAATAATATACCTATTTTTAGATTTTGTAGTAGTGTTAGGTGTTTGTCTCATACACCAAGATTAGTATAAATCTATAGCATATTAACTTCTGTATATCGCTATTGTGTAGTAAACTTATACATAAAGTAGTACCTTGGGTGTGTAAAACGACTTGGGCATGGCAGATGCACTTGACGATATTGATTTTCTCTAGAATTGGTAGATCCCTTCCTATATGTAATTCTCTGGTTGGCTTCACCTCTAACTGAACAATTTGATTTGTATCTAATATTTCTTGGACCTATGATTCCATCTACAAGCATGTATTTTTTCATCGACCCGCGTAGCATGCTGCAAAATGGAAGGTGGCGGCTTCTGAGCTGTGTGAGACT
Source organism: Avena sativa (assembly GCA_916181665.1). Lineage (NCBI taxonomy): Eukaryota > Viridiplantae > Streptophyta > Magnoliopsida > Poales > Poaceae > Avena > Avena sativa. The sequence goes on from OV702287.1 coordinate 576,145,171, forward strand.
AGGTGTGGTTGTTGTATGTATTTATATACAATTCCTTGGTTGTTCTGGGGTTTCCGTATGGTGGGACTTGTTCGGCTAAACTATCAGCGTAGATGTTGCAGTTCTTTGAAAACTTGGTTTGTACATGTACCGCTTGAGTTTTATATTTTTTCATTGTATGGCTATACACTTATAGCAGATAATCATTATTTAATCTAATATTATTTTTTCCATTGTAATTACAATATGTTCATATTAAATATGTATATTGTGCACTAATCAAATCTGCAGGAGCATAGTGTCTATTGTTTATATTCTGGAAATTTGATTCCACGTAGAATTTATAACAGTCAGTGCGTAGTTAAAGCATCGTCAATAGTATTATGAGATAACAACAGGACAGAAACATTTCGTTTCAGTACATTGCAAATTCTAAATAGACATAACAGATAAACAAGTACATATTCTTAACAAACATAAGAAATAAGCAAATTACCAATCGGAGTTTGATTCCGATGACTCTGCTGATGCCTGGCTACTATGAATAATGATGTTCATGACAAACATCATTTCAAGGTTAAACTATGAATCTTTTTTGGCTGCAATCAGAATTGCTTGTCCAACATTGAGATTTGTAGTTTCAACGAAGTTCTTCCATGCGTCTTTGCTGAATGAGAAGCAGCCATCGTTTGTTCTTTTGTACGCCATGGTGTTGACATTACCACTTGTTCCTAAGCATACTCCAACAAGACCTTCTTTAGCAATGTCAAGTGTAGAAATGAACTTCAATGGTTTATTTTTGAGTTGCAATAGAGGAAGACGTTTTTAGGAAAAACATAACGAATGTATTAAACCAATGTGAAATCAATAAACAAATAAATAAAGTTAAATTTAGAAACATACCATACTGTGTTGTTTAATGTTTGTTTTTGTCAAACGAGTCACAAATGGCAACCCTACAAATGAATTGGCTGAGGGGAAGATATCGAATAAGTAATTTTCCTCAGAATCTGTAAAATTGCATGTCTTGGAAAAAAATGTAGAATTAAGCACTTGGACATTGCTGTTTCCATCATCACTACTGCTGTTATCTTCTTCAGAATTAAAATATATCACAGTGATCTTTGGACCTAGAGCTCCCAATGAAAAGAATAGGTGTGCCCCTGCGCCGATCCTGTTCTCTGTGACGAACCTTGTCCAACCTGGACCTGTAATGCGAGTAATTGTGCGTTCTTTGTGGACTTCAACACAATATGTTTTTCCAAGAGTCTGGAATTCCACTCCAAGTCTAGTTATGTCATTGAATAGCAATCTTAGATTGCATGGTATAGTCTGTGGAATGATATAGTGAAGGAGAGTACTATTATGTTAACAAATATTAAGAAATGGATTTATATATATTGAAACATAGTGTATACATACCAGTGATTACTCGAACCGGCCTTCTACGAGACGAACAATGAATTCTGAGCCTGAATGTCCTAATTTTTTACCATAGTGACTGAAACAAACTTGACATGGCACCATTTGTTCTGCAATAAAAATAGTTGTGTGTTATTAAATGTCTATACATATATAAAATAATTTATAATTTGTGCCTCGAATTTTTCTTATATTCTGTAGTTATGCGGCTTCTAATAATCTGATTCTGTAGATATGGTTCAAGCTGTTTATGTGCCTAGCAGATGCCATAGTTTTTCGTTTAGACTAGAACTAATAAGTAAGCTTAATCTAGTAATTAAACTACGATTGATGTTTATCAAATTAAACAAATGAACATTCTCATCATACCATTAATAAAAGTATAAGAAATTTGGTGTTAGTTCAAGATCATATAGATATATCGTGTTCTATCTTTAACTCATACTAATAGACTCATATTTGTGAAAATCTGGACAGTATAAATCTCAGTACATTGATTAAGACCTGGAGGAATATAAGCACGCAAACATTTTTGATACTGTTTGTACAATGTAAACGATTTGCTAGAAAATTAAACGATGTTGGTTGCTTACCGAAGACGCGGGAGTGGTGAATCCATGATCTTTCGTTGAAGGCGGCGGCAAAGTTCGGCTAGGATTTGGTTTCTTAGCAGCGACAGAAACGGGAATGAGCTTTAGAGGAAGATGGAAAAGGAGTACTTAAATGGATCGGTTGCGTCATTTCGTTTTATAGAAAGAGACTATAATGCTAATTATTTCAACGAAACCCTTCGTGTACTTCCGTTTTATGCAGTTATCGGTAGATAGGATAGGCAGTGCAGAGAGACGGAATGCAGTGTGCCTGGTGCAGTCAGTTCACTGCCGCCGTTCAATATTTTGAACCGTTTCCACAGCAGTTTCATGGATGACGTCGATGTAGTGCGTACATGATTAACAAGCATTGTGTGGTACTGTAAATTTTAGTTGCAGTTCATTACACGGTTACTTCTCTGCCTTGGAACCTTATTTTGCTCCATACGCACGGTAATTTAACGCATTCCATACTTATTTTTCAGGTGTAGTGTATTACAGGTACAGGTGTAGTGCGCTGCAGGTACAGTGTATTGCACGGTCAGTGCACTGCCGCGGGTCCTTATCTTACACCGATCGCAAAGCTGCTTTAAGAAGCATAGCACCGTATTGCATAGTTATTTTGGAGGCAGTGGGTGTCAGTATTGTTATAGGTGCAGTGCGTGGTACTGTAAATTTTAGGTGCAATGCACATTGCACGGTTATTGCTCTGGCTTGGCACCTTATTTTGCACCATACGCACGGTACCTTTATGAACTATAGGAACGCAGTGCATACTTATTTATTAGGTGCAGTGTATTGGAGGTACAAGTGTAGTGCACTGCAGGTGAACTGCATTGCACGGTCACTGCACTGCCGCGGCACCTTATCTTTCCCCGTTCGCAATGCAGCTTTAAGAAGCATAAGACCGCATAGGAGCATAGGACCACAGTGCATATTTATGTTGGAGGCAGTGCGTATCACTATTTGTTACATGTGCAGTGCATTGCACGGTTAGTGCTCTACCGTGACACCTTATTTTGCACATTAGGAACGCAGTGTACTACCGTCCTCACAGGTTGTGCGTGTCACTGTGCATTGTAGTTGGTGTGCACTGCACGATCAATGCATTGTTGTGGCACCTTATGATGAACCTTTCTCACAACAACTTCAGTCGGAGACCATAATAACGCAATGCATAAGTGATGCACATGCAGTTTCAATTCAATGTGCATTGGGTGTGCAATGCATTGCATGGTCAGTGTACTGCGTCGGCACGTTAACTGGCACCGTACGCATGGTAATTTTACATACCATAGTAAGGCAGTGCATACCTGCTTCACAGGCAGTTTGTTTCTATTTGTATTGTACGTGCAGTGCAATGCATATTTAGTGCAGTGTCGTGGCACCTTACCTTGCACCATGCGCACATGTGTTTGATTAAAATAGGAAAGCAGTGCATACGCCATACACACGCAGAGCCCGTCCATGTACATTCAAAGTGCATATATTAGTTGCCTGTATTATTAGCATATTGATACATACAAACATCTTAAATATAAGAAATATTTTATTTACATATATTTACTGAACAACCTAGTGTATTAATATTATTACAAGTATCAATCTAATGATCATCTTCAGTCGGAGATGTCCTTCTCATTGACAGTAGGACTGAATGCTCTCAATACTTCAGGAAGTTCATCACGTAGATCGTTTTCTATCCCGTATATCATGTTGTAGTTAAATTCTTCTCTCATTGCAGAAGGGGAGAACTATTTAACAATCAGGAAATCAGTATGTTTTGAACGTATGTTGCCAATAGAAAAAATACGAAGCAGATTTTATTGTAACATAAACAACGCGACTTACTTCTTTTGGCTGCATTTTATCGTGTCTCCATTGTACCACTATATACTTCTTAGGATCGAGTAAGCACACTTATTCTCTGTTTGCTTTGGACACCTAGGGAAATTTGCTTCGTTGAACTTCTCTGCGAATTCTGGAAAATTGTGACTAGGATATGCCGCTTTAAGAAGTTCATCTATACTTTTGAGTTGTTTTCATGAAATGCAACATTTATTGATCAGTATTCTAAATAGTGCAGTTGGAAGATTAATATGAAAGTAATGTTCTAACCATGATTGGTCCAATGTTGTTGTGATATTCTGCTCTTGTTTTAAACATGTACTCCTTGGTGTATTTCCTTGAGTAAAATATGTTAAGGCGACCTCCACTGATATATATGTTGAGGGAGTAAACTGTAAAGTGAGAGTTGTAGACAACAGGTATTTCAATCTACAATGAATACATAACAGTAAGTCCATTAACAGAAAAGTTTATTTCATTAATAGTAAGCTCTCGAAATTTATTGTATAATCCTCTTCGAAATAGATGTTTTGAAAATTTAGAGAAACTTACCAGTTTTGCCATGTCTGGTTTAAACTTTTCCATCAATAATTTGAATTGGTTCACACGTTGTTCTGTGTAGATCCAGTTTTCTTTCTCGAATTCTGTCAGTATAGAGACTGAAAGGTTGCATATGAATCTTTTGCCTCCGTCCACAAAGCCTTTGCAGGAATTGCTTATCATAAATATGTCTATGTAATGTTGAACCAATTGATTGTCAGCCATCCCTCCTTGTTTAATATTGTCTTTTAGATCTCGGCCTGTCCATTCTGCTTCTGTCATTATTCCAGATTCTATTCTTCAAATCTGAATAATGATTTTGCTGTAAAAGATCAGAGAAGTTTGTTGTCATTACTCAAAATTATTATGGTAAATCAAGTATACTTATTTTCCAAAATTGTAATTTGTTTTTAACCTTTTATTATAAAATTGAACAAATCTTGATGCATTTAAGATTTTAGCCTTCAAACAATGAAAAGTTAGCATACTATCTATTACGTTTATATGTGCATGTTTTAAATGAAAACGCTAGAAAAGGGCGCCCTCGTGAGGGTGTTTTAAATGAAAGATCTGAAATATGTCTTTTTTTAAAACAACATTAGTATGTAAACACAACTCTATATTATGTCTTACTCAGCATATTTATCTTGAAAACTTTCATCCTAGATAGCCTTTCTAGCAGTGGTTGTGTGCTTCTTGTATTCAAAAGGGACATGCTTGAAAACTAGAAAGGTATTTTGACCTTGCCGAGCCGGTCTTTATGGCATGCTCGATGTTTCTGGTAGTGCCGTAATAGATTCAGATTGTGACATTTTCACCACAGGTGTTTCAACCCTGGTTTTTTTGTTTCTGGTTACTCTTCCGGATGTTCCAGCCTTTTATGGAGAAATTATTGATATCATAGCCAAGGTTTTGGGCTTTCTGCTCTTCTTGATCTTTTTTCCCACAGTCCTGACTAGATTCATTTTCAATGTCCTTAGCCTATCTGAGTACTTCCATGTCTCTGAAATGGAGTTGAGTTGCACTCCTTTCGTCAATCATCAATCTCTTTGTTTCTTTAGCCGCCGACTCAAGAGACTACATGACAGTGTTTTGTTTTGCATCTGCACTCAAATCAAGTTCAGGAATTCCTACAAAACAAAATCAAAAGCATGTTGTTAGTCTGCATACATCATGATTCTAATTGTATAAATTGAACCTCTAATTGTTATTATATTATTGTTACATTATAATGCAACGTACCTTCGATATTTTTAGTCAACCCACTCAACAGTATATAGGTGTTTTCCATTTCGTTGAACATTCTATAGAACCACAGGTTGCGAATATTAGGCATGTCTTTTGCTATAAATTCTATGTAAGAATCCATTACTGTGGTTTCCATCGGTTGTAGCATCATGAACGTACCGTCTTCACTGGAAATTAAATAAAATGTAATAATAAATTATCAATTAATTCTAAAACATAAATTGATATAACTAAATTTAGAAACAAGAGTAGTAGTTAGTGCTTACACATTGATATGTTTTGGCATATCACCAAACTCAATGTCGAAGCTTAATAATTCTCTATGCTCTTGACCGAACCCTTGTTGCCATAAATTTTTAACATTGTTTATGACATTGATAGCTATTTTTTGCAAACTTTCATCATCCGGATTTCTTCCCGAGTCCAGTATTCTCATCTTCCTTGATATGAACTCAATAATAAATAACAAGTAGTGACTTCTCAATCCATTCTCATATGCATACGTGGCGTCTGGGATAGTAATCATTACCTATAAAAACAATAGAAATCATCAATAATTATGTAATTTGTAAGCAATTTAATGTAAATTTTTCAAAATATATCACTTGACGATTATTCACTATTCTTTGAAAAAATTCAACTTACGAAATTATATGCGGGTAACATGTCTTCTGTTTGATTCGAAAATAGATACCTTGTCCTTTGTCGAAGTTTAGTGATAGTATTAGTCAGAAAAACCTGTAACAAGCTTATATTGTTTAGTGTCATTAAAACAATTGAAAAAAGTTTATTTTTATTTTTTGCATGAACAATAAGGTTATGTTGAAATATATGTAAACATATTTATTAACATTGTATGTGATATACTAGTTTTGTGAGCTTACCCCTATGTTAGGACCAAAACATTTTGTTCCTTGTTCTACTTTAGAAATTGCAAGATAATGTACAGCTAAATCGAGAAGTTTTTTTTCTATAGTTCCTCCATCACGGAATGAATCTGCAATTTCTCTTGCAGTTACTATCTTTCCTCCTTTTCTTTTTATCAAAATGTATGACCTGCATGAATTATTGTGAATAAGTTAGTTTGATAATAAATTTAAGTATATTATAGCAATACTAATATATATTAGATTACTATATATATAACTGTTTCTTAAAAATTGCCTTTGCGATTTTTCTGTAGTGTGGAATCTCATCATCATATTGTGGAACTTTTGAGTAGTAATTCGCCAGTCTTCGTGTGCTTCTTCCTCTGCAACTTTGTGATAAACTGTGTTATTTCGTTTAGGTAGGATTAGAATTTTTTTATTATTATTCTTTTTTTGTGTAAAAACCAACTTGGTTGAAAGGCGCCTCATCGCCAACAGGTACTATAGCACCAGGTTGGTTGTACTGCTATTTGCCTGTTCCATGAGTAGAAACAAATTGATATCATTATGGTTATTTCTAATAACAATCTTGATATCCATTCATTAATTTCTTGTAAAATTGTTCAGTTATTCTCAAGGAAATCTTTTTTTTGACAAAATATCTTTTCACTATAACTATACTTACCTTCTTGGAGGTTACAACCATGTAAATCTGTAGAAGCATTGCCGTCAGTAATCCAGCTATCTACTTCGGCATCAAGGTCTGGGTTTGCTATGTTCTTACTGTCGTCTATGCAGCTTCCCTAGTTAAATTATACATTTAAAAGTGATCAGATAACATAATATAATGTTTTTAAATATACGTAGATATAAAAAGAATAAATATAGTTGGTAAGATCTAAAAGATAGATAACCTATTGGTATGGCATGGTTTCATTAAATTGAACTCCCTGCCAATTCAATTGATCCATATTATCAACGGCATTGAAATCTTTCATGCCATCAATAATTATCATTTCTTCATGTCGCATTTAGTTATTTTCAAAAGAAGATGCTTCTGGTTCTGCTTGATGTTCAGGTGTGGGAGTCATTTTGTTGTCATATGGCAGTCTGTCATCAGAAATCCTCATTGCTTCATCTTGTATAATATTATTATCCATGTTGCATAAGTTATCTTCTTGTTCTTCATTGTGTCTTTCCTGCTCAGCCAGATTACCATCCATGTTGTCGTCAATCTTTTGTTCCACAAATGTAACTGGTGTTACAATTGCATTTGACGCAGTGTTTGCAGGTGCTGGTACTTGCAATGTGTTAATAACAATTTGTGCATGCGTCAATTCGTCCAAATCATCACCCTTCGTTGAATACTCATCATCAATTAATGTTTGGTTTTCTCCTTGTTCTGCCGGCTGCTCAGTTTCTGTTTCATTGACTTCAACATCTTGCTCCTAGTCCTGTGTGCTCCCTGAATCAATTTGTACCTCAGTCACGAATTGATGAACTTCATATTTAGCGTGTTGAAGCTCATCATTGTCATCTTCAATTTGAATATTAGTAACCCCCTCTATGAAATCATCATGACATGTATTTGTATCTGCTTTACCATAACAAGCATTTTTTCTGTCGGAATCTCAGATGTAATTATTGTATTACTGGGATCATTCATCCTCTGGTCGCTATCTTCTTTCATTTCTTCGTCAACAACTATTTCTGACCGCTCACTGATAAGTTCAGCAACTTCTGTGCGAGGTGTACTTGATGATGGTACGGTGGTTTCTTCAGCATGTGTGTCACATCCCAAATTCTAGATTTGGTACTGCATACATACATGGCACTGCATCATGTTCATCTTTGAGAAAATTCAGTTTTGAAAGATTTTTACAAAAACACCACACAAGTGCCTAATCTTCCCTTATAGTTGACTACTAGGGTAATTGTCTAGCGTCTGCTTGGTTGATGCCAAAAAGTCAACCTAAATGTTTAGATGCGTAGATTTTTCAATTACGGACCTGTAGGTTTTTGTTTCACTCGAAACAGAGCTCTAGATCAAAATATATCAGCAAAACAGTTCAACAGAAATTCAGTTTTAGGAAAAATTTAGAAAAAAGACAGGTTCAGCTATAACAGCTGTTCAGAATAGAATAAAAGAGAAGAAGAAGAAAAAACAGACCCCAGCCGGGCAGCTGCCACCCGGGGCGCAGCTCGCGCCCGCCGGCGTGCCAGTGGCCCAGCCAGCCCTGCGCAACCCCTTCCCCTTTTCTCCCCCTTTTTCCTTTTCTTTTGTTTTTTTCTGACCGCCGGGGCCCACCTGTCAGCCCCTGGATGTGTTCGTCCTCGACAGGGAGACGACCTGCAACCGTACGTCGTGAGGAATCTGCGATTCTGTTCGGAATCGAACGCCCCGCCTCAATCGACCCCTGCCCCTTATAGCCCACCATTCCCTCGTCGTTTCCCCCTCCTATCCCTAGCTATTGCACCGCCACCTCGCCGGAATCGCTCGCCGGAGTTGCTGCCGCCGTCGGTCGCCATTACGGTCGGTAAGAGCTCCATCGACCACCCCTTTCCCTTTTCTCTGAGAAACCGTCCGCCGCCGTGTGCCGCCCCCATCTGATTTTTCCTCTACCTGTAGAGGAAAAGTCACCCTAGGGAAGTCGCCAGAGTCAGCCGCCGTCCGCCGTGTGCCGCCCCCCACACCGGAGTTCCTCTGTCCGCGCCGAAGCTACCGTCGGGACCTCCACACACCGCAGTACACCGTCCGACCACCGCCGCCGCTGAAACTCGCCTGAGCGCCGCCTGCCATCGCCGCCGACCCACCGCTTCCGTCGGACAAGGTGAGCAACGATCTCGCGCTCTTCTAGCCATCAGATCGAGCACGAACGGCTCAGATCGGCCGTTGACCGCCTAGTCAACTGCTGACTGGTCAGGCCCAGTCAGCGCCGCATCAGCCACTGACCGCCCAGTCAGCGGGAATATTCCTAGAATATTCCCGTCAAATTTCTGGTTTTAGTTAAAATTGCAGAAAAGGTTTATAACTTGCGAAAATCATAGAAAAAGATCTACTAGGCCAAAAATTGCAAATAAGATATTGTTGGGTTCAGTAAATTGTGTAGACTTTTATTCTGTAATAATACTTCAGGGTTACTGTATGTAATTTCCTGAGATTATAAAAAGCCTTAAAGTGGTATTAAATTCACAGAAAAAGATCTATAAATCTTTTTGGAGTAAATCCTTTTGGTCTAGGCTCTAAATTGATCTATCTGTCCATTAATATTTTTGTCACACTAGAATAACACTGTATACATGAATGGTTCAATGTTTTGACTAAATGCCTTTTAACTAGCTCTCTTTTATGCATAAATTGTTTTCTTTGCATTAAAGGTTTTCCCATGCATCATTCAGTAATAGCATTGATCAGAGAACATAACTAAACTACTGAAGCTTTATTAAAGTGCCATGCATGCATTGTGTTGCATTTGTTGATCTCTAGATTGTGAGGATTGTAACCCGTGTGATTGTCCGGGCTGTACGTTTGACTTTGACAACTACCAAGGCAAGTGGAGCTTCATAAAAGTCCTATTTACTTTCTATATGCATTGTAGCTTGTTTTTGTTTTTCCAAGGTTATATCTATTGCTATGTTATATCCTATTATGTTGTAGCCATACTTGATAGGTGAGCCGCCGTAAGTACTTGTGCTTAGCAATGCTTATGTAGACGAGGGTGGGATGCACCATGATAAAGGTTGTTTTGAAAGTAAGTGTTTGGAAAATTTGAAAACAACTTAATTAATGAACTCTCTGGGTGGATTGGTAATTGCTTGGTTCGTGAATGCCGGACCCATGTCTATGGTTTATCCGAGTATCTCACTTGTGGATGGCCACCTAACTTTCTGAGAAATGATTATTGTCTTGATTTGGTCGCTTACGTGTACAGCCATATGCCAGTGAGTTATGGGTGGATGGATGGACTTAGTAGGTCGTGGCGACCCGAGGTCTTTGTATCCAGAGATGTAGTGAATGTGATAGGTTGGTACGGTGCACGGATGGGCTTGGGGAGCTACTTCCCGAATTGTCTCTTCTTGGGCTTCTCCCTATCGTGACTCAATATGCATGTCATGATACAAGCGGGTCGACCAAGTCATATGGGTAAAGTGTGCAGCCCCTGCAGGGTGTAAAAACTAAGTGCTTAGCCGTGTCCCTGGTAATGGACGATTGAGTTGCTTAATTGTGGGTGCTATGACATGTTCTCATTCATTGTAACTTGTAATTGCTAAAACTTGTGGTTGAAACTTAATTGGGTTGTATGATGAAGATTAAATGCTTTACAAATGATTTACAAATGGTAGGATAAAGTATTTTGCTGCTGCAACTAAGCCTGAACCCCACAAGCCAGATATGCATATAGCTATTAGTCTTGTTGTTTCTCTGATTGTTCCACTTGCTAGTACATTCCAAGTATTGACCCTTTGGGGCTGTTACGTTTCATGTTGCAGGTTACTCTTCCGGTTACTCTGAGTAGTAGTGTTGGTTGCGACCCTCCACTCAACATTTTGTTCGCCTGTGGCATCTAATGGAGACTGGAGCTACTTTATTTATGCTATCTATTTGATACTTGTTTACTTGTGCAAGCGTTATGCTTTGCAAATTTTGTAATAAATACAATATTCTGGATCATATCGTTGTAATAATGATGCACTATTAATTCTTTGATGTCTATCGATGCTATGTATGCCAATGAACTGATCCAGGGATTGGCGTGATACATAGAGGTGCTACCCTACTGGGTCGTACTGTTTCAGATGGTATCAGAGCAGTGTGTTCACTGTAGGATCGTGACCTAGGATTGGAATAGGAAGCCTTATATTTATTTAAGTCTATTTCAATTTCTGTCTTTATTCTTATGCCTTTCATTCTAGTAAATTCTTTTCCTTTGTTGTTCTCACTCTTTCCTCTGTACAATTGATAGATGGGAGATGCCACCAGTGTTGAGTATGTTGAGTTCCAATCACCAAGACTCTTCGCAAGACAGTTGGCGGAGCTTTTCCAGACGCTGGGCATGCTAATGCTAATGTTCAAAGGGAGGAGGATGAACACCTATGTGCCTGGAGATCACGTATGGGAGATCACGGCTATTGTTCTTTCAAATCCCATCATGCCTGGCATTAAGAACCTGAAGCGTACGAAGAAGTACCTTACCTGGGAGCAAGGAGTGGAGTCAGCCATGCATGAGACACTGTCACACCTGTGCTATCTCCACCGACACTGACTGCCAGTAGGTTCACCTTTCCTGGCATTTGGAATTTGGAATGAGGATGGGAACGTGATGGTTACCGCAGGTAATCGGAACAACATGCCACTCCATGAGAAACACATAGAAGACATGGAGATTAAAGCTTGGGAGAGGGAAGAGAAGTTGATGCATCAAAAGGGGGAGTTGGATTATTTTGAGGGCACTGTGCATTTGCAAGGGTATGAGATGGAAACCTTGCACACCGCTGTGAATACAATGGAGCAAGCCCTCATTGGGAGGGATGCCACGATTGCAGTGCTGAACCAAACAATTGTGGAAAGGAATCAAGTTGTGGCTGAGCGGGATCAAACCATTGTGGATATGGCTGCCAGATTGCTGCCCTTCAAGCGCAGCAGAATCCTCCACCAAATATTGGTAATAATGATGATGATGACGATGCGGATAATGGTGACGGAGGTATCTATGGTGGTGGAGGCAACAATGATGATGATGGAGGCAGTGACGATGAAGGAAGCGATGACGATGATGGAGGAGATGCAGCGGGCGCTTTTGTAGAAGAAAGTGAGGAGGAGGACCCCGAAGAGGTGGAGTTCGAGAACTCAAGTGAAGAAGACTCTGGGGAGGTGTACACTCCACCACCGTGGCATGCACGAGGATCTAAGCGTCAGTGCATGGACTCCAGAACCTATTGCAACCTGTTCATCAAATAGTTAGAGATGGTCCTCCAAAACTAGTCTTCGTTAGGGAAATTCATTAGTCTTAGACATTGATCAATGTAAACTTCTGCACTATTATCTTATTGTGTTAGAATGCTCAGTTAAGTACCTTGAAGTTCAAGAAATTTTCGTGAGATTTATTAAATGATATTTGGACAAGTTTGGGTAAAATTCGTGTTTTTGTTGCTGCAGTTTTCTGCTGAATCTGCTGTACTGTACGATTTTTCAAGTTTTACTTGTAACTGCGAAAAATCTGAGAAATTGGCATCTGGTGCATAATTATCTGTAGTATTGGCAAAAAAATCAGAAAAAATTCCTGACGCTTTTAAATCAGGAAAAAAAATGAGTGAACAGGACAGAACTTTTTCTGCCAGATTTCTGGTTTTTGCTTTTTGCTGTTTTGCTTTGCCTAGTATTGTTACCAGCGTTTCTAAATTATTTTGTAGCTATATACTGTTAAGGAAAACCTAGAAAAATGCTTGTTTGTGTGAATTCTCATGTGGTGATTGCTTATGGTTGTTGTGGATGAATTGTTGTTGCATTGAGCATGTTGCATGGGTAGAAGGCTATTGCTTATCTTTAGTTGTTCTGTCTAAAACTTTCCTATGCTGAACCGCAGATGCCGCCGAGACGCGCTAAAGACATGCCACCTGGCATGCAGCAGATGATGGAAGCACAGACCCAACTGATGCAAGCTCTGGCCTAGCAGATTAACAACAACACTAACAACAACAACAACAACAATCCGCCCCCACAAGTGGATTCTCTTGCTCGATTTCTCAGGTTGAGGCCAGTCAAGTTCTCCACTTCACCCGAGCCAGTGGTTGCACTGGATTGGCTACACTCGGTGAACAAGGACTTGGTGATAGTTGAGTGCACCGATGCTGAGAAAGTGAGGTTCGCCGCTCATTTGTTAGAAGGACCAGCTGCTTCTTGGTGGGGTACCTTTCAGATCACTCACCCCATTGCTACTGTGACCTGGCAGATGTTTGAAGAAGGGTTCAAGACTCACCATGTCTCCACTGGAACTATGAGCCTAAAGCGGAGGGAGTTCTGCAGCCTGCGCCAGAGTCACCGCAATGTGTATGAATACATAGAGTAATTTGCTAATCTGTCTCGCTATGCTCCAGAGGATGTGGACTCAGATGCCAAGAGGAGAGAGAGGTTACATGATGGTCTGAATAACAAGCTCTCAGTCCATCTATTTATTGTGCATGCTCCTGATTTGCAGACTCTGATGGACAAGGCTAGGATTCTGGAGGGAAAACAGGGACAAACTGAAAGGCGCAAGAGGAAGTATAATGGCAATCACAACTCAGGGTCACACCATAGGGCCCGTATTTCTCACCATGGTAATGGGAACTCTGGACACCACCGTGGAGGTAATGGTAACCATTACAATGGAGGTAATGGGAACAGTCACCATGGAGGAAACGAGAACTCTGGACACCACCATGGAGGAAATGGTCACCACCATAATGGCCACCACCACAATGGCCACAAGAGCTACAACAACATTTCTGGGAGGAACAATGGACACAACCGCTCTGGCAGGAGGGATCTCAGTGAAGTGGAATGCTTCAAGTGCAAGAAGATGGGGCACTATGCAGATAATTACCCAGAGAAGAGGATTGAAGCGGGAAGCAAGCCTAATGCAAACCAGAAGGCAACTATCAAACATGTGAATGATGAGGAGATTCAGACTGAACCAGAGCTAGTGATTGGTAAGTTTCCAATCAATACCCACATCGCATTTGTTCTTTTCGATACTGGTGCATCGCATACATTCATATTAAGAGCATTTGTGGATAAGTATAAGCTACCTACCGAGGATCTTAGAGGATCTATTAGAGTAAGTTCCCCTGGGGGAGAGATGATAGCTAGTGCAGCATGTCGAGGGTTGACGCTAGAAATTGGTGCTTATGCATTTCCTGCCCACCCGGTTATACTAGAATCCCAAGGTCTAGATGTCATATTGGGCATGGATTGGATGTCAGAACATCAAGGTCAGATAGATTGTGCTCAATGAGCAATTTCATTCACCACACCAGAGGGGGTAAGGATCAGGTATAAGTCTCCTGCCAGTATTGGAGTGGCCGAGTTGAATTCTGTTAAGGGGGTTAGCCTAGAAGATGTGGCCGTCGTAAAGGAATACCCCGATGTGTTTCTGGATGAGCTGCCAAGGATGCCACCTGATAGGGATGTGGAGTTTCTTATTGACTTGATGCCGGGAACAGGACCGATAGCCAAGAGGCCATATAAGATGGATGTGGAGGAATTGAAGGAGTTAAAGAAGCAGCTTAGAGAGCTATTGGACAAGGGATTTATTCAGCCCAGTTCATCGTCTTGGGGCGCGCCTGTTCTATTCGTGGAGAAGAAGGACAGTAGTAAGAGATTGGTGGTTGACTATCGCTCACTTAAAGAAGTGACCATCAAAAATAAATACCCATTACCCAATATAAATGATTTGTTTGATCAGTTGGAAGGGGAAAAGGTGTTTTCCAAGATTGATCTAAGATCGGGATATTTCCAATTGAAGACGTACCAAAGACTGCCTTCACCACAGGTATGGGTTATATGAGTATACTGTTATGTCTTTTGGACTAACAAATGCTCCGGCATATTTCATGACCATGATGAACAAGGTATTCATGGAGTACTTGGATAAGTTCATGGTGGTGTTCATTGATGACACATTGATATATTCCAAGGATGATGCTGAACATGAGAAACACCTGCGACTAATTATGGAAAAGCTGAGGGAGCATAAATTATATGCCAAGTTCAGTAAATGTGAGTTCTGGTTGAACACTGTTGGATTTCTTGGACACGTGGTGTCAGGGAAAGGAGTTGCAGTTGATCCAAGCAAGGTGGTGTCAGTTACAGAATGGGAGTCACCCAAGAATGTGGGAGATATTAGGAGTTTCTTGGGACTTGCTGGATATTATAGAAGTATCATTGAGAATTTCTCCAAGATTGCAAAGCCAATGACTGAATTACTAAAGAAGGAGAAGAAGTTTGAATGTACCAAGGATTGCGAAGCTAGTTTCTAGGAATTGAAGCAACGCCTAGTGACCGCACCTATCTTGTGTCTGCCGGATATTCAGAAGGATTTCCAAGTGTATTGTGATGCTTGCCGTCAAGGACTAGGTAGTGTATTGATGCAGGATGGAAGAGTGCCTCACGCCAACTTAAACACCACGAGAGGAACTACCCCACGCATGACATGGAATTAGCATCAGTTGTACATGCGCTCAAGGTGTGGAGGCACAATCTCATGGGTAAGCATTGTGACGTGTTTATGGATCACAAGAGCCCGAAATACATATTCACTCAGAAGGAGCTGAATATGAGGCAGAGGAGATGGTTGGAGCTCATAAAGGATTATGATATGAGTTTGCAATATCACCCAGGAAAGGCCAATGTTGTAGCGGATGGGATGAGTCGCAAGGCTTATGCTAATGGCCTAACAGTGGGGGAGTTACCCAAGGATTTGTGTGAACAGTTCAAGGATCTCAGGTTGGAAGTAGTATCCGAGGGATATTTGGCAACAATGGAAGTCAAGCCAACGCTTCTAGATGAGATCAGAGAAGCTCAAAAGAAGGATAGTGACCTGGAGGAAATAAGAGGAAACATACCCAAAGGTAAAGCTGAAGGATTTCACGAGGATGATCAAGGAACACTATGGTACAAGGATCGCTTAGGAAGTTGATATTTTAGGAAGCTCATAACTCGCCATACTCTATACATCCAGGTAACACGAAGATGTACATGGATTTGAAGGAAAAGTTTTGGTGGGTTAACATGAAGCGAGAGATTGCAGAGTATATTGCCTTATGTGATGTATGTAGTAGAGTGAAGGCTGAGCACCAAAAGCCAGCAGGGTTGCTACAGCCATTGCCGATACCTGATTGGAAGTGGCATAGAGTTGGAATGGACTTTATCACAGGATTGCCCAGGACTAAGTTAGGACATGATTCTATTTGGGTAGTGGTTGATCACTTAACCAAGGTAGCTCACTTTATACCCGTGAAGACCACTTACACCAGTGCGAAGTTAGCCAAGATCTACATGAACAGAATTGTGTGCCTGCATGGTGTTCCGAAGAGCATTATGTCAGATAGAGGCACCCAATCCACTTCTCACTTTTGGCGCCAGCTACATGAGTCGTTGGAACGAGATTGGAGTTTAGCACAACTTTCCACCCCAGATGGATAGTCAGACCGAGAGGGTGAATCAGATTTTGGAGGATATGTTGAGAGCCTGTGCCTTGGCTCATGGCACTAGTTGGGATGAAAATTTGCCTTATGCTGAGTTTTCCTACAACAACAGCTACCAATCCAGCATCAAGACATCGTCGTTCGCTGTACTATATGGTAAGACGTGCAGGACACCATTGTTGTGGGATGGCGTAGGTGAACGACAACTATTTGGGCCGGATTTGATCAAGGATGCTAAGGAGAAGGTTAGTTTGATTTGGGACAGGTTGAAGGTGGCACAATTGAGACAGAATAGCTATGATGATTCTAAGCGCAAGGAAGTGGTGTATGAGATTCAAGATCGAGCATACCTCAGAGTTTCGCCACTACGTGGAATTAAGAGGTTTGGAATTAAGGGTAAGCTAGCACCTCGGTTTATAGGACCATACCAGATCCTAGCACACAAGGGAGAGGTTGCATATCAGTTGGAGTTGCCAGAAGCTCTGTCCGCTGTTCACGATGTGTTCCATGTGTCCCAGCTGAAGAAATGCCACCCGGAGATGGTAGATACACCGTTAAGGGATACTGTGCCGTTAGATGAGGTTCAGCTAGAGAGTGACCTGACTTATAAGGAGAAGCTGGTCAAGATTTCGGAGACAGTAGAGAGGTTTACCCGCAGCAAGACGATCAGGTTTTGCAAGGTGCAATGGAGCCATCACACTGAAGATAAAGCCACCTGGGAGCGAGAGGATGACCTCCGAGAGGACCACCCGCACCTATTTGCTAGCCACGTCGAATCTCGAGGACGAGATTCATCTTAAGGGGGGTAGTCTTGTCACATTGGTACATTGCAAATGTATTTATAATTTTTGATGTTCCATGCTTGGTTTTATATACTTTCATGTGGTTTGTCCACACTTTGGAGTACTTTTCATATGATTTCTTGGACTGACCTATTAACAAGAGCCACAGTGCCAGCTGCCTGTTTTCTGCTGTTTTTGGCTCCAGGAAAGTCAGAAAATGAATATTCTCAGAATTGGACGGGACAAAAGCGAAAGTGCCTATTTTTCTGGAAGTCATCAGATGCCAGAATACAAGACGGAGAGGGGCCAGGGGGTCACCACACCACCTGGCCGTGCGGCCCAGCCTGGCCCGCACCAGGGGGTGGTGAGGCCACCCCTAGCACCCCCTCGGCCTCCCCTTCCGCCTATAAGATGCCCTCGGGTCGAAAACCCTAAGTGCCCGATTAAAAATCCATGAAAGAGTCTATAGCCGCCGTCATCTCCATCCCTAGATCGGGAGGGATCTGAAGCTCTTCCCGGCACCATGCCGGAGAGGGGAATTTACCCTGGAGGCCTTCTTCATCACCATGCAAGCCTTCGGTGTGATGCGTGAGTAGTTAACCCTTGGACTACGGATCCATGTAGTAGCTAGATGGCTGATTCTCCTCCTTTGTGCTTTCATGTTTAGATCTTGTGAGCTCCGTTCATGATTAAGATCATCTATTTGTAATTCTGCATGTTGTGTTTGTGGGGATCCGATGGATATTGAGATGTTATTTCAGATTGATTATTGAGTCTATCATGTCTTTGTTATTTGTGATCTTGCATGATTTTCCGTTGTTAGTAGCTATCTTGGCCAAGTAGATGCTAGCAACTCCAAGAGTTAGTATTTATGAACCCACTATCAAGCATAAATACTAACTCTTGGAGTTGCTAGCATCTACTTGGCCAAGATAGCTACTAACAATGGAAAGCATGCAAGATCACAAATAACAAAGACATGATAGACTCAATAATCAATATGAAATAGCATCTCAATATCCATCGGATCCCCACAAACACAACATGCAGAATTACAAATAGATGATCTTGATCATGAACGGAGCTCACAAGATCTAGACATGAAAGCACAAAGGAGGAGAACCAGCCATCTAGCTACTACATGGATCCGTAGTCTAAGGATGAACTACTCACGCATCACACCGGAGGCTTGCATGATGATGATGAAGGCCTCTAGAGGGAATTCCCCTCTCCGGCAGGGTGCCGGGAAGAGCTTTAGATCCCTCCCGATCTATGGATGCAGATGACGGCGACTACAGACTCTTTCCTGGATTTTTGATTGGGCACTTAGGGTTTACGTCCCGAGGGCATCTTATAGTCAGAAGGAGAGGCCGAGGGGGTGCTAAGGCTGGCCACACCACCCCTGGCGCGGGCCAAGCCTGGCCGCGCCGCTAGGTGGTGTGGCTGCCCTCTGGCTCTTCTCCGTCTCGTATTCTGGCATCTGATGACTTCCAGAAAAATAGGCACTTTAGCTTTTGTCCCGTCCAATTCCGAGAATATTCATTTTCTGACTTTCCTGGAACCAAAAACAGCACAAAAACAGGCAGCTGGCACTGTGGCTCTTGTTAATAGGTTAGTCCAAGAAATCATATGAAAAGTACTCCACAGTGTGGACAAACACAAGAAAGTGGATAAAACCAAGCATGAAACATCAAAAATTATAGATACATTTGCAATGTATCAAGGAAGCGCAGTTCTTCGAACAGAATCCAGAGTACATGCAGCATTACATAGAGCAGTGCAATTGTCGAACTAAAGGCAGTGGAAGTAGTCTGAGTACAGGGCAGTGCACGCAGGATAAATGGGCAGTTCTTTGAAAGTACAGAGGTGTATCTGTCTAGATGACTATATGACTATACGGGTAGTGCACTTAGAGCGCGGGGTCGTCCCGCACTCGTTAGGGGCTAGTAAAGTGACGCCTGAATTTCTAGGAAAGGCGGTGCATGTGGCTGAGGAAGCGCAGTGCTTCGAACAGATACCAGTGTACCTTCAGCATTACATAAAGCAGAGCAATTGTCGAACTAAAGGCAGTGCACACAGGATAAATAGAGAAGTTTTTCAAAAGTACATAGGTTTATCTGGGTAGAAAGCAGTTTTCCATATGACTATACGGGCAATGCACTTAGAGTGTAGGGTCGTCCCGCATTCGTTAGTGGCTAGTACAGTGATCTGAATTTCTAGGTACGGCAGTACGTGTGGCTGAGGAAGCGAGTGCTTCCAACATAAACCAATGTAGTTGTAGCATTACATAGAGCAGTGCAATTGTAGAACATAGGGTAGTGCAAATAGTCTGAGTATAGGATAGTGCACGCATGATTAATAGGGCAGTTCTTCGAAAGTACATAGTTGTATCTATGTAGATGACTATATGACTATACGGGCGGTGCACTTAGAGTGCGGGGTCCCGCATTCATTAGGGGCTAGTACAGTGATGCCTGAATTTCTAGGTAAGGCAGTGGGTGTGGCTGAGGAAGCGCAGTGCTTCGAACAGAAACCAGTGTACCTGTAGCATTACATAGAGCAGTGCAATTGTCGAACTAAAGGCAGTGCACGCAGGATAAATAGAGCAGTTTTTTAAAGTACATAGGTTTATCTGGGAAGAAAGCAGTTTTCTATATGACTACACGGGTAGTGCACTTAGAGTGCAGGGTCTTCCCGCATTCGTTAGGGGCTAGTACAATGACGCCGGAATTTATAGGTACGGTAGTGCATGGGGCCGAGGAAGCACAGTGCTTCGAACATAAACCAATGTAGCTGCAGCATTACATACAGCAGTGCAATTGTAGAACTTAGGGCAGTGCAAATAGTCGGAGTATAGGGCAGTGCACGCAGAATTAATAGGTCAGTTCTTCGAAAGTACATAGGTGTATCTGTGTAGATGACTATATAACAATACGGGCAGTGCACTTAGAGTGCGGGGTCTTCCCGCATTCGTTAGGGGTTTGTACAGTGACGCCTGGATTTCTAGGTAAGGCAGTGCGTGTGGCTGAGGAAGCGCAGTTCTTCGAACAGAAACCACTGTACCTGCAGCATTACATAGAGCAGTGCAATTGTTGAACTAAAGACAGTGCACGCAGGATAAATAGAGCAGTTCTTCGAAAGTACATAGGTTTATCTGGGAAGAAAGTAGTTTCCTATAAGACTATACAGGCAGTGCACTTAGAGTGCAGGGTCGTCCCGCATTCGTTAGGGGCTAGTACAGTGACGCCTGAATTTCTAGGTATAGCAGTATATGGGGCTGAGGAAGCGCAGTGCTTCAAACAGAAACCAGTGTACCTGCAGCATTGCATGAAGCAGTGCAATTATAGAACTTATGGCAGTGCAAATAGTATGAGTACAGGGCAGTGCACGCTGGATAAATAGGGCAGTTCTTCAAAAGTACATAGGTGTATCTGTGTAGAAAGCAGTTTTCTATATGACTATACGGGCAGTGCACTTAGAGTGCGGGGTCGTCCCGCATTCGTTAGGGGCTACTATATTGACGCCTGAATTTCTAGGTAAGGCAGTGCGTATGGCTGAGGAAGCGCAGTGCTTCAAACAAAAACCAGTGTACCTGCAGCATTACATAGAGCGGTGCAATTGTCGAACTAAAGGCAGTGCACGCAGGATAAATAGATCAGTTTTTCGTAAGTACATATGTTTAACTGGGTCGAATGGAGATTTCTGTATGACTATACAAGCAGTGCAGTTAGAGTGCAGGGTCGTCCCGCATTCCTTAGGGGCTAGTACAGTGACGCCTGAATTTCTAGGTATGGCAGTACATGTGGCTACGGAAGCGTAGTGCTTCGAACGAAAACCAGTGTACCTGCAGCATTACATAGAGAAGTGCAATTGTCGAACTAAAGGCATTGCAAGTAGTCTGAGTACAGGGCAGTGCACGATGGATAAATAGGGCAGTTATTCGAAAGTATAAAGGTGTATCTGTGTAGAAAGCAGTTTTATATATGACTATACGGGCAGTGCACTTAGAGTGCAGGGTCATCCCGCATTCGTTAGGGGCTAGTATAGTGATGCCTGAATTTCTAGGTAAGGCAGTGCGTGTTGCTGAGGAAGCGCAGTGCTTCGAACAGAAACCAGTGTACCTGTAGCATTACATAGAGAAGTGGAATTGTCAAACTAAAGGTAGTGCACGCAGGATAAATATGACAGTTCGTCGAAAGTACATAGGTGTATCTGTGTAGAAACAGTTTTCTATATGACTGTAAGTGCAGTGGACTTAGAGTGCAGGGTCGTCCCGCATTCCTTAGGGGCTAGTACAGTGACGCCTGAATTTCAAGGTAAGGCAGTGGATGTGGCTGACTAAGCGCAGTGCTTAGAATAGATACCAGTGTACCTGCAGCATTACATAGAGCAGAGAAATTGTCGAACTAAAGGCAGTGCACGCAGGAGAAATAGAGCAGTTTTTCGAAAGTACATAGGTTTATCTGGGTAGAAACCAGTTTTGTATATGACTATATGGGCAGTGCACTTAGAGTGCAGGGTCGTCCCGCATTCGTTAGGGTCTAGTACAGTGACGCCTGAATTTCTAGGTATGGCAGTTCATGTGGCCGAGGAAACGTAGTGCTTCGAAATAAACCAATGTAGATGTAGCATTACGTTGAGCAGTGAAATTGTGGAACTTAGGGCGGTGCAAATAGTCTGAGTACAGGGGAGTGCACGCAGGATTAATAGGTCAGTTCTTCGAAAGTACATAGGGGTATCTGTTTAGATGACTATATGACTATACGGGCAGTGCACTTAGAGTGCGGGGTCTTCCCGCATTCGTTAGGGGCTAGTACAGTGATGCCTGAATTTCTACGTAAGGAAGTGCGTGTGGCTGAGGAAGCGCATTGCTTCGAACAGAAACCAATGTACCTGCAGCATTATATAAAGCAGTGCAATTGTTGAACTAAAGGGAGTGCAAGTAGTCTGAGTACAGGGCAGTGCACGTAACATAAATAGGGCAGTTCTTCGAAAGTACATAGGTGTATCTGTGTAGAAAGAAGTTTTCTATATGACTATACGGGCAGTGCACTTAGAGTGTGGGGTCGTCCCACATTCGTTAGGGGCTAGTACAGTAACGCCTGAATTTCTAGGTAAGGCAGTGCGTGTGGCTGAGGAAGCACAGTGCTTCGATAGAACCAGTGTACCTGCAGTATTACATAGAGCAGTGTAATTCCCGAACTAAAGGCAGTGCACGCAGGATAAATAGGGCAGTTCTTCGAAAGTACATAGGTGTATCTGTGTAGAAAGCAGTTTTCTATATGACTATTCGGGTAGTGCACTTACAATACAAGGTCGTCCCGCATTCGTTAGGGGCTAGTACAGTGACGCCTAAATTTCTAGGTAAGGCAGAGCGTGTTGCTGAGGAAGCGTAGTGCTTCGAACAGAAATCAGTGTACTTGCAGCATTACATAGAGAAGTGCAATTTTCGAACTAAAGGCAGTGCACGCAGGATAAATATGACAGTTCTTCGAAGGTACATAGGTGTATCTATGTAGAAAGCAGTTTTCTATATGACTGTATGGGCAGTGCACTTAGAGTGCATTCCTTAGGGGCTAGTACAGTGATGCCTAAATTTCTAGGTACGGCAGTACATGTGGCTAACGAAGCGCAGTGCTTCGAACGAAAACCTGTGTACCTGCAGCATTACATAGAGCAGTGCAATTGTCGAACTAAAGGTAGTGCAAGTAGTCTGAGTACAGGGCAGTGCATGATGGATAAATAGGGCAGTTCTTCGAAAGTACATATGTGTATCTATGTAGAAAGCAGTTTTCTTTATGACTATACGGGCAGTGCACTTAAAGTGCAGGGTCGTCCCACATTCGTTAGGGGATAGTACAGTGATGCCTGAATTTCTAGGTAAGGCAGTGCGTGTTGCTGAGGAAGCGCAGTGCTTCGAACAAAAACCAGTGTACCTACAACATTATATAGAGAAGTGCAATTGTCGAACTAAAGGCAGTGCACGCAGGATAAATATGACAGTTCTTCAAGAATACATAGGTGTATCTATGTAGAAAGCAGTTTTCTATGTGACTGTACGGGCAGTGCACTTAGAGTGCAGGGTCATCCCGCATTCCTTAGGGGCTAGTACATTGATGCCTGAATTTCTAGGTAAGGCAGTCGATGTTTCTGAGGAAGCGCAGTGCTTCGAACAGAAACCAGTGTACCTGCAGCATTACATACAGCAGTGTAATTGTCGAACTAAATGCAGTACAAGTAGTCCGAGTACAGGGCAGTGCACGCAAGTGTTCAATAGCGCAGTGCTTCATAGTAAACTAATTTGGCTGGATCATCTCACAGAGCAGTGCATATATTTAAATAATGGCAGTGCAGGTAGAGTACACGGTCATAGCATATTTGTTTGTGTTGGTATAATACCACGGTTAATTGGTTGCACAGGCAGTGCATTTAGTGTAGAAGCGCAGTGGTTCTAAACTAAACTAGTGTACACTTGTAGTGCACTGTAACTTTTTGGTAATCCAGTGCACTCAGGATAAATAGGGCAGTTGTTCGAAAGAACAGAGGTGTTTCTGCAGTATAAGCGAAAGCAATTTTCTATATGACTGCAAGTAATTTCTTTATAAGGTAGTACACGCGGGGTAACAAGTACAGTTACAGTGCTTCGAAATTAAACTAGGCCGCGCGCAACATTACAGAGAGCATGGCATATATGAATATAATGGTAGTGCAGTTATAATGCACAGTGGTAGCACATTAGTTTGTTGTTTCTATTGCGGTCGATGTATTACAGACTAAAATTCTTGATTTGTACATAATGTAGTCTAATCGTCGTCACCTTCATGTGATATTTAGGTCACACTGTATAAGATACTCTTAATTAAAAATGTATCTTATGCAGTGTACCAAAACATCACCGCAGCAACGGACTGCAGAACAAATTGTGATGTGCTACAATATGCTGCACCCTATAGAGACAAAGGTACAAAACAAATATATTAGTTTAAGCATATGAGTTATATTTTTTGAGTGTTCAGTCATTTATTCTTACCAGGTAAAACTCGCACTTCGGTATTCAAGGTCTGGGTTTGCAAGCATGCTGATATCCCTCTCGTACAAAGGATTTCTTATACAGTGCGACCGAAATAATATACCTATTTTTAGATTTTGTAGTAGTGTTAGGTGTTTGTCTCATACACCAAGATTAGTATAAATCTATAGCATATTAACTTCTGTATATCGCTATTGTGTAGTAAACTTATACATAAAGTAGTACCTTGGGTGTGTAAAACGACTTGGGCATGGCAGATGCACTTGACGATATTGATTTTCTCTAGAATTGGTAGATCCCTTCCTATATGTAATTATCTAGTTGGCTTCACCTCTAACTGAACAATTTGATTTGTATCTAATATTTCTTGGACCTATGATTCCATCTACAAGCATGTATTTTTTCATCGACCCGTGTAGCATGCTGCAAAATGGAAGGTGGCGGCTTCTGAGTTGTGTGAGACTAGGGTTTCCGTCTGGTGGGCCTTGTTCGACTAAACTATCAGTGTAGATGTTGCAGTTCTTTGAAAACTTGGTTTGTACATGTACCGCTTGAGTTTTATATTTTTTCATTGTATGGCTATACAATTATAGCAGATAATCATTATTTAATCTAATATTATTTTTTCCATTGTAATGACAATATGTTCATATTAAATATGTATATTGTGCACTAATCAAATCTGCAGGAGCACAATGTCTATTGTTTATATTCTGGAAATATGATTCCACGTAGAATTTATAACAGTCAGTGTGTAGTTAAAGCATCGGCAATAGTATTACGAGATAACAGCAGGACACAAACATTTCGTTTCAGTACATTGCAAATTCTAAATAGACATAACAGATAAACAAGTACATATTCTTAACAGACATAAGAAATAAGCAAATTATCAATCGGAGTTTGATTCTGATGACTCTGCTGATGCCTGGCTACTATGAATAATGATGTTCATGACAAACATCATTTCAAGGTTAAGCTGTGAATCTTTTTTCGCTGCAATCAGAATTGCTTGTCCAACACTGAGATTTGTAGTTTCAATGAAGTTCTTCCATGCGTATTTGCTGAATGAGAAGCAGCCATCGTTTGTTGTTTTGTACGCCATGGTGTTGACATTACCAGTTGATCCTAAGCGTACTCCAACAAGACCTTCTTTAGCAATGTCAAGTGTAGAAATGAACTTCAATGGTAGTTTCTGAGTTGCAAGAGAAGGAAGACGTTTTTTAGGAATAACATAACGAATGTATTAAATTTAGAAACATACCATACTGTGTTGTTTAATGTTTGTTTTTGTCAAACGAGTCACAAATGGCAACCCTACAAATGAATTGGCTGAGGGGAAGATATCGAATAAGTAATTTTCCTCAGAATCTGTCAGGTTGCATGTCTTGGAAATAATTGTAGAATTAAGCACTTGGATATTGCTGTTTCCATCATCACTACTGTTGTTATCTTCTTCAGAATCAAAATATATCACAGTGATCTTTGGACCTACAGCTCCCAATGAAAAGAATAGGTGTGCCCCTGCGCCGATCCTGTTCTCTGTGATGAACCTTGTCCAACCTGGACCTGTAATGCGAGTAATTGTGTGTTCTGTGTGGACTTCAACATAATATGTTTTTCCAAGAGTCTGGAATTCCACTCCAAGTCCAGTTATGTCATTGAATAGCAATCTTAGATTGCATGGTATAGTCTGTGGAATGCTATAGTGAAGGAGAGGACTATTATGTTAACAAATATTAAGAAATGGATTTATATATATTGAAACGT
Source organism: Avena sativa (assembly GCA_916181665.1). NCBI lineage: Eukaryota > Viridiplantae > Streptophyta > Magnoliopsida > Poales > Poaceae > Avena > Avena sativa. Next base: position 576,171,434 of record OV702287.1, read on the forward strand.
AGTGTATACATACCAGTGAATGCTCGAACCGGCCTTCTACGAGACGAACAATGAATTCTGAGCCTGAATGTCCTAATTTTTAACCACAGTTACTGAAACAAACTTGACATGGCGCCATTTGTTCTGCAATAAAAATATTTGTGTGTTATTAAATGTCTATACATATATAAAATAATTTATAATTTGTGCCTTGAATTTTTCTTATATTTTGTAGTGCTGCTTCTAATAATCTGATTCTGTAGATATGATTCAAGTTGTTTATGTGCCTAGCAGATGCGATAGTTTTTCGTTTAGACAGAAACTAATAAGTAAGCTTAATCTAGTAATTAAACTACGATTGATGTTTATCAAATTAAACAAATGAACTTTCTCATCATACCATTAATAAAAGTATAAGAAATTTGGTGTTAGTTCAAGATCATATAGATATATCGTGTTCTATCTTTAACGCATACTAATGGACTCATATTTGTGAAAATCTGGACAGTATAAATCTCAGTACATTGATTTAGACCTAGAGGAAAATAAGCACGCAAACATTTTTGCTAATGTTTGTAATGTAAACGATTTGCTAGAAAATTAAACGATGTTGGTTGCTTACCGAAGGTGCATGAGTGGTGAATCGATGATCTTTCGTTGAAGGCAGCGGCAAAGTTCGGTTAGGATTTGGTTTCTTGGCGGTGGCAGAAACGGGAATGAGCTTTAGAGGAAGTTAGAAAAGGAGTACTTAAATGGATCGGTTGCGTCGCTTCGTTTTATAGAAAGAGACTATAACGCTAATTATTTCAACGAATCCCTTTGTGTACTTCCGTTTTATGCAGTTATCGGTAGATAGGATAGGCAGTGCAGAGAGACGAATGCATTGTGCCTGGTGCGGTCAGTTCACTGTCGTCGTTCAATATTTTGAACCGTTTGCATAGCAGTTTCATGGATGACGTCGATGCAGTGCATACATGATTAACAAGCAGTGTGTGGTACTGTAAATTTTAGTTGTAGTTCATTACACGGTTACTTCTCTACCTTGGCACCTTATTTTGCTCCATACGCACGGTAATTTAACGCATTGCATACTTATTTGTCAGGTGTAGTGTATTACAGGTACAGGTGTAGTGCGCTGCAGGTGCAGTGTATTGCATGGTCAGTGCACTGCCGTGGGTCCTTATCATACACCTATCGCAAAACTGTTTTAAGAAGCATAGCACCGCATTGCATAGTTATTTTGGAGGCAGTGGGTGTTAGTATTTGTTATAGGTGCAGTGCACATTGCACGGTTATTGCTCTGGCTTGGCACCTTATTGGGCACCATACGCACGGTACCTTTACGAACCATAGGAACGCAGTGCATATTTATTTGTTAGGTGCAGTGTATTGGAGGTACAGGTGTAGTGCGCTCTAGGTGAAGTGCATTGCACGGTCACTGCACTGCCGCGGCACCTTATCTTTTCCCGTTCGCAAAGCAGCTTTAAGAAGCATAGGACCGCATCGGAGCATAGGACCACAGTGCATATTTATGTTGGAGGCAGTGCGTATCACTATTTGTTACAGGTGCAGTGCATTGCACAGTTAGTGCTCTGCTGTGACACCTTATTTTGCACATTAGGAACGTAGTGTACTATCGTCTTCATAGGTTGTGCGTGTCACTTTGCATTGTAGTTGGTGTGCACTGCACGATCAATGCATTGCCGTGGCACCTAATGTTGAACCTTTCTCACAACAACTTCAGTCGAAGACCATAATAACGCAGTGCATACGTGCTGCACATGCAGTTTCAGTTCAATGTGCATTGGGTGAGCAATGCATTTCATGGTCAGTGCACTGCGTCGGCACGTTAACTGGCACCGTACGCACAGTAATTTTACGGACCATAGTAAGGTAGTGCATACCTGCTTCACATGCAGTTTGTTTCTGTTTGTATTGTAGGTGCAGTGCAATGCATATTCAGTGCAGTGTCGTGGCACGTTACCTTGCACCATGCGCACATGTGTTTGATTAAAATAGGAAAGCAGTGCATATGCCATACACACGCAGAGCCTGCCCATGTACATTCAAAGTGCATATATTAGTTGCCTGTATTATTAGCATATTGATGCATACAAACATCTTAAATATAAGAAATATTTTATTTGCATAGATTTACTGAACAACCTAGTGAATTAATATTATTACAAGTATCAATCTAATGATCATCTTCAGTCGGGGATGTCCTTCTCATTGACATTAGGACTGAATGCTCTCAATACTTCAGGAAGTTCATCACGTAGATCGTTTTCTATCCCGTATATCATGTTGTAGTTAAATTCTTATCTCATTGCAGAAGGGGAGAACTATTTAACAATCAGGAAATCGGTATGTGTTGAACCTATGTTGCCAATAGAAAAAATACGAAGCAGATTAAATTGTAACATAAACAACGCAACTTACTTCCTCTTGGTTGCATTTTATCGTGTCTCCATTGTACCACTATATACTTCTTAGGATCGAGTAAGCACACTTATTCTCTGTTTTCTTTGGACACCTAGGGAACATTGCTTCGTTGAACTTCTCTGCGAATTCTGGAAAATTGTGACTAGGATATGCCGCTTTAAGAAGTTCATCTATTCTTTTGAGCTGTTTTCATGAAATGCAACATTTATTGATCAGTATTCTAAATAGTGCAGTTGGAAGATTAATATAAAAGTAATGTTCTAACCATGATTGGTCCAATGTTCCCGTGATATTCTGCTCTTGTTTTAAACAAGTAATCCTTGGTGTATTTCCTTGAGTCAATTATGTCAAGGCGACCTCCACTGATATATATGTTGAGGGAATAAACTGTAAAGTGAGAGCTATAGACAACATGTATTTCAATCTGCAATGAATACATAACAGTAAGTCCATTAACAGAAAAGTTTATTTCATTAATAGTAAGATCTCGAAATTTATTGTATAATCCTCTTCGAAATAGATGTTTTGAAAATTTAGAGAAACTTACCAGTTTTTCCATGTCTAGTTTAAAATTTTCCAACAAAAATTTGAATTGCTTCACACGTTGTTCTATGCAGATCCAGTTTTCTTTCTCGAATTCTGTCAGCATAGAGACTGAAAGGTTGCATATGAATCTTTTGCCTCCGTCCACAAAGCCTTTGCAGGAATTGCTTATCATAAATATGTCTATGTAATGTTGAACCAATTGATTGTCAGCCATCCCTCCTGGTTTAAGATTGTCTTTTAGATCTCGGCATGTCCATTCTGCTTCTGTCATTATTCCAGATTCTATTCTTCGAATCTGAATAATGATTTTGCTGTAATAGATTAGAGAAGTTTGTCGTCATTACTCCAAATTATTATGGTAAATCAAGTACTGATACTTATTTTCCAAAATTGTAATTTGTTTTTAAGCTTTTATTATAAAATTGAACAAATCTTGATGCATTTAAGATTTTAGCCTCCGAACAATGAAAAGTTAGCATACTATCTATTACTTTTATATGCGCATGTTTTAAATGAAAAGGCTAGAAAGAGGGCGCCCTCGCGAGAGTGTTTTAAATGAAAGATCTGAAATATGTCTTTTTTTAAAACAACATTAGTATGTAAACACAACTCTATATTATGTCTTACTCAGCATATTTATCTTGAAAACTTTCATCCTAGATAGCTTTTCCAGTAGCGGTTGCGTGCTTCTTGTATTTAAAAGGGACATGCTTGAAAACTGGAAAGGTATTTTGACCTTGCCGAGCCGGTCTTTATGGCATGCACGATGTTTCTGGTAGTGTTGTAATAGATTCAGATTGTGACATTTTCACCACAGGTGTTTGATCCCTGGTTTTTTTGTTTCTGGTTACTCTTCCGGATGTTCCAGCCTTTTCTGGAGAAATTATTAATATCATAGCCAAGGTTTTGGGCTTTCTTCTCTTCTTGATCTTTTTTCCCACGGTCCTGACTAGATTCGTTTTCAATGTCCTTAGCCAATCTGAGTACTTCCATGTCTCTGAAATAGAGTTGAGCTGCACTCCTTTTGTCAATCAGCAATCTCTTTGTTTCTTTAGCCGCCGACTCAAGAGACTACATGACAGTGTTTTGTTTTGCATATGTACTCAAATCAAGTTCAGGAATTCCTACAAAACAAAATCAAAAGCATGTTGTTAGTTTGCATACATCATGATTCTAATTGTATAAATTGAACTTCTAATTGTTATTATATTATTGTTACATTATAATGCAATGTACCTTCGATATTTGTAGTCAACCCACTCAACAGTATATAGGTGTTTTCCATTTCGTTGAACATTCTATAGAACCACAGGTTGCGAATATTAGGCATGTCTTTTGCTGTAAATTCTATGTAAGAATCCATTACTGTGGTTTCCATTGGTTGTAGCATCATGAAGGTACCGTCTTCACTGGAAATTGAATAAAATGTAATAATAAATTATCAATTAATTCTAAAACATAAATTGATATAACTAAATTTAAAAACAAGAGTAGCAGTTAGTGCTTACACATTGATATGTTTTGGCATATCACCAAACTCAATGTCGAAGCTTAATAATTCTCTATGCTCTTGACCGAACCCTTGTTGCCATAAATTTTTAACATTGTTTACGACCTTGATAGCTATTTTTTGCAAACTTTCATCATCCGGATTTCTTCCCGAGTCCAGTATTCTCATCTTCCTTGATATGAACTCAATAATAAATAACAAGTAGTGACTTCTCAATCGATTCTCATATGCATACGTGGCGTCTAGGATAGTAATCATTCCCTATAAAAACAATAGGAATCATCAATAATTATGTAATATGTAAGTAATTTAATGTAAATTTTTCGAAATATATTACTTGATGATTATTCACTATTCTTTGAAAAACTTCAACTTACGAAATTATATGCGGGTAACATGTCTTCTATTTGATTCGAAAATAGATTCCTTGTCCTTTGTGGAATTTTAGTGATATCAGCAGTCAGAAAAACCTGTAACAAGCTTATATTGTTTAGTGTCATTAAAACAATTGAAAAAAGTTTATTTTTAATTTTTGCATGAACAACAAGGTTATGTTGAAATATATGTAAATCTATTTATTAACATTGTATGTGATATACTAGTTTTGTGAGCTTACCCCTATGGGACCAAAACATTTTGTTCCTTGTTCTACTTTAGAAATTGCAAGATAATGTACAGCTAAATCGAGAAGATTTTTTCTATAGTTCCTCCATCACGGAATGAATCTGCAATTTCTCTTGCAGTTACTATCTTTCCTCCTTTTCTTTTTATCAAAATGTATGACCTGCATGAATTATTGTGAATAAGTTAGTTTGACAATAAATTTAAGTATATTATAGCAATACTAATATATATTAGATTACTATATATAACTGTTTCTTAAAAAATTGTCTTTGCGATTTTTCTGCAGTGTGGAATCTCATCATCATATTGTGGAACTTTTGAGTAGTAATTCGCCAGTCTTCATGTGCTTCTTCCTCCCCAACTTTGTGATAAACTGTGTTATTTCGTTTATGTAGGATTAGAATTTTATTATTATTATTCTTTTTTTGTGTAAAAATCAACTTGGTTGAAAGGCGCCTCATAGCCAACAAGTACTATAGCACCAGGTTGGTCTACTGCTATTTGCATGTTCCATGAGTAGAAACAAATTGATATCATCATGGTTATTTCTAATAACAATCTTGATATCCATTCATTAATTTTTTTGTAAAATTGTTCAGTTATTCTCAAGGAAATATTTTTTTTTGACAAAATATCTTTTCACTATAACTATACTTACCTTCTTGGAGATTACAACCATGTAAATCTATAGAAGCATTGTCGTCAGTAATCCAGCTATCTACTTCGGCATCAAGGTCTGGGTTTGCTATGTTCTTACTGTCGTCTATGCAGCTTCCCTGGTTTAAATTATACATTTAAAAGTGATCAGATAACATAATATAATGTTTTTAAATATACGTAGAAATAAAAATAATAAATATAGTTCGTAAGATCTAAAAGATAGATAACCTGTTGGTATAGCATGGTTTCATTAAATTGAACTCCCTGCCAATTCAATTGATCCATATTGTCAATGGCGTTGAAATCTTTCATGCCATCGATAATTATCTTTTCTTCATGTGACATTTAGTTATTTTCAAAAGAAGATGCTTCTGGTTCTGCTTGATGTTCAGGTGTGGGAGTCATTTCGTTGTCATATGGCAGTCTGTCATCAGAAATCCTCATTGCTTCATCTTGTATAATATTATTATCCATGTTGCATAAGTTATCTTCTTGTTTTTCATTGTGTCTTTCCTGCTCAGCCAGATTACCATCCGTGTTGTCGTCAATCTTTTGCTCCACAAATGTAATAGGTGTTACAATTGCATTTGACGCAGTGTTTGCAGGTGCTGGTATTTGCAATGTGTTAATAACAATTTATGCATGCGTCAATTCGTCCAAATCATAACCCTTCGTTGAATACTCATCATCAATTAATGTTTGGTTTTCTCCTTATTCTGCCGGCTGCTCAGTTTCTGTTTCATTGACTTCAACATCTTGCTCCTAGTCCTGTGTGCTCCCTGAATCAATTTGTACCTCAGTCACGAATTGATGAACTTCATATTTAGCGCGTTGAAGTTCATCATTGTCATCTTCAATCTGAATATTAGTAACCCCCTCTGTTAAATCATCATGAGATGCATTTGTATCTGCTTTACCATAACAAGCACTTTTTTCTGTCGGAATCTCAGATGTAATTATTGTATCACTGGGATCATTCATACTCTGGTCGCTGTCTTCTTTCATTTCTTCATCAACAACTATTTCTGACTGCTCACTGATAAGTTCAGCAACCTCTGTGCCAAGTGTACTTGATGATGGTACGGTGGTGTCTTCAGCATGTGTGTCACATCCCAAATTCTAGATTTGGTACTGCATACATACATGGCACTGCATCATGGTCATCTTTGAGAAAATTCAGTATTGAAAGCTTTTTACAAAAACACCACACAAGTGCCTAATCTTCCCTTATAGTTGACTACTAGGGTTATTGTCTAGCGTCTGCTTGGTTGATGCCAAAAAGTCAACCTAGATGTTTAGATGCGTAGATTTTTCAATTATGAACCTGTAGATTTTTGTTTCACTCGAAACAGAGCTCTAGATCAAAATATATGAGCAAAACAGTTCAGCAGAAATTCAGTTTCAGGAAAAAATCAGAAAAAAGATAGGTTCAGCTATAACAGCCGTTCAGAAAAGAATAAAAGAGAAGAAAAAAAACAGACCCCAGCCGGGCAGCGGGCCAGCGACCACCCGGGGCCCAGCTCGCGCCAGCAGGCCTGCCAGTGGCCCAGCCAGCCCGGCGCAGCCCCTTCCCCTTTTCTCCCCCTTTTTCCTTTTGTTTTTTTTGACCGCCGGGGCCCACCTGTCAGCCCCTAGATGTGTTCGTCCTCGACAGGGAGACTACCTTTAGAGGAAAAGTCACCCTAGGGAAGTCGCCAGAGTTAGCCGCCGTCCGCTGCCGCCGCCCCGGAGTTCCTCTGTCCGCGCCGAAGCTACCGCTGGGACCTCCACACGCCGCAGTATACCGTCCGACCACCGCCACCGCCGAAACTCGCCAGAGCGCCGCCTGCCATCGCCGCCAACCCGCCGCTGCCGTTGGACAAGGTGAGCGACGCGCTCGCGCTCTTCTAGCCATCAGATCGAGCACGAACGGCTCAGATCGGCTGTTGACCGCCCAGTCAACTGCTGACTGGTCAGGCCCAGTCAGCACCGCGTCAGCCGCTGACCGCCTAGTCAGCGAGAATATTCCCAGAATATTCCCGTCAAAAATTACAGTAGTTTAGTTCAGTTAAAATTACAAAAAAGGTTTATAACTTGCAAAAATCATAGAAAAAGATCTACTAGGCCAAAAATTGCAAATAAGATATCGTTGGATTCAGTAAATTGTGTAGACTTTTATTATGTAATAATACTTCAGGGTTACAATATGTAATTTCCTGAGATTATAAAAAGGCTTAAAGTGGTATAAAATTCACAGAAAAAGATCTGTAAATCTTTTTGGAGTAAATCCATTTGGTCTAGGATCTAAATTGATCTATCTGTCCATTAATATTTTTGTCACACTGGAACAACACTGTTTACAGCCATGGTTCAATGTTTTGACTAAAAGCCTTTTAACTAGCCCTCTTTTATGCATAAATTGTTTTCTTTGCATTAAAGGTTTTCCCATGCATCATTCAGTAGTAGCATTGATCAGAGAACATAACTAAACTACTGAAGCTTTATTAAAGTGCCATGCATGCATTGTGTTGCATTTGTTGATCTCTAGATTGTGAGGATTGTAACCCGTTTGATTATCAGGACTGTACGTTTGACTCCGACAACTACCAAGGCAAGTGGACCTTCATAAAAGTCCTATTTACTTTCTATATGCATTGTAGCTTGTTTTTGTTTTTGCAAGGTTATATCTATTACTATGTTATATCCTATTATGTCGTAGCCATACTTGATAGGTGAGCCGCCGTAAGTAGTTGTGCTTAGCTATGCTTATGTAGACGAGGGTGGGATGCACCATGATAAAGGTTGTTTTGAAAGTAAGTGTTTGGAAAATTTGAAAACAACTTAATTAATGAACTCTCTGGGTAGATTGGTAATTGCTTGGTTCGTGAATGTCGGACCCATGTCTATGGTTTATCCGAGTATCTCACTTGTGGATGGCCACCTAGCTTTCTGAGAAATGATTAGTGTCTTGATTTGATAGCTTACGTGTACAGCCATATGTCAGTGACTTATGGGTGGCTTGTGAGGATTGTAACCCGTTTGATTATCAGGACTGTACGTTTGACTCCGACAACTACCAAGGCAAGTGGACCTTCATAAAAGTCCTATTTACTTTCTATATGCATTGTAGCTTGTTTTTGTTTTTGCAAGGTTATATCTATTACTATGTTATATCCTATTATGTCGTAGCCATACTTGATAGGTGAGCCGCCGTAAGTAGTTGTGCTTAGCTATGCTTATGTAGACGAGGGTGGGATGCACCACGATAAAGGTTGTTTTGAAAGTAAGTGTTTGGAAAATTTGAAAACAACTTAATTAATGAACTCTCTGGGTAGATTGGTAATTGCTTGGTTCGTGAATGTCGGACCCATGTCTATGGTTTATCCGAGTATCTCACTTGTGGATGGCCACCTAGCTTTCTGAGAAATGATTAGTGTCTTGATTTGATAGCTTACGTGTACAGCCATATGTCAGTGACTTATGGGTGGCTGGATGGACTTAGTAGGTCGTGGCGACCCGAGGTCTTCGTATCCAGAGATGTAGTGAATGTGATAGGTTGGTACGGTGCGCGGATGGGCTTGGGGAGCTACTTCCCGAATTGTCTCTTCTTGGGTTTCTTCCTATCATGACTCAATATGCGTGTCATGGTACGAGCGGGTCGACCAAGTCATATGGGTAAAGTGTGCAGCCCCTGCAGGGTGTAAAAACTAAGTGCTTAGCCGTGTCCCCGGTAATGGACGATTGATTTGCTGAATTGTGGGTGCTATGACATGTTCTCATTCATTCTAACTTGTAATTGCTAAAACTTGTGGTTGAAACTTAATTGGGTTGTTTGATGAAGATTAAATGCTTTACAAATGATTTACAAATGGTAGGATAAAGTATTTTGCTGCTGCAACTAAGCCTGGACCCCACAAGCCAGATATGCATATAGCTATTAGTCTTGTTGTTTCTCTGATTGTTCCACTTACCAGTACATTCCAAGTATTGACCCTTCGGGGCTGTTACGTTTCATGTTGAAGGTTACTCTTCCGGTTACTCTGAGTAGTAGTGTTGGTTGCGACCCTCCACTCAACATTTTGTTCGCCTGTAGCGTCTAATGGAGACTGGAGCTACTTTATTTATGCAATCTATTTGATACTTGTTTACTTGTGCAAGCGTTATGCTTTGCAGACTTTGTAATAAATACAATATTGTGGATCATATCGTTGTAATAATGATGCACTATTAATTCTTTGATGTCTATCGATGCTATGTATGTCAATGAACCGATCCAGGGATCGGCGCGATACATAAAGGTGCTACCCTACTGGGTCGTACCGTTTCAGATGGTATCAGAGCAGTGTGTTCACTGTAGGATCGTGACCTAGGATTGGAATAGGAAGCCTTATATTTATTTAAGTCTATTTCAATTTCTGTCTTTATTCTTATGCCTTTCATTCTAGTAAATTCTTTTCCTTTGTTGTTCTCACTCTTTCCTCTTTACAATTGATAGATGGGAGATCCCACCAGAGTTGATTATGTTGAGTTCCAATCACCAAGACTCTTCGCAAGACAGTTGGCGGAGCTTTGCCAGACGCTGGGCATGCTAATGCTAATGTTCAAAGGGAGGAGGATGAACACCTATGTGCCTAGAGATCATGTATGGGAGATCACCGCTATTGTTCTGGTAGATCCCACCGTGTCTGGCATTGAGAACCTGAATCGTACGAAGAAGTACCTTACCTGGGAGCAAGGAGTGGAGTCAGCCATGCATGAGACACTGTCACACCTATGCTATCTCCACCAACACCGACTGCCAGCAGGTTCACCTTTCCTGGCATTTGGAAATTGGAATGAGGATGGGAACGTGATGGTTACCGCAGGTAATCGGAACAACATGACACTCCATGAGAAACGCATAGAAGACATGGAGAATAAAGCTTGGGAGAGGGAAGAGAAGTTGATGAAGCAAAAGGGGGAGTTGGATTATTTTGAGGGCACCGTGCATTTGCAAGGGTATGAGATGGAAACCTTGCACACTGTTGTGAATACAATGGAGCAAGCCCTCATTGGGAGGGATGCCATGATTGCAGCACTGAACCAAACCATTGTGGACAGGAATCAAGTTGTGGCTGAGGGGGATCAAACCATTGTGGATATGGCTGCCAGATTGCTGCCCTTCAAGCGCAGCAGAATCCTCCACCAAATAATGGTAATAATGATGATGATGACGATGCGGATAATGGTGATGGAGGTAACAATGGTGAGGCAACAATTATGATGATGGAGGCAGTGACGATGAAGGAAGCGATGACGATGATGGAGGAGATGTAGCGGGCGCTTTTTTAGAAGAAAGTGAGGAGGAGGACCCCGAAGAGGTGGAGTTCGAGAACTCAAGTGAAGAAGACTCTGGGGAGGTGTACACTCCACCACCGTGGCATGCACGAGGATCTAAGCATCATCGCATGGACTCCAGAACCTATTGCAACTTGTTCATCAAATAGTTAGAGATGGTCCTCCAAAAGTAGTCTTCGTTAGTGAAATTCATTAGTCTTAGACATTGATCAATGTAAACTTCTGCACTATTATCTTATTGTGTTAGAATGCTCAGTTAGGTACCTTGAAGTTCCAGGAATTTTCGTGAGATTTATTAAATGATATTTGGACAAGTTTGGGTAAAATTCGTGTTTTTGTTGCTGTAGTTTTCTGCTGAATCTGCTGTACTGTACGATTTTTCATGTTTTACTGGTAACTGCGAAAAATCTGAGAAATTGGGATCTGGTGCATAATTATCTGTAGTATCTGCACAAAAATCAGGAAAAATTCATGACGCTTTTAAATCAGGCAAAAAACTTCATGAACAGGACAGAACTTTTTATGCCAGATTTCTGGTTTTTGCTTTTTGCTGTTTTGCTTTGCGTAGTATTGTTACCAGCGTTTCTAAATTATTTTGTAGCTATATACTGTTAAGGAAAACCTAGAACAATGCTTGTTTGTGTGAATTCTCATGTGGTGATTGCTTATGGTTGTTGTGGATGAATTGTTGTTGCATTGAGCATGTTGCATGGGTAGAAGGCTATTTCTTATCTTTAGCTGTTCTGTCTAAAACTTTCCAATTCTGAACCGCAGATGCTGCCAAGACGCGCTAAAGACATGCCACCTGGCATGCAGTAGATGATGGAAGCACAGACCCAGCTGATGCAAGCTCTGGCCCAGCAGATTAACAACAACACTAACAACAACAACAACAATCCGCCCCCACATGTGGATTCTCTTGCTCGATTTCTGAGGTTGAGGCCAGTCAAGTTCTCCACTTCACCCGAGCCAACGGTTGCACTAGATTAGCTAAGCTCGGTGAACAAGGACTTGGTGACAGTTGAGTGCACCGATGCTGAGAAAGTGAGGTTCGCCGCTCATTTGTTGGAAGGACCAGCTGCTTCTTGGTGGGGTACCTTTCAGATCACTCACCCCATTGCTACTGTGACCTGGCAGATGTTTGAAGAAGGGTTCAAGACTCACCATGTCTCCACTGGAACTATGAGCCTGAAGCGGAGGGAGTTCTGCAGCCTGCGCCAGAGTCACCGCAATGTGTGTGAATACATAGAGGAATTTGCTAATCTGTCTCGCTATGCTCCAGAGGATGTGGACTCAGATGCCAAGAGGAGAGATAGGTTCCTTGATGGTCTGAATAACGAGCTCTCAGTCCATCTATTTATTGTGCATGCTCCTGATTTGCAGACTCTGATGGACAAGGCTAGGATTCTGGAGGGAAAACAGGGACAAATTGAAAGGCGCAAGAGGAAGTATAATGGCAATCACAACTCAGGGTCACACCATAGGGCCCGTTTGTCACCATGGTAATGGGAACTCTGGACACCACCGTGGAGGTAATGGTAACCATTACAATGGAGGTAATGGGAACAGCCACCGTGGAGGAAACGGGAACTCTGGACACCACCGTGGAGGAAATGGTCACCACCATAATGGCCACCACCACAATGGCCACAAGAGCTACAACAACATTTCTGGGAGGAACAATGGACACAACCGCTCTGGCAGGAGGGATCTCAGTGAAGTGGAATGCTTCAAGTGCAAGAAGATGGGGCACTATGCTGATAATTGCCTAGAGAAGAGGATTGAAGCGGGAAGCAAGCCTAATGCAAACCAGAAGGCAACTATCAAACATGTGAACGTTGAGGAGATTCAGAATGAACCAGAGCTAGTGGTTGGTAAGTTTCCAATCAATGCCCACATCACATTTGTTCTTTTCGATACTGGTGCATCGCATACATTCATATTAAGGGCATTTGTCGATAAGTATAAGCTACCTACCGAGGCACTTAGAGAATCTATTAGAGTAAGTTCCCCTGGGGGAGAGATGATAGCTAGTGCAGCATGTCGAGGGTGACGCTAGAAATTGGTGCTTATGCATTTCCTGCCCACCCGGTTATACTAGAATCCCAAGGTCTAGATCTCATATTGGGCATGGATTGGATGTCAGAACATCAAGGTCAGATAGATTGTGATCAATGAAAAATTTCACTCGCCACACCAGAGGGAGTAAGGACCATGTATAAGTCGCCTGCTAGTATTGGAGTGGCCGAGTTGAATTCTCTTAAGGGGTTAGCCTAGAATTTGTTTTCGTAGTAAAGGAATACCCTGATGTGTTTCCGGATGAGCTGCCAGGGTTGCCACCTGATAGGGACGTGGAGTATCTTATTGACTTGATGCCGGGAACAGGACCGATAGCCAAGAGGCCGTATAAGATGGATGTGGAGGAATTGAAGGAGTAAAAGAAGCAGCTTAGAGAGCTATTGGACAAGGGATTTATTCAGCCCAGTTCATCGTCTTGGGGCGCGCCTGTTCTATTCGTGGAGAAGAAGGACAGTAGTAAGAGATTGGTGGTTGACTATCGCTCACTTAATGAAGTGACCATCAAAAATAAATAACAATTACCCAATATAAATGATTTGTTTGATCAGTTGGAAGGGGCAAAGGTGTTTTCCAAGATTGATCTAAGATCAGGATATTTCCAATTGAAGACATACCAAAGACTGCCTTCACCACTAGGTATGGACTAACAAATGCTCCGGCATATTTTATGACCATGACGAACAAGGTATTCATGGAGTACTTGGATAAGTTCGTGGTGGTGTTCATTGATGACATATTGATATATTCCAAGGATGATGCTGAACATGAGAAACACCTACGACTAATTATGGAAAAGCTGAGGGAGCATAAATTATATGCCAAGTTCAGTAATGTGAGTTCTGGTTGAACACTGTTGGATTTCTTGGACACGTGGTGTCAGGCGAAAGAGTTGCAGTTGATCCAAGCAAGGTGGCAGTTACAGAATGGGAGTCACCCAAGAATGTGGGAGATATTAGGAGTTTCTTGGGACTTTCTGGATATTATAGAAGGTTCATTGAGAATTTCTCCAAGATTGCAAAGCCAATGACTGAATTACTGAGGAAGGAGAAGATGTTTGACTGTACCAAGGAGTGCGAAGCTAGTTTCCAGGAACTGAAGCAATGCCTAGTGACCGCACCTATCTTGTGTCTGCCGGATATTCAGAAGGATTTCCAAGTGTATTGTGATGCTTCCCGTCAAGGACTAGGTAGTGTATTGATGCAGGATGGAAGAGCGGTATCTTATGCCTCACGCCAACTTAAACACCACGAGAGGAATTACCCCATGCATGACTTGGAATTAGCATCAGTTGTACATGCTCTCAAGGTGTGGAGGCACTATCTGATGGGTAAGCATTGTGACGTGTTTACGGATCACAAGAGCCCGAAATACCTATTCACTCAGAAGGAGCTGAATATGAGGCAGAGGAGATGGTTGTAGCTCATAAAGGATTATGATATGAGTTTGCAATATCACCTAGGAAAGGCCAATGTTGTAGCGGATGGGATGAGTCGTAAGGTTTATGCTAATGGCCTGATAGTGGGGGAGTTACCCAAGGATTTGTGTGAACAGTTCAAGGATCTCAGGTTGGAAGTAGTATCCGAGGATATTTGGCAACAATGGAAGTCAAGCCAACGCTTCTAGATGAGATCAGAGAAGCTCAAAAGAAGGATAGTGACCTGGAGGAAATAAGAGGAAACATACCCAAAGGTAAAGGTGAAGGATTTCGCGAGGATGATCAAGGAACAATATGGTACAAGGATCGCTTATGTGTGCCCAACGATCGGGTGATTAGGAAGTTGATATTTCAGGAAGCTCATAACTCTCCATACTCTACAAATCCAGGTAACACGAAGATGTACATGGATTTGAAGGAAAGGTTTTGATGGGTTAACATGAAGCGAGAGATTGCAGAGTATATTGCCTTATGTGATGTCTGTAGTAGAGTGAAGGCTGAGCACCAAAAGCCAGCAGGGTTGCTACAGCCATTGCTAATACCTGATTGGAAGTGGGATAGAGTTGGAATGGACTTTATCACAGGATTGCCCAGGACTAAGTCAGGACATGATTCTATTTGCGTAGTGGTTGATCACTTAACCAAGGTAGCTCACTTTACACCCGTGAAGACCACTTACACCAGTTCTAAGTTAGCCAAGATCTACATGAATAGAATTGTGTGCCTGCATGGTGTTCCGAAGAGCATTGTGTCAGATAGAGGCACCCAATCCACTTCTCACTTTTGGCGCCAGCTACATGAGTCGTTGGAACGAGATTGGAGTTTAGCACAGCTTTCCACCCCTAGACAGATGGTCAGACCGAGAGGGTGAATCAGATTTTGGAGGATATGTTGAGAGCCTGTGCCTTGGCTCATGGCGCTAGTTGGGATGAAAATTTGCCTTATGCTGAGTTTTGCTACAACAACAGCTACCAATCCAGCATCAAGACATTGTTGTTCAATGTACTATATGGTAAGACGTGCAAGACACCATTGTTGTGGGATGGCGTAGGTGAACGACAACTATTTGGGCCGGATTTGACCAAGGATGCTGAGGAGAAGGTTAGTTTGATTCGGGACAGGTTGAAGGTGGAACAATCGAGACAGAAGAGCTATGATGATTCTAAGCGCAAGGAAGTGGTGTATGGGATTGGAGATTGAGCATACCTCAGAGTTTCGCCACTACGTGGAATTAAGAGGTTTGGAATTAAGGGTAAGTTGGCACCTCGGTTTATAGGACCATACCGGATCCTAGCACGCAAGGGAGAGGTTGCATATCTATTGGAGTTGCCAGAAGCTCTGTCCGCTGTTCATGATGTGTTCCATGTGTCCTAGCTGAAGAGATGCCACCCGGAGATGGTAGATACATCGTTAAGGGATAATGTGTCGTTAGATGAGGTTCAGCTAGAGAGTGACCTGACTTATGAGGAGAAGCCGGTCAAGATTTTGGAGACAGCAGAGAGGTTTACCCGTAGCAAGACGATCGGGTTTTGCAAGGTGCTATGGAGCCATCACACTAAAGAGGAAGCCACCTGGGAGCGAGAGGATGACCTCCAAGAGGACCACCCGCACCTATTTGCTAGCCACGTCGAATCTCGAGGACGAGATTCATCTTAAGGGGGTTAGTCTTGTCACATTGATACATTGCAAATGTATTTATAATTTTTGATGTTCCATGCTTGGTTTTATCCACTTTCTTGTGTTTTGTGCACACTTTGGTTTACTTTTCATATGATTTCTTGGACAAACCTATCAACAAGAGCCACAGTGCCAGTTGCCCGTTTTCTGCTGTTTTTGGCTCCAGGAAAGTCAGGAAATGAATATTCTCGGAATTGGACGGGACAAAAGACAAAGTGCCTATTTTTCCGGAAGTCATCAGATGCCAGAATACGAGATGGAGAGGGTCCAGGGGCCACCACACCACCTGGCCATGCGGCCAAGCCTGGCCCGCGCTAGGGGGTGGTGAGGCCACCCCTGCCACCCCCTTGGCCTCCCCTTCCGCCTATAAGATGCCCTCGGGACGAAAACCCTAAGTGCCCGATCAGAAATCCACGAAAGAGTCTATAGCCGCCGTCATCTCCATTCCTAGATCGGGAGGGATCTGAAGCTCTTCCCGGCACCATGCCTGTCAGGGGAATTTACCCTGGAGTCCTTCTTCATCACCATACAAGCCTTTGGTGTGATGCGTGAGTAGTTAATCCTTGGACTACGAATCCATGTAGTAGCTAGATGGCTGGTTCTCCTCCTTTGTGCTTTCATGTTTAGATCTTGTGAGCTTCGTTCATGATTAAGATCATCTATTTGTAATTCTACATGTTGTGTTTGTGGGGATCCGATGGATATTGAGATGCTATTTCGGATTGATTATTGATTCTATCATGTCTTTTTTTATTTGTGATCTTGCATGCTTTCCATTGTTAGTAGCTATCTTGGCCAAGTAGATGCTAGCAACTCCAAGAGTTAGTATTTATGCTCGATAGTGGGTTCATGCCTCTGGTAATCTTGGGAAGTGACAGAAATCTCTAAGGTACTAGATGTGCTGTTGCTACTAGGGAGAAAACAACAATCCTTTGTTCATAGAACAATCGTATTGTTTACTTTACACGCATTTCGTAAAGAAATAATCTGTTGCTTGCAACTTAATACTGGAGGGGGTTCGGATAATAACCTGAAGGTGGATTATTAGTCATAGATGTAGTTGGATGGCGGTCTATGTATAATGTTGTAATGCCCAATCAAATCTCAAAGGAGTCAAGATGATTAGTATATGCATGTATTGCTTTCTCGATGTTTGTCAATTGCCCCGTTGTAATTTGTTCACCCAGCATGTTATCTATCTTAAGGAGAGCCACCTCTAGTGAACCATGGATCCCGGTCCTTTTCTTTACATACAATCTATAAACTGTTTACTGCTTTGTGTTTACTTTCTGCAAACTTTTACTTCTTTCCATTCGATACGTTTAATCTTTTGTTTTCCGCAAAACACGGTGAGATTGACAACCTCATCGCAAGTTGGGGACAAAGTTCCGTGGTTGTGTTGTGCAGGTCTCCACATTGCTACTAGCACAGGTAGTGCACCCTGCCAAAGCTCAGCTACTAACACCTTTAGGTGTTTCCTTGCTCCTACTGGTTTGATTAAACCTTGGTTTCATTACTGAGGGAAACTTGCTGCTGTGCTCATCATACCTTCCTCTTAGGGTTCCCAACGAGCTCTACATCAACCACGCTCCAGCATTTTTCTAGCGCCATACTCAGAGCCATCACACATCCCAAATTCTATATTTGGTACTGCATACATACATGGCACTGTATCATGTTCATCTTTGAGAAAATTCAGTTTTGAAAGCTTTTTAGAAAAACACCACACAAGTGCCTAATCTTCCCTTATAGTTGACTACTAGGGTTTTTGTCTAGCGTCTTCTTGGTTGATGCCAAAAAGTTAACCTAGATGTTTAGATGCGTAGTTTTTTCAATTACGAACCTGTAGGTTTTTGTTTCACTCGAAACGGAGCTCTAGATCAAAAGATATGAGAAAAACAGTTCAGCAGAAATTCAATTTCAGGAAAAATTCAGAAAACAGACAGGTTCAGCAATAACAGCCGTTCAGAAAAGAATAAAAGAGAAGAAGAAAAAAAACAGACCCCAGCCAGGCAGCGGCCCAGCGGCCACCCGGGGCCCAGCTCGCGCCCGCCGGCCTGCCAGTGGCCCAGCCAGCCCGGCGCAGCCCCTTCCCCTTTTCTCCCCCTTTTTCCTTTTGTTTTCCTTTTCTTTTGTTTTTTTCTTGACCGCCCGGGCCCACCTGTCAGCCCCTGTACGTGTTCGTCCTCGACAGGGAGACGACCTGCAACCGTACGTTGCTAGGAATCCGCGATTCCATTCGGAATCAAACGCCCCGCCTCAATCGACCCACTGCCCCTTATAGCCCACCTTTCCTCGTCGTTTTCCCCCTCCTAGCCCTAGCTATTGCGCCGCCACCTCGCCGGAATCACTCGTCAGAGTTGCTGCCGCCATCGTTAAGTGCTCCATCAACCGCCCCTTTCCCTTTTCCTCCAAGAAACCATCCGCCGCCGTGTGCCGCCCCCCGCCCCCCCCCCCCCCCCGCCTACCTTTTCCTCTACCTACTGAGCTCCGGGCCGCCGTAGGGAAGTCGCCGGAGTCAGCCGCCGTCCGCCGCTCCAGCCATCCGCTGCCGCCGCCCCGGAGTTCCTCTATCCGCGCCAAAGCTACAGCCGGGACCACCACACGCCGCAGTACACCGTCCGACCACCGCCGCCGCTGAAACTCGCCTGAGCGCCGCCCGCCATCGCCGCTGTCGGACAAGGTGAGCGACGAGCTCACGCTCTTCCAGCCATCAGATCGAGCATGAACGGCTCAGATCGGCCGTTGAACGCCCAGTCAACCGCTGACTGGTCAGGCCCAGTCAGCGCCGCGTCAGCCGCTAACCGCCCAGTCAGCGGGAATATTCCCGTCGAATTTCTGGTTTTAGTTAAAATTCCAGAAAAGGTTTATAACTTGCAAAAATCATAGAAAAAGATCTACTAGGCCAAAAATTGCAAATAAGATATCGTTGGATTTAAAAAATTGCGTAGAATTTTATTATGTAATAATATTTCACGGTTACTATATGTAATTTCCTGAGACTATAAAAAATCTTAAAGTGGTATAAAATTCACAGAAAAAGATCCGTAAATCTTTTTGGAGTAAATCCTTTTGGTCTAGGCTCTAAATTGATCTATCTGTCTAGTAATATTTTTGTCACACTTGAACAACACTGTTTACAGCAATGGTTCAATGTTTTGACTAAAAGCCTTTTAACTAGCCCTCTTTTATGCATAAATTGTTTTCTTTGCATTAAAGGTTTTCCCATGCATCATTCAGTAGTAGCATTGATCAGAGAACATAACTAAACTACTGAAGCTTTATTAAAGTGTCATCATGCATTGTGTTGCATTTGTTGATCTCTATGTGTGGATTGTTTATTTGGTTGAATTGCTTTCGTGTAGATTGTGAGGATTGTAACCCGTGTGACTGTCCGGACTGTGCGTTTGACTCCGACAACTACCAAGGCAAGTGGAGCTTCATAAAAGTCCTGTTTACTTTCTATATGCATTGTAGCTTGTTTTCGTTTTTGCAAGTTTATATCTATTGCTATGCTATATCCTATTATGTCGTAGCCATACTTGATAGTTGAGTCGCCGTAAGAAGTTGTGCTTAGCTGTGCTTATGTAGACGAGGGTGGGATACACCATGATAAACGTTGTTTTGAAAGTAAGTGTTTGGAAAATTTAAAAACAACTTAATTAATGAACTCTCTAGGTGGATTGGTAATTGCTTGGTTCGTGAATGCCGGACCCATGTCTATGGTTTATCCGAGTATCTCACTTGTGGATGGCCACCCAGGTTTTTGAGAAATGATTAGTGTCTTGATTTGGTAGCTTACGTGTACAGCCATATGCATATGGTAGGATAAAGTATTTTGCTGTTGCAATTAAGCCTAAACCCCACAAGCCAGATATGCATATAGCTATTAGTCTTGTTGTTTCTCTCATTGTTCCACTTGCCAGTATATTCCAAGTATTGACCCTCCAGGGCTGTTACGTTTCATGTTGCAGGTTACTCTTCTGGTTACTCTGAGTAGTAGTGTTGGTTGCGACCCTCCACTCAACATTTTGTTCGCCTGTGGCATCTAATGGAGACTGGAGCTACTTTATTTATGCTATCTATTTGATACTTGTTTACTTGTGCGAGCGTTATGCTTTGCAAACTTTGTAATAAATACAATATTCTGGATCATATCGTTTTAATAATGATGCATTGTTAATTCTTTGATGTCTATCAATGCTATGAATGCCAATGAACCGATCCAGGGATTGGCGTGATACATAGAGGTGCTACCCTACTAGGTCGTACCATTTCAATGTGAGGTGGAATTATCATCAGTGTTTTGCCCGACAGACCCAACATGTGTTGTAACTGCAGATGCCGCAGTGTTTGCAGTTACTAGTATTTGAGTTGTTTCAATAACATTTGATGCATCCAACAGTTCTTCCAGCGTTGAATATTCAGCGTTGATATTGGTATGGTCTTCTACTTGTCCTGCCTGCTTCTCTACTCCTGTTTCATCGTGTTCCAAATTCTGATCCTGGTTCCTTGTGGTTGAAACTGAAACTGCACATAACTGAGGCACGCAAACATCAACTTCATCATTACCATATTCAAGTTGTCTCTTGTTGTTGACAACCTCCATGATAATATCAGTAATGTTGTCTGTTAAATCTGTATCACATACATTTGTATCTGTTGTACCAGAACAAGGCATGTTGTCTACCGCAATCTCATGTGTAATTTGAGTTTTACTAGCATCATTCATTCTCTGCTCGCTATATTCTTTTTTTCCATCGTCCACAACTTCTGTAGCTCCTTTACTTAATTCTGTTGTCTGGTCATTGATCAGTTCATTGACGTCTGTGCCAAGTGTACTCAATGATGGTATGGCGGTGTCTTCAGCATGTATGGCGGGAT
Organism: Avena sativa; assembly: GCA_916181665.1. NCBI lineage: Eukaryota > Viridiplantae > Streptophyta > Magnoliopsida > Poales > Poaceae > Avena > Avena sativa. The sequence goes on from OV702287.1 coordinate 576,192,589, forward strand.
GCTCCTCACTTGAATCTGCTTCTGGTTTAGATGAAGAGGGTTCAGTAGATTCATTTAGCACCACCTTCTCTAGTTTATCTGCTTGGTCCACTTCCTCCATTTGGTCCATGTTTGCCTGAACTTGTTCATACTGTACATTGTGTATGATGATGTTTGATATGGCCATTTCCTTCTCCTTGGCTATAATATTGTTCTTTTCCATGAGGTCAACCTTCGCAATCCTTAATCTAGCCACAGATACTTCCAGATCCTCCTTTCTTGACCGAACAATCTCACTGAGCTTACCAACCTCCTCTTGGTTAGATGCCTCATTATCTATGTTTTGTATCAATGGAGTGCTGTTACCAATTGCATTTATGGTTTTGGTTAAATCGATATTTGTTGTATCAGAACCTGCGGCAGTATCTGAGCTTTGACAAACCGTTAGGGAAGTAGTGTTGTAACATTTAATTAAGTGTGAAAGTTGATAATCACTTCTTGCCTACAGTATAAAATAATTAAATAAACATAGTCATACGATATGTTCTTTATCTAGGTGTTTTGTTGTATTAGTTTAGAGATTTTCGTTATAGTGATTAATTTTTTTTGACTTGGATAATTAACATAGTTTAAATTTATTTGACTCACAACAAACCGAAAAAATTCTTAGATGAAGATATAAACATGATTTTTATAATAAATACAACTTACCCTGAGGCTTCCGTAGCTTCTGGTGTCACTGTTCCAGTCATCTGATCTGATTTCCTCCAAATCTTCCAATTTGAGGTGACCAACTCTTGGTGCAAGGTTAGTCAAGTTTGCTTTCTAATGTGCACGAGTGTCCAAATAATAGATCAGAGGCAATGTTGATGGACCCTCAGCTGTGTTTTTATTTCCTCTTTTATCTTGGTATTTTCTCAGCCCCATCCTTAGCTCATCAAGGTGAACTTTACAGAGGTTCATCTGTTTAATTTTCTTGATATTAAGATCCATGATCCTACCAGCCTCCCGTCCTATACGTGCATTACTCGTTGCACACGCTGTTTTGATGAAGAACACAAGAAATATGAGCTTCATTGCCAGATCTGATGTTCCACCATTCTTCACATGATCGTAAAGCTTACTCGGTATAATGTTATCTGACTCACTCAAACTGAGCTGCTGAATGCTCTCAATACTTCAGGAAGTTCATCATGTAGATCGTTTTCTATCCCGTATATCATGTTGTAGTTAAATTCTTCTCTCATTGCAGAAGGGGAGAACTATTTAACAATCAGGAAATCGGTATGTTTTGAACGTATGTTGCCAATAGAAAAATTATGAACAAGATTATATTGTAACATAAACAACGCGACTTACTTCTTCTTGGTTGCATTTTATCGTGTCTCCATTGTACCACTATATACTTCTTAGGATCGAGTAAGCACACTTATTCTCTGTTTTCTTTGGACACCTAGGGAACTTTGCTTTGTTGAACTTCTCTGTGAATTCTGGAAAATTGTGACTAGGATATGCCGCTTTAAGAAGTTCATCTATTCTTTTAAGCTGTTTTCATGAAATGCAACATTTATTGATCAGTATTCTAAATAGTGCAGTTGGAAGATTAATATAAAAGTAATGTTCTAACCATGATTGGTCCAATGTTGCCGTGATATTCTGCTCTTGTTTTAAACAAGTAATCCTTAGTGTATTTCCTTGAGTCAATTATGTCAAGGCGACCTACACTGATATATATGTTGAGGGAATAAACTGTAAAGTGAGAGCTATAGACAACAGGTATTTCAATCTGCAATGAATACATAACAGTAAGTCCATTAATAGAAAAGTTTATTTCATTAATAGTAAGCTCTCGAAATTTATTGTATAATCCTCTTCGAAATAGATGTTTTGAAAATTTAGAGAAACTTACCAGTTTTGCCATGTCTTGTTTAAAATTTTCCATCAATAATTTGAATTGCTTCACACGTTGTTTTGTGCAGATCCAGTTTTCTTTCTCGAATTCTGTCAGCATAGAGACTGAAAGGTTGCATATGAATCTTTTGCCTCCGTCCACAAAGCCTTTGCAGGAATTGCTTATCATAAATATGTCTATGTAATGTTGAACCAATTGATTGTCAGCCATCCCTCCTTGTCTAAGATTGTCTTTTAGATCTCGGCCTGTCCATTCTGCTTCTGTCATTATTCCAGATTCTATTCTTCGAATCTGAATAATGATTTTGCTGTAACAGATCAGAGAAGTTTGTTGTCATTACTCCAAATTATTATGGTAAATCAAGTACTGATACTTATTTTCCGAAATTGTAATTTGTTTTTAACCTTTTATTATAAAATTGAACAAATCTTGATGCATTTAAGCTTTTAGCCTTCGAACAATGAAAAGTTAGCATATTATCTATTACTTTTATATGCGCATGTTTTAAATGAAAACGCTAGAAAAAGAGCGCCCTCGCGAGAGTGTTTTAAATGAAAGATCTGAAATATGTCTTTTTTTAAAACAACATTAGTATGTAAACACAACTCTATATTATGTCTTACTCAGCATATTTATCTTGAAAACTTTCATCTAGATAGCTTTTCCAGCAGCGGTTGCGTGCTTCTTGTATTTAAAAGGGACATGCTTGAAAACTGGAAAGGTATTTCGACCTTGCGGAGCCGGTCTTTATGGCATGCTCGATGTTTCTGTTAGTGCTGTAATAGATTCAGATTGTGACATTTTCACCACAGGTGTTTCATCCCTGGTTTTTTTGTTTCTGGTTACTCTTCTGGATGTTCCAGCCTTTTATGGAGAAATTATTGATATCATAGCCAAGGTTTTGGGATTTTTGCTCTTCTTGATCTTTTTTTCCCACGGTCCTGACTAGATTCATTTTCAATGTCCTTAGCCAATCTGAGTACTTCCATGTCTCTGAAATGGAGTTGAGCTGCACTCCTTTCGTCAATCAGCAATCTCTTTTTTTCTTTAGCCGCCGACTCAAGAGACTACATGACAGTGTTTTGTTTTGCATATGTACTCAAATCAAGTTCAGGAATTCCTACAAAACAAAATCAAAAGCATGTTGTTAGTCTGCATACATCATGATTCTAATTGTATAACTTGAACTTCTAATTGTTATTATATTATTGTTATATTATAATGCAACGTACCTTCGATATTTGTAGTCAACCCACTCAACAGTATATAGGTGTTTTCCATTTCGTTGAATATTCTATAAAACCACAGGTTGCGAATATTAGGCATGTCTTTTGCTGTAAATTCTGTGTAAGAATCCATTATTGTGGTTTCCATCGGTTGTAGCATCATGAAGATACCGTCTTCAATGGAAATTGAATAAAATGTAATAATAAATTATCAATTAATTCTAAAACATAAATTCATATAACTAAATTTAAAAACAAGAGTAGCAGTTAGTGCTTACACATTGATATGTTTTGGCATATCACCAAACTCAATGTCGAAGCTTAATAATTCTCTATGCTCTTGACCGAACCCTTGTTGCCATAATTTTTTAACATTGTTTACAACCTTGATAGCTATTTTTTGCAAACTTTCATCATCCGGATTTCTTCCCGAGTCTAGTATTCTCATCTTCCTTGATATGAACTCAATAATAAATAACAAGTAGTGACTTCTCAATCCATTCTCATATGCATACGTGGCGTCTGGGATAGTAATCATTACCTATAAAAACAATAGGAATCATCAATAATTATGTAATATGTAAGTAATTTAATGTAAATTTTTCGAAATATATTACTTGATGATTATTCACTATTCTTTGAAAAAATTCAACTTACGAAATTATATGCGGGTAACATGTCTTCTATTTGATTCGAAAATAGATTTCTTGTCCTTTGTGGAATTTTAGTGATATCAGCAGTCAGAAAAACCTGTAACAAGCTTATATTGTTTAGTGTCATTAAAACAATTGAAAAAAGTTTATTTTTTATTTTTTGCATGAACAACAAGGTTATGTTGAAATATATGTAAATCTATTTATTAACATTGTATGTGATATACTAGTTTTATGAGCTTACCGCTATGTTAGGACCAAAACATTTTGTTCCTTGTTCTACTTTAGAAATTGCAAGATAATGTACAGCTAAATCGAGAAGATTTTTTTCTATAGTTCCTCCATCACGGAATGAATCTGCAATTTCTCTTGCAGTTACTATCTTTCCTCCTTTTCTTTTTATCAAAATGTATGACCTGCATGAATTATTGTGAATAAGTTAGTTTGATAATAAATTTAAGTATATTATAGCAATACTAATATATATTAGATTACTATATATAACTGTTTCTTAGAAACTTGCCTTTGCGATTTTTCTGCAGTGTGGAATCTCATCATCATATTGTGGACCTTTTGAGTAGTAATTCGCCAGTCTTCGTGTGCTTCTTCCTCCCCAACTTTGTGATAAACTGTGTTATTTCGTTTACGTAGGATTAGAATTTTATTATTATTATTCTTTTTTTGTGTAAAAATCAACTTGGTTGAAAGGCGCCTCATCGCCAACAGGTACTATAGCACAAGGTTGGTCTACTGCTATTTGCCTGTTCCATGAGTAGAAACAAATTGATATCATCATGGTTATTTCTAATAACAATCTTGATATCCATTCATTAATTTTTTTGTAAAATTGTTCAGTTATTCTCAAGGAAATATTTTTTTTTGATAAAATATCTTTTCACTATAACTATACTTACCTTCTTGGAGATTTCAACCATGTAAATCTATAAAAGCATTGCCGTCAGTAATCCAGCTATCTACTTCGGCATCATGGTCTGGGTTTGCTATGTTCTTACTGTCGTCTATGCAGCTTCCCTGGTTTAAATTATACATTTAAAAGTGATCAGATAACATAATATAATGTTTTTAAATATACGTACAAATAAAAATAATAAATATAGTTCGTAAGATCTAAAAGATAGATAACCTGTTGGTATAGCATGGTTTCATTAAATTGAACTCCCTGCCAATTCAATTGATCCATATTATCAACGGCGTTGAAATCTTTCATGCCATCGATAATTATCTTTTCTTCATGTGACATTTAGTTATTTTCAAAATAAGATGCTTCTGGTTCTGCTTGATGTTCAGGTGTGGGAGTCATTTCGTTGTCATATGCCAGTCTGTCATCAGAAATCCTCATTGCTTCATCTTTTATAATATTATTATCCATGTTGCATAAGTTATCTTATTGTTCTTCATTGTGTCTTTCCTGCTCATCCAGATTACCATCCGTGTTGTCGTCAATCTTTTGCTCCACAAATGTAATAGGTGTTACTATTGCATTTGACGCAGTGTTTGCATGTGCTGGTATTTGCAATGTGTTAATAACAATTTGTGCATGCGTCAAGTCGTCCAAATCATGACCCTTCGTTGAATACTTATCATCAATTAATGTTTGGTTTTCTCCCTATTCTGCCGGCTGCTTAGTTTCTGTTTCATTGACTTCAACATCTTGCTCCTAGTCCTGTGTGCTCCCTGAATCAATTTGTACCTCAGTCACGAATTGATGAACTTCATATTTAGCGCGTTGAAGTTCATCATTGTCATCTTCAATCTGAATATTAGTAACCCCCTCTGTTAAATCATCATGACATGCATTTGTATCTGCTTTCCCATAACAAGCATATTTTTCTGTCGGAATCTCAGGTGTAATTATTGTATCAGTGGGATCATTCATACTCTGGTCGCTGTCTTCTTTCATTTCTTCGACAACAACTATTTCTGACTGCTCACTGATAAGTTCAGCAACTTCTGTGCCAAGTGTACTTGATGATGGTACGGTGGTGTCTTCAGCATGTGTGTCACATCCCAAATTCTAGATTTGGTACTGCATACATACATGGCACTGCATCATGTTCATCTTTGAGAAAATTCAGTTTTGAAAGCTTTTTACAAAAACACCACACAAGTGCCTAATCTTCCCTTATAGTTGACTACTAGGGTTATTGTCTAGCGTCTGCTTGGTTGATGCCAAAAAGTCAACCTAGAAGTTTAGATGCGTAGATTTTTCAATTATGAACCTGTAGGTTTTTGTTTCACTCGAAACAGAGCTCTAGATCAAAATATACGAGCAAAACAGTTCAGCAGAAATTCAGTTTCAGGAAAAATTCAGAAAAAAGATAGGTTCAGCTATAACAGCCGTTCAGAAAAGAATAAAAGAGAAGAAGAAAAAAAACAGACCCCAGCCGGGCAGCGGGCCAGCAACCACCCGGGGCCCAGCTCGCGCCGGCCGGCCTGCCAGTGGCCCAGCCAGCCCGGCGCAGCCCCTTCCCCTTTTCTCCCCCTTTTTCCTTTTTTTTTGACCGCCGGGGCCCACCTTTCAGCCCCTGGATGTGTTCGTCCTCGACAGGGAGACTACCTGTAGAGGAAAAGTCACCCTAGGGAAGTCGCCAGAGTTAGCCACCGTCCGCTGCCGCCGCCCCGGAGTTCCTCTATCCGCGTCGAAGCTACCGCCGAGACCTCCACACGCCGCAGTATACCGTCCAACCACCGCCACCGCCGAAACTCGCCAGAGCGCCGCTTGCCATCGCCGCCGACCCGCCGCTGCCGTCGGACAAGGTTAGCGACGAGCTCGCGCTCTTCTAGCCATCAGATCAAGCACGAACGGCTCAGATCGGCCGTTGACCGCCCAGTCAACCGCTGACTGGTCAGGCCCAGTCAGCGCCGCATCAGCCGCTGACCGCCCAGTCAGCGGGAATATTCCCAGAATATTCCCGTCGAAAATTACAGTAGTTTAGATAAAATTACAGTAGTTTAGTTAAAATTACAGAAAAGGTTTATAACTTGCAAAAATCATAGAAAAAGATCTACTAGGCCAAAAATTGCAAATAAGATATTGTTGGATTCAGTAAATTGTGTAGACTTTTATTTTGTAATAATACTTCAGGGTTACTATATGTAATTTCCTGAGATTATAAAAAGGCTTAAAGTGGTATAAAATTCACAGAAAAAGATCTGTAAATCTTTTTGGAGTAAATCCATTTGGTCTAGGATCTAAATTGATATATCTATCCATTAATATTTTTGTCACACTGGAACAACACTGTTTACAGCAATGGTTCAATGTTTTGACTAAAATCCTTTTAAATAGCCCTCTTTTATGCATAAATTGTTTTCTTTGCATTAAAGGTTTTCCCATGCATCATTCAGTAGTAGCATTGATCAGAGAACATAACTAAACTACTGAAGCTTTATTAAAGTGTCATGCATGCATTGTGTTGCATTTGTTGATCTCTAGATTGTGAGGATTGTAACCCGTTTGATTGTCCGGACTATACGTTTGACTCCGACAACTACCAAGGCAAGTGGACCTTCATAAAAGTCCTATTTACTTTCTATATGCATTGTAGATTGTTTTTGTTTTTGCAAGGTTATATCTATTGCTATGTTATATCCTATTATGTCGTAGCCATACTTGATAGGTGAGCCGCCGTAAGTAGTTGTTCTTAGCTATGCTTATGTAGACGAGGGTGTGATGCACCATGATAAAGGTTGTTTTGAAAGTAAGTGTTTGGAAAATTTGAAAACAACTTAATTAATGAACTAGCTAGGTGGATTGGTAATTGCTTGGTTCGTGAATGTCGGACCCATGTCTATGGTTTATCCGAGTATCTCACTTGTGGATGGCCACCTAGCTTTCTGAGAAATGATTAGTGTATTGATTAGGTAGCTTACGTGTACAGCCATATGCCAGTGACTTATGGGTGGCTGGATGGACTTAGTAGGTCGTGGCGGCCTGAGGTCTTCGTATCCAGAGATGTAGTGAATGTGATAGGTTGGTACGGTGCGCGGATGGGCTTGGGGAGCTACTTCCCGAATTGTCTCTTCTTGGGCTTCTCCCTATCATGACTCAATATGCGTGTCATGGTATGAGCAGGTCGACCAAGTCATATGGGTAAAGTGTGTAGCCCCTGCAGGGTGTAAAAACTAAGTGCTTAGCCGTGTCCCCGATAATGGACGATTGAGTTGCTGAAGTGTGGGTGCTATGACATGTTCTCATTCATTCTAACTTGTAATTTCTAAAACTTGTGGTTGAAACTTAATTGGGTTGTTTGATGAAGATTAAATGCTTTACAAATGATTTACAAATGGTAGGATAAAGTATTTTGCTGCTGCAACTAAGCCTGGACCCCACAAGCCAGATATGCATATAGCTATTAGTCTTGTTGTTTCTCTCATTGTTCCACTTGCCAGTACATTCCAAGTATTGACTCTTTAGGGCTGTTACGTTTCATGTTGCAGGTTACTCTTCCGGTTACTCTGAGTAGTAGTGTTGGTTGCGACCCTCCACTCAACATTTTGTTCGCTTGTGGCGTCTAATGGATACTGGAGCTACTTTATTTATGCTATCTATTTGATACTTGTTTACTTGTGCGAGCGTTATGCTTTGCAAACTTTGTAATAAATACAATATTTTGGATCATATCGTTGTAATAATGATGCATTGTTAATTCTTTGATGTCTATCAATGCTATGAATGCCAATGAATCGATCCAGGGATTGGCGTGATACATAGAGGTGCTACCCTACTAGGTCGTACCATTTCAATGTGAGGTGGAATTATCATCAGTGTTTTGCCCGACAGACCCAACATGTGTTGTAACTACAGACGCCACAGTGTTTGCAGTTACTGGTATTTGAGTTGTTTCAATAACATTTGATGCATCCAACAGTTCTTCCAGCGTTGAATATTCATCGTTGATATTGGTATGGTCGTCTACTTGTCCTGCCGGCTTCTCTACTCATGTTTCATCGTGTTCCAAATTCTGATCCTGGTTCCTTGTGGTTGTAACTGAAACTGCGCATAACTGAGGCACGCAAACATCAACTTCATCATTACCATATTCAAGTCGTCTCTTGTTGTTAACAACCTCCATGATAATATCAGTAATGTTGTCTGTTAAATCTGTATCACATACATTTGTATCTGTTGTACCAGAACAAGGCATGTTGTCTACCGCAATCTCATGTGTAATTTGAGTTCTACTAGCATCATTCATTCTCTGCTCGCTATATTCTTTTTTTCCATCGTCCACAACTTCTGTAGCTCCTTTACTTAATTATGTTGTCTGGAATGATGGTATGGCGGTGTCTTCAGCATGTATGGCGGGATGCTCCTCACTTGAATCTGCTTCTGGTTTAGATGAAAAGGGTTCAGTAGATTCATTTAGCACCACCTTCTCTAGTTTATCTGCTTGGTCCACTTCCTCCATTTGGTCCATGTTTGCCTGAACTTGTTCATACTCTACATTGTGTATGATGATGTTTGATATGGCCATTTCCTTCTCCTTGGCCATAATATTGTTCTTTTCCATGAGGTCAACCTTCGCAATCCTTAATCTAGCCACAGATACTTCCAGATCCTCCTTTCCTGAACGAACAATCTCACTGAGCTTACCAACCTCCTCTCGGTTAGATGCTTCATCATCTATGTTTTGTATCAATGGAGTGCTATTACCAATTGTATTTATGGTTTTGGTTAAATCGATATTTGTTGTTTCAGAACCTGTGGTAGTATCTGAGCTTTGACAAACCGTTAGGGAAGTAGTGTTGTCACATTTAATTAAGTGTGAAAGTTGATAATCACTTCTTGCCTACAGTATAAAATAATTAAATAAACATAGTCATACGATATGTTCTTTATCTAGGTGTTTTGTTGCATTAGTTTAGAGATTTTCGTTATAGTGATTAATTTTTTTTGACTTGGATAATTAACATAGTTTAAATTTATTTGACTCACAAAAAACCGAAAAAATTCTTAGATGAAGATATAAACATGATTTTTATAATAAATACAACTTACCATGAGGCTTCCGTAGCTTCTGGTGTCACTGTTCCAGTCAGCTGATCTGATTTCCTCCAAATCTTCCAATTTGAGGTGACCAACTCTTGGTGCAAGGTTAGTCAAGTTTGCTTTCTTGTGTGCACGACTGTCCAAATAATAGATCAGAGGCAATGCTGCTGGACCCTCAGCTGTGTTTTTATTTCCTCTTTTATCTTGGTATTTTCTCAGCCCCATCCTTAGCTCATCAAGGAGAACTTTACAGAGGTTCATCTGTTTAATTTTCTTGATATCGAGATCCATGATCATACCAGCCTCCGTTCCTATACGTGCATTACTCGTTGCACACGCTGTTTTGATGAAGAACACAAGAAATATGAGCTTCATTGCCAGATCTGATGTTCCACCATTCTTCACATGATCGTAAAGCTTACTCGGTATAATGTTATCTGACTCACTCAAACTGAGCTGCTGTTTCAGCCACCGCAAACTTTTGTATCGCGGTCACTTGAAGGTTGTGGAGCATCAAACATATTCTTCTTTGGGAAACCATAAATTGCTTGCACCACATCTTCTGTTATTTCAAGCTCTTCCCCTTGTTCAAGAACAATTGTTAGAGATCCAGGTCTGAATTTACTGTATAGCCATAGCATCATCTTTTTGGAAATGTTGCCGTTCAATTTGAAATTAACTATGAAACCACAGCCATGATTCCTCAAAAAAAATCTTCTATTCATTTGTTACATAGTTTTCGAGAAAGTTGTGTAATTCTGAAAGTGACCCTCTCACTATGATCTCACCATCCTTTATGTCTGCTAGTTCTTTGTGAAATGTGTCACGTTTTTGCTTCTTGAAACCATGTTTATCTATGAAAGCTTGAGCAGCATTAGGGTTATCTTGAGTAACTGACCCAACTTCTATGTTTTCATCCACACTGTTGTGTTTCCTCTTGGTTAATCGTTGTGTTCCATGAGATGAACAAATACTCAACTGCAGAAGTTTATGTTGAAAAAATTAAATCATGCATTATAATTTATATTTTACACTATGATGTTATTTAAAAAAATTAATAACAGAGCAACAGTTAAACACATACGTAATTTAAATTACTAGTCAGCAAAGAGCTCATAAATCAAGAAGAATCAACTAGTACGAAATCAACATAGGTCAACAAATTTCCTGGCAGTGCATTTCAATTACTAAATTGGTGCAGCAAAGGTGCAAACTTTCCCACCAAAATTTGAACTATTAATCTGTGTACTCGGTAGAGGAGCGGTTCATTGAAGTTATAATTGGAAGTTCTTATCTGAAAACTATGTCATTGTTTTGAATTTCAACCAAGTTGTTGAGAAAAATGTTACTTCACTACGGACATTAAAAATAATAAATCGAAATAAACCATAGATTAGTTTGATTAGTGGGTTTCTTGCTCGTGGTTTGTTATTCTCAAAATTGTTCCAACCATGTGTGCTGGCCATTTTTTAATATATGCTTTACTCTAAACTATGGCGAGAAATAATCAAAGTACCTGCATTGAACCTTCGTGACCGTGATTTTCGTCAGCCATGAAATCGGTGAATAACTGCATTGGGGATGAAAATTCCAGGAATCTTCTGTGGGCGATTTCGATCCGCGTTATATCTATCCTTTTTCCCCCTGAGAAAACCCTAATAAAACTTGAATTAGTGCTTGTAAAATCGTTTCCCAAATAAATGGAGAACGAGAGGAAAGTACTTCGTGGAATTTCGAACAACACCAGGCCGAATCTAGGATGAGAAGGGAGACTCTGTGATACCTGTCTTGTCGCCGTACCACCAGTCGAGAATCTGGAGTAGCAGTAGTCCTTAGCGCTGGTGAAGCTTTTTGTCGCCAAGGAGTTGCCGCCATTGCTTGCCCCTGTGTAGTTACGGTGGAGGAAGAGAGAGAAAGTGGAGCAGTGACGGAGAAGGACACAACGAGAAGAAGAGGAAAAAAGAGTAACAGTCTAATCATAGCTGTCCATTGGGATGTATTGCTATATGCACGCATGTTAACCATCAGCGGGTTGTCGCCACATAGTTTACATATGAGCCCAACTAAGGAACACTGCCTCTAGTTGCGAAGGTGCACTGCTTGGAGATAGCTAATTAATAAAATATATTCTCACACTTGACAAATGCAACATATAGTTCATCAGGATCTATGGAAATTTAGTGTTGTGTAACAGAGGCACGTATATCAATTTATTTTATTGAGATCCACCGCAGTGCAATAGTAGTACTAGAGGCAGTGCAAACAAACTACAGCGAAACAACTATATTAAAATGTAATAGGCAGGGCAATTTGTGTTCACATTGCAGTGTACCCATGTTGAGTGGTTGAATAATTACTAGCTTATGTTAGGTGACTTGTGTTGTAGGACACCTAAGTTTTGTTATTATCTTTATCAGTTATACAAGATTACCAGGAAACAATACTTTTAAAAATGGCCGTGCAATGTTTTGTGATTGCCAACAATATAGATAGATTCTACGTGATCAAAAATTGTCAGGACTGAACGTAGAGCTATTGTACTATGAGGAGCAGTGCAAACAAAATTAAGCGAACTTCAATCTTAATAATTTCACTGCATTGTTTTGTGTCTGACAGAAATATAATCAGAACTATAACTTTTAGTCCATATTACAGGCAGGAGGATATAACTGAAACTGGCAGCGCATAAAGCCATAAGAGAACCAACTATATTAGAATATAAAAAACATTGAAATTCGTGCTCAGACGGAAGTTCAGTTAACCTAATTGTCGGAGAAAACAATGTATTGCACGTGAATATTGTAGCAATATTCAACGCAGAGCGATAGAACATTCATGAGAAGGGCAAATAACTATACGCTAACAAAGTTAAAGATTATAATAAGAGCAGTGCATTATGTGTTAATAAGCCAGTAATATGGTGCGGTAGAAAAGAATGCCTTTTAGAGAAGACATTGTGCACTCCGTGAGCACAGTTACATTTCTATAGGCAGTTGGATGGACTAACCACGGGCAGTGCAAATAACGATTAGAGAAGAAATCATTAAAAATGCAAAAAAACTATGTAGTACTCGGTCACGTGCACATCTATAAGAGTAGTGCGCTATGTGTTTTGAAAGAAGTAGTATTTTTCAGTATAGAAATTTATTAATCACCTCATCCGATGCATTATAGACCCTTTGCACTGTGTGAGCATAGTAATATATATGGTTGCGTCAAGATTATAGGCAGTCTTATATTTGTTCACAAGGCAGTGCTTAGGTTCGCAATCAGCTACGTCTATATGAAGCAACTTTATGAAAAAATAAAGTAAGCAGTGCAATTATTGGTATGAATCAGTGCACATATACAAAAGCAGTGCGCTATAAATTAACGAGGTAGTAATACGTTATCGTCAAAAAAATGTATTAAGCAGCCCATCCGACGCAAAATGGGCCCTGCGAAGTGCTTGAGGTAAGTCATATATCGCTACGTCCATAGCATAGGCAGTGCAATATACCTTTCGAAGAAAGTGCAAACACCGACTAGAGAAGAAAGTATACTTCAATGTAAAGAGCAGTGCATTATTTGTTCACAAGGCAGTGCACACGCACAAGAGTAGACAAGAGCATAACACTATGTGTCAAGAAATCACCCTTTTCTCAGCTTTAGCACAATCAGCTACACCTATAGTTACGGCTATAGTCTCGGCAGTACGATATAGTTGCCACATGCAGTGTAAAGAATGAATAGATAAGCATCCTTACGTATATGTTTACAAGGAAGTGTATAGGTATAGAGTTGAATAATATCTTTGTTATCTCGACGATTTCAAGCCACATGATAAACACAAACGTAAGATGAAATTTGTCTCGCAGTAATAATCATATACACACGCATGGAAACAATATTGTATTGCAAATAAGCATCCTAATTAATACATTGCATGAACTTATGCTTAGAAGAGGATACTGTTGATCAACTTCTTTTTCCATGCATTATTGAATCTATGAGGGAATTGTATGACCCTTTTCTGCAGAAATTTCTGGATCGGCAACTTGTTCTTCTCCTATGGTTGGTTCAACCACGCCAGGATCATCCTCTGAATCTATATTTTGTGAACCAGGCTCTTCCTGATCCTTTTCCTCGTCGTCTTCTTCTTCTTCTTCTACTTGAGGTCCTTGTTGATTTTCAGCTATTTCCGCTTCAGGCTCCACTGCTTCTTTGGCGACTCCTTCCTCTTGGATCTCCTCCTCATTTGTGGTACTACTGGTGCGGGCAACTCAGATCTATGCGTGTAGCATATCTTGGTTGATCGAAAAGGTGTAAAGTTGGCGGAGTTTGCTCCGTTTGGGTCTGGTGACAAGGGCGAAGGTGGGTGGCGTTGTTGGCGACGACAAAACATTCTGGATAGGTGTAGTTGCAGCTGGATAATGTTGAGGGCTATAAATAGAAATCCAACGTTGCTAAATTTCCTGCATGGCAGGATAAATACATGTTAGTGGCGGGAAAGATTGATGAACTAGTCGATAAAGACGGCGAGAAAGATTCATGAACTTATGGAGAAAGATGTGATGCGCTAGCTCTCTTTGACAGCCAAGAAAAGGAAGCATATGACAAATCAAGTATTATATTTAATGGTGGTTAATCCATAAGATTCAAACGGAATATCAAATGTCTTTTGCTGTAAACGCTTTCATTTCGAAAACCATTTACTAGTTCATGGTCTGAACAACAATCAGTTCTGCATGTCGAACTCAGGTAGGTTAGTTATGTACAAAACTCTTATTGTAAACACGGAAGTGCAGATAGTGCATATATATCTGCATCCGGCACGGTGGTGCCTATGTAATACACGGGGATAAGTTGTTTTTCTTTACCACAGTGAACTGCACTGCTTGGAAAACAGCAACTCTACTGCTACATAATAAACAAATTAATTCATCATTTTGTATAACACCATAGTATACAGCATCGTTGTTTATTTTCAACTCGACTTAGGTGCTAAAGCTCTCAGTTCTTCCGGTAGTTCATCTTTTGTTTCGTTGGCCTCGGAGAATAGTGCCTAGAACAGATACTCCTCCATGAGTGAGCTCGCATCCATCTGGTCGAATGGTTCAAACGAATCAAGAAGATATATTGTTAATTTCAATCAAAAATTTGTATTTGGTAAAACTATTGATTCAAAACTGGCATTACTTACATCTTTGATATCATGTACAAGTTGAATGCCGTTGTAGTTCTCAATGCTCTTTAGAATCCAAAAACCATTCATGTCTTCAACTCCTTTTTGTACCTTCACATGTTTTGATCTAGATACAACATTTCCCCACTTTGGAAGCTTGTTCTTCGGGTAGAGTTCGTCAACGAACTTGTCAAATCTTTTTAGCTGAAAAAACCAGTATGTAGAGCATAGTTAGTGACATAATTTTTTTCAAACTATGCAGATTGTCTTTAGCTGTATTATAAAGTTACAAATGTAAAAAAACCACACCATTTTTTCTCCAATTTGATTGTGGTAAGCTGTTTTAGATAATCCTTTTCTCTGTGTTCTGTAATCCCGTGTGTCCATAACTTCAACATGACCACCTTGGGGGTAGTTGTTTAGGATGTAAGTAGACACGTGATTATCAAATGACATAGGCAGAAATATCTATGATGGGCAAGGAAAATAGTCACATTGATTATATGTTATAAATGAAAATACGGAATATTTCTGTATGTTATTAATGAGTTATGTATTAAAAAACGTACCATCTTAGCTTTGCTCAAATCTGCATTTCCAATTAGAAGTTTGAACTATTCAATCCTAGAGACGGCATCAAACTGATAAATTTCATCTTGTCCTCCAGAATTAGTGAAATTCTCCTTTTTCCCAATGTCACTTAAACGAGCAACCCCTAGTGGCAGTACTATCCTTCGATTCCTGAACAGACATTTGTAGTCCGGGATACTGCGCCAGCTTGAAATTATGAAGTCCATCATGTCATCATCTAGCTTGCCATTTCCATTGAAACATGCTACAAGCCTTGCCCCAGTCCAATATTTTGGTATTTCCAGGCCTTGTTCAAGAGTTGGCGAATATTTCACCATAACCAGCCTGAGATTTTCCACAGACAAACGAAAAAAGGATCAAATATAAGAACCAGGATCCATGATTGTGTGACAACATACACATATATTTTACTAAAGGCATCCACAAAGCATAGTTTGGTGCTTACTCTTCATTCTTCTCCAGAAAATCCTTGCTTAATACCAATCTGGGAGCAACAGCGGCATCTCCCTTGTACTTAAACGTGGGGGGAACATACACATGCAACTTAAGTTTTTAGATGTTTTGTAGAGGCCTCTTGTAAGATTTGATATTATCTGGGGAATTATGACCAAGAGCCTTGCTCCTTGTAACAGGTGTTCTTAATCCTTGCTTTGGCAATGAAAATGTTTTAGTTGCATCTTCTCCGTGGTGTTTTGATCCGATACACGAGGTGTCTGCATTGTCAATCTGTTTTTTAACATCAGCTGTGTCATGCGGATGTCCTTTCTGAATTGCTTTTTCAACAAGAGCGACCTGATGGTCAGAGGAACCTTCTTTATGAGTAATTTCAGGTAACAACATGGACACACCTGCAGCAATATTTGTAAAAATTGTGTTATTTCCTCTGTACATGATATTAATGTAAAAAACATCGCCTAATATAAAAAACAAGCATCTTGACATAATGTGACAGTACCATTGTTGAACTGCGTGGTTAACCTGTCTTCCTCGGCTCCTACAGCGTCTTTGTTGCATCCTTGTGCTTGTTTAGACGAGTTTCCTCCTGCATCATTATTACAAGTAGTTTTCCTATCAAGCCCTCTAGTAATTTTTCCATTAGCAGCATATCTATAGAATACAACAATACCATTGCTTAGTTGTGTCGTTGATGGCTATTCGTCAGTTTCAGATTACTTAGAATTGTCTTCTGCTTCTCCTGTAGTATGTGTTGTTACTGGTGTCAGTGTCGCCATGCACGCAGAACAACTCTGAATAACACATCAAATATATTAGTAAAAAATATAAAAAATGGACAAATTGTTACATTACACTTCTATTTCATAGATTATTATTTGTATGTGCTCGTGTGATGGAAGTAGTTAAATACACGCCTAAGATATACAAACCTATTCATCCAAGGCTCTTGCGGTGACAATGCCGTGCTCCTATTTTGGTGCTGCTATAATTTTTATTCTGTCCATGTACATGATTCCACTATCGTCAAAATTCCAGGGCATATTATTATCAGCTGAATCCATTTATTCACTGTTACCGCTGCCGACTTGCCTATAGTAGAGCATTCGTTCCCAACATTAAGGTCATGAGTTCCTGCCTCGGCAGTATGCTTTGATTGATTGATTCGACTGGTGCCTGAAATGTTTGCAACGTTTGTCAGGTCATTCTCGCATCTATCAAAACATCTCAGCACGTCAGTTGCACACTGATGGGATGCTCGAAAGTAGTTATCCATTGCTTCTAGTTTTCTTCTTTTCATGTCACTATGCTTCGTGGTAAGTTCTTTATATATCATTGCACCATTTGTATCATCACTTATGATTTCATCACCTTGTTCTTCCTCTAGCAGTATATCTATATACTTGTCCATGCATTGATCTAGCCTCTGGGACTTTTGTTCCTGAACCCTCTAATTATCTGTTAGAGGTTGAGGTTATCTTGTTACAAGTTGTTTCTGCCATATGAGGTTTCAAATAATAGCTTCTTTCGTCACAACTTTTCCACTGCAAACAGTAAACAAATATTATTTCCATGGATCGTGAATAACTGTCAGAAGAGGTAATTTTAAAATAGTTCATTTGATAGAATGATTCATTATGTGAAACAAGATGAGTTCAAGTAGAATACTTACATTTAGTCATCCCCACCTTTCTTTGTGAATGACATCCACTTTACAGCAAGCAGATCTGATTTGTCCAGGTATTTGATTCTAGGTGTTTCTTTTGACATACGTGATTTTGTGCACTTGAGCGAATCTAGGTATATTATTAGAGGAAGGACTGCGCAACCTTCCGCAACACTTTGATTCATATCATCAACATGAAACTTTATTGCTGCCCTCTTGATCTCGTCAATTACAAGCTGGCAAAAGTCCATTTTTCCAGAATTCTCGATATCAAAGCTTTTCACTACCCCAACTTCTCGGCTGATTTGGTTGTTTAAACCTGGACATATAAGCTTTGTGTAGATTACAAGTATTATGCATTTCATTGTAAACTTGTCCGTTGCACCCTTTTTGATATGACGGATCAGGTGTTACACTGTTGCAGTGTCCCTCTCTTCCAAACCCAATTTCATCTTAAGCCATAGTAAAGCAAAGATATCGCCAGCTTCTGAAGGCCGAGGCACCTTTATAATGCTGTTGGGTAGACCAAGGGCAGAATGCGCTGCATCTGCTGTCAGAGCTATAGTCCTACCACCAGCAAACTCCATTTTCAGAGTTTCTACATTAATCTTCTTGTATAGCTTAATGATCAGGGGCCTACTAATGTTTGAATCCATCTTGTACTCCAGGATGAAACCCCAGCCAATCTTCACCAGCTCTACTTTTTGCAGATCGTTCAGATCATGTTTAGTGAATCTGTTGAGCTCTTTGAGAGAGCACCTTACTTTGTAATTTGATCGAGTCCTACTACGAAGCTTCTTCTTGTCCCTTGGATATTTTTCAATTGCCATCACTTGATTCTTGGACATATCCTGATAGTTTACAGAAAAACGTATCAAATATTCGTAAACTTAATTCTAAATTTCTTAGTAAAGACTGTAGTCTCGATTAAGGAATATGACATGCATTAACATTACGTAAGCTTACCATGACAACATTATTCTGGTTGTTCGGACTTCCATGTTGTTCTCCACCAATCTTTCGTTTCTTCTTACGTACACCGCCTTTGATGTTTGAACCTATTTTGTATTTCTTTTTTAGCTCCAACTTTATTTTGTAATTCTCAATCTTCCTGTTAAGTTCATTTTCTGACACATCAAACTCATCGTCAGTCTGAGTCATACCGTCAGAAGATTCTCCATCTGAAGCATTGCAAGAGCTCATTTTTCCCTGGTGGAAGAAACATACCAATTTTATTACATGCTATAATTTTTGAACCGAGAACCTGAAGCACTTCAATTCGACGTGCTTGATTTAAACTTTAAATTGTAACTACACCTAGCTGTACAGTGTAACATCAAGTTGCAGAATAGGACAGGTGCAGGTGCAAGTGCAAGTAGTTATAAAATTATGCATGCAATAAAAACTAAGAAAAAAAATTATACTAACCAGAACGCATTACTAATAATTCATTGAATATCGGAATTGACTTGAAGTAACAGTAAAATATAATTTACTGAAGCTGATCCTACTTGTGAAACATATTGTGTATGTTGTCCGAGTGCATAATAAATATATTTTTTACTTACTGTACGATTTATGCAATAGGATTTCTCATAGAAAAAATATGATGTAGTAATGAAATACTCCCTCCGTTTGAAAATATAAGATGTTTTGGCTTTGTGAAAGGAGTGTATCTAGACCCCTTTTAGTATCCATGTTCACTCCACAACTTGATGAACCTACACACTAAAAGAAGTCTAGATACACTTCATTCACAAAGCTAAAACATCTTATATTTTGAAACGGAGGAAGTATTAGATATAGAAAGCTAGGGTTTCAATATTTAAATTTTACTAACCTATTCCCTCCGTCCTAAAAAGGATATCACAAGTTTGTTTGAATTTGGATGTATCTATATACTCCCTCCGATCCAAATTAATTGACTTGGATTTATATAGATTCGGATGTATCTAGTACTAAAACATGTCTAGGTACATCCGAATCTAGACAAATCCAAGTAAATTCATTTGGATCAGAGGGAGTACTAAATACTGTCTAGAATCATATTTCACTGAATCAAACTTGAAAAACTAATTTAGACTATAATAGTCTTTCAATTTATCGTGGACTTGATCTCAGTACCAAGGTTTCCATAGTATGGACGACGAATCAATGATTCTACAAGGAAATCTTTGCTATCAAGTAAGACCGGTAAGTTCTTCGCAATTAAGAAGTAGCAGGGATGATCTCGAATACTACTACATGGGGATGTTTTGTTAAGTTGCTATAGAGAATCTTTACCTATGAAAGAGGATGGCGCCGCCTGTTCCTTCTGCTCCAGATTTTCCGCAATCTGCGGAAGAGTTGCTTCTCTTCTAGGGATGGGACCAAGTAAGAGCGATAAGTTCTTCGCAATTGAGTGGTAGAAGGGATAATCTCGAATTCTTATCAATGGGGATGTTTTGTTAAGTTTCTATAGAGAATCCTTACCTCGGAAAGAGGACGGCGCCACCGGTTCCTTCTGCTGCAGATTTTCCGCAATCTGCGGAATAGTTGTTTTTCTTCTGGGGATGGATAGTAGAGGAAGTAGATGAAGGCTAATTAGATACAATAACGGAGAACCGTGTCTCCTGTCGTCCATAATAACTGTTGTAATGCCCGATTTTATTAAGATTTTTCCATGGCAGTGCAAATCTTTTTTTTAACTTGTGCTCCTAACTGTCTTCGGGTTATTATATATATTATAATATATAAAAACCAGATGCTAATTTTAATGGTTCCAGCTAATTCTTGTTCCATTAATTTTATCTAGATTACTTGTCATGCTCTGATCGGAATTTCACGATGCATGATACAATTTTATTTAGTGCCGAAAGTTAACACATCCATCTGTTGTGTACTATTAGTCATAAACAATACTATTTACGATGCAACATGCCTTAGTACGGTAAGTGCACTGCCATCGCATGTTATATCGGACCTTTTTCATAGAGCAGCTTGCGTAGCATTTCGAAGGCAGTTCATATATATTTCATGGACAGTGCATCTTTGTGTGTATGGTATTATAATGACAGTACCACAATGCACCCAATGAGTAGTGCATGATTGATATTCGAGCTGTGCATCATAGTGTATATAGCAGGTGGGATTGAATTGCACGGCTAGTACACTACCATTTCATATTATCTTTCACCAAGCAGTGCACAGTAGGTGAAAAACGAAAAGGTACTAATTATTGAACCAAGACCCAACATGTCAGAAGTATACATCGATATAGATAATGTTCAGCAGTGCATACTACGCACACGGGCAGTGCACCTCGCTATGCATAGCAGGTGGGGTGCATTGCACGGTCATTGAACTGTCATAGAATCTTGACTTGCACTATGCGTACAACACTTTATGAAGCATTTAGAAGGCAGTTCATATATACTTCGATGGCAGTGCATACATGTCTTTAACCGCATTGTATTAGTATTATCCTGAAGCGCTCCGTAGGCAGTGTATAATTTGTTTACCTGCAGTGCATACAAGTGTGCGTAGCATGGGGGTGCATTGTACGGTAAGTGCACTACCATCGCATGAATTTGCTTGTTTTTTATGTGATTGCATATTCCTTTTAATTGAACATAACGAATTTCCATTAATGATTTATACTGGTCAAGAATTTGAACAGTCCAACAAAAGTTATGCAAATATTAGAGCATTGGATGGTATACACAATCAGGCAGTCCATAATTGTTGCATTATACTGAATACTAGTTGCTTATTCGTCTGAACGAAGTGCTGTGCAGTATATATGACAGTGTTGTATTTATAGTATAGGTAGTACATGCATTAGTATGTTTTTTCGTTAATAAACACCTTTTTATTTCTCACCAACTGTGCACTGCTCGGTGCAAGATAATATGAAAGGGCATTCCCACTTGCTATGTACACTGATATGCACTGTCCGAATACAAATCATGCACTGCTCATTGAGTACTTCATGATGATGTCATTATAATGCCATGCACACGCGATGCACTGCACCAAAGCTGTAGATGAACTGCCATATAAATGCTTTGTAAACTGCTGTCAAACAAATTTATAAATTTAATGATCCAACAATGGTCTGAAATTTTAAATGTTAATAATCCCTATTATAATTAATTCGGACTATTTTTTGGAGTGCCAACAATTCCATCGATAAATTTCTAGTCATGCCGGAAACACATGTCAGGAATTTTTTTATGAATGAAGCAACATTATTTATCATATTCATCACTCCTGCGAATCAAACAAAAAACAAATAAAACTTCACTGAATGACGACAGACACTGAATAAATAATTTTTATTTTGGTACAATTATAGAAGTACATACATCTGTATTGATTGAAAAGTTCCTTAATCTTTCTTGTGTACTTTTCATTGAACTTTAAGAAAACCATGTCAAACGTCAGTTGTTCCCGCAAGGCTTTAGTATTAGTCTATACAAATAAAAGTTCATATTAAATAAAGTATAATTTAATGCTATTATATACTAGTGCAAGTACGAAATTAAGTCTGCCTCGAAATTATACATTACTGATTGGAACCAATGGTCAACAACACCATCGTAAGATTTGAGCAACCTCAGCAAACCTACTCCGCTGTCTTTCCTTCTCATTTCATAGTCAGACCTATATTTCAGTTACTTGTTTGATATATAAATTTTAATAGGGCAAGGATCACGCAGTGTTAATGATACTTAACTGGTTTTCATTGTCAGATATCCACTGAACAGGTGTGGTTCTCATATTTCGAAATTCAACCCTATACAAAAAACTCTATGCTTCTTCAAACGCAAACATGAAGCTGTTTATCACAATGGCTGCTTCCGCTTGAACAGTCTCGTTCATGGCATTCGAACAAACAATATCACATTTTCGGCCTTGAAGGTTAGCAATCACGGCGTACTACACATCATTTGGCCGTAGATGTATGATGATCTAAACAAACAAAGAGACAAAATAATTGAGTTGCAGATCTAAAAACAATGTCACTAGAAAATAACATAGACACTAAAATTTAAAAATTACCATTGATACATTCGCCAGGTTCCATCTAGTGTGATTCTCTGATAAGTATCGTTTGAACGATCTTGGATTAAATTCTGGCCTTTTGAGCAAAAGCAAATAACATAACTTTTTAGCAAAAAAACAAACCAGTTAGTAGATATCATACTTTCTGGGTTCATGTATCGATGTATGCGTGTTTAGTCGCACGTGAAAACATGTATAGATATAACGGGTGTTACTAAAAAAACTTCGTACGTTCGCTTACCGCATCTTCGTGCATCATGATGTACCTGGTTGGGAACAATTCATGATTGTGTTGACTATTATCTAGGTTGTGTTTCTCTTCTGTCATGACCAGCATTGCCATATAGTTCATTACGTGTGAATTCACACTTCCATAAACCTGCATTGATAAACCAAACACTCTCTGGCATGCCCATTTCTTCCTGCACAGAACCACCTTGTCGCTGGTAGAATACAGAAAAATAGAATCGAAATAATCCATTATTACAATGCGATGAAAACAATTAAATATATTTTCATAGTAAAGTATGCGAGACAAAACGTTACCTTCTCACCTTTTGATTCGGAGTAGTCTCTATTATGAATTCAAATAAATCTACTTCAACATCTTTTGATTGTTTCACAGCATGATAAGGAATTCGGCGGCGATTAATGCTTGTTCTTGTTTCAGCATTGTCAACACTATTTGTTTGCATAGCTGATCCAATGCTTGGTATAGATGCTGATGCAAAAGAGACATGTCTTCTGCAAGCTTCCTGCTCAAATGACGGTCCAGCAGTGCGGAAGGATACATTATTATGCTGAAGTCTAGGGTCTCGAGAGTTTTCTCGTTCAGGACAGCTTCTTGTGTAGCTGGGTTGTTGGTTTCCAGTATTTCTCAAAATTGACCTCGGAATACTCGAGGATATTGTATTTTCGCTGTACATTTGACTGCTAGCAATGTTACGCCGAGGACTGTAACATTGGTGCATTAGTCTTACAGAGTAACTACTTCCTAGTAGTTGGCTCTTAGATACTTCCATCCCAGTAGTAGCATGCATTGCCTCGTACTGCTGTTGCATTTGTATGCGCGAACACGAATTTGAATACTGACTTGATGTATGAAAATCGCCGTGATTTGTATTTCCTAGATTTTCAGAGTCATGGTCTTGCAATGTTGTTCTTGAGTTTGTTCCGCTTCCTCCGTCCTACTCTTTGAAGCCACGTCCATCTATTGATTTGTTCTGTTCTGCAGTCTTATCCGATCTTGCTATCTCTGTATACCTTCTGTTGTTCAACATGTTAGGCCCCTGTGTGGATGCCTGTTGCACAACGTGCTGCGATTGAACATATTTCTCTCCTGATCCAGCATTCCAATAGAAAGTAGGATGGCAGTCTGTGCTACTGTTTGACTTGTTAATAGTATTGACCAAACATTGCGCGTGTTTAGCAGAGATGTTTTCACTATGAGTGATGCTGCTGACTCTTGGTATCTGAGTTGCAAAATTAGGATTTGCCGTACTGTTATACCTTTTCCTGTTATCTGTGGTTTCATTTGTAAGTGAATCTCTTATGCTAGAATTGATTCCTCCAGATAAATTATCGGTATGTGAACCTCTTATGCTCGAATTGGTTTCTTCAGAGAGATTTTTCATGGTAGAAGCTCCACCAAATGGTGTATAACTTTTGGCTGACTGATGAAGCTGCACAGAATGGGAGAATGTCCTCGCATTGCCATTGTCAGCCTAGGTTTATATTTTTCAGTGTCATAGACATGTCTGTCACTGACGTGCTGCCACTCATTGATATAGAACCATACAAATCATAATTATCAGAGACTTGTCCGTCGTGCTGAATACCAGATGAATGCACATTTGCAGATATTGGTCCCCACGTTTCACTTGACAGACAATTAAGTTATGTTGGATTAGCTTCTATTTCAGGTTACGCTGCTGAAGTGATAACAGGTTTTTCTTTCGCTCTCTGCGTAAGGTCAGCCAGATCTGAAACATTTGTCCAAAATTCATCATTTCCTTCCTAGAAAGAAAACGAATCATCAATGTTATCTTCTTTCTTCTGTTTCTTTGAAATGCGATCATCAGAAACAAGATCAAACTCAAACTGCGGTGAGCTCAGAACCACCCGTTTTTCACAGAGACAGTTAGAGTTTTATAAGAGTTAATTGTATTTGTACCATTTTCAGCAGGCTGCCTCTCTTCTTCTTCATCAGTTGCATGATGACTTGGTCCTGCTTCCGCACTTGGAATGCAAAGGCTTGCATTCAAGCGGTTGAAAACATCCGGACCAGGCACAGGAACATGTTGTGGGTTGGAAATTTGTAGCTATCTTTCATAATTTCCAATATCTAGTTTTGGCACGGGAACCGTATCTGGATTAGTAATGTCAGACTATGCAGCATGCACCGACCCAGCAGCTTCTACACTGACATGTACCTTAAGGTGGTTCAAGTCCATCTTTTGAGCACCACGAAATGTATGTTCAAAACCTAGCATGCTTTCATCAAAATTATCTTGTGCGGAATGAGTCGCTCACTCGGAATGTAAAAAATGGCTATGATTGAAACCACGTGTTTGCACCTGAATTCTTGATCTGTCTTCATTGTCAAATGTATTTGACACGCCATTGGATACAGCCAACACGGCAATCTGTGCATTAGTTCTGTTCCATTGAGATGCTGCTTCTAACACATGAACTATATCTACAATGTCCGTCTCGTTCATTGCATGCTCTATACACCTTGTTCCTAACGAAAGCTCTGCCCGGGATTCATTATCAGTACATGTAATGGAAGTCACTGCACATACTGTACTAGTGTTGCCCTGAACAATAACTGTATGAACTTCTGATTTTCGACTGAAGTTGCACTTGTTGCTACACAATTTGTACTTGTAGCAGGCTTAGCGATCATCCCGTTACCAGAACCCTGACCTACATATTCTGTAACAGATTGCATGGACTGTGTTGAATTTGCGATAGAAATTATCACTTCATCTGACCGCAGGATGTCAATAGTAGCATTACAATCGGTTGGTTCACAGTTCATCTTTGGTAATTGTTCAATTCTGGAAAAATTATCACGTGTCGGTAACATATGTACCAGGGCCTCACAACAAGATTCTAACTCGTGCATATATTTCATATTTGCAGGGGATCCATAACTTTGGTCTGTAGAAGTTAATTTGAAGAGCAGCTCACAGTCTTCTGCTAGCCTTCTACATACAGATGTTAGCCCATATGTTGATTTATCCAGCACACTGCCTTTATCTTTGACATCGTGCTCATTATCTTCTCTTACATATAGGGACCCTTTATGTGTAGGGTACATACCCCTGTTCTCATGATTGAGCATAGATATTCTAGAAATCTTTCTAATGTTTCTCTTCATATTGAGGTTCATCATAGACAACATGTCAGCATACATGTCCGTCACTATGGCGTGTATTTCTCTGGCAGCCTGGAAGTTTTGACATTATAAGCATTATCGTTATCGCCTATTTTTAATATCATAAATATAACAGTGCACTGCTAAGCTAACCGAATAAGTAACACTATGATCAAACACCAGTAGTATGGTTACCTAATTAAACCTAGTATAAGAAGCAACTGTAGAAAGAATGTTCATCCTCGTAGGAAGTAGCTAAAGCAGGCATAAAAATCGTACAATGCAATTATGAGAGAATTTAATACTATACTACAACAAGGTCGAGAAATAAAAAATATGAATGCTTAAGGTAAAGTAGGCAATGTAAATGTAGAACACAAACATAAGAAGATTCGACATGATCACGAATGAAAGAATTGGGAAGATTATAAAAATTCTTACCTCCGAATGCATAAGTGGGTCCGTTACAAACTTTTCAATAAAAGTTGTAACATTCTGAACTATCTCTTCATTCAGGTCGGCATTAGAAAACACAGTTTCATTTATATCCTTCAACTGCATATTCAAAATGGACAAAACAGAAAATACAATACAATAATATGAGTAAGAAGCAACAAGACTGTAGTAATCATTGCACATAATATGAATAACTATGGGAGTCTTGCCTTATGAACACCATAAACGTTTTGTTGATGAGGCATCTGGTCATGACTCTCATATAACACCATATTTTTTAGTTGTCCAGAAAGATATTCTAGGCAGTGCATGGCATAGAAGCAGAGCATTTGTGTCCAGTAGTTCAAAGTACATTACCTGCATTAAAATTGTTACAACCATATTAAAACAACAAATCCATAGAAACTACTAACAACTAATATTATAGAAAATAAGTATCACGGTGGGTAACTAACCGAGATAATTGGAAGGAAACCACCAAGTGCACCTTTCAAACCATTTTTCTGGAAAGTGTCAATACAGCAAAAGAGCTTGTTGGATGCAGCAAGACACCAGTCATAGGAGTTAATCTCATCAGACACTCCAATTGCAGAGAAGTAGTCTAGGTTGGCTCCATCATATGTGCTTGGACAGAGCATAACAGTGTTTGCAAATAGAACAAAACATGTTTTGAATTGAGATCCTACTAGGCTAGGAGTAATCATCTTATCAAGCTCACTGATAGTTAGTGTTGGCCCTGCACAATGAGTTAATTCTCTGACCATATTGTGTATCCATTGCGGACACGCCTTCTTTATGGTTATACCCCCAAAGGAGATGCCAAGTATCTTGGTGAAGTGAAAGGGCTTCAGTTCAAAGCCGCATCCGTTGGGAAATTCAAAACTTCTTGTAGTAACGTTAAAGTGAGCAACAAGCCACAAAACTAGTGACCTTGGCTACTCTTCACAGCACATACCAAGCAAACCATCAAATTGTATGATCCTTAGCAAAACCTTCTGGTCATTAGTTAGCCTTTTCACCAGTTTTATAAACTTTGGAAGAGATAACTGAGTGGTGAAATCATGATCAGCCATTTCTGTATGAGAATTTTTTTTTGTCCACAGGGTAAAAAAGGTTATCAGTTAACGAGGTATGGATTTTTTCAGTAAGTCATATATGTCAGATTTCAAAGTTATACATTCGACACAGCACATAGGATAGAACCAGTACAAAAAAATAATTTGAAATTAAAAAAAAATCAAATCGCAAACATTATACAATGAGCATAAATGAAATAATAAACAAAAATTGAAGCGTGCTTAACCAACACCCGTCCTATATAGTTCTTAATTAGGGATGTGCAAGTAATATATCGGTAGAAATAAACACTTTTGTCGTGAGCGCGGAAAGATTTGTATGAAGTAGCTAAACATATGCATAATACAGAGATCTACAAATGAGCTAGACGGAAAATCAACCTTTCTGGGATACGACGAATCACATAGACATGGAGGGATGCAAGATGAATAGATGAACTTCACCAGTAGAAGTGGATTTTAAAATGTGGAAGAACAACCCTGAAAGAAGAACAAGGAGAGAGTAGCGTTCGTTAAACGCTCTATCCGCCTGCCGCAACCCGTGATTCTCGAGAAACAAGAAGGTCCTTATTAATGAACCAAGACCGCACGTGTCAGAGCTCTACTTTGTTTACCAGCATCACTCCGTAGGCCGTGCATTTTATGTTTACAAGCAGTACACTGCCATTTCATATTATCTTTCACCGAGTAGTGCATAGTAGCCAGTAGGTGAAAAACGAAAAGGTCCTCACTATTGAAACAAGACCCCACACATCAGAAGTCTACGTCGATGCAGATAATGTTTCGTAGTGCATGCTACGTACACCGGCAATGCACATCGTTGTGCATAGTAGGTGGGGTGCATTGCACGGTCAATGCGCTACCATAGAATCTTGTCTTGCACCGTGCGTAGATCACTTTATGAAGCATTTAGAAGGCAGTTCATATATACGTTGATCGCAGTGCATTCCTATTTTAAACCGCATTGTATTAGTAGTATCCTGAAGCGCTCCGTGGGCAGTGCGTACTTTGTTTACCTATAGGGCAAATGAGTGTGCGTAGCACGCGGGGTGCATTGTACGGTAAGTGCACTGCCATCACATGTTATCTTGGACCTTTGCGCACAACAATTTACAAAGCATTTATAAGGCAGTTCATACAGTGCTTCAGCGCAGTGCATCTCGTGTGCATGGCATTATAATGACAGTATGACGATGCACTCAACGAGCAGTGCATGATTGATATTCAATCTGTGCATGTCGGTGTGTATAACAGACGGGATTGCATTGCACGGGTAGTGCACTGCCATTTCATATTATCTTTCTCCGAGCAGTGTATAGTAGGTCAAAAACGAAAAGGTCCTCGTTATTGAAACAAGACCCCACGTGTCAGAACTCTACTTGGGTATGATTAACTTTAGGCAGTGCGTTCTATGTACACGGGCAGTGCACATCGCTGTACATAGCAGGTAGGGTGCATTGCACGGTCATTGCACTGCCGTAGAATCTTGTCTTGCACCATGCGTATAACACTTTATGAAGCATTTAGAGAGCAGTTCATATGTACTTCATGGACAGTGCATACCTATTTTTAATCATGAAGCACTACGTAGGCAGTGCATACTTTGTGTTTACCAGTTGTGCACACAAGTGTGCATAGCATGTGGGGTGCGTTGTATGGTAAGTGCACTGCCATCACATGCTAACCTGGACCTTTGCGCGCAACAGTTCACGTAGCACTTCGTAGGCAGTTCAACTACAGTTCACGGCAATGCATCTCGCCGTGCTTGACATTATAATGATAGTATCACGGAGCACTTAACGAGCAGTGCATCTCAGTGTATATAGTAGGTGGGATTGAATTGCACGGCTAGTACACTGCCATTTCATATTATCTTTCACCAAGAAGTGCACAGTAGGTGAAAAACGAAAAGGTACTAATTATTGAACCAAGACCCAGCATGTTAGAAGTATACATCGATACAGATAACGTTCAGCAGCGCATACTACGTACACTGGTAGTGCACCTTGCTGCGTATAGCAGGTGGGGTGCATTACACGGTGATTGAACTGCCATACTTGTCTTGCACCATGCGTACAACACTTTATGAAGCATTTAGAAGACAGTTCATATATACTTCCATAGCAGTGCATACCTGTTTTTAACCGCATTGTATTAGTAGTATCTTGAAGTACTCCGTAGGCAGTGCACACTTTGTTTATCTGCAGTGCATATGAGTGTGCATAGCACGCGTGGTGCATTGTACGGTAAGTCCACTGCCATCGAAAGATATCTTGGACCTTTTCGCACAGCAGTTTACAAAGCATTTCTAAGGCAGTTCATCTACAGCTTTAGGACAGTGCATCTAGTATGCATGGCGTTATAATGACAGCATCACGAAGTCCTCAACGAGCAGTGCATGATTTGTATTTGAGAAGTGCATCTGCATAAAAAAGCGGTATCACAAAGCTAAGATGGTATGTTTTTAAATACATAACTCATTAATAATATATAGAAATATTCCGT
Source organism: Avena sativa (assembly GCA_916181665.1). Taxonomy (NCBI): domain Eukaryota; kingdom Viridiplantae; phylum Streptophyta; class Magnoliopsida; order Poales; family Poaceae; genus Avena; species Avena sativa. Next base: position 576,222,711 of record OV702287.1, read on the forward strand.
ATTTTCATTTATAACATATAATAAATGCTACTTTGAACTCCTCTGAAAGGAGTATCACAAAACTGGTGGGGTGTATTGCAAGGTGAGTGCACTGCCAAAGATTGTTATCTTGCACCATGCGTACAGCACATAGGCAGCTCATATTTTTTTGAAGATCAGTGCATTATGAAGCACTTGTAAGCGACTTCATATATAGTTCACGGGCACTGCATCTCGTTGTGCATGGCATTATAAAAGCAGTATCACAAAGCAATCACGGTCAGTGCATCCGTTGTATACGAGCTATGCATCTCGGTGCACATTATTGGTTGTATATGAGCAGTGCAAAACAGATAAACAAAGCCACGAAACCCAGTACAAATGTACCGCCTCTCCCCTAGCAAAGAACTGGTACGACATTAGACCTCGCATATATGTCGCTATCAATACTGAAGTGTTCTTCTTGGAAAAGGGGCAATGCATTTTCGTACTGAATTATGACCCACCTGTCAGACAACTTGTTTTCTAGAGATAAAACCTTTCCATCCGTCGTTGGTGTTTAAAGAAGGAAGGAAAAGTAGGAAAACATATCTTCTTCAAACAATTATAACCAGCTAATGCTGGACCAACCCATAACTTTCTCAGCCGCCGCTGCCCGCATGTCGATCTAAGGAAAGTTTGAACCACGCTTCAAAACAAGCGGTAAGATATTTCCATCTTAGCAAGGCAAGGCAATGGAGAGAGACGTCGTCATCACTGGCGCCACAAATCAGGTAACCAAATATCGAACCTGCTCAAACGATTGAAATTCTAGGGATATATGTGATGAGGCGATTCAGCTTATACTTTGTCTCTACATGGTAGACATGGTAGACATGCACGGCAGGTACATTGTAGCGACAACGCAACAATTTTTTTTGCTAACAATGTAGCTGATTTTTATCTTGAGATTCAACGGAGATATAACTTGCTAGTTTTAAAGCACGGAGCATAGTTTCTACAGTGATGGGAACAGTTTTAATAACCATCATAGTATAGTACAATTGATATAGCGGAAATAGTTATATACGAAACTACATGACCATTTGCTACTCATGTAGTTTGAGCAGCAGATAGCACTATGTGTAATCACAAAAACTTTTTCACAGTGGATCACATCAACTGTAGGCTACACCAATTCGTTCATTTTATATCAATGTAATGTATTACTCTATGTACTTAATAGCAAGAGATTATACAATACATTGAGAAGTTCAGTCGATGTACAATAAAACTATGCTCTAAATATAATTCAGCTCTTCCTGACAAATACTATTTATTATTATGTATATAGTCAGCAAGGTTGTTGGTGGTTGTTGCAAAAAAGGTAAAAGGAGGAAATAATACCACAGTAATTTCATAATATATCGACATACATATTTCAACTGACTGTTTTTGCATCGAAGGGTACTTATATAAGTTATATAGCAGATAGATTATAACTGTTGATGTTACATATACGCAAGTAGAGTGCTGCTTTTTTATCTATGAGGTTTTTTTACTAAATCTATAGAATGCGATATATGCTGCATTACACCAAATTGCAAAATTCAGCAGGGACCTAGATTATTTCATTTGAATGATCGTACATTGGCTGAATTAGAGATGATGAAAGATGCAAAATTCCAAGCTCCAGGTGTAACAGAACGTGTTGCACGTGAATTCAGGATGGTATATATACTTTTAAGAATAATATATGAATTTTGTTTTATTTTATTTAAATGCTTTAAAATCAAAAGATTGGCCGTAAATAATTACGGTTCTACTATATTAATTATATCATGGCAGAGACGTCTTAGAGCACTACACGATAAGTGGGATAAAGAGCGTGATCAGAAACTGATACCTCTCACGGCGTCAACAGAAATTGTACGAAGATGTAACGCAGCACGCGCAAACTTGAAGCCCAAGCTGGAAAAAATTAACATCACAATGTCTGCTTCACAAGTAATTTCCAGAAATCCTAGTGGTAGAACAAATCTACGATGCCAAGATCAATCGGGTGTTTCAGTGAAAGGCAACACCACAGTCAAGACTAGTTGTAAATTGAAAGATGCAAAGTGTAATAAGAATAGTATGGTGAGTTTTCTCTTGCAATTAGTAAAAAATTAAAAAATGAAAATAATTCTGCATGAGTATTGCTAACAATTATTTTATTCTATTTTTGTTTTGTCAGGTGCAAGTTGATGTGATGGTCTCAATGCAACAAAACAGTGGTACTACTACAGCATCTTCTGGATAGACAAGGATATCAAAAGACACATATGCAGTAACCAACATTCAGTTCAGGTACAGCGAGAAAAAATCAGATACAGTGCAAGCAGCTCCTGCAAGCCAGAGAATCCTCATGAATACTTCAACACCGAATGGCCAGACACACGCAAACATCGACCTAATAGCTGTCGGAATGGCAATAAGTGGCACAGAAGGAGAAGCTTTAGTAAAGTATGCTGGTAGCTCTGCAGAAGACAAAACAAAAACAATCATCACAACCAACATACTCAAATCAAGCATGATTGCTCAAAATTGCCATGATAGGAGAGTGCTGAGCAACGATGAGAAAAAATCGAAAGCAAGACAGTATATCCTGGATACGAGAGTAGCATAAGAAGAGAAGATCACACATGAAAAGATTACACATGAGATGAGTGTTGCAAGTGAACCAGTCAGCAACATATTTTTTCAGTGCAGTCAGCAACCATCGCTACAAGTACAGTAGAGTCACAAGCTGGAAGCATTGATAGAGCTAATTGTTCTGATGCAGGAAAGACAGATTCAACCAGCACGTTGAACCCATGAAGAGAAGAGAATACAAGTCATCAGAATGTCAATTGTTCAGAGGAACCAGCAGAAACTATATGCACTAACACCAACTCGGAAGCAATGAGCAATGAGCAGGCTGTGCCCCAGTGCGATGACACTATTCCTGAAAAAGAGATTAATCCAGGAGAACCTACAGAAGAAGAGTTAAAGATGGATAGAATGTTTAAGAATGAGTACCCAGCTGTGGATGAAATTGGTGATGCCGCGACACTGGAACAAGGAATGGAATTTCAGTCAAGGGAAAATGTTTTCCAATTCTTTGCACTGTATGCAAGGAAAACCGGTTTTTCTATAAGAAAGCACAGCAGCCTTAACTCCAAGAAAACATGCGAAATGATTAAACAGACATTTGTTTGCACAAAATAAGGTCAGACTCAAATAAGTGAAAAAGTTGTAAAAGAAAGGAAAACAAGTTCTACTATCAGGTGCTCTTGCCCTGTATCCATTGTGGTAAAGAAAACAGAAAAAGGATGGATATACAAAACAGTAAACCTGGACCACAATCACCCTTTGCACCCAACAAATTGGCTCATCAGGTTTTCAAAATGCCACAAGTCAATGACACAGCAAGACAAGGAATTTATACGTATACTACACCTTGGAAAGATTCCACCTAGGAGAGTGATGCAAATATAGTGGAATGAAACTTCTAACCGGAGGAGAGTGATGCAAATATAATGGAATGAAACTTCTAACCAGAGGAGTTGGTTTTGACGGCAAAGACGTGTCAAACCTTAAGTATGCTGACAAGAAAGACATCAGAAATAAAGATATAGAGGAATGCTTGAAGAGGTTTAACCGTCTTCAATCAAAGGTTCATGGGTTCTCATATAAATTCGACACTGACCACACAAATGCCGTTCGTAGTATCTTCTGGATAGACGCAATCTGCAGGATGAACTACGAACTATATGGTGAATACTCGTCATTCGACACAATGTTCCATACGAACGTATACAACATGCCTTTTGCACCAATCATTGGCGTGAACAACCATGGGAACATAGTTTTGTTTGGGATCGGTCTCCTGCAGGACGAGTCAGCTGAAACATTCAAGTGGCTGTTCAAAAAAATTGTCTTGGAAATGGGTGGTAAAGCACCAAAGTACATAATCACTGACCCATGCAGAGCAATGAAGAAAGCAATTGATGAACTGGATACTGCTTGACACAATCCACAGGTTCTGCTTGTGGCACATCATCAAAAAGATGCTAGAAAAGCTTGCTAGCATTTTGGCAAGAAATGAAGGCCTATCGGAAGAACTAAGACATGTGAAAAATGCTGGAGGCATGTATTGTAGAAGACTTTGAAAAATGCTGGAGGCATGTATTGGAAAAATACAGAATAGCAAACAACAAGCATCTGCTAGATTTATGGGATATTAGAGATCACTGGGTGCCAGCCTACTTCATGGACTGCTTCCATCCTTTTTCCTCGTCAACTACAAGAAGCGAGAGCACCAACTCCATGTGGAAAGACTATGTCAACCACACAAACACAATACTGAAATTCCTAGATTCATATGAGGCAATTCAGGAGAAAAGCTTGAGTGCGCTCGACAGGAAAAGGAACAGGACTTCAGACAGATGTAATAAACATTTACACTAAAGACATATTTCTCAAGTTTTAGAAGCAACTAGCAGATAACACTGCTTTCGAAATAACAAGGGAAGAAACAACTGACAGAGGAATGAAATACGAACTGACCAAAAGAAGTCATGTCACACATCCAGATTTCAACATAGAATTTTTTATAGTTGAAGTGGATAATGAGAATAAGATTTTCTCATGCAACTGCAAAAAAATGTCAAGGGATGGAATCCAGCGCTGTCACGTCCTCAGGGTTGTGGTGCGTCTTGGTTTAGTACATAAGATGCCAGATAGTTTTGTGAACCCTAGATAGAAAAGATGCAACCCACATCAGCCATCCAACTATGTTTTTCGTCTTCCTGACAGTAACAAGAGCAACGCAGCAGGTCCAATACGTTATGTGATTGAGTTGACTCGTTTTGCTAAGATCTACTCAAAAGCATGCAGTACAGATAAATCATACCAAGTTCTGGTAGAGTGCATCGATGAAATTGAGAAGAAAGTGAATGCTTTAGTAGACCAGGATGAGCAAAGCAACACAGAGGGCATGGCAGATGTCATCGATAACTTACATGAAACAATTCGTACTGCGTTGAGAGATCCCCCGATCATAAAAACAAAGGGTAGGAAAAAAGGACAGAGACTAAAACCAGGGTCAGAGAAGACGAAAAGAAAATGCGGTACCTGCGGAAAGAGAGGGCACACAAAACCTAAATGTGAATTTTGGCTTAAGGAGAGAGAGGTATATATATACACATGAATATTTTTTTCTTATATTTTACAAAGTATCATACCTAGCGACAAAGTATATCTATGTAGTTTTTACAACAGAGAAAACTATATATTAAATTTTGTTTGCAGGCCAGAATGATCCAGAAGAAGCGCAAGATAAGATCAAAAACTACAACAGAGAAAAGTCCAACTTCAAGCAGTGATTACGAGACGACTGATGCTACTGGTGTAAGTTTTCTTGTAAAAAAATAATTATAATCGATACATTAAGTTGAACTAATATTTTAACCAATAATCTTCAGGACGACCTGACACCACCCAAGAGAAGATTTTTTCAGAAAAATACAAGCTAGAAAAGTAAAGCAAAACATGGACGCAATTATGTTGACAACAATAGTACAGATTAAGTAAGCTAATTTTACACAATGATACCTATTACAGCATATCTTGAACCTGATTGTAACCATGCAAGACTAACATTTTGTCTACTTTTTCTAAAGAAAAATTTGACACCACAGAAAAGAAGAAGAGTATGGAAAGAGAAGGATCAACAAAGTCCATCAACAACATCAAGTGATAGCAACTCAACTGATTCAGACAGAGTGAGTATTATATGAAATTTATAGCTAATGACTTTGAAAATAGGAAAATTATTGGACATGATATTTTTTATGTCGTGAAAATAAAACGCTTGATATATGTGATGCAGATGATATCAAAACCATAGAAGCAGAGGAGAAGTTCAGTAGGCACAACATGAAAATCAAGAGAAGAAAGCAATTGTACACAAGGGATTGATGGACAAAAGTCTGACATCAGAAAAGAAAGATCGCATCCATATCCCACATGGAATGTTGTGAATATGTATGAAATCCATCAGACAGATGCTAACCACAGTGGAAATGATGGAAATGTTTCTCCAAGTTATGGTCATACAGAACGAAGCCGCAGAACGGCAGAAGCAATGAACAATCCAAAGAGGAAGTGCAGCACAAAAATACAAATAAAAAGAACAGTGATTACAAGGAGCAATCCAGTGCAGACATCCGTGCAAGCCACGAAAGACCTCAAGCATCAGTTGAGAGGAATGTACAAACAAGAAGGAGTCATGTGAATTCAGTACAGTTCAATGTACATAAAAGGAACATTACAAAAAGTGCGGTGATAAGAACCGTCAGAACAAGACAAAGCACCGTTCAAGATGAAGATCTCCACAGTGATCGGTCTAGAAGCAATAATAAAAATAAAGGTACAAGCAGTTTAAAATTCCCCAGAAAAGGACATGGCTGTCTACAATGGTATTTGACTAAAAAAGTTCAAGAGCCAAGGCAAGTTTTAAATTTCATAATATTTAAAACATTAAAATTAGGATTTCCCAAATAGTTTGCTCTACATACATGTTATAAAAAAATGATTGCTAACAATGTTTCTTTATTTTATGCAGGAGAAGCAGCAGGATTGGGTCATGATACAAATATTGTTTTGTAGCAGACAGACTCAGAATTACAAATTCACTCATAATAAATGTAAGAAATTATAAAGCAGATTTTTATTCTTATCAAGTTATCATAAAGTTATAGAGGAAAGTTTTTTGTATTATGGCATTACTTGTTATTTACTGGTATAAAAAGGATACATTGACTACAACCATACATAGCATTACACCGATTTTGCAAATAAGATAAAAACATTAGACACAATAGCCATGACACTCCTAGAACAATCTACTGTAGTTCGAAAGAATAATTTTGTACCGAATATTCAATGGAACAATGATTTAAAAAAAGAATTGCACTATATATATCATACAAACTTAACAACTAGAAATGTTTTATTTAACAAAAAAGTAGAACATTTACATATTATTCTTTTTTTGAAGTAATTTACATATTATTCTTACTGACTATAAGATAGAACACTCGTACATCTATGCAATCACAATCTAACAGATGAATCAGGGAATTAAAAAATAAACAAGGAATCAAGGCAGTACATAACTAACATCACTGGCAGTCCATGAACTGCATTAAAATATATCCGGAAAAAACAAAATAAAGCAGTACATAATCCTTTAGAGAAGGAGTGATATGCTTCAAACAACAATGGGCCTGTGAATTGTATTAGTGGACCCTTCTTGTATGGAAGCAGCAGTTTTATAGTTGCAGACTCTTGAGGTATCGTATGGACAATTTCGTAGTGGGCCTTATTTTTTATAACTACTAGCACGATTTGCACGATCGGTTGGTTATAAGGATACGAGGAGTCGTGGAAGCGGAAAAGGGGTAAGTTGAAACAAGATTGTAGTAGTTCATCATTAACACCGACGAAACTCAAAAAAACCAAGGTGCCTCACGAGCGTTGAATTATTTATTGATTTTATATTCCATCACATACTTGTTCTTAATAGATTCATCATTGTTCCCTACAGCGAGAAATCAAAGTGGTACCAGACATCTTCGTCCTAGACATGATGGACGACGGGCTTCAGACCATAGAGACTCATAGCATTCATGTTCACGGGATGACGGTTCTTACTGTGGAGTACACCAACGAGGAATCAATAGTGGACAGAATCCTCTCCATGTACGAGGCTTGGCTTGAAGAGGTTTGTACTGATCCAACTTACCGTCTGATTTTATTAAAATGATTGTCATATGAAATATGCATGACTACAACATAAATGAATTATAGGTTGTTTGATTCGCATAAAATAGTTTACCATATTAATTTGAACTAGTTTTTCCTAACCAGTCCTTTTCACTAGTTTAGATACGAATCAAACATCAACCAATACATATTTTATCAGAATCCCTTGATTTTCCAATGGTAGAAACAAATATACTGTGTGTCATATGAATCTCTACAGGATTAGAGTGGATATAGGAAATGCATTCCTACATTATCAATACTCCTATGTGGTTTGTGGAAAAGAACAAACATGCAATGAACACTGGTGGATCCATGTGTGTTTTGTGGAGAGAACACACATGCAATGCCATTGGTTGATCCATAAGTGGTTTGTGGAAAGAACACACATGAAATGAACACTGGTTGATCCATGTGGGGTTTGTGGAAAAGAACACACATGCAATGAACACTAGTGGCTCCATATGTGGCTCATGACAGGAACACACATGCAATGACTCTAGTGGATACATATGTGGTTTGTGGAAAGAACACACATGCAATGAACTCTAGTGGATCTATCTTGGCATAATTTGATGTATGCCACGATGTAGTTCATTTTAAAAGACACTCAATTTCCATTTTTATACTACTCAGCTTTGCCCTTGGTTTTTTGATACTACCTAGTTTCGCCCCACTCTCTTTCGTAGAAGCCCAAACCTATGGCCACTCTGTCTGCTATGTCCTGATTGGTTGTCACAGTTGTCACGCGGATCGTGCGCACCAACCGTTGATCCTGTGTGATCCAACGAGGCTCGTTGCACAAGTCCTTCACAGGACAGCGCTAGACAACATGGACGTCTACCTCAACGAGACTTCTACAAGAAGGAGCACGATGCCGTCCACGGAAAAAGTCGTCGAGTGGTCATGTCACATTTAATATAGTATGCAAAGGCTACAAGTCTACTACACGGCAACTGGTCATCCACGGCCCATGGGCTATACCATTTTTACTATGCAGCATGCCTACACTCTCACTTCCGACAGGCCCCCACCACACGAACCTTCCACGCGGCAGCCGCAACCGTGCCTACCGGGGCCCTCGAGGGGGCCTAAACGCCCCGCATTAAAAACCCAGCCTATCGGGTCCTCCATTCACACTCTTCCACTACTCTCTCTTTCCTATCTAGCAAAACCCCACAATCTTGAACGTACTTGCACGAACCTTCTCCATGAAACCAGTGCGTTGGGGTGACTGTGCTGGCATCACCGCCGGGGAGGTGGTTCACGCGGTAGATCTGGAGGAGCATCACGCAGCACAAGGCGAGGAGGACGTGCAGTTCAACCCCTTGGTGGACTATGTGCTTGCCGGTGCTGACGACTTCGGAGGCCCCGATGAGGGAATGGAGTTCGACGAACACGCTCCGCTCGTGTACCTAGATGTACATCTATTTCTACATATTTCATATTTTCTGCCCGAGCTTAATCTAGTCCTAATGATTAGATGCAACGTACGAACTGGTACATGGAGAGATCTAGTCTATTCTGAATGAATCGACATTATTTATTTATTAATAAGTTATCAAGAGCACAAACCACATTAATTTAGGAGCGAGCTGGGTAGACGGCCATATTGAACTGTTGAACCTGTATAGACATGTTATTGCATCAAAAGTAACACGAAATGGTGGAAGGAATATATATATTTATTATTTTGCTCATTTCGGTTTGCATTCCATTCATTATAGGTGGATTCAAGTGAGATGGACTCTGAAAGGAGACCAGGGACAACAAGAGCCGCCATGTCATGAAGAAGCTCAAGAGCGGGATAATCCCTTTTCGCACTCGACTTGGGGAGCTCAGGTGCCCTTTCTGTAAGAAAGGAGTCAACCCGGTGATTGCCAGCTTGATTCCGCATGTTGTTGGAATCGGTAAAAGCCCGGCTAGTAAACACAAGTCGGTCACCAAGGCTAAGCAGGCTGCTTATGGCAAATTCTTGAGGGAGTATGTCAAGACCGACATCATGTCCCCTTACTTAGGAATCGGCAACTTCTAGCCGACCAACCCGTCACTGTGCTGGCCCGGCCACTAATAATATTTAGTTCTCTTGCCGTATCTAGAACCTTAAACTATGGGGATTTCTATTTTCGTGCCCTTCAAAATATATTCAAGTTCATCTGTTTATAGAGTTAAAGTTCCGGTGGCATACTCTAGTTTTGCATGGATAGAGGGGTGCCCCCGATAGATATAAGGGTTATCAAGTCCACTAGATCACATAGGATCAACGGTTGGTGGGCACGATCTGTGTGACAACTATCTCGACCAATCAGAGTGTAGCAGCAAAGATGAACACTGGTGCGAGAGATGGATACAAAGAGAGGGGAAAACCGAGTAGCACTGAAGAACCAAGGGCAAAACTGAGTAGAACTTAATAACAAAGGGCAAGAGTGACAAAGGGATTCAAATAGAAAATAGAAAATGATTTAAAAATGGAACCAAACCGCCAGTTTTACGCTCGAGGGCAAAACTAAGTACAACTGAATCGCCAGGGTTAGACAAGAGGGAAAAAACGTGACTCACGGTACGCGTGTGCGGTGCACGGGGCGGTAGCGGACACGTGTGGCCGTGCACGGTGCAGAAGCATACACGGTGCATGGTAGTGCAAGGAAACGTCGCTTCCCTTCTCCTTTAATACAGGCCTCCCCACTCCCACTCATCACGCACTCACTCACTCAACCGTCTCTACTACCCGTCACCTTCTGCAAATACCCAACAAAACTCCAACCACGTCGGCGATGGAGAAGAACGGCGCGGTGGACATCGGTGCCTCCAAGGCCACCAGCGAGGAGCCCTCGTCCCTGTACAGACCCCCGTCCCAGCATCCTCCATAGCCGCCGGCAAGGAGGCCCCTGCCGGTCTCGGACAGATCCCGCTCGGCTAGGACCCCTACGAGGAGGTTGTCTATGCAAGGCCGGAGAACCCCTACGACACCAGAATCACCGACCCATGGTCAGAGGTAACCAGGGTTTTGTCCCCTTCCCTTGTTCTTCCCCCATTCCCATTGTTGGATCCTAGATCGTATGTTATTATGGCTCGGCTGTTCGTATTTTTATAGTAGCTAATCCTCTTGTGTTAAATCTCGATTTTTGATGAATCCCCTTGTTCGTAGTTGGGATCAGTATTCGATTTGGTTTGAGATTTGGGGAATAATCGGGAGATCTCATTCGGTTAGTTTATGCAAAAAATCAATCCCGATAATCAAAGTATCTCAATCATGTCCTTATTTCACTCTACTGCTTTTTTCCAACAGGAGGATAGCAGCGAGCTCCGCAATGACGACAAGTCCAAGGACACCAAGACTCGTCATGTGCTGAGGAGGCTAGAGTCCGGCTAGTAGAACAACTTCTTCAGCGGCGACGTGTACAGGTGCCCCTTCTGCCCCACCAGGAGGCTTCGCGCCACGGACTTCAACTCCCTCGTGAAGCACGCCGAGGACATGAGGACCTGCGGCGATTCCGTGAACGTCCACGGCTTCATGGCTAAGCACCAGGCGCTCGGTCTTCACCTCCGCAACCTCCAGAAGTTGGCTATCGAGGAGGGTCGCATGGTCCCGATCAGACCCAAGGCGCCCAAGGTCAAGGGGCTGGGTAGCAAGAAGTGGAGGAGGCACTAGAGGGAGGAGGCAGATGCCCTCCTGGCAGAGGCCACGAGGGGCCACTAATCAGCTACTGCTGCCGCTGCTGTAAAGCAACTTCTTTTGTCTTGTCTGTGTTGAACCTGTCAGCTGTTGCCGCTGCTGAGCAGCCTAATTGTCGAACCTCGTTAAGTACCGTACTATATAACCTATATTAGCTGCTTTATCTACATCTGCTCTCTTCACTGAATTTATTTATGGTGCTGGTTTGTTTTGCTGCTCTAGATTTGCTACCAGATTGGGGAAAACCGAGGGCAAAAGGAACAATGAATGAAGAAAGAAGATGCTCTAGATTCCCTACCTTTTTGGGAAAATAAAACACAACTATTAGCGAGAGAGGGGGAAAGGCGCTCTTAAAAAGGCCAAATAACAAAAAAAACTTCCAATTTAGGCATCAGGGTACATGTATCGGTCAAGCCTTTGACCAGACGGCACCCCCCCTCCGAGCGCATGTGAGGGCTTCGGAATATCGGGAGGGCAAAAGTGAGGACAAACGAGACACAATTTTGTTATAGCTAAATCTGACAAAAAGCTGAATTTGGCTTTACCATGCAATTTTGCTAGAGCTCCACAATGTAGCTATTCTAAATTCCTAAACTATATGATGCATTGAAACCTAATGCTTTTCCATCGACACGTGTGTTGCAGAGTTGCTTGATCATGCATGCTTACACAAGTGGGCAAACGAGCTTCATTTTGGAAAATTCTGGACAAGCTTTGCGCAATCGGCAGGCCTGGTCGGCTGGGCGTCTGCCTTGGGGTGCAGAGATGCCAGGTCCATGTCTATGCTTACACTTCTTAAACTTGTTAGGAATAATAGTTGTACACTTCGTTCTGTCCTGTCATGTTAAGTTGTGTCAGCACCGTGCACCCGCTACGGATCAGCAACGAGACGGTGGTCTACGTGACCGGTCTCTGCCATGCCAAAGCCACATCGCACACCCGTCCCATCGCCTACCGGGACGGATGCCGAATTTAATCGCTAGGATTGGAAACCAACTGTGCTCGCCCGGTCAAACTTGCTTCCACATGGGTATGACCGGAATATTGGTAAACGCAATTTAAGCATCGCCTTCCATCTCCTCAACACATCACTACGCAAAAATCTCAAACTCATTCCTTCCGCCGCTGCAGCCACCGCAAGAACCATCGATGCTGCCGCAGGCACCGCCTCCGCCGGGCCATACCACCACAACAGATCACTCCACCACTACCGACCCTAGACCACCGCCACCACAATAGCTGCTACCATGCATGCAGAGTACGATGTGTTCGGCGACGGGGGCGACTTCTCCGACGAGTACACCGTCACCGCCTATGGCACCACGAAGCTGACAGTCGTCCACACAAATGCGTCAGCGGAGGTCGCCAAGGTCATCGCAATGTACGAGCGGTTGCTACAAGAGCCGATGGACAGGTACAAGATTGTCAGCCTTGACCTCGAGTATACCGGAGATAGGAAGAGGACGGCGCTTTTGCAGCTGTCCATGCACAACCACTGCCTCCTATACCACGTATGTAGGGCCAACTCTATATGCCCGGAGCTTCGTGAGTTCCTACACAGGAGGGAGATCTACATCGCCAGCGTCGACATCAAGAACGACACTCTGAAGCTAGAGCGGGATCTCCTTGTTCATGTCGTCAATCACATCGATCTCCAACGTTGGTGGAGGTACCCGGATGGCGGTCATCGACCGCGAGTACGTCGGCATGGAAGTCGAGTTCCTGAAGCACCTACACGAGCGATGGGAGTGGAGGCACCTGGATTACGATGCGATCAAGTACGCAGCCAAGGACGCATATGTCTGGTACGAGATGCTCAACAGGATCTGGCAGGTGGGTGAGTGTGCTGTTTACCACTACTAGTTTCGCATTTCATTCCTAGTTTTATCTCGCCTGTACTTTATCTCGCATGTAGTATTTTCTAAGCATTCTGTGTAAGAACCAACCAGATTATAGTTCGACAAAGGTAATACATAGTAGTTCGTAATTTCTCACATAGTGTACTTCTGAAATAACATGTTTTCATAAACATAACAAGCCCCGTACAAACACAACAATCATGCAATAAAATTCTACATCCCAGCTTGTTGGAGAAGGCAACCGATCCCAGGATGCCTTCGGTCGCTTGCCCCGGCTTGTAGATTCATCTACACTCTGGCATATAGGGCAAACAACCTGCCTTGGTGGTGGTTCAATGATGCGATGCCTGGAACGAGATTTTACAATCTGGCGGTACAGCTCGTGGCTAACATACCCGTGAATTCCAGCGTACTTCAGATTAGGTTCAGAAAGTGGCTTATCCTCCCAGTAATCGTGTCCTAAACGCCTCCACGAACATCTCGGCAGTTTGCCCTTCATGTCAGCGTACCACGGGTCGATGAGTTCGGAGGCAAGAGCAGCCATCCCGGTCTTGCCGCCCCTCGTCCCTGGGATCCAGTAGATTTCCTATGTCCACTCTGCACTCCTTTGGGATTCTAATGTTGACAGTCGGGCTTTCAAGCAGATTAGTGTCATTCGTGATGTCAACACTAGTAAATGTTATGTACTGGTTCACGAGAAAGTCATGAAACAAATCCCTAATGCTTTTGCCCCACCTGCATGAAAATAAATTCAGACAAATAATATAGCAATAACTTTTGCAAACAGACGGTTCAGGAACAAAAAGACAACAAAGTACGTCTACCAGATCCCATCAGCCCCCTTCTCGCAAAAAGGCTGGTATATGAGGACGTGCCCGTTCATGGAGAGTTGCACCACGGCAATCCTATGGTGATCGCGGCTGTACTTGAGGTCAAGACCTACGAACCTGTTTTCTTCGAACCGCAGCCAACTCATGTAATTATTCAGAGTGTTCCTCACCGTCCGAGGGCCGATGGTATAGACGACATCGATCTTCTTCCCGCCATGTACTTATATGTCGAAGTGTGCAGTTGCTTGCCTGCCGTTGTTTCGGACGTCTGGAGAGTCCATGAATACATTCAAGTGGGAAAGGATACGGAGGAAGAGGGTGATGCGGTGGTGATGGAAATGGATGAGGCTGTGGAGAAAATGAGATGGAGAAGTGAAAGATTGGAACCGCCCTTAACAATATCTGGACGATCAGGCCGTCGACGCTAGCGCTTCCTAAAATTTGTTCTGCGCCACTTGCATGGGGTGGAATCAAGGTCTGCCATGCACGATCCAAGTCAAACGTAGTCATGTTTGCGCGTGCCATCTCTCTCTTATGATTTATTTTTTCACTTCCTCTAGACGGTTCCGGTGTGGGCCCTCAATAATTACGCCCCCTGCTTGTCTTCCACGCGGACGCGAACCGCCGGCGGCGGCGGTTCCTCACCGGGTCACTCCCTACTCGAACAATTGCCCACATCCCTGATTCCATCCCCTCTCGAATCCATCCGCCTCCGTATCACAACGCCTCCATTAATCTACCGTATTCTAGACTCCATTTGCCGCTATGGGTAGAGCTTGGGGTAGCAGCAGGCTGAAGCCAAAGGCATGCGACGACGACGCGGATGGCCAGGGCGACCGCCACCGCTAGGATTGGGGATGGCCGAACCTCAGTGTCGCTGCTTCCCTGGCTACCGCTTCGCGATGCCAGGCCTTCTTTACCCCGATACTAGCAAATGGCCAAAGGACTGCGATGGCCACGTAAGTTCTAGTATCTTTCTTATTGGTTCAGTCATATCATTTATTCATATGTGCTGAACTCTCATCATAATCCTATGTTCCTTTCGTCGAACGTGTTGTGTGCATACGCGGTTTGAACAAATTGAACCATTTAAGACTATTCTGTACAGCGGAAGCTCTTCTCGTACCTGATATTCTGGTATTTTCGTACTGACACAATCTTACTTTAAGTGATAGACAAGTAGTCAATTTCGATTTGCAATGGAATGGCTGCTAGGTGATATTCTGTTTCCTAAAATAAAAACAAATAGATTAGACGATTTAAGGTTGTTATGCCCCGAGCTATTTATGATCATCGTCAGGAGTTTGTTCTCGGGGGCTCTGCTCCTACTCCATATATTGGGTATCTTCGTAGTGACACAGGCACAATTTAGGCGATATCTAAGGAGCCACTCGTATTTATGCGATATTTTGTGTACTTTAATCTGAAGGTCCAATTGTCAAATTGTATTTGCAATGGAATCCATGTTAGGCGATTGTACCAACTGACAACAAACTCTGCAGAATATTCATGCAAAACTGATGCTGCTGGATAAGTGGTCCAAATCAGTAGTGGTGAATATCATGGAAGAAGAAGAGACGGAAATGGAAGATGACCAGAACTGGGTGGGTGGCAACGGCGAGTGGCTGGTCCTTTTATCACAGGATGGCAGTACATGGACTCTAAAAATGGCTACAGATCATTGAGACTTACATTGTCATCTTTGGAGGGTGTCGGCATTACTGCATTCAACAACGGGTGGCCGCTGTCCATTCCTGAATTCGCTTATAGGTTCAACATGGCAGAACTTGAGCTCTTGAAGGTACATCTCCCACATAGACCGCGGGAGGAGGCGTGGAAAACCTGGGAGTACGACCTCTTAGCGGTGTTCGACAAGGCAATCACATTCATTAGATGCCTAGAAGACAAGGAATGGACAGTCTTGCGCGACGACTTCCTATGGCCGGAGAAGTATGTCAACGCCGTCTTCACCTACAGCTACTCTTTGTACAAACCGCAACGCATTTATGCGGTCACTGAACCTAGAGGCGACGTGCGTGTTTGGGAGCTGTCCATTTGGGGTGAGTCATGGTGTCATATAGCATGTAAAATCCCATTCAAGATTCTGCTTACTAACTGTAAGTAACACGCAGGTACCCACGCAGCCCCGCGCATCATTCCAGCTCCAGTCATCGAAGATGCAGTAGCAGATGATGAACTTGGGAGACGACGCTGGTTCCTGGCACCTCTCGGAGCCGACACAGAACAGGATGATGAAATCATGTGGATTCATATCAGGGGAGCACTAAACAGCGTTGGTGATACAATAGAACATATGGGGACACAACTGTCTTCATACCCATCGCTGCGGTGTCATGTTTTCTCGAGGTTCGCATGCTCATCCAAAGACCCAGTAGAGCAAGTCTGGAGCAGAGTCGACAATCTTAAGGGACAATATGTGTTTCTTTGGATCAACTACCCTTTCTTTCTCGGAGCCCCTGGAGCTATTGAACCTGTAATTACTCAGGCATCCCTGCTTCCTGATGCTGCTGCTGCTAGTGGTGGTGGTCGTGGTGGTGGAGCTGACGAAGAACTAGCTGCTCCTGCTCCTAGTGAAGCTGACGAAATACTTGGTGATGCTGCTGCTGGTGAAGCTGACAAAATACTTGCTAATGCTTCTGCTGGTGAAGTTGACGAAATACCTGCTGAGGCTGCTACTAGTGAAGATGACAAAATACCTGCTGCGGTTGCTGCCAGAGTCCAGGAAGAACCTGCTGGTGTTGTTTCTGAGGTGCCAGCACTTCTAGTGTTTATAGCAGACTGTGTGTTTGATGCACACTCACGCGCCTATCATGTTGACACTCCAGATCCCACCAGGAGCCGAATTCACGTTGGGGGGAGGGGGCCTACAATTGTCTCATCAGTGGGGTCGTACAATTTGGTGGAGAATTACAGACGGCCAAACGCAACATTCTGGTTCGTTCCGATGATACCACTAGCTCCAGGGACCTAGTGCTCATACTGGCAGATCCGATGAACCATTTGTCTTTATCTTTATCATTAGTTATGCTTATTTGTGTAAAGACTAAGCTGTGATTATTTTTGTAGGACTAAGTAAGGCCTCACTGCATAATATTAAGTGAAGCCCACTTTTCTTTCCACGCCCATAACAACAGAATTGCAGCATAGAACATACAAAGGTAATGTGCATACTAGGCATTTTTGCTCAGGATAACAACCACTTCCAGTAAATGATATATGGTGTGCGCATTTGAACACATCACTAGAATGTGCCACCTATTGATGATTGATGACATGGATCTAGCTTTACTGCGCGTATATGCATTGAATCGGTCATTGATTTGTTCACATATTTTTTGGCAATGGCTGATTAACTCCACTTTCTTGGTAACATGCTTCATCAGCGAGCACTTGTTGATGCAATGCAAAGTACAGAACATAGTCGTCATCGTCATTCCATTTAGGTTCTCTATGTTTCGTCATCATGCAGCTACTAATTTCAAATGAAAATCTAGTAAACAACATGTGTGTACATTGTTAGAGTATGCTACGGCCATGGTACATACATGTTTTTCTACAATCACAAGAAGAAAACTTGATGCATTTTCACCTTGTTGGTATTGTGCCGAACTAGGTGGATGTGGCTTTTGGGTTCGGAGAGGAAGGCACCGTGGCTGGTGCGTGTGCAACCACAGAGACGACGAGCTCGGATTCTGGAGGAGGCCAACCGAGCATGGTTGGCATGGTGAAAATCTCACCCGCGAATGAATTCCCGTCCCCGCGCCGTGCCAATGGTGCGGCCATGGTGAGGGTGAGCACCGACTTGGGATGGGGAGGAGAGCCAGGCCAAGCAGGTTCGTCCAAGCCCTAGCTCCGCACCATGGTCGTGACCACAGATTGCCGCCCCAGAGGAAGAAGAAGACGCGTAAAGGATGCATGCGCCAACACTGCAAGCCTACATGGCAGCGACGACGACAGCGACATAACGGTGAAAGCTGAGAGGGGGGCCCAACTTGACGGTCGTTAGCCTGATTTTTTGTATTGAAACATAAAGTTAAATTCGTGCCGAAAAAGTCCCTTAGAGTATTTGGCACGCCAACTGTAGTCATCGTGGTTGATTTCAGGGAACTCGGGTACCGCGTTGCCTGGGCACCCAACTTCCCGGCCACAAAATGATATTCTCCCTGTTGTGGGTATTCTGTGGTTTGATAATGATTAGTGTATGTGTGATGTGAAAATTGGGAAATCCTATATGCCCCACCCTAGGGGGATTCGGGGAGGGTTTTTTCACATTCCAGAACAAAACAACGACATAAAATATCATTTAGGTATCAATAAAAGGTGATCTAGCACAGTAAACAAAGGCGCCTGTTGTGGGTATTGTGGGGTTTGGAAAAGGTTAGTGTATGTGTGCTGTCACAATTGGGAGATCCTAGATGCCCCACCCCTAGGTGGATGCGGGGGAGGGTTTTTCCACATTCCAGAACAAAACGGCGACATGAAATATCAGTCAGGTATAAATAAAAGGTGATCTTCCACATCAAATAAGGGCGCCCGTTGTGGGTATTGTGGGGTTTGTGAATGGTTAGTGTATGTGTTATGTGACATTTGGGAGATCCTAGATGCCCTACCATAGGTGGATGCGGGGAGGGTTTTTCCGCATTCTAAAACAAAACGGTGACATGAAATATGATTCAGGTATCAATAAAAGGCATCTAGACAGCAAATAAGGGCTCGTGATGTGGGTACTGTAGGGATCGAGGATGATTAGTGTATGTGTGATGTGACAATTGGGAGATCCTAGATACCACACCCCTACCTAGATGCGGGGAGGGTTTTTTCACATTCCAAAACAAAACGATGACATGAAATTTCAGTCAGGTATAAACAAATTGTGATCTAAAACAGTAAATAAGGGCACCCGCTGTGGGTATTGTGGGGTTTGAGAAGGGTTAGTGTATGTGTGATGTGAAAATTGCGAGATCCTAGATACCCCACCACTAGCTGGATGCGGGGAGGGTTTTTTCACATTCCAGAACAAAACAGTGACATGAAATATCAGTCAGGTATAAATACACCGTGATCTAGAATAGCTAATAAGGGCGCCCGCTGTGGGTATTGTGGGGTTTTAGAAGCATTAGTATATGTGTTATGTGACAATTGGGAGATCCTAGATACTCCACCCCTAGGTGGATGTGGGGAGAGTTTTTTCACATTCTAGAACAAAACGGCAACATGAAATATCATTTATGTATCAATTAAAGGTGATCTAGCACAGTAAATAAGGGCACCCGTTGTGGGTATTGTGTGGTTTGATATGGATTAGTGTATGCGTGATGTGAAAATTGGGAGATCCTAGATGCCCCACCCTTAGGAGGATGTGGGGAGGGTTTTTGAAACTCTAGAACAAAACGGCGACATGAAATATCACTCAGGTATAAATAAAAGGTGATCGAGCATAACACATAAGCGTGCTTGTTGTGGGTATTCTGGGGTTTGAGAAGGATTAGTGTATGTGTGATGTGACAATTGGGAGATCCTAGATACCCCACCACTAGGTGGATGCGGGGAGACTTTTTTCACATTCTAGAATAAAACGGTAACATGAAATATCATTTAGGTACCAATAAAGGGTGATCTAGCACAGCAAATAAGGGCGCCCGTTGTGGGTATTGTGTGGTTTGATAAAGATTAGTGTATGTGTGTTGTGAAAATTGGGAGATCCTAGATGCCCCATCGCTAGGTGGATGCGGGTAGGGTTTTTTCACATTCTAGAACAAAACGGCGACATGAAATATCATTTAGGTATCAATAAAAGGTGATCTAGCACAACAAATAAGGGCACCCGGCGTGGGTATTGTGTGGTTTGATAAGGATTAGTGTATGTGTGATGTGACAATTGGTAGATACTAGATACCCCACCCCTGGTAGATACTAGATACCCCACCCCTAGGTGGATGCGGGGAGAGTTTTCTCACATTCTAGAACAAAACGGCAACATGAAATATCATTTAGGTATCAAAAAAATGTGATCTAGCACATCAAATAAGGGCGCCCATTGTGGGTATTGTGTGGTTTGATAATGATTAGTGTATGTGTGATGTGAAAATTGGGAGATCCTAGATGCACCACCCTAGGTGGATCTGGGCAGAGTTATCTTAATTCTAGAACAAAACAACGACATAAAATATCATTTAGGTATCAATAAAAGGTGATCTAGCACAACAAATAAAGGCGCCTGTTGTGGGATTGTGGGGTTTGGAAAAGGTTAGTGTATGTGTGATTCTCACAATTGGGATATCCTAGATGCCCCACCCCTAAGCGGATGAGGGGGAGGGTTTTTGTGCATTCCAGAACAAACCAGTGACATCAAATATCGGTTAGGTATAAATAAAAGGTGATCTTGCACAACAAATATGGGCGCCTGTTGTGGGTATTGTGGGGTTTGGAAGGGTTAGTGTATGTGTGATGTGACAATTGGGATATACTAGATGTCCTACCCCTATGTGGATACGGGGAGGGTTTTTTCACATTCCTAAACAAAACGGTGACATAAAATATCATTCAGATATCAATAAAAGGTGATCTAGCACAGCTAATAAAGGCGCCTGTTGTGGGTATTGTGGGGTTTGGGAAATATTATTGTATGTGTGATGTCACAATTGGGAGATCCTAGATGCCCAACCCCTAGCTGGATGCGGTGGAGGTTCTTTTCACATTCCAGAACAAAATGGTGACATGAAATATCATTCAGGTATCAATAAAAAATGATCTAGTACAACAAATAAGGGTGTGTGATGTGGCTATTGTGGGGATTGAGGATGATTAGTATATGTGTGATGTGAAAATTGGTAGATCCTAGATACCCCACCGTAGGTGGATGTAGGGACAGTTTTTTCACATTCTAGAACAAAACGACAACATGAAATATCATTTAGGTATCAATAAAAGGTGATCTAGCACAGCAAATAAGGGCACCCGCTGTGGGTATTGTGGGGTTTGAGAAGCATTAGTGTATGTGTGATGTGACAATTGGGAGATCCTAGATACCCCACCCCTAGGTGGATGTGGGGAGAGTTTTTTCACATTCAAGAACAAAACGACAACATGAAATATCATTTAGGTATCAATAAAGGGTGATCTAGCACAGTAAATAAGGGAGCCCGTTGTGGGTATTGTGTGGTTTGGTAAGGATTAGTGTATGTGTGATGTGACAATTTGTAGATACTAGATACCCCACCCCTAGGTGGATGCGGGGAGAGTTTTTTCACATTCTAGAACAAAATGGCAACATGAAATATCATTAAGGTATCAATAAAAGGTGATCTAGCACATGAAATAAGGGCGCCCGTTGTGGGTATTGTGTGGTTGGATAATGATTAGTGTATGTGTGATGTGAGAATTGGGAGATCCTAGATGCCCCACCATTAGGTGGATGTGGGGAGGGTTTTTTCGCATTCTCGAACAAAACAGCGACATGAAATGTCACTCAGGTATAAATAAAAGGTGATCAAGCATAACACATAAGCGTGCTTGTTGTGGGGTTTGAGAAGGATTAGTGTATGTGTGATGTTACAATTGGGAGATCCTAAATACCCCACCCCTAGGTGGAAGCGGGGAGGGTTTTTTCACATTCTACATCAAAACAGTGACATGAAATATCATTTAGGTATCAGTAAAAGGTGATCTAGCACAACAAATAAGGGCACCCGTTGTGGGTATTGTGTGGTTTGATAAGGATTATTGTATGTGTGATGTGACAATTTGTAGATACTAGATACCCCACCCCTAGGTGCATGCGGGGAGAGTTTTTTCACATTCTAGAACAAAACGGCAACATGAAATATCATTTAGGTATCAATAAAAGGTGATCTAGCACATCAAATAAGGGCGCCCATTGTGGGTATTGTGTGGTTTGATAATGATTAGTGTATGTGTGATGTGACAATTGGGAGATCCTAGATGCCCCACCCTAGGTGGATCCGGGCAGGGTTATTTTACATTACAGAACAAAACAACGACATAAAATATCATTTAGGTATGAATAAAAGGTGATCTATCAAAGCAAATAAAGGCGCCTGTTGTGGGTATTGTGGGGTTTGGAAAAGGTTAGTGTATGTGTGATGTCACAATTGGGATATCCTAGATGCCCCACCCCTAAGCGGATGAGGGGGAGGGTTTTTGCGCATTCCAGAACAAAACAGTGACATGAAATATCGGTCAGGTATAAATAGAAGGCGATCTTGCAGAACAAATATGGGCGCCTGTTGTGGGTATTGTGGGGTTTGGAAGGGTTAGTGTATGTGTGATGTGACAATTGGGATATAATAGATGTCCTAGCCCTATGTGGATACGGGGAGGGTTTTTTCACATTCCTAAACAAAACAGCGACATAAAATATCATTCAGATATCAATAAAAGGTGATCTAGCACAGCTAATAAAGGCGCCTGTTGTGGGTATTGTGGGGTTTGGGAAATATTATTGTATGTGTGATGTCACAATTGGGAGATCCTAGATGCCCCACCCCTAGGTGGATGCGGTGGAGGTTCTTTTCACATTCCAGAACAAAATGGTGACATGAAATATCATTCAGGTATCAATAAAAAATGATCTAGTACAACAAATAAGGGTGTGTGATGTGGCTATTGTGGGGATTGAGGATGATTAGTATATGTGTGATGTGAAAATTGGTAGATCCTAGATACCCCACCGTAGGTGGATGTAGGGACAGTTTTTTCACATTCTAGAACAAAACGACAACATGAAATATCATTTAGGTATCAATAAAAGGTGATCTAGCACAGCAAATAAGGGCGCCCGTTGTGGGTATTGTGTGGTTTGATAATGATTAGTGTATGTGTGATGTGAGAATTGGGAGATCCTAGATGCCCCACCATTAGGTGGATGTGGGGAGGGTTTTTTCGCATTCTCGAACAAAACAGCGACATGAAATGTCACTCAGGTATATATAAAAGGTGATCAAGCATAACACATAAGCGTGCTTGTTGTGGGTATTGTGGGGTTTGAGAAGGATTAGTGTATGTGTGATGTTACAATTGGGAGATCCTAAATACCCCACCCCTAGGTGGATGCGGGGAGGGTTTTTTCACATTCTACATCAAAACAGTGACATGAAATATCATTTAGGTATCAGTAAAAGGTGATCTAGCACAACAAATAAGGGCACCCGTTGTGGGTATTGTGTGGTTTGATAAGGATTAGTGTATGTGTGATGTGACAATTTGTAGATACTAGATACCCCACCCCTAGGTGGATGCGGGGAGAGTTTTTTCACATTCTAGAACAAAACGGCAACATGAAATATCATTTAGGTATCAATAAAAGGTGATCTAGCACATCAAATAAGGGCGCCCGTTGTGGGTATTGTGTGGTTTGATAATGATTAGTGTATGTGTGATGTGACAATTGGGAGATCCTGGATGCCCCACCCTAGCTGGATCCGGGCAGGGTTATTTTACATTACAGAACAAAACAACAACATAAAATATCATTTAGGTATGAATAAAAGGTGATCTACCATGGCAAATAAAGGCGCCTGTTGTGGGTATTGTGGGGTTTGGAAAAGGTTAGTGTATGTGTGATGTCACAATTGGGATATCCTAGATGCCCCACCAATAAGCGGATGAGGGGGAGGGTTTTTGCGCATGCCAGAACAAAACAGTGACATGAAATATCGGTCAGGTAAAAATAAAAGGTGATCTTGCAGAACAAATATGGGCGTCAGTTGTGGGTATTGTGGGGTTTGGAAGGGTTAGTGTATGTGTGATGTGACAATTGGGATATACTAGATGTCCTACCCCTATGTGGATACGGGGAGGGTTTTTTCACATTCCTAAACAAAACGGCAACATAAAATATCATTTAGATATCAATAAAAGGTGATCTAGCACAGCTAATAAAGGCGCCTGTTGTGGGTATTCTGGGGTTTGGGAAATATTATTGTATGTGTGATGTCACAATTGGGAGATCCTAGATGCCCCACCCCTAGGTGGTTGCGGTGGAGGTTTTTTTCACATTCCAGAACAAAATGGTGACATGAAATATCATTCAGGTATCAATAAAAAATGATCTAGTAAAGCAAATAAGGGTGTGTGATGTGGCTATTGTGGGGATTGAGGATGATTAGTATATGTGTGATGTGAAAATTGGTAGATCGTAGATACCCCACCCTAGGTGGATGTAGGGACAGTTTTTTCACATTCTAGAACAAAACGACAACATGAAATATCATTTAGGTATCAATAAAAGGTGATCTAGCACAGCAAATAAGGGCACCCGTTGTAGGAATTGTGGGGTTTGAGAAGCATTAGTGTATGTGTGATATGACAATTGGGAGATCCTAGATACCCCACCCCTAGGTGGATGTGGGGAGAGTTTTTTCACATTCAAGAACAAAACGGCAACATGAAATATCATTTAGGTATCAATAAAGGGTGATCTAGCACAGTAAATAAGGGAGCCCGTTGTGGGTATTGTGTGGTTTGGTAAGGATTATTGTATGTGTGATGTGAGAATTGGGAGATCCTAAATACCCCACCCCTAGGTGCATGCGGGGAGGGTTTTTTCACAATCTACAACAAAACGGCGACATGAAATATCATTTAGGTATCAGTAAAACGTGACCTAGCACAACAAATAAGGGCACCCGTTGTGGGTATTGTGTGGTTTAATAAGGATTAGTGTATGTGTGATGTGACAATTTGTAGATACTAGATACCCCACCCCTAGGTGGATGCGGGGAGAGTTTTTTCACATTCTAGAACAAAATGGCAACATGAAATATCATTTAGGTATCAATAAAAGGTGATCTAGCACATGAAATAAGGGCGCCCGTTCTGGGTATTGTGTGGTTTGATAATGATTAGTGTATGTGTGATGTGAGAATTGGGAGATCCTAGATGCCCCACCCTTAGGTGGATGTGGGGAGGGGTTTTTCACATTCTAGAACAAAACAGCGACATGAAATGTCACTCAGGTATAAATAAAAGGTGATCGAGCATAACACATAAGCGTGCTTGTTGTGGGTATTGTGGGATTTGAGAAGGATTAGTGTATGTGTGATGTTACAATTGGGAGATCCTAAATACCCCACCCCTAAGTGGATGCGGGGAGGGTTTTTTCACATTCTACAACAAAACAGTGACATGAAATATCATTTAGGTATCAGTAAAAGGTGATCTAGAACAAGAAATAAGGGCACCCGTTGTGGGTATTGTGTGGTTTGATAAGGATTAGTGTATGTGTGATGTGACAATTTGTAGATACTAGATACCCCACCCCTAGGTGGGTGCGGGGAGAGTTTTTTCACATTCTAGAACAAAACGACAACATGAAATATCATTTAGGTATCAATAAAAGGTGATCTAGCACATCAAATAAGGGCGCCCATTGTGGGTATTGTGTGGTTTGATAATGATTAGTGTATGTGTGATGTGACAATTGGGAGATCCTAGATGCCCCACCCTAGGTGGATCCGGGCAGGGTTATTTTACATTACAGAACAAAACAACGACATAAAATATCATTTAGGTATGAATAAAAGGTGATCTAGCATAGCAAATAAAGGCGCCTGTTGTGGGTATTATGGGGTTTGGAAAAGGTTAGTGTATGTGTGATGTCACAATTGGGATATCCTAGATACCCCACCCCTAAGCGGATGAGGGGGAGGGTTTTTGCGCATTCCAGAACAAAACAGTGACATGAAATATCGGTCAGGTATAAATAGAAGGCGATCTTGCAGAACAAATATGGGCGCCTGTTGTGGGTATTGTGGGGTTTGGAAGGGTTAGTGTATGTGTGATGTGACAATTGGGATATACTAGATGTCCTACCCCTATGTGGATACGGGGAGGGTTTTTTCACATTCCTAAACAAAACGGCGACATAAAATATCATTCAGATATCAATAAAAGGTGATCTAGCACAGCTAATAAAGGCGCCTGTTATGGGTATTGTGGGGTTTGGGAAATATTATTGTATGTGTGATGTCACAATTGGGAGATCCTAGATGCCCCACACCTAGGTGGATGCGGTGGAGGTTCTTTTCACATTCCAGAACAAAATGGTGACATGAAATATCATTCAGGTATCAATAAAGGGTGATCTAGCACAGTAAATAACGGAGCCCGTTGTGGGTATTGTGTGGTTTGGTAAGGATTAGTGTATGTGTGATGTGAGAATTGGGAGATCCTAAATACCCCACCCCTAGGTGGATGCGGGGAGGGTTTTTTCACATTCTACAACAAAACGGCGACATGAAATATCATTTAGGTATCAGTAAAACGTGACCTAGCACAACAAATAAGGGCACCCGTTGTGGGTATTGTGTGGTTTGATAAGGATTAGTGTATGTGTGATGTGACAATTTGTAGATACTAGATACCCCACCCTTAGGTGGATGCGGGGAGAGTTTTTTCACATTCTAGAACAAAATGGCAACATGAAATATCATTTAGGTATCAATAAAAGGTGATCTAGCACATGAAATAAGGGCGCCCGTTGTGGGTATTGTGTGGTTTGATAATGATTAGTGTATGTGTGATGTGAGAATTGGGAGATCCTAGATGCCCCACCCTTAGGTGGATGTGGGGAGGATTTTTTCACATTCTAGAACAAAACAGCGACATGAAATGTCACTCAGGTATAAATAAAAGGTGATCGAGCATAACACAGAAGCGTGCTTGTTGTGGGTATTGTGGGGTTTGAGAAGGATTAGTGTATGTGTGATGTTACAATTGGGAGATCCTAAATACCCCACCCCTAAGTGGATGCGGGGAGGGTTTTTTCACATTCTACAACAAAACAGTGACATGAAATATCATTTAGGTATCAGTAAAAGGTGATCTAGCACAACAAATAAGGGCACCCGTTGTGGGTATTGTGTGGTTTGATAAGGATTAGTGTATGTGTGATGTGACAATTTGTAGATACTAGATACCCCACCCCTAGGTGGATGCGGGGAGAGTTTTTTCACATTCTAGAACAAAACGGCAACATGAAATATCATTTAGGTATCAATAAAAGGTGATCTAGCACATCAAATAAGGGCGCCCATTGTGGGTATTGTGTGGTTTGATAATGATTAGTGTATGTGTGATGTGACAATTGGGAGATCCTGGATGCCCCACCCTAGGTGGATCCGAGCAGGGTTATTTTACATTACAGAACAAAACAACGACATAAAATATCATTTAGGTATGAATAAAAGGTGATCTAGCATAGCAAATAAAGGCGCCTGTTGTGGGTATTGTGGGGTTTGGAAAAGGTTAGTGTATGTGTGATGTCACAATTGGGATATCCTAGATGCCCCACCCCTAAGCGGATGAGGGGGAGGGTTTTTGCGCATTCTAGAACAAAACAGTGACATGAAATATCGGTCAGGTATAAATAGAAGGCGATCTTGCAGAACAAATATGGGCGCCTGTTGTGGGTATTGTGGGGTTTGGAAGGGTTAGTGTATGTGTGATGTTACAATTGGGATATACTAGATGTCTTACCCCTATGTGGATACGGGGAGGGTTTTTTCACATTCCTAAACAAAACGGCGACATAAAATATCATTCAGATATCAATAAAAGGTGATCTAGCACAGCTAATAAAGGCGCCTGTTGTGGGTATTGTGGGGTTTGGGAAATATTATTGTATGTGTGATGTCACAATTGGGAGATCCTAGATGCCCCACACCTAGGTGGATGCGGTGGAGGTTCTTTTCACATTCCAGAACAAAATGGTGACATGAAATATCATTCAGGTATCAATAAAGGGTGATCTAGCACAGTAAATAAGGGAGCCCGTTGTGGGTATTGTGTGGTTTGGTAAGGATTAGTGTATGTGTGATGTGAGAATTGGGAGATCCTAAATACCCCACCCCTAGGTGGATGCGGGGAGGGTTTTTTCACATTCTACAACAAAACGGCGACATGAAATATCATTTAGGTATCAGTAAAACGTGACCTAGCACAACAAATAAGGGCACCCGTTGTGGGTATTGTGTGGTTTGATAAGGATTAGTGTATGTGTGATGTGACAATTTGTAGATACTAGATACCCCACCCCTAGGTGGATGCGGGGAGAGTTTTTTCACATTCTAGAACAAAATGGCAACATGAAATATCATTTAGGTATCAATAAAAGGTGATCTAGCACATGAAATAAGGGCGCCCGTTGTGGGTATTGTGTGGTTTGATAATGATTAGTGTATGTGTGATGTGAGAATTGGGAGATCCTAGATGCCCCACCCTTAGGTGGATGTGGGGAGGATTTTTTCACATTCTAGAACAAAACAGCGACATGAAATGTCACTCAGGTATAAATAAAAGGTGATCGAGCATAACACAGAAGCGTGCTTGTTGTGGGTATTGTGGGGTTTGAGAAGGATTAGTGTATGTGTGATGTTACAATTGGGAGATCCTAAATACCCCACCCCTAAGTGGATGCGGGGAGGGTTTTTTCACATTCTACAACAAAACAGTGACATGAAATATCATTTAGGTATCAGTAAAAGGTGATCTAGCACAACAAATAAGGGCACCCGTTGTGGGTATTGTGTGGTTTGATAAGGATTAGTGTATGTGTGATGTGACAATTTGTAGATACTAGATACCCCACCCCTAGGTGGATGCGGGGAGAGTTTTTTCACATTCTAGAACAAAACGACAACATGAAATATCATTTAGGTATCAATAAAAGGTGATCTAGCACATCAAATAAGGGCGCCCATTGTGGGTATTGTGTGGTTTGATAATGATTAGTGTATGTGTGATGTGACAATTGGGAGATCCTGGATGCCCCACCCTAGGTGGATCCGAGCAGGGTTATTTTACATTACAGAACAAAACAACGACATAAAATATCATTTAGGTATGAATAAAAGGTGATCTAGCATAGCAAATAAAGGCGCCTGTTGTGGGTATTGTGGGGTTTGGAAAAGGTTAGTGTATGTGTGATGTCACAATTGGGATATCCTAGATGCCCCACCCCTAAGTGGATGAGGGGGAGGGTTTTTGCGCATTCTAGAACAAAACAGTGACATGAAATATCGGTCAGGTATAAATAGAAGGCGATCTTGCAGAACAAATATGAGCGCCTGTTGTGGGTATTGTGGGGTTTGGAAGGGTTAGTGTATGTGTGATGTGACAATTGGGATATACTAGTTGTCCTACCCCTATGTGGATACGGGGAGGGTTTTTTCACATTCCTAAACAAAACGGCGACATAAAATATCATTCAGATATCAATAAAAGGTGATCTAGCATAGCTAATAAAGGCGCCTGTTGTGGGTATTGTGGGGTTTGGGAAATATTATTGTATGTGTGATGTCACAATTGGGAGATCCTAGATGCCCCACCGCTAGGTGGATGCGGTGGAGGTTCTTTTCACATTCCAGAACAAAATGGTGACATGAAATATCATTCAGGTATCAATAAAAAATGATCTAGTACAGCAAATAAGGGTGTGTGATGTGGCTATTGTGGGGATTGAGGATGATTAGTATATGTGTGATGTGAAAATTGGTAGATCCTAGATACCCCACCGTAAGTGGATGTAGGGACAGTTTTTTCACATTCTAGAACAAAACGACAACATGAAATATCATTTAGGTATCAATAAAAGGTGATCTAGCACAGCAAATAAGGGCACCCGTTGTGGGTATTGTGGGGTTTGAGAAGCATTAGTGTATGTGTGATGTGACAATTGGGAGATCCTACATACCCCACCCCTAGGTGGATGTTGGGAGAGTTTTTTCACATTCAAGAACAAAACGGCAACATGAAATATTATTTAGGTATCAATAAAGGGTGATCTAGCATAGTAAATAAGGGAGCCCGTTGTGGGTATTGTGTGGTTTGGTAAGGATTAGTGTATGTGTGATGTGAGAATTGGGAGATCCTAAATACCCCACCCCTAGGTCGATGCGGGGAGGGTTTTTTCACATTCTAGAACAAAACGGCGACATGAAATATCATTTAGGTATCAGTAAAAGGTGATCTAGCACAACAAATAAGGGCACCCGTTGTGGGTATGGTGTGGTTTGATAAGGATTAGTGTATGTGTGATGTGCCAATTTGTAGATACTTGATACCCCACCCCTAGGTGGATGCGGGGAGAGTTTTTTCACATTCTAGAACAAAACGGCAACATGAAATATCATTTAGGTATCAATAAAAGGTGATCTAGCACATGAAACAAGGGCGCCCGTTGTGGGTATTGTGTGGTTTGATAATGATTAGTGTATGTGTGATGTGAGAATTGGGAGATCCTAGATGCCCCACCCTTAGGTGGATGTGGGGAGGGTTTTTTCACATTCTAGAACAAAACAGCGACATGAAATGTCACTCAGGTATAAATAAAAGGTGATCGAGCATAACACATAAGCGTGCTTGTTGTGGGTATTGTGGGGTTTGAGAAGGATTAGTGTATGTGTGATGTTACAATTGGGAGATCCTAAATACCCCACCCATAGGTGGATGCGGGGAGGGTTTTTTCACATTCCACAACAAAACGGCGACATGAAATATCATTTAGGTATCAGTAAAAGGTGATCTAGCACAACAAATAAGGGCACCCGTTGTGGGTATTGTGTGGTTTGATAAGGATTAGTGTATGTGTGATGTGACAATTTGTAGATACCAGATACCCCACCCCTAGGTGGATGCGGGGAGAGTTTTTTCACATTCTAGAACAAAACAACAACATGAAATATCATTTAGGTATCAATAAAAGGTGATCTAGCACATCAAATAAGGGCGCCCATTGTGGGTATTGTGTGGTTTGATAATGATTAGTGTATGTGTGATCTGACAATTGGGAGATCCTAGATGCCCCACCCTAGGTGGATCCGGGCAGGGTTATTTTACATTACAGAACAAAACAACGACATAAAATATCATTTAGGTATGAATAAAAGGTGATCTAGCATAGCAAATAAAGGCGCCTGTTGTGGGTATTCTGGGGTTTGGAAAAGGTTAGTGTATGTGTGATGTCACAATTGGGATATCCTAGATGCCCCACACCTTGGCGGATGAGGGGGACGGTTTTTGCACATTCTAGAACAAAACAGTGACATGAAATATCGGTCAGGTATAAATAAAAGGTGATCTTGCACAACAAATAAGGGCGCCAGTTGTGGGTATTGTGGGGTATTGAATGGTTAGTGTATGTGTGATGTTACAATTGGGAGATACTAGATGTCCTACCCCTATGTGGATACGGGGAGGGTGTTTTCACATTCCAAAAAAAACAACAACATAAAATATCATTCAGATATCAATAAAAGGTGATCTAGCATAGCAAATAAAGGCGCCTGTTGTGGGTATTGTGGGGTTTGGGAAATATTATTGTATGTGTGATGTCACAATTGGGAGATCCTAGATTCCCCACCCCTGGGTGGATGCTGTGGAGGTTTTTTTCACATTCCAGAACAAAACGGTGACATGAAATATCATTCAGGTATCAATAAAAAATGATCTAGTATAGCAAATAAGGGCCTGTGATGTGGGTATTGTGGGGATTGAGGATGATTAGTATATGTGTGTTGTGACAGTTGGGAGATCCTAGATACCCCATCCTAGGTGGATGTAGGGAGAGTCTTTTCACATTCTAGAACAAAACAACAACATGAAATATCATTTAGGTATCAATAAAAGGTGATCAAGCACAGGAAATAAGGGCACCCGCTGTGGGTATTGTGGGGTTTGAGAAGCATTAGTTTATGTGCGATGTGACAATTGGGAGATCCTAGATACCCAACCCCTGGGTGGATGTGGGGAGAGTTTTTTCACATTCTAGAATAAAACGGCAACATGAAATATCATTTAGGTATCACTAAAAGGTGATCTAGCACAGTAAATAAGGGAGCCCGTTGTGGGTATTGTGTGGTTTGATAAGGATTAGTGTATGTGTGATGTGAGAATTGGGAGATCCTAGATGCCCCACCCTTAGTTGGATGTGGGGAGGGTTTTTTCACATTCTAGAACAAAACGGCGACATGAAATGTCACTCAGGTATAAATAAAAGGTGATCGAGCATAACACATAACCGTGCTTGTTGTGGGTATTGTGTGGTTTGATAAGGACTAGTGTATGTGTTTTGTGACAATTGGGAGATCCTAGATTCCCCATCCCTAGGTGGATGCGGGGAGTGTTTTTCACATTCAAGAACAAAACAGTGACATGAAATATCATTTAGGTATCAGTAAAAGGTGATCTAGCACAACAAATAAGGGCACCCGTTGTGGGTATTGTGTGGTTTGATAAGGATTAGTGTATGTGTGATGTGACAATTTGTAGATACTAGATACCCCACCCCTAGGTGGATGCGGGGAGAGTTTTTTCACATTCTAGAACAAAACGGCAACATGAAATATCATTTAGGTATCAATAAAAGGTGATCTAGCACATCAAATAAGGGCACCCGTTGTGGGTATTGTGTGGTTTGATAATGATTAGAGTATGTGTGATGTGACAATTGGGAGATCCTAGATGCCCCACCCTAGGTGGATCCGGGCAGGGTTATTTTACATTACAGAACAAAACAACAACATAAAATATTATTTAGGTATCAATAAAAGGTGATCTAGCATAGCAAATAAAGGCGCCTGTTGTGGGTATTGTGGGGTTTGGAAAAGGTTAGTGTATGTGTGATGTCACAATTGGGATATCCTAGATGCCCCACACCTAGGCGGATGAGGGGGAGGGTTTTTGCACATTCCATAACAAAACAGTGACATGAAATATGGGTCAGGTATAAATAAAAGGTGATCTTGCACAACAAATAAGGGCGCCTGTTTTGGGTATTGTGGGGTTTGGAAGGGTTAGTGTATGTGTGATGTGACAATTGGGAGATACTAGATGTACTACCCCTATGTGGATACGGGGAGGGTGTTTTCACATTCCAAAACAAAACGACGACATAAAATATCATTCAAATATCAATAAAAGGTGATCTAGCATAGCAAATAAAGGCGCCTGTTGTGGGTATTGTGGGGTTTGGGAAATATTATTGTATGTGTGATGTCACAATTGGGAGATCGTAGATGCCCCACCCCTAGGTGGATGCGGTGGAGGCTTTTTCACATTCCAGAACAAAACGACGACATGAAATATCATTCATGTATCAATAAAAAAATGATCTAGTACAACAAATAAGGGCGTGTGATGTGGGTATTGTGGGGATTGAGGATGATTAGTATATGTGTGATGTGACAATTGGGAGATCCTAGATACCTCACCCTAGGTGGATGTAGGGAGAGTTTTTTCACATTCTAGAACAAAACGACAACATGAAATATCATTTAGGTATCAATAAAAGGTGATTTAGCACAACAAATAAGGGCACCCGCTGTGGGTATTGTGGGGTTTGAGAAGCATTAGTTTATGTGTGATGTGACAATTGGGAGATCCTAGATACCCCACCCCTAGGTGGATGTGGTGAGAGTTTTTTCACATGCTAGAACGAAACGGCAACATGAAATATCATTTAGGTATCAATAAAAGGTGATCTAACACAGCAAACAAGGGAGCCCGTTGTGGGTATTGTGTGGTTATGATAAGGATTAGTTTATGTGTGATGTGAGAATTGGGAGATCCTAGATACCCCACCCTTAGGTGGATGTGGGGAGTGTTTTTTCACATTCTAGAACAAAACAACGACATGAAATGTCACTCAGGTATAAATAAAAGGTGATCGAGCATAACACATAAGTGTCCTTGTTGTGGGTATTGTGGGGTTTGAGAAGGATTAGGGTACGCGTGATGTTACAATTGCGGGATCCTAAATACCCCACCCCTAGGTGGATGCGGGGAGAGTTTTTTCACATTCTAGAAGAAAACGGCAACATGAAATATCATTTAGATATCAATAAAAGGTGATCTAGCACATCAAATAAGGGCGCCCGTTGTGGGTATTGTGTGGTTTGACAATGATTAGTGTATGTGTGATGTGACAATTGGGAGATCCTAGATGCCCCACCCTATGTGGATCCGGGCAGGGTTATTTTACATTACAGAACAAAACAACGACATAAAATATCATTTAGGTATCAATAAAAGTTGATCTAGCATAGCAAATAAAGGCTCCTGTTGTGGGTATTGTGGGGTTTGGAAAAGGTTAGTGTATGTGTGATGTCACAATTGGGATATCCTAGACGCCCCACACCTAGGCAGATGAGGAGGAGGGTTTTTGCACATTCCAGAACAAAACAGTGACATGAAATATCAGTCAGGTATAAATAAAAGGTGATCTTGCACAAGAAATAAGGGCGCCTGTTGTGTGTATTGTGGGGTTTGGAAGGGTTAGTGTATTTGTGATGTGACAATTGGGAGATACTAGATGTCCTACCCCTATGTGGATACGGGGAGGGTGTTTTCACATTCCAAAACAAAACAGCGACATAAAATATCATTCAGATATCAATAAACGGTGATCTAGCATAGCAAATAAAGGCACCTGTTGTGGGTATTGTGGGGTTTTGGAAATATTATTGCATATGTGATGTCACAATTGGGAGATCCTAGATGCCCCACCCCTAGGTGGATGTGGTGGAGGTTTTTTTCACATTCTAGAAGAAAACAGTGACATGAAATATCATTCAGGTATCAATAAAAATGATCTAGTACAACAAATATGGGCGTGTGATGTCGGTATTGTGGGGATTGAGGATCATTAGTATATGTGTGATGTGACAATTGGGAGATCCTAGGTACCCCACCCTAGGTGGATGTAGGGAGAGTTTTTTCACATTCTAGAACAAAACGACAACATGAATTATCATTTAGGTATCAATAAAAGGTGATCTAGCACAGCAAATAAGGGCACCCACTGTGGGTATTGTAGGGTTTGATAAGCATTAGTTTATGTGTGATGTGACAACAGGGAGATCCTAGATACCCCACCCCTAGGTGGATATGGGGAGACTTTTTTCACATTCTAGAACAAAACGGTAACATGAAATATAATTTAGGTATCAATAAAAGGTGATCTAGCATAGTAAATAAGGCAACCCGTTGTGGGTATTGTGTGGTTTGATAAGGATTAGTGTATGTGTGAGGTGAGAATTGGGAGATCCTAGATGCCCCACCCTTAGGTGGATGTGCGGAGGGTTTTTTCACATTCTAGAACAAAACAGCGACATGAAATATCACTCAGGTATAAATAAAAGGTGATCGAGCATAACACATAAGAATGCTTGTTGTGGGTATTGTGGGGTTTGAGAAGGATTAGTGTATGTGTGATGTGACAATTGGGAGATCCTAGATACCCCACCCCTAGGTGGATGCGGGGAAAGTTTTTTCACATTCTAGAATAAAACGGTAACAAGAAACATCATTTAGGTACCAATAAAGGGTGATCTAGCACATCAAATAAGGGCACCAGTTTTGGGTATTGTGTGGTTTGATAAGGACTAGTCTATGTGTGTTGTGACAATTGGGAGATCCTAGATGCCCCACCCCTAGGTGGATGCGAGGAGAGTTTTTTCAAATTCTAGAACAAAATGGCAACATGAAATATCATTTAGGTATCAATGAAAGGTGATCTAGCACATCAAATAAGGGTGCCCGTTGTGGGTATTGTGTGGTTTGATAACGATTAGTGTATGTGTGATGTCACAATTGGGAGATCCTAGATGCCCCACCCCTAGGTGGATGAGGGGGAGGGTTTTTGCACATTCCAGAATAAAACAGTGACATGAAATATCGGCCAGGTATAAATAAAAGGTGATCTTGCACAACAAATAAGGCCACCTGTTATCGGTATTGTGGGGATTGGAAGGGTTAGTGTATGTGTGATATAACAATTGGGAGATACTAGATGTCCTACCCCTATGTGGATACAGGGAGGGTTTTTTCACATTCCAAAACAAAACGGCAACATAAAATATCATTCAGATATCAATAAAAGGTGATCTAGCACAGCAAATAAAGGCGCCTGTTGTGGGTATTGTGGGGTTT
The DNA here is from genome assembly GCA_916181665.1 of Avena sativa. Classification (NCBI taxonomy): domain Eukaryota; kingdom Viridiplantae; phylum Streptophyta; class Magnoliopsida; order Poales; family Poaceae; genus Avena; species Avena sativa. The sequence continues at coordinate 576,258,854 of OV702287.1, forward strand.
GGGAAATATTATTATATGTGTGATGTCACAATTGGGAGATCCTAGATGCCCCACCCCTAGGTGGATGCGGTGGAGGTTTTTTCAGATTCCAAAACAAAACGGTGACATGAAATATCATTCAGGTATCAATAAAAAAAGATCTAGTTTAGCAAATAATGGCGTGTGATGTGGGTATTGTGGGGATTGAGAATGATTAGTATATGTGTGATGTGACAATTGGGAGATCCTAGATACCCCACCCTAGGTCGATGTAGGGAGAGTTTTTTCACATTCTATAACAAAACGATGACATGAAATATCATTTAGGTATCAATAAAAGGTGATCTAGCACAACAAATAACGGCGCCCGTTGTGGGTATTGTGTGGTTTGATAAGGATTAGTGTATGTGTGATGTGACAATTGGGAGATACTAGATACCCCACCCCTAGGTGGATGCTGGGAGAGTTTTTTCACATTCTAGAACAAAACGGCAACATGAAATATCATTTAGGTATCAATAAAAGGTATTTAGGACATCAAATAAGGGCGCCCGTTGTGGGTATTGTGTGGTTTGATAATGGTTAGTGTATGTGTGATGTCACAATTGGGAGATCCTAGATGCCCCATCCCTAGGTGGATGTGGGGAAGGTTTTTTCACATTCTAGAACAAAACGGCGACATGAAATATCACTTAGGTATCAATAAAAGGTGATCTAGCACAACAATTAAGCGTGCCTTTTGTGGGTATTGTGGGGTTTGAGAAGGATTAGTTTATGTGTGATGTGACAATTGGGAGATCCTAGATGCCCCAACTCTAGGTGAATGCGGGGGAGGGTTTTTCCACATACCAGAACAAAACGGTGACATGAAATATCAGTCATGTATAAATAAAAGGTGATCTAGCACATCAAATAATTGCGCCTGTTGTGGGTATTGTGGGTTTTGAGAAGGGTTAGTGTATGTGTGATATGACAATTGGGAGATACTAGATGTCCTACCCCTACGTGGATATGGGGAGGGGTTTTTCACATTCCAAAACAAAATGATGACATCAAATATCATTCAGATATCAAAAAAAGGAGATTGATATGTTGCAAATGTATCCATAATTTTTGATGTTCCATGCTTGGATTTATCTACTTTCTTGTGTTTTGTCCACACTTTGGAGTACTTTTCGTATGATTTATTGGACTAACCTATTAACAAGAGCCACAGTGCCAGCTGCCTGTTTTCTACTGTTTTTGGTTCCAGGAAAGTTAGAAAATGAATATTGTCATAATTGGACGGGACAAAAGCCAAAGTCAATTTTTCACCAAGGGACACCTGTAGCCAGAATACAAGACGGAGAGGGCTGGGGCCCAGCCACACCACCTGGCCGCGCGGCCAGGCCTAGCCCGCGCCAGGGGGTGGTCTGGCCGCCCCCAGGCACCCCCTCGGCCTCTCCTTATGCCTATAAGTTGCCTCTGATACAGAAACCCTAAGTACCCGATCAAAATTCCACGAAAGTGTCTGTACCCGCCATCATCTCAATCCCTAGATCGGGAGGGAGCTAAAGCTCTTCCCGGCACCCTGCCAGAGAGGGGAATTAACCCTGGAGGCCTTCTTCATCATCAAGCAAGCCTCTAGTGTGATGCGTGAGTAGTTCATCTCTGGACTACAGGTGCATGTAGTAGCTAGATGGCTGGTTCTCCTCCTTTGTTCTATCATGTTTAGATCTTGTGAGCTCCGTTCATAATCAAGATCATCTATTTGTAATTCTGCATGTTGTGTTTGAGGGATCCAATGGATATTGAGATGCTATTTCAGATTGATTATTGATTCTATCATGTCTTTGTTATTTGTGATCTTGCATGCTTTCCGTTGTTAGTAGCTATCTTGGCCAAGTAGATGCTAGCAACTCCAAGAGTTAGTATTTATGCTCGATAGTGGGTTCATGCCTCTGGTAATCTGGGGAGGTGACAGAAATCTTTAAGGTACTAGATGTGATGTTACTACTAGGGAGAAAACAACAATCCTTTGTTCATAGAACAATCATATTCTTTACTTTACACACTATTCGTAATGCAATTATCCATTTCTTGCAATTTAATACTGGAGGGGGTTCGGATGATAACCTGAAGGTGGATTATTAGTCATAGATGAAGTTGGATGGCGGTCTATGTATAATGTTGTAATTCCCAATCAAGTCTCAAAGGAGTCAAGATGAGTAGTATATGCTTGTATGCTTTCTTGATGTTTGTCAATTGCCCCGCTGTAATTTGTTCACCCAACATGTTATCTATCTTAAGGAGAGCCACCTCTAGTGAACTATGGACGTCGGTCCTTTCTTTTACTATCAATCTACAATCAACTATTTATGGCTTTGTGTTTACTTTCTGCAAACTATTACTTTCTTCCACTCGATACGTTTAATCCTTTGTTTTCAGCAAAACCGGTGAGATTTATAACCTCATCGCAAGTTGGGGACAGAGTTCTCTGGTTGTGTTGTGCAGGTCTCCACGTTGCTGCTGACGCCGATAGTGCGCCTTGCCATAGTACAGCTAGCAACACCTTTGGGGTGTTTCCTTGCTCCTACTGGATTAATAACCTTGGTTTCATAACTGAGGGAAAACTTGTTGTTGTGCTCATCATACCTTCCTCTTGGGGTTCCCCAATGAGCTCGATATATTTTGGGCCATCAAGCTATTTTTCTGGCGCCATTGCTGGGGAGTCAAGGACATCTTCACAAGGGGAGTCCCTCATAACCAATCTATTTACTTTGTTGTTTTTGTTTTGCTTAGTTTACTTTTTCTTTCTTTGCTGGTTTCTTTATCAAAAACACAAAAAAAATTAGTTTAACAAGTTTGCTTTCTTTATTAAAAACACAAAAAAAGTAAGTCTTTCTTTAGTTGTTACCTCTTCCTTAGCACACCATGTTGATCCCTAAATTCACCCTGACAGACCTTTCAATAGGTAGTGGTTCTATAATTGGAAAAGATAATATTGAAGAATTCTTTAATCATGTTAGTAACCATGATGATATTGAGGATAGATCCCTTGCAGAACTTGCTCCAAAGTATGAGTTTGCTGCAGCTGCTTTAGTTCGCATGTTGGAAGATAGGTTTGTTAACCTTAACCCCTTAATGCAAGTAATGTTTCTTAAACTTAAAGAAATTGATGACCCTGATAAGAGAGATTTTATTCTAGAAACTTTGCTTAAAGAATTATATGATGTTGCCAAGGAATCTAGAAAAGTTTTTGAACGTTTCAATATGCTAGCCTCATGCGTATATGTTGTTGGTACACGAGAAAAGATGAACAATACTGAACCTAATGGGGAGGAAACTAAGATACCAATACCCTTTAAACTAGTAGTAATGCATGAACCCATAGAAAAGAATCTTGATTGGATTGTTCGCGAAAACCCGTTTGATGAAAATAGTAAACCAAAGAGCATTGAGATAGGATCCTCTAGAACTTATTTGGATGAGATACTTTGCCTTGTGGAAGATATTTCTGGTATCAATCTTAATGCTTCTTCATTTGAGAACACTTGATCCTTTTTCTTTCTTCTTATGCCTAACTTAAAGGCGTTAAAGAAAAGTACTTATTGGGAGATAACCCAAAAGTTTTAGATGAGTCTCGGAAGTTATTAATTCATTAATAACCGCTCCTTATCCTTTTTATTTGCTTTTTGTGCCAAGCCTCTAATGAGAGAGAAGTAATGGTTGGGAAAGTTGCTGTCCCGAAACAGATTTCTGTGCTTCATCGTAAATATCCATGTAAAATCTCTGGACGTCCTTTTGAGGCGTGAATATTTGTGCTTCTTCCACAGGTTGTTATCTAACTTTCTTTAGTTCAACACTTTTTGATTTGAGTAACAGAAGGTCTTCGAAAAAATTAGTCTTTACCTGCTGGTCAGTTTTGATAGATTTCTGCCATTTTCTGCATTTGCTTCTTGTTGGTTCCTTTTTGAGTTCTTTTGGGGAATTGAGCTTTTTGAGGGAAGTGCTACAGTAGTTAGTGTTTTAATGGAAGTTTTACTAGTGTTAGAACTGAACCTAAAGACTTTTTATCTTGAGTGCACTAATGTTGCTAATAAAGATTGTGTGAAGTTTTGTATGAAGGAAAAATTTCAGGTGTATGGAAGGAATGAGTAATGAGATGAAGGATGTACTAAACCTCAAGCTTGGGGATACCACACATGTCACCCCAAGAAATATCCAAGAAGTACAAGCGTCAAAGCTTAGGGATGCCATTGGTTGATTCATAAGTGGTTTGTGGAAAAGAACACACATGCAGTGAACACTGGTGGATCCATATGTGTTTTGTGGAAAAGAACACACATGCAGTGAACACTGGAGGATCCATGTGTGGTTTGTGGAAATAACACACATGCAATGCTATTGGTTGATCCATGTGTGGTTTGTGAAAAGAAAACACATGCAATGCCATTGGTTGATCCATGTGGTTTGTGAAAAGAACACACATGCAATGAACACTGGTTGATACATATATGGTTTGTGGAAAAGAACACACATGCAATGAACACTAGTGGATCCATGTGTGGTTTGTGGAAAGAACACACATGCAATGCCATTGGTTTATCCATGTGTGGTTTGTGAAAAGAACACACATACAATGAACACTAGTGGATCCATGTGTGGTTTGTGGAAAGAACACACATGCAATGCCATTGGTTGATCCATGTGTGGTTTGTGAAAAGAACACACATACAATGAACACTAGTGTATCCATATGTGGGTCATGGAAAGAACACACATGCAATTCCATTGGTTGATCTATATGTGGTTTGTGAAAAGAACACACGTGCAATGCTATTGGTTGATCCATGTGTGTTTGTGGAAAAGAACACACATGCAATGACATTGGTGGATCCTTTTGTGTTTTGTGAAAAGAACACACATGCAATGACATTTGTTGATCCATATGTGGTTTATAGAAAATAACACACATGCAAGGACATTGGTGGATCCATGTGTGGGTCTTGAAAAGAACACACATGCAATGCCATTGGTTGATCCATGTGTGGTTTGTGAAAAGAACACACATGCAATGCCATTGGTTGATCCATGTGTGTTTGTGGAAAAGAACACACATGCAATGATATTGGTTGATCCATGTGTGTTTTGTGGAAAGAAGACACATGCAGTGAATACTGGTGGATCCATGTGTGGTTTATGAAAAGAACACACATGTAATGCCACTGGTTGATCCATGTGTGTTTGTGGAAATAACACACATGCAATGACACTGGTTGATCCATGTGTGGTTTGTGGAAAGAACACACATGCAATGACTCTGGTGGATCCATGTGTGGTTTGTGAAAAGGACACACATGCAATTCCACTAGTGGATCCATGTCTGGTTTATGAAAAAAAAAACACATGCAATGCCACTGGTTGATCCATGTGTGTTTGTGGAAAAGAACACGCATGCAATGCCACTGGTGGATCCATATGTGGTTTATGGAAAAACACACATGCAGTGAACACTAGTGGATCCATGTGTGGTTTGTGGAAAGAACACACATGAAATGCAATTGGTTGATCCATCTGTGGTTTGTGGAAAGAACACACATGTATTGAACACTAGTGGATCCAATTGTGTTTTGTTGAAAGAACACACATGCAATGCCATTGGTTGATCCATGTGTGTTTTGTGAAAAGAACACACATGCAATGAATCTACTGGATACATATGTGGTTTGTGGAAAAGAAGACACATGCAATGAACACTAGTGGATCCATATGTGGGTCATGGAAAGAACACACATGCAATGAACACTGGTGGATTCATATGTGGTTTGTGGAAAGAACACACATGCAGTGAACACTAGTGGATCTATGTGTGGTTTTTGAAAAGAACACACATGCAATGCCATCTGTTAATCCCTATGTGGTTCGTGGAAAAGAACACACATGCAATGACAGGTTGATCCATGTGTGTTTTGTGAAAAGAACACACATGCAATGACATTTGTTGATCCATGTGTGCTTTATGAAAAGAACACACATGCAATGCCACTGGTTGATCCATGTGTGGTTTGTGGAAAGAACACACATGCAATGCCATTGGTTGATCCATAAGTGGTTTGTGGAAAGAACACACATGCAATGAACACTGGTTGATCCATGTGTGTTTTGTGGAAAAGAACACACATGTAGTGAACACTGGTGGATACATGTGTGGTTTGTTGAAAGAACACACATGCAATGCCATTGGTTGATCCATGTGTGGTTTGTTGAAAGAACACACATGCAATGACATTGGTTGATCCATGTGGTTTGTGAAAAGAACACACATGCAATGCCATTGGTTGATCCATGTGTGTTTTGTGGAAAAGAACACACATGCAATGACATTTCTTGAGCCATGTGTAGTTTATGAAAAGAACACACATGCAATGCAATTGGTTGATCCATGTGGTTTGTGGAAAAGAACACACATGCAATGACATTGGTGGATCCATGTGTGGTTTATGGAAAAGAACACACATGAAATGAACACTGGTTGATCCATGTGTGCGTCATGAAAAGAACACACATGTAGTGAACACTGGTGGATCCATGTGTGGTTTGTGGAAAGAACACACATGCAATGTATGGGCCCCCCGGATTAATCCTCCGAGAATCCCTGTTATGCATATAACCACGATCCCATGATCAGTTAGTCGTGGCACATAACCGACAAGTATCAAAGTAAACATCCACTACATAACGAATACATGTCATACCTAGTTGCCATTATGGCTACATCAATCAACAATAGCGGAACTTCATTAAGCATAGAGCCTGAGCCATGCCTTAACCTACAGGCAACTGACTGGGAGAACGTCCTAGCTCGCTTAGCCGTCAACTTCCTCATCTTCTTGATATCGGACCAAGTTAATAGCAAGGGACAAAGCCAGTGAGTACTTTGAATGTACTCGCAAACCACCTTAAAAGAATAGTAATAATAGCAAGAGGATATGCGATATGGCTGTGGTAGTAGGAGGGCTCCAAGAGAGGTTCTTTTCCTCAAGTAGTTTCTCTTGTAGATATAGCATCTACATATCTTTGTTGAAAACTTTTGTAAACCATTTTGGAAACCTTTTTAAAAGTTTTGTAAACACTAGGATTGGGGTACCCATTTGTTCCCGTCTTCAGGTCGTCCCACGACCAAACTCCTTTCATACCTTCCTGACCATCCCATGGTCAAAATAGGTATCCTTTCCGACCATCCCATGGTCAAAACATTTCAAAGCCATTGCTTTTCAGAAATCCTTTTTGAAAACAAAACCAGCACCACTCTACAACAACCTTCCCAACCGTCCATGACCGCGGACATGGCTATTTGAATAGATTTATACTCTGCAGAGGTTGCACACTTTACCCACACCATCCGAGTACCCTACCCTGATCTACACCGATCGTGGGTCGAGTAACCGATCAAGACTCTCCGAATGCCACTCTAGTATAAGTACCTACCCTATGAGTGTTATCCCCCTCAACACCGGGACGCCCTATATAGTTCATAGCCAACCGGAGCGCTTTTCCACTTCTCGAGTGTGCACTTTCAATGAGGGGCTCATAGTAACGTGTGGAGGTCCGTAGACCCTTCGTTCCTTCTCCCGGTCGATGTTTCACATGGACCGTTTGTCTAGAGAAGGCCCACCGTCCAGGGATTTTTATCCCCTGTAGTTGTTGCGAGGCATCTTATACCAGAATAAACAATCATCAAACCTAGCTCTGTCCCATTCCAGAGTAATGTGGCTGCACGGGTTAATTGTTCTAGCAAAACTGCAAAGAACCAGGTGCGTTTTCATAAACCTTTTTCCTCCAGCTTTCCTTCAGCATCCTGTAAAACAAAACCTTTTTCTTTCTCAACTTCTCTTGGGAGGTCCCACCTCACCAAGGTGTTAACATAAAACATTTGGTAAAACTTTTTCCAGGTCTTCCCATCCTCTAGCTTTGCATTGGCTAAAACAGTGTCTCCAAAAGGGGTATGGTGTAATACACCATCTATTCTATTAGGGACAAGTAGGTGTCACCAAGGGGGTTGTACTTAATAGTAAAAAAGTGTAATAGTTCGGAGGAGCCAAACCACTACCATATATACATGAACATATAATAAAACAATGCAGTTTCATACATAGTAGATAAAACATGTATAAGTAAAATAGTAGGAGAAGGCTTATGAACAAGAAGGTGGATTACCTCATGATCAGCAATATGGCAATATGTCCTTGTACTTCTTCTTTAGATAACCAAGAATACCAATAATAATAAGACCTCTTCTTCTCGGCGTTAATACAAGCGCAACTATCGTCGTCACCGAGTATACATGCAAGCAGGCAAGACCACAATCAAACAAGGCATTCAAGCATCAAAACCATACAGCAAGCAAATGACAATACTAGTTTACAAAGCATTAGTGGTGTTGAGAAGATGGATTAGAAGGATGGGAGCATGTCTTGGAACATTTGAAGGAAACCATATGGGTTTCATAGTCTAGGAACTAGGGATGAAAGGGTTTTGGACAAGACTTATTCTAAAAGATACCATTGTAAAAACATGATATCAACAGATAAGTATTGATAAAATGAAACCAACAAAAGTGGTTTCACTATTTTATCACCTACCAAAGATTTATAGTGCTTTTTATAGTGAAAAAGACTCTAGTTTTAGGAGATAATTCACCAGAAAAGTTCTAGAGCTCCAACAATTATTTCCTTGGGTGGTGAGGTAGTTCTTGATGTACTGATTCACTGGGAGTTTGAGTCATGTCAAATTAATTATCAAAATGCCCTCTAGAAATTACTAAAGTTAATTCTGTAGCTATTTTGTCTTTTTTACCAGATCAATTCTATAGAATATTTTGATATGATTCCATGGGCAAATGATAGGTACTTTGGATACTTTTCTGTAGAAATTGGAATCACCTTGTTTGGATTTACATAACTCTTGTAGTGATTTTATTGAGGGATAAATCATGAACAGAAATGTTTATTTCACCAAAACTCAACAGTAGTTCCAAAAATTAAGATCTCCTAGTTTTGGTTAGATATGGATGTAGCTCATCCACGAGAGTTGGAATTGGGTCAATTGGACTCAAGGTTTGGTCTAGGGAATTTTCTAAAGGAAGAAAAGCTCTGTTTTTTTATTTTGGCTACAGTAAAGGTAATGCTCCATTTGGCATGAGTCCTAGTCAATATTTTTAGTTGGTACAGGTAATGCCTACTAGGGGCAGTTGGTTTTACTCCCAATGGAGTTGCGAAACTCACAGAAAGAATTTATTAGTGAAAAGGATACATCTGAGGGTTTATTTTACTAATAACATCCTAATCAATATTTTTAGTTACTTTCCGTTCTGCATGTTGCACAAAACACACAAGAATATGGTAGGATTTATATCTAGACATTTCAAATAGTTTTACATTTTATTTGAGAATTAAACTGACTGGCAGTTTTGAGATCTAGAAAAGAAAATGATTAAAAGAGAGAAGGATTAGCAGACGGGCCGGTTTCTGACGGAGCTGGGCCTTACTGGGGGGAATCCGGCCCACCCGGGGCGCATTGAGCGGGAGGGAGCGCGCGGGCGCGCGTTTGAATCCGGTCGTGCAGGGCCAGCCTGTCAGTCTCACAGGGCCCTGAAGGGGTAAGGGGCACTAGGAGCCGTCGATCTGAAGCGAGATGAACAGTGGTGAGTCGTCGTCCTCCTCCGGCGGCAGAAAGAGGGCTAGGAAACCCTAGCGCGATGAGCGGGGGTCGGGATGCTCACCTAGGGCCGTATCTGGTGAAGTGGGGGCAACAGGACGAAGTGGAGCAACGAGACGGTCCACTAGTAATATTTAGTTCTCTTACCGTATCTAGACCCTTAAACTATGGGGATTTCTATTTTCGCACCCTTCAAAATATATTTGTTGGGGGGATACCCCCGGGTAGGGTCACGCCGGGGTATAAAGGCCGAGTTAGCCAAGGTACGGCAAGGTCAAAGCAGATGCTGACCGAGTCACCTCAAGGCAGCCCGAATCACGGGGTAACCCGGACCAGGGGATGTCCACCTAACTGGGTGTCAGCCGACTTATATCGTAAGTCGGTGGGATGTATTTAACTTGTATGTAGGAACAGGTATGGCCGGATCAACTAGGTACGATCCGGGTTATAGCAAGCTTACAAGAGAAGGAAGGTATCTCGCAGGTCAAAGGGTGACCACTGTACGCAGAGCATGAGCGAAGCAGGCAGAGGCCAGGACCACCATGGCGTGGCCGACAAAGGTGACGAAGCCTATGTCGGATGACGCGGGCGCCGTAGAGGCTCACATAGCCTCTGTATGGATGACGCTGGGTTAAAGTAACCCGGTCGGCTTACTATTTTGGGAAGAGGCATATTCCTTGGAATATGCCTCCACATATGCTCTAATTGGAGACCTAGCCACCCCTATATAAGGAGGGCTAGGGCCTCTATAGAAAGGGTTGAGTTTTTACTGGGTTGGTCTGAGACAGATTGAGCTTTAGAGAATCATGTGTGTTCCTGAGGGCTAGCTAGTAGTGAGAGTAAGAGAGTTCCTTCTTCCTCCTCTCCCCAATACAGCTCAAGGAGCACTTGTAATCTCTAGAAGTGAATCAAATACAAAGCTACAACGTGTGGAATCACCGCACTATCCCTCCCTGGATTCCCCTAGTGCATTTAGTCCCCACCTTTAGCCTATCCATGGCATCTGCCGTGACACCACCACGACCGTTGGCGCCCACCGGGGGCTAGCAGAGCTAGCAGGGGTGAAGATCCGGACGGGAAACCTCATCAGCACTGGCGAACGCATCGTCTCCGGGCTCGTTCAGGGCTTTGGAGCGCTGGACTTTGTCAGCGACAACGCTGGCTACTTGGGCAAGCGTCTACTTCCGCGCAACAGCCTCTTCATCAAGCTCGGCGCCCACAAGGTCTACATTGCTGTCGTTGTGTCGTGCGTTCACCCGCGGCACGTCGTCGAAGGAGGCAAACCACCCCTTAGCGTGGTTCACGGGGCACGTATCACTCGCTCCCCGGACCGTGCCGAGGTGATGATGACTGCGCCTGGAGCTGGCGCAAGCAAGGATCCGGCACCAGATCCGGAGGTAACGCCTAAAGCACCGAGGAAAAGTAGAGGTCCTCCACTAGAGAGGCCAAAGAATGAGCTGCAGCAAGCGATGGATAGCTCGGCAAACCCAGTAGCAGAAGCGGTAGATTCGGCTCAGGCACAGGCCGAGCTAGAGGAAACTAGGCAAAAAATACTAGAGGGTGCGAAAAAGATAGCCACGGCTCAGCAGTCGTTGAACATGACACTGCGTGAGTACGCAAAGGCAAATAAAGTAGATGCTGTAAAAGTGAAGGGGAGAAACCTCATGAGTGAAATGAACAAAGAGGGAGATACTAGGATTGAGGATTCAGAGAACTGTTTATCCGTGGGGCTGCCGAAGTATAGTACCGCGGCGAAAAACCTCAGAGCACCAGATGCAGCTGCGTTCGAGTTAGAGGGTCTAACGGGTGAAGCCCGTTAAAGACAGCAAGATAGGGTCAATGAGTTGGTTCGGATAGCGAACAGGCAAAATGAGGAATTGCTCAGGGCTAACCAGGAGAGAGCTGGGGCCTCCAAGATCATTCATTTGGCGGTGGGTAACCCGGAGAAATCCGCTGGAGCTGCATTGTCTCCTCATGGTGGTCCTAGGAGAGAAGAGGTAGTAACCTTGGCCAGGAGGAACAAACAGATAGTCCCGTATGACCCGGCAAGGGCAGGGAAAGGAAACAAAAAGAAGTACAGAGAAATGAGGATTGACGGAGTGTGAGCCGAGCTGAAGCTGGCCGAGGTAACCGCGACCAAGGCAATGCCGGTCAAGGAAATGCTGTAAATGGCAATGCCGGACAGCGCAACTTGGTAGGAGCAGGACAACCGCAGCAGTGGAATATACCAAGGAAAGAGCAAAGTGCCGGCTGAGGTATCCAATAGAGAGGTGCTCCACGAGAGTAAGACCGATATAATGATGGTGATTCGGAAATGGTGAACGCAGGATACCCAAGGCCGGACTATCATGTGATAGCGTCAAGATTGGGAAGCAGGGATTTGATGCCTGATGATGCCAGATTAAAACTGGATTGGCTGTATAGGTCGGAGCAGATTGAATGTCAAGGTCCCCCGGGTCCTGCGTGTTTTGGGCCCCGGATCATGAAGGAACCTCTGGTACCAAACTTCCAGCTACCTAGAGGCACTAAGACATACGTTGGCAGTACAAAGCCGGAGGATTGGTTGATTTACTATGCTATAGCTGTAAAAATTGCTACAGGCAACTTGAGATGGGTAGTGAGATACGTACCCCAGATGTTGGAGGGGCCAGCGAGGGTGTGGCTAAACAATTTTCCGCCTAGAAGTATCAACTGTTGGATCGATTTTGAGGAAATGTTTGTCAGCAATTTCGGAAGTACGTATCAGAGGCCGAATAGGCCACAGACCCTAGCAATGTGCAAGAAGAGTCTGAATGAGAAGGACCGGGAGTTCTTAACCCGGTGGTGTACCGTGAGAAACTCATGTGAGGGTGTGATTGAGTCATACGCCATAGCATGGTTTGCGCAACGGTGGAGATATGCAAGCATGTTGTGGCAAAGATTGCAAAGGGATATGCCAACTACATTGGCAGAGACAATCCGGATTGCTGATTCGTCTGCTTTGGGTGATCCGACTCAACCCAGGCTCATGTCAAACGTGTCAAATGAGGAGTACTACCAGAGAGATGGAGCCGGGTCATCCCGGAGGAATGACTACCGGGGTAAAAGAAGAGATGACAGACCGGATTACCAGTACAGTTTGCAACAAGTTGCTGCTGTGAATCAAGATCAACCCAGAGCAGGGGGCAATCAACGTCATAAAACTAGAGGGAAACAATGGACACCGAGAAACGATGGCAAGAAAACTTGGACGCCACAGCAAAAGAAACAGTGCCAGGAAAAGAAGGACCGTCCAAGGTATACTTATGAGTCAATGCTGGATCAGCCATCTAAATTTCACACGCCAAATCCGAGTAACCCAGCGGGTCATACAACAAGGAAATGTGAGTGGATGCGAAAGATAGAACAAGGTGGTTCGGGGAATGCTCAGGCACCTCGAAAAGATCAACCTCGGCAGGAGTTACCCCGGCAGCAATTGCTCTCTGGAGCGAACACGCAACAGCTAATGTTGCCTCCCCCTCAGCCGAGGTATGACAACCATGATAGAAGGGATGCAGTGCATCAAGTGGAAGACCAGCACCAACCGGATCAGAGGTACCCCGGAAACAAGGAGAGGAATGAGTACAACAAGCATCAACAGAGTTACTGTGTGTTCACCACAGAAGAAACAGATAGAAAGAGCTTGCAGTGCCGACAGATGGAGGTGAATACGGTAATGCCAGCAGTGACAAGGTATATGCCTTGTTCGGACCAGGAAATTACCTAGAGCATCAAAGATCATCCCAAGCTTATGCCAAGTCCTGGTTCGTATGCGCTAGTGCTGGATCCGACATTCATTGGGCCTAACATCAATGTGAGGTTCTCAAAGGTACTAATTGACAATGGCAGTAGCATTAACATCATGTATGCGGATACAATGCGCAAGTTGGGTATCTCGGAGAACATGCTCCAGGCTACAAGGATAACTTTCCATGGCATTGTGCGAGGCATTTCTTGTGAGCCCATAGGCAAGGTCCGAGTTGACATATTGTTCGGCACGCGAGATAACTGCCGAACTGAGAATTCGGAGTTTGAAGTGGTGAACTTAGAAAGTGCGTATCACGCGTTACTCGGTAGACCAGCCCTGAACAAGTTCATGGCCAGTTGCCACATCAGTTATCTGAAGATGAAGTTGCCTGGGCCAAATGGAGTGATTACCATAGCTAGAGATTTCCGACGTTCCTTCGAATGTGAGTCAGCCGGGTCTAACCTAGCCGTGTCACTCGTGATTGCGCAAGATAAAAGGAAGATACAGGAAGTGGCGGCATTGGCTCAGTCCGCACAGCAGTATATGTCGGCACTGAGTAACCTGCATGGTAGTGTTTCGTTCCAAGCCACAAAGGATAGCAAGAAAGTGCCTGTTGATGACATGTTTCCAGAGCGCACCATAACAATTGGTGCCGGGTTAAATGACAAATAGGAAAGCAAGCTCGTCAGCTTCCTCCATGAGAATCGGGACATTTTTGCTTGGTCCACACAGGACTTGCAAGGTGTTCCGAGGGAGTTGAATGTGAGACCCAGAGCAAGGCCGGTGAAGCAACCTCTCCGCCGCTTCGCCGAAGATAGGAGAAAAGTCATTGGAGATGAGATAGCTTGGTTACTAGCAGCTGGATTTATCATGGAAGTTCTTTACCCGGATTGGCTATCTAATTCGATGCTGGTGGAGAAGAAGAAGGACGATCCGAATGTGGCAGTGCTTTGTCGTATGTGTATCGATTACACGAACCTGAATAAGGCGTGTCCAAAATATCCATTTCCACTGCCAAGGATAGATCAGGTCTGGGTGTGAACTGTTGTCATTCATTGATGCATATTCTAGTCTCCACTAGATACCCCTGAATCCGGATGATCAAATAAAAACTGCATTTATCACCCCGTATGGGGCTTATTGCTATCGCACCATGCCATTTGGTTTACATAATGCAGGGGCAACGTACCAAAGATGTATGCAGAAATGTTTGCACGACCAAATTGGTCAAAATGTACAGGTGTATGTGGATGATGTGGTTATCAAGACCAAGGAAAGCAAAACGCTCCTTGACAATATCAGGCAGACGTTCGCGAACCTAAGGAGGTTCCGGATGAAGCTTAACCCGGAAAAATGTACCTTCGGTGTCCCGGCTGGAAAATTACTCGGATTCCTCGTCTCCAGCCGAGGTATTGAAGTCAATCCAACTAAAATCCGGGCCATAGAGCGAATGGAACTACCGAAGTGTCTTAACGATGTCAAGAACTTCACTGGTTGCCTGGCATCGTTAAGTCGGTTTGTATGTCGGTTGGGAGAAAAGACATTGTCTCTCTATCAACTCATGAAAAAGTTAGACAAGTTCATTTGGACGCCGCAGGCCAATGAAGCCTTTTTCCAATTAAAGAAAATGTTAGCCACTGCACCAGTGTTAGCCTCTCCACTATCAAAGGAGCCAATGTTGCTCTATATAGCCTCAACCAACCGAGTTGTAAGTGCAGTAATTGTGGTAGAGCGTGACGAAGAGGGTAAGTCAGTGCAAAGGCCAGTGTATTATCTGAGCGAGGTATTATCTGCCTCAAAACAAAATTATGCGCAATATCAGAAAGTGGCGTATGGTGTGTACATGTCGGCAAAGAATCTAAAACATTATTTTGAGGAGCACCCCATCAAAGTAATATGTGAAGCCCCCATATCCGAGATAATGAGTAACAAGGATGAAAGTGGCAGGATTGCGAAATGGGCAATTGAGCTAGCTCCTTATGCGCCACAATATGATAGAAGAGAAGCAATCAAGTCTCAGGCTGTGGCCGACTTTTTTGTGGACTGGGCCGAGGTGCAATATGAACCACCGCTACCAGATCTGAACTATTGGAGAATGCACTTTGACGGGTTAAAAACAAAAACCAGGTTAGGAGCCGGAGTTGTGCTTACCTCGCCAAAGAATGAACAGTTGAAGTATGTGCTATAGATCCATTTCACAGCATCAAACTATGTCGCCGAATATGAGGCACTTGTGCATGGGCTCAAAGTGGCAAAAGAAATTGGGATACGTCTTTTGCGACTCGGATTTGGTAGTTCAGCAAGTGTCAGGGCTGTGGGAACCTCTTGATCCAAACATGGCATTATACAGATTCCATGTGCAGAAGATATCTGGTTATTTTGAGGGATGCGAATTTCTCCATGTGCCCCGCGTGGAAAATGAGGCTGCCGACGTATTGTCGAAGCTCAGATCAACCCGACAAGCAATTCCACCGGGTGTAGCATTAGAACTACTCAGGAAACCATCTATCAGACCGTCCCTAGAAACCGACTCAATCTACGTCCCGGAAAACCCGGAGTCTGGAGCTGCGCCCATGGACATTGACATGGGAGATGGTACGCGAAACCCAGGGACTACCTCGGCAAACCGGGGACTGCTTCGCAAGACCCAGGGACTGCTCCGCAAGACCCAGGGACTGTTTAGCGTGATCCGGTTGAGGTTATGCTGGTGGATCAGATGGAAATTGATGAGAATGTGTTCCTTGTACGAGCAATAGCAGCTTGTGCACTACCTATATTTCAATTCCTGAAAGATGGAACGTTACCCGCTAAGGAAGTGTAGTCCAGGCAAACTCAAAGGAGAGCAAAGGCATACACGATCATCAATTCTGAGCTATAGCAAAAGGAGTGTGACTAATGTCCTCCAGCGATGTGTTGACCCGGAAGAAGGGCTGGACATCCTCCAGGATATACATCAAGGGGAATGTGGGCATCTTGCCTCGTCTAGAGCCTTGGTAGCAAAAGCTTTCCAGCATGGATTCTACTGGCCAAGTGCCTTAGAACAAGCAGAGGACTTGGTAAGAAAATGCAACGGTTGTCAGAGGTATGCTACCAAGACACATATGCCAATGTCGGAGCTCAAGACCATACCAATCACCTGGCCATTTGCCGTATGGTGTTTGGACATGGTTGGCCCATTCAAACCAATGAGGGGAAATATGACTCACATTTTGGTCATGGTTGATAAATTTACAAAGTGGATTGAAGTAAAGCCAATAAGAAAATGTGATGGAGCTACGGCCATGACATTTCTCAAATACATCATCTTGAGATACGGTTATCCTCACAGTATCATAACAGATAATGGCACAAATTTTGCTGAAGGAGCATTTGCACGATTCTGCCGAGATAAGAAGATCCGGCTGTATGTTGCCTTGGTAGCCCATCCTGCATCGAACAGACAAGTGGAAAGATCCAATGGATTAGTATTATCCGGGATAAAACCCCGGCTCATTGAGCTGCTGCAAAGATCAGCGGGGTGCTGGATAGAAGAACTACCAGCGGTATTGTGGAGTTTAAGAACAACTCCAAATGGATCAACAGGCTATACGCCATTCATTCTGGTATATGGGGCAGAAGCTGTATTACCAGCCGACATAGAGCATGACTCGCCTAGGGTCACCCAATACACAAAAGCCGAAGTGCAAGAATCCCGGCAAAATGATGTTGATCTGCTGGAAGAAGCGAGAGAATTGGCATTGTCCAGATCCACCATATATCAGCAAAATCTCTGACGCTATCATAGCCGGAAAATAAACTCCCGAGTCTTCCGGGAAGCTGATCTGGTACTTCGGTTGGTACAACGTACTACTGGCATGGACAAGTTATCCCCCCCATGGGAAGGGCCATTCATTGTGATCAAAGCATTGCACAATGATTCTTATTATCTTATCGATGCAAAACCACTTGAGAAGAACAAGGCGGACAGGTCCGGCGAGGAATCTAAGCGTCCATGGAATGTAGCTCTACTTCGTCCTTTCTACACTTAGCAGAGAAGTGTATGTATCCGAATCTCTCATATGTCGGTGTGTATGCCAGCAATGAGTCTATCAATGAAATATGGGCACCTCGAGAAGTAACTCGGGGACTGCCTTGAAAATATTTGTTGTCTTCTGTATTTATTATTTATACGACGGCTGGCATAAGTTTTTCTACTTAGGCCAGATTAGTAGTGTGTGAGCACCAAGAACCCAACTCTTCGACTTGCTCCTGTCCAACAAGATTTGGCTTCATGGCAAGCAAGAGAACAAGTTTGGAATTGCGTAGCACATGAAAAACGACTAAGGAAAGGAACTTAATCAAGCCGACGTTTGTTTTTTGGACTAACCTTATGTTTACTTTCGATTTGTTATGCTGAATTATTTTGAGCTAATCCTAAAGTTTCCAAGTACTGTTAAGACAATTTTTGAAGCTCATACTTGTAAGTCATAAAACC
This sequence comes from Avena sativa, assembly GCA_916181665.1. Lineage (NCBI taxonomy): Eukaryota > Viridiplantae > Streptophyta > Magnoliopsida > Poales > Poaceae > Avena > Avena sativa. Next base: position 576,276,772 of record OV702287.1, read on the forward strand.
AAACCAAGGTAGACACGAGCAGAGCCAAGAGATTTGATGAACAAGAAAATGAAACTCGGGCACTACGCCCAAGTCAATCCAGCATAAAAACTTAGTAGCAAAATATCACTTGTGTGCTTGATACAATTGCACCTGACATACTAGGGATCTAATGAAATTTAAAGTGTTTATAATCAAGGAGCATTAGGAGGAGGTAATTCGGTGCCAGCAGGCGTAGCCCCAGCCTCGGCTTCAGATTCATCGACGTCTTCCTCGACGTCTGAGGCTTCGTCCTCTTCGTCCTCATCCGAATCATCTTTAGCGAATTCAGCATTTTCATCGTCGGCGGCATCTAGGAAGCTCGGTCCCTCGTTCCATTGGTGAATGGGGGCGTATTGGATGAAGCTATGAGCGCAAGCCTTGCGCCGAGGTACCCAATCCGGGTCAGTAGACGACCTTGATCCGGTGCACATGCGCTCAAGGAGTTTGAGGTCAATCTTCTCGTACCACGTAAGCACGTAGTGAAGAACGATCTCAGCTCCGGCGCGTCCAGCGGATTCTCTCCAGAGATCGAGCTGAGTCTCGCATCCCATAAGCCTGGCAAAAAGAGCAGGGGCACCCTCTGGAGTATCTTCTCCAGGCCAAAAGGCATTGAAGATCCGGACTGCTACATCCAAGACGTCCTTGTCGTAGTCTTCACAATCTCGACACGAGAGGACAAGCTGACCAGCAAGTCTTCCATGTCATATGGAATTTCTCCAGCGTTAGGGGCAATTGGGGTACCCCTCTTCTGGCGGAACTTGGCAACAGCGATAGTTGCAACAGCATTGCCCTCTGGAAATTTGTCTGAAAACGAGACAGTTGAAATAAGTGAGAAGGGTTGACCCGGAGAGATTCATGACAACTAAAGAGAAAAGGAACTTACGAGAAATGTGGCTGTGGATCCGGGTTAGCTCCTTGGTACACTTGTCACGCCTCTCCCAGAGTTGAACAAGCTCAGCATTCGCCGACTTAGGTTTAGAGTCGGCCTCCTTCAGCAATTCTTGGTCCTTGGCAATCTGGAGGTTGAGGCGCTCGCGCTCTTCAGTAAAGTCCTGGCCAGCTTTTTGAAGTTCAGATTGATTTTGCACTTAGAACATCTTCATGTCTGCCTTGAGCTTGGCAATTTCATCATCTTTGGTTCGGAGGACAGCGATCTCATCATCTTTCTTCTTGAGTTCAGCTTGATGCTGCCCTGCTTGTTCGAGAAAATGTAGGATCATATCAGGCACGGGCACACTATCTTCAAGAGAGGCTGAAATAGTTTGTTGACTCGGCAAAGCCGAGGTATGAATGTTTGCCGAGCCAATGAGAAAAGGAGATAGAGAGCATAGCAAGGTTGAGCAAGAATAACTTACCCTTTATCTGGTCCAGGTTTTTCCTCATGATTGTATTCTCAGGCTCCACCCCAGCTACGAAATCCGAATGATGGATTAGTTCGGCAGAAAAAGATGAAGAAAAGCAGAAAAATGCCAAGGAAGAAACTTACCCCTTTTATCGTGTTCGGCGATAAGCATAGTATGTTTCGCACGCAACATTTTGTGAGTATCCAGGAGACGCTGAAAATCAGCACTCCGGCGATTGGTGGTCGCCAGAAAAAAGTACAAAAAGATAGCTTAGTCTTGTGCATATTCGGAGTGTACAAGATCCAGGCCAAGTGGAACTTAACCCGGCTCTAGGTGTGTGCATATTCGATGTGTACAAAATCCGCGCCAAGTGGAACTTAACCCGACTCTAGGTGTGTGCATATTCGAAGTGTACAAAATCCAGGCCAAGTGGAACTTTACCCGGATCTAGGTGTGTGCATATTTGAAGTGTACAAAATCCGGGCCAAGTGGAACTTAACCTGGCTCTAGGTGTGTGCATATTCGAAGTGTACAAAATCCGGGCCAAGTGGAACCTAACCCGGCTCTAGGTGTGTGCATATTCGAAGTGTACAAAATCCGGGCCAAGTGGAACTTAACCCGGCTCTAGGTGTGTGCATATTAGAAGTGTACAAAATCCGGGCCAAGTGGAACTTAACCCGGCTTTGGTGTGTGCATATTGAAGTGTACAAAATCCGGGCCAAGTGGAACTTAACCCGGCTCTAGGTGTGTGCATATTCGAAGTTATTAAGGAGTTACGTTAGTTCTCTAAGGAGCATCCGGCCGAGTAACAAGTTACTCCCCCGATGGCTCGGGTACTAATGGCTATATCAATAATGTCTACTACATGTTAAGGAAAAGACGAAGTAACGTACCTCCATCATCCAACCCGCAAGATTAATTGCCTTGGCAGCAGTATTCATATGCGCAGCAAATTCTGCGGGACCGAACTTCTCGGGGAGATCGTCATTGTGACGAACTCCGCCTTGTTCCAGTTGTTCACAAACTCGATCAAGGTCGGAGGGTATCGCTTGCCGATGAGCATGCGCTTCCTGTCTCTCAACCTGGGCAGCGGCGGGGCTAGTGTGCAAAACAAGTTGCGTATCAGCTGGCTCGGCAGGGGCGTCCTTCGGAGGTGGAGTCTTCTTCAAAAGCATGGACGCAAGTGTGCACTGTCTAGCCTCGATTGACGCTGCCCTGGTGGCGTCAGGAGCCTTTTTTCCCTTGGGCTGCTGCTGAGAGGTTGAAGTTGCTGCAGCCGGTTTGCCCTTGGGAGCTTCCTTGGTGCTAGGTTTGGTACTGCTGGTATCTTCTCGCCGAGCCTTGGAGGACTCGGACGAGGCAGAAGGACTTGGTGCTGCTGCTGTTGCTGCTGGTGCTGGAGTTGGCGCTGGTGCTGGTGCTGATTTCTGCTTCGGGGGAGGTGTTGAGGGAACCTCGGTGGTAGCTGGTTGCGGCGGAGCCGAAGCAGTGGTTGCTGCTGCCTCGACAGAACCGCTTCCCCCCGCTCCGAGGTTACCCTCCTCTTGACGAGGTGGGCTAGAACCCGGAGCAGCCGTTGAACCCTCCAGAATGGGGCTCAACGGGCGTGAGTCGTCGCCACGAGGGGGAGAAGGGCTATGTCGGAGCAGAGAAGCAATACCGGATCCGCTCTGGGGAACCTCCACCGCGGCCCAGCCGAATCAAATAATGTATGATGAGAAAGTATAACAAAAGAAGAACAAGTGAATAGCAAAGGGAGAAACGACTTACTCATCCGAAGTTAGGGGCTCTTCCGGCTTGCGAGCTCTCCGGGCCACAGCCTTAGTCGTGGCCTTGGTGGTAGCTTTGTCCGTGGACTTCTTTCACCTGTTAGCTGGCTGAGAAGGTCGGAGGAAGAAGCAGATGTGGCCCCCCTCTTCTTCGGTGCGACCATGACAGGCTCACCCATGGCAAGGGAAGGATGTTCATGGATGTGCCCACCGGGGTTAGCTGGTGTCGGAAAAGCATAAGAAAGGGGGACAGCGTCAAATGCCTCCATCACCTCAATTTCTGAATCATCTTCATCGTCGGGCCAATCTCTAATGGAAGAGAGTTTACCCGTGGGTCGCTTTGTTGCGTCCGCCATCGGCAGGAACATCTCCTGATCTGGGTCCTCCACATCCGAGGTGTCTGGATCAGGTGCCCATTTGAGAGAAGGCTCGGTGCCATCCTCAATGGTTTGCTGAAGAAACATCTAAGAGAGAGAAAAGAAAAAGGGATTAAACCTACAACAGAAACCGACACGTGATACAATTGGGAGAAAGTTTGGGGCACGAGACTTACCGCGGCGGGAAGCCTATCTCGGCAGAAGTGTTCAATCCCCCATGTCCACTCAGAAGAAAAATCCTTCTAGGTGGTGAAGAGGGCCTTGACCCGGCGGTAGATCTCGGTGTTATTTAACTCGAACGAGGAGGTCCGGTTGGGGTCGTGGCCCTAGCTCATGTGACAGAGTTTGTGTGTGCGTCTCTGAAGGGGGGAGATCCGGTTGCGGACGAACGTGATCATGGCGTCCTCATTGCGCAATCCGAGATTCTTCAGCTCCTAGAACGTCTTGTTGACTTGGTTCGCCAGGACAGTGGGCTTCTTGGGGACCTTGTCCCACAGATCCGGGTTAGGAGGACCAGGAGCGTAAGGACGCAGCCAGATCAGATCCTTGGTTGTGTTGTTCCGGACATAGAAGAAGGTTCGGGCGCAGCCCTTGCACAAGTCAAGCCCCGTAACTCGGGGAAAGATAGACTGTCTCCGGGGGGAGATGGAAGCTGCGCTGAACTGCGTGAGCTGTTTGTCCTCCGGGTCATGTTCTATGTTCAGAATCACGTTCCGGCGAAGGCCAAAGAACTGGATCCAGAGCTCCTTCGTGGGCCATAGTCCGACGTAGCCCTCGATGGTGGAAGCGAAGGTAGAGAGAGACGTGATGGCGTTAGCCAGAAGATGGTGCGGCTGAAGCTCATACGTATTGAGCCAAACGTGGAAAAAATCACTAACTAGGAGACCAAATCCGCGTTGGAAGTGAGAAAGAAACACCACATACTCACCCGGATTGGGTGAGGGGGCAATATTGGAGGCAGCGAGGCGTGCGGCGACACCCTCCGGGATGCGCCTAGTGCGATACAGACAGTCCAGGTCATCCTGGCAAACCCAGGATCCAGCCCACTCGCCGCGGTCGGCGTTCGCCGCGTCTTCCTCCATCTCCTGCTCTGCGACGGCGAGCTCCTCCTCTGTCATCTCGAGATCACTGCCCTCACTAGCGCTAGCGGCGGTGGGTGACAGTTGCCTGGATAGGCAAGGACCCGTGGCGGAAGAGATGCGGGGAGATGGCGGCGACGCTGGTGCGTGTGGAAGAAGTGCGGCGGCGGCGCTGCTACTCAGATGCGGTGGCGGCGGCGCTGTCGCTGGAAAGGAAGAAGAAGAAGCAGAGGCAGAGGGGCGCGGAAGTGGGGAAAGAACCCAAGGGGCGCACCCCTCCCCTATTTCACCACTCCCTTGAGGGGTAGTGGGATCGTGTTGTGCTGGCGGGCCACACGGTGTGGTCGTGTACAACCCAGATCAACCAATCAGCAGCGAGCCACAGGGCGCAGGAAATCCCATGATGTGACGTTATGATGCGGTTAACGAGGAGGCAGGCACGATGTGACGTGTGCTACAGTAGTAACTGGCGCATGCCCTTAAAATGAGGCAAACGTGATGATTAACCTCCACGTGGGGAAGCGTACAAGAGAAGGAAGACTGATCCGGATGAGTATGAGGTGACCCGGCCAGCGAGTAAAAACTCGGAATGTGCCAAGGGCAAGTAAACCTATGAAAATCCGGATTATGAGGTAACTCGAAAATAAAACCAGAGGCTCGATAAAATTGAACCTGCTGTGGCCTTAGCAGCTCAGGCAGCTAAGACCGCACCAGCTTCGGGGACTAACGTTGGGGGGATACCCCCGGGTAGGGTCACGCCGGAGTATAAAGGCCGAGTTAGCCAAGGTACGGCAAGGTCAAAGCAGATACTGGCCGAGTCACCTCAAGGCAGGCCGAATCACGGGGTAACTCGGACCAGGGGATGTCCACCTAACTGGGTCTCAGCCGACTTATATCGTAAGTCGGTGGGATGTATTTAACTTGTATGCAGGAACAGGTATGGCCGGATCAACTAGGTACGATCCGGGTTATAGCAAGCTTACAAGAGAAGGAAGGTATCTCGCTGGTCAAAGGGTGACCACTGTACGCAGAGCGTGAGCGAAGCAGGCAGAGGCCAGGACCACCGAGGCGTGGCCGACAAAGGTGACGAAGCCTATGTCGGATGACGCGGGCGCCGCAGAGGCTCACGTAGACTCTACATGGATGACGCTGGGTTAAAATAACCCAGTCGGCTTACTATTTTGGGAAGAGGCATATTCCTTGGAATATGCCTCCACGTATGCCCTAATTGGAGACCTAGCCACCCCTATATAAGGAGGGCTAGGGCCTCTGTAGAAAGGGTTGAGTTTTGACTGGGTTGGTCTGAGATAGATTGAGCTTTAGAGAATCATGTGTGTTCCTGAGGGCTAGCTAGTAGTGAGAGTAAGAGAGTTCCTTCTTCCTCCTCTCCCCAATACAGCTCAAGGAGCACTTGTAATCTCTGGAAGTGAATCAAATACAAAGCTATAGCGTGTGGAATCACCACTCTAGCCCTCCCTGGATTCCCCTAGTGCATTTAGTCCCCACCTTTAGCCTATCCATGGCATCTGCCATGACACCACCACGACAATATTCAAGTTCATCTGTTTATGGAGTTAAAGTTCCGATGGCATACTCTAGTTTTGCATGGATAGAGGGGTACCCCCAAAAGATATAAGGGTTATCATGTCCGCTAGATCACAGAGGATCAACGGTTGGTGGGCACGATCCGTGTGACAACTGTTTCGACCAATCAGAGTGTAGCAGTGAAGATGAGCATAGGTGCGAGAGATGGATACATAGATAGGGGAAAACCGAGTAGCACTTAAGAACCAAGGGCAAAACTAAGTAGAACTTAAACCAAGGGCAAGAGTAACAAAGGGATTCAAATAGAAAATAGAAAATGTTTTAAAAATGGAACCAAATCGCAAGTGTTACGCTCGAGGGCAAAACTGAGTACCACTGAATCGCCAGGGTGAGACACGAGGGAAAAAACACAACTCACGGTACACGTGTGCGGTGCACGGGGCAGTAGTGGACACGTGTGGTCGTGCACGATGTAGTGGCGTACGCGGTGCATGGTAGTGCAACGAAACGTCGCTTACCTTCTCCTTTAATAGAGGCCTCCCCACTCCCACTCATCACGCACTCGCTCACTCAACCGTCTACACTACCCCGTCACCTTCTACAAACGCCCAACAAAACTCCAACCACGCCGGCGATGGATTAGAACAGCGCGGTGGCCATCGGCGCCTCCAAGGCCACTGGCGAGGAGCCCCCGTCCCCGTACAGACCCCCGTCCCCATCCCCGCATCCGCCGTAGCCACCGGCGAGGAGGCCCCCGCCGGTCTCGGACAGATCCCGCTCGGTTGGGACCCCTACGAGGAGGTTGTCTATGCAAGGCCGGAGAACCCCTATGACACCAGCATCGCCGACCCATGGTCGGAGGTAACCAGGGTTTTCTCCCCTTCCCTTGTTCTTCCCCCGTTCCCATCGTTGGATGCTAGATCGTATGTTATTAGGGCTCGACTATTCGTATTTTTACAGTAGCTAATCCTCTTGTGTTAGATCTCGATTTTCGATGAATCCCGTTGTTCGAAGTTGGGATTAGTATTCGATTTGGTTTGAGATTTGGGGAATAATCTGGAGATCTCATTCGATTAATTTATGCAAAAAATCAATCCCGATAATCATAGTATCTCAATCATGTCCTTATTTCACTCTACTGTTTTTTTCCAACAGGAGAATAGCAGTGACCTCCGCAGTGACGATGAGTCCAAGGACACCAAGACTCGTCATGTGCTAAGGAGGCTAAAGTCCGGCCAGTACAACAACTTCTTCGGCGGTGACGTGTACATGTGCCCCTTCTGCCCCACCAGGAGGCTCCGTGCCCCTCCCTCGTGAAGCATGCCGAGGACGTTAGGACCTGTGACGAGTGCGTGACGGTCCACGGCTTCATGGCCAAGCACCAGGCGCTCGGTCTTCACCTCCGCAACCTCCAGAAGGTGGCTTTCGAGGAGGGTCGCATGCTCCCGATCAGACCCAAGGCAACCAAGGTCAAGGGGCTGGGCAGCAAGAAGTGGAGGAGGCGCTAGAGGGAGGAGGCGGATGCCCTCCTGGCAGAGGCCACGAGGGGCCACTGATCAGCTGTTGCTGCTGTAAAGCAGCTTCTTTTGTCTTGTCTGTGTTGAACCTGTCAGCTGTTGCTGCTGCTGAGAAGCCTAATTGTCGAACCTCGTTAAGTACCGTACCATATAACCTATATTAGCTGCTTTATCTACATCTGCTCTCTTTACTGAATTTATTTATGGTGGTGGTTTGTTTTGCTACTCTAGATTTGTTACCAGATTGGGGAAAACCGAGGGCAAAAGGAACAATGAATGAAGAGAGAAGCTTCTCTAGATTCCCTACCTTTTTGGGCAAAAAAACACAACTATTAGCGAGAGAGGGAAAAAGGCGCTCTTAATAAGGCCAAATAACAAAAAAAAACTTCCAATTTAGGCGTCAGGGCGCACGTAACGGTCAAGCCTTTGTCTAGATGGCACCCCCCTCTGAGAGCATGTGAGCGCTTCGGAATATCGGGAGGGCAAAAGTGAGGACAAATGAAACACAATGTTGCTATAGCTAAATCTGACAAAAAGCTAAATTTGGCTTTACCATGCAATTTTGCTAGAGATCCACAATGTAGCTATTCTAAATCCCTAAACTATGTGGTGAGTTGAAACCTAATGCTTTTCCACCGACATGTGTGTTGTAGAGTTGCTTGATCATGCATGCTTCATCGCTACCACCGCAACATATCACTCCACCGCCACGCCTAGTCCCAGCCACCGCTACCAACACTAGGCCACCGCCGCCAAATTAGCTGCCGCCATGGACGCAGAGTACGGCATGTTCGGCGACAGGAGCGACTTCACCGACGAGTACACCGTCACTGCCCATGGCACCACCAAGCTGACGGTCGTCCACAAAAATGCGTCAGCGGAGGTCGCCAAGGTCATCGCAATGTATGAGCGGTGGCTATAGGAGCCGATGGACAGGTACAAGATCGTCGGCCTTGACCTCGAGTATACCAGAGAAAGGAAGAGGACGGCGGTTTTGCAGCTGTCCATGCGCAACCACTGCCTCCTATACCACGCATGTAGGGCCAAATATGTATGCACGGAGATTCGTGAGTTCCTAAATAGGAGGGAGATCTATCAACAACCAGATTTTTAATCCCAGATGCCCGTTGTGCCATACCTCGCAATCCCAGGATTACCATTTTTGGGAGACATAACGGATTGGATATCACAGTACATCATCCATTACAAACCATACATAAGGTTTTACACAAATAAGGATCTCATGATCCAGTCTTTAATACAATAAACAGCGGAAATAAACGATAGCGTAGCGGTGGGGTCCATCTTCAAGGGCACAGGCAATGGTGACGAAGGCAGATAGTCCTAGTTATCATAGCCGTCCTCCTGACCATCATCTTGATAATCTCCTTCATAGTATGGCCATGAGAATAGCCAGGGACAAAATCCATGAGTACTCTTTAAGTACTCGCAAACTACTACTAGCAAGGGTTATAATTCTAAGTTCAAGTGCTGAATTTAAAGAATAACTATCAAGTTAAGTTTGAAACCTAAGTTGAGTTCTAAAGCAAGAAAAGATAAAGTAAAGTTCTAGAATGACTTAAGTGGGGAAGCTAATTTCATTAACACAACCCGGTTGTGGTCAAGTTAAAGGTCATCATTCATTTCAAGTTATTTAGAAAACATCTGACAACGAAACAGTATGGCCATTCCAATTGTCCATAACCGCGGACGGGGCTATTCGAATGGTTTGACACTCTGCAGAGGTGGTACACTTTCACCACAAGATTCGATACATCTGTCAGGGATAACCCTAAATCATCATACTTAGTATGCAGATAATCAAACATAACCTTCCCTTTACACACCCTAGTATAAGCACCTCTCCTATGAGCATGGCCTCCCAACCATGACCATCAGTCATCTTGGGCACTGCATAGGTGGACATCATTGAGAGGTAGCCTCAGCTCAAACCTCTCCCGTGAGGGAACCAATACTAATGCATATAAATTTCCAGCTAAGCCTTATACAATTCAGGTAATGTGGTTGTACGGTAAATTTGGAATGGTATCGCATCCGAATCCAACCATCAGTTTTATAAAAGGGTTAAGGCTCATGCCTCATCATTTTCATCATCATAAACCAATTGTGTTTCTCAACACATGTCAAAACATCTCAATAGAATGACTCATCATTCCAAAGTTTTCATAACTCATTTTCACCAAGTGTGCCCATCTAAAGTGACTCAAGTTTTTGAGCTATTCTAAAATACTAAGTTAAGAGTGTTCACTAAGGTGGAAAGATGAGATCAATCTCATGCCATAGAATGACATCTAAAGGTTTCTAAGTAGGTCAAGTTTTATACTCTTTATGCTACCTTCAAAATTAATTAAAGAACTTTGTGGAAACTAAAGGGAGGTAAAACTTGTCAATAAGTCTTGGGGTACTAATAGTTAAAGGGGTGTGATCAAAGCACGCTTAAGGCATCTTTACTAAACCATCTAGTTTTATTCTAGCTTGCTACAATAGCTTACTAAAGCATGTTTGCAAGGGTTAGCTTGCCACTAATACCTTGCTAAAGCATGTTTGCAAGGGTTAGCTTGCCACTGATAGCTTGCCTTGGTTGGTGCAGTGGTTGAAGTTTTCTTCTTCTTCTTCTTCTTGGTAGAACTCCTCCTCCTCGAAGGCTTGGTCGGTACTATCGTCTAGAAATACACAGGGAGTGCACAATCACCAAACAATACTTAACTAGGCTAAGTAGTATTATAAACCACACAATTGATGATCTATTATCATCCCAGACATCACAAGTTTAATTCAATAGTTTCAACCTTTTTATTTTGGAAAAGTAATTTCTACTCATTGAAATATTTAATAAAATTTAATATTCACCACCAAAATATGGGATCATGTGGACACATGTCCTCACCACATATTCTAACATGTGGGAATGAGATTTAAAGGTTGGATCAATATTACTTTGGTTTGAGTTCATTATTTAATGATTTAAAGTGACTAGAAATGCCTATATAGCATTAGTTTGGTACTAGTCCAAAGTCACTGCCTGTAAACCTTAATATTATTACATATTTGGATAGATATGATGAAATGTGATTTTTTGAGAGTTGGAATCAACTCAAAAGCTAACTTGGTTGATTTTATAAAAATGTTACAAGTTGCAAAAGCTTTTGTTTTGTTATTTTTACTAGGAGAGATCTATAACTCTAATTGCATTAAATCCAACGGGCTTGGATAGATTATGTCAATACCTTTCAGACAAAATTGGTTTCATGCAATTTGGATTTCGAAAAGTCTCTGAATTGAATTTTGAAACACTGGATAGAAACTATATTCTAACTAAAAAGAAAAATCCCGATTTGAATCTACGGGCTTGCACGGGAAAGGAAATGGGCCGGCCCAGTGGTGCTACGCGGCATGGGGCTCAGCTGATAGGGGGTCCTACTTGTCAGCGGCACTTAAAACGCGAAACGGTACGCGCGCTATGGGTCGTGCGATTAGAGGCTAGATCTATGGCTCAGGGTCGTCGTCGATGACGGACAGGTCGCCGACGAGCTCTAACCCTAGCGGCTCGGTGGGGGTCTACTGGGGGCGTACCAGGGCTCCAGCAGGGTCAGCGATGCGGGTGAACAAAGTGGAAGACGACGGCGAGGCGATGCATGGTCGTGGCGGAGCTTGGGGTGGCCGGAATCAACGGCACCCTTCTTCTCCAGAGGCGGCGGCTCCGGCTCCAATTCCGGCGAGCTGCTGCTCCACTTGTTCCGGCGAGAGGTGGGTGAGGTTCAGAGAGGTGAGGGGAGCGGAATGGTGTGAGTCTTTGGTGCTGGGGAGGGCTCCTTTTATAGGCTCGACGGTGAGACCGAGCGGGATGGGCGGTCGACGGTGGCGACATGGCTACGATGAGCTAGAGGCATTTCTGGGGATGGTGATCGACAGGCGGTTCCCTGGCGGTGCTCTAGGATTTAAATGCGGCCGTAGGGCGGTGGCATGCGGTCGGGGCGAGGTGGCGTTCTAAGAGGCCGAGGCGGCTGGGTCCACGGCGAGCGGTGGCTGTGGGGCTTTGGGCGGCGAACGGAGGTGTCTGGGGTGTTCTCCAGGTCGAGGCGGAGCGGCGGGCGCGGGCTGCGGTCGAGCAGCGGCTTGTGCACGCGGGGACAGTGCATGCTCTGCGGGCGGCGTCGGCATGGTCGACAGGCTCGGGGCGCGGCGGTTCCTGGTCGTTCTGGTCGCTGTCCTTGGGCTGGGACTGGTTGGGGGTGGAGGTGGACCACGGGCTATATCCAGGACACGGTGGCTGTGGCGTGCTGTCGCCGGTGGGGTGCCCAAGTGGGGGCTCGGCCTTAATGGCCATGACCATTTGGTCTTGGCACAGTGGGTGGCTGGGCTAGAGAGGGGTTAGGGGGTGTAGTGGAGAGATTTTGGTGGCAAGTTGGGGAACAAGTTTGGCCAGAACACTATTTAAAAGAGTGAAATTTGCTTAGTTTGAAATCTGCCTTCCAAGTGTTTGATAAAATGGCCGCAAGAGAAAAAGTTTTGAATTTTGAGTTCAAAATTTTTGGGTGATCTCCACTAGTGCTAGGCAGTCTCTGGTTGCAAGGGTTTTGAAAATGGAGCTAAAATAGGTGGTTTTTGAAATAGGGGTGATCTATGCATATGCATTAGATTCAATTTTAAACTGTCATTTAAAATAGTTTACAGAATGCTTTTAGTAGATCAAAAGGTGGGCCTTGGTACCTCATTATGTGTACTAGCAAGGGGTGCAAAGATTAAGAAATGAGTACTAGGAATAGCCAAAGTAGGCATGAGAGTTAAATTTGTCAAAATGACCATTCCTTTATTTTAATTCTTTTTTATTTGATTTTCTCTAGGAAAAGTTTGGGAATGATGTAGATGATGTTTAAATCACCTAGGAACATTTTACAAGCATTGGATCAATCAATCATGGTAATTCAAACAACTCCTATTTTAAATGCACACATATATGAATGCTTTTATTTTAAATTTGGAAAAGTTTTTGTTAACCCCAAATTTGGATGATTTGATCTTGATAAGCTTGGATTGAGTTTTGGGATGTTACAATATCTACTTCGCCAACGTCGACATGAAGAACGACACTCCGAAGCTAGAGCGGGATCTCCTCGTTCATGTCGTCAATCACGTCGATCTCCAACGTTTGTGGAGGTACCCGGATGGCGGTATGGGGAAAGCCGGCATGGCTAGGCTCACTGCCGACATCATCGACCGCGAGTACACCGGCATGAAAGTCGAGTTCTCGAACCACCTACATGAGCGATGGGAGTGGAGGCACCTGGATTATGATGCGATCAAGTACGCAGCCAGGGACGCGTATGTCTGCTACGAGATGCACAACAAGATCTGGCGGGTGGTTGAGTGTGCTGTTTACCACTACTAGTTTCACATTTCATTCCTAGTTTTATCTCGCCTATATTTTATCTCGGCCGTAGTATTTTCTAAGCATTCTGTGTAAGAACCAAGCTCGTATGATCCCTGTGCTAACCTGTATGAATTACATTTCCCCCTTTTTTATGCTCAACATCCATTCTTACAAATTATGTATGTGCCATTTGCATGAGGCAGAATCCAGGACTGACATGCATAAGGTGTGGTACAGTCATAAGTCATAACCAAACCCAGATTATAGTTCGACAAAGGTAATACATAGCAGTTCATAATTGCTCCCATAGTGTACTTCTGAAATAACATGTTTTCATAAACATAACAAGCCCCGTTCAAACACAACAATCATGCACTAAAATTCTACATCCAGCCTGTTGGAGAAAGCAACCGATCCCAGGATGCCTTCGGTTGCTTGCCCTGGCTTGTATATTCCTCTACACTCCGGCATCTGGGCAAACAACTTGCCTTGGTGGTGGTTCAATGATGCGATGCCTAGAATGAGATTTTACAATCTGGCTGTACAGCTCGTGGCTAACATACCCGTCAATTCCAGCCTTTAGATTAGGTTCAGAAACCGGCTTATCCTCCCACTAATCATGTCCTAAACACCTCCACGAACATCTCGGCAATTTGCCCTTCATGTCAGCATACCACGGGTCGATGAGTTCGGAGGCAAGAGCGGCCATCCTGGTCTTGCCTCCCCTCGTCCCTAGGATCCAGTAGATTTCCTGGATGTCCACTCTGCACTCCTTTGGGATTCTAATGTTCACAGTCGGGCTTTCAAGCAGTTTAGTGTCATTCGTGATGTCAACACTAGTAAATGTTATGTGCTGGTTCACGAGAAAGTCATGAAACAGATCCCTAATGCTTTTGCCCCACCTACATGAAAATAAATTCAGACAAATAATATAGCAATAACTTTTGCAAACAGATGGTTCAGGAACAAAAAGACAACCAAGTACATCTACCAGATCCCGTCAGCCCCCTTCTCGCAAAAAGGCTGGTATACGAGGATGTGCCCGTTCATGGAGAGTTGCACCACGGCGATCCTATGGTGATCGCGGTTGTACTCGAGGTGAAGACCTACGAACCTGTTTTCTTCGAACCGCAGCCAACTCGTGCAATTATTCAGAGTGTTCCTCACCGTCCGAGGTTCGGTGGTGTAGAAAACATCGATCTTCTTCCCGCCCTGTACTTCTATGTCGAATTGCGCAGTTGCTTTCCTGCCGTTGTTTCGGCGTCTAGAGAGTCCATGACTACATGCAAGAGGGAAAGGATACGGAGGAAGAGGGTGATGCGGTGGTGGAGGAAATGGATGAGGCCATGGAGGATAAAGACGATGAGGACGTGGAGGAGGAAATGAGATGGAGAAGTGAAAGATTGGAACCACCCTTAACAATATTTAGAATGGTGCAGGACCGTTCGTAGTAGGATGAAGGTGGAGAAAAATGGTGGTTTTACACGTCGATGCTAGCGCTTCCTAAAATTTGTTCTACGCCACTTACATGCGGTGGAATCGAGGTCTGCCATGCACGATCCAAGTCAAACGTAGTCACATTTGCGCGTGTCGACCTTCACTCACTGACAGGCGGGCCGCACATATCTCACTCTTATGATTTATTTTTTCACTTCCTCTAGATGGTTCCGGTGCGGGCCCCCAATAATTACACCCCCCCTCCTTGTCTTCCACGCGGATGCGAACCGGCGGTGGCGGCGGTTCCTCTCCGAGTCACTCCTTACTCGAACAACTGCCCCCGTCCACGATTCCATCCCCTCTCAAATCCATCCACATCCGTATCACAACAAATCCATTAATCTACCAGATTCTAGACTCCATTTGCTGCTATGGGTAGAGCTTGGGGTAGAAGCAGGCTGAAGTGAAAGGCATGCGACGACGACACGGATGGCCAGGGCGACCGCCACCGCGAGGATTGGGGATGGCTGAACCTCAGCACCGTGAATGTGCATAGGATCACCACGGGGTTGGACAACATATCTGCTGGCCGCCTCGCTCGCTACTTCCCTGACTACCGCTTCGCGATGCGGGACATGGACGAACAACCGTTCGGCACGCCAGGACTTCTTGCTTATTGGTTCAGTCATATCGTTGATTCATATGTGTCGAACATGTTGTGTGCACGCGTGGTTTGAATAAATTGAACCATTTAAGACTATTCTGTACATCGGAAGCTCTGCTCATACCTGATATTCTGGTATTTTCGTAGTGACACAATCTTACTTTAGGTGATAGACAAGTTGTCAATTTCCATTTGCAATGGAATGCCTGCTAGGTGATATTCTATTTCCTAAAATAAAAACAAACAGATTAGATGATTTAAGGCTGTTATGAGCTTTTTATGATCATCGTCAGGAGTTTTTTCTCGGGGGCTCTGCTCCTACTCCATGTATTGGGTATCTTCGTAGTGACACAGGCAAAATTTAGGCGATATTTGAGGAGACAGTCATATTTATGCGATATTTTGTGTACTTTAATCTGAAGGTCCAGTTGTCAAATTATATTTGCAATGGAATCCATGCTAGGTGATTGTACCAACTGACAACAAACTCTGCAGAATATTCATGCAAAACTGATGATGCGGGATAAGTGGTCCAAATCAGTAGTGGTCAATATCAAGGAATAAGAAGAGACATAAATGGATGATGACCAGAACTGGGTGGGTGGCAACGGCGAGTGGCTGGTCCTTTTATCACAGGATGGGAGTACTTGGAATCTAAAAAATGGCTACAGATTATTGATACTTAAATTGCCATCTTTGGTGGGTGTCGGCATTACTGCATTCAACAACAGGTGGCTGCCGCCCATTTCTGAATTCGCTTACAGGTTCAACATGGCAGAACTTGAGCTCCTAAAGGTACAGCACCCACATAGACCGCGGGAGGGGCGTGGAAGACCTGGGAGTACGACCTCTTACCGGTGTTCGACAAGGCAATCACATTCATTAGATGGCCAGAAGACAAGGAATGGACAGTCTTGCGCGACGACTTCCAGTGGCCGGAGAAGTATGTCGACGCCGTCTTCACCTACAGCTACTCTTCGTACAAACCGCAACGCATTTATGCGGTCACTGAACCTAGCGGCGATGTGCGTGTTTGGGAGCCGTCCATTTGGGGTGAGTCATGGTGTCATATAGCATGTACAATCCCATTCAAGATTCTGCTTACTGACTGTAAGTAACACACAGGTATCCACGCAGCCCGCGCATCATTCCAGCTCTGTTCATCGAAGATGCAGTAGCAGATGCTGAACTTGGGACACAATGCTGGTTCCTGGCACCTCTCGGAGGCGACACGGAACAGGATGATGAACTCATGTGGATTCATATCAGGGGAGGACTAAACAACGTTGGTGATACAATAGAACATATGTGGACACAACTTTCTTCATACCCATCGCTGCGGTGTCACATTTTCTCGAGGTCCGTATGCCCATCCAATGACCCAGTAGAGCAAGTCTGGAGCAGAGTCGACAATCTGAAGAGACAACCGGTGTTTCTTGAGATCAACTACCCTTTCTTTCTCGGAGCCCCTAGAGCTATTGAACCTGTAATTGCTCAGGGAGCCCTGGATCCTGATGCTGCTGCTTCTGTTGGTGGTGGTGGTGTTGGTGGTGGTGGTGGAGCTGATGAAGAACTAGCTTCTCCTACTCCTGGTGAAGCTGGCGAAATACTTGGTGGTGCTGCTGCTGGTGAAGCTGATGAAATACTTGCTAATGCTGCTGCTCGTGAAGCTGACGAAATACCTGCTCAGGATACTGTTGGTGAAGCTGACGAAATACCTGCTGAGGCTACTACCGGAGTCCAGGAAGAACATGTTGGTGTTGTTACTGAGGTGCCAGCACTTCTAGTGTTTATAGCAGACTGTGTGTTTGCTACACACTCACGCGCCTATCATGTTGACACTCCAGATCCGACCTAGAGCCGAATCCATGTCGGGGGGAGGGGGCCTACAATTGGTTCATCAGTGGGGTCGTACAATTTGGTGGAGAATTACATATGGCCAAACACAGCATTCTGTTTCGTTCCGACGATACCACCAACTTCAGGGACCTAGTGCTCATACTGGCAGATCTGATGAACTATTTGTCTTTATCTTTATCATTAGTTACGCTTATTTGTGTAAAGACTAAGCTGTGTTTATTTGTGTAAGACTGAGTTAGGACTAACTCCATAATATTCAGTGAAGCCCAGCTTTTCTTTCCACGCCCATAATAACAGAATTGCAGCATAGAACATACAAAGGTAATGTGCATACTAGGAATTTTTACTCGGGATAACAGCCACTTCAAGTAAATGATATTTGGTGTACGCGTTTGAAAGCATCACTAGAATGTGCCACATATTGATGATTAATAACATGGATCTAGCTTTTCTGCGCATATTTGGATTGAATCGCTCATTGATTTGTTCACATATTTTTTGGCAATGGCTGATGAACTCCACTTTCTTGGTAACATGCTTCATCAGCGAGCACTTCTTGATGCAATGCAAAGTATAGAACATGGTCGTCATCGTCATTCCATTTAGGTTCTCTATGTTTCGTTATCATGGAGATACTAATTTCAAATGAAAATCTAGTAAACAACAAATGTGTACATTGTTAGAGTATGCTACGGCCACAATACGTACACGTTTTTCTACAATCATAAGAAGAAAACGTGATGCATTTTCACCTTGTTGGCATTGTGCCGAACTGGGTGGATGTGGCTTTGTGGTCTGGAGATTAAGGCGTCGTGGCTGGTGCATGTGCGACCACGGCAACGGCGAGCTCAGATTCTAGAGGAGGCCAACAGGACCGAGCATGGTTGGCATGGTGACAGATCTCAGTCGCGAATGAATTCCTGTCCCCGCACCATGCCAATGGTGTGGCCATGGTGAGGGCGAGCTGCGACTCGGGATGGGGAGGAGAGCCGGGCCGAGGAGGTTCGTCCAACTCCTAGCTCTGCGCCATGGCCGTGACCACAGATTGCCGCCCCGGAGGAAGAAGAAGACGCCTAAAGGATGCATGCGCCAACGCTGCAAGCCTACATGGCAACGATGATGGCAGCGACATAACGATGAAAGCTGACAGGGGGGCCCAACTTGATGGCCGTTAGCCTGATTTTTTGTATTGAAATGTAAAGTTGAATTCGTGCCGAAAAAGACCCTCTGAGTATTTGGCATGCCAACTGTAGTCATCGCGGTTGATTTCAGGGAACTCAGGTACCGCGTTGCTTGGGCGACCCAACTTTCGGGCCGCAAAATGATATTTTCCCTGTTGTGGGTATTATGTGGTTTGATAATGATTAGTGTATGTGTGATGTGACAATTGGGATATCCTAGATGCCCCACCCTAGGGGGATTCGCGGAGGGTTTTTTCACATTCTAGAACAAAACAACGACATAAAATATCATTTAGGTATCAATAAAAGGTGATCTAGCACAACAAATAAAGGCGCTTGTTGTGGGTATTGTGGGGTTTGGAAAAGGTTAGTGTATGTGGGCTGTCACAATTGGGAGATCCTAGATTCCCCACCCCTAGGTGGATGCGGGGAAGTGTGCCTGTTGTGGGTATTGTGGGGTTTTAGAAGGATTAGTGTATGTGTGTTGTGACAATTGGGAGATCCTAGATACCCCTAGGTGGATGCGGGGAGATTTTTTTCACGTTCCAGAATAAAACGGCAACATGAAATATCATTTAGGTAGCAATAAAGGGTGACCTAGCACAGCAAATAAGGGCCCCCGTTGTGGGTATTGTGTGGTTTGATAAGGATTAGTGTATGTGTGTTGTGACAATTGGGATATCCTAGATGCCCCATCCCTAGGTGGATGCGGGGAGGGTTTATTCACATTCTAGAACAAAACGGCGACATGAAATTTCACTCAGGTATCAATAAGATGTGATCTAGCATAAAAAATAAGCGTGAATGTTGTATATATTGTGGGGTTTGAGGACGATTAGTGTATGTGTGATGTGACAATTGGGAGATACTAGATGCCCCAACTCTAAGTGAATGCGGGAACGGTTTTTCCACATTCTAGAACAAAATGGTGACATGAAATATCAGTCAAGTATAAATAAAAAGTGATCTAGCATAGCAAATACGGGTGCCTATTGTGGGTATTGTGGGGTTTGAGAAGGGTTAGTGTATGTGTGATGTGATAATTGGGAGACACTAGATGTCCCACCCCTATGTGGATACCGGGAGGGTTATTCACATTCCAAAACAAAACGTCGACATAAAATATCATTCATAAAAGGTGATCTAGCACATCAAATGAAGGCGCCCGTTGTGTGTACTGTGGGGTTTGGGAAATATTATTGTATGTGTGGTGTCACAATTGGGAGATCCTAGATACCCCACCCATAGGTGGATAAGGGGGAGGTTTTTTCACATTCCAGAACAAAACGACGACATAAAATATCATTCAGAAATCAATAAAAGGTGATCTAGCATAGCAAATAAAGGCGCCTACTGTGGGTATTGAGGATGATTAGTGTATGTGTGATGTGACAATTGGGAGATCCTAGATACCCCACCCCTAGCTAGATGAGGGGAGGGTTTTTTCACAATCCAGAACAAAACAATGACATGAAATGTCAGCCAGGTATAAATAAATCGTGATCTAAAACAGCAAATAAGGGCACCCGCTGTGGGTATTCTGTGGTTTGAGAAGGGTTAGTGTATGTGTGATGTGACAATTGGGAGATCCTAGATACCCCACCCCTAGGTGGATGTGGGGAGAGTTTTTCACATTCTAGAACAAAACGACGACATGAAATATCATTTAGGTATCAATAAAAGGTGATCTAGCACAGCAAATAAGGGCGCCCGTTGTGGGTATTGTGTGGTTTGATAAGGATTAGTGTATGTGTGATGTGACAATTGGGAGATCCTAGATGCCCCACCCCTAGGTGGATGTGGGGAGGGGTTTTCAACATTCTAGAACAAAACGGCGACATGAAATATCACTTAGGTATCAATAAAAGGTGATCTAGGACAACAAATAAGCGTGTGTGATGTGACAATTGGGAGGGTTTGAGAAGGATTAGTTTATGTGTGATGTGACAATTGGGAGATCTTAGATGCCCCCACTCTAGGTGAATGTGAGGGAGGGTTTTTCCATATACCAGAACAAAATGGTGACATGAAATATAACTCAGGTATCAATAAAAGGTGATCTAGCACAACAAATATGTGTGCCTGTTGTGGGTATTGTGGGGTTTTAGAAGGATTAGTGTATGTGTGATGTGACAATTGGGAGATCCTAGATAGCCCACCCCTAGGTGGATGCGGGGAGATTTTTTTCATGTTCTAGAATAAAATGGCAACATGAAATATCATTTAGGTAGCAATAAAGGGTGATCTAGCACAGCAAATAAGGGCACCCGTTTTGGGTATTGTGTGGTTTGATAAGGATTAGTGTATGTGTGTTGTGACAATTGGGATATCCTAGATGCCCCATCCCTAGGTGGATCCGGGGAGGGTTTTTTCACATTCTAGAACAAAACAGTGACATGAAATTTCACTCAGGTATCAATAAAATGTGATCTAGCATAACAAATAAGCGTGAATGTTGTATGTATTGTGGGGTTTGAGAAGGATTAATGTATGTGTGATGTGACAATTGGGAGATACTAGATGCCCCAACTCTAGGTGAATGCGGGGAAGGTTTTTCCACATTCCAGAACATAATGGTGACATGAAATATCAGTCAGGTATAAATAAAAAGTGATCTAGCATAGCAAATAAGGGTGCATGTTGTGGGTATTGTGGGGTTTGAGAAGGGTTAGTGTATGTGTGATGTGATAATTCGGAGATACTAGATGTCCTACCCCTATGTGGATACAGGGAGGGTTATTCACATTCCAAAAAAAAACGACGACATAAAATATCATTTATAAAAGGTGATCTAGCACATCAAATGAAGGCAGCCGTTGTGTACTGTGGGGTTTGGGAAATATTATTGTATGTGTGATGTCACAATTGGAGATCCTAGATGCCCCACCCCTAGGTCGATGAGGTGGAGGTTTTTTCACATTCCAGAACAAAACGGCGACATAAAATATCATTCAGATATCAATAAAAGGTGATCTAGCACAGCAAATAAAGGCGCCTATTGTGGGTATTGAGGATGATTAGTGTATGTGCGATGTGACAATTGGGAGATCCTAGATACCCCACCTCTATCTAGATGAGGGGAGGGTTTTTTCACAATCCAGAACAACATGAAATGTCAGCATGGTATAAATAAATCATGATCTAAAACAACAAATTAGGGCACCCGTTGTGGGTATTGTGGGGTTTGAGAAGGGTTAGTGTATGTGTGATGTCACAATTGGGAGCTCCTAGATACCCCACCCCTAGGTGGATGTGGGGAGAGTTTTTTCACATTCTAGAACAAAACGACAACATGAAATATCATTTAGGTATCAATAAAAGGAGATCTAGCACATCAAATAAGGGCGCCCATTGTGGGTATTGTGTGGTTTGATAAGGATTAGTGTATGTGTGATGTGACAATTGGGAGATCCTAGATGCCCCACCCCTAGGTGGATGTGGGGACGGTTTTTCAACATTCTAGAACAAAACGGCGGCATGAAATATCACTTAGGTATCAATAAAAGGTGATCTAGCACAAAAAATAAGTGTGTGTGATGTGACAATTGGGAGGGTTTGAGAAGGATTAGTTTATGTGTGATGTGACAATTGGGAGATCTTAGATGCCCCCACTCTAGGTGAATGTGAGGGAGGGTTTTTCCACATACCAAAACAAAATGGTGACATGAAATATCACTCATGTATAAATAAAAGGTGATCTAGCACATCAAATAAGGGCGCCTGTTGTGGGTATTGTGGGGTTTGAGAAGGGTTAGTGTATGTGTGATGTGACAATTGGGAGATACTAGATGTCCTACCCCTAGGTGGATGTGGGGATGGTTTTTTGACATTCCAGAACAAAATGGCAACATGAAATATCATTCAGGTATCAATCAAAGGTGATCTAGCACAGCAAATAAGGATGCCTGTTGTGGGTATTGTGGGATTTGAGAAGGATTAGTGTATGTGTGATGTGACAATTGGGAGATCCTAGATACCCCACCCCTAGGTGGATGCGTGGAGTGTTTTTTCACATTCTAGAACAAAATGGCAACATGAAATATCACTCGGGCATCAACAAATTGTGATCTAGCATAAAAAATAAGCGTGCCCGTTGTGGATATTGTGGGGTTTGAGAAGGATTAGTGTATGTGTGATGTGACAATTGGGAGATCCTAGATACCACAACTCTAGGTGAATGCGGGGAAGGTTTTTCCACATTCCAGAACATAATGGTGACATGAAATATCAGTCAGGTATAAATAAAAAGTGATCTAGCATAGCAAATAAGGGCGCCTGTTGTGGGTATTGTGGGGTTTGAGAAGGGTTAGTGTATGTGTGATGTGACAATTGGGAGATCCTAGATACCCCAACCATAGCTATATGCGAGGAGGGGTTTTTCACATTCCAGAACAAAACGATAACATGAAATATCAGTAAATAAATCGTGATCTAAAACAGCAAATAAGGGCACCCGTTGTTGGTATTGTGGGGTTTGAGAAGGGTTAGTGTGTGTGTGATGTGAAAATTGGGAGATCCTAGATACCCCACCCCTAGCTGGATGCAGGGAGGGTTTTTTTTACATTCTAGAACAAAACGGTGATATGAAATATCAGTCATGTATAAATAAAATATGATCTAGAATAGCAAATAAGGGCGCCCGCTGTGGGTATTGTGGGGTTTGAGAAGCATTAGTGTATGTGTGATGTGACAATTGGGAGATCCTAGATACCCCACCCCTAGGTGGATGTGGGGAGAGTTTTTTCACATTCTAGAATAAAACGGCGACATGAAATATCACTTAGGTATCAATATAAGGTGATCTAGCACAACAAATAAGCATGTGTGATGTGACAATTGGGAGGGTTTGAGAAGGATTAGTTTATGTGTGATGTGACAATTGGGAGATCTTAGATGCCCCCACTCTAGGTGAATGCGAGGGAGGGTTTTCCACATACCAGAACAAAACGATGACATGAAATATCAGTCATGTGTAAATAAAAGGTGATCTAGCACATCAAATAAGGGCGCCTGTTGTGGGTATTGTGGGGTTTGAGAAGGGTTAGTGTATGTGTGATGTGACAATTGGGAGATACTAGATGTCCTACCCCTAGGTGGATGTGGGGAGGGTTTTTTTGACATTCGAGAACAAAACGGCAACATGAAATATCATTCAGGTATCAATAAAAGGTGATCTAGCACAGCAAACAAGGTTGCCTGTTGTGGGTATTGTGGGATTTGAGAAGTATTAGTGTATATGTGATGTGACAATTGGGAGATCCTAGATACCCCACCCCTAGCTAGATGAGGGGAGGGTTTTTTCACAATCCAGAACAAAACAATGACATGAAATGTCAGCCAGGTATAAATAAATCGTGATCTAAAACAGCAAATAAGGGCACCCGCTGTGGGTATTCTGTGGTTTGAGAAGGGTTAGTGTATGTGTGATGTGACAATTGGGAGATCCTAGATACCCCACCCCTAGGTGGATGTGGGGAGAGTTTTTCACATTCTAGAACAAAACGACGACATGAAATATCATTTAGGTATCAATAAAAGGTGATCTAGCACAGCAAATAAGGGCGCCCGTTGTGGGTATTGTGTGGTTTGATAAGGATTAGTGTATGTGTGATGTGACAATTGGGAGATCCTAGATGCCCCACCCCTAGGTGGATGTGGGGAGGGGTTTTCAACATTCTAGAACAAAACGGCGACATGAAATATCACTTAGGTATCAATAAAAGGTGATCTAGGACAACAAATAAGCGTGTGTGATGTGACAATTGGGAGGGTTTGAGAAGGATTAGTTTATGTGTGATGTGACAATTGGGAGATCTTAGATGCCCCCACTCTAGGTGAATGTGAGGGAGGGTTTTTCCATATACCAGAACAAAATGGTGACATGAAATATAACTCAGGTATCAATAAAAGGTGATCTAGCACAACAAATATGTGTGCCTGTTGTGGGTATTGTGGGGTTTTAGAAGGATTAGTGTATGTGTGATGTGACAATTGGGAGATCCTAGATAGCCCACCCCTAGGTGGATGCGGGGAGATTTTTTTCATGTTCTAGAATAAAATGGCAACATGAAATATCATTTAGGTAGCAATAAAGGGTGATCTAGCACAGCAAATAAGGGCACCCGTTTTGGGTATTGTGTGGTTTGATAAGGATTAGTGTATGTGTGTTGTGACAATTGGGATATCCTAGATGCCCCATCCCTAGGTGGATCCGGGGAGGGTTTTTTCACATTCTAGAACAAAACAGTGACATGAAATTTCACTCAGGTATCAATAAAATGTGATCTAGCATAACAAATAAGCGTGAATGTTGTATGTATTGTGGGGTTTGAGAAGGATTAATGTATGTGTGATGTGACAATTGGGAGATACTAGATGCCCCAACTCTAGGTGAATGCGGGGAAGGTTTTTCCACATTCCAGAACATAATGGTGACATGAAATATCAGTCAGGTATAAATAAAAAGTGATCTAGCATAGCAAATAAGGGTTCATGTTGTGGGTATTGTGGGGTTTGAGAAGGGTTAGTGTATGTGTGATGTGATAATTCGGAGATACTAGATGTCCTACCCCTATGTGGATACAGGGAGGGTTATTCACATTCCAAAAAAAAACGACGACATAAAATATCATTTATAAAAGGTGATCTAGCACATCAAATGAAGGCAGCCGTTGTGTACTGTGGGGTTTGGGAAATATTATTGTATGTGTGATGTCACAATTGGAGATCCTAGATGCCCCACCCCTAGGTCGATGAGGTGGAGGTTTTTTCACATTCCAGAACAAAACGGCGACATAAAATATCATTCAGATATCAATAAAAGGTGATCTAGCACAGCAAATAAAGGCGCCTATTGTGGGTATTGAGGATGATT
The DNA here is from genome assembly GCA_916181665.1 of Avena sativa. Classification (NCBI taxonomy): domain Eukaryota; kingdom Viridiplantae; phylum Streptophyta; class Magnoliopsida; order Poales; family Poaceae; genus Avena; species Avena sativa. The sequence continues at coordinate 576,301,831 of OV702287.1, forward strand.
AGTGTATGTGCGATGTGACAATTGGGAGATCCTAGATACCCCACCTCTAGCTAGATGAGGGGAGGGTTTTTTCACAATCCAGAACAACATGAAATGTCAGCATGGTATAAATAAATCATGATCTAAAACAACAAATTAGGGCACCCGTTGTGGGTATTGTGGGGTTTGAGAAGGGTTAGTGTATGTGTGATGTCACAATTGGGAGCTCCTAGATACCCCACCCCTAGGTGGATGTGGGGAGAGTTTTTTCACATTCTAGAACAAAACGACAACATGAAATATCATTTAGGTATCAATAAAAGGAGATCTAGCACAGCAAATAAGGGCGCCCGTTGTGGGTATTGTGTGGTTTGATAAGGATTAGTGTATGTGTGATGTGACAATTGGGAGATCCTAGATGCCCCACCCCTAGGTGGATGTGGGGACGGTTTTTCAACATTCTAGAACAAAACGGCGGCATGAAATATCACTTAGGTATCAATAAAAGGTGATCTAGCACAAAAAATAAGTGTGTGTGATGTGACAATTGGGAGGGTTTGAGAAGGATTAGTTTATGTGTGATGTGACAATTGGGAGATCTTAGATGCCCCCACTCTAGGTGAATGTGAGGGAGGGTTTTTCCACATACCAAAACAAAATGGTGACATGAAATATCACTCATGTATAAATAAAAGGTGATCTAGCACATCAAATAAGGGCGCCTGTTGTGGGTATTGTGGGGTTTGAGAAGGGTTAGTGTATGTGTGATGTGACAATTGGGAGATACTAGATGTCCTACACCTAGGTGGATGTGGGGATGGTTTTTTGACATTCCAGAACAAAATGGCAACATGAAATATCATTCAGGTATCAATAAAAGGTGATCTAGCACAGCAAATAAGGATGCCTGTTGTGGGTATTGTGGGATTTGAGAAGGATTAGTGTATGTGTGATGTGACAATTGGGAGATCCTAGATACCCCACCCCTAGGTGGATGCGTGGAGTGTTTTTTCACATTCTAGAACAAAATGGCAACATGAAATATCACTCGGGCATCAACAAATTCTGATCTAGCATAACAAATAAGCGTGCCCGTTGTGGATATTGTGGGGTTTGAGAAGGATTAGTGTATGTGTGATGTGACAATTGGGAGATCCTAGATACCACAACTCTAGGTGACTGCGGGGAAGGTTTTTCCACATTCCAGAACATAATGGTGACATGAAATCTCAGTCAGGTATAAATAAAAAGTGATCTAGCATAGCAAATAAGGGCGCCTGTTGTGGGTATTGTGGGGTTTGAGAAGGGTTAGTGTATGTGTGATGTGACAATTGGGAGATCCTAGATACCCCAACCATAGCTATATGCGGGGAGGGTTTTTTCACATTCCAGAACAAAACGATAACATGAAATATCAGTCATGTAAATAAATCGTGATCTAAAACAGCAAATAAGGGCACCCGTTGTTGGTATTGTGGGGTTTGAGAAGGGTTAGTGTATGTGTGATGTGAAAATTGGGAGATCCTAGATACCCCACCCCTAGCTGGATGCAGGGAGATTTTTTTTTACATTCTAGAACAAAACGGTGATATGAAATATCAGTCATGTATAAATAAAATATGATCTAGAATAGCAAATAAGGGCGCCCGCTGTGGGTATTGTGGGGTTTGAGAAGCATTAGTGTATGTGTGATGTGACAATAGTAAGATCCTAGATACCCCAACCCTAGGTGGATGTGGGGAGAGTTTTTTCACATTCTAGAATAAAACGGCGACATGAAATATCACTTAGGTATCAATATAAGGAGATCTAGCACAACAAATAAGCGTGTGTGATGTGACAATTGGGAGGGTTTGAGAAGGATTAGTTTATGTGTGATGTGACAATTGGGAGATCTTAGATGCCCCCACTCTAGGTGAATGTGAGGGAGGGTTTTTCCACATAACAAAACAAAACGGTGACATGAAATATCACTCATGTATAAATAAAAGGTGATCTAGCACATCAAATAAGGGAGCCTGTTGTGGGTATTATGGGGTTTGAGAAGGGTTAGTGTATGTGTGATGTGACAATTGGGAGATACTAGATGTCCTACCCCTAGGTGGATGTGGGGAGGGTTTTTTGACATTCCAGAACAAAACGGCAACGTGAAATATCATTCAGGTATCAATAAAAGGTGATCTAGCACAGCAAACAAGGTTGCCTGTTGTGGGTATTGTGGGATTTGAGAAGTATTAGTGTATATGTGATGTGACAATTGGGAGATCCTAGATACCCCACCAATAGGTGGATGCGGGGAGTGTTTTTTCACATTCTAGAACAAAATGGCGACATGAAATATTACTCAGGCATCAACAAATTGTGATCTAGCATAACAAATAAGCGTGCCTGTTGTGGGTATTGTGGGGTTTGAGAAGGATTAGCGTATGTGTGATGTGACAATTGGGAGATCCAAAATACCCCAACTCTAGGTGAATGCGGGGACGGTTTTTCCACATTCTAGAACAAAATGGTGACATGAAATATCAGTCAGGTATAAATAAAAGGTGATCTAGCACAGCAAATAAGGGCGCCTATTGTGGGTATTGTGGGGTTTGAGCACGGTTAGTGTAGGTGTGATGTCACAATTGGGAGATCCTAGATACCCCACCCCTAGATGGATGCGGGGAGGGTTTTTTTCACATTCCAGAACAAAACGGTTATATGAAATATCAGTCAGGTATAAATAAAACATGATCTAGAATAGCAAATAAGGGCGCCCGCTATGGGTATTGTGGGGTTTGAGAAGCATTAGTGTATGTGTGTTGTGACAATTGGGAGATCCTAGATACCCCACCCGTAGGTGGATGCGAGGAGAGTTTTTTCACATTCTAGAATAAAATGGCAACATGAAATATCATTTAGGTAGCAATAAAGGGTGATCTAGCATAGCAAATAAGGGCGCCAATTATGTGTATTGTGTGGTTTCATAAGGATTAGTGTATGTGTGTTGTGACAATTGGGAGATCTTAGATGCCCCACCCCTAGGTGGATGCGGTGAGGGTTTTTTCACATTCTAAAACAAAACGGCGACATGAAATATCAGTCATGTATCAATAAAATGTGATCTAGCATAACAAATAAGCGTGCCTGCTGTGGGTATTGTGGGGTTTGAGAAGGATTAGTGTATGTGTGATGTGACAATTGGGAGATACTAGATGCCCCAACTCTAGGTGAATGCGCTGATGGTTTTTCCACATTCCAGAACAAAATGGTGACATGAAATATAAGTCAGATATAAATAAAGGGTGATCTAGCACATCAAATACGGGTGCTTGTTGTGGGTATTGTGTGGTTTGCAAAGGGTTAGTGTATGTGTGATGTGACAATTGGGAGATCCTAGATACCCCACCCCTAGGTATATGAGGGGAGGGTTTTCTCACATTCTAGAACAATACGATGACATGAAATATCAGTTAGGTATAAATAAATCGTGATCTAAAACAGCAAATAAGGGCACCCGCTCTGGGTATTGTGGGGTTTGAGAAGGGTTAGTGTATGTGTGATGTGAAAATTGGGAGATACTAGATGTCCTACCCCTAGGTGGATGTGGGGATGTTTTTTTCACATTCTGGAACAAAATGGCAACATGAAATATCATTCAGGTATCAATAAAAGGTGATCTAGAATAGCAAATAAGGTTGACTATTGTGGGTATTGTGGGATTTGAGAAGAATTAGTGTATGTGTGATGTGACAATTGGGAGATCCTAGATACCCCACCCCTAGGTGGATGCGAGGAGTGTTTTTTCACATTCTAGAACAAAATGGCGACATGAAATATCACTCAGGCATCAACAAATTGTGATCTAGCATAACAAATCAGCATGCCTGTTGTGGGTATTGTGGGGTTTGAGAAGGATTAGTGTATGTGCGATGTGACAATTGGGAGATACTAGATGCCCCAAGTCTAGTTGAATGCGGGGGCGGTTTTTCCACATTCCAGAACAAAATGGTGACATGAAATATCAGTCAGGTATAAATAAAAGGTGATCTAGCACATCAAATAAGGGTACCTGGTGTGGGTATTGTGGGGTTTGAGAAGGGTTAGTGTATGTGTGATGTGACAATTGGGAGATCCTAGATACCCCACCCCTAGCTATATGAGGGGAGGGTTTTTTCACATTACAGAACAAAACGATGACATGAAATATCAGTCAGGAATAAATAAATCGTGATCTAAAACAGCAAATAAGGGCACCCGTTGTGGGTATTGTGGGGTTTGAGAAGGGTTAGTGTATGTGTGATGTGAAAATTGGGAGATACTAGATGTACTACCCCTAGGTGGATATGGGGAGGTTTGTTTTCACATTCCGGAACAAAACAACAACATAAAATATCATTCAGGTATCAATAAAAGGTGATCTAGCTCAGCAAATAAGGTTGACTATTGTGGGTATTGTGGGATTTGAGAAGGATTAGTGTATGTGTGATGTGACAATTGGGAGATCCTAGATGCCCCACGCCTAGGTGGATGCGGGGAGGGTTTTTTCACATTCTAGAACAAAACGACAACATGAAATATCACTTAGGTATCAATAAAAGGTGATCTAGCATAACAAATAAGCGTGCCCGTTGTGGGTATTGTGGGGTTTGAGAAGGATTAGTGTCTGTGTGATGTGACAATTGGGAGATACTACATGCCCCAACTCTAGGTGAATGCGGGAATGGTTTTTCCACATTCCAGAACAAAATGTTGACATGAAATATCAGTCAGGTATAAATAAAAGGTGATCTAGCACATCAAATAAGGGCACCCGTTGTGGGTATTGTGGGGTTTGAGAAGGGTTAGTGTATGTGTGATGCGAAAATTGGGAGATACTAGATGTCCTACCCGTAGGTGGATGCGGGATGTTTTTTTTAACATTCTAGAACAAAACGACAACATGAAATATCATTCAGGTATCAATAAAAGGTGATCTAGCACAGCAAATAAGGTTGACTGTTGTGGGTATTGTTGGGTTTGAAAAGGATTAGTGTATGTGTGATGTGACATTGGGAGATACTAGATGTCCTACCCCTATGTGGATACCCGGGAGGGTTTTTTCACATTCCAAAACAAAAACAGCTACATAAAATATCATGCAGATATCAATAAAAGGTGATCTAGCAGAGCAAATAAAGGCGCCTATTGTGGGTATTGTGGGGTTTGGGAAAGATTATTGTATGTGTGATGTCACAATTGGGAGATCCTATTTGCCCCACCCCTAGGTGGATGAGGGGGAGGGTTTTTCCACATTCCAGAACAAAACGGTGACATGAAATATCAGTCAGGTATAAATAAAAGGTGATCTTGCACAACAAATAAGGCCGCCTGTTGTGGGTTTTGTGGGGTTTGGAAGGGTTAGTGTATGTGTGATGTGACAATTGGGAGATACTAGATGGCCTACCCCATGTGGATACGGGGAGGGTTTTTTCACATTCCAAAACAAAATGGCGATATAAAATATCATTCAGATATCAATAAAAGGTGATCTAGTACAACAAATAAAGGCGCTTATTGTGGGTATTGTGGACTTTGGGAAATATTATTGTGTGTGTGATGTCACAATTGGGAGATCCTAGATGCCCCACCCCCTAGGTGGATGCGGTGGAGGACTTTTTCACATTCTAGAACAAAACGGTGACATGAGATGTCATTTAGGTATCAATAAAAATGATCTAGCACAACAAATAAGGGCGTGTGCTGTGGGTATTGTGGGTATTGAGGATGATTAGTGTATGTGTGATGTGACAATTGGGAGATCCTAGATACCCCACCCCTATGTGGATGTGGGGAGAGTTTTTTTCACATTCTATAACAAATAGACAACATGAAATATCATTTAGATATCAATAGAAGGTGATCTAGGACAGCAAATAAGGGCGCCCGTTGTGGGTATTATGTGGTTTGATAAGGATTAGTGTATGTGTGATGTGACAATTGGGAGATACTAGATACCCCACCCCTAGGTGGATGCGAGGAGAGTTTTTTCACATTCTAGAACAAAACGGCAACATGAAATATCATTTAGGTATCAATAAAAGGTGATCTAGCATAACAAATAAGCGTGCCCGTTGTGGGTATTGTGGGGTTTGAGAAGGATTAGTGTATGTGTGATGTGACAATTGGGAGATACTACATGCCCCAACTCTAGGTGAATGCGGGGATGGTTTTTCCACATTCCAGAACAAAATGGTGACATGAAATATCAGTTAGGTATAAATAAATGGTGATCTAGCACAACAAATAAGGGCGCCTGTTGTGGGTATTGTGGGGTTTGAGAAGGGTTAGTGTATGTGTGATGTGACAATTGGGAGATACTAGATGTCCTACCCCGATGTGGATACGGGGAGGGTTTTTTCACATTCCAAAACAAAACGACGACATCAAATATCATTCAGATATCAATATAAGGATATTGATACATTGCAAACGTATCCATAATTTTTGATGTTCCATGCCTGGTTTTATCTACTTTCTTGTGTTTTGTCCACACTTTGGAGTACTTTTCATATGATTTATTGGACAAACCTATTCACAAGAGCCACAGTGATAGCTGCCTGTTTTCTCTTGTTTTTGGTTCTAGGAAAGTCAGAAAATGAATATTTTCGGAATTGGACGGGACAAAAGCCAAAGTCAGTTATTCACCGAGGGACACCTGGAGCCAGAATACGAGACGGAGAGGGGTTGGGGCCCGGCCACACCACCTGGCCACATGGCCAGGCCTGACCAGTGCTAGGGGGTGGGCTGGTTACCTAGGCACCCCTCGGCCTCTCCATCCACCTATAAGTTGCCTCTGATACGGAAACCCTAAGTACCCGATGAAAATTCCACGAAAGAGTCTGTAGATGCCGTCATCTCCATCCCTATATCGAGGGGGATCTGAAGCTCTTCCTGGCACCCTGCCAGAGACGGGAATTCACCTTGGAGGCCTTCTTCATCATCATGCAAGCCTCCGGTGTGATGCGTGAGTAGTTTATCTCTGGACTACGGGTCCATGTAGTAGCTAGATGGCTGGTTCTCCTCCTTTGTGCTATCATGTTTAGATCTTGTGAGCTCCGTTCATGATCAAGATCATCTATTTGTAATTCTGCATGTTGTGTTTGTGGGGATCCAATAGATATTGAGATGCTATTTCAGATTGATTATTGATTCTATCATGTCTTTGTTATTTGTGATCTTGCACGCTTTCCGTTGTTAGTAGCTATCTTGGCCAACTAGATGCTAGCAACTCCAAGAGTTAGTATTTATGCTCGATAGTGGGTTCATGCCTCTGGTAATCTGGGGAAGTGACAGAAATCTCTAAGGTACTAGATGTGTTGTTACTACTAGGGAGAAAACAACAATCCTTTGTTCATAGAACAATCTTATTGTTTACTTTACATGCAATTCGTAATGCAATTATCCGTTGCTTACAACTTAATACTAGAGGGGGTTTGGATGATAACCTGAAGGTGGATTATTAGTCATAGATGGTGTTGGATGGCCGTCTATGTATAGTGTTGTAGTGCCTAATCAAGTCTCGAAGGAGTCAAGATGAGTAGTATATGCTTGTATGCTTTCTTGTTGTTTGTGAATTGCCCCGCTATAATTTGTTCACCCAACATGTTATCTATCTCAAGGAGAGCCACCTCTAGTTAACTATGGACCCCAGTCCTTTCTTTTACTATCAATCTACAATCAACTGTTCACAGATTTGTGTTTACTTTTTGCAAACTATTACTTTCCTCCACTCGATACGTTTAATCCTTTGTTTTTAGACCAGTGAGATTTACACCCTCATCACAAGTTGGGGACAGAGTTCTGTGGTTGTGTTGTGTAAGTCTCCATGTTGCTGCTGACGCCGGTAGTGTGTCCTGCCATAGTCCAGCTAGCAACACCTTTGGGGTGTTTCCTTGCTCCTACTGGATTGATAACCTTGGTTTCATAACTGAGGGAAAACTTGCTGCTGTGCTCATCATACCTTCCTCTTGGGGTTCCCCAACGAGCTCGATATATTTTGGGCCATCAAGCTATTTTTCTACCGCCGTTGTCGGGGAGTCAAGGACATCTTCACACGGGGAGTCCCTCATAACCAATCTCTTTACTTTGTTGTTTTTGTTTTGGCATGTTTACTTTTTCTTTGTTTGCTTGTTTCTTTATCAAAAACACAAAAAAAAATAGTTTTACAAGTTTGCTTTCTTTATTAAAAACTCAAAAAAATTAAGTCTTTCTTTAGTTGTTACCTCTTCCTTAGCACACCATGTTGATCCCTAAATTCACCTTGAAAGACCTTTCAATAGGTAGTGGTTCTGTAATTGGAAAATATAATATTGAAGAATTCTTTAATCATGTTAGTAAGCATGAGGATATGGAGGATAGATCCCTTGAGCTTCTTCAGTTCAGATGTTGGAAGCTAGGTTTGTTAACCTTAACCCCTTAATGCAAGTAATGTTTCTTAAATTTAAAGAAATTGATGACCCTGAAAAGAGAGATTTTATTCTAGAAACTTTGCTTAAGGAATTCTATTACGTTGCCAAGGAAGCTAGAAAAGTCTTTGAACGTTTCAATATGCTAGGCTCATGTGTAGATGTTGTTGGTACACGAGAAAAGATGAACAAAACATAACATAATGGGGAGGAAACTAGGATACCAATACCCTTTAAACTAGTAGCAATGCATGAAACCATTGAAAAGAATCTTGATTGGATTGTTCCCGAAAACCCGTTTGATGAAAATAGTGAACCAAAGAGAATTGAGATAGGATCCTCTAGAACTTATTTGGATGAGATACCTTGCCTTGTTGAAGATATTTCTGGTATCAATCTTAATGCTTCTTCATTTGAGAACACTTGATCCTTTTTCTTGCTTCTTATGCCTAACTTAAAGGCGTTAAAGAAAAGTACTTATTGGGAGATAACCCAAAAGTTTTAGATGAGCCTTGGGAGTTATTACTTCAGTAATAACCGCTCCTTATCCTTTTTATTTCCTTTTTGTGTGAAGCCTCTAATGAGAGAGAAGTAATTATTGGGAAAGGTGATGTCCCGAAACAGATTTCTGTGCTTCACCGTAAAAATTCGTGTAAAATCTCTGTACGTCCTTGTGAGGCGTGAATTTTTCTGCTTCTGCCCCAGGTTGTTATCTAACTTTCGTTAGTTCAACACTTTTTTATTTGAGTAACAGAAGGTCTTCGAAAAAAATCGTCTTTACCTGCTGGTCTGTTTGACAGATTTCTGCCATTTTCTGCATTTGCTTCTTCTTCGTTCCTTTTTGAGTTCTTTTAGGGAATTGAGCTTTTTGAGGTAAGTGATATAGTAGATAGTGTATTAATGGAAGTTTTACTGGTGTTAGAACTGAATCTAAAGACTTATTATCTTGAGTGCACTAATGTTTCTAATAAAGATTGTGTGAAGTTTTGTATGAAGGAAAAAATTCAGGTGTATGGAATGAATTAGTAATGAGATGAAGGATGAACTAAAGCTCTAGCTTGGGGATACCACGTGTGTCACCCCAAGAAATATCCAAGAATTACAACCGTCAAATCTTGGGGATGCCCAATGCTTCCCCCTATTCATTAATAAAAATCCTAGGTTTCTTCCAAACGCTTCATTTTTATTGTTTCATGCACAGTTTTGTTGTTCTTGGAGCGTCTTATTTTTCATTTTCATTTTGGTTTTTCATTTGCTCGGTTTTCTTATTTTTCTGAATAAATTGTTTAGACCCCCTCTTTCATTGCATTGGTTTTCAAATAGTTTGGTTTGGATTGGAAAGAGTAGGAAAGTTCATGCTTAAGTGGTAAAGAGAGTTTGTCATGCCATGCTTGATATTGTTTTGGCTTTATGCTTAGTATTATTGGCTGTAGCATGACTTGTTATAAACAATTGAGATTGCTTAATGTGCCTTGGAAGGATCATGCGTTGTTTTAGCATATTAAATCATAGTATTGTGGTATTCTCCTTTGATCCTTTATTTGGGTTGACTAGGCGCATGCTCACAGCATGTTATGACTATCCCAAGTCACCATAAGCCTTTATGATCCTTTAGTTTTCAACTTGTAGTATCACTTGATGCTTTGATCATTGATTTTTTGTCCCTCTACATAATTATGGCCATTATTGCTCTCTTAGTTTGTCGCTCCCAGTCTTTTGCTAGCCTCCACAACCAAGTATGTGTTCCACTCATGCATCCAACTCCTCAAACCAAGTTATTCCAAAGAGTCCACCATATCTACCTACTAGCATATGCTATTCCAAGTATATTCATGTTTTTATCTACCTTCCGAATTAAACTTGTTATGAGAAAACTAGTGATTAAAGCTCTCACGAACTTGATGGCACACTTTACTTTTCTTGCCCTTAATAAAGTTGAACGATTGTGTCGTCTATGTTGTATATGCTTGCACCTATTTGTTGGGGATTAGCAGAACCATGCTGTCATGGGGAACACTTTCAACATTGCACTTGTACTTTGTACCTAGTTGATATCATGCTCTTTTGTCTATGGATGTCGTCGGTGTGAAATGAAAGGGGAGCTTGTAAGTCCATGGAGTTATGTATATGTGTTAGAGAAACGCCTGGGCCGCTGGTCTAATCCATGCTGACATGGTGGAAACCTGCAGCATAACCATAATGAGCTGTCTATGAAGCATTCTTCTTATAAAAAAAGAGTCCTACATTGAGAAAGAAGATAAAAGAAAAAAAAGAGATACTATGAAAAGAGGAAATAGAGAAAAAAGCACCATATTCCCATGGTAAATAAGAAGAATGCTGAGATGCTCGTTGTCTGTTTGCCTTGTCATTTTGATATGGGGATTCTTCCGTATCATCGGGCAAGGGGTACCCTGTTGGCGGTTCTCTATGATACACATGTACTTACGATGACAAGAACTTACCGGTGACTAAACTTTAGTAGCATGAGGAGCGACCCTCGTATTCTGTACATCGGAAGCTCTGCTCATACCTCATATTCTGGTATTTTCGTAGTGACACAGTCTTACTTTAGGTGATAGACAAGTTGTCAATTTTGATTTGCAATGGAATGCCTGCTAGGTGATATTCTATTTCCTAAAATAAAAACAAACACATTAGATGATTTAAGGCTGTTATGAGCTGTTTATGATCATCGTCAGGAGTTTTTTCTCGGGGGCTCTGCTCCTACTCCATGTATTGGGTATCTTCGTAGTGACACAGGCAAAATTTATGCGATATTTGAGGAGACAGTCATATTTATGCGATATTTTGTGTACTTTAATCTGAAGGTCCAGTTGTCAAATTGTATTTGCAATGGAATCCATGCTAGGTGATTGTACCAACTGACAACAAACTCTGTAGAATATTCATGCAAAACTGATGATGCGGGATAAGTGGTCCAAATCAGTAGTGGTGAATATCAAGGAAGAAGAAGAGACATAAATGGATGATGACCAGAACTGGGTGGGTGGCAACGGCGAGTGGCTGGTCCTTTTATCACAGGATGGGAGTACTTGGAATCTAAAAAATGCCTACAGATTGTTGAGACTTACATTGCCATCTTTGGTGGGTGTCGGCATTACTGCATTCAACAACAGGTGGCTGCCGCCCATTTCTGAATTCTCTTACAGGTTCAACAGGGCAGAACTTGAGCTCCTGAAGGTACAGCTCCCACATAGACCGCGCGAGGGGCGTGGAAGACCTAGGAGTACGACCTCTTAGCGGTGTTCGACAAGGCAATCACATTCATTAGATGGCCAGAAGACAAGGAATGGACAGTCTTGCGCAACGACTTCCAGTGGCCGGAGAAGTATGTCGACGCCGTCTTCACCTACAGCTACTCTTCGTACAAACCGCAACGCATTTATGCGGTCACTGAACCTAGCGGCGACGTGCGTGTTTGGGAGCCATCCATTTGGGGTGAGTCATGGTGTCATATAACATGTACAATCCCATTCAAGATTCTGCTTACTGACTGTAAGTAACACACAGGTATCCACGCAGCCCGCGCATCATTCCAGCTCTGTTCATCGAAGATGCAGTAGCAGATGCTGAACTTGGGACACAATGCTGGTTCCTGGCACCTCTCGGAGGTGACACGGAACAGGATGATGAACTCATGTGGATTCATATCAGGGGAGGACTAAACAACGTTGGTGATACAATAGAACATATGTGGACACAACTTTCTTCATACCCATCGCTGCGGTGTCACGTTTTCTCGAGGTCCGTATGCCCATCCAAAGACCCAGTAGAGCAAGTCTGGAGCAGAGTCGACAATCTGAAGAGACAACCGGTGTTTCTTGAGATCAACTACCCTTTCTTTCTCGGAGCCCCTAGAGCTATTGAACCTGTAATTGCTCAGGCAGCCCTGGCTCCTGATGCTGCTGCTTCTGGTGGTGGTGGTGGTGTTGGTGGTGGTGGTGGATCTGATGAAGAACTAGCTGATCCTACTCCTGGTGAAGCTGGCGAAATACTTGGTGATGCTGCTGCTGGTGAAGCTGATGAAATACTTGCTAATTCTACTGCTCGTGAAGCTGACGAAATACCTGCTCAGGCTGCTGTTGGTGAAGGTGACGAAATACCTGCTGAGGCTACTACCGGAGTCCAGGAAGAACATGTTGGTGTTGTTACTGAGGTGCCAGTACTTCCAGTGTTTATAGCAGACTGTGTGTTTAGTACACACTCACGCGCCTATCATGTTGACACTCCAGATCCGACCTAGAGCCGAATCCATGTCGGGGGGAGGGGGCCTACAATTGGTTCATCAGTGGGGTCGTACAATTTGGTGGAGAATTACATATGGCCAAACACAGCATTCTGTTTCGTTCCGACGATACCACCAACTTCAGGGACCTAGTGCTTATACTGGCAGATCCGATGAACTATTTGTCTTTATCTTTATCATTAGTTACGCTTATTTGTGTAAAGACTAAGCCGTGCTTATTTGTGTAAGACTAAGTTAGGACTAACTCCATAATATTCAGTGAAGCCCAGCTTTTCTTTCCATGCCCACTTCAAGTAAATGATATTTGGTGTACGCGTTTGAAAGCATCACTAGAATGTGCCACATATTGATGATTAATAACATGGATCTAGCTTTTCTGCGCATATTTGGATTGAATCGCTTATTGATTTGTTCACATATTTTTTGGCAATGGCTGATGAACTCCACTTTCTTGGTAACATGCTTCATCAGCGAGCACTTCTTGATGCAATGCAAAGTATAGAACATGGTCGTCATCGTCATTCCATTTAGGTTCTCTATGTTTCGTCATCATGGAGGTACTAATTTCAAATGAAAATCTAGTAAAGAACAAATGTGTACATTGTTAGAGTATGCTACGGCCACGATACGTACACGTTTTTCTACAATCATAAGAAGAAAACGTGATGCATTTTCACCTTGTTGGCATTGTGCCGAACTGGGTGGATGTGGCTTTGTGGTCTGGAGATTAAGGCGTCGTGGCTGGTGCGTGTGCGACCACGGCGACAGCGAGCTCAGATTCTAGAGGAGGCCAACAGGACCGGGCATGGTTGGCATGGTGACAGATCTAAGCCGCGAATGAATTCCTGTCCCCGCACCATGCCAATGGTGCGGCCATGGTGAGGGCGAGCTGCGACTCGGGATGGGGAGGAGAGCCGGGCCGAGGAGGTTCGTCCAACTCCTAGCTCTGCACCATGGCCGTGACCACAGATTTCCGTCCCGGAGGAAGAAGAAGACGCCTAAAGGATGCATGCGCCAACGCTGCAAGCCTACATGGCAACGATGATGGCATCGACATAACGATGAAAGCTGACAGGGGGGCCCAACTTGATGGCCGTTAGCCTGATTTTTTGTATTGAAATGTAAAGTTGAATTCGTGCCGAAAAAGACCCTCTGAGTATTTGGCATGCCAACTGTAGTCATCGCGGTTGATTTCAGGGAACTCAAGTACCGCGTTGCTTGGGCGACCCAACTTTCGGGCCGCAAAATGATATTTTTCCTGTTGTGGGTATTATGTGGTTTGATAATGATTAGTGTATGTGTGATGTGACAATTGGGAGATCCTAGATGCCCCACCCTAGGGGGATTCGCGGAGGGTTTTTTCACATTCTAGAACAAAACAACGACATAAAATCACTACTAGGAAAACGGCTATAGGTAATCAGCACATCTGTGGCTCACATGGTTGAAGTGCCCCACGGCTAAAACAGGCGTGGCTCACCTGTGGGCAGTGCCCTACTAATAACTAGAACAACCGTGGCGCACATGACTATAGTGCGCCACAGATATGTGTGGGCCAGGGCCCTGTTGGCCGCACGCCAAACATCTGTAGCGCACTATAGTCATGTGCGCCACGGTTGTTAGGGTCATCTGTGGCGCATGCCCCCCCTCTGCTCTGAAACAGCCACAAACTTCTGTGGCGCACTCGGCCTAGTGCGCCACAGGGAGTAGGAGCATCCGTGGCGCACATGGCCTAGTGCGCCACAGATGTTTGTACTCCCTGCACCAACTCCACCCCCCCCCCCCCCCGTGGATCGCCTTTTTAGGCTTTGCAAAAAATAAAAGAAAATGATAAACACTTCAAAAAATTAAATCCTTTCATATTTAGGTAGGTAATGTGATATAGCTTCTAGTAAAATTAACAAACATGAGTTTCGACTTTTTATACAAAAAAAGTTTATGCCACGGTAAAACGGCCATAACTTTTGCATACAATATCGAAAAAAATCGTATAATATACCAACATGACGAGAACGAGATTTCGCATCTGCTCGCAACGACCTACGGTCGTTTAGCGATTTTTTAGATTTTCAAAATTTGAAAAGAGTAAAAAGTTACGGTCAAAAAACCGTTTTTTCCTGCAGAAAAAAAAACAGGGCGACTTATCCGTAGCGCACCTACACCTAGTGCGCCACGGATAAGCCTGGGCGGGATTCAAATTTGAATCCCCACCCCGCCCTCCTCCCTTTTCCTTTCCCCTTTTCCCTTCCCCTTTTCCCTCTTCCTCTCCCTTTCCCTTCTCCTTCTTCCTTCTTCCTTCTCCCTTCTCCCTTCTCCTCCTTCCCCTTCTCCTCTCCTTGAAGTGACGGCTCGACGTCGACCTCCTTCTCCTCCTCCTCGCAGTGACAACGGGCGATGTCGACCTCCCTTCCTCCCTCTCTTCCTCCATCTCTTCCTACCACCCTCTCTTCTTCTCCTCCTCCTCTTCTTCTCCTCCTCTTCCTCCTCTTCTTATCCTCCTCTTCCTCCTCTGCCTCCTCTTCTTCTCCTCCTCTTCCTCCTCTGCCTCCTCTTCTTCTTCTTCTCCTCCTCTTCCTCCTCTTCTTCTCCTCCTCCTCTTCTTCTCCTCCTCTGCCTCCTCTTCTTCTTCTCCTCCTCTTCTCCTCCTCCTCCTCCTATTCTCCTCCTCCTCCTCCTCCTTGCAGTTCCGACGACGACAACGAGGTGACGACGACAACGAGGTGACGACGACAACAAGGTGACGATGAGGAGGCGACGACGGCGACCTGCACCGACGCGCGACGGCACTGACGACGAGATCCAGATCTGCTGCTTTTTTTTGAATTTTGAAATTTATATCTGTGGCGCACAGGTTATCGTTTCATACGCGTGGCGCACCTGCCCAAACTTCTGTGGCGCACTGGCATGTGCGCCACGCCTGTATCTAAACTTCTGTGGCGCACTAGGCAGTGCGCCACGGCTGAGAGATAGTCGTGGCGCAAGGCACGTGGCGCACTGCTAGTGCGCCACAGATGATGTTTCATGGTGCGCCACTAAAGGCCATTTTCCTAGTAGTGAACATCATTTAGGTATCAATAAAAGGTGATCTAGCATAACAAATAAAGGTGCTTGTTGTGGGTATTGTGGGGTTTGGAAAAGGTTAGTGTATGTGGGCTGTCACAATTGGGAGATCCTAGATTCCCCACCCCTAGGTGGATGCGGGGAAGGGTTTTTCCACATACCAGAACAAAATGGTGACATGAAATATAACTCAGGTATCAATAAAAGGTGATCTAGCACAACAAATAAGCGTGCCTGTTGTGGGTATTGTGGGGTTTTAGAAGGATTAGTGTATGTGTGATGTGACAATTGGGAGATCCTAGATACCCCACCCCTAGGTGGATGCGGGGAGATTTTTTTCATGTTCCAGAATAAAACGGCAACATGAAATATCATTTAGGTAGCAATAAAGGGTGATCTAGCACAGCAAATAAGGGCGCCCGTTGTGGGTATTGTGTGGTTTGATAAGGAATAGTGTATGTGTGTTGTGACAATTGGGATATCCTAGATGCCCCATCCCTAGGTGGATGCGGGGAGGGTTTGTTCACATTCTAGAACAAAACGGCGACATGAAATTTCACTCAGGTATCAATAAGATGTGATCTAGCATAACAAATAAGCGTGAATGTTGTATGTATTGTGGGGTTTGAGAAGGATTAGTGTATGTGTGATGTGACAATTGGGAGATACTAGATGCCCCAACTCTAAGTGAATACGGGAACGGTTTTTCCACATTCTAGAACAAAATGGTGACATGAAATATCAGTCAGGTATAAATAAAAAGTGATCTAGCATAGCAAATACGGGTGCCTATTGTGGGTATTGTGGGGTTTGAGAAGGGTTAGTGTATGTGTGATGTGATAATTGGGAGACACTAGATGTCCCACCCCTATGTGGATACAGAGAGGGTTATTCACATTCCAAAACAAAACGTCGACATAAAATATCATTCATAAAAGGTGATCTAGCACATCAAATGAAGGCGCCCGTTGTGTGTACTGTGGGGTTTGGGAAATATTATTGTATGTGTGATGTCACAATTGGGAGATCCTAGATACCCCACCCATAGGTGGATAAGGGGAGGTTTTTTCACATTCCAGAACAAAACGACGACATAAAATATCATTCAGAAATCAATAAAAGGTGATCTAGCACAGCAAATAAAGGCGCCTATTGTGGGTATTGAGGATGATTAGTGTATGCGTGATGTGACAATTGGGAGATCCTAGATACCCCACCCCTAGCTAGATGAGGGGAGGGTTTTTTCACAATCCAGAACAAAACGATGACATGAAATGTCAGCCAGGTATAAATAAATCGTGATCTAAAATAGCAAATAAGGGCGCCTGTTGTGGGCATTGTGGGGTTTGAGAAGGGTTAGTGTATGTGTGATGTGACAATTGGGAGATACTAGATGTCCTACCCCTAGGTGGATGTGGGGATGGTTTTTTGACATTCCAGAACAAAATGGCAACATGAAATATCATTCAGGTATCAATAAAAGGTGATCTAGCACAGCAAATAAGGATGCCTGTTGTGGGTATTGTGGGATTTGAGAAGGATTAGTGTATGTGTGATGTGACAATTGGGAGATCCTAGATACCCCACCCCTAGGCGGATGCGTGGAGTGTTTTTTCACATTCTAGAACAAAATGGCAACATGAAATATCACTCGGGCATCAACAAATTGTGATCTAGCATAACAAATAAGCGTGCCCGTTGTGGATATGTGGGGTTTGAGAAGGATTAGTGTATGTGTGATGTGACAATTGGGAGATCCTAGATACCACAACTCTAGGTGAATCCGGGGAAGGTTTTTCCACATTCCAGAACATAATGGTGACATGAAATATCAGTCAGGTATAAATAAAAAGTGATCTAGCATAGCAAATACGGGTGCCTATTGTGGGTATTGTGGGGTTTGAGAAGGGTTAGTGTATGTGTGATGTGATAATTGGGAGACACTAGATGTCCCACCCCTATGTGGATACAGGGAGGGTTATTCACATTCCAAAACAAAACGTCGACATAAAATATCATTCATAAAAGGTGATCTAGCACATCAAATGAAGGCGCCCGTTGTGTGTACTGTGGGGTTTGGGAAATATTATTGTATGTGTGATGTCACAATTGGGAGATCCTAGATACCCCACCCATAGGTGGATATGGGGGAGGTTTTTTCACATTCCAGAACAAAACGACAACATAAAATATCATTCAGAAATCAATAAAAGGTGATCTAGCACAGCAAATAAAGGCGCCTATTGTGGGTATTGAGGATGATTAGTGTATGCGTGATGTGACAATTGGGAGATCCTAGATACCCCACCCCTAGCTAGATGAGGGGAGGGTTTTTTCACAATCCAGAACAAAACCATGACATGAAATGTCAGCCAGGTATAAATAAATCGTGATCTAAAACAGCAAATAAGGGCACCCGCTGTGGGTATTGTGGGGTTTGAGAAGGGTTAGTGTATGTGTGATGTGACAATTGGGAGATCCTAGATACCCCACCCCTAGGTGGATGTGGGGAGAGTTTTTTCACATTCTAGAACAAAATGACAACATGAAATATCATTTAGGTATCAATAAAAGGTGATCTAGCACAGCAAATAAGGGCACCCGTTGTGGGTATTGTGTGGTTTGATAAGGATTAGTGTATGTGTGATGTGACAATTGGGAGATCCTAGATGCCCCACCCCTAGGTGGATGTGGGGAGGGGTTTTCAACATTCTAGAACGAAACGGCGACATGAAATATCACTTAGGTATCAATAAAAGGTGATCTAGCACAACAAATAAGCGTGTGTGATGTGACAATTGGGAGGGTTTGGGAAGGATTAGTTTATGTGTGATGTGACAATTGGGAGATCTTAGATGCCCCCACTCTAGGTGAATGTGAGGGAGGGTTTTTCCATATACCAGAACAAAATGGTGACATGAAATATAACTCAGGTATCAATAAAAGGTGATCTAGCACAACAAATATGCGTGCCTGTTGTGGGTATTGTGGGGTTTTAGAAGGATTAGTGTATGTGTGATGTGATAATTGGGAGATCCTAGATAGCCCACCCCTAGGTGGATGCGGGGATATTTTTTTCATGTTCTAGAATAAAACGGCAACATGAAATATCATTTAGGTAGCAATAAAGGATGATCTAGCACAGCAAATAAGGTCACCCGTTTTGGGTATTGTGTGGTTTGATAAGGATTAGTGTATGTGTGTTGTGACAATTGGGATATCCTAGATGCCCCATCCCTAGGTGGATGCGGGGAGGGTTTTTTCACATTCTAGAACAAAACGGCGGCATGAAATTTCACTCAGGTATCAATAAAATGTGATCTAGCATAACAAATAAGCGTGAATGTTGTATGTATTGTGGTGTTTGAGAAGGATTTATGTATGTGTGATGTGACAATTGGGAGATACTAGATGCCCCAACTCTAGGTGAATGCGTGGAAGGTTTTTCCACATTCCAGAACATAATGGTGACATGAAATATCAGTCAGGTATAAATAAAAAGTGATCTAGCATAGCAAATAAGGGTGCATGTTGTGGGTATTGTGGGGTTTGAGAAGGATTAGTGTATGTGTGATGTGATAATTGGGAGATACTAGATGTCCTACCACTATGTGGATACATGGAGGGATATTCACATTCCAAAAAAAAATGTCGACATAAAATATCATTCATAAAAGGTGATCTAGCACATCAAATGAAGGCGCCCGTTGTGTGTACTGTGGGGTTTGGGAAATATTATTGTATGTGTCATGTCACAATTGGGAGATCCTAGATGCCCCACCCATAGGTGGATAAGGGGGAGGTTTTTTCACATTCCAGAACAAAACGACGACATAAAATATCATTCAGATATCAATAAAAGGTGATCTAGCACAGCAAATAAAGGCGCCTATTGTGGGTATTGAGGATGATTAGTGTATGTGTGATGTGACAATTGGGAGATACTAGATACCCCACCCCTAGCTAGATGAGGGGAGGGTTTTTTCACAATCCAAAACAAAACGATGACATGAAATGTCAGCCAGGTATAAATAAATCGTGATCTAAAATAGCAAATAAGGGCACCCGCTGTGGGTATTGTGGGGTTTGAGAAGGGTTAGTGTATGTGTGATGTGACAATTGGGAGATCCTAGATACCCCACCCCTAGGTGGATGTGGGGAGAGCTTTTTCACATTCTAGAACAAAACGACAACATGAAATATCATTTAGATAGCAATAAAGGCTTATCTAGCACAACAAAATAGGGCGCCCGTTGTGGGTATTGTGTGGTTTGAGAAGGGTTAGTGTATGTGTGATGTGACAATTGGGAGATACTAGATGTCCTACCCCTAGGTGGATGTGGGGATGGTTTTTTGACATTCCAGAACAAAATGGCAACATGAAATATCATTCAGGTATCAATAAAAGGTGATCTAGCACAGCAAATAAGGATGCCTGTTGTGGGTATTGTGGGATTTGAGAAGGATTAGTGTATGTGTGATGTGACAATTGGGAGATCCTAGATACCCCATCCCTAGGTGGATGCGGGGAGGGTTTTTTCACATTCTAGAACAAAACAGCGACATGAAATTTCACTCAGGTATCAATAAAATGTGATCTAGCATAACAAATAAGCGTGAATGTTGTATGTATTGTGGGGTTTGAGAAGGATTAGTGTATGTGTGATGTCACAATTGGGAGATACTAGATGCCCCAACTCTAGGTGAATGCGGGGACGGTTTTCCACATTCTAGAACAAAATGGTGACATGAAATATCAGTCAGGTATAAATAAAAAGTGATCTAGCATAGCAAATAAGGGTGCCTATTGTGGGTATTGTGGGGTTTGAGAAGGGTTAGTGTATGTGTGATGTGATAATTGGGAGATACTAGATGTCCTACCCCTATGTGGATACAGGGAGGGTTATTCACATTCCAAAAAAAAATGACGACATAAAATATCATTTATAAAAGGTGATCTAGCACATCAAATGAAGGCCCCCGTTGTGTGTACTATGGGGTTTGGGAAATATTATTGTATGTGTGATGTCACAATTGGAGATCCTAGATGCCCCACCCCTAGGTGGATGAGGGGCAGGTTTTTCACATTCTAGAACAAATCGGCGACATAAAATATCATTCAGATATCAATAAAAGGTGATCTAGCACAGCAAATAAAGGCGCCTATTGTGGGTATTGAGGATGATTAGTGTATGTGTGATGTGACAATTGGGAGATCCTAGATACCCCACCTCTAGCTAGATGAGGGGAGGGTTTTTTCACAATCCAGAACAAAACGATGACATGAAATGTCAGCATGGTATAAATAAATCGTGATCTAAAACAACAAATAAGGGCACCCGTTGTGGGTATTGTGGGGTTTGAGAAGGGTTAGTGTATGTGTGATGTGACAATTGGGAGCTCCTAGATACCCCACCCCTAGGTGGATGTGGGGAGAGTTTTTTCACATTCTAGAACAAAACGACAACATGAAACATCATTTAGGTATCAATAAAAGGAGATCTAGCATAGCAAATAAGGGCGCCCGTTGTGGGTATTGTGTGGTTTGATAAGGATTAGTGTATGTGTGATGTGACAATTGGGAGATCCTAGATGCCCCACCCCTAGGTGGATGTGGGGACGGTTTTTCAACATCTAGAACAAAATGGCGACATGAAATATCACTTAGGTATCAATAAAAGGTGATCTAGCACAACAAATAAGCTTGTGTGATGTGACAATTGGGAGGGTTTGAGAAGGATTAGTTTATGTGTGATGTGACAATTGGGAGATCTTAGATGCCCCCACTCTAGGTGAATGTGAGGGAGGGTTTTTCCACATACCAAAACAAAACGGTGACATGAAATATCACTCATGTATAAATAAAAGGTGATCTAGCACATCAAATAAGGGCGCCTGTTGTGGGTATTGTGGGGTTTGAGAAGGGTTAGTGTATGTGTGATGTGACAATTGGGAGATACTAGATGTCCTACCCCTAGGTGGATGTGGGGATGGTTTTTTCACATTCCAGAACAAAATGGCAACATGAAATATCATTCAGGTATCAATAAAAGGTGATCTAGCATAGCAAATAAGGATGCCTGTTGTGGGTATTGTGGGATTTGAGAAGGATTAGTGTATGTGTGATGTGACAATTGGGAGATCCTAGATACCCCACCCCTAGGTGGATGCGTGGAGTGTTTTTTCACATTCTAGAACAAAATGGCAACATGAAATATCACTCGGGCATCAACAAATTGTGATCTAGCATAACAAATAAGCGTGCCCGTTGTGGATATTGTGGGGTTTGAGAAGGATTAGTGTATGTGTGATGTGACAATTGGGAGATCCTAGATACCACAACTCTAGGTGAATGCGGGGAAGGTTTTTCCACATTCCAGAACATAATGGTGACATGAAATATCAGTCAGGTATAAATAAAAAGTGATCTAGCATAGCAAATAAGGGCGCCCGTTGTGGGTATTGTGGGGTTTGAGAAGGGTTAGTGTATGTGTGATGCGACAATTGGGAGATCCTAGATACCCCAACCATAGCTATATGCGAGGAGGGTTTTTTCACATTCCAGAACAAAACGATAACACAAAATATCAGTCATGTAAATAAATCGTGATCTAAAGCAGCAAATAAGGGCACCCGTTGTTGGTATTGTATGGTTTGAGAAGGGTTAGTGTATGTGTGATGTGAAAATTGGGAGATCCTAGATACCCCACCCCTAGCTGGATGCAGGGAGGTTTTTTTTACATTCTAGAACAAAACGGTGATATGAAATATCAGTCATGTATAAATAAAATATGATCTAGAATAGCAAATAAGGGCGCCCGCTGTGGGTATTGTGGGGTTTGAGAAGCATTAGTGTATGTGTGATGTGACAATTGGGAGATCCTAGATACCCCACCCCTAGGTGGATGTGGGGAGAGTTTTTTCACATTCTAGAATAAAACGGCGACATGAAATATCACTTAGGTATCAATATAAGGTGATCTAGCACAACAAATAAGCGTGTGTGATGTGACAATTGGGAGGGTTTGAGAAGGATTAATTTATGTGTGATGTGACAATTGGGAGATCTTAGATGCCCCCACTCTAGGTGAATGCGAGGGAGGGTTTTCGACATACCAGAACAAAACGATGACATGAAATATTAGTCATGTGTAAATAAAAGGTGATCTAGCACATCAAATAAGGGCGCCTGTTGTGGGTATTGTGGGGTTTGAGAAGGGTTAGTGTATGTGTGATGTGACAATTGGGAGATACTAGATGTCCTACCCCTAGGTGGATGTGGGGAGGTTTTTTTTGACATTCGAGAACAAAACGGCAACATGAAATATCATTCAGGTATCAATAAAAGGTGATCTAGCACAGCAAACAAGGTTGCCTGTTGTGGGTATTGTGGGATTTGAGAAGTATTAGTGTATATGTGATGTGACAATTGGGAGATCCTAGATACCCCACCAATAGGTGGATGCGGGGAGTGTTTTTTCACATTCTAGAACAAAATGGCGACATGAAATATTACTCAGGCATCAACAAATTGTGATCTAGCATAACAAATAAGCGTGCCTGTTGTGGGTATTGTGGGGTTTGAGAAGGATTATCGTATGTGTGATGTGACAATTGGGAGATCCAAAATACCCCAACTCTAGGTGAATGCGGGGACGGTTTTTCCACATTCCAGAACAAAATGGTGACATGAAATATCAGTCAGGTATAAATAAAAGGTGATCTAGCACAGCAAATAAGGGCGCCTGTTGTGGGTATTGTGGGGTTTGAGCACGGTTAGTGTAGGTGTGATGTCACAGTTGGGAGATCCTAGATACCCCACCCCTAGATGGATGCGGGGAGAGTTTTTTTCATATTCCAGAACAAAACAGTGATATGAAATATCAGTCAGGTATAAATAAAACATGATCTAGAATAGCAAATAAGGGCGCCCGCTATGGGTATTGTGGGGTTTGAGAAGCATTAGTGTATGTGTGTTGTGACAATTGGGAGATCCTAGGTACCCCACCCGTAGGTGGATGCGAGGAGAGTTTTTTCACATTCTAGAATAAAATGGCAACATGAAATATCATTTAGGTAGCAAAAAAGGGTGATCTAGCATAGCAAATAAGGGCGCCAATTATGTGTATTGTGTGGTTTCATAAGGATTAGTGTATGTGTGTTGTGACAATTGGGAGATCTTAGATGCCCCACCCCTAGGTGGATGTGGGGAGAGTTTTTTCACATTCTAGAACAAAACGGCGACATGAAATATCACTTAGGTATCAATATAAGGTGATCTAGCAGAACAAATAAGCGTGTGTGATGTGAGAATTGGGAGGGTTTGAGAAGGATTAGTTTATGTGTGATGTGACAATTGGGAGATCTTAGATGCCCCCACTCTAGGTGAATGTGAGGGAGGGTTTTTCCACATACCAAAACAAAACGATGACATGAAATATCACTCATGTATAAATAAAAGGTGATCTAGCACATCAAATAAGGGCGCCTGTTGTGGGTATTGTGGGGTTTGAGAAGGGTTAGTGTATGTGTGATGTGACAATTGGGAGATACTAGATGTCCTACCCCTAGGTGGATGTGGGGATGATTTTTTGACATTCTAGAACAAAACGGCAACATGAAATATCATTCAGGTATCAATAAAAGGTGATCTAGCACAGCAAATAAGGATGTCTGTTGTGGGTATTGTGGGATTTGAGAAGGATTAGTGTATGTGTGATGTGATAATTGGGAGATCCTAGATACCCCACCCCTAGGTGGATGCGTGGAGTGTTTTTTCACATTCTAGAACAAAATGGCAACATGAAATATCACTCGGGCATCAACAAATTGTGATCTAGCATAACAAATAAGCGTGCCCGTTGTGGATACTGTGGGGTTTGAGAAGGATTAGTGTATGTGTGATGTGACAATTGGGAGATCCTAGATACCACAACTCTAGGTGAATGCGGGGAAGGTTTTTCCACATTCCAGAACATAATGGTGACATGAAATATCAGTCAGGTATAAATAAAAAGTGATCTAGCATAGCAAATAAGGGCGCCTGTTGTGGGTATTGTGGGGTTTGAGAAGGGTTAGTGTATGTGTGATGTGACAATTGGGAGATCCTAGATACCCCAACCATAGCTATATGCGAGGAGGGTTTTTTCACATTCCAGAACAAAACGATAACATGAAATATCAGTCATGGAAATAAATCGTGATCTAAAACAGCAAATAAGGGCACCCGTTGTTGGTATTGTATGGTTTGAGAAGGGTTAGTGTATGTGTGATGTGAAAATTGGGAGATCCTAGATACCCCACCCCTAGATGGATGCAGGGAGGTTTTTTTTACATTCTAGAACAAAACGGTGATATGAAATATCAGTCATGTATAAATAAAATATGATCTAGAATAGCAAATAAGGGCGCCCGCTGTGGGTATTGTGGGGTTTGAGAAGCATTAGTGTATGTGTGATGTGACAATTGGGAGATCCTAGATACCCCACCCCTAGGTGGATGTGGGGAGAGTTTTTTCACATTCTAGAATAAAACGGCGACATGAAATATCACTTAGGTATCAATATAAGGTGATCTAGCACAACAAATAAGCGTGTGTGATGTGACAATTGGGAGGGTTTGAGAAGGATTAATTTATGTGTGATGTGACAATTGGGAGATCTTAGATGCCCCCACTCTAGGTGAATGCGAGGGAGGGTTTTCGACATACCAGAACAAAACGATGACATGAAATATTAGTCATGTGTAAATAAAAGGTGATCTAGCACATCAAATAAGGGCGCCTGTTGTGGGTATTGTGGGGTTTGAGAAGGGTTAGTGTATGTGTGATGTGACAATTGGGAGATACTAGATGTCCTACCCCTAGGTGGATGTGGGGAGGGTTTTTTTGACATTCGAGAACAAAACAGCAACATGAAATATCATTCAGGTATCAATAAAAGGTGATCTAGCACAGCAAACAAGGTTGCCTGTTGTGGGTATTGTGGGATTTGAGAAGTATTAGTGTATATGTGATGTGACAATTGGGAGATCCTAGATACCCCACCAATAGGTGGATGCGGGGAGTGTTTTTTCACATTCTAGAACAAAATGGCGACATGAAATATTACTCAGGCATCAACAAATTGTGATCTAGCATAACAAATAAGCGTGCCTATTGTGGGTATTGTGGGGTTTGAGAAGGATTATCGTATGTGTGATGTGACAATTGGGAGATCCAAAATACCCCAACTCTAGGTGAATGTGGGGACGGTTTTTCCACATTCCAGAACAAAATGGTGACATGAAATATCAGTCAGGTATAAATAAAAGGTGATCTAGCACAGCAAATAAGGGCGCCTGTTGTGGGTATTGTGGGGTTTGAGCACGGTTAGTGTAGGTGTGATGTCACAGTTGGGAGATCCTAGATACCCCACCCCTAGATGGATGCGGGGAGAGTTTTTTTCACATTCCAGAACAAAACGGTGATATGAAATATCAGTCAGGTATAAATAAAACATGATCTAGAATAGCAAATAAGGGCGCCCGCTATGGGTATTGTGGGGTTTGAGAAGCATTAGTGTATGTGTGTTGTGACAATTGGGAGATCCTAGATACCCCACCCGTAGGTGGATGCGAGGAGAGTTTTTTCACATTCTAGAATAAAATGGCAACATGAAATATCATTTAGGTAGCAATAAAGGGTGATCTAGCATAGCAAATAAGGGCGCCAATTATGTGTATTGTGTGGTTTCATAAGGATTAGTGTATGTGTGTTGTGACAATTGGGAGATCTTAGATGCCCCACCCCTAGGTGGATGTGGGGAGAGTTTTTTCACATTCTAGAACAAAACGGCGACATGAAATATCACTTAGGTATCAATATAAGGTGATCTAGCACAACAAATAAGCGTGTGTGATGTGAGAATTGGGAGGGTTTGAGAAGGATTAGTTTATGTGTGATGTGACAATTGGGAGATCTTAGATGCCCCCACTCTAGGTGAATGTGAGGGAGGGTTTTTCCACATACCAAAACAAAACGATGACATGAAATATCACTCATGTATAAATAAAAGGTGATCTAGCACATCAAATAAGGGCGCCTGTTGTGGGTATTGTGGGGTTTGAGAAGGGTTAGTGTATGTGTGATGTGACAATTGGGAGATACTAGATGTCCTACCCCTAGGTGGATGTGGGGATGATTTTTTGACATTCTAGAACAAAACGGCAACATGAAATATCATTCAGGTATCAATAAAAGGTGATCTAGCACAGCAAATAAGGATGCCTGTTGTGGGTATTGTGGGATTTGAGAAGGATTAGTGTATGTGTGATGTGATAATTGGGAGATCCTAGATACCCCACCCCTAGGTGGATGCGTGGAGTGTTTTTTCACATTCTAGAACAAAATGGCAACATGAAATATCACTCGGGCATCAACAAATTGTGATCTAGCATAACAAATAAGCGTGCCTGTTGTGGATACTGTGGGGTTTGAGAAGGATTAGTGTATGTGTGATGTGACAATTGGGAGATCCTAGATACCACAACTCTAGGTGAATGCGGGGAAGGTTTTTCCACATTCCAGAACATAATGGTGACATGAAATATCAGTCAGGTATAAATAAAAAGTGATCTAGCATAGCAAATAAGGGCGCCTGTTGTGGGTATTGTGGGGTTTGAGAAGGGTTAGTGTATGTGTGATGTGACAATTGGGAGATCCTAGATACCCCAACCATAGCTATATGCGAGGAGGGTTTTTTCACATTCCAGAACAAAACGATAACATGAAATATCAGTCATGGAAATAAATCGTGATCTAAAACAGCAAATAAGGGCACCCGTTGTTGGTATTGTGGGGTTTGAGAAGGGTTAGTGTATGTTCGATGTGAAAATTGGGAGATCCTAGATACCCCACCCCTAGCTGGATGCAGGGAGGTTTTTTTTTTCGTTCTAGAACAAAACGGTGATATGAAATATCAGTCATGTATAAATAAAATATGATCTAGAATAGCAAATAAGGGCGCCCGCTGTGGGTATTGTGGGGTTTGAGAAGCATTAGTGTATGTGTGATGTGACAATTGGGAGATCGTAGATACCCCACCCCTAGGTGGATGTGGGGAGAGTTTTTTCACATTCTAGAATAAAACGGCGACATGAAATATCACTTAGGTATCAATATAAGGTGATCTAGCACAACAAATAAGCGTGTGTGATGTGACAATTGGGAGGGTTTGAGAAGGATTATTTTATGTGTGATGTGACAATTGGGAGATCTTAGATGCCCCCACTCTAGGTGAATGCGAGGGAGGGTTTTTCCACATACCAGAACAAAACGATGACATGAAATATCAGTCATGTGTAAATAAAAGGTGATCTAGCACATCAAATAAGGGCGCCTGTTGTGTGTATTGTGGGGTTTGAGAAGGGTTAGTGTATGTGTGATGTGACAATTGGGAGATACTAGATGTCCTACCCCTAGGTGGATGTGGGGAGGGTTTTTTTGACATTCGAGAACAAAACAGCAACATGAAATATCATTCAGGTATCAATAAAAGGTGATCTAGCACAGCAAACAAGGTTGCGTGTTATGGGTATTGTGGGATTCAAGAAGTATTAGTGTATATGTGATGTGACAATTGGGAGATCCTAGATACCCCACCAATAGGTGGATGCGAGGAGTGTTTTTTCACATTCTAGAACAAAATGGCGACATGAAATATTACTCAGGCATCAACAAATTGTGATCTAGGATAACAAATAAGCGTGCCTGTTGTGGGTATTGTGGGGTTTGAGAAGGATTAGCGTATGTGTGATGTGACAATTGGGAGATCCAAAATACCCAACTCTAGGTGAATGCGGGGACGATTTTTCCACATTCCAGAACAAAATGGTGACATGAAATATCAGTCAGGTATAAATAAAAGGTGATCTAGCATAGCAAATAAGGGCGTCTGTTGTGGGTATTGTGGGGTTTGAGCACGGTTAGTGTAGGTGTGATGTCACAATTGGGAGATCCTAGATACCCCACCCCTAGATGGATGCGGGGAGAGTTTTTTCCACATTCCAGAACAAAACGGTGATATGAAATATCAGTCAGGTATAAATAAAACATGATCTAGAATAGGAAATAAGGGCGCCTGCTATGGGTATTGTGGGGTTTGAGAAGCATTAGTGCATGTGTGTTGTGACAATTGGGAGATCCTAGATACCCCACCCGTAGGTGGATGCGAGGAGAGTTTTTTCACATTCTAGAATAAAATGGCAACATGAAATATCATTTAGGTAGCAATAAAGGGTGATCTAGCATAGCAAATAAGGGCGCCAATTATGTGTATTGTGTGGTTTCATAAGGATTACTGTATGTGTGTTGTGACAATTGGGAGATCTTAGATGCCCCACCCCTAGGTGGATGTGGGGAGGGTTTTTCAACATTCTAGAACAAAATGGCGACATGAAATATCACTTAGGTATCAATAAAAGGTGATCTAGCACAACAAATAAGCGTGTGTGATGTGACAATTGGGAGGGTTTGAGAAGGATTAGTTTATGTGTGATGTGACAATTGGGAGATCTTAGATGCCCCCACTCTAGGTGAATGTGAGGGAGGGTTTTTCCACATACCAAAACAAAACGGTGACATGAAATATCACTCATGTATAAATGAAAGGTGATCTAGCACATCAAATAAGGGCGCCTGTTGTGGGTATTGTGGGGTTTGAGAAGGGTTAGTGTATGTGTGATGTGACAATTGGGAGATACTAGATGTCCTACCCCTAGGTGGATGTGGCGATGGTTTTTTGACATTCCAGAACAAAATGGCAACATGAAATATCATTCAGGTATCAATAAAAGGTGATCTAGCACAGCAAATAAGGATGCCTGTTGTGGGTATTGTGGGATTTGAGAAGGATTAGTGTATGTGCGATGTGACAATTGGGAGATCCTAGATACCCCACCCCTAGGTGGATGCGTTGAGTGTTTTTTCACATTCTAGAACAAAATGGCAACATGAAATATCACTTGGGCATCAACAAATTGTGATCTAGCATAACAAATAAGCGTGCCCGTTGTGGATATTGTGGGGTTTGAGAAGGATTAGTGTATGTGTGATGTGACAATTGGGAGATCCTAGATACCACAACTCTAGGTGACTGCGGGGAAGTTTTTTCCACATTCCAGAACATAATGGTGACATGAAATATCAGTCAGGTATAAATAAAAAGTGATCTAGCATAGCAAATAAGGGCGCCTGTTGTGGGTATTGTGGGGTTTGAGAAGGGTTAGTGTATGTGTGATGTGACAATTGGAAGATCCTAGATACCCCAACCATAGCTATATGCGGGGAGGGTTTTTTCACATTCCAGAACAAAACGATAACATGAAATATCAGTCATGTAAATAAATCGTGATCTAAAACAGCAAATAAGGGCACCCGTTGTTGGTATTGTGGGGTTTGAGAAGGGTTAGTGTATGTGTGATGTGAAAATTGGGAGATCCTAGATACCCCACCCCTAGCTGGATGCAGGGAGGTTTTTTTTTACATTCTAGAACAAAACAGTGATATGAAATATCAGTCATGTATAAATAAAATATGATCTAGAATAGCAAATAAGGGCGCCCGCTTTGGGTATTGTGGGGTTTGAGAAGCATTAGTGTATGTGTGATGTGACAATTGGGAGATCCTAGATACCCCACCCCTAGGTGGATGTGGGGAGAGTTTTTTCACATTCTAGAATAAAACGGCGACATGAAATATCACTTAGGTATCAATATAAGTTGATCTAGCACAACAAATAAGCGTGTGTGATGTGACAATTGGGAGGGTTTGAGAAGGATTAGTTTATGTGTGATGTGACAATTGGGAGATCTTAGATGCCCCCACTCTAGGTGAATGCGAGGGAGGGTTTTTCCACATACCAGAACAAAACGATGACATGAAATATCAGTCATGTGTAAATAAAAGGTGATCTAGCACATCAAATAAGGGCGCCTGTTGTGAGTATTGTGGGGTTTGAGAAGGGTTAGTGTATGTGTGATGTGACCATTGGGAGATACTAGATGTCCTACCCCTAGGTGGATGTGGGGAGGGTTTTTTTGACATTCGAGAACAAAACGGCAACATGAAATATCATTCAGGTATCAATAAAAGGTGATCTAGCACAGCAAACAAGGTTGCCTGTTGTGGGTATTGTGGGATTTGAGAAGTATTAGTGTACATGTGATGTGACAATTGGGAGATCCTAGATACCCCACCAATAGGTGGATGCGGGGAGTGTTTTTTCACATTCTAGAACAAAATGGCGACATGAAATATTACTCAGGCATCAACAAATTGTGATCTAGCATAACAAATAAGCGTGCCTGTTGTGGGTATTGTGGGGTTTGAGAAGGATTAGCATATGTGTGATGTGACAATTGGGAGATCCAAAATACCCCAACTCTAGGTGAATGCGGGGACGGTTTTTCCACATTCCAGAACAAAATGGTGACATGAAATATCAGTCAGGTATAAATAAAAGGTGATCTCGCACAACAAATAAGGGCGCCTGTTGTGGGTATTGTGGGGTTTGAGCACGGTTAGTGTAGGTGTGATGTCACAATTGGGAGATCCTAGATACCCCACCCCTAGATGGATGCGGGGAGGGTTTTTTTCACATTCCAGATCAAAACGGTGATATGAAATATCAGTCAGGTATAAATAAAACATGATCTAGAATAGCAAATAAGGGCACCCGCTATGGGTATTGTGGGGTTTGAGAAGCATTAGTGTATGTGTGTTGTGACAATTGGGAGATCCTAGATACCCCACCCGTAGGTGGATGCGAGGAGAGTTTTTTCACATTCTAGAATAAAATGGCAACATGAAATATCATTTAGGTAGCAGTAAAGGGTGATCTAGCATAGCAAATAAGGGCGCCAATTATGTGTATTGTGTGGTTTCATAAGGATTAGTGTATGTGTGTTGTGATAATTGGGAGATCTTAGATGCCCCACCCCTAGGTGGATGCGGTGAGGGTTTTTTCACATTCTAGAACAAAACGGCGACATGAAATATCAGTCATGTATCAATAAAATGTGATCTAGCATAACAAATAAGCGTGCCTGCTGTGGGTATTGTGGGGTTTGAGAAGGATTAGTGTATGTGTGATGTGACAATTGGGAGATACTAGATGCCCCAACTCTAGGTGAATGCGCTGATGGTTTTTCCACATTCCAGAACAAAATGGTGACATGAAATATAAGTCAGGTATAAATAAAGGGTGATCTAGCACATCAAATAAGGGTGCTTGTTGTGGGTATTGTGTGGTTTGCGAAGGGTTAGTGTATGTGTGATATGACAATTGGGAGATCCTAGATACCCCACCCCTAGCTATATGAGGGGAGGGTTTTTTCACATTACAGAACAAAACGATAACATGAAATATTAGTCAAGTATAAATAAATCGTGATCTAAAACAGCAAATAAGGGCACCCGTTGTGGGTATTGTGGAGTTTGAGAAGGGTTAGTGTATGTGTGATGTGAAAATTGGGAGATACTAGATGTACTACCACTAGGTGGATATGGGGAGGTTTGTTTTCACATTCCGGAACAAAACGACAACATAAAATATCATTCAAGTATCAATAAAAGGTGATCTAGCTCAGCAAATAAGGTTGACTATTGTGGGTATTGTGGGATTTGAGAAGGATTAGTGTATGTGTGATGTGACAATTAGGAGATCCTAGATGCCCCACGCCTAGGTGGATGCGGGGAGGGTTTTTTTACATTCTAGAACAAAACGGGGAACATGAAATATCATTTAGGTATCAATAAAAGGTGATCTAGCATAACAAATAAGCGTGCCCGTTGTGTGTAGTGTGGGGTTTGAGAAGGATTAGTGTCTGTGTGATGTGACAATTGGGAGATACTACATGCCCCAACTCTAGGTGAATGCGGGAATGGTTTTTCCACATTCCAGAACAAAATGTTGACATGAAATATCAGTCAGGTATAAATAAAAGGTGATCTAGCACATCAAATAAGGGTGCCTGTTGTGGGTATTGTGGGGTTTGAGAAGGGTTAGGGTATGTGTGATGTGACAATTGGGAGATCCTAGATACCCCACCCCAAGCTATATGAGGGGAGGGTTTTTTCACATTCTAGAACAAAACGATGACATGAAGTATCAATCAGGTATAAATAAATTGTGATCTAAAATAGCAAATAAGGGCACCCGTTGTGGGTATTGTGGGGTTTTAGAAGGGTTAGTGTATGTGTGATGTGAAAATTGGGAGATACTAGATGTCCTACCCGTAGGTGGATGCGGGGAGGTTTTTTTTAACATTCCAGAACAAAACGGCAACATGAAATATCATTCAGGTATCAATAAAAGGTGATCTAGCACAGCAAATAAGGTTAACTGTTGTGTTTATTGTTGGATTTGAAAAGGATTAGTGTATGTGTGATGTGACATTGGGAGATACTAGATGTCCTACCCCTATGTGGATACCCGGGAGCGTTTTTCACATTCCATAACAAAACAGCGACATAAAATATCATGCAGATATCAATAAAAGGTTTTTTAGCAGAGCAAATAAAGGCGCCTATTGTGGGTATTGTGGGGTTTGGGAAAGATTATTGTATGTGTGATGTCACAATTGGGAGATCCTATTTGCCCCACCCCTAGGTGGATGAGGGGGAGGGTTTTTCCACATTCCAGAACAAAACGGTGACATGAAATATCAGTCAGGTATAAATAAAAGGTGATCTTGCACAACAAATAAGGCTGCCTGTTGTGGGTTTTGTGGGGTTTGGAAGGGTTAGTGTATTGGTGATGTGACAATTGGGAGATACTAGATGGCTTACCCCTATGTGGATACGGGGAGGGTTTTTTCACATTCCAAAACAAAATGGCGACATAAAATATCATTCATATATCAATAAAAGGTGATCTAGTACAACAAATAAAGGCGCTTGTTGTGGGTATTGTGGACTTTGGGAAATATTATTGTATGTGTGATGTCACAATTGGGAGATCCTAGATGCCCCACCCCCTAGGTGGATGCGGTGGATGACTTTTTCACATTCTAGAACAAAACGGTGACATGAAATGTCATTTAGGTATCAATAAAAATGATCTAGCACAACAAATAAGGGCGTGTGATGTGGGTATTGTGGGTATTGAGGATGATTAGTGTATGTGTGATGTGACAATTGGGAGATCCTAGATACCCCACCCCTAGGTGGATGTGGGGAGAGTTTTTTTCACATTCTATAACAAATAGACAACATGAAATATCATTTAGGTATCAATAGAAGGTGATCTAGGACAGCAAATAAGGGCGCCCGTTGTGGGTATTATGTGGTTTGATAAGGATTAGTGTATGTGTGATGTGACAATTGGGAGATACTAGATATCCCACCCCTAGGTGGATGCGGGGAGAGTTTTTTCACATTCTAGAACAAAACGGCAACATGAAATATCATTTAGGTATCAATAAAAGGTGATCTAGCATAACAAATAAGCGTGCCCGTTGTGGGTATTGTGGGGTTTGAGAAGGATTAGTGTATGTGTGATGTGACAATTGGGAGATACTACATGCCCCAACTCTAGGTGAATGCGGGGACGGTTTTTCCACATTCCAGAACAAAATGGTGACATGAAATATCAGTCAGGTATAAATAAAAGGTGATCTAGCACAACAAATAAGGGCGCCTGTTGTGGGTATTGTGGGGTTTGAGAAGGGTTAGTGTATGTGTGATGTGACAATTGGGAGATACTAGATGTCCTACCCTGATGTGGATACGGGGAGGGTTTTTTCACATTCCAAAACAAAACGACGACATCAAATATCATTCAGATATCAATATAAGGATATTGATACATTGCAAACGTATCCATAATTTTTGATGTTCCATGCCTGGTTTTATCTACTTTCTTGTGTTTTGTCCACACTTTGGAGTACTTTTCATATGATTTCTTGGACAAACCTATTCACAAGAGCCACAGTGATAGCTGCCTGTTTTCTCTTGTTTTTGGTTCTAGGAAAGTCAGAAAATGAATATTTTCGGAATTGGACGGGACAAAAGCCAAAGTCAGTTATTCACCGAGGGACACCTGGAGCCAGAATACGAGACGGAGAGGGGTTGGGGCCCGGCCACACCACCTGGCCACATGGCCAGGCCTGACCCGTGCCAGGGGGTGGGCTGGTTACCCTAGGCACCCCTCGGCCTCTCCATCCGCCTATAAGTTGCCTCTGATACGGAAACCCTGAGTACCCGATAAAAATTCCACGAAAGAGTCTAGAGCCGACGTCATCTCCATCCCTAGATCGAGGGGGATCTGAAGCTCTTCCTGGCACCCTGCCGGAGACAGGAATTCACCTTGGAGGCCTTCTTCATCATCATGCAAGCCTCCGGTGTGATGCGTGAGTAGTTTATCTCTGGACTACGGGTCCATGTAGTAGCTAGATGGCTGGTTCTCCTCCTTTGTGCTATCATGTTTAGATCTTGTGAGCTCCGTTCATGATCAAGATCATCTATTTGTAATTCTGCATGTTGTGTTTGTGGGGATCCAATAGATATTGAGATGCTATTTCAGATTGATTATTGATTCTACCATGTCTTTGTTATTTGTGATCTTGCACGCTTTCCGTTGTTAGTAGCTATCTTGGCCAACTAGATGCTAGCAACTCCAAGAGTTAGTATTTATGCTCGATAGTGGGTTCATGCCTCTGGTAATCTGGGGAAGTGACATAAATCTCTAAGGTACTAGATGTGTTGTTACTACTAGGGAGAAAACAACAATCCTTTGTTCATAGAACAATCTTATTGTTTACTTTACATGCAATTCGTAATGCAATTATCCGTTGCTTACAACTTAATACTAGAGGGGGTTCGGATGATAACCTGAAGGTGGATTATTAGTCATAGATGCTGTTGGATGGCGGTCTATGTATAATGTTGTAATGCCCAATCAAGTCTCGAAGGAGTCAAGATGAGTAGTATATGCTTGTATGCTTTCTTGTTGTTTGTGAATTGCCCCGCTATAATTTTTTCACCCAACATGTTATCTATCTTAAGGAGAGCCACCTCTAGTGAACTATGGACCCCAGTCCTTTCTTTTACTATCAATCTACAATCAACTGTTTACAGATTTGTGTTTACTTTCTGCAAACTATTACTTTCCTCCACTCGATACGTTTAATCCTTTGTTTTTAGACCGGTGAGATTTACACCCTCATCACAAGTTGGGGACAGAGTTCTGTGGTTGTGTTGTGTAAGTCTCCACGTTGCTGCTGACGCCGGTAGTGTGTCCTGGCACAGTCCAGGTAGCAACACCTTTGGGGTGTTTCCTTGCTCCTACTGGATTGATAACCTTGGTTTCATAACTGAGGGAAAACTTGCTGCTGTGCTCATCATACCTTCCTCTTGGGGTTCCACAACGAGCTCGATATATTTTGGGCCATCAAGCTATTTTTCTGCCGCTGTTGCTGGGGAGTCAAGGACATCTTCACACGGGGAGTCCCTCATAACCAATCTCTTTACTTTGTTGTTTTTGTTTTGGCATGTTTACTTTTTCTTTGTTTGCTTGTTTCTTTATCAAAAACACAAAAAAAAATTATTTTTACAAGTTTGCTTTCTTTATTAAAAACTCAAAAAAATTAAGTCTTTCTTTAGTTGTTACCTCTTCCTTAGCACACCATGTTGATCCCTAAATTCACCTTGAAAGACCTTTCAATAGGTAGTGGTTCTGTAATTGGAAAATATAATATTGAAGAATTCTTTAATCATGTTAGTAAGCATGAGGATATGGAGGATAGATCCCTTGCAGCTTCTTCAGTTCAGATGTTGGAAGCTAGGTTTGTTAACCTTAACCCCTTAATGCAAGTAATGTTTCTTAAAATTAAAGAAATTGATGACCCTGAAAAGAGAGATTTTATTCTAGAAACTTTGCTTAAGGAATTCTATTATGTTGCCAAGGAAGCAAGAAAAGTCTTTGAACGTTTCAATATGCTAGGCTCATGTGTAGATGTTGTTGGTACACGAGAAAAGATGAACAAAACTGAACATAATGGGGAGGAAACTAAGATACCAATACCCTTTAAACTAGTAGCAATGCATGAAACCATAGAAAAGAATCTTGATTGGATTGTTCCTGAAAACCCATTTGATGAAAATAGTGAACCAAAGAGAATTGAGATAGGATCCTCTAGAACTTATTTGGATGAGATACCTTGCCTTGTTGAAGATATTTCTGGTATCAATCTTAATGCTTCTTCATTTGAGAACACTTGATCCTTTTTCTTGCTTCTTATGCCTAACTTAAAGGCGTTAAAGAAAAGTACTTATTGGAAGATAACCCAAAAGTTTTAGATGATCCTTGGGAGTTATTACTTCAGTAATAACCGCTCCTTATCCTTTTTATTTCCTTTTTGTGTGAAGCCTCTAATGAGAGAGAAGTAATTATTGGGAAAGGTGATGTCCCGAAACAGATTTCTGTGCTTCACCGTAAAAATTCGTGTAAAATCTCTGTACGTCCTTGTGAGGCGTGAATTTTTCTGCTTCTGTCCCAGGTTGTTATCTAACTTTCGTTAGTTCAACACTTTTTTATTTGAGCAACATAAGGTCTTCGAAAAAAATCGTCTTTACCTGCTGGTCTGTTTGACAGATTTCTGCCATTTTCTGCATTTGCTTCTTGTTCGTTCCTTTTTGAGTTCTTTTGGGGAATTGAGCTTTT
Source organism: Avena sativa (assembly GCA_916181665.1). NCBI lineage: Eukaryota > Viridiplantae > Streptophyta > Magnoliopsida > Poales > Poaceae > Avena > Avena sativa. The sequence goes on from OV702287.1 coordinate 576,339,267, forward strand.
TGAGGGAAGTGCTATAGTAGATAGTGTATTAATGGAAGTTTTACTGGTGTTAGAACTGAATCTAAAGACTTATTATCTTGAGTGCACTAATGTTTCTAATAAAGATTGTGTGAAGTTTTGTATGAAGGAAAAAATTCAGGTGTATGGAATGAATTAGTAATCAGATGAAGGATGGACTAAAGCTCAAGCTTGGGGATGCCACGCGTGTCACCCCAAGAAATATCCAAGAATTACAAGCGTCAAAGCTTGGGTATGCCCAATGCTGCCCCCTATTCATTAATAAAAATCCCAGGTTTCTTCCAAACGCTTCATTTTTATTGTTTCATGCACAGTTTTGTTGTGCTTGGAGCGTCTTATTTTTCATTTTCATTTTGGTTTTTCATTTGCTCGTTTTTCTTATTTTGCTGAATAAATTGTTTAGACCCCCTCTTTCATTCCATTGGTTTTCAAATAGTTTGGTTTGGATTGGAAAGAGTAGGAAAGTTCATGCTTAAGTGGTAAAGAGAGTTTGTTTTTGACTGTGGCCTATGATTTGTCATGCCATGCTTGATATTGTTTTGGCTTTATGCTTAGTATTATTTGCTGTAGCATGACTTGTTATAAACAATTGAGATTGCTTAATGTGCCTTGGAAGGATCATGCGTTGTTTTAGCATATTAAAGCATAGTGTTGTGGTATTCTCCTTTGATCCTTTATTTGGGTTGACTAGGCGCATGCTCACAGCATGTTATGACTATCCCAAGTCACCATGAGCCTTTATGATCCTTTAGTTTTCAACTTGTAGTATCACTTGATGCTTTGATCATTGATGTTTTGTCCCTCTACATGATTATGGCCATTATTGCTCTCTTAGTTTGTCGCTCCTAGTCTTTTGCTAGCCTCCACAACCAAGTATGTGTTCCACTCATGCACCCAACTCCTCAAACCAAGTTATTCCAAAGAGTCCACCATATCTACCTACTAGCATATGCTATTCCAAGTATATTCATGTTTTTATCTACCTTCCGAATTAAACTTGTTATGAGAAAACTAGTGATTAAAGCTCTCACGAACTTGACATGGTGGAAACCTGCAGCATAACCATAATGAGCTGTCTATGAAGCATTCTTCTTATAAAAAAAGAGTCCTACATTGAGAAAGAAGAGAAAAGAAAAAAAAAGAGATACTATGAAAAGAGGAAATAGAGAAAAAAGCACCATATTCCCATGGTAAATAAGAAGAATGCTGAGATGCTCGTTGTCTGTTTGCCTTGTCATTTTGATATGGGGATTCTTCCGTATCATCGGGCAAGGGGTACCCTGTTGGCGGTTCTCTATGATACACATGTACTTACGATGACAAGAACTTACTGGTGACTAAACTTTAGTAGCATGAGGAGCGACCCTCGTATTCTGTACATCGGAAGCTCTGCTCATACCTGATATTCTGGTATTTTCGTAGTGACACAGTCTTACTTTAGGTGATAGACAAGTTGTCAATTTCGATTTGCAATGGAATGCCTGCTAGGTGATATTCTATTTCCTAAAATAAAAACAAACAGATTAGATGATTTAAGGCTGTTATGAGCTGTTTATGATCATCGTCAGGATTTTTTTCTCGGGGGCTCTGCTCCTACTCCATGTATTGGGTATCTTCGTAGTGACACTGGCAAAATTTAGGCGATATTTGAGGAGACAGTCATATTTATGCGATATTTTGTGTACTTTAATCTGAAGGTCCAGTTGTCAAATTGTATTTGCAATGGAATCCATGCTAGGTGATTGTACCAACTGACAACAAACTCTGCAGAATATTCATGCAAAACTGATGATGCGGGATAAGTGGTCCAAATCAGTAGTGGTGAATATCAAGGAAGAAGAAGAGACATAAATGGATGATGACCAGAACTGGGTGGGTGGCAACGGCGAGTGGCTGGTCCTTTTATCACATGATGGGAGTACTTGGAATCTAAAAAATGGCTACAGATTGTTGAGACTTACATTGCCATCTTTGGTGGGTGTTGGCATTACTCCATTCAACAACAGGTGGCTGCCGCCCATTTCTAAATTCGCTTACAGGTTCAACATGGCAGAACTTGAGCTCCTGAAGGTACAGCTCCCACATAGACCGCGGGAGGGGCGTGGAAGACCTGGGAGTACGACCTCTTAGCGGTGTTCGACAAGGCAATCACATTCATTAGATGGCCAGAAGACAAGGAATGGACAGTCTTGCGCGACGACTTCGAGTGGCCGGAGAAGTATGTCGACGCCGTCTTCACCTACAGCTACTCTTCGTACAAACCGCAACGCATTTATGCGGTCACTGAACCTAGCGGCGACGTGCGTGTTTGGGAGCCGTCCATTTGGGGTGAGTCATGGTGTCATATAGCATGTACAATCCCATTCAAGATTCTGCTTACTGACTATAAGTAACACACAGGTATCCACGCAGCCCGCGCATCATTCCAGCTCGGTTCATCGAAGATGCAGTAGCAGATGCTGAACTTGGGACACAATGCTGGTTCCTGGCACCTCTCGGAGGTGACACGGAACAGGATGATGAACTCATGTGGATTCATATCAGGGGAGGACTAAACAACGTTGGTGATACAATAGAACATATGTGGACACAACTTTCTTCATACCCATCGCTGCGGTGTCACGTTTTCTCGAGGTCCGTATGCCCATCCAAAGACCCAGTAGAGCAAGTCTGGAGCAGAGTCGACAATCTGAAGAGACAACCGGTGTTTCTTGAGATCAACTACCCTTTCTTTCTCGGAGCCCCTAGAGCTATTGAACCTGTAATTGCTCAGGCAGCCCTGGCTCCTGATGCTGCTGCTTCTGGTGGTGGTGGTGGTGTTGGTGGTGGTGGTGGTGGAGCTGATGAAGAACTAGCTGCTCCTACTCCTGGTGAAGCTGGCGAAATACTTGGTGATGCTGCTGTTGGTGAAGCTGATGAAATACTTGCTAATGCTGCTGCTCGTGAAGCTGACGAAATACCTGCTCAGGCTGCTGTTGGTGAAGCTGACGAAATACCTGCTGAGGCTACTACCGGAGTCCAGGAATAACATGTTGGTGTTGTTACTGAGGTGCCAGCACTTCTAGTGTTTATAGCAGACTGTGTGTTTGCTACACACTCACGCGCCTATCATGTTGACACTCCAGATCCGACCTAGAGCCGAATCCATGTCGGGGGGAGGGGGCCTACAATTGGTTCATCAGTGGGGTCGTACAATTTGGTGGAGAATTACATATGGCCAAACACAGCATTCTGTTTCGTTCCGACGATACCACCAACTTTAGGGACCTAGTGCTCATACTGGCAGATCCGATGAACTATTTGTCTTTATCTTTATCATTAGTTACACTTATTTGTGTAAATACTAAGCTGTGCTTATTTGTGTAAGACTAAGTTAGGACTAACTCCATAATATTCAGTGAAGCCCAGCTTTTCTTTCCACGCCCATAATAACAGAATTGCAGCATAGTACATACAAAGGTAATGTGCATACTAGGAATTTTTACTCAGGATAACAGCCACTTCAAGTAAATGATATTTGGTGTACGCGTTTGAAAGCATCACTAGAATGTGCCACATATTGATGATTAATAACATGGATCTAGCTTTTCTGCGCATATTTGGATTGAATCGCTTATTGATTTGTTCACATATTTTTTGGCAATGGCTGATGAACTCCACTTTCTTGGTAACATGCTTCATCAGCGAGCACTTCTTGATGCAATGCAAAGTATAGAACATGGTCGTCATCGTCATTCCATTTAGGTTCTCTATGTTTCGTCATCATGGAGCTACTAATTTCAAATGAAAATCTAGTAAACAAAAAATGTGTACATTGTTAGAGTATGCTACGGCCACGATATGTACATGTTTTTCTACAATCATAAGAAGAAAACATGATGCATTTTCACCTTGTTGGCATTGTGCCGAACTGGGTGGATGTGGCTTTGTGGTCTGGAGATTAAGGCGTCGTGGCTAGTGCGTGTGCGACCACGGCGACGGCGAGCTCAGATTCTAGAGGAGGCCAACAGGACCGAGCATGGTTGGCATGGTGACAGATCTCAGCCGCGAATGAATTCCTGTCCCCGCACCATGCCAATGGTGCGGCCATGGTGAGGGCGAGCTGCGACTCGGGATGGGGAGGAGAGCCGGGCCGAGGAGGTTCGTCTAACTCCTAGCTCTGCGCCATGGCCGTGACCACAGATTGCCGCCCCGGAGGAAGAAGAAGACGCCTAAAGGATGCATGTGCCAACGCTGCAAGCCTACATGGCAACGATGATGGCAGCGACATAATGATGAAAGCTGACAGGGGGGCCCAACTTGATGGCCGTTAGCCTGATTTTTTGTATTGAAATGTAAAGTTGAATTTGTGCCGAAAAAGACCCTCTGAGTATTTGGCATGCCAACTGTAGTCATCGCGGTTGATTTCAGGGAAAACAGGTACCGCGTTGCTTGGGCGACCCAACTTTCGGGCCGCAAAATGATATTTTCCCTGTTGTGGGTATTATGTGGTTTGATAATGATTAGTGTATGTGTGATGTGACAATTGGGAGATCCTAGATGCCCCACCCTAGGGGGATTCGCGGAGGGTTTTTTCACATTCTAGAACAAAACAACGACATAAAATATCATTTAGGTATCAATAAAAGGTGATCTAGCACAACAAATAAAGGCGCTTGTTGTGGGTATTGTGGGGTTTGGAAAAGGTTAGTGTATGTGGGCTGTCACAATTGGGAGATCCTAGATTCCCCACCCCTAGGTGGATGCGGGGAAGGGTTTTTCCACATACCAGAACAAAATGGTGACATGAAATATAACTCAGGTATCAATAAAAGGTGATCTAGCACAACAAATAACCGTGCCTGTTGTGGGTATTGTGGGGTTTCAGAAGGATTAGTGTATGTGTGATGTGACAATTGGGAGATCCTAGATACCCCACCCCTAGGTGGATGCGGGGAGATTTTTTTCACGTTCCAGAATAAAACGACAACATGAAATATCATTTAGGTAGCAATAAAGGGTGATCTAGCACAGCAAATAAGGGCGCCTGTTGTGGGTATTGCGTGGTTTGATAAGGATTAGTGTATGTGTGTTGTGACAATTGGGATATCCTAGATGCCCCATCCCTAGGTGGATGCGGGGAGGGTTTTTTCACATTCTAGAACATAACGGCGACATGAAATTTCACTCAGGTATCAATAAGATGTGATCTAGCATAACAAATAAGCGTGAATGTTGTATGTATTGTGGGGTTTGAGAAGGATTAGTGTATGTGTGATGTGACAATTGGGAGATACTAGATGCCCCAACTCTAAGTGAATGCGGGAACGGTTTTTCCACATTCTAGAACAAAATGGTGACATGAAATATCAGTCAGGTATAAATAAAAAGTGATCTAGCATAGCAAATACGGGTGCCTATTGTGGGTATTGTGGGGTTTGAGAAGGGTTAGTGTATGTGTGATGTGATAATTGGGAGACACTAGATGTCCCACCCCTATGTGGATACAGGGAGGGTTATTCACATTCCAAAACAAAACGTCGACATAAAATATCATTCATAAAAGGTGATCTAGCACATCAAATGAAGGTGCCCGTTGTGTGTACTGTGGGGTTTGGGAAATATTATTGTATGTGTGATGTCACAATTGGGAGATCCTAGATACCCCACTCATAGGTGGATAAGGGGGAGGTTTTTTCACATTCCAGAACAAAACGACGACATAAAATATCATTCAGAAATCAATAAAAGGTGATCTAGCACAGCAAATAAAGGCGCCTATTTTGGGTATTGAGGATGATTAGTGTATGCGTGATGTGACAATTGGGAGATCCTAGATACCCCACCCCTAGCTAGATGAGGGGAGGGTTTTTTCACAATCCAGAACAAAACAATGATATGAAATGTCAGCCAGGTATAAATAAATCGTGATCTAAAACAGCAAATAAGGGCACCCGCTGTGGGTATTGTGGGGTTTGAGAAGGGTTAGTGTATGTGTGATGTGACAATTGGGAGATCCTAGATACCCCACCCCTAGGTGGATGTGGGGAGAGTTTTGTCACATTCTAGAACAAAACGACAACATGAAATATCATTTAGGTATCAATAAAAGGTGATCTAGCACAGCAAATAAGGGCGCCCGTTGTGGGTATTGTGTGGTTTGATAAGGATTAGCGTATGTGTGATGTGACAATTGGGAGATCTTAGATGCCCCACACCTAGGTGGATGTGGGGAGGGGTTTTCAACATTCTAGAACAAAACGGTGACATGAAATATCACTTAGATATCAATAAAAGGTGATCTAGGACAACAAATAAGCGTGTGTGATGTGACAATTGGGAGGGTTTGAGAAGGATTAGTTTATGTGTGATGTGACAATTGGGAGATCTTAGATGCCCCCACTCTAGGTGAATGTGAGGGAGGCTTTTTCCATATACCAGAACAAAATGGTGACATGAAATATAACTTAGGTATCAATAAAAGGTGATCTAGCACAACAAATATGCGTTCCTGTTGTGGGTATTGTGGGGTTTTAGAAGGATTAGTGTATGTGTGATGTGACAATTGGGAGATCCTAGATAGCCCACCCCTAGGTGGATGCGGGGAGATTTTTTTCATGTTCTAGAATAAAACGGCAACATGAAATATCATTTAGGTAGCAATAAAGGGTGATCTAGCACAGCAAATAAGGGCACCCGTTTTGGGTATTGTGTGGTTTGATAAGGATTAGTGTATGTGTGTTGTGACAATTGGGATATCCTAGATGCCCCATCCCTAGGTGGATGCGGGGATGGTTTTTTCACATTCTAGAACAAAACGGCGACATGAAATTTCACTCAGGTATCAATAAATTGTGATCTAGCATAACAAATAAGCGTGAATGTTGTATGTATTGTGGGGTTTGACAAGGATTGGTGTAGTGTGATGTGACAATAGGGAGATACTAGATGCCCCAACTCTAGGTGAATGCGGGGACGGTTTTCCACATTCTAGAACAAAATGGTGACATGAAATATCAGTCAGGTATAAATAAAAAGTGATCTAGCATAGCGAGTAAGGGTGCCTATTGTGGGTATTGTGGGGTTTGAGAAGGGTTAGTGTATGTGTGATGTGATAATTGGGAGATACTAGATGTCCTACCCCTATGTGGATACAGGGAGGGTTATTCACATTCCAAAAAAAAACGACGACATAAAATATCATTTATAAAAGGTGATCTAGCACATCAAATGAAGGCGCCCGTTGTGTGTACTGTGGGGTTTGGGAAATATTATTGTATGTGTGATGTGACAATTGGAGATCCTAGATACCCCACCCCTAGGTGGATGAGGGGGAGGTTTTTTCACATTCCTGAACAAAACGGCGACATAAAATATCATTCAGATATCAATAAAAGGTGATCTAGCACAGCAAATAAAGGCGCCTATTGTGGGTATTGAGGATGATTAGTGTATGTGTGATGTGACAATTGGGAGATCCTAGATACCCCACCTCTAGCTAGATGAGGGGAGGGTTTTTTCACAATCCAGAACAAAACGATGACATGAAATGTCAGCATGGTATAAATAAATCGTGATCTAAAACAACAAATAAGGGCACCCGTTGTGGGTATTGTGGGGTTTGAGAAGGGTTAGTGTATGTGTGATGTGACAATTGGGAGCTCCTAGATACCCCACCCCTAGGTGGATGTGGGGAGAGTTTTTTCACATTCTAGAACAAAACGACAACATGAAATATCATTTAGGTATCAATAAAAGGAGATCTAGCACAGCAAATAAGGGCGCCCGTTGTGGGTATTGTGTGGTTTGATAAGGATTAGTGTATGTGTGATGTGACAATTGGGAGATCCTAGATGCCCCACCCCTAGGTGGATGTGGGGAGGGTTTTTCAACATGCTAGAACAAAACGGTGACATGAAATATCACTTAGGTATCAATAAAAGGTGATCTAGCACAACAAATAAGCGTGTGTGATGTGACAATTGGGAGGGTTTGAGAAGGATTAGTTTATGTGTGATGTGACAATTGGGAGATCTTAGATGCCCCCACTCTAGGTGAATGCGAGGGAAGGTTTTTCCACATACAAGAACAAAACGATGACATGAAATATCAGTCATGTGTAAATAAAATGTGATCTAGCACATCAAATAAGGGCGCCTGTTGTGGGTATTGTGGGGTTTGAGAAGGGTTAGTGTATGTGTGATGTGACAATTGGGAGATACTAGATGTCCTACCCCTAGGTGGATGTGGGGATGGTTTTTTGACATTCCAGAACAAAATGGCAACATGAAATATCATTCAGGTATCAAAAAAAGGTGATCTAGCACAGCAAATAAGGATGCCTGTTGTGGGTATTGTGGGATTTGAGAAGGATTAGTGTATGTGTGATGTGACAATTGGGAGATCCTAGATACCCCACCCCTAGGTGGATGCGTGGAGTGTTTTTTCACATTCTAGAACAAAATGGCAACATGAAATATCACTCGGGCATCAACAAATTGTGATCTAGCATAACAAATAAGCGTGCCCGTTGTGGATATTGTGGGGTTTGAGAAGGATTAGTGTATGTGTGATGTGACAATTGGGAGATCCTAGATACCACAACTCTAGGTGACTGCGGGGAAGGTTTTTCCACATTCCAGAACATAATGGTGACATGAAATATCAGTCAGGTATAAATAAAAAGTGATCTAGCATAGCAAATAAGGGCGCCTGTTGTGGGTATTGTGGGGTTTGAGAAGGGTTAGTGTATGTGTGATGTGACAATTGGGAGATCCTAGATACCCCAACCATAGCTATATGCGAGGAGGGTTTTTTCACATTCCAGAACAAAACGATAACATGAAATATCAGTCATGTAAATAAATCGTGATCTAAAACAGCAAATAAGGGCACCCGTTGTTGGTATTGTGGGGTTTGAGAAGGGTTAGTGTATGTGTGATGTGAAAATTGGGAGATCCTAGATACCCCACCCCTAGCTGGATGCAGGGAGGTTTTTTTACATTCTAGAACAAAATGGTGATATGAAATATCAGTAATGTATAAATAAAATATGATCTAGAATAGCAAATAAGGGCGCCCGCTGTGGGTATTGTGGGGTTTGAGAAGCATTAGTGTATGTGTGATGTGACAATTGGGAGATCCTAGATACCCCACCCCTAGGTGGATGTGGGGAGAGTTTTTTCACATTCTAGAATAAAACGGCGACATGAAATATCACTTAGGTATCAATATAAGGTGATCTAGCACAACAAATAAGCGTGTGTGATGTGACAATTGGGAGGGTTTGAGAAGGATTAGTTTATGTGTGATGTGACAATTGGGAGATCTTAGATGCCCCCACTCTAGGTGAATGTGAGGGATGGTTTTTCCACATACCAGAACAAAACGATGACATGAAATATCAGTCATGTGTAAATAAAATGTGATCTAGCACATCAAATAAGGGCGCCTGTTGTGGGTATTGTGGGGTTTGAGAAGGGTTAGTGTATGTGTGATGTGACAATTGGGAGATACTAGATGTCCTACCCCTAGGTGGATGTGGGGAGGGTTTTTTTGACATTCGAGAACAAAACGGCAACATGAAATATCATTCAGCTATCAATAAAAGGTGATCTAGCACAACAAACAAGGTTGCCTGTTGTGGGTATTGTGGGATTTGAGAAGTATTAGTGTATATGTGATGTGACAATTGGGAGATCCTAGATACCCCACCAATAGGTGGATGCGGGGAATGTTTTTTCACATTCTAGAACAAAATGGCGACATGAAATATTACTCAGGCATCAACAAATTGTGATCTAGCATAACAAATAAGCGTGCCTGTTGTGGGTATTGTGGGGTTTGAGAAGGATTAGCGTATGTGTGATGTGACAATTGGGAGATCCAAAATACCCCAACTCTAGGTGAATGCGGGGACGGTTTTTCCACATTCCAGAACAAAATGGTGACATGAAATATCAGTCAGGTATAAAAAAGGTGATCTAGCACAGCAAATAAGGGCGCCTGTTGTGGGTATTGTGGGGTTTGAGCACGGTTAGTGTAGGTGTGATGTCACAATTGGGAGATCCTAGATACCCCACCCCTAGATGGATGCGGGGAGGGTTTTTTTCACATTCCAGAACAAAACGGTGATATGAAATATTAGTCAGGTATAAATAGAACATGATCTAGAATAGCAAATAAGGGCGCCCGCTATGGGTATTGTGGGGTTTGAGAAGCATTAGTGTATGTGTGTTGTGACAATTGGGAGATCCTAGATACCCCACCCGTAGGTGGATGCGAGGAGAGTTTTTTCACATTCTAGAATAAAATGGCAACATGAAATATCATTTAGGTAGCAATAAAGGGTGATCTAGCATAGCAAATAAGGGCGCCAATTATGTGTATTGTGTGGTTTCATAAAGATTAGTGTATGTGTGTTGTGACAATTGGGAGATCTTAGATGCCCCACCCCTAGGTGGATGCGGTGAGGGTTTTTTCACATTCTAGAACAAAACGGCGACATGAAATATCAGTCATGTATCAATATAATGTGATCTAGCATAACAAATAAGCGTGCCTGTTGTGGGTATTGTGGGGTTTGAGTAGGATTAGTGTATGTGTGATGTGACAATTGGGAGATACTAGATGCCGCAAGTCTAGGTGAATGCGCTGATGGTTTTTCCACATTCCAGAACAAAATGGTGACATGAAATATAAGTCAGGTATAAATAAAGGGTGATCTAGCACATCAAATAAGGGTGCTTGTTGTGGGTATTGTGTGGTTTGCGAAGGGTTAGTGTATGTGTGATGTGACAATTGGGAGATCCTAGATACCCCACCCCTAGCTATATGAGGGGAGGGTTTTTTCACATTCCAGAACAATACGATGACATGAAATATCAGTCAGGTATAAATAAATCATGATCTAAAACAGCAAATAAGGGCACCCGTTGTGGGTATTGTGGGGTTTGAGAAGGGTTAGTGTATGTGTGATGTGAAAATTGGGAGATACTAGATGTCCTACCCCTAGGTGGATGTGGGGATGTTTTTTTCACATTCTGGAACAAAATGGCAACATGAAATATCATTCAGGTATCAATAAAAGGTGATCTAGAATCGCAAATAAGGTTGACTATTGTGGGTATTGTGGGATTTGTGAAGGATTAGTGTATGTGTGATGTGACTATTGGGAGATCCTAGATACCCCACCCCTAGGTGGATGCGAGGAGTGTTTTTCACATTCTAGAACAAAATGGCGACATGAAATATCACTCAGGCATCAACAAATTGTGATCTAGCATAACAAATCAGCATGCCTGTTGTGGGTATTGTGGGGTTTGAGAAGGATTAGTGTATGTGCGATGTGACAATTGGGAGATACTAGATGCCCCAACTCTAGTTGAATGCGGGGGCGGTTTTTCCACATTCCAGAACAAAATGGTGACATGAAATATCAGTCAGGTATAAATAAAAGGTGATCTAGCACATAAAATAAGGGTGCCTGGTGTGGGTATGGTGGGGTTTGAGAAGGGTTAGGGTATGTGTGATGTGATAATTGGGTGATCCTAGATACCCCACCCCTAGCTATATGAGGGGAGGGTTTTTTCACATTCTAGAACAAAATGATGACATGAAATATCAATGAGGTATAAATAAATCGTGATCTAAAACAGCAAATAAGGGCACCCGTTGTGGGTATTGTGGGGTTTGAGAAGGGTTAGTGTATGTGTGATGTGAAAATTGGGAGATACTAGATGTCCTACCCGTAGGTGGATGCGGGGAGGTTTTTTTTAACATTCCAGAACAAAACGGCAACATGAAATATCATTCAGGTATCAATAAAAGGTGATCTAGCACAGCAAATAAGGTTGACTGTTGTGGGTATTGTTGGATTTGAAAAGGATTAGTGTATGTGTGATGTGACATTGGGAGATACTAGATGTCCTACCCCTATGTGGATACCCGGGAGGGTTTTTTCACATTCCAAAACAAAACAGCGACATAAAATATCATGCAGATATCAATAAAAGGTGATCTAGCAGAGCAAATAAAGGCGCCTATTGTGGGTATTGTGGGGTTTGGGAAAGATTATTGTATGTGTGATGTCACAATTGGGAGATCCTATTTGCGCCACCCCTAGGTGGATGAGGGGGAGGGTTTTTCCACATTCCAGAACAAAACGGTGACATGAAATATCAGTCAGGTATAAATAAAAGGTGATCTTGCACAACAAATAAGGCCGCCTGTTGTGGGTTTTGTGGGGTTTGGAAGGGTTAGTGTATGTGTGATGTGACAATTGGGAGATACTAGATGGCCTACCCCTATGTGGATACGGGGAGGGTTTTTTCACATTCCAAAACAAAATGGCGACATAAAATATCATTCAGATATCAATAAATTGTGATCTAGTACAACAAATAAAGGCGCTTGTTGTGGGTATTGTGGACTTTGGGAAATATTATTGTATGTGTGATGTCACAATTGGGATATCCTAGATGCCCCACCCCCTAGGTGGATGCGGTGGAGGACTTTTTCACATTCTAGAACAAAACGGTGACATGAAATGTCATTTAGGTATCAATAAAAATGATCTAGCACAGCAAATAAGGGCGTGTGATGTGGGTATTGTGGGTATTGAGGATGATTAGTGTATGTGTGATGTGACAATTGGGAGATCCTAGATACCCCACCCCTAGGTGGATGTGGGGAGAGTTTTTTTCACATTCTATAACAAATAGACAACATGAAATATCATTTAGGTATCAATAGAAGGTGATCTAGGACAGCAAATAAGGGCGCCCGTTGTGGGTATTATGTGGTTTGATAAGGATTAGTGTATGTGTGATGTGACAATTGGGAGATACTAGATACCCCACCCCTAGGTGGATGCGGGGAGAGTTTTTTCACATTCTAGAACAAAACGGCAACATGAAATATCATTTAGGTATCAATAAAAGGTGATCTAGCATAACAAATAAGCGTGCCCGTTGTGGGTATTGTGGGGTTTGAGAAGGATTAGTGTATGTGTGATGTGACAATTGGGAGATACTACATGCCCCAACTCTAGGTGAATGCGGGGACGGTTTTTCCACATTCCAGAACAAAATGGTGACATGAAATATCAGTCAGGTATAAATAAAAGGTGATCTAGCACAGCAAATAAGGGCGCCTGTTGTGGGTATTGTGGGGTTTGTGAAGGGTTAGTGTATGTGTGATGTGACAATTGGGAGATACTAGATGTCCTACCCTGATGTGGATACGGGGAGGGTTTTTTCACATTCCAAAACAAAACGACGACATCAAATATCATTCAGATATCAATATAAGGATATTGATAGATTGCAAACGTATCCATAATTTTTGATGTTCCATGCCTGGTTTTATCTACTTTCTTGTGTTTTGCCCACACTTTGGAGTACTTTTCATATGATTTCTTGGACAAACCTATTCACAAGAGCCATAGTGATAGCTGCATGTTTTCTCTTGTTTTTGGTTGTAGGAAAGTCAGAAAATGAATATTTTCGTAATTGGATGGGACAAAAGCCAAAGTCAGTTATTCACCGAGGGACACCTGGAGCCAGAATACGAGACGGAGAGGGGTTGGGGCCCGGCCACACCACCTGGCCACATGGCCAGGCCTGACCCGTGCTAGGGGGTGGGCTGGTTACCCTAGGCACCCCTCGGCCTCTCCATCCGCCTATAAGTTGCCTCTGATACGGAAACCCTAAGTACCCGATGAAAATTCCACGAAAGAGTCTGGAGCCGCCGTCATCTCCATCCCTATATCGAGGGGGATCTGAAGTTCTTCCTGGCACCCTGCCGGAGACGGGAATTCACCTTGGAGGCCTTCTTCATCATCATGCAAGCCTCCAGTGTGATGCGTGAGTAGTTTATCTCTGGACTACGGGTCCATGTAGTAGCTAGATGGCTGGTTCTCCTCCTTTGTGCTATCATGTTTAGATCTTGTGATCTCCGTTCATGATCAAGATCATCTATTTGTAATTCTGCATGTTGTGTTTGTGGGGATCCAATAGATATTGAGATGCTATTTCAGATTGATTATTGATTCTATCATGTCTTTGTTATTTGTGATCTTGCACGCTTTCCATTGTTAGTAGCTATCTTGGCCAACTAGATGCTAGCAACTCCAAGAGTTAGTATTTATGCTCGATAGTGGGTTCATGCCTCTGGTAATCTGGGGAAGTGACAGAAATCTCTAAGGTACTAGATGTGTTGTTACTACTAGGGAGAAAACAACAATCCTTTGTTCATAGAACAATCTTATTGTTTACTTTACATGCAATTCGTAATGCAATTATCCGTTGCTTACAACTTAATACTAGAGGGGGTTCGGATGATAACCTGATGGTGGATTATTAGTCTTAGATGCTGTTGGATGGCGGTCTATGTATAATGTTGTAATGCCCAATCAAGTCTCGAAGGAGTCAAGATGAGTAGTATATGCTTGTATGCTTTCTTGTTGTTTGTGAATTGCCCCGCTATAATTTGTTCACCCAACATGTTATCTATCTTAAGGAGAGCCACCTCTAGTGAACTATGGACCCCAGTCCTTTCTTTTACTATCAATCTACAATCAACTGTTTACAGATTTGTGTTTACTTTCTGCAAACTATTACTTTCCTCCACTCGATACGTTTAATCCTTTGTTTTTAGACCCGTGAGATTTACACCCTCATCACAAGTTGGGGACAGAGTTCTATGGTTGTGTTGTGTAAGTCTCCACGTTGCTGCTGACGCCGGTAGTGTGTCCTACCACAGTCCAGCTAGCAACACCTTTGGGGTGTTTCCTTGCTCCTACTGGATTGATAACCTTGGTTTCATAACTGAGGGAAAACTTGCTGCTGTGCTCATCATACCTTCCTCTTGGGGTTCCCAACGAGCTCGATATATTTTGGGCCATCAAGCTATTTTTCTGCCGCCGTTGCCGGGGAGTCAAGGACATCTTCACACGGGGAGTCCCTCATAACCAATCTCTTTACTTTGTTGTTTTTGTTTTGGCATGTTTACTTTTTCTTTGTTTGCTTGTTTCTTTATCAAAAACACAAAAAAAATTAGTTTTACAAGTTTGCTTTCTTTATTAAAAACTCAAAAAAATTAAGTCTTTCTTTAGTTGTTACCTCTTCCTTAGCACACCATGTTGATCCCTAAATTCACCTTGAAAGACCTTTCAATAGGTAGTGGTTCTGTAATTGGAAAATATAATATTGAAGAATTCTTTAATCATGTTAGTAAGCATCAGGATATGGAGGATAGATCCCTTGAAGCTTCTTCAGTTCATATGTTGGAAGCTAGGTTTGTTAACCTTAACCCCTTAATGCAAGTAATGTTTCTTAAAGTTAAAGAAATTGATGACCCTGAAAAGAGAGATTTTATTCTAGAAACTTTGCTTAAGGAATTCTATTATGTTGCCAAGGAAGCTAGAAAAGTCTTTGAACGTTTCAATATGATAGGCTCATGTGTAGATGTTGTTGGTACACGAGAAAACATGGACAAAACTGAACATAATGGGGAGGAAACTAAGATACCAATACCCTTTAAACTAGTAGCAATGCATGAAACCATTGAAAAGAATCTTGATTGGATTGTTCCTGAAAACCCGTTTGATGAAAATAGTGAACCAAAGAGAATTGAGATAGGATCCTCTAGAACTTATTTGGATGAGATACCTTGCCTTGTTGAAGATATTTCTGGTATCAATCTTAATGCTTCTTCATTTGAGAACACTTGATCCTTTTTCTTGCTTCTTATGCCTAACTTAAAGGCGTTAAAGAAAAGTACTTATTGGGAGATAACCCAAAAGTTTTAGATGAGCCTTGGGAGTTATTACTTCAGTAATAACCGCTCCTTATCCTTTTTATTTCCTTTTTGTGTGAAGCCTCTAATGAGAGAGAAGTAATTATTGGGAAAGGTGATGTCCCGAAACAGATTTCTGTGCTTCACCGTAAAAATTCGTGTAAAATCTCTGTACTTCCTTGTGAGGCGTGAATTTTTCTGCTTCTGCCCCAGGTTGTTATCTAACTTTCGTTAGTTCAACACTTTTTTATTTGAGCAACAGAAGGTCTTCGAAAAAAATCGTCTTTACCTGCTGGTCTGTTTGACAGATTTCTGCCATTTTCTGCATTTGCTTCTTGTTCGTTCCTTTTTGAGTTCTTTTGGGGAATTGAGCTTTTTGAGGGAAGTGCTATAGTAGATAGTGTATTAATGGAAGTTTTACTGGTGTTAGAACTGAATCTAAAGACTTATTATCTTGAGTGCACTAATGTTTCTAATAAAGATTGTGTGAAGTTTTGTATGAAGGAAAAAATTCAGGTGTATGGAATGAATTAGTAATGAGATGAAGGATGGACTAAAGCTCAAGCTTGGGGATGCCACGCGTGTCACCCCAAGAAATATCCAAGAATTACAAGCGTCAAAGCTTGTGGATGCCCAATGCTTCCCCCTATTCATTAATAAAAATCCCAGGTTTCTTCCAAACGCTTCATTTTTATTGTTTCATGCACAGTTTTGTTGTTCTTGGAGCGTCTTACTTTTCATTTTCATTTTGGTTTTTCATTTGCTCGGTTTTCTTATTTTGCTGAATAAATTGTTTAGACCCCCTCTTTCATTCCATTGGTTTTCAAATAGTTTGGTTTGGATTGGAAAGAGTAGGAAAGTTCATGCTTAAGTGGTAAAGAGAGTTTGTTTTTGACTGTGGCCTATGATTTGTCATGCCATGCTTGATATTGTTTTGGCTTTATGCTTAGTATTATTGGCTGTAGCATGACTTGTTATAAACAATTGAGATTGCTTAATGTGCCTTGGAAGGATCATGCGTTGTTTTAGCATATTAAATCATAGTATTGTGGTATTCTCCTTTGATCCTTTATTTGGGTTGACTAGGCGCATGCTCACAGCATGTTATGACTATCCCAAGTCACCATAAGCCTTTATGATCCTTTAGTTTTCAACTTGTAGTATCACTTGATGCTTTGATCATTGATTTTTTGTCCCTCTACATAATTATGGCCATTATTGCTCTCTTAGTTTGTCGCTCCCAGTCTTTTGCTAGCCTCCACAACCAAGTATGTGTTCCACTCATGCATCCAACTCCTCAAACCAAGTTATTCCAAAGAGTCCACCATATCTACGTACTAGCATATGCTATTCCAAGTATATTCATGTTTTTATCTACCTTCTGAATTAAACTTGTTATGAGAAAACTAGTGATTAAAGCTCTCCCGAACTTGATGGCACACTTTACTTTTCTTGCCCTTAATAAAGTTGAACGATTGTGTCGTCTATGTTGTATATGCTTGCACCTATTTGTTGGGGATTAGCAGAACCATGCTTTCATGGGGAACACTTTCAACATTGCACTTGTACTTTGTACCTAGTTGATATCATGCTCTTTTGTCTATGGATGTCGTCGGTGTGAAATGAAAGGGGAGCTTGTAAGTCCATGGAGTTATGTATATGTGTTAGAGAAACGCCTGGGCCGCTGGTCTAATCCATGCTGACATGGTGGAAACCTGCAGCATAACCATAATGAGCTGTCTATGAAGCATTCTTCTTATAAAAAAAGAGTCCTACATTGAGAAAGAAGATAAAAGAAAAAAAAGAGATACTATGAAAAGAGGAAATAGAGAAAAAAGCACCATATTCCCATGGTAAATAAGAAGAATGCTGAGATGCTTGTTCTCTGTTTGCCTTGTCATTTTGATATGGGGATTCTTCCGTATCATCGGGCAAGGGGTACCCTGTTGGCGGTTCTCTATGATACACATGTACTTACGATGACAAGAACTTACCGGTGACTAAACTTTAGTAGCATGAGGAGCGACCCTCGTATTCAAGGGACATGAGATTTCCAACTTATACTTTGTCAAGCATATACACCATAGTTTGTTCACTTTAACCTTAATCACTTGAAGATTCTTATGATAGGGGTAATGAGAGATGAAAGCTATTAAGTACCATAATTTTTGGAAGCTATTCATGAAACTTGAATCCCTACTTCCTTCTATGAAGGCCATTCTTCCACTTTTATATTGAGTCTCCACCTTCTATCTTTATCCACCTACTTTGAGAGCATAGTGGCCATTCTTAGTTCTATGTGCATTGTCCCAAGACTTGTTGATTGATGAATAACTTTGATATTGCTTGTTTTAAACTATTTGTATCTAGTCACTCTTATCAAGTTTGAAGGTGTCCTATGCATTTATGTTTGCTACTCTATGAAGGACAAGCTGAATGCCACTATGCCATGTTTTCTTTATGTGAAACAAACAAATGTCTTTCAAAACATTGTTATTCATTAATCTTTTGTTTTTTCCTTTTCATGTTGCAACATAGTTTCTTTGTCTTATTGCTAGAATTTTGTCTTTCATGTTATGATTGAAGTACTATGATCCCAGCTTTGAATGTTTTACAAATACTTTGATCAAGTTTATGATGGTGCATGTCACCTCAAAAATTATTCTTTCTTTTTATCACTTACCTAATCGGGGACGAGCAGGAGTTAAGCTTGGGGATGTTGATACGTTGCAAACATATCCATAATTTTTGATGTTCCACGCTTGGTTTTATCTACTTTATTGTGTTTTATCCACACTTTGGAGTACTTTTCATATGATTTTTTGGACTAACCTATTAACAAGAGCCACAGTGCTAGCTGCCTGTTTTCTGTTGTTTTTGGTTCCAGGAAAGTTAGAAAATGAATATTCCCGGAATTGGACAGGAAAAAAGCCAAAGTTAGTTTTTCACCAAGGGACACCTGGAGCCAGAATACGAGACGGATAGGGGTTGGGGCCTGGCCACACCACTTGGTCGCCCGACCAGGCTTGGCCAGCGCCAGGGGGTGGTATGGCCGCCCTAGGCACCCCCTCGGCCTCTCCTTCCGCCTATAAGTTGCCTCTGATACAGAAACCCTAAGTACCCGATCAAAATTTCACGAAAGAATCTGTAGCCGCTGTCATCTCCATTCCTAGATCGGGAGGGTTCTGAAGCTCTTACCGGCACCGTGCCCGAGAGGGCATTTCACCCTGGAGGCCTTCTTCATCATCATGCAAGCCACCGGTGTGATGCGTGAGTAGTTCATCTCTGGACTACGGGTCCATGTAGTAGCTAGATGGCTGGTTCTCCTCCTTTGTGCTATCATGTTTAGATCTTGTGAGCTCCGTTCATGATCAAGATCATCTATTTGTAATTTTGCATGTTGTGTTTGTGGGGATCCGATGGATATTGAGATGCTATTTCAGAGTGATTATTGATTCTATCATGTCTTTGTTATTTGTGATCTTGCATGCTTTCCATTGTTAATAGCTATCTTGGCCAAGAAGATGCTAGCAACTCAAAGAGTTAATATTTATGCTCGATAGTGGGTTGATGCCTCTGGTAATGTGGGGAAGTGACAGAAATCTCTAAGGTACTAGATGTGTTGTTGCTACTAGGGAGAAAACAACAATCCTTTGTTCATAGAACAATCGTATTTTTTACATTACACGCAATTCGTAATGCAATTATCCGTTGCTTGCAACTTAATACTGGAGGGGGGTCGGATGATAACCTGAAGGTGGATTATTAGTCATAGATGCAGTTGGATGGCGGTCTATGTATAATGTTGTAATGCCCAATCATGTCTCAAAGGAGTCAAGATGAGTAGTATATGCTTGTATGATCTCTTGATCTTTGTTAATTGCTCCGCTGTAATTTGTTGACCCAACATGTTATCTATCATAACGAGAGCCACCTCTAGGGAAATATGGACCCCGGTCCTTTCTTTTACTATCAATATATAATCAACTGTTTACTGCTTTGGGTTTACTTTCTACAAACTATTACTTTCTTCCACTCGATACGTTTAATCCTTTGTTTTCAGCAAAACCGGTGAGATTGACAACCTCATCGCAAGTTGGGGACAGAGTTCTGTGGTTGTGTTGTGCAGGTCTCCACGTTGCTGCTGACGCCGGTAGTGTACCCTGCCATAGTCCAGCTAGCAACACCTTTGGGGTGTTTCCTTTCTCCTACTGGATTGATAACCTTGGTTTCATAACTGAGGGAAACTTGCTGCTGTGCTCATCATACCTTCCTCTTGGGGTTCCCCAATGAGCTCGATATATTTGGGGCCATCAGTGATCTAGCACAACAAATAAAGGCGCATGTTTTGGGTATTGTGGGGTTTGGGAAAGATTATTGTATGTGTGATGTCACAATTGGGAGATCCTATATGCCCTACCCATAGGTGGATGCGGGGGAGGTTTTTTCACATTCCAGAACAAAACGGTGAAATGAAATATCATTCAGGTATCAATAAAAAATTATCTAGCACAACAAATAAGGGCGCGTTATGTAGGTATTGTGGGAATTGAGGATGATTAGTGTATGTGTGATGTGACAATTGGGAGATCCTAGATACCCCAACCCTAGCTAGATGTGGGGAGGGTTTTTTCACATTCCAGAACAAAACAGTGACATGAAATATCATTCAGATATCAATAAAAGGTGAACTAGCACAGCAAATAAAGGCGCCTGTTGTGGGTATTGTGGGGTTTGGGAAAGATTATTGTATGTGTGATGTCATAGTTGGGAGATCCTAGATGCCCCACCCCTAGGTAGATGCGTGGGAGGTTTTTTCACATTCCAGAACAAAACGGTGAAATGAAATATCATTTAGGTATCAATAAAAGGTGATCTAGCACAACAAATAAGGGCGCCCGTTGTGGGTATTGTGTGGTTTGATAAGCATTAGTGTATTTGTGATGTGACAATTGGGAGATCCTATATGCCCCACCCTTAGGTGGATGTGGGGAGGGTTTTTTCACATTCTAGAACAAAACAGTGACATGAAATATCACTCAGGTATCAATAAAAGGTGATCTAGCACAATAAATAAGCGTGCCTGTTGTGGGTATTTGTGGGGTTTGAGAAGGATTAGTGTATGTGTGATGTGAAAATTGGGAGATCCTAGATACCCCACCCCTAGGTGGATACGGGGAGAATTTTTTTACATTCTAGAATAAAACGGCAACATGAAATATCATTTAGGTAGCAATAAAGGGTGATCTAGGACAACAAATAAGGGCACCCGTTGCGGGTATTGTGTGGTTTTATAAGGATTAGTGTATGTGTGTTGTGAAAATTGGGAGATCCTAGATGCCCCACCCCTAGGTGGATGCGGGGAGGGTTTTTTCACATTCTAGAACAAAACGGCGACATGAAATATCACTCAGGTATCAATAAATTGTGATCTGGCATAACAAATAAGCGTGAATGTTGTGGGTATTATGGGGTTTGAGTAGGATTAGTGTATGTGTGATGTGACAATTGGGAGATACTAGATGCCCCAAATCTAGGTGAATCCAGGGAGGTTTTTCCACATTCCAGAACAAAATGGTGACATGAATTATCAGTCAGGTATAAATAAAAGGTGATCTAGCACAACAAATAAGGGTGCCTGTTGTAGATATTGTGGGGTTTGAGAAGGGTTAGTGTATGTGTGATGTGATAATTGGGAGATACTAGATGTCCTACCCCTATGTGGATATGGGGACGGTTTTTTCACATTCCAAAACAAAACAACGACATAAAATATCATTCAGATATCAATAAAAGGTGATCTAGCACAGAAAATAAAGGCGCCTGTTTTGTGTATTGTGGGGTTTGGGAAAGATTATTGTACGTGTAATGTCACAATTGGGAGATCCTAGATGCCCCACCCCTAGGTGGATGAGGGGGAGTTTTTTTCGCATTCCAGAACAAAACGGTGACATAAAATATCATTCAGATATCAATAAAAGGTGATCTAGCATAGCAAATAAAGGCGCATGTTTTGGGTATTGTGGGGTTTGGGAAAGATTATTGTATGTGTGATGTCACAATTGGGAGATCCTAGATGCCCGACCCCTAGGTGGGTGCGGGGGAGGTTTTTTCACATTCCAGAACAAAACGGTGAAATGAAATATTATTCACGTATCAATAAAAAATGATCTAGCACAACAAACAAGGGTGGATGATGTGGGTATTGTGGGCACTGAGGATGATTAGTGTATGTGTGATGTGACAATTGGGAGATCGTAGATACCCCAACCCTAGATGGATGCGAGGAGGGTTTCTTCACATTCCAGAACAAAATGCTGACATGAAATATCATCTAGATATCAATAAAAGGTGAACTATCACAGCAAATAAAGGCGCCTGTTGTGGGTATTGTGGGGTTTGGGAAAGATTATTGTATGTGTGATGTCATAGTAGGGAGATCCTAGATGCCCCACCCCTAGGTGGATGCAGGGAGGGTTTTTTCACATTCTAGAACAAAACGGCGACATGAAATATCACTCAAGTATCAATAAATTGTGATCTAGCATAACAAATAAGCGTGAATGTTGTGGGTATTATGGGGTTTGAGAAGGATTAGTGTATGTGTGATTTGAAAATTGGGAGATACTAGATGCCCCAACTCTAGGTGAATCCGGGGACGGTTTATCCACATTCCAGAACAAAATGGTGACATGAAATATCAGTCAGGTATAAATAAAAGGTGATCTAGCACAGCAAATAAGGGTGCCTGTTGTAGATATTGCGGGGTTTGAGAAGGGTTAGTGTATGTGTGATGTGATAATTGGGAGATACTAGATGTCCTACCTCTATGTGGATATGGGGAAGGTTTTTTCACATTCCAAAACAAAACGGCGACATAAAATATCATTCAGATATCAATAAAAGGTGATCCCGCACAGAAAATAAAGGCGCCTGTTGTGTGTATTGTGGGGTTTGGGAAAGATTATTGTACGTGTAATGTCACAATTGGGAGATCCTAGATGCCCCACCCCTAGGTGGATGAGGGGGAGTTTTTTTCGCATTCTAGAACAAAACAGCGACATAAAATATCATTCAGATATCAATAAAAGGTGATCTAGCACAGCAAATAAAGGCGCATGTTTTGGGTATTGTGGGATTTGGGAAAGATTATTGTGTGTGTGATGTCACAATTGGGAGATCCTAGATGCCCGACCCCTAGGTGGATGCGGGGGAGGTTTTTTCACATTCCAGAACAAAACGGTGAAATGAAATATTATTCATGTATCAATAAAAAATGATCTAGCACAACAAATAAAGGCGGCTGATGTGGGTATTGTGGGCACTGAGGATGATTAGTGTATGTGTGATGTGACAATTGGGAGATCCTAGATACCCCAACCCTAGATGGATGCGAGGAGGGTTTTTTCACATTCCAGAACAAAATGGTGACATGAAATATCAGTCAAGTATAAATAAAACATGATCTAGAACAACAAATAAGGGCGCTTGCTGTGGGTATTGTGCGGTTTGAGAAGCGTTAGTGTACGTGTGATGTAAAAATTAGGAGATCCTAGATACCCCACCCCTAGGTGGATGTGGGGAGAATTTTTTCACATTCTAGAACAAAACGGCAACATGAAATATCACTCAGGTATCAATAAAAGGTGATCTAGCACAATAAATAAGCGTGCATGTTGTGGGTATTGTGGGGTTTGAGAAGAATTAGTGTATGTGTGATGTGACAATTGGGAGATCCTAGATACCCCACCCCTAGGTGGATGCGGGGAGAGTTTTTTCACATTCTAGACTAAAACGGCAACATGAAATATCTTTTAGGTAGCAATAAAGGATGATCTAGCACAATAAATAAGGGCGCCCGTTGTGGGTATTGTGTGGTTTGATAAGGATTAGTGTATGTGTATTGTGACGATTGGGAGATCCTAGATGCCCCATCACTAGGTGGATGCGGGGAGGGTTTTTCACATTCTAGAACAAAACGGCAACATGAAATATCACTCAGGTATCAATAAAATGTGATCTAGCATAACAAATAAGCGTGAATGTTGTGGGTATTGTGGGGTTTGATACGTCCATTTTGCATCACTATTCTATGTCACAATTCACTATTATTCATTGATATATTTCATATTAAGAGATGATACTTATGTTATTTCATATTGATGACTTTTGGAGCATGGGCTGCTGTAGTCAAGATTTTGATGCAAAAGGTGTTGTTTGGAGGCAAAATTCACGAAGATCAGAAAATCCGAGAAAATACATGGAAAATCCTATTTTTCCAGAAGACGAAGGAAGCCATAAGGGGGGTGATACATTGCAAATGTATATATAATTTTTTATGTTCCATGCTTGGTTTTATCCACTTTCTTGTGTTTTCTTCCAACTTTGGAGTACTTTTCATATGATTTCTTGGACTAACCTATTAACAAGAGCCACAGTGCCAACTGCCTGTTTTTGGTTCTAGGAAAGTCAGAAAATGAATATTCTCGGAATTGGACGGGACAAAAGCAAAAGTGCCTATTTTCCCGGAAGGGATCAAGTGCCAGAATACGAGACGCAGAGGGGCCAGGGGCCGGCCACACCACCTGGCCGCGCGTCCAGGCCTGGCCCGCGCCAGGGGGTGGTGTGGTGGCTCCCAGCACCCCCTCAGCCTCCCCTTCCGCCTATATATTGCCCTCGGGACAAAAACCCTAAGTACCCGATCAAAAATCCACAAAAGAGTATGTAGCCGCCATCATCTCCATCCCTAGATCGGGAGGGATCTGAATCTCTTCCCGGCACCCTACCGGAGAGGGGAATTCACCCTGGAGGCCTTCTTCATCACCATGCAAGCCTCCGATGTGATGCGTGAGTAGTTCATCCTTGGACTACGGATCCATGTAGTAGCTAGATGGCTGGTTTCTCCTCCTTTGTGCTTTCATGTTTAGATCTTGTGAGCTCCATTCATGATCAAGATCATCTATTTTTAATCCATACATGTTGTGTTTGCGGGGATCCTATGGATATTGAGATGCTATTTCAGATTGATTATTGATTCTATCATGTCTTTGTTATTAGAGATCTTCCATGATTTCCGTTGTTAGTAGCTATCTCGGCCAAGTAGATGCTAGCAACTCCAAGAGTTAGTATTTATGCTCGATAGTGGGTTCATGCCTCTGGTAATCTGGGGAAGTGACACAAATCTCTAAGGTACTAGATGTGCTGTTGCTACTAAGGAGAAAAAAACAATCCTTTGTTCATAGAACAATCGTATTGTTTACTTTACATGTAGTTCGTAAAGCAATAATCTGTTGCTTGAAACTTAATACTGGAGGAGGTTCGGATGATAACCTGAAGGTGGATTACTAGTCATAGATGCAGTTGGATGGCGGTCTATGTATTATGTTGTATTGCCCAATCAAGTCTCAAAGGAGTCAAGATGATTAGTATATGCATGTATTGCTTTCTCGGTGTTTGTCAATTGCCCCGCTGTAATTTGTTCACCCAGCATGTTATCTATCTAAGGAGAGCCACCTCTAGTGACTATGTATCCCGGTCCTTTTTCTTTACACACAATCTATAAACTATTTACTGCTTTGTGTTTACTTTCTTCAACCTTTTACTTCTTTTCGTTCGATACGTTTAATCCTTTGTTTTCTACAAAACACGGTGAGATTGACAACCTCATCGCAAGTTGGGGACAAAGTTCTGTGGTTGTGTTGTGTAGGTCTCCATGTTGCTACTAGCACCGGTAGTGCGCCCTACCAAGGCTCAGCTAGCAACACATTTGGGGTGTTTCCTTACTCCTACTGGTTCGATTAAACCTTGGTTTCATAACTGAGGGAAAACTTACTGTTGTGCTCATCATAACTTCCTCTTGGGGTTCCCAACGAGCTCTACGTTGAAAGTCGAGCGCATCAAGATCTTTTCTGGCGCCGTTGCCGTGGAGTCAAGGACATCTTCACAAGGGGAGTCCCTCATAACCAATCTCTTTACTTTGTTGTTTTTGTTTTGCTTAGTTTCTTTTTTCTTTGTTTTCTTGTTTTGTTCTTTCAAAAAACACAAAAAAATAGTTTTACTTGGTTGCTTTCTTATTTGAAAACCCCAAAAAAATGACTACTCTTGAAAACACTAAGTTGTGTGACTTCACTACCACCAACAACAATGATTTTATGAGCACACCTATTGCTCCACCTGTGGCTGAAAATACTTTCTTTGAGATAAAACCTGCTTTCCTCAATCTTGTTGAGGGAACAATTTTCTGGTATTGGTAATGAAGATGCTGCTTCCCATCTAAATAACTTTGTTGAACTTTGTGAGATGCAAAAGCATAAGGATATAGATGGTGATATTATTAAGCTTAAATTGTTTCCTTTCTCTTTGAGAGGAAAAGCTAAAGAATGGTTGAATTCCTTAACTAGGAATAGTATTGATTCTTGGACTAAGTGCAAAGATGCTTTTATTGGAAAATACTATCCTCCTGCTAAGATTATATCCTTGAGAAGTGAAATAATGAAGTTTAAACAACTTGATAATGAGCATGTTGCTCAAGCTTGGGAAAGAATGAAATCTTTGGTAAAGAATTGTCCCACTCATGGACTGACTGCTTGGATGATCATCCAAACTTTTTATGCAGGTTTGAACTATTCTTCAAGGAACCTATTGGATTCAGCTGCTGGAGGTACCTTTATGACCATCACTTTGGGGGCTGCAACAAAACTTTTGGACAATATGATGGTTAATTATTCTGAATGGCATACTGAGAGAGCTCCACAAGGTAAGAAGGTAAATTCTGTTGAGGAAACCTCCTCCTTGAGTGATAAGATTGATATAATTATGTCTATGCTTGTTAATGGGAAAGCCCATATTGATCCAAATAACGTTCCTCTAGCTTCTTTGGTTGCCCAAGAAGAGCAAGTTGATGTGAACTTCATAAGAAATAACAATTTTGGAAACAATGCTTATCGTAATAATGCTTATAGGAACAATTTTGGTAACAACAATTATAAGCCTTATCCTCCTAATAATACTTATGGCTATAATGGTAAACCTGAATTACCTAGTGAAGGAAGAGTTTTAGAAGTTGAAAGAGCCACTAAAAACTTCATGGAAATGCAATATGAGCAAAATAAACTATTTACTAAAACTATGGAGGAACAATACACCATCTTGAAGAACATTAGCCATCAACTTGAGAGTCTAAATAGGGAAATACCTAGTTTACAACTAAAACTCTCTAATGCTGAAAGAAATATATCATCTTTGTCTGAAGCTCAATCTTCATTGATTAATAAAATGGCTGCTAAACCTAAAACTAATGTTAATCCCTTTGCAGCTACTAATGCCATACAAGTAAGAATTGTTGAAAATGTTAGACTATTAGCTGAGTTACACGCTAAGTGGGAAAGAGAAGATGAAATTGCTAGAAAAATTAGTGTTTCTACTATCACCACCACTAGTGTTGAGGCTAACAATAGTTCTACTACTTTAGATGATAAAGTTGATTTTGATCTTGATGGTTGCAACATCTCTGAAGTTATTAAGTTCCTACAAAAGCTTGCTAAAAGTCCTAATGCTAGTGCTATGAACATGGCCTTTACAAAACACATTACTGATGCTCTCATAAAGATTAAAGAAGAAAAGATGAAACATAAAGCTTCTATTCCTATAAAACAAGAAAATGGTTGGGAACCCATCATTAATATGAAAGTGAATGACTTTGATTTCAAAGCTTTATGTGATCTTGATAGTAGTGTTTCTATTATGCCTAGAAGGATTTATGATATGCTTGATTTGCCTCCTCTTGAAGATTGTTATTTGAATGTCCCACTTGATGCTAATGCTAAAAAGAAACTCATGGGGAGTCTTAATGATGTTCTTATTATGGTTAACGATTCCTATGTCCCCGTTGATTTCTATGTTTTGGATGTTGAATACAATGCTTCTTGTCCTATTACTTTGGGAAGACCTTTTCATAGAACTGTTGGTGCCATCATTGATATGAAAGAAGGCACCATTAAATATCAACTCCCACTCAAGAAAGGTATAGAACACTTCCCTAAAAAGAGAGAAAATATTTCTTTTGCTTCTCCTATGAAAAGAAAATTTGGTCTTAATGCTTCTTCATTTGAGAACACTTGATTCTTTCTTTGCTTCTTATGCCTAACTTAAAGGCGTTAAAGAAAAGTACTTGTTGGGAGAAAACCCAAGAGTTTTAGTTGAGTATTGGAAGTTATTACCTCTGTAATAACCTCTCCTTATCCTTTTTATTTGCTTTTTGTGCCAAGAGTAACCTCTAATGAGAGTGAAGTAATGATTGGGAAAGTTGCTGTCCCGAAACAGATTTTTGTGCTTCACCGTAAAAATTCGTGAGAGAGCTCTGTATGTCGGATTGAGATGTAATTGTTTGTGCTTCTGCCCCAGGTTGTTATATAACTTTACTTAGTTCAACACTTTTTGATTTGAGCAACAGAAGGTCTTCGAAAAAATTCGTATTTACCTGCTGGTCTGTTTTGACAGATTTCTACCATTTTCTGCATTTGCTTCTTGAGGGCTCCTTCTTGAGTTCTTTTGGGGAATTGAGCTTTTTGAGGGAAGTGCTACACTAGCTAGTGTTCTAATGGAAGTTTACTTGGTGTTAGAACTGAACCTTAAGACTTATTTATCTTAAGTGCACTAATGTTGCTAATGAGATTGTGTGAAGTTTTGTATGAAGGAAAAATTTCAGGTGTATGGAAGGAATGAGTAATGAGATGAAGGATGAACTAAAGCTCAAGCTTGGGGATGCCACGCGTGTCACCCCAGGAAATATCCACGAAGTACAAGCGTCAAAGTTTGGGGATGCCAAGGCATCCCCTTCTTCATCAATAAAAATCCCAGGTTTCTTCCAAACGCTTCATTTTTATTGTTTCATGCACAGTTGTGTTTTTCTTGGAGCGTCTTCTTTTTCGTTTTCGTTTTGGTTTTAGTTTGCTTGGTTTTCTTAGTTTTCTGAATAAATTGGTTGGACCCCCTATTTCATAAATTGGTTTGCAATTAGTTTGGTTTGGTTTGGAAAAGAGTAGTAAAGTTCATGCTTATGTGGTAAAAAAGAGCTTGTTTTTTACTGTGGCTATGCTTTGTCATGCCATGCTTCATATTGTTTTGGCTTTATGCTTAGTATTATTAGTTGTAGCATGACTTGTTATAAACAATTGAGATTGCTTAATTGCCTTGGATGAATCATGCGTTGTTTTAGCATATTAAAGCATAAGTATAGTGGTATTCTCCTTTGATGCTTTATTTGGGTTGACTTGGCGCATGCTCACACCATGTTATGACTGTCACAAGTCACCAAAGCCTTTATGATCCTTTAGTTTTTAACTTGTAGTATCACTTTATGCTTTGATCAATGATGTTTTGTCGCTCTGCATAGTTATGACCATTATTGCTCTCTTAGTTTGTCGTCCCCAGTCTTTTGCTAGCCTCCACAACCAAGTATGAGTTCCACTCATGCATCCAACTCCCTAAACCAAGTGATTCCAAAGAGTCCACCATACCTACCTACTAGCTTATGCTATTCCAAGTATATTCATGCTTTTGTTTACCTTCCACTTGTTATGAGAAAACTAGTGATTAAAGCTCTCACGAACTTGAGGTCACACTTTACTTTACTTGCCCTTAATAAACTTGAACCATTGTGTCTTCTATGTTGTATATGCTTGCACTTATTTGTTGGGAATTAGCAGAACCATGCTTTCATGGGGAACGCTTTCAACATTGCACTTGGTACTTGTACCTAGTTGATATCATGCTCTTTTGTATATGGATGTCGTCGATGTGAAATGAAAGGGGAGCTTGTAAGTCCATGGAGTTATGTATATGTGTTAGAGAAACACCTAGGCCGCTAGTCTAATCCATGCTGACATGGTGGAAACCTGCAACGTAACCATAATGAGCTGTCTATGAAGCATTCTTCTTATAAAAAAAGAGTCCTACATTGAGAAAGAAGAGAAAAGAAAAAAAGAGATACTATGAAAAGAGGAAATAGAGAAAAAAGCACCATATTCCCATGGTAAATAAGAAGAATGCTGAGATGCTCGTTGTCTGTTTGCCTTGTCATTTTGATATGGGGATTCTTCCATATGATTGGGCAAGAGGTACCCCGTTGGCGGTTCTCAATGATACACATGTACTTATGATTAAAAGAACTTACCGGTGACTAAACTTGAGTAGCATGAGGAGCGACCCTCGTATACAAGGGACATGAGATTTCTGACTTATACTTCGTCAAGCATATACACCATAGTTTGTTCACTTTAACCTTAATCACTTCAAGATGCTTATGATAGGGGCAATGAGAGCTGAAAGCTATAAGTACCATAATTTTTGGAAGCTCTTTATGAGACTTGAATCCCTACTTCCTTTTACAAAGGCCTCTCTTCCACCAATATATTGAGTCTCCACCTTCTATCTTTATGCACTTACTTTGAGAGCATAGTGGCCATTCTTAGTTCTATGTGCATTGTCCCAAGACTAGTTGATTGATGCATAACTTGATATTGCTTGTTTTAAACTATTGTATCTAGTCACTCTTATGATCTTTGAAGGTGTCCTATGCATTTATATTTGCTACTCTATTGAGGGACAAGATGAATACTATTATGCTATGTTTTCTTTATGTGAAACAAACAAACATCTTGCAAAGCATTGTTATTCATTACTCCTTTGTTTGTGCCTTTTCATGTTCCAACATAGTTTCTGTGTCTTATTGCTAGAACTTTGTCTTTCATGTTGTGATTGAAGTACTATGATCCCAGCTTTGAATGTTTTACAAATACTTTGACCAAGTTTATGATGGTGCATGTCACCTCAAAAATTATTCTTTCTTTTTATCACTTACCTACTCGAGGATGAGCAGGAGTTAATCTTGGGGATGTTGATACATTGCAAATGTATCTATAATTTTTGATGTTCCATGCCTGGTTTTATCCACTTTCTTGTGTTTTGTTCCAACTTTGGAGTACTTTTCATATGATTTCTTGGACTAACCTATTAACAAGAGCCACAGTGCCAGCTGCCTGTTTTCTGCTGTTTTTGGTTCCAGGAAAGTCAGAAAATGAATATTCACGTAATTGAACAGGGACAAAAGCCAAAGTGCCTATTTCTCCGGAAGGGATCAAGTGCCAGAATACGAGACGGAGAGGGGCCAGGGGCTGGCCACACCACCTGGCCGCGTGGCCAGGCCTGGCCCGCGCCAGGGGGCGGTGTGGTGGCTCCCGGCACCCCCTCGGTCTCCCCTTCCACCTATATATTGCCCTCGGGACGAAAACCCTAAGTACCCGATCAAAAATCCACGAAAGAGTATGTAGCCGCCATTATCTCCATCCCTAGATCGGGAGGGATCTGAATCTCTTCCCGGCACCCTACCGGAGAGGGGAATTCAACCTGGAGGCCTTCTTCATCACCATGCAAGCCTCCGGTGTGATGCGTGAGTAGTTCATCCTTGGACTACGGATCCATGTAGTAGCTAGATGGCTGGTTTCTCCTCCTTTGTGCTTTCATGTTTAGATCTTGTGAGCTCCATTCATGATCAAGATCATCTATTTTTAATCCATACATGTTGTGTTTGCGGGGATCCGATGGATATTGAGATGCTATTTCAGATTGATTATTGATTCTATCATGTCTTTGTTATTTGCGATCTTGCATGATTTCCGTTGTTAGTAGCTATCTTGGCAAGTAGATGCTAGGAACTCCAAGAGTTAGTATTTATGCTCGATAGTGGGTTCATGCCTCTGGTAATCTGGGGAAGTGACACAAATCTCTAAGGTACTAGATGTGCTGTTGCTACTAGGGAGAAAACAACAATCCTTTGTTCATAGAACAATCGTATTGTTTACTTTACACGCAGTTCGTAAAGCAATAATCTGTTGCCTGCAACTTAATACTGGAGGGGGTTCGGATGATAACCTCAAGGTGGATTATTATTCATAGATGCAGTTGGATGGCGGTCTATGTATTATGTTGTAATGCCCAATCAAGTCTCAAAGGAGTCAAGATGATTAGTATATGCATGTATTGCTTTCTCGGTTTTTGTCAATTGCCCCGCTGTAATTTGTTCACCCAACATGTTATCTATCTAAGGAGAGCCACCTCTAGTGAAATATGGATCCCGGTCCTTTTTCTTTACATATAATCTATAAACTGTTTTCTGCTATGTGTTTACTTTCTGCAACCTTTTACTTCTTTCCATGCGATACGTTTAATCCTTTGTTTTCCGCAAAACACGGTGAGATTGACAACCTCATCGTAAGTTGTGGACAAAGTTCTGTGGTTGTGTTGTGCAGGTCTCCTCGTTGCTACTAGCACCGGTAGTGCGCCCTGCCAAAGCTCAGCTAGCAACACCTTTGGGGTGTTTCCTTGCTCCTACTGGTTCGATTAAACCTTGGTTTCATAACTGAGGGAAAACTTACTGCTGTGCTCATCATACCTTCCTCTTGGGCTTCCCAACGAGCTCTACGTCGAATGTCGTGCGCATCAGGGGGCTGGAGATGGGCCACAGGGGGCCCACACCACCCCCTGGCGTGGGCCACCCTGGGCCGCGCCACCAGGTGGTGTGGCTGCCCTGGTCCACCCCTGGCTCTCCCCTCTGGCGTATATATTCCTCCCAAAACCGTAATACTCGGAGAGCATCCACAAAAAGATTCCGCCGCCTCTGCGGGGCGGAAAACACCGAGAGAGAAAGATCTCTCCGGCAGACAGATTTTTGCCGGGGGAATTCCTTCCCGGAGAGGGGAGATCGTCGCCATCAACACCACCATTAAGTTGGACTTCATCGGGGTCATCATCATCACCACCACCATCATCACCATCAGCACCCTCATCACCATCTCCATATTGATGTAACAATTGCGTTGAATATTGCATAGTTCATAGGGGAAACTTTCCTGGTGTTGATTACTCTTTGTAGTTCATGCTATTGAGTGAACCATTGAATTATTGTTTATGTTTAGATTGTTATACATCATTATTTCATCTCTGATCATGATCCATATGATGTCTTGTGAGTAGTTTGTTTTGTTCTTGAGGACATGGGAGAAGTCATGTTGTTAGTAGTGGAGTTGTATTGAGAAAGATTCAATGGTTTGATATTTAAGTTGTGGTGTACTTCTTCTAGTGGTGTCATGTGAACGTCGTCTACATGACACTTCACCTATATGGTCCTAGGGGAATGCATTATGTATTTGGCTACTAATCGTAGGTGTTGCCGGAGTGACAGAAACCTGAACCCCCGTTAGGAAACCATTGGACAAGGGGCCTTAGCGTCTTAGAGTTTAAAGCTGTGGTTAGGTTTCTACCTTAATTACTTTCTTATACTTACGAATGTTTGCAAGGGGTATAATCACAAGTATGTATTAGTCCTAGGAAGGTCGGTACATTATCACAGGTTCACCCACACTACACTTAGCAAGCTAAAGGAGATTAATCAACTATATGAAGCGAAAGCACTTGAAAGTCTTCCCATGTGTCCTCGAGAATGTTTGGTCATCTTAAGTAATACAACCAGCTTGTCCTTTGCTGCATAAAGGATTGGGCCACTTGCTGCATTTATTCCTATTGTCTTTTATTTACTCGTACTTTATTTACTTGCTTTATCAAAAATCCCTAAAAATCCGTTTGCTAAGTATTTGCAGAGAATTCCTGATCCATACCACTAGCCAGCACCTTCTGGTCCTCGTTGGGTTCGACACTCTTACTTTTTGAAACTTCTACTGTGAGTATTGTTTACTTTTGTTAGTTGCCTTATTTTCGTTATGGATAATTCGCTGAGTTTCTTATTTGGTAATGCTACTACCACTGCTAATGTAGTGGATGAGCCACCACCTGTTGAGAATGATGTTTATAAAATACCTACAAGAATTATTGATCGTGTTATGGATAACTACTATGTTTATAAAATACCTACAAGAATTATGGAACTGTCCATCCCGGTGATCATTTACTCTTTATACACGAATTATGCGGGTTTTTCAAGTGTGCAGGTATTACTATAGATCAAGTTAAGAAGAAGTTATTCTCATTGTCACTGAAAGGAAGAGCTAAGGAATGGTATAAGCTGCTGAAGAATGGTCAAGCTCTTGAATGGAAGGAAATAGTACCTCTCTTTTATTCAAAATTTTATCCTCCTAGTGAGATTCATAAGGATCGGAATCAAATATACAACTTTTGGCCTCTTGATGGAGAGAGTATAGCTCAAGATTGGGGGAGATTGAAGTGACTAATGCTCAAATGTCCCATTTATGAGCTCCCCAACAATATTATTATCAATAACTTTTATGCAAGGCTCCCTCTACATGATAAGGATTTACTGGATGCTTCTTGTGCTGGATCATTCACTCGCATGGAAGAAGAAGCTAAATGGGATCTTCTGGACCGTATTCAAGACAATGCTGAAGCATGGGAGAATGACAAAGGTATAAAGTCAGGTATAAATTATGATTATGAATGCATTGAATATTTTATGGGAACTGATGACTTTCAAAATATTAATAATACTTATGGTCTTGATTTACATGTATTACAAATTATTTGAAGGCTTTTGCTTCTTATATTGAAATCCCAAAAAGGGGATGGAGCAAGTACCATGCACCTTATAAAGATATCATTGACTGTGTTCCTGTTGGGAGTACTGAGTTTTACACTATTGATCACATCTTACCTAAACTTTATATCGAGAAACCCTTCCCGGATAAGGCAAAGGACCATCCTATGATAACTAGTGTAATCACTAAAAGTGCAAAGAGAACTGTAAAACCTGATGAACAAATAAACATTGAACCTGTTGTAGCAATTGTGAAAGACCTTGTCACTAAAAGCGTAGAGGATGGACACATAGTCTTTTGTGAGGATGTTTCTAACATTGTTTCACATCCTAATAGAACTAAAAAATCTAGTGTCCCTGTGCTTTCTGTTAGAATTGGTGACCATTGCTATTATGGTTTATGTGATATTTGTGCAAGTTCTAGTGCTATTACTTATGAGCTTTACAGAGAAATTATGCATGAAATCTGTCCCTACGAATTGGAAGAGATTGATGTGCTTATTCACCTTGCTAATAGAGAGACCATCTCTCCAATTGGTATTGTACGAGACGTGGAAGTTCTTTGTGGTAAGATTAAGTACCCTGCTGATTTTCTAGTACTTGGTTCAGCTGCTAGTAAAACTTACCCTATTATTTTTGGTAGAACTTTCTTGATTACTTGTGGAGCTATTATAGATTGCAAAAGGGAGAAAATCTTGACTAAATTTGATGGGGAATCTTATGAGTTTAATTTTTGAAATTTACTAAAGAACCTTGTGAAGAGGAAACCCATAATGAAGATTTTAGAGTTGAACAACTTGCTTCTATTTCTCTTGCTCCTAACAATGCTTTGCAGCAATTTATGGAAGATCATGAAAGTGAAATCTTCATGGAAGAGAGGAATGAGATTGACGAGATTCTCCTTAATCATCCTAAGATGCTTAAGCATAACTTGCCTGTAGAAAACCTGGGTACCATGTTGCCTCCTAAAAAGGATCTGCTCTTCAATCTAAAACCTCTTTCTGATGATCTTAAATATGCCTATATAGATGATAAAAAGATATATCATGTTATTATTAGCTCTAAACTTTCAGGGAAGGAAGAGGAAAGGTTATTGGACGTTTTCAAGAAACACCGAGGAGTTATGGGCTATACTCTGAATGATTTAAAAGGGATTTCACCTACTATATGTCAGCATTCTATCAATATAGAACCAGATGCAAAGCCAGTAGTAGAGCACCAATGACGTTGAAATCCTAAGATTAAGGAAGTGGTAAGGAATGAGGTATTGAAACTCCTTGATGTTGGTATTATTTACCCTATTGCTGATAGTGAATGGGTTAGTCCTGTTCATTGTGTTCCTAAAAAAGGAGGAATTACTGTTGTTCCTAATGATAATGATGAGCTTATTCCCCAAAGAATAGTAGTAGGCTATAGGATGTGTATTGATTTTAGTAAAGTCAACAAAGTTAATAAGAAAGATCATTACCCGCTTCCTTTTATTGATCAAATGTTGGAAAGGTTGTCTAAAAAGACCCATTTTTGTTTTCTTGATGGTTATCCTGGTTTCTCTCAAATTGCTGTTAAACAACAAGATCAAGAAAAAACTACTTTTACTTGCCCTTACGGAACTTATGCTTATAGACGTATGCCTGTTGGTTTATGTAATGCTCCTACTACTTTTCAAAGATGCATGTCTGCTATCTTTCATGGTTTTGGTGAGGAAATTGTGGAAGTGTTCATGGATGACTTTTCTGTCTATGGAACTTCTTTTGATAATTGTCTGCACAACCTGGATAAAGTTTTGTAGAGATGTGAAGAAACTAATCTTGTTCTTAATTGGGAGAAATGCCACTTCATGGTTAATGAAGGGATTGTCCTTGGGCGTAAAGTTTCTGAAAGAGGCATAGAAGTTGATAGAGCTAAGGTTGAGGCAATTGAGAAAATGCCATGTCCAAGAGATATCAAAGGTATTCGTAGTATCCTTGGTCATGCTAGTTTTTGTAGAAGGTTTATTAAAGACTTTTCTAGGATATCAAAACCCCTCACTAATCTTCTTCAAAAAGATGTACCTTTTGTTTTTGATGATGATTGTAAGGAAGCTTTTGAAACTCTTAAGAAGGCTTTAACTACAGCCCATATTGTTCAACCACCTGATTGGAGTTTACCCTTTGAAATAATGTGTGATGCTAGTGATTTTGCTATAGGTGCTGTACTTGGGCAACGAATTGATAAAAATCTAAACGTTATTCATTATGCTAGTAAGACTCTAGACGTTGCTCAAAGGAATTATGCTACTACTGAAAAAGAATTTCTAGCTGTCGTTTTTTCTTGTGATAAGTTTAGACCTTATATTGTAGACTCAAAAGTCACCATTCATACTGATCATGCTACTATTAAATACATTATTACAAAGAAGGATGCTAAGTCCAGGCTCATTAGATGGGTGATGCCTTTACAAGAGTTTGATCTACATATAGTAGATAGGAAAGGTGCTGACAACCCTGTAGCTGATAATTTATCTCGATTGGAAAACATGTCTTTTGACCCTATGCATGTTAATGATAGTTTCCCAAATGAACAGTTGGCTGCAGTAGGTAAGCTCGCGAGGGAGCCCTTGGTATGCTGATTATGCTAATTTTATTGTCTCCAAGTATTTTCCTCCGACTTTCACAACTCAACAAAGAGGAAGTTATTTTATGATTCGAGGCATTATTTTTGGGATGACCCACACTTATATAAAGAAGGAGTGGATGGTATTATGCGAAGATGTGTTCTAGAATATGAACAAAAGGAGATATTGCGTTAAGGTCATGGTAGTGCTTATGGAGGACATCATGCAGGAGATAGAACTGCGCAAAAGGTGCTACAATCAGGTTTCTACTGGTCTACCCATTTTAAAGATGCCAGAAAATTTGTTTTATCTTGTGATGAATGTCAGCATGTTGGTAATATTTCTAGACGCAATGAAATTCCTATGAACTACTCTCTAGTTATTGAACCCTTTGATTGCTAGGGATTTGACTTTATTGGTCCTTTCCCTCCCTCGAAAGGTTATAGTCATATTCTTATTGTTGTTGGTTATGTTACTAAGTGGGTAGAAGCCATTCCTACAAAGAGTGCTGACGGGGAGACTTCTCTAAAAATGCTTAAGGATGTTATCTTTCCTAGGTTTGGAGTGCCTAGGTATCTCATGACCGATGGAGGTTCTCATTTCATTCATGGTGGTTTTAGAAAGACCCTTGCTAAAGATGATGTTAATCATAGAATTTCTTCAGCTTATCACCCCCAAACTAGTGGGCAAGTAGTGTTATCAAATAGAGAAATTAAATTCATCTTGCAAAAGACTGTTAATAGATCTAGGGAAAACTGGGCTAAAAAGTTGAATGATGCTTTATGGGCTTATAGAACTGCCTACAAAAACCCTATGGGGATGTCACCTTATAAAATGGTTTATGGGAAAGCTTGTCACCTACCTTTAGAATTAGAACACAAAGCTTACTAGGCAGTTAAAGAACTCAATAGAGATTGTAAGCTCGCAGGTGAGAAAAGATAATTTGATTTAAGTTCCTTAGATGAATGGAGGAGTGAAGCCTATGAAAATGCTAGGCTCTTTAAAGAAAAAGTTAAAAGATGGCATGACAAGCGAATACTTAAGAGAGAATTTCATGTTGGTGAGAAAGTTCTATTGTATAGGTCTCGTCTCAGATTTTTTGCAGGAAAGATACTATCAAAATGGGAAGGACCCTTCATTATTGAAGAAGTGTATCGTTCGGGAGCGAAAAAAATTTATTCTTTAAAGGATAATACTACACAAGTATTGAATGGGCAGCAACTCAAGCACTACATTGCTGGAGATTCTTACAATGTAGATGCTGATGCCTTTCAAGTTATAACTCCGGAGAAATTTATCAAGGACCAAATTTAGAGACCTACATAGTCTGTTTTCAAATAGGCAACAGTTCTGGTAAGAAAAGTTCCGCAAAAATACAATCTAACTATATTTTTGAAGTTTTTAGTCAATAAGGAAAGCTACAAAGTGAAAGAGGGACGGAAACGGAGCCAGGGTGGCTCACACCACCCTGTGGCGCGGGCCCACCCTTGGCCGCGCCACCAGGTGGTGTGGCCACCCCAGACCGCGTCTCCAACACGTTTCCTTCCAGTACCTTCCTTTCGTCATGAAACTTCGTAGTATATAATCCCTTGGATCTCTCGAGGTTCGTATATTGTGTTTTTGTCGTGTTTTCATTTCGATCTGTTTCTGACAGGTAGAGTCCCAAATTTGGACCCGCAATGTCTTCCTCTGGATGATCCAAGGAAGATTCTTTAGAGGATATCATTAACCCATACATGAGAGAGTTGAAGATTCATCCCAAGGAATTGTTGCTTCAAGATGGGGAGCTCCGAATAAAAGAGGTTCGAGGCTCTAAAGGTGAAGGAAGTCTAGAGGACATGATGGAAGCACTGGAGCAAGAAGTCTTTAGGTACGAGAAGATGGCGGAGCGCGAAGTGGATATCATCCATAAGATTTGTTTTGAACTCATCTTCGAGCACCAAAAGGAGACTGCTGAACTCAAGGATGATGTCCTCTCACTCTGCCAAACAACCAACGAACTGCAAGCATGGCTCTACGATGTTCAAAATCAAAACTATGAGTATGAGGTTAGGTTTAAACGCATGAGTGTTGCTGCAAGTTTCAGGATGCTGGAAACCACGATGTCCTTTGTTGATGGGAAACCCTTACCCTGGAAGTCGGACGATGATGAGAGAATACCACCACCACCGAAGGAGTAATTCGTCATCAGTTTTGGCATCCCCTTGGTTTGTTCTAAGCTTGGGGGAGTGCTGTAGTATCATATCACTATCTTCTATCTTTTTACCATATTTGTAGAGTCATATCATGAATAGAGAAGTTATCTTGTAGGATGGTTTGCATTATGGAAGTGTCCCCTCTCTCGTTAGATATGTATCCCTTGGTGTGAGTTGCCGTTATGGAATATTAATGAGAAGTTCTATCATTTACTCTTTTACATAGCTTATATTAGTTTTCAATTTGTGATTATATGATTGATCTTGTTGTTAGTACTGGCATCACTTTGTGATCATTGAGTTAATTTAGTTGGTTTTGGCAAACCTGGCTTGGTCAGTAGCAACACTATTTTTGAGAGTTGAATGAAAAAGATAAAAGTATTCTAAAGAAAAATAATTTCATCATCTTTATTTCTTGATTTGCTCATAAGTCTAGTATTCTCTAGTTAAGATCTTTTGTGCTTCCAAGGAAGATTGCATGTTTGTTTTTATCGCTTGTATGTTTGCGTGTTTCCTTCAACTCTTATACTTGCTACCCAGCCTTGCTAGCCAAAAACCTGTACTGAGAGGGAATTCTTCTCGTGCATCCACCTCCTTAAACCAAAGCCTCTGCCATTTGTGTCCACCATACCTACCTAGTAGCATTATCGCTATTCCAAGTAAATTCTTGTTTTTTCTACCTCCCAAATTAAACGTGTTATGTGAAAAGTAGTGATTAAAGCTCTCACGAACTTAATGGCACACTTTACTTTCTTGCATCTAATAAACTTGAACCATTCGGTCCTTCTTTGTTGCGTATATGCTTGCGCTTTATGAGTTGAAGTTAGCAGAACCATGTATCATGGGGACCGCTTTCAACACTACGTTGGTACTTTGTACCTAGTTGATATCATGTTCTTTTGCTTATGGATCCCGACGATGTGAAATAAAAGTGGAACTTGTAAGATCATGGAGTTTATATGTGTGTTAGAGAAACGCCTGGGCCACTAGACTACGCCATGCCTAGTCATGGTGGAAACTTCCAGCATAACTGTAGTGACCATTCTATGAAGCATCCTCAATAAAAACCTATGCAAATAGCAAATAAAAAGATCGCTGAGATGCTCAATGTATGCTTGCCTTGTCATTTTGATTATGCGATAGCTCCTGTGTCATGTGCAAGGTGTACCCCGTTGGCGGTTCTCAATGATACACATGTATTTACAATGACAACAGCTTACTTGTGACTGAAGTTGAGTAGCATGAGGTTCGGTACTCGTAAGTAAGGGGCATGAGATTTCAACTTAGAACTTGTCAAGCATATCCTCTTAGTTGTGTCACTTTAACCTTAATCACCAAAAGATGCCTATGATAGGGGAAATGAGAGCTGAAAGCTAGTAAGTGTTATAATTTTTGGGAGCTTTTTATGAAACTTGCAATCCCTGCTTCCCTCCATGAAGGGCCCTTCTTTTACTTTTTAGTTGAGTCAGTAAACCTACTCCCTTCTACCTCAGCAAGTATTTTGAGTTGTTGTGTTTCATTCATTCATATGATGATTTATTCAATCATGTTTCTTATGTTCCTTGTTTTGCACTTTGCTCTTATCTTGATGTTTACTACTTTGAAATCTATCATTGAAAATCATTTATTTGTGAACTCCAGCAAATTATCAACTATTCTTCGACCAAGAGCTAAGTTTGCCATTACCAATTATGATTTACTTCATGTTTCTTTATTGTGCTTCCTTTACTTATTGCAAGTTAAGTTATATAATAGAGAGTTGTCTTCTATTATGATCTATGTATTTGATGAATGTGATGCTTCTTGTCCGTATTCTTTTATCGACTCTTCACTCCATAAACCTGAGGTCATGTTTATTGAGCTCAGTTTCGCTTAGGGACAAGCAAAGTCTAAGCTTGGGGGGAGTTGATATGTCCATTTTGCATCACTATTCTATGTCATAATTCACTGTTATTCATTGATATATTTCATATTAAGAGATGATACTTATGTTATTTCATCTGTTTTTGCATGGTTGATGACTTTTGGAGCATGGAATGCTGCAGTCAGGATTCTGATGGAAAAGGTGCTATTTGGAGGCAAAATTCGCGAAGATCAGAAAATCCGGGAAAATACATGGAAATTCCTATTTTTTCAGATGGGCCACAGGGGGCCACACCACCCCCTGGCGCGGGCCACCCTAGGCCGCGCCACCAGGTGGTGTGGCCGCCCTGGTCCACCCCTGGATCTCCCCTCTGGCATATATATTCCTCCCATAACCCTAAGACTCGGAGAGCGACCACAGAAAGATTCCATCGCCTCTGCGGGTTGGAAAACACCGAGAGAGAAAGATCTCTCTGGCAGAAAGATTTCTGTCAGGGGAATTCCTTCCCGGAGAGGGGAGATCGTCACCATCAACACCACCATCAAGCTGGACTTCATCTAGATCATTATCATCATCATCATCACCACCATCATCACCATCAGCACCCTCATCACCATCTCCATATTGCTGTAACAATTGCGTTGAATCTTCCATAGTTCATAGGGGAAACTTTCCCGGTGTTGATTACTCTTTGTAGTTGATGCCATTGAATGAACCGTTGAATTATTGTTTATGTTCAGATTGTTATACATCATTATTTCATCTCTGATCATGATCCATATGATTTCTTGTGAGTAGTTTGTTTTGTTCTTGATGACATGGGAGAAGTCATGTTGCTAGTAGTGGAGTTGTATTGAGAAAGATTCAATGGTTTGATATTTAAGTTGTGGTATACTTCTTCTAGTGGTGTCATGTGAACGTCGACTACATGACACTTCACCTATATGGGCCTAGGGGAATGCATTGTGTATTTGGCTACTAATCGTAGGGGTTGCCGGAGTGACAGAAAGCTGAACCCCCGTTAGGAAACCATTGCACAAGGGACGTAAGGGTCTTAGAGTTTAAAGTTGTGGTTAGGTTTCTACCTTAATTACGGATGTTTGCAAGGGGTATAATCATAAGTATATATTAGTCCTAGGAAGGTCGGTACATTAGACAGGTTCACCCACACAACACTTAGCAAACTAAAGGAGATTAATCAATTATATGAAGCGAAAGCACTTGACAGTCTTCCCATGTGTCCTCGAGAACATTTGGTCATCTTAAGTAATACAACAGGCTTGTCCTTTGCAGCATAAAGGATTGGGCGACTTGCTGCATTTATTCCTATTGTCTTTTATTTACACGTACTTTATTTACTTGCTTTATCAAAAACCCCTAAAAATCCGTTTGCTAAGTATTTGGAGAATTCCTGATCCATACCACTAGGCAGCACCTTCTGCTCCTCGTTGGGTTCGACACTCTTACTTATCGAAAATACTGCGATACACCCCCTATACTTGTGGGTCATCAGGGTTTGAGAAAGATTAGTGTATGTGTGATGTGACAATTGGGAGATACTAGATGCCCCAACTCTAGGTGAATGCACGGACGGTTTTTCTAAATTCCAGAACAAAATGGTG
Organism: Avena sativa; assembly: GCA_916181665.1. NCBI lineage: Eukaryota > Viridiplantae > Streptophyta > Magnoliopsida > Poales > Poaceae > Avena > Avena sativa. Next base: position 576,381,898 of record OV702287.1, read on the forward strand.
ACATGAAATATCAGTCAGTTATAAATAAAAAGTGATCTAGCCCAGCAAATAAGTGTGCCTGTTGTGGGTATTGTGGGGTTTGATAAGGGTTAGTGTATATGTGATGTGATAATTGGGAGATACTATATGTCCTACCCCTATGTGGATACGGGGAGGGTTTTTACACATTCCAAAACAAAATGGCGACATAAAATATCAATCAGATATCCATAAAAGGTGATCTAGCACATCAAATAAATGCACCCGTTTTGTGTATTGTGCGGTTTGGGAAAGATTATTGTATGCGTGATGTGACAATTGGGAGATCCTAGATGCCCCACCCCTAGGTGGATGAGGGGGCGTTTTTTTCACATTCCAGAACAAAACAGTGACATAAAATATCAGTCAGGTATAAATAAAAGGTGATCTAGCACAGCAAATAAGGGTGCCTGTTGTGGGTATTGTGGGGTTTGAGAAGGGTTAGTGTATGTGTCATGTGATAATTGGGAGATACTATATTTCCTACCCCTATGTGGATACGGGGAGGGTTTTTCACATTCCAAAACAAAACAACGACATAAAATATCATTCAGATATCAATGAAAGGTGATTTAGCACGTCAAATAAAGGAGCATGTTGTGTGTATTGTGGGGTTTGGGAAAGATTATTGTATGTGTGATGTCACGATTGGGAGATCCTAGGTACCCCACCCCTAGGTGGATGAGGGGGAGGTTTTTTCACATTCCAGAAAAAAAAGGTGACAACAAATATCATTCAGGTATCAATAAAAATGTTCTAGCACAGCAAATAAGGGCGCGTGATGTGGGGATTGGGGATAATTAGTGTATGTGTGATGTGAAAATTGGGAGATCCTAGATACCCCACCCCTAGCTAGATACATGGATGGTTTTTTCACATTCCAGAACAAACGATGACATGAAATATCAGCAGGTATAAGTAAATCGTGATCTAAAACAGCAAATAAGGGCACCCGCTGTGGGTATTGTGGGGTTTGAGAAGGGTTAGTGTATGTGTGATGTGACAATTGGGAGATCCTAGATACCCCACCCCTAGGTGGATGTGGGGAGAGTTTTTTCACATTCTAGAACAAAACGGCAACATGAAATATCATTTAGGTATCAATAAATGGTGAACTAGCATAGAAAATAAGGGTGCCCGTTGTGGGTATTGTGGTTTGATAAGGATTAGTGTATGTGTGATGTGACAATTGGGAGATCCTAGATGACCCACCCCTAGGTGGATGTGGGGAGGGTTTTTCCACATTCTAGAACAAAACGACAACATGAAATATCACTTAGGTATCAATAAAAGGTGATCTAGCACAACAAATAAGGGTGCCTGTTGTGGGTATTGTGGGGTTTGAGAAGGGTTAGTGTATGTGTGATGTGACAATTGGGAGATACTAGATGTCCTACCCATGTGGATACGGGGAGGGTTTTTTCACATTCCAAAACAAAACAGCGACATAAAATATCATTCAGATATTAATAAAAGGTGATCTAGCACAGCAAATAAAGGCTCCTATTGTAGGAATTGTGGGGTTTGGGAAATATTATTGTATGTGTGATGTCACAATTGGGAGATCCTAGATGCCCGACCCCTAGGTGGATGTGGGGGAGGTTTTTTCACATGCCAGAACAAAATGGTGAAATGAAATATCATTCAGGTATCAATAAAAAACGATCTAGCACAGCAAATAAGAGCGCGTGATGTGGGTATTGTGGGGATTGAGAATGATTAGTGTATGTGTGATGTGACAATTGGGAGATCCTAGATACCCCACCCTAGCTAGATGTGGGGAGGGTTTTTTCACATTCTAGAACAAAATGATGACATGAAATATCAGTCAGGTATAAATAAATCGTGATCTAAAATAGTAAATAAGGGTACCCGTTGTGGGTATTGTGGGGTTTCAGAAGGGTTAGTGTATGTGCGATGTGAAAATTGGGAGATCCTAGATACCCCATCCATAGCTGGATGCGGGGAGGGTTTTTTCACATTCCAGAACAAAACGGTGACATGAAATATCATTCAGGTATCAATAAAAAGGTGATCTAGCACATCAAGTAAGGATGCCTATTGTGGGTATGGTGGGGTTAGAGAACGATTAGTCTATATGTGATGTGACAATGGGAGATCCTAGATGCCCCACCCCTAGGTGGATGTAGGCATGGTTTTTTTACATTCTAGAATAAAGTGGCGACATGAAATATCATTCAGATATCAATAAAAGGTGATCTAGCACAGCAAATAACGACGCGTGTTTTGGGTATTGTGGGGTTTGTGAAGAATTAGTGTATGTGTGTCGTGAGAATTGGGATATCCTAGATTCCGCACTCCTAGGTGGATGTGGGAGGGTTTTTTCACATTCTAGAACAAAACGGCGACATGAAATATCATTCAAGTATCAAATAAGGGCACATGTTGTGGGAACTGTGGGGTTTGAGAAGGATAAGTGTATGTGTGATGTCACAATTAGGATATCCTATATTCCCCACCCCTAGGTGGATGCGGGGAGTGTTTTTTTCACATTTCAGAACAAAACGGCGACATGAAATATCATTTAGTTATCAATAAATGGTGACCTAGCACAACAAATAAGGGCGTCTGTTGCGGGAATTGTGGGGTTTGAGAAGGATTAGTGTATGTGTGATGTAACAATTGGGAGATCCTAGATGCCCATTCCCTAGGTAAATACGGAGAGGGTTTTTTCACATTTCAGAACTGACATGGGTATACCCTACAGGTACTCGAGCTTGGTATATACGGGCTGAATACGGCGGAATCCTATGGCATTGCCAATGCCCAAATGGAGAACTCGAGTAACCTATGGACTCTCGATTGCTTGCGGAACAAGAAGGAACTAAAGATAGAAAGTTTAAAGGGAAAACCCTAACCTGTAACTGACTCGACGTGCTACCTGAGACCTAGCCTATCTATATACAGGCTAGGAAGGGGCGGCGAGGAGGACACACGCAACCCTAGTTTCCACAACCCTCGCCAGATTGCATCTGCGCACCATTGTAATCTTCGAGTCCTCTGTTAATTCTACTTGCAGACAAGCATGAGTAGGGACCTCTACGAGGCCTGAACCTGGGTAAATCTTCGAGTCCCCTATGTGCTTGTTTTCTAGCCGATTGATGTTTCCAGCGCTCCCTCCTTCTCCAAAACCCAAGTCCATAACAATGGGAATTGATGAGTTAAACCCTCGTCAATTGGCGCCGTCTGTGGGAATTGGGAGTGCTAATGTTGCGGCTTCTTTGGCCCCATCAACTGCGATCTACAACTCTGCAATAGCAGAGATTCGCCAGCTCTTCGGTGTGTTCGACTTCACCGTCCACACGCTGGCCACTCGCCCGCCTTTCGAGTCCGTGGGTGATGGGATCAGCCTGGCGATCGGGAGCTTCTGCTTCCAAGTTGGTCAGATGGGAACGCTTCGCATGCCTGACCAGCCGACGACACCATCGATTCCCCCAGCATCATGGTTCCCTCCGCCGATCGGCACCCTCAGTGAGGTCAATGCCTCGACAATAGTCGAGAATACGGATAGCAACAACAGTCGCAAATCTGACCTGGTCGATCTAGCAACTAAAGATAGAGCCTACGGCTCCGGATCTGAAAGTTGTCGGAGCAGCAGCTTCCCCAACCACTTCATGTGCACCGTCATCAACGCTTGCGAAACTAGCGCCAATCGCGAAAACATCGGCACCGGGCCAGATCCTCCCAACGGCAGCATGCCAAATGGAGGACCACCCAATGGTGGCCCCACCAACGGTGGCAATGGCGCACCCGTCAACAACGGACGAGCAGTCGAACCTCCAACCATGGTGAACGAACATACGGGCGAACACATCGTGATCAGGCTGAACGGTCTCGAATGAGCTCATTGCCGAGAAGCTCTACGAGGCAACCCTCTGCCTCTAGTGCAAAATCGACAAGTCAAGGGCACGACATGCCCACTCGACTGACTCAGAGGATGAAGACGTGGAGCTCTGCGGCGCCAGATGCTTCCGAAGAGCCATCAGGCAGAAGCGAATGCCCAAGGGGTTCAAGCTCCCATCAGAGAACCCAAAGTTTGACGGCCTGCAAGACCCGAAAATCTGGTTGGAGGACCACATCTCCTCCGTCAGGCTCCATGGTGGGAGTCGAAGCACGACCATGCAATGCCTACAACGACAGCTACAGGGCGCCGCCTGCGCATGGCTCAACAATCTCCCGTGCGGGTAAATTCACAGCTGGGAAGAGCTAGCTTACAGCTTTATGCGCAACTTCAAGGGCACTTACAAAAGGCCCGCATCAATCGAAGAACTGAGGAACTGCCAGCAAAGGTTGGGCGAGTGGCTACGCTCGTACATCCAGAGGTGGTCTATCATCAAGAACTCCGCAGAAAACATCTCTAAAGATCACGCAATTGAGCCATTCAACGGCGGTGTTCGCCGCATGGAGTTCAGAGAGGCACTGGGTCACTCGAAGCCCAAAACAATTGACCACCTGCTAGAGATCGCGAATCAGTGGGCCGATGGAGAAGATTCGGTGAGAAACCGCACCTACTCCGATGATGATGAAGACCTCGGGAGTAGACACGACCATCGAGGCAAGCGGCGAATGCGCACACACGACGACCGTGACGATGTCAACATGGTCGCAGCCGGCTACGCCGACAAATTCGACGACAGCCTCAACAGCTGCTATCGCAGTGGCGGGTACTGCGACTTCAGAAAAACCACGCAGGTGTGGCAGCGCCGTACTTGCGAAGAGGAACCCGCAACAACTATCGAGGACAAACTGTCCGGACCGTGCACTTCTACATCGACAAGCACGACGGTAAAAGGAAGTCCAGCCACCTCCTCAAGGACTGCCGCAAGTTCCTCAAACTCCATGAGGGCCTGGCTCAGATGAATCGCGATGCGTTCAACAGGGGCTATGGAGCCACCCAAGGCGCCGTGGCACATGGAGCTCCTCCATCACCACCTGGACCACCACCACCCCCAGCTGCACCGGTCCACAATCAAGGCGGCGAGCCGTACCCATGGGCCCTGGGTACCCTGATAATCCAAAAGGGCCGCCCCTCTAATCGAGTGCAAAAGGCCATCACTCGCCAAGTGAATCTGGCAACAAACTCACCACCATCCACCACTGAGTACCTTAGTGGAAGCAACTCATGCATCACCTTCAACAAGCGCGACCATCCGCCCCAAGTCCGTCGTCTAGGCCATTGTCCCCTCATACTGCAGGCGCAGATCGGAGACTTTGACATGAGTCGCGTATTCATGGACGGCGGAAGCGGCATCAACCTCATGTTCGCAAGGACCTTGCGGGCAATGAGGATCCCTCTAACATGCCTCGAGGCCTAAGACACGACATTTCACGGCATCGTCCCAGGCAATGGCGTATATCCCCTAGGCAAAATCAACCTCGACGTCATCTTTGGCATGCCAAAAAGCATCCGGCACGAGCGCATCGACTTTGAAGTCGTCAACTGGCCTTCACAGTACCACTGCATCCTCGGACGCGTCGCGTTTGCTATGTTCATGGAAGTACCACACTATGCCTATCTGTAGATGAAAATGCCAGGTCCAAAAGGTGTCATCACAGTCAACGGGAGCTTCGAGAGGTCTGACAGCTGCGACCGGGAAGTCAACAGAATATCCCAGTCCTTCGGCATGCAGGAGGAACTCGCAAGATTGAAGGAGTCGACAGACAACAGTCTGCCTCCCCTAAGCAGGCCAAGCTCACCCGACCTGTCCTTCGACTCATCGGTGCACACAAAGAAAATCCAGGTCCACCCAACGGACCCGAACAAGATGGCTCTCATCGCCAACAACTTGAGTTCTGCATAGGAACTCGCGCTCGTCGAATTCCTCCGTGAGCACTGGGAAATCTTCGCTTGGTGTCTTGCGGACATGCCAGGAGTTCCCAGGGAATTCGCCGAGCACGCACTCAATGTCAACCCAGACGCAAGGCTAGTCAAACAAACAATTCGGCGACTGGCTGAACCACGAGCACAAGCGGTCGGGATGGAGATCAATAGACTCCTCGATGCAAACTTCATACGCGAAATCAAGGAAAGCACTTGGCTCGCCAACACGGTGCTAGTACCAAAAAAGGACATGGATATCCTACGGATGTGCGTGGATTTCACCTCTCCGAATAAGCACTGCCCAAAGGATCACTTCCTGCTCCCATGAATCGACCAAATCATCGACTCCACAGTGGGATGTGAAAGACTCTGCTTCCTTGATGCCTAGTCAGGCTACAATTAGATTCGAATGAAGGAGGAAGATCAAGAGAAGACAGTGTTTACAACGCCTTTTGGTGTGTTCTGTTATAACATAATGCCCTTCGGGCTCAAAAAGACAGGAGCCACCTATCAGCGGTGCATGCAGGCCTGCCTAAGGAGCCAACTTGGTCGCAACATACAAGTCTACGTTGATGACATCGCCATTAAGACCAAGGAGGAGGCCTCTCTAATCGACGACTTATGTGAAACCTTCGCCAACTTCGACCGCTACCGGATCAAGCTCAATCTGGACAAATGCACCTTCTGCGTACCATCTAGGTAACTAGTTGGGTATGTCATCTCTGCAAGAGGGATCGAGGCGAACCCGAAGAAGATAAAAGCCATACTGGCCATGGAGAAGCCAAAGAACATAAGAGGTGTCCAGCAGCTGTCTGGGCGAATTGCGGCGATCAGTCGATTCATCAGTCGAATGGGCCAAATTGCACTTCCCTTTGATGGCTCAATACACGGCGCCTAGAAAAGTGCTTGGTGCGTGGTGTTGATGTAGAGCTCGTTGGGAACCACAAGAGGAAGGTATGATGAGCACATCAGCAAGTTTCACTCAGTTATGAAACAAAGGTTTAATCGAACCAGTAAGAGCAAGGGAACACCTCAAAGGTGTTACTAGCTGAGCTTTGGCAGGGCGCACTACCGGTGCTACTAGCAGCGTGGAGACCTGCACAACACAACCACAGAACTTTGTCCCCAACTTGCGATGAGGTTGTCAATATCACCGTGTTTTGCGGAAAACAAAGGATTAAACGTATCGAATGGAAAGAAGTAAAAATTTGCAGAAAGTAAACACAAAGCAGTAAAAGATTGTAGATTGTATGTAAAGAAAAGGACCGGGATCCATAGTTCACTAGAGGTGGCTCTCCTTAGATAGATAACATGCTGGGTGAACAAATTACAGCGGGGCAATTGAAAATCACCGAGAAAGCAATACATGCATATACTAATCATCTTGACTCCTCTGAGACTTGATTGGGCATTACAACATAATACATAGACCGCCATCCAACTGCATCTATGACTAATAATCCACCTTCAGGTTATCATCCGAACCCCCTCGAGTATTAAGTTGCAAGCAACAGATTATTGCTTTACGAACTGCGTGTAAGGTAAACAATAAAATTGTTCTATGAACAAAGGATCGTTGTTTTCTCCCTAGTAGCAATAACACATCTAGTACCTTAGAGATTTCTGTCACTTCCCCAGATTAACAGAGGCATGAACCCACTATCGAGCATAAATACTAACTCTTGGAGTTGCTAGCATCTACCTGGCCAAGATAGCTACTAACAACGGAAAGCATGGAAGATCTCAAATAACAAAGACATGATAGAATCAATAATCAATCTGAAATAGCATCTCAATATCCATCGGATCCCCGCAAACACAACATGTATGAATTACAAATAGATGATCTTGATCATGAAAGGAGCTCACAAGATCTAAACATGAAAGCACAAAGGAGGAGAAACCAGCCATCTAGCTACTACATGGATCCGTAGTCCAAGGATGAACTACTAACGCATCACACCGGAGGCTTGCATGGTGATGAAGAAAGCCTCCAGGGTGAATTTCCCTCTCTGGCAGGGTGCCGGGAAGAGCTTCAGATCCCCCCCGATCTAGGGATGGAGATGACGGCGGCTATAGACTCTTTCGTGGATTTTCGATCGGGTACTTAGGGTTTTCGCCCCGAGGGCAACTGATAGGCGGAAGGAGAGGCCGTGGGGGTGCTAGGGTCGGCTAGACCACCCCCTGGCGCGGGTCAGGCCTGGCCGGGCAGCCAGGTGGTGTGGCTGGCCCCCAGCCCTTCTCCGTCTCGTATTTTGGCACTTTATCCCTTCCGGAAAAATAGGCACTTTGGCTTTTGTCACGTCCAATTCCGAGAATATTCATTTTCTGACTTTTATGGAACCAAAAACAACAGAAAACAGGCAGCTGGCACTATGGCTCTTGTTAATAGGTTAGTCCAAGAAATCATAATAATAGTACTCCAAAGTTGGAACAAAACACAAGAAAGTGGATAAAACCAAACATGGAACATCAAAAATTATAGATACATTTGCAATGTATCAACATCCCCAAGCTTAACTCCTGCTCATCCTCGAGTAGGTAAGTGATAAAAAGAAATAATTTTTTAGGTGACATGCACCATCAAAGACTTGATCAAAGTATTTGCAAAACATTCAAGGCTGGGATCATAGTACTTCAATCATAACATGAAAGACAAAGTTCTAGCAATAAGCAAAGAGACTAAGATGCAACATGACAAGTCACAAACAAAAGATTCATGAATAACATGCTTTGCAAGATGTTTGTTTGTTTCACATAAAGAAAACATAGCCAAAATAGTATTTAGCTTGTCCCTCAATAGAGTAGCAAATATAAATGCATAGGACACCTTCAAAGTTCATAAGAGTGACTAGATACAATAGTTTCAAACAAGCAATAACAAGTTATGCATCAATCAACCAGTCTTGGGACAATGCACATAGAACTAAGAATGGCCCCTATGCTCTCAAAGTAGTGCATAAAGATAGAAGGTGGAGACTCAATATAATGGTGGAAAAAAAGCCTTTGTAAAAAGGAAGTAGGGATTCAAGTCTCATAAAGAGCTTCCAAAAATTATAGTACTTATAGCTTTCAGCTCTCATTGCCCCTATCATAAGCATCTTGAAGTGATTAAGGTTAAAGTGAACAAACTATGGTGTACATGCTTAACGAAGTATAAGTCAGAAATCTCATGTCGCTTGTATACGAGGGCCGCTCCTCATGCTACTCAAGTTTAGTCACCGGTAAGTTCTTGTCATCGTAAGTACATGTGTATCATTGAGAACCGCCAATGGCATACCCCTTGCCCGATGATACGGAAGAATCCCCATATCAAAATGACAAGGCAAGCAGACAACAAGCATCTCAGCATTCTTCTTATTTACCATGGGAATATGGTGCTTTTTTCTCTCTTTCCTCTTTTCATAGTATCTCTTTTTTCTTTTTATTTTCTCTTTTTTCTCAATATAGGACTCTTTTTTTATAAGAAGAATGCTTCATAGACAACTCATTATGGTTACGCTGTAGGTTTCCACCATGTTAGCATGGATTAGACTAGCAGCCCAGGCATTTCTCTAACACATATACATAACTCCATCGACTTACAACCTCCCCTTTCATTTCACACCGACGACATCCATATACAAAAGAGCATGATATCAACTAGGTACAAGTACCAAGTGCAATGTTGAAAGCGTTCCCCATGAAAACATGGTTCTGCTAATTTTGAACAAATAAGTGCAAGCATATACAACATAGAAGACACAATGGTTCAATTTCGTGAGAGCTTTAATCACTAGTTTTCTCATAACAAGTGGAAGGTAAACAAAAGCATGAATATACTTGGAATAGCATAAGCTAGTAGGTAGGTATGGTGGACTCTCTAGAAAAACTTGGTTTAGGGAGTTGGATGCATGAGTGGAACTCATACTTTCTTGTGGAGGCTAGCAAAAGACTGGGAGCGACAAACTAAGAAAGCAATAATGGCCATAATCATGCAGAGTGACAAAACATCATTGATCAAAGCATAAAGTGATACTACAAGTTGGAAACTAAAGGATCATAAAGGCTATGGTGACTTGTGATAGTCATAACATGGTGTGAGCATGCGCCAAGTCAACCCAAATAAAGCATCAAAGGAGAATACCACTATACTACGCTTTAATATGCTAAAACAACGCATGATTCATCCAAGGCACATTAAGCAATCTCAATTGTTTATAACAAGTCATGCTACAACAAAGAATACTAAGCATAAAGCCAAAACAATATCAAGCTTGGCATGACAAAGCATATCCACAGTCAAAAACGAGCTCTTTTTACCACATAAGTATGCACTTTCCTACTCTTTTCCAAACCAAACCAAACTATTTGCAAACCAAAGTGCGAAAGAGGGGGTCCAACCAACTTATTCAGAAAACTAAACAAACCAAGAAAACTAAAAAACCAAAACAAAAACGAAAAAGAAGACGCTCCAAGAAAAACACAACTGTGCACGAAACAATAAAAATGAAGCGTTTGGAAGAAACCTGGAATTTTTATTGATGAAGAAGGGGATGCCTTGGGCATCCCCAAGCTTTGACGCTTGTACTTCTTAGATATTTCTTGGGGTGACACGCGTGGCATCCCCAAGCTTGAGCTTTTGTCCATCCTTCATCTCATTACTCATTCCTTCTATACACCTGAAAATATTCCTTCATACAAAACATCACACAATCTTATTAGCAACATTAGTGCACTTAAGATAAATAAGTCTCAAGGTTCAGTTCTAACACCAAATAAACTTCCATTAGAACACTAGATACTGTAGCACTTCCCTCAAAAAGCTCAATTCCCCAAAGGAACTCAAGAAGGAACTAACAAGAAGCAAATGCAGAAAATGGAAGAAATCTGTCAAAACAGACCAGCAGGTAAAGACGAATTTTTTAGAAGACCTTCTGTTCCTCAAATCAAAAAGTGTTGAACTAACGAAAGTTATATAACAACCTGGGGCAAAAGCACAAACAATTACAGCTCAATCCGACGTACAGAGCTCTCTCAGGAATGTTTATGGTGAAGCACAGAAATCTGTTTCGGGACAGCAACTTTCCCAATCATTACTTCACTCTCATTAGAAGTTACTCTTGGCACAAAAAGAAAATAATAAGGATAAGAAGAGGTTATTACAGAGGTAATAACTTCCAAGACTCATCTAAAACTCTTGGGTTATCTCCCAGCAAGTACTTTTCTTTAACGCCTTTAAGTTAGGCATAAGAACCAAAGAAAGAATCAAGTGTTCTCAAATGAAGAAGCATTAAGACCAAATTTTGTTTTCATAGGAGAAGAAAAAGAAATATTTTCTCTCTTTTATACCTTTCTTGAGTGGGAGTTGATATTTAATGGTGCCTTCTTTCATATCAATGATGGCACCAACAGTTCTAAGAAAAGGTCTTCCCAAAGTAATAGGACAAGAAGCATTGTATTCAACATCCAAAACATAGAAATCAACGGGGACATAGGAATCATTAACCATAATAAGAACATCATTAATACTCCCCATGAGTTTCTTTTTAGCATTAGCATCAAGTGGGACATTCAAATAACAATCTTCAAGAGGTGGCAAATCAAGCATATCATAGATCCTTCTAGGCATAATAGAAACACTACTATCAAGATCAAACAAAGCTTGTTACTCTTGATTTAAACACAATCTTTTGAATATCAAGAATCATGGAGGCAAACACGATACATTAGATACTAACACTGGAATTGCTACTTTTGATTTAATACTGTTTATTAAACTTCACAGAGTAAACGGAGTTTGCTGAAAGTTTGCAACAGGACTTAAACTTTAGATTGACACTCAAAACAATACGATACCAGTTCGTAAAGCAAATATCCAGAATTTCTATAGTTCTACTATGTCAACTATAACTAAGCGTAAGGTGGTAAATGGATGCCAATGACTACAACAAACTATGCAAATTCACTTTGATTGTGTTTATGATAAATTGAGTTCGACTAATCCAAATTACAAATGAACTCCCACTCAAACAACATCCCTCGAGTTGTTTTAGTGATTACAGGAACCAAATCCACTACACCAAGTCCGATCATCATGTGAGATGATGTAGCTTCAAAGGCGAACAATCAACATGTTCATCATATCATCCATATGACTCGTGCTTTACCTTTCAGTATTCCGTGTTCCGAGACCATGTCTGTACATGCTAGGCTCGTCAAGATTAACCTTAGTATCCGCATGTGCAAATCTGGCTTGCACCCGTTGTATGCACACGTAGAATCTATCACACCCGATCATCACGAGATACTTTGAAACGACGAATCTTAGCAACGGTGCCAACTAAGGATGAACACTTTATTACTTGATATTTAGTGAGAGGGATCATCTTAGAATGCTACTGTCGCGATCTAAGCAATACAAGATGCATAAAGGATTAACATCACAGGCAATTCATAATTAGTGTGATATGATATGGCCCTTTCTTCTTATGCCTTTGATCTCCATCTCCAAAGCACAGACACGATCGCCATCATCACCAGCATTGAGTCAAGGTCCGTGGCGTCGCTTCATTGTTGTCCATCATCACTAGCAACTATTACAACTACTTGGAACAAAGCTATTACAAGATGAATAGACATGCAGGTCTTAACAGAATTAAAGACAACCATTAGGCTCCTGCCGGTTGCCATATTACAACAAGGATCATTGCATACATCAAATACAATCACAATCACATGATGGCCATATCACATCAAAAAACCCATGCAAAAACAAGTTAGACGCCTCTAATTTTCTTCGCAAGTTTTACGTGGCTTGGGGCTTTCGACTAATAACGGATCTTACCTACGAAACTGAACCACAACGTTGATACAAGTGCTATCAAGTGCAAAGTGTATATTTGATCTATACTATGATGGGAGAGACAGACACCCGCAAAGCCACTTGTGCAAAGCAAGTTGCACGTCAAGCGTGGAGCAAGTCTCATGTGCGATGACATGTAATGTTAGCCCGAGCCGCTTCATCCCACCATACCGCAAGATGCAAAGTACACAAAGAGCAAAAGACGGCACGAGCACCAACGCCCACAACATCATTGTGTTCTACTCGTGCAACAGATCTACGCATAGACAAGGCTCTAATACCACTGATGGGTTCGTAGCATGTAAAACAAAAAATTTCTACCGCAAGAACGAACAAAACCCAGATCTAATCTAGATAAAAGCCAAGATCTAATCTATTAGACATGTGCAACAAGATAGATCGGTACTAACCCTTGTAGTTTCCAAAGCCTTGTTCGAGAACGGATCTCGTGGTTGATGTAGTCGATCACTTGCCGATCTCAAGATTGAGTGGACGATCCTTCCGGCGCCGCATTCCGGCAGCGCTTCCGCAATCGATCACACATGCGTAGTCGAAGCAGACCTTACTCTCCCCGTTCCAGCGAGCAGCGGAGGTAGTAGATCTTCTCCACGGAATCCCAGCAGCACGACGGCGTGGTGGTGGTGGTGGAGTATAGCATTCTGCAGGGCTTCGCCTATGCCTGTGCAGAAGAAAGGTGGAGGAGAGAGGCGGCAGAGATTGGGTGTTATGGAAGAGGGCCAAGAGGGGGCGCCCCCTTCCTTCTATTTAAGGGAGGGAGGCGCGCCTGGGGAGGGGGAGTCCTAGTAGGACTCCCCTCCTAGGGCTGGCGGTGGGAAGGGGGGAGGAGTCCTCCACCCCCACGAATCCGTGTCTTGCCCCACTTGGACTCCTTGATCCCTTCCTTGGTTTTCAAGTAAACTCCAAGAAATCCTCTAGAACCTTCCAGAACATTCCGAAACCTTCTAGAATCTCCATACAAACACTCCGGAACATTTCCTAACTTAGAAAATGATCCCCAATATATGAATCTTATTCTCCGGACCATTCCGGATCTCCTCGTGATGTCCCGGATCCATTCCGAGACTCCGAACATCATTCGGTCTCCAACGCATATTCCATATGTACTTAAAACAACTTCGAACCTTAAGTGTGTGACCCTACGGTTCGTGAATATGCAGACATGATGAAGACACCTCTCCGATCAATAACCATCAGCGGGATCTGGAGATCCATAACGGCTCCCACATACTCAATGATGACTTTGTGATCGATAGAACCATTAACATATGAAAACAATTCCCTTTGTCACACGATATTCTACTTATCCGAGGTTTGATCGTCGGTATCTCCATACCTAGTTCTAACTCGTTACTGATAAGTACTCTTTACTCGTTCCATGTTATGTCATCCCTTGTGACCCAGTTACATGCTTGCAAGCTATCTAGATGACATTCCACCGAGAGGGCCCAGATTATATCTATCCGTCATATAGATGGACAAATCCCAATCTTGGTCTATGCGCTTCAACACATACTTTTAGAATACCCAATGACACCTTTATAACCGCCCAGTTACGAAGCAGCGTTTGATGTCATCAAAGTACCCATCCGGTGATGCTGATTAACATAACCTCATGGTCGAAGGATTAGGTTATTATGTATTTGAAAAGCTTGTAGCAAAACGAACTTAATGACTTGATCTTATGCTATGCTTACTCTGGATGTGTGTCCATCACATCATTCTCCTAATGATATGATCTTGTTATTAACGACATCCAATGTCCATGTTCAGGAAACCATGATCATCCATTAATCAACAACCTAGTTTAACAAGAGGCTTACTAGGGACTCTTTTATGTTTACAAAACACACAAGTATCAATGTTTCCGGTTAATACAGTTATAGCATGGGATGTAAACATTTATCATAAACATAATGATATAATAATAACCACTTTATTATTGCCTCTTGGGCATATCTCCAACAAAGACAGTAGTAACAATAGCAGTAAACAGTGGGATTCGTGTGCGGTAGGCATAGGGATGGATGGACGGGCGTTGCATGGACAAGACAATTCACATAGCAACCAGAACATAGGGCAATTGCAGATAAATAAGATAAAGCATCCTAGTACTCGATAATCCTAGGCATGTGTTCCATATATAGTCATACGTGCTCACAATAAGAACTTGCACAACATCTTTTGTCCTGCCAGCCCGTTTGCAGCGGGGCCTCAAGGGAACTACTGGCAATTAAGGTGCTCCTTTTAATAGAGCATCGGAGCAAAGCATTAACACTCCATGAACACATGTGATCCTCACATCAAAGCCATTCCCTCTGGTTATCCCGATTTCTGTCACTTCAGGGCCATTGGTTCTGGACAAAAACGTGAGTATACAACTTGAAGATAAGACCAAAAACAATACTATCATAATGAACCAATAACATGTTCAGATCTGAAATCATGGCACTCGAGCCCTAGTGACAAGCATTAAGCATAACAAGTCGCAACAAAGTCATAAAGCACTAATAAAAGATACTAGGCACCATGCCCTAACAATCTGATGCCATTACATGAACGATCTCATCCAATCCCTACCATCACCATAGCCTACATCGGGGGATTACTCACTCATAGATGGGGGAAACATGGATGGTCGATGGACAAGCGATGGTGATGATGATGGCGATGATCTCCTCCAATTCCCTTTCCCGGCAGGGTGCGAGAACGGAGTTTTTGGTGCTGTTTTGTCGAATTTGGCGGTGGCGGTGGAGCGGAACTCCTTTTGGGAAAACGTCAAACCCCCCAGAGTTTTTAGGTCAGAAAGCTTCTTATAGGCGAAGAGGGAGATCGAGGGGCGGCCAGACCATGCCCTGGCGCGGCCAGGCCTAGCCCGCGCCTGGTGGGTGTGGCTAGCCCCTGGCCCTCCTCCGTCTCGTATTCTGGCTCCGTGAGTCTTCCGGAAAAATAGGCACTTGGCTTTTGTCCCGTCCAAATCTGAGGATATTCATTTCTAACTTTCGTGGAAACAAAAACAGCAGAAAACAGGCAGCTGACACTATGGCTCTTGTTAATAGGTTAGTCCAAGAAATCATATGAAAAGTAATCCAAAGTGTGGACAAAACACAAGAAAGTGGATAAAACCAAGCATGGAACATCAAAAATTATAGATACATTTGTAATGTATCAACATCCCCAAGCTTAACTCCTGCTCGTCCTCGAGTAGGTAAGTGATAAAAAGAAAGAATAATTTTTGAGGTGACATGCACCATCATAAACTTGATCCAAGTATTTGTAAAACATTCAAAGCTGGGATCATAGTACTTCAATCATAACATGAAAGACAAGGTTCTACCAATAAGACAAAGAAACTATGATGCAACATGAAAAGGCACAAAAAAAATATTCATGAATAACAATGCTTTGCAAGATGTTTGTTTGTTTCACATAAAGAAAACATAGCATAATAGTATTCAAATTGTCCCTCGTAGAGTAGCAAATATAAATGCATAGGACACCTTCAAAGTTCATAAGAGTGACTAGATACAAATAGTTTAAAACAAGCAATATCAAGTTATGCATCAATCAACTAGTCTTGTGACAATGCACATAGAACTAAGAATGGCCAGTATGCTTTCAAAGTAGGTTCATAAGATAGAAGGCGGAGACTCAGTATAATGGTGGAAGAAAGGACTTCATAGAAGGAAGCAGGGATTCAAGTCTCATAAAGAGCTTCAAAAAATTATGGTACTTATAGCTTTCAGCTCTCATTGCCCCTATCATAAGCATCTTGAAGTGATTAAGGTTAAAGTGAACAAACTATGGTGTACATTCTTGACGAAGTATAAGTTAGAAATCTCATGTCCCTTGTATACGAGGGCTGCTCCTCATGCTACTCAAGTTTAGTCACCGGTAAGTTCTTGTCATCCTAAGTACATGTGTATCATAGAGAACCGCCAACGAGGTACCCCTTGCCCTATGATACGGAAGAATCCCCAGATCAAAATGACAAGGCAAGCAGACAACGAGCATCTCAGCAATCTTCTTATTTACCATGGGAATATGGTGCTTTTTTTCTCTCTTTCCTCTTTTCATAATCTCTTTTTTTCTTTTTCTCTTTTTTCTCAATGTAGGACTCTTTTTTATAAGAAGAATGCTTCATAGACAGCTCATTATGGTTACGCTACAGGTTTCCACCATGTCAGCATGGATTAGACGAGTGGCCCAGGTGTTTCTCTAACACATATACATAACTCCATGGACATACAAGCTCCCCTTTCATTTCACACCGACGACATCCATAGACAAAAGAGCATGATATCAACTAGGTACAAAAGTACTAGTGCAATGTTGAAAGCGTTCCCCACGAAAGCATGGTTCTGCTAATCCCCATCAAATAAGTGCAAGCATATACAACATAGACGACACAATGGTTCAAGTTTATTAAGGGAAAAAAAGTAAAGTGTGCCATCAAGTTTGTGAGAGCTTTAATCACCAATTTTCTCATAACAAGTTTAATTTGGAAGGTAAAAAAAAACATGAATATACATGGAATAGCATATGCTAGTAGGTAGGTATGGTGGACTCTTTGGAATAACTTGGTTTAGGGAGTTGGATACATGAGTGGAACTCATACTTGGTTGTGGAGGCTAGGAAAAGACTAGGAGCGACAAACTAAGAGAGCAATAATGGCCATAATCATGCAGAGCGACAAAACATCATTGATCAAAGCATAAAGTGATACTACAAGTTGAAAACTAAAGGATCATAAAGGCTTATGGTGACTTGGGATAGTCATAACATGGTGTGAGCATGCGCCAAGTCAACCCAAATAAAGCATCAAAGGAGAATACCACTATACTATGCTCTAATATGCTAAAACAACGCATGATTCATCCAAGGCATATTAAGAAATCTCAATTGTTTATAACAAGTCATGCTACAACAAAGAATCCTAAGCATAAAGCCAAAACAATATCAAGCATGGCATGACAAAGCATAGGCCACAGTCAAAAACAAGCTCTCTTTACCACTTAAGCATGAGCTTTCCTACTCTTTTCCAAACCAAACCAAACTATTTGAAAACCAATGCATGAGAGAGGAGGTCCAACCAATTTATTCAGAAAACTAAGAAAACAAAGCAAACGAAAAACCAAAATGAAAACGAAAAAGAAGACGCTCCAAGAACAACACAACTGTGCATGAAACAATAAAAATGAAGTGTTTGGAAGAAACCTGGGATTTTTATTGATGAAGAAGGTGATGCCTTGGGCATCCCCAAGCTTTGACGCTTGTACTTCTTGGATATTTCTTGGGGTGACATGCGTGGCATCCCCAAGCTTGAGCTTTAGTCCATCCTTCATCTCATTACTCATTCCTTCCATACACCTGAAATTTTTCCTTCATACTAAAGTTATAAAAAAACCTGGGGCAGAAGCACAAAAATTGACGCCTCAAAAAGACATTCAGAGATTTTACACGATTTTTTACGGTGAAGCACAAAAATCTGTTTCGGGACAGCAACTTCCCAATCATTACTTCTCTCTCATTAGAGGTTACTCTTGGCACAAAAAGCAAATAAAAAAGATAAGGAGCGGTTATTACTGAAGCAATAACTTCCAAGACTCATCTAAAACTTTTGGGTTATCTCCCAATAAGTAATTTTCTTTAACGCCTTTAAGTTAGGCATAAGCAAAAACTAAAATGGATAGAATAGAAGTAAGCGGAGATAATCATAGTGAAAACATTGTTTTGTTCAATGAAATCCTTTTGCTAACAAGGTTGATCAGGTCTTGCTACCAAAACAATTCCATATGAGACAAAACTTTGTATTCCACTAATGATTATGTTACCTCAACCTTGATAGCAATAGTCCCAATCATAATAGTTTCAAATTTTTCTCTTGGTATGGGACAATATATTTCTCCAACTTGAATGCCCTCAACATGTTCAATTGAATTCAAACCATAAGTCCTTTCAATCTTCTTGGGAAATAGACAATATGTTCCTTGTCATTCACATTGAAAGTCACCTTTCCTTGATTACAATTGATAACAGCTCTTGTAGTATTAAGAAAAGGTCTCCCAAGAATAATAGACATATTATCATCTTCAGGCATTTCAAGCACAACAAAATCAGTTAATATCAAGAAATTATGAGCCACTTGAACAGGTACATCCTCACGTATACCAACAGGAATAGCGGTAGATTTATGAGCCATTTGCAAAGATATATCAGTTGGTATTAATTTTTCTAGTTGAAGCCTCTTATAGAGAGAGAAAGGCATAACACTAACTCCAGCTCCCAAATCACACAAAGCAGTTCTAACATAACTATTCTTAATAGAGCAAGGGGTAGTCGGAATCCCTAGGTCACCAAGTTTCTTAGGAACCTTACCATTAAAGGAATAATTAGCAAGCAAAGTAGAAATTTCTTCATTAGGGATCTTCCTTTTATTCGAGACAATATCCTTCATATACTTTGAGTAAGGAGGCAATTTAATAGCATCAGTCAAAGGAATTTGCAGGAATAAAGGTTTCATCCACTCACAAAACTTATTATAGTGTTCATCTTCCTTTGACTTGTGTTTCTTATCAGGGAAAGGCATAGGTTTTTGGACCCAAGGTTCTCTTTCATTACCATGTTTCTTAGCGATAAAATCTTCTTTAGTGTATTTAGTATTCTTAGTGTGGTTTTCAGGTTCTTCTTCAACTTTTTCTTCATTAGGAACATCATTTTCTTCATTACCACCTTCAGTTTCAGCATCAGAGATAGATATACTGTTAGGATCTATAGCAGGTTCATAGGGTTTTACAATAGTTTTATGTTTCTTTTTCCTTTTGTTACGAGTAGAGCCACTATTTTCAGCTTGTTGAGAATCCTGCTCAATCTTCTGGGATGCCCCTCAGGATGTAGAGGATCCTAGGTAGCAGCTCCACTTCTAGTTCTAATTTCATAAGCATGTTTTTCTTTAGCAGCATTAACTAGCAAGTCTTTTTGCACTTTAACGAGTTGATCTATTTGAGTTTGAACCATTTGAAAGTGTTTAACAATCATTTTAACATCATTAGAGGTTCTTTCCACAATATCTTTCAACTCAACAATAGCTCTAGTGTTTTCCATTAGATGATTTTGCACCCTTTTAATAAAATTATCTTGCTTAACAATAAAGATATCGAATTCTTCTAAGCATTGGTCAGGCGGTTTAGAGTAAGGGATATCACCTTCATCGAAGTGTTGGAGAGAGTGTACCTCGATAGTGGATGAGTAGGGAATAGGCTTACATAATTCTTCAATAGGAGGTAAATTCTAGACATCTGCAGCTTTAATTCCCTTCTCCTTAAGACATTTCTTAGCTTCCTTCATCACTTCATCATTTAATTCAATAACTCCCCTCTTCTTTGATGTTGGAATATGCACTGGTATAGTAGGTTCAGGTACAATTACTTCAGGTTTAGCTGGTCCAGGAGGAGTCCAATCTTCATAGTTCTTGCTTATTTTAGCCATTAATTCCTCAGCTTCTTTAGGAGTCCTATTCCTAAAAACACAATCATCACAACTATCTAGGTTTGTCCTAGATTCTTCAGTTAGTCCAATATAAAATATATCAAGAAGCCCATTCTTAGGTAATGGACTTCCAGCTTGTGCATGAATCAAAGCACAAAACCTTGCCCAAGATTCAGGCAATACCTCTTTTTCTCCCTGTTTAAAATCAAAAAGTTCCTGCAAAATAGCATGTCTAGCACTAGGAGGAAAATATTTCTGCAGGAAAGTACTAATCAAGCAATCAGGGCTATCAATAGATCCAGGAGGTAAATTACTAAACCAAGTTTTAGCTTCTCCTTTCAGTGAAAAGGGAAAAATCTTAGCAACAAAGTAAGTACGCATCTTAATATCATCAGAAAACAAGCCACTCATGATAGAAAGTTCATTCATATGTGCTACCGCACATTCATTCTTCGTCCCACAAAAAGGTTCTTTCTCAACAATAGCTATGGAAGATAGATCGAGAGAGAAATCACAATATTTATCTGTAATGTTTATGGGAGAAGCAGCAAACTTAGCAATAGGACACAATTTGGGTCTAATAGTACGCCTCTCAAGGAGACTCTTAGCAGCGCTCCTATCATGGGTGTTTTTACATTCTTTAATAAATTCACCGGTCATCTCAACATAACCATCTTCAATATCATAACTTTCACTAGACTCAGTTGAACTAACAGGTGTGGTAGTGTCTTCATTAGGAGTTTCAGTATTTCCAGCTATAGTTCTAGCAATTGTAGCATCTAGGAAAGGACCTAATGAACCACTCTTATCAAGCACAGTAGAAGCAGCATCATAAGCATCAGAAGTTTCAGATTCAGCAGTAGTAGTAGTGTGTGTAGCATGTGTATGTGGTGGTGTAACGAGCTTACTTATAACAAATGGTGAGTCAAGAGCAGCAAAGGTGTTCAGGACCGTACCTCTTCTTGTAGTGGATGGTAAAATAGGAAACTTGCCATCATGAGACTTACCCATGATGGATGGATCGCAGCGAACAATAGATAATTCAAGTGAACTTGATAAATAAAGCTATGCTCCCAGGCAACGGTGCTAGAAAATAGTCTTGATGACCCACAAGTATAGGGGGTGTATCGCAGTATTTTCGAGGGAAGTGAAACCCAATTTATTGATTCGACACAAGGGGAGCCAAAGAATATTTATAAGCCTTAACAACTGAGTTGTCAATTCAGCTGCACCTGGAAACAATCTTGCTCACAGCATTTTATCAGTACCAACAATTTTGTGATAGCAGTAAATAGTGAGATTCGAGTGCGGTAGGCATAGGGATGGATGGACGGGCGTTGCATGGACAAGACAATTCACATAGCAATCAGAACATAGGGAAATTGTAGATAAATAAGATAAAGTCCCCCAGTACTCGATAATCCTAGGCATGTGTTCCATATATAGTCATACATGCTCGCAATGAGAACTTGCACCACATCGTTTGTCCTGCCAGCCCGTTTGCAGCGGGGCCTCAAGGGAACTACTGGCAATTAAGGTGCTCCATTTAATAGAGCACCGGAACAAAGCATTAACACTCCATGAACACATGTGATCCTCACATCAAAGCCATTACATCTGGTTATCCCGATTTCTATCACTTAGGGGCCATTGGTTCTAGACAACAACGTGTGTATACAACTTGCAGATAAGACCAAAAAAATACTATCATAATGAATCAATAACATGTTCAGATCTGAAATCATGGCACTCGGGCCCTAGTGACAAGCATTAAGCATAACAAGTCGCAACAAAGTCATAAATCACTAATAAAAGATACTAAGCACCATTCCCTGACAATCTGATGCCATTACATGAACGATCTCATCCAATCCCTACCATCCCCATAGCCTACAACGGGTGATTACTCACTCATAGATAGGGGAAACATGGATGGTCGATGGACAAGCGATGGTGATGATGATGGCGATGATCTCCTCCAATTCCCCGTCCCGGCAGGGTGCTAGAACGGAGTTTCTGGTGCTGTTTCGTGGAATCTGTTGGTGGCAGCGGAGCGGAACTCCTTCTGGAAAAACGTCGAACCCCCCGGAGTTTTTAGATCAGAAGGCTTCTTATAGGCGAAGAGGGAGACCAAGGGGCAGCCTGGGTGGTCAGACCATGCCCTGGCGCGGCCAGGCCCAGCCCGCGCTTAGGAGGGTGTCGGCAGCCCCTGGCCCTACTCTGTCTTGTATTCTGGCTCCGTGAGTCTTCCGAAAAATAGGCACTTTGGCTTTTGTCCCGTCCAATTCCGAGAATATTCATTTTCTGACTTTCCTGGAACCAAAAACAGCAGAAAACAGGCAGTTGGCACTGTGGCTCTTGTTAATAGGTTAGTCCAAGAAATCATATGAAAAGTACTCCAAAGTGTGGACAAAACACAAGAAAGTGGATAAAACCAAGCATGGATCATCAAAAATTATAGATATATTTGCAATGTATCATACTGCGATTGCCTCATCGCGACTCTTCACCGCCGCGGCGAGCGTCTTTTTAAGGGAAGCAGCGTGGCGAAGGAGCGCATTATGCTCCGCTGTGAAACAAACAAAGATAAAGCGTCAGTCGAATATATCACAAGGATGAAGAAGAAGAAGGAAAAACAAAAAAAACACTCACTTCCAACCGTGTGATGGCGATTATCCAGCATTGCATGCAGACGACCCATCGCAAGCACCTGCTCCGCCAGGCGAGCGGCTTACTTCACAATGAGCTGCAACAAAAGAAACAATAAAGGATCAGTAGATGGTATGGATAAAAATTCGACTGCAAAGCAACACTACACATACATGATCCTCCAATGACTCCGAAGTCGATTGACGCGTATTCGTCCGGATAACCATTTGGTGCTCCACATCGTGTGGAGAACTTGACGAATTATGCCCAGAGTGGGCCGCCAATGGAGGAGAAGGAGTGCGCTCAACCACTTTCTTGGCCTTTGAAGTCACGGCTCCAGATTCCTTCAAAAATTGGACGTCACCAAAAGATGACAATGCTGGCTGACTGCAGAACAAAACCAACATTAAGAGAATGCAACTTGAAAGAAGAACCAAAAGGAAGACTCGTATACTTACCAATCGAACTTGTCAAAGTCAAAGGTTTGATCCCCTGACTCTGACGACGACTCCTTCGGCAGCCGCATCTTCTTGCAGGAAGACGGCACCATAGCGCTCACAGGAATGGTAGGTATCGGCGAGTCTGCACCAATAGTCGAGCCTTCCGGAGTCGAAGGAGATGATGCATCCGAATCCTCGCTGCGCAAACGCTTGCGAGTGTCCGGACTACTCGATTCGGGGGCTTCCTCCTTCCCCTCAGATGGGACGGTCGACTCTGACACGTCCTCTTCCAAGGCTTTGTGAGGGATAACCCCCTCAGGAAGAGGGGCATACAGGGTGACACCCTCCAATCATTCATATAGAAAACAAGTTAGCACAAGTCAAGAAAAGACAAGCATTCGACAAACAAAGCTACTTCGTAGCATGACCGTACCTTAGGAGGAGGATTAGCAGCATCGAATGGAGGTACGACTTGTTCACTGGGGAGCACATCCTTGACGGTGT
The DNA here is from genome assembly GCA_916181665.1 of Avena sativa. Lineage (NCBI taxonomy): Eukaryota > Viridiplantae > Streptophyta > Magnoliopsida > Poales > Poaceae > Avena > Avena sativa. The sequence continues at coordinate 576,405,701 of OV702287.1, forward strand.
ACTTGGTGACCAGTCGCACCCTTTTATCTACCTCACTTGCGGAAATGCCATCGGCAGATACGCGAGTGACATTGTCTACGCCAGCCCACTGGAACATAGGGTGGACTCTGGCCTGCAGGGGCTGGACGCGACGGCGCAGCCACGTGCGAATGAGGGTGCAGCCTCCCTCTTCCTTACCCATGCGACTCTCGAGGTCACAGATGTGCTCGTACATCACATCTGTCTCTGTGGACTCGCCGGGCATCACTACATTCTTCTAGGAGCGCCTCCTCTTGCACGGTGTCGCGGGATCGAAGGGCACGAGTCCGAAGTGGTCTCCGTCGGCCTTCAGGTCGTGGATGTAGAACCACTTGTCCCTCCACCCTTGGATGGACGTCATGAGTTTGATGTCGAAATACGTGACGAAGGAGTCAACGTGGATACCGCAGCCGCCTACATCGTAGACTATAGAGCCAGACGCCCACTGGCGCTTCAGCTTGAAGACACGTTTGAAGAGACCGAAGTGTGGCTCGATTCCGAGCCAGCACTCGCAAAGTGTAATGTAGCAAGCTACATGGAGGATGGAGTTGGGGGACAGCAGGTGCAGCTGGAGCTCATAGAAACAAAGAAGGCCCCTGAAGAAAGGATGTAGGGGTAGCGAGAGACCGTGGATGATGAACGCTAGGAACATCACCTGAAAACCGGCAGGAGGACAAGGGGATACCTCACCACCTGGGACACGCGAGTTAGCGACCGCGGAAGATAGAACTCCGTCTTGGCGCAGGAGACGGAGCTCAGAAGACTTGATAATGGATGCGCGCCATGCGCCATTGGTGACGCGAGTGCCCACTCCCTTATTCTTCTCGTCAACGGCGGCGCTGGTGCCCGCAGCGGCGGAGCTGCCCTTCTTCTTGGCAGCAATAATGGCGGTGGGAAATTCTGCCGCCGCACCTCCCTTCTTCTTCCCCATCTTGTGGTGGCGATGCGACAGGAGGAAGTAACTAGGGAATACAATGGTGACGATGCGACAGGAGGAAGTAGCTGGTCCAGTGTCGTGAGAAAGATGAACTCTATGAAGCAGAGGAGAAGCAACAATGGCGACGGAGGCAAAGGCATAGAAAATAGCAGATGGGAAAATTACCGTCGCAACACTTCTACTTAACCCCCCTGGAAGATGTAATCCAACGGCCAGCAAAAACGCTATCAGACGCGTGGCGTCAATCGTGATCGACACGTGGAGGACCTGAAGCGTGAACCGTCCCCCACTACCCCCATTACGCGCGGAAATTGAGGAGGCGCAGTGAAAACAAAGATTATGCACACCCAGTCAATTCAGGGTTAGAAAATGGGACCCACCGCTCGTAACGTCCCGTCAAAACCACTCACACGGGCAACTGAGATCATCACATCGTCAGCACTGACGTCATCAAAGATCAGTAGAAGAAGAATTCGACTATTTTAGTCCATGCTCGAGTCTTCGACTCCACCAAGCACTCGGGGGCTACTCCCATAGGTAGCGGTAGTCGCGCACCCTATGATTTTTTTCTCTTCTGCAGGAACAAGGACATTCAAAGCATACCCAATCACTCGAATCCGCAATTCGATTATGGACATGGGTTACTCCAAGAGGGGGCGCTAGAAATAAATTCCACTGAAACAAGCAAACAAAAGACGACAGCTGTCGTAGAAGTTCTTTAGTCCCTGCCTAAGACTTCGACTCAACCAGGCACTCGGGGGCTACTCCCATAGAGAGCGCTGGTCGCGCACCCTATGATTATTTGTACATCGCTGTGTGTCAATAACATCCACACTCGAAGCTTACAGCGACACTGCCTCATGATTTTTTCCCTACAAAGAGACTGCGTCTCCTGGGTCACCCGAATCATCTCCGTGATGGCAAAATTTGGATGCCGCGCTTGCATAAGGCCTGAATAAGGCCTGTCAACGCATTTGCTGCGCACTACCATAAATGTATCCGTGCCTACTGGTGCGATGAACATGCCTTGACGGATGCGTCGAGTGCTCACACCCATGTACTGGAATTCGACTCCTGTAAGACCTCTACGGCTTGAGTCGAATTACGCCAGCACTTTTCCGAATTCGAGTCCGAGGACTCGAGTTCGAGTCGATTGTGTTGTTTTACCCTAAGGTAGTTAACTAATTCCAATACATTGGTTAAATCCGTGATTCATAAAGTCCCTAGTCAAATTTGTGATTCCACTGGACACTCGGGGGCGACTGACATGGGTATACCCTACAGGTACTCGAGCTTGGTATATACGGGCTGAATACGGCGGAAGCCCACAACGTTGCCAAGTCCCAAATGGAGAACTCGAGTAACCTACGGACTCTCGATTGCTTGCGGAACAAGAAGGAGCTAAAGATAGAAAGTTTAAAGGGAAAACCCTCACCTGTAACCAACTCGACCTACTACTTGAGACCTAGCCTATCTATATAAAGGCTAGGAAGGGGCGGCGAGGAGGACACAAGCAACCTTAGTTTCCACAACCCTCGCCAGATTGCATCTGTGCACCATTGTAATCTTCGATTCCTCTGTTAATTCCGTGAGCAGACAAGCAGGAGTAGGGACCTCTATGAGGCCTGAACTTGGATAAATCTTCAAGTCCCCTGTGTGCTTGTTTGCTAGCCGATTGATACCTCCAACGCTCCCTCCTTCTCCAAAACCCAAGTCCATAAAAATGGGCATTGACGAGTTAAACCCGCGTCAAGCACAAAACAACAACATGAAATATCATTTAGGTATCAATAAAAGGTGATCTAGATCAACAAATCAGGGTGCCTTTGTGAGTATTGTGGGGTTTGAGAAGTATTAGTGTATGTGTGATGTGACAATTAGAATATCCTAGATGCCCCACCCCTAGGTGTATGCGGGGAGGGTTTTTTGACATTCCAGAACAAACCGGTGACATGAAATATCATTCAAGTATCAATAAAAGGTGATCTAGCACAACAAATAAGGGTGCTTGTTGTGGGTATTGTGGGCTTTGACAAGGATTAGTGTATGTGTGATGTGACAATTGGGAGATCCTAGATGCCCTACGCCTAGGTGGATGTGGGTACGATTTTTTAACATTCTAGAACAAAGTGGCGACATCAAATATCATTCAGATATCAATAAAAGGTGATCTAGCACAGAGAATAACGATGCCTATTGTGGGTATTGTGGGGTTTCAGAAGTATTAGTGTATGTGTGATGTGACAATTAGAAGATCATAGATGCCCCACCCCTAGGTGTATGCGGGGAGGGTTTTTTCACATTCCAGAACAAAACGGCGACATGAAATATCAGTCAGCTATCAATAAAAGGTGATCTCGCACAACAAATAACGGCACCTGTTGTGGGTATTGTGGGGTTTGACAAGGATTAGTGTATGTGTGATATGACAATTGGGAGATCCTAGATGCCCCACCCCTAGGTGGATGTGGGCAAGGTTTTTTCACGTTCCTGAACAAAACGGTGTCATGAAATATCATTCAGATATTAATAAAAGGTGATCTACCACAGCAAATAACAACGCCTGTTCTGGGTATTGTGGGGTTTGAGAAGGATTAGTGTATGTGTGATGTGAGAATTTGGAAATCCTAGATTCCCCACCCCTAGGTGGATGGGAGCGTTTTTTCACATTCTAGAACAAAAACGGCGACATGAAATATCATTCAGGTATCAATAGAAGGGGATATAGCAGAACAAATAAGGGCGCATGTTGTGGGTATTGTGGGGTTTGAGAAGGATTAGTGTATGTGTGATATGAAAATTGGGAGATACTAGATTCCCCACCCATAGGTGAATACGGGGAGGGTTTTATCACATTCCAGAACAAAACGGCGCCATGAGATATCATTCAGGTATCAGTAAAAGGTGATCTGGCACAAAGAATAAGGGCGCCTGTTGTGGGCACTGTGGGGTTTGAGAAGGATAAGTGTACGTGTGATGTCACAATTGGGAGATCCTATATTCCCCACCCCTACGTGAATGCAGGGAGGGTTTTTTCACATCCTAGAACAAAATGACGACATGAAAAATCATTCAGTTATGAACAAAAGGTGACCTAGCACAACAAATAAGGGCGTATGTTGCGGGCATTGTGGGGTTTGAGAAGGATTAGTGTATGTGTGATGTAACAATTGGGCGATCCTAGATGCCTGTTCCCTAGGTGGATGCGGCGAGGGTTTTTTTACATTTCAGAACAAAACGACGACATGAAATATCATTCAGGTATCAATAAAAGGTTATCTAGCACAACAAATAAGGGTGCCGTCGTGGGTATTGTGGGGTTTGACAAGGATTAGTGTATGTGTGATGTGTTAGAATATCCATGAAGCCCCACCCCTAGGTGTATGCGCGGAGGGTTTTTTCACATTCCAGAACAAAACTATGACATGAAATATCATTTAGGTGTTAATAAAAGGTGATCTAGCACAGCAAATAAGGGCGCCTGATGTGGGTATTGTGGGGTTAGAGAATGATTAGTGTATGTGTGATGTGACAATTGGGAGATCCTAGATGCCCCAAACCTAGGTGGATGTGAGCATCGTTTTTTAACATTCTATAACAAAGCAGCGACATGAAATATCATTCAGATATCAATAAAAGGTGATCTAGCATAGCAAATAATGATGCTTGTTGTGGGTATTGTGGGGTTTGAGAAGGATTAGTGTATGTGTGATGTGACATTAGAAGATCCCAGATGCCCCACCCCTAGGTGTATGCGGGGAGGGTTTAATCAAATTCCAGAACAAAACGACGACATGAAATATCATTCAAGTATCAATAAAAGGTGATCTAGCACAAAAAAATAAGGGCGCCCATTGTGGGTATTGTGGGTTTTGACAAGGATTAGTGTATGTGTGATGTGACAATTGGGAGATCCTAGATACCCCACCCCTAGGTGGATGCGGGGACGTTTTTTTCACATTCTAGAACAAAACAGTCATATGAAATATCATTCAGGTATCAATAAAAGATGATCTAGCACAAAAAATAAGGGCGCTTATTGTGGCTATTGTGGGGTTTGACAAGTATTAGTGTATGTGTGATGTGACAATTGGGAGATCCTGGATACCCCACCCGTAGGTGGATGCGAGGAGGGTTTTTTCACATTCCAGAACAAAACGGTGACATGAAATATCATTCGGGTATCAATAAAAGGTGATCTAGCGCAGAAAATGAGGGCGCCTGTTGCGGGTATTGTGGGGTTAGAGAATGATTAGTGTATGTGTGATGTGACAATTGGGAGATACTAGATGCCCCACCCCTAGGTGGATGTGGGCACGGTTTTTTAACAATCTATAACAAAGCAGCCATATGAAATATCATTCAAATATCAATAAAAGGTGACCTAGCACAGCAAATAACGATGCCTGTTGTGGGTATTGTTGGGTTTGAGAAGGATTAGTGTATGTGTGATGTGTCAATTAGAAGATGATAGATGCCCCACCCCTAGGTGTATGCGGGGAGGGTTTTTTCAAATTCCAGAACAAAATGACAACATGAAATATCATTCAAGTATCAAGAAAACGTGATCTAGCACAGAAAATAAGGGCGCCTGTTGTGGGTATTGTGGGGTTTGACAAGGATTAGTGTATGTGTGATGTGACAATTGGGAGATCGTAGATACCCCACCCCTAGGTGGGTGCGGGGAGGGTTTTTTCGCATTCTAGAACAAAACGGTCACATGAAATATCATTTATGTATCAATAAAAGGTGATCTACCACAACAAAAAAATGAGCCTATTGTGGGGTTTGAGAATGATTTGTGTATGTGTGATGTCACAATTGGGAGATCCTATATTCCCCACCCCTAGGTGGATGAAGGGAGGGTTTTTTCACATACCAGAACAAAACGATGACATGAAATATCATTCAGTTATAATTAAAAGGTGATCTAGCACAGCAAATAAGGGCGACTGTTGTGGGTATTCTGGGGTTAGAGAACAATTAGTGTATGTGTGTTGTGACAATAGCGAGATCCTCGATGCTCCACCCCTAGGTGGATGTGTGGAGGGGTTTTCCACATTATAGAATAAAACAACGACATGTAATATCATTCAAGTATCAATAAAAGGTGATCTAGCACAGGACATAAGTGCGCTTATTATGGGTATTTGGGGGTTTGACAAGGTTTAGTGTATGTGTGATGTGAAATTTGGGAGATCCTAGATACCCCACCCCTAGGTGGATGTGGGGAGGGTTTTTTCACCTTTCAGAACAAAATGGCGACATGCAATATCATTCAGCTTTCAATAAAAGGTAATCTAGCACAACAAATAAGGGTGCCTTTGTGGGTATTGTGGTGTTTGAGAAGGATTAGTGTATGTGTGATGTGACAATTAGAATATCCTAGATGCCCCACACCTTGGTGTATGCGGGGAGGGTTTTTTCACATTCTAGAACAAAACGGCAACATGAAATATCTTTCAGGTATCAATGAAAGGTGATCTCGCACAACAAATAAGGGTGCTTGTTGTGGGTATTGTGGAGTTTGACAAGGATTAGTGTATGTGTGATGTGACAATTGAAAGAGATCCTAGATACCCCACCCCTAGGTGGATGTGGTGAGAGTTTTTTCACATTCGAGAACAAAACGGTGACATGAAATATCATTCAGGTAGCAATAAAAGGTGATCTTGCACAACAAATAAGGCGCTTCTTGTGGTTATTGTGGGGTTTAACATGTATTAGTGTATGTGTGATGTGACGATTGGGAGATCCTAGATACCCCACCCGTAGGTGGATGCGGGGAGTGTTTTTTCACATTCCAGAACAAACCGGTGACATGAAATAAAATTCAGGTATCAATAAAAGGTGATCTAGCACAGCAAATGAGGGCGCCTATTCTAGGTATTGTGGGGTTAGAGAATGATTAGTGTATGTGTGATGTGACAATTGGGAGATCCTAGATACCCCACCCCTAGGTGGATGTATTCATGGTTTTTTAACATTTTATAACAAAGCAGCGACATGAAATATCATTCAAATATCAATAAAAGCTGATCTAGCATAACAAATAACGATGCCTATTATGGGTATTGTGGGGTTTGAGAAGGATTAGTGTATGTGTGATGTGACAATTAGGAGATCCTAGATGCCCCACCCCTAGGTGTATGCGTGGAGGGCTATTTTAAATTCCAGAACAAAACGACGACATGAAATATCATTCAAGTATCAGTGTAAGGTGATCTAGCACAAAAAATAAGGGCGCCTGTTGTGGGTATTGTGGGGTTTGACGACGATTAGTGTATGTGTGATGTGACAATTGGGAGATCCTAGATACCCCACCCCTAGGTGGATGCAGGGAGGGTTTTTTCACATTCTAGAACAAAACTGTCACATGAAATATCATTCAGGTGTCAATAAAAGGTGATCTAGAACAACAACAAAAATGAGCCTATTGTGGGTATTGTGGGGTTTGAGAATGATTGGTGTATGTGTGATATCACAATTGGGAGATCCTATATTCCCCACCCCTAAGTGGATGCGGGGAGGGTTTTTTCACATACCAGAACAAAACGATGACATGAAATATCATTTAGTTATAATTAAAAGGTGATCTAGCACAGCAAATAAGGGCGACTGTTGTGGGTATTCTGGGGTTAGAGAACAATTAGTGTATGTGTGTTGTGACAATAGCGAGATCCTCGATGCTCCACCCCTAGGTGGATGTGTGGAGGGGTTTTCCACATTATAGAATAAAACAACGACATCTAATATCATTCAAGTATCAATAAAAGGTGATCTAGCACAGCAAATAAGTGCGCTTATTATGGGTATTTGGGGGTTTGACAAGGTTTAGTGTACGTGTGATGTGAAATTTGGGAGATCCTAGATACCCCACCCCTAGGTGGATGCGGGGAGGGTTTTTTCACCTTTCAGAACAAAATGGCGACATGCAATATCATTCAGCTTTCAATAAAAGGTGATCTAGCACAACAAATAAGGGTGCCTTTGTGGCTATTGTGGTGTTTGAGAAGGATTAGTGTATGTGTGATGTGACAATTAGAATATCCTAGATGCCCCACACCTTGGTGTATGCGGGGAGGGTTTTTTCACATTCCAGAACAAAACGGCAACATGAAATATCTTTCAGGTATCAATGAACGGTGATCTCGCACAACAAATAAGGGCGCTTGTTGTGGGTATTTTGGAGTTTGACAAGGATTAGTGTATGTGTGATGTGACAATTGGGAGATCCTAGATACCCCACCCCTAGGTGGATGTGGAGAGAGTTTTTTCACATTCGAGAACAAAACGGTGACATGAAATATCATTCAGGTAGCAATAAAAGGTGATCTTGCACAACAAATAAGGGCGCTTCTTGTGGTTATTGTGGGGTTTAACATGTATTAGTGTATGTGTGATGTGACGATTGGGAGATCCTAGATACCCCACCCGTAGGTGGATGCGGGGAGTGTTTTTTCACATTCCAGAACAAACCGGTGACATGAAATAAAATTCAGGTATCAATAAAAGGTGATCTAGCACAGCAAATGAGGGCGCCTATTCTAGGTATTGTGGGGTTAGAGAATGATTAGTGTATGTGTGATGTGACAATTGGGAGATCCTAGATACCCCACCCCTAGGTGGATGTATTCATGGTTTTTTAACATTTTATAACAAAGCAGCGACATGAAATATCATTCAAATATCAATAAAAGCTGATCTAGCATAACAAATAACGATGCCTATTATGGGTATTGTGGGGTTTGAGAAGGATTAGTGTATGTGTGATGTGACAATTAGGAGATCCTAGATGCCCCACCCCTAGGTGTATGCGTGGAGGGCTATTTTAAATTCCAGAACAAAACGACGACATGAAATATCATTCAAGTATCAGTGTAAGGTGATCTAGCACAAAAAATAAGGGCGCCTGTTGTGGGTATTGTGGGGTTTGACGACGATTAGTGTATGTGTGATGTGACAATTGGGAGATCCTAGATACCCCACCCCTAGGTGGATGCAGGGAGGGTTTTTTCACATTCTAGAACAAAACTGTCACATGAAATATCATTTAGGTGTCAATAAAAGGTGATCTAGAACAACAACAAAAATGAGCCTATTGTGGGTATTGTGGGGTTTGAGAATGATTGGTGTATGTGTGATATCACAATTGGGAGATCCTATATTCCCCACCCCTAAGTGGATGCGGGGAGGGTTTTTTCACATACCAGAACAAAACGATGACATGAAATATCATTTAGTTATAATTAAAAGGTGATCTAGCACAGCAAATAAGGGCGACTGTTGTGGGTATTCTGGGGTTAGAGAACAATTAGTGTATGTGTGTTGTGACAATAGCGAGATCCTCGATGCTCCACCCCTAGGTGGATGTGTGGAGGGGTTTTCCACATTATAGAATAAAACAACGACATGTAATATCATTCAAGTATCAATAAAAGGTGATCTAGCACAGCAAATAAGTGCGCTTATTATGGGTATTTGGGGGTTTGACAAGGTTTAGTGTACGTGTGATGTGAAATTTGGGAGATCCTAGATACCCCACCCCTAGGTGGATGCGGGGAGGGTTTTTTCACCTGTCAGAACAAAATGGCGACATGCAATATCATTCAGCTTTCAATAAAAGGTGATCTAGCACAACAAATAAGGGTGCCTTTGTGGGTATTGTGGTGTTTGAGAAGGATTAGTGTATGTGTGATGTGACAATTAGAATATCCTAGATGCCCCACACCTTGGTGTATGCGGGGAGGGTTTTTTCACATTCCAGAACAAAACGGCAACATGAAATATCTTTCAGGTATCAATGAAAGGTGATCTCGCACAACAAATAAGGGCGCTTGTTGTGGGTATTGTGGAGTTTGACAAGGATTAGTGTATGTGTGATGTGACGATTGGGAGATCCTAGATACCCCACCCGTAGGTGGATGCGGGGAGTGTTTTTTCACATTCCAGAACAAACCGGTGACATGAAATACCATTCAGGTATCAATAAAAGGTGATCTAGCACAGCAAATGAGGGCGCCTATTCTAGGTATTGTGGGGTTAGAGAATGATTAGTGTATGTGTGATGTGACAATTGGGAGATCCTAGATACCCCACCCCTAGGTGGATGTATTCAATGTTTTTTAACATTCTATAACAAAGCAGCGACATGAAATATCATTCAAATATCAGTAAAAGCTGATCTAGCATAACAAATAACGATGCCTGTTGTGGGTATAGTGGGGTTTGAGAAGGATTAGTGTATGTGTGATGTGACAATTAGAAGATCCTAGATGCCCCACCCCTAAGTTTATGCGGGGAGGGTTTTTTCAAATTCTAGAACGACATGAAATACCATTCAGGTATCAATAAAAGGTGATCTAGCACAAAAAATAAGGGCTCTTGTTGTGGGTATTGTGGGGTTTGACAAGGATTAGTGTATGTGTGATGTGACAATTGGGAAATCCTAGATACCCCACCCCGAAGTGGATGCGAGGAGCGTTTTTTCACATTCCGGAACAAAACGGTCACATGAAATATCATTCAGGTATCAATAAAAGGTGATCTAGCACAACAAAAAGATGAGCCTATTGTGGGGTTTGAGAATGATTGGTGTATGTGTGATGTCACAATTGGGAAATCCTATATTCCCCACCCCTAGGTGGATGTGGGTAGGGTTTTTTCACATACCAGAACAAAATGATGACATGAAATATTCAGTTATAATTAAAAGCTGATCTAGAACAGCAAATAAGGGAGCCTGTTGTGGGTATTGTGGGGTTTGAGAAGGATTAGTGTATGTGTGATGTGATAATTGGGAGATCCTAGATGCGCCACCCCTATGTGGATGTGTGGAGGGTTTTATCACATTCTAGAACAAAACTGTGACATGAAATATACTTCAGGTATCAATAATAGGTGATCTAGCACAGCAAATAAGGGCGCCTATTTTGGGCACTGTGGGGTTTGAGAAGGATAAGTGTATGTGTGATGTCACAATTGGGAGGTCCTATATTCCCCACCCCTAGGTGTATGCGGGGAGGGTTTTTTCACATCCCAGAACAAAACGGCGACATGAAAAATCATTCAGTTATCAATAAAAGGTGACCTAGCACAACAAATAAGGGCGTCTGTTAGGGGCATTGTGGGGTTGGAGAAGGATTAGTGTATGTGTGATGTAACAATTGGGAGATCCTAGACGCCCGATCCCTATGTGGATGCGGGGAGGGTTTTTTCACATTTTAGAACAAAACGACTATATGGAATATCATTTAGGTATCAATAAAAGGTTATCTAGCACAACAAATAAGGGTGCCTTTGTGGGTATTGTGGGGTTTGAGAAGGATTAGTGTATGTTTGATGTGTTAGAATATCCTAGATGCCCCACCCCTAGGTGTATGCGGGGAGGGTTTTTTCACATTCCAGAACAAAATGGTGACATGAAATATCATTTAGGTGCCAATAAAAGGTGATCTAGCACAACAAATAAGGGCGCTTATTGTGGGTATTGTGGGGTTTGACAAGTATTAGTGTATGTGTGATGTGACAATTGGGAGATCCTAGATACCCCACCCGTAGGTGGATGCGAGGAGCGTTTTGTCACATTCCGGAACAAAACGGTGACATGAACTATCATTCAGGTATCAATAAAAGGTGATCTAGCACAGCAAATGAGGTCGCCCGATGTGGGTATTGTGGGGTTAGAGAATGATTAGTGTATGTGTGATCTGACAATTGGGAGATCCTAGATGCCCCACCCCTAGGTGGATGTGGGCACGGTTTTTTAACATTCTATAACAAAGCAGCGACATGAAATATCATTCTAATACCAATAAAAGGTGATCTAGCACAGCAAATAACGATGCCTGTTGTGGGTATTCTGGGGTTTGAGAAGGATTAGTGTTTGTGCGATGTGATAATTAGAAGATCCTAGATGCCCCACCCCTAGGTGTATGCGGGGAGGGTTTTTTAAAATTCCAGAACAAAACAACGACATGAAATATCATTCAAGTATCAATAAAAGGTGATCTAGCACAAAAAATAAGGGCGCCCGTTGTGGGTATTGTGGTGTTTGATAAGGATTAGTGTATGTGTGATGTGACAATTGGGAGATCCTAGATACCCCACCCCTAGGTGGATGTGGGGAGGGTTTTTTCACATTCTAGAACAAACTGGTCACATGAAATATCATTCAGGTATCAATAAAAGGTGATCTAGCACAACAAATAAGGGATCTTATTGTGGGTATTGTGGGGTTTGACAAGTATTAGTGTATGTGTGATGTGACAATTGGGAGATCCTAGATACCCCACCGGTAGGTGGATGCGAGGAGGGTTTTTCACATTCCAGAACAAAACGGTGACATGAAATATCATTCAGGTATCAATAAAAGGTGATCTAGCACAGTAAATGAGGGCGCCTATTGTGGGTATTGTGGGGTTTGCCAAGGATTAGTGTATATGTGATGTGGCAATTGGGTGATCCTAGATACCCCACCCCTAGGTGGATGCGGGGAGGGTTTTTTCACATTCTAGAACAAAACGGCACATGAAATATCATTCAGGTATCAATACAAGGTGATCTAGCACAACAAAAAAATGAGCCTATTGTGGTGTTTGAGAATGATTGGTGTATGTGTGATGTGACAATTGGAAGATCCTATATTCCCTACCCCTAGGTGGATGCGGCGAGGGTTTTTTCACATATCAGAACAAAACGATGACATGAAATATCATTCAGTTATAATTAAAAGGTGATCTAGCACAGCAAATAAGGGCGCTTGTTGTGGGTATTCTGGGGTTAGAGAACAATTAGTGTATGTGTGATGTGACAATAGCACCTAGGTGGATGTGTGGAGGGTTTTTTCACATTATAGAACAAAATAACGACATGTAATATCATTCAAGTATCAATAAAAGGTGATCTAGCACAACAAATAAGGGCGCTTGTTGTGGGTATTTTGGGGTTTAACAAGGTTTAGTGTATGTGTGATGTGACAATTGGGAGATCCTAGATACCCCACCCCTAGGTGGATGCGGGGAGGGTTTTTTCACATTTCAAAACAAAATGGCGACATGAAATATCATTCAGGTATCAATAAAAGGTGATCTAGCACAACAAATAAGGGTGCCTTTGTGGGTATTGTGGGGTTTGAGAAGGATTAGTGTATGTGTGATGTGACAATTAGAATATCCTAGATACCCCACCCCTTGGTGTATGCGGGGAGGGTTTTTTCACATTCCAGAACAAAACGGTGACATGAAATATCTTTCAGGTATTAGTAAAAGGTGATCTCGCACAAAAAATAAGGGCGCTTGTTGTAGGTATTGTGGAGTTCGACAAGGATTAGTGTATGTGTGATGTGACAATTGGGAGATCCTAGATTCCCCACCCCTAGGTGGATGGGAGGATTATTCACATTCCAGAACAAAACGACAACATGAAATATCATTCAGGTATCAAAAAAAGGTGATCTAGCACAACGAATAAGGGCGCCTGTTTGGGTATTGTGGGGTTTGAGAAGGATTAGTGTATGTTTGATATGAAAATTGGGAGATCCTAGATGCGCCACACCTAGGTGGATACAGGGAGTGTTTTATCACATTCCAGAACAAAACGACGACATGAAATATCATTCAGGTATCAATAAAAGGTGATCTAGCACAACGAATAAGGGCGCCTCTTGTGGGCACTTGGGGTTTGAGAAGGATAAGTGTATGTGTGATATCACAATTGGGAGATCCTATATTCCCCACCCCTAGGTGTATGCGGGAAGGGTTTTTTCACATCCCAGAACAAAACGGCGACATGAAAAATCATTCAATCATCAATAAAAGGTGATCTCGCACAACAAATAAGGGCGCTTGTTGTGGGTATTGTGGAGTTATCCAAGGATTAATGTATGTGTGATGTGACAATTGGAAGATCCTAGATACCCCACCCCTAGGTGGATATGGAGAGGGTTTTTTCACATTCGAGAACAAAACAGTGACATGAAATATCATTCAGGTATCAATAAAAGGTGATCTTGCATAACAAATAAGGTCGCTTATTGTGGTTATTGTGGGGTTTGACAAGTATTAGTGTATGTGTGATGTGATGATTGGGAGATCCTAGATACCCCACCCGTAGGTGGATGCGGGGAGGGTTTTTCAACATTCTATAACAAAGCGGCAACATGAAATATCATTCAAATATCTATAAAAGGTGATCTAGCACAACATATAACGATGCATGTTGTGGGTATTGTCTGGTTTGAAGAAGGATTAGTGTATAACAATTAGAAGATTCTGGATGCCCCATCCCTAGGTGTATGCGGGGAGGGTTTTTTCAAATTCTAGAACAAAACGACGACATGAAATATCATTCAGGTATCAATGAAAGGTGATCTAGCACAAAAAGTAAGGGCTCCTGTTGTGTGTATTGTCGGGTTTGACAAGGATTAGTGTATGTGTGATGTGACAATTGGGAGATCCTAGATACCCCAACCTTAGGTGGATGCGGGGAGGGCTTTTTCACATTCTAGAACAAAGCGGTCACATGAAATATCATTCAGGTATCAATAAAAGGTGATCTAGCACAACAACAAAAATGAGCCTATTGTGGGGTTTGAGAATGATTGGTGTATGTGTGATGTCACAATTGGGAGATCCTATATTCCCCACCCCTAGGTGGATGCGCGGAGGGTTTTTTCACATACCAGAACAAAACGATGACATGGAATATCATTCAGTTATAATTAAAAGGTGATCTAGCATAGCAAATAAGGGCGCCTGTTGTGGGTATTGTGGGGGTTTGAGAAGGATTATTGTATGTGTGATGTGACAATTGGGAGATCCTAGATTCCCCACCCCTAGGTGGATGGGAGGGTTTTTCACATTCTAGAACAAAACGACGACATGAAATATCATTCAGGTATCAATAAAAGGTGAAATAGCATAACAAAATAAGGGCGCCTGTTGTGGGTATTGTGGGGTTTGAGAAGGATTAGTGTATGTGTGATATGAAAATTGGGAGATCCTAGATTCCCCACCTATATGTGAATGGGAGGAGCGATTTTTCACATTCCAGAACAAAACGACAAGGATTAGTGTATGTGTGATGTGATAATTGGGAGATCCTAGATGCGCCACCCCTGGGTGGATGTGTGGAGGTTTTTATCACATTCCAGAACAAAACGGCGACATGAAATATCATTTAGGTATCAATAAAAGGTGATCTAGCACATCAAATAAGGGCGCCTGTTGTGGGCACTGTGGGGTTTGAGAAGGATAAGTGTATGTGTGATGTGACAATTGGGAGATCCTAGATTCCCCACCCCTAGGTGGATGGGAGGGTTTTTCACATTCTAGAACAAAACGGCGACATGAAATATCATTCAGGTATCAATAAAAGGTGAAATATCATACCAAAATAAGGGCGCCTGTTGTGGGTATTGTGGGGTTTGAGAAGGATTAGTGTATGTGTGATATGAATATTGGGAGATCCTAGATTCCCCACCTATATGTGAATGGGAGGAGCGATTTTTCACATTCCAGAACAAAACGACAACATGAAATATCATTCAGGTATCAATAAAAGGTGATCAAGCACAACGAATAAGGGCGCCTGTTTGGGTATTGTGGGGTTTGACAAGGATTAGTGTATTGTGTGATGTGATAATTGGGAGATCCTAGATGCACCACCCCTAGGTGGATACGGGGAGTGTTTTATCACATTCCAGAACCAAACTGCGACATGCAATATCATTCAGGTATCAATAAAAGGTGATCTAGCACAACGAATAAGGTCGCCTATTGCGGGCACTATGGGGTTTAAGAAGGATAAGTGTATGTGTGATGTCACAATTGGGAGATCCTATATTCCCCACCCCTAGGTGTATGTGGGGAAGGTTATTTCACATCCCAGAACAAAACGGCGACATGAAAAATCATTCAGTTATCAATAAAAGGTGACATAGCACAACAAATAACGGCGTCAGTTGCGGGCATTGTGGGGTTTGAGAAGGATTAGTTTATGTGTGATGTAACAATTGGGAGATCCTAGATGCTCGTTCCCTAGGTGGATGCGAGGAGGGTTTTTTCACATTTCAGAACAAAACAACGACATGAAATATCATTCAGGTATCCATAAAAGGTTATCTAGCATAACAAATAAGGGTGCCTTTGTGGGTATTGTGGGGTTTGAGAACGATTAGTGTACGTCTGATGTGTCAGAATATCCTAGATACCCCACCTCTAGGTGGATGTGGAGAGGGGTTTTTCACATTCGAGAACAAAACGGTGACATGAAATATCATTCAGGTATCAATAAAAGGTGATCTTGCACAACAAATAAGGGCGCTTGTTGTGGTTATTGTGGGGTTTGACTAGTATTAGTGTATGTGTGATGTGACGATTGGGAGATCCTAGATACCCCACCCGTAGGTGGATGCGGGGAGGTTTTTTTCACATTCCAGAACAAACCGGTGACATGAAATATCATTCAGGTATCAATAAAAGGTGATCTAGCACAGCAAATGAGGGCGCCTATTATTGGTATTGTGGGGTTAGAGAATGATTAGTGTATGTGTGATGTGACAATTGGGAGATCCTAGATAACCCACCCCTAGGTGGATGTGGGCATGGTTTTTTAACATACTATAACAAAGTGGAGACATGAAATATCATTCAAATATCAATAAAAGTTGATCTAGCACAACAAATAACGATGCTTGTTGTGGGTATTGTGTGGTTTGAGAAGGATTAGTGTATGTGTGATGTGACAATTAGAAGATCCTAGATGCCCCACCCGTAGGTGTATGCGGGGAGGGTTTTTTCAAATTCTAGAACAAAACGACGACATGAAATATCATTCATGTAACAATGAAAGGTGATCTAGTACAAAAAATAAGGGCTCCTGTTGTGTGTATTGTGGGGTTTAACAAGGATTAGTGTATGTGTGATGTGACAATTGGGAAATCCTAGATACCCCACCCCTAGGTGGATGCGGGGAGGTTTTTTTCACATTCTAGATCAAAACGGTCACATGAAATATCATTCAGGTATCAATAAAAGGTGATCTAGCACAACAACAAAAATGAGCCTATTGTGGGGTTTGAGAATGATTGGTGTATGTCTGATGTCACAATTGGGAGATCCTATATTCCCCACCCCTAGGTGGATGTGCGGAGGGTTTTTTCACATATCAGAACAAAACGATGACATGAAATATCATTCAGTTATAATTAAAAGGTGATCTAGCATAGCAAATAAGGGCGCCTGTTGTGGGTATTGTGGGGGTTTGAGAAGGATTAGTGTATGTGTGATGTGATAATTGGGAGATCCTAGATGCGCCACCCCTGGGTGGATGTGTGGAGGTTTTTATCACATTCCAGAACAAAACGGCGAATGAAATATCATTTAGGTATCAATAAAAGGTGATCTAGCACAGCAAATAAGGGCGCCTGTTGTGGGCACTGTGGGGTTTGAGAAGGATAAGTGTATGTGTGATGTGACAATTGGGAGATCCTAGATAACCCACACCTAGGTGGATGCGGGAAGGGTTTTTTCACATTTCAGAACAAAATGGCAACATGAAATATCATTCAAGTATCAATAAAAGGTGATCTAGCACAACAAATAAGGGTGCCTTTTTCGATATTGTGTGGTTGAGAAGGATTAGTGTATGTGTGATGTGACAATTCGAATATCCTAGATACCCCACCCCTTGGTGTATGCGGCGAGGGTTTTTTCACATTCCAGAACAAAATGGCGACATGAAATATCTTTCAGGTATCAGTAAAAGGTGATCTCGCACAATTAATAAGGGCGCTTGTTGTGGGTTTTGTGGAGTTTGACAAGGATTAGTGTATGTGTGATGTGACAATTGGGAGATCCTAGATTCCCCACCCCTAGGTGGATGGGAGGGTTTTTCACATTCTAGAACAAAACGGCGACATGAAATATCATTCAGGTATCAATAAAAGGTGAAATATCATACCAAAATAAGGGCGCCTGTTGTGGGTATTGTGGGGTTTGAGAAGGATTAGTGTATGTGTGATATGAATATTGGGAGATCCTAGATTCCGCACCTATATGTGAATGGGAGGAGCGATTTTTCACATTCCAGAACAAAACGACAACATGAAATATCATTCAGGTATCAATAAAAGGTGATCAAGCACAACGAATAAGGGCGCCTGTTTGGGTATTGTGGGGTTTGACAAGGATTAGTGTATTGTGTGATGTGATAATTGGGAGATCCTAGATGCACCACCCCTAGGTGGATACGGGGAGTGTTTTATCACATTCTAGAACCAAACTGCGACATGCAATATCATTCAGGTATCAATAAAAGGTGATCTAGCACAACGAATAAGGTCGCCTATTGCGGGCACTATGGGGTTTAAGAAGGATAAGTGTATGTGTGATGTCACAATTGGGAGATCCTATATTCCCCACCCCTAGGTGTATGTGGGGAAGGTTTTTTCACATCCCAGAACAAAACGGCGACATGAAAAATCATTCAGTTATCAATAAAAGGTGACATAGCACAACAAATAAGGGCGTCAGTTGCGGGCATTGTGGGGTTTGATAAGGATTAGTTTATGTGTGATGTAACAATTGGGAGATCCTAGATGCTCATTCCCTAGGTGGATGCGGGGAGGGTTTTTTCACATTTCAGAACAAAACGACGACTTGAAATATCATTCAGGTATCCATAAAAGGTTATCTAGCATAACAAATAAGGGTGCCTTTGTGGGTATTGTGGGGTTTGAGAACGATTAGTGTACGTGTGATGTGTCAGAATATCCTAGATACCCCACATCTAGGTAGATGTGGAGAGGGTTTTTTCACATTCGAGAACAAAACGGTGACATGAAATATCATTCAGGTATCAATAAAAGGTGATCTTGCACAACAAATAAGGGCGCTTGTTGTGGTTATTGTGGGGTTTGACTAGTATTAGTGTATGTGTGATGTGACGATTGGGAGATCCTAGATACCCCACCCGTAGGTGGATGCGGGGAGGTTTTTTTCACATTCCAGAACAAACCGGTGACATGAAATATCATTCAGGTATCAATAAAAGGTGATCTAGCACAGCAAATTAGGGCGCCTATTATTGGTATTGTGGGGTTAGAGAATGATTAGTGTATGTGTGATGTGACAATTGGGAGATCCTAGATTCCCCACCCCTAGGTGGATGTGGGCATGGTTTTTTAACATTCTATAACAAAGTGGCGACATGAAATATCATTCAAATATCAATAAAAGATGATCTAGCACAACAAATAACGATGCTTGTTGTGGGTATTGTGTGGTTTGAGAAGGATTAGTGTATGTGTGATGTGACAATTAGAAGATCCTAGATGCCCCACCCGTAGGTATATGCGGGGAGGGTTTTTTCAAATTCTAGAACAAAACGACGACATGAAATATCATTCATGTAACAATGAAAGGTGATCTAGTACAAAAAATAAGGGCTCCTGTTGTGTGTATTGTGGGGTTTAACAAGGATTAGTGTATGTGTGATGTGACAATTGGGAAATCCTAGATACCCCACCCCTAGGTGGATGCGGGGAGGTTTTTTTCGCGTTCTAGATCAAAACGGTCACATGAAATATCATTCAGGTATTAATAAAAGGTGATCTAGCACAACAACAAAAATGAACCTATTGTGGGGTTTGAGAATGATTGGTGTATGTCTGATGTCACAATTGGGAGATCCTATATTCCCCACCCCTAGGTGGATGTGCGGAGGGTTTTTTCACATATCAGAACAAAACGATGACATGAAATATCATTCAGTTATAATTAAAAGGTGATCTAGCATAGCAAATAAGGGCGCCTGTTGTGCGTATTGTGGGGGTTTGAGAAGGATTAGTGTATGTGTGATGTGATAATTGGGAGATCCTAGATGCGCCACCCCTAGGTGGATGTGTGGAGGTTTTTATCACATTCCAGAACAAAACGGCGACATTAAATATCATTCAGGTATCAATAAAAGGTGATCTAGCACAACAAATAAGGGCGCCTGTTGTGGGCACTGTGGGGTTTGAGAAGGATAAGTGTATGTGTGATGTGACAATTGGGAGATCCTAGATAACCCACACCTAGGTGGATGCGGGAAGGGTTTTTTCACATTTCAGAACAAAATGGCAACATGAAATATCATTCAAGTATCAATAAAAGGTGATCTAGCACAACAAATAAGGGTGCCTTTTTCGATATTGTGTGGTTGAGAAGGATTAGTGTATGTGTGATGTGACAATTCGAATATCCTAGATACCCCACCCCTTGGTGTATGCGGCGAGGGTTTTTTCACATTCCAGAACAAAATGGCGACATGAAATATCTTTCAGGTATCAGTAAAAGGTGATCTCGCACAATTAATAAGGGCGCTTGTTGTGGGTTTTGTGGAGTTTGACAAGGATTAGTGTATGTGTGATGTGACAATTGGGAGATCCTAGATTCCCCACCCCTAGGTGGATGGGAGGGTTTTTCACATTCTAGAACAAAACGGCGACATGAAATATCATTCAGGTATCAATAAAAGGTGAAATATCATACCAAAATAAGGGCGCCTGTTGTGGGTATTGTGGGGTTTGAGAAGGATTAGTGTATGTGTGATATGAATATTGGGAGATCCTAGATTCCGCACCTATATGTGAATGGGAGGAGCGATTTTTCACATTCCAGAACAAAACGACAACATGAAATATCATTCAGGTATCAATAAAAGGTGATCAAGCACAACGAATAAGGGCGCCTGTTTGGGTATTGTGGGGTTTGACAAGGATTAGTGTATTGTGTGATGTGATAATTGGGAGATCCTAGATGCACCACCCCTAGGTGGATACGGGGAGTGTTTTATCACATTCTAGAACCAAACTGCGACATGCAATATCATTCAGGTATCAATAAAAGGTGATCTAGCACAACGAATAAGGTCGCCTATTGCGGGCACTATGGGGTTTAAGAAGGATAAGTGTATGTGTGATGTCACAATTGGGAGATCCTATATTCCCCACCCCTAGGTGTATGTGGGGAAGGTTTTTTCACATCCCAGAACAAAACGGCGACATGAAAAATCATTCAGTTATCAATAAAAGGTGACATAGCACAACAAATAAGGGCGTCAGTTGCGGGCATTGTGGGGTTTGATAAGGATTAGTTTATGTGTGATGTAACAATTGGGAGATCCTAGATGCTCATTCCCTAGGTGGATGCGGGGAGGGTTTTTTCACATTTCAGAACAAAACGACGTCTTGAAATATCATTCAGGTATCCATAAAAGGTTATCTAGCATAACAAATAAGGGTGCCTTTGTGGGTATTGTGGGGTTTGAGAACGATTAGTGTACGTGTGATGTGTCAGAATATCCTAGATACCCCACATCTAGGTAGATGTGGAGAGGGTTTTTTCACATTCGAGAACAAAACGGTGACATGAAATATCATTCAGGTATCAATAAAAGGTGATCTTGCACAACAAATAAGGGCGCTTGTTGTGGTTATTGTGGGGTTTGACTAGTATTAGTGTATGTGTGATGTGACGATTGGGAGATCCTAGATACCCCACCCGTAGGTGGATGCGGGGAGGTTTTTTTCACATTCCAGAACAAACCGGTGACATGAAATATCATTCAGGTATCAATAAAAGGTGATCTAGCACAGCAAATTAGGGCGCCTATTATTGGTATTGTGGGGTTAGAGAATGATTAGTGTATGTGTGATGTGACAATTGGGAGATCCTAGATTCCCCACCCCTAGGTGGATGTGGGCATGGTTTTTTAACATTCTATAACAAAGTGGCGACATGAAATATCATTCAAATATCAATAAAAGATGATCTAGCACAACAAATAACGATGCTTGTTGTGGGTATTGTGTGGTTTGAGAAGGATTAGTGTATGTGTGATGTGACAATTAGAAGATCCTAGATGCCCCACCCGTAGGTATATGCGGGGAGGGTTTTTTCAAATTCTAGAACAAAACGACGACATGAAATATCATTCATGTAACAATGAAAGGTGATCTAGTACAAAAAATAAGGGCTCCTGTTGTGTGTATTGTGGGGTTTAACAAGGATTAGTGTATGTGTGATGTGACAATTGGGAAATCCTAGATACCCCACCCCTAGGTGGATGCGGGGAGGTTTTTTTCGCGTTCTAGATCAAAACGGTCACATGAAATATCATTCAGGTATTAATAAAAGGTGATCTAGCACAACAACAAAAATGAACCTATTGTGGGGTTTGAGAATGATTGGTGTATGTCTGATGTCACAATTGGGAGATCCTATATTCCCCACCCCTAGGTGGATGTGCGGAGGGTTTTTTCACATATCAGAACAAAACGATGACATGAAATATCATTCAGTTATAATTAAAAGGTGATCTAGCATAGCAAATAAGGGCGCCTGTTGTGCGTATTGTGGGGGTTTGAGAAGGATTAGTGTATGTGTGATGTGATAATTGGGAGATCCTAGATGCGCCACCCCTAGGTGGATGTGTGGAGGTTTTTATCACATTCCAGAACAAAACGGCGACATTAAATATCATTCAGGTATCAATAAAAGGTGATCTAGCACAACAAATAAGGGCGCCTGTTGTGGGCACTGTGGGGTTTGAGAAGGATAAGTGTATGTGTGATGTCACAATTGGGAGATCTTGTATTCCCCACCCCTAGGTGTATGCGGGGAGGTTTTTTTCACATCCTAGAGCAAAACGGCGACATGAAAAATCATTCAGTTATCAATAAAAGGTGACCTAGCACAACAAATAAGGGCGTCGGTTGCGGGCATTGTGGCGTTTGAGAAGGATTACTGTATGTGTGATGTAACAATTAGGAGATCCTAGATGCTCATTCCCTAGGTGGATGTGGGGAGGGTTTTATCACATTTCAGAACAAAACGACGACATGAAATATCTTTCAGGTATCAATAAACGGTTATCTAGCACACCAAATAAGGGTGCCTTTCTGGGTATTGTGGGGTTTGAGACGGATTCGTGTATGTGTGATGTGTTAGAATATCCTAGATGCCCCACCCATAGGTGTATGCAGGGAGAGTTTTTTCACGTTCCAGAACAAAATGCTGAGATGAAATATCATTCAGGTGTCAATAAAAGGTTATCTTGCACAACAAATAAGGGCGCTTATTGTGGGTATTGTGGGGTTTGACAAGTATTAGTGTATGTGTGATGTGACAATTGGGAGATCCTAGATACCCCACCTGTAGGTGGATGCGAGGAGTGTTTTTTCACATACAAGAACAAAACGGTGACATGAAATATCATTCGGGTATCAATAAAAGGTGATCTAGCGCGGAAAATGAGGGCGCCTGTTGCGGGTATTGTGGGTTTAGAGAATGATTAGTGTATGTGTGATGTGACAATTGGGAGATACTAGATTCCCCACCCCTAGGTGGATGTGGGCATGGTTTTTTAACAATCTATAACAAAGCAGCGATCTAGGTGATCTAGCACATCAAATAACGATGCCTGTTGTGGGTATTGTGGGGTTTGAGAAGGATTAGTGTATGTGTGATGTGACAATTGGGAGATCCTAGATACCCCACCCGTAGGTGGACGCGGGGAGGGTTTTTTCACATTCTAGAACAAAACTGTGACATGAAATATCATTCAGGTATCAATAAAAGGTGATCTAGCACAGAAAATAAGGGTGCCAATTGTGGGTATTGTGGGGTTTGACAAGGATTAGTGTATGTGTGATGTGACAATTGGGAGAGCGTAGATACCCCACACCTAGGTGGATGCGGGGAGGGTTTTTTCACATTCTAGAACAAAACGGTCACATGAAATATCATTCAGGTATCAATAAAAGGTGATCTAACACAACAAAAAAATGAGCCTATTGTGGGGTATGAGAATGATTTGTGTATGTGTGATGTCATTATTGGGAGATCCTATATTCCCCACCCCTAGGTGGATGCAGGGAGGGTTTTTTCACATACCAGAACAAAACGATGACATGAAATATCATTTAGTTATAATTAAAAGGTGATCTAGCACAGCAAATAAGGGCGCTTGTTGTGGGTATTCTGGGGTTAGAGAACAATTAGTGTATGTGTGATGTGACAATATCGAGATCCTCGATGCTCTACCCCTAGGTGGATGTGTGGAGGGTTTTTTCACATTATAGAACAAAATGGCGACATGTAATATCATTCAAGTATCAATAAAAGGTTATCTAGCACAGCAAATAAGGGCGCTTGTTGTGGGTATTTTGGGGTTTGACAAGGTTTAGTGTATGTGTGATGTGACAATTGGGAGATCCTAGATACCCCACACCTAGGTGGATGCGGGGAGGGTTTTTTCACATTTCAGAACAAAATGGCGACATGAAATATCATTCAAGTATCAATAAAAGGTGATCTAGCACAACAAATAAGGGTGCCTTTTTGGGTATTGTGGGGTTTGAGAAGGATTAGTGTATGTGTCATGTGACAATTAGAATATCCTAGATACCCCACCCCTTGGTGTATGCGGGGAGGGTTTTTTCACATTCTAGAACAAAACAGCGACATGAAATATCTTTCAGGTATCAGTAAAAGGTGATCTCGCACAACAAATAAGGGCGCTTGTTGTGGGTATTGTGGAGTTTGACAAGGATTAGTGTATGTGTGATGTGACAATTTGGAGATCCTAGATTCCCCACCCCTAGGTGGATCGGAGGGTTTTTCACATTCTAGCACAAAACAGCGACATCAAATATCATTCAGGTATCAATAAAAGGTGAAATAGCATAACAAATAAGGGCGCCTGTTGTGGGTACTATGGGGTTTGAGAAGGATTAATGTATGTGTGATATGAAAATTGGTAGATCCTAGATTCCCCACCTATAGGTGAATGGGAGGAGCGATTTTTCACATTCCAGAACAAAATGACAACATGAAATATCATTCAGGTATCAATAAAAGGTGATCTAGCACAACGAATAAGGGCGCATGTTTGGGTATTGTGGGGTTTGAGAAGGATTAGTGTATGTGCGATGTGATAACTGGGAGATCCTAGATGCACCACCCCTAGGTGGATATGGGGAGTGTTTTATCACATTCCAGAACCAAACAGCGACATGAAATATCATTCAGGTATCAATAAAAGGTGATCTGGCACAACGAATAAGGTCGCCTATTGTGGGCACTATGGGGTTTAAGAAGGATAGGTGTATGTGTGATGTCACAATTGGGATATCCTATATTCCCCACCCATAGGTGTATGCGGGGAAGGTTTTTTCACATCCCAGAACAAAACGGCGACATGAAAAATCATTCAGTTATCAATAAAAGGTGACATAGCACAACAAATAAGGGCGTCTGTTGCGGGCATTCTGGGGTTTGAGAAGGATTAGTGTATGTGTGACGTAACATTTGGGAGATCCTAGATGCCCATTCCCTAGGTGGATGCGGGGAGGGTTTTTTCACATTTCAGAACAAAACGACGATATGAAATATAATTCAGGTATCCATAAGAGGTTATCTAGCACAACAAATAAGGGTGCCTTTGTGGGTATTGTGGGGTTTGAAAAGGATTAGTGTACGTGTCATGTGTTAGAATATCCTAGATGCCCCACCCCTAGGTGTATGCGGGGAGGGTTTTTTCACATTCCAGAACAAAATGGTGACATGAAATATCATTCAGGTGTCAATAAAAGGTGATCTAGGACAACACATAAGGGTGCTTATTGTGGGTATTGTGGGGTTTGACAAGTATTAGTGTATGTGTGATGTGACAATTGGGAGATCCTAGATACCCCACCCGTAGGTGGACGCGGGGAGGGTTTTTTCACATTCTAGAACAAAACTGTGACATGAAATATCATTCAGGTATCAATAAAAGGTGATCTAGCACAACAAATGAGGGCGCCTGATGTGGGTATTGTGGGGTTAGATAATGATTAGTGTATGTGTGATGTGACAATTGGGAGATCCTAGATACCCCATCGCTTGGTGGATGCGGGGAGGGTTTTTTCACATTCTAGAACAAAATGGTCACATGAAATATAATTCAGGTATCAATAAAAGGTGATCTAGCACAACAACAAAAATAATCCTATTGTGGGGTATGAGAATGATTTGTGTATGTGTGATGTCATTATTGGGAGAACCTATATTCCCTACCCCTAGGTGGATGCAGGGAGGGTTTTTTCACATACCAGAACAAAACGATGACATGAAATATCATTAAGTTATAATTAAAAGGAGATCTAGCACAACAAATAAGGGCGCTTGTTGTGGGTATTTTGGGGTTTGACAAGGTTTAGTGTATGTGTGATGTGACAATTAGGAGATCCTAGATACCCCACACCTAGGTGGATGCGGGGAGGGTTTTTTCACATTTCAAAACAAAATGGCGACATGAAATATCATTCAAGTATCAATAAAAGGTGATCTAGCACAACAAATAAGGGTGCCTTTTGGGTATTGTGGGGTTTGAGAAGGATTAGTGTATGGGACATGTGACAATTAGAATATCCTAGATACCCCACCCCTTGGTGTATGCGGGGAGGGTTTTTTCACATTCTAGAACAAAACGGCGACATGAAATATCTTTCACGTATCAGTAAAAGGAGATCTCGCACAACAAATAAGGGCGCTTGTTGTGGGTATTGTGGAGTTTGACAAGGATTAGTGTATGTGTGATGTGACAATTTGGAGATCCTAGATTCCCCACCCCTAGGTGGATAGGAGGGTTTTTCACATTCTAGCACAAAACAGCGACATGAAATATCATTCAGGTATTAATAGAAGGTGAAATAGCATAACAAATAAGGGCGCCTGTTGTGGGTATTGTGGGGTTTGAGAAGGATTAGTGTATGTGTGATATGAAAGTTAGTAGATCCTAGATTCCCCACCTATAGGTGAATGGGAGGAGCGATTTTTCACATTCCAGAACAAAACGACAACATGAAATATCATTCAGGTATCAATAAAAGGTGATCTAGCACAACGAATAAGGGCGCATGTTTGGGTATTGTGGGGTTTGAGAAGGATTAGTGTATGTGTGATGTGATAACTGGGAGATCCTAGATGCACCACCCCTAGGTGGATATGGGGAGTGTTTTATCACATTCCAGAACCAAACAACGACATGAAATATCATTCAGGTATCAATAAAAGGTGATCTAGCACAACGAATAAGGTCGCCTATTGTGGGCACTATGGGGTTTAAGAAGGATAAGTGTATGTGTGATGTCACAATTGGGATATCCTATATTCCCCACCCATATGTGTATGCGGGGAAGGTTTTTTCACATCCCAGAACAAAACGGCGACATGAAAAATCATTCAGTTATCAATAAAAGGTGACATAGCACAACAAATAAGGGCGTCTGTTGCGGGCATTCTGGGGTTTGAGAAGGATTAGTGTATGTGTGACGTAACATTTGGGAGATCCTAGATGCCCATTCCCTAGGTGGATGCGGGGAGGGTTTTTTCACATTTCAGAACAAAACGACGATATGAAATATCATTCAGGTATCAATAAGAGGTTATCTAGCACAACAAATAAGGGTGCCTTTGTGGGTATTGTGGGGTTTGAAAAGGATTAGTGTACGTGTCATGTGTTAGAATATCCTAGATGCCCCACCCCTAGGTGTATGCGGGGAGGGTTTTTTCACATTCCAGAACAAAATGGTGACATGAAATATCATTCAGGTGTCAATAAAAGGTGATCTAGGACAACAAATAAGGGTGCTTATTGTGGGTATTGTGTGGTTTCACAAGTATTAGTGTATGTGTGATGTGACAATTGGGAGATCCTAGATACCCCACCCGTAGGTGGACGCGGGGAGGGTTTTTTCACATTCTAGAACAAAACTGTGACATGAAATATCATTCAGGTATCAATAAAAGGTGATCTAGCACAACAAATGAGGGCGCCTGATGTGGGTATTGTGGGGTTAGATAATGATTAGTGTATGTGTGATGTGACAATTGGGAGATCCTAGATGCCCCACCCCTAGGTGGATGTGGGCACGGTTTTTTAACATTCTATAACAAAGCAGCGACATGAAATATCATTCAAATATCAATAAAAGGTGATCTAGCACATCAAATAACGATGCTTGTTGTGGGTATTGTGGGGTTTGAGA
This sequence comes from Avena sativa, assembly GCA_916181665.1. Lineage (NCBI taxonomy): Eukaryota > Viridiplantae > Streptophyta > Magnoliopsida > Poales > Poaceae > Avena > Avena sativa. The sequence goes on from OV702287.1 coordinate 576,433,735, forward strand.
AGGATTAGTGTATGTGTGATGTGACAATTAGAAGATCCTAGATGCCCCACCCCTAGGTGTATGCGGGGAGGGTTTTTTCAAATTCCAGAACAAAACGACGACATGAAATATCATTCAAGTATCAATAAAAGGTGATCTAGCACAAAAAATAAGGGCGCATGTTGTGTGTATTGTGGTGTTTGACAAGGATTAGTGTATGTGTGATGTGACAATTGGGAGATCCTAGATACCCCACCCCTAGGTGGATGCGGGGAGGGTTTTTTCACATTCTAGAACAAAACGGTCACATGAAATATCATTCAGGTATCAATAAAAGGTGATCTAGCACAACAGATAAGGGCGCTTATTGTGGGTATTGTGGGGTTTGACAAGTATTAGTGTATGTGTGATGTGACAATTGGGAGATCCTAGATACCCCACCCGTAGGTGGATGCGAGGAGGGTTTTTTCACATTCCAGAACAAAACAGTGACATGAAATATCATTCAGTTATAAATAAAAGGTGATCTAGCACGGCAAATGAGGGAGCCTATTGTGGGTATTGTGGGGTTAGATAGTGTATGTGTGATGTGACAATTGGGAGATCCTAGATGCCCCACCCCTAGGTGGATGTATTCATGGTTTTTTAACATTCTATAACAAAGCGGCGACATGAAATATCATTGAAATATCAATAAAAGCTGATCTAGCATAACAAATAACGATGCCTATTGTGGGTATTGTGGGGTTTGAGAAGGATTAGTGTATGTGTGATGTGACAATTAGAAGATCCTAGATGCCCCACCCCTAAGTGTATGCGGGGAGGGTTTTTTCAAATTCCAAAACAAAACGACGACATGAAATATCATTCAGGTATCAATAAAAGGTGATCTAGCACAAAAAATAAGGGCTCCTGTTGTGGGTATTGTGGGGTTTGACAAGGATTAGTGTATGTGTGATGTGACAATTGGGAGATCCTAGATACCCCACCCCTAGGTGGATGCGGGGAGGGTTTTTTCACATTCCAGAACAAAACGATGACATGAAATATCATTTAGTTATAATTAAAAGGTGATCTAGCACAGCAAATAAGGGCGCTTGTTGTGTGTATTGTGGGGTTTGAGAAGGATTAGTGTATGTGTGATGTGAAAATTGGGAGATCCTAGATACCCCACCCCTGGGTGGATGTGGAGAGGGCTTTTTCACATTCGAGAACAAAACGGTGACATGAAATATCATTCAGGTATCAATAAAAGGTGATCGTGCACAACAAGTAAGGGCGCTTGTTGTGGTTATTGTGGGGTTTGACAAGTATTAGTGTATGTGTGATGTGACGATTGGGAGATCCTAGATCCCCCACCCGTAGGTGGATGCGAGGAGGGTTTTTTCACATTCCAGAACAAAATAGTGACATGAAATATCATTCAGTTATCAATAAAAGGTGATCTAGCACATTAAATGAGGGCATCTGTTGTGGGTATTGTGGGGTTAGAGAATGATTAGTTTATGTGTGATGTGACAATTGGGAGATCCTAGATTCCCCACCCCTAGGTGGATGTGGGAATGGTTTTTTAACATTCTATAACAAAGCGGTGACATGAAATATCATTCAAATATCAATAAAAGGTGATCTAGCACAACAAATAACGACGCCTATTGTGGGTATTGTGTGGTTTGAGAAGGATTAGTGTATGTGCGACGTGACAATTAGAAGATCCTAGATGCCCCACCCCTAGGTGTATGCGGGGAGGGTTTTTTCAAATTCCAGAACAAAACGACGACATGAAATATCATTCAGGTATCAATGATAGGTGATCTAGCACAAAGAATAAGGGCTCATGTTGTGTGTATTGTGGGGTTTGACAAGGATTAGTGTATGTGTGATGTGACAATTGGGAGATCCTAGATACCCCACCCCTAGGTGGATGCGGGGAGGGTTTTTTCACATTCTAGAACAAAACGGTCACATGAAATATCATTCAGGTATCAATAAAGGGTGATCTAGCACAACAAAAAAAATGAGCCTATTGTGGGGTTTGAGAATTATTGGTTTATGTGTGACGTCACAATCACTACAAGAAAATAGTCATGTAGAGACGGAAAATCTAAGGGGTAAAGACATTTTATATCATCTCTACGGCATCATAGAGTCGCTGTGGTAAAGCGTCTCACGAGCGTCTTCTAATGCACCGTCTCAAAGATAATAGGGATGCTTTGGTGAGCGTGTTTATAAAAAGATGAGACGATTATTTTGCATCTCTACAGGTCTAAAGACGCTTTCCTATATGGATTTTCACGTCTCTACCATCCATATTGACGTGACACTGCATCTCAAATACATTAGGGGAATGGTTGCTTCAAGCTGGAGGGTTGACGCTAGTTGTCCTTTTTCTTTGAAATATTATTATAGCTTGTCGAAAAGAGACAATACACGACATACACACAACTAAAAGATGTTTCACGTGTTCCCCATACAGGCAATACATACGTATACAAAATTACACGGTTCATATATTATATATTATACAAACAACAACTTAAACTATCCACAAGCCGAAAGATACAATTGGAATATTTAAATATTTACAAACATTTTGTCTCAAAATAACATGATCTACCTAGGAACTTCCTATGTACAAGCATCCCATATCATCAGTGTCCGTTCAGTGCATCATGTACATGTCCTTGGCAGTGATCCAACACCCTACAGAGCATGTAAGTTAACCAGACATGAGCTCCTCGAAATAGGGCATCACACCAATTTAAAACGAGAATTCCAATGTCACGCAGCGTTTAGAGCAAGGCGAGAGAGGAAGCCAACTAACTAGACAAAAGAAAATTTTATGGTTCACCTTGATACATGACTATATAATTGCTTTTCCGGCAGCCAATTCCGTTGAATTTTCCCCAAGAAATCTGCAAGAAAAACAGTGTAAATATGTGCATTAGTTGAATATTTTAGCATAAACTGTATCCAAATGTCAAGGTAGTTTAATGCTCCAGGAAATATACCTGAAGACGGCTAACAAGAATGGTTATTCACATATTTTTTGTAGAAAATTGAGTAGATGGAAAATGTTTTTGTTTGACTGAAATTATATCTATATCAATGTCATTAGTCCCAGTCATTACAATCTGCTCCTGTTTGTAAACGAAACCACACAAAAAGCATCAAATTTCAAATACAGTTACAGTTCAAGTTACTTAAATCGATATGGTAAGGAGAACGAGGCCAATATGAATTATACCTGTCATTGCAATCCTTCCAAAAACTGCACAATGCAAGATTCACATAACCGAGCGATAAAAGGAATCTGGGACCAATCGAGTTGTCATCTATTCAATAGTTCTGTAACATCAGCCACATGTTGTTCTCATTCATGTTAATATAAAAAGCTTATATATGCATAAGCTAGTAGGTTGTCTGATATAGCTCTTATATACTACATCACTGTAAAATACCGAGTGTTGCCTGTACTGACGGAACTTAAAAAGCAATGACATCAGTACTCTTTGATTATACGCTTAGCTTCCAGCTCAAAAAGGGTTTCAGTTTGTCCAGAACTGTCAAAAGAGAGTGGAATATAAATCAACTATTCAGGCGAGCACTAATTTTAAGTAACATACAGTTAACGAGGAATGATACCAGTTGGGGGGCAAACCTTTTACTCGTTGATGCAAACCAGGTAGAGCCGAATGTAAAGGCTAGGCTAGGGGAAGGACCAGGAAGGACGGACTTCGCCGAGCTTGCATTGCACGAAGAAGGGTGTGATAGTCTGGATGAAGGCAATGGGACGGGGCAGGATTTATGGAGAAAACCTCCGCATCGTCGAGGAAAACAACCGCCGGGGCCGTCGTGGAGGATCGCCTGCAAGCGGCCGGGTGCTCAACGTAGCCATGGGAAATCCAATGAGCTTGAGACTGGGATGGGGAGACCGGGATCGGTGAGAGGGATGTGTATAGCGGGAGAAGCGCACGCCGCCATGCTTCGGCAGAGGAAAAGATGTGGCGGCGGCTCTAGGTTTTCCACGGTTTTCCTTTCTAAGTCACGGGAGAAGGAGAATTGATCCAATGGCCATCATTGGTGCTAGTAGTGGACTAAGATCTGAGCGTGTATATTTTGGGACGACCCGGATAGCGTCTCATGTAACGTCTCTATACAGTGTTTATTATTCGGCTACATACGAGCGTAAAAAGCGTCTACTAAATATCGTCCTTACGTTACTAGTTTGTTGTAGTGAATTGGGAGATCCTATATTCTCCACCCCTAGGTGGATGCGCGGAGGGTTTTTTCACATACCAGAACAAAACGATGACATGAAATATCATTCAGTTATAATTAAAAGGTGATCTAGCACAGCAAATAAGGTCGCATGTTGTGGGTATTGTGGGGTTTGAGAAGGATTAGTGTATGTGTGATGTGATAATTGGGAGATCCTAGATGCGCCACCCCTAGGTGGATGTGTGGAGTTTTTTATAACATTCTAGAACAAAACAGCGACATGAAATATCATTCAGGTATCAATAAAAGGTGATCTAGCACAACAAATAAGGGCGCCTGTTGTGGGCACTGTGGGGTTTGAGAAGGATAAGTCTATGTGTGATGTCACAATTGGGAGATCCAGTATTCCCCACCCCTAGGTGTATGCGGGGAGGGTTTTTTCACATCCCAGAACAAAACGGCGACATGAAAAATCATTCAGTTATCAATAAAAGGTGACCTAGCACAACAAATAAGCGCGTCTGTTGCGGGCATTGTGGGGTTTGAGAAGGATTAGTGTATGTGTGATGTGACTATTGGGAGATCCTAGATACCCCACCCGTAGGTGGATGCAGGGACTGTTTTTTCACATTCCAGAACAAACCGGTGACATGAAATATCATTCAGGTATCAATAAACGGTTATCTAGCACACCAAATAAGGGTGCCTTTGTGGGTATTGTGGGGTTTGAGACGGATTAGTGTATGTGTGATGTGTTAGAATATCCTAGATGCCCCACCCCTAGGTGTATGCAGGGAGAGTTTTTTCACGTTCCTGAACAAAATGCTGAGATGAAATATCATTCAGGTGTCAATAAAAGGTTATCTTGCACAACAAATAAGGGCGCTTATTGTGGGTATTGTGGGGTTTGACAAGTATTAGTGTATGTGTGATGTGACTATTGGGAGATCCTAGATACCCCACCCGTAGGTGGATGCAGGGACTGTTTTTTCACATTCCAGAACAAACCGGTGACATGAAATATCATTTAGGTATCAATAAAAGGTGATCTAGCATAGCAAATGAGGGCGCCTATTGTGGGTATTGTGGGGTTAGAGAATGATTAGTGTATGTGTGCTGTGACAATTGGGAGATCCTAGATGCCCCACCCCTAGGTGGATGTATTCATGGTTTTTTAACATTCTATAACAAAGCGGCGACATGAAATATCATTCAAATATCAATAAAAGCTGATCTAGCATAACAAATAACGATGCCTGTTATGGGTATTGTGGGGTCTGAGAAAGATTAGTGTGTGTGTGATGTAACAATTAGAAGATCCTAGATGCCCTACCACTAGGTGGATGCGGGGAGGATTTTTTCAAATTCCGGAAAAAAACGACGACATGAAATATCATTCAGGTATCAATAAAAGGTGATCTAGCACAAAAAATAAGGGCTCCTATTGTGGGTATTGTGGGGTTTGACAAGGATTAGTGTATGTGTGATGTGACAACTGGGAGATCCTAGATACCCCACCCCTAGGTGGATGCGGGGAGGGTTTTTTCACATTCTAGAACGAAACGGTCACATGAAATATCATTCAGGTATCAATAAAAGGTGATCTAGCACAACAAAAAAATGAGCCTATTGTTGGGTTTGAGAATGATTGGTGTATGTGTGATGTCACAATTGGGAGATCCTATATTCCCGACCCCTAGGTGGATGCGGGGAGGGTTTTTTCACATACCAGAACAAAACGATGACATGAAATATCATTCAGTTAGAATTAGAAGGTGATCTAGCACACAAATAAGGGCGTCTGTTGTGGGTATTGTGGGGTTTGAGAAGGATTAGTGTATGTGTGATGTGATAATTGGGATATCCTAGATGCGCCACCCCTAGGTGGATGTGTGGAGTTTTTTATAACATTCTAGAACAAAGCAGCGACATGAAATATTATTCAGGTATCAATAAAAGGTGATCTAGCACAACAAATAAGGGCGCCTGTTGTGGGCACTGTGGGGTTTGAGAAGGATAAGTGTATGTGTGATGTCACAATTGGGAGATCCAGTACTCCCCACCCCTAGGTGTATGCGGGGAGGGTTTTTTCACATCCCAGAACAAAACGGCGACATGAAAAATCATTCAGTTATCAATAAAAGGTGACCTAGCACAACAAATAAGCGCGTCTGTTGCGGGCATTGTGGGGTTTGAGAAGGATTAGTGTATATGTGATGTAACAATTGGGAGATCCTAGATGCCCGTTCCCTAGGTGGATGCGGGGAGGGATTTATCACATTTCAGAACAAAATGACGACATGAAATATCATGCAGGTATCAATAAATGGTTATCTAGCACAACAAACAAGGGTGCCTTTTTGGGTATTATGGGGTTTGAGACGGATTAGTGTATGTGTGATGTGTTAGAATATCCTAGATGACCCATCCCTAGGTGTATGCAGGGAGGGTTTTTTCATGTTCCAGAACAAAATGGTGACATGAAATATCATTCAGGTGTCAATAAAAGGTGATCTAGCACAACAAATAAGGGCGCTTATTGTGGGGATTGTGGGGTTTGACAAGTATTAGTGTATGTGTGATGTGACAATTGGGAGATCCTAGATACCCCACCCGTAGGTGGATGCGGGAGAGTTTTTTCACATTCTAGAACAAAATGATGACATGAAATATCATTCAGGTATCAATAAAAGGTGATCTAGCACAGCAAATGAGGGCTCCTGATGTGGGTATTGTGGGGTTAGAGAATGATTAGTGTATGTGTGATGTGACAATTGGGAGATCCTAGATGCCCCACCCCTTGGTGGATGTGGGCACGGTTTTTTAACATTCTACAACAAAGCAGCGACATGAAATATCATTCAAATATAAAAAAAAAGGTGATCTAGCACAGCAAATAACGATGCCGGTTGTGGGTATTGTGGGGTTTGAGAAGGATTAGTGTATGTGCGATGTGACAATTAGAAGATCCTAGGTGCCCCTCCCCTAGGTGATTCCGGGGAGGGTATTTTCAAATTCCAAAACAAAACAACGACATGAAATATCATTCAAGTATCAATAAAAGGTGATCTAGCACAAAAAAATAAGGGCGCCCGTTGTGGGTATTGTGGTGTTTGACAAGGATTAGTGTATGTGTGATGTGACAATTGGGAGATCCTAGATACCCACCCCTAGGTGGATGCGAGGACGGTTTTTTCACATTCTAGAACAAAATGGTCACATGAAATATCATTCAGGTATCAATAAAAGGTGATCTAGCACAACAAATAAGGGCGCTTATTGTGGGTATTGTGGGGTTTGATAAGTATTAGTGTATGTGTGATGTGACAATTGGGAGATCCTAGATACCCCACCCGTAGGTGGTTGCGAGGAGGGTTTTTCACATTCCAAAACCAAACAGTGACATGAAATAGCATTCAGGTATCAATAAAAGGTGATCTAGCACAACAAATGAGGGCGCCTATTATGGGTATTGTGGGGTTATAAAATGATGAGTGTATGTGTGATGTGACAATTGGGAGATCCTAGATACCCCACCCCTAGGTGGATGTGGGCACGGTTTTTTAACATTCTATAACAAAGCAGCGACATGAAATATCATTCAAATATCAATAAAAGGTGATCTAGCACAACAAATAACGATGCCTATTGTGGGTATTGTTTGGTTTGAGAAGGATTAGTGTATGTGTGATGTGACAATTGGGAGATCCTAGATACCCCACCCCTATTTGGATATGGAGAGGGTTTTTTCACATTCGAGAACAAAACGGTGACATGAAATATCATTCAGGTATCAAATAAAGGTGATCTTGCACAACATATAAGGGCGCTTGTTGTGGTTATTGTGGGGTTTGACAAGTATTAGTGTATGTGTGATGTGACTATTGGGAGATCCTAGATACCCCCCCCCCCCCCCGTAGGTGGATGCAGGGACTGTTTTTTCACATTCCAGAACAAACCGGTGACATGAAATATCATTTAGGTATCAATAAAAGGTGATCTAGCACAGCAAATGAGGGCGCCTATTGTGGCTATTGTGGGGTTAGAGAATGATTAGTGTATGTGTGCTGTGACAATTGGGAGATCCTAGATGCCCCACCCCTAGGTGGATGTATTCATGGTTTTTTAACATTCTATAACAAAGCGGCGACATGGAATATCATTCAAATATCAATAAAAGCTGATCTAGCATAACAAATAACGATGCCTGTTGTGGGTATTGTGGGGTCTGAGAAAGATTAGTGCATGTGTGATGTAACAATTAGAAGATCCTAGATGCCCTAGTCCTAGGTGTATGCGGGGAGAGTTTTTTCAAATTCCAGAACAAAACAACAACATGAAATATCATTCAGGTATCAATAAAAGGTGATCTAGCACAAAAAATAAGGGCTCCTATTGTGGGTATTGTGGGGTTTGACAAGGATTAGTGTATGTGTGATGTGACAACTGGGAGATCCTAGATACCCCACCCCTAGGTGGATGCGGGGAGGGTTTTTTCACATTCTAGAACAAAACGGTCACATGAAATATCATCCAGGTATCAATAAAAGGTGATCTAGCACAACAAAAAAATGAGCCTATTGTTGGGTTTGAGAATGATTGGTGTATGTGTGATGTCACAATTGGGAGATCCTATATTCCCGACCCCTAGGTGGATGCGGGGAGGGTTTTTTCACATACCAGAACAAAACGATGACATGAAATATCATTCAGTTAGAATTAGAAGGTGATCTAGCACACAAATAAGGGCGTCTGTTGTGGGTATTGTGGGGTTTGAGAAGGATTAGTGTATGTGTGATGTGATAATTGGGAGATCCTAGATGCGCCACCCCTAGGTGGATGTGTGGAGGGTTTTATCGCATTCTAGAACAAAACTGTGACATGAAATATCATTCAGGTATCAATAAATGGTGATCTAGCACATCAAATAAGGGCGCCTATTTTGGGCACTGTGGGGTTTGAGAAGGATAAGTGTATGTGTGATGTCACAATTCGGAGATCCTATATTCCCCACCCCTAGGTGTATGCGGGGAGGGTTTTTTCACATCCCAAAACAAAACGGCAACATGAAAAATCATTCAGTTATCAATAAAAGGTGACCTAGCACAACAAATAAGGGCGTATGTTGCGGGCATTGTGGGGTTTGAGAAGTATTAGTGTATGTGTGATGTAACAATTGGGAGATCCTAGATGCCCGTTCCCTAGGTGGATGCGGGGAGGGGTTTTTCACATTTCAGAACAAAATGACGACATGGAATATCATTCAGGTATCAAAAAAGGTGATCTAGCACAACAAATAAGGGTGCCTTTGTGGGTATTGTGGTGTTTGAGAAGGATTAGTGTATGTGTGATGTGTTAGAATATCCTAGATACCCCACCCCTAGGTGGATGCGGGGAGGGTCATTTCACATTCTAGAACAAAACGGTCACATGAAATATCATTCAGGTATCAATAAAAGGTGATCTAGCACAACGAAAAAATGAGCCTATTGTGTGGTTTGAGAATGATTGGTGTATGTGTGATGTCACAATTGGGAGATCCTATATTCCCCAACCCTAGGTGGATGCGGGGAGGGTTTTTTCACATAATAGAACAAAACGATGACATGAAATATCATTCAGTTGGAATTAGAAGGTGATCTAGCACACAAATAAGGGCGTCTGTTGTGGGTATTGTGGGGTTTGATAAGTATTAGTGTATGTGTGATGTGATAATTGGGAGATCATAAATACCCCACCCGTAGGTGGATGCGAGGAGGGTTTTGCACATTCTAGAACCAAACAGTGACATGAAATAGAATTCAGGTATCAATAAAAGGTGATCTAGCACAGCAAATGAGGGTTCCTATTGTGGGTATTGTGGGGTTATAAAATGATTAGTGTATGTGTGATGTGACAATTAGGAGATCCTAGATGCCCCACCCCTAGGTGGATGTTGGCACGGTTTTTTAACATTCTATAACAAAGCAGCGACATGAAATATCATTCAAATATCAATAAAAGGTGATCTAGCATAGCAAATAACGATGCCTATTGTGGGTATTGTGGGGTTTGAGAAGGATTAGTGTATGTGTGATGTGACAATTGGGAGATCCTAGATACCCCACCCCTAGGTGGATATGGAGAGGGTTTTTTCACATTCGAGAACAAACGGTGATATGAAATATCATTCTGGTATCAACAAAAGGTGAGCTTGCACAACATATAAGGGCGCTTGTTGTGCTTCTTGTGGGGTTTGACAAGTATTAGTGTATGTGTGATGTGACGATTGGGAGGTCCTAGATACCCCACCCGTAGGTGGATGCGGGGAGTGTTTTTTCACATTCTAGAACAAACCAGTGACATGAAATATCATTTAGGTATCAATAAAAGGTGATCTAGCACAGCAAATGAGGGCGCCTATTGTGGTTATTGTGCGGTTAGAGAATGATTAGTGTATGTGTGATGTGACAATTGGGAGATCCTAAATGCCCCACCCCTAGGTGGATGTATTCTTGGTTTTTTAACATTCTATAACAAAGCGGCGACATGGAATATCATTCAAATATCAATAAAAGCTGATCTAGCATAACAAATAACGATGCCTGTTGTGGGTATTGTGGGGTCTGAGAAAGATTAGTGCATGTGTGATGTAACAATTAGAAGATCCTAGATGCCCTAATCCTAGGTGTATGCGGGGAGAGTTTTTTCAAATTCCAGAACAAAACAACAACATGAAATATCATTCAGGTATCAATAAAAGGTGATCTAGCACAAAAAATAAGGGCCCCTGTTGTGGGTATTGTGGGGTTTGACAAGGATTAGTGTATGTGTGATGTGACAATTGGGAGATCCTAGATGCCCCACCCCTAGGTGGCTGTATTCATGGTTTTTTAACATTCTATAACAAAGCGGCGACATGAAATATCATTCAAATATCAATAAAAGCTGATCTAGCATAACAAATAACGATGCCTGTTATGGGTATTGTGGGGTCTGAGAAAGATTAGTGTGTGTGTGATGTAACAATTAGAAGATCCTAGATGCCCTACCACTAGGTGGATGCGGGGAGGATTTTTTCAAATTCCGGAAAAAAACGACGACATGAAATATCATTCAGGTATCGATAAAAGGTGATCTAGCACAAAAAATAAGGGCTCCTGTTGTGGGTATTGTGGGGTTTGACAAGGATTAGTGTATGTGTGATGTGACAACTGGGAGATCCTAGATACCCCACCCCTAGGTGGATGCGGGGAGGGTTTTTTCACATTCTAGAACAAAACGGTCACATGAAATATCATTCAGGTATCAATAAAAGGTGATCTAGCACAACAAAAAAATGAGCCTATTGTTGGGTTTGAGAATGATTGGTGTATGTGTGATGTCACAATTGGGAGATCATATATTCCCGACCCCTAGGTGGATGCGGGGAGGGTTTTTTTCACATACCAGAACAAAACGATGACATGAAATATCATTCAGTTAGAATTAGAAGGTGATCTAGCACACAAATAAGGGCGTCTGTTGTGGGTATTGTGGGGTTTGAGAAGGATTAGTGTATGTGTGATGTGATAATTGGGAGATCCTAGATGCGCCACCCCTAGGTGGATGTGTGGAGGGTTTTATCGCATTCTAGAACAAAACTGTGACATGAAATATCATTCAGGTATCAATAAATGGTGATCTAGCACAACAAATAAGGGCGCCTATTTTGGGCACTGTGGGGTTTGAGAAGGATAAGTGTATGTGTGATGTCACAATTGGGAGATCATATATTCCCCACCCCTAGGTGTATGCGGGGAGGGTTTTTTCACATCCCAAAACAAAACGGCAACATGAAAAATCATTCAGTTATCAATAAAAGGTGACCTAGCACAACAAATAAGGGCGTATGTTGCGGGCATTGTGGGGTTTGAGAAGTATTAGTGTATGTGTGATGTAACAATTGGGAGATCCTAGATGCCCATTCCCTAGGTGGATGCGGGGAGGGGTTTTTCACATTTCAGAACAAAACGACGACATGGAATATCATTCAGGTATCAATAAAAGGTGATCTAGCACAACAAATAAGGGTGCCTTTGTGGGTATTGTGGTGTTTGAGAAGGATTAGTGTATGTGTGATGTGTTAGAATATCCTAGATACCCCACCCCTAGGTGGATGCGGGGAGGGTCATTTCACATTCTAGAACAAAACGGTCACATGAAATATCATTCAGGTATCAATAAAAGGTGATCTAGCACAACAAAAAAATGAGCCTACTGTGGGGTTTGAGAATGATTGGTGTATGTGTGATGTCACAATTGGGAGATCCTATATTCCCCAACCCTAGGTGGATGCGGGGAGGATTTTTTCACATACCAGAACAAAACGATGACATGAAATATCATTCAGTTAGAATTAGAAGGTGATCTAGCACACAAATAAGGGCGTCTGTTGTGGGTATTGTGGGGTTTGATAAGTATTAGTGTATGTGTGATGTGATAATTGGGAGATCATAGATACCCCACCCGTAGGTGGATGCGAGGAGGGTTTTGCACATTCTAGAACCAAACAGTGACATGAAATAGGATTCAGGTATCAATAAAAGGTGATCTAGCACAGCAAATGAGGGTTCCTATTGTGGGTATTGTGGGGTTATAAAATGATTAGTGTATGTGTGATGTGACAATTGGGAGATCCTAGATGCCCCACCCCTAGGTGGATGTTGGCACGGTTTTTTAACATTCTATAACAAAACAGCGACATGAAATATCATTCAAATATCAATAAAAGGTGATCTAGCATAGCAAATAACGATGCCTATTGTGGGTATTGTGGGGTTTGAGAAGGATTAGTGTATGTGTGATGTGACAATTGGGAGATCCTAGATACCCCACCCCTAGGTGGATATGGAGAGGGTTTTTTCACATTCGAGAACAAAACGGTGATATGAAATATCATTCAGGTATCAACAAAAGGTGATCTTGCACAACATATAAGGGCGCTTGTTGTGGTTATTGTGGGGTTTGACAAGTATTAGTGTATGTGTGATGTGACGATTGGGAGGTCCTAGATACCCCACCCGTAGGTGGATGCGGGGAGTGTTTTTTCACATTCTAGAACAAACCAGTGACATGAAATATCATTTAGGTATCAATAAAAGGTGATCTAGCACAGCAAATGAGGGCGCCTATTGTGGTTATTGTGCGGTTAGAGAATGATTAGTGTATGTGTGATGTGACAATTGGGAGATCCTAAATGCCCCACCCCTAGGTGGATGTATTCTTGGTTTTTTAACATTCTATAACAAAGCGGCGACATGAAATATCATTCAAATATCAATAAAAGCTGATCTAGCATAACAAATAACGATGCCTGTTGTGGGTATTGTGGGGTCTGAGAAAGATTAGTGCATGTGTGATGTAACAATTAGAAGATCCTAGATGCCCTAGTCCTAGGTGTATGCGGGGAGGGTTTTTTCAAATTCCAGAACAAAACAACAACATGAACTATCATTTAGGTATCAATAAAAGGTGATCTAGCACAAAAAATAAGGGCCCCTGTTGTGGGTATTGTGGGGTTTCACAAGGATTAGTGTATGTGTGATGTGACAATTGGGAGATCCTAGATACCCCACCCCTAGGTGGATGCGGGGAGGGTTTTTTCACATTCTAGAACAAAACGGTCGCATGAAATATCATTCAGGTATCAATAAAAGGTGATCTAGCACAACAAAAAAAATGAGCCTATTGTGGGGTTTGAGAATGATTGGTGTATGTGTGATGTCACAATTGGGAGATCCTATATTCCCCACCCCTAGGTGGATGCGGAGAGGGTTTTTTCACATACCAGAACAAAATGATGACATGAAATATCATTTAGTTATAATTAAAAGGTGATCTAGCACAGCAAATAAGGGCGCCTGTTGTGGGTATTGTGGGGTTTGAGAAGGATTTGTGTATGTGTGATGTGATAATTGGGATATCCTAGATGCACCACCCCTAGGTGGATGTGTGGAGGGTGTTATCACATTCTAGAACAAAACTGTGACATGAAATATCATTCAGGTATCAATAAAAGGTGATCTAGCACAACAAATAACGGCACCTATTTTCGGCACTTTGGGGTTTGAGAAGGATAAGTGTATGTGTGATGTCACAATTGGTAGATCCTATATTCCCCACCCCTAGGTGTATGCGGGGAGGGTTTTTTCACATCCCAGAACAAAACGGCGACATGAAAAATCATTCAGTTATCAATAAAAGGTGACCTAGCACAACAAATAAGGGCGTGTGTTGCGGGCATTGTGGGGTTTGAGAAGGATTAGTGTATGTGTGATGTAACAATTGAGAGATCCTAGATGCCCGTTCCCTAGGTGGATGCGGGGAGGGGGTTTTCACATTTCAGAACAAAACGGCGACATGGAATAATATCATTCAGGTATCAATAAAAGGTTATCTAGCACAACAAATAAGGGTGCCTTTGTGGGTATTGTGGGGTTTGAGAAGGATTAGTGTATGTGTGATGTGTTAGAATATCCTAGATACCCCACCCCTAGGTGGATGCGGGGAGGGTTTTTTCACATACCAGAACAAAACGATGACATGAAATATCATTCAGTTATAAGTAAAAGGTGATCTAGCACAGCAAATAAGGGCGCTTATTGTGGGTATTGTGGGGTTTGATAAGTATTAGTGTATGTGTGATGTGACAATTGGGAGATCCTAGATACCCCACCCGTAGGTGGATGCGAGGAGGGTTTTGCACATTCCAGAACCAAACGGTGACATGAAATAGGATTCAGGTATCAATAAAAGGTGATCTAGCACAGCAAATGAGGGTGCCTATTGTGGGTATTGTGGGGTTATAAAATGATTAGTGTATGTGTGATGTGACAATTGGGAGATCCTAGATGCCCCACCCCTGGGTGGATGTGGGCACGGTTTTTTAACGTTCTATAACAAAGCAGCGACATGAAATATAATTCAAATATCAATAAAAGGTGATCTAGCATAGCAAATAACGATGCCTATTGTGGGTATTGTGGGGTTTGAGAAGGATTAGTGTATGTGTGATGTGACAATTGGGAGATCCTAGATACCCCACCCCTAGGTGGATATGGAGAGGGTTTTTTCACATTCGAGAACAAAACGGTGATATGAAATATCATTCAGGTATCAACAAAAGGTGATCTTGCACAACATATAAGGGCGCTTGTTGTGGTTATTGTGGGGTTTGACAAGTATTAGTGTATGTGTGATGTGACGATTGGGAGGTCCTAGATACCCCACCCGTAGGTGGATGCGGGGAGTGTTTTTTCACATTCTAGAACAAACCAGTGACATGAAATATCATTTAGGTATCAATAAAAGGTGATCTAGCACAGCAAATGAGGGCGCCTATTGTGGTTATTGTGCGGTTAGAGAATGATTAGTGTATGTGTGATGTGACAATTGGGAGATCCTAAATGCCCCACCCCTAGGTGGATGTATTCTTGGTTTTTTAACATTCTATAACAAAGCGGCGACATGAAATATCATTCAAATATCAATAAAAGCTGATCTAGCATAACAAATAACGATGCCTGTTGTGGGTATTGTGGGGTCTGAGAAAGATTAGTGCATGTGTGATGTAACAATTAGAAGATCCTAGATGCCCTAGTCCTAGGTGTATGCGGGGAGGGTTTTTTCAAATTCCAGAACAAAACAACAACATGAACTATCATTTAGGTATCAATAAAAGGTGATCTAGCACAAAAAATAAGGGCCCCTGTTGTGGGTATTGTGGGGTTTCACAAGGATTAGTGTATGTGTGATGTGACAATTGGGAGATCCTAGATACCCCACCCCTAGGTGGATGCGGGGAGGGTTTTTTCACATTCTAGAACAAAACGGTCGCATGAAATATCATTCAGGTATCAATAAAAGGTGATCTAGCACAACAAAAAAAATGAGCCTATTGTGGGGTTTGAGAATGATTGGTGTATGTGTGATGTCACAATTGGGAGATCCTATATTCCCCACCCCTAGGTGGATGCGGAGAGGGTTTTTTCACATACCAGAACAAAACGATGACATGAAATATCATTTAGTTATAATTAAAAGGTGATCTAGCACAGCAAATAAGGGCGCCTGTTGTGGGTATTGTGGGGTTTGAGAAGGATTTGTGTATGTGTGATGTGATAATTGGGATATCCTAGATGCACCACCCCTAGGTGGATGTGTGGAGGGTGTTATCACATTCTAGAACAAAACTGTGACATGAAATATCATTCAGGTATCAATAAAAGGTGATCTAGCACAACAAATAACGGCACCTATTTTCGGCACTTTGGGGTTTGAGAAGGATAAGTGTATGTGTGATGTCACAATTGGTAGATCCTATATTCCCCACCCCTAGGTGTATGCGGGGAGGGTTTTTTCACATCCCAGAACAAAACGGCGACATGAAAAATCATTCAGTTATCAATAAAAGGTGACCTAGCACAACAAATAAGGGCGTGTGTTGCGGGCATTGTGGGGTTTGAGAAGGATTAGTGTATGTGTGATGTAACAATTGAGATATCCTAGATGCCCGTTCCCTAGGTGGATGCGGGGAGGGGGTTTTCACATTTCAGAACAAAACGGCGACATGGAATAATATCATTCAGGTATCAATAAAAGGTTATCTAGCACAACAAATAAGGGTGCCTTTGTGGGTATTGTGGGGTTTGAGAAGGATTAGTGTATGTGTGATGTGTTAGAATATCCTAGATACCCCACCCCTAGGTGGATGCGGGGAGGGTTTTTTCACATACCAGAACAAAACGATGACATGAAATATCATTCAGTTATAAGTAAAAGGTGATCTAGCACAGCAAATAAGGGCGCTTATTGTGGGTATTGTGGGGTTTGATAAGTATTAGTGTATGTGTGATGTGACAATTGGGAGATCCTAGATACCCCACCCGTAGGTGGATGCGAGGAGGGTTTTGCACATTCCAGAACCAAACGGTGACATGAAATAGGATTCAGGTATCAATAAAAGGTGATCTAGCACAGCAAATGAGGGTGCCTATTGTGGGTATTGTGGGGTTATAAAATGATTAGTGTATGTGTGATGTGACAATTGGGAGATCCTAGATGCCCCACCCCTGGGTGGATGTGGGCACGGTTTTTTAACGTTCTATAACAAAGCAGCGACATGAAATATAATTCAAATATCAATAAAAGGTGATCTAGCATAGCAAATAACGATGCCTATTGTGGGTATTGTGGGGTTTGAGAAGGATTAGTGTATGTGTGATGTGACAATTGGGAGATCCTAGATACCCCACCCCTAGGTGGATATGGAGAGGGTTTTTTCACATTCGAGAACAAAACGGTGATATGAAATATCATTCAGGTATCAACAAAAGGTGATCTTGCACAACATATAAGGGCGCTTGTTGTGGTTATTGTGGGGTTTGACAAGTATTAGTGTATGTGTGATGTGACGATTGGGAGGTCCTAGATACCCCACCCGTAGGTGGATGCGGGGAGTGTTTTTTCACATTCTAGAACAAACCAGTGACATGAAATATCATTTAGGTATCAATAAAAGGTGATCTAGCACAGCAAATGAGGGCGCCTATTGTGGTTATTGTGCGGTTAGAGAATGATTAGTGTATGTGTGATGTGACAATTGGGAGATCCTAAATGCCCCACCCCTAGGTGGATGTATTCTTGGTTTTTTAACATTCTATAACAAAGCGGCGACATGAAATATCATTCAAATATCAATAAAAGCTGATCTAGCATAACAAATAACGATGCCTGTTGTGGGTATTGTGGGGTCTGAGAAAGATTAGTGCATGTGTGATGTAACAATTAGAAGATCCTAGATGCCCTAGTCCTAGGTGTATGCGGGGAGGGTTTTTTCAAATTCCAGAACAAAACAACAACATGAAATATCATTCAGGTATCAATAAAAGGTGATCTAGCACAAAAAATAAGGGCCCCTGTTGTGGGTATTGTGGGGTTTCACAAGGATTAGTGTATGTGTGATGTGACAATTGGGAGATCCTAGATACCCCACCCCTAGGTGGATGCGGGGAGGGTTTTTTCACATTCTAGAACAAAACGGTCGCATGAAATATCATTCAGGTATCAATAAAAGGTGATCTAGCACAACAAAAAAAATGAGCCTATTGTGGGGTTTGAGAATGATTGGTGTATGTGTGATGTCACAATTGGGAGATCCTATATTCCCCACCCCTAGGTGGATGCGGAGAGGGTTTTTTCACATACCAGAACAAAACGATGACATGAAATATCATTCAGTTATAATTAAAAGGTGATCTAGCACAGCAAATAAGGGCGCCTGTTGTGGGTATTGTGGGGTTTGAGAAGGATTTGTGTATGTGTGATGTGATAATTGGGATATCCTAGATGCACCACCCCTAGGTGGATGTGTGGAGGGTGTTATCACATTCTAGAACAAAACTGTGACATGAAATATCATTCAGGTATCAATAAAAGGTGATCTAGCACAACAAATAACGGCACCTATTTTCGGCACTGTGGGGTTTGAGAAGGATAAGTGTATGTGTGATGTCACAATTGGTAGATCCTATATTCCCCACCCCTAGGTGTATGCGGGGAGGGTTTTTTCACATCCCAGAACAAAACGGCGACATGAAAAATCATTCAGTTATCAATAAAAGGTGACCTAGCACAACAAATAAGGGCGTGTGTTGCGGGCATTGTGGGGTTTGAGAAGGATTAGTGTATGTGTGATGTAACAATTGAGAGATCCTAGATGCCCGTTCCCTAGGTGGATGCGGGAAGGGGGTTTTCACATTTCAGAACAAAACGGCGACATGGAATATCATTCAGGTATCAATAAAAGGTTATCTAGCACAACAAATAAGGGTGCCTTTGTGGGTATTGTGGGGTTTGAGAAGGATTAGTGTATGTGTGATGTGTTAGAATATCCTAGATACCCCACCCCTAGGTGGATGCGGGGAGGGTTTTTTCACATACCAGAACAAAACGATGACATGAAATATCATTCAGTTATAAGTAAAAGGTGATCTAGCACAGCAAATAAGGGCGCTTATTGTGGGTATTGTGGGGTTTGATAAGTATTAGTGTATGTGTGATGTGACAATTGGGAGATCCTAGATACCCCACCCGTAGGTGGATGCGAGGAGGGTTTTGCACATTCCAGAACCAAATGGTGACATGAAATAGGATTCAGGTATCAATAAAAGGTGATCTAGCACAGCAAATGAGGGTGCCTATTGTGGGTATTGTGGGGTTATAAAATGATTAGTGTATGTGTGATGTGACAATTGGGAGATCCTAGATGCCCCACCCCTGGGTGGATGTGGGCACGGTTTTTTAACGTTCTATAACAAAGCAGCGACATGAAATATAATTCAAATATCAATAAAAGGTGATCTAGCACAGCAAATAACGATGCCTATTGTGGGTATTGTGGGGTTTGAGAAGGATTAGTGTATGTGTGATGTGATAATTGGGAGATCCTAGATACCCCACCCCTAGGTGGATATGGAGAGGGTTTTTTCACATACGAGAACAAAACGGTGATATGAAATATCATTCAGGTATCAACAAAAGGTGATCTTGCACAACATATAAGGGCGCTTGTTGTGGTTATTGTGGGGTTTGACAAGTATTAGTGTATGTGTGATGTGACGATTGGGAGATCCTAGATATCCCACCCGTAGGTGGATGCCAGGAGGATTTTTTCACATTCCAGAACAAACCGGTGACATGAAATATCATTCAGGTATCTATAAAAGGTGATCTAGCACAGCAAATGAGGGCGCCTATTGTGGGTATTGTGGGGTTAGAGAATGATTAGTGTATGTGTGATGTGACAATTGGGAGATCCTAGATTCCCCACCCCTAGGTGGATGTGGGCATGGTTTTTTAACATTCTATAACAAAGCGGTGACATGAAATATCATTCAAATATATATAAAAGGTGATCTAGCACAACAAATAACGATGCTTGTTGTGGGTATTGTGTGGTTTGAGAAGGATTATTGTATGTGTGATGTGACAATTAGAAGATCCTAGATGCCCCACCCCTAGGTGTATGCGGGGAGGGTTTTTTCAAATTCCAGAACAAAACGACGACATGAAATATCATTCAGGTATCAATGAAAGGTGATCTAGCACAAAAAATAAGGGCTCATGTTGTGTGTATTGTGGGGTTTGACAAGGATTAGTGTATGTGTGATGTGTCAATTGGGAGATCCTAGATACCCCACCCCTAGGTGGATGCGGGGAGGGTTTTTTCACATTCTAGAACAAAACGGTCACATGAAATATCATTCAGGTATCAATAAAAGGTGATCTAGCACAAAAAAAAATATGAGCCTATTGTGGGGTTTGAGAATTATTGGTGTATGTGTGATGTCACAATCACTACAAGAAAATAGTCATGTAGAGACGGAAAATCTAAGGGGTAAAGACATTTTATATCATCTCTACGGCATCATAGAGTCGCTGTGGTAAAGCGTCTCACGAGCGTCTTCTAATGCACCGTCTCAAAGATAATAGGGACGCTTTGGTGAGCGTGTTTATAAAAAGATGAGACGATTATTTTCCATCTCTATAGGTCTAAAGACGCTTTCCTATATGGATTTTCACGTCTCTACCATCCATATTGACGTGACACTGCGTCTCAAATACATTAGGGGAATGGTTGCTTCAAGCTGGAGGGTTGACGCTAGTTGTCCTTTTTCTTTGAAATATTATTATAGCTTGTCGAAAAGAGACAATACACGACATACACACAACTAAAAGATGTTTCACGTGTTCCCCATACAGGCAATACATACGTATACAAAATTACACGGTTCATATATTATATATTATACAAACAACAACGTAAACTATCCACAAGCCGAAAGATACAATTGGAATATTTAAATATTTACAAACATTTTGTCTCAAAATAACATGATCTATCTAGGAACTTCCTATGTACAAGCATCCCATATCATCAGTGTCCGTTCAGTGCATCATGTACATGTCCTTGGCAGTGATCCAACACCCTACAGAGCATGTAAGTTAACCAGACATGAGCTCCTCGAAATAGGGCATCACACCAATTTAAAACGAGAATTCCAATGTCACGCAGCGTTTAGAGCAAGGCGAGAGAGGAAGCCAACTAACTAGACAAAAGAAAATTTTATGGTTCACCTTGATACATGACTATATAATTGCTTTTCCGGCAGCCAATTCCGTTGAATTTTCCCCAAGAAATCTGCAAGAAAAACAGTGTAAATATGTGCATTAGTTGAATATTTTAGCATAAACTGTATCCAAATGTCAAGGTAGTTTAATGCTCCAGGAAATATACCTGAAGACGGCTAACAAGAATGGTTATTCACATATTTTTTGTTGAAAATTGAGTAGATGGAAAATGTTTTTGTTTGACTGAAATTATATCTATATCAATGTCATTAGTCCCAGTCATTACAATCTGCTCCTGTTTGTAAACGAAACCACACAAAAAGCATCAAATTTCAAATACAGTTACAGTTCAAGTTACTTAAATCGATATGGTAAGGAGAACGAGGCCAATATGAATTATACCTGTCATTGCAATCCTTGCAAAAACTGCACAACGCAAGATTCACATAACCGAGCGATAAAAGGAATCTGGGACCAATCGAGTTGTCATCTATTCAATAGTTCTGTAACATCAGCCACATGTTGTTCTCATTCATGTTAATATAAAAAGCTTATATATGCATAAGCTAGTAGGTTGTCTGATATAGCTCTTATATACTACATCACTGTAAAATACCGAGTGTTGCCTGTACTGACGGAACTTAAAAAGCAATGACATCAGTACTCTTTGATTATACGCTTAGCTTCCAGCTCAAAAAGGGTTTCAGTTTGTCCAGAACTGTCAAAAGAGAGTGGAATATAAATCAACTATTCAGGCGAGCACTAATTTTAAGTAACATACAGTTAACGAGGAATGATACCAGTTGGGGGGCAAACCTTTTACTCGTTGATGCAAACCAGGTAGAGCCGAATGTAAAGGCTAGGCTAGGGGAAGGACCAGGAAGGATGGACTTCGCCGAACTTGCATTGCACGAAGAAGGGTGTGATAGTCTGGATGAAGGCAATGGGACGGGGCAGGATTTATGGAGAAAACCTCCGCATCGTCGAGGAAAACAACCGCCGGGGCCGTCGTGGAGGATCGCCTGCAAGCGGCCGGGTGCTCAACGTAGCCATGGGAAATCCGATGAGCTTGAGACTGGGATGGGGAGACCGGGATCGGTGAGAGGGATGTGTATAGCGGGAGAAGCGCACGCCGCCATGCTTCGACAGAGGAAAAGATGTGGCGGCGGCTCTAGGTTTTCCACGGTTTTCCTTTCTAAGTCACGGGAGAAGGAGAATTGATCCAATGGCCATCATTGGTGCTAGTAGTGGACTAAGATCTGAGCGTGTATATTTTGGGACGACCCGGATAGCGTCTCATGTAACGTCTCTATACAGTGTTTATTATTCGGCTAGAGACGAGCGTAAAAAGCGTCTACTAAATATCGTCCTTACGTGACTAGTTTGTTGTAGTGAATTGGGAGATCCTATATTATCCACCCCTAGGTGGATGCGCGGAGGGTTTTTTCACATACCAGAACAAAACGATGACATGAAATATCATTCAGTTATAATTAAAAGGTGATCTAGCACAGCAAATAAGGTCGCATGTTGTGGGTATTGTGGGGTTTGAGAAGGATTAGTGTATGTGTGATGTGATAATTGGGAGATCCTAGATGCGCCACCCCTAGGTGGATGTGTGGAGTTTTTTATAACATTCTAGAACAAAACGGCGACATGAAATATCATTCAGGTATCAATAAAAGGTGATCTAGCACAGCAAATAAGGGCGCCTGTTGTGGGCACTGTGGGGTTTGAGAAGGATAAGTGTATGTGTGATGTCACAATTGGGAGATCCAGTATTCCCCACCCCTAGGTGTATGCGGGGAGGGTTTTTTCACATCCCAGAACAAAACGGCGACATGAAAAATCATTCAGTTATCAATAAAAGGTGACCTAGCACAACAAATAAGCGCGTCTGTTGCGGGCATTGTGTGGTTTGAGAAGGATTAGTGTATGTGTGATGTAACAATTGGGAGATCCTAGATGCCCGTTCCCTAGGTGGATGCGGGGAGGGTTTTATCACATTTCAGAACAAAATGACGACATGAAATATCATGCAGGTATCAATAAATGGTTATCTAGCACAACAAACAAGGGTGCCTTTTTGGGTATTATGGGGTTTGAGACGGATTAGTGTATGTGTGATGTGTTAGAATATCCTAGATGCCCCACCCCTAGGTGTATGCAGGGATGGTTTTTTCATGTTCCAGAACAAAATGGTGACATGAAATATCATTCACGTGTCAATAAAAGGTGATCTAGCACAACAAATAAGGGCGCTTATTGTGGGGATTGTGGGGTTTCACAAGTATTAGTGTATGTGTGATGTGACAATTGGGAGATCCTAGATACCCCACCCGTAGGTGGATGCGGGGAGAGTTTTTTCACATTCTAGAACAAAATGATGACATGAAATATCATTCAGGTATCAATAAAAGGTGATCTAGCACAGCAAATGAGGGCTCCTGATGTGGGTATTGTGGGGTTAGAGAATGATTAGTGTATGTGTGATGTGAGAATTGGGAGATCCTAGATGCCCCACCCCTTGGTGGATGTGGGCACGGTTTTTTAACATTCTACAACAAAGCAGCGACATGAAATATCATTCAAATATCAAAAAAAGGTGATCTAGCACAGCAAATAACGATGCCGGTTGTGGGTATTGTGGGGTTTGAGAAGGATTAGTGTATGTGCGATGTGACAATTAGAAGATCCTAAGTGACCCTCCCCTAGGTGTATCCGGGGAGGGTATTTTCAAATTCCAGAACAAAACAACGACATGAAATATCATTCAAGTATCAATAAAAGGTGATCTAGCACAAAAAAATAAGGGCGCCCGTTGTGGGTATTGTGGTCTTTGACAAGGATTAGTGTATGTGTGATGTGACAATTGGGAGATCCTAGATACCCACCCCTAGGTGGATGCGAGGACGGTTTTTTCACATTCTAGAACAAAATGGTCACATGAAATATCATTCAGGTATCAATAAAAGGTGATCTAGCACAACAAATAAGGGCGCTTATTGTGGGTATTGTGGGGTTTGATAAGTATTAGTGTATGTGTGATGTGACAATTGGGAGATCCTAGATACCCCACCCGTAGGTGGATGCGAGGAGGGTTTTTCACATTCCAAAACCAAACAGTGACATGAAATAGCATTCAGGTATCAATAAAAGGTGATCTAGCACAACAAATGAGGGCGCCTATTGTGGGTATTGTGGGGTTATAAAATGATGAGTGTATGTGTGATGTGACAATTGGGAGATCCTAGATGCCCCACCCCTAGGTGGATGTGGGCACGGTTTTTTAACATTCTATAACAAAGCAGCGACATGAAATATCATTCAAATATCAATAAAAGGTGATCTAGCACAACAAATAACGATGCCTATTGTGGGTATTGTTTGGTTTGAGAAGGATTATTGTATGTGTGATGTGACAATTGGGAGATCCTAGATACCCCACCCCTATTTGGATATGGAGAGGGTTTTTTCACATTCGAGAACAAAACGGTGACATGAAATATCATTCAGGTATCAAAAAAAGGTGATCTTGCACAACATATAAGGGCGCTTGTTGTGGTTATTGTGGGGTTTGACAAGTATTAGTGTATGTGTGATGTGACTATTGGGAGATCCTAGATACCCCACCCGTAGGTGGATGCAGGGACTGTTTTTTCACATTCCAGAACAAACCGGTGACATGAAATATCATTTAGGTATCAATAAAAGGTGATCTAGCACAGCAAATGAGGGCGCCTATTGTGGGTATTGTGGGGTTAGAGAATGATTAGTGTATGTGTGCTGTGACAATTGGGAGATCCTAGATGCCCCACCCCTAGGTGGATGTATTCATGGTTTTTTAACATTCTATAACAAAGCGGCGACATGAAATATCATTCAAATATCAATAAAAGCTGATCTCGCATAACAAACAACGATGCCTGTTATGGGTATTGTGGGGTCTGAGAAAGATTAGTGTGTGTGTGATGTAACAATTAGAAGATCCTAGATGCCCTACCACTAGGTGTATGCGGGGAGGATTTTTTCAAATTCCGGAAAAAAACGACGACATGAAATATCATTCAGGTATCAATAAAAGGTGATCTAGCACAAAAAATAAGGGCTCCTATTGTGGGTATTGTGGGGTTTGACAAGGATTAGTGTATGTGTGATGTGACAACTGGGAGATCCTAGATACCCCACCCCTAGGTGGATGCGGGGAGGGTTTTTTCACATTCTAGAACAAAACGGTCACATGAAATATCATTCAGGTATCAATAAAAGGTGATCTAGCACAACAAAAAATGAGCCTATTGTGGGGTTTGAGAATAATTGGTGTATGTGTGATGTCACAATTGGGAGATCCTATATTCCCGACCCCTAGGTGGATGCGGGGAGGGTTTTTTCACATACCAGAACAAAACGATGACATGAAATATCATTCAGTTAGAATTAGAAGGTGATCTAGCACACAAATAAGGGCGTCTATTGTGGGTATTGTGGGGTTTGAGAAGGATTAGTGTATGTGTGATGTGATAATTGGGAGATCCTAGATGCGCCACCCCTAGGTGGATGTGTGGAGGGTTTTATCGCATTCTAGAACAAAACTGTGACATGATAAATCATTCAGGTATCAATAAATGGTGATCTTGCACAGCAAATAAGGGCGCCTATTTTGGGCACTGTGGGGTTTGAGAAGGATAAGTGTATGTGTGATGTCACAATTGGGAGATCCTATATTCCCCACCCCTAGGTGTATGCGGGGAGGGTTTTTTCACATCCCAAAACAAAACGGCAACATGAAAAATCATTCAGTTATCAATAAAAGGTGACCTAGCACAACAAATAAGGGCGTATGTTGCGGGCATTGTGGGGTTTGAGAAGGATTAGTGTATGGGTGATGTAACAATTGGGAGATCCTAGATGCCCGTTCCCTAGGTGGATGCGGGGAGGGGTTTTTCACATTTCAGAAAAAAACGACGAAATGAAATATCATTCAGGTATCAATAAAAGGTGATCTAGCACAACAAATAAGGGTGCCTTTGTGGGTATTGTGGTGTTTGAGAAGGATTAGTGTATGTGTGATGTGTTAGAATATCCTAGATACCCCACCCCTAGGTGGATGCGGGGAGGGTCATTTCATTTTCTAGAACAAAATGGTCACATGAAATATCATTCAGGTATCAATAAAAGGTGATCTAGCACAACAAAAAAATGAGCCTATTGTGGGGTTTGAGAATGATTGGTGTATGTGTGATGTCACAATTGGGAGATCCTATATTCCCCAACCCTAGGTGGATGCGGGGAGGGTTTTTTCACATACCAGAACAAAATGATGACATGAAATATCATTCAGTTAGAATTAGAAGGTGATCTAGCACACAAATAAGGGCGTCTGTTGTGGGTATTGTGGGGTTTGATAAGTATTAGTGTATGTGTGATGTGATAATTGGGAGATCATAGATACCCCACCCGTAGGTGGATGCGAGGAGGGTTTTGCACATTCTAGAACCAAACAGTGACATGAAATTGGATTCAGGTATCAATAAAAGGTGATCTAGCATAGCAAATGAGGGTGCCTATTGTGGGTATTGTGGGGTTATAAAATGATTAGTGTATGTGTGATGTGACAATTGGGAGATCCTAGATGCCCCACCCCTAGGTGGAAGTTGGCACGGTTTTTTAACATTCTATAACAAAGCAGCGACATGAAATATCATTCAAATATCAATAAAAGGTTATCTATCATAGCAAATAACGATGCCTATTGTGGGTATTGTGGGGTTTGAGAAGGATTAGTGTATGTGTGATCTGACAATTGGGAGATCCTAGATACCCCACCCCTAGGTGGATATGGAGAGGGTTTTTTCCCATTCGAGAACAAAACGGTGATATGAAATATCATTCAGGTATCAACAAAAGGTGATCTTGCACAACATATAAGGGCGCTTGTTGTGGTTATTGTGGGGTTTGACGAGTATTAGTGTATGTGTGATGTGACGATTGGGAGGTCCTAGATACCCCACCCGTAGGTGGATGCGGGGAGTGTTTTTTCACATTCTAGAACAAACCAGTGACATGAAATATCATTTAGGTATCAATAAAAGGTGATCTAGCACAGCAAATGAGGGCGCCTATTGTGGGTATTGTGGGGTTAGAGAATGACTAGTGTATGTGTGCTGTGACAATTGGGAGATCCTAGATGCCCCACCCCTAGGTGGATGTATTCATGGTTTTTTAACATTCTATAACAAAGCGGCGACATGAAATATCATTCAAATATCAATAAAAGCTGATCTCGCATAACAAACAACGATGCCTGTTATGGGTATTGTGGGGTCTGAGAAAGATTAGTGTGTGTGTGATGTAACAATTAGAAGATCCTAGATGCCCTACCACTAGGTGTATGCGGGGAGGATTTTTTCAAATTCCGGAAAAAAACGACGACATGAAATATCATTCAGGTATCAATAAAAGGTGATCTAGCACAAAAAATAAGGGCTCCTGTTGTGGGTATTGTGGGGTTTGACAAGGATTAGTGTATGTGTGATGTGACAATTGGGAGATCCTAGATACCCCACCCCTAGGTGGATGCGGGGAGGGTTTTTTCACATTCTAGAACAAAACGGTCGCATGAAATATCATTCAGGTATCAATAAAAGGTGATCTAGCACAACAACAAAAAATGAGCCTATTGTGGGGTTTGAGAATGATTGGTGTATGTGTGATGTCACAATTGGGAGATCCTATATTCCCCACCCCTAGGTGGATGCGGAGAGGGTTTTTTCACATACCAGAACAAAACGATGACATGAAATATCATTCAGTTATAATTAAAAGGTGATCTAGCACAACAAATAAGGGCGCCTGTTGTGGGTATTGTGGGGTTTGAGAAGGATTTGTGTATGTGTGATGTGATAATTGGGAGATCCTAGATGCACCACCCCTAGGTGGATGTGTGGAGGGTTTTATCACATTCTAGAACAAAACTGTGACATGAAATATCATTTAGGTATCAATAAAAGGTGATCTAGCACAACAAATAACGGCACCTATTTTCGGCACTGTGGGGTTTGAGAAGGATAAGTGTATGTGTGATGTCACAATTGGGAGATCCTATATTCCCCACCCCTAGGTGTATGCGGGGAGGGTTTTTTCACATCCCAGAACAAAACGGCGACATGAAAAATCATTCAGTTATCAATAAAAGGTGAACTAGCACAACAAATAAGGGCGTATGTTGCGGGCATTGTGGGGTTTGAGAAGGATTAGTGTATGTGTGATGTAACAATTGAGAGATCCTAGATGCCCGTTCCCTATGTGGATGCGGGGAGGGGGTTTTCACATTTCAGAACAAAACGGCGACATGGAATATCATTCGGGTATCAATAAAAGGTTATCTAGCACAACAAATAAGGGTGCCTTTGTGGGTATTGTGGGGTTTGAGAAGGATTAGTGTATGTGTGATGTGTTAGAATATCCTAGATACCCCACCCCTAGGTGGATGCGGCGAGGGTTTTTTCACATACCAGAACAAAACGATGACATGAAATATCATTCAGTTATAAGTAAAAGGTGATCTAGCACAGCAAATAAGGGCGCTTATTGTGGGTATTGTGGGGTTTGATAAGTATTAGTGTATGTGTGATGTGACAATTGGGAGATCCTAGATACCCCACCCGTAGGTGGATGCGAGGAGGGTTTTGCACATTCCAGAACCAAACGGTGACATGAAATAGGATTCAGGTATCAATAAAAGGTGATCTAGCACAGCAAATGAGGGTGCCTATTGTGGGTATTGTGGGGGTATAAAATGATTAGTGTATGTGTGATGTGACAATTGGGAGATCCTAGATGCCCCACCCCTGGGTGGATGTGGGCACGGTTTTTTAACATTCTATAACAAAGCAGCGACATGAAATATAATTCAAATATCAATAAAAGGTGATCTAGCACAGCAAATAACGATGCCTATTGTCGGTATTGTGGGGTTTGAGAAGGATTAGTGTATGTGTGATGTGATAATTGGGAGATCCTAGATACCCCACCCCTAGGTGGATATGGAGAGGGTCTTTTCACATTCGAGAACAAAACGGTGATATGAAATATCATTCAGGTATCAACAAAAGGTGATCTTGCACAACATATAAGGGCGCTTGTTGTGGTTATTGTGGGGTTTGACAAGTATTAGTGTATGTGTGATGTGACGATTGGGAGATCCTAGATACCCCACCCGTAGGTGGATGCGGGGAGTGTTTTTTCACATTCCAGAACAAACCGGTGACATGAAATATCATTTAGGTATCAATAAAATGTGATCTAGCACAGCAAATGAGGGCGCCTATTGTGGGTATTGTGGGGTTAGAGAATGATTAGTGTATGTGTGATGTGACAATTGGGAGATCCTAGATGCCCCACCCCTAGGTGGATGTATTCTTGGTTTTTTAACATTCTATAACAAAGCGGCGACATGAAATATCATTCAAATATCAATAAAAGCTGATCTATCATAACAAATAACAATGCTTGTTGTGGGTATTGTGGGGTCTGAGAAAGATTAGTGTATGTGTGATGTAACAATTAGAAGATCCTAGATGCCCCACCCCTAGGTGTATGCGGGGAGGGTTTTTCAAATTCCAGAACAAAACAACGACATGAAATATCATTCAGGTATCAATAAAAGGTGATCTAGCACAAAAAATAAGGGCCCCTGTTGTGGGTATTGTGGGGTTTGAGAAGGATAAGTGTATGTGTGATGTCACAATAGGGAGATCCCATATTACCCACCCCTATGTGTATGCGGGGAGGGTTTTTTCACATCCCAGAACAAAACGGCGACATGAAAAATCATTCAGTTATCAATAAAAGGTGACCTAGCACAACAAATAAGGGCGTGTGTTGCGGGCATTATAGGGTTTGAGAAGGATTAGTGTATGTGTGATGTAACAATTGGGAGATCCTAGATGCCCGTTCCCTAGGTGGATGCGGGGAGGGGTTTTTCACATTTCAGAACAAAACGACGACATGGAATATCATTCAGGTATCAATAAAAGGTTATCTAGCACAACAAATAAGGGTGCCTTTTTGGGTATTGTGGGGTTTGAGAAGGATTAGTGTATGTGTGATGTGTTAGAATATCCTAGATACCCCACCCCTAGGTGGATGCGGGGAGGGTTATTTCACAGTCTAGAGCAAAATGGTCACATGAAATATCATTCAGGTATCAATAAAAGGTGATCTAGCACAACAAAAAAATGAGCCTATTGTGGGGTATGAGAATGATTGGTGTATGTGTGATGTCACAATTGGGAGATCCTATATTCCCCACCCCTAGGTGGATGCGGGGAGGGTTTTTTCACATACCAGAACAAAACGATGACATGAAATATCATTCAGTTATAATTAAAAGGTGATCTAGCACAGCAAATAAGGGCGCTTATTGTGGGTATTGTGGGGTTTGACAAGTATTAGTGTATGTGTGATGTGACAATTGGGAGATCCTAGATACCCCACCCATAGGTGGATGCGAGTAGCTTTTTTCACATTCCAGAACAAAACGGTGACATGAAATATCATTCAGGTATCAATAAAAGGTGATCTAGCACAGCAAATGAGGTCGCCTGATGTGGGTATTGTGGGGTTAGAGAATGATTAGTGTATGTGTGATGTGACAATTGGGAGATCCTAGATTCCCCACCCATAGGTGGATGTGGGCACGGGTTTTTTAACATTCTATAACAAAGCAGCGACATGAAATATCATTCAAATGCCAATAAAATGTGATCTAGCACAGCAAATAACGATGCCTGTTGTGGGTATTGTGGGGTTTGAGAAGGATTAGTGTTTGTGCGATGTGACAATTAGAAGATCCTAGATGCCCCACACCAAGGTGTATGGAGGGAGGGTTTTTTAAAATTCCAGAACAAAACAACGACATGAAATATCATTCAAGTATCAATAAAAGGTGATCTAGCACAAAAAATAATGGCGCCCGTTGTGGGTATTGTGGTGTTTGACAAGGATTAGTGTATGTGTGATGTGACAATTGTTGGAGATATGCCCAAGAGGCAATAATAAAGTGGTTATTATCATGTCTTCACACTTATGATAAATGTTTGCATACCATGCTATAATTGTATTAACCGGAAACATTAATACTTGTGTGATTTGTAAACTAAAATAAGAGTCCCTAGTAAAGCCTCTTGTTAAACTAGCTTGTTGGTTAATATATGATCATGGTTTCCTGATCATGAACATAGAGATGTTATTAACAACAGGATCATATCATTAGGAGAATGATGTGATGGACATACTCCTATAGATAAGCGTAGCATAAAGATCAAGTCATTTCAATAGTTCAATTGCTATATGCTTTCTGATACATAGTAACCTAATTCCTTCGACCATGAGATCGTGCATATCACCTTTACTGGATGGATGCTTTGATGTCATCAAACACCACACCGTAACAGGGTGGCTATAAAAGTGGCATTGAGTGTTCGGAAAGTATTGGTTGAAACACATGGATCAAGAGTGGGATTTGTCCATCCACATGACGGATAGATATTCTCTGGGCCCTCTCGGTGAAATGTCATCCAATTAGCTTGCAAGCATGTGACTTGGTCACAAGGGATCACATATCACGGGAACGAGAAAAGAGTACTTATCAGTAACGAGGTTGAACTAGGTATGCAGAGATACCGACGATCATAACCTCGGATAAGTAACATATCGTGAGACAAAGGGAAATTGGTATCGTATGTAAGTGGTTCATTCGATCGCAAAGTAATCGTAGAAATATGTGGGAGCCATATGAATTTCCAGATTCCTCTATTGGTTATTGTTCGGAGAAGTGTCTCGATCATGTCCGCATAATTCACGAACCGTAGGGAGACACACTTAAGGATTCGACGTTGTTTGAGTAGTTATGGTATTATGAGAAAGAGACCGAATGTTGTTCGGAGTCTCGGATGGGATCCGGGATATCACGAGGTGATCCGGAATGGTCCGGAGAATAAGATTCATATAAGGAAAGTCCCGTTTCGGAGTTCGGGAATGATTCCGGTGTTTTCATCGGGGATATTCTAGAAGGTTCCGGATTGTCCGGCACTCCGGGGGGGAAGGGGTACATGAATGTGTCATTACATATTGGAATGATTGCATCATGTACTAAGTGTTCTTGCTGTCCCAAATATAGGATTAAATTGAATCCTAAAACAGAAAAGTCAAATGTCCAGTTTGAAAGTCAAACTGCCAAAACAAGAAACTGTGGGAAACAAGCAAGAGGAGTTGGAACCAACCTGGAGGAGGAGTTGGACTCCTCCAGGCCGGCGCCCAGCCCAAGGCCGAGTTGGGGAGGGACTCCCTCCCTCCCCTGGCGCGCCCACACCCTCCCACCTATATAAGGAGGGGCAGGGCTCCCCTCCTACACACACAAGTTTCCTATCCTCTAAACTAAACCCTAGATCTAGACCCCGGTTTAGAGCTATTCGGTTTAGAGCCTTCTAATTGGTTTAGAGCCCTCTAATTGGTGTGTCTAATTACTAGACCACTAATAGCCTCTCTCATAAGCTCCACCATACTCGCACCGGCTTAAGGCGAAGCCCTGCGGGATTTCCCCTCTACCTCCGGTACCACGCCGTTGTGCTGCCGGAATCGCGAGGAGAGTGCTACAACCTCCGCTGCCTGCTGGAACAAGGGAGAGGAAGGTCTTCGTCGAGTACCGAACGTGTGACCGACTGCGGGAGCGCTGCGGGAACGCGGCGCCGGAAGGATCGTCTACGCGATCTTGAGATCGGAAAGAGTACGACTACATCACCCACGAGAATCTGCTCTCGTTAAACACTTTGGAATCTTCGAGGGTGAGTTATTCCATCGACTCGTTGCTACAATCTAGTAGATAGATCTTGGCTTGTTTGTTTGTATGCGATAGAAAATTTTGTTTTCCATGCTACGAACCCCTACAGTGGTATCAGAGCCGTGTCTATATGTAGATCTGTTGCACGAGTAGAACACAATGGTCATTGTGGGCGTTGATGCTTTTATTGTCGATTGCTTCTTGTGTACTTTGTATCTTGCGGTATGTTGGGATGAAGCGGCCCGGGCTAACCTTACATGACATCGTTCATGAGACTTGCTCCACGCTTAACATGCAACTTGTATTGCATAAGTGGCTCTGCGGGTGCCTGTTTCTCCTAGCATAGTTAAGATCCAATTTACAACGGGTAATCAACAATGCTAGTATCAATGTTGTGGTTCTTGTTCGTAAGTTAGAACGACACTTATTGAAAGCCCCAAACCACGTAAAATATGCAAAGAAAGTAGAGGCGTCTAACTTTGTTTTGCAGGGGTGTGCAGTGATGTGATATGGCCATGATTGTGATTATATTTGATGTATGCAATGTTCCTTATTGTAAGTTGGCAACCGGCAGGAGCCATATGGTTGTCTTTAATTTCTGTTAAGACCTGCGTGTCTATTCAAAATAGTTGTAATAGTTGATGCTGGTGGACGACAACCATGAAGAAGCATCATTGACCTTGATGCTATGCCGGTGATGATGGAGATCATGTTCGTGCTTGAAGATGGAGATCGAAAGCACAAAGAAGAAAGGCCATATCATATCACATATTATGAATTGCATGTGATGTTAATCCTTTATGCATCTTGTATTGCTTAGTAGACGACGGTAGCATTATAAGATGATCCCTCATGCACATAAATTTCAAGTTCTAAAGTGTTCACCCTTAGTATGCACCGTTGCCAAAGCTTGTTGCTTCGAAGCACCACGTGATGATCGGGTGTCTTTGATTCCGCGGGTGAATACAACGTAAGCAAGCCAGATTTGCTTATGCGGTAGCTAAGGTTTGATCTTGACGAGCCTAGCATGTACAGACATGGCCTCAGGAACACGGATCACCGAAAGGTAAAGCATGAATCATATAGTAGATATGATGAACATGTCGATTGTTCGCCATTGAAACTATATCAACTCTCGTGATGATCGGTTTTGATGTGGTGGATTTGGTTCGTGTGATCACTAAAACAATGTGAGGGATATTGTTTTGAGTGGGAGTTCACCTAGATTAATTTAATTATTAATTAGAACTCAATTTATCATAAACTAAATCAAAGTGAATTTGCATAGTTGTTGTAGTCATTGGCATCCGTTTACCACCTTGCGCTTAGTTATAATTGAGATGATAGAACTATAGAATTCTGGTTAGTTACTTTACGAACTGGTATCGTATTGTTTTGAAGTGTTAATCTAAAGTTTAAAAGTCCTATTGCAAACTTTCAGTAAGTTCCGGTTACTCCATGAAGTTTAATAATTAGTATTAAATCAAGAGTAACAATTCCAAGTGTTAGTATATAAGTATCATGTTTGTCTCCATGATTCTTGATATTCAAAGGATTCTCTTAATATCAAGGTTATCTAGGATCTGAAAGAGTTGTTTCAGAAACCATATTTGTGGAAGATATTGTGATATCTGAAACGAAGTATTGGTTACAACATGATAGAGTATAATATGGCAAAAGTCATGTTCTCATATTTGATGAGAATTTGCAAAAGGTTGGAGATACTAGTTGTCCTAATCGTCCAAAAAGATTTGGATAGCAACATTATACTCATGATTCACCGTTATAAGCTAAAAGTAGCTTGATCATGGACGATTCCATGATAAGGGTGAATATTTGATGTAGGTAAAATGTTTACTACACCAAGAGATTACTAAAGTAAGGAATTTGAAAGAACACCAAATATTTGATGATGGTGATCTACTTCAAAGTGCAAGTCCAAAGACATTGGTATTTAATTATACACGCTTTGGACTATATGTCATATGTATGACTCCACTATTGATATTGATAGATTCTTTCAAATAGAAAAGGAAATATTGAAAGAGAATCTCATAAATATATGGCAGAAAAGAAAAGACTAGAATCGTTCAGTTTAAGTATATAGATGATATACATGTTATGGCTATATTCTTTGCTTGTTAAACAATGTGGTTCTTAAGTATTTGATACTGAATTTGTTGGTGTGAATCGTCATACGAAACAACACAATTCATGAACTACAATGGCCTAAGTAACTAGCAAAAGAATATGTGATGATGTTCATCGAGAACAAAATAAAGGGTTATTGTGTTGCTTGTTAAACATCAAAGCTTGCCTTCAAGATTTGTTTTATCAGGTATTATGAGAACAAAAGGGTTGTTCAA
The DNA here is from genome assembly GCA_916181665.1 of Avena sativa. Lineage (NCBI taxonomy): Eukaryota > Viridiplantae > Streptophyta > Magnoliopsida > Poales > Poaceae > Avena > Avena sativa. Next base: position 576,469,294 of record OV702287.1, read on the forward strand.
ATAATTGCCGTAATCCATAAAAGATGGATGATTCACAAATCCCGTTGGAGAAATCACATCCATAAAACTAGTGCTAAAATGTCAAAAGACAAATTGATTGAAAGATCACTTAGGAAGTGACATCGCTGTTTGAATTATATTGGAAAGAAAACATGAAGAAACTCCATGTTGATGGAATTTTGGAGTCTTCTGATTTTTGATCATATGACGCTTGTGAAACTTTCCTAGAGATAATTAAAACTTCGTTCATAGGCCAAAAGGGAACGAATGACTAGCTTATTGGAACTTGTACATATTGTTGTACGAAGTCCGTTATGTGTAGTCAAGAGCGATGGATTTCAACTTCATATGCTTTCTCCGAAAATTTGAGTGAATATATGAATATTCACTTAATAAGGATGAAGTATGAAACATTTGAAAAGTTCAAAGACTTTCAAGATGAAGTGCAAAATCAATGTAACAAGAATATAAACAGTTTATGATAAAGATCATAAAGGAAGATATTTGAGTTACAAGTTTAGCATAATACCTAAGATTTAAGGAATCGTTCCGTGGATTTGCATTTCCCGAAACACCATAAGAGTATGGAGCGTTCGAGATATGTAATTAAACCTTGTTTGACATGGTAAGATCGAAAGGTGTAATTCATAAAACTGCCATTGTATTTTAAAGATTAAAAGCTTTAGAGATTACCGTTTTTCCACTGAAAAGAGCTCCATCATAATCCGTTGAAATGACACCATATAAGGTTATGGTTTGGGATAAAACTCAAGTTGTCCTTTCTTAAACATTGGTATGCTATGCATAAGAAAGATGTTTGCAACCAAAGTCGGATGAACCTGTCTTTGTATGTTATTTCGAATAACTGTTAAGTACTCCTCCATAACATCGGAGACAAAAGTGTTTGTCACTTAAAACGTCAAGTTTCTTTGAGAAGGAATTTTTCGTGAAAAGTTAAGTGGGAGGACAATAGAAACTTTGATAAGGTTAAAAGAACCTTAGCTATATGTGCAGAGTTGCGCAGCGCCGAAAAGTGTTTCGGAGGCAGCAACAATGCTCATGGTTCACGTACCTCAAAGGTTGTGGTCACGGAGATCCAAGTTCCTATTGAAACAAGTAGGTCGGATGAACAATCAAATACCAAGATTTGAGGGTTGAATCATTATTTGAGAATAATGAACCGACTACATGCAGAGAAGCGATGATGGGCCCTGACTCCGTAAAATGGCTTGAAGCCATAAAATCCGTGATAGTTCCATACACGAGAAATCAAGTTTTGAACTTGAAGGACCCTCGAGAAAGGTGTAAGACCTTATAGTTGTGTCTGGATCTATAAAGAAATAGACATGGATGTTTCACATCTAGTCGACATGTTGGGAAAGAGTTCACAACAATGTTCAAAGGTTGACTATGACAAGATTTTGATCTTTCATAGTGATATTTAGTCTAGACGGATTAATGTAGCAACCACTACATATAATTTGTTATATGGTAGTTGAATAAACAAAACAAGTTCTTCTAATAGAATCGTTACCTAGGACATGTGCATAACACAGTCCATAGGGTTTTGTTAATTCAAAGGATGCTAAAAGCATATGCAAACTTCAATGGTTAGAGTGAGCATAGCGGAGTTGGAATCTTCACTATGATGAAACTGTTAAAAGAGTTTAATTTCATCAGAGACAATGAAGATGCTTGCGTTTGCAAGAAATTAAGTGGGAGCGTAAAGACATGTTTCTAATACATTATGTGGAAGACATATTGTTGATTGGAAATAATGTATCTTTTATTAACACATATTAAGAATTTCATCCCGATGAAAGACTTAGGCAAAACCCAAATATTTGGCATCAAATAGACGCTAATATGGTTGTGCCAGAAGTACATAGACGAGATATTGAATGAATTCAATATAGAAACTACAAGAAAGGTTCTTGTTGCACAGAAAGGATTGAAAGAGTTCAATGTTGATGATATATTCAAGTGTATTGGCACTTGGTAAGTGAAACAAAGATTCAAGTATAGATTGATACTTGATGTATGAAATCACAAAGAGTATTTATATCAATCATACTGTGATATGTACAAATCCAGATATGTCCTATGCTCTAAATGTTGTGAGCATATACCAGAATGATTTGTAAGATGATCATTGGACAATAGTAAGGATATTCTTATGATCTTTTGGAAGAACTAAGAGTATAATATTTGTAGAAGTGACAAATAGATGGTTAGTTCATTGTAAAAGTACTACATTGATACTAGCTTTGTCACAAAGTACAAATTAAGTTTATCTCAATCTAAACTAAGGGTGGCACAATATAATGGAAAGTGAGTTCCATAATGGATTTGGATGATTTCCAAAGTTAAGACATTGTGACAGATACTACAACAAAAGGCTAAGTATATGACTGCTATTATAGCAGCAAAAGAGGGCATTTGTGTCAAGAAGTTTGTTATCAAACTAGGTGTAGTTCACAGTGGGATAATACTATGAAGATATATTGTGCGACAATATTATCAAAATGTTTTAACCCCAAAGAGCTAAAGGTCACACCGAAAGACCAAATTTATACAAAGCCATCTCATTAGAGAATGAGTGATGCGTAGAGACGCAAAGACATGCAATTACACACGGACCTGGAAGTGTCAGATCCGGAGATCAGTTGACCACTAGCAATCGTGTACATACAACACCGGAAAGCCATAGGTGTTATATACACAAAGGTTCGAAACTAGATTATTGACTCTAGTGCAAGTGGGAGACTGTTGGAGATATGCCCAAGAGGCAATAATAAAGTGGTTATTATCATGTCTTCACACTTATGATAAATGTTTGCATACCATGCTATAATTGTATTAACCGGAAACATTAATACTTGTGTGATTTGTAAACTAAAATAAGAGTCCCTAGTAAAGCCTCTTGTTAAACTAGCTTGTTGGTTAATATATGATCATGGTTTCCTGATCATGAACATAGAGATGTTATTAACAACAGGATCATATCATTAGGAGAATGATGTGATGGACATACTCCTATAGATAAGCGTAGCATAAAGATCAAGTCATTTCAATAGTTCAATTGCTATATGCTTTCTGATACATAGTAACCTAATTCCTTCGACCATGAGATCGTGCATATCACCTTTACTGGATGGATGCTTTGATGTCATCAAACACCACACCGTAACAGGGTGGCTATAAAAGTGGCATTGAGTGTTCGGAAAGTATTGGTTGAAACACATGGATCAAGAGTGGGATTTGTCCATCCACATGACGGATAGATATTCTCTGGGCCCTCTCGGTGAAATGTCATCCAATTAGCTTGCAAGCATGTGACTTGGTCACAAGGGATCACATATCACGGGAACGAGAAAAGAGTACTTATCAGTAACGAGGTTGAACTAGGTATGCAGAGATACCGACGATCATAACCTCGGATAAGTAACATATCGTGAGACAAAGGGAAATTGGTATCGTATGTAAGTGGTTCATTCGATCGCAAAGTAATCGTAGAAATATGTGGGAGCCATATGAATTTCCAGATTCCTCTATTGGTTATTGTTCGGAGAAGTGTCTCGATCATGTCCGCATAATTCACGAACCGTAGGGAGACACACTTAAGGATTCGACGTTGTTTGAGTAGTTATGGTATTATGAGAAAGAGACCGAATGTTGTTCGGAGTCTCGGATGGGATCCGGGATATCACGAGGTGATCCGGAATGGTCCGGAGAATAAGATTCATATAAGGAAAGTCCCGTTTCGGAGTTCGGGAATGATTCCGGTGTTTTCATCGGGGATATTCTAGAAGGTTCCGGATTGTCCGGCACTCCGGGGGGGAAGGGGTACATGAATGTGTCATTACATATTGGAATGATTGCATCATGTACTAAGTGTTCTTGCTGTCCCAAATATAGGATTAAATTGAATCCTAAAACAGAAAAGTCAAATGTCCAGTTTGAAAGTCAAACTGCCAAAACAAGAAACTGTGGGAAACAAGCAAGAGGAGTTGGAACCAACCTGGAGGAGGAGTTGGACTCCTCCAGGCCGGCGCCCAGCCCAAGGCCGAGTTGGGGAGGGACTCCCTCCCTCCCCTGGCGCGCCCACACCCTCCCACCTATATAAGGAGGGGCAGGGCTCCCCTCCTACACACACAAGTTTCCTATCCTCTAAACTAAACCCTAGATCTAGACCCCGGTTTAGAGCTATTCGGTTTAGAGCCTTCTAATTGGTTTAGAGCCCTCTAATTGGTGTGTCTAATTACTAGACCACTAATAGCCTCTCTCATAAGCTCCACCATACTCGCACCGGCTTAAGGCGAAGCCCTGCGGGATTTCCCCTCTACCTCCGGTACCACGCCGTTGTGCTGCCGGAATCGCGAGGAGAGTGCTACAACCTCCGCTGCCTGCTGGAACAAGGGAGAGGAAGGTCTTCGTCGAGTACCGAACGTGTGACCGACTGCGGGAGCGCTGCGGGAACGCGGCGCCGGAAGGATCGTCTACGCGATCTTGAGATCGGAAAGAGTACGACTACATCACCCACGAGAATCTGCTCTCGTTAAACACTTTGGAATCTTCGAGGGTGAGTTATTCCATCGACTCGTTGCTACAATCTAGTAGATAGATCTTGGCTTGTTTGTTTGTATGCGATAGAAAATTTTGTTTTCCATGCTACGAACCCCTACAACAATTGGGAGATCCTAGATACCCCACCTCTAGGTGGATGCGGGGAGGGTTTTTTCACATTCTAGAACAAACTGGTCACATGAAATATCATTCAGGTATCAATAAAAGGTGACCTAGCACAACAAATAAGGGCGTATGTTGCGGGCATTGTAGGGTTTGAGAAGGATTAGTGTATGTGTGATGTAACAATTGGGAGATCCTAGATGCCCGTTCCCTTGGTGGATGTGGGGAGGGGTTTTTCACATTTCAGAACAAAACGACGACATGGAATATCATTCAAGTATCAATAAAAGGTTATCTAGCACAACAAATAAGGGCGTCTGTTGCGGGCATTGTGGGGTTTGAGAAGGATTAGTGTATGTGTGATGTAACAATTGGGAGATCCTAGATGCCCGTTCCCTAGGTGGATGCGGGGACGGTTTTTTCACATTTCAGAACAAAATGACGACATGGAATATCATTCATGTATCAATAAAAGGTTATCTAGCACAACAAATAAGGGTGCCTCTGTGGGTATTGTGGGGTTTGAGAAGGATTAGTGTACGTGTGATGTGTTAGAATATCCTAGATGCCCCACCCTAGGTGTATGCGGGGAGGGTTTTTTCACATTCCAGGACAAAATGGTGACGTGAAATATCATTCAGGTGTCAATAAAAGGTGATCTAGCACAACAAATATGGGCGCTTATTGTGGGTATTGTGGGGTTTGACAAGTATTAGTGTATGTGTGATGTGACAATTGGGAGATCCTAGATACCCCACCCGTAGGTGGATGCGAGGAGCGTTTTTTCACATTCCGGAACAAAACGGTGACATGAAATATCAGTCAGGTATCAATAAAAGGTGATCTAGCACAACAAATGAGGGTGCCTGATGTGGGTATTGTGGGGTTAGAGAATGATTAGTGTATGTGTGATGTGACAATTGGGATATCCTAGATGACCCACCCCTAGGTGGATGTGGGCACGGTTTTTTAACATTCTATAACAAAGCAGCGACATGAAATATAATTCAAATACCAATAACAGGTGATCTAGCACAGCAAATAACGATGCCTGTTGTGGGTATTGTGGGGTTTGAGAAGGATTACTGTTTGTGCGATGTGACAATTAGAAGATCCTAGATGCCCCACCCCTAGGTGTATGCGGGGAGAGTTTTTTAAAATTCCAGAACAAAACAACGACATGAAATATCATTCAAGTATCAATAAAAGGTGATCTAGCACAAAAAATAATGGCGCCCGATGTGGGTATTGTGGTGTTTGACAAGGATTAGTGTATGTGTGATGTGACAATTGGGAGATCCTAGATACCCCACCCCTAGGTGGATGCGGGGAGGGTTTTTTCACATTCTAGAACAAACTGGTCACATGAAATATTATTCAGGTGTCAATAAAAGGTGATCTAGCACAACAAATAAGGGAGCTTATTGTGGGTATTGTGGGGTTTGACAAGTATTAGTGTATGTGTGATGTGACAATTGGGAGATCCTAGATACCCCACAAGTAGGTGGATGCGAGGAGGGTTTTTCACATTCCAGAACAAAACGGTGACATGAAATATCATCCAGGTATCAATAAAAGGTGATCTAGCACAGTAAATGAGGGCGCCTGTTGTGGGTATTGTGGGGTTTGGCAAGGATTAGTGTATGTGTGATGTGACAATTGGGAGATCCTAGAGACCCCACCCCTAGGTGGATGCGGGGAGGGTTTTTTTCACATTCTAGAACAAAACGGTCACATGAAATATCATTCAGGTATCAATACAAGGTGATCTAGCACAACAAAAAAATGAGCCTATTGTGGTGTTTGAGAATGATTGGTGTATGTGTGATGTCACAACTGGGAGATCCTATATTCCCTACCCCTAGGTGGATGCGGCGAGGGTTTTTCACATACCAGAACAAAACAATGACATGAAATATCATTCAGTTATAATTAAAAGGTGATCTAGCACAGCAAATAAGGGCGCTTGTTGTGGGTATTCTGGGGTTAGAGATTAATTAGTGTATGTGTGATGTGACAATAGCAAGATCCTCGATGCTCCACCCCTAGGTGGATGTGTGGAGGTTTTTTTCACATTGTAGAACAAAACGACGACATGTAATATCATTCAAGTATCAATAAAAGGTGATCTAGCACAGCAAATAAGGGCGCTTGTTGTGGGTATTTTGGGGTTTAACAAGGTTTAGTGTCTGTGTGATGTGACAATTGGGAGATCCTAGATACTCCACCACTGGGTGGATGCGGGGAGGGTTTTTTCGCATTTCAAATCAAAATGGCAACATGAAACATCATTCAGGTATCAATAAAAGGTGATCTAGCACAAGAAATAAGGGTGCCTTTGTGGGTATTGTGGGGTTTGAGAAGGATTAGTGTATGTGTGATGTGACAATTAGAATATCCTAGATACCCCACCCATTGGTGTATGCGGCGAGGGTTTTTTCACATCCCAGAACAAAACGGCGACATGAAAAATCATTCAATCATCAATAAAAGGTGATCTCGCACAACAACTAAGGGCGCTTGTTGTGGGTATTGTGGAGTTTGACAAGGATTAGTGTATGTGTCATGTGACAATTGGAAGATCCTAGATACCCCACCCCTAGGTGGTTGTGGAGAGGGTTTTTTCACATTCGAGAACAAAACGGTGACATGAAATATCATTCAAGTATCAATAAAAGGTGATCTTGCACAACAAATAAGGGCGCTTGTTGTGGTTATTGTGGGGTTTGAGAAGTATTAGTGTATGTGTGATGTGACGATTGGGAGATCCTAGATATCCCACCCGTAGGTGGATGCGGGGAGGGTTTTTTCACATTCCAGAACAAACCGGTGACATGAAAAATCATTCAGGTATCAATAAAATATGATCTAGCACAGCAAATGAGGGTGCCTATTGTGGGTATTGTGGGTTAGAGAATGATTAGTGTATGTGTGATGTGACAATTGGGAGATCCTAGATTCCCCACCCCTAGGTGGATGTGGGCATGGATTTTTAACATTCTATAACAAAGCGGTGACATGAAATATCATTCAAATATCAATAAAAGGTGATCTAGCACAACAAATAACGATGCCTATTGTGGGTATTGTCTGGTTTGAGAAGGATTAGTGTATGTGTGATGTGACAATTAGAAGATCCTAGATGCCTTACCCCTAGGTGTATGCGGGGAGGGTTTTTTCAAATTCTAGAACAAAACGACGACATGAATTATCATTCAGGTGTCAATGAAAGGTGTTCTAGCACAAAAAATAAGGGCTCATGTTTTGTGTATTGTGGGGTTTGACAAGGATTAGTGTATGTGTTATGTGACAATTGGGAGATCCTAGATACCCCACCCCTAGGTGGATGCGGGGAGGGTTTTTTCACATTCTAGAACAAAACGGTCACATGAAATATCATTCAGGTATCAATAAAAGGTGATCTAGCACAACAAAAAAAATGAGCCTATTGTGGGGTTTGAGAATTATTGGTGTATGTGTGATGTCACAATCACTACAAGAAAATAGTCATGTAGAGACGGAAAATCTAAGGGGTAAAGTCATTTTATATCATCTCTACGGCATCATAGAGTCGCTATGGTAAAGCGTCTCACGAGCGTCTTCTAATGCACCGTCTCAAAGATAATAGGGACACTTTGGTGAGCGTGTTTATAAAAAGATGAGACGATTATTTTGCATCTCTATAGGTCTAAAGACGCTTTCCTATATGGATTTTCACGTCTCTTCCATCCATATTGACGTGACACTGCGTCTCAAATACATTAGGGGAATGGTTGCTTCAAGCTGGAGGGTTGACGCTAGTTGTCCTTTTTCTTTGAAATATTATTATAGCTTGTGGAAAAGAGACAATACACGACATACACACAACTAAAAGATGTTTCACGTGTTCCCGATACAGGCAATAATACATACATATACAAAATTACACGGTTCATATATTATATATTATACAGACAACAACTTAAACTATCCACAAGCCGAAAGATACAATTGGAATATTTAAATATTAACAAACATTTTGTCTCAAAATAACATGATCTATCTAGGAACTTCCTATGTACAAGCATCCCATATCATCAGTGTCCGTTCAGTGCATCTGTACATGTCCTTGGCAGTCATCCAACACCCTACAGAGCATGTAAGTTAACGAGACATGAGCTCCTTAAAATAGTGCATCACACCAATTTAAAACGAGAATTCCAATGTCACGCAGCGTTTAGAGCAAGGCGAGAGAGGAAGCCAACTAACCAGACAATAGAAAATTTTATGGTTCACCTTGATACATGACTATATAATTGCTTTTCTGGCAGCCAATTCCGTTGAATTTTCCCCAAGAAATCTGCAAGATAAACAGTGTAAATATGTGCATTAGTTGAATATTTTAGCATAAACTGTATCCAAATGTCAAGGTAGTTTAATGCTCCAGGAAATATACCTGAAGACGGCTAACAAGAATGGTTATTCACATATTTTTTGTAGAAAATTGAGTAGATGGAAAATGTTTTTGTTTGACTAAAATTATATTTATATCAATGTCATTAGTCCCAGTCATTACAATCTGCTCCTGTTTGTAAACGAAACCACACAAAAAGCATCAAATTTCAAATACAATTACAGTTCAAGTTACTTAAATCGATATGGTAAGGAGAACGAGGCCAATATGAATTATACCTGTCATTGCAATCCTTGCAAAAACTGCACAATGCAAGATTCACATAACCGAGCGATAAAAGGAATCTGGGACCAATCGAGTTGTCATCTATTCAATAGTTCTGTAACATCAGCCACATGTGGTTCTCATTCATGTTAATATAAAAAGCTTAGATATGCATAAGCTAGTAGGTTGTCTGATATAGCTCTTATATACTACATCACTGTAAAATACCAAGTGTTGCCTATACTGACGGAACTTAAAAAGCGATGACTTCAGTACTCTTTGATTAAACGCTTAGCTTCCAGCTCAAAAAGGGTTTCAGTTTGTCCAGAACTGTCAAAGCAGAGTGGAATATAAATCAACTATTCAGGCGAGCACTAATTTTAAGTAACATACAGTTAACGAGGAATGATACCAGTTGGGGGGCAAACCTTTTACTCGTTGATGCAAACCAGGTAGAGCCGAATGTAAAGGCTAGGCTAGGGGAAGGACCAGGAAGGAGGGACTTCGCCGAGCTTGCATTGCACGAAGAAGGGTGTGATAGTCTGGATGAAGGCAATGGGATGGGGCAGGATTTATGGAGAAAACCTCCGCATCGTCGAGGAAAACAACCGCCGGGGCCGTTGTGGAGGATCGCCTGCAAGCGGCCGGGTGCTCAACGTAGCCATGGGAAATCCGATGAGCTTGAGACTGGGATGGGGAGACCGGGATCAGTGAGAGGGATGTGTATAGCGGGAGAAGCGCACGCCGCCATGCTTCGACAGAGGAAAAGATGCGGCGGCGGCTCTAGGTTTTCCACGGTTTTCCTGTCTAAGTCACGGGAGAAGGAGAATTGATCCAATGGCCATCATTGGTGCTAGTAGTGGACTAAGATCTGAGCGTGTATATTTTGGGACGACCCGGATAGCGTCTCATGTAACGTCTCTATACAGTGTATATTATTCAGCTGGAGAAGAGCATAAAAAGCGTCTAGTAAATATCGTCCTTACGTGACTAGATTGTTGTAGTGAATTGGGAGATCCTATATTCCCCACCCCTAGGTGGATGCGCGGAGGGTTTTTTCACATACCAGAACAAAACGATGACATGAAATATGATTCAGTTATAATTAAAAGGTGATCTAGCATAGCAAATAAGGGCGCATGTTGTGGGTATTGTGGGGTTTGAGAAGGATTAGTGTATGTGTGATGTGATAATTGGGAGATCCTAGATGCGCCACCCCTAGGTGGATGTGTGGAGGTTTTTATAACATTCTAGAACAAAACGGCGACATGCAATATCATTCAGGTATCAATAAAAGGTGATCTAGCACAGCAAATAAGGGCGCCTGTTGTGGGCACTGTGGGGTTTGAGAAGGATAAGTGTATGTGTGATGTCACAATTGGGAGATCCTGTATTCCCCACCCCTAGGTGTATGCGGGGAGGGTTTTTTCACATCCCAGAACAAAACGGCGACATGAAAAATCATTCAGTTATCAATAAAAGGTGACCTAGCACAACAAATAAGGGCGTCTGTTGCGGGCATTGTGGGGTTTGAGTAGGATTGGTGTATGTGTGATGTAACAATTGGGAGATCCTAGATGCCCGTTCCCTAGGTGGATGCGGGGAGGGTTTTATCACATTTCAGAACAAAATGACGACATGAAATATTATTCAGGTATCAATAAAAGTTTATCTAGCACAACAAATAAGGGTGCCTTTTTGGGTATTGTGGGGTTTGAGACGGATTAGTGTATGTGTGATGTGTTAGAATATCCTAGATGGCCCACCTCTAGGTGTATGCAGGGAGGGTTTTTTCACGTTCCAGAACAAAATGGTGACACGAAATATCATTCAGGTGTCAATAAAAGGTGATCTAGCACAACAAATAAGGCGCTTATTGTGGGTATTGTGGGGTTTGACCAGTATTAGTGTATGTGTGATGTGACAATTGGGAGATCCTAGATACCCCACCCGTAGGTGGATGCGGGGAGGGTTTTTTCACATTCCAGAACAAAATGATGACATGAAATATCATTCAGGTATCAATAAAAGGTGATCTAGCACAGCAAATGAGGGCTCCTGATGTGGGTATTGTGGGGTTAGAGAATGATTAGTGTATGTGTGATGTGACAATTGGGAGATCCTAGGTGCCCCACCCCTAGGTGTATCCGGGGAGGGTTTTTTCAAATTCCAGAACAAAACAACGACATGAAATATCATTCAAGTATCAATAAAAGGTGATCTAGCACAAAAAAATAAGGGCGCCCGTTGTGGGTATTGTGGTGTTTGACAAGGATTAGTGTATGTGTGATGTGACAATTGGGAGATCCTAGATACCCACCCCTAGGTGGATGCGAGGACGGTTTTTTCACATTCTAGAACAAAATGGTCACATGAAATATCATTCAGGTATCAATAAAAGGTGATCTAGCAGAACAAATAAGGGTGCTTATTGTGGGTATTGTGGGGTTTGATAAGTATTAGTGTATGTGTGATGTGATAATTAGGAGATCCTAGATACCCCACCCGTAGGTGGATGCAAGGAGGGTTTTTCACATTCCAGAACCAAACGGTGACATGAAATAGCACAGCAAATGAGGGCGCCTATTGTGGGTATTGTGGGGTTATAAAATGATTAGTGTATGTGTGATGTGACAATTGGGAGATTCTAGATGCCCCACCCCTAGTTGGATGTGGGCACGGTTTTTAACATTCTATAACAAAGCAGCGACATGAAATATCATTCAAATATCAATAAAAGGTGATCTAGCACAACAAATAACGATGCCTGTTGTGGGTATTGTGGGGTTTGAGAAGTATTAGTGTATGTGTGATGTGACAATTGGGAGATCCTAGATACCCCTCCCCTAGGTGGATGCAGGGAGGGTTTTTTCATATTCTAGAACCAAATGGTCACATGAAATATCATTCAGGTGTCAATAAAAGGTGATCTAGAACAACAACAAAAATGAGCCTATTGTGGGTATTGTGGGGTTTGAGAATGATTGGTGTATGTGTGATATTACAATTGGGAAATCATATATTCCCCACCCCTAGGTGGATGCGGGGAGGGTTTTTTCATATACCAAAACAAAACGATGACATTAAATATCATTTAGTTCTAATTAAAAGGTGATCTAGCATAGAAAATAAGGGCGCTTGTTGTGGGTATTCTGGGGTTAGAGAACAATTACTGTATGTGTGTTGTGACAATAGCGAGATCCTCGATGCTCCACCCCTAGGTGGATGTGTGGAGGGGTTTTCCACATTATAGAATAAAACAACGACATGTAATATCATTCAAGTATCAATAAAAGGTGATCTAGCACAACAAATAAGGGCGCTTATTATGGGTATTTTGGGGTTTGACAAGGTTTAGTGTATGTGTGATGTGAAAATTGGGAGATCCTAGATACCCCACCCCTAGGTTGATGCGGGGAGGGTTTTTACACGTTTCAGAACAAAATGGCGACATGCAATATCATTCAGGTATCAATAAAAGGTGATCTAGCACAACAAATAAGGGTGCCTTTGTGGGTATTGTGGTGGTTGAGAAGGATTAGTGTATGTGTGATGTGACAATTAGAATATCCTAGATGCCCCACCCCTTGGTGTATGCGGGGAGGGTTTTTTCACATTCCAGAACAAAATGGCAACATGAAATATCTTTCAGGTATCAATGAAAGGTGATCTCGCACAACAAATAAGGGAGCTTGTTGTGGGTATTGTGGAGTTTGACAAGGATTAGTGTATGTGTGATGTGACAATTGGTAGATCCTAGATACCCCACCCGTAGGTGTATGCGAGGAGTGTTTTTTCACATTCCAGAACAAACCGGTGACACGAAATATCATTTAGGTATCAATAAAAGGTGATCTAGCACAGCAAATGAGGGCGCCTATTGTGGGTATTGTGGGGTTAGAGAATGATTAGTGTATGTGTGATGTGACAATTGGGAGATCCTAGATGCCCCACCCCTAGGTGGATGTATTCATGGTTTTTTAACATTCTATAACAAAGCAGCGACATGAAATATCATTCAAATATCAATAAAAGCTAATCTAGCATAACAAATAACGATGCCTGTTGTGGGTATTGTGGGGTTTGAGAAGGATTAGTGCATGTGCGATGTGACAATTAGAAGATCCTAGGTGCCCCACCCCTAGGTGTATGTGGGGACGGTTTTTTCGAATTCCAGAACAAAACGACGACATGAAATATCATTCAGGTATCAATAAAAGGTGATCTAGCACAAAAAATAAGGGCTCCTGTTGTGGGTATTGTGGGGTTTGACAAGGATTAGTGTATGTGTGATGTGACAATTGGGAGATCCTAGATACCCCACACCTAGGTGGATGCGGGGAGGGTTTTTTCACATTCTAGAACAAAACAGTCACATGAAATTTCATTCATGTATCAATAAAAGATGATCTAGCACAACAAAAAAATGAGCCTATTGTGGGGTTTGAGAATGATTGGTGTATGTGTGATGTCACAATTGGGAGATCCAATATTCCCCACCCCTAGGTGGATGCGGGGAGGGTTTTTTCACATACCAGAATAAAACGATGACATGAAATATCATTCAGTTAGAATTAGAAGGTGATCTAGCACACAAATAAGGGCGTCTATTGTGGGTATTGTGGGGTTTGAGAAGGATTAGTGTATGTGTGATGTGATAATTGGGAGATCCTAGATGCGCCACCCCTAGCTGGATGTGTGGAGGGTTTTATCACATTCTAGAACAAAACTGTGACATGAAATATCATTCAGGTATCAATAAAAGGTGATCTAGCACAACAAAAAAATGAACCTATTGTTGGGTTTGAGAATGATTGGTGTATGTGTGATGTCACAATTGGGAGATCCTATATTCCCGACCCCTAGGTGGATGCGGGGAGGGTTTTTTCACATACCAGAACAAAACGATGACATTAAATATCATTCAGTTAGAATTAGAAGGTGATCTAGCACACAAATAAGGGCGTCTGTTGTGGGTATTGTGGGGTTTGAGAAGGATTAGTGTATGTGTGATGTGATAATTGGGAGATCCTAGATGCGCCACCCCTAGGTGGATGTGTGGAGGGTTTTATCGCATTCTAGAACAAAACAGTGACATGAAATATCATTCAGGTATCAATAAATGGTGATCTAGCACAGCAAATAAGGGCGCCTATTTTGGGCACTATGGGGTTTGAGAAGGATAAGTGTATGTGTGATGTCACAATTGGGAGATCCTATATTCCCCACCCCTAGGTGTATGCGGGGAGGGTTTTTTCACATCCCAAAACAAAATGGCAACATGAAAAATCATTCAGTTATCAATAAAAGGTGACCTAGCACAACAAATAAGGGCGTATGTTGCGGGCATTGTGGGGTTTGAGAAGGATTAGTGTATGTGTGGTGTAACAATTGGGAGATCCTAGATGCCCGTTCCCTAGGTGGATGCGGGGAGGGTTTTATCACATTCTAGAACAAAACGGTGACATGAAAAATCATTCAATTATCAATAAAAGGTGACCTAGCACAACAAATAAGGGCGTCTGTTGCGGGCATTGTGGGGTTTGAGAAGAATTAGTGTATGTGTGATGTAACAATTGGGAGATCCTAGATGCCCGTTCCCTAGGTGGATGCGGGGAGGGGTTTTTCACATTTCAGAACAAAATGACGACATGGAATATCATTCAGGTATCAATAAAAGGTTATCTAGCACAACAAATAAGGGTGCCTTTTTGGGTATTGTGGGGTTTGAGAAGGATTAGTGTACGTGTGATGTGTTAGAATATCCTAGATGCCCCACCCTAGGTGTATGCGGGGAGGGTTTTTTCACATTCCAGAACAAAATGGTGACATGAAATATCATTCAGGTGTCAACAAAAGGTGATCTAGCACAACAAATAAGGGCACTTATTGTGGGTATTGTGGGGTTTGACAAGTATTAGTGTATGTGTGATGTGACAATTGGGAGATCCTAGATACCCCACCCGTAGGTGGATGCGAGGAGCGTTTTTTCACATTCCGGAACAAAACGGTGACATGAAATATCATTCAGGTATCAATAAAAGTTGATCTAGCACAACAAATGAGGGTGCCTGATGTGGGTATTGTGGGGTTAGAGAATGATTAGTGTATGTGTGATGTGACAATTGGGATATCCTAGATGCCCCACCCCTAGGTGGTGTGGGCACGGTTTTTTAACATTCTATAACAAAGCAACGACATGAAATATCATTCAAATATCAATAAAAGGTGATCTAGCACAACAAATAACGATGCCTATTGTGGGTATTGTTTGGTTTGAGAAGGATTAGTGTATGTGTGATGTGACAATTGGGAGATCCTAGATACCCCACCCTATTTGGATATGGAGAGGGTTTTTTCACATTCGAGAACAAAACGGTGACATGAAATATCATTCAGGTATCAAAAAAAGGTGATCTTGCACAACATATAAGGGCGCTTGTTGTGGTTATTGTGGGGTTTGACAAGTATTAGTGTATGTGTGATGTGACTATTGGGAGATCCTAGATACCCCACCCGTAGGTGGATGCAGGGACTGTTTTTTCACATTCCAGAAGAAACCGGTGACATGAAATATCATTTAGGTATCAATAAAAGGTGATCTAGCATGGCAAATGAGGGCGCCTATTGTGGGTATTGTGGGGTTAGAGAATGATTAGTGTATGTGTGTTGTGACAATTGGGAGATCCTAGATGCCCCACCCCTAGGTGGATGTATTCATCGTTTTTTAACATTCTATAACAAAGCGGCGACATGAAATATCATTCAAATATCAATAAAAGCTGATCTAGCATAACAAATAACGATGCCTGTTATGGGTATTGTGGGGTCTGAGACGGATTAGTGTCTGTGTGATGTGTTAGAATATCCTAGATGCCCCACCCCTAGGTGTATGCAGGGAGGGTTTTTTCACGTTCCAGAACAAAATGGTGACATGAAATATCATTCAGGTGTCAATAAAAGGTGATCTAGCACAACAAATAAGGGCGCTTATTGTGGGTATTGTGGGGTTTGACAAGTATTAGTGTATGTGTGATGTGACAATTGGGAGATCCTAGATACCCCACCCGTAGGTGGATGCGGGGAGGGTTTTTTCACATTCCAGACAAAATGATGACATGAAATATCATTCACGTATCAATAAAAGGTGATCTAGCACAGCAAATGAGGGCTCCTGATGTGGGTATTGTGGGGTTAGAGAATGATTAGTGTATGTGTGATGTGACAATTGGGAGATCCTAGATGCCCCACCCCTAGGTGGATGTGGGCACAGTTTTTTAACATTCTACAACAAAGCAGCGACATGAAATATCATTCAAATATCAATAAAAGGTGATCTAGCACAGGAAATAACGATGCCTGTTGTGGGTATTGTGGGGTTTGAGAAGGATTAGTGTATGTGTGATGTGACAATTGGGAGATCCTAGATACCCCACCCCTAGGTGGATGTATTCATGGGTTTTTAACATTCTATAACAAAGCGGCAAGATGAAATATCATTCAAATATCAATAAAAGCTGATCTAGCATAACAAATAACGATGCCTGTTGTGGGTATTGTGGGGTCTGAGAAAGATTAGTGTATGTGTGATGTAACAATTAGAAGATCCTAGATGCCCCACCCCTAGGTGTATGCGGGGAGGGTTTTTTCAAATTCCAGAACAAAACAACGACATGAAATATCATTCAGGTATCAATAAAAGGTGAGCTAGCACAAAAAATAAGGGCTCCTGTTGTGGGTATTGTGGGGTTTGACAAGGATTAGTGTATGTGTGATGTGACAATTGGGAGATCCTAGATACCCACCCCTAGGTGGATGCGAGGACGGTTTTTTCACATTCTAGAACAAAATGGTCAAATGAAATATCATTCAGGTATCAATAAAAGGTGATCTAGCAGAACAAATAATGGTTCTTATTGTGGGTATTGTGGGGTTTGATAAGTATTAGTGTATGTGTGATGTGACAATTAGGAGATCCTAGATACCCCACCCGTAGGTGGATGCGAGGAGGGTTTTTCACATTCCAGAACCAAACGGTGACATGAAATAGCACAGCAAATGAGGGCGCCTATTGTGGGTATTGTGGGGTTATAAAATGATTAGTGTATGTGTGATGTGACAATTGGGAGATTCTAGATGCTCCACCCCTAGTTGGATGTGGGCACGATTTTTTAACATTCTATAACAAAGCAGCGACATGAAATATCATTCAAATATCAATAAAAGGTGATCTAGCAGAGGAAATAACGATGCCTGTTGTGGGTATTGTGGGGTTTGAGAAGGATTAGTGTATGTGTGATGTGACAATTGGGAGATCCTAGATACCCCACCCCTGGGTGGATGTATTCATGGGTCTTTAACATTTATAACAAAGCGGCAATATGAAATACCATTCAAATATCAATAAAAGCTGATCTAGCATAACAAATAATGATGCCTGTTGTGGGTATTGTGGGGTCTGAGAAAGATTAGTGTATGTGTGATGTAACAATTAGAAGATCCTAGATGCCCCACCCCTAGGTGTATGCGGGGAGGGTTTTTTCAAATTCTAGGACAAAACAACGACATGAAATATCATTCAGGTATCAATAAAAGGTGAGCTAGCACAAAAAATAAGGGCTCCTGTTGTGGGTATTGTGGGGTTTGACAAGGATTAGTGTATGTGTGATGTGACAATTGGGAGATCCTAGATACCCACCCCTAGGTGGATGCGAGGACGGTTTTTTCACATTCTAGAACAAAATGGTCACATGAAATATCATTCAGGTATCAATAAAAGGTGATCTAGCAGAACAAATAAGGGTGCTTATTGTGGGTATTGTGGGGTTTGATAAGTATTAGTGTATGTGTGATGTGACAATTAGGAGATCCTAGATACCCCACCCGTAGGTGGATGCGAGGAGGGTTTTTCACATTCCAGAACCAAACGGTGACATGAAATAGCACAGCAAATGAGGGCGCCTATTGTGGGTATTGTGGGGTTATAAAATGATTAGTGTATGTGTGATGTGAAAATTGGGAGATTCTAGATGCTAAACCCCTAGTTGGATGTGGGCACGATTTTTTAACATTCTATAACAAAGCAGCGACACGAAATATCATTCAAATATCAATAAAAGGTGATCTAGCACAGGAAATAACGATGCCTGTTGTGGGTATTGTGGGGTTTGAGAAGGATTAGTGTATGTGTGATGTGACAATTGGGAGATCCTAGATACCCCACCCCTAGGTGGATATGGACAGGGTTTTTTCACATTCAAGAACGAAACGGTGACATGAAATATCATTCAGGTATCAATAATAGGTGATCTTGCACAACATATAAGGGCGCTTGTTGTGGTTATTGTGGGGTTTGACAAGTATTAGTGTATGTGTGATGTGACGATTGGGAGATCCTAGATACCCCACCCGTAGGTGGATGCGGGGAGTGTTTTTTCACATTCCAGAACAAACCGATGACATGAAATATCATTTAGATATCAATAAAAGGTGATCTAGCACAGCAAATGAGGGCGCCTATTGTGGGTATTGTGGGTACTGTGGTGTTTGACAAGGATTAGTGTATGTGTGATGTGACAATTGGGAGATCCTAGATGCCCCACCCCTAGGTGGATGTATTCATGGGTTTTTAACATTCTATAACAAAGCGGCAAGATGAAATATCATTCAAATATCAATAAAAGCTGATCTAGCATAACAAATAACGATGCCTGCTGTGGGTATTGTGGGGTCTGAGAAAGATTAGTGTATGTGTGATGTAACAATTAGAAGATCCTAGATGCCCCACCCCTAGGTGTATGCGGGGAGGGTTTTTTCAAATTCCAGAACAAAACAACGACATGAAATATCATTCAGGTATCAATAAAAGGTGAGCTAGCACAAAAAATAAGGGCTCCAGTTGTGGGTATTGTGGGGTTTGACAAGGATTAGTGTATGTGTGATGTGACAATTGGGAGATCCTAGATACCTCACCCCTAGGTGGATGCGGGGAGGGTTTTTTCACATTCTAGAACAAAACGGTCACATGAAATAACATTTAGGTATCAATAAAAGGTGATCTAGGACAACAAAAAAATGAGCCTATTGTGGGGTTTGAGAATGATTGATGTATGTGTGATGTCACAATTGGGAGATCATATATTACCCACCCCTAGGTGGATGCGGGGAGGGTTTTTTCACATACCAGAACAAAACGATGACATGAAATATCATTCAGTTATAATTAAAAGGTGATCTAGCACAGCAAATAAGGGCGCCTGTTGTGGGTATTGTGGGGTTTGAGAAGGATTATTGTATGTGTGATGTGATAATTGGTAGATCCTAGATACCCCACCCGTAGGTGGATTAGTGGAGGGTTTTATCACATTCTAGAACAAAACTGTGACATGAAATATCATTCAGGTATCAATAAAAGGTGATCTAGCACAGCAAATAAGGGCGCTTATTTTGGGCACTTTGGGGTTTGAGAAGGATAAGTGTATGTGTGATGTCACAATTGGGAGATCCTATATTCCCCACCCCTAGGTGTATGCGGGGAGGGTTTTTTCACATCCCAGAACAAAACGGCGACATGAAAAATCATTCAGTTATCAATAAAAGGTGACCTAGCACAACAAATAAGGGCGTATGTTGCGGGCATTGTGGGGTTTGAGAAGGATTAGTGTATGTGCGATGTAACAATTGGGAGATCCTAGACGCCCGTTCCCTAGGTGAATGCGGGGAGGGGTTTTTCACATTTCAGAACAAAACGACGACATGGAATATCATTCAGGTATCAATAAAAGGTTATCTAGCACAACAAATAAGGGTGGCTTTGTGGGTATTGTGGGGTTTGAGAAGGATTAGTGTATGTGTGATGTGTTAGAATATCCTAGATACCCCACCCCTAGGTGGATGCGGGGAGGGTTTTTTCTCATTCCGGAACAAAACGGTGACATGAAATATCATTCAGGGATCAATAAAAGGTGATCTAGCACGGCAAATGAGGGCGCCTGATGTGGGTATTGTGGGGTTAGAGAATGATTAGTGTATGTGTGATGTGACAATTGGGAGATCCTAGATGCCCCACCCCTAGGTGGATGTGGGCACGGTTTTTTAACATTCTATAACAAAGCAGCGACACGAAATATCATTCAAATACAAATAAAATGTGATCTAGCACAGCAAATAACGATGCCTGTTGTGGGTATTGTGGGGTTTGAGAAGGATTAGTGTTTGTGCGATGTGACAATTAGAAGATCCTAGATGCCCCACCCCTAGGTGTATGCGGGGAGGGTTTTTTCAAATTCCAGAACAAAACGACGACATGAAATATCATTCAGGTATCAATGAAAGGTGATCTAGCATAACAAATAAGGGCGCTTGTTGTGGGTATTGTGGGGTTTGACAAGTATTAGTGTATGTGTGATGTGGCTATTGGGAGATCCTATATACCCCACTCGTAGGTGGATGCGGGGAGGTTTTTTTCACATTCCTGAACAAACCGGTGACATGAAATATCATTCAGGTATCAATAAAAGGTGATCTAGCACAACAAAAAAATGAGCCTATTGTGGGGTTTGAGAATGATTTGTGTATGTGTGATGTCACGATTGGGAGATCCTATATTCCCCACCCCTAGGTGTATGCGGGGAGGGTTTTTTCACATACCAGAACAAAACGTTGACATGAAATATCATTCAGTTATAACTAAAAGGTGATCTAGCACAGCAAATAAGGGCGCCTGTTGTTGGTATTGTGGGGTTTGAGAAGGATTAGTGTATGTGTGATGTGACAATTGGGAGATCCTAGATACCCCACCCGTAGGTGGATGCGAGGAGCGTTTTTTCACATTTCGGAACAAAACAGTGACATGAAATATCATTCACGTATCAATAAAAGGTGATCTAGCACGGCAAATGAGGGCGCCTGATGTGGGTATTGTGGGGTTAGAGAATGATTAGTGTATGTGTGATGTGACAATTGGGAGATCCTAGATGCCCCACCCCTAGGTGGATGCGGGCACGGTTTTTTAACATTCTACAACAAAGCAAAAACATGAAATATCATTCAAATATCAATAAAAGGTGATCTAGCACAGCAAATAACGATGCCTGTTGTGGGTATTGTGGGGTTTGAGAAGGATTAGTGTTTGTGCGATGTGACAATTAGAAGATCCTAGATGCCCAACCCCTAGGTGTATGCGGTGAGGGTTTTTTAAAATTCCAGAACAAAACAACGACATGAAATATCATTCAAGTATCAATAAAAGGTGATCTAGAACAAAAAATAATGGCGCCCGTTGTGGGTACTGTGGTGTTTGACAAGGATTAGTGTATGTGTGATGTGACAATTGGGAGATCCTAGATACCCCACCCCTAGGTGGATGCGGGGAGGGTTTTTTCACATTCTAGAACAAACTGGTCACATGAAATATCATTTAGGTATCAATAAAAGGTGATCTAGCACAACAAATAAGGGAGCTTATTGTGGGTATTGTGGGGTTTTACAAGTATTAGTGTATGCGTGATGTGACAATTGGGAGATCCTAGATACCCCACCCGTAGGTGGATGCGAGGAGGGTTTTTCACATTCCAGAACAAAACGGTGACATGAAATATCATTCAGGTATCAATAAAAGGTGATCTAGCACAGTAAATGAGGGAGCCTGTTGTGGGTATTGTGGGGTTTGACAAGGATTAGTGTATGTGTGATGTGACAATTGGGAGATCCTAGATACCCCACCCCTAGGTGGATGCGGGGAGGGTTTTTTCACATTCTAGAACAAAACGGTCACATGAAATATCATTCAGGTATCAATACAAGGTGATCTAGCACAACAAAAAAATGAGCCTATTGTGGTGTTTGAGAATGATTGATGTATGTGTGATGTCACAATTGGGAGATCCTATATTCCCTACCCCTAGGTGGATGCGGCGAGGGCTTTTTCACATAGCAGAACAAAACGATGACATGAAATATCATTCAGTTATAATTGAAAGGTCATCTAGCACAGCAAATAAGGCCGCTTGTTGTGGGTATTCTGGGGTTAGAAAACAATTAGTGTATGTGTGATGTGACAATAGCAAGATCCTCGATGCTCCACCCCTAGGTGGATGTGTGGAGGTTTTTTTCACATTATAGAACAAAACGATGACATGTAATATCATTCAAGTATCAATAAAAGGTGATCTAGCACAGCAAATAAGGGCGCTTGTTGTGGGTATTTTGGGGTTTAACAAGGTTTAGTGTATGTGTGATGTGACAATTGGGAGGTCCTAGATACCCCACCCCTGGGTGGATGCGGGGAGGGTTTTTTCACATTTCAAAACAAAATGGCGACATGAAATATCATTCAGGTATCAATAAAAGGTGATCTAGCACAACAAATAAGGGTGCCTTTGTGGGTATTGTGGGGTTTGAGAAGGATTAGTGTATGTGTGATGTGACAATTAGAATATCCTAGATACCCCACCCCTTGGTGTATGTGGGGAGGGTTTTTTCACATTCCAGAACAAAACGGCGACATGAAATATCATTCAGGTATCAATGAAAGGTGATCTCGCACAACAAATAAGGGCGCTTGTTGTGGGTATTGTGGAGTTTGACAAGGATTAGTGTATGTGTGATGTGACAATTGGGAGATCCTAGATTCCCCACCCTTAGGTGGATGGGAGGATTTTTCACATTCTAGAACAAAACGACAACATGAAATATCATTCAGGTATCAATAAAAGGTGATCTAGCACAACGAATAAGGGCGACTGTTTGGGTATTGTGGGGTTTGACAAGGATTAGATTATGTGTGATATGAAAATTGGGAGATCCTAGATGCGCCACACCTAGGTGGATACGGGGAGTGTTTTATCACATTCCAGAACAAAACTACGACATGAAATATCATTCAGGTATCAATAAAAGGTGATCTAGCACAACGAATAAGGGCGCCTGTTGTGGGCACTGTGGGGTTTGAGTAGGATAAGTGTATGTGTGATATCACAATTGGAAGATCCTATAATCCCCACCCCTAGGTGTATGCGGGGAGGGTTTTTTCACATCCTAGAACAAAACGGCCACATGAAAAATCATTCAGTCATCAATAAAAGGTGATCTCGCACAACAAATAAGGGTGCTTGTTGTGGGTGTATGTGTGATGTGACAATTGGAAGATCCTAGATACCCCACCCCTAGGTGGATGCGGAGAGGGTTTTTTCACATTCGAGAACAAAACGGTGACATGAAATATCATTCAAGTATCAATAAAAGGTGATCTTGCACAACAAATAAGGGCGCTTGTTGTGGTTATTGTGGGGTTTGAGAAGTATTAGTGTATGTGTGATGTGACGATTGGGAGATCCTAGATATCCCACCCGTAGGTGGATGCGGGGAGGGTTTTTTCACATTCCAGAACAAACCGGTGACATGAAATATCATTCAGGTATCAATAAAAGGTGATCTAGCACAGCAAATGAGGGCGCCTATTGTGGGTATTGTGGGGTTAGAGAATGATTAGTGTATGTGTGATGTGACAATTGGGAGATCCTAGATTACCCACCGCTAGGTGGATGTGGGCATGGTTTTTTAACATTCTATAACAAAGCAGCGACATGAAATATCTACAAATATCAATAAAAGGTGATCTAGCACAACAAATAATGATGGCCGTTGTGGGTATTGTGTGGTTTGAGAAGGATTAGTGTATGTGTGATGTGACAATTAGAAGATCCTAGATTCCCCACCCCTAGGTGTATGCGGGGAGGGTTTTTTCAAATTCCAGAACAAAACGACAACATGAAATATCATTCAAGTATCAATAAAAGGTGATCTAGCACAAAAAATAAGGGTGCCTGTTGTGGGTATTGTGGAGTTTGACAAGGATTATTGTATGTGTGATGTGACAATTGGGAGATCCTAGATACCCCACCCCTAGGTGGATGCGGGGAGGGTTTTTTCACATTCTAGAACAAAACGGTCACATGAAATATAATTCAGGTATCAATAAAAGGTGATCTAGCACAACAAAAAAATGAGCCTATTATGGGTATTGTGGGGTTTGATAATGATTGGTGTATGTGTGATGTCACAATTGGGAGATCCTATATTCCCCACCCCTAGGTGGATGCGGGGAGGGTTTTTTAACATACCAGAACAAAACGATGACATGAAATATCATTAGGTTATAATTAAAAGGTGATCTAGCACAGCAAATAAGGGTTCCTGTTGTGGGTATTCTGGGGTTAGAGAACAATTAGGGTATGTGTGATGTGACAATAGCGAGATCCTCAATGCTCCACCCCTAGGTGGATGTGTGGAGGGTTTTTTCACATTATAGAACAAAACAGCGACATATAATATCATTCAAGTATCAATAAAAGGTGATCTAGCATGACAAATATGGGCGCTGATTATGGGTATTTTGCAGTTTGACAAGGTTTAGTGTATGTGTGATGTGACAATTGGGAGATCCTAGATACCCCACCACTAGGTGGATGCGGGGAGGGTTTTTTCACATTTCAGAACAAGATGGCGACATGAAATATCATTCAGGTATAAATAAAAGGTGATCTAGCACAACAAATAAGGGTGCCTTTGTGGGTATTGTGGTGTTTGAGAAGGATTAGTGTATGTGTGATGGGACAATTAGAATATCCGAGATGCCCCACCCCTTGGTGTATGCGGGGAGGGTTTTGTCACATTCCAGAACAAAACAGTGACATGAGTTATCTTTCAGGTATCAATAAAAGGTGATCTCGCATAACAAATAAGGGCACTTGTTGTGGGTATTGTGGAGTTTGACAAGGATTAGTGTATGTGTGATGTGACAATTGGGAGATCCTAGATACCCCACCCCTAGGTGGATGTGGAGAGGGTTTTTTCACATTCGAGGATAAAACGGTGACATGAAATATCATTCAGGTATCAATAAAAGGTGATCTAGCACAACAAATAAGGGTGCTTGTTGTGGGTATTGTGGGGTTTGACAAGTATTAGTATATGTGTGATGTGACTATTGGGAGATCCTATATACCCCACTCGTAGGTGTATGCAAGGAGGGTTTTTTCACATTCCAGAATAAACCGGTGACATGAAATATCATTCAGGTATCAATAAAAGGTGATCTAGCACAGCAAATGAGGGCGCCTATTGTGGGTATTGTGGGGTTAGAAAATGATTAGTGTATGTGTGATGTGACAATTAGGAGATCCTAGATGCCCCACACCTAGGTGGATGTGGGCATGGTTTTTTAACATTCTATAATAAAGCGGCGACATGAAATATCATTCAAATATCAATAAAAGGTGATCTAGCACAACAAATAACGATGAATGTTGTGGGTATTGTGGGGTTTGAGAAGGATTAGTGTATGTGTGATGTGACAATTAGAAGATCCTAGATGCCCCACCCCTAGGTGTATGCGGGGAGGTTTTTTCAAATTCCAGAACAAAACGACGACATGAAATATCATTCAGGTATCAATAAAAGGTGATCTAGCACAACAAGTAAGGGCGCTTGTTGTGGGTATTATGGGGTTTAACAAGTATTAGTGTATGTGTGATGTGACTATTGGGAGATCCTAGATACCCCACTCGTAGGTGGATGCAGGGATTTTTTTTCACATTCCAGAACAAACCGATGACATGAAATATCATTCAGGTATCAATAAAAGGTGATCTAGCACAACAAATAAGGGATCCTATTGTGGGTATTGTGGGGTTTGAGAATGATTGGTGTATGTGTGATTTCACAATTGGGAGATCCAATATTCCCAGCCCTAGGTGGATGCGGGGAGGGTTTTTCACATACCAGAACAAAACAATGACATGAAATATCATTCAGTTATAATTAAAAGGTGATCTAGCACAACAAATAAGGGCGCCTATTGTGGGTATTCTGGGGTTAGAGAACAATTAGTGTATGTATGATGTGACAATAGAGAGATACTCGATGCTCCACCCCTAGGTGGATGTTTGGAGGGTTTTTTTCACATTATAGAACAAAACGGCGACATGATATCATTCAAGTATCAATAAAGGGTGATCTAGCATAGCAAATATGGGTGTTTGCTGTGTGTAATTTGGGGTTTGAACAGGTTTAGTGTATGTGTGATGTGACAATTGGGAGATCTTAGATACCCCACCCCTAGGTGGATGCGGGGAGGGTTTTTTCAGATTTCAGAACAAAATGGCAACATGAAATATCATTCAGGTATCAATAAAAGGTGATCTAGCACAACAAATAAGGGTGCCTTTGTGGGTATTGTGGGATTTGAGAAAGAGTAGTGTATGTGCAATGTTACAATTAGAATATCCTAGATGCCCCACCCCTAGGTGTATGCGGGGACGGTTTTTTCACATTCTAGAACAAAACGGCGACATGAAATATCTTTTAGGTATCAATAAAAGGTGATCTCGCACAACAAATAAGGGCGCTTGTTGTGGGTATTGTGGAGTTTGACAAGGATTAGTGTATGTGTGATGTGACAATTGGGAGATCCTAGATACCCCACCCCTAGGTGGATGTGGAGAGGGTTTTTTCACATTCGAGAACAAAACGGTGACATGAAATATCATTCAGGTATCAATAAAAGGTGATCTTGCACAACAAATAAGGGTGCTTGTTGTGGTTATTGTGAGGTTTGACAAGTATTAGTGTATGTGTGATGTGACAATTGGGAGATCCTAGATATCCCACCCGTAGGTGGATGCGGGGAGGGTTTTTTCACATTCCAGAACAAACCGGTGACATGAAATATCATTCAGGTATCAATAAAAGGCGATCTAGCACAGCAAATGAGGGCGCCTATTGTGGGTATTGTGGGGTTAGAGAATGATTAGTGTATGTGTGATGTGACAATTGGGAGATCCTAGAATCCCCACCCCTAGGTGGATGTGGGCATGGTTTTTTAACATTCTATAACAAAGCGGCGACATGAAATATCATTCAAATATCAATAAAAGGTGATCTAGCACAACAAATAACGATGCCTGTTGTGGGTATTGTGTGGTTTGAGAAGGATTAGTGTATGTGTGATGTGACAATTAGAAGATTCTAGATGCCCCACCCCTAGGTGTATGCAGGGAGGGTTTTTTCAAATTCCAGAACAAAACGACGACATGAAATATCATTCAGGTATCAATGAAAGGTGATCTACCACAACAAATAAGGGCACTTGTTGTGGGTATTGTGGGGTTTGACAAGTATTAGTGTATGTGTGATGTGACTATTGGTAGATCCTAGATACCCCACTCGTAGGTGGATGCGGGGAGGTTTTTTTCACATTCCAGAACAAACCGGTGACATGAAATATCATTCAGGTATCAATAAAAGGTGATCTAGCACAACAAAAAAATGAGCCTATTGTGGGGTTTGAGAATGATTTGTGTATGTGTGATGTCACGATTGGGAGATCCTATATTCCCCACCCCTAGGTGGATGCGGGGAGGGTTTTTTCACATACCAGAACAAAACGATGACATGAAATATCATTCAGTTATAACTAAAAGGTGATCTAGCACAGCAAATAAGGGCGCCTGTTGTTGGTATTGTGGGGTTTGAGAAGGATTAGTGTATGTGTGATGTGTTAGAATATCCTAGATGCCCCACCCCTAGGTGTATGCGGGGAGGGTTTTTCACATTCCAGAACAAAATGGTGACATGAAATATCATTCAGGTGTCAATAAAAGGTGATCTAGCACAACAAATAAGGGCCCTTATTATGGGTATTGTGGGGTTTGACAAGTATTAGTGTATGTGTGATGTGACAATTGGGAGATCCTAGATACCCCACCCGTAGGTGGATGCGAGGAGCCTTTTTTCACATTCCGGAACAAAACAGTGACATGAAATATCATTCACATATCAATAAAAGGTGATCTAGCACGACAAATGAGGGCGCCTGATGTGGGTATTGTGGGGTTAGAGAATGATTAGTGTATGTGTGATGTGACAATTGGGAGATCCTAGATGCCCCACCCCTAGGTGGATGCGGGCACGGTTTTTTAACATTCTACAACAAAGCATCGACATGAAATATCATTCAAATATCAATAAAAGGTGATCTAGCACAGCAAATAACGATGCCTGTTGTGGGTATTGTGGGGTTTGAGAAGGATTAGTGTTTGTGCGATGTGACAATTAGAAGATCCTAGATGCCCCACCCCTAGGTGTATGCGGGGAGGGTTTTTTAAAATTCCAGAACAAAACAACGACATGAAATATCATTCAAGTATCAATAAAAGGTGATCTAGCACAAAAAACAATGGCGCCCGTTGTGGGTACTGTGGTGTTTGACAAGGATTAGTGTATGTGTGATGTGACAATTGGGAGATCCTAGATACCCCACCCCTAGGTGGATGCGGGGAGGGTTTTTTCACATTCTAGAACAAACTGGTCACATGAAACATCATTTAGGTATCAATAAAAGGTGATCTAGCACAACAAATAAGGGAGCTTATTGTGGGTATTGTGGGGTTTTACAAGTATTAGTGTATGCGTGATGTGATAATTGGGAGATCCTAGATACCCCACCCGTAGGTGGATGCGAGGAGGGTTTTTCACATTCCAGAACAAAACGATGACATGAAATATCATTCAAGTATCAATAAAAGGTGATCTAGCACAGTAAATGAGGGAGCCTGTTGTGGGTATTGTGGGGTTTGAAAAGGATTAGTGTATGTGTGATGTGACAATTGGGAGATCCTAGATACCCCACCCCTAGGTGGATGCGGGGAGGGTTTTTTCACATTCTAGAACAAAACGGTCACATGAAATATCATTCAGGTATCAATACAAGGTGATCTAGCACAACAAAAAAATGAGCCTATTGTGGTGTTTGAGAATGATTGATGTATGTGTGATGTCACAATTGGGAGATCCTATATTCCCTGCCCCTAGGTGGATGCGGCGAGGGCTTTTTCACATACCAGAACAAAACGATGACATGAAATATCATTCAGTTATAATTGAAAGGTCATCTAGCACAGCAAATCAGGCCGCTTGTTGTGGGTATTCTGGGGTTAGAAAACAATTAGTGTATGTGTGATGTGACAATAGCAAGATCCTGGATGCTCCACCCCTAGGTGGATGTGTGGAGGGTTTTTTCACATTATAGAACAAAACGACGACATGTAATATCATTCAAGTATCAATAAAAGGTGATCTAGCACAGCAAATAAGGGCGCTTGTTGTGGGTATTTTGGGGTTTAACAAAGTTTACTGTATGTGTGATGTGACAATTGGGTGATCCTAGATACCCCACCCCTGGGTGGATGCGGGGAGGGTTTTTTCACATTTCAAAACAAAATGGCGACATGAAATATCATTCAGGTGTCAATAAAAGGTGATCTAGCACAACAAATAAGGGTGCCTTTGTGGGTATTGTGGGGTTTGAGAAGGATTAGTGTATGTGTGATGTGACAATTAGAATATCCTAGATACCCCACCCCTTGGTGTATGCGGGGAGGGTTTTTTCACATTCCAGAACAAAACGGCGGCATGAAATATCTTTCAGATATCAGTAAAAGGTGATCTCGCACAACAAGTAAGGGCGGTTGTTGTGGGTATTGTGGAGTTTGACAATGATTAGTGTATGTGTGATGTGACAATTGGGAGATCCTAGATTCCCCACCCCTAGGTGGATCGGAGGATTTTTCACATTCCAGAACAAAACGACAACATGAAATATCATTCAGGTATCAATAAAAGGTGATCTAGCACAACGAATAAGGGCGCTTGTTTGGGTATTGTGGGGTTTGAGAAGGATTAGTGTATGTGTGATATGAAAATTGGGAGATCCTAGATGCTCCACCCTAGGTGGATACGGGGAGTGTTTTATCACATTCCAGAACAAAACGGCGACATGAAATATCATACAGGTATCAATAAAAGGTGATCTAGCACAACGAATAAGGGCGCCTGTTGTGGGCACTGTGGGGTTTGAGAAGAATAAGTGTATGTGTGATATCACAATTGGGAGATCCTATATTCCCCACCCCTAGGTGTATGCGGGGAGAGTTTTTTCACATCCCAGAACAAAACGGCGACATGAAAAATCATTCAATCATCAATAAAAGGTGATCTCGCACAACAAATAAGGGGGCTTGTTGTGGGTATTGTGGAGTTTGACAAGGATTAGTGTATGTGTGATGTGACAATTGGGAGATCCTAGATACCCGACCCCAAGGTGGATGTGGAGAGGGTTTTTTCACATTCGTGAACAAAACGGTGACATGAAATATCATTCAGGTATTAATAAAAGGTGATCTTGCACAACCAATAAGGGCGCTTGTTGTGGTTATTGTGAGGTTTGACACGTATTAGTGTATGTGTGATGTGACAATTGGGAGATCCTAGATATCCCACCCGTAGGTGGATGCGGGTAGGGTTTTTTCACATTCCAGAACAAACCGGTGACATGAAATATCATTCAGGTATCAATAAAAGGTGATCTAGCACAGCAAATGAGGGCGCCTATTGTGGGTATTGTGGGGTTAGAGAATGATTAGTGTATGTGTGATGTGACAATTGGGAGATCCTAGATTCCCCACCCCTAGGTGGATGTGGGCATGGTTTTTTAACATTCTATAACAAAGCGGCGACATGAAATATCATTCAAATATCAATAAAAGGTGATCTAGCACAACAAATAACGATGCCTGTTGTGGGTATTGTGTGGTTTGAGAAGGATTAGTGTATGTGTGATGTGACAATTAGAAGATCCTAGATGCCCCACCCCTAGGTGTATGCGGGGAGGGTTTTTTCAAATTCCAGAACAAAACGACGACATGAAATATCATTCAGGTATCAATGAAAGGTGATCTAGCACAACAAAAAAATGAGCCTATTGTGGTGTTTGAGAATGATTGATGTATGTGTGATGTCACAATTGGGAGATCCTATATTCCCTACCCCTAGGTGGATGCGGCGAGGGCTTTTTCACATACCAGAACAAAACGATGACATGAAATATCATTAAGTTATAATTGAAAGGTCATCTAGCACAGCAAATAAGGCTGCTTGTTGTGGGTATTCTGGGGTTAGAAAACAATTAGTGTATGTGTGATGTGACAATAGCAAGATCCTCGATACTCCACCCCTAGGTGGATGTGTGGAGGGTTTTTTCACATTATAGAACAAAACGACGACATGTAATATCATTCAAGTATCAATAAAAGTTGATCTAGCACAGCAAATAAGGGCGCTTGTCGTGGGTATTTTGGGGTTTAACAAGGTTTAGTGTATGTGTGATGTGACAATTGGGAGGTCCTAGATACCCCACCCCTGGGTGGATGCGGGGAGGGTTTTTTCACATTTCAAAACAAAATGGCGACATGAAATATCATTCAGGTATCAATAAAAGGTGATCTAGCACAACAAATAAGGGTGCCTTTGTGGGTATTTTGGGGTTTGAGAAGGATTAGTGTATGTGTGATGTGACAATTAGAATATCCTAGATACCCCGCCCCTTGGTATATGCGGGGAGGGTGTTTTCACATTCCAGAACAAAACGGCGACACTAAATATCTTTCAGGTATCAGTAAAAGGTGATCTCGCACAACAAATAAGGGCGCTTGTTGTGGATATTGTGGAGTTTGACAAGGATTAGTGTATGTGTGATGTGACAATTGGGAGATCCTAGATTCCCCACCTTTAGGTGGATGGGAGGATTTTTCACATTCTAGAACAAAACGACAACATGAAATATCATTCAGGTATCAATAAAAGGTGATCTAGCACAACGAATAATGGCGCCTGTTTGGGTATTGTGGGGTTTGAGAAGGATTAGATTATGTGTGATATGAAAATTGGGAGGTCCTAGATGCGCCACACCTAGGAGGAAACGGGGAGTGTTTTATCACATTCCAGAACAAAACGACGACATGAAATATCATTCAGGTATCAATAAAAGGTGATCTAGCACAACGAATAAGGGCGCCTGTTGTGGGCACTGTGGGGTTTGAGTAGGA
The DNA here is from genome assembly GCA_916181665.1 of Avena sativa. NCBI lineage: Eukaryota > Viridiplantae > Streptophyta > Magnoliopsida > Poales > Poaceae > Avena > Avena sativa. Next base: position 576,501,583 of record OV702287.1, read on the forward strand.
TAAGTGTATGTGTGATATCACAATTGGAAGATCCTATATTCCCCACCCCTAGGTGTATGCGGGGAGGGTATTTTCACATCCTAGAACAAAACGGGGACATGAAAAATCATTCAGTCATCAATAAAAGGTGATCTCGCACAACAAATAAGGGCGCTTGTTGTGGGTATTGTGGAGTTTGACAAGGATTAGTGTATGTGTGATGTGACAATTGGAAGATCCTAGATACCCCACCCCTAGGTGGATGCGGAGAGGGTTTTTTCACATTCGAGAACAAAACGGTGACATGAAATATCATTCAAGTATCAATAAAAGGTGATCTTGCACAACAAATAAGGGCGCTTGTTGTGGTTATTGTGGGGTTTGATAAGTATTAGTGTATGTGTGATGTGACGACTGAGATAACCTAGATATCCCACCCGTAGGTGGATGCGGGGAGGGTTTTTTCACATTCCAGAACAAAGCGGTGACATGAAATATCATTCAGGTATCAATAAAAGGTGATCTAGCACAACAAATGAGGGCGCCTATTGTGGGTATCGTGGGGTTAGAGAATGATTAGTGTATGTGTGATGTGACAATTGGGAGATCCTAGATTCCCCACCGCTAGGTGGATGTGGTCATGGTTTTTTAACATTCTATAACAAAGCAGCCAAATGAAATATCTTACAAATATCAATAAAAGGTGATCTAGCACAACAAATAACGATGCCCGTTCTGGGTATTGTGTGGTTTGAGAAGGATTAGTGTATGTGTGATGTGACAATTAGAAGATCCTAGATTCCCCACCCCTAGGTGTATGCGGGGAGGGTTTTTTTAAATTCCAGAATAAAACGACGACATGAAATATCATTCAAGTATCAATAAAAGGTGATCTAGCACAAAAAATAAGGGTGCCTGTTGTGGGTATTGTGGAGTTTGACAAGGATTAGTGTATGTGTGATGTGACAATTGGGAGATCCTAGATACCCCACCCCTAGGTGGATGCGGGGAGGGTTTTTTCACATTCTAGAACAAAACGGTCACATGAAATATCATTCAGGTATCAATAAAAGGTGATCTAGCACAACAAAAAAATGAGCCTATTATGGGTATTGTGGGGTTTGATAATGATTGGTGTATGTGTGATGTCACAATTGGGAGATCCTATATTCCCCACCCCTAGGTGGATGCGGGGAGGGTTTTTTAACATACCAGAACAAAACGATGACATGAAATATCATTAGGTTATAATTAAAAGGTGATCTAGCACAGCAAATAAGGGTTCCTGTTGTGGGTATTCTGGGGTTAGAGAACAATTAGGGTATGTGTGATGTGACAGTAGCGAGATCCTCAATGCTCCACCCCTAGGTGGATGTGTGGAGGGTTTTTTCACATTATAGAACAAAACAACGACATATAATATCATTCAAGTATCAATAAAAGGTGATCTAGCATGACAAATATGGGCGCTTATTATGGGTATTTTGCAGTTTGACAAGGTTTAGTGTATGTGTGATGTGACAATTGGGAGATCCTAGATACCCCACCACTAGGTGGATGCGGGGAGGGTTTTTTCACATTTCAGAACAAGATGGCGACATGAAATATCATTCAGGTATCAATAAAAGGTGATCTAGCACAACAAATAAGGGTGCCTTTGTGGGTATTGTGGTGTTTGAGAAGGATTAGTGTATGTGTGATGGGACAATTAGAATATCCGAGATGCCCCACCCCTTGGTGTATGCGGGGAGGGTTTTGTCACATTCCAGAACAAAACAGTGACATGAGTTATCTTTCAGGTATCAATAAAAGGTGATCTCGCATAACAAATAAGGGCACTTGTTGTGGGTATTGTGGAGTTTGACAAGGATTAGTGTATGTGTGATGTGACAATTGGGAGATCCTAGATACCCCACCCCTAGGTGGATGTGGAGAGGGTTTTTTCACATTCGAGGACAAAACGGTGACATGAAATATCATTCAGGTATCAATAAAAGGTGATCTAGCATAACAAATAAGGGTGCTTGTTGTGGGTATTGTGGGGTTTGACAAGTATTAGTATATGTGTGATGTGACTATTGGGAGATCCTATATACCCCACTCGTAGGTGTATGCGAGGAGGGTTTTTTCACATTCCAGAACAAACCGGTGACATGAAATATCATTCAGGTATCAATAAAAGGTGATCTAGCATAGCAAATGAGGGCGCCTATTGTGGGTATTGTGGGGTTAGAGAATGATTAGTGTATGTGTGATGTGACAATTAGGAGATCCTAGATGCCCCACCCCTAGGTGGATGTGGGCATGGTTTTTT